>CM059560.1:50307270-53082270 GCA_030386875.1 Morinoia aosen
CACCCGTCGGCTTCACCGCCTCCTCGACAGCCAGCCGCCACGTCTGGTGGCTGGCTAGTCGCACCAGTTCCCCGCTACCTCCTCTGGTACTCCTTGGTCAAGACCCTCGGACAGCAGCAGCCTCACCGATCTGCTCTCGCCCCTCAACCACGCAGCGTCTCCCCGACAACCGTCGGTCCGCCAAGACGTCATCTTTCACTGTATTACTCGACTGTAATATTCCCTTGTGCCATTATTGTCGGCGATCTTCATAATAATACGGCGTTTATTCCAGTTGTGTTTTCCTCACCTTGCCGGTTCGTTTGCACCTCAGGCACTCACTCCGGGCATTGATTTACAAAGTCTAAAGGTTTACAAAGTCTGCCCGGAGTGTAAAGCAGCCTGAGGGAGAACACCACACTGGTGACCCCAGAGTGACTGGCAGGTGGAAGCATGGCTGGGAGAGATGTCCGGTTACCCGCCTTCAGTGGTGACATCAAGGGATGGCTCCTTCACTGCGATGTTTTTCTCGCACAAGTCCCGAACCTGGACGACGCTTCGAAGTTCGACGCGCTCCTAGGAGGACTACCCACGCACATTGTATCCGGAGTACAAGAGATACTATTGAACCCCCCGGCAAACGGTAAATACGACGCATTAAAGGCGGAGCGTCGAGGCTTACAACGGGGGGGGCACCTGTGGTGGTATGAACACACACCACCACAACCTTCGCACGCTTCAATACACCGCGCGGTCCGACGTGAAAGTAAACAGGCGTTCCCTCGCACGCTTCATGGTTGGAGATGAGACCACACGCAACTCCAGTGTTTGAGGCAAATACGCCGCGCGGTCCGACATGAAAGTAAACAGGCGTTCCCGCCAATCAGAGACCCGGACGGGTAGAGTCAACCTCCAGCGAGGCCTATATAAACAGCCGCGCAGCCAGCGGAGCTCAGTACACTCTCAGCGTCCTTGATATTCACACTAAGCCTCGACGCTGCGCCAGCACCTCACCCGTCGGCTTCACCGCCTCCTCGACAGCCAGCCGCCACGTCTGGTGGCTGGCTAGTCGCACCAGTTCCCCGCTACCTCCTCTGGTACTCCTTGGTCAAGACCCTCGGACAGCAGCAGCCTCACCGATCTGCTCTCGCCCCTCAACCACGCAGCGTCTCCCCGACAACCGTCGGTCCGCCAAGACGTCATCTGTCACTGTATTACTCGACTGTAATATTCCCTTGTGCCATTATTGTCGGCGATCTTCATAATAATACGGCGTTTATTCCAGTTGTGTTTTCCTCACCTTGCCGGTTCGTTTGCACCTCAGGCACTCACTCCGGGCATTGATTTACAAAGTCTAAAGGTTTACAAAGTCTGCCCGGAGTGTAAAGCAGCCTGAGGGAGAACACCACACTGGTGACCCCAGAGTGACTGGCAGGTGGAAGCATGGCTGGGAGAGATGTCCGTTTACCCGCCTTCAGTGGTGACATCAAGGGATGGCTCCTTCACTGCGATGTTTTTCTCGCACAAGTCCCGAACCTGGACGACGCTTCGAAGTTCGACGCGCTCCTAGGAGGACTACCCACGCACATTGTATCCGGAGTACAAGAGATACTATTGAACCCCCCGGCAAACGGTAAATACGACGCATTAAAGGCGGAGCGTCGAGGCTTACAACGGGGGGGGGGGCACCTGTGGTGGTATGAACACACACCACCACAACCTTCGCACGCTTCAATACACCGCGCGGTCCGACGTGAAAGTAAACAGGCGTTCCCTCGCACGCTTCATGGTTGGAGATGAGACCACACGCAACTCCAGTGTTTGAGGCAAATACGCCGCGCGGTCCGACGTGAAAGTAAACAGGCGTTCCCGCCAATCAGAGACCCGGACGGGTAGAGTCAACCTCCAGCGAGGCCTATATAAACAGCCGCGCAGCCAGCGGAGCTCAGTACACTTTCAGCGTCCTTGATATTCACACTAAGCCTCGACGCTGCGCCAGCACCTCACCCGTCGGCTTCACCGCCTCCTCGACAGCCAGCCGCCACGTCTGGTGGCTGGCTAGTCGCACCAGTTCCCCGCTACCTCCTCTGGTACTCCTTGGTCAAGACCCTCGGACAGCAGCAGCCTCACCGATCTGCTCTCGCCCCTCAACCACGCAGCGTCTCCCCGACAACCGTCGGTCCGCCAAGACGTCATCTGTCACTGTTTTACTCGACTGTAATATTCCTGTAATATAGCGAGTAGTGTAAGTTCTAGTTAGAGAGACCAATAGTTGGCAACGCTCGAGACAGCAACACTCGCGGCCAGTCTACAAGTGAACTCGGGCTCGACAACAAGTAAATGTTGACCGAGGGTGTAAATAATATTACCTACTGTGGTTGGTATCTAACTTCTTAATTTCTAAACTAATGTACTAATTCTATGCTACCCTATTCTATATATTCCTTTCTATCTCCGCTCTGCTCTCGCTAACCACATTCTGGTATCTGAGTATCTAGTTATGTTGTAAGGTATCCAAGAGGTGAGTGAACTATTTTACCTAACTTGATGTCTATTATTATGTTGTGTCTATGTCTATGGAAACCTATACTGTGCTATAGTGTAGGTTGTGATATTGGCGACGAGGATTTGGTAGAACTGCTGGAAGTGACTAAGTGGTCGTGACTACTGACTAGTGAGGGAACATAAAATTTGCCTAGTGAAATTTTTTGTTATTGTTGTTGTGCTGCTCACTGGTGTTGCTAGACTGGCTAGACTATGTTAGTGAAGAATCTCAGAATTGATCAAGGGATTGTACTATTTGTGCTGTGAAAATTTTTTTTTTATAGTCTGTTTTTGACTTAATAAAAATTCAATATGCCATTGATAGGTTCAGTAGGAGAATTTAATCCTGTAGAGGAAGAATTTGGAGACTATGAAACTAGATTACACTGCTATTTTTTAATAAACAAAATAGAGGAAAATAAAAAAGCCCCCACCATAATTTCACTAGTGGGTCCTAAAATTGCTAGGCTCATTAGAGACCTCGTGTCTCCTAAAAAAGTACTTGATGCTACTTATGACGAGATTGTGGAAGCGTTGAGACGGCATTTTAAGCCAACAAGAAATCAAATCTTTGAGAGGTTTAGGTTTCATAAGCGGAACCAGAGACAAGGGGAAAGCATTGCGGATTTTGTGGCTAGCTTGAAAGCACTTTCTAATACCTGTAATTTCAAACAGGAAGTGCTAGAAGAGACCCTGCTGGATCGTTTCATTTTGGGTGTGTCCAGTAATGAAATTCAAAATTGCTTGCTAAATGAGGCTGGCCTGACATGGCAAAAGGCCATGGATCTAGCTACTGCTAAAGAAACCACACTGAGAGAAACAGTGGGGTTGAGGCAACCAAATTCAATTCTAAATGTAGGCCAGAGCAGAGTTAAGCAAACTGCTATTAAGCCTCAGGGCAAAACTCAGACTCAAGCTAACCCCAAATCAGCATGCAGCGGCTGTGGTAATCTGCACTGGCGTAGAGATTGCCCCTATAAAGACAGTGTTTGTCATGGTTGTGGCCAAAAAGGCCATCTTAAGAAATGTTGTTTTAAATTGACAATTAAGAAATCTGATAAAGGCAACAAAAATAATTTTGTGCATGCTATGCATGAAAAAAGGGGGAGGGAAAACCACCCTAACCCTAATGGAACCAGCAATGGAACCAGTGCAGACTACCCAGCCCCCAATCCAGAATGTTATGGGGACATTTTTGCTTTAGCCGAGGAAATGAAACCCCCAATCAAAATAAAATTGTTACTAAATGGTGTGCCATTAGAGATGGAGGTAGATACAGGTGCTGCCAGGTCTATCCTTTCAATGGCCACCTACTCTAAAATTCCAGCTAAGTCAAGACCCGAGCTGAGACCTTCTGAGGTTAAGCTTAGGACTTATGGGGGAGCTGAGCTGGTAGTTTGTGGGGAGATTAGGGCTAACATCCAGCGTGAATCTAGTGGTATGGTTCCTCAGCTAGCAACTATTGTGGTTGTAGACAGGGAGGGGCCAGCCTTGCTGGGTAGGGACCTGATTGATTTCCTTGGGCTAACTATAGTTTCCAATAATGTCAACAAAGTGATCACTTGCCCTGAAGAGTTAGCAAATAAATTCCCCGACCTGTTTCAACCAGGTCTAGGTTGCTTTAAGGGAAGAAAATTCAAAATAGAAGTGGATCCAGCCATACCACCAAAGTTCTGTAAGGCCAGGAACGTGCCTTACACACTTAGACCTAAGGTGGAGGCTGAACTTGATAGACTGGTGCAGGAAGGTATCCTCACCCCTGTACAGTATTCAAGATGGGCGGCGGCGATCGTCCCTGTGCTCAAGGCTGATCAAAGCATCCGCATATGTGGGGATTACAAACTCACAGTCAACAGAGCCACTAGGCTTGATACCTACCCCATACCCCGCGTGGAGGATCTATTTAGCGGGTTAGCGGGAGGAGTTATATACTCCAAGCTAGATATGTCTCAGGCATACGCTCAACTACCCTTGGATGAAGACTCCAAGGAACTCACGGTAATAAACACCCATAGAGGTTTATTTGCCTACAACCGTCTCAGCTTTGGAATTGCGTCCGCACCTGGAATCTTTCAGCGTGCCATGGAAGGACTATTGCAGGGCCTCCCAGGAGTGTTCTGCTACCTGGATGACGTCCTGGTGAGTGCCACTAATGAGAAAGAGCACAACAAGCGTCTCTATCAAGTCTTATCTAAACTACAGGAGGCAGGGCTAAAACTGAAAATGGATAAATGTCAAATTGGAGTGCCACAGGTATCCTACCTTGGATACCAAATCGACAAGGACGGATTGCACCCCACTGCCGAGAAGGTAGCAGCAATCCAGAATGCACCAGCTCCTACTAATGTGACTCAACTGAGAGCCTACCTGGGGCTGTTAAATTTCTATAGGAAATTTCTAAAATCATCTGCAACCATGCTGGAGCCCCTAAATACCTTACTGAGGGATAAAACCCCTTGGAAATGGGATGCAAGTCAGGAGAGAGCCTTCCAGAAATCTAAACAAGCCCTCCTGGACTCTCAGACTCTAGTCCACTTTGACCCTCAGAAACCCATAGTGGTAGTGGCTGACAGTAGCGCGTATGGTGTGGGAGCGGTGCTGTGTCACCTTATTGATGGGATTGAACGCCCCGCCTATTTTGCCTCCCGAACTCTAACAGCAACAGAACGCAACTACTCTCAAACTGAGAAAGAAGCCCTAGCTATGGTGTTCGCACTTCGAAAATTTCATTGCTACCTGTGGGGACAGGATTTCACTGTGGTTACGGACCACAAACCTTTGTTGGGACTATTTGATCCGGGTAGAAGCATTCCTCCGATGGCATCCGGGCGCATCCAAAGGTGGGCTTTACTACTGCAGTCCTACAAGTTCACCTTGCGTCACCGGTCTGGCGTGCTGTTGGGTACGGCTGATGCTCTCAGTCGTCTACCCTTGACAACTCCCGAGGAAGCCACACCTATTCCTGCGGAATGGACGTCCTTAGTAAACTTCCTCGAGTCAGCTCCAGTCACCAGCACCCACATCCGCGACAGCACCCTAAGGGACCCAGTACTTTCAAAGGTATACAAATACTGCCAAGTAGGCTGGCCTTCGATGGTAATTGGTGACCCTGATCTCGCTCCGTATACTAGGAGGCGAGACGAATTGTCCACACAAAATGGCTGTGTGCTCTGGGGGGCAAGAATTATTGTACCCCAAGCTCTCAGACAAGCCATTGTGGAGGAACTTCACTCTGGTCATGCTGGATCATCCAGGATGAAGGAGTTAGCTCGCAGCTACGTGTGGTGGCCCCTTCTGGATAAAGATCTAGAAGAAACAACTAAGTCATGCAGCGAGTGCCTGAGCACTCGAGCCGCACCAACGAAAGCTGAACTCCATCCGTGGGAATGGCCTGCGAAGCCTTGGCATCGCATACACATTGACTACGCGGGCCCAATGGATGGAAAATACTACCTAGTGATCGTGGATGCACACTCTAAGTGGGTTGAAATTTTTCCCACATCTACTACAACCTCTAGCGAAACGATCTTGTGCCTGAAACACACTTTTGCGACATTTGGATTCCCAGTAACAATTGTTTCAGACAACGCAACGTGTTTCACATCGGCTGAATTCCAAGAATTTGTGAAGGCATGTGGTATGCGACATATTACAAGCGCACCATACCACCCTTCAACTAATGGACTGGCAGAGCGCATGGTACAAACTTTCAAGAAGAATATACGGAAGTCAACGGAACCCCTACGCCTAGCACTAGACAGGTTCCTGTTCAACTATCGGCTAACACCTCACACGACAACAGGTGTTACGCCTGCCGAACTGATGTTAGGCAGGAAAGTTCGCTCTCGTCTTGATCTGCTTTGGCCGTCAGAAGCAATCGCGTCCAAAGTTGCTCAACGCCAGGACGCTCAAAAAAGATACCACCCAGGGTCTCGCGCGGTTGACATTCCGCTGGAGTCACCTGTGATGGTCCGTCAATACACGCCGGGTTCCCCAAAATGGACCCCTGCTACCACCATTGAGAAAACAGGCCCGGTATCCTACAAGTGCCAACTGAAGGGGGGAGAGGTCGTTCGTCGACACCAGAGGCGTTTTTCCAGTCATAATCTCGAAGTGATCGAGTAACCCTCGGTGTTACGCGGGTTACTCGATCCGTCAAAAACAGTGTTTCCAAAGGTGATCCGTTGCCGAGATTGCTTCTAGAAACACAGGTTAGAGTCACCCGAGTAACTTTCTCTGTAACCTCGTTTAGAAAAGGATTATTACCGGATTGGGTTATGACGTCACTAATGTTTACCAACAAAGCTAATGGCGGGAGTTTGCTAATGGAGTGTCATATGCGCAGTTACTTATAAATGAGTGATCTTCTAGGACAAAATTGAAAGATGAATCCATAGTTTTTCGTATGTTATCATATTGTGTGAAGTTTTTAGCACTAGATGGGAAAATTATTTGAAATTAACGTTAAATTGTTTTACAAAGTGAAACAATGTTAATTTTATTCCATTTAATGCACGAGCGAGGAAAAAAAACTGAAATCCAAATTGAAATACTTCTCTTTGTACAAAAACTGAGCATGTATGTAATTGTTTTTATTTGAATAATTCTATTTTTATTTATACTTCTTTGATATGAATTAAGTTTGTAAATTGCTTTTACTCAGTTATTTCAGAACCAATTCTTTCCTATTGGTTTGTGTTAGCGTGGTACTAGATAAAAGCGTCTTCTTATTCACCGTTTATTCTTCTCTCACAATGGATAATGATGCCATGTAAGTATTAAAGTTTTGCTATGTGTACCTACATAATTTTGTAGAAGTGTTTTTTGAAATTCGATTGGTGGTAGGTACACATTGTAAACATATCTACGTGCAGTATAATTTAGCCTAACACCGGATTAGCTTAGATTGTAACTAAATTGGAATTGATGTGTGAATATTGTAATATGTAATGAGGCTGAATATTTATTTAATAATGATTTTATTATTATACTGCTTGCTTATTTGTACTTAGATTTATTTTTAAGTTAGTTTCTTTCTTAATAACAATTCAGTCACCTAAGTGTGGAACATCTTTGTTTCAAGTTCTTTATCCTTTAAATAGAAGATCCATTTAGACTAAAAGTCAGCTTCATTAGAGCTTTGAAATTTTATTGGTAAATGTGGAGGAGAGGACCATAATTGCGCGTCGGATTGAAACACTACAATGAACTCAACCTCCCGATGCACTTGATCATTCCTGCCACCCAAGACGAAAGTAAACATACCGTTATAATTTTTTATTTTTGGTGATAATTTCTATTGTGTTATTAACTAAAACTTCCTAGAAGTGGGTCCAGGCTCCGCAGCTTCTGCGGGCCGGCAAATAATAAATCACAAAGTACCCAAACGTACTCTACCCAAACTAAACCTTGCACTATAACTCGTAAAATACTCATTTTGAGCAAAAAGTACATGGAAGAAAAATTGTTCATTTACATCTAACTAGCTATCTTTAGGCACCAAAAAGTAAGAAATTGATTATGGTCCTCTCCTCCACATTTACCATTATATTAAACTACTAGTGTGCACGGCCTGCCAAAAATGACGGGATTCAATACCTTTATTGAACAAACTTTCCATACGTGAACGAATAATAAAATATCTATCAGTACCCGTGATGAAAAATGTTATTGCATTGTGCACTGGTAAAACTCGTATCACAGATACGGTCATTATGGCTATTTTCATAAGCATGACAGAGAAATGGAAGAAGCGGGCTCAAAACAAATAAACCATGGGTGTTGTTAGGTATACAGGACCCGTGTAAATTCCCCGGGCCCGTGGAAATTCCTAGGTGGACCCGTGTAAATATTCTGTCAACATTACTTAACCTATGCTAACCGATCCTAATCTAACCAAGCCTATCCCAAATGAACATATCCTGATAGAATTCAAACATATGAATGCATGTAAAGGCCATCTTTTCATGTTATACTGAGGAATTTGGTATCCACGATACCGCAAACCCAGACAGCCTATGTTTCCTTAAGAAGCGGACACCAAACAGATATATAAATAAACGCATAACGGGTATTATTAGGTTAAATTTTAAAACATATTTCATCTCATTTTTTGGTCCATTAAATCATGTAAGTCGATAATTGCATTCGTGCTGAGTGTGGCTTGACACTATTATCATTCCTTGAAAATCGCTTTGTAGCTTAAGAATACTACCTAGTTCATGAGGAAATGTTTCCTCTTTATTATTTCTTCATTAAATTGTTGAAGTATGGTGCATTGCTCATTTCTGCAAATTTTGAAGTATATTTCAAGAAATTTGCAATTATGTTTCACTGAGAACACAATTTCTAGATAGGTAACCAAAATTAATGAAATAGTTGAGTCATAATGTAGAAAAAATGAAAACTTTTATCTTCAATAAACTCTTTAACTTAACTCAAACTTTATTCTGTTCAGACATGATGCTGTCTCAAGTTCTTTGCTGATAGCAAAAGTACTCATTTATGTGTCTGGTCAATGCTTGTAGAATATTCAGCTGAATAAAAGTATTTTCACAGTAATGAGAAATATATTTCACAAAACTTCAAATGTGCTCAGCAGTTATCAATCCAGTAATAGTTATTTAGCATTATTTTGGACTGTTGAAGAACAGTGGCATTCAGTCATTGCTAGTTTAACCCTTTAACACTTCATCTGAAATGTGCGCCCCCAGTGGTACACGGAGGTATTTGTCATAATGCTGCTGACCAACCAATAGTCCCAAACTCAATTTTCATAAATATTTCATCAATGCTAAATGATGGCATGATCCAGTTCATGCTTGGTATTTTACAATGGCTTGCTACAATTGACTTTAAATTTGAGTTTGGTGTTGGACTTGATATTTTGTTGCCACAGTCTGAGTGTTGACGTATTATTTTTGTACTTGTATAACTGTTATTACAACCACTATTGCTAAGTTGGTTCTGACATGTGATTGTCACTAATATCAGGATGAAAAATGAACTTCCACTTGATGGTAAATTTCAAATAACATATAAAAAACAAATTCAACAAGAAATACTAAGTTTTGAGGCTAAGTTTGAAAGAAAAAGGACTAATTAGTTCTGTTGAGTGTTGAATGGTTAATAAAATGAGCTGTGTTAGTAATACAATTAGCTGGCAAGTTTCATCAACAAATTCTGTTCGAAAATTAGTTAACAAATATCTTTGTTCCTGGTTTTATTGAGAGTAAGAAAAGCCTTTAGGGACACATTCTCACTATTTTTAGCTGGTTATCTTGTTCTTGATAGGAGAGCTTATATAGTGTGTATTACAGACTGTTGTCTATCACAACAATTATTTTCAAAAGAAGCCTGTCAGAAATTCATTTTAAGACACTTCCTTGTGGATTGTACAATTACTACTAAATTTTCTGAAGCAGGCTAATTTTGTAGAATTTGTGAAAGATAAGCAGAAAAAGTAAAGGTATAAGAAAAACCTCGATAAAATACAATTCAAATCCTTTCCTTTTAAAGAATTACTCAAAAATAATTTTAGTTGACTGAAAAATAATGTCAAATGAAGTATCACTTACAATGATCCTCATTCTTTTCATGAGCTAATGTTCCCTTTAACTTGTTTACATACATTGTGTCTCAGTGAACCATTATTTCAAAATAAGGAAAACTAATTCTAATCAGCTTGCAGCTGAAATGTGTTTAAACAAAGAATATTGAATTTTTATTTAGTATAATAAATAGTATCACAGTGTTAATGAAAGTGACAATGGTCGTGTTCATCACATGTATTTGATGTTCTTTTATGAATAGAAATTTTAGCCTATTCAGCTTGGTACCTAAGGCTATACCACTTTTTATTTCAGGTCCTATCAGTGTTCAAGCTGTGAATATATATCACAATCCATTGAAGAGGTCCAATGCCATCTGTTAGAGGTTCACAAGGATACTGAACAAGTAGCAAGTGGATATCTTGAAGTTGATATATTAGGTAAGTGTTTGATATGGATTAAAATATATATTCCATTATTGTGTTTATGGAAAACTATTGCTCTTCAAGTGAAAAGGTTGTTAGTTTGATGTCAGAAGTGATACAAATCATTTATCATGACAAAAGCAACAAACAGCCTTGAAATTGAGCATGTGTGGCACAATTCGGCTGTAGTTAACACTTCGTCAATTTCAGCTCAACAGAAGTCTTGACGACCAGATGAGAATAATAATGAAAATATCACTAAAAATATTAATTGCAACAACAATAATAATATGAATTTGTAGTATTTCAAAGTTTTCCTGTTTGAGTCACCATTTTTAGAGTTCATTAATTTTGATTGCATCCACTTCTGAAAAGGAGTCCACTATTTATACATGAGCATAGAAGGATTTTGATTATAGAAATAGAGAATTCAAATTTTATTTTTTAAATCCTCAAAATTAGTATATAATAAAAAAATGTAAATTAGAGTAAACTTATGCATTGCTATCTTTGACAGTCATGCAATAGTGCAAGTGCGTTGGTCTTTATCAGGATCAACCTAGACGAATTGATTTGTCTCGGTCCTGAGAATGCCACTTTCTCCTGAATATTATTCATTCTAAGTTAAATTAGTTTTTCCAGAGGAATCAACAGCAAGTTCATCTAGCAAACTCAAAGAAACTCATGCAGCAAAGGGTTCCACACTCTCCACTTCAAAGCAACAGGGAATATCTGCGCAGCTTCAGGCTCAGCACTGCAGAGTAAAAGCCCAACATGATGTACAGCAAAGAGGTTTGTTGTATGGATAGGGTACAGAGTTGATGTGTTCTCTTGTTCATATTTTTGCTTGTGTTCATTTATTACTCTGAGATTTAGATTTGATTATCATTTTACCTCATTTATGAATGTAATTAACCTTGCACTGTTTTTAAGATGGCTATGATGAAGGAAAGTCCCATACAGCAAATAAAATAAATTTAGCAATTTTTCGGGATTGATAATATTTCTTTTATATGATGGGATGTACATATGCTTATTGTGAGTGTTGTTAACATCTATGTCCCTTCGAAATTAGATGCTTCTCATTTGCAGTTCCAGCATACCCCTTGTAGATTTGATAGTACATGCTAGTACAAAGTTTTTTATTGGTTTCATGTAATAAACCATGTTTTTAGTTGCTTATAAAAGGGCTTTTTTCAGTGCTGAAGGCCTGTCCTGTGTGGCTGATGCCTGCAGGTTATGGAATTGATACTAGATCTGGTAATTTATTCATTAATTCCTTGTTTTATTGAGCAGCTTGCCGTCACTGTTGAAAGAACTTCTTAAATCCGATTGGTCATTCAAGTTGTGTAATAGCAGTCGATGAATATCTATGGCTGTGAAAGATATTCGACTGCTTTACAACATACTATCTCTAAGATGTAAACAGAAAACCTTCATGCTTTTTCACAATCTGTTTCCATGTCATCTCAGTCTCTATAAGTTCAAGTTGCTGAAGTTTATGTTTCTTTATCACGCTACGTTTCACATTGGCTCTCCTAAGTGGTCACGAATCAGGTCCAATTTACGCACTCAAATGATGTTATAAGCCCTCGTCTGAACATGCATGCTCTTCCAACATGTTTCAATGAAACCTTTTGTTGGCTTTTTTACTTAGGTTTGTCTCAATTACTGCCTTTGTTCTACTTAGGTTGTAGAACAATTTTATTCAAGTACTTCTTCAATTAAATATTAATATTTTTAAGATACCTAAGTTTCATGGGCTAGATTACTATTTTTCATTAAAAAAATAGAAAGAGCATGGTTTTTGGACTGTTGTATTACACTTCGCCATTGCACTTTTTACTCTTGAATTCACTCCCACTGTCGCATTTCTAATTTTCTTCATTTCTTGGGTACAAACTTCATGCTATTGGGATTGATGTAACAATTAATTTTTATTGTTTCTTTTTTACACCAATGATTATCGAGAATTACACCACCAGGAGCTGTTCTGATGGAGGAAGGCCTACTAGCGCATGAGCCCCTGCCAGCATCCCAGGAGCTGCAGTTACAGTGTGGGGTCAATTCCCAGCCGTTAGATCATGACTTTCAGAGCCTTCAATCCTCTAAAGGTGTGTTATTTGTTGTTATGCCAGAGGTAGGGTGATCTAATTACTCCCACTATGCGTGGTATCAATTACTGTTTGGTATTCAATTTCATCGAATGTGGGTACAGGGAGATTGGTAGATTTCACTCAAAGAGCAGGGAGCGCATGCAATGTACTGAATTTTTATATATGTATTAACATATTGTGCTTTCATTGATGTTATTAATTTTACTTATCCAAATGATTTTAATTGTGCTTGTTCAGAGGCGATGCACTTACTGCTGATGTAAGATTTCAACTGCATTTCTGGGGTCATTGTGTTCCTATAATTATTCTTTCAATGCAGTGAAGATATTTTTCCTGCTCTTCAGTCTTTTTCCTTGTGACGGATTTAAGCTAGTTGATCACGTGTACATATGAAATTCCAGAATCTTCAGTGTCATGGACGGAAAGCCAGGTGAAAAGCCTTTGCATCTCAATAGAAAAACACAAGCATCTTCTAGATGACAAGAACACCAAAAACAAGAAAGTGTGGGAATACATAGCCCGCGATCTGAATCAAGTAAGTAGTTAGAATTCATTTTTTACTCGTCTAGCTCTCAACTTGTCTGGCCGCAGTCTTAGTATGCGCCGATGTTCATGGTATAAAAAGTAGTCTTATTGTACTGCAAAAGTGAGTGCTTACGTAATTCTTGAACTATTCAACACATTTGCATTTGATCGAGGATGGTCTAAATTACTGTTGTAACTATCGACTGTGTCATTCGCCGATGAGTGTACTTTTCTTACAACTTTCAGGTTGAATTTGCGATTATAAATATGGATAATCTTCCCGTAATTAAAGTGATACACCAGTGTTGATTGAATCTGCCATATGAGCATGAGCAGCTGTTTATAAGAGGCATGTGTCCAGTGCCCACTCAGTGCTACTGTCTTAAAATATGTTGATAAAATTAATAAACTATCTTAGAAGCAAAGAGGGTATCAGTCAAAAAATATTTAAAAACACATCTGTAATTTTTATGTAATCAAAGGGTAGTACGCAACAACACAGTTTAAACAATTGAAATAGGAAGATGTTTCTCAGTCTTCTTGCCCTTAGGTCAAGGTGTTAATTACGTTTTGAGTTAATGAGTTAAATGAATCACATGAACTTGGCTCGTAGAGACGTTCCTCTGCTCTTCCACAGTAGCAAATTTTCAGTAGCTAATATGTTCAAACATTTCATGTCTTACATGTTTGAACTGCTGAGATTTCAAGTTGAAAGAAGCTTATGTAGTTTGAAATTGTATTGGTATATATTTGAGAATTAAGAAAAAATAGTGAAGCCTTACAGTAGTAGTGCATGTTAAGAACGTGAATTGGAAACCGAACACTGCTGAGCATCAAGCTTGTCTCACTTCTTACTGATTTTCATATGCTTTATTGAGGAAAAAATTGATGCATTTTCCATCAGTATGCTCAAAAGGGGTTCCTTAGTTTATGCATACCCTAAACTTGTTCAATTGAACTTTCACTTAGTAATAAGCTTAGGAGCTGAAGTAATTGAAAGTAAGTCTTTCATTGCTGGAAGTGTTAACATATGCTAATTCTGCCAGCGAGATAATTTTTTCTTAAGCCCAGCTTTACTTTGCCGGAATAATTTTTCCATTGTAGGAAAATAAAATAAATTAAATTATTTTGCAGCAGTCTACGGTTGGAAGCGTGTCGGGTGAGCAATGCTCCAACAAATATAAGAATATGCTGCGCGCCTTCAAAACTTTTATCAGCAACTGTAAGGCAACCGGGGCGAGCAGCCAACGCGAATTGTTCTACTTCAAGTACTTGGAGCGCATCGTGGGCAGTAGTCATGCTGTTCAGATGCCATTCCTCTACGATTCATCAAATCCATCAACCTCTACTGCAGGAACTTCTGCTCGACCGGACGTCATTGACTTGGAGCGTCCAACAAAACAGGGTATAACTCCAACGACCTGCACGGTAAAAGTTCCCACTTCTATCGGTGGAAAGGTTTTTAAGAAAATGCCTTCACTAACTGTTGCATCATCTGCGAAAACCTCAATGCCAGTGGCATCGACGTCATTTGCATCTGGCTCATCAGCAGGAGAGCCATCGACTGCTCCCGAGGATCTGGTGGAGGTGACTGATGTTGACGACGGAGAAAATTGGCCTGAGCAGACCTTAACTGCCTCGGAAATAGTGAATAAGAAAAAGTCTTTCAAACCAATGCGCCATAATGAATTTTTAAGAAATTATTTGGAGGGCCAAGCTGCTCGCCAGCAGAAAGTAATTGATATCTTTGACAAGGCTGTTGAGGTTCAAGCAAAAGAACAAGCCAAATTTAATTCATTGGTGGAACAAATGGTAAAACATATGTCCGCTGCGAGCAAAGGCCAGAAACGAAAAAGAAATTAGAGCGAGAGTGATTAGGTTTCCATCATGAATTTCTTTAACCGGGCATGTTTGTTACTTTCCATTCATTATAATGTATCGCAATTGCAAGAAACGGAGTAATATTACACATGAGTAATATTCATTAAACGGATTTTGAATTTTAAGAGAGGGTTTTTCCTGTGATTATTAGCATTTATTATAGTAGAAGTTACAGCTGCTACGGCCATTTTTTTTCTTCCATTTCGATGCAATGTATAGAAATAATTACCGTCAATGTCCATTCATTATAGTTGGTCATAAATTAAGCAGAATAATTTTGTGAAATTATTTTCAAAATGAGTCGTAATTATAAGAACAGGAATTTCCTTTGAAGATACGTAATTAATACAATGCTTCTTAAAATTAGAGCTCGTTGTTGTTAAGAAGCAAAGAATAACAGCAAATGTTTACTTTTAAAATATTTAGATAAGGAAATTGCTGTGATTCATTGTGTTAAACGATACTGGTGTTAAGTTAGAGAAAGGGAAGGATGCTATAAATTTTTTGCATTCATAATTTTGCGCCTCCAATGCATTAAACAAATTTACTATAATGCCTAGTATTCCGTAGAATGCATTAATAATGTATTGAGAAATTACGTGGAATTGTGTACAAAAGTTTATAACAAATTCAATATTTTCTGTCTGGTTGGTTTAAACTGTGAATTAATCTAAGCTTTCTAACATGAACTTCGTGGCTTGGCTGTAAATTTATGGATGCGTTATTTCGAGTCGTAATTTTAAACGGAAACAATTTCTATAGCATTTGAAAAATGAATACAAAGCATCAAAGCAAAATTGAGATGAACTCTGCTTTTATTATTTCCATTCTTTACTATGCATTATAATTGTAAGAGAGGACCTGTGCTGTGATGCTGTGACCCAAGAAATAGTAATAAGAAAATGCTTCAGTAGGTCTTGAGAACAATGTATTTTTACTGATAGAGAGAACTGTAGCGTTGAAAAATTTGTTACTACATTCTGAGTTTAGAATATCACAACGAGAAGTTTGCATTTTATTTCTAAATATGGACATTTATGTTTATACCCGAGCGCAGGGGGTAATGTGTGAGCGCCTGAGCTGAGAGTTAGGTTGGCGTTTTTGTCGAAATATGATGTGTTGTTCTATCTTAAGGACCACCATTTTCGTTTTTCACTGGTGTCCTGTTTTTCAGCTCCTACTTTTTTCTCAATTTACTGTTTCCATGCATCTTGTGCATAGATTCCGCATTCCCATACATCCATTCTAAATGGTGCCTTCTTCTCTTCAGTCTGCTCTATATCTTTTAGCGGTTATGGAGGCTTAAATTATCCTATAATCTAATCTGATAATCTAACCTAAGCGTAGGATGGGTAACGAGCTACCTTGGATTTGATTTGATCATCCCATGCGATAGACTGGCACCTCTAAGTGTACTGTTGTACTTTGTGATAGAAAGTCCCTAAAGGTCTATTTCGTGTTTACTTAGCTTATTTCAGTTCTGTTGCCTACCTCGCTATTTCTTCTTTGTCCTTTTCAAAATTGTTTCGATGCGGAGGGTATCCTGTGCAAGAAAACACTTCGTGGGTTGACTGTGTTTTTTGGTCCATACTAGAAATCCCTTCTATTTACTTTGGTCAGCTTGCCTTTATTGTAGATAATGAATCTTGAATTAATAATGCTAGTACTAACAACATTATGCCGAGTGGTAATTATTCTGATCGTATAAGTTTCTTCTTCTATTTACAAAGGTTAAAGTATCTGCAACAAAAATTGCACAGATTCTCAGCCGCATTGCAAGTTACAATGGACCCTCGAGTTATGCATGCATCATCTTACGCGGACGTAAACTTGAATGAATAAATTTTAGTCTCATCTAGACAACTAATGCTTTGCTCGTTTTATAACGTATATAAGGTGAACAGATTTTGTACATTAAAGTTGAGATTTTCATGAAATTCATAACTTGAGGATCGACTGCAATGATTCTATTAATGTTTCCATTCCTTTATTTTCCATCGTTCAACCGATTGCTCTTTACCCCCTGTTATTAATTATTCAATTATTCTTGCAGTAAATACTGAGAAGTCACCACATTTTCTTTCATTCCTTATGCATACTTCATTGCAACAGTGCGTTATGTCATGAAGTATGTTTCCTCAATCACGTTCATAGGGAAGACCTAGCAGTTAGCTGGACCATGAAAAAAATACACTGTGATGAACTCCTTTATTGATAGGAAAACAAGAGCATATGATAATCATTGATGCCAACAACCTTCTTTATGAGAAAATGCATTCCAAATAACAATAAGTACTTAGAGACACGGAAAATCCTTAAAAACTTTATTCCATTTGATTGCTAGGAAGTATTGCGTATAATTATTTTAATACTTGACAAATACTTAACGCTCCCCTCACTACTATACTTGGAAATAGAAAGCGAGGAGTTGCAACATTATGATAAAACCCGCGCAACACTTTTCTGTGTGAAGCTTGCAATATCTTTACGTTAGAACCTTTGTATAACTACTGATATTTATGCAGGCCTGTAACGAGCGAATTCATTTCTACGCTCACACTAATCAACAGTATGACAAATGAGAAAGCACACTGCTGCTCATCAAACGGACTGATTCACACGTACTTTATTCTATTAATATTCAAACTTTTACAAATATAATAAACAGATCACATTAATACCACTGATCACTGACTTCATTCCAATCAATGTTTTCAAGTTTTAAATCAGTCATACGAGTATCGCTTTTTTAAGCCCTACACAGACATTTTGTAACGCAATTAAGTTGTCTACCAAATCAGTCCTTGTACTTGAATTAAGTTACGACTGCACTGACATGACATGTTATTTAAATTTCGGATGCTCATAGTAATGAAGTCTCAACACCATTCAAATTTTTCTACCAGAAAATTTCCATTGATTTTTTTGTATTTCTCCATCAGAATTGCACTAACATTTGGTAGCTTATCTTCTCCACATAGTACATATAATATTTCATGTGAAACTCAACTATCTCACATTACACAAAATTTCTTAATCTCTGCACAAGTAACCTACTCTAACTCATCAATTTACAAAAATTCTACTTCTAATTCACCCCAGTAATTTACACAAAATATTTCTCATGTCAAAATGAATAGTGTTATCACCTAACAACATGTGCAATTCTTTTATTCAGCATATGGAATCAGAGAAAGTGCTTGACTTTACTTGAATGAAACTGTCATACACTTTACTCAAATAAAGTCTATAACATTCAACTATACTACCAATCATACTGCTGTACATACTTGGAAAGCATGCTTCAATCCAAAACTGTTCATGTTTATTTATTTGAAATATCAACTCCTTATTCACCGACTACTACTCATGTTATACATACAACACAATCTAGGTTAATATTTAACAGTTTATGCAGTGACAAGTAGTAAATATGTGGCGCGCAACTTCAAAATTAAAGACAATACGAAGTAGCCATGGAAATGTTTTCAATTTTCTTAACATATATCAAATCTGATTTTCATAATAAGTAAGTAATAAAAGTTAAGGAAAAATTTGCTGCAAGAAGTAGTAGTAGTAGTAGTAGTAGTAGTAGTAGTAGTAGTGGTACCATGAATTTGCTAGCGCTTCAGTAGGTCCTACTATATCGCGCCGAAGGTCTCGCGTCACAATTATCGGCCTATCGGTCACATCACCGCTGTGGTACAAGATAACCATCCACCATCACAGAGCTCCATGCAACAAATTCAAGAATACGCAAACAGGTTAGACATTGCAGCCACAAACACAACAAAAAGTCAGTCATGACAAGCTCAAATTAAATTCAGTTGCCTCAAACACAACTGCACCACCAGTTCAGTCATAAAAGCAAGTATTAAGTCCCCAGAATTTTTCCGAAACGGGTAAAAAAACAGAAAATCAGGTTACATATGCATTCATTGGGCAGCCGAGAATAATGAGAATACCTATACACATTAAACCTTGATGTCCATCCAAATTTATAGAATAATTACAAAAAATCAGCAATAAAATTTCGTTTTTGTCGCTCAGTCTCGCCTACAATTACAAGTTCATCTCTCGGTTCTTCATCACGTATACTTGGACAGTGACTTAATGCAAAATTGTGAAGGATGCAGCAAGCATGAATGATGGGTGCAGCATGTTCAATGTTGACTTCCAAGTACTGGAGAACTCTAAACCTGTTCTTCAGGTAACCAAATGCATTTTCAATTACTTGTCTGGATTGGGAAAGCTTAGTATTGAAATTTACCTCACGTTGTGTTAGGCGACCATTGTCTCTGAAAGGGGTCATCACATTCAAACGCAATGAAAATGCAGAGTCACCAATGATGTGCAAATTTTTGCTTGGAAAGAACTCATTAGGATAGTTCTTTATGTTTTGACCAAAATTAGTCATATCCAATGCACGTTGATCATGTACACTTCCTGGGATGCCTGTAGCCACCATCATGAAGCGTTTTTCTGCATCACACACAGCAAGCAGCAATATTGTGTGAACAAACTTCCGACTGTTGTAATCTTTCTGAACAGTTTCAGGCACTCTAACCTTGATATGTGTACCATCAATGGCTCCAACAGTGCCTGGAAAATTTCCAATTGCTTCAAATCCTCTTCGTTTCTCTTCAAGATTCAGTGGCCAAGATATTTTCAAGGCCTGGGTAGTGTTGATTATTTTTAATATCCTATAAAATAACTTGTTCACCTGGCTGGAAGAGCAACCAAATTGCAATCCAGTCTCTCTAAAAGTGGTTTTTGAAGCGAGATACCACAACACCATCAGGAGAGCCTCCGAAAATTTCATTTGGTGCACAGGACCAAGCTTGTTAGGATAGTCATAAGTTGGAGAGCATCTTAAAATATTTTCTAGCTCATAAAATGCTTGCTTACTGATTCTGATGTGTCCAAAAAATTCGGAGTCATCCATTTCCAGCAATTTTTCTGAGAATGATTGGTCAAAGCATCTCTCCTGCCTGCAAAAAAAATCCATGATTAATTCTCTCATAAATCTAATAGTCTAAATAATTCACATTTAGAAAACTTTAGTGCGCATCTACATGGTATTAAAGTAATACAAAGTAGTAATATTTGAAAAGTAGTAAAAAAAGCAGAAAGTAGTAAAATTGAGCCTCAGGGGTCTACTTTACCTGTCAAGGTAATATAAAAAATTATGAAGTGAGCTAATTCACTGAAATTTAAAGTATTGTAAAAATGTGTCAAGATTATAAAAAAATTTCTTGCAGAATCAAAAATTTGTTGCAGTTTATGGGAAATATACCTAGAAGGGAATCTGACAATTTCCTGGTGTCTACTAGTTTCCAGTCAGTTTATTTGTGGCCAGTTTTTACTTTAATGTTGTGAACGATTTTCATAATTTTGCTGCCATAGATATAGCCAATTTTAAGATGTTTTACATGAATGACAATGTGGTTGCAAATGCTTAGTTTTTGAGTTATTCAAGTTTTAAGTTACATGAGTGGCGCTTCTGAATGGCCTTTTTTGCGCAATTTCAGAGTTGAAATGGAAGCTAACCCTCTATTACAAACGTAAAGAGATTGGGTCGTGAGGGGTAGCCACAGTTCTTCTAGTGAGAATTATAAACGGATATCACTAGAAACCTTCATTTATAATTCTCACTAGAAGAATTGTGGCTACCCCTCACGACCCAACCTCTTTACCTTTGTAACAGGAGGTTAGCTTCCGTTATTAATTACATTCCGCTTGCCGAAAGCCAACTTTAAAGTTAAATAATTCAAAAATAACGCATCAGCGAGCAGAATGTCATTCATGTAAAACATTTTTAAATGTCTTCCTTTATTGATTCTTGGCAACAAAATTATGAAAATCGTTGACAACATTAACACGTTAACTGGGATTGGTCAAACTGAAGTTCAATATTCAATTCAAATTTAAAGTCAATTGTAGTAATCAACTTTGAAAATAGCAAACATTAAGTGGATCTGGCATGTATTAAGCTTTCATTAAGTATTAAAAAACAACAAGTTAGTGACTGCAGGTGGGTCAGCAGCACTTTGAAAACCACCTAAGGGACCACCGGTGGGTCCCTTTGCAGGGAACGTGTTAAAGTAAAAATTGACCTTATTTTTTAACATATGGTGAACAGTTGCTTTCATAATTGAAAGATGTTAAGACAAGGCCTTTGCCAAACATATTTTAGAGTCTACTTAAGATAGAGTACATTAAGAATATGGGTGTCTTTTATTGCAATTATGCACTGGTTGCTTTATTTAGTATCATACATTTTATTTAGTTTTTAGGTATCACGAACTTCAAACTTTTTTTAACCTTTCTTATTGCGTGAATAATTGACTTAAACTACTCATTTTAGACCGATTACTTCCATATGGAGATTTTGACAACATACATATATCATATTAAAATGGGTAGTGTATTTCTGCTGTTAAAGGTGATAAAAAGTAGTATAATGTGGAAGTGAAATATCAGTAGTCATCCTGCTTTATTCTATACACATTAAGACTTTAGAAGCATTCAATACCATTGAAAGCTTCCTAATGGGTTATTTAATAGTTTTTTTGATGGCCTGTAGGGTAACTTACTCAATTCTTTTACCAAAAAACAAAATTAAGTTTACTCAGAGCAAAATAATTATATTAATAAACTTTACAAAAATTGTGTGTAACTGCTAATCATGTATTACCTGTTAATCTCTCCATCATCAGCTGTAAAAAGCACATCATGAACAAGAGGAAAATTGTTCACAACTGACTGTGCATTACTACTAAACATCGCCTTTGAACCAGCAATGGCTGACAATAGAATTTTATCTTGTTCATCTGTCATTTTCTGGGGAAGAAAAAAACAATTCACGTTTTATGAAGAAAATGATCAACTTGATCAATAGCTTCATTGACATTAAGTTATTGCTATAGTATAACAGAATATCTATAAATTTCATTCTTCATAATCTATCCACCTAGTACACTAGCATCAAGTAATTGTCATCAATGCTCACTTTCACAATAAGAAGACATTTAATCAATAAAAAATCTAATAATGTTGAGTAAAATATATACTGTAATATTTAACGTAAAGCATGTTTTTTACAGAGTAAACACTTATACACCGTAAAGTTATACATGAGCGCTTTCAATGGATGATCGGAAAAGTCACCTAACAATATCACTTCAGACAATGACAAACGTAGTAGTCCTAATCTAACCAGTGTATTAATTCCCCCCCCCTCCCCAAGCAGTACTTGTACCCCTATATTAAGTTAATAATACATTAACATGACATGCTATTATTAAAATTTTAGTTACTCCTATAATGAAGTCTTAACAGCACATGAAATTTTTCTGATAGAAAATTTGCATTGGTTCTCTTGATTTCTTCATCATAGTTGGGCAAACTTTTGGCAGCTTGTAATTTTCTCCATATATTACAAACACTATTTTTCCTGAAACTACAACTTCTTGAAATCACTCAAAATGTCAATCTCTGCACAAGTAACCTACCATAACTTGTAAAATCACAAAATGTATTTGTCCAGAACATCCCAGTAATTCACACAGGCCATTTCTGATGTCAAAATGGATAAAATTGTCCACCTACCAACATAAGCAATTATTTTATTCAGTATCAGGAATCATAGAAAGTGATTGACTCCACTTGAATGACACTGTTATATACTGTATTCATATGAAGTCAATAACATTGCTATACAAGTCAGGGGCCAGGATATTTTTAAGACCTGGGTAGAGTAAATTACACTCAATATCCTGTAAAAAAAACACTCTTGACTTAGCCAGAAGAACAACACAGTCTCTTTAGAAGTTATTTTTGAAGCAAGATACCACAACACCATGAGAGCTTCTCAAAATTTCATTTGATGCTAAGGACAAAGCTTGTTGGGATAGTCATCTGTTGGAGAAGGTTTCAGTATATTTGTGAGCTTGGAAAATGCCCGCTAACTGATTCTGATGTCCTTAAAAAATTCTGAGTTATCGATCTGAAGGAATTTATAAGGGAATGAATGATCAAAGTATATCTCATGCCTGCAAAAAGAAAGAAAATTCATGATTATTTCTCTCATAAACTACTAGCCTAAAAAACTCACATTTGCAATACTTCATTTATATACATTGATGAATTAAAAAATTGTGATAGGGTTGAGAACTGCCAACTACTTGTAGGCTAGATTAACTAATAGTTTTCATGAAGGCTTGTAGAGTAACTCTACCCAATTGCTTCAACGAAGAACAAAATTTGGTTTACTTTAAGTAAAGTTATTGCACTAGATTATCTTGACAGCAATTGCAAAGCTCAGTCAATTTTATGTTACTTGATCTCTCCATCATCCGCTGTAGAAAAACACTTCATAACCAAGAGGAAAGCTTTATAACTGAGCATTGTAGACCACTACTAAACATTGCCTCAGAACCAGCATTGGCTGAGAATAGATTTTTTCATTTTGTTCATATCATTTCCTTAAGTAAAAATTCAAATTTAAAATTTACAAATAAATAATTGAATAAATAAAGCACTCAATTGCGATAAAATTATTGCTATTATATAACAGAATGTATGAGAATTTAATTATTCGTAAGCTTTGGAATAAGATTCACTCATCAAATATCACTTTCTCAACAAAAACACACACAATAGCCTATATAACAAAGCTACCAATGGAGAATTAGGTGTATATTTTAATATCTAACTAGCGTAAAGCATTGTCAACAAATCAAATCATTGACGGGGTTAAGCGTCAGTATAAAACATAACAATTATTATTATCATACTCTAAAATTCAACTTTCGTAATCAACTCCAATAAGCGAGCAAGTTAATCAGCTGATTCAATGTTTGTTTACAAACAAAGCCTACGTAACCCCAAAATGGCAAAATCGTGTTCACAGTGGCGTTTTCGGATCTTGTTAAGAGTTACTCCGGAGAGAGTTACGCGGGTAACTCTGGGGGTTATGACTGGAAAAACGCCTCAGGACCAAGTTATTACCTGCTCGAACACCATCCCTGAACCCTTGGAACAACCTACGGAGGAAACCGTTGTGTTTCCACAACCTGCTCAAAATTCATACCCACCACCTCCGACCCATGAACCTGACTCCGAAACACCTGATTACCCGATTCCCACCCAGGAGGCTAGGATGCACGAGCCTCCAAGCGCTAGCATCTCGCGCAGGTCTACCCGAGCTCGGAAGCCTGTGGTGAGAATGGACCTTTAGGATTGACTATATTGAATAAGGGGACTGGGGATACAGGGGGGGTTTCTAATTAAGGAGGGAGGGGTGTAATATAGCGAGTAGTGTAAGTTCTAGTTAGAGAGACCAATAGTTGGCAACGCTCGAGACAGCAACACTCGCGGCCAGTCTACAAGTGAACTCGGGCTCGACAACAAGTAAATGTTGACCGAGGGTGTAAATAATATTACCTACTGTGGTTGGTATCTAACTTCTTAATTTCTAAACTAATGTACTAATTCTATGCTACCCTATTCTATATATTCCTTTCTATCTCCGCTCTGCTCTCGCTAACCACATTCTGGTATCTGAGTATCTAGTTATGTTGTAAGGTATCCAAGAGGTGAGTGAACTATTTTACCTAACTTGATGTCTATTATTATGTTGTGTCTATGTCTATGGAAACCTATACTGTGCTATAGTGTAGGTTGTGATAATTCCCTTGTGCCATTATTGTCGGCGATCTTCATAATAATACGGCGTTTATTCCAGTTGTGTTTTCCTCACCTTGCCGGTTCGTTTGCACCTCAGGCACTCACTCCGGGCATTGATTTACAAAGTCTTAAGGTTTACAAAGTCTGCCCGGAGTGTAAAGCAGCCTGAGGGAGAACACCACAAATCCTCCACTATCATTCTCTTTCTCATCCTGGTATTAACCGTACATTGCGTTTGATTTCTGATCGTTACGTCTGGCCAGCGATGCGTAAGGAGGTCAAGCAAATTGTGCAAAATTGCCATGCATGTCAGAGTAGTAAAGTGGTGAAACATAATCGTGCAGCGCTGCAGAGTTGTGCATTCACAGGTCACAAGTTCGACTCTGTCCATCTAGATTTGGTGGGTCCTTTGCCTTTATCACGCGGTCATTCTTATTTGTTGACCATCATAGATAGGTTCACACGTTGGGTTGAGGCTGTCCCTCTTCCTGATACCCAAACTGAGACTGTAGCGCGCGCTTTCATGTCCAACTGGATCTCTAGATTTGGTGTTCCCTTAAGTGTCACACATGACCGGGGATCACAATTCACCTCCAAATTTTGGAGTGAGCTTAGCACCGCCTTAGGGTGTGCAAATACATCAACTACCGCTTACCATCCGCAGTCGAATGGACTTATTGAAAGAGTCCACAGAGATTTAAAGTCGGCATTACGTTGCCTGAACTGCAGCAATGATTGGACTGACAGACTTCCACTAGTACTACTTAGCATCCGAAATTTACATAGACAGGATCAGCAATGCACAGCAGCTGAAATGCTCTATGGGCAAACACTTCGTCTCCCCGGCGACATTGTTGACCCAAAACCTTTGCCTGAATTTTCATCCGCTGACCGTTCCGCATATGTAACCTGTCTAAAAGATTGCATGCGTCAGATCAAGTATGTGGCTCCACGAATGCCTCAGACTAAGGACAAACTGGATCCTGCTTTGCAAGACTGCACACATGTGTACGTCCGAAACGACGCCATCAAACCTACACTCACGCGCCCTTATGATGGCCCATTCAAAATATCCAAACGCACGCCCAAATATTTCATCCTTGAAAGATCTGGTTCACACGACCCTGTGAGCATTGATCGATTAAAAGTCGCGTACACTTCCGATCATAGTGTAACTTATAACTCATCATTCTCTCCACAGAATTCCCTTTCCACTGAGACTCGATCATATCTACCATCTCAGCTTCCTCAGTTGGCTGCCTTGTTGCCTAGTCAACTTGAGTGTAATCCTTTCTATGTGCCTGTACATTCAAACCCTACCCCTAAGCCTGTCGTAGATTCTAATTCTAGCCCTCTTACTGAAACAGCGACAAGTCTGGAGAGACCAGACGAGCCCGCTGCAGTAACTCCTGTTCCTAGAACTCTTGCCGATCTAAACTTGCAGACCCGTTTGGTGAAACTTCCCCGCGTAGTAAGATTTTCTGACCGCCAAACCCGGCACGGTCGCGTTGTCAAAACTCCTTCCCGCTACAAATGATTGCAGCGGGTGGACCTTTCGGTCTGCGCCTTGGGGGGTAATGTAGCAATCGCTACAAAAGCGTAAAAATTATAAATTTTCCCATTCGCACTTAAATAAATTAATTATTAGCATTAAAAATCTTACTCTAATTTATTAATAATTATTTTCTACTTCTAATTCGTAATCCTTAAAGTTTTTGTGCAAAAAGCATAAAATTAAAGTCACGATTGACATTTTCGTGTTTCAAGCCTCTGAATCTGGCAGCGCTGTGCGTGGCGTCTCTTTGAAACACATTCTCTCGTGCCTTACTAGCTCGTGCATACCGCGTTTGTGTAAGTGAAGATATTTAGTGTTTAAATAAGAAGAAGTAACCTGGTAATGTATACAAGTGTAAATTCCCTGTGTGCATGTTGATTAACTTAGGGATCTGTTCATCGTCGTAAATTAAGGATGAACTTAAAAATAGTGCTAAAGCTCTTAGACGGGCATGTGTATTTCGAATGCTACCTCAGCGTGAAATAGCGTAAACATTTGCGTGTCATTTCCAAATTTACGTGTTGAGACTTCATACTAGATATTCAGCTAACGTCCTTCTTTTCTTTACTGCAAATTATATATTGCGGTCGCCAGTATCACATCGAGAATTATTCATAAACTGACTCGTGAACGAACGCGGCTAAATTGCCGGCGTTCTTTGTTGATAGTGTGTCTTTGTTTTCCAAATGGCGGAGCATACACTGCCGTCTCCTGTCACTACTCCGTGACTATAATTGCACTATAAGCATGTGTTATAATAGTATTTTCTTTTATTTACAAACATACTTGCAGTAGTTTTTCTTAAATATGTTTCAACGCGAAAAAATAATTAAAAATGTCTCTTAATAATCTCGTATGCTTGTAAATTACGAAGATTATTCATGTCTATGCTTGCTAAAGTTTTGAGTTTCATTTTTGTATAGTTCATACTCCTTGAACCTTGCGTTTAATCGCACTTATTTCAATATAAATCATTTCAATAAAATTTAATTCAATTCTGTTCATTCTGGTGACAAAAACACCCACTACCATTTGCCTTTCGTGAGTGCGTACCAAGTATGCCGGCGGCTTGGCGAATGCCGACGTGTAGAGCCGCCGGGTTAATCGCCGCACTGATTTTCATGCTTTCGTTTTGCGCATATTTCCTTTCTGTGCAAGCAAAACGTTTAGGTCTTTTTTTTTTATTGTGGATATTATTCCTTAATTCCTTTATTATTGCAAATGATATTTATCAGTGATTTTAGTAGGATTTATATCAATGAACTTTAGGATTTTTCTCTGTTAATTCTTGTACTGAGATAGGGATGTTTCTAGAGCACTGAACAAGCGTCAATTCTCATTTTTACGCAATTTTAGCCGTGTTATGTCTTTTCGCTGTTTCATGAATCTTGTGTTATGAAATCACGTGTTTCTCCAAAACTCCACCTATTTAACCTCCTATATTGCTGTCCTGCAGATTCTTGCAAAAGTTGCAGTCTCTTGATATTTTCATAATATTCCGTAGATCTTGTGTTTACTTGCATGTAGTTTCGGTAATGAATAACGATTGTCATTACCGGAAAGTCTTAAACCGCAGGTTCTGAGATTAAAACCGAAGGCACTTGTGAACAAGTTGCCAGTTACAAAAGAATCTGTCCTTTCTCCTTGAGTTTTGCCAAAAGTGAGAATCCCTAAAGATAGCTCGTGTCTGATCTGTAGGATTTCTCGGAGTTGCGTGTGGGCGTTTATCATGTCGATGTTGGGGACTGTCAGCACTAGAATTTTCCTTGATGTCTCCTTGGACTGCTCATCCAGCGTTTGGACTCTTTGCAGGACTTCAACGTCATCGCCACACACCACACACAACACTCCCTGGGCCTTAGTGGGATTGACTTTGTTGGATTTAGTCTTCACTTAACTGGTTTTTCACTGAACTGGTTTTACTTGAACTGGCCCGACCTTAGCTGGCCTCATCTTACCAGTCTATACTTTCCTGGCCTCAACTCAATTAAATGGCCCTTAACAATCGTCTAGGGTCGTTTCCAAGTTTTATTAAATTGGGTTAAAATCATTTTTAAACCACACACACACACGCGGTCGACTTCAGCATTTCTCCAGGAGCCTACCGCCTGCCAGGACTGCGAACCCTCGTCAGCCGAGTCCTTCAGAAGAGCAAGATTTGGCAATCCTTTTTCGGCTCTCCTCAAGAATAAAACTACCAACGAAAAGCTGAGTTCCTGAGTGCTTATTATCCTTTCTCATGGTCTATTACAAATGCTTATCGAGGTTGTTTAGGACTGGCTATACCCCACGGCCAAATCCTAACATACTTGCTCAGTAATAGTTAATTATATAAGGAATAAATCTAAAAAAATTAGCTAGAATGTAGATATAAAGGCGCACAAATCGGAAACGAAGACAAAATTAATCCTCGTATGAAATACATGCGAAAAATTTTTTCCTGTTAAAGCTTCTTCGCGCAGCCATAGCCCACGCCACTATAACGGTTCGAAAATAGCGAGGGATGTTATAGACGCTATTTAAAATTTTGAATCACCTCGCGGATTTTTGTTCTCTTTTTGTTAGCGAAGCTGGTTGAATTATCAGTGTAAGTGTTAAACATCGTTATTTTCAACTATTCAAATTTTTGATGGATGTTGCAGAAGCATGAAAGGGATGAGAAAGCGTAACGTATCTGCGTTTTGTTGTATTAATGAGCTTGTGCGTAGAACTGGAAACGTACAGTATATTTTTATGTTCTATCTTAACAAATACTTTTACCCTATTTTCGTACATTTTCCTTTAAATGATAATTTAAAAAAATTAGGGTAAATGTGTAGCGTTGGTCAGTAATCGATTTTTGAGTTTTCAGTGCCTGAACCGCTAAACGTAGTTAATTAGATCGAAATAAACAAGTTTTCTTCTACGCACTTTCCGTCGTAAATGAGTATTTAACGAGTTATGGTGGTAAGTTTAGTTTCGTCTATGATGACGAATGCGCTCAAATGAACAGCTACTCATCGATTTTCAAATTTTGTTGCTTGAATCATGGTAATAATATCGAAATAAACAACTTTTCTTCTGTACACTTTTTTCGTCAAATGAGTATTTAACGAGGTATAGCGGTAGGTTTGGTTTCGTCTTTGATGACGATCGAACTAGAAGCAAGACGGCATTGCAGTGTTGCCGTCCGACGTCCTGTTTGAATTAGTTCCCGCTTCAAACACTAGAGTTGCGGTCAGTAATTTACCGCTATAACTTGTAAAATGTTCATTTACGACGGAAAGTGCATAGAAGAAAACTTGTTTATTTCGATCTAATTAACTACGAATAGACACCAAAAAGTGGAAAATCGATTACTGACCAACGCTACACATTTACCGAAATTAGTGTTGAATTAAATAGTGACAGTTGATTGTATTTTATTTGAAGGATTCATGGCAAGGCCAAAGTTCTGGTATTTTTTATGAAATCAATAATATGAGGGGGCAAATCTAATTACAAATCTAAACAAATTTGGCGACTTTTTCATATTGAGTTAAAAATTTTTTCTCTTTAAAAATCTGTTACACTATGTAAAGCTTCACATAGCTCAATAATGCTTATAGGTAGGCTATAGTGATGTTGTTTCTTAATCTCAATATAGCAATGTGCAGGAGCTTTGGGTCAAATTTTACTCTGATGTTGTCAACGATTTTCATAATTTTGTTGCAAAGAATCAATAAAGGAACACATTTAGGAATGTTTTACAAGAATGACATCCTGCTTGCTGATGCGTTATTTTTTAATTATTAAACTTTGGAGTTGGTTTGTGCGTGCCATGAAAGCGTGCGCGCCTAGCTTAATTTAATTAATAACAGAAGCTAACCCCCTATTGCAAACGTGAAGAGGTTGGGTCGTGAGGGATAGCCACAGTTCTTCTAGTGAAAATTATAAATAAAGGTTTCTAGTGACGTCCGTTTACATCGACTCCAAGGTGGCTGCCGCGATGGGGCCACCCGGTATCCAAGATGGTGGCAGCCATCTTGGAGTCAATGTAAACGGACGTCACTAGAAACCTTTATTTATAATTTTCACTAGAAGAACTGTGGCTACCCCTCACAACCCAACCTCTTTACGTTTGTAATAGAGGGTTAGCTTCCATTTCTATTGCAAAAACAATGACTGCTTTTGTGCAAAAAAAAGGCCATTTAGGAGTGCCGTTTGTATAACTTCAAACTTGAATAACTCAAAAACTAAGCATTTGCAAGCACATTGTCATTCATGCAAAATGTCTTAAAATCGACTATATTACCTATCTCATTAGCAACAAAATTATGAAAATTGTTGACAACATTAACGTAAAATTTGAACGAGCTTTGTTAGTGCTATGGTTGATTGGGTTTTCAACATTTTGAATGAATTATTGTGATCTTGACTCTACATTAAATGATGGAAAGAACTAATTTAGAATTTTTTTGAGCTAGCCATGCATACTTAGTGAATGAGGTTTCTGATGAATGTCTTCTGAACTTGTTTCTTTGCCTGAATAATTATCTCATAACTTTCATGAGTTTGAAGGAAACTCATGTTTAAATTTCTTTTCATAAACTACAATGATTTTTTATTTATGTTTATAAAGAAATATTTTATTAATGGAAATTAGATTGTTTTTATTTTATAAATGTAAAACTAATTTCATTTTCTACACTACAAAATTGAAGTAAAGTTATTTGTTTATTGCAGGACACTAATTGATTTTCAAATTTTTGTTGCTTGTATAGTAAGATCAAAATAAACAAGGTTTCTCTTATGCACCTTCCGTCATAAACGAGTATTTAACGAGTTATAGTGGCAGTTAAATTACTGCATTTATAGTCTTTCAAGTGGGGAATTAGGGAAACTGAGATAGAATCTCAATTCTGACAGCTCTAATGCGCCCAAAGAAACTTTATTTCACCTTGGGTTATGTTAGGTTGGGTTAGGTTAGATTAGTTATGTTACGTTACATTACGTCACTGCTATAACTTGTTAAATACTCATTTACAATGGAATGTGCATAGAAAAGTTGTATATTTTGATATCATTACCATTATACAAACAACAAATATATGGAAATTAGTTAGTGTTCTGTCGTGACCAATTACTGAAGCAAATGTATTTTCTGGATATTTTTGCTGTTAAATTGATGACATGCTTCAATTCATTTATTACTCTTTTTGTAAAAATGTATTCAAAATGCAATCTAGTTGAAAATTGTACTGTGTATATACTTTTTTCAATCTGCAATAAGGGTTGGGGAAAATTAGGGGTTATTCATTAATCCTTTAACGCCCACATTTTTATACTCCTATTACCGTTATAACAACCACTATCACTAAACTGACACTGGCATTAGGTAGTCACTGTTATCAAGATGTGGAAAGAACTGACACTCTGCAGTGAAGTTCAAAGGACACATTAGTGAACAAATTGAATAAGAAATACAATATATTATTGTTATTTTTGAAAGGGGACCGTACAGTCCACTTGGGCGTTAAAGGGTTAAATGATATTTGAGCTATCATACTAGAAAAAGATATGTATTTTTTAATTTTTGCATGTTGATGAAATAATATATTATTTTGGTGCAATGTATTTGCATGTTTTTTTAAGCTTGAGAAATTAAGTAAAAATTCTAAGTACCCATATTTTATAGTTATATCTTATTTCATGCATTTAAGAATTTTTGAAAATTGATTAATTAATGACAAATGGAACTGAGAAAATAAATGAACTTCAAAGAAGCTTAAATAATTATCAAATTGTCATGCCAAGAAAAATTAATATAATAAATAGGTGAATAGTTAATTCTTTGCCAAATTCATGTACAGGTAAAATGTGCAGTGGACTGAAAAGTACAGCAGACTTCCGTGCTGCTGTTGCATCAGAGTCTGCTCAGTTGATGGGCCTATGCAGCAGGTGGAGCAAGGAACTTGAGGCTGATGCCTCAAGAGAAACACACATTCTCTCTGAAGATATTCTTGGAGACATTAATGTAGCTATAGGTGAGTTATTTATGTGATCTTGTTCAGCTAACATGTGTAGCTGCAGAATTTTATTATTGTTTCCTGCAGAGCTCGGCAATCTCACAGTTGGCCTACTGCAGCTGTATTTTAAACATTCTTAATTTTGTAATTTATAGGAAAGGAGAAACTTCAATTTTGAAAATAATTAACAGAACTTTGTTACATCCTGCTAGTGAATCGTATTGTTGTAAGAGCAAGTTGTAACCCGCATATGGCTTGCATCACAACCAGGTTAGAGTTAAATTTCATGGATAATCTATGATTTTTTAAGAAAAGCTTAGTGCTAAGCAGATCTTTGAAAATGATGTTTATCCATTCAATGCTTCTCATTTTGGACTCCCTGCTTATTGAGTTGAATTTTGGTTGAACTTTTTTTTTCCATTTTGTAAACACGGAGTAAATGATGTTTAACAGAATGCTGTATTATGTTGCATTTAATTTAATTTATCCTTTCATGACCTATCTTATCCAAACTTAGCTTATCATTTCCTAACTAACTCATAAATTCTTAATTTTCCTGTGAGCTGTTGACTAGGTAATAACGGTAAACATTAGCTATGATACCACTCGAAGTTGAAAGTGTAATTTGCTGATATAAAAAACCACAGACTTATAGTATAGAGTTTTCTTTTTTTAATATCAGTGTATTCAAAGTGTTGTGATTTTACAGGCCAAGCTGAGCTATTGAAGAAAGAGCGCTTCAAGCAGTTCAGTGGGCTCATCGATGACTGTGAATTCAAGCGAGGCGAGAAAGAGACCACCATTCAGGACCTCCAGGGGTTCTGGGACATCATATATTTCCAGGTTATTTTTTTCACTTCATCTTTCAAGTACACTTTAACAATCAAAATTCATTTTACCTAGCATGCTAAGTAAGTTAATTCTACCTAGATGGAAATTTGTTTATTACATCAAATACGTTTGGCTGTTGAAATTCAAGTAGTAATTTAGGCTGTGAGGGCTTGAAACATTCAAAATGAAAACCCCCTAAGTAATTGATTTTGATAAGAACTTTGAGATCAAATTTCTCATTAAAACTCAATAAAAGTGCAATAAATTATAATTCCAGCTGGCAAGTTTTTTTGTTACATCATTAGAACAGCATGTTTTTCTTTCATTTAGGCTGTTATTTTAGTGTTATTGGTTTTCGTTGTACTTTTGTATTATGTAGGTGAAACTCAAATAATTGTTAGGGCAATTAGAATGCCTATTTCTTATGTTTCAAATAGCTTTTCCATTAAATATGCTATTTGTTTCCAGATTGAAGATATTCTGAAGAAATTTGCTGCCCTCGACAAGCTGCAGTCTAACAACTGGCAGAAAAGCACCCCCTCAACCTCCACTGTAAGGTCTCCATTAATTTCAGGATTGAATGCAATTTTATTCTCCATTGTTACAATGTGGAGCTCATGTTTTTGTAGCCATTGGTTGGTACACGGTGATCAAACATGAGTGACAATTTTGAATAATAAAAAACCTGGTGAACTAAACTAAAAACCTAACATCACCACGTTTTTCTAGCTCTCCACATAGGGACGTTTTATTATTCCGTAGATATGATGCCGGATGCATGAAATATGTTGCTGTCTTTGTGTCATTTAATACAACTCGACTTTGAAATTGGCTGCCCCTGCACACCAGAAGTTCAGCTTCAGGAAAGATTCTCCCTTCTCTGCCGAAGAATCCAGGTACACTGGAGCAGTAAAGAGACCTTTGTTCCAAAAACCCTCTTCACTGCTGCAGTGTATTTGACTTCTCCATACCTCAGACCAATAAACTTGGATTCTTCAGCAGAGAAGGGAGGATCTTTCCTAAAGCTGAACTTCTTGTGTGCAGGGGCAGCCATTTCCAAAGTCAAGTTCTATTAAATGACACCAAAACAGCAACATATTCTATGCATACGGTATCAAATCTACAGAATAATAGAACCTCCCTATGTGCAGAGCTAAAAAACGTTGCTGATATTAGTTTTCTTTTTAGTTCACCACGTTTTTTATTTTTCAAAATTGACTCGTATTTAATCACCCAGTATTACAAAATTTCTTGAAAGATGATGTTGAATTGCATTTGGCCATTATAGATGGATGCTTAAATTTAGTGTTTTATGTAAAAGCTCTTGAGACTGTAGATGCTCTGTTTCAAATATTTAAAAGCACTCATTTTGCCCATGAGTCCATGTTGCCCAATGAACCTTTCCATTACAGAAACCCACACTTGCCAAGAACAACGCGGCCAGACCTCGGCCTGCTAACACCAAAAGCCGAGTGGCGTCGTCAGGCCTGCGTGCTCACATCATTGCAGCTCGTAACAAGATGAACCAGCTCTCCATCAGCAGCTCCTCTCCTTCCAAGGTGGGTTTGTGGCACTTGAGTCGGATCTTCGGAAAAAGTAGGTTTGTCATCTCTGACCCCCATAGGGATACAACTGTTCTATCTATGGTAATTAGCACTCCCAGGGGAAGAAAGTGTATGAAGGCCCGAGTTGAAAGTTAGGTAGGCCTTTTTTTTTTTTTAATAAAATGCTTTTTGTTATGTTAAGTAAGGATCACTTTTTTGGGGTTCACTGCTGTCCGTTTTTTTAGCACCTACTAATTTCTTCTTCAACGTTTATCTTGTTTCATAAACTTCTTTCTCAACTTATATTATTTCTATGCCCCTTCTATATCAATTCCGCGTTCCCTTATCTCCATACTAAATGAGACCTTCCTCCTTCCACTGTTTGAAATTCTCTTTTTTTAGTGGTTAGGGAGGCTTAAACTAACATGTAATCTTAATCTTGTTTGTCCAATGTTATGTTGCCGGCACTCTTAGTGGAAATGAGGTTAGGTTACCTCAGATATAGATAGATTTTCGGGCGTTCAGTGTTTTGCGCCCACTTTGCGTTGATCAGTTTCCATACTTCTCTTTTCTGTATCCTTTCTTCCTCTTCCTTCCTACCTTGCTGTTTCTGTGTGCTGGGTCCTCATTGTGGGAGCACACTTTGTGTATCGATTCCCCGTTTTCTACAGTTCATACTAAACGGTTCCTTCTCTCTGCTCCCTTGAAATCGCCGTTGTTGTGGCTCATGAGTGTTAAGCTAACCAGTTTAATAATATAATGTTCAAGTGTGACACATTTCTCCGTTGTATACCTTCTTCCTGTAACACTCGTGTCTTCAACCCACTGAAACTGGAATGAATGACTCGATTTTTGTGATGATTATTGTAGTCAATTTTTTGGTGAATATTCAAAATAATTTAAGGCGGATGCTTTATTTTTTGTGCAGGATGGGCCGTCCTTGGTGGTGCAGTCATCTTCGGAGCAAAAATGCGATGAGAAGGAGAACATTCCTGTAATCGTTGACAATGAAAAACTCGTTGACGCGCATAATCACAAAAGCAGCAGGCTTGAAACTGAAAATTCTTCAGAAGACCTTGGCAAGTCTGCTAAAGGCGTTCTACGAATTTCAACTTCTAATAACACTGTTAGATCGTCTGCATGTACTCCTCTCAAGAAGCTAGATGACGATAAAAAGCAAGTTGAGTCTTCCAAGAAGCAATCACAAGAGTTGAGCCCTCCAGTGACCACTTTCGATGCTGGTTTCTTTCAAGTGAGTTCAGTCAGTCCATGACTTCAACGAAATTTATTAGTATTTATTTACATATAGGACTTTTTTTCTTATTATAAGAATTACGATACACTGCAATATTGTTTTCGTGTTATGAATATTTTGAACTGTTGTTTCTCTTTGTCAGGAAAGAAAGGGTTACTTGGTGATGATGAGTAACTAAATGCTGTGTGAAGTATATGTGAACGAGGCTTATTATTTGGTTCTTGTATGGAGGACTGGGATCTTAAACATAAAAGTTTTTGTTTTTGTCAGGTGAAAACTCCGTCGAAAACAAAAGTGGCGCAGCAAAAACAGAACAACCCTGAGTTTGCTACGCCTTCACGCGGCCTCTTCGGCCAAGGTGAAAGATGCACAGCTTGATCATGTCATCTAATGACCATTTTGCAACTGTGTAGTCACAATTCGGTCAATCAGACAAAAAAGCGCCAACTCTTGAAATTTCAATTTTTATTTTTCAACAGATTTGGGTTCTGTTAGATGCCATACACCTTATAAACTTTCAGTTGCTGTTCTGTTGTAGTGGTAGGAGATGCTATTCGCGTAATAAAAAAAAAAATCCAACTCCAACTCCTACTCCATGAAAAGAGCTCTCCTGAAAAATCTTCTAAAATTTAAGTGGCGCTCTTTTTGTCTGATCGACAATATTATTTGTAAGTGAGCTGTTATCATCACTTGCTCGTGGTAGCGAGACCTATGTGCATTTTTCTTTTCTTAGGTCAATGACACGTAATTGTGAACCAGTTTTGCTATTCACCAATGGAGCAAACTTGTTTTACCTGTTTGAAGCGTGGCAGTTCAATGCCACGTTGTCTTCGGTGCATTTAATAAATGAGAATCGACTAAGATCAGAAAACTGTTGTGACTGAGCTTTTATTTTCTGACCAAAGTTTGACTAAACCGTGATGAACTTTATAAGTGTGTGAGGATCTTGGCATCCCAAGCGTTTGTTTTACTTGAAATTTGAATAAATTCTACTTATCTTGTCTGCATTATCGAATTTCATTTTCATTCTGATTGTACATAGCTTGAAAGACTTTTCAACTATTTCAGCGGCAACTACCTCAACTCTTTAGCATTTTATTGACCATTGGGGTTTCATGTTTTTTATCAATACAATTAAGTATATTGCCTCATTTACTCTCCTTCGCTTGCCTCGAGTGGATAATTTATTTATTTTGGGCTCTGTGGAGGTTGCTTTTCACGTCCACATGTGTTGACGTTAGTTCACTGAACACCTCAGCTTATTCTGTTGTGATTCTGTTCGCCCGTGGAGTTGTGATTCTGTTCCAGGCTTCAGAAATTTTTCTTTTGTCTAAAAAAATAAGTTCAATCATGATTCGTTGGGTTTGTATTATTGATTTGATATTTATGGAAATAATTTTTCTCAGTTCTCATGTCGATCATTATTTGAATTTTAAAATTTTCAGTGGGGTTCATGATGATGGTAAGGCTGGGAAAATTAACTTCACGTGATACCCTTGCAATTTATTGCATTTTTTGTGTTTCCTATTTTACTAACGCGCCCATTTCTGACCTGCCCGCGTTGTGCACAGGCCCGGACACAAAAGTGCTGTCGTCGTCGCTGCTGAAGCAGCGCGTGCGCCGCACCCCCGTCTCGCACAAGGACTACAGCCCCTGCATGCGCATCACCAGGAGCATGAAGAAAATGCGCCCTGCTGCTTTTCAAGACTGAGCTTTATTCAGCGTTTCTCTACTTGTTGCCTTCCAAAGCTGGAGACAAATTCATTTAATGCTCCTCTACTTGTTGCCTTCCAAAGCTGTCTTACCTCGAACTCAAATTGTTCTGTAGCGCCGTTTTTCGTTACCTAAAATGAGTAATTTTGTGATCAATTTTTTGGCGTGTTATGCTGTAAAGTAACTCAGTGAGACACGTTTTGGGTTAGGGTTGATTTGAGCTCTCCCGAATTTTATTCGTTTAATGTCCAACTTCTTGACGTTATGTTAAGTAAGTTAGCAAAACAGGCTTCAGTGAAAACCTGATAAAAAAAGAGCACTGCACTCGTTCAGAGCTCTCAGCGCTATCAAAGGAATACGAAGATTGTAGATCTTGTCAAAGAAGCCTCGCAGGTTCTTCTCTTCTGTTCAAGGGACATGCTATCCTTGTTTATTCTGTTCTTTTTCACTGAAGTTTTGTTTCTTCATAACTCCAAACTTGTACAGTGCTCGCCAGTGAGTTGCGTCACGTTATTTCTATCTAAAAAATTTTTTTTCTTATTATCCTTGTTTATTCTGTTTTTTTTTTTTTCACTGAAGTTTTGCTTCATCATAACTCAAAACTTGTACAGTGTTTGCTAGTGAGTTGCGTCACGTTATTTCTATCTACAGAATTTTTATTCATCACGTTTTTCTCTTTTCGATCTACAAGTGAATAGCACACTCTCTATCACTGCCATAATACGTAGCAAAGTATTTAATAATGTTATTTGAGTTATGGATTTAAAAAAAACTACCCTTCGATGTTGAGCCGTGGAAAAGTTATTAAAATACACAGTTTCGATGATGAATGCATAACTGTCACTGCAATAAATGTATGTAAGGGAAAGGTAATTTATTTTCGTTCGCTTGAGAGAATTTTTTTTTTAAAACGCGCAGAAGCCGTTGTTAACGGACGGCAGAGAGAAATATGGGCCATTTTCAGTTTCATTAGTATAAGCGAAAGTTTGACGCGTTGAAGTATGAATTAAGGCCTTGACTTATTTCAGTATTCAGAGCTTAAACGCAATAGTTCAGTACCTTACCCTGTTAACCGTCTGTGTCCAGTCATCTGCCTCTGATGGGTTGCATTCTCTCTGTCACTGTCGCCTTAAACTGGTTCGCATCAAGTGCCCCCTAATCGCATGTGTCCATATAAATAGACGCATGCTTTTTCCATCTATCATGGGTCACTGTCCACAAATCAGTTCTGTAAAGCCAATAAAGGTCGTCACTGAAGGGACAAGTGCAGATACGTCGCGGCTCACCGCAGTGATGGTTAACAGGTTGAAGAGTTTTCGTTTCAAAATTACAAGTGGAGAAGTTTACTTGACTTGAGTTTCGGATAGGCGGATAGTTCACGAGCTCCTAGAAAAGCGTAGTAATTTGTCATTGTTTGCTGTTCTCTTCAAGAGAACTCGTGTCATCCTCAACGGAAAAAACGGAAAATTTTAAGCGGTACTGATTAGTTATTAATATTACCTTAGTTGAGTAAGCAATGGACAAGTTAGGCTTAGCAATTTGCAATGTTGAAGACAACCGTGAAGAGTATCGCGATGAAAGTTTGCAACAACTTTCTCGTACGAGGGTGGGAGCTTCATACCCTCGTAAGTTAGTGACAAATATGTTAAAAATTTCTTCCGAGACTTGAATGACATTTAGTGTATTTGAGGAATTTTCCAATTAGTTGCTTGACATGATTCTGTCTTCGGTATTGGAGTTTTGTTTGTGTTTAACAGTATTTCCTTCCTTGATAGCGAGTAGTGTTATGGGTTAGCTTCGACTGTTGGTAGGGCCCGAGCTAAAGGTTAGGTAGGCTTTCTTTTGTAAAAAAAGAATAGGTTTTTGTTGTGTTACGGACCATCTTTTTTCGGTTCACTGCTGTCCTGTTTTTCACCGCCTACTACTTTCTTCTTCAACTTTTTCTTGTTTCATGAACTTCTTTCTTAGCTTTCTGTTTCTGTGCCCTTTCTGCATAGATTCCACGTTCCCTTAACTCCATACTAAATGGTGCCTTCTTCCTTCCTCTCTTTACATCTCATTGTTGAGGATAGGGAGGCTTAAACTAACTAATAAACTAATAAACTAACTCGACTGTTGGTTTTCTCTCGCCAAGTTAACCGTCTAAAAATTTAAAATAGATTTTATGTACATTTCTTACAATTACCAAGTGGTTTTATTGCCCAATCCTTATCTTGCTTGGAAATTTTATAACTAGCCATCGCGATCCAATGGCTGGAGCAACATTACTGTGCTGAACAAATTGATATTCAATTTACTTCTTCGTCGACTGTACGGTCGCAGCTCCGTGGTCAAATGTCGATTTCTTGTCGTGTTAATGCAATTACTTAAACACAACGAAACCATTAACGCGTTGACTACGTTTGCGCAGCTGCTATTGTTAGTGGAGTTGATATGTAAGTAGCAGTATTGAAGAACCGACTTTACTGCACGAAAAAAGTTCTAGATTTTATAAGAAAGTGTTAAAAATGCAGTATCAGGATGAATTGCGCTAAAATTCGTTCTAATACAATATTTAAATAATCGAAGTGGTGTTCATTTACACCGGTTTGTTAATGAGAAATTTGCCTAGTGGTACACATATGGCCTAATGCGTGTCAACGTCACTTTCTTCAACTTTTTTTCTTGTTTTCTTGTTTCATGAACTTTCTTAGCTTTCTGTTTCTATGCACCTTGTGCATAGATTTTCAGTTTTCTTTACGCCATACTAAATGGCGCCATCATCCTTCCTCTCTTTGAACATCTTTGTCATGGTAAGGGAATGCTAAAACTTTCATATAATCAATTAATCAATTACGTGTGAACATGTGACGGCAGCTTTGGTACAGCCAGAGGTAACTGTTGCACCCGTCAGCACTAGCGCTTCTTGGGTGAAGGAGTGCGGTTCCGAGCTGAAGGTGAGGTAAGCTTTCATTTTATTGGAATACATTAGATATTTTATCGCAATACCGACTCTCGTTTTTCTGTTCATTGTTATCCTTTTTCAAGTACCTATTGCTTTCTTCAACTTTTATTATTCTTCAGATGCTCCCTTTTAATCTTGCAGTTTCTATGCGCACGGTGTGGGACACCTTATGTATGAATTCCCCGTTCCCTTTATTCCTCACAAAATGGTGCCTTCTCCCTTACTCACTGGGGTACATCTTAGTTGTGATGAGGGAGGCTTGAACTAAATTGCAAGTTATTTTATTTGGATCGCTGTGGTAGTATTGTTTTAATAAGCTGATAATCACTTTTCAGTGGAAAGTGTACTTCACGAAGGAGAGTACTTCTTGTAGAGTTTGTGAGTGGAGCTCAGGTCTCACTTGCTCCTTGTGAGTGTCGCTCGTAGGTGTAATTAGAATATTTTATTAGCTGAAGAATGAATTACTGTTCACTTAACCCTTTAACGCCCACATTTTTATACTCATTTTACCGTTATAACAACCACAATCACTAAACCGACACTGGCATTAGGTAGTCACTGTTATCAAGATGGGGAAGGAACTGCCACTGGGCAGTGAAGTTCAAAGGACACATTAGTGAACGAATTGAATAAGAAATAAAATATATTATTGTTATTTTTGAAAGAGGACCGTACAGTCCACTTGGGCGTTAAAAGGTTAATTCAGCAAAGTTCTCTGATATTCGTATGAAACGAAAATTTTTGTTCGTCTGACATTTCTCTAGGTTTCCAAGATATTCTGAAATCGTTAATAAGAGTTTTATATTTTATACTGAACATGCATGAAAATTTAAAACAAAATCTTTCTCGTAATTTTTCAGGTAACTTAAACTTCCTCTTGATATTCTAATATCCTAATCCGCACAGACGCCTTTCCATGTTAGGCATACCTTGCCGACTCAGTCCATCGTCGAGATGCTTAGCACCTACGCGTCGCTGCGTTGGTGTTCTTATGAATAGAAATATTGTGATCTCGTGTTGAAGATTGCCTTAATTTTCTGCCTCAGGAGTGTGGAGGCGACGCAACGTGCATCCTCCTTTGCTCGGCTTCTAATTCTATTTCTGTTTTTTTCAGTTTTCTATCAGAAGCAGCGTATTTTTTCTTCATAAGAAACTACACAAATGTTGTGCCAAGGAGATCTAGTCGCTTCAAGTTCGTCTTGTGCTAAAAGCCTTGGTGAAAATAATCATAGCCCCCGGGATGCTGTACGGCTACCCGGTTTTATAAATTCCAACCCTTGCTTGAAATCTAATCCTGAGTTGCAAGCATGACGTGCTCTGGGAGACAAATTTTACTTTTAGCTTCAATGAATGAGCTTGCAATATTTGCAGTTGTTTCCGGTTTAGTACCCAGGCACTTAGTTCCAGCGAACAAAACGAGGAATAAATAATGAGACTATCTTTCCTCGTACTGTCACGTTTACATGATAAATGAAATCATTTATAAATTTTAGTGTTGAAAATATGAATGAGGTTTGCAGTATAACATGATCATTTCAAAATTTGCTTCGAATTACACATATTTCGACATCCTTAGCTGACAACTAATTGTGCTCGCCATAGCGCAAGTGGCTAGGGGTTCTGCCGCCGTGCGGGAGACCCGGGATCGATTCTCGGCGCTGGCGGTGGCGATTTTCTCTGTTGGGTATAGGAGAAAAATTCCAAGCACAATACCCCACTCCACCCAGGTGTCTGAAATGGGTACCGGTCTTGACCGGGGGAAAGCGTCATGGCGTCCTTGCGTTAGTTATAAGGCATTTGAAAATCCAATGTACAAGGTGATATGTATCAGGCTTGATTGGAAATAAAGCATCCGTAGATGCCTTCATTATTATTATTATTATTAATTAGCTCGTGCGCTACAGTTTCTTGTTCTGTAAAGCTTTTGCATTGTAGTTATAAACGCATACCACTCATCTCTGTGCAAATCAATGCGTTATTTTACGGTTTAAGCGCGTCATGAAATCAGATCCTTAAGCGGAAAACTGTAAGCTTGAAATTTTTCGTCTAGTCTAAGATAGACCTATTCAAGTGTAAGGGGAATCAATGTATACTATTGTTGTTTCTGTGCGGTACAAATTCCCCGAGCATCAGTGTCACGGCCCTAACGTTAAATTCCTGGGTAACCTTGTCATGCCAAACCCCGACAGTTCCATGATCGTTCTGTAATCTAGTTAAGCAGTGCTTCATCCTTGAATTTAAAATCAACAATAAATCAGAAGTGAACTCTTGACGGGTCACGACGTAATTCTTCCGCACTGCGATCTTGCGCTCATCGTGTTGCGCATCTTTGTCCTCTGTCCATATTTGCTTTCTCATAAAGGTATGTAATTGATGTGAGATATTCAAAATCATCCTTCATGCTTTTTAAAATACTCTCTTGGCGAACTTCCTGCGTGAGCAACTCCCATAAAGAGAAATTTTATTAAGCGATAAAATAAGACATGCATAACCTGAGCAACCATAACGTCGGTTTATCATCTTGAGGGGAACACTGATTACATATCGGCCAAGTGAACTAAAACTCAATCATAATCTAACCTTAGTCTTAGTGTTTTTTTAATTCAAATCCTCTTTTAATGCATGTGGCTGCCCATCGTGTTCGAATGTACTGGAGCTTGTAGAAAATTTCAGTGGGGAGACAATTATAATCTTGAGTTGTAGGTATAATCATGATCACATAATTTTTGATGTTCATATAATGTTGATGATCATCTTACGTGGTAAATTGGAAAAGCCTGATATGTGACCTTCGGTGCGATATAGTTCGAATAACTGAAGCGCTAGCCAGCCCATGCTACTACTACTGATGCATATGATGCAGTCAAAGTTTTACGGAATGTAAGCGAGTTATCGCAAGCGGGTTGCCCGCTCGTCGGCGCGCATGCAGATGCGCGGCGCAGCGGAAGGTCACCTTCAGCGTCTGCGCTGACCTTCGAACTCGTGAGAGCACCTCTCTGGCACCTCTGGCAGGGTTGCCAGCCTGGCTATTTCTATGGCCGAAATTTACATCTTTCGAAATTTTTTCATGCAAAATTCCACTGTAAAGGGCGCACAAGCGAGCACGGTTGCCAGATGCGGAGTGCTCTTTATTGGTAATTTTATTTTAAAAGAGCCCAAAATCGGGGAGTTTGGCTAGAAAAATAGCCTGTCTGTGACCCCTGCCCTGGTGCTGCTCTGGGGAGGCAAAAACGTGCAGAATTAATGCGAAGTCCTACGATGTCCTACATTTGAAAAAACACGAAAAAGTTCAACCGCAATGAGCATATCATGAGAAGAAGAAACCATGAAATCGCCAGAAAATATTTGGTTATGAGAGTGCGCTGCAAGGCAGAGAAGTGTCTCATTTAAATTCTTGCATGGGGTCCAGTAAGTATTGCATGCAATTTTTCAAGAGAAACTCAGATGATTTTCACCATCTAACTTCATGAAAAGAGGATTCATTCAAATTAGTTCCACCTGTTTTATTCAACAATGAGCAAAAATTTCCACTGACATAAGGCAAGGTGAATGAACAATAGCGTTTATTCACACACACACTTTGTGCGTCGAACAATTTTGTTTTCGAATATCGTTTCTCGAGAAATGAAACGACTCCGTGGCATCGGACCAAGCGGGCGGGAGCCGCAGTTCCGTCTCCTGGGCGACTCCTGCCCGGCATAGGGAAGTCTCGCCTGCTTGGGTTTCCCTCTCCTCAATTATGGGAGGCAGCGCTGAGGTGTCTCCGACCCAACGAGTTGTGGCCTCTCCTTCTGACTCGCCAATGTTGTGTTGCCTTTTGCCTCGCCAATGTTGTGTTGCCTTCTGACTCGCTAATGTTGTGTTGCCTTCTGACTCGCCAATGTTGCGTTGCCTTCTGACTCGCCAATGTTGTGTTGCCTTTTAACTCGCCAATGTTGTGTTGCCTTCTGACTCGCCAATGTTGTGTTGCCTTCTGACTTGCCAATGTTGTGTTGCCTTCTGACTCGCCAATGTTGCGTTGCCTTCTGACTCGCCAATGTTGCGTTGCCTTCTGACTTGCCAATGTTGCGTTGCCTTCTGACTCGCCAATGTTGTGTTGCCTTCTGACTCGCCAATGTTGCGTTGCCTTCTGACTCGCCAATGTTGTGTTGCCTTCTGACTCGCCAATGTTGCGTTGCCTTCTGACTTGCCAATGTTGTGTTGCTCTCAACTCGCCATTGTTACGCCAACAGTTATTAACTTTAGTAGGTAGCTTCAATTTAACGCATTTTTTAGCTTAGTTATCTATTTAAAATGCTCGTATGTCTCTGTAAGGTAATAAGATCTCGCTGCGATGAAAAATCTGCAGTCAATTAACTAGCGTGCAAAATGCGGTCCCTTTTAAATAAGAAACAGAAAAACTTGCATGGCAATAGTACTTAGAATACAAGTACGTAATTGATTTCCAAATTATTTATCTATGCTGCATGTTTGTCAACTTTACTATGAAATAAATATAATTTTGTACATTTTGGATCAGATCCTTTTTGAAAATTCGTACTTACAGTATGCGCGGACACAATGAGCTTATCACACTATGAGCGTATAAGTATAAATTGAGTAAAATTCTCCATATATCGTAAGAATTGAAAAATAACGTGCGCAGCCCTCTAGATCATTTTTTAATAAAAATTTCAGAGCATGAGCTCATATAATATGATTGAAATTTGAGAGAGAAATTTTTAAAGTTTCAAATGAATTTCAATAACAGCGTTGGCTTCATCATCGTGAGCTTTATTCACTGAATTACAACCCACGGAAACACGCAAGAACTTGCTTTAGAAATAAATTTCAGAATCAGACTCAACTGAAATGTAACCAGGGAGCAAAAACAAAAGTTTGCCATATCCAATTGCCAAGGGTACAAAAAAATGAAAATGAATGAAACTAAAAACCACTGGCGTATATTATCCGGCAGTGTCGATAACATTTGTGTTGAAGACAAGCGCCACACAGACGGCTGCCTCCCTGCCTGTACATGGCCCCGAGAGGCTCGGTCCCGTTAGACCCGAGACTTGCGTTGAGAGGGTCGGTGCCATTCACTACCAGTAGAAATATTTGCAATTTTGCAGGTCGTGTAAAATTTTCGTGAATTTTAAGATAACAGAGAAGTGGTCCTGAGCAAGGCTCAACGCACTGGTCAGCGTGGGGGATGGCGGATGAGGGGATCGCCATTTTGTGAGCGCTAGTGCTGGTGGAGGTAGTGGGTGTGATGTGGTGGATGAGTGGGTCATAATTTTGTGAGCGCTGGTGCTAGTGGAGGTAGTGGGTGTGAGGTGGTGGATGAGTTGGTCATAATTTTGTGAGCGCTAGTATTGGTGAAGGTAGGAGGTGTGAGGTGGTGAATGAGTGGGTCATAATTTCTTGAGCGCTGGTATTGGTGGCGGTAGTGGGTGAGGTGGTGGATCAGTGGATTACCCCCAGCTAGGGGTGATGGATGGGTGGTAGTGGTTTTTGTGTGGTGGCTGGAGAGTGGATCAAGCGACTCGTGAGGAGGTGGTGGTGATGGATGCAGGGTGGCGGTGATGGTGGATAGGGAAGAATAGATCTCACGTAGCGCTATGACGTCACGTCGACGTAATTCGTTTTTTAATAATTAAAACTTCTGTTTAACATGAGTTTTTCGAATTATTATAGAATTATTTAATTACATATAAGTAGTATTTTTGAGTTTAATTCATTTGTCGTTCCTTTTGATAAAAATGTCTCGTAAACGGAGGCACAATTACTGAGAAATGTTCTCGAAGTAACACTGAACGTACGGGATTTTCTCATTTTTAAGATGATCTAATTCTTTTTAAGCATTTTTTTAAACATCAAAAATTTCTCATTTGGTAGGACTGATCGCAGTTTCAAAAGTCCCGGACAAATGAGCAAATGACCTAGAAGAAGAGGCCGAATTATCATCGTGTTTTATTTCATTTATCTAACAAGGGATTTTTAAATGACAAATGCACTGAAGGATCTACTGAACATTCCGGAGCACGGCTCCGGCGAACGCTGCTGGCATCACAAGTATCTATCTACCAACTCGACCCTGAAATTCGTCGTGGGCTTGCCATGTGATTCCTGATATTGTGTAGAAAGAACAAATGGATTATCATCGGTATAATTGAACGTAAGTGAAAGTTATACTAGTGTTGCATAAAATTTCTGTTCGATACATTGTACACAACATTATTTCCAACGCAGTTAAAACATTAGTTCATTTAGCATGAGTAACTCTTTTTTTTTAAATATCTAAAAGTTTCCTCGTTCTTAGCAGTTCAGAAACAGTCCAAGCACTTCGAAAGATACAGGAGGAAAATGAAAGAGTGCTCTTAAATACGGCTGATAAAAATTTAGATAGTTCATCCAATGTTTTATTATTTCGAGATAGAGTAAAGTAAGAAGTCAAAGTATGTCACATGTTTACAACGTAAAATATTACAAAATGAAAAATCATTTATGAAATAATTGACAAAATCAGGAAAATCTGGAGTTCACATTTATAAATATCCCCTTTGAAATATTAATTACAAAACCCCTAATTATTTTCAATTTTTTAAGTCCTTTTCCAAGTCCATTTTTATTGCCCCGCAGAAAATTTGTATACTGTTCAAGAAAAATTCCTCATTGCTTCTTCAAGATTTGTTACATTAGGTTGACATTCGCAGTCGCTATCATCAAATCAGTATGGCGAAGATGAAATAGTCTGCGCCTCGATTTAAGGCCTCTTATTATTGATAAATACAAGAATGGTCAACGTCATAAAACAACATCAGAATAATTTGTGGCTTCTGTAGTGTCTGTCCAAATCGCAATTAAGAAATATAAAGCTTCATGCAATTGAAAAGCGTAAAGGAAAATGAAGAAAGCAAAAAATTCTCAAAGTCTGAGTGGGTATATAAAGCGTGAAGTTAATTTGAATCCGAGAACAACAACGAAGTCGTAACTGAATGACTTAAAAAAAGAGAATAAATATTCCTATAAGGAAACTTCGAAGAAAATTAAAAAAGGTCTCAGAAGTTATTAATAAAGAACACCTCAACCACAAAGAAGACGGGTTTATACTCGCTTGACTTTCGTCAAAGCTCACTTGGATGAGGATAGTTTTCGATCAGCCGTACTCTGGTCAGTTGAGACGAGACGCAGGCTTTCTGGATACACAGATATTGCTTTTGTTACTTCTGTTTGACGAAAGGAAGGAAAAGACTACGAAAAAACGCAGCTTTAATAACAAAACAGTCTTATAATAGTTTGATGATTTGGGGCTGTTTCTCAAAAAAAGGTAGTAGGAATCTTGCCAACTTTAAGGAATACAAGATCAATCCAATAAAGTTATAGATAAAAATGTGACACTATCAGCTGAAACACGTGATCTAACACTTAGTTGGATTTTTCGGCACATAATGATCCGATGCTTACATCCTAATCTACCAAGAAATGACTGAAAACTAACACCGTCTATGTTTTTACAAAAGTCAAGCCTGAATCTGAAATTGAATCCCATTGATATATAACTTGATAAGATTTTCCAGAAAAATATTTGCGCAAGGAAATAAAATAGTAATGAATTTTAAAAAATTCCTGTAGAATATAGGGGCAAAAATTTCTATAAAAGTCCGTAAGAATTTAGACGTGAACTAAAAAAATAACCATTAAAAGTATAATAATCATTAAAAAGGAAGAAATAATCATTAAAAAGTATTTTGCAGTGCAGTATTTGTTGGCAGGAATAAATATGAACTCCTCTTAATTTGACTTCATGCTTCAAGAAGTAACCATCTTTCTGAAACGTTTTCACGTTGTTTACTTCTTAAACACCTTAGCATAGTATGTTTAAAATTATTGAGTGACGACATAGGGAAAAAAATGGGGAACAAGGAAATTCCACTAAAAAATCAAAAAGATTCAAACTATATTTTCTGCCCCGACTGTATGCTGAAAGTTTAAAATTTGCATGCCGAATTAAATATGCAGAAACCAACCATCAGTTCAAAATGATACCATTTTTCCATATGATGATTTACTTTGGTATGCTTTCCAGGTGTATTCGATCCCACTTATTTCCAAAGTGCTATTGATTTTGCTCTTACTGATCTGGTTTCCAAATACCAGCATAGAAGTTCTCAAACTTTGAACCATATACTCCAGTTCAATACGCAGTTTAGCAAGCAAACAACAAACTACAACAGAGATTAAAAACAAAAAGCAGAATTTATTCAAGACGATTCCACTCAAATAACGCTTCGCATAATGCTGTCCCACAATAGAAATTCCCTCTTTCCCTCGCCTACATGAAGGTCGAGGCAACCATAGAATTTCGTAGTTGCTCATCCCAAATGCTGTGCATTTTGCTTCAATCTAGTGCGTAAAAGCGGCGAAAATAATACTAACCCAATATAAAAGCATAATTTCCACATGATTTAATTACATTAGTAATAAAAAATCAACGAAAATGGTTGAATTTCATCATGGGTACAAGACTACTTCTTGAGACATGAGTTCACATGCACACCGTCAATTACTTTCAATAAAACCACTTCGTACCAGGCAAACCTATAGCTCTGTTTTTGCTTATTCTAGCCTCACTGAATTGAGCAGGTTTTCGTTCACTTGTTTTTCCTGTTATTCTATGAATCTAGAATCGCACAGAATTTTTAATATCACATGCACTGGAATTTGAAACATAAAGCTATTTAATTTAATTCCTTGAATGTATTAGGAATTTCAGTTTTAGCCTCATCAAAGTCAAAGGAAAGAAAATGTTTTGATTAAATAAACCAATAAAAGATCTCAATTTCTGGCGAATGTTGCAACCGTTGACTATGCTGCAGTTCTGCCTATGATATCAATTCTTCATTAAAATAATGTGTCCGCATAAAAGTCCACACCTAAGCAGAAGCTAACGTCACTTCAACGAACGTTCTTCACTCACTAGACCAAGAAGCAATTCACACCAACATCGAGTTCAGGAAAAAACATTGTGTCATTCAACCTTCAGATATGCCTTCACCCACACCCAGAGCTTCAACCTTCACAGCACCGTTGACAAACAACACATGACTCATATAGTCATGGGATATTTTCAATCATAGTCATATTCCATAGTCGTTCTTGCTTATCTTCACAGTCATATAGTCATATTTTAAGTGCCCTTTACTCCTTTTTTTCTCGCGAGCAACAAAACCACGCAAAAGTTGACTCAAAAACCTCCTTCGAGACGAGATTTCTATCAGCACGGGGAACAGCTCGCCACAAACCTGCACCGTTTTATATACCAAGGTGGGGGGGTTGTTGGGGTTGTGCCTCCGTCTCCCTGTAAGGGGTTACTTACGTCCCGCCCTCCTCGGTGTTGATGGTCGAGCGCAGGAAATTCCTCCTGGATCCGCGACTCTTTAAACTTGTCGGTGAACTTAAAAATCCCGGCAAATTTTCTACGGAAATGAGCCAAGGTGTACTGGGAAACAGCACAAAGTGAACGAAGGGGGGGAACTTGTGAACTTGGTGATGTCGATGCATTAATATTCCATTTGAATTGTTGGGTTTGTTTCAGATTAGTTATTCATATTGATGAATTTGTGGAAAAAATCATCCTCTCGAACATATATATATCGCAACACGTGCTTTTTAGAGATTGATGAATAGAAACGGAAAATTCAACGGCTAATCGTATTATAAAACATATAAAACTCATCACTCGTGATTCGAAAATAGTTTTTCCTGATAATAAATTATTACAGCTAACACGTTGTCTCTCTAAGTATTTGGGTCGATGAAATGAACTTTAACCCAACGAATTTTCAATTGTTTTGCCACAGGTTCGTCTGTTCGGTTGTCTTTCATGACACATATTTGAGGAGACACACCAGGAAAAAACATTCATGTAAAACAGTATTTCCCTAAGTTCAAAAGAGTTAAATTCCAACGTCACTCTTTACGATCCCAATTCGTGTAAAATACGCCAAATAACATTTTGTAGGCGAGCGAATTCGTCAAAAAGTGGCTGTAAATTTATCCAGAACGGCCTTGACTTCCGAAGTTGGACGCCAATGTACAATGACGAGGACTCTAATGGTTTAACTGTAGTGAGAAGGTACACATTAAGCTCAGACTAAGAGCTGTTGCACAATTTAACTGGGCTGTCATTTGATGGCTGCTGGACAGTCATCAACGAGGACTGATGCACTTGACTCGGTTGGTCTCTATTTTTAAGCAGACTGCATCGGTTTGTCTCTATTTTCAAGCACAATGAGTGGTTGATATTCTCTATTTTTGAGTAGACTTCATGGTTGATAGTCTCTATTTTTAAGCAGACTGCATGGTTGAAACTGAGCGTATTTTTACATCGGTTAATGTTGTTAGCACCACGGTAATCGCTGGATATTAACAGTAATCAGATAGTCATTCATATTAATAACAATTGTCACAGAAGAGGTGGACGATGCGGACTAATAATATTTAAACGTTCCTGAAATTAATTTTATTTTAGCAATTATTTTAAATGGAATGTTGTCTTCTAAAAACTTAGCAAAGATTGTATAATCTGAACTAGAATGTTTTGTACTTTACTGAACATTCAGCGAAAAGAATGGAAATTTTTTGAGTTAATTTACTCAACATTTTGTCAGCTCGCAAACGGTTTTGCAGTTGCTTTGAATTATTATTTTCAAAGATTTGTTCGAGTTATTAATGGATCCGAAAATAATAACTGTAACCTCGAGGATGAAAATATGATTAGGTCGACAGGTCCTACTAATGTGAAAAAAGTGTTAAAATTGAGTTGATCTTTATTTAAAATCAGTCGGAGCTGTCACAAACGTTTTCCATGATGGAAATTTACAACTGCGCTCATTTAAGGTTCAAGTATTTTGAGAAGGAAAAATTAAATATTCGGAAAAAATATCTTCGTTATACATTAAAATTCGAAATGTGTAACTTTTGTTGATGTCGTTTTAATTCTCTTCCTCCAACAATGAAATTAATACTCAACTGTGTTTAAAGAAAAGATTTTCGATTTACTTTGGAGTACTAAAACTCAGTGACAGGTGTTGGATAATAAACGAACTTTTAAATTCAACTTCTCACACTCCTAAACGGAAAAATATTTTTCTCGTGATTACGGAAAATAGAATAGCCAAATTTTCATTTTCTGAATTTAAACACAAATATCTAGGGGCTACTCTGGCTATTTTCGAGTGGGTGAAATTGATATCATATAAATTTCCCGGGCTTCGGATCAAAACACAGTAGTAAGAATTTGAGCCGGAGCAGGTAATTTTGTGGACGGAAAACTAACTAAGCAGTCTCTAAATCGTTCACGTTCCGTGTGAGCCTCGTTGAGCAACTTCGACAGCGAGCTGTCTGAACTCGACGGAAGATGCACGATTCATCCGATACTCTGAAATTCAAAGTAAATATCATTATTCATCAGGTGAATAAAAAAGAAAAACTGAATGTACCCAAAAATTTGATACTGAAAGCCAAGACGATGGTTTTTTAAATAACTTATTATAAAGGTCCTCGTATTTAATCGGTCTAAATACCTCAATAGATATTCTGATATCTGTGTATGTTCCGCAAGGTTCAATCAGCTAAGAGTAAAACCGTAAAAGCGTGTTCTCTTTTTTGGTTGTAAGTTAGATAAAAATATGAAAAGGCATAAAATACCCTACAAGCACACGAAAAGGAAAGAAAAGAAAAAAAAGAAAAACCTTTTATTTCCAAAAACGTTGCCACATGAGAGGTTAGACAAAAACACAATGCACGAAATAGCCTTCACAGTCACATCGAGCCAGCACGATTGTGCAATAATGACCAACGTTGTTCAGAGTGTGATGAGTGAAGACAAAACAAGTGTTTGTAAAACAGATTTTCTGTCCAGTAATTTAACCTTAGGAATATACGTGTCCTGATCTGAATGGACATCGTCACCGCAAGAAAATTAAAAAAAGGTATACCCCAATTATGTCCGCACAGATGATTCTTTTGAGAAAGTGAAATAGGATTGACTGACGTAATTCACAAAAAAGCATAGTACAACACGCACCTCTGATGCAGATAAACAAGCGGTCACGCTGAAATGAATTCTTCTACGTGTACTTAATACAATGTATGATAATAAGAGAAACAAATATTTCACAAATCCCAGGTCACATCGGATGTACATATATTTTTGCTTGTTTATTCATATTTTGTGGTACTAAAACACATGGCGCACATTGAGATAACGATAAACCTCTTTATGAAGATGTGAAGTCATTGTACTAATTTTATTTAGAATGCCTGTGTTATTTCTGATTTATAATTAAAGGTTAGTCTCGCAGAGCGCTCAGTGAGTGTGATCGTCGGAATTTTATGATATTTACAATGAAATCATATTATCCATTCTGCTTCATAAATTTGACGACCATATTGTTCATGTAATTAAAATGAAAGGTCTTAAATTTAAGACACTAAAATAAACTAATTTCTAAATTCTGGAATTTAACATCAAAATATCGAAGCTAAAGTCATCAATCGTTACCCTAAAATATCACAACATTGATATATGAATATATAATAAAAATGTTATGAGAACTGATGCTTGAAAGCAATAAATAGCACAAAAAATCGAGTGTGAATTGGTAAAAAAATATCGTGTAAAAATTTGACATGCAGGCTGTGACAACTGATGTTTGAAAACAATAAATAACACAAAAAATCGAGTGTAAATTGGTAACAAATTATCGTGAAAAAATTTTACATGCAGGTTGCAAATGAACAAAATTGAATTAGCGATTTTGCAAGGATTCTTCAGTTGTATTGTACTTGAATGTGAGGGGAAAAATGGGGGTAAATTCATCTGAGGTGATGCTTAAAAATTTTAGTTTTAAGTATGGGCTTTTTGGATTACATGATTCTACGATGCAATGAAAATCTTCTACTTTAGTATTTTTGCTCATAATCATTGTCATCTTCAGAATGTCTTGATTTTGAAAAAAACTGTAGTTAAGAATATACTGAATTCACGACAAACTGTACTGTATAGGTATCCAGTAATATAGAGTACAGGATTTTTTGCGGTTGGTTTGTAATGAAATGCAAAATCAACAATGTTAATGTAGGTAGAATATTAACTAACTCAATCCGCAGCAGCTCAGGATTTCCCTGGCGAGTCACCGATCTTTGGCCTCATGTCTCCTACCGCAGGGGCCTGAGAGTCTCTGGAGGATCCGTGTAATTCTTCCAAGGCCACTCTGCCCTAATTCAGCTCACTGACGCATGCCGTCACGAGCAGAATCTAGACGAGCCGGGAATACAGTACCTCTTGAACTGCAATCATTCATGTCCCAGGGGTAATGCGTCTATATTATCGGAGCAAATAGAACGTTTTCGGGCAGTGAATTTTCTTCTTCATCCCTATAAATATAACTTCGAAAACCTCTTCGGAGAATAAACAATCGTTGTTTTTCTTCACTTTTAATGGAGCTAACGAGTCGTTTCTTAAGAGCTGAAAAAGTTCAATTTCTTCATTTTCTCCAGAATATCAGTAGCGTGGATTTCCGAGAAAATTATACAAATTTCATTTTTCTAACAAATCCTTGATGAATCTTTTACTTTCTGAACGTGATAATCTTTGTAACATTTTGTCGTTATAATTATAGGACATTGTATCAATCAAATACCCGAACAACTTTAAAAATTATAAAGAAACATAACAGTCAGCGTAATGGCAGTTTAGGTACTAATTACTGCACGTCATTCCTATCAAATACCTGAACAATGTTAGAAGGTTATTTTTAATTAAAACTGGAAATTACAGTAAATTGTGGCATGCTCGTTAAGACAGGAAGGGTGGCAGCTTCTGACTCGATGGCGCCACACAACAAACATGTTGGCTATGGAACAGGGAACAGCTAAACTGCGTCGTCTGACGATTCATTTCCATTAAAATTCACCGCGTCTCTTCGTCGTCGCGAGGTCTTTAAAAGTTCAACCACAGAATTTTCCCACGATTTTCAATCCCACTCCTAAAAAAATTGAGGCAATCAGAGGGAGCCGTGACGCAGCACTGGAAAAAATTCAAGTAGCTCTTTGAACGGCTGTGAATTTTCTTGACTTCTTCACCTGCGAAATAATAGATGAAACATATTTGGAAATTCCGCATACATACACACATATATAGTAGAAATTTTACGTGTGCTTCAGGTTTCAGTGACTGCTCATTTAAAGGTTTAAAGCATACACTTCATAAGAAACCTTGAAAACGAATCAAAACTCCAATGACAAATTTCCCAACTTCTCGCTATCATATGACCTGGATTGGGGTTATACATAGCTACGCAACGAAAACTTGTCTGGGTATAAATTTCTACGTTTAAAACCAGTTAAATTTGTAGCAAGCAGCTCTGCCTGTTGCTGTGGTGGCTCTGGAGCGGCTATGCGGGCAAGCCACTCGTGACCCTTTGGTGAGAGCGGTCCCCGTGCACACCCAAGTGAGTCGGAACATAAGAAAGCTTTCTAATTTTCCGTTTACGCTGTTTCTATTATCCGTTATATGACTTCAGTTGTATAGTTTTGTTCTCATGAGTAGACATTATCGCTTGTTGAGTATTTCATTTTCCTTTGGAATTAACCTAGAAGTTCCCAGATGGCCCCCTTGATCGCTGCTCCGAAGTCCGATTTGCTTCAGATGTGCATGGCACCGATCTCTCTGGGCTGCAACGGGGCCAGAGGTGCAAAGGCTAGCGAGATAAATAATTTCAAGCAAGGTACAAGAAGAAACTCAAGCTCCGTCCGGTTCTGTTACACGGATGGTTCCTCCGGTTCCTCTCTTTATGTCTGTATTGCTTTTTGTATCAGAACAAAATCGTGTCATGCTAATGTCATTCGGTTCTCTAGGAACATTTTAATTAAAAATATTACTAAATGATGATATCAATTAGATAAAATAAATCACTGAAAATCTGATCATTTTATCTTGACGAAGAAAATTTTGAGTTTTAGATCAGTAAGTTTGTGTTGCAGTGAAGGATTTTGAATTGGCGCAATGTCTTTTCTGATGATGATTTATCCGACTACCTGCTATTCAATAAAATGGATCTTGTCTCCTCATCTTCTAGGCGTCAGCATACAACGTTGGATTAACCTGATAAAGGGCAGGCACATGAACGTTATCACCATTAAAGTAATTAATTTCAATTTTGTACAAGTGTTCGTTACACTTTCATGTTTGGGGACGTCGATAGAAAACACCACTCCATTAGCCATCAAATGTTCGTAATAATGAGCTTAGTATTCATGCATAAGCTCTTAACTCAATTTATACAATTTTCGACTCACAGCAGCTGATCCCTTCGTAATAAATGTCCACAAACGTATTAATATATTATTTACTCTTTACTTTTGCCCTTTTTTTCCAATTCATCATTTTCTCATTCAAAATTTTTTCCGTCCCGACCGGGATTAACCCGCCAACATACCCAAGCGCATTAGCTGGTATTACAGTGACGCATTTATGTGAATTTTGTGGTAGCTGAAGTTAAAATTCGATCTAAACACTCGTTGCTAATGGTCGTGCAAGATTGAGTGAGATTTACCCAGAGAATTACCGTCATTGCCTTGATCTATTCCTCGTGTTGCAGTGCATGTGATCCAAATACGACCATGATGGCACAGCTTCGGGCATTTTATGACATCGGAAAATTCGAAGTTCTCTTCACCATTACACCTTCCTCGAAAGAATACTACATTACGAATTGACATTATCTTTTAAACGATGTACAAACAAGGAGTCTAGTTCCCCGTGCTGAGATAGATCGAATTGTAAACGACTTGCAACAACAATAATGCAACAAAAAAACATAATTTGACAGGAAAATAATCCGCTGACTAAGAATACAAGAAAAACTGTTTGTCATTCTGAAATATTCACATGATGTAAATATAAATGAATGTTTTACAAAATATGGCTTGCAGATATATCTAGTTGGTCAAATTGTATTATATTTTACCTAGTCAACAGTTATCACAGTTAGAAGTGTATACTCGCATTTAACTGTCCAAATAACCTTTTAATTATTAGTGTGTGCTGACTGCGGAAGATCATCAACTTAAATGTTGTCTCAATTATTATAAAACGTTATAAAAGTTGAAAATGCATTTGCGTGCCATTATTACGTAAATATTTCAAGGTTTCTTGCAACATCTGTTGAAAAGTTAGTAATTTGTTTTTTTAACGAATATAACTAGCTGTTATTAAACTTAACGTTATGCAAGTGGGCTTAGTAATGAATAATATGCATGTATTTAAACCAAGTTCCAACAAGTGCTCCTTCCTAGTCACGTGCACAGCCAAATCGGCCACCCGACAGCTTTTGCGCAACCATTCGCAGTATATCACGGAATTCAAGGCCCAAGGTCATCGATTTACGAGAATCATGGTTTCGGATAGGTCCTCTGCAAGGGGTCTGACACATTGATGCCATTTACAAATTGATGTGAAGCCTGCCAGTATTACTGGACTACAGGGTACACATAAGTTTCGCATAGAGTCGTAAGAGCTTGACGTGAGAATCGACGAAAAACTAATCAACTTGCTTGTTAGCTTTGAAGTTGGATTCTGTATTTGAAATAACGGAATGTCAAAAGTCTGTCGAGTCTTCAGTAATGTTTGTTCAAGCTAAGTCGAAAATTTTCAGGGCTTCAAATAGCAACTTGAGCCGTAAAAATGGGACACGATCAGAACCTACTTGATGTGTATAAACAACGTTTGATTTTAATTTTGCTAAGTGATGGCTCACGCACTTCAAACTTGTCGTGCAGTAACTATTAAAATAGAAAGTGTACCAAAATCAAAATGATTTTTACTAGATGTTTAGAACGAGGCATCAACTATCAAAAGAATATTCATCAACTTTCCCTCACACTTTTTTTCTAAATAAATCGAATAATTATCCTCAAGGAAGATAAATTCGTTAGTTTCTCTTCGACGTATTCTCAGTAAAATCTAACTCAGAGCTCTGACTGGAGCACTATTCTCAAACTTGTTTTTTCCACATACACAACAGAGATCACAAACTTCGCTCGGGTGTTTGCAGGCAGTATATTTTGGGTCGCCGTTTAGAAAGTATAATTTGACAGCGAAGCGCAGTTATATGAGCTGCTATAGTTTTCACCGGCTTTTTAAGACGGTTTCTCTCAAGAGTGAAGTATCAGACGATTAATCAAACATATCATTTGTAATGGAGAAGTAACGAAAGACACAAATGTTAATGTTATAAGGTTTTTGATTTCTTCTATAACCGAAGCCCGTAAACTGTTCTTTATGAGCTTTATTTTGCTCGATCTAAGCTTCTGCATAACTTTTGTTTATTTAAAACTGTTAAATATGTGTTTTTGATGCGCTATTTTAATATTTGTTGCGGTAAAACGCTCATAGTTGCAATGTAAAACAATTACGGAGGTGGTCAGTTTTTGCAGAACTAAAATAACTACTTTTCAGTAAAAAGAAGTTTCGGATAATCGCTGAGAAATATATTTTTTCTCAGAATGTCGCAAAATGTTCTATTGTAAGCAAGGAAAATTCAAGCTGTGCAGATATTTTTGTAAATAGTACTCACGCAATTAAAATACGCAACATTTCAACACATCGGTTCTTCTCTTCTTCAACTCTCAAGTTTGACATCAAAACGAATAGTATTAACATTCTTTTTCCAGCATAGGAAATAAGCACGTGTACAAAGCTGCGCTGACCTATCTTTAAAATGAGCTGCATTTTCCAGAGATCATCCCGTTGGTCACGAGCTATTGACCAGGGAAGCCCCGGGTTGTCTTTGTCTGCCAGTTTCTCTCTTCCTTGAAGCAGGAGCTTTGAAACAAGACCTGTTTGACTGGCTCTTTATCTCGTGCAGCTCTTTTGCGCCCAGCACATGCACCATTGACTACAAGCATGCACATACGAGTATATAAAATATATATGCACATTTAACAATATGAACTGGAAGTTGAATCAGAATACCTCGCCGAAAATAGGAGTGCTCAAATATTTAATGAACGTCAACATGTAGGATCAATGTAAATGTGACATAGGTTGAACGTGTGAGCTTTGGTGAACTTATTTGATTCTAGATCCGGGAACCTAATCATGTTGACCTGTAGAAATCTTGTACTGAAGCTTTATTTAGCATTAGAGGCCACACGCATGAATTAGACACCACAGATCGATTGATACTTGAGGGCATAGAAGAATACGCAGGTAGCCAATAGTGTACTCTAACACTGGCCTAGTGACTGGGGGGGAAAGTTTGGAGAACTATGAGCCTCACGTAAGGACATTATGCACAATTCAGAAACTGTAACGAACAAAACTGAATTCAGAAATGAGATTAAGTAGGGTAGTAAAAAAAGGAGGTATAACTCAAGACCTAGATACTTACCTTCACTGGCAGTCGCATAACCAATGACGTGTCAAGTGTTTTTGGGTGAATAACTTAATTTTTTAAATTCATGAATTTTTTTATAAATTTTCTTTGTTCAACACTATGGAATTTGAAATCTAACAAGGTGATAATGGCAAAATGAGCGCATGACAGATTATAGTTCAACCAAACGACAAACACAAAAAGAAATGTATAGAAGATAAATGATGAAAATAATTTTTCGTTATACTGACGTACTAAACTGACAGTTTTTGCAACGACAAAAATTCTGTTTCAGAAAAAAGGAATAGGCGGTGCCTTTTCGGTATACAAGATAGAGGCCAATATTTCTCTGGATCTGTCGTCAACTTCAGAGCAGTAAGAAAACAGACCAAAAGAAAAAACGAGCATGTTTTTGATTGCCATTGAAACACACTAATCAAAGTCTCCCTCAACTAACCAGCACCTGACTCCAGATAGCACCATCACGCACCGTAAAGCAGAAATGCAACCCATGCCTTCCACGGGCATCCTGCACTCGCCCATCCGGTAATTCCCCTTAGCTTGTCACAAGATAACACAAATTCTATCAAATGTAGCCCCTGATGAAGTAAGTGGGAAAAAACGAATTTTTTATTTGTTAAGAAGCGAGATAAAAACTTCATTCATAGAACGTACTGGATTTCTAAGAAAAGAATCTGCTCGTCTCAGAATGTCGTTTGAATGTCAATTTCAATAAATTTTATGTTCCCAACATTTAGCCCCATTAAATTCAATTGTATATAACTTATGAAGACTGCAGGATGTAAAATTTTTCAGCATAATATTTTCAGAATAAACATCTTAGGTGCTTCTGACACAGTTCTATTTTTGAGGCTGAGGATTGAAGCCCAGTCATACAATTAAACATGGTAAAAATGTTTTCCCTTCTGAAAAGTTTCCAACCTAAATTACGATTCCTTCAATAAATTTTGCTAAAAGTGAACAAGAACATTCAGAAAGCAAATACAGCTACAGTTCCTGTACGGCTTTTGGATTAAAATATTCATATATTTTGATTTATGTAACGAATTATTTGAATCCCAAGTATTTCATTTTAATTTATATCTCAAGTATTAAGCTGAATTTTTTTTTAATTTCAGAGCACAAGTGTGCACACAGCTTGTGAAGGTCACGATGTCGAACTTTTCAAGGCTCAAACTATGCACACACTTCATGAAGTTCCCAGTCATGAAGGCGTCCGGTTTATCATTCTCAAAATGATGGCTAATTTTTACCTGAATATTGACTTTTACCACAACAAAGCTGCTCAAAAATCTCCAGGTTCTGATATTAGTCCTTGACAATGTAAAAAAGTTCGCTGTATTCCTGACATTGGCTGAAATTACTACCGTAAATGACGAACCCAAATTTAACTGAGCGATAATGATTAGCGTAATGATTAGGGGTGATCTCTGCCTGGAATGAGTCATCGCTTCGTAAAATTTATCGCCTCGAATGTGCGACGATCAAATGCCAACCAAATCGCGGAATGAAGTCGAGGGAGCGCTGACGAGACTCTTCACGTATGTAGAGCTGAAGATTCTCAAATAAATTGGAAAACTTTTCAAACACTTTTCGTAAGTTTCCATCTTATGTAAAAAACATTTGAATCCCTTTTGTGAAGGTAATTCACATATGTAGAGCTTAAGATTCTCAAATAAACTGAAAAACTCCTTAAACACTTTTCGTAAGTTTCCATCTTATATAAAAAACATTTTAATCCCTTTTGTGAAGTTAGTTCACGTATGTAGAGCTGAAGATTCTGAAATAAATTGAAAAGCTCTTCAAACACTTTCGTAAGTTTCCGTTTAATGTAACTAACATTTTAATCCCTCTCGTGATCTTAATGCATCTTGTTTACCAATTGATAACAAAAGCATTTCAACTATTCGAAACTCATGCTGATATGATAATTTAACCACGAAGTAATTTCAACAAAAACTATGAATGGTATAAAAAAGGTTGAATGTCAAAAGCATTTCTTCGTGAAGCTTGATTTCAAGATTAGAGTAGAACGAAACTTCATGTTCATATGGCTTTTTACTTTTTGTTTTCAAATAAAATGTAATTCCTTTTAATGAAACTTTGGCCAAATTAAAAGATAATGTTCTATGGAAAAGACTGCATTAGAGTACTACTTGGAAACGCTATTGAAACCATTGAACAGAATTTGAGATCGCATTATAATAATGAAAATGTTTGACAGGGCAGGGCTTACCCATCTATTTAGTCGTGTAAATGCAAAATGGAAATCGTAAACTCAGCTTTTGTGACAAATAATATTGAACTTCATAATATGAAGTTCGCACAAGAATAATAACTTCCTCCTTATCTGATCCGGTGCTTCTTATTAAGAAATATGTGTTTATTACTTGTACCATGCCTCAGGCTGTAACTCATATCGTTCCGTAAATGAATCAAACTTGGGAACAATTCGCAGTGTACTAGAAGAATTACTACCATCATTGAAAATCTATCCACAGGACAATAATGCAACGAACACTGATGAAGCTGTACAAAACTTGACTGAAATTATAACGACTGCTTATAATCAATGTTGCCCGACCATCACTTGTTAAATTACTCCGAAAAGTAGACAAAAGCACCGGATTACTGAAGAAATCGTTATCAATATGAAGAAATGTCAAGCGTACCGAGCTCTACTTTCTGAAGGGAGAATATTTTAAGAAATGTATAACAGATTCAGATATATTATGCGACAAGTCAATTGAGAACCTGGAAAAAACTACGTTACGCTCAAATTCACTCAATTTGAAACTGATGATAAAGAAGTGGTGCGTGTTTACCTCTTTCTATAAACCGAATGATAGTGCTTCGAAAAAAATTAATCCCATCGTTCAAGATAATGTGAAATGCCACGTTGAAAAAGATATCGCAAATGTCTTTAATAACTTATTTTTAAAAATAAGTTAAAATATTGCTGATGGTATTTCTAGGGGACCGACTGATCGCATGGAGAACATGGATCATGTCCGGGAACACAACACTTTTTCTTTACTCCTACTAATTCCTCCGATGAAATTACGTGCTCGAACAACTTGAAAAATAAATCGAGGATTAAAAACGTTCCAGGTAAAGTACTAAAAGCTGTAGCTGAATATAATAGCATCGTTCAAATCCAATATCAATAACCAGTCCCTTTTCCTGGGTATTTTCCCGAACTCCCTCAAAATTTCTAGAGTGCCCCTATTTTTAAATAAAGTGAAAAAATTTGCTTTAACAATTATAAACTGTCTTTTTACTATCAATTATTAGCAAAATATTCGTGAAAATTGTACATAAGAAGTGTATGCCAATTTTGAACAAAATTCATTTTCTATGATAAACAATAAGGTTTTTGTTCTAAAAAATCAACAACACAGGCCGTATTAAATCATTTGAAGTAACTTTATTCTAGAATAGAAGAAGAAAAGCTTGTTTTCTCCGTGTTTCATGACCTTCGGAAAGCACTCGATTGCGTACATTTTGCCTTCGAAACTCCCTTGTTATGGCATTAGAGGAGTGGCTCATGAATGGTTCATATCACACGTAACAAATCGGAAGCAATACGTTGCCATTCTGATGCTCAATCGGAATTTCTGACAATTAGTCATGGAGTTTTAGAAGAATATGTCCTCGGGCCTCTTCTATTTTTAATCTCTATCAATAGTATTGTTAAATCTACTTCATTTTTTAAATTCATACTTTTTCGGACGATACCACGCTTTCTACGGCTCCTCTAAATGAAAATACCATTTTAATTGCAGAAAGTATACATGAAGAGCTGAAAAAGGTTACAATGTGAGCCGAAGTTAATGAAATAAGCCTCAATATTCATAATACAAAATACGTTGTTTTCATTTACGAGCAGAATGCGTTTCTTCCACGCTTCCGTTTCTTCCAAGATTAGTGACGGTGAAATTAAAGAAACCAACTCCTGTAAGTTCATGGGCGTTATGGTAGATAAACATCTGACCGTCATATAGCATATTGCACAGATCAATACTAATTGTCAAAATATGTAGGAACCTTGGATGAGGTAAAAAATGTATAACCTGAAGAAGCTTTGAAAATAGTTTATTGAACAATCATTTCACCATACGTTCAATACGGAATAGAAGCTTGTCACAGATCTGATAAAATAAAACCAATTTACGTTTTGGATTGCAAAAAAGAGTCATTAGAACTGTGAGAAAATTAGAATATAATGCTCACACGAATGGTTCATTCAAAAGTTTAAAAACATTTGAGCATTTACACCAATAAAAGCTTCCCGTATGTAATTTCACGAATAAAACATTGAAAATTGAGAGCGGCAAAGACCTCAAACAGTTAGTTACCAGCTGCAAAAACTGGCCATCATGTTCATGTGGTCAGAAAGAGAAATAACTTCATACTACCTTATTATCAAAAATCTTTGTCACAACACAGTATCCTCTTCATTGGAACCAAGATTGGAATTTGATCTCTGCAAAGATCCATGAAAAAAGTTCTTCCAATGATTTGAAAACGAATCTTAAATCTTTACTTTTATCAGAATAAAAATCAAATAAAGTAATCAAGTTAAATCCTGTCTGCTATATGACTCCCCTTGATTGGATAGTTTACCATGATTATGGCATAGATCTTGAGACTTTTCTAAAATATACTGTTCTCATTTAGCATATAATAACTATTGTTGTAAAATTAAGCATTGAAACATGAGCCAACCAATTAATTGATCAGTCTATTGTGCAACTAGGTTAAGTAAATTTGGTTAAACAATATTGCATACCTTAAAATAGCGTCGATGATAGGATGCCCTATAAGTCGCTGAACTTATTCGGGCCCACTAGTAGCCACAGTATGTCCATTGTACTAGACTTAAGGAACAATATACTAATGTATCGCATGTGATAAATAAATGGTTTTAAAATACTTTAATGTTTAAAAATAGTTTAAATTGTTTAAATTTCTTCTTACTAACTAAGGATGGACTGAACAGGAAAGTGAACATAATTTTAGAAAACCTACGTTTTTACAATAAAAACATAATTAGAAGGGAACATAAGTTTCGGCATTCGGAAAGCTTCATAAGTTTTTACCAAAATTTTCCTTCACTGATTAGGATATCTCAACTCGGTCGCATGCAGCAGACAACCATGCAATTATTCTTCACCTGCTACTAGGAATTTCTGAGCGGAGCTCTCCAAGAAAATTGGGAAAATGCTTCCAGCGCCAAAACGTGAGTTCCCAACAAAGAGGTCTACAATTTGCGAGGTAAAGAGCGAGTAAAACATTACAGGTAACGATGCGATGTGCCGAGACACATGTGAACCGGATGTACTTTTTTTTAAGCGAAGCATTATTCAGGCTTTTGCCTCTTTATCTCTAAATTCTCCTGCGTTAACTCCTTTAGTGTACAAATAAATGCGCACCTCACCAGCTGAGGTGTAGTTCAGGATAGATAATATTTTACAATTACGATCACAACGTACGTTAATAATAAAACTCTAAAATTCTAGAAAACATGAGGGAAGTTCAGGTCTCTCTAAAAATGGTTGTCATTTCTTATTCAAAACCATGAGTCCTTCAGTATCATAAGATTCAACTCGTATTGCGTTCAAATAGAGACTTTTTTCATCATTTTGTGCTTGAATTAATCGAGGCTCTGAAAAATAAAAAGGGATTCCCTTCGAAATTATGAAATAAAAAAAATTTCACTGGCGTTAGAATTTCTGCTCAACAGGATAATTCAGAAAGTATTATTAAACATAAGCTCTTCCTTCAACTTTGCAGCGTTGAATTATATGTAGCATTACATATTTGTTTGCCATTTTTTTAACATTTAAACATGAAAGATAATTCGTTGAGGATCATGCTATGGTAGACACTACACAATATAGATACAAATATAGATTGAAAGGGAGTATTTTTATGGGTCGAGGTAAATGAGAATTCCCGTGATGATGTAATACCTCTCTTTCCCAGCTCAAGGTCCAGGTTCATGTGCTTGTTCTTGATGCAGACTTGACGCACAAGCAAGTAGAGCAATATGTTTCCAATATCCAAATTTTATGAATTTAACTATGTGTAATATTAAATAATGATTAACCTACGAGCAGTGTTCCTCGTTTTTAAATTACTAATGAACATTCGATTAAAAAAAAATTATTTTCCTCAATAGCAATATTGTTGAAGAATGATCTGAGAAATGAAATTGGAGCACCAGTGAGTAATAGTTGATGTACTAGTGATAACATCATTGTCTGTTTGGTATTATGCATGAAGACGCATTAACAAGGTCTCCTCATTGACATATATGCACGCAATATCCTACTTGCGCTCTGACGTGGTCGAGATTTTGAGTGGGCACCCAGTGTAATTTACACACTTCCGTAAGAATGCTCTTTGGGATGGCACGAGTCCATGCATCGTACATGCATATCTCTTTTGAAAAAGAATATTTCGATTAAATTTCATATCAACTGCTAACTTGTTTTATACATTAGAATAATTCAGCTGGAGTGAATGATGCTTTCATGAAGAGTCGCTAGGTTGTGTAAAGCTTAAACGGTAATTTCAAATACTAAACGTTCATTTCAATGTTGCATTCACGTAGTAAGACGGAGTACTAGGGATTGGTTGTGACCACGGGATCCTAAAAAACTTTCAGACTATCAGGATTTAGAACACAATTCAGAGAATAAAATCTGTTTGGATGCTGATAAGGACTTATTTTCCTGTATTATCGATGAATTCGCTGTACTATCGATGAATGGGAGTAATATTTTAAATTGTTAATGTTTGAATATTAAAACTGGTTACCAGAAAATTTAGGACCAAAAAAAAACAATGAATAAGAAGTGGAGCTAATCAAATATAAGTACTATTCCACAAATGAACAAGGTAAATGTCTCAAAGCAAGCCGATACAATTTGTGAGACGTAATGACTGCGCAAAAGAAAAGACAACACTGGAAGTTAGCATCTTCCAAAACTGTATGAAATCCCCCAAAGTACCGCCGTATAGTTTTAGTTCCGGTGTACGGTTACATTGCAGGAGGCTGCGGTTCAGAGCTCAAGGTAGAAAAAAAATGATGCTCTCGAGGAAGAAGGCATCGCCCCAAGCAGACGCTGCCGAGATCTCGGCAAGGTATATAAGGGCCAGCACGTCGTGTGAAGTCAGTGGTTGTGGGAGTGTTAAAGAATCAGGTGGCTATAGCGTGCCACTCCTAGGTTGACTTCTTGCTGCTCATAACATATCAGACGGTAAGATTTGTGATCTCACTTCGTCGATCATTCAAGCACTCTCTGTGAAGGAAATGAATAGCATTCTCAAAGACAAATATTTGATGAGAAATCTTCGTCTAATGGTGACCTCAACAGGACAAAGAAAACGATCCGCCGGAGTATTATTACTTGTTTTTAAAGAATTGAACTCGCCCAACTGCTTTCAAAAATTGTTTCCTAAATGTCAAAACGGAATTAGCAATATTTTAATTAAACACAATATCTCTAGCGCTCGGTGGCATGATGACCCCTATGATTGACTCAAATAACTTTGATGTATTTTGCACTGCACATAATTAAGTTCAGTCGAGAATGAGAAACTCACAGAATATAAGCTGGATTTAATTATAAAATTAGTCGAAAATTTCAAAGGGTTATTTCGCAAAATATTTCAGACTGAATTCTATGTTATTTTTAATCCCAGTTGAGTACCATAATTTGAGATGGAGACCTACAATTTCATCATAAGTTATAGTTGTTCGAAACTTTATGCATGATTAAGATTTTTCTTAAGAAAAGACTTCAAATTGTCTACGTGATTGGGGTCAGAGCTAATTTCTCAAGTACTTCTGATAACATTACACACGTTCTGCTCCGTTACTGGGTGCTTCAATGGCATCTGATTGTGTACTCTGCGACACATTTGTATCTTTTACACACCAATTATTTAAAGATATTATGTGATACGTCGACTGTGTTTTTAAGACCCATTGCGTCCCTTTGATGGACATTTCCTCAATGCCTTTGCAAAATTTCTGTTGGAGTAATGAGTTTGTCTCTTTTGACGATGTTTCTTTGAGCAAAACTGCGGCGTGTTTGAGTTGGATTTGCATGTGCACGGCAAAATTTGTGAACTGACCGTACGTTGCATTTCGTCAGAGAAATTAACTGATATTATTTCCTGCCCACAGGAACAGCTCCGGCAGCCTTACTTCACAGATTGAGCTCCAAAGGACCTTAGCTGTGAAGATGGTGAGTTAAGAATTCATCTAGTTCATAATTTTCTTGCCAATTACCGTGAGATTTCTGTATTGCTATGGGAAAAATAACAATATGGCAGACCTTTACATATTGAAACAATGGAGATAAATTCTTCATGCTATAATCTGAGACTATATATATAGAAGCTATTTAAGCTATATCTGTAGGCTGCAAGTGACATCTCATGGTGAGGAAGGCATTAGAGGTTAATTAACAAAATAACGCCCCAACGTGAGATTATGTTTATAAAGGTTCCTTATAAATTCGCTTTGATACAATATATCAGAGAAATTTAAGCCAGCCTCTGGTGAAGAAGGTTAGTGAAGCGGTGTATTTGGAAATTTATTTGCTGTGAGAAGTTGATATGAACTTTTATTTAGGTGCAGTGAGTCAGGGAGAGTGATTGTACATTTTCGATAATTACAAATGAAACGAAAACTGTTTTTGACAGGGCGTGAGTTAAAATTTCTCGCTTCTTCTGCTTTGAATTTAATGAGTCGCTCTTACGAACATAGTTGTTCAAAAATATAGTGCATGAGGCCTACCGCTGCTGAAGCGCTATAGTGACATTTAGGCTACACTGTACTGTTTGTTATAAATTTATTGAAGGCTGTTTGTCGCTCATAGTGCTTAACAAGATGCATGCCAACGTTTTGACTTATCAGCACTCGTAAGTTGCGGCTATCATTGATGAATTATAAATTATATCCGCTGCTGCTCATGCTAAATTATTATGTTACTTCAACAGAAATTGTTCAGGATTGAGATTCCAAGAACTCGTGGAAAGTATTTGCCTCGAAGCCGCAATTAGGAAATAGGAGCGAACCTTTACTACTTTAGATGAGAGTAGATAAAATACAGTATAAGTAACTTTCCAACTTTTCACCGCTAAATTTAAGTCGTAGTGTTACGTGACCATTGTCAGATTTACTCGTAGATGTATAATGATGAAGTTTCGAATAATCTCAGTGTAGAACTGACCTGTTAAAATCAAGACATCCTACAAATTTTATCCTAAAAGTAGTGTCTTGTAAATGATGGAGTACAAAAGTTTACTACATTATTGTGAATGTTATGTTTATGTCCGTCTCAGCTTCTGAGGAGATGTCGTAGGTAAAACTCTTATAATGATCACTTTATGTTGTTTTTCCTATTTCGAATCAATTCTTATAATGTATTTGTCAGTTAGGCGGGGGATATAGTTGAGATAATTTACGTAGTACATGCCTACAGAATATTTTGCATTCGGCATCAGTTCAACATAGAACAGTCGTCCATACTGCAGCAAAGCAGCACTCTGAACTCAAAAGCCGAAGATGTTTTAAAATTGAAGATTCCGTAAAATTCTAAAGCTCCAAAAGCAGCCTTTGCTGGGCAGATTGGTTGGTTTTGTTTCACATGATTACAATTAAAGATCGTAGTATTTTCAGCTGGTATTTGACTCGATTTCCAAGCCCTGCTCTATAATAAGACTGCATTTCAGGCTCTTAAGCAACTCATATTCTCTGTTTTCTACTAATTTACACACCTTTTGGAAAGCAGAACTACAAACAATTCACTCGCTGTCTCTTGAATCTGAAATTTGCTGCGACGGAATAATTATTATTCTTTTCAGCGGAATAATAATTGCGTCTTTGACGGTCAGATGCGGTTGTGCGTTGCGGCGCTGGTGGTGGCTGCTGCGGCTGGCTACAGCACCAGCCGCCACAGCGGCCAGAGCAGGAGCGTGGGAGGCTGCAGCCCCGGCAGCTGGGGCTGTGCTGGAGGAATCTCTGCCCCCGGTCAGTTAGCAATCGCAGAAAAGTTTACGTTTGACGACGAATGGACGTGAGAATCCCACATCATTGAATTTGAGATTTGAGCCAAATTAAGTAGAGCGTGTTCATAACAGGTGTTACAATTTTGTTTGCTTTTCCGATGAAAAAAAGTTATTGCAAAATGCGCTCTGGTATCTTCAAATTTTAACTTTCCAAACGGACGAATTTCTGAATATTATTGAATTGAAACAAGGGCAAAAATGACTATATTACCCAAAGGTTCAACGACTGCTCGCTCAAAATCACTGAATATGCTAGTGTTTTCTTGTTATTTTGGGTAAATTAATTGTGTTGATGTGACATTTCTTTCTTCAATTAAGCCTCAAATGCAGTATTACGAATTTCTTATGTTCAGCTGGACCGATCATTTGAATCAAATGTCGAGATCATTCCTGAAAAGCAATATGTATGTTCGGTGAGAAATACTCTGAAGTCTAACTAGTCTCCTTGGACTTTCAGATGATGTAATTTAAAAGTAGGCCATTAAGTGTTTTTTTTTGTTGGAATGCTTCCCAGCTAAATCTTCATGATCATTTGTGATTTGTGGTGAAATATTAATTACTCAACTAAATATACGTCATATTAGTCAAGGAAGCATTCATGTGAAAATAATTTATGAAAATAATAATTAGGAATGCCAAGATACGTAAAATTGTTCATACTTTTTAATAAGAGGAGCACCATTTCTATTGAAAAACTAAAATGCAGAAAGACGTATATGAATAACAAAATATATATTATTATATCATCTATTGTGCACTACCGACACTTATATCCTTTATACATATTCCATGATCGGTATAACGTTCAATAATTTCCTTATTTTGAATCATCAGTTGCTCGTACCAGCTTATGTTGCTCGTAGTAGCGTACATTGTATTTAAAAACTCATCGGGACAATATTGATGAAATCTCTTGAAGCTAATCCTAACTAAGTGATGACGTTATTTTTGTAGATTTACATTTCAGGCGACCTAATTTATTATGATTTCGTAGGTGTTGCTGGAGGACTAGGAGGGTCGGCCGGTGGAGTAAAGAAGGTGGTGAGCGCTGGAAGCTCAGGCGGCTACTGGTGGCAAAACAACAACCCCTTCGTGGGAGCGGGAAGTCGACCTTCGTCAGCAGGCATCCAACCTGGAGGATTCCCCTCATCAGGTGGAGGCAAACCAGCGCCAGGAGGCATCGGAGGGCGGCCTGTGTCGGGAACCAAATTCCCGGGATCTTTCCCATCCGGTCAACAGCCCATCAGCAACAACATTGTTGGGCCCATGGGCATCTGCCCCAGAGATTTCGTTTGCGTTCACTGGCAACTGTGCCGGAATGGACAGGTCATCATTGATGGTACTGGCATCATTGATAAGAGCAAGAGAAAGCCCTTTGGCCAGGTGAGGTTTAAAAGTTTTACGTGACTGTATCAGAGCTTTAGCATTACATTATCGTTACATTATCTTTTACAATTATCGTTCTCATTGTGTATAGTATTCGTTAAGTGCAACATCGTTTTGAATTTGGGTACGTTTTTCCGCTCTAGTATAATGATAAAGAAATAGGGATACATAGATAGCATGTTAAATTTTCATTCCTATGTTACAGAACAACTTGCAGAACTGCGGAGGTGACATGATTTGCTGCGGAGTAACTCCAGGTTACACGGTGCCTGGAGTGATTTCTACCTTGACTTCACAACAATCCGGTTCGTCTCCTTCTCAAGCTAACACTGGCTCTATTTTGCACTCTCCTGACATCTCGCTCGGAACGCATTTTGTAAATACTCCTCCTCTAATTCAAGACTTTCATCGTGACTCCGGTATATCGCACTCAGTCACTGATAACCAACCTATAAATGAAGTTTCTTCCTCATTTGCTCACGGAGAATTGCCTGCGAGCGACGCTAAATCTGATCTTGCATCCTCTGGTTCTCCATCAACTTCAGCCGCTATCGGAAATGAAAATTTTAATGTCCATACTAGCTCTTTTGACACTCAATCGAACATTCACCCTAGTCCGTCTGAAAATGCTCAAAATTTTGATTCATCCGGTGACACTTATTCAATTACATCTGTTAACTCAGAAACTTCTTCATCTGTTTTGACTGGAACTCAAAGTCTCCAGGATTCGAATCTTTCTTCAAATCAAGATGCTTTTAATCCATCATCCAATGAATTTTCTTCTGCCCATGCGAATTTAAATGAGCCTGCCCATGTAAAAACGCCTGTTCTTTCACCTAATCATAATGAGCAGCTTGGATCTCTTTCTGGCACTGGATCTTTCCTATTAAATCCTGACGAGCATGCTGCGTCAGTTTCTTCTGATAGTGTATCTCCTGGTCCTCTTCCAGGAAGTTCTTTCTCTGCAGAGCATGATCAATCTTCATTTCCTGGGAAAATAAGCGAAAAGAATCGCTTTGATTCCATTTCACCAGGTGGGCATGCTCCAGATAAAACCGATTTCCTTTCTGAAGGTGACAAAATTGATGGTGTCAATTTTAATGATGATAAATCGTCTGCAACACTTTTTCCCCGTGTGAACGAAGGAAATGCAAATGCAAATGAACAAGCAAGTCTGCCAACTAGCTATGGACAGTCATCAGAAAGTGCAGGCTTTGAGAACAGTTCTCCGAATACAGAGGATGGGTCAAGTGGGCTTCAGACTAACCCAACCCAATATTCCGGTCCCCAATCTGCAGCCCCTGGCTCGAAAGTGTCTTTGAATCCAATAAACTTTGACGGTATTAATAAATATCTTCCCCCTTATGAGAGCTCATCTGTAACAGTTCCTGAAAGTGTCGCTTCTCCTGCATTGATTAGTTCCCCTGAAAGCCCCATTAGCACAGTTTTTGAAGGCGATACTAAAGTAACGACGTCTCACTTAAGTAGCTCCATTGATTCTGATCAGTTAGGCCCTGGAAGTTCCTTACAAGCAAGTGATGGTGCTACCCCAAATGCATTCTCGGGGGACTATCAAATTACTGACGGCCCTCAAGTGATTTCTAGTGAAGCATTTAGCGATATTAAATCTGTGCCATCTCAATCGTTATCAGTGCCTAGTAATTTTCCTTCTGCAACTTCAGGAACGAATAATTTTGAAGCAGATGCTGCTTTTCCATCGAGTCCTTTTGGCTTAGAGACTCCATCATTGGCTGATGGTTATATTCCGCCAAATGTAGAAGACGAGATAGAACCTTCAGCGAACATTGGCTCTGGCGTTTCAAGTTTTGTAGTTCCAGGCGTTGATTCAGCGCCCAGTAAGTTTTCACCTTTGCCTGAAAGTAATGTTGGAGCCCAACATCCAGAAGCCCCTGAACAAATTAAGTCCGTTCCCAGTAATCAGGGCAGTTTAATCGATATCAATCATACGGGATCTCTTGGAGAAACTGTTGAACAAACTTTTTCAATCACAGAAAAATTACCTCCTGGATTACACTCAGAAACTTTTCCCTCCCCTTTAGGTGGTGCGTTTGTTAATGTTCCTGCACCTCAAGAAGGATATCTACCTCCTAGCAAAAACGTTCCAGCTGGAAGTAGTGAACCGTTGAAGCCAAATTTATTAGATCAAGAAGCATTGATTTCAACTTTAAATGAGGTATTTCAAACTAACGCTCAAAATGTGCAATCGGGCACTGCGCAGGAAGAAAACTTTAACGCACATTCTGCAATTAAATCAGACGTAGCCCCAGGAGAACTACCAGCTGCAATCGGAACAGAACCAATAACATTTAATGAAAATGTCTCTCCATCAGGTGGTGCCTTTGGAGGTTCATTCACACAGTCTCGCCCTGCTGATTCCGTTGGGTCTCATTCAACGTCGTCAAGCAGTTCATTTGTCAACACTCTGGCTTCAGGTTCAGGAATTAAATCAACTGGGTCTCAAACCGGAGGATATTCTCCGTCTGGTGGCTCCGGCAGTTTGTCTCAAGGAACGCAGGGTGCACCTGGAACGATCGGATTTTCTGGTTCAGGCGCTGGTAAACCAGCTTCTCATGGAAATCTAGGCAGCTTTGGCTCTGCTTCGTCTGGAACAGTTGGAGGTAGCTTCGCCCAACCTGGATCTCCCGGAAGTTCAGGTACTTCTGGTAATATTGGACCTGTTAGTTCACCAGGAGGCTTTTTTTCAAAGGGAAGCGGTGGTTCTACAGGGTCATTTGGTAGCTCTGGTTCAGTTGGAGGAAGTCACTCTCAGGCTGGGCCTGGACGCCCAGCATCTCCAGGCTCATCATCTGGAAGTTTTGGTTCTTCGAGTTCAACGGGGGGAAGTTACACACAGCCAGGCTTTGCTGGTAGTTCTGGGCCACAAGGAAGCCTCGGGTCACCTGGAAGCTTCGGATCTTCGGGTTCCCCAGGTAGCTTAGGATCTTCGGGAAGCCCTGCGTCTTCAGGTGGTTATGGATCATCTGGTTCTACAGGTATTCATGGGAGTACAGGAAGCTTCGGATCTCCAGGTTCTCCAGGTTCTCCAGGTAGCCCAGGATCTCCAGGGAGCCCTGCGTCTTCTGGTAGTTATGGGTCGTCAGGTTCAGCTGGCATTAAAGGGACTCCAGGAAAATTCGGATCCTCTGGTTCCCTTGGTAGCTCAGGATCAGGGAGCTTTGGGTCCCCTGGTTCTCCAGGAAGCTCAGGATCACCGGGTAGCTTTGGATCGGCTAGCTCATCAGGAAGTTATGGGTCCTCTGCACCTGCAGGTAGCCCAGGATCCCCTGGAGGCTTTGGGTCTCCCGGATCTTCAGGAAGCCCAGGCTCACCAAGTAGCCCAGGATCTCCAGGAGGCTTTGGATCTCCCGGGTCATCAGGAAGCCTAGGCTCGTCGGGTGGCTTCGGATCTCCAGGTGCTTCCGGCGGCTATGGTTCATCCGGTTCTTCAAGTGGCCCAGGGTCCGGAGGAAGTTTTGGATCTCTTGGTTCTCCAGGAAGCCCAGGTAGCCCTGGTTCTCCAGGAAGCCCAGGCAGTCCAGGTTCTCCAGGAAGCCCAGGTAGTCCTGGTTTTCCAGGAAGCCCAGGCAGTGCAGGTTTTCCAGGAAGCCCAGGCAGTCCCGGTTATCCAGGAAGCCCAGGTAGTTCTGGTTTTCCAGGAAGCCCAGGCAGTCCCGGTTTTCCAGGAAGCCCTGGCAGTCCTGGTTTTCCAGGAAGCCCAGGCAGTCCAGGTTCTCCAGGAAGCCCAGGTAGTCCCGGTTCTCCAGGGGCTTTCGGTTCTTCTGGTCAGCCAGGCGCAGGGGAAAGCTACCAGCAGCCTGGCGGCGGAGGACAGCGAACTCCATCCGGCAGCGCCTCGAATCCAAGGTCAGCAGGAAAATTTAAGCCTTCGATGTCACCGAAGCTTTACCTTATTCTATATCGCAATTTTTATCGTTAAAATACGCTAATTTACGGTGAAATTATTTTCTTGCATGATACTGATTACCATTTATGTAATAAATAGAATAGAAAATGAAGTTTAGATGAATCCTTGGTAGGTTAAACATGATTTCAAATAAAAATGCATTGACTTTTAACATACGCCTAATTTCATATCTTTCATTTTAGTATGACCGGAATGATGGCTGGCATGATGGGTATGGGCGGCAATCCTCTTGTGGCCGGAACTTGCAGCGCCGGAACTTTCTGCGTGCCGAACTTCCAGTGCAATCCTTACAACGGCTTCATCATCATGAATCCCAACCAGCTGCAGGCGGTGTGGCCTGATGCGCCCAAAGTGCCCTTACTGGTAAGCTTCAGCTACAGGAACAGTAAACTTGGTATGCGGGGGCTTAAAAGAATTTTTGTTCAGTTCAAACTGTTGTCGCCGATTAGGAATGGGAAATAACGTCAGATTTTGAAGTTGAATGGGAAACAATACACTTAATGCGTTGTAGAGAATTTGTTTAATTTGTGATAATAGTTTGAGTGCTTGTTCCTCTGGGGTACACAACTTCATCAGTTCTACGAGCGATAAATTCACTTCCTCAAAACTCTTTGCAATGCTTGCTGATATTTTTGCTTGAACTGATAAGTTATATCATGCCATAGAAATTAAGCCAATCAAAAATATTATTCCGTTTTGATATGTGTCCTTACAGCGTCCTTTCACCTGTATTGCGCTGCTGGTTAGATAGAGCACTGCATCTTACTTAGGGATCGTCAATATAGGTTTTAACCTCCAAAAACTAGCTACCTATAAGGAAATGACATACATTTTTACGTTTCTCATCGCACGAAATCGCGTACTATATTTAGCATATGTACAAAACTTTTGTGGAATTTAATTTATTATCATTGTCGTGCTCCGAAAAAAAATGTTCTAAAAGTTTTCCTTTGAGAGAAACAACATAGCTGATGTTGATTTTGAGCTTAGAATTTGTAGATTGTTTCTAGACGATACTTGAGTCGGAGAATTGAATTCAGCTTTATATTTTTTGCTAGTAAAATAATCGAGAAATTTGTTTATGATGAGTAGGTAAAATTTATGGCCTTGCATTATGGTTTATGTAGAAAAATCCTGGAATATAATAAAAACAGATCAGCAAGAAAATTTAAGAAGTTTTAGAAATTATAGATTCACTTGTTGAGATTCGTTATTCAGCAGATGTAATTGGTCGATCTGATAATTTGAAGATAATTTCAACTGTGACTTGAGAACGGATACGAAAACTTGGTTTTGAAGTTCGAGTAAGCATGCGTCAATAATTATATTCACGGACTTTACATGTGCGTTCGAGGTTGTTTCAGCGAATCTTAGGATATTCAGTGAAACAAAAGTTAGTCATCTAGCGTTTCTTTTAAAATCATTTTAAAAAGTTTAAATCCCTTTCCCATAGTTGCCCTTTATGTGGTTCACCAGTAGCAATTCGGAAGATTGTCAATTAGTTAGATGTTCTATCATGAGTATATAATGGAGTTACCCTCTCTTCCTCAGGACTGCTTCATCCCCGCTGGTGTGCTCAACGGCGGCGTGTGTTGCCAACAGAACCATCCCATCGTCGGTCCCAATGGCCAAGTCCTTGACTGAGCTCGACCTTTTCATTTCTGGCCTTCTTAGCTGAAACCCTAGATCAGGCTGCTAGTTTGGCTTTAAAATTTACCTCCAGGAAATTGGCCTCCATTGTAAGATCCGGGCTTCATTTTCTTACAGTAATTTAAAATTATTTATATTTTGGCGGGATGATTGCTGTTCTTCTGTTTTGTAATTGTACATGTAGACGGTTGTCATGCATTAAAGGACAACGCATTAATCTCTGATAGAGGAGACGGTGTATTTTAAGCGGTGAATGTTATTTTTCGGCCGTAACTGGTGGGAGTAGCGCAATAGTGACGCTGTACTTGGCTTACTCTATGTTGAGGGACGTCAGAGCTGAGATTGAGGGCACTTTAATAAAATAAATTATTAAACCATTTTCAAAACAATTTGTTTCTTCATTAGCCTGTCAACTGCAGAATGGTCGATTTCGTTTCCCTTCTGAATAAAGGGAAAACAGAGCATAGTATCAAATGAACGGACATAGTCTGTAACAAATGTTTGAAAGTTGTTCAGACTAATGATGTTTTCTGCACGAGTATTCGAATTTGTCATGGCGATCGATGCAGCCTGACTGCGTTCAAAGATGCGTTACATGTAAGAAACACAGTCACAAATTTCACTGTGATGTGTCAGTTTTTCTGGCTTCTCGTGTCTCTAGTGAATATCATCGATGATTTTTACGGCAATGAATAAAAAAATTCTAGGTTAGGTGAATCGTGTTGCATGAGCGAGAAGATTTCGCGTACTTTCTCGGTTTGCAAACATAGAAAATAATTGAACCCCCGTGCCTAACAAGCGAGTTTGCCATGACAGGCAAGTTACATATCGCTACATCATTGTAATTCTGTCGTAACTCAAATTTCGAGAATTTTATGGTGAAGCATTTTAAAGTATCTGAGTCATGTAACTTACATAATTTTACGCAAATCAACCAACGCCATCTCTCGGCCAAAAATGCACTTAGACTTACGAGTCTACTGCCAAAAGACGCAGAATTAATTTAGCATTTTCTTAAAAATTGTAACTATATACTTTATATTTTTGAGTTATGGCAGTCTTGCAATGATGCTGCGATAATATTGATACTGCTCAAAGCAGTCGCATGTCAAACGTCTTCATCGTTATACCACCGTTGGATTTTTAAAGCGAGAACTTGTTAAACTGCTGATGAGTTGCATCAGTTCCTCTAACTCTGAAAAACTGTATAATTGTAGAGCACAGAGCTTGGACTACGGAAAGACGGGAAATTTAATACGAGTTTAGTATTTGTAAATTTGTTTTACACTCAAAGCGGTTTATTAGAATATATGGTGGATGCCAGGTATAAGAAATACATTTTTTATGAGATTGCTAAAAGATCTCAATACATAGACTAGGTTGCCACTTTGACTTGTAAAAAAGCTCTAAAAATAAACTTTATGTATTCCTATGAATAATACTTTGTCGAACTTAAGAATAATTACTGTGCTTGTTATGAATTAGAGCAAGTGAAGGAAAATTGGTTAATGCATTTATATAATCACTTTTTGGTCAGCCCGTTTTCAATAAAAGGACTCTTTTGATGGAGTAGTGAATCAGTGATAACGTACGTTAAGTTCTAAATAATTAGATATCTAGAATAACAATGCGTCAAGTTGGACACTCTGTTTCCTAATCAAACCTGAACTTCGTGTTTTTGGCGTAGGTCTTTTATACTTATTTAACTGAAATTCTTAAGACAGTGAAAAGTTCTTCTCAACTAATCCAAACTAATTGAAACGAGCAATTTCCACGTAAATTTGTACAGTTATGTCTGAGCAAAACTGTCAGCAGTATACCGGCGTGCTAGTGACCACACTGCAAGAAATAAGCTCGTTTGCTAACATTACTACTCGCAAAATTTCTAAAATATCAGTTCTTGTCTGATTGAAATAATATCCTATCTTGAGATTATTTTCATCGTGAAATAGGCTTAGATCATTTTAATATTGAGGTCGTGTACACGTTGAAATATTCGAGAGGCAAAAATCAATCATGCTGTGTACCGAAATCAATCAAAAGATGAATAAACCTAGATCTAAAACGTAAGTACAAATACTTTTTGGCGTTATAGAAATTCATTATTTCAAACAAAATTGTTAGTGGACCTAATATTAATAAATAGTTGGCATATATTTAGCATAGCACAGAACTATTACTTTTAACTAGCCTTGAAAATTGTACATACAACTACTAATACTCCTATCATCACAGTTATTCCCTCCAATGAAAAATTTTGTTTCTTTTGCAGCAGAGAAATTTGCCGACAAATATATATCTTATATTCATTTACCGGAGAGTATCTGGTGTCTGCCTCACAATCTGTTGTTTGCCAAACCATCAAAGAATCATACATGCTCATGAAGTAATTTCGTGCCAGTAAGCGACATTAAGGTTTCGGGCGCGAACTTTCTTTGAGAGTGTCAGAACAAAAACAGTGATATATCAAGAATTACTTTGGAAAATCTGCAGAACGAAAGTGATACAACATCAAAACGAAATCGTGAGACAAACTACTCTACTATCAATGATTTAATAACGAAAGTATGAGTATCATAAACAATAAAAGACTCTATTTTTCATTAAAAACATTAACGTAACCTAAACAGATATAACATCGAAACATGTCTAAACGTCTTCATGAACATGGACACAAACTGGCTTATAAATATGTTTCTATTTCTTTACTTGGGTTGGATTTTTCGAAATTTATTTAACACAATTTAAACATAATGGACACAGAAATTTATTCCTTGGGATGAGGTAAAATGTCCACGGTTGAATTATTCCTGCATTGGTCCTGATTAAATACCCTGCTTGCGAATCTTCAATGTTGTTGAATCTTACGCGGACGTACACTGCCTGCGAATCTTCAGTGCTGAATCTTACGCGGACGTACACTGCCTGCGAATCTTCAGTGCTGAATCTTACGCGGACCTACACTGCCTGCGAATCTTCAGTGCTGAATCTTACGCGGACGTACACTGCCTGCGAATCTTCAGTGCTGAATCTTACGCGGACGTACACTGCCTGCGAATCTTCAGTGTTGAATCTTACGCGGACGTTGCTCCTAGTGAAACGCTCTTTTCTTCTGTGATGAGGCGACATGATTGATGGATGTTGTATCAGATGAACGCCAAGTGAACTCCGTTTCTTTGGTTAGGTTGACGTGGATGCTCGAGAGTAACTCGTGGGGCGCTAGGGTAGCTCCATATGAATGCTCACCATACTCGACAAGTTTTCGTTTCGGCCAGGCTGCGAATGAAGTAAAAAACTGAATAACTTGAAATAAAAGTACATACAGAAAAGGAATTATTTTAAACGACTGCAAATACAGATTATACAGATTACGCCTTTAAGTTAAGCAGACAGCATTGAAACTTTACTCAATCAAATTAACAAAGAAGTTTTTATAAGAATAAACAGGCTGATTTGCAAAAAAAGGTCAGGAGTACAGAGTTAAAGCTGAAAAGTTCGTTGACTCAAAACGGTAAAGCAATAACCCTATGATAGGACATGTTAATTCCTATTTCGTTACAGACCAGACTATTATTTTGCAACGTATGCTCGTAAAATAAAGAACATTTTTTTGTGTATTTTACCTTGCGTTAAAATTTTTTTAGAGCAATTATGAATACAAAATAATATGGTAGTAAAGAATCACTCTTCTCATGCAGTGAAAAGCCCGTCCACAGACTTTCTTCCACATGACTGAGCCTTCACACATGCTGTACATAGCATTGATATTCCTTCGCTAGCTTGAGACTTACCTATAGATGGTTGTAACTTTTCCCTGAAATGTTTGGGACGATACTTTCATATGATAGTATTTTTCCTTCACATTGTTGATACTTGTCCTTGCATGATATTTATATACCTGAGACTTTCTACTTTCATGGTAATGATGTTTCCCACACCTCGCATGGTTGAGATACGTATACAGCTGAGACTTCTGCTTTCATGGTTAAGAGTTTGCCCTCCCTCGCATGGTTGAGATAAGTATACAGCAGAGACTTTCTGCTTTCATGATTAAGATTTTTCCCACACCTCGCTCTGACATTCCCTCACCTGGGACACTGGAAGGCATCCCTCAGCTGCTCGGTGTTGTGGAAGACTCCCTTGACCCGGAACGGCCCCGGTGCGTGAGGCCCCACCAGGATGGCTCCTTTTAGGCCCTGCTGGGTGAAGCTCGTGCACCACATCTGAAAGAGAATCATGTTCAAATTAAAGGTACAAATTATTTCTCAGTCATGACTAGCGCAAATTATTTCACAGTCATGACCAGCGCAAATTATTTCATGGTCTTGACCAGAAGTCTAATGCGCATTGCAAGGTTCTTTGCTAACTGGCAACACTGTTTCCCGATTTGCATGCTTTTTTTGGGTCACGGTCGTTGGTTAGAACTGCCGAGGAAGGTGTTACGAGTGAAAGTTTTACATCTGAATAAAAAATTACTATTCATTTGAAAGTATATTTTTTTATAATACCTCATCGCTACATTGAAATTCTTGAAACAATTTCCCATCATTTTCACTCAACATATGCAGATTACTTTGGGACCAGAAATACCTGGGCAAAGCTGATGAAGAAGAGTTGCTCGTTGGTGTACTCCTCCATGCCAGGCAGCCTGAAGTCCCCGTTCGTCAGATCCATGCGCTTTTTGTACGCTCTGTACGCTGCTTGGATGCCTGGCAAAAAAATTAAAACATGATAATTTTAAGAGGCTATCGAAAAGATGGAATAGGGTAGGATCTGGCCGTAAGAATGAGCCATGTAATCCATTATCGAATCGCTGCCCATGTCTTATGTGGCACCAGACACAATCAAGCACATACAGCAGAGTAAATGCATGAAAAAAATGAACAGTTACATTTACAGTCAACAAAGTCCAAGCACTGGCACTAGTGCATTCGTACAAAACTATGCAGAGAGCGGCCTTTGCTCTGATGAGTCGCACCGTGGCATTTCAATAATATTAGAGCTGGCGCGTGTACTCATTTGGGGCACATTGAAGCTATTTTCGAAGGGAATCTATCTAGTTTACGGTAATTATTTGGATTTCGAAATTTTCTTACAAATTACTCATATGGCATTATTAATACTACTCTCGAATTTTGGTCAAAACTCGATCTGGAACTTCAGAATATTTCCAACCCAGAATTGGTCAAGGGGATTTAGGAATTTATTCACTACGTCAGCAGAGACGATATTCTCTGGTTCCAGATTTTGACAATTTTCACTGGAAAGATGTTTAGGGCCTGAGGTCTCCTAAAATATTTGGTTCTTTTTGGCTGTAATTTCTCCGTACGAGCAGACGTTTTCAATGTCAAAAAAGTTTTATAGGCTCATATCGTTACAGGAATTAAGATATATACAGGCTTTAATTACTTAACCTCCCAATATTTTTGGTTCAAAGTGCGGAGATCAAATCGTAGGAGGCGCCTTCCGAAGCTGAAATTACGAAGTCATGGAATCCTTTCATTGCTTTACACTCAATTCATTCGATTTTGCTATCTCGCCGTAGGTTCGGGGAGAAGTTAACAATTCAATAAACTATTTTTATTTCTTTCTTTCTTTCTTTCTTTCTTTCTTTCTTCTTTTCCTATCAATGGTTGGGACTATAGGGTTGAGGTCCCAAAACTTACGGTGGTATAATAAAATAGAAAGAATTCAGTGTGCCAGATCACTACATTTTAGAGACATGGTCGAAGAGCTGCCTTATAATGTTAATGTTGTGCTCCTTTATTGTAGCCAAATTTTTTGTAGTAAAACTGAGATTTCTGTTCGCATTGTAACACTTTTTGCATTTGCTTGTCATGCTTGAGGTCTGCAGTGATTGTATTACTTGGATCTCTTTGTTGCTTTACGCCTTCAATAGGAGTATTAATTATTAATTCCAGGAAGTGCATGTATAATTAGCAGTTCAAGTGCGTGACTAAGTGCTCGGTAATGTTGAAGTCATTTTGTTGAAGTCATAACGTTGAAGTCATTCGTACGTCATTTTGCGTTAAAACAGAAAAGTCGGTCAAAGATGGTTCTAATGGCTATCTTGTTGGTAAACCAACAGTGAAAATAAACACAGCTGTTCATTGATGAAATAGAACATTCAGAGTAATTTTGAATATTTTGCAAACATGTTCTCGATGGATACCTGTGAATTTTTCAACATCAACATTTTCGGCCGCAGAATTTTTATTGGCCACTTAGGCACTTAAAAAAAATTATCAAAATAAAATCAGTATGATCGCCAGCATCAACAGTTATGAGGGAAAAAATTGGCATTGGCTGCTTAAGGCACTTAAAAAATTATCAAAATAAAATCTTTATGATCGCCAGAATCAACAGTTGTGAGTGAAAGTATTCCGTGACGATGTTAGAGCTGATCATTAATTGCGGCAATTCTGAAATGTTGAAGGGAAGAGCTCAAGTTTGGTTCACGAATTGATCCAGAATAACAGTAACAATCATTCATGTGTTTATATGATTTACTCTCGATTTTCATGATTGAACTTATATGTAAACGATTTATACATGTAACCTCAACGTGATGAAATGTCTTCTCTTATTCTTAGGATAACAGAAGATAATTGAGGATGAGAACAACCTATGGGAATTAATTTCCTAAAATAATTTATTTTTCCCCTTTATGAACATTTGAACCTGATTCTTACGTTGATTTTTTGTATTTAATTTTCAGAATAGATCAAGTTACATGCGCTTAGAGCTCGTGAATCAGAAATAGAAACAGAAAGTTTGATAATTTTGATTTCATCCCTTAAAACGCGTTTTTTATTCAATAAAAATTAACTTTCGGTCGAGAACTCATGTTAGTCATGTTCAAGCTTTTTAACAGACTATACGCACGAGAAACAAGCGCAACAATCATGCTTTGAATTACATGTAGCTTCGTATCAAATATGTTCATTATGCCGAACTTCACAATAAGTGTCAAAACAATGAACACACCGATAAAATGGAACTCTTACCTCCATTATCAGCTATGTTCTCTCCTAGCGTCGCGTTGCCGTCAATTTTGTACCCCAGTAGAGAAGTTTTGTCGCCAAGGAGATCCTCTTTTTGGGGATACTGACCGTACTGCTCGGCAAAACAGCGAGCTTTCGACTCGTATGTGTTCTTAGATGAGTTTGTCCACCAAGACCTCAAATTGCCCTGGTCGTCCACTTCTTTGCCTGTTCGAAAAACAAATGAATTTGAACGTAGCAATTTCCCTCAAAGTTGAGAGTCAGAGTTTTTGCTTGAGGTATTTTGCGGACTGAAAACAGGGAGAGGAAGGGAAAGTATAGTTTTCTTTCATTTAATGTTTTAAAATTGGAATTGGAATCGATTTGAAGCGCAAAATGAAGACGCAAAACAACTATTCGTCATAGAATAGGTTTCTGAAATGCGTAGTTGCATCGACTGCAATCTTCTCGTAAACTCAGGATTTCAAGACGTGGGAGAACATTATTTTACAGCTCCTAACATTCTTCACTTTCTTTAATTTTTTATACAGCATGTTGATTCTGACATAAACAGACATTGCCAAGGAGTTCTAAATCTGTAGTTTAAGTGACCACTCTAACTCGATATATAACGTAAATTGTTAACCATGATTCTATTATTCAATTATCAGTACAATGGGTTTTGGTTGAAATTCCTAATCGTGTTTCGTCGTTGTGCGCAAGAATTTCGAGCGTATTTTAACATAAAATAACCTTAAGAATCTCAGACTCTTTACTCACCGGAGGAATCGAAACCGTGAGACACCTCGTGTCCAATCACAATACCAATCGCTCCGTAGTTTAAGGCTCTGCACATGAAATAAATCAAGTAAACTTGAAGGCCTAAATGAACGTGCTAGCTACATTCCTTTAAACAAAGTACGTATTCATATATTTTAAGAGTTTAAAAAAAATGGCTTTTAGTATAGAGTAATTATTTTCAGAGCACAATTTAACCTGATATAGCAGGTTTTGTAAAGAAATATGTTGTAAAAATGGGCACTAGAACTCACGTCAAGGTGTTTCTTCTGTAGAATGGAGGCTGGAGAATTCCTGCTGGAATGACTGTAACAAGGACAAAATTTAGTTATGCTACGCTCCTTGAAACATGAAAAAAATAAGAAGCAACATATTTTGTTAGTTCCTTTAAAAATTATTAATATACAACAAATCGTTTACATGCTCGCCTAAACCGTTGACCTTTTGAGTGAAAGTCTACTTTAAAATCTTAACTGTCTTCGAAAAATGTCTTTCACGTGATTTGATAATATAATACAATATAATAATAATACGCGGACGCGTGATTTGATACGCGTGATTTGATAATATAATAATAGTATAATACTTGATTTTATAATACTGTGACAATCATCTGCTAAACAATGCTTATGTCTAGAAATACGTTTGCTCTGATCTTCGTTATTTTTGAGTATCATTGATGTGTTCATACTAATCAATTGATCATCGGTCACTCAAGAATAATATTGTCCATCTCATTTGATATTTATAGAAACAAATTTAATGATAAGATGTGTAAGTTTGTGTTCATTAGACTATACCTTCAATAAACATAAATATTGGCTCTGATAACATTCTTAGTAACATTTGACCTCCACTGAAAATGGATGTCAAAAGCACCGAAAAAAGTTTGAAAAAACATCAGTGGTAATAGAAAATATTTCAAATGATCAATTATGTATTCAGACCTCATATTTCAGTTGGGTTTAAATCGACGAGTTCATATTTTCGAGCTTATGATCCAGTAATCCCAACAAGATGAGACTTTATACCTTACCTCCGGTGAAATTATTCACCTATACCATACAGGTCAAGCGAAACTCACTCATTGCGTTCTGGCCGAAGCTGTAGGCCGCGTTGATGGTGATTGGGCTCATGCCGAAACTGAAAAAATATGGTTAAGAGGGAAAATTGAAATGGGACAAGGAAACTTCAAGTTAGTGCTCAAAACTGAAAAAATAAGGTTTAGAGGGAAAATTGAAATAGGACAAGGCAACTTCAAGTTACTGCTCAAAACTGAAAAAATAAGGTTAAGAGGGAAAATTGAAATGGGACAAGGCAACTTCAAGTTACTGCTCAAAACTGAAAAAATTAGGTTAAGAGGGAAAATTTAAATGGGACAAGGCAACTTCAAGTTACTGCGTGGGATATGAGAAAGCTGTCGTTTATGTGATTGTTGGCGAATAATCGATATCATTTTCAAGTCGAATCAATTTATAATTCAAAATGTAATTATGTCTTAATAAAGAAAAATAATATATTATATGAACGTTTGCCAAAAAAATATAAAAATTTAAATGGAAAGTTCGATTTGAGTTCGAAACTTTCATTGAAAATTAAATCTAATTCATTTTCCCTTTAACGAAGCCATAGCTTCAACTAGCCAAATCTGAAGCATTGCCTATGACTCCATCAAACGAGCTTAAAATACGAATAAACCACTTACTTCTCTCGACTCGGAACTTCGTGATAAGCAGTGAGAGATTTCCGACTCAAATATTTTGCAATCCGCAAAATATTCTGGAAATGGTCGTCAGTGAACTGGGGCAACTGGAATGCAAAAGAATAGTCATCTGTTAATAAATCAAGTTTACTTGAACATTCATCCATTTTATAAAAGGCACATTGACCGGAATTTAAGTGCTAAGCAAGAAATTTGCTGCCATGCCTCACTTAATTACTATCACAACTAGAATTTTGTGATCAAATTCAAATGTTACATACGATGCCCTAATTACATGACTCTCATAGGAGTGTCCCCTCAGCTGAATGATCCTTTCAAAACTCCATGAAATATTCTCCTCTTCTCGATAGCAGATTTTATTCAGTCGTTCTTGATAACGTTTGAAAAATAGCTAAACTTTTATCAATTTTTTTTAAATCAAAGTTCACTAGACATTTTATGAACTTCATGAAAAAATTTGCCGCTTCTAAAAAGTAAAAACAACATATCAAAAAAATTGTCTTTTGCTCTTGAAGAAATGTGGGTGCGATCATGTCTGTGTGTGTTTATATGCGTGTATAAATGTGCGAGCGTGTACATTGTGTATGTTTGGTACGTTTGTGTGAGTGAGCTTGTTCTTGTGTATGAGCGTACCCCATTTAATTTGAATCAATCAAGTCTTCAGGTGATTAGACAGCCGCAGAATTCAAATCGATGTAAGAAAAGAAAGAGCTGCGAGCCGCTGTAAAATCTCGGGGGAAAATACAAGGTAGGGTCAAACCAGTCTTTTTTCGTCGACCGTGTGGCAATGCGGACGCCTTGGCGACGAACCAATTGCATCCGGCAATACTGCTAGCCCCAAATCTGGCACCACTATTAATCTCACGACATGTCACAACGGTGACGTCGCAAAGTTTGTTTGAAATAAAGCCATTCTATTGGCTAGCCGAACAAAGGAGGTGTATTTTCCCCCGTAGAAATGACTCTACCTTGTTTCCTATACCGTGAGCAAATTGCACTAAGACTGACATCAGCATATGTCTCGCTGAGCGCCGTAGCGTTGGTGGTGTTGCTGCCGTACGCCACCAACTGCACCATCTCGTCCACCTTCTTGAGTCCTGCCACCCTCGTCTCCTCGTCCATCCACACGTTCTCCTGCAGCATCGACCTGAACGCGTTGTGCACGTCTTCCATCATCTCCGCTGCCTGGGTATAAATTGAACACCTCGCTGAATTTGCTGTTTGAAAATTTCGAAAAGGTTTGAAAAAATTAAAGGGAAATAGGCGGCCTGATCTATTATAGTGAAACCTTTGAAAACACTTCCTGCGCTATATTTTTTCAATATGGATTTTCTTTCAATTTCTTACGAGACAACGTCGTACTTATAAAGAACGTAGCTGTCAATGTGCACAAGCGCTCTGAGAAGTATTATTGTGAACATCATGTTTATTAAATTAGATATCGTGCAGAAGACACCGATAAACGGACACATCGAGAAAATGAATCCTCTCTTTCATCACTTACTACGAACGAGGTGCGTCATGAAACGTCTTCACCACATATTATTCGAAATGACTACACGATGCCCATTGAGATACAACGTCACCTGAAGACAACAATACACTCGTCGCTTCCGTGACAGATAATTTAGGACATAGGAACAATACGCAATTGAAGAAACGTTTGAGTTAGAAACGTGGTTAGACTACCCTTGTTTTTAAATTCAGTTACTCAGTGTGGAACGACTTACAGGGACTTTTTTGTCATTATCCAATCAGTTTTCTTTAATGTTATTGCTGGCCGTTTGTAATATCGATCGTCTTACCAAAATAATGCGTTGCCCTACTTGGATTACATAAATTTATGGGAAATAATTATTTCATGACCATTTGAATCGTAAAAGTACTTTCAATAAGAATTTTTTGGCATGCTCAGCATGATTTTATAAGCTCATGTTTGAGAGTTTTCACACGATATTATCGATGTTGTAACTGCTCAGCTTGCAAGTGAGGAATGACTTAGGTGCCATTACCTTTTGTCTGGTTGCAGGCAGAAAATATTTCTGGAGGTAGAGGTACGCGACTGCTTCTGTGATGAGGGAGTCAGTTTTGGATGCGCAGTCATACCACCTGGCAAACACAGCAGTTCGTAACTTATTACAGGTCAAACATTGTGCCTCTAAGCGCACTGGGTTGGCTATGGTAAATAGCACGAGTGCGCGTGTGGGGTAGCGTATTTTTTGTCAGCTTTATATCGCTATCATAAGGTCCACCGCTGTGAATATCAAATCGGAAACTGACCGGAGAAGTGTAATTTTTTAGTATAGTTATAATTTGACAACGACACTGATAGTCTACATGGGTTTATAAGTTCCTAGTTCTCAGTTCTCTCAATAAAACGAACAATTCCCGAGCATGTGAATGTGTGGTGGTCCAGTTTGAACTTTGATTTTAATCCTCTCACGTTTTTGCAATGATTTCATAGCTTCGCAAATTTTAGTACGCGTTTCATGCGGAAGGTGTTAGTTTCAGGATGAAGGCATTTACAACCTACACTGTAAGGTAAATCAAAGTCTTCGGCTAGTGAAAAATTCATTTATGCATTTTAACATAATTGTTGATTTCGCTTCCCAAGCTAACCTTGAGGAAAAAATCAATACTTACGGTCTAATTTCTTTTCTGCCGATGTATCTGCAAATGAAAAAACAAATTTTCCGTCATATATCAAATTCATTCAAATATTTCTGTCCCATATTACTTGAACTAAAAGTTAATATTTAATTCAAAAATTAACAAAATTCGTCCTGAACTAGAGAATGACGTCTTTTTTAATGGGAATCAAATACACATGAGACTAGTGGAATACGTAGTTAGTTATTTCCTATACATGGTATTTATATTTGTTTAGACTGTTGAATGTTGGTTCATACTTATTACAATGAGAGTAAAATTCAAGAGATCCTCGAGTAGCTTTGCATCGCTTCACAAGAATATACGATGATGGGAGATGCACGTATTCAAGGAGATAAAGTTGTTTTCAATTTCAGTGAGTCATGTACAATCACTGGAATTCATACATGTACGGGCACAAATAATTAATATTAACAACCCAATTCCTCAAGCCCACGACGTGTATACTGACGACAACAATGACACAAATAAATAAAATCGCTGATGGTAAAAGCAAATGCTCTAGTAATGATTACGCAGAGAGTTTCATGAGAGCAATTGTTCTCATCCTTAAAAACAAGCGCAACCTCTAGAGACATCATGGTACCAAACAAAGCAATAATAACGAATTGGATAACAATAAACAATATTTAGTTACTAAACCAATATTAATATCACAACTTACACCATCAAAACTCCTGACATTTACAATATCAATACTTCAGATACTCCTGACAATAAAAACGAAGTCATATCAATACCTATAATGATAATAATAAAAGAAGTATCATGGTACCTAATTTTTATCGGTGTATGAATGTCCTCGAATCTAATAAGAAAATCAGTACAATGATTACTAAACCTGTGCTCTTGACCACAATAATGATTTCAACTTCCTGACCCAATTTAAAGTATTAAAACTCGTGACAGTATTAATAAAATAAATATTCTTGACCTTGTTAAGAATATTGATATTCCTGCTGACAGCACAAATACCCAAACCGCAGTGACGGTCTCAATGCTGCCGACCTCAGAAACTTTCGTTTTATCAATGACCAACTGCAATAAACATCATCAATTCCTGCACTTCTGACAACAATACTCCTGGCTGAAAAAACTACATAACGCCTTTCATTTACATATACATACATATGTTGTTGCACAGACTGCAACAACAATAAAAATACCCCTGACCACAGTGGCGGTATTAATAACCCTGACTGCAGCAACAATATCAACAACCTTTACCACAGTCACAGTGTCAATAACCCTGACCACAGTGCCAATTTCAATAAACCTGACCATAGTGGCAATATCAATAACGCTGACCACTCTGACAATATCAATAACCCTAACCACAGTGACAATATCAACAACTCTGACAACCACAGTGGCAGTATCAATAGCCCTGACAACCACAGTGGCAATATCAATAACCCTGACAACCACAGTGACAATGTCAATAACCCTGACAACCACAATGCAATATCAATAACCCTGACAGCCACAGCGACAATATCAATAACCCTGACAGCCACAGCGACAATATCAACAACCCTGGCAACCACAATGACAATATCAACAACCCTGACTCCAGTGACAATAAAATAACCCTGTTGATAATAAAATAAAGAAACAATACCGGTACCCTCAACAATTGACGCAACAAGCGCCAGCCTGACCTGGGCATTGCGTCCCGCTCCACCGGCGAGAAGGCAGAGGACACGACGGATTTGAAGCCTTCCGATGTCTCTTCGCCGAGGTTCAAGGCCAGCATGTAACTGAGGTAGTTTGCTGCACATATAACAACTTTGATTAACCCAATCATTATAAAATACACGAAACGTTGTACAAAATAAGGAGCTCGTCTTAAATGTGTAACTAGAACTCGATTTTAAGCAAGTTTATTCGAAAACTGAGATAATTCTCACATGGTTATGTTTTTTGAACAAATTCGTTCGAAAAACTGGTAGAATTCCTGCGTGGTTTCCAGCACTGATTTAAATTAGAAAATTACATTCCAGTGGTCCAAAGTTGTTTTTAACTTGCTGCAAACTAATCAGCTGGGGTAGTTTGTGACAGAGTCAATTTCTGCTGCAGTATTTTTGGTCGAGATATTTCGGCTATATTTTTTCATGTCATATATTACAATCGTTTTGGTCGTTCTGAAATATTTAAAAATTTGTGACCTATAAAATTTAACCACTGAGGATTTTTTTGAAACTTTAAAGGGTTCCAGGAGAAAACTGGGATACTCCTGCACGACGGACAGGGTTAAGTGGTCTAAAAAATTCCAATTGCAAGCGAATTGTTGAAACCATTGTAATTATATCAAGTTCTCGTCAATAATACAAGCATTGCTATTTGCAAAAATAAAATTCAAAATTTTTTGTATTTCTTCGAAAACATTTCTACAACAATACTTATATATTGTGCGATCAAACGCTGAAGAAAAACTAAATTATTCAATCGTATACATTTGTACAGACGTACTTTCAAAGTTCTCTTGAAATAGCAAATAGCCATACCCAATTCCGTCAAGTATTGAATGAAATGGTCACGTACAGCATAAACCGATAATTTGTTAAAAAGTTAATTTGTTCAAACATGCTTAGGTTTTTGCTATAATTTTCGCTCAACAAGGTATTCAACATGTGGAACACTGAAATAACTAAATGGTGGAATAAGACCACAATCTTAACGCACCAAGAGAGTCGAATAACATAATATTGTGCGATTCAGTTTGTAGATGCTTCCAATCTTTTTAAAAATTAATACAAACAAATCAAAAGTTCTTACCAATGACGTCTTTGGGTGTAACTTTGATGAGCTTCAGCAATCCGTATATGTAGTCTGGATTTGTGACTATTATCCGTTCGCTTTGGCTTACGGTGATATCAGCTTCTTTGAAAATCGAGTTGACGAACTCAAGCCAGTTGATCTGTAAAATTCATGAATGTTATTAGAGAAGTATCATACAACTGCTTGGTGCTTCAACTATTACGCACCAATTTAAAAGAATTATACTCTAAGATTCACTAATTACATGTTAAGATAGGAAGCATATTTCTCAAAAATTGTTCTTCTTCAGAAACATACAGTTAATTTAACACCGAATTTTTTTTTGGTGCATGGAATTGACTACATTGCCCTAATTACTGAGGAAGAGCTGATTTTGAGGCTTCAATTAGCAATCAATATGTGCAGTCCCTTCAACTGGCTATTCCCATCGAAGAGTGAAACTTTCTAGAGTCCATTTCATGACTAAAGCATTCATTGTGAAGCGTTTCGTAGTTTTAGTCATAAAATGCTTTAAATTGAATCAACATCTTACGAAATTCTTCCAGAAGAACTCTATCGCAAATTCTTTGATGTAGCTTGTAGCATCCAAGTTAGAATTCTATTTCTATTGAATAATTTATTGTAAAATATTTTTGCTAATTCTTCCACCAAGCCCAGTTATCTTACCTTTGCTGCAGAGCTTCCCAGAGCATCTGTTTCCTTTTGCAGCTGTGCGATAGTCATCGGGTTGTACTGCACGTGAAGGTCGTTGCTCTCCACAGCGCTACGAGTTAACTGAAATTAAGTTTAGACAATACTATATCACGTTGCAAATATCGGTAATGTTTAAAATAAACCTACGGAGTTGGACGTAATCGTGTAATTTATGAAATTCTTTCATAAAATAGTTTCGAATATTCGTAACCAAAGGGCTACAGTAGTTACAATAGTTAAGCTCCAATGAACCAAATGATGTGAAAGCATGAGATTGTAACGGAATTTTTGCATTTGCGAACTAAATTGAACGTATTCTTCGCTCAGCTTGCATTATTTACCAACATAACAGTAATTAACCAGTTTTTCATGGTAATAACTTTGTCATCATTTTTGGCAATTGTTTATGCTGTTGGAGAAAATCTCACCACTAATTTGAAAAAATATCTCGAAAATTACTGAAAGTTGTAGTGGATTTGAAGTATCTTATCCCTATTTCATGGAACTGAAAGATTGCTTTGTTGATTTCATTTAAACTAATAAATTCAGTGACTAAAAAAAAGTAAGTTGATGAAGTCGAAAGGAGGAGAGTAGCGAGGCTTGTATGAATCTGTTGTCGTGGTGAAAAAGATTAATTGAAAATGCAGTAATTAATCAAATTATTAATCAAAATACTTCGAGAAATCGATTTTAATTATACGTGAATGTACCAGCTAATTGGTTTCTGAGACTATATCCATAGAAGAACTCATTAGCATTATCCAACCCCTGCAAATATTCTAACTTGTACCTCACGAACCTTTGCTAGATTGTAAATGAACATGTAGAGCTTGGTGACGTTGTTTTCGCCCTGCTGCTTGCTCACTCGAGCTGTCGGTGCCACTACTCGCTCTGGCTCATCCTCCTCTCGGGCGACGGGAGGCACTTTGACAGAACTCAAGGCCGGAGCGATGCCGTCCAAAACAACGACAGGACCACTGCCCTCTATTTGCATTTTCTTCTTGTGCTTTGATGCCTCAAGGAGTAGAATTAGAGCTTCGTCATCCGCCTTAATTTCTTGCTGACTTCTCGCTCGTTGGGCTGCAGATTTTCCTGTGGTACGTACTGGTTCAGAGACCGCGGCGTCAGGAGCATTGGTGGTCGTGAAATATTCAGTTGCATTTGATTCTGTCTCATTTAGCGCAACTGCAGCGGTACTTTTATTCAGAGCAGCCGTATCTGGAGCATTGGATGGCATTGAGGCTGCTAATGTTTCACCTATGGAAATTATGCGCTGGATCTCCATTGAATAGTATCTGGAATCGTTGGCAAGTATGTACTCTCTAGGCGACGGCAAGTAACCTTCCCCAATCTGGAGGAAATGGAATACGTTTTCAATCTTATTTTTTTCAGTTCAGTGAAGCCACAAATTCATGTGTATATATCAATATTGCTGTACATTATTGTCCAATTATGTTATACACGATATTGTGCTATAATGCTGAAATGAAACTGAGATTTCAAGTCATGATTTCATTTTCAATTCAACAGGAAACGAGACTGATGACAATTTTCTACTTACAGCATAAATACAATTACTACAACAAGACTTAACTTTCTTATGTCTAGTAAGTCTAGTTCCTACTCTAACTGGAGATCTAGACTCACATGAATAACATTTACTGAACTATTCTTAGAGTCGTAAGAGACTCCAATACTGATGAGATAATCAGCAGCGTACAACACCCGCATCATCACGACACTGTCGAGCCAATCGAAAGACTCGGCTGACCAGCTCTCGTTGATGAGGGGGAACCCGCCAGTGCGACCGATCTCGTCCAATAGCGGCAGTACTCCTGTCATCTCCCACGCCGCTGGTAGCATTGAGGGAAAAATTTACAACCAGAGATAAGTAGAGCGAGAAAGAAAGTTCCCGTTCGTTTATAGTAAGGTCAGTGAAGTATTGATGAGGAAACTGATCAATACTTCAAAACTGATGAGAAAAAATTTGCCTCCTATAGATTTCTGGTTTCAATGATAAATTTGAGCAATTTTATTCGAACATAAAACGAACGAAACTCTAAAAAACAGCAACAACTAGAAACCGTTGGCGAAAGATTGCTAACATTATTTCACACTTATAAATTGATAAACGGAAAAGCCGAAGAGATACTTTTAAGGGTTAAGAATCCCAAAATAATCTAATAGCACCGCGAGTTTCACTAGAAAACTTTTCGGTAAAGAACGCAAAGATGCTTTTATGAAGGATTGGTACTCACTGTCATTCGCGCACGCTTTATAGAAAGCCCTCGCTTGGTGGACAAACTCCGGATCATCCGCGCTCGACTCTACCTCCAACAGTTCTGAAAAACATTAGGCGTCGTCATGATCAATGAAAATATATAAGAATACTATACATCTCAATAAAATATTTAATTTCTAATGAGAGTATGCAAAGATAGGAGTATGTTGAACTTCTGCCATGATATTCAGAATGTTAAGTTTAGAAATTTATCAACTTTCGTTTTTTCCTTCCTCATGCAGTAAAATAAACGCGTTCTTCTATTGCTCGCCAGATGAAATTAAACTTATCTTCAGTAAAAGCAGGGATATGCATAAACAAACGGCCATCAACTTATTATTCGTGTACAGAACAAATTTTAATGGACAGTGATGACTTCCTCATGCAGCTGCGCAAACAAGTAGCGAATTTTCTACGATCGTTGCTTAACGCTGAACATCATACGAGTGTCCATGGCAAAGTCATCAGCGAGTAGGTAGATATATCTACAAAAGCTTGCAATATGAATAAAAAATTATTAAAAGTTTATTATTAATTATTCATAAATGGGAAAACTGTTCTCGGTATGTTATCGGTATCATTTTTCACGAACCTTAACACAATCTATACAAAAGTTCATAGTCTAAAATTGCAGTCTTACAGAAAATCCGTTTCACCAATACCAAAAGATCGTGTCTAGAAAAATAACACATTTTCATTAACTTGAAAAACTTGTTAAGAGAAATGAAGCATATGCCAACAGCACCGCTCAAAAGCCGCCCTGGCAAATTGTCACATGCTTTCTGATATTATTAAATTATGTAGTGTCTGCTAAAAACTGCGGCAGCTCATCAGAATCCAGAATCAAATTCTAACGATGAAGAAACCTTTAACCACCTCTAAACGTAACTATCTCTTATCGTAACTATGTAAAAAAAAGAGTGACCATATAACCGTGACGATCAGCCTTGTCTTCAAATGAAACGTTTACTACGCTTCTAGACTCGATGTTTTTCAACAGCCACTGAACTCAAACAATTTCAAACAATTTCAAACAATTTATTTACCACAGGAGATACAGAGGTAGGTAACTCTTCGACGATAACTTTATTAAGAAAAATTCTACTGTTAACTTTACTAGATACTTCTCGAATATTAATACTAATCCATATTCTACTGTTAACTTTACTATATTCTTCTCGAAAATTAAATTGCCGCTCAATGATAGAAGTCACAAGCGTCACGCACCCTTGACAGAGAAGTAGGTGGTGGCAGCGTTCTTGGAGAAGGAGTCGTAGCCCATAGAGCCAGCAGGCACGGGGTTGTGGCGCTCCCAGCCCCCACACGCGAACTGGTAGAAGTTGTCGCATGGGTCCACCGTGTGGTCCATGGCCGTGATCATTTCCCCCGCTGTTTGGTGAGCACAAAAATTAAAGCTGTTTAAAGATCTAAAAGAATTCTTTAAAAAATAAGGAACTAGATGTTTAGGATTTGTTGATTGGATTATTTGGATAAATTTAATCTAGTAAAACGCGAAATCACAATTTCGGCAATATTCACTAGTGATTTTGATTTTTGCTTTAATTATTTTTCCTTCTTTAATAAAGCTGATTTTCCCTCTTAAAATTCCAGAGCACTAACTTTTATTGCACTATTTTGAATCAGTTTTGCTTTGCATTAGACATTTCCTTCACAATAGTTAACTATTTATGTTGAACTTATGACATTACTATTTTTTATACAAATATCTGATTATGAAAATTTTTTAATTTTTTCAAGCTTACAGTTTTCATGAAGTTACATTTCTGAAACTCAAACTTTTCAAAGCAGAAAATTGCACTACGGAATCTAATTATAAATAGACTTTCAAGTATGTCAAACAGCTTGAAGACTCTAGAACCGATTCCTAGATGAAGACTTACCTGCCACCACGCACTCTGGAGTGTAGCACAAGCGACGGCTCGACATCACTGTAACAAGATCGTTTGTCAGTCTTGCAGGAAACATAGACAGAATAATGCAATGAGTAAAAAAAACAAGGTGGTATTTTCCGTGCACCAAAATCTTGAATAAATTTCTAAGTTAAATTATATATCTCTCTCGTGGTCTCTAACAGATACTCTTTTCATGCTTAAAACGAGGTTGCCGGGTTAAAAATGACAAAGTATCCTTTCTTCAAAGTAGACCACAAATTTCAGTCTGTATTTATTGCATAAGCATGCATGCACACCAAGTGCAATTTAATTGTAATAACAACATTATCTACATTTCAGAGTAATTTTACTGGTAGTGATCAGTAGCACGCCGCCGATGATGAGACACGTCAGGATGGCCAGTATTCCAATGGCCATCAGAACGAGGCTCTGAGTGTTGCTGAAACCGAAGCAGGCGTATGGGTAGCAGCAGCCGCCGCATCTGAGAGCATGAACCGAAATACACTCAATCATCTGGATGTACAAATTGTATTCTAACAACAGCAGAGACTGCTTTTCGAAGTACTCATTGTTTTCCAATGTAAAAACCGAAATACACTCTATCATCTGAATGCACAAATTATGATCTATCAGTAGACACTCCTTTCCGATGTATTCAAACACGTGCTGATGAAACAACAACCATCCATCATAACGCATATGATGACGTACTATTGACAGTTCAAACAAAATCATTATAACATGATACAAATCGTCACAATACCAGGAAGAGGGTACCTGATCTCAACTTACATCGCGTAATCAGGGTTGCAACATTTGTTCCTTTTGACGGTGGTGCCGGCGGTGGAGCCTGTTGTCACGGTTCCTGTGTTGGAGGAAGTGTCGCTCATCCATCCTTTCGCAGCATTCATGTTGCTGAGGGTAGACTGCCTCCGACCGTCAAACTGGTTCTGCAATTACAGTTCGATTGGGTAGGCTCAATGGATTGGGGATATTAACTTTTATGGATTGGAAATTTATTTCGATTGTATATGCATAACAATAAATCTCTTTACAATCAATTCATGTCCTTGCTTTTCCAGTTTTGAAAGTACAAAGGGATGCGCTTGAAAAAATTACTTCGTATATCATTTTTTCCTTCATTAAAAACTGGAATGTTCGTGCAAATCTTGGAATAGGGGATTCTACATTTTTTTTGTCAGGATTGAGGCATAGTCCCCATCCGAACGTTTAACTACAGTAACGAGCAACTGGGAAATTTTCACTGCATAAAATTGGAAAAAATCAAACGTACAACAAAACTGAGCAGAGTGGCGATGGTTTTTCCTGTGTGTTAGAAAGAAAAAGAGGACAAATAAACTAACAAAAGGATATATAATAAAATTACACTTCGAATCGGAAAAATTCCAGATCACTAAGTGTACACAAAAATCATTCATACAATATGAACTGCGTGTGGAAATATTTAGTCAAGTGAGAGTTTAAATAATAATTCCCGTCCGAGCAGGCCACTCATTTTCAAAATAATTTAAAACACTAAGTTGCCAAGCAGTTTTTAAGCATGGATTTTTGCAAGAATTACTAGAAAAAGAATACCTACCATGGCTTCGGGGATGAATATAGTTTACTTTATGTTTCTTACCTTTCTTTGACCCATTACATCCTCAGCAGCGCCGGGGCCGAGGTAACCGCCATCAATTGTTTTCACATTTTGTGCCCCACTGCAAAACACGGAAGCACAGACTCAGTTAAAGTGTCTACTCACGACTTTTATTTCACGTTTATCGCAGAATTTCAAGTGGCTTCCACTTATTCTCATGATGACATGCAAGTACTCAATCAATCTTAAATGAGGTAACTTACCTGATCGGAGGGAGCGACTCCACTCGCGTCTCGTCTTCCTTGCGTCGCTTGAACATTTTGGGGGAAGTGGTTGCCTTGTTTCAACTTATTCGAAGTGCTCGAAACTTGATGATAAATTTAGAAGTGAACCTTCACCGCACTCCTCGCTATTCATGATCAGCACCGTCTCTGTCACTTCATCATATTACACGTTCTCCAGTTTAAACTATTTATAACAAAATCTTGATTATCATTACACTTTAATCATTACAACTTGACTGCTCAGCGTTGGTACTGAAAGTATGAATTTTGACATTAACTGTTCTGCATGATACCGTACGTATAACTGCATTACAGGTTATTAACAAAGCTCTCAACACACAAAAACAGGCTTCAAAAAAATTCGTAAAAATGAGCGCTCGAGCTAAGCTAGCCACTTAAACCCTCGTCATCCTTGCCCCCTTAGTTAACTCAGCAAATTGTTAATTCTTCCTTTAGCATTAGTTAACATGCTCATACACAGAACAAAGTCTGTGTTCATCAAAGAAAAGCTTCTGTACTTCACTTTATTCAAAAGGTGCACTTGCAAGTGTGAAGCCATTTGTTAACCAACTTGTATGTGGCATTTATTAAAATTCCGTCCTAGATTGATCGTTATTCCTCCTACTCTAGACAATAATTAAAACGATTAAATTGATAGACATTTCACTAAAGACGCTCAAAATACTTGATATACCGTCAACATGCGTCTTTCAATTAAATTATATTTATCTTTGTTAAAAAAGTTGATTAATTATTTCTATTTAAACCTGTTACTAACACATGAAAAAACATTTTTTACACAAAGTCTATTTGCTTCGGACGTGATGCTTTCAAAGAGGCCAATCAATTCGCAGACTGTCTATTTGCTCTAAAATGGGACATCATCAGTTTCTGCCTCTAGCTCTCACAAAGAACATGTATTTGTCTCCTGATCACGATCATTTAAATTCACAAGCCATCAAGTTTTTGACATAGCCGCAATTTCTCTAACAAACCTAAGAATTTTATTTTTGCTTTCAATTTTGTGTTACGTTTTTTCTGATTTATGAGTAAATATCAAAGATATTTATTGTTAAAGACAATAATTACTGCCTTCAACTGGCAACAAAACAACTTTTTGGGGCTCCGTGATGATGCAAAAATTTATTGCAAGAAAATGTACGCTTCTTTTTCAAATTTAATCGAAGTGCCTACGTGCCGAACACTTTATAATATCAACGACATACGATATACTATGATAGTTTAAAAATCATTTAAGCTCAGTCTTGCCCTGAATAATGCTAGACAAAACCTTAAAACCAGCTACTAGAAGAAAAGACCAGATACGCACAAAACATTGCATTGTTATTGGGAGATCTTCTGAGAAAACTTCACAATTAGTTAAAGACCTTTAGAGCAAAACAAAAATAAAAAGATAAGGGAGCAACATCAATTACATGAATTTATCAAGGTTTAAAATCACCACATTTTGAGTGGTCAGTATCATAAGAGCAAGTTTGAAAGACATGATATTTTCGATAAAATGTTAAAAATTCAGTCCATGAAACAGCAGCTCCATGCTAATTACTCATCCTAGGGGTTTATCACGAACACATATAGGTCTCTACTTGGCTGAATAGCTAAAAGAGAAATTTTGACAGATTTTAAAAGGGTTAGAATTGTTAGACTACGAAGGAACGTGCAAAATGCTAATTCAAGTAAAATTAATCGCAATAAAACTACCTCTACAAATTTTCTAGAAGATTCTGATGCACAAATGAACCGAAAAAAGCTATAGGTCACCTGTAGAAAGTCTTTAGGGCATTTCTTTCAAAGAAAAGGTTCGAAGTTTGAAGGAACTCTAACCTACCATTTGAACAGATAAAAGCGAGTCGAGATGCTAAACGCAGTTCTCCTGCTATTTGATGTCATTGAAGGAAGAATAGATTCAATAACCTGAAACGAATACGAATGCCTCGCATTTTTCCTCTCTGTTTAATTAAGGCTTTGCAGCTGATCACCTAATTTTAACGCTAAGAGTGTTGTTTTCGGGGAATAAAAATTTAGTTTCATTGGTCCTTATTGATTTCTACATTATCGACGAGCTGAATCCAAAGTAGTCCAAATGAAACATATTCAATGAGACAAAATGGAGGTGGATCATTATTGATGTTGGGTGAGTTATTCTATGTACAATAGATCAGTTGAGCTACAGCTGATAGAGGATTACCAAAAGGCACAAGAATACATTACATGTTAGAGCGTTCTTCCCTGGTTACTGCAAACCTTCGTCTATCGAGAGAAAACTGGATTTTTATGAAAATGATGATGCCATTCATTCCACAATGAAAATTCTCATGGAAACACGTCCAACTTCTGAGTTACCCACATGTTTATCTGGTTTAAAACCAATCGAATACCTTCGCTGATGAATCACAAACGATGTTTATCAACATTAGTCAGAATTTGAGACCTCGGATGCTGATCGTAACGCAGTGTTCTTGACGAAGCCAACCAATAAACCTAGTGTAAAAGCATGTAAGAAGTGTGCGAAGGCGAATTCTCAAAGTCGTTCGATTGACTTCGCCCTTAAAAATCATGTGCATGCTAACTGAATGCCCTTGAAAATCATGCATGTTAATTTTCATCCTATATTTGATCACGAGATTAGTAGACTGCCATGATCTTATCATTTATATCAGGCAAAAAATTATTTCACGCTTGGGTTCTTTATTTGTTTTAAAATTTCAAATTTTCAATCATTTTTTATTTGAATATTTTTTCTGATGAACTGAAATTCTGCCTTGAACGATTGTCTAAAAACAACACAACTTGATTTTGACATTTTCACACTTCTGTTATTAAACATCATAGAGGTTTGTACCATCAGTGTGGTTAGTTAATGTATCTCACAAACGTCATATTTCAGCAGAACTCACACGGTATCTGTATGGATTTGTTGAATTTGCAGTACAGTAAAGTGAAATTAGAGACAAAAAACTCAAAGTGGTTAAGACAGAAGACAGGAGACTTATTTCATTTGACGTATGTATATGATTACACGAGGCTGCTGACCCAGTGCAATTTCAAGACTGAAAAATGTGTAATGAAGTTAAGACTGGAAAACAAAATTTTACTGTGTCATTGCTACCGACTCAACTGCAGTATTTTCATTTTCAGTATGGGATGAACGTCAAACCTTTACCATTAGACATTGACTGACGGGAATATTAAAATTTTCCGCAGGTTGCCCTCAGTCCATTGATTTCTTGAAAAATATAAACTGCTTCGCTTATGATGCGTTAAAATACAATACAATTTTTCCTGCTAGAATTATGTAAATTTCCAAGTGCGTGCCACGTGTCAGTTGCAGAGTGCAGTAAAAGTTTAGAGTAAGAAGTATCAGTTAATTACAGGCTATCGCAGCTGTACTGAATATAAAAGACTTGAGTGCTTCCATTCACAAAGCGACGAACTGGACAGCCTCATCAATACTTGATGGAGACTCATTTACGAGCCGAGTTCGAGCTGCATTGATGATCACTGTTGATAGAATGGGTCAGTTCTTATCGATTCGTATCACGAACGGTGAGTGAATGAAACCTGACTACTGTCGGCTTCTCTGCAATATGACTGAATGAAAGCAGGCTCGTAAATTTTGCTGGCTGGACGATAGCGTTTCTGAATGTGAGCCAAGGTTGGCTTGACTATGTTGGGGCATTGTGAATGTACCTCTGAAGTGTTCCGGTTGTGCCCGAAATATTGGAAAAGTAATTTGTCTTCAGCAGAAATATTTATGTCCTTGTGCGTCAAAAGTTTTTATTCAATAAGGGTAACAAACGCATCAATGAGCTCATGGTTATTCATTCATATGATGCGGAATGGTTAGTGACAGGCGAACAAACTATTACACAATGGTGATGTATCTCGATTAAATTTCACAAAAATATTGTAAGGCATGGTGCCATTTCTTCAAGAAAGTTTAAATCACCTCTTGACTTCCAAAAAACGAATTTTGAAGCAATTAAACGTCGCACGCTGAATTTCTTATCTTCAATTCCTTTATGACTGAAAGTAGCTGCGGTAATGACGCATGCTCTGGCTGGCTCGAGTTCATCCCCTTGCATGTCATTCACGTCATGCTGGTTTTCTTCAACTCCTAACCTCAAATGGGTCATGGCATGTCATTCACGTTATGCTGGTTTTCTTCACTCATATATACCCCAAATGGGTCATGGCATGTCATTCACGTCATGCTGGTTTTCTTCAACTATCAACCTCGAATGGGTCATGACATGTCATTCACGTCATGCAGGTTTTCTTCAACTCCTAACCTCAAATGGGTCATGCACTCCCACACCCTTCCAGCATCGCGTGACGACAGCACAAGTTCTTGCCTTATCTCAGGACCGGGCTTTGCATCTGATAAGCAACAGCAATTCCGTACAGCGTTTCCTGGCTTCTAGGAACCGGGTGCTTGTCAATCGATGAAGGTCCTTGCTGCAACCAAGTTCAAGGTGGTTGCAACTCGAGGGCAGTGTTTGGGCATAAACAACATTGACGGACGTCGATAATGGGCTTTGTGTTATTGGCAGTCAGTCACGCAGTCATTCGATTGAGTACGAATAATAGAGCTGTCCCGCCGTCGCTCCTTGCATGCAGTTCCCTTCTTCGATCGCCTTTTATTCCATTTTCTGCGGCAAGCATTAATTTTACTGCGGTTGAATGAAGAATTTTTAAATTCATCGATCCCCATTGTGTTGAGAGGCGCGTGGTTTTTTATAGTATAGTTCAACGCTCTTTGTCACAATTGATAAATAAATGTGTAATTTATAAATTAGGTTAACAAATAGCTACACCCTTGCAAGTAAAATTTTCACCTCAATTTAGGTGGCTTTTAGCGAGTGTAAGTTACTCTGTTTGCTTTTTTGAAGAACCCTTTAAATACATTAACATTCTCCGAATATTATAATTATAATACGGATATAACTCTTTACGATGATTGTTATCTCCTGTCAGGTATAATTTTTCGCTTCAAACCAGCATAAAAACATTTCTAAAGCATCATTTTCACCAATATCTTTATTTATTGCACGCCCTTTCAAATGTGACACAAAAATAAGTAAAAATTACTCACCAGGAATTATTTGAGGCCTCAAAACAAAATTTATTGCTTGGTCTTTATTAGAACCTATAACAGGAGAACATCGTCAGTCTTGTAAATTTGACCAACTCAATAGTTCGACAAACGGTTGGTTCTAAACGAAGACTTGTTTTTTTGATTCTCAAATACTTTCCACACACAAGCATAAAGGCTTGATACCTCCTTGTATCATGCACGTGCATTACTTACGAGTATTGAACGAGGTTGCGTGAAGAGCTCTCATTGAGAACGAGTTTTAAGCGCTGGATTTAGCCACACGAACGGAACAGATTTTCATCATTTTGAAGTACATTTAGTGAAAGTATTTCGCCTTTGTTAGCATTCCACAAGCGAAAAAAGTTATATATTCCGCGTAATTTTTAGCGGTGTTAGTTTTTTGTTAAAGACAGCGTGGCTAATTTTTATGAAACATTGTTCAGTTCAATTCAGTACGACACCTGTGAACAATTTCAAATTAACTTGAACAATTACCTAATTTTGGAGTATTTTCCATCGAAAAATTTCGAATAATGGTCTGACCTGAAACAATGATACATTTAGGCTACCAATAATTTTTCATAGAGATATTCTCTGTTTCGCTTTCAAGTTCACAAAATGTCAAACATTTCCCAAAGCCTCTCGAGGTAGTGAATGAGGCTTTGATTTAGAATTACTATAGATGTGCAGAGCTACCTCTGCATCTTGCAGCAATAATGTTGAACAAATATATTTTTGAAGTATGAATGTTAAATCTTGGTCGACATTAGCAGAGGTTTAGTTGAAGCATATGTATGTTTCAGTACAAGTACTAGTATGTTTCAGTACACCTAAGCTTAATAACTCACGTGCGGTTGTAAAAGTAGGTACCGATAAATTTCTATTCTTGATCAGCACAGGTGTGAGTTATAATTTGCATAATTTCCATGAGTTATTGATCATAAAACGCAAATGTATATTTCAGACTTCATTATGTAAAGGCACCATATATCCTAGAGCACACTTGATGTGGCGGTTTATATGCTCGATGTATGAATTGATGTCATTAGTCATTTATAGGCAAGTTAACAAGCTCCATAGCAAATTGCAAAAACAGTCCACTGTAATTCAGCACGTCAATGAATATATTATCGTTAGTGCAAATAAAGCTGAATACTAACAGGGGTGAGCTTAGTGCTTCAGAATAATCATATTATTTATGGTTCATTAGTATATTTGGGCATTTTTGGAGAAAAATTGAGCAGAGATGTTCTTCTACCACACAAGTACGTACGTGTACTTTTATACATTGGTTAACATGAGAAGACTACTGCATAGAACCTTTCTTGAGTTTAAAATCATACATAGTTCATCAGTTTAAATTGTACTTAGTGTACAAAAATCACACTTATTTATTAAGTAGTGAACCGCTTTGCATGCCACACTCTCATTTATTGACTGCGTAAGATCATTTTGACAGCACGGAATAAAATACTGCGAGAAATGCATTATCTGAACATCCTTCTAAAGTGTTGAAAATGACTTCGAAAGGGCGTCTTTATGATAGCATTCGATTTCTTTTTTTGAGAAAGCATGTAGTATATTTTGATACATGTTCAAGAAATCCTCAATATTCCGCAAATTTTCATCAGGCTACAAAAATCTCGCATTTTAGATGCAACTTTTCTCGCACCTTTCGCTTTGCTCCTGCATACGTCAAAGTTGTAAATGTTTCAAGTTAATTTTTGTTGTTATATAAATGTTCGGATGATTTGTCAAAGGTTGTAAAGCATCCCCTCTGCATGTATAATTTCCAGTGTTTTTATATCATAGTCTTACTTTTGTCGACGGTGCCTCATTCGTGGGATTCGTCACTCAGTGAACGTCAACAATTAACGTCAACAACTGTTAACTTCCGAGCACTCAGCCTCACAGTGCAAGGAACAAACTTTTCTCGAGCCTGGTTCATTTCCGCAGCAAGATTTCAGGTATAATGTCTTAAAATTCTGCATCTGACGCAAGATTTTAGACATAGTTTTGGTTAATTCAGCATCTGTCGATAAGAAATAAAAACCTACGGAAGCTGCTGACCGAAACCTCAATGTCGACCGCACTCTCTGTAATAGGGATCCTAAGCTGCCGCCACGTATGGACGTGGCGTGGAGAAGCACGAATCATGCACACACAGCACGTGCGTGAAACGGAGGTAGGCACGAGCTTTTGAAGACGCGAGACGTGTTGCAGCCCGCGGAGAAAGCGATTGAGACTTGAATTAATTATTGGAGTAGCTTCAGGTTACGTTAACGTCGTCGTATTATCGATGATTCGATGAGTTTGACAGGGCGCGAACAGGAACGTGAACATCTACTCCCGCTTTTAATCTAGAGGTCGATCACCCTCTGACATATTTTTTTAAATTACATAGTAAAAATGTAAAGCAAATGGATTACAAGGTTGAAGCTGAGCCTAGAATATCATAATATTCATTATTTCTCAATGCATTTGAAAACACTTTCCCAGTTTAATAATTGAGCACTCTGTGCTTCAACAACTGGTTTAATTCAAACGTACTTTGAATTGTTCTCACTCGCAGAACGCAAGTCATCAGAGTGCCTCCAATTGCATTTTTTGTTAACTCATTTTCGCAAACGTCGCTCGTGATCACTGAATGCTCTCAACGCTAAAAACAGCCCAAAACTGGTAGGAAAATTTGGTAATGTAACCACAAAGCCTTCGAAAATCAGATAAATATAAAAACACAAACCCTAAAAACAAACACAGATATGACACTAGGCTTTGAAATTATGGTGAAAGCTGAGTCATTGTAAATTATATTTTCCATGGACATTTTCAGGACTAATTTGGCCAAATTCAATGCTTTTAAGCAGTACCTTGTTTGTTCTACAATGAAAAGAACTGCCTTCAGGATCTCTTGAAATAGCAACAGTCATCAGGTCTGAATGTGGCTTCGTGCATCATCACGCATGAGGAGCATACACAAGCACTTTCGATGATTTCGCAACTTTAGCCCGAAATTTTAAAATTTATTCGAAGGCTCTTGAGATTCTTTGCTGGTCGCTTTGACACCAATGAACATAGCGGCCCCGTCAAAGTATTAGCTCATCTCTAAATTCCATGGCCGTCAAGAATTGATTTTGCATATAAAATAATGAGTTGGCTTATTCATGGCGTTCAACTTCATTACGAGAGCCTTGGCATCTAATTTACTCGAGTTAAACGAAGAAGCTATATACTTCAGAGCTGTTGAAAAATAAAAAATCCACAAAAAAATATGGGTTGATGGAAGAATTAAACGTGCAGATTGCTGTTCGAATGAAAATTTGAATAAAAAAATGAGAAGAACAGAAATTAAAAAAACTCTAGACTCCCGCTTAACAATTTCTTTTGCACTCTCACGCTCTAGTGGAAAAGCAAAAAGATATGTATAATTATCTTGAATGGGATAAAGAAAGTATCATGACACTGACTCAAAAATATTACAATTGATGACAATTTTGAAAACACTTTGAGAAAGAGAGCGCAAGATATTTATTGCATTAAATTTCGAGAAATTTATACGGTAATAATTAATATTTTCTTATTGGCTAACCGAATAGATCGAAAGAATGTAGAGCGGACGTTTGATAGTTATTGGGATGTTAGATCAATGCAAGAAATGAACTCTTCAAAATCAAATGAACTGAATTGTTTAAATTAATTGATAACAAAAACGTTACTTTTTAATTTGACATTAAAAGCCAATTAAGTCACATTCTGTAAAAACATTCCTCGCTCAAACAGGCTTACAATTAAAATCAAATTATAACATTAGACAACGACAGTTTACGGGATATTCCAAAGGCTAGTTTGATCCTTGGTCATATATACAAGGTGTTTATAAAGTCTTTTAACCATTTTAAATTTTTTATAAGTACAATTACTAGGATATTCTATTTAGATTTGATCTATTGTATTCAGCGTTTGTTGAAGGTTTTTCACTTCATTTAATAGACTTCTACATGGACACAATTAGTTGCACAACGCTCATGAAGACGGTATACGATTTCTTGCCACATTCTCTGTAGCGTAGCCTCATCAATAATGGCAATGGCATCAATAATCCTTTGCATTAGTTCAGTAATGTTCAGCATCTTTGTTCGATACACGATATCTATAACATAGCTCCATAGAAAGAAGTCTAGGGTAGTGAAATCTGGTGAACGTGTTGGCCAAGGAACGGGCCCCTCCCTTCCAACCACCGGTCTGGAAATGTTCAATATTGAGGAACCTACGAGCATGCAGTCCCCAATGTGGTGGTGCACCACCTTGCTGAAAAATGAAGGTAGGTTGAAGGGCATTCAGTTGTGGTGCCACATATTCAGTTATAAGGGCAAGATGAACATTTGCAGTAATTGATATCTGTCTTGTTGAAGAAAAATGGATTTATTGATGAGGCGATGCCATAGCGAACATGGCAAGAAATCGTGTACCGTCTTTATGTGCTTCGTCCAACTAATGGTGCCCATGCAGAAGTTTTTTAAATGAGGTAAAAAAATTTAAAAAACGCTTGATTCAGTAGAATAAATCTGAATCAAAAAACCCATCAATTGCATGTGTAACATATTTTTGAATTGGCAAAGAGACTTCATGGACACCCTGTATTAGCCGGATCACAAACGCATGATTGTATGTTAAAAGACTTCGAGCTGCACTGGTAACAGGTGACTCGTGTGATGATATCCTAATTTTTTTACATTCAATGTAATTAATTCTAAAAGCTTTTAAATAAGTTGATACCAATCAAAACTTTGTTCTAAAAATCTCAGTAGATATTATTTATCGTACGCTGAAGTAGAAAATATATCGAAGACGCTGTCCGAGGGACAGGGTGATTATTCTGTTTTGAGCTTTGACAGAAATATTCATTTCTGTAGAACCTTTTTTATTTGTGGGTTTTATTCATATTTTATCTACGAAAGTTTTACAATAATATTCATTTTTATAAAAAAACCAACAAATATAGAATGCTGAGTTGAGAATTTTATTGAAGTCTGGTGTGTTGGCACGCCAAATTTTGTCGAGTGAAACTTGTTACTCGCCATGTTAATTTAAATATAGATTATCAGTAACACATACTTACACAAACTCCACTAACGTATCAAATCATTCAAAACTCTTAAAAACCACAAAAAATCAGACAACACCGGTACAGATTTCCAATAGAACATTTCTGACGTTAAAAACCGGAGTGGTTACGACAAAACACACACACACAGAATACTCGCTGTGTTAGCCGGCGAATCTGAGACAAGCCAGGAGAGACGCATCTTTCTCGGCCATGCGAGAGCGACGACTCGCTAAGTTCGAACACTCGCCGGTTCGTGACACGATCGCCTGCACTGCGTGCCGCACCGCACCGCATGTGCGTCTGAGGCGCTCTTCCATCGCACGACCTTCTCAAACTCACGCCTTGTAATCAATAGCTCTTCTCCTATGCACCTATAAATGGTCTTATTTCAATCAAGCCTGACATTAAGTGTGGTCATAGCAGAGTCCATAGATGTTCTGCCTCAATTACAATTTTTTTGGAAAGTTTGTGAGGCGGGTTTGGGGAAAGTGTCATGATGGTTAAGGGTTAAATCTAGATCAAATCATCCCAAAACTATGTTTTATAGTGAGTATAGTATTTTAGATGCATGACAACAATAGTATACGCTCAGATATAGTGATATGTGAACTTGGAACTAAATAAAAATGATTAAAATTAACGTTTTCATTGGCGGTAACCCATAAAACGATTCCATCATAAATCAGAAAGTAGTTTAAAGTTATTTAAATTTATGTTTCAAACTTTTTCTATAATTTTCTGAGCGTGATGATGTAAAGTGTAACAAAGAAAGAGGCAAATAAAACTTGAATGACCAACAGATATTTTCTAAATAATATTAGGTTATTTTCTGTTTTTTGGCTGTTTTATAGAATTTCAATTATTATGTCAGGGCTTAAGTGATGAGCAAAATTGCGCTGGTTTAAGAGAGTTGAATTCAGTTCTGCGGATTTTCGCTTCTGTTATGGGCTTCATTCTGGACTTTTATAATTTACTTGGGGCGTTTTTATATTTCTAAACTTTAGCTAGTTATTTTGCGGACTGGATCCCGCTTGAATATGATTAGATTTATTATTCAGGTGTCGTCGACTGCAGCAAAGTTTAGTTAATGAGTGTTTGGATTTTCAAATTTACTAATTTTTTATTTCTTTGCCAATGGGTTAGACAAGGTTATATTAATATTTCATGCTTCTTCAGGCTTAAACTGTTTTGTATTTGAATTTTTCATTTATCTTCTCGTCCTTTCCAAGTGGAACTAGAAAACGTTACCCACTGAAAAAGAATCCGATATTTTACCTTTGAATAAAAACTTAACGTATGCTACGTATGGAAAGTTGGTGGGCGGCCCCTGTGTTATTCAAATAAACTACATATTTGAATAACACAGGTAAACTAAAGTAAAAATTTCAGTATATTCAATAACATTTTAGTGACTAAATATCAGTACATTTGACAGGATTTTTAATTTTTTTAAATGTCCGTTTGTTTGCTCAGCTACCTCGGATTTAGAAGACAGTTCATATAATTTCTGCATATCACTCTTTGATTAGTGTGGTCATTTACGATTCCTAAGCTTTACTGAACATTTTATATTTTTTATATTTTATGAGTCAGATGTCATACACAGGGTGATTTAATTTCCACTCATCGATTTAACTAACCAAAACTTAATATTTGTCACAGATGCACATTACAAAACGGCCAGATCGCATTCAATTCAATTCCACCGTTCGCGAATGCAATAACCATAGAATACGGAAAGTCCAAACGTGAGTTCAAATATGGACTGGTTGGAAAATACCAGATGTTTGCCGGTTAATAATTCTAAATTTTTAAAAATACAATTGTGCTCTGAAATAAGGGTAACAAATGCTCTTTTCAGAGTGTGCTCCACCGGGGGGTCATAGGTTTATGTTATTTTTTTGCTTGAAATTGTGGATGCCCTCTGAACCATTGTTCACAATTCAAGTTGATCAAACCAGCAACCGACTCAAAAAGTATTCAACACCAAGAAATTTCAATATTTTCAACAAGGCGTTCGGAACCTCAACTTTGTAATCAACAAGTGACATGTTTTTAAATCTGGCATAAGAGAATGTACCAGTAATTTTTTGCAGCTTTTTCTAACTTTTACGATCCATTGTTTAAGTAAATGTAGTACTAATTCAGTATTGTTTATTGCAACAAGCACTCGGCCATCATTTGCAACTGCGGGTTCTACTCGCAGAACACATGAAGTGAACTTTGCAGAGCAAACTCGTTGCAGCCAGCGACCCAGCTGTCTCATTAGCTCTGTACAATAAGTTATAATTTTTTGTAACGTTACTCAAGCAGCTATAGGGAACGGGTATTATCTGAGGATACATTCATTAACCTAGATTCGAACTCTGTTAATTTTGACCTCGGCATTCTAGATTCCTTGTACATTAGAAATTAAGACCTTCTGCTAATGAAACGCAAAGCGCATAATCTCTGACAATAATTAGTCGTTGAGTTCTGTGGTCATTCATTTCATACAAATACTGTTTGTCGTAACTTATAGACCTATCTATTTTTTCCTTTTTTATCCTGCTGCTGGTGGTCCCTTTATCTTAAATAACTTTATAAGAAGAAACACCCGATATTCAACCTTAGTTAACTATGAGGTTAAAGCTAAAAAATGTTATTTAAATATTTTCAAAATGTTAATTTATATTTTTTATTTTCAGAAATTTATTTCGAAGGGAAGATTTTTCCCAGTAACATTTTATCCAATCTCAAAACAAGTACATGTTCGCTACCATTAACCTGTGTTCGAATATGCTCATTTGTTTAATCATATTCATTTACAATCTATACGCACGGGATGACTTACACAGTATTTCGTCCGCAAAAAACTCCATAGGACGAGAGTAAACTAGTAAGAAAGAGATATAAACGCACCCCTTGGATTCCCGTACTCATTTTGATTCCAAATAACTCTATCAACACCACTAATTTCATGATGAAATATTTTCTCGTCATATTTTTACTTTTTCCGAAAGAAAATTAGTAAGACAACCGACAAAATACTTTACGACATCCACATAGGTTGTAATAGAGAGTCTGATTCAACAGAATATCTGTCCTCACAATATCCCATAACTCACGCGAGGGCTCCTAATTGCAACTGCAAGCAAGAGCGCTCGAGAATAAAAATGGGCCCACCATTACGGCGGACGAGTGTCATCACATTTTTGCGGCAGTTGACATACGCATGTAATTACGGTGAATAATATCGGTGAAAATGTTGGTTTGGATGTGTCTGCAATGACAAAAGCTTGAATCTGCTCATTATGAACCTTCTTTTTATGAGTGACTTTTCCAGTCAGGCTAGAAACATTATTGGTGGAAAAAGCCCTATTTGGTAAACACTTTCAGATTCTAGATGTTGTTTATTTTTAATGGTTGCTAAAAAAGTACGGATAAATTTAAGGATGAACTAAGTTTGGAGAGAAAAGTATAATTATTTTCTGAGCACAAGTGTTAAAGAATAATTGGAGAGTAAATAAAACTAAACATCGAAAACGGAATGTTGCCCTTCACACAGATAGCTATCGGAACACAATATCGAGAAACAAATACGTAAATTGAGGTGGGAAATAAGTTTTAAGGCATTATTTGCAAAAGTAGAAGTCTTTCTAAATACCAGAAATATTTTACAAGACAGTCGACAATCTCGTAATGAATTATAAAAGAAGTAAAACTGCAGAAAATGGGTTTTTAGTCATGATATATTACAACTAAAAATATTCAATCAAGTCGGAAGAGCTTAGTTCCTTATTAACAATAGTAATTTTAATTGACTTCATGAGATGATTCAAAGAATAATCATTTTGATTCTGCCTCTCCGTAAAGTTAGGTTAATTTAATAAATTCTCATTCCTCTTCAAGGTTTTCTTTCATTTTATCGGACTAAGCCACCAGTTTCAGATGAAGAATGCTATTCATTCATATTTTGAAAGATTGCGCTATGAAGCATACTTTTCGCCATGAATAAATGAGAAAATTATTGCATTAATTATACTATTTACATGAATTGAAAATTTTACATTAGTCTCATCTAACTTGAAAAATACACTAAATCAACACGGCTATGCTGAGTATATGCTAACACCGAAAAATACAAAAATTCCTTTTATATACCAATAGTTTTTGCACGCGTATATCCTCGTCGATCATCGAAGTCATAGAGAGATGTGTTTAAAAATAAACATACTATGAACTACTTTAGGAACTTTATTTAATAATCTCTGTTTTGTCTTCACGTGCGAACGCTGAATGTGGCACACCAAGGACAACTTCACGAGTGCAGTTTAACATGGGATGAATTTTTCGTGCAGAGCTCCATGATTTACCTCATGAGCGCAGTGCACCTTGAGCCTTTTTATCAGTTCATCACCGATGGCCATCCCAGTCAACACTGTGTACTTGCTCCCAAAATACGGCCTCGGCCTTGCTTCAGCCCCTTGTCTCAGCTGTGATCATTGCTGTGCCTTGTTGGAGCTTTTGCGCACATGCACGATGGTGGTCGCAAAGGCACAAAGAGAGAAGTGATTACAAGTAAACAACTCAGAAATGATGTGAAGCGAACATCGCGGTAACGGTTTAAAGCAGCCATCTCTGAAATGGAGTGCGACAACCATGCATTACCCGAAATTTATCTATGGTAGGCAACCAATGTACAAGATGGTAACAATGGGTACGAAATTATATTCTCTGCTGCTTTGCTATTGAATTTTGGAATCGTAACTTATTCCATAGCGCAAATACTTTCAGATTTCATTTAGAACTAATCCGTAATTTTTATTTATTACAAATTTCCCAAATTACACTGTTTCCATGATGAAAATTAAAGAAGCTATCAAAAAGAACTTTCTTTTTAATTTTTTAAAACATGCAAAATAGATCCAATTTTTATCATACCGTGATCAATGATGAACAAATAAGTGCTGCAACTATAGAGGCCCTTGCAATGCCCACTGAGACGCACTATCACGGTCATGCTATTGCTGCTCAAAGGTGACAATAGTGATAGCAATCTCCAAAATCCATAGGTGCACACGCAAATTTTCGACAGCAATACACTCACGCATCGCATTTTCCTATAACAAAATCGTTAGCAAAAATGATGGAAGGTAATTTATAGGTATATATTTTGCACTGTATAATGGACCAGTTTAATGGATTCTCGTGGGATAGGTGTAGTTAACATTACGGGGTCGCTGTCAGAATCCTGTTTCGTAATTCAGTTGATTCACATGCGAAACCTTCACTTCCGAATATCGTGTGTGTCCTTATACGGCGTTACTTATACGCTTATTAGGAAATCGATGAGAATTATCAAATGATTTCCTTAAATCGTTGTTCAACCAGCTAAAAGAGCTAAGCTGGTATTGGCGTCGGTGCCAAGCTCACGCAAGGGTTTTGTTCCTATTGAGCTACCCTACCAGTATGTACCTAGGTCATACAGATGCTTATTTGTTCGTTTGCTGAAAAACTAAAAATGTAAAATTTAGAAGCCTGTTGACACTATTCTGAAAATAATATACAGCTGCAAGGACATACTCTTAAAAAAAGCTATATCTACCCTGCTTCCACTAATAATATTAGGCGTTATAAGTATCATATTTTCTTGAACTTTAAACAACAGATAAATGATAGAATTCTCATTTGGGTTTAATTATTTTTAAAAACGGCAGATGAAAAGCAATTTTAAGTTTAACTTTGGGTTAGTTATAAGTTAACTTTAACGATAAGTGAACGAATGATTTATAAAGCTCAATTTTGAAAAGGCCATGTTTATTCTTAATGAGTTAGCAAAGGCTCCACCGCTTGCCAGCACCCAACTATTGCGAAGCGTACACTCTAAAGCGCTCAATATCTACAATTTATTTACCGGTGGTTGCTCAAACAATACCCGAATCTCTTGAAGAATCAATGTACGTCATTAGTGTCAAATTGGCGCAGAAACACTGGAAATTTCTATTTTCTTCCAACGAAGGATACGATCCATTGAACTTTTTTCGTACGCAGGAAAGCTTTAAGTATAGTCAATGGTAGTCAGTCCTGCATTTTAAGGCATCCACATCCCTTAAAAAAATGGAGGGTTGACTGTTGCACTCTGATTTAATTTTGATAAATGATTTGAATCTATACCTGAGGTCATGTGCGATCTCCCTGGCAAATTGTAATGTCAAAAATAAAAATTTTATGCAATGCAAAAAGAATTTCGATCGTTTCGGAGAGTTCTTTACCAAATAAAAGTACGAATAATGTCCAAACTAACATATTTAATCAATCCAAGGTCCGCTCGCACCAGTATTCCGGTATTGATAGACGGTGTTGTCAAATTGGAAGGATAGAAACATTCAAGTGAGACCTACATTAATAATTATGACTGTTTTTATTATTGATGGTGCAGCCTCTTTTTCACGCCCACCGAAACAGGAAAACAATGATGCTTTTGTACCAATTGACCACCGTACAACCTAATCAGCCGAAGAAAAATTGGATTATTGAAGCTGAAGTCCCATGAGAATAATAGAAAAGAACAAATGAAATAATCTTTATAAAACTTTATAAATCTTTATATACCTTTAGTATATGTATGCACATAGAGAGCCGGAGATGGTAAAATCTGCTTGCATAGCTCTGACTGATAAAATCCTATCAAAATGAGAAGAAATCGGGTGCTAAGAAGAGCAAGACTATTTAGCTCTAAGCAGAGCCTACTTGAAGTTAAAAATTGCGAATTCACTGCTGCAGTAAGGTAAAATTTAATCAAAAAGTTTACGCATTGTTATAGCTAAGATTTGCATTGACTTCGAGATGCCAACAGTAAAAAAGAAACAGTTTTATTTGAGCTCGTAACGTATGAATGGAAAGGAATTTTAGTTTTAATATTCGAGTACACGTTAGTTAAAATGGTATGTGACGCCCGTATTTCTTAATCTGTTAAAGCACAACAATGCGCACTGAGCGTCTCCTCTCTAACGCGTTTTCATCACGAAACAACGATGTCGAGTTTATGGCGATATCTTGAAACCGAAGAGTAGACGGCAGATCTACAGGTTTAGCTCGAATTAATGGTTTTGTGTTGATGTTTCAGGTGCTAAGCTACTAGTGGGCAATTATATCATCCTTTTTCTCTTAGACATAGCAATTCAAAATTCAACTGGATGTGGTGTGTTTTCGAAATTTTTGTTCTATTCTTCCCTCAAGATAGAATATCATTGCAGAAATTTAAAGCTCATGAGTTCCAATATCTCTGATTTCGATTACAAGTATTCACGGTGCTACTTGGTCATCAAAAGAAAATTATGGTCGTGGTATGCAGTACATAGTGGAGATGTGTCGGGATTATTTTAACCTTCACCGTAGAAGCCATCATTTCATTTCGAACTTCTCGCCCTTCACTCATTTGCATGGCTTCACTGTACCTAATGGAACATCATTCATCAATATAAATTTACTTAGTGAACATTCACACACACACTTATGTCCCCACGAGAAGAAGTGCACGGCCTTCTAGGATCAATAAATATATAGTAAAAGAACGATTCTCTTCAGACATTTTTTGAGAGATTTCTTTCAAAGCTCCCTCATCAAACTTTTAGCCCCATTATCAGTCGAAGAAAAGAATAGCTAGCCGAGATTGATGCTTAGTGGTCGTTATGAAAACAGCCGAGTGCACAGAGTACTACCTATTGGTCTTCGATCGATAGAACAGTTCCAAGAAAGAATCGGCTCGATCGATACTCGAGAGTGCGGTAGCATGTTTACTGACAAACTTCAGACAATAAAACATGCAAAGAGCGATTCATCTCCTAAGCTAAAAAAGTTTATTCGAGAAGGATAACATCACTTATTCGAAAGTAAGATGTATACGCAACATGGTGGATATCATATCATTAATAAAGTCATTTGAAATAAATAACTTTCGAAACACTCACGTTTGAAACTAATGAAAATTACACACAGTTAGTTACGACGTTTTTTGACATTGGAAATTTGAATTAAATTTAAATTAATTATTATTAGATCCATGGAGTACACTTTTTAAAGCTCTGAACTTATCTTGCACCTTTACCGAAGTTTCTCATGTTACTCGTTTCAACTTGAGGATCAGGGAAAATTCTACTAACGTCTTGACTTCTTTCTCAACTGACTAACACTACTCACATCGATTAAGCGGAAACATAGCTTATAATTTCATGGATTAAGTTTCCGCACCATAGGAATTACTTAAATCACAAATGTACGAAGTTGGCATAATTCTGAACGTTTCAAAAAATAATAAATGACAGAATTTCGCTGGACAGACATGAAATCTTGTGTAGGATCTAGCTTCATAACAGATACCATACAACTTTCAAACCACAAAGTTTACTCTAAAAAGAAGAGTATTATGATTTTAAAATACCTTTGTCTATCCTTCCTTGAGGGTCGTTTTCTTTTGTAAAACCTAAAAATGTTCCATTCATTGCTGACGTAACTTCCATTGACCAGATTTCGATTATATATTTGGTATTTTTTTAATAAAATGACCTAAATTATTTCAGCTTAACTTTCCAGTTAAGAACTCGGGACAAAATCAGGGACGATGTTTGTTAATCGGTTTACTTTGTTCTATGTTACGGCAAGATGAAAAGTTCTTAAACATACTTACGTGTTAAGCTAGCACTGTGTATTTTATTGAATTTGGAATCCATCAATCAAACATTTTCATTGTATTATTTTTTCTTAATTAATGTTTGAAGAAGATCGACTATACTGGAGTTCAGTAAATATCGCCTTTTATAGAGTTTTCTTCAGAGAATATCTTTTGACAAATAGTCACTTTTAAAAAAATTTACGTCGTTTACAATTCCTTCTTTAGAGGTTCTTCTATATCTTCTTTTAAATTATCTAAATAATAAATACATTTGATGTACTTATTTAGAGTCCATGGAAAAACGCTCAATATTTGTGTCTAATCAACACCCACATAATAACTTTTTTGTTACTCCAAGACAAGAACCACAAATAACATTCTTTGTAAGAATTAAAGTTGATAGAATATATACTTATTCAGCTTATAAGTATGAGTTACTGAGTCATGACTCAAAAACATCACGTGATCATGCTCCTGGTCATCAAGTTGAACTCGATAAAAACGTGTTGAGTATAAAATATTTTATCCATTTAGAAAATGAAAAGGTTAAATTTCTGAAAAGAATAATTGTTGTTTACAAAAAGCTCTTAAGAAATTAGGAGAGAGCTGGGTGAAACGTATTTCTCATGGTTTTATGGTTCTGGGGTACTTAAAAAGCGCATGAAAACTAATATCATACAATTACCTAAAATTCCATTGCGTAAACCAGTTCAAGAGATAGATAGAAACATCTGTAATGGACAAAAAATAACTAAAAATGTTCATATTCGACAAAATCAGATGAAAAATCAATGAAAATTGTTTCCTCAGATCAAAATGCTATTCAACACATGAGGGTCAAGTTTTGGGGCTTAAAGAATAAAAGATTGGGCTGGGTTTTCCTTAATACTTAGTCTCCAAAAAAGTTAATCACAGGTGCAGTCCCCTCTCCGAAACTCCAACTGAACAAAGAAGTAAAAATACTCATTCAACCAAAATATTTTATCACGAATACGCACATGAATACTAAATTCATGTTGAAGTTTTTGTTTACTTGACCCTGAAATTACCCACGACGTCGCATAACGTTTTAACATCACAAAAGACTTCATGGTTGAGTTCACTCTCACGTATAGCACAGCAGTCGAGGCAGACCTCAGTGAGCGACTGTGAAGAACTCCAGCATGTAAAATTATTTCACAAGTGTGCACTGGAGAGCTCTGACACACGCGTCATCACAGGTGTTGTCGTGAAGGCTGGCACCTGCATCGCTACCGGCGACCACCGAAGTCTCAACTGGAACGTGGCTCTGAAGTGGGGTGGCCTCACTCGCACGGCTAACTTAAAACTTCTCTCATTAAGAGCTTTAACAATTGAATTGTGTGGGGGTCATTGGTATAAAGCTATTTTGTGAATAATTTTTCTGTATTTTAATTGCTGAAGTGGTGAATTTCATGAGCTTTGACTATTGAATTGTGTGGGTCTTTTGAGCAAAGCTATGTTGTGAAAAAGATTTCTGTATTTATATGGTTGACTTCCTCTGAAGGGATTAATATCCAGAAGTTAAACAATTGAATTGGGGGGCCTTTGGACTGAAGCTATTATTTTAACTATTTTTCTGCATTTTGATGGTTGACATCCTCTAAAGTGGTGAATTTCAACAATTTTGGTAATTGAATATGATTGTGGGGGTCTTTAAAGCAAAGCAGTTTTATGAAAAACTTCTCCGGATTTTAATGGTGGACGTCCTATGAAGTTGTGAATTTCAGTTGTAACTTCGCTTCTAAACTCGTGAATTTCCATTTTTTTTAATTTCGGTATGAAAAAGATATGAAACATTTACAGTACGCACAGATACGTGAGCTCACATTTAAATTCAATCGTGGATGGAATGGAATTTATGTAGGTGCTAAGTGGGTGCTCACAACGTGCTTTTCAACTAGGGACAGACTGTCGATACAGAATTCGTAATTTAGTTTTCACTGAATGTTCTTCTCTGTTTGGTTTCAGTCAGTGGAGCCTTGTAATAAAACTTATAAGCTCACAAAAAATCTTTTGTCAAAATAAGAGGCAGAAATCAAAAACAAGTAACAATTTCACGAATGAGGGACAGTTTACTCGGAACAGGGATGAGGTACAAGAGTCAGATCGTCCAGAAATCGAAATTATTTGAAATCAGGTTCAGGTACAAGATACAAAAAGTGGCATATGAGCCAGAAGCAGGAGTGGGTACATGAGTGTTATGTATTAATATCGTGCACGAATAAGGTGCTGGAGTCAAAAACAAGAATTAGTTCAAGTACGGAAATCGGGCGAACATTCAAGGAGTCTCATTAGCTGCTGACGCTAATCTCTGCAGCCTCTCCGTAAACTGCCCCGAACTAAATTCTAATTTACAGATGCTATTCATTTAAAACAGAAGTACATCCTCGTTGATGGATCACTCTTGCAAACACGTGCGATGATATGTAACTTACTCTGAGTGGTATACCTAATGATTTACTTTTACTATAAACACTCCGGTGCGACACTGAAAGTCTCGTAACACCCGCAGTCACTTCAACTGAACACTGTAGGCAGTTCAGTGGTACTATGATCTTTGACTTGACTAGCTCCATTAATAGGTCACGTTGTAGCCCAGGCGTGCAGGTGCGCCACATCGTTCTTGAGCCAACTGAAGACATGTTGGTTGTATGGAAACCAGAATGGAATAAAACTCATAAACGAATTCATTCTGTAACGAATTTCATACACGTAGTTCATTCCCATACGCGTCTGGAAAAACTATACTTACGTATAAATACGATCGCATTGTTAAGGAATTTTTCAATTACAAATGATGTTTTCAATAAGCATATTTTTATTCGAGTGCACTAATAAAGTAATGTAACAGAGCGTCCATGAGTTGAACTCACGATATAATTAATAGAAAAACACATTCTCATTTGCTTTCATCATTGAAAGAAGCTATATCAATTCGAGAAGGAGTTAAATCTAAAGCAAGAGCAATTCTACTTTATTTACCAAAAGTGTCCTGTGTGTGTTACGTTCTAGCGTAATACTTCCTCTCTTCCCACTTCTGTTGGATAAATTGTTCAGCTCGTGAGGTCGTCAGAGTGAACTGCGTAGTAAAATCCAATGCGTTATACATCTCATGTTTCAACATTTAAAAAAAAATATTTTTCTTTCTTTCTTTCTTAGTCGGCTAATTGTACACACGTCGATCCACCGTGACACCATTTCCTTGATAACTAAAGTTCTATTTGGCAACGGAATTTCAATTTTTTTTAGATCATTTTAAGGAGTTTTTCAACGCTGATCTTTTGGGTGGTTATGCACTGATTCTTGAAAATGGAAAAAAGAAATCTAACGCGATTGATTATTCTATGTGTGCAGGTTTTATCCTCTTTTCACACGTGTTCGTACTTGAATATTCTTATAGTGGTTATAGAGTAATTGCTAAGTTGATCAGAATTTTGACTTATTATTGAGTATGTCAATCCAGTTTTTATAAGTCATTTCAGTCTTATCAATATCTGGACAAATCCAACAAAGCTATGAAAGGGTGCACGCTAATCGCAGAGCGTGTTTTCTAAGAAAGTTCTGTTGCTCATAAAAAAAATTTGATATAAACGAAAAAAAGTATATGCATTACTAATTTTGAGTATTCATTCATGTTTTCTATAAGCACTATGTACAACCCAGATTTCAGGCAGCAGAACGGAGGGATCTTGTCTCGCCCAAGGCGAACTCCTGCGGCCCTGCTGGGTAGATGGAACTGAAAGATGAGAAAGAGGTGGTCAGGTGGTTAGATGGATGACTAGGTTGCCCTAAGAGATGAGAAAGAGGTGGTTATAGATGGATAACAAAATGGTCCTGAAAGATGAGAAAGACGTGGTTAGATGGATGACGAAGTTGCCCTGAGAGATGAAAAAGAGGTGGTTATAGATGGATAACAAAATGGTCCTGAAAGATGAGAAAGAAGTGGTTAGATGGATGACGAAGTTGCCCTGAGAGATGAAAAGGAGGTGGTTATAGATGGATAACAAAGTGGTCCTGAAAGATGAGAAAGAGGTGATTAGATGGATGACGAGGTTGTCCTGAGAGATGAGAAAGAGGTGGTTAGATGGATGACTAGGTTGCCCTGAGAGATGAGAAAGAGGTGGTTATAGATGGATAACAAAATGGTCCTGAAAGATGAGAAAGAAGTGGTTAGATGGATGACGAAGTTGCCCTGAGAGATGTAAAAGAGGTGGTTATAGATGGATAACAAAGTGGTCCTGAAAGATGAGAAAGAGGTGATTAGATGGATGACGAGGTTGTCCTGAGAGATGAGAAAGAGGTGGTTATAGATGGATAACAAAGTGGTCCTGAAAGATGAGTAAGAGGTGATTAGATGAATGACGAGGTTGTCCTGAGAGATGAGAAAGAGGTGGTTAGATGGATGGCGAGGTTGCCCTGAGAGATGAGAAAGAGGTGGTTATAGATGGATAACAAAGTGGTCCTGAAAGATGAGAAAGAGGTGATTAGATGGATGTCGAAGTTGTCCTGAGAGATGAGAAAGAGGTGGTTAGATGGATGACGAGGTTGTCCTGAGAGATGAGAAAGAGGTGGTTAGATGGATGGCGAGGTTGCCCTGAGAGATGAGAAAGAGGTGGTTATAGATGGACAACAAAGTGGTCCTGAAAGATGAGAAAGAGGTGATTGAGATAGATGGATGACGAAGTTGTCCTGAGAGATGAGAAAGAGGTGGTTAGATGGATGACGAGGTTGCTCTGGGAGATGAGAAAGAGGTGGTTAGATGGATGACGAGGTTGTCCTGAGAGATGAGAAAGAGGTGGTTAGATGGATGGCGAGGTTGTCCCGAGAGATGACGTAAGATGGTCCTAAGGGGTGATTATGAGGTTACTCTAGAACGCACGAAAATTTTTTAATCATTTCTCAGAACCACTTCAGTTTCATGTCTTACCACCTAGTTTGTTTCATCTCTCAGAACCAATACTTTCTCATCTGTCAGATAGATAATAAAAAGAAGTCAATAAAGAATGACGAAGGGCGAATCCTTAGATGTTATTTTATAACTGTTCAAAATAACAACTATTTGTAGTTATCGGAACATAAATTGACGAAAATATTCATTATACTCGCTAACTTACGAAGCTTCTAATCCATGCGGTGATTTTTTTAAAATTGTCAGCAAGATAGAAATGAATTCTTAGTCATCAGCTGGAATAAAATGGTCAAATTCTTAGTCATCAGGAAGGGTTAAAAAATAAATTCTGAATTTCTGTTAAGCAACAAATCTATACAAAAGAACCTTTCCTGCCCTGCTGTAATGTTGGCCGACTATAATATCGATAACGTAAAATCTCGAGTGTGCAACTGCTTTTGGTTTTTTACTGAACGTCAGGAGTTCCAGGGAAGAGAACAACTACTGACGCGAATGCTGTACATTCTGTACTTGACACAATGTAAGCTGTAATAAATCAGAATTCCAACTATTATAACTATTAAACTGCTATTTAATTAGGTCCTTCGGTAAAAATTGGCTATCATAACTCAATTATCCTGATATTTTGGTTATATGTAGGCCGAGAATTTGAACCTTAAATCTTGAGTATAACCAGCGGCATCTACATCCTGGATGGTTGTTATCACGACTTTATATTCCTCATCCATGAAGTTCGTCAGTGTGAACCTAAATATATCTGTAAAAAATTAACGACGATCCTACGCAACAGGCATCTCTTAAGCCTGTATCGATCTCCATTAACAATGAGTTTTACAGATTAAATTCCGCTACTTTACTTCTTATTTGCGTATATTTGAGGACATATATTGGGGCTAAGATTCGATTTTAAGTTAGTTCTCATAAGTTCCCAATCCCATTACCCGTTCAACGGGCAAAAAAGATTGAAGCTGTTATTTGTTGAGAAAATAATGTATAATAATGATATCATATATTTTTATGATACCATTATTATCTAAGCACTCATCCATCTAAACACTCATGCTATATTTCAAATAATTGAATTGTGATAATTCATGACGTAACTTCTGGTGAAAAGGTCAAAACAAATCTCACGAGAGTGAGATATCACCACGATATCATTAGGTTGGCATCTCAGAGTTAACTAACATTGGAAACTCCGAAATTAAATCAGAGCAACAGTGATATTCAATTACTCAATCACGCGTAAATTATTAATATTTTCCATCAACTGATGATGAGGATCGCAACTAAACGTCCAAACCCCAACACATAAGTCTAGAAAAAAGCTATAAAAGCTATATTTGAGCCTGAGCAACTTACACATGACCAGATACGAGATCCTCGACAACGAAGCTGTCGACGTGCATCACTGGAGTCTCAAACCTCCAGAGGAGAACGTAGTGCAGGAGATCCTCCGGCTGTACGAACGTCACGTCTAGTTCCTGCACCAGGCCGAGGCTTGCGGTGACCGTCACCACAGACGCTGATTGACCAGGAGCAAGAAACATCGCGCTGTCCAACAAGTTGAACAAGTTTTTATTTGCAGAATTACGGTGCGAGCGGTAAATGCTTCAGTGATAGAAACGCGTTATTGCTATAGGGCTCAAAAATGAATTGCGAACCGACGAGCGTGCTGGGTCAACGGCATGTAAATGAGAAAATGCTGGAATTTGCTTCGTGCTTTAATGGCGTTAAAAAATGTAGAGCAATATCGATAGTTTTAATTGACGTTCTTTCAGCTTTAACGCAGCGTAAATGAAATAGATTTACACTGGGAGAGTGTTTTGTTTGTCTTTGAATTCTTCAGGATGCGCGTCTACTGTTGTGCCAATAAAAACATCGTGGATATCGTTAGGATAACTTGAGGTTAAAATTTTTTACAGAGTATAAGACAATATTGAGATAAGAACGTGGGCAATAAAACCCAGACTTCTGATGATTTTGAACGCGATTGACTGTTTTGATCAAAAAATTATATCAAAAGAAGATTTTCAGTCACTGTAATGATATTCAAGAGGCTCACCACTAATAAGAGTATGCTGTGTTCTATTAGTTGTTACAAAATTTTTAGCCAATTTCAGAAACACCATTTTATTTTTGAAAAATAAACAGCAAATATACTTAAATTGATGAACATTTGTGCCCGTCTATGTAACTATGCCATTAATCAATGAAATTTTATACTCGTTGGTGGAAAATTATGGCAGCAAATTCTTTGAAAGCTGATTCGAAAACTGAAAGGCTTATCTCAAAAATATGCTTAAGGCTTAAATAAATGTTGGTCATGGGGGGGAAAGAGCATGAAAATTCAAAGTACAGCTAGGTTAATTGAATCAAGTCTCGTTCCTCCAGTCTGTGAGTCTCTGCCAATTCCACGCTGATTCACGAATGGAGGTTTCATTTTTTTGCGAGCGTACGTTTCAACGAAATGATTACAGTAAATCTCCGCTGAAATGCCTTGATTGGTTCCCAGAAAGTTGTACTACACAATACAAGTTCCATAACATCAGACTGTCAATATACTTTTTTGCTGGTGCGGCTTTGGTTTTAGAAAAAGTTTGGAGGCTCATCATAATTAAGCCACCCATCTGATCAGTCATGGTTATTGTAAGAAATCCAATTTTCATCTCAAGTGATCATTCGGTCATGAAATCGATCATTGCATTACACAGAAAGAGCATAGAGCACATTTCAAAACGCTGATTTTTTTATCTTTATTAAGCTCATTTGTTTCAAATTTATTGAGCTTTTTCACATCAAAATGGTTTAAGACTCGTTGTACTGACATAAGGAGTCTGAAATGTCTGAGACATTTTTCCAACACATTTGTGCGGATTGTCCTCAATAATTGCTTTCTGTTGTTCAGAGTCCAGTCCGCACAGTACTGAAATATTATATCCTAACAAGACACTTCAGGTCTCCAATATATTTGTGTGCTTACTGCCTCAAGCATTTTTTTTTGATAACTTTTATTCAGCAAGATTGCGTTGCATTCCCCAACTCGAGAAGCAGCGAGGTTGGCAATTCAGTGTGAGATGGAAGAGTTATGCATAAAAATCCCATTTTTGAAACACATTTTCTCGCATTTTCGTTTCACGGCAAAAATTCACCCAGGTTTTCGATTTGAAACCTTTTATGACTTCATGTTTTTGTCAAAGCGTGATGAATGGATTTTAAAAACAGCAGAAATTATGCAAACCTGAAGTGACAGCGCACCGACCTGTGCTCGGGGATGCTTAGGTAGGCCGTGCCGGCAGTGCCCCTGAGGACGAGGCTAAACTGAGCGACGTCGCCGCCGTGACGACGAGAATCTGCGCTGCTCGATGCCAACACGGTCACCCTCAGTTGGGTACCTTGAACAAATCCAAGTAATCTCCGATTAAGATTTTGCGATGTAATCTCCCCTCAATTGAGCACCTTGAACAAATCCAAATAATCGCCGATAAAATGCTATACGTAAATCGAGAATAATTCCGGACATCTAACGCGTGTCAGGCATAACGTAAATGCATAAATAATACAATTAATTGGATTTCAATATTTTGTTTCTCATGACACCAACAAGCCCCCAGTATTAGTTTTAGCTCGAACGTAACTTTTTACTTACCACAAAAAGGGTAGGCGTTGCGAGTGACGAGGAACATCTTCTTCCCTACAACAGTGCTCGTGTCTCTCTTTTGCCTGAGACGTGATAAATTCTGAGCTAAATCAGACATTTGGTCAAGAAAATTGTACAATGCTTTAACATTGGAAATATTGTCTGTGCTGCCCTCCCTTTCATTAACTTGATCCATCAAAGCAACGTCTTCAACATTTCCAAATTCCTGCACCACCTCATCAAATGTCTCTCGTACAGCAGCAATGAAAGATTCTATGGCGACCTTCACGCTCAAGTCCGTACTAGAGTCTGCGTGAGTGTCCTCGTATGGCAGCGAGCTGTTGGTAAGTACGGCCGTGTTGGTGATGGTTTTGTTGACTTTATGACCCTCTGGTGTTGAATGGAAGCCCATTCTGGAGCAGAAGTTCTTGGAGCAGTCCCAGCAGCGGCCGTGCTGGTACTCCTCCCAGGAGGAGCATTCGACTGCTAGGAATGAGCATCTGCCAGAGGATGTAAAGCCCGTGAGTTGTTGCTGTTCTGCTGAATTGCTAGGAAGTTAGTCGGCAAATATCTGAGTAACGATAACATTCAATTGAAGTTGGTAACATTAGTCATATTTGCTTTGGAATTCAACACCTTCAAGTTGAGATTCGTGCTCTAGGCACTGACTTATGGATGTTTTATTTAGAAATGTATATAAACATTGGTATTTCATCGGATTAAAATTTTTAATTCAGAGATTCAAGTACAAAAACAGCATTGACTAATATATCTGGACGAATTGCCAGTTAAACGTCTTGTTAATAAACAACACTCAAGCATCCAAGCGTCTTTTCTCAAGTTCAGATCCGCAGTTTCAAAAATCACGGTTCAGAGTAACAGAATTAAAAACTAAGCTATAACCCACATTTGAATGAAGTCCTCTCACATCTGAAAATGAAATATGGATGTAGTCACATCTGAAAATTAGGCAGGGAATAATACTCGAAATTCACGGTTCAGAATAACAGGCGTAAAAAACTATAATCTACATTTAAAAAAGTCCTCTCACATCTGAAAATTAAATAAGAATATATTAAAATAGTGCTCAATCTGTTTATGGTTCAGAATAACAGGCGTACAAAACTGTAACCCACATTTGAATAAAGTCCTCTCACATCGGAAAATGAAATAGGGATATAGGGCAATAACGCCCAATCTGTCGAGAAATTTCCCACTAACGAGCTGGCGATGGACTCGAGGAAGTAGTGGACAGAGCGCTGGTGATGGCATCCCATGAAGCCTAGGAAGCCGCTCCTCAGGTCCTTGTTATAGACGACCATTTCTTCCCCGAGTGACGAGGAGCAGCCTGGCTGCAGACCCCCGCCGTTGGGGTAGAAGTCGACGTGGCCCAAAGCATCCGGGTTGCCCAGGCCTGAGGTTTTCATAAAGAAGTCGATAAATTGGATGAATTTAATGGAGTTTCATATTAGCAAGTTGATTGATTTGATCAATTTTAGGGCGTTTTGCATTAAGAAGAATATTGATTTGATGAATTTCAAGGCTTTTCACATTAAAAAGTTGATCGATTTGATAAATTTCAAGGCTTTTCACATTAAAAAGTTGATTAATTTGAGGAATTTTGAGGTGTGTCCACAACGCTCACTTTAGTGTTAAAGATTTTGTAGTGGCGCACGTTCACGACTTAGATTTTCATTTCGAACAATATTCAATCAACTAATAATTAAATATGCTTGGGACTTTAGCTCTTATGATTTCAAATATAAGCGTCATCACTGCCCTTTGTGATTGTGTTGTTCACATTGAATATGTAATTTTTAATCTCAGGCAAAAGGTGTCTTTTTGTGAGAGGAGATCTTTTAGAGAAAGTTTCCAGTTCATTTGACGCCGAGGCACTGTTGCTATGATACACGCTTTGCGTCCACGATTTCCATGATGATTTTCATTCATACGCTTATGAGCAGATCGTATGTCTGCAACGTAAGTTCTAACTTACTTTCACTAATCACAACACTGAGAGTTTAGTCACTCGAATGAAAAATATCACGGATTCGATGCCCAACGATAGGCAAAAACTTGCATGGTTTGAGTTTAAAAGAACAGGAGATAAGAAAAGAATATCATAATACATGTAAATATGTTCTCTGATTTTAAATCCATGACCAACAAAATTGACAAACTGATATTGTCAAGCACTTTGAGCATTTTTTGTTTCATAAATACAGTGAATTGAATCTAAGAACTGAATGAAAGCATGAAACTAAATTTGCTACTCATTCACGCCTGATTTAAATAAAATACTTTGGACTTCGTAGAAATATTCAATGCTCATTTCAAAATTTGATTTTAGCGAGATTTACAACTTAGCAGGAAAATGAAAAAGTGAGTACAGTACTAACTGTTAAATTTTAATTGGCGCAACACAATTAATTATACCGGCTACAGCCGGCAGAAATTTGCCCAATTAATTCGTTTTCTAATCTGTATGTATGATAGTTATTCACGTGCAAACTAGTCTATGCTATCGTGTCCAACCAGTATTTAACGTTCACTCACTAACTGGAATACCAGGCTAAATTTCGTTGTAGTCGGTGTGCTTCCAATCCGAATGCATGATAGTTATTCACGTGCAAACTAGTCTATGCTATCTTTTTCAACCAGTATTTACTGTTCACTCACTAACTGGAATACCAGGCAAAATTTCGTAGTAGTCGGTGTGCTTCCAATCTGTATGCATGATAGTCATTCACGTGCAAACTAGTCTATGCTATCGTATCCAACCAGTATTTAACGTTCACTCACTAACTGGAATACCAGGCAAAATTTCGTTGTAGTCGGTGTGCTTCCAATCTGAATGCATGATAGTTATTCACGTGCAAACTAGCCTATGCTACCTTGTTCAACCAGTTTTGAATGTTCACTCACTAACTGGAATGCCAGGCAAAATTTCGTTGTTGTCGGTGTGCAGGACGTCCACAAACAGAGCGTCGGTCGGATCCAGGCGAACGAGCGGGTCTGCGTTCCGAAAATACGGCCCTGCTGGATCCAGCGCAGTGATGCGCCCCACAGAAACACGTCTGGCACTGTGGCGGGTCACGAAATGCCCAGCGTAGCCCATCAGGTGGGACCCAAGGCTGTGGCCCACCAGATGAAAAGATGATCCGTGCAGTTGTAGAATTTCCTGGGAGTCAAAGGAACATTGCGGTTGGATTCGTCATAAATTTACTTTATTATGCAAATAATATTACATATTATTACATCATGGAAAATACAAACGAATTAGAGATGAGTGATAAAGAAATAATGCCAATAGGTATTCAGTAATTAATAAGCATAGGTTCACTCATGAATGATTGCGCAAAGCTCTGAAAACCTGTATTGCTTAGGCAATATAGAATACGATAAATTCAGAATCGTATCAAAGATGAGCAGAGCTAATTTCGTTTTCTAGAGTAAGCTACAGGTACATAGGTCATCATTGATATATGTATAATAATTATAATTAGAGTGAAAAGGGTTTTAATAATTCAAACTTGGATGGTAGATGGACCTTAGATAGAACACTGAGTAGTTCAATTCCTTCAAAAATGCAGTTCACACATCTATGCTGATAAGGTCAATTACTGGCCAAATTGAATTTTGATGCAATGATAGCTGCTCATTATATTCAATGGTTCATTACGCCAATCACAAATGCGTTACACAGCATAGCATGCATCAAATTTTAACCTTAAAATGATGAAAGTCGAACCAGCCTTCCTACTTTTAGATGTCCAGACTTTTAAATGGCCAGTCACAGCTCCCACCAACCTGCAACAGTGTAATGAGACGGCCAGTCACAGCTCCCACCAACCTGCAACAGTATAATGAGACGGCCAGTCACAGCTCCCACCAATCGAATATTGGCTACCGCCTGCGCATACGGCGGCATTGCTCCTTCCCTCCAGTCCACCACCACCACTGCCACCGCAAGTGGATTTCCACGAGGCTGGTTTAGCCGATTTGACCGTGTAGACCCAGAGTTAGAGTGGATGTTCAGTAGCGTTTTGACCATACTTTTCACCCATGGTGTATCACCTGACTCTATGAACCTGAAAAAAAGTAAGGATTACTTTGTGAGAATCGGGTTTGCTTCCATTTTTAGCAATAGCTCCCTCCTATCTAATTTTTTTACCTATGAACTTCTTTTCAAGCCTAAAGAATTCGACATAACCCATAAATCATTGAAATCTTGGTCTCTATTTATAGTTCTCGCATATATCACATACTGTTAAGTAACATCTTTTGAACTTTTTTCCGAATCATAAACACTTTTATCCACCTTTTTTCACTACTTTTAAGTGAAATTAGAGTCATTATCATGCCCTTATCAGCCAAGGAAAATGTCTTCAAGTTCCGTATGAAATACGAAAGAATAGCGTCGTTTAACTTCAATTTAATGGTAACCCATTGGCTGAAGAACCTCTTTTAATTTGAACACCTCATCAGTAAGTCTTCAAAATGTCTAAATTATTCAGCTCTTACATCAAGGCAGGGTAGCCGTGTACCACATCAACACAAAAATTTTCCCTTCATTGCTAATCTGCAACTGAGCAGAACAGGTGACTTTTAACGAGATACAAAAGTAATATTTAATTTTCTACTCGTACGGATTACAGTTTACAGACAGGTATTAATTGAACTCAAATCGGTGCAATTGACCGTGAATTCTGGACGCTGCAATGTTGTTAATATCATTTATACCTAACCGTCACTAAGTAACCCACAAAAAGTTAACCTTTTTTTCATTTAATTCTGCTCGAATACTATAGTTGATAATTAAATTTGAAGGGAATTGCGATGCAAATGTTTAACTATATAACTTGAAAATCTCGTTTCATTTCCTCTGAAGTTATTGGTGTCGCAGCGTTTTTGTGAAGTCTGCCAAAAACATGCTAGCAGTAACGCGTGAAATGATTTACAATCGAAGTTTATATTAAAAAAAATGTACTTCATATATATAACTAACCTCTCCAAGTGTCAAAAATAAATGTTCAAAAGTGCGAGGTTTACTTCTACTTGCGTGTCCTCTATTTCTGCCCATGTGTAGTTGAGCCTTTGATCTCGACGCTTTCTTGCCTTTCTTGATATTTTCTAAATTATATTTTAGCAAACTTACTTCATTCTTTATCGCAGCAGGCTTTGGTGGAGAATAATTCAGGTACTTTTTTAAAATATCCATGCTAAAAATGTTCGGAGGGATAAATCTGCGATCTGGGGTACTCCTCAATATCATGCATGCATGGTTCATGGCCGCAATGTGATTCCCAGAAATCTCTCTCAGTATTTACTTTTATCATAAGCAGACGATGTGCAGAGGTTCCGCCTTAAAATAACCGTTTTTTGACATAGGAGAGGTTAAGAATAACTACCGGATCATTCTGTTTTTAAGTTGTCACAATTTCACATTATATGCTTAAATACTAATAGTTCATGGAAAAAGTAACATAGTACTTTGAAATTTTGACAGTTTGTTTTGCAGACCAAGACAACAATAGTTTTATTCGATATGACTGCCTTCAGTGAAAATTTTCTAGGGTTTCCAACAACTCCACGGCCCTTTTGATGTCTTTCTTAAGGGCTAGGACGCTGTGGTGGGGCTTTGCACAAACTTTGGCCTCAATTTACAACCAAACTTAAACCTAACTGGTTTATAAATATAGGTCAGGCGAATTGGAAGGCCAAAAGTCTGTCTCGCAGAGTCACATACCAGACCTCTTTAAGCAAGTCAGTTTACCTCGCAGCGCGGACGGGAGCCGAGTCCTGTTGGTACATGAACCTCTTATTTGAAACCTTCCTCTATGGGATGATTTCTGTTTGTAAGACTTTGCAGCAGGATTTGGCGTTCACTTTTTCGTTGTCGGCGAAGAAGTGGGTAGAGACGTCACCCACACCCGGTGCCACAAAGAGGGTCATGACGTACCGTGGTCATGACACTAGTTGGTTTTATTGTGGTCATCGTGGGTTGAACGTCATTGCCCGAAGAGGCAATCCAGCCATTTTCACGTTCGCTACGAGCTCTATCAACTGTGAAAATCCTCATATCATGGAAAAGAACTTGATGGCGGATCTGTTGGCCTTCCACCAGTTCAAAACTTTCTTGTACCTTCCAAACGAAGTTCTTTTCTCTTATTAGATGCTTCGTACCTTGTTCAAAAGAGTTTAGGTGAAGGTCTTTGGTCGCCCTGTGAATTTTAGTGATGCTGACAGGCCTCTTCTAAATTAGTATCGATAATGACACAGTTTGATTAGTCTTGACACTTCTTCTGAGGCCAGCCTGCCGGTTTGCGAATTTAATCGTTTCTTTGCGTGTGGTTGGCTCTGCAATCTTGGCTCAATAAAACTCTTAGAAACATCGTAAACTGTTCATTGTTCACCTAGGATACTGCAGGGATTTTGCAGTAAATTTTAACTTCGGATTTTGACTTCGGCTCACACGTCGAATTTACAGATAGCTGAACGTTTCGACTATTCCATTGTGATTATTTAGCAGCGAATTCTAAATGTTAATAGCTGGTTCCATAGATAACTAAGCATAACTGATACACATCAATTTTCTTAACTTTTAGAGGGATTAGAATTACCAATATTTTCAAATTTGTGCAGATTTATCTGAAAATCCCTGTAGACAAGGTTTTTAATTTAAACTATAGTTATGAATAATTTCAAACGCTACCACTGAAAATGTTGCTATCTTGCTGTTGCCAGGATATTTTCAAGATGAAGAATTGAAACGGTTCACAAAATAGTTTTTAACAACTGAATTATCTATAACAATTTTCGAGACATGATACACTTATGATATGTAAGCAATGTAATTACTAAACAAAATTCTGGAAAAAAAATTTGGCAAAAGAAAAGTACCACCAAACACAACCTATTCTCTAATTCTATCGCACCGAGAAACAAGATAAAAATTAATTTGGGATTTTGTTTTTCTGAACTTTTGGTTTGTTTGGAAGACGCTAAGTGCCAGGCTTCTCGAGCACACACATTCATGCTTCGAACATGTGCGCGACTTGTCAATACTCCTGAGGGCGAACTGGTGCAGATCAATGATGTCAACAAAACTTTTTTTCTTGAACACAACGCACACACTTGAACACAACGCACAGACTTGAACACAACGCACAAACTTAAACACAACGCACACACTTGAACACAACGCACACACTTGAACACAACGCACAGACTTGAACACAACGCACAAACTTAAACACAACGCACACACTTGAACACAACGCACACACTTGAACACAACGCACAGACTTGAACACAACGCACAAACTTAAACACAACGCACACACTTGAACACAACGCACACACTTGAACACAACGCACAGACTTGAACACAACGCACAAACTTAAACCCAACGCACACACTTGAACACAACGCACACACTTGAACACAACGCATACACTTGAACACAACGCAAACACTTGAACACAACGCAAACACTTGAACACAACGCACACACTTGAACACGACGCACACACTTGAACACAACGCAAACACTTGAACACAACGCACACACTTGAACACAACGCAAACACTTGAACACAACGCACACACTTGAGCACAACGCACACACTTGAACACAACGCAAACACTTGAACACAACGCAAACACTTGAACACAACGCACACACTTGAACACAACGTAAACACTTGAACACAACGCAAACACTTGAACACAACACACACACTTGAACACAACGCACACACTTGAACACAACGCACACACTTGAACACAACGCAAACACTTGAACACAACGCACACACTTGAACACAATGCAAACACTTGAACACAACGCACACACTTGAACACAACGCACACACTTGAACACAACGCACACAGCATGCACGCACAAAAACGCGTGAGCCCACAGTACAGTCACTCACCCGTGGGCGATGAATACGACTCGCAGATCTGGAGACAGAGGACGGTCGATGAGTGCAGTGACGTTATGCTCATCGACCGTCTGCAACGCATATCCAGACCCCGCATTGAGTGAAAGACTTATACTCATGTCCAGTAACCATACCAATCCATTCTTGTAAAGATCATCAAGAGGCTGAAGCTACTTACTAATTGCATTAAAATTGCAAATTGATTCAATCTGTATTAGAACTTCCATTCATGTCCAGTAACCTACCAATCCATCCTTCCAAAGGACACTTAGAGACAGAAGCTACTTACTAATTTTATTAAAATTGGAAAAATGATTCAATCGACATTTGAACTTTTATCGGATCCAGTAACCTATCAATCCATTCTTCTAAAGGGCATTAAGAGACTGAAGCTACATACTAATTTTAGCTGAAGTTGGAAAAATTATTCAATCTGCATTCGACGCAAAACTGAAATGTATTGAGTCATAATTTGCCGTCACAGTTGTAACTTCACATCAGTGGCAAGAGGAGCAACTTGGCTGAGGTTAAAAGCACATCGCGTATTTTCTCATTTACTCCAGCTAGAAACTATGCGATAATTAGCACTGAATTGTTGTAGATAAAGTTGGGAAATGTTAAATAATAATTAGAAAAGAACTGAGAAAACTCGTTCAAGCATTAAATTTTGGATGCATTTGGAATCTAAGCAAATCAATGGGCAGTGGTGTGGTGAATATTATAGTGAAATAAGGAACAAGTCTTTGAGTGTAAACATTTTACTTTGAAGGAGATTGATCGTCAAAATTGAACCTTTCTACTGAAAGAGCCATTTTCAACAAAGGATCTGGAACAACGGAACATAATGTACAGTACACATAAGTAAACTTGCCCGCATAACTGAACTGAATAAAAACTTAACAATTCGCAACGGGTTAGCAGACCAGCTAGGTGTTCTTTAAATGAGCTTTGTGTTGTAGAAAAAAGAGACTCCAGCACGCGAAGATCGACAGCATCGGAAATAGAGGCTACAACAATGAAAGCATGTAATTATTTAGGATAATTGCATTTTTCGGCATGGGAACTGTTTTTGGAGGAACTGTTCCTCATTGCAGGGGGCGGAAAAAGTACTTGACTTGTAGTGCTGAGTTCCTTCAAATATTACGGGCGCATGATGACCCTGTACGACACCTACGTTGGTGTCGTACATTGGTATCACAAGTGTGCAGGCCGTTGATTAGCAATCCGAAATAGCATATGAGGGAACCAACTGCAGCCAATCCAGGAGGTATGCGACATCAACTTTTGAGAACGTGCACAAATTCGGTTAAAGCGTTAGTTTAATTTATTCGACTAATACGATGCTGGTCTCAAGTTATAAATATGTAATTGCAGATAACTGGGATTGTTTCTTATCCGTATAAAATCCTATTAGCATGAGATAAGCATGCTAGTCTGATGAAATGATGATAATAATTATCAATGCTAATGATTTGCGTTTCCACCCCCGGGAATGAGGAACAGTTTGTCTAGAACTGAAACTCCTCAACCTTTGAAGGCAAAATTTCATTTTTAGTTATCTGATTAATAGGGAAATGATACGGTGAACAATTTTGCCGTTCAATTCTGCCTGTTCTCCTGCCTAACTTGACTTTTAAGCACAAAATTATTGCATACATAACGAATTCCTCTCTCACAAACTTCTTCCAAGCAGTTCTAATACAATATCAAGGTTTTATCTAAATGCACCTGAAGAGTGCATTAAGAGTGCGTTTAAACTAATAATTACCATTGAAACATTTTAAACTATAAAGAAATTCTCCCATAAGAAACATCAACAAAGACAATAAGCCCATAAAACTTGATTATCGACCATGCATCCGACCAGCAATTACGAGAATGTACAGTTAGCATTTTAGCAGCGAACTACACTTGTGTGTGTAAGAGGATGAAAAAATATCTGAAGGTGAATATTTTTGTAATGAATTTCCACGTTGTCAGTTTCTGCAGTTGCATGTTGCCTTCATTAAGCTGAATCATTTATGCAAATACGCCGCTTTAGGTTGCACTACATGGGTTGAAATTCTGATCAAGCTTTCGGAGCTTAAACGGAGCTCATGACAGAGGCGGTGTTCCAGCTCCGTGTTCAGTTTAGTGACGCGCAGGGTGTGCTTTTCTCCATTGTACTTACGTGGCAGAGAATGATACTGTTACACCATATTCATGAAGGTATGTTTTTCCAAACTGAGAAATGTTATATGTGTGGCTCTATTTAAATTACAAGGGTTACTGTCAGTTTGAAAATTCCTATAAATTTAATTTATTGAAGCATAAATGTCTTAAAGAGCATGTTATTATCCTTCTCATATCATGTGGTGAATATTACTATCTCATTTTCTTTCCCCCCGTTGCCCTCTATTTTTTTTGTAAAAATTGAGTCACTTCTTTTTGGTAAATTGTGCAGTTAAGTAGGAATTTAATTTTGCTACCCGAACAGTTATTGAAACTTAGGACACAATGCTGTGTTTGACTTTAGTAACAATTACCTATTCAACACTAAGGTTGCACTAAACCAAGTCATCACCGATTCTCAGCTTCATCTGAACTGCTTTATGACATGAATTAGTTAGTCCTAATTAATCGGTGATGCAGGAGTGGATTAGGATATTAGTATGACTTATCAAATAATCCAATTGCAATTCCTCACTATGCATTATGTAACAATTCCTCACTATGCGTTATGTAACAATTCCTCACTATGCGTTATGTAACAATTCCTCACTATGCGTTATGTAACAATTCCTCACTATGCGTTATGTAACAATTCCTCACTATGCGTTATGTAACAATTCCTCACTATGCGTTATGTAACAATTCCTCACTATGCGTTATGTAACAATTCCTCACTATGCGTTATGTAACAATTCCTCACTATGCGTTATGTAACAATTCCTCACTATGCGTTATGTAACAATTCCTCACTATGCGTTATGTAACAATTCCTCACTATGCGTTATGTAACAATTCCTCACTATGCGTTATGTAACAATTCCTCACTATGCGTTATGTAACAATTCCTCACTATGCGTTATGTAACAATTCCTCACTATGCGTTATGTAACAATTCCTCACTATGCGTTATGTAACAATTCCTCACTATGCGTTATGTAACAATTCCTCACTATGCGTTATGTAACAATTCCTCACTATGCGTTATGTATTGACCCACGCCACCCATTTACATGTGGCGTTTAAACGGTTGCATAGTAGGTTTGCTAAGCACTCTTCATTTCGCTGAATATTTTGAAAGGAAATGAACTTACAATGATACAAGGAACTCGAAAAAACTTCAAAATTCAAAAGACCTAGTGGGAAACATGCTCGGATGTATAATTTCTTTGTTCCACATGGTGACCCGAGAAAGTGAATCTGGCATCTGAGTAGAACCGCTTCTGAATAATTGGTTACCTTTATTGCAAAGTAAAAAGGCATTTCAGATGTTATTAGCGTCTACTTCGTAAAATAGAGGCGTAATAATAAATTTCGTTTTTGTCCGTCACCCTGCAAAAAATAAAGAATTTGTTCAAGAATTCATGCATGGGCGCATAGCCATTCACTTAAGTAAACTTAACAAAGTAATCCTGCAGTCTGTCAAGGAGTAAATCTAATTTGAATCCTTCAACCATATACAAATAACTACTGCTAATTCACATGAGCAAAATGTCAGTGAACCTCTTTCATTAAAAAAATATCGGCGAGACGAACGTATCTGAAATTCGATAATGACGCAATCTAATACCACGAATATAATTAAAATTAGCTCATGGAGGTTCTCTGAGATTTAAAAAAGATCGCCTGAGAATGGACTAATTCTTGACACCCTAGTACCCTCAAATTATCCCCACTATAATAATTTGCATTTATATATATATAAGCACACACCACACACTATATACTGTATATGTAATCTAAAATAACTCCATCATTGATGCTTCTCAGCTTGAGAATAAAAAGCAAGGCGAAAACCGCTACACGTAAAGTCATTTCTATTAAAAAATGATCAAATAAAACTGAACGAACGTTTCGGACTAACTGTCCATCTTCAGCAGGAAAAATTTCTGTAAAACGAAACCAAATAAGAGAAATTAAAGCACTAAAGTAGTATATATACAAAATCTAAACTATGAAAAAACACAAACCACGGTAAAAAATATGTAAAATCTTTTACATATTTTTTACCGTTGTTTTGTTTTTTCAAAGTTTAGATTTTGTATATATACTACTATAGTGCTTTAATTTCTCTTATTTGGTTTCGTTTTACAGAAATTTTTCCTGCTGAAAATGGACAGTTAGTCCGAAACGTTCGTTCAGTTTTATTTGATCATTTTTTAATAAAATGACTTTACGTGTAGCGATTTTCGCCTTGCTTTTTGCTGTATATGTACATGTAGTGTATACGTGTACATATTTATTGTCATCAACAGACTTGATAATGCGCTTTGAATGCCTCAATTTACCAGTCCCCTTTGATTGGCTGGAGTGAAGACTCGGAAGCAAGGCCTGATGGTGGTGAGCTGGAGGGGCGGCAGAGACACGGGTCTCTCGGGCGACAACCAAGGCGGGCCGAGGGGGAAGCAACCGTACGGGGGACGGCAGTCCAACGCTGGAACATAATTCAGGGACACTTGGGATTCAGGAATGTACAAACTTAATGCTGATGAATAACTTATTCGAGCAAGATTTTACATGAAGTGACGTCGTGGCTTTGAATTTATAAGTAGATATAAAATCGAAAATATACTGTATAAAACGAACGATGTGTACTAGAAATGTTAACTGCTGTCTCTCATGCTTGAAATGCTTGTTGATTGTTTTCCTTTCAAGACTCGTTCAAAAAATACTTTTCGTAACATTTTTCTCAAATATGGACGAATTTTTGATCCTTGAACACAGCATCTCAGAAATATTAATCCGTGCTGCGTTTAAACGCTCCTAAAAAATTGAGAATGATTCAAATACTCGTGTAATTTTGGCAACAAGACGTTCACATTACTTTCAAAAGTAGGCCATTATACCTTAGTATTACATCTGTTATGGTTTATACAACGGCTATCAATACCTGCAGTTCAGATGTTTATCAATACATAAGCAAATTTTAATAAAGTGTAAGACTGTGTGTGAAAATAAGTTTTGAAAAGATAACTTAAGAAGCAATTTTTTGCTTGATATATGAATTTATGTTTCAATGGGATAAAAAAAACCTAACACTTAAGTTTGACATTAAAACCGACGAGGGAAATAGCTACTATGACTGTACAAACGGTGTTGGCGAACTCACGGCTGTCACTAGGATCCGCTTCAGCTCTGTGGTGCCAGTCGGAAGATCCGCGAGACGCAGGTATGAGCGCGCAGAAAACAACTGCTACGACACTGTTCATTTTCTCGGTGCTCCTTGGATTAAGACTAAGTAATACACTTTCTGACTGTGAAATGATGTACTTGAATAAAACAAGTGAATCTGGCGCAGAATCTAAAGGATTATTCGCTGCAGAGTTCAATTATACATTAAGTTGTGAAATGACGGGACCTTTCGCATTATACCCTATGAAGTTCAATGCTTGCTTTCATCGTTGCTTCGTCATTTTTTGTACCCTACTGACTACAAGCAATCGATCTATCGACAAAAGGTCATCAAGATTTAATGGAAAGTTATCAACCAATCAGTGGAGGTCATCCACCTCGGCAGATAAACATCATCACGTTAGTGCCCTACGACGACAGCCCGTCAATAAAATTACTAATAATAACTAAAAATTTTCCCTTTATCAAATGCATAAATACAGAGATACCAGCTTAACTATTGTAAATTGCGTCGTTACTCGTAATGCATATGATTTTTTTCTGAAATGAAAGCCCTTCGATTGAAAGAGAATAATTTATCAGTCCACGTCGATATACTGCTATCTATGATTGGCAGCTCGATTGAGCATGTAATCATAGGTTAATCTGTTCCCGCTGCTGATCACCTGAATGTGATGCAAAGAATACTTGGCATAGACTGACCGAGCTGAGGCACCTACCAAAGACGCGCAAATTTAGGATCTTGTCTAGATAAGCCCCGCCACTGATGCAGCACATAAGTTCACCCACTTGTAACTTTCGAAATAATGCACTTATTGGCTTCAAATTACTCGCAAACGAAAGATTAAAACATTCTTTCGTTTAAGAGTAATTTGAAGTCGATAGGTGCATTGCATTATTTCAAAAGTTACATGTTTCAATAGAATATGTGGTATAATTTGCTGCCACCAGCCCAAAATTTGGGCAAAACAATGTTTATATTTTATATAAATCAATTATTTATGTGTTGCATTAGTGGCGGGGATTATCTGGAAATGAACCCAAATTTAACTCAAGGTGATGTAAAATTTAGATTTGAGTTGATTTACCTCCGCAAATATATCGGCCAAAACCTAGTCATCAAATGTTCTGTGAAGTAACACCACCAGAGTTTGTGTGAACATGGTCAACAAAAAAATGTTTAAAAAATTAAAGAGAAATGTGATCACTCACGGTTTGTTCACGGGAACAATTTGCTGAATAGTGAGTGAATTCAGCAGCTTTGTTCGTGGACAATTGTAAGATGTTATTTTCTGAGAAAATACAAAGAATTTCATTTCACAGTATGATCTATGTATGGGTTCAGTTTACTTTTTTGCAATAGTTTGGCCCACTTAATCAGGATTTCAGAACTTTTCAGAAAATACGCACTGGTCAACATACCATTTATCCATTGACGGGTTTTTGCCTGTCTTGAAACACTTGAAAACCCAATATCGAGTTTATCATACGTTCATTTGACCGGAATAACATTTCATTTAGAGAATAGCAGCCTTAAAGTCCACTGCCCATCGTTCACTTTTGAAAGGCTGTTAAAAATGTTCAGCTGTCGGTCAGCTCTATCTTGCGTAAAAACTTATACTTTCGGCGACTAGCGACGAGAAGATTCGGACAGCATTCAATATCATAATCATTGAAGAAGAACAGAGATTTTAAACGATCTTTCACAGATGTGAAATCAAAGCTTGTGGAATTACCAATTTGTGCCACATCATCTTGGCTGATGCTGAGAACAGAGATTTCGAACGATCTTTCACAGATGCGACATCAAAGTTTGTGGAACAACCAATTGGCGTCACATCATCTTGGCTGTTGCTGCTATCACAGCCATGGTTGTACTAGCGATACCGTTGACTTCATGTGACTTCTTGATCTGTTATCAGCTGTTATGAAGACAAGTCCGATAGTGTGCCATTTAATGCGTAATTTAGGACTATAGATGCGCTGCTGAAATAAGCAAAAATTCGTTGTAATCCTAATAATACTAACGAAGTATTAAATTGTAGAAGCAATGAGAGCAAAAGTTAATCGAGCTAAAGTCATTTCGAATTTCTGCAATGCAGCTGTAAACTCATGGGATTTGGAGTTTAAAAATAGGAATAAGAGAATTATTCTCAACCTTAGCGTCGTAACAATCATTTCAATAGCTGGACTGAGGAATTATGAAACTAAATTTATGGAGAATAGGGCAATGAACTGCACTGTAGCTGCCGCTTCACGTCCAGTGGCTGCAATTACGAGAGCCATTTCATAGATAGTGCAGCTGGTTGGCAACACTGCGTGGTCAAGGAAACGTCGATACATGTATATCAGGTCAGTTTTATTCAGAGTCCAAGGCTTGAAGAAAAGAAGACATGTTTTTGTTCAACCATTTAGGGTAACGCTGCTTAATATCGCGATTAAGTAGAAATGGATTAAGAACTGATCTCATGTACTGAGGGTAAACGCCTGGGCGTAATAACCTCGCTAAAAACAAAACTTGAGCTTTGAAGGGAGAGGTTTACACCATCGAATTATCTCTGTTGAAGAAAAATAGGGTAATGCAGCTGGAAGGCTCACGGTTGTCACTATTCTGCGCTGTGGTGCCAGTCGGAAAATCCGTCAGACGCAGGTATGAGCGCGCAGAAAACGACTGCTATACGGCACTGATCATTTTCTCGGCGCTCCTTGGGTTAAGTGTTACACATTACCTTGAATAGAAGTCGGTCTCACAGTTAAACATAAGAGGTCAATCTAACTCTAAACTACTAGTATGTATACTGTGCCTCTCGTCAGCGGGTCTGGGCGTCAAACTTGCGGCAGGTAGATTAGGAGTGCAGCACAGGTACGCGATTCAATTGCAGTGGAGTTCCTGGCAACCGGACTCGTACATGTCCGGATGTCCAGTTAATCCGGTTGTCAAGTCATCGGCATGAAGATAGGAAAATCAAAGATTTATTGACACATAAGTTACTTTATTGCAGGTTAAGTTTGTAGGAACATCACAAACCTAGGAACATTTGCAAGAATTGCATGTTTACATTCAAAAACGAAACATTATGTTTGTGGTTAGACTAAACCATGGAATAAGACATGTTAAATTAATGTTTCTACGATTCTAATAAATCTGAGCTTCATTTTACTGTAAGTAATGTAACGATAAACGTTATTTTTCATCTGTATTATTGTTCATTGCCTCCTTGAAAACATGGTAAACAATGCGAGTAATATTCATTGCATGTCTGGTCGTCAGGGGCCCGGCCGTCAGCAACTCTTCCGTACTTCGGTCCGTGCACCGGTGCATTAGGACACGTGATCTGAGAGACATTTCAAATGGGTAAATCGAATATCACCGTAGCGACCACAGCCATTTTTTGACGACCGAGTGCATTATCTGAAATATTTTATTTCTCCTCATCGCGTGAATATAAGCACCCTGAATTGTTAGATTAGATATGTGATTTAATTACTTTGTATCGGAGAAAATTCTAATCTCCTTTCTGATTTATTGGTTCTGAAGGGTGCGCCTCACGAGTACAGCGAAAGAATTCGAAATGAATCATTCGATAAACATGAGAAAAATCAGTGCTTTACCGAACATTAATTTTGAGACTCGTATGAAGTAATTTTACAATCTGCGTTTGAAAAACTAAGAGCGTGCAAAAAAATTCGTACGCAGGTACAGCAATATACAACAAAAACGGATGTCGTCAGAGCACATGTCTGTAAATAATGCTACCATTACTGACGGTACCAGGGCCATTTATCTAGGCACGACTTACATGTAGGATAAGCTTGGGTAGGTTGGGACAGGTTACGATAGGTTCGGTTTGGATAGATGTTATGTTAGATTAGATCAGTTAAGTTACTAGAGTATAGGTTAGGTTAAGTTAGCATGATGGTGGTTCCAGGCTTGAATCAAATCGTTCTCGTTACGATGAGGGATTACGATTTATAAGCTTAGTATTTGCGCGGGTCCTGTTCGATTGTAAAAGCTCGAATGGTTGAATTTACACTAGATTTTTTCACTAGAACTAATCAATCCTTAAATACAGCATGTCCCACAAAAACCCGAACCGAGATTTTATTTTCCCGGATCAGTAATAACATCATAAGAATACCATGAGTATTTAATTCCTAGCAAAATCATTCTTCAAAATTAACTTATAGAAAAGGTTGTGCTGAGACGGGAAAATTAATATTCGGTTTGGGTTTTTGTGGGACATACTGTGTTGTACACATACCGCCTGTGGTACCATGAAGGTATGAGTGGTCGAGATGCTATGTATGTGTCCTGAAATTCTTATCGACGTCACTTTATTGTTAAGGAAGCCTGTAAGGAGCGTGATCATGGCAAGATCAACTCAATTCGCCCTCGTATCGTGTGTTGGAATTGATATTTATTCGACCGAATCATATTATCATATGAATCATCTCCATAGAATATTTGGTATTATTTCCTGCCCCCAGCCCAATATTTGGGCAAAACAATGTGTATATTTTATATAAATCAATTATTTAGTGATAGAATGATCAACTTACTTCGGTCATCGTATTTGATTAATTGTCTTCAGGAAGCGTGGCCTGATAATATGTACTTACTGATTCAAGCATTCATCTTTTCTGTCTCTCTCCATCTCTTTTCCGTGTCTCTCCATTTTCATTATGTCAACTTCTCTGGCAACAAAAAGGTGATGAAAAACATCCATCCTACATTCCACTATATGAGATCGAGTTATGTCGACTACTACATTAAACTACACATCCTACATACCTTGAGGGGTTGCCATACGGGGCAAATGGGACACAGAAACAAAAGAGGGGAACACCACGGTACAGGAAACAAGGTAGGGTCATTTTTATGGGGATAAATACATTTCTTCTTGTTCGGCTAGCCAATAGAAAGGTTTTATTTCAAATAAACTTTATGACGTCACCAAAACGCCATGTCGTGAGGCCAATAGTGGTGACGGGTTTGGAGGTAGCAGTGCTGCCAGATGCAATATGAGCACTACCATTGGGTCGTTGCCACGACGTCAGCGAACCCGCACAGTCGACGAAAAAAGACTGGTTTGACCCTACCTTGTTTCTTCTACCGTGGGGAACACTTACCTCATGGCAGCTGTGGCTCAGTTGACAGATGAGGCTCTCGCGATGACGCCACCTCGCCATGGACATACTATGACGGTCGTCAGTCATAACTGATATGATATCACAACGGAGCACTGTACGTCACAATTGATGATAAAGGCTTATTCGATGGAATAATGGATGTGAATTGTTGTCAAGACCTGAACCCAAGTTATTCATAAGATAGTGCTCCAGCCATAATGGTCAGAGATGCTGGCAAGTGTGACCTTACTTTAAGGGCAGTGGTTTCTTAACCTTTTTACTTCCACGCCCCCCTTAAGAATTGTCACGGGAAATTGTGTGCAGATGGACTGGTACGCCAGAGCTTACTACAAAGATTATTGTAAAACGCTCCTCAAACATATTCAACAGCGAAAGTTCACTCCTTTGTCGAAAGCATTACTGGGAAAAATCTAACTTGATTGCGGAGGCTCGTGCCCCCCCAAGTTAAGAACCATTGCTTTTAAAGTGTTCTCCCCCCGACTGCACGGCGGTTCTCCGAGGAATGCGGTGTACCCCTTGTTAACTATCAAAGAGTAATTATAAAAATAGATTATGAGAACTACTAACGGGAGTTATTTCTTAAGTTATCCAAATACATCGTAACATAATTCTTTAAATAAAGATGTATCGAAGTCCCCTTTCTCCCCTATTAAGATTAAGAAAATATAAGGTTAAAATGTAGGCTGAGTTTCGTGGCATCTTCTGGCGGCGTCTCGATACAGGACCGTGACGGCGTTGTGACCGTGGTTGTCATGTACAGGCTGAAGTTTCTGGAGCAGAGCTTCAAGGTTCTCACTGACGATATCTTTCCTGATACTTCCAGCACAGGTTCTTTTGGAGCTTGGTTGTGGAATGATTCGCTGGCCAGTCGTATCGCCATGTTCCTGCATTACTTTTTTTGATCGTAGATCATCGGTAGTTATGAGCAATTATAACTACCAATTATAACACGCCTGTAGCGTGCATGCTTCTGTAGCGCAATGTCTCACCAACTCACATTGTCTCTGAATGCCGGTGAAATTCGTGCTGCAACTTCGTCTTCTTACTTTTCCCCCACCTAAGCTCACATGGATTATAAGTTTATGCATGGGAAAATTTTTACAATATTTAATTACCGCATCTGCTTAACGTGATTCGTCACTAACTTGATCAAACACAAGTGAAATTTTGTGCGTTAACATGAGCACAATTTTTAGAGTTCGTAAATTAAATTCTTACTCGCAAATTTTCCTCGCAAAAACTGCAAGTGCTGCAACATTTTAAATTTATACGTACTTCAAAATCGACTATGTGCTCTATAAAAATTAAGAAAGCTAGCGCGATGAAATGCACATACTGTATTTATGCTTCAAAGCTATTTAATGAGTAACTACTTAAGAATTTAGTACATTTGCTGCACTAACTTGAATAACAACATTCAAGTTCGTCGTTAGAAAAAACAATTATCACAGTTTAATTCGATGCGTGTTACAACGTAAAATTTTACACCTGAAGCCAGACTTTGACTCTAATTGATGTTGTTTAGGTGCAAAGACTATAAGATTTCTAAAATAACGCACCTCTTGATCGTGTGATATCCCGATATCAAGCTACATTTTTCTCTCGTATGTTGAAATTATCAGGACTATCATACCTACATTTGAAAAGCTACTTATACCGGGTGTTGTGTAATTCGATGCCCATATTTTAACTATATACAGAAAAACGCTAAATAAAACGATTTTCAGGAGTGACAAGAACCTCAAAACTCTTTCGTTTTCGAGGAATGAAACCCTGAAATAACTTTAGATTTTTGTAGGAATAGCAATAACCCTGTATGCTGACGCTAGCTGATCATTCAGACACGCATGACCATGCTTCGGCTGCTTAATCATTTGGTCGGAATTTTCCTCTTCTACGCTGCCAAACCCTGCGTGGTTCCTACACTACATCTCACTCTCTTCTCGTAGAGCCTGGGCTTAGCGTAACCTGCCATTTGTTTCTTCGGTGTTGCTGTGAAACACTAAGATAAGTTCCGTATGTTGTGTTATGTGCGTACTGCGCGATGTTTTTTTATAAAATAGTTTTTGACTAACCTTTTCTAACTACTTGACAATCATTTCCGACTGTGTTTCAGTATGTTTCGGCAAAGCGTTTTTTCTTTTCTTATTTCGTTTCAACTAACAATTAACGAATTCCGATAGGTTCTCAAGTAGTATTTAAATTATTTATAAGTTGTCAGCCATCTCTTTGTGTATACGCTGTCCAAGTTATGGAATTTTGATTGTTTCTCTCAAAAACATATTAAGCCCTCGACACGCCAATTGGCCCGGCCTGACATGGTTAGTCTAAAAGTCCCCTCGTATGGTTTGTCTATCAGTACGCCTCACATGGTTTGTCTATCAGTACGCCTCGTATGGTTTGTCTATCAGTACGCCTCACATGGTTTGTCTATCAATACGCCTCGCATGGTTTGTCTATAAGTACGCCTCGTATGGTTTGTCTATCAGTACGCCTCACATGGTTTGTCTATAAGTACGCCTCGTATGGTTTGTCTATCAGTACGCCTCACATGGTTTGTCTATCAATACGCCTCGCATGGTTTGTCTATCAATAGGCCTCGAATGGTTTGTCTATAAGTACGCCTCGTATGGTTTGTTTATCAGTGCGCCTCACATGGTTTGTCTATAAGTACGCCTCGTATGGTTTGTCTATCAGTACGCCTCACATGGTTTGTCTATCAATACGCCTCGCATGGTTTGTCTATAAGTACGCCTCGTATGGTTTGTCTATCAGTACGCCTCACATGGTTTGTCTATCAATACGCCTCGCATGGTTTGTCTATCAATAGGCCTCGAATGGTTTGTCTATAAGTACGCCTCGTATGGTTTGTTTATCAGTGCGCCTCACATGGTTTGTCTACCAATAGGCCTCGCATGGTTTGTCTATAAGTACGCCTCGTATGGTTTGTCTATAAGTACGCCTCGTATGGTTTGTCTATCAGTACGCCTCACATGGTTTGTCTATCAATACGCCTCGCATGGCATGTCTATCAATACGCCTCGCATGGTTTGTCTTTGAGTACGCCTCGTATGGTTTGTCTATCAGTTCGCCTCACATGGTTTGTCTATCAATACGCCTCGCATGGTTTGTCTATTAATACGCCTCGCATGGTTTGTCTATAAGTATGCCTCGTATGGTTTGTTTATCAGTACGCCTCACAAGGTTTGTCTATCAATACGCCTCGCATGGTTTGTCTATAAGTACGCCTCGTATGGTTTGTCTATCAGTTCGCCTCACATGGTTTGTCTATCAATACGCCTCGCATGGTTTGTCTATCAATACGCCTCGCATGGTTTGTCTATAAGTACGCCTCATATGGTTTGTCTATCAATACGCCTCGCATGGTTTGTCTATAAGTACGCCTCGTATGGTTTGTCTATAAGTACGCCTCGTATGTTTAGTCTATAAGTACGCCTCGTATGGTTTGTCTATCAATTAAGGACCTTTAAATTAAGAAATTTCTAAAATCCAATGTGTTGTAATGCATCTCATGCATCAACTTTTTGAAAGTAAACAGTTGTTTATTTTCTTTCTTTCTTTCTCCTTCCCTAAGCGATTTCGCGTGTCCTCTGCTGAGTTGGATTGTAAGCGCTTTATCAGTGTTCAGACTTCACGAATGACGAATGAACGATACCTGGTATGTACCCACCAACCTTATACTTCTAGTCCTCAATACCAACAATGTTCCTTTAAGTGAAAAATTTTGGCGTTGCTGTAGTGTGAGGTCTATCACACTATAGCATGAGATGTACTTTTAGCTAGTACTTTAGCACATTTCCACACATTAAATTTAGCGATAAACACTTAATTTGTACATCTCAGACCGCACCTGGGTAGGCGATTTATGGCGTAGACCTCACGCTGTGGTAGCACCCCTCACCGCATAGTAGCACCGAAATTTCCCAGCATCGTAACTTGAATTTCTCAGCATCGAGGTGAATTTCCTAACATCGTAACCTGAATTTCCTGATGTCGTGACAGCTCAACCCTTTCCTAATGAAAATTTTGCTTTTTCTCGTACGTGTTCTCCTTATTTAAGCCTGTACCAGTAGCATTCAATCTGTACCGGAGCTCTCTTTCTTTATTTTTCTATCCATGTGAATAGTCACGACGTACTTGAACTCATTTATTGCTTGGTTGACTAATTTTTGTTGTTAAATTAATTCTACTTGGTGAGAAGTGTGCATGCAACTCGATTATGTAAATTTTCATTCGGCCCCTCTCACGTGTTGCTGCTCTGCATTTACGATGAAAAAACGTTTATTTAAAAAAAAACTTGATACACGGGATGTATTACAACCATTGTAGCCATGATTACAACATATTAAAATTTTAAAAATAGGCAAGTTCATCGTTGAATGGCAGGCGAGACTTTTTATTTCAACTCGCTATAAACATCAAATAACAGGTATTATTGTTTCAAATTGCTAAAACAACTTTTTCAAAGACAGATCATCAAGGAACGAAAAATGATGAAATTGTTTGCTCCTCAGCCAATCCGCCAAAATGTGGCTTCAGGTTGCGAGGGAGCCGAGCTGACGAGCTCAGCTGATCCGCTCGGTGCTGCGGTGCAGTTGCGAACGAAACGTGGCGAGAGCGAGTGTCATAGTGCTGTCTAGGGCCGAGTAGTACCTTATAAGTGTAAAGCCTTTTTCTCGTTGCCTTTTTTCCCTTGATGTGAAGAAAGAAAGTGATATATACACTTGTAGGATATTACTCTAGCTCTTGACAGTGAATAGAAACAATCGTGCTGAGGAAGCTAGTTGTCCCAAGCATGAAGTGGAATAGCAAGCTTCAACGTCTGACTCTGTGACTGTGATCCATGCACAAGGTCAGCATGACTCATGCCGGTGCTGTCGCGGCTACAACCCTTGTTGTCAGGGTAAAAACTCCAGAATTTATGTAGATGGAGACTCAATATTTTTTCGGCGTTAAAAGTAAACACAGGAAAGTTAAATGCATCTTGGATTCAAGAAATTTAATTGGATTAAACGTTTTTATAGCCGCTTGCTTATAAATTTGTTAGCTTGGAAAAACGCAAATCCGCAATGCGATAGGCCTATACATTAATTGCGGGTATTGTCATGACATTCCCAGACTGGGTATATTTATTACTTAGTAAAGAAACAACTGATTGACAGTATGTATTCAAATGCGAAGTTATTGTGTGCTATGCTGCTGAAAATATGGGGTTGGAAACTACGGAAGATGTCCAGGCTCATCGATCAAAATAGTTTAGCTCATTGTACCTCTGGTAATGTTTTGTGCTGAGGGATGATTTAAATCTTCCTGGCTTGATATCGTTGACCACTTACGTTCAAATATTTTTGTGTGTTTTTGCTTTCAATATTACAGTGTTGTTAGATTCAATTTGTATTCCACGTTTACGGCAAAACGAACTTGGCTTTGTAGAAATGTCATAATTTCTCAAAATCTGCAGCAGTTTCAAGTTGGTCATTTTTCTTGACAATGTGAAAGAAGAACCTAAACTGCCAGATTTGTTGACTTTTTACACGTCCCCCGCGTATTGGGCCGCATGTGTACCAACAGGCAAATTGCCCATTTGCGTGCCGGTATAAATGCACCACATTTTATCTGTTTCTCGATAGTTTTTAAAAATAATTATCATACGAGGTGAACTGTTATCGTGCAATTGTATTCTTCATATTCATTAGGAAGAATAAAAATTTATTTAGGCTGGAAAATCGATTTCCCTATTCTGCTACTTACAACCTTACAAAACCTTTTGCAAGAGAGCCACTTCGGTTAAACGCATTGATTGAGAGAGCCGCAGCTACTGGAAGTTAGCGTATATTATATAAATGACATATAAATTAAATAATGTATATAATTTTCGAGAGCCGCATACTAAATGCCACTGGCTTAGATCTAAAGTAATAAACCGGTATTCTCCCCAAGCAGCACTTGTATGAAGATGTGAATCATGACTCGATCGTTGACTCCACGTGAGGCGAGCGAAGCTGCCCTCTGCAGGGCCCCTCCACAGTGTCGGTGCAGGTGTTGGAACTGAGGTAGTCATTCTATGGGGGCCATACACCTCCTCTTGTTCGGCTAGCCAATAGAACGGATTTATCTCAAGCCAACTTGGGGGGAAAATGTGAGGTCCTGAGCTGAGAGTTAGGTGGGCCTTCTTTTTGTTGAAATGAAATGTTTTTTTTCAAATACCATCTTCATTCGGTTCACTGCTGTCCTGTTTTTCAGCACTTTCGACTGTTTTCTTCAACTTTTATTTCGTTTCATAACCTTCCTTCTTATCTTACTGTTTCCATGAGCACGGTCTTTGCGTTAACACCCTCTGTGCATAGATTCCACATTCCCTTAACTCCATGTTAAATTGTGCCTTCATCCTTCTTTTTGAACATATTTGTTGTGGTAAAGGGAGGCTAAAACTAATTTATAATCAATCAATTCAAACAAATTTTATAACGTCACCATTGCGACGGATCGTCAGGCCACAAGGTAGTGGTGACTATACCTCGTTTCTTTTTACCATGGTGTCGGTACAGGTGTTGGAACTAAGCAACCGCTACGCAACACACTGCTGTCTGTCTTCCGACCTTCAGCACAAAATAGTTATGCGAAAACTACGTAGTTGAAATAGTTAAATGGAAAATTATGTTATGTTAGTTATAACTATGCGTGTAAATGTTGATAAATTTCATTTGTTCATATTTTTTCCGTAATTTGAATAGTTTTTATGTTTTGCGAAAGCTTTATTCGAGCATGAATACCTCTCCACTTCAAATTATGCATCGCTCGTGAGCGTTCTACGGCTGTCGTTCTCGTCTAGTTTGAGCCAAATTTGAGATTAAATGGCATTAACGGGTGACTGGGAGAGGCCTAAGCACCGACTCAATAAGGTTCTGGAAGCGATCGATGAACAATCGGTTAGACAAGAAAGAACTTGATCTAGGAAGTGTGACTTGGACAGAATCGACCAGGTTTTATATCGGTGGCTGTTAATAATGCAAGTTGAAAGAACGACGAAGATTTGCAACACGTGTGAATGTTTGGCATTGAAGTTACTCGATTTTTTTGCTTGAAAAGTAATTATTTCTGATAATTAGATAATAGCTCAATTCAGGAAATAGGTTTCTTGATTTCAATTCATGTCCTACCTGTAAAATTGGTGAGACTAATCATGAAAACGCCGAATTAAAACTTGCATAATTCCGTTGCTATATAATAGTGACAAAGGTAATTTTTGCGATGAATACGAATAGTGCTCAGAACGGTCATTTTGCATTACTGGACCAGTTTATGCTAACAGATAAAACGAGTGCTTATTCCATGATTTTATGAGTGATCTACACGAACTTTACGATGATCACTTCCACAAATGCCTCTGTACATTGGAATTGAAGTTAGAAAGCCTCCCGCTGCTCCCTCCCCAGTGATATAAATATTTATTTTCTTTTTTGCAAGTTTTTAAAGCACGTAAAAATGTTCAAATCAACGCCCATCTAACGCAACTTATGGCCTCACCCAAATAGCGGAAACGAAAAAATGGGCACAACGGCATAATACATATATCGTTCGAACTTCCTGTAACTGAAACTCTTGTGATTCATTTGCTCGTGGCTCTCTTTGTGAATTCTGCATGCAAATTCCATAGCCTTGTGACATTTCGCCGTAAGGATTGATCTCCGCGGCGACACTAATGTTAAAAAATTACCATTTGAATTAAATGTTGCTGGGTTAATCTCACTTCAAGTAGCATCCACCCATTGGCCGTCGCAGTACTTAATTATTTGGCTCAATGCATTTGTCTTGTATTTTGATTCAAATGTAACCCATTGCTCGTGAAAAACCCACTGATAAATAATGGCTTGCTGGCTTTGTTTATTTTATGGATTCGCAAGGAGACTAAAGAACTGCAGTTGCTCAATCTTATGAACGAAGGCTATCCCGATTTTATCTGACATATGCTGAAGTTTTCCTGTTGTTGGTACGAACAAATATTACGCGTTGAACGTACGTAGCTTCAGGGGACGCTGAACAGAAAACGATGAATTATGGCACTTGGGGCTACGACTGAAGACACAGCCTGCCCTTGTAGTCTGTGCTTGTTGTACTGAATCGTTCATAATTATCAGGTTGGCGCCCGTTTAATATCCGATTTTAAGGCCCATGTTGAAAATGGAATGCTTTTGGTAGAGAGAATTTTTACTCGATAAACCCGCTTTTGTTTGCTTTTAATAACTTCATCCTATATGCCCACTCAAGGGGATACAACTATTGTATCTATGGGAATTAGCGCTCCCAGGGGAACCATGTGAGGGCCTGAGCTAAAGTTTAGGTAGGCTTCCTTTTTGTTGTAATAAAATAGGTTTTTGTTTTGTTACGGACCAGCTTTTTTCGGTTCACTGCTGTCCTGTTTTTCAGCACCTACTACTTTCTTCTTCATCTTTTTTCTTGTTTCATGAACTTCTTTCCTAGCTAACTGTTTCTGTGCACTTTGTGTATAGATTCCGCGTTCACTCAACTCCATACTAAATGGTGCCTTCCTCTTTCCTCTCTTAGAACATCGTTGTCGTGGTTAAGGGAGGCTAAAACTTTCTTAAATAATAATAATAATAATAATAATAATAATAATAATAATAATAATAATAATATAATAATAATTTATCCTATATGCCGGCATTAACATGCTTACAAAAGCGTTTGTAACAAATAGATAAAGCCCTTTTTCAATCTCTTGTTTAACCGTTTACATGGAACCTTCCTAATGGTTCTGTAGTCTTGGAAGAAATAACTATCAGAAGGTACAAGTTCAGGAGAATATCGTGTAAGGAAAATTTCCCTACCAAGTTCTCCCTAGCGATTTTTGGGTGTACCATCGTGCTGTATGTTGCAGATCCGCTTTAAAAGACTCGTATAGAGACTCATTTTCCAACCACTGAAATCTCTCCACTGCTTTTTGATTTCTCGCATGAGCTTGATGTAATTAGAAAGTTCACAGAAGTACTGGTGGAGCTCTCTGAGATGATTGTTTCCAACACTCCGGAATAAAGTTTTTCAGGGCGACCCATATTCAGCACACCTTTCAGATGAAGCTCCCCACTTCGAAAGTGAAAAATACCTTCTGGGAATTATACTTGTTACATTATAATCTTCATTTGAGCTTTGAATTGATTTATCTGTTATACGTACCTTGGTGATTAAATAGTGCTAATGTCTTGTCGGATGAGACAAACAAACGCAAAATTTTGTTTTAAATTGGCGATAAAACTTGAATAATCTAAAAGAAAAAGATAAAAAATAATCTTAGAGATGTCTCAAACAAAAACAAGAGGTAAAGATTTGATGAATTCTTTATGTAACTTCTGTGCTGGGCTTGTTAAACTTTTGTTAGTTTTGTTTTGTGCTTGCTGCACTTGTTGCACTTTGTAAACAGTACGTTTGTACTCCTGAGCTTTTGTAGCTTTCACCTGATCCAAGAAATTCTGCTAAGTGTGCAAATGTTTACGCAGATTAGACTATACCAACTTTCTTACCTGTTCATCTCATATTTCTTTTTATTACATCGATTTCCGATAAAATCTGTTATAAATGACTGGCAGCATGATTTTCGTATACAGCTTCACTACTTTCATGTCCCCATATTCCCTACACTTTTTCTGCGCATTTCACTAGTGATTCATTACTCATCGTACTAATAATACCTTATCGATTGCAGATGTTGTGTTCGATCTCCGTCCTTGCTAAGTTATCAGCAATGAACCGTACCCGTGTGACTCGTATGAACTTCTCTTTGGGTGACGAAAGGGAGAAGGCGCAGTCGTTGACCGCCTGGATTTTACTCAACTGAAAACCTGTTTTTGCGTGACTGTTTACAGCTTCTTTGAAGCATCGAAATGTGTGTCTACTGTCCGCAGAGGTTTTCCTTGATTTTAACTGATTATATTTGTTATTAATGCGTTCTACAGTGTGTTCAGTTCAGTAATGTGAGACCTAAGGAGCAAAATTGAAAATGGTGGCTTTTTTCGTCCGAATTTGAAACTAGAAATACCATCTCGTAATATTTGTGATTTCTGTATCGTTAGAATCTATCACAAATGTGATCTGCGTTTTTTGCGGTTACGTCGATTTTTACGAATTGGGTTTTAAAAACGTCAAGTGCTCATTTCCATTCTTTTCGTCTGTGTTTGCCAAGTGAGGAAAAAGAACGAAGTTGTAATTCAAAATCATAAAATCGATGCATGTGAAAGAAATTTCAATGTTTGATTGGTGGGTTATAGTAACGAGAAAATGAAAACTTATTCGTGTAAAAATATACCTTGAGATAGCGCTAACTTTCTTGAAAGTTCGCACTTGAGTCATCCATACGAATCTCGTTCAATCCAATTCGACTGAATAGTAACACTGAAGCTCGATCTAGAGCTAAAACACTCGGATAATTATAACTACCATTAGAAGTGAAATCTTTAGTCCGTGATGGCGAGCAGTGAGAGCGGCATAGACATCAGCTACGACACCCTCGAGCTGAGCATGGACGACTTCGACAAGCTCCTCAAAGAAGAGTGTGACATCAAAGGCTTCTACAGGATAAGGAGCCGCCCCCCTATGTCGTCCAGGTACGTAACTTGTTGCTATTTATCGAGTATGGATGTTTTGAAAGCCATGGTTCAATCAATGTAAAGTTCTTAAACGTGTTCATATGGAGGTCACCTGTACATTTTCGAAAGTGCTAATTTGATTGGATTGGAAAGGTTAAAAAATTGAAGATATGCTTGCCTTAAATCGTCTATCTTGTTGGTTACGTGTAGGTGAAGCAGATTCAGAAGTCTTCGATGAAAGCGGAAAACTCTGCTCTCTGAATTCATACCGCTCCAGGCAGAGAGCCGTATTCAGGACGCTAAATTGCAACTAATGCTGTTTTTTTCATTGACCTTCAAGCCATAAGTCCAAGCCGCTTATTCCGAATGAAATACCTGCCAACGTGTCTAGTAAATTACCCCTCTAGGGCCGCTGCGTTGTGATCGGTGTAGTCGCACTTTTTCGGTTTGATGGCTGTTTTCTTCTCTGGTAACTTATACGTAACCTTTTTATTTGTTGAATTTATGATTGGATACTCTAGTACTGTGATGTCGATTGTTAATGGAGATACGCAGGCTGGATTTCCTAACAGTCTTTGAAATTCTGTTCCGCTTGCCCTCTTCAAATAGTTTGGTATTGTTTCTCTTCATATTTTCGATTTGAATGTTGCTACCGTTCAGTTTTTTGTGACGAAATGCTCGCCAAGTTTTAGTAGAGTAGCGCTGTTTACAAAATGCCCAATCTAAGTTGCAAATTTCTTTTTTAAAAAATCGGTTCTTAATGCAGCAGCATGATTCTCATAAGCGCACCCTATTTCTAAGCCGCACATCTGCTCCGCGTTGCTGGAAAACAATTGAGAAGTGATGAGCTGGCAATCCTGGCATTTATTTAAACTATTTCATGATTATACACGCATACATTTCTGGCAAGACGGAACTAGTTGGTCAAGCAATTCAGAACAAGAAATCCTGTTCAAAAGTTACAGCGAACTCCCTTGGTTTGCCGGTTTAATTGCCTGGAGGCTTCACTCGTTCAGTACCCTATATAGGCTTGAGGTAAGAGGGCCTCCGTCTTAAGCGTAATGAAATTTAAATAGCAGATTCTGATTGTAGTTTTTGGAGTTACCGAGGTTAGAGAAACCTCCATTACACAGTGACGATACGTTTTCCCTTAATGGCAGAATATTTAAAGGGCGCAACGCAATACACTTACTGGGGATTTCTTACAGAATTGCAAGGTGGATTTCTTCGTGAACTCAAAACAGAAAGTTTAACAGAACAAAAGTTTCAAGATGGAAATTCTTAATTGAATATGATTTTGTTAGTTGTTTTTTTTACCATAAAGATACGTCAGCTCCGTGCGAGAGTAGCTATCTAGCTCGCTTTACCTCTTAATTAACACGTTCCCCGCGTATTGGGCCATCTGTAAACCAATATGTAGATTGCTCGTTTACATACCGGTATAAATGAATGACATTGTATCTGTTTCGCTACCTTATTCAAGTCATATAACTGTTATCACACAAGATTAAATGTTATCGTGCAATTGTATTTTTAACATTTCTTAGGAAGGATAAATCCATTCCAGAAGTAATGTCGATTTTATAATTGCAACGCTGTGAACGTGTTACGTATGCGTAACTGGCTATTTGATCCCGAAACGTAAGCTTCATTCTCTCCCGGACCCGAGCAAGTATGGGAGGTCGCACCGTGTGCCCCCGGAGTGACGCATCGGTGCCAGCTCGTCCACCTGATGCTAGTGACGTCATCGCGCGGTCGTGGCGTTGCCGGCAGTTGTCGTACACCGCTAGATCGCTTCAGGCCGCCTGCATCACTCTATGTTCGCAATCGCGTATGCATCCTCAACGGTTTGTTGGCGCTACTAGATGTTTATCGTAAATTCTGTCAAATGTCAAGCAGAAAGACTTATTTTTTCGATTATAGTATGATGAGAGGAAATTATTGTTTGCACTGTAACTGCCTGCAGTTGTCGTACGCCGCTAGACCTCTCCAGTCCACCTCCATCAGGTTTTTCTTTATCGCTTATGCGCCCTCTGCGGTTTGTTTGCTTACTTGATTTTTAAATTTTGTCTGATTTTTAAAATAAGTCGCCGTAAATGCTGTAAAATTTCAAGCAGGGCGACTAATTTTTTGAGGACTGTAATGATGAGAGGCATTGTTGGCCCTAGCTAGATACGATGACTGAGAGTCACCTTTCTCAATTGTATGGGCGATCGCAATGCGTTCATTCAGCGTAAGCTAGATATTCATTGCTGAATTTGAGGGTAGAGTGTGGGTTTTGTTTTTAATTGTAGTGTTTTTCTTCAATTGGTCGAATGAACGTGGTCATCCACCGTCAATTGAGCGGCTGACGCAATGGTCTGATCGAGGGAGCTCCCGCTAGCATGATGCAATCATGCTTGGAATTCGGACTGCCTTGTTGTGATCACTAGAGCTGTGACAATATGCTTAAGCACATCGTTACAGCCTTGATAATCACATACATATGCATGTATGTGATTTGTATTGAATCACATACACGTGATTTAATACAATGTGTAAATTCATGTGTAAACCACACACATACACATGCATGTGATCGCAGCCGCCGTTCAGGCCTGCTTAGAACCAGGGTAGTCGACTTTAAGTCGAATGTATAATTCCTATGACTGAGTGCATTTTTGTTGTTTTCCTCATTCTATCACTTAACGAGCAGCTTCAACGCAAATCACCTTGCTGGGAGAACCTTGACTATAGTTCATGAAATAACATTACTGTGGAAGTTTTCATTCTTCCGTCGCTCTGCACCTCTCGTTGTGTACAGCATTCGAGAAAGGCTCATTTAATGCGATGCTTATTTTAATTTCTGCTTCGATGTTTGCAGGACGTAGAGCTGGGTAATGGTAACATGAATGTTTTGTTTAAAACTTATAATATGCAATTACAGTATACATTAATAATTGTTCTTTGGATGCTAATTGCATCACTATCATTATTTTCTTACGCGCTGTGTAGTCTGTGAAAAGTTCGCAGATTTCTCTTGTGTATTTGAGCGAAATGATTGTGATCATCTCCCCTTAGGATGATGCAACTATTGTATTTATGAGAATTAACTCTCCCTGGAGAAAATGTGAGGTCTTAGCTATAGGTCAAGAATGTAGGCTTTTTAGTCAATGTAATAGATTTTGTTTTGCTAAGGGTTATCTTTTTTCGGTACACTGCTGTCCTGTTTTTCAGTAAATACTATTTGTTTATGAATTTTTTGACTGCTTTGAATTAGTTCTAGTTGCAAAGAGGTGTGGATGTAACTCGATTATGTTAATTTTCACTTGCAATTTTTATGCATTATGGGTCTTGTGTGAGAACACATTATGTGCATCGATTTCCCGTTCCGTTAACTTCAAACTAAATGTAGTTTTACTCTTTTCACTCTCAGGAACAACTTTATTGTGTAGGGAAGCTTAAACTAACTTCTCTAGTCTTATCTGTCGGGTCATCTTTTCTACTAATTGATTTATCGTTGTGACGATTAAGGTGCAGTTGACAAATAATTTTGACTACATTCTGGGTGTTCAAAAGTTGTCAAAAAGCATAGTAGTCCGCGAAGGAAATAATTTCCTTGCATAGAAAGCATCGTCTAAAAACAGAGGAACCCCTCAGGGGGATACAGGTATTGTATGTATGGGAATTAACGCTCCCAGGGGGACTATGTGAGGGCCTGAGCTAAAGGTTAGGGAGGCTTCCTTTTGTTGTAATAAAATAGGTTTTTGTTTTGTTACGGATCATCTTTTTTCGGTCCACTGCTGTCCTGTTTTTCAGCACCTACTACTTTCTTCTTCAACTTTTTTCTTGTTTCATGAACTTCCTTCCTAGCTTACTGTTTCTGTGCACCTTGTGCATAGATTCCGCGTTCCCTCAACTCCATACTAAATGGTGCTTTCCTCTTTCCTCTCTTGGAACATCTTTGTCGTGGTTAAGGGAGGCTAAAACTTTCTTATATAAAATAATAACAGTAGAGGAAGGTTAATCTATCAGTAGTGCGCTACCTCAAATGTGCGGTTGAAAGATAGGACAGGAAATTATGTAGACAGGAAATCAGTGACCCTTTTATCTGTAAGAAAAGTCATCTCTTATCTTCTTTTGTGATGTTGAGTTATTTCTTCAGTATTAGAAGCTGAAGTTTTCTTAATTAGTTCTCAACGATAGCAAGGTAGGGTATTTTCGTTCAGTTTGCTTGCCTTAATTTTTGCAAAAGCATGCAAACGTCTAGCGTCAAGTGGTTCGCATTAAAGTGGTTGGCGCTGGCTGCCTCCATGCATCAAGTAAATGTCATATCAAACTTACTGTTGTTTTAATTTTAACCTCATCATACTGATAAGGTATCAAAAGGAAAAGGGAAGAGCGCAAATTTCTTTGGACGCTTTCATTTTTATTCTGTTGGGTCACAATATTTATGATTTCATTTGTGTAAATGGAAAATTATTCCGTTAAGTGGCAACGCCACAATTTTGACTTTTTGAAAATTTTAGTGCTTCACGACAAATTCAAATCTCCTGTTTTACGTTCTTCGCAAGTTACTTTTTGTTTTAATTTTAAAGTATTTTCCACTTCATATTATTGAATTTAGTTTTAAAAATTTCTACATGGCTCCGTCAGCCAAAATTTTCATTTAGCGTTTTACAGAAAATTACAATTTTTTATGTATACGACTCTATTAATGCTCGTACTTGTACAAGTGCTATAAATTAGCCTTACGTTTATGATGGCAGAATGTGCTCTGTAACCTAAATTTTAATTTAGCGTTCTGCACAAAATTATATATTTATGTATAAGACTCTTCTATTAGCGCCTGCTCTTGTCAAGTCCAAGTGCTGGAAATCAGCCTTACGTTTATGATGGCAGAATGTGCTCTGTAATACAAGGATGTGAAAGCGAGCTCTTACGTTCAATTCGCTAAAACATCCATTGGGTGCTAGCTCACTTGAGCACACAAGTACGGGATTATCTCATCGACAGTCACTCGCTTTCCGAGAAACTCGTCCCTCGCGGCGTCACCGTCCACTTGCAGCAGGATGTGGCGGCAGCACAAGTGTTACCATGTCTTTGTTAACTCTTCAGCTGTTCAGCCTTCATCTTCGCTGTTCAGATTAGAAAATCGTCCTCTCTAGAATCTCTTCTTTTGTGTATGATCTATTTAGTGACTAATGGACCGTAATTATGCAGTTTTAATTACGGGATGTTTTTCCTATAGTTAGTTCGTAGAGTAATTGCGGATGAGTGAATTAACCGTGCTGGAAAAATTGCCGCTAAGAATACTACCCTTGGAAGAAAATTGCAATGTGGAAAAAATACTTAGTTCGACGTTTGAACTTTGCACTAATAGGTCGGAGATATGAGGTCTTACCTGAGATTTAATTAGGACTTCTTTTTGTTGAAATGAAAGTTTTTTATTCGTTAATGCCCATCTTTTTCAGGGTTACTGCTATCATGTTTTTCCGCAACTGTTCTTTTCTTCTTCAATTTTAATCCTGTATCAGCCTTCCCTCTTATAACGTACTGATTTTATGTGCAGCATATCTTGCGTAAGAAGAACACGCCTTGTGCATAGATTGTGCGGTCCCTAAACTCCATACTTGATGGTGCTTTCATCCTTCTCTTTGGAACGCTTTTGTTTTGGTTAGTGAGGCTTAAATTAATGTATCTAATTTAATCTAAATATTATCTAAAAATTAATATTTGTTAACCTAGCCGAGAAGATTATATATCTGTGTGTAAGAAAAGTCTCTCGAAGTTAAGGAAGTGAATGGTAGTTTGGGTTTCCTTGGCGAAAGCTACCGTTGTGAGGAAATTGCAATAGGGAAAATATGTTTGTGAGAATCTTCAGTTTGTCGCTTGAAGGTTGGTTCCTCAGGCGATACTCCCAGGGGGACTATGTGAGGGCCCGAGCTAAAGGTTAGGTAGGCTTTCTTTTTGTTGAAATAGAAAAGGTTTTTGTTTTGTTACGGACCATCTTTTTTCGGTTCACTGCTGTCCTGTTTTTCAGCACCTACTACTTTCTTCTTCAACTTTTTCTTGTTTCATGAACTTCTTTCTTAGCTTCCTGTTTCTGTTCACCTTGTACATAGAGTCCGCGTTCCCTGAACTCCATACTAAATGGTGCCTTCTTCCTTCCTCTCTTTAGATCTCATTTGTTAAGGATAGGGAGGCTTAACACGCCATCTACTTGACGAACAAGCTACCATCGATATGTCCGGAAAGAGCTTCAGTTGTGCAGAATATAAGTAGCTTAAACTAACTAATAATCTAATCTTATCTGGCACGGGGAAAAAAATGAGGTTGGAAGTCATATTTCTCCCTTTATTCCCTTTATTTTCTGGTTGGCATTCCGTGGCACGCCAACGGATGACGCTCCTCACAGTTTTAACAAACAACCTCTTGAAGGCAGTTTCTGTAGATACCATCACCCTCTCTGCCGCAAACATGTAGTCCGCTTCAGTTGTGTCAGTTCTTTGCTCCACTCTATATCTGGATGGCGAGTTCACTTCTGAAATGAAGAGAACAATCTACTTATGTTGTGACATGACCATTTCTAAGATACGCAGTTTCGGAAATGACTAAATCGATTCTTTTATGTCGAGATTTTTGTATTCTGTTTAAGATAATAACTTATGCGATTTAAGTACGCTCAAACTGAGCCAGCCAGTGACGTCTTTTTGCTCCGCGCGCGTTTAAAATGAAGAAATTGCGCGAAGTATTCCATAGTGATACCCTGCGTTTTTTCAACGAAGCTAGGATCCGAATTTATGCGTCCGACGAAAAGAATTGTGCTAATTTTTCGCATCACTTTTTACGGTGCTCAAAGCCTCTCAGGGGGATACAACTATTGTATCTATGGGAATTAGCGCTCCCAGGGGGACTATGTGAGGGCCCGAGCTAAAGGTTAGGTAGGCTTACTGTTTTTTAAATTGAGTAGGTTTCTGTTTTGTTACGGACCATCTTTTTTCAGTTCACTGCTGTCCTGTTTTGCAGCACCTACTACTTTCTTCTTCAAATTTTTCTTATTTCATGATCTTCTTTCTTAGCTTACTGTTTCTATGCACCTTGTGAATAGATTCCGCGTTCCCTCAACACCATACTAAATGGTGCCTTCATCCTTCCTTTGCTGAAACATCTTTTTCGTGGTAAAAGGAGGCTAAAACTTTCTTATATAATAATAAAAATAATAATAATGAAACCTTTAACTTGACTAATTTCCTTAACCAGTGCTACGTGGTCCCGCTTTCCTGTGTACTTATCTTCTGTGTCCTGTATCTTCTGCATCTTTCCTGTATCTTCTGTACAATATTGTTTTTGGTTACTTTAATAATTCTTTGAAGTGTTGAAGATGTTGTTGCTACTGCTCTAATACTCTTGAAAGACGAGGACAATTTTTCGAGTACTGCAATTGTTTCCATTTTGCTGAGGGTTTCTCCTTAAACTGTCCCGGAAGAAATATTTCATTCGTATAAAATGCATCAATCGTTTGTTTTATTCCGAATATCGAATTTCATTCAATTTTAATATCAATCTGTTTTTTATGCTTTACATCTAAGAATCCTTTAGAAATTATGTATTTTCCAATTTTTAAGTGAAATTTACTTCTTCAGGGCCAATTGCGTAACCTCTTTTTTTTTCTTTTCTCAACACTTTTTTTGTCATCGTAGCCATTTACAAGTACTGTGGATTTCAGTAAAATGCACTCAGCTGCGGTGTCCACTTTTGAATATAAATCAGTAACCCTGGAAAGTTTTCTATTCGAAACATGAAAGAAAGTGCATTGCTACGGGGCCTCAAGTAGATTGGTTTCTTGACAAAATTGACACCATCTTTCTACATATAGTTCGATTACAACTGATAAAAAATAACGATGGAAAATTAAATTTTGAAAAATCAACTTGATCATGAATTCATATGTTTGGTATCAGCAGACATTTGAGACTCGTTACCATCCGTTTTTTTGGGTCTAACCAACACGTTCAGGGGAGTGTAGTTACTGTCTCTGTTGGAATTATCGCTCCAAGGTAAATGTGAGGTCCCATGCTGTAAGTTGGGCAGGTCTTCCTACCTTCCTTTTCTTGAAATCGATATAGGTGTTTGTTGTAACGGATCATCGTTTTTCAGATCACTTCTGACCTTTTTTCAGTACCTAGTTCTTCACCTTCTTCCTCGTTTCACTTCTTGTCTAGAAGTGTGTGAGTGAGGTCCTCTTTATTGAAATTTTTGATAGATAATAATAATAATAATAATAATAATAATAATAATAATAATAATAATAATAATAATAATAATAATAATAATAATGAAGGCATCTACGGATGCTTTATTTCCAAACAAGCTTGATACCTATCGTCTTGTTCATTGGACTTTCAAATGCCTTATAACTAACACCAGGATGCCATGACGCTTTCCCCCGGTCAAGACCGGTACCCATTTCAGACACCTGGGGTAAAGTGGTGTATTGTGCTTGGAATTTTTCTCCTATACCAACAGAGAAAATCGCCACCAGCGCCGCGACTCGAACGATAAGATTGAACAAGGCATCATTTCTCACTTATTGCCCAGGATAACTTCAAAATTGCTTCTTGAGAAAACGCACAAAAATTTCTCTATCGGACCCTATATCTGAAAGAAATTTTTTGTTACTACTCATAACTTTACCTAAAGAGTTTATTCTAAAATCAGGTCCGGTGAAAAACTCCTGTCAATTTGAGAGTATAATTTGATGCTTTCGAGAGACCATTCTTCGTTTCTGTGTTCGCATATTCAAGTGAAGTTTATTCGATGTCGAAACGTATCTTACGGTGCAAAAAGACATATCCTCAAATGAGATACCGTGTTCACTGTTGCTTCCTCATGCAATAAGTGAGAAATGACACCTTGATGAAAATTAAGTAGTAAGTACTTTTATGATTGTTTCAGAAACATTTTAGGGATTTTCAAAGCGGCGGCTTGGCCGCTTGCTCGTCCTGTAGCTCAAATCGGTGCTTCAGTTTCGTATAAAAACATCTATCCCTTCAGTAGCGGTGCATTCCTTCGAAACGGTGAACTAATGTCTTCAAACACTATCTGTTCAACGTTTAATAAACAATATTAGTGAAGAATAATTCTCTTTTTATTATGCCTGATGACCATGGTAACGGATTTGAAGTTAAATTATGAAATACAAGTTAAAGTACGCGAAAGTATACAAAGAGCGAAAAAAATTGAATTTTCTAATTAGAATCACCTCAGGGGGATACAACTATTGTATCTAAGGGAATTAGCGCTCCCAGGGGAAAAATGTGTGAGCGCCCGAGCTGAGAGTTAGGAGTCTTTTTTTAAAACTTTACAATACATTAAACACATATGCCGACTTTATTTTATTCTTTGTTCTTCTGCTATTGTTTCCGTTCTGCTTTCTCGGAGTGCTCACTGTTAGTAGAACATTGGTTCCTTCAGTCGCTGAGTAAATACAGTGGTTGCTTGCTGATTGTCTTCCGATGCTAGGTACCGTTTGGCAGCGGGACTTCAGAGGCTTGGCTCGCCGCGAAATTGTCCATTTCAAATTGTAACGTTTATAAATAATAGAACACCGATAAAGAACTCAGGGGGAGAACGTTAATTTTCATTATTTGACATAAAAGGATGAATTAATGAATTTGCTTCAGTACTTCGAGTAGTCAGTAAATAGTATGTACGAGTACGATTGTGATTATACGAACTATCTATTACTCGTAAAAATTTCCTTTGGCGCCGTTTAACTACTCGAATGAGGCGATTAAGCTTTTACGAGTCCTACGCAATTTTTTACGATATTGCTGAATATATAACCAGAATTTTCACGCATGTGCTAGCTGAACGAGCTTGGATTCAAGTGTTAGCGTTCTTCAGCGACAAAATTAAGGAATTTCTTTATTCGTAGAACTTGTGGCTCACTAGGTTAGAACTAGTCTTGTGAACATTTTTTTCAGCGTGATAATCGACCGCAAAATTTTTGCCAAGTAACGGTTGAACTTTAGTAGTTCTTGCAGGTAAATTACGTTCAGGTAAACATGAGATGGTGTCTAACTCAGACACCATCTCACGCGTGTGTTTTGTTGATAATCGCGCTCATTGTTGTCGAGTTAGTAGTTCTGCAGAGGAGCTTGCGCTGTAGGTGAAGTCGGGAAAATACTCCAAATTTTTATGAAGTTCTATAATTGAGTCTCAATAGTTCGTTCGTTTTTTTTGTAACTTAGGACCGTTCACTCTGAAAAAAAAAACCGCGTGGCGCAGAAAAATAGCCTTGCGCTACTGCTGGGATAATAACGGCCTGGTAGCTACGCACTGTGCGGAGATAACACTAAGTTCACTGCTCGCTCAAGTGTCAGAAATATATTGATGCACTTTTCCGGTTGAATTATTTAACACCGCGTTTGGGGTGACCTGAAAACTTAATTCGTGGCGGGTTGAAGTTCAGTGCTCTTTGAAGTGTTTAATACAGATAAGCTGGCGTGGATTACCTGTAAACAAAAAGAACAAGGTGCATTGGCCAGGGAGGCTGAGGAGCCCCCGCCGAATTCACTCCAACGCCCAACTAAAGCTTTTGTTTCGCTTGCGTTGCTTCGAGTCGGAGGTTTAGCCTATCACAGTCTGTGAGTCTAAGACTTGTTTGTTTTATAAACTCGTCAACTTCTACGAACAAACTTCATCAGTATAACATCGCGCGTTTCGCTGAGAGTTGTTTAGCTCTTATAAGCTCAAGTCAACATTGTCGTCATTGTAAATTTCTCTTCCTCATTCCCACTTCTTTTGAAAGTGGAGGAACTATTCTTTAAAGCGCATGGTATTTCCGTAGTCTGATAAAAAAAAACGTTTTCGAGAGAACAGTATCGGTCTGTGTGTTCTTAAATTCAAGTGAATTATATTCAATGTCGAAACGTATCTTATGGTGCAAAAAGACATATCCCCTCAAATGAGATACCGTGTGGCAAAGATCCGAATGAAAGTACACGAGGGAAACTTTCTGTGTACTTAACTGTGTTTAATTTCTGCTATCGTTCATGTTGTAGCCAACGTCGGTTATGTAGGTGTACAAGTAGGGGTGGACGTGTTCTGTGAAATTCAGGCATGCTATAACTCTTAGTGCTAAGAAAGAAACTCTTTAGTACTAAGAATTTGAGTTGAGCTTGAAAAACTTCACTCTTTGATTACGATCGGACTCTTACATGAGCGTGAACCGGGCTACACCTAAACGGTTAAGAGTGCTCCTAATGTTGCTGTGTGAGACTTGATAATCGTATAACCGCATACTTGATATTAGCGCTCAATGTTGCTGCGTGAGACTTGATAATCGCATAATCGAAGACATGATATTCGCGCTCAATGTTGCTGCGTGAGACTTGATAATCGCATCTAACCAAGATACTCGCCTATGCATCCAAGCTACTTTGGTCATCGAAGTAAAAATAAACACGGCTGCTCGATTTATTGTGGTGATGTGATTGTCGAGCGTCTTAGTATTTCGATCGTATTTTACTCTCGAAGATCGAAGTAACGTCCATCGGGTTACGTTATTCTCCAAAACATTTTTGCCTCTAATTAATAATTTTTGCTATGAAATAATCATATTATATGCTTACGCCAGCTGTAGGCTTCAATATCGGGAAAAAAATGATATTTATTACTGTAATTTATCGAGTAATATTCACTGGTTGTGAGATAAAGCATCCTAGAAGAAAAATATTTTCTCTATTACTCCTTCATGACCAGATGGATAAAATATCTTCCGTTTCGTACGGCTGTTTCATTGGCGAAACTACTTCTTGATTTTTCTTTTTTTTGAGAGAGAGAGAAGTATTATACTTTCACGCAAAGTGTTTCTGCGTAACGTGTTATAATTTAAATAACTCATTGTGCAATTACCGTCATCTCAGATCTTCGGTTTCAAGTCGTCTTTCTGCTTCATCGAAATTTACTGTATGTTTTATGAAAGATTATTGATTACACATTATTTCCCCTCAAGGGAATACAGCTATTGTATCTAAGGGAATTAGCACTCCCAGGGGGAATATGTGAGGTACCGAGCGAAACGTTAGCTAGGCCTTCCTTTTGTCTAAATAGAATAGATTTTGTTTTGTTACGGATCATTTTATCGGTTCAATGCTGTTCTGTTATTCAGCACTTTCAACTCTCTTCTTCATATCTCTTTTCAAGAACTTAAATTCTTTCTCAATTTTTTGTTTCTATGCACCTCGTGCATAGATTCTGCATTTCCTTTTAACTCCATTCTTAGGGATGCCTTCCTCCTTCCTCTCTGGGAAGCTTAAACTAACATCTGCTCTAAACTTACACATTCTGTATGTCTTAATTCCGTGGCTTCCTCCTGCCGACCATTAATTCCATGTTATTCTTACGAAGCGGCTGGTGCTTCTCCCAGGCTTTCGGTGAGAGCTAAAATAGAGGATGTGAGCCTGTATAAATAGTCCTCTCAGATGGGATGCTTGCCAGTGTTGTCAAGAGGTCACCTTATGAAAAATTTGTTCGTCTCGTTTGAAAACCGGTGTAACTCATGAACAGTTGGTACATTGCAGGCTTACAAACTCGTGCTTTTTTCCTCTGGAGGATCACTGTCGCTCCGTGTGCCCACTATCATTGGCAAACGTGTGATTTGTTGTTGTCGTTTTTTTACAGGGTTTATTTCCACGGTCGTTTGGTCGTAAACGTTATAACCAAAGTATCAGTGCGTCACCGAACTAATACATGTCGGGACAAACAGCTAAGCTTCCCTGACGATGAAAGAGTACGGCCGTGGTATTCTTTGAATTAAAATGCAATTTGTAGCGTATTTTTCTCGCGCACACGGCTCGTTCTGCGAAGATGAATTAGTACAACATGAGGACAGTTGGTCTTGCCAACTATGAGCCTGCCTGCAGCCGAGGTGCTGCTTCTTCTGCAGTTCGTAACTGCCTGCTGCTGCAGTGACGGTGCCTGGCTCTGCCCCTGTGACGTGCCAACTTCTGTGGCCCTGCCCTTGCGTTGCGGTGGTGCACTTCGGTGCCTCTAGTGTAGCGTGACCATAACTTTCAAGACGGTGCTCTTACTTTTAAGTAAAAGCCAGTGTGGAAACGTTAATTTTTTTTATTGTTAGCCGGTCATTCGAATTTACATGAACGTTTCTTTTAGCTCATAGAACAGATAAGCTTGCTTCTGAATGGTTTTGAAACATAATTTGCGTTTGCGATTTCCGAACGTGCGTTTCACTAGATGAGTGTTGCGTTCTTTGGTCGACGCTTTATTCAGCGTGTAGGAGTGTTGTGTTTATCGCAGTTTACGAATGTTTTTGAAGGTCAACGTGCGTTCAGATTGTTTGTTTACGAAGCCATATTTGCGCGAGTGGAGCTCAGGCTGAGTTGCTCTGCCATGTGTTTCTTCTCTAGGGAGCGTAGCTCCGTCAGTCTACCCGGTTGCGTCACTGAAAAATTCGAAGGGTCCCATGGACGCTAAGGTTCCGCTGGAGGGCCAAGAGAGCACGCAGCTCCTGCGACGTCCTTCGCAGCAGCCAGCACACCTGCATGCATCTTACGGGGGTGAAACGCATCCTTCCGAGCTCTGCGCCGAGAAGGAACTAAAGAGGCCTTGGTCATACGGGGGCACTTCGAAAGGCGATCTGCTGGAGCCGCCGTCATACCTCAGCTCGCAGAAACAATTGGATGAGTTTGAAGAAGTCATCAAAAAGATGGCGACAATGACACGCTGTCCTCCTCCATATCCCGGTACTGAAACAAATTTCAATTCGTCTCAGGTTTCAAATGACTGTGATAGTTATACCTCGCACAATTTTACCCCTCTCAGCTATGAAGACCAAAGTTCGTACGTTCAAGATCGCTCGTGTGGCAATAACTATCCCGAGTCGTATGAATTTTCTGGGTGTTTCAATAGTCAACTTCCAGGTAACGAGTCGTCGTCTGAATGCATCAGCAATTCTTCTAATTATTCCGACTCTCGCGTGAATTCAACAGGACTTCCCGAACTAGTCACCAAGTCCCACAATGACCAAATACCTTCTCATGGTAACCCGGCCGTGTATCCTAACCAGAACTATCCGAATCATGTTCCTCCGCCGTCCAGTTCTTCTCTACAGCCGTCATCGGTGACTTCAGCTGCAGTTGAAGACAGTAAATCTGGAAGTGTTATGTGCAATAATTCTCTCCAACCTACTTACTGTGGAAACCAGCAAGGGATTACTCCATCGCAAAGTCGACAGGCTCACAACTCACCGAGACCGTCTCCGTATCCTTCGCCTCTTACGTCTCCCAACCCTGAGACTCCTCCTCCGTCCAATCCACCATCTCGACGTTCATCACTGAGCAGACTACACCAACAAGTGCCTGTATCGCCGGTCAGAATTCACGTGTCTGCACCTTGGGAACCCAGATCTCGACCTGTGCATTATAATCCGTAAGTGATACTGAGTGTGTTACAAAATACTTGAGTGGATTCTATTCCGACATGTTTGTACTGCAAACGACCTACTTAGGGCACTTGTTTAAAATAGGTTATTACTGAGCAATAGGGTTGTGAAGGAGGAGAGAGCTGTAGCGAGGAATATATCAAGTTTACAGCAGCGATAGTGCTCTATTAAGTAACTCGACCCAGTTCACGAGATGTTTGGGTCGTCTGTACCCATAGGGATCATACGAGATTACTCGTATTATAGAACGAAATGAATACCAGAAAGTCAGTTAACTCTTTACTTATGCTTTCTTCAGCTGTTTCTTGACTTGGTGGTAGTTAAAATGGAAAAATCTCTGAAGTCCTTTCGTTTTCATCTTCTAGGAACCCGCTTGATTCTGCATGCCCACCTTCCATGAGAATACTTAGTGAGTTGCTTATCTATCCTCTGATAAAACTATATTGCATAAATGTACTTCGTATTTAGGTGTTTTTGTTTAATTCTGTGTACTTCATTAGCAGTCAGAAATTAATATTGTGTGTTTGACAGTTTTGTCACATAGCGATTTATTTCGATGTTGGCGAGAAACAAATTATAACTAATTCAGAATATTATTGAATCACCTGCGTTTTCTATGACAAAAACAAACTAAAGGAAGTGGCTCCCTTTTCAAAAGGGAATCATTCAAGCCTAGGAAGTTGGATGGGGTCAATGAGAATTAGCGCTCCCAGGGGGAAGATGTGGGGTCCATAGCTGATGCTTACGTAAATCTCAATTTTTGTTGGGGAAGGTTTTTTTTTTGTTCCGGGTCATTTTTTTTTTGTTCACTGCTCTCTTTATTCGCCATCTTTTATTTTCTTCTTAAACTTCTACCTTGTTTCGTAAATTTCTTTCTATTTTGCTGTTTCTATGCACGGAGTGAAGAGGGGACGCGTCATATGTAAAGATTCTCCGTTCCCTTAATTCCGTACTAAATGATGCTTCCTCTCATCGGAACACCTTTGTTGTGAGTAGGAAGGCTTGAACTAGCTAATATTCAAATTAAATCTTGTATAAATTTGAGGTTTTTGTGTGAGTTTAAAATGCAGTAGCTCCTCATGTTCAAATTCATGTATAGCGGAAATTTTATAGCTTTTTTTGTGTTTTCTACAGCCACCACGGGAGTTATATCTTGAATTTTCATTACCTTATTCAAATAAATCGTGAAAAACTAGCTTCTATTATTAAATTTTTCCGAAGTCATATACCTCAAATGCGTAAAATAATTTTCGAATGTCATTTTGGTTCTGATTTTGTTTTTAAATTTCATTACTCATGAAAAACCCCGATTGCATTCGAGTGTGGCTAAGCATCCTCACGCTCTCTGTATCTATCAGGTGAATGGCACCCAATCTTTGTGAGGTTGCGCTACCAAGGAAACGCATTGATGTAGCTTGCATCCGACTGCTGGTAATGGTACATTTTACTTTCAATTTGTCGCCTGAAACGAAATTCGTGTTCAAGTGCATTCCTTCGGCAGTGATCGCGACCTTTGTTCTCTGCCTTGCACGTGTCAACGAAAATCAAAATTGCACGTGTCAACGAAACTTTTTTTTGTGCAAATCGAGTACTCTTCCTGGCAGTCCAAGATACGATCTGAAACGAGGAAACGCAACTCGTACCTCCTTTTAGACATTTGAAAAGAAAATTAATGGGTAATGTAAACAGTCACAAGGTAGTCCGTAGCCAAAACTACTGAAGGATTAATTATTAAATGTGTAAAATTTAAATAGTTGAATAATTTAAATGGTTATTAAATAATTTTATCTAACACGCTGCTAACAATGTCGGAAAACCGGTGAATTATTTGAATCCAAGTCTCGTGGACGCTGTGCGATGGGACTGAAAATACTGAGACCATTGTATTATCTGAATGGCTTAAATAATGCATAGCTTGGATGCCTCAAGCATGAATGCTCTAAAAGTCTGGCGCTTGTCAAACTTTTCGTGTGGTGCGGCGGGGGCGGGCCTTGGCAGGGCTTCCCTCACTGCTGTCAATTACGACAGTTCTAAAACATGTCCGTCGAACTCAATGTCACATCCGTAAAAAATGTTTGGTAGTGTAATTCGTGTCAGACTTGTCATATATCATATCCACTGAGGTCTAGCTGAAACTAGAATGCCCGATCCACGAGGCACTCTTAGGGGGAAATGTGTAAGGGCCCGAGGCCTTCTTTTTGTAGACATAAAGTGGTATTTGTCATGCTAAGGACCACCTTTTCTTGGTTCACTGCTGTCCTGTTTTTCAGCACCTTCTACTTTCTACTTCAACTTTTAGCTTGTTTCGTGAATTTCTTTCTCAACTCACTGTTTCTATGCCTCTTCTCATAGATTCCGCGTTCTTACTAAATGGTATCTTCCTCCTTCCTCTCTTCGATAAACTTTTTGTTGTAGCGGTTAGGGAAGCTTAAACTAACATCTATACGAATCCGATCCACAGTTCTAGCGTCATTCAAAGCTCATTCAGATACTGACTCTTAACCCTTTAACGCCCCAGAGGACACCAGTGTCCTCTTTCAAAATTCCCCTTCAATATATTTTATTTCTTATTCAATTAGTTCCCTGATGTGTTCTTTGAAGTTCTCTGCCGAGTGGCAGTTCTTATCCCATCCTGATATCGGTGACTGCCAGATGCCAGCGCCAGTTTGGTGACGGTGGTTGTGTTAACGGTAATATGAGTACAAAAATTCGGACGTTAAAGGGTTAACAGTACTTAGTTTGATTAGTTTGAATGTTTGATTCTGAACTGCAGCAGACTCCGTTATAATGCTGAGTTGTTCTCCAGATACTGTTTATTTATTGCAGTCCATGATCATTTTTTGTTAATGGTGACAAAATTCTAGCAATTTCGTGCATGAACGTTGAATACTCTTCACTGTGTTTCTTTTATTTTTTCATGTCCAAAAGACGAGAATAATCAGATCAGATGCTAACATCATGAAATGCATGTACATTTCTACAAATATAACGACAATATTAATAGTTGACATTGGAACTTAATTTGCTTAGCGCTGTTTAATAGTTATGCATCAATCAAGAAGAGTAGAGCTAAAATGTTCGCTAATGAGCTGTTGTGATGACATTTTCTCAACTGAGCATCGGTAAACCAGACTTACAAAAACTGTAAAGCAAAATGTCACTGTGGGTGGCGCTATCAGCTTAGTAAATATTTTACGAGTTTAAAGTTACTGTGCATTTTGTGATTTTGCGGGACTTGTTGCTATTGCTCTCAGATGAAAATGACGGTCAAGGATGGTAGTTGCCTTTATTCGTGCTCATTATCTTCAGATACTAAGAGCCCCTCAGGGGGATACAACTATTGTATCTATGGGAATTAGCGCTCCCAGGGGGACTATGTAAGGGCCTGAGCCAAAGGTTAGGTAGGCTTTATTTTTGTTGAAATAGAATAGGTTTTTATTTTGTTACGGACCATCTTTTTTCGGTTCACTGCTGTCCTGTTTTTCAGCACCTACTACTTTCTTCTTCAACTTTGATCTTGTTTCATAAACTTCTTTCTCATCTTACTGTTTCTGTGCCCTTTCTGCATAGATTCCACGTTCCCTTAACTCCATACTAAATGGTGCCTTCTTCTTTCCTCTCTTTGGATCTCATTTGTTGAGGATAGGGAGGCTTAAACTAAATAATAATCTAATCTAATCTAATCAGATACTAAGAGAGTTAGACTGACAAAGATGTCTTCTCCGGCGTATCCCATGAAAATGACTGTCAAGGATGATTATCTTCAGATGCTAAAGGGGTTAGTCTGGCTAAGATGTCGCCTTCGGCCTATCACATGTAAATGACGGTCAAGGATAATTATCTTGAGATGCTTAGGGGGTTAGACTGACAAAGATGTCTTCTTTAACCTATCAAAGCAACGTAAAGCTCTCCAGCACTCAGCACAGGGAGGGGGACGCACGATTATCTTGTCTGCACACCCACGGGCCTACGCTCTGCTATCCTCTGCAGCGTGCAATATAGCGCCCTTAGCTGCTTTGTTTGTGCCTCTCAAATACTTTATCCGTTGTTAGTTGAATTTAAGTTAGATATTTATCTAAAGTTCAAAGCCAGCTGTTGTAAGGATTTTTCAAAACATCATATATTAACTGGATTGTGCCTGGATTTATGAAAATTGAGTTTGTAACTACTGGTCGGTCAGCAGCAATCTGAAAATCCCCTCCGTGGCCACCGGTGGCGCACGATGCGGGCAAAGTGTAAATACGATCATGACTTTGCGAGCTTGAAGTTTTTATCTTTGCAAGCAGACTTTTGCGGAATCGGAAACAAACTGCCTATTCTGACCCTTCTAATTCAGATTAATGAATTCGAGCCCCCCGTTACCCGACGAGTGGTTCCGAATCTTCAGTTTCTGGAATGACTGTTTTTTTGTTGTGTGATAGGGCGAATTCAATTACAATCATGTTGGATATGCGAATGTGGCCATTCATTTTCAAATTAAGTTACAAAAATATACAATCGATCTGATCCAGTTCATATTTGATTATCAAGTTGTTCGAGTACTGAGGAAATATGGGTATCTCGGGAAAATCAGTATTTCTGAGCTACACGTACTTGAGGATTATGCTGATAGCATTTTTCTTCGTCATTCTGTCTCGAGGAAATAGTGTGGTGAATAACAATAGTTACAAATCACAAAATTAGCAATGCTGGTTTCAACATGCTGTCGTAAATTCTTGTTTGTTTTTAAGCATGTCTTATTTCTCCGTTGTGTTGTTCTTCTTTTTGTGAAAGAGGCCGGTGTATCATGGAGCTTATTTAATCAAGCAATATTTTTGCTTCTATGCTTCATTTTATCATTTCGTCAGATCGTGATACGCCTTTTTAGTGAATCGAAACGTGAAATTTTACGCCCTTGTAGTTAAACCCAAACTTGACCTTCACTTACTTTCTCCTATACAAGAAAAGGAAAGAAAGAAAAACGTTTATTTTCCAAGTTGCCACATGAGATACATGCCAACATATTGGGTTTTAAAAGTTTCTTAATATAGGACGTCCTAAAACAAAAGTTCCGTACGAGGAGTACTAATTGACACACCATCAGAGGTGTACAAATAGATAAGCCGTACGAGGCACAATAATATACAAAATACAATCGCCTAACTGAAAGGAAACGGAGGTTTAACCTTTAAGTTTAACATAATTCTTTCTTCTTGAGCACTAGAACCCCCCTCAGGGGGAAACAATTATTTTATCTATGGGAACTAGCGCTCGCAGGAGGACAATGTGAGGGCCCGAGCTGAGAGTTTGGTAGGCCTTTTTTTTGTCGAAATAAAATGTTTATGTTATGTTAAGGACCACCTTTTTTTCAGTTAACTGCTGTCCTGCTTTTCAGCATCTACTACTTTCTTCTTCAACTTTGGTCTTGTCTTGTTTCATAATCTTCTTTCACAACTGTTTCTATGCCCTTTCTGCGTAGATTCCGCGTTTCCTTAACTCCTAACTAAATGGTGCCTTCCTCTTTCCTCTCTTCGAAACGATTTTTTTAGCGGCAAGGGAGGCTTTAACACTTTGACTGCGATTACTTAATATTGAGTTCAACACCAAACTCAAATTTAATGTCAATTGTAGTAACCTATTTGGAAAATTTCAAACATGAACTGGATCGTGCCTTCATCTAGCTGTGATTAAATATTTATAAAAATTTACTTCGCGACTACTGGCCGGTCAGTAGTATTATGAAAATTATCTCCGTGAACCACCGGTGGCGCACGTCGCAGTCAAAGTGTAACTAACCTCTAATCTAACCTGTGAAGGTGACAATCAGTTCGTATGCTCGCATCACACTAGCCACACGGGTACCAAAAATCCAAGTTGGTTTTAAAATGCTTTTGATTACGAAGTCCTACACGAATTGCGCCTTATAGTACGAATTTTTGACCTTTGTCCCTCTCAATTAGTGTGTTTATTAATCTTCCATTTTCTCCATCCTCTCAAACAGTGCACCTGATATTTATCGAGTGCTTGGATTCAATGTACCTGATATTCATTGAGTACTTGGGTTCAGTGCACCTGATATTTATAGAGTGCTTGGGTTCAATGTACCTGATATTCATTGAGTACCTCGGTTCAGTGCACCTGATATTTATAGAGTGCTTGGGTTCAGTGTACCTGATATTTATAGAGTGCTTGGGTTCAGTGTACCTGATATTCATGGAGTACTTCGGTTCAGAGTACCTGATATTATTGAGTACTTGGGTTCAGTACACCTGATATTTATCGAGTACTTGGGTTCAGTACACCTGATATTTATTGAGTACTTGGGTTCAGTGCACCTGATATTTATAGTGTTCGGGTTCAGTGCTCCTGATATTTATTGAGTGCCTGCGTCCAAGAACCAGAAATGAGCCGCTGTCGTCGTAAATTTGATTTTGATATTCAATACTTTATGTCAGCTCAATTCTTAACAAGTCTTGTGCCTACTCAATTGGTACCAGATTATTGCTAACATCAGATTATTGCTAGCATTTATTTATTTGCTCTTTGTGCCTCTGGGGAAATTGAAAAACAGCGTTGACATAAAGGAAAAGCTAGTGAGTTGCTACAATATCTCGTTTTGTAGCGCAATGTATTTCTTCAGTATCGATTGCGAGTGCAAATTTAGTAGGTTTTGAAAAATATCAGTTGCTCTTGGAAAAAATGTTGCTTAACTGTTCAGCTGTGTAGTAGGGAACCGAAATCCATATTCAGGTGTGTCATGTTCAAATATTCTTACTTGAAAGCATAAAATGCACCGTTTGCTGAAAAACAAATATAATGTAATGAGTCTTTACTGGCCATACGAACGTCTACTTCTCGTTACGCTATTTAGAATGAAAATACATGGTCAAATAGATTGAAAAATTAACGACTGATTACCAGCTAGCATAACCTTCGGAAGTTGCTTTTTTCGTCGTTTGCTCTCGAAGGTATTTGCATGAGCTTAACAGTATTTTATTCTTGTGACTTCTATGAATATTCCGCGTAGCACTGAAATGACGCAAATTTTTTCAAGAGAAAACATGTAAACAGCCTTGAAGTACGTTCGACGTTGGTGACCAATCGAGAGTGAAATGGCGGTGCAAAATAAATTATCAATATATTTGTTTTTACGTGGCTTTTAGGTTCGTTGTTATCAAGACGTAATCTGATAGCATGGGTGCACGAGTCACCATAAATAGCATTTTGTACCCTATAAGGCCTGAAGGTCGAATCGCTTGTCTGCGGGACGGTTCGGCCAACTCCTGTGTGGTGATCCCGTATTGTTCGGAAGTGATCTCGAACAGAGGCATTTTATTTAAATTTAATTCAACTTAAAAGTTTGTTATTAAATGCGTGGTATTTCAGATCACATTTCCCCTTGGCCTGGGATGAAACATTTGCCGTGGAATTATTTTGTTTTAAAATTGGAGTATTCTCAGACCAATCCGTAGAGGGAGTTCACTCATCTGTTGACGAGTTAGTCTTCAGGTCAAAAATAAAATCAAGTGCTATCAACATTTACAAAACACATCGCCTTTCAGTAGCACTGTACTACATGGTTTTGTTCAACTAATTTACGTTTTCTTGGGCTCATGATAACTTCTTTCTAGAGGAACATCCGCAGACGTTAATATTGTTGGAATACCTTCCTTAGAAATAACCAGACCTTCTCGGTTTTCTCATTTTTGTGACGATATTGTGAATTTACAGCCTAATTTTGCTCGCACGTCTACGTTAAATCACCTGTTGAGTAGAATCGTGACCAGCAATTTTGGCTAATTCACGAGAATCTAATTAAGACTTTCTTTATCCTCAAACTATACATTTGCTTATTTCTCCATTGCTGATCTCTTGCCAAAACTGCGAGCGGTACAGATGATTGTATCGTTTAGAAGTTCGGTGTTGCATGGTACGGTTGGATGCAGATTTATACGTGGTCTGTATACCATAAACATGAGCAGTATGTCCTTGTGGCGTGCCCTCAGCGTTCCCTGCCTGCTGCGGCGGTCTGTTCATCGTAATCCAATTATGTGAGAAGTATTTTATGTTTAACTCTGCGCAGAGTATACGAAGTATTCCTGAAATTTTTAGGGGGAAATCCGATAGGGGTGATAAATTGTAGTGGTTTTCTCCTATGAATCATGACTTTGATTTCGACTAAGCAGCAGAAACCGCTCAGCCTCGAGTCCGGAGGTAGTTTATTTTCGTGTTCTGTATTCTAATAAACAATATTTATAGACTTTGCGCATCTGTGAAATGTTCTATTATTGGTGTTGAAGTACCTGCACAGTGCTGCAATTAACATTTAAACATTCAAACTGACTTATACAATTTTAATTCCGAAATTTTTGTGAATATCGTTCTGGTTTTACTACTCGGATCGAATTAGAGACGATGTACAGAGGTCTTCATTGCGTGTTTTGCATACTTTCTTCGGTACTGAATAACGTTTTTTGTTGTAATTCCTTACGCAAACTTTTAAAACCATTCATTAATATTTTGTTTGGTAACTATCGCTTCAAAAAATTTAGTGTGTACTTAATCAATTAAGTTCCATCATTCAAAGAAAAATTCTCCTCTAGGAAACTGTTTCTGGAGTGTGTTGCGTTGATTCGTGCATTTTGGTCTAATTGGGAAATTTGGTGGGAAAGTTGTAAAGTAGTAACTCAGGCTACTAATTTTCAAGTGTCCGATTTTTTTAATATTCATGATTTAATGCATTCTTTTCCTTTCATACTTTTCTCCTGAAATCAGTCAAAGAGGAGATAAATTTGGAGGGTACACAAGTCTCAAAAATTCACAATTCGAATACCCAATGCAAGTATGGTTTTAATCAGGAACAAATGAGTTCTCATCACTAGTGTGCTGTTAAAAAAACTCAATATATTGAACTGCGTCTTGCATTAGCAGTGCATCTTTTCACGCAGGCGCGCAGACTATGTCTGTCCTCCAGCTAACTATGAGGACACGAGCTCTGGTCTAGTTCCAGTTTGTGGTCACCGTGGCATAGTGGTTAAGAACGCGCCCTTCACGAAAAGGTGTCGGGAGTTCGAATCCCGACGCCACGCGGCGAATTCTCTCCGTAGGAAAAAGGGAGAACTCAGGCAAAATTCCCCTCTCTACCCAGGTGTCAGAAATGAGTATCGGCTTGACCGGGTGTATTGCGTCCTGGTGCTAGTTATAAGGCATTTGGAAAACCAATGTACAAGATGAAATGTATCACGCTTGGTTGATTGGAATAAAGCATCGTTTCTAGTCCCGGTGTCCTTACATGTCCACCGCATGAGGAGCAGTGCTTGCTGCAGGTCGCGCTGCGGACCAGGTTCGCACTTTCGTTGTATGACGAACTATTCACTACTGTCCTGTTGTTTCAGCACTGACTACTTTCTTCTTCAACTTTTATTTTGTTTCGCAGACTTCTTGCTCAACTTAATGTTTCTATGCCCCTTCTGCATAGATTCCGCGTTCCCTTATCTTCGTACTAAATGGTTCCTTGCTCTCTCCGAAACGCTCTTTTTTAAGCGGTTAGGGAGGCTTAAACCAACATTTAATCTAATCTGCAATGCATGGCCGTTGTTTCCCATGGTCGTTCTCATCCAAGCGGTTATCTCGTCAGGCAGCGTGTCTTACTTATAAGTTATAACTATCAATAATGTTTTTTATTGCTATTTCCAAGTACGTCGTTCTTTTTTTGCTTTAATTATTTCTTCCCTTCAAAGAACATAGGATAGGCAATAGGTTTAGGTTTGTCAGGTGTGTCCATCCCGTGCTACCTGTAGAGGACTGGCGCCACTGGGGAGATACTGTTGAGTTATCTCAGCTGTAAATAGGCCTTTGGGTTTTCTTTCTTTCGTGTCCAATTTGTTTCTTTCAGTCTTCATGACTTTTGTGCAATCTCTTCATTGTTTTTTCCTGATTCGCTGTTTCTATACTCAGACTACCCTGTGTGGTTATACTCCTTATACATAGATCCCCGTTTTCTGTGAATTATGATGAATGGAATGGTGTTTTCTTTTCGCTTCTGAGATCGCCTTCGTTGTGGCTAGGGAGTCATGAACTAATATAACGATAATGAGGATTCAAAATTTCCTTAAGAAAAGCGAAAAAGTGCAAACTTGATCTGATCTAATGGAATGGCCGATTTTTGCGTTAAAATTACGTCAAAAGAGTTTAATGTCTACAAAAATATCAAGGTCTCGTACATGCGCATCTCTCCCAGTGATTACTTGGGAGATTCCCACGTCGATAATTTTTTTACTTTATCTTCGCGCAGTTACGGCATACAATACAGTGGAAGCATTTGCTCAATCTGTCTGCTCTTGGTATTATTTTATTGTTCGTTAAAGACGTAAAATATTTCGTATTACTTTGATTTCGTGATAAGATCAAGTCCTCTTACGGGGAGACAACTATTGCTGCTATGGGAACTAGCGCTCCTAGGGTGAAAATGTGAGGTCTCGAGCTGAGAGTTAGGTAGGCCTTGTTTTTGTTGAAATAGATTGAATTGTTTGTTGAGGGAGCCTCGCTCTCATTTTTTCATCCACTTTCTTCAACGTTTATCTTATTTCATACACAAGTTTCTTCTGTAACTTTCTGTTTTTATACGCAGAGGATCGTGTGCGGGAACACTCCTTGTCCTTAGATTCTGCGTTCCCTCAACTTCACACTAAATGGTGCCTTTCTCCTCGCTTTCTTTGGGACACTTCTGTTGCTGTGGTTTGGGAGGCTTAAAACTAGCTCACTATCTAATTAATAAGGTTGGGTTTTTCAGCTAAAAGTTTTTTTCTGTGAGATTCAAGAAGTGACATTACTGATCAGCGACCATGATAGAAGCACAGTACTGATGCCATGGCAATTACAACCTCGGTAACTTGAAAATTTGTGAGATTTACCAAGTCTCGTTTTTCTTTCTTGTTCCTCAGTCCTCCTGCGAGCGTTCGATCGATCCACACCAACTCGCGCACCTCGTTCAAGCAGCAGCTGATGAGGACGCAGCAGCAGCAGGAGGAACAGAGGCTCAAGCAGCAGCAGCAACAACAGCAACAACAACAGCTTCAGTATCAGCAATTAAACTCCCAGCAGCAACGAAGCCTACCCAGAGCTGTGAGTATTCTGGATGCGATACCTCAATTCTTGGAGTGCGGTTTAGCGCTAGAGATTCGCACGATTTGGCAGGCATTGTTCGTGGTTATTTATAGTAGACTGCATTTTGGATATTTTTATTTATAGTAGACTGAATTTATTATGTTATGAAGGTTTTGCTAGAACTGTAAATATTTTGAACGCGATGTCTCAATTCTTGGAGTGTGGTTTTAGTAAGCGCTTGAGATTCGTACAATTTGGCAGGCAAGGTTCTTGGTTATTTGGACTACATTTTGCTTTTGAATTTTTCGGGTTTTAAAGGTTCTACGAAAAACAATGCTGAAAAATATACTTCTGAATGTTATAAGGTCTGCACTGTCGTATGTATATAAGGGAAGAAGGAATTTGGTTGGATTTAAAGGAATTTTTACGAATAATTACGCGAGAGAAACACTTAAAAACCAGTGGGAACTGCAAGGAAACTTAGTTCTGGAAGTTCAAATTCTTGATCTCTTTTTGCATGCTCACTCAGTTTCTTAGATATCAATTTTTCTTGAAACACTTTCATTATGTTGAGCGCATGAATCCCTGAAAGTCTAGGTAGTTAGTATCTTTGCTGAATCTCGCCCTCTCCACAAATCTGCGACGTTATCGACGATAGTTTTTCATGGCCATTTGTACCTCATATAACCCCAAAGAAAGGGATCAAGTAGTGAAGAGTTCATCAAAAGGGAATGTTTTTACTTGAGACTTGGTGCGTCTGAGATTCTTTTCTTAATGCGGAAGAAGTCTTAGTGCAGAAAAAGAATACATATTGTATTTTACCGGTTCTTCAATAGACTTTCTTCGATAGCGGTGGCACTATTTTTGGATAGATAGCACATGCGACCATCAGGAATTGCTAGAGAATTAGTAACTCTAAAGACAGTGCAGGTGACCCTCGTAAACTGTGGAGATTTGTTCCGCACTCAATGATGTTCACTTATTGCGAATTTTCCATATTCTTTTTGTTAACACAGAAAACTAACGAGTTACCCCTTTACCCTTCGCTCGAATACGAACGAGCTCATATGCTAATGAAATACGAGTTAAATCTTTTCTAATATCAATTAATTTGTACACTATTTATTTTGCATAACTCACAGAAAAAGGCTGATAGTAAAGTGCTGAAACAATCAGCACTCGTTAGACACTAGACCGTACGATAAGGAATGCTTTTGATAGAAAGCTTGCTATAACTGGTAAAAAGTAGTAATGTTTATAGGTCTTGAATTTTAAATTATTGATTATCTATTCCCGATTAGTGTTCGAAATTATAGGCGATTCCCGATAAATGATTATCCAGTGATACTGTAAAGTTATGTCGGGTACAATTTTCAACACCAATAATTAGTTCGAATTTTCGAACTATTAATGAGTGGGGGTTTTACACTATTCTGCTCACTAAGAGCCAACATAACAACTGAGGAAACCTGTGTTTCTAAAATGCCCCACATAGATAATCCACATTGAAGTACCGCATTTGAGGGCCTGCACCAGCAACAGACATGCAAATGTAACACTTGTGGCAAGATGTTACTGTGAGCTTAGTTGAAAAATTTATTTGGGTAGGACTTGTTTTTTAGCTATTTTCTATTGTAATCATTAGTATCCGATGCATGAACGCCTCATCATTCATGTTTCTTCTTTGCTTTATTTATAACTTTCCTTTACGTTCAAAGCTTCACTTGCAGCTGTAAAAGACAATAATTGTAAAACGGTCTTCTGAATTGAGGACTTGAGCAAATTTCAGTATTTTTATAGGCGTGATTTTGCTGTTAGTGGCTAAATTGTTGAAAATTTAATGGGGCATATCTTTTTACTTCATGAGTTCTACTCCTAAAGGATTGAAAACTTCACGGTAGAGAGCGATTTTACTCGGGAAGGAATTCTCAGCTTCCTCAAACTCGTCCTGCTTGAAAATAGTACTTCAGCTAAAGAACATTGGAGAAGCAAAGTGTAATAGTTTTATAGTATGTCTAGCGAAATGCGCGTATGAATAACCGATTTATGGAAATTATATTTACGATCGATTTAATTATGCGAAATAACAAACTGGGAAATCTCTCATCTTAATGTTACAAACACAGCAAATTTGATTGGTGCTTGTCTCACGAACCCTTTAAATTTTTCGTAACCTCAATTTTAAGCAAGTTGTCGTGACTCTCCTGGGACAGACTTTCGTCGTGTTCATATAAACGTTAAGGAAGGGTTGTTTTGGCCAAGCAACTATCTTCTAAAAGACCCGACATTGAAGGAAATGCTCTCGACAATAAAGCGCAGCATCTCTGAACTCTGAAAACTACGCCTCGAGCTAAGCGTCGCCAACCACCAAGCAAAGCAGCCAGCAAACCTCACACACCCTCTGCGAACCCCCCCCCCAGTGGACTTCGGACTCTCTGCTACGTAGACGACGCCTGAACCCGAGATCATTTCAAGACACTTCCATATTTCTTCGTGTATTTAAACTTCTTCCTTGTTGACCTAAAATGTTGTTCTTTCTACATAAATTACTTGCTATTTAATTATAAAGCTTAATCCATTCGAATCATCTCCCACCGCTTGCTACTTTCTGTAATATTTTGTCGTAACAACTTCAAGTTCGGTAACGCGTCTGTTCCATCTCGAGACAGCGTCTCTCAGCCCCTTCTGGGCAGAGGGACACAAGGGCATTAAGGCCTGCGCCATTAAGAGAGTAAGACGTGTGATTCTCCCGCCTGTCCAAGCGGATAGGTGGGAGAGGGCTCTTTGCCCTAGAGTTCCAATGGCCGTTAAAGTCGTGCATAGACTATCTAAGTGCTTCTCTAGACCGAGCTAAGTATATCCCTCAATGTGTCTATCCATATTCTCGCTCATTTCTTGGTAGCTTCATGTCTAGGTGTAGGATAGCATCGTTGGAAGTGTTTGACGATCTTTACTTTTCAACTGTATAACTCAGCTCCGAGGCTCCACCTCATATAAGATGTTCTTGTCAGACTTCTCAATATGTTGATAATCTATGTTTTCATCTATTATTTCACGTTAAAGGCTTCACCTGTTTATTTGATGTAACAATGCGAATTCCAATAATTGTGTCACTTAATAGATCAGAATTAACGTAATCATCGAGATCTGTTAGTGTTATTGACATTGAATTAACGGTAAATCCTTCAATACGCAATGTACATTGTGAGCCGCTTCTTATTTCCGAATGTGTCATCCATTAGCTAATTGAAAGACGTCATCATTATAATATTAAATTACGTTGCAACCATCTAATCATTTACCTTTATGATGCCCCACTTAACTTGTCATAATATCATGATTATTTACAACTAATGACATTGAAAGGTCAAAATCTTGATTGAATCTTTATTGAAATAACGAAAATATAATAAATGAGGCCTTCTGTCTCGATCACCAACCTTGAGATACCTGAAATCGCACGATGAATAATTGCCATCTGAAAATTGGCCAACGAATGATACGTACATCGCTGAAAAAAAAAGAGGATATAACAAATGGAGGCAGCGGTGATGGATCCCGTTTCCGCAAGAGACCACTCGAAATAATTGTCACGTTACAAAAATTATTAAAATAATACCAAAAACCATTTCAAATCAAATTAAATTCGCCTCAAATACTTCGTAAAAAAAAAATTGCATTTTGATCGACCAGACGCAAACTCAATTCGTAATGGATGACTGTTCATAACACTCAGTATTGTATCAGGGTGTTTAGTAATCTATATCATTGTATCCCGTTTACGTTTGAATTGTCTCTATTTCGTGTCTATTTACAAATATTTTGCCATTTTATTTCAATTGTAAACCCATTTTACATTTCGTTTATTCGTGTCTATTTACTATAAGTTATTCATATGTCTAACCATGCTTTCTATTTTGATTTATTGCTATTGCGAATCTATTTGCATTTCATTTATTGTGTTTGTTTACTGTAAAATTATCCATGTCTAATAATCATGTTTTCTGTTTCATTTACTGATTTCTCTCCATAATCATGCTTCAAGGTTAACCATTTCTAATCAAAAATTTTAATCCCGATTAATGAATCTATTCTAAATTTCTTATTTCATTGCGTCGTTTTGTGTTGATTGTTCGTGTATTGAAATACCCAATATATGAAGCAGTTAATTCCAAATGATTTAAAATTTGTAAAGATCAAGCGTCATTCCATTGATTATTACACAGTTTTCTATGAGAATAATTAATTTGAGTTAGACGCTGTGAAAATTCATCTAGCCACCGTGAACCTTTCGGCGCCATTTTCTTTCCGACAAAGGCGTTGGAAGCCGCGCAACTCCGAGCTACGCAGTAGCGCAGCTCGGTAGCCTGAGTCATTCTTATAGCCTGAATCATATTCAGAGACCTACGTGGAGCATTCATTCTTTGTCATCCTAACTCCTTATTCGGAATCTTGAAATTCAAGAACTAAACTTCTAAAATTAACATCATTGAAATTTAATTGAAAAATCTCCTAAACGTTTAAAAATCTTATAAAAAAACTTTCAATTAAAAGTGCTTATTGAAAATTTCTTCGTACTCTCAAACGTCAGCGGAAGTTTATTTAAAATGAGTATTCCATTCAATTATAAATCTTTTCTACGGAATAACAATATCACATGCATTATGTACGCTCAAAAATTGATTTTACATATAAAATTTACGAATGGAGAAATCCTAATCTACGGATAATTTACTCTCGTGTCCATTTCTAAATTTCAATATTGTATTCCATCGATCGTGTGAATCATCCATTTGAGAAGATTGTTGTGCGTGAATGGTGCCTTGTGAGGTGTGATGGGTGTGAAAGCTGAGGTGTGGTCGAACTACGACGTGTGGTAGAAGCAGCCTCGACGGTGCTTTGTTTACAAACGTCGCTCGGTCGACTGCCCAGTCTCCTTTGACTCCTTACCGACATTCCTAAGCCCAAGCCACACTCTCTCTAACCACATACCCGCACGGCTGACTGACTCTATTCCAACATAGTAACAACGTGGCAGCACTTGATATTCAAATAGGATGCTCTATGTTTAGGATATTTTAGTATGATGTTCGAATGTATTTTGCGAGATAGCGTAATGATGAATTTTGTTTGTTATTCTTACTTACATATAATTCTTTGTCGACAAATTACTAATTTAAATTACGACTACCGATTAAATGTTGAGATAATTCTTTCATGTCTAGATTATTTTCTTTGTAAAGTAAATGTCGCGTGAATTGTAAAGTAGTTAATGATCTCTCAGTGCGAGTAAATTGATATTTCCTAACGAGGAATTTAATGATAATTATATATGTAAATGAATTCGATTCAAATCTGGATGGCGTGCAGTCCATTAAGTAAAAATTCAAATTTAATGCGTTATTAGGAAACATTGTATTCTCTCCTTCCGAGAATCATTATTATCATTGCTTCATAGTATCGAATAAAAACGGAATATAATTAAATGTAGGTTAGGAGTATGTCCTTTCTGTAAACATGAAGTTACTAAAGAGTGAGATGAGTGTGGATTGATGTTGCGAACGCCTGCGTGGGAAAAGGAGTGAGAAATTTGGGATCTCTAAAACAAGTGAATAACCATCATGGACCTTTCAGTCTTTGCTGTGCTGTGGACGTGAGAGGCAACTTCAGTCTACATGAGAAGCGCACTGCACAGAGAACCCCTGCCTGCTGAGCGACTACATGAACGCAGACTTCGCATACATCTGTGTGCGTGACTGGACGTACACGGCGGCCCAAGCAGCGGCAGAGGGCATCACACGTTCACACGGAGGCAGCGACAGCAGCGAGCGTCTCACTGAGGCGTCGGCGCGTACGTACGTCTGCGTGCGTGAGCGCACAGGACTACATCGCAGACTAGCAACAGCGGCGGCAGCAGCAGCGGAGCAGCGGCAGAGAGCGTCTAGGCTGGAACACTCGCATACAACAACGCGTCACTCAGAGACTTACCCTGTCTCCATGGCAACGCGAGGTAATCGAACACGCTTGCGTCTGCTCACACACACACTTGGCGCGCGAGGCACAGCTGGTTGGCGCATGACGTGATGCAATCACGGCGAACATCAAGGACAGAGGATACGACGATGAAGGAAACAGAGCGGCGATGTGCTGCGTTAATGGAGAGACAATCAATGATACGGCAACGTTTACATCATCATTTATGATGAAGAAAAGATGACGGTTCCAGCCATTAAAGGAACACGTCCACTTCTATCTTAGATCCCGTGGAGTTCTATAACTCGGAGTTTCTTCCTGCAAGAGAGATGAAGAACAGGAGCACCCTCGGTCTCTACGCGACTGTAGGGCAAAAAAGGATTTTCCATGAAGTTTTTCAACTTCACGACTGCTGCATGTGGTAGTCATGACGGCGTGGGAGATCACCGACATCAATTGTTAGGAGGATGTCCTGCCAAAGGACGACTAAAATTGTGTCATTTTATGGTGTCTCGTTTCAGCGCTTCCCAGTGAATGCAAACCACTTCCGTCACGCTCCGTATTTGTCTTCTCGGAACTACTTTTCTTCTGATCAGTAGTCGCACACGCACAGATCAAGAGGAAGGATAACAGCGAGCGGGAGCTCGCAATTTAAATGAGGACGGCGAGGATTTGTCGTGACTCTCCTGGGACAGACTTTCGTCGTGTTCATATAAACGTTAAGGAAGGGTTGTTTTGGCCAAGCAACTATCTTCTAAAAGACCCGACATTGAAGGAAATGCTCCCGACAATAAAGCGCAGCATCTCTGAACTCTGAAAACTACGCCTCGAGCTAAGCGTCGCCAACCACCAAGCAAAGCAGCCAGCAAACCTCACACACCCTCTGCGAACCCCCCCCCCCCCAGTGGACTTCGGACTCTCTGCTACGTAGACGACGCCTGAACCCGAGATCATTTCAAGACACTTCCATATTTCTTCGTGTATTTAAACTTCTTCCTTGTTGACCTAAAATGTTGTTCTTTCTACATAAATTACTTGCTATTTAATTATAAAGCTTAATCCATTCGAATCATCTCCCACCGCTTGCTACTTTCTGTAATATTTTGTCGTAACAACTTCAAGTTCGGTAACGCGTCTGTTCCATCTCGAGACAGCGTCTCTCAGCCCCTTCTGGGCAGAGGGACACAAGGGCATTAAGGCCTGCGCCATTAAGAGAGTAAGACGTGTGATTCTCCCGCCTGTCCAAGCGGATAGGTGGGAGAGGGCTCTTTGCCCTAGAGTTCCAATGGCCGTTAAAGTCGTGCATAGACTATCTAAGTGCTTCTCTAGACCGAGCTAAGTATATCCCTCAATGTGTCTATCCATATTCTCGCTCATTTCTTGGTAGCTTCATGTCTAGGTGTAGGATAGCATCGTTGGAAGTGTTTGACGATCTTTACTTTTCAACTGTATAACTCAGCTCCGAGGCTCCACCTCATATAAGATGTTCTTGTCAGACTTCTCAATATGTTGATAATCTATGTTTTCATCTATTATTTCACGTTAAAGGCTTCACCTGTTTATTTGATGTAACAATGCGAATTCCAATAATTGTGTCACTTAATAGATCAGAATTAACGTAATCATCGAGATCTGTTAGTGTTATTGACATTGAATTAACGGTAAATCCTTCAATACGCAATGTACATTGTGAGCCGCTTCTTATTTCCGAATGTGTCATCCATTAGCTAATTGAAAGACGTCATCATTATAATATTAAATTACGTTGCAACCATCTAATCATTTACCTTTATGATGCCCCACTTAACTTGTCATAATATCATGATTATTTACAACTAATGACATTGAAAGGTCAAAATCTTGATTGAATCTTTATTGAAATAACGAAAATATAATAAATGAGGCCTTCTGTCTCGATCACCAACCTTGAGATACCTGAAATCGCACGATGAATAATTGCCATCTGAAAATTGGCCAACGAATGATACGTACATCGCTGAAAAAAAAAAGAGGATATAACAAAGTTCATCATGACTATTATCGCAGGACAACTCGTTTTCGTGATCTTGGTTGGAGCGTTCAGGTGTGAAGTTCTCTTCTTTCAACTACTACGAGTGTGGAGGAGAAAAATTATCGTTCTGTGGGAAAAAAGTAACATTCTTCAAGAGTAAGTAGCAAGTACATGAAATAAATTACAACTCGGTTGATGCCTCCGCCGCCAGGCTTCCAAAACACGCTTAGCGCGAGGTGTCAAGCGACACCTAAGTTCAAGAACCCTTGTACGGTCGTTACTCTCGTCGATAAGATTCATATTTCAGGTTCAATTATCTGCATTTTTGTGTCATTCAACTTCTGTCTGCCAAGTGCCGTTCAACTTCTGAACTCGTTGGTTCACGAGTAAAGTACGATTCAAGTTCAAACTTGTCTTTTTTTGTGCAATATTGTTAAAATTCAGATATTTTTTATCAAGGGCAACAAAACTTGAAGGATGTTTTCTACCTTCCGTCTTTGGACGTTTTTTCTGTATGTTATGTGAAGTTCAACGTCAGATCTGTTTTCTGTTTGTTCAAGGGCTGTAAATCCTGGGATGTATTTCGTGTCAGTGATCTGCGGAAAACTTGAGACAATCGAGTTAACATGAATTCGACTTTCGTGCGCCACTTTGGTTAAAAGAAACCTCGTGGCCTTCGTAGAACTTTGCTAATTAGTTACTCATGGTTTTTGTAACTTCGAACTACTTGTATCAACATAAACAGCATTTTAGTCTCTCTCCATAATGCCTTAGGACAGCTTCGATTTCCTATATTTCTAACCGAAAACTAGAAAGTGTTCGGTGCATGAATGAGTAAATTTTTACTACGTACTAGGGTGGCGTGGTTTGGCCGTTCAGATAACCTGGGTGTGCATCTCCCAAAGGCTGTCACTTCATATCAATCATCATGCTATTCTAATGTTCAAAGTCGCAATTTGAAATATCCTGTTTTTTCATTCTTGCACTGTTTTTAATATTCGTCCTAAGTATCTAAGATATTATTGCAAAAGAGTTAAAAAAAATTATACAAAAAAATTGTCCTTGATCCACCCAGACACGTATCTGCGAAATCAGATATGGTCCATATGCGTGCTCTTTCATCACGCAAAAAACAAGAGTTATTTTGGAACTATGTAGGAGGTGTAGCTTTGTGCCCTTTCTTCGTTTCGATACAATAAGTTCATTACATTTTTTCATCATATTTAATTTCGACGTGATTTTTCCCAAAATGTCGCGCAATGTTCAGATGTGTATTGTAAAATGATATCTAAAAATATTGTGTTCTTTAAATGGACATGCATCGTTAAATTAAATATGAAGTTAGAAAACGTATTCATCTCATTTACCTGCTAAGAAAACCCCCCCTTCGTTTCTCAGCATATCAATCAGTTGCCTTTAGAGTCACTTGCAATTCTGTGGCTGAGTGTCGTACGTAATCTCCTTTTCGGTACGAAAACTAAAGTTCTTGTACTTTACTTTCTACCTCGTGTTTCTCATTCAAGTTCTTCATGCGAGAATGAAATGTGACATTCAGATGTTAGGTGAGGTAATCAACTTGATAAGGCAAAGGGAAGATCTGTCTTCCCTGGTAACGGAGGGAGCTCGTAAGTGAAGATAAGTGAAGCATTAAAATAGAATACGGCTTTTGGCTATGCAATTGTCTCAAATGCTACCATCAAAGACCTTTAAACTACATAATTAAATAGTTTTTCAGCTGTAATATTACTTTCTTTCGTGTATTCAGTGTAAGTGTGAGTACCGAGCTACAAGAATTAAATTGTTGGGGTCCCCATTCGTTGAGTGTTCACGTGACTACCTTCTTATCAACTCCTCGTGTGACGCTGAGAATTGTATTGATGGCAAGTTTTCCTTGTCCATCTTTAGCGATACACAAGTTGGGGCACGTGCAGCCGTCGGATCGATAGGTAAAAACTGTTTTGGTATCTGCGAATGGCATGTTGTGGTGTTTATGTTGATGTTGTTTGGAACTCGTTTGCAGGTGGGAGACCCTGTTTCTGTCCCAGGCGCCGGTCATCACGTGTCCGGAGATGGTGGTGTACAGTCGTCCTCTGTGCAGGTATGATCATCGTAATCATTGCCTGAAACAGTGAAAGCTAGTGCAACGTCCAGTCCAAATTACTGTAATTTTGACGAAAAGTTGCCATCGTCCTCCGTGCAGGTACGGTCATCGTACTCATAGCCTAAAACAGTGAAAGCTAGTCCATCCAGTCCAAATTACTGTAATTTTAACAAGTTGCCTATAACAGTAGACAAAGTACAGTATGTTACAGTATAGGTAAGAGCAATGTGACTGTAAATTACTGTTCAAGTGAGGAGAGAACAAGGAACATGTGAAAGTAGGATTGAGAGCAAATTATTGTGTGTTATCGTACTACGTAAACCATGTTTACGTATTTTTTCCGTAAAGTTTGTAACATAATTCCATGATTAAGAGTAACAGTTTGGTCAGATTTCTATAGTCACCTGTGAAAGTATGAAGAAAGCAAAATTTAGATACTAATTCTGTTAAAAAAAACTGCGCTATGAATTTCCTATATCAATCTTGCGATTGTCAATATCAATATGTTGTATTCCTACTGTCGAACGCTGATGTAAGATTGATGATGATATTGAACGCTGATGTCAAATGCCGCCAGAACGTATTGGAATTCATTCACGTTGACTCTTAGCGTAGAAAAAGCGGCACATAATAAGCAATACTTTTACGCGAGTTATTCGGAAAATGTCCTATTTCTTAGAAAACATGAACCGTTACAATTTTTTCAAGAAAAATTTTATTTCCTACCCGTTTCCTAATTTTTCTACATATTTTCCACCCTTCAGGGAGATACAGCGATTTTACCTGTCAGAATTAGCACTCCCAAGGGGAGTAGGTGAGGTCCCGAGCTAGAGATTAGGTAGGCCTTCCTATTGTTGAAATAGAACAGGTTTTTTGTTATGTTAGGATCACATTTTTTTGGTTGATTGCTGTACTGTTTTTTCAGCACCTACTACTTTCTTCTTCGACATATCTTGTTTTGTAAACTTCTTTATCAATTTACTATTTTTATGCCCCTTGTGCCTATATTCCACATTCATTTGACTCTATACCAAATGTTGCCTTCCTCCTTCCTCTCTTTGGAACGCCTTTGTAGCGGTTAAGAAGGCTTAAACTAACATTCAATCTGATCTTCTACATATTTTCCATAATTACTTGAAGATTCGTTACAACGGTGTACAAGCTTTTGATATGCCCAAGTCATAGACGTTGTACAACGTTGCACAAGCTTTTGATATGCCCAAGTCATAGACGTTGTACAACGTTGCACAAGCTTTTGATATGCCCAAGTCATAGACGTTGTACAACGTTGCGCAAGCTTTTGATATGCCCAAGTCATAGACGTTTGCCACCAGGTCGGCACGATCACGGTTCATCATGGACATTTTTCCTCTGTTCTTGAAAGCTGGAAGCTCTCAGCAGCACACGCACTTGGATGTCGCTCGTAGCACTGGGGCCATAAACTTGACTTATCTGTAGGAGAATTTCCTCTGCCGAAACGTCAAATACCAAATCATTGACCGCATTTCACAGTTAGTGAAACGACGGCATCGCATATTAACAAATATGGCTGATCACAAATGGCTGATCATTTTAAACGTGTTGAACTGATAATGTGAACAACTCACTGCTTCGATAACAATGCAAAAGGCGTCGTTTGACGTGTAGTGGATGCCGGGAGTCGGTGCGTTTGCGCGCGACATTCATTAGCTACGGAGATTTGCATTTACTTGCTGAATAACTCTCGTACGAATGTCTTCGCTTATATATTTCTAAGATATTACGGAACTGGGTACCAGTGATTGGACGTGGATATATACATACTACAAGCAACAAAAGATGGCGAAAGTATTAAGGCATCGTTTAATCTAGATCTGTGTAGAGAGTGAACTGAGGCGTCTTGTTTCTAACATTTTTCTAACATACACCACACGTGTTGCGGCCACACTTTAGACACGGGGGAAGTATAAGGGTTCTCTTATCAGTCGAGTGTGAAGCTTTCTTTTTTTTTAACAATAGTGGATCAACTTCTTTAATTGATTCAGAAGTGTTCATTAGTTTGTAATTGACTCGTTCACATTTCTCTTAAGCTAATTTATTTACCTCATCGTTCCATAGGTGAAAAGACTTGTTGATTTATTTAAACTGAATGATATGAGTATTATAAATTGTTGTGAAACTCGCTTTGTGTTGTTTTCGTAGTTATACGAAGTAGTAATCTCTTCCTGCTTCTGGAATACTGTTCGGTTTCACTGTTATTAGAAGTGGGCTTTATTTTAATATATAACAAGTGCGTGGGTGTTCATGCTGTGTCTCACATTGTTGCCTGGAAGATGTCGATTGTTGTCGCTTGGAGACGATTCTGTGCTAGTAACTGAATGAAAAAATCCAACTAGCATTTTTTAATTATATTGCATTGTGAAAACAGGACATTTTGGTAAGTTCATTTCTGAAATATCTTCGTGCATTTTTCCCGTTCTGTCTCTGTGCGTCGACAATTATTTTTACAGAATGTTATATTGTTTCTCTTACATGTTTTTGCGCTTACGAATATTAGACATCCGTTTCCTCCGTCAGTGAAAGTCTCGTTCAAAAGTATATTCGAATACGTCATGTTAGCTAACCTCTTGCTCATCACCTGTTGTTGGTCGTTAGTTCAAAACCCAAAATGACTCCATTGATAGTTAACGGTCATGTACGCTTGTGCTCGGGTTCGTGGCTTTTACTGCCCTAGCTGCTGATTTGCCGAATGATCTTCAGCTTTTGTTATGGACGCGTTGATAGCTTATCTACTCACGAGAGCTACTCTTCATTCTTCCTTGTTAAGGGAGATGTGGTTGGCGCGTCGCGTCTACTGTCACGGATCTTTGGGATCGCCGCGTGTATTAGCACTCCCTTTATTAACCTCGCATGGAGGAATTAGCCCACCTCCCACAAAAATTTACCAAGTGTTTGAAACAATGGAAAAAAGGGTCATGGAAACTTATATACGCACATGCTTTTCAACTTTTATCTGTTTCATAAAATTATAAATTGAATTATAATTAATTATATGTTATAAATTTACTGCACAAACAAAAGTAAACTGACAAATTTTTGCGTATCTTACGCATGAATCAGAGGAATGAACAACAAAAAAAAACACTCCACAAGAACTAATCTCGGTACTGAGCTCTCTCGTAGGTCGTTGAACGAAATAGAATATAGAACACCCAAACTCGTTATTGAGCACTTTAATACAGACGAATTGAAAGCAAGGGTCATGGAGATAGTAACCAAATATCGTCAAGATGTAGCACGATAAATTATTAAGTGACTGCATTTGGCGTCTGGAGGCAAAACTCCATATTTTAGCAATAAAAGGGCGTTTATATCAAGAATCTGTACACCACCATGCCCTGAAGAGGAAGCGAAGAGACGATAGTACTATCAGCGCTGAGACTTGAGCTCGAATGATGCCGAGTCCTAAGCCTTACGAGGGAAGCACTCGTGTTATGAGGCCGCTTCCAACGAGTTTCTCAGGGAGCAACATCTGCTGATAATTACGCATTTAGATCCTATTCTCAATAGACATGATAGTTGTTAACATTAGCTGCTGATAACATTTTTACTAACTTTCGAAAGAAATCGAATTAAATTATGAGTAAGAAAGAATATTAAATAGATCCTGTTCTTAGTTACATTAGCTGCTAATAACATCCTTACTAACTTTTGAAATAAATCGAATTCAAATACGAGTAAGAAAGTATGTTAAAACGGAGAATTTCGTTCGACGTTGACGTCTCCCATCTTTGACGGCTGAAGGTTCGTTCGAACGTGGCTTGCTTGTATCTGTTAATGTGCGATGCCGTCGTAAATCCTGTAGTATGCAGGAACGTTGTCGGCGTATTAGAACGTCGGCCTCCGCCACACTCGAACTTAATTCGTTTCTGAATAATAATGGCGTCTGTGTTGATGTTGGAGCATTATGAGACGACTCGTAATAGTGAAATTTTATGCCCTCGTATTGCCATTTAAGTTAAAATCCACTATGTTACTCTGTGGTATCGTTAATTAACTGAGCGAAAACGGAGGTCAAACAACCAATGAATAAATATGTCATCCAAATTTTTATTTAGATTCTGAGAGCATTTATTCTATCGCCAAGTGAATATACTCAATCATTTACGACAGCGTAATTATGTATCCTTTTGCATCACTTGAAGGTTCCTTTTTCAAACGATCTCTAATAAACTGTCAACGATATTCCTTATATCTCAGGTAAAATTGAACAGTCACAACGGTTGAAGTTTAATTCTTTGTCAAGCTACTTTCAATAATGTTTAGCTTCACTCGAGTTTCGATGTACGCTGGCGCAGAAATGAACGCCCAGACGTGATCCCTAAGAAATAATAGAGTTGCCAGCTGCGGCAGGTGCTGTTACTTACTTGGCTGTGAGATTTCTAGAAATCACTGAGCAGCGTTGTGATTTCTCTAGAGAGAACCGTGGTGATGTGACTCTCGTTAGCTGGGCCATGTTTCGTGCAATATTATCCCTTCACTGCATAGTGTGTCGAATATGACACAAACTGAATTTTGCTGTGTGTAGAAACAATTGATTAAAACAAGTGATTTCTGCGGTTTGTTCCGCTAATGAGACATACTCTACAAAAAATAAAAGCTAATGAAACATGTTCGACACACCCCTCCAGCGGCAGAGTTAGTTTGAACTCCATTACAGACGAGTGCTGACGTTGCTAATTTTCTATTTCCGAAAATAATTCATGCAGTGAAGGGTTAAACCTTGGGAGCTCTCCGGTTGTTCTGTTTTGTTGTTGCTCGCTTGATTTTCGGGGTTAAACACATAATCTTTCCTCTTTGGCCCTAGTTTATCTTCATATAGTTGTCGAGCAAGTAATGAAACTTACCTATTTGTTTCTAGTTGGTTCATTTATGTATAAGTTGCTCTTATGCTCCAGGTGCAGTCGCTCCTTGAGAACCCGACGTTGTACCACGTCCTCCAAACACGCGACCGCCTCGAGCGGCACCAAGTTCCTGCGTCGAATTCATCCGACGGCGGCAGTCCGATAAATCCACCAATGGGGGCCACTACGCACCGACTCGGGCACCCTCACGTCACCGTTGTTTCGCGATCTGCAGTCGAGACTTCGCTAAGTTCGGGCAGTCTCAGCGCTACCGTCCACGGAAAGTCTAAAGGAAATTCCGTCATATGGCCTCGGTCTGACCCAGGCTCGACTATCAAGATACAACAGGCTGATAAAAGTAAGCTTGCAGATCTTATTTTTCATGACTTGAGATATGTTTATTACGTAGAAAGCTTTGAAGGCTTGCCATCGGAATTATTCAGTGGTCGGAGTTAAAAAGATTAATGTTAACACTAATGTTGCTTTGAATATATTCTACGTCTTTTTCTCTATGTCAAATTGCTTTGCAGGAGTTGTTGATGGGACGTCAGCGCCCAAACCGAACACGGGTTGTGTTGCTGCAAGCAGCGACACTGGATGCTTTCGAGTCCCTTCCGTGTTGCCTGCTTCAGGAGAGAACGCTCAGCACTTTGGGACTCCACAATCTGTGGAAATGACGGACGCATTCCCTGCCTCTTTTCGGGATAACCACACATCCGACGTCAACATGCAGTGTGTTGATGATCAGCGCTTGCATGAAAGATCTGCTGAAGAGACCTCCGTTCAGCACAGGTCTTGTCAATCGGCGGACAAACCGCCCCCTTCTCAGATATCATCTGGGGCGGCGTCTTGCGCACCTTCCTCTGGTGTTGAGCAAGGAGCAAATGCTGCGCCAAATTCTTTTTGTCATCAACAATTGTACACCAGAAGTGCTCACCAAAATCATTCCAATTCTTCGCGAGCTGTTGAGAACCAGTCGACCGTAAACAATTCTGCTGGATTGCGACACATGGCGCAGAAGGTGTCTCGGCAATTTTCGTCATCTGGGTACTCGGGTTCTCTCGGAGGAGCTCCTTCTCCAGCGCCCTCTGCCTCCGCCGTGGCGTCCGTTGCGTCTTCTGGACTATCGTCAGCCCCTGCATCCTTCACGTCGGATGTGTCTGAGGTTAGTCCTTGTGCTAGCTTAAGTGTAGCATTTCTTAAATTTTTTCGTTGCTTCAGTTGAAATCCGAGTTCAGTCCTTGTAGCTTAATTAAGCATAGCATTTCTTAAAATTTGTTCGTTATTCAATTGAAATTCTAGCGGCATAATCGTTCTTCAGTGTTAAAAAGACGAGATCGAGAAACTCGCTGATGCAAGGTAAGTTTTTTTAATCCATGAAATTCTAAGGACCATCATCGGCCCCCGCTTCCTCCAGGTCGGATGTATCTGAGGTCAGTCCTTGTAGCTTAAGCTGAACATTTCCTAAAATTTGTTCGTTGTAATTGAAATTCTAGCGGCATAATCGTTCTTCTGTATGACAAGACAAAATCGAGAAACTCGCTTATGCAAAGTAAATATTTTTTAATCTGTGAAATTCTTAGGCGGTAGCAAGCTCGAATCCGCATCTGTGTGCCTATGCTGCACGGCGAATTGCTCAATGACGAAACGTTTTACTGGGCTGTCATGAATTGAGAAACCTACATAATGAAGAATTTTTATTAGAGATGAGAGTATTACAGCTTTACTTCATGAAAAGCTTAGGGACCTACTAATACTCTCGCGGCACTTTTTTTAGCATTAATAGACTTTCTTTCTATTTTATTGAAATTTTTTTATGAGAAATATGTTAACGGGAATGTTGTATTAACGTGCTTAAATTTTCCATTGTTTCATAATCGTTCTGAGACGTCCGCTTCTGTTTCATTCGATTTAGGAGTTATTTAAAAGCTATTTGTCAGATGTCGAAAGTAAACTTTCCCTTTTGTCATCTACCGATGAAGGAAGTAAAACCAGAATCCTAAATGCGTGCTTAACCTTAGCGTTCACTTGGGAGGGATTTATAGGAAATTCTACAACCTTAAACCGTGAATATTTAGCTGCCTATAAAAAAAACGTTACCTCGGTGCATGAGCTCGAAAAAAACGCTTCTTGAACACTTACAAATCGACCGGATCAGACAGCGTAGCTCCCAGTACACTTAAAGAAAAAGCCGAAGTAATCGGCGAACCCTTCGTTAACATCTTCAATCGATCGTTCGCGACTGGGCTAGTTTTGGACTGGAATCAGGCGAATGTCATTGCAGTTTTCAGTAAGGGGTACTAACAACCATTGCCTAATCATCCTCGAATGTCATTTGGAAAACAATTTGAATATTGCTCTAAGTCTTAATAACAACACGTCTCCAAACCCAAATAAAACCATCTTGCAAACACACTTCACAGACTTCTTTGGAGAAGTCAACTCGATCTTTGACAGTACGAAAGCCGTATATCTTATATATCTTGGACTTTCAGAAGGCCTTCGATAAGTTCGCCACGAAAGGCTTATAGCCTAAGTAGAAGCCCACAGTAGTCAGGGGAACTGCTCTCGATGGATGCGAAACTGGCTCGCTGGAATCTCTCAATGATATTCACGAGCAATGTAATGACTGGACACTTGTTACTTCCAGGGTTCTCCAAGGTAGCGTTTTAGACTCCCTAATCTTCATGTATTTCAATGACTTTGACCTTGGAATTATGTGTTGAGTAAATCTTAAAAATTCGCTGGTGACACATGAAGTTGATCAAAGGACGTTCACTGAGCGAGACATAATTATTATTCAAACAGACTTAAATGTCGCCTTCAATGAACCGAAATCTGACCGATGCGCAATAGGGCATATTGAAAGTAATAATTCCACATACCACGAATGACACTCAACTCGAAGCAGTAGACTAAGAAAGAGATCTTTGGTTCACTTTCGCTAAATATCTCCAGCTGACATGAAATGAGTCTCAAGTTCAACAAATCAGCGAGAGCAAAATTCTTGGCTGGAAAGGAAAGAACTTTAAATATCAGTTGATATCTTGCTACCTCTCTATGAAGTGCTGATCCGACCACACCCAGAATACGGAGTGCAACTCAGGTTCCCGACCCTAACACAAGCTATCAACAAAACGGAGAGAATTCAGCGCAAAGCAACGGAAATGATTTCAAAACTTCCCAACCTTAGCTACGAGCGGCGTCTCCAGCTGACTAAACTAATTTCCCTTTAAACAAAGGAGATTGCGAGGTCAATTAATAGAGATCTTCGAATATTTTGCTAGCACCCCAGTCTAACTTTTTCGCCGCCTGCATGCATGTTTTTCACCGTTTTGGCGATTTAAGCGATTAAATCGCTTAGGCGGCGAAAAAAATGCATGTAGGCGGCGAAAATGTTAACTGAATCTAATGATGTTACCCCAGAAAAGAATTCCGATATTGAGGACGATGTCCGAACCTGAAACAACGGCCGGTGTAACGAGAAGTTATGGCCTTGTTAATTTGCATTAACAAGAGTATCTCGGTTCAAGGGAAGGCACATCTCCACATAACGCACAAACGTTATTGCAATTTGTACGAGTAAAACATAAACGCAGTGTTTACACAATGCACCACAATGAGCTTGCAAAAATTAATATTTATTTCGGGTTGTGACAAATAATTTGAAAGTATTAAGACTGTACATGAGAGAAAGTGAGGCACTTAATTAGAACAAACTACTTTTAAAATCGCTGTGAATAAGACGCTATAATAGAAGGCTTTGGAAACATAAGCAAAAGCCCATCCTACCCTGTTTGTGTTAACCCTGGAATATCAGCCTGGGCCATTTAAAATGTCCCATAAATAAAAACAATATGAGAAAAAACTATGCGACAAAATCTACCAAATTGTGCGGCAACTGTAACTTGACAACTCAGTCTACCAGGACCACTTGGTACGTCCTTGTTAAAATTCAGTTGACAAACTAACATGTTGTCAATGCGTATTGTCTATGTATCACTGCCAAGCATTTTTCTGTTAAACTCGAGCACTTTCCATACGTGGGCCCCATTTCATTGTTTACTTAACGGGACCCGAGGTTCTCTACACGCGGTCAATGTAGCGGCACAGGGCTTTTTGATATGTTAATTTTCTCGGCTGTTCTGTCTTTACACCCTTCGAATTATGACTGTCATGGCTGTTTCCAACTTTCAGCTTATTAGCATTGTTTTGGGTAGCCACGAATTTTTTGACTCCTTTCCAAAACTGCCTGGCTCATCGAAAACGTCTTGTCTCTTCCAAAATTTAACTTGCTCTTATTGCTCATCATGCGATGTGCATTGACGGTACGAATTTATCTTTTCGCTTTTAGTACTATAATAATTGTGCAGTACAGTAGGGATTATGGTCGCATTCTAAGAGCAGCTGTTGCTCATAGTTGCAGACCATAATTGCTTTAATGATCATATTGAGAGTAAGACTATTAGGTTGTCCGGAAAGTTCGTGACGATTTTTAAAGGAAAGTAAAAGGTCAACAAATGAAGCCCATTACGTTTTTTTTTCAACCAAATATGAACTATTTCGTTACACAATGCGGCTCTGTTTTTCCTTTAACTTAAAAACGCCCTTTTCTCAGAATTGCGGTGGTTTCATATAGCATAGAACTCAAAGCAAGTTTTTAACACGTTCCCCGCGTATTGGGCCATATGTGTCCCATTCGGTAAATTGCTCATTCACGTACCGATATAAATGAATAACATTTCATCTGTCTCGTGATCTTTTTAAAAAATAAACAATTTCCCATCGCCTGTCATTATTTACTCAAAAAGGTGCGTTTTCATTCCGTCTACAAATCAAATCACGCGATGAAAATACGATCCAAAAAGGGTCTTCTCACGCGAACCCAAGCTAAACAAAGTGCTAATGAATAGCAGATTTTGATAGGTTGAGGCTTTCTGCCAATTCTCGGGTTGTGCGATATGATTTATTCTCAATTAATGACTGATTCGGTTATCATTTGTAGAGGATGGTCTGCCTGAGCGCTCTTTATCACGAAGGCTACAATCTCGCGAACCACTCCCGTACAGTTCTTATGGATAAAGAATCATCGCCGTAAACTGCGCATGTTTGTTTTGTTGGTTGTGACGTATTTTTTCCTTTATGGAAGTAGAAATGCATCTAGTGCCGAAATGAATTTTTTATCTTTCATTTTAAAAGTTACAGAATTAGTACAGGTAGTAGAATCCACAACATTCTTCGGCAAAAAGATAAATTGAACTATGCTGTAAATGGAGGTGTAGTCAAATCCTATTTTCCAGACTCAAAGTCGGAAGATGAACTACTGAAAATCGGCTCAAACTTTCCGCACAACCCGATACATCTATATTGCAGGCGAGAAGTAAAAAGCCTGTACGCAGTTTTCTTAATGGTTCGAAATGCATTTGTTGTGAAGAGCAAAAATGTCCTTAAGCAGAGGCTCCGTTGTCCGTGGTTCAGAGTGAGGAAAGAAACAGATTTTCAACTGATCGAAGATGAAGAGGAAGTAAGGGGGCGTTCATGTGAGTGATGGATATGATGGATAAACCAGTGGTCTCGTTATGCTGACTAGCTGTAGAAATCATACTTCCTACGTAATTTGTAGTACTGCACGTTTCCTGATTACATCGGAGGAATATTTAGAGTTTGGTTATGATTATCACGTGACCAATATTTTTTACATTTAATCTGTTTGAAGCTTTCGCAATCGAACTCATTTTTCGGCAGAAACTGGAAATTAGGTGAGCAATTATTGAAGGGAACTTCTCATATTATTACATTCACATCAGCCACGCTGAGTCACTATAGACTTACCGAAAAAACAATAAATTCATCCTGTTCGCCATTTTATAAGCGTCGAATGGGCTTCTTAACGCAATGCAGAAAGTGCTGCACATTTTAACGCTTTAACCACCATGGGTTAAACTGAAGTTCAATATTCAACTCAAAATTAAATTCAATTGTAGTGAGAAATTTCGAAAATAGCTAACATTAACTGGATCGTAATTTTATTTAGCTTTAATTAAGTTTTCTACAAATTGAGATTGTGACTACTAGTCGCTTAGGAGCATTATTAAAAATTCCCTCCGTGTACCACCGATGGTGGCTCGCATGGGGGTTAACGTGTTAATGATAAAATCGACAACATATGAGGAGAATGTATGAAAAGAGAGGGCCGTGTATGGAGGGGTGCAGCTCGCATTGCTGGGCCTCCGTTAAAGCTGCTGGTCTTGCCAGCGTAATGTCAAAGGTGTCTCGGTGCTGCGCCGGTTGCTCTCCGTTGTTACGGTAGTGTCGAACGAACGATGCTTATAGAAAAGTCGGAAAGAGGGTTTGGCCAGAGTGTGTCGGGAAGAGAAGAGGTCAAACGGAAAAGGATAGATAGGGAACTGAAAATGATGCGCTTTGCACATGTGATTCTAGTGTTGGAGGTTTTTTTTTGCAAGGAGTTTGAGGGTTGTGAAAGTTAACTACCCGTCAGAGCTTTGCATGGGTGGGTGGTAAGTTAGTAAGCATCTATAGTACTTGACGTAGGTAAGTATAGGCTTCCGCAGCGGAAAGGTGGTGTCCTAAGAGCTCTTCGCTTTCATATAGGAGAGATCCAACTGACCTTGTATAGCAGTGCGTATTCATTGCACGGCTCGCGATTACTCAAGTCACGGCTCTCGAAAAATATATTAATTTATTAATATTTAATCTATATATTATAGTAATATACAATTTATATTATAGTAATATATGATATATATAATATACGCTAACTTGCAGTAAATGCGGCTCGCTCAATCAATGCATGGCTCTCTTGCAAAAATTAGTGTATAACACTGTTGTATAGTATTGATGTTTTCTCTTCTCTCTTGAGACGAAAAAGATGTTTTGAGTTGCTTGTTTAATTTACTCGACAGTGCTTTATTACGACACTTTTGCTATGCGTTCTGTGACGCTTGAATGATTCTTAGCGATTTCGACAGTTTATATTCAGGGTTGAATTAGGAATGTCGATTTGTTTTTGATCTTCGTTTATCTGAGCCGTTCTCGTTGGTTTGAAGGGAGAAATGAATTTCTTCACTTCGGCAATAATTGAGTTGAATTCGATTCTGTACTGTTCTTTTACTTTCTGTGAGACAAATCGTAACGTCGCAATAATTGAAAAAAAAATCAATTGAGGTATGTATGAAATTTTCTGTGGTGTAATTTCGGGTTTGTTCAGCGTTTTGTTCTTGGGCTCATTCGACTGTAGCGATTTATCTTGATGATTTTCCTGGTTCGATGAAGGCATGGCCTATTGTTGCAATGTTATGATAAAATGTTCTTGAACTGAAAACAAACACGAAAGCAAAGAGCAATCGCTGCTGGACCATGCAACGTTAGCTGATCGAACAAGATAAATGCGGCGATAATCAGAAACAGTTGAAGTCAGTTGACGTCTAATCGATTTTGACCTACATTGACGACGGTATCAATAATAATGGCATTACAGACTGACCCACACTGGCCGCTAAGATTTAGGCGATTCGATAACGCAAACCAACATTGACCAATATACCCCGAACGCACGCCTGACGAAAATCTGAACGCAGGTAATGGCAAATGCAATAGTAAAAGCAGATATATAGATGTGGAAGATTGTTTTAGAAGTCGGATGAAAATATGCCGCTGTCAACTCGCTTCTTGTTAGCCTTAGTTGTGATGATCCCAAATGAAAGATCTTTGGATTAAGACAGCTGATACTCGAGCATTTTCTTTCTTTTTTCTTTCGTGAATTTATTGAGAATTTTAGTTTCATGCAAGAATTGGATCGTAATATGTGATGAAATAGTATTATTATACCAAATAAGCAGCGTATTGTGTATGGTTTGAAAAAAATTATTTACCACATTTATGTTCATTGCTTCAGGTAAGTCTCAAAATAAACCCAATTATAAACAGTCAACAATGCTGGCATAGAGTGTGCAAAAGGTGCAACAATTAAGCTTCATGACAACCTACCATGCGAGACAGAGTCAAATTCTGAAATAGAGCAGGCGAAATAATACAATGGACTTCTGTTTCTAACTTAAAATTTACGAAGCATGCGAGACAGTTTTGCTTTTTTCGAGTTGATAGAAGTACTTTTTGACCATTGAATCAACAGTTTTCTTCCCAGAAATGTTTCTTGAGTTCATCTGGAGCTCTATTAGCTTTTCTAGCACATTATTTGTGATGACGAATAACTACCAAAAACGTTTTCTTATCAGTTATGTTTCACTTTTGTCATTAATTTTATCTTTTTGTTTTTATGTGTCTATCTAGTATGTTGAGAGCTAATGAAATTGGTGCTTCGTTCTAAATGTTGAATAGGTGAGGACACTGCAAATATCGTAGGCTATAAAATTCCAGTTTTTGATGCTTGCAAGGAGAAAGGCATTATATGATTTAGCATTTGAGTAGTACAGAACTCGGAGTACACTTCTACCCCTTGTCAAATAATTCTGGTAGTCAGTTTGAACATAAATATGTTGTCGAAGGTCAGAATTCTCATTAGTTAAAAAGTCATGAAATTTCTTCGTGAAAATCGGAGGTTATCAAAAATTTTCAGAATTATGTTTTGGAAGCACCAATGTGGGCGTTAAAGTCTAGTTTGGAAATAACCCTATAAGCATTTTTTCTCACGTAAATATTTAGATTTAATTTTTGTCTGTACTGTGCTGGACTTGAGGAGATGCGCCTTATTGCATTTTTTTAACGTAAAGAGACAGGCGCGACGAGTACTCCTATCAATTCTGTATGAAATAATTCATCACTCGTGAATTGTTACTTGAAATAAGGTTTATTCTCAGGAATAATACAAAGTTTTGGTGAAACTGCTTTGTCTAACATGTCATACAATGGAAATTTCTTCTTGAGAAGTTTGTTGTATTAAAGGATTAATATCAAGCATTCGTGTCACATTTCGTAGGCAGTATTTTCGTGCGTGCTAAAGTTCTATGGTTTCAACTCGTTTTTAACTGGGATTTTATGACCTATTCAGGCCATTTAACTGAAAGTAAACGGTGAAACCGTAACGCCTCAATTTATTTTTTCTTTTTGTTTGAATTATTAGAACCTCAACTGTATCATTTATTCTCTGATCAGGTATTTTTCTCAGGGTTTCTTGATATCCACACACGACTTCCACTCACTACTTCACCAGAGATCAGTGTCGATCGTTGTACATTGTATCGTTGTACGTTGTACAAACATGCAAAAAATATTCAACCCAACTTGAAACTCGCGTATATGTCTGTCCTGGTGTGAAGTTAGAGACAGGGCCATTACCTGACGTAACGTTTCACGCTGTAGTTCAGGTTTACTCTCAGTGGCCGTCTCGTGTACGTGTGCAGAAATAGCTTCTTGTGTTGTCTTAAAATGCCGCTTCTGCGAAGCCTTCGCGCTCATATGCCACTGACTCCAGCTGAAAACGACTGCACTTCTACTGCTTGGTTTATGTTACTCATACTCTACATGCCTATATTATCGCTATTGTTTATTTTACCCTTCTGCTATTACTTTGCGAAGTCATCAGTTTATACTTGAATTATTCTCTTACTAATATTTTGATTACTCTCCTTCTCAAACTTGGGTTATTCTCTCACTAATACTCGATTACTTTCCCCCTAATCTTGGTTTACTATTCTACCAACAACGGATTTACTCGCTTGCTAACTCTCCCGCTAACCTTTTAGTTACTGGCTTGCGAAAACTTTATTCTCCCATTAACACTATGCTTGAGTCTACGTGCTCACGAATATTTAGCGTACACTCAAACTAATACTTGACATACCCGGTTGACTAAACTTGGTCTGTGGTCTTATGCATTGCGTGGAAGATCAGTTACAGGGTGCGCGAAAATAAGATAAAAATAATCATTTCATGGGGCTTCATTTCACCGCGATTCTGCTAAAGCGTGAGACTCGTGATCAAATGTTTCGATTCTTTGCTGTACATTTTTGCTGATGTTCAATAAGGCTCGTACGCACTGAATTTATTTTGAGAGTTTTTGGCATCTGGTTTGTGAGATAAGATGAGGCGTATCTCTTTGATAAGGAATACTTGGAGGGCCGGCTCCCCGCTTTGCTTGAACCGCGGCCTATATATCAATTGGTGATGAGACTCAAGAGACACGATAAATGATCTCCGAATTGTGCCTGGTAATCTGTACGGAAGCGATTGTTCAAGTGGCCGACCGGAGCCTATTATTGCGTTCTTCGTGGTTTCTCTGGTCCAGGATCCTGTGACGACTGATTTATCCGCCGTGAGTCTCTGTTGTGCATCTCCTTATGGGTGTAAAACTATTCTACTTATGGGAATTGGCTCTCTCAGGGGAATAATGTGAAGTCCGAAACTGTAGAATAGGTCGACCTTCTTGTTATAATAGAATAGTTTTTTTTAAGGACTATCTTTTTGTCGGATAACTGCTCTCTTTTTTTCAGCACTTTTAATGCTTCTTAAACTTTTATTGTGTTTCATAAACTGCTTTCCATCTTGCTGTTTCTATACACGGGTTGGGGGGACTCGAGTTGTGCATAGATCCCCCATTCCTTTAATTCCATACTAAAGGATGCTGTCCTTCATCCTTTCTTAAATCGTAGGGAAGGCCTATGTTTAGTTGCTATTTATTGTTAAGTAACCTTTGCTAAACAGCTAAGTAGGGATCTTTGTTCTGGTTAGAGAGGGTTTAACTACAATAAGTTATCGAATCTCAGCTTTGTATAAATCGCTTCTTTCTCGTTAGGAAGAATGCAATGGAGTTTTCTACGAGTAAACCCCTCAGGGGGATACAACTATTGTGTCTATGGGAATTAGCGCTCCCAGGGGAAAAATGTGAGGGCCCGAGCTGAGAGTTAGGTAGGCCTTCTTTTTGTTGAAATAAAATGTTTTTTGTTATGTTAAGGACCACCTTTTTTCGGCTCACTGCTGTCCTGTTTTTCAGCACCTCTGACTTTCTTCTTCAACTTTTATCTTATTTCATGAACTTCTTTCTCATCTTACTGTTTCTATGCCCCTTCAGCATAGATTCCTCATTTTCTTATCTCCATACTAAATGGTGCCTTCCTCCTTCCTCTCTTTGATACGCTCTATTTTTGCAGCGGTTAGGGAGGTTTCAACTAACTTATAATCATAATCTTTCTACGAGTAAAGATATAGGAAATTAAATTTGCAAAAACTGACTGTGAGTGCACTAGGTTTACCTAGTTTCGATTCCATGCATGTCAGATCTTATTTCTGAAATAAGTGACTTAAAATTGTGGATGAATTTTAATGTCCTCGTGCTCTGAAATAAACATACGAAAAAGAGGTCTCCTGATTCCTTGTGCGTGACTTTTACTCGAGGCTTATGGAAGCATTAGGGTACTTGAATCAGTAATTTTACGTCAACTCTGGCTCCTTTTACACCTTTTCTTCTGCATGCACACCTGGTCTGCGTGCCTGCTTTGTTTATTCCTTATGTATACGCCACCGTCCAAGAATTGGAAACTCACGAGTCTCTGTTCATTGAATTTTTGAATCACAGTCGTTTAATTCCAGCGCATTGACTGAAACGAACATTTGAAATGGTGCTGGTAATTTCCAACGCTACAACATGTCTGACGTAACCAACAGCTTCGGAGGCAGAATCAGATTTTGTAGTTGCGTGCGACTGTTGTACAGTATTGGAGCGTTCATGGTGACATGTAGGCATGTTTTCTAGGTACTTGAACGAGAAGCAAAACGACCTATGTCTCGTTTCTTCATTTAAAGATAAGCGATGCTACGAGTAGCCGTTATCGGAGGTCATCCCACGGCTTGTCGGAACATGATCGAGACAACTTCCTGCCAACGTAGCGATAAACTTCTCTTAGAGGCTCTCAATTAGCGTATTGGGCCATATGAGGACCTATAGGTAAATTGCTCATTCACGTACCGGTATCATACAATGAATCACATTTAATCGGTATCGGGACCTTTAAAAAAATAACTTACCATACGAGGGGAAATGTTATCGTGCGATTGCATTTTTCATTTTCTTAGCAACAATAAAAATCTATTGAAGCAGTAACATCGATTTCCCAATTTGGCGACTTACAACCAAATCAACCGTGAACATCCGGGGAAACGAGTGAACTTGTAAATGCTGTCAATTAGCGTACGTTTAGGATCTTGGGTCTCTTTGTCTAGCGTCTAGACCACAGCCCCGGCAACTCTCATCTGCTCTCCTTGGCTAAGGCGCGTCCCTCGCTCTCTGCTCTCGGTGTCTGTCGCTCTCGCTGTGGGACGCGGAGCAGACCGCGTGCCGGTGTGCCGTAGTGTAGGCCGTACTCCACTTACTTCCTGCTCGGGGGGTACGGCTATCTTGCTCAGGGGGGTACGGCTATCTTGCTCAGGGGGGTACGGCTATCTTGCTCAGGGGGGTACGGCTATCTTGCTCAGGGGGGTACGGCTATCTTGCTCAGGGGGGTACGGCTATCTTCCTCAGGGGGGTACGGCTATCTTCCTCAGGGGGGTACGGCTATCTTGCTCAGGGGGTACGGCTATCTTCCTCAGGGGGGTACGGCTATCTTGCTCAGGGGGGTACGGCTATCTTGCTCAGGGGGTTACGGCTATCTTGCTCAGGGGGTTACGGCTATCTTGCTCAGGGGGTTACGGCTATCTTGCTCAGGGGGGTTACGGCTATCTTGCTCAGGGGGGTGCGGCTATCTTGCTCAGGGGGGTACGGCTATCTTGCTCAGGGGGGTACGGCTATCTTGCTCAGGGGGACGGCTATCTTGCCCAGGGTGGTACGGCTATCTTGCCCAGGGTGGTACGGCTATCTTGCCCAGGGTGGTACGGCTATCTTGCCCAGGGTGGTACGGCTATCTTCCTCAGGGGGGTACGGCTATCTTCCTGAGGGGGGTACGGCTATCTTTCTCAGGGGGGACGGCTATCTTGCTCAGGGGGGTACGGCTATCTTCCTCAAGGGGGCACGGCTATCTTCTTCAGGGGGGTACGGCTATCTTCCTCAGGGGGGTACGGCTATCTTTTCAGGGGGGTACGGCTATCTTCCTCAGGGGGGTACGGCTATCTTCCTCAGGGGGGTACGGCTATCTTCCTCAGGGGGGTACGGCTATCTTCCTCAGGGGGGTACGGCTATCTTCCTCAGGGGGGTACGGCTATCTTCCTCAGGGAGGTACGGCTATCTTCCTCAGGGGGGTACGGCTATCTTCCTCAGGGGGGGTACGGCTATCTTCCTCAGGGGGGTACGGCTATCTTCCTCAGGGGGGTACGGCTATCTTCTTCAGGGGGGTACGGCTATCTTCTTCAGGGGGGTACGGCTATCTTCTTCAGGGGGGTACGGCTATCTTGCTCAGGGGGACACGACTATATTGCTCAGGGGGACACGACTATCTTGCTCAGGGGGGTTCAACCATCTTGCTCAGGGGGTTTCAACCATCTTGCTCAGGGGGGTTCAACCATCTTGCTCAGGGGGGTTCAACCATCTTGCTCAGGAGGGTTCAACCATCTTGCTCAGGGGGGTTCAACCATCTTGCTCAGGGGGGTTCAACCATCTTGCTCAGGGGGGTACAACCATCTTCCTCAGGGGGGTACAACCATATTCCTCAGGGGGGTAAAACCATCTTCCTCAGGGGGGTAAAATCATCTTCCTCAGGGGGGTACAACCATCTTTCTCAGGGGGGTACAACCATCTTGCTCAGGGGGGTACAACCATCTTGCTCAGGGGGAAAAACCATTGAGATTCCAATTATGTCGGACTAAAACTTCGTGACAAAATTGGTACCGTAACTACATCGAAAATGTCGTACTACTCAGTATTAGCGAGCGAAGTATGGGACATTGTTTTCAATTTTTTCAAACTACAGTAAACCCTTTGGCGTATAAAACGAGAAGTCTAACTGGCGAACTCCAAATCATGATTTTTACTGCTGACGAGGCCCCTAGAGTTCTCAAGTGGTTCCCTTCAGGGTGATGCAATTATTGTACCTATGGGAATTGGCGCTCTTGAGAGAAAGATGCGAGTTCCCGAGCCAATGGTGAAGTACGTCATCCTTTTGTCGAAATTTAATAAGGTTGTTGTTCTGTACTGACCCATTTTTTAGGTTCACTGCTGCTTTTTTCGATCACCTATTACTTTTTCCTCAGCTTACCTTGTTCCAAAAACTTCTTTTTGATCTTGTTGTTTTTATGCTCAAAGTTTGGGCGCACAATCTGTGCACAGAATTCCCGTTACCTCAATACCACACTAAATGGTTTTTTCATCCTTCTCTTTGAAACACCTCTCTTTTGTGGTTAGGGAGGCTTTAAAATGACTTATAATCGCTATCATCTCAGTGTGGCTGCAACAGGCCGGTTGGATTCTTTTCATCCAGACACCTGCCTACGTGAGTCTGTACGTACGTACCTGCGATATTTTATGGATGACCTATATGCTTATCATGTTCACAGCTCTTCTCGAGTGTGCTGGATACTGATCCCTTTATATTGCGTTATTGCCCTGCCGGTACTAACGTTGTTACTGTCTTAATTTCTTTTGGGGTTGTGGTAGTATGAGACTTTATTGTCTCAAAGTAATCATGTCATTGCAGAAGGTGTATTTGAAATGAAAAACTGGTTGCTTATACGTGACATCGTCTACACGAAACAAGCGAATTTCCCCGCTGGTGGTGGGGTGTTAAACGGAAGATAATTATCCTAGAATACACTTTGGGCACTACGCAATTCTCCGAAGTAGGTGGGAATTTCCAGCTTTTATTGAGAGGCTTTGCTAACAACGTTTTGTCGTTCGTTTCGTTTAGAGACAATTTTTTCGGCGTTCCTCTCATTGCGATAGAAACTATAATCCCATTCTACGAGGTAATTATGTCCATGTTTTGATGAGTAGCGTATCGTTTCAGATCACATGTATAAGACCAATCCAGCGGTCTGTGCGCTTAATTCTTCAATTGTTGGTTTCTTCCAGTCACATCGTAGCTAGAACAAAGCGCCTTCGGTGACGGCTTGATGTTCAAATAATGGATATAGTCTATTTTCCTAAATGTCGAGATTCTTCGACAACGCAGATTTAAGAAATAAATGAAGCAAACTCGGCTGAACACAACAGGTCCCACGAATTTTACAAGTTGGTTTGCCGGCAGATAGCTTAGATTTTAGAATTGAACGTGTCGAAACCTGAGGTAACGGTGTCGAGTTTGCTGGTCGACCGCGCAACATGATTTTCAAGTTAATTTTAAATTTTCCATTATTCACTCAAATTATATATGTATGTACCCACTGTTATTACGCTTGCTGGTAACTAGTTTCGTGGTATGAGGAAGAAATTCTGAAAAGAGGATTTACATTGACGTCGATGATGAAGATACGTGATGAAAAAGTACTGCGTCAATTCTCGAATTTTAAGCGAGACATATTGAGAATACAGCGGAGCGTAGACAGTAAGAAACTAACAGGTGGTGGGGTTTTGGTGATGCTTGAATTAGCGCTAGACGTATGAGGTGGAGTAGAACCACTGAAATCGATTTAAAATTCCCTACGTAGTCATGTCGAGTTCCACGACTTCAGATAAAATAATTTTTTTAGAAACTAGCGTGATAATATCTGAATCAGCAATTATTGATGCATCATTTACGATTTTGTAAGTGTTATAAAAACATAACCAATTTAGATGGCGCCAACATCTTGACCTACATTTTACGATTCAAGACTCCAGCGAGACCTTCGCTCCCAGCATTTGCAGCATCTTCACAGCAATGCTCGGTAACTTCGATGAGGAAGAAAACAGAACCCTTTAGTTTTTTTTACAGAGAAAACACTGCGTGCTTATTGTTGAGTGTAATAAATTGCAAATTACGCATGCTTTCATATACAAGGTTGACAGCACAACACCACTGACGGGCAACAAGATTTTCTGCGAATCAGTTGTTAGGAGGCGATTAGTGCAACGTACATCATCTAAATTCTATTCTAGCCCTGCAAGCTGGCATCCATTGTCTCAGGTCGTGATAGCGCTACCGTGCAACTAAGGTGGTTAGCTGTAGTTTTATTTTATGATTCTCTTGAAAATTTATGAGTTACGTGTTGAACAAATTTTGAGCTAGAACTAACATTTCTGTGTATTGTTATTATACTTGTAATGTTAACTACCAGCTCTTAGATAACTAACACTAATCAATAAACGATACAATTTATACGGGTATCTGTGAGTCATCACTCACAATTTCACTCAGCATCCTAACTAAAATTAAATTAAAAGTTAAAAAAAACTGGATTCATAATTAGTGTGATTTTCCTGCATAACAACAAAAAAGCTCTCCTATCCCTGTCAGGTGACTCGAGATAGCTAAGTAAAAAGAGTGTTTAATATGGCTGCATATTTTACGTGGCATTTGGAGGTTGCCCATTATTGGCACACTTTCTAGCCACTTTGGAAGTCATTTGGACTGGGGAATTTCACTCGACCTGACCCCTCGTTACGTGCGAACTGGCCAGGGAACCTCCCTGATAAAGCTCCTCTCGCAGACAGCGTTCGTTGTATGTGTGTAGTAGCGCAGCTCTCTGACGAGCGTGGTGGGCGTTGCTGTAGAGCTATCCGACCTATTGCAAGTTCTGCAGCGCTCGCTTCTAGTCTGTTGTGGGTTTAGTGCCGGTGTAATATTTCTATCTTCCCTTCGTGTGGGTACAAGTACTGCATCTATGGGAATTAGCACTCCCAGAGGAATATGTGAGGTTCCATTCTTTAATGTTGAAATAGAATTGGTCACCTCAGGGGGAGCTATCCGACCTATTGCAAGTTCTGCAGCGCTCGTTTCTATAGTCTGTTGTGGGCTTAGTGCCGGTGTAATATTTCTGTCTTCCCTTCCTGGGGGCACAAGTACTGCATCTATGGAAATTTCCCTTTCAGGGGAATGTGGGAGGTCCCAAGCCAAAGGTTAAGTACGCATGCCTTTTGTTGAAATGGACTAGGTATTTTTTTTGTTACTTACCATCTGTTTTCGGTTCACGGCTGTCCTGGTTTTCAGTACCTACTACTTTCCTACTTTCTTCGTCAAATTTTATTTCGTACCATGAACTTATTTCTAACCTTACTGTGTCTGTACATCTTGTGCATAGATTCTGCGCTCCGTTAACTCCATACTAATTGGAGCCTTCTCCCCTCCTCTCTTTGGAACCCCTTTGTTGAGGTTAGGGAGGCTTTACTTAATATCTAATCTAATATGTCAATCTTTTCAATGGGAAGTGACGTTTCAGTGACGCCGTAATATTTTCCTTTTTCAGTTGAAAGGGTTGTATAATTCTCGCAACATCTTTCCTGTACAACTACTTTTGCTTTCTTCATTTCCTTTTTTTTTTTCTCTGTAAGAGATGCAAGCGTGCGTGCTCCTGCTTCTTCGTCGGAGGAAAATAAATTTGCTCCTTGGCACTCCATGTTTAGCTTTGTTCATTTCCACAGCATGATATTTGTTGTGTGAGAAAATGAAAATCTAGTCTTCTCGGACGATAGTTCTTCCAAAGAAATTTAAATACTACCAATAGTGTTTACGAACTTGAACATTTTCATGTACAGAAATAAGTCGAATACCGTTTAATGGAGTAAAAGTAGTTCCTAAAATCTCGTGCTAAAAGTAGATGACAATGACCGCGCGCAGATATGCCTACGGTGAAGACGGTCTATTTTAGATGCTTACGAGAGAAACAGAGCGTCCTCCTCAAGGGCGAAAACGCTCTGCAGGTGTCGTATGATATCTGTTAAGTTCTATTTTAGCATTTTCATTTCTCAGTTCCCGGATGTGTTGAGGTGAGCACTTCTCAGTGCCAGTCATGCAGTTCGAAGCCTTTTCCGACTTGCTTGTTCAGCAAATTAATGTGGAAGGGCGTTCATGCGTAACCGTTCATTATGAGTCACACTTGAGTTTATACGAGGTGAATCAATTTGATTTATAATTTTACTCTTTCACGTTTTTCTGGCAACTGAGTTAAATTTAACTGTACAGTACTAATTCTTGCACTGCCCTGCCACATTATGAAAAGAAGTAGTAAAGATTTCCGTGGTTTTTCAATCGAGTTCTTTCAGCTTTTTTTTTTTTGCTTGTGACGTTAGATGTCAGACGCTCGCTTTGTTTAGGAGAAGGCAACCATTCGAGCAGTAGATGAAATATTAATTTTTTGCTTCGTATTCAATGCGAACGTAGTTCTTAACGTATTGTCATGTTTTTTCTTCTCTTATATGAAGTTTTTCTCATTGAATTTCTGAGTATATCTTAATTTATCGTTAATAATTTGAAAAGCTGGATTTTCAGTTTTGTTTCAATTATTAGCTCATTCATTGGAGTAGCCGAGTCTTGAGGCATTGATGAGGGCTTCTATCTCTTGAAAAGTTAAAACTTAACCCCAAGGACAACACTAGAGAAATAATACAAAGAAAAAACAAATGTTTGCCTATACTTCAGTATTACTGTTTGTTTTGCCGTTTGAATGGAACAATCTCAAGAATTGAATTTGAAGTTGACCCTTTGCTCGAAAATGACGATTTAATCAGTCTTCAATCAATATATTTTTTTTTCTGAGTGCGAGAAGTGAATTCATCGAAAACATAATGTATTAAAAACAGCCGCAAGTAAGTTTATACATTGAGTCAGATGGCTTCTCGGGTGTTGATGAGTTCAGCATTAAAAATACTGTAAATACTAAGAAGAATCGTCTGAAAATAGAAGATGTTCTCAAAATTAACTCATTGATTGCGATGGGTTAAACTGAAGTTCAATATTCAACTTGAGTTTAAAGTCAAAAGTGATAAGCAAATTTGTAAATATCAAACATTAACTGGGCCTCTTAAATATCATTAAGTTAAAAAGGTTGTTAGAATTTTTCAAACGACCCATCGATGGGTCGTTTCGCAGCACGAAAAAACCTATCTACGACCCACCGGTGGGTCATACCGCAATGAATGTGTAAAATCGCTTTGGGTTAATCAAGTTTCACTAATGAATAATTAACTAACGTAAAATTAGGCGTCGGAAAATTCATTACTGTATTAAAGTATTTCACGATTACGATTTGTTTTGCAAACACCGTTCTAAGGAAGTCAATGTATCTCTCTTGAAAAAATTCTCTCATGTCCTGGCTCGGTTGGCTTTCTCTCTACGGGCCCCTCAGGGGCATACAGATATTGTAGCTATGAGAATTAGCGCTTCCAGGGGGAAAATATGATGTCCCCAGTATAGTGATAGGTAAGCCTTCTGATTGTTGAAATAATTTTTTGTAACGTCTTTTTTTCGGTTCACTGTTCTGTTTTTCAGCACCTTTAAAACTTTCTCCATCAACTTTTTCTTTGTTTCATAGCCTTCCTTCTTAACTTATTATTTCTAAGCTCAGGATCTTCTGCGGGAACACACATTGTGCATAGATTCCGCATTCCCTTAACTCCATGCTAAATGGTGCCTACATCCTTCCTCTCTTCGGAACGCCTTAGTTGCGATTAGAGAGGTCTAAACTAACTTACACAACTAACTTCCCTCTATGGACGTACAAAATCCGCTTGCTGCTTCCGTCAACCCCAAAGTTCAGGGACGTATCGTAGCCCAACAGTAACGTGGGCGTTAATATCATCCACTGATGTCTCGCTAAACTGTACAGGTGAGAGATCAGAAATAAATGCAAGAGCTACTGCCTGAGTGCCGCGAGTGGCCGCGTACCCTCGCTGGAAGCTGAGCCAAGTTCCAGGCCGTCCAGTTGTGGTCTGACGGTGGCTAGGGCTGGTGTGGGTTGCGTAACTCCTCCCTTCCATGGCTTGCGGTAGGAGCTGTCATTCGTGTGCCGTCTCCCATTCGGTTGAATGCAATGTGTCAAGCTTTGCAGACATGCGTGGTTTGTTATGAAGATATAACCATAACTCTGGAATCGTGACGCTACGATGGATTATCTTCAACCTGAGCAGTGTCCTGAAGTGTTGTGTTCTGGAGTGTTGTAAACATACGCTAGGGCAGGAAGGATGAAGCAATTTTCCTGATTTTGTTTGAGGATATTGACTGTGTCGCAGATGGCTCGCCATTAATTCGGTGGAGGTCTTGTTATCATGCAGGATTGGTTCTGTGCATTGTCGCCCCCCATTGTCCTTATTCTCCGCAGGGCATTTGGAAAAGATGGCAACGGCAATGGGCAATGGACTTGACCGCAGCTACAGTGCTTCGTGAATTACGGTGTAAATTTTGCAAATTGTCACATTGCGTTATGATGGCTTTTATTGACGCGGGATGCAATTCTTATTGTGAAAATGAATTTTATTCTTCATGGAAATTAATAACTGTGGTTTAAATGTATGCATGTCGTAGAACCCGATGTTTTGTTCCGATGATAGTGTGTAATTTATTCATCTAGTTTCGTAAGTTGTTCTCAGTTTTAACATACTTCGATATTTTACTCTTTGGGTTTGAACAAAAAACAATTTTCTTGGAAAATGTAGCGAGCCATAATTTAAATTTTGTGACCGGTGTTTCAATTCTCTGGTATTTACAGCAGCTATTGAACTGTCCTCGGTTCTGCCATTAGCACAGGCTCTTTGTCTGGGAGACGCGCAGTATATTGGTCATATATTTATATATTTGTCATATATTTATATATTTGTCATATGTTTATACATTCGTCATATGTTTATACATTTGTCATATACTTATATATATGCCATATTTTCCCTAAATCGTGAGTGTACTTGAATCTTATATTTTCCATCAGGGGGACACAAGTATTGTATCTATGGGAATTAGCGCTCTAAGGGGAATATATGAGGTCCCGAGATGGTCAGGTAGGCTTCCTTTTGCTGAAATTGAACAGATTTTAACTTGTCACGGGCCATCTTTTTTCAGTTCACTGCTGCTTGTTTTTCATCACCTACTACATTCTTCTTCAACTTTTATCTTGTTTCATTAACTTCTTTCTCAGCTTGCTGCTTTATGCTCCGTGTGCATAGATTCAGCGTTCCCTTAAACTCCATACTGTAGAGTGTCTACATCCTTTCTCTCCTTGGAACGCCTTTGTTGCAGTTAAGGAGGCTAAACCAACATATAATCTAATCTTACGATATTTTCTTGCTTGTTGTTGTGGCCTCATCTTTGACAAACGTAATTTTTTGCCTCTCATCTGCGGAAAAGTTTTATACGCTCAATTTTTTCAAGTTCTTTAAAGCACTCCATTGTTGTCAAATAGATAAAAGAACTTGACGTTCGATCACAAATGTTTTTCGATGTACGTTTTCAAAACTTAATTCTCCAAGGATAATCTTGGATAATTTTTTTTGCAAATTCATTGTGAAATCATTTTTGTACATCATCCTATTTTGATTTTTGTTTGACTGACCGATGCGTCGCAAGAGCATGTCTCAAAACAAACATCATTTTTTATTGTAATTAGTCTTCTTGAATGAGAGCTTGGTATTGCTAGTGTCGGTATCTGTCAAACTGTAGTGCAGTAGTACCGATGTACATTTATGTAAATTGCGAAGCTAATTTATGCCCGTACGTCACAGTGCATCATTAGCGTTTAACACGTTGACTGCTGATTGGGGGCATAAGAGTACTACTAGGTAAGTGGCTCATTTACGTATCGGTGTGAATGAACAGCATTTCAATTATTTCAACGTCTTTTTTAGAAGAGATTTAAGCATATGAGGTAAAATATCATCATTCTATTACATTTTCATACTTCTGAGGGAAGGTGCATTTTTTTTCGAGCAGAACAGTCTTTTCTTAAACTCGGCTACTGACAACCTTACTTGAGATGAGCAGGTGAAACTGATGCAACCGTCGGCCTACTAACGTCCCTACACGACCCCCCTAATAGTCTCGAACAGACTACAACACTATTTAAAGTTGACTTGAATTCGTGCATCATCCTGGAAATCTCACTAATGCCAATAATCCACAGGTTTATTTGAATCGATCGTATCTCAGTTCATGCTGTGACCGTACGGAGCTCCTGTTAATGTTTTGGATTAGAAATCTTAGGACTTGATTTTTTCATGCTGAACATGCGCATGTGAATCCTTAACGCCGTAAAAATATAGTGAATTTTTTAAAAGCAAGTGCTAACAAGTTATTACATGACGATATTTTTTCGGTAGACAGTGTGTTAGTTGCCGATTTCTAAGCTACTTGGTAGAAGAAGTATGGGTATCTCATTTCCTAATTGGCGCAATCTCATAGCTGTAGATACAAGTGGTTCTAAGTGATGTTGATTATATAGTTACATATTACTCATACTTTATTGCAATGAGTGTCATTTGAAGTAAGTAGCACGCAAATTTCAGGTTGTTGTGAAATGTTTTTATCAGTGTTTTTTTTTCATTTCGAATGAAAGATTGATGGTGCCATTTACTTTATCTTTATTTCAAGGCATGGATTTACATTACGTACTTCTATAACTTAGGGCATGTAAGGTCATGCACCCTGTAGTAAAGTAAAGACATGCGAAAGAAACTTTTGAGGTATATGAAAAAGTATTCTACGGAGAAAGGTTGAGAAATCATTAGCCAAAGTTAAAAATTGTGCCGACAAATTAGTCCGGTACCTCGCTCCTGATGTTCATTCAGTTGCTTTAACTTGGGTCTTAGATAAGAAATCGAGTAAAGTTCAGTTAAGATATTACGTCTCTTTTCCCTCATGACCTAGGATGGAAAACTAATACGGATGTTTATGTGCACAGGATTGTTAATAGCTGATTTCATTATAAACCCTCTATCTTCAAAGTGGATTTCAATATCCACTTTCGTCAACAGCTCTAATATACTTTATTCCTTGTGAAATTTGTGCCTTAATGTGTTTTTCGAGGTTCATTGTCGAGTGGTAGGTAGTTCCTTCCTCATCCTGATGCCGGTGACTACTTTATAACGGTAATATGAGCAGAAAATTCTATCGATGAAGGGTTAGACAAATATGGCTTCAGGCAGTGGGAAAGTACTATCCAACTGCCATTATTAATACGTACAAAAACGAGCTCACTTAAACATCTCCCAGATATTGCCTGCAGTCTCAAAGTTAGGACATCCTCAGTTTTACAGATCTAACGTCGAAATCAAAACGATACGTCGCTTTCCGATTAAGTTGGTTCGAACTTGTATAGAGCTTACGCTTGCAGTGAACAAAGATTTTATTTAAACACATTTCTTAAAACTGCTACCAATTTTACATTGTGGTTCGTACCGCGAATTGTATCTACTCCGTGTGGCATTACGCTACCGGTGTTGAATTTCATCGTGGATAACTGCTTGGATGTGTTTCCCTGTGTACCAAGTTGATTAATTTTTGTTGTGTTTGACGGTTTGCTTTTCATCGCCGTGATCCACTCTATATCGGCTTCCCTCGGGCAATTGAATTCGTGTTGGTACCGTGTGTGACCTTAGGGGCTGAGTTGGAATAATTTTTGAAATATTTGGGTTGCTATTCTCGCTCGCAAGGACTAATGACGTCACTAAACATGAGTGCGAGGTGTAACTATTCCATCTCAAGAAAGCGAATAGGGCGCTCCATTGAGTACTGTAGAGTGTGATTAACTGCCAGAATTTGTACTCAGATTGGTAGACGCCCAGCCATAACGGTTAGATAAGACAACCATTAAGGGGCTGCTTTCGTTCACTAGGTGCTACATGATCTGCTAAAATGGAGTATTCACATGTTTTAACAAATTTAAGGAACATTTTCAGCTTCACTTCTTCTCGATGCATTTGTTGAGAGTAAATGGAGAGTGACTCCTCGTGTTTCTGTCCCGTCACCCATTCCTGACACCGAAGTGCACATGGTTGCATAATTAGACGAGTACTCGCACACCTAAAACTATCAATGAAGTGTAGTAAAGGAACTCGTGTTGCCACCCAGTAGGCCACTGGATCGTTCAACTGCCTGTAGTGGCATCGATTTTGTCCACCCACGCTCCTCCCTCGGACTGTCTCTCTCACTCTCTCTTTCTAGCCAGTCTTCTCTCTAAATTCAACTCTTCGCTCTCTCCTATCCTCGCCCCGTTCTGGAGGGGTGGGCTTTTTCTTGGCACTTGTGCATGGGTCAATGCACGTCTCTCCAGCTTTTCTGATTACCGGAGTTTCGTATTGCTTGCCAATTGTAGGGGTGTATTTTTTTTGGCGATGGTACTGCTAATTTTTGACTCGTTTGACTTCGTCCGCTAAATTATACTCGTTTTAGGATTTTAGTTCCCGCGTAGTTGACGTATTGGTCTTGCCGATAAATTGTTATCGATTATTAAAAGGTCATATGAAGTTTGTTGTACTCAATTTTTTGTGTGAGGCTATGACAGTAGTGGGATCACCTTTAGATCTTGAGGTGTTACGGTGTTCAAGATGACCTGCAATTTTCCGAGTTCACCCTCACAGGGAGCATAAGATTGGCTAATTGTTCAGGGAGTTTGGTTTGCTATCCTATGCACGGGGACTTGTGTTACTCGAGGGATGCTGATAGGTTATCTCAGCTGTAGATAGGCCTTCGGAACGTTTAACTTTCGTGCGCACTTCTTCTAGTTTTCATGCCTTCTTTGCTATCTTTTCTTCCTCTTCCTTCCCAACTTGCTGTTTCTGTACGCAGCGTATCCTGTATGCACACTCCTTGTACATGCAGGTATCCAAACCTTATTTTGTACGTACAAACCTTGTACCTAGATTCCCCGTTCTTTGTAATCCACAGGGAAGGCTCCTTCTATACGCTCTTTTCAGATCGCATCTCGTGTTGCTAGGGAGTCTTGAACTAACCAATACTAACTCTTCGAGTTTGTTCTCACTGTTTCGGCCTCGTCTTCCAAGTGTCCCGTATACTCCATTTCGTTCTCCTCAACCTCTCATTACGGTGCCCTGAGTGGGTGTCCGTCGCAGTATTTCAGGGATAGATGGAATACCTGAGCTTTTCTCAAAGGGTCGGCATGCTGATGAAATACCTCACCGTGCTTTGTTCGCGTTTACGAGTGACTTGAGAGGTCTCAGGATAGTTTTCATACTCTCTCTCAAAAGCTTAGACTAATTTAGTAGTATTAGTACTTGCAAGTCGTTAACTTTGAAGTTGGCATTTTTCGAGGAAAATATTGTGTGGTTCAGTAAATAGTTTTCTAAAGTGTTTCGTTTGCTTGAGTTGCTCGTAGCCTTCGAACGACCCCGCTATGGTGAAAGTGTACCAGAATAATTTAGCCGTTCATCATGTGCATTTTCCCCATTAATTTTGTCTATAGATCCGTGTTTCTTCAACTCTTGCTTCTCAATTGTTACTAGTCGTATATGCTCGGTAATACATAATGTTATTATTTATTTCCAAGCCCAATTTATGTTCCCGTATAAGGATCTATAAAATCATTCTGACAGACGCTGAGTAACTTCATTGTCCTCGAGTTACTTTTTTACTTCGCATCTGTTGTCTGGTTTTGCAAGAAAAATACTTAACGCGCACAATTCCTTCAAAATATTCGAGAACACGCCGAATATTGATTCAAAAGCGTTTCATGTAAAACTTGCTTAATTGCACCTTCATTTAGATACTGTTGTTTCCTCGAATCTCAAGTCAAACAATTTTAAAGGCAGTGGATCACTTTTTATACAAGTTATCATTACGCGTTCGACTTAATCTGGTTTTCAAGAAAAAATTAGCAAGAGCTGTCGGAAATTATAATGTTTCCGAGAAAATGACCTCGCACTTACGTATGAGAACGTTAACATTGTTGGTCATTGCCTAGTTGATGCGTCCACACCACAAACAGTTGCGCTACTTTTAAGGATCACTGTTATTATTTGAAGTTCTTATTGAATGTACTTTTTAAATAGGTCTTCCATGTAGGAGTTTTCTATAATAATATTGATTTTTTCAAGTGTAAAAGGGACAAGAGTACAAGAAAAGTGCAAATTTTCTTTCATGTTTTCCAATGATCTTGAAAAACCTTCACGCGAATATAACTTTGTATTTATAGAAGTAAGCACTCCTAGGGGAAAAATGTGAGGTCCCGAACGGGGGTTAAGTAAGTCTTCCTATTCTGAAATAGAATAGGTTACGGACTTTTTTCGGTTACCTACTCTGATGTTTTTCAGCATATACTACTTTTTCAACTTTAATCTTGTTTCATAAACTTGCTTCTTAATTTGTTGTTTCTATGTGCAGTGAATCTAGTATGAGGTTACACTTTGTGCATAGATTCTTTGTTCCGTAACTCACAATAAAAATGGTTACGTGATTCTTTCTGTCTTCGGAATAAATTTGTTGTGGTTAGAGAGGCTTGAACTAAGTTAATAATTTACAATTGTTTTTAGATTAACAAGCAAGGGAAATTCTTATGAGAATAGTTGAAATCCTGACCTCATGCGTTTCTCTGTTCTCTTCTGAGGCTTATTAGTACGTTCATAAGACTTATTAGTACGTTTCTAATGAACTTCTGTTTGATATTCAGCTCTTCCCTTTACCTTCATCAATATGGAAACGCTGCTTGCAACTGAACCTTTTTCCTTCGTACTGATTACTGGTGTACGGTAGATCCATAAGTTCATTTTCTTCCTAGTTTAGGCGAAGCAATGAGCGTGAGGCCGCACTTTCATTCGACTACACACCGGTACTGGATGTGATGGTACGGAAAGAAATACTCCAAAGAGACATTCACTATGATTTGATAATAAGTAGTTACGCTATCTAAAATGAATCGCGTATTATTTCTCGATTCAGTTATTGGTCGTTATGTTATCTTCAATGAAGCATAAATGATTTCTTTCACGCTGGGTAAATTAAAATACCAGTAGGTGATCTAGGGAAGATCACGAACTTGAGAAATAGGTACACACTTGACCTGTTAGCAAAGTGAAAAGCTGGCGGATTTGCAAGCTGGGAAGTCCTATACTGACTACGCTTCTTGAATGTCGATGTAGAATGTTAACGCGCTAAAGTGCAGTTTACTTTACTCCTTAACGCTTCAATCGGAGGTTAGGATTTGGTCTTTTCTAAGATCTGTGATGTTATTGTGTACGTCTGTTCATTTTAACCGTGAGTTTCTCAATCAATATTCTGTTTCTCGCCTCTGCATCACTTGTTGTAGGAGATAAGTAGAGAAACCATCCGAAATTCATGTCTCAGACTCCAATAATGCTTGGTTTCGTGAGGGAACAAGAGTGAACAGAAGCAGGGCTTCGGATGTTTGTGTAGACAGTTATGAAAATGTATCTGTCAGAAGTGTGAGGAGTTGTTCCGCCTAAAAATTAATGATGGCCTGTCCAGTTGAGCTCTGGCTCGTGCCTCAGGTAATTACTTAACTCAGATGTTCCTTTCATTTACAGTGTGTATGTATATAGCTGCTCCGGTGGAACATTGCGACCGCCTGTTTCCTTCCAGTGTTCGATGACTGTGATGAAATTTTTGGTGATGGCCAAGCTAACGTATGAGGTAAATTCTCGTTGTACATAGACTCCGCCTTTCAAGTGAAACTGAAACGAACTCTCGTACGAGTCGAGTGGGGTAGAACAAAGGTCAATATTTAAGTATCCATATTAACTTGCTTTCTTTGGTCATTAACGAATAAAATAAAGCCAATTAAGTTCAGCATGTGCAGTATAAAATTTGTGAAGGAATTGGAAATTTAAATTCTTCTGTGTACCCGATTGATTTGATGCGAAAAAATTCTGTCACTTTCATTTTTTTCTTGACTGTAACAGTGCGGTGATGAAGTTTTGTTTTATTGCCTTTTAACAATTTAACTCATTTTAACCTCTAACTTTTACTATTTATGCAGTACTTGATGACCATTTTCGAGTTCCTCGAGTTTCATCGATATTGTATGGGGCATTCGTTTCAGACCTTACATTTTTTTGAATGTCCAACTCAACGTAATAGAAAGTCAGTTTTCCAGTATAATTGTGCATTCGTACTCCAGCTCATCGCCAGACCATGCAGTTCCTTTCTAAAGCATTTTTGCTTACCATAGACTAAAGATTTACCAACTACGCGTGGACTTCAAGTTGTTTGGATTTTAGAGACGCACGTTTGACCGGAAATTATCTCTATCTGTCTCTGCGTGTGTGGGCCCATTCTCTTCATCTCGAAACACTGGCAACTGTCCTTGACACTAGGGGGGCATGCCAAATGCAGGCCTCCTGCGTCTTCTCTCAGTATTATACAGGGATAAAAGGATACTCTGGCCCGCCTGGAAATACCGTAGGTCACTGGCACTTCAACTTTTTGCCACTTTTCAGTTGCACCTTTCGATGCAGTTTCCTCCGAGGCCATGCCTGCATGCGCAGTTAATCCCCACTTTCCCGCTCTTATCATTTTCTTGATGCAAGTTTTTCGTGTTGTGTTGATAAACGCACTGAATTTGCTAGGTTTTTCTGATGAAATTAATTTGAATTTGGTGTTTAAAAAAAGGAATTCTGTTCCTATTGATATGTCAGGTAAAATCGTAGCCCCTCAGTGATACTCGTTCGAGTCCCGTTGCAGAGAACCTGACGCAATTTGCTGCCGTATAAATGGGCAGCATTGACTAATACCGTAACCTAATTTTTTTTTTAACTAAACCACGTGGTATCCGATACCGACACCATGAAAATGGAGATCACTTCTACCCGTAGTTAATTGTGGTCTGTTGCAAATTCAAATGATAAAATAATTCCCCTATGCGGTGCTAAAAAGTGAACTGAACCGCTCTGTGTTGCACTACGGTATTTTTAAATAGCAGAGGTCGACGAACGTCCTCTGAAGCGCAGACTTAAATGGACTGCATCTGAATTTAAGATGCAGCGGTAATGAATGTGTTCCAGATGGGCCGTACGTTCGTCTTGCACAATGTCAGGGACAGTGTCGTTGCATTCCTAACATCTTTAACGAGAAACTCGTTACTTTAATCACACAATAAGCATTCCCATCGATGCACAGGTTATCTACATTTCTAAAGGTGCCGTATTCTCAGACGGCGGAGCGCGAGATACGGTATCACTGTATGTTCTTTTTTGATCTTATTGCGGCTAATTGGTTAGAGAATATTATTCTTATTGCAGCATCGAGCATGAGAATTGAGTGTTGTCTTATTAACGCCGCGCTGTGAAGTTAATGCGAGACACTTCAGTTCATGATTGAGTAGACTCAATGGCGTTCTTTTTTAACGAGGTACCACACGTATGTGTGCGTTGAGTAGAATTGGCTTCCACTTGTAAGTTGTAACGTTACGGGTGTATGTTTGATGTTGCGTTAATGTTATTTTTATGCTCATATACCCAGTCTAACTTTTTCGCCACCTGCACTCGTGTTTTTCGCCGCCTAAGCGATTTAATTGCCTAGGCGGCTGAAAAGTTAGACTGGGTATATAACATAATATGCAGAGTTACTATATTTCCCAGTCTTGCTTGAATTGATGGTTCATTTTCCCCTTCGCCCATCTCGTGATCAGTTATAGGTGCCTTCCATCCGGTACCTACATATAGCTCCTGAATCGATTGTCCAGCCTGTACCCTATACTTTTATCGCTCATTAGCGGTACTTCAAATTCTGATTCTTGGCAGCTTCAGTGAAGTTCTTGGTTCATTAAACGCGTTCACCGCGTTTTCGCAAGGTTGGTTTGGTTAAGTTGTAAGTAGCGGAATAGGGAAATCGACTTTACTGCTCGAATGCATTATATTCTTCCTAAGAAATATGAAAATGCACTTGAGCGATAACATTTCACCTTGTACGATAACAGCTATTTTTTAAAAAAGGTTGGGAATGTCATTCATTTGTACCGGTAGGTTAATGATCAATTTACCGGCTGGTACACATATTACGCGGGGAACGTGTTAATTAGTCACACGAATCCGAAAGAGTTAAGAGAAATTGTCAAAACTCTTGGCCATCTACCCTCGGGATAAGGACACTGGAACTCACTTCTAAATACCAAAGGTCGTGGCATGACCTCCCGCTAATTCTATGCAATGCAGTGCATTCGTATTCTCGAGCTAAAGTTCATCTGATGCTAATGATAAAGACGCAATTCCTGCACGGCCTCTCATTTCTGAACTACTTGCACCCTCTCTCTCTAAGTTTCTATCATATTGTATCATGGAGCTTTCATTACTGAACCATTTACATATATAATTAATGAGTTTATTCAGCTAACATCTGGTTGACGCTCAGCGATCTATAAATTGGAATAAGTGTTGCGTCTGTGCACTGGGTACCATTATGGTAGAATGTTCCCACTTCCCTCGGCGCCGACTGATTCATTCGGTTGCCTGGTGTAGTGTTACGTAAGGAAGAAAAAAAGTGACGCTGCTTGTAAGTTTGATGCCAATTAACTTCTGAAGTCTCTTGGATCGTCACAGCGCGTGCACAGTTTTTCGTAAGCTGATACTGCCTAAAAGGGAGGGTAGTGTTGGCGATGTAGCATTGTTTTTTTGACAATTTTATATTTGTCATATTTTTATGACGGGTAGTAGAATTTTTCTAGCAATTAATAATCGGTATCATAAATTCTCTCTGCGTGCACAGTTTTTCCTAAGCTGATATAGCCAGGAAGGGAGGTGTTGGCGATGTAGCATTGGGTTTTTGGCAGTTTTCTTTATATATTTGTCATATTTTTATGACGGGTAATAGAATTTCTCTAGCGATTAAAAACCGGTATCATAAATTCTCTCTTCAGTTTTGTGGGATTTCGTAAGCGATAATTCCAAGCTAAGTGTTTTTTGGGGTTCTTTACAAATTCATTGACTGGATGAATGAATTTTTGGTCAAGCAAACCATTGCACGAGTGCAGTGTTCTTTTAGTTGTCTAAACAACGATCAGTGGTACGTGGCACATCGCGCTCAGCGTAGCCAATGCCTGATTTAAAAAAATCAGAACATCAGCATTGTCTCTTTTCACGGGTTGGTTTTTATTCTGCGATAGAAATGATTATCCTTTTGCTAGTAGGAGGACTTTAGATACAAACGAAAATCTTTGCCGATGGAGCAATATTGAGTGGCCATGAAATGCTTCGTCAGACAGTGTTTTCCATCTGATAATTGATAACTTCTGTGGTTGTGGTGGTCCGTTAAGTATTCATGACCTGAGAAACTAAGGACAAGTTCTCAGACTATCGGTGCTTACTTTGTGAGTGAGAACTGAAGAGTTTGACGACAAGCCGGTGATACAATCTGTGACCTACATGTGTTCAGTGTGCGTCTCTCCTATGCATATTCACACCCAGTGTAGCTTATCGCTTCGTTCCAAATTTCCAATGCTGAATGCATATCACGTGCTCTTTTTCGTGAAAATTAAAAGGCTTTTTTTCTCAGAGGGATACAACTGTTGTTGCTATGGAAATTAACGCTTCCAAGAGAAAAATATGGGGTCCAGAGGTTTTGAAACAAGAAAGGGCTTTCTGTTTAGCTATAATCCATCAGTTTTTGGATCACTGCTGTCCTGTTAGTTGACACCTATTGCTCTCTTGTGTTGGAATACACCTTATGCTCAAATTATATGTTTCTTTAATTCCATACTAAATAGTGCCTTCACTCCCTGGAATACCTTTGTTGTGATTAGAGTGGCTTAAATTGACTTATCTAACCTAAATAAAAGGCGTCCTGACTCATGCTTCTGAAAGGCTAGCTCGAAGCACGATGTGAAAAACGTTAGACTGCTGTCGCAAGTTCCTTTCTAACCGCTAAAATAGTTCTGAAGACGCTGCCTTGCTTTATCAATTGTCTTTATTTTTCATTGTTTTACAGAGAAGGGTATTGTGCAATCCTCCTGTACGAATGTCATCGGTTTGCTGATATCCTACTGCTGTGTTCGCTGAGATCTTACCGAAGATAGTGTAATTCTTCCCTCGTATCCTGTAACTATGTTACTTTGGGAAGTCGAAACATTCATTGAGTTTGGTTTATCACTGATAATTTAATCTTCAGCTCATTTTACGTTCATCAACTACGAGTATTTCACTTGTATTTGTTGTCAGTCTTAATTACTGGCCTGATTCTAGACACAAAGACAAGAACTGTACGTGCTATTCTCGGCTGATGTGCGCATTCTAAATAATCTTGCTTTCATTGGCTCACACTACGTGGCATTTACCATATCCTGTTAGTTCATCGCGTAGGATAACCGCATTTTGGCTTGGTGCTCAGTGCGCTGTGAGAGCCCGTAGAGACGCTTCTTGGATCTGCAACCATGAATGGGCTCTGTCGCTGACTTCTGTCGCTGAACACTTCACCGCTGTCGCTCATTCCTTTTTTTTTGGTCGAGTTTGACATTTTAGTTCTTTGGCATTCTGTTTTCCAGCACTCCTAAAAAACGGCCGCGTCTGTAAATTTACAGTTTGGTGTTCTAGCACGTATAATGAGAACGAATTCTCTGGCTTAATTTTCTCGATTTGCTTGAATCATTTGGTAAAATGCCACACCTAGCGAAGAAAGTGGGCCTTAATTTAAGGTTAAGTTATTAATAGGCAGCCCAATCACCATTCGTCCAAATCACTGAGAAAAACGTGTGGGTTTGGGGTTGGAAAACTTGTCACGAATATCTGCATGGAGATATTGCAATTGATATCCTCTAGTGTTGATTACTGATGTTACAGAAATGCGATAAAGGTCTCAGCTATCGCTCCTTGAAAGTCCATTGACACCCTGCATTGCTTGGTCGCTTGTGTCAGTGAAGTGCAACTTTTTAATGTCTTGCGAACCTTCGTGGCAGTTTGTTTCCACCGTACAGTAATTTCTTTTTATGTATTAATTTATCTCTTCTCCCACGTGTATCATCAGTCAGTCCTCAATGTGTTTTAGTTTATTTGTTCTTTCACTTGCATCATTAGTCCGAGTCCTCAGTGTGTTTTAGTTTATTTGTTCTTTCACTTGCATCATTAGTCTGAGTCCTCAGTGTATTTTAGTTTTTTTTTGTTCTTTCACGTGCATCATTAGTCCGAGTCCTCAATGTGTTTTAGTTTATTTGTTCTTTCACTTGCATCATTAGTCCGAGTCCTCAATGTGTTTTAGTTTATTTGTTCTTTCACTTGCATCATTAGTGAGTCCTCGGTGTGTTTTAGCTTATTTGTTCTTTCACGTGCATCGTTAGTCGGGGTTCTCAATGTGTCGAGTAGAGTACCTGCGATTTTCACTGGAACGTGCCCCAATTCGTATTGTACGTCGCCTCATTAAACTTCCGTGAGGCGATCGCTCAATATCGGCCACCGACAGTCCTAACTTAACGATTTCTGTTGGCTGCTTCCATCAGGGGTGAAGACGGACGTAGCTACTCAAGGGAGCGAGTGCTCTCTGGTGACATTATCAAACCTAGGCCGTTTTGACAAAATTTTTTGACAAATGAGTATGTTCTATACTAATGGACTGTGAAGCTTGGGTTTTACTTTAAAAATTTTGAGGACTTCAAACGTTGGCACGTGCTCAAATTTGTGTTGAACTTCATCTTATTGTTAAATTTACGTTTTTAAATAAATTATGTCAATTTAATTTGACCATTACTCGGCGGCTGCCATGAACATGTGGTAAATAATGATGAAGATTTTCTAAAAGCTCAAGCAGGCTGGTAAGATGGATGTTCTTGCTGAATGCAAGGTATTTTAAAAATCTTACTAAAAAGCTGCGTACATAAGATGACATTTTACCATCAAAATACAGCGTTGTATTTTTTCTGCGCATTGCTGCACAGCCACCGAAAGCGAGGACGGCTGCGAAGCCTGTAAAAAAAAGTACGTGCGATCAGATGACCGTGTGTTAACTTCATTTTGACAAGCCAGTATTTAGCGTGCCCGCATTTTCCTTCCGGTTTATAGAGGTACTTTCCCACGCTACATGCTATGCGGGCCCATAGCGACGTTTTTGCCCTTGGCACTTAATGATCCACCTAATTCGAACTCCCTTGTGCGTGTGTGTATCTCGGGTTGTAAGGCTGCTCGATTTCTCCATTGATAATTTACGCTTTTGCTTTTACTGCCTCTTGTTCTTGACGTGTAATGGGTGAGGCAATTTCCTCTCCTTGTGTTGGTGTAAGATAGTGAATACAGACGTATATAAATATCACTCCTAAAAATGTGACTCGCTATGCGGTTTTTCCGAGTCTAAACGATGCATTTCATCAAGCGCAGACCCCTCACGGGGATAAAACTATTGTATCTGTGGGAATTAGCAGTCCTGGAAGGAATATGTGAGGTCCCGAGCTGAAGGTAATGTAGGCCTTCTTTATGTTGAAGTAGAATCGGTCTTTTGTTACGGATCATCTTTTTTTGTTCAATGTTGCCTTGTTTTGCAGCACCTACTACTTTCTTATTAAAATTTTATCTTGTTTTATAAACTTCTTTCTCAACTCTGCTTCGATGCACCTTGGGCTTAGATTCCGCGTTCCCTTTAACTCCATACCAAATGGTGCCTTCCTCCTTCCTCTCTTTGGAACGTCTTTGTTGCGGTTAGGGAGGCGTAAACTAACATCTAATCTAATCTGCGTGGATAGTGCACTAAACGCCGCTGTTTGCTGTTTTTTAATCTTTCTTCAGTAGGTCATCGCAAGTTCCATTACATTTGCGGTTGAACATTTAAAATGAAGGCTTGGATTTTCAGAATTATGTAAAAATTTGAATTTTCTTACTAATATAGCACGGGTTTGAAAAACTTAATTTTTATGCTCTGTAACCGCGCACTCGGGGCCAAATAAATCGTTTCGGTTACCGTCAAGCTGCGCTGAACGGGCATTGTGTTTTTGTGTGTCACCCGCCACTTCACACTCGCACAACTCCACGAGCTGTGAGCTCTTTATTGTTTCCTGTCACTTGTGCACTGTTTTCTTCGCGTCTTGGTGGTTCCGAATGCTTCCTTAGATATGCTTGGTAGTCGCAGTCTTGTTTCCATGTTTTCGACAGCTTCACTGAAATGTTTGATGGGTGTTATGTATTGTTTACAAACTACATAAATTGTTACGTTATTGTTATGGTACATGACTGTATAGCAGTGTGATGCTAAGTTTGTTTGTTCTGTTGATAAGCGTCTAGTTGCTGATGCAATTCAGGATTTTTTGTTGAATTAAAAAAAAACAGAGAAAAACCCATGTTGTATTTGATGTTAGGTTAAATTCACTCACCGCGAAATAGTTGCATTTCTTTGACTGTTCCTAGTGTTAGTGAACATATATTCTATATATTTAATCCCACATACTTTTTAAAGAAAAATGCTTAATCTGTAATTGTCTGGTGTTGAAACGACTCACAAAACTGCATTGTAGTCAGTTGTCACGAGCTGGTATAACCTGCGAGCTCTTCCACTAGACCTTGCCACCGCGGCGTACGTGCGCTATCTCGGTGTCAACGTTACCCGAGACACCGCAGCCTGTCCAGCATGAGAGGTCAGTGTGAGTTGCCCTCTTTAACAGCGGGCAGCGTAGCACCTACTGGACTACTACTATTTACAAAGGTCGCTTGAGCCTAACGAATTGCTCCGACCAAACAAGACCGTCCTGCCATCTGGTGTTGGGTACACAAAGTTGGATTTTGATTTCTTTCAGCATCAGTAACCTATCACAACCCATTTGTGATGTAATGTCGCTTGTCGACAGACAGACATACAGCGTAGTTGATGTTAACAATGGAAGGTATGGTTATCAGCTGTGTTTAGGGGCTATGGAGCCAGTCTGAGATATGTTACTGGTGAGAAGTGACCCCCTGCAGTAGAGCCCTGACTCGCGTAGAGTGAGGTTCGGTGTAGTGTGCTACGTTCAAGTGGTCTTGACGTTTTCTGAAACGTTTTCCTCTACGAAGCACGCGTGTTTCATGTGTTCATCTACGCACGAAAAGTTACGGCACTGTTTAAATGTATTGTTAACTGATGTAGACAGAAATGGGTATTCGTGTATCAGAACGCTTGAATTTGAAGGTGTTTCGTCCAGATTCCAACGTTGAATTTTAGAGATGCCCATCTGTTTTTATGCGGCTTTTACTTGCCTCTGAACACTACAACGATACACTAAATTAAAGTTTATTGGTATTTATGTTTAAGTTTCTTTTGACATCCGTGAGCAGCTTCCTACGTACACGTGCGGACGTACATTTAGGCGTAGTGTCAAAGTTCACGTCGCTCTGGCTATGAACTTTTGAATGTTAATATATCGAACTGCTCTATATACTAAATTTTATGTTCTAAATGTGGACGAAATTTATTTTAAAAACATTCCTGCATTACTTCCTAAAAATAACAGCAGAGAATATTGTTCTCAAATTCATGTAGAACTTTTGGTTTTTTGTAAAATCGGGAGTAATAATATCTCTTCTCTCGATCTTCTGTATTTTCTTCGTGGGTTTGTTGCTGACTTACTCCTGAGTGCTGCACGATTTTAAATCTCGCGTTCTGCTCATGTTGCGGTTGTTCTTCTCATGCACGCAAAATTTTTCACCATGCTCGCAATTGCCAGTTATTACTAAGCAAGGAAATTAGTGCCGGTGATGTTGTAAACGGAGGAGTTTCTGAATTACACGCGTAGATTGCGTCATGTTGACTTTACATTAATAACAATGCGAAAAGGGACTTTTCAATTAAGCAGGTAAAAGCGGCGGTCAACTAAACGATGATTTCTTGTTCGTCATTCAAATAACGAATTTAATTCATCCATTCCCAGGGTTCATCATTTCTGCCGAGCTAGAAAAGTTAGAGATGAAAGGCGTTTGGTTCATTGCCGGTTCACAATGGGTACACCTGTTTGGTCTGACTTCTTCCCTTGAGCTTCTGACTCTCGCTTCCTTTTGCTGATGCTGCTATTCCAGTCTCAGGTTCGCGTATTGACTTACTTTCATTTCTAGTTGTCGTGAATGTAACTTGAATGGCGTCGTGGTCTTGATTGTAACCTGAATGGCGTAGTTGCCTTGAATGTTACCTGAATGATGTAGTTGTCTTGATTATAAGTAGTTGCCTTGGTTGTAAGTAGTTGCCTTGATTATAACCTGAATGATATAGTTGCCTTGGTTGTAACCTGTATGATGTAGTTGCCTTGATTGTAAGTAGCTGCCTTGATTGTAAGTAGCTGCCTTGATTGTAAGTAGCTGCCTTGATTGTAAGTAGCTGCCTTGATTGTAAGTAGTTGCCTTGATTGTAACCTGAATGATGTAGTTGCCTTGATTGTAAGTAGCTGCCTTGATTGTAACCTGAATGTCGTAGTTGCCTTGATTTTTACCTGAATGGCGTAGCTGCCTTTTTTGTTTCCTGAATGATGTAGCTGTCTTGATTGTAGGTGCTTGCCTTGCTTGTAACCTGAATAACGTCACACACATCAGGGTTTTATCCTAAGTCTGGCTCGCCACAAGGCCTTGGTTTGCTCAGGTGTTGTTATGTAGACTTCAGGTGCTCTTCCCGAGGACGTGCAAGTCTGTCGTAATGATGGCGCTAATTTTTATCTAATGGGTTGTTGAAGTTTGTACTGAATGCGTGTGGTGCTGGAGTAGAGTGCGCTGAGCATGTGTTGTGTTAAAGTTCGCAGATTTTTATAATGTCCTTGTAGGTTCTCTGTTCGTACGTGCTAATGAAATGTTAACGAGTGGAAAAAATAAAGAAAGCAATGAAGCTCTTGCTGGCAATGCCGTCTTTTCTCAAGTGTTCTGCGTGACATTGTATTTCTTATAGCGCTTTCGATCGAAAGTCACTCGTAACTGTTCGATTTTTGTACATTACGTTTTTCGGGTCAGATAGCTTCTGTCTATGGGAATATTCCTTCCGCTGACGAATAGGTAGCTATTTCGAACGAAGCACAAAGAAATCATTTCATTACCTATGACTTTGTTTGCTCTTCTAAAAGCTCCTGGCAAGATGTAATTTTCCTGTGTCAGATAAATGTTAAAAGAAAAAGACGAGACGTACGGTCATGAATTCGTCCGCCAGTGGTTCGGTCACAACATCTAGCTAGTGCCACTTAGTTGATATTAACATTTAAAAGGTCTCACAACATTGACACAAGGCTCATGATGATTCAGCTCTCATTCGTTACTTTTTTTGACCGTGAGAGCGATTGGCATCTGCATTATGCAGTCATAAGATTTTTCGCTCATACACTGCACTTTCGATGGAATTGGACATGTGAGAACACCAGTCGACTTAAGGTTAAGGCCGCTTAGTGACGGTTAGCCATTTAAAAAAAACAAAGAGATATCTCCATACAACTATCTTGAAACGCTCGTACGTAGATCCCCTCTTAGGAGAATTTAAAACTCTACTTGGAATCCAATGTTCTGTTTGCATTCGCCTCATTTTAGAAGCATAACACGTGTGTTTTGAAATGCTCCTCTTGAATTTTTGAAGGGCAAAGATTCGAAAAGAACGCAATGCTGTCGGCGTGCTACCTTATTTTTTTTAGGAGTGCAGTTGCCCGTGGTAAATTGTTAATCTTATCTTGCTCTACCTTTGAATGCTTTTATGTACCTCAAAAATGCTATCTCGGTATCGAGTGGGAGCTTGAAATGCGCTTAAAATGAAATTTCCCATCTGCCCTATTTTGTGCCACTCTTTTTGACAACCCACTTTTTCTTCTTGTAGCAATACATGAATCGTGTTCATTATTTAGTTCAATAACAACTAAAATTTTTCTTTGTGTATGTCGAAAAAGTTCATTGGCATTGCCCTTCATTTTTCATGTTATTTGTTCATGTTTTACCTCAAATTTATTCGACTTGGTGCGTACACCCGTGCCCTGGACGATGACAGTATTTTTATTCATTCTTTTTTGTTTTCATTCAATTTATCTCAAAGTTAGAACACAAACGTAGACATATAAATATGGATAATTTAATACAGCGATGTGGATGGGTTACATTAACCCTACCAGACCTAAGGCCCTAAACACAACTGTTGAACGCTCAACTGCATTAAGTCAATTCCTGCGAAGTGACCCACCGCTGGTCACTTATGTGATTTTCTTAAAGCTGCTGACCCACCTGCAGTCACTAACTCATTTTTTATCAATACTTAATGAAAGCTAAATAAAAGCCCGATCCAGTTAATGGGTGCTATTTTCAAAGTTGATTACCACAATTGACTTTAAATTTGAATTGAATACTGAACTTCAGTTTAACCCATCGCATTGTGTTAAGTCAATTTCAACAAGTGAGAGGAACATTAACTATAGCTAACCGTGAGGCTTAACCACCATTGGTTGGTCATTCTTAATATGAAGTTGTCGTTAACCGAGTTTATTATTATTATTATTATTATTATTATTATTGTTATTTTTAATTGGTGACGCACTTTTTTTACGTATTTGACTAAGTAGCGAGATTAGGTGCAGCGGTATAGCGGTAGATTCGGAAATTACCAAAAAATCAGAACAACGGTCTTATAGGTTTAATAATTCCAGATATAGATAAGAGTTGAAATTTTTGAAACGTAATGGAGTTTTTGTGTAAACAGTACTGGAATGTTCCACCGCTTCTCGCCACCACTAAGGGCATTTATATCATACAAAGAATATTCAAATGATATTCTGCAGGTTTTCTCCTCCATAGCCTTATTACATTGGCCCAATGCTTTCTCACCCTCCTTCTGCCTTTCTTAAAAGGTAAATTAATTGTTTAGTATGTTAATATATTATTAATATATTGTTTGTCTAGCTCCATAGAATAGGAACTTTCACGCACACCAGCGGATTGCTCGATCACTCGCAATACTATAGTTTCAATTTAATTGTAGAGGGAAACTTATATTAGCCCTTGGTCGAGGGTTTTATTGGTGAAGTGGGCTTGTAGCATGCTGTTGGTAAAGTGATTCGAATTAGGGTGCCAAACTTTTTAGCTGCCAGAAAAAATTCTCCAGTAATGCCAAGGTCGTCCGTGCGACGCTCTCAGCTCGTATGCGCTCATTTGTAATCAAGATTAAGATTTCGGGAATGAGAGAGAGCTGAGAAATCTCTCCCCTCTCTGGGGTTTGTATTTCTTGCCAATTTATTCTCCTATTTTATGGGCCTGAGTGCCACTTCACTTTATTTTTTTACGAGGGACTATGAAAAAAGTGGTGAACATTATTGAACGCCTTCTTTTTGTTACACTAAAGAATGCAAAATGTTTACTAATTTTTTTCATTGCGTAGCACCTTAAGGCGAGTGTCGCTAAAAAGAATAAAATTTTGCGAGAAGAAGATATAATTTGTTTGATATAACGAGAAAATAGTGCACCGCATTGAACCTTCCCTCCGCGCTACTCCATCGTCGGCTCTCCTTTCTTAACCCTACAACAGCACGAGAAGCTTTACTTTATTTCACCTGGTCGATGTTGCAATATGTCCCCCTCGTCTTACTGACCTAAAATTGTCAATCTTACCTCGAGATTGACTCTTAGAAGGTGGCCAGCCATACCAATAGTCGTATTTATCATTCCGTGGGGACCGGGCTTCATCAAATGAAACTCATGCAATTAATTTCACCAACGCTTTTTATTCCTTGATTGACTCGAGAGTCTAGATCGGTTTATCACTCGCTAGAGTGGTCTTTTTTTATGTAAGTGAGCGAAGTTTGTGTCCAAAAAAAATCGACAACAAAACTGACCTATAGCACGAGAATGTTCGTTTTTATGGTTTGTTTAACCTTTCATCATAAGAAGCAATTGATTCGATAAATATGATTGAATTGCACAATAACTGTCGTGCATTGAAAAATAATCTGACTCGATGTATGCTGGTTAAAAGAAAGAATAATACAGCAGTATTTCTATTCAAGTTGAGGAGCAATCTTCGGTTAACCATTCGGACGCGAATTTTATAATTACTTTCTGCTAATTAGAGAGACTGGAACGTCCTTTCGCTCGGCGTATTTGTGATGCAGGATGCAGCTGGGGTGCCGAAATAAAGGTCTCCAGAGTATGAGGTTGACGCTTTGAGCATTCTGTCTTCGCTCCGAGAAGATCGTGTCGAAACTGGCGATCATTTCGTCATCAACTCGCCGATACTTCTAAATTCTTCTCCCTGGCTTAGCGCAACTGGTTGTTCGAGAAATTTATGTTTGTTGGTGGGTATTTTTTAATTCCATTGAATGTTGGGCTGCTGAAAATGCCGCTCGCTAGAAAATGTGCAAAAAATTTATTTTTCTTCAACATGACGCATACGTGTTTTCTTGTATAGCGTCACTACTTGGGTATAGTTAAGACTTCAGACGGAAAAATTATTTCATCTACTTGTGTAATGTTTTCTGTGTGTCTCAGCGTATCTTCTTATTTTAATGGTCAAATTTATGTGATTCTTCAGATAAAATTCGTATTGCCTTGTTTGCTAGTACAGTATTTATCCTGACATTGCAGTGTGTTTAATTATTTAGCTGACAGTTTTCTTGTGTGTAATACGTTCATATAGTACCAACAAAGTGTCTTGAAACAATTTGCATGGTGTACCTAGCACGTGAGAACATCATGTTCAAGAAAAGAACGTGGGAGGCATACAAGTGCTTATGACACGCGGCTACGTTTCATCTCGGTTCCGTTTGCAGTGCATGGTTCTTAATCTTCGTGCGTATCAGACTTTCGTGAAGAATTGAAACATGCAGTCATTCATCATCAAAGTTCGGCGAGGAGAGCGCAACAGCCCCACCAGTGGCCAAACTATGAAAAAAATTAGGCTGAACAAATCTCAGCTGCAAAAGGGCAACTCGCCCAGTTCTGAGCGAATGATCCAGGTCATCTCCGAGATTAGCGACCTCATCAAATTCAACGGTGTGTCCAAATTAAGTCCCGGCAGCGCTTCCAAGAATGTCGTCAAGTATCGTACTAATGCTCAGCCGCGGACCTTGTCTCAAATCCAGAATTTTCCTAATAGCAACGTGGTTACGAGTATTACCAACATCGAGCACTGCAAAGTGAAGAATACGTCGAGCTCTTCTATGGTCCCCTCGCTTGAAATAAATCAAGTGAAGTCAATCAACTCGACGTCTAAGACGTCGTCCGCACCTTCATCTTTGTGGTCATCATCTACTGGATCTACTGCCACTATCACTGTGGGAAATATCCCACCTAAGGCAGACTCGCATCTACCACGTCCTATTGTGAGCTCTACTCCAGCCTCAAGTTGTTGCATGAAACCTTCGAGTACTCCTCTCGTAGTTGCTTCTCCTAACAATCCTAAGGCTTCCGTGAACTTTTCAAATTCAGCCTTTCAGAGAAGCACTAACTCTATCATCAATGATACTCAGCCTCACTACACGATTCAATTGAAAACTTCTAAAAACTCCATCGGTTCCCCCACAATTACGTCTACGTCCACGTTTCCCGTGAAACCCTTCGAGAGCAAACCTCCAAGTTTGAGTGCACAACGACCGCACCCAATATTCATCAGGAAAGATCTCGGGGCCAAAGAGAATCCTGTGACTTTGTTGAATGACACTAAAAATGATGACAAAAGTGACTGGGATGACGATGAATTTGATGAAGATTTTGACGATAAAGAAATGTCCAGTGCGCCAATTAGAACTTTCTGTGTTAGCACAGGATCTTGTAAATCCAATAGCAGGCCTTGCTTAGATGCGTCCTGCTACAACAAGTATAACAGAAACAAAGTTTTTAAAATATCAACTGATTCTTCAAGGTCTCAGAAAGTAAACGTCATCGGCAAGAGCAGCTTTGTCCCCGTAAGTACCAATCTTTAAGGCATTCACAGATACTTGCACTATCGAATTTTTTCAAGTATGAGGTTGGATTTTTTCAGGTATGAGGTCTTAGCTAAAATTTTGTTAGTTTTAAAAATTTCCGACGATCAAGGCTTTATTTGAAGTATCTCGATTTGGAAATCACATACATTTTTTGGATGATCATACACATTAATCATTATGTTGGAGTGAAATTTCAGCTGAGAGATAATCTTCTTAAAATGTGTAACTGGCTAACATTTTAGGCTTCCTCCCAGGAAGTCGGTCGATCTTTGATTTCTCTCATTTCCATTTTCATAGTCAAGTTAAGCGTCATCTCAACACGTTCCCCGCGTATTGGGCCATATGTGTAACATTCGGTAAATTGCTCGTTCACCTATTGGTATAAAAATGAATGACACATGTCTCACAATCTTTTTAAAAAATAACTGTTATCATGCGAGGTGCATTCTTATCATGCAATTGCATTTTCATATTTATTAGAAGGATAAAAATGTACCCGAGCAGTTGAGTTGATTGCCCAATTCTGCCACTTACAAACAACATAACCAGACCAACCATTAACAACCGCGGAAACGCAGTGTTCGTGTAAAGTACTCCCTTGTGTAACTAGCACCTCCTCATCGTTCTGGACGTGCAGAATTTTGTTAGTGATATACTGTGTGTATGATTTCTCAATGCTAGTTTAGTATATTTCATTAAGAACCAACTTTGTTCGACATTTTATGTCTCTTTGTTTGAGATGATATCTTTCTACATAACACTGACAATACTTTGGGGGCCGTGCGAATCTAGCCTACTCATTTTGGCTCTACGCTAATTTTATGTCCTCAGACCTATTGAGCATTTAATGTGGAACTCTCGTACTCATAAAATTTAAATTTTACATTTCAAAATTAAAAACTTGCAAAGATTTTTTTGCGGTTTGCAAGAATCCTGCCAGCAACATTAAGTTGAGTAAATTATTGTGGTCGCACCTAGAGATGAATTATGCATTTCACCTATGACAAGAGTCTCAGACTCGTTTCTTCTTCAGTATTTCTAAGAGAAAATTCTCGTTCATTTTGGTTGCACCTAAACTCTAAACTCTTATCTAAATGTCATACCCCTCAGGGTGATACAACTATTGTATCTATGGGAATTAGCGCTCCCAGGGGAACCATGTGAGGGCCCGAGCTAAAGGTTAATTAGGCTTCCTTTTTGTTGTAATAAAATAGGTTTTTGTTTTGTTACGGACCATCTTTTTTCGGTTCACTGCTGTCCTGTTTTTCAGCACCTACTTCTTTCTTCTTCAACTTTTTTGTTTTTGTTTCATGAACTTCTTTCCTAGATTACTGTTTCTGTGCACCTTGTGCATAGATTCCGCGTTCCCTCAACTCCATACTAAATGGTGCCTTCCTCTTTCCTCTCTTAGAACATCTTTGTCGTGCTTAAGGGAGGCTAAAACTTTCTTATATAATAGTAATAATAATAATAATAATAATAATCTAAATGTCATACTCGGAATATTCCGTTGTAGGTCAACTCGATGTGTCAATGAATGTCTTACGTGAATGTGCTCAAGAAGATGAAGCCTGAGATACAACATCATATAACTGAGAGTGCACACTCCGTTCAACGTTTACGGTGTGTGAATCGCGGCCAAAGTTGTTATTTTTGAATAATTGAATCCATGTGGTTGACTTTCGAGCAGCTTTTTTTCGCCATGCGAGATGTCCGTATGGATGATTTTTCGGTAATCGTGTCGACCAACACTTGAACATCACAAAGTATTTGCAATCAATTTGTAGGAAATGCCGTGCAAGTCTTTGGCTTTCGAACAGACGGCTTAGCTAATATACAGATTTTGTTTCATAACACGGGTATTTGTTACGCACGGGTATTTCCTGCTATAAACGCGTTGAACGAAAACTAACTAAAACTCGTTTATCTTATTTTTTCACTGCCTGTTTTGAAGTGTATAACTTCATGGGTAACATTTATTGCTTCTACGTAACACAGCTCCCTTGCCTCACTAGTAGAAGACAGCGACGTGATGTCAGAAGTCAACATTTTGAAGGGTCGAACAGCGCGGCCTAGAACTGTTGTTTCTCGAATTTGAAGTGGTAGCAATTACGCCAATGCATCGCTCGCTGAGCGAGGCTTTGCTAAGCCACATCGCATATACCGTCGATTGTCTTCTCGCTGTGACCATTGTTAAGGCTCGCATCACGTTCTAGGGCCATACGACCGTGGGTCTTTCTTTTCAGAGCTCCGACTGTGTTGCTCTACGCACATTGCTCACGGCGGGAATGGACGCTATGTTTCAGCCTGAAAGTTCAAACGTCAAAAGTAGCTAATGAAATAATTGCTTGACCTGGTGTAGCACCCTTGCAAAAGAATATCCATTGTTGATGCTGAAACGTGAATTGTTGTCCACTTAATGGTTCTCGAACAATATCGTCCCTTCCGCTCATGCGAATTTCTAGTACAGATTACTCCCTATCGTTCTCTTTGATAAGAAGTCCTTCGAGACAACTTGCTCTTCTCATCAGGTTTACGAACTGTACCTTGGTATTTGACAGCAGTTTTATAGATCTCTAATCTACATGATGTACAGTGATGATTGGTCTTACTCTGAGAAGTACCCTGACCATTGAAAACTGATAAAAAACAGTTATCAACGATCTTCCAATTTTATCTGTTCGCTTTTAAGAGATTGATTTTATATGTAACTAGCGCACTCGGTCAATATATTACCAAATATTTCTGTTGTATTTACTTGAACATTTTGGAATTTCCATGGCGCGCTATGTAGTAAAAAACGTTTACATGCAGTGCTGTAACGTACAAAAGTCGTCTAAATCGAGCTTTTCATTTAATTGTAGGTACATTACACCACTCTAATGTTAGTGCGTCAACATTTATTTCGTCCCGAAAACTGGTTTGAATTATAGATTCTGGCTGGACTTCCTACTTCTGTATTTTCACGAGCTTCGGAAGTGCATATCTGAGCCTGAAATGATAGCCGTGTTTGTAGGGCTGTAAGTAACTTCAGTTGGGCGGCTACCCGGACTTGTTGGCTACTTGTTGTGTCCCTCTCTAAATAACGGTTTAGGCCTATCTCGCAGGGACTCTTTGGTGAAGGCGGTTCTGTTTGACGGAAAGTGCGTTCACTGCGGGTACAATTTGAGCAGCATTTATGCGGCCGCTACTGGTAATTGCCAATACAATTTTGGACTCGAAATTTACAGCTCACAGGAAAACTTTATCTACGAGATAAACTTCAATCAATTACGCCTAGTTCTTGATGAATTAAGACTTCGTTATATTTTTTTCTTTGACCAACCATTGGAGTTTGACGGCTTACAAAAAGCTTTCATCGTAACCATAGTAAACACGACCTTGCTATGATTTGAGCTGTCTGTAAATTTCTTCCGGGAAAACGTCGATATATATTGTGATGATAGACTGGAAAATTTATTTATTTCTTATGTACTTTTTGCGTGCTATCAGTGTATCTTCTAGATTTGACAGTCAAATTAAGTTGATTTTTCCTATAGAATCTTTATTGCTTTGTTCATTAATATTTTCATTCTGGTATGGCAGTTCGTATGCAATTATTTAGACAGCAGCAGTTCTTCTGTGTACCATTAATAACAACGTTCCAATAGTACTCATACGGGTTCTCTGTATCAATGCAAACTTTAACGATTGCATACTGGATCGTGTGATGACGATAAAATTACTTGCGGCATAGTAGCTCATAATAATGTATATATCTTTGAAAATGTATTGTTTCATGAAGCTACGTTTTTTATACTGCCATGATCGAGGGGCTACTGTTCTATCTCTCGAGCATTGTTAATATTGTCGAATATTTTTGTTCTAAATTAGCAATAGTAAATCAGTTTTTGGCCATGAAGATATTTTCCTGGGATCGATCTTTTTGTTCGGTCTTGTGATCTTTCACAATTCCTTTCGTGAAGGCAGAAGCAACTTTGACCAACTTGCTACTGCGCAGTAATTAATGCGACGTAATCATCGCACGTCTTAGTGTGCGTCAGTCTTACGAAATAAGAAACTTGCTCACCTAAAGAAATATCAGTGGTGTTGCTTTCTGGTATTTTGGCTCTGTCTAATCATCCGCACGTATTTTGTCATTCTGAATTGAAATTCTTATTCGAATGAGCACATCAAAATTTAGCATCTGCGGTACAAACACGCATAAATCTGAGTTGTGCCTCCCCTCAGGGGGATACAACTATTGTATCTATGGGAATTATCGCTGCCAGGGGGAAAATGTGTGAGGACCCGAGCTGCGAGTTAGGTAGGCCTTTTTTTGTTAAAATAAAATATTTCATTGTTGTGTAAAGGATCATCTTTTTTCGGTTCACTGCTGTCCTGTTTTTCAGCACCTACTACTTTCTTCAACTTTTTTCTTGTTTCATAAACTTCTTTCTCAACTTACTGTTTCTATACCCCTTTTGCATAGATTCCGCGTTCCCTTATCTCCATACTGAATGGTGCCTTCCTCTCTTCGAAACACCTTTTTTGCGGTTAGGGAGGCTTAAACTAACAAATAACCTAATCTGTGTTGTGCCTCAGATAGAGGTCAAAATCTACTCTATCACCTCCATAGTGTCGCTGTTGCACTCCCGAGTTGGGTCCGATTTGAAGCTATCGCGTTGATTCGATGTACCCTATCATGCCCTAATCTGTGTACGCGCTTTGTATTTCTTTGAAAACAAATTTGCCAAGAAATTTTGATCTCCAATGCAAATGACGTGTTGTATGACTTTCATTACCGCTTGCATCCAAGAAATTTTGATCCGGGATGTAAATGACGAGTTGTATGACTTTCATTACCGCTTGAATCCAAGCAATTTTGGTCCGGGATGCAAATGACGGGTTCTATTACTTTCATTACCGCTTTAGTCCGCCAAAACGATTTATTTTGCAGCATTTTCATTTCAGATCGTGTACAGCTCTGGCGCCATAACACACGCTATTTGTGAGCACGAGGCGCTGCAAATAAGAGCTGTGCTTTATCGGTCTTGTGTACGTGTGCGTGTTGATAGGTCGAGGGCGGCTACGATAATTACGTGTGCAATTGATTAACTTCTGTGCTCTTCCCACGCAATCGCTCGCCCGAATCTCATTTGTCATGCAGCTCCGTTAATTTCGAGTATTCCATCGAACTCGGTTCTTTGCCTTTTTCCCCACTAAGTGTGAAGGTTTGGAAATTTTAAAGTTGATATTTTGTTTGCAAGTTTCAGTGTAGAAAACTGAGTTAAGAGTAGAAACTTCAAGTCAAATTTGATTAAATGTTATTGCTGAGGAAAATATTTTCAACCTATCTGATTTTTTCCTGCGGATATTTTAAATGTAGAAAACTTGTAAAATTTCTGGATAATTTTGAGTTTTTATACAATTTCCTGTTATATATGTTACAAAATGTAATGGGGTTAACTTGAGGTTAAAATTCATATAATATAATGCAATCATCTCTGAGTTTTATTCATGGGTGGGAGGCAGCACTTGTCAGGCAAAATAAGTGTTAGGACTATTTAAAAAACTCATTCAATAGAAGTTTCTCTCGGAATTAAACGGTCAAACTTCCATGAAGAGCAAAATTATACATTGTCGATCAAAAATTTTCTTCTCTAAATAGCAAAGGGAATAGTTTATGAACTGTTCAGGGAAAAGTATTTGGACACATTCAAAAACAAATTTGAATGATGTGATATGTGCAAGTTTCAGCAGCTAAATATTATAAAAAATTACAATTACCTAAACAGGACTTGTTGCGAGATTATCAGTTTTTGTTAGCTTTGCACTAGAAGCCTATCTAAAACACTGCTAGCTGACGAATTGAAAATTCGGTGCATCCCGACTGATTCCAATGAGAAATTTGCGCAACATGTAACGTAAGGTTATTGAGTGTACACCAATCCGGTTATGACCGAAAATGTACTTTACGAAAAATTTGTGCTGGCGGAACAGATGTTTGCAAAACAAAAATTGGTAGGAGAAGAGCGGCGAGAATTTAAACCACGGTCACCTCTCAAGACACCAGTACTGGATAAATATCAATTTTAATCAAGGTTGTTAGTTGCTCTAGCAAAATAAGAACACTATTAAAATATTTGAAAAATTGTTGTCTTTTGAAAGCAAAATAGAGCTTTATGACCATAATGGTGCCACTCGTGTTTAGAGCGACGATGTTTTATACTTTCTCAACACTTTATTTTCATACACTTTCTCAACACTTTATTTTATACACTTTCTCAACACTTTATTCTCCACTTTATTTTTGCACACTTTCTGAACACTATTTATATACACTTTCTGAACACTATTTATACACTTTCTCAACTGTGAAACATGGTACTGAGGCATAAGGCCATGGGTTGCATTGCATTTAGATGTGCAGGACAATGTTAGACCACATGCTAGGGAATAATGTGATTAATTTACCGAAGAGTAGATTTGTGATCTGAATAGCCGTTTAATTAAAACGCTGTTCCAGGTAATTCGTGAATATTGTTCCAAGGTAACAGTATCGAGATACTGACATGGCCTAGTCAATCACCGGGGTATAAATCCGGCTAAAAATTTATGGTGAAAAGTCTAAAGTTGAATGCCACGCAAGGCGACCGACCAACCTGTACGAGTTACAGGTAAAAGAAGTATGGGTCAAGTATCCACTCAAATTTTGCCAATACGAACTAAAATATTTATAGGAACGGCGCAAGAGCTTTACGTAATCAGAAAAAATGCTGCAATTAAATATTAAACAGATTTCCGTCGCTTTAACAAGTAATTTTCCTTACTTAATATTTTGTTGATTCATGTATAAGTTGAATAAATATGTATGATAAGTTGTCAATTTTTGTTCTTCACTTGTTAGCTGGTGTTGATCATTTACTTCGTGTGTGTTATTTATTTTACTTGTGTGTTATTTTTTTTTCATTTTAAGACTGAAACCATTTTACTGTACAAATACTTGTTTCACTTCGCTGTATTTGGTTCATAATACTGACTGAAAATGTGTTGATCTACATCTTATATTCATAGAGATAAACTACTCATTTCTGTCCACCTACTCTTGTGGTGGTAATTTTATTGTTTTATTTCATATGAACGTCATTGCGTCGCATACCATCGACATAAGTGACGTTTGTGTGAGCAAATAAATATTTATTTTGCCTGTGGAGCATTTCCTGTTGCAAGATATTTTCTGTACTCCAGATTATGCCGGAGCGATGACGAAGTTGCTTGTGTCGCATGTTGTTTTAAGAAAGGCCTTTGTCTCCAACAACGAAGTACAATGAGTCATGAGATGTTGAGGTAGTGAACAGGATGCACCTTTTGATTGTAAAATGCATAATCGTCAGACGAGTTGAGAACTGGTTAACGTGAAAGACTGGAGACTTGAAAGACTGATCCATGAATTGGTAATCGTAATTAATTAGTTGATTAATTAGTTAATTTGGTGATGCTTATATGTGCTTATGATCTATTGTCATGCTACTCACATCTCCCTGTTTTAAATTTTGAGATTTGCACATGAAAGGCGCAAATTATGCCGTGCAAGTTTCTTTTTTATTCGAGTAGAATCTTATACCCAATTGGGAAAATTCCAAGTGTAAACTAATGTTGAATATTTTCATTGCAGGTAAATTCTGGGGGTCGCCAGCAGTCAGAAACCGGAAAGAAGGTAGGCTTGTATGTATTTAGCGCTCCTCGTGTTTTCATTAAAGCTTTTTTTGCTGAGGACTCTTCCTCTTTGAACGGCGATTATTGAGGGCCTTAATGATTTTGTGTGGAATGGGAATGAATTATTTTGCTGTGAGATAGGAAGGCAGTGTGTGTCGCCCTTAGAACTTCATGTTGTGAGTTGGGACTAAGAATTAAGAATTTTATGTCAGGCTAAGTTGTGGTGGCTTTTATTTGTACGCATTTAAGTAGGAATAGTAGGATAATGCTTTTTAATGAATTTTTCATTCTTCACTCTCCCGTTCCTAGAATTTAAACGCTCTCATTTTTTGATACAATGTTATTTTTTAATTATCGGATTACGACTCTGATTCTAGAACGATACATTTTTTCGGAAAAGTTTAAAACAAATATGTTCATTGTTATGCAATGTCTTTATGGGAAACAAAAAATAGTGCTAATTTTTTCCTACTTAGCTTATTCTATCTAATATGTGGAAAAGGTATTTGCGCTTGTCATTGATTTTTTCGCATTATTCGAGTGCGCAATTTAGTTACCGAAGACTATGCATAAAGCAGTCAGAAAACGGCGGGATTAATTTTACTCTTTATTCCTCATAACTATTTTGTCTTCTTCATGTTTTTCAGTGTTAATATTCGCACTCCAATCAAAATTTCTGGGACCGACTGCGCCAGTAAACTGTTTTTTTTCTTGCTTAGTAAACTCCCTCTCGTGTGCTTCTGTGTGTCTGCAAAGGCGTTTTGTCACAATAATTCTCTTACGAACGACGGTAATTATCACAAAATTCTGCCCTCTTCTTCGCTGGATTAGAAGTCCGTACTAGCTGAGAATGAGCTTTCGTTGGCGCTCCAATACCCTTGTGGAATATAAAGCGCCCAACACCATACTGATAGAATGAATCGTTTTACCATGCTAAGATCCCGCATCCTTATAAGGGTTGCGTTGCAGCTCATACATTATCTGATAGCAGGTGTATGACATTATAAGTTCAGCACGTGTGTAACGCCGGAGTGATTTCGCAAATCTTCAGAGCTATATAAACTCCTTTCACTGGATTCAGTCACTGTACGAATGCCTCTGTGTTTTTCCTGAAAGCATCAAGAGGTGAACATAGATATTAAGTTATTGTAATTTTCATTCCACAAAGTCGACGAAACTGCAATCATGGTTTTCATTGCTGCTTGGATATTTCTTATTGGTCTGTCCACTTATTTAGTCTTCCTGTTGATGCTCGTGTATGTGAAAGGTTCTAGGAAAGTGTCTTGTGGGTGCTTTTTGTAGTGGGTTTATTCAGCGAGCAACGAAGCACTGAAATTTTTAATTGTAATTACTCTGGGAAAAAAGCTGTTCTCGCGGAAGTGGTTTTTCGTTTTTTATAGTTGTACAGTCGCTTTGAATTCTGTTCAGAGACTGGAAAAGGCTTCATATTTTTAGTGTCGTTTTATGATAAATTAAGAGCAAAAGAATTAGAAATTGGCCGCGCAGAGGCACTTCGGAACTAATGCTTGATTATCGCGTTGTCGTAATTAAATTGATTTTTATGCTGTGATTTTGTTCCCTGAGTGTCGAGGCAAAGGGCTGAGGATAATCGGCTGAAGGGACCGCAGAAAAGAGTTCCCAGTTTTCATCATAGTTTTTGGGGTTGGGTGAATTTTGTGCTAAGAAAAAGTGTTCGTACCCATAAAGCGAGTATTGCTTCACTGGTTAAGTAGAATGGTTTATGCAGCGTATTATGAGGTACTATGCGGGAGGGACTTAACCTACAATAAGAATTTTTCATATTGCCACACACAAGTATGCGTTCTCCTTCTTGCTGCATTTGTTTACATGAGCAACGAGGTGTCTGTTAGCGGTACAGATGCGTAGCATTTTTTGAAATGTATCGTTAGATCAACGGGATCTCGAAAGAAAATGTTACCCGATTTTCAAACGAAAAAGGGAAAAATTATTATGCTGGCGAATATAGAAAGAAGCAGTGGGTGAGCTGAATATATGTCAATCAAACCTCGATTCCACAATAAGGTGTATAGGGAACAGCTGCCACAAAAACAGTGTCGATAACCGTTTTGAAATACTGGCTAGGAGATATACTGGACTTACGGAGCACTGCTGAGAGCTACTGTGTAGCCAGATGAATTAGTCTTCTTGCTGTTCAAAACCAGTTTTGTTCACGTTTGAACCCCGTAGAATAAGTAAGTTTAAGATAAGAATCGAACAGAAATGATTCTTTTCGATTTCTCATGAATACTTAGTAATTAATTATCAGTGTTGGGTTATAAATAATGGGCTTTCAGTCTTATACTTTTATGACATGCTGCAGACCCTATTATCAGTTTCTGATGGCAGAATCATGGGTGAGGACAGCCTGGTTTTATGATAAGCAACCTGTCTCATCCGTTGCGTAACCTTCGTTTTCTGCATGCGATGTCGTGCGCAAAGATAATGTCCCAATTCTCTGAGATGCCGTTGTCTCTGGAGTTCGATATACATACACCAGGCGAGGTTATTCCCTTGCTCTCTGTATGTGTTTTGGGTGGTCAAATGTGCTGGAGGAAAACTGTTTGTTGTCGCAATTTTTTTCACTCTCCAGATTGAAACAAGACATACAGAAACAGAAATTTTTGCAATTACGTTTAGTTTTTGCATTGAATATCTGTGTTATTAAAGGACAAGAGCAAACGGGCCGTGTTCAGGTATTGAAGTGAAATTCGTTAATTTCCTACGCGCTCACGAATTTTCTCATGCGTTTCTCTGGTGGACTTTCTTCTGTTGATGTCGATCTACCATTTCCATGAAGCTCCAAATGTATGCAGGAAAGTAAGTTCTACCCACGGCTAGTGCTTTTAAATTTTCGTTGTTAGTGGCTGATCATTTCAATAGCTGACTGTAATACGTTACCTTACACAATATTGTGAAAAGGTACCTAAAAGCTAACCCACGGCACTCACTATGCGCATCTGATGTGTAGTGGAGGCAGCAGTCGAAAAGAAAGAAAAGCAGTTTATTTCCAATATAGATGATACGAAGACGAGCTTATGCCGTGAATGAAGCGCGTCTGGGGTTGTTCAATACACGTGTACATTGACTTACTATATGGTGTTACCTTCAGTTAAGCACGTTCAACGTGCGGTAGCTCTAGGTGTGTACATTACACATGCTATTTCTAGATCCTCATCGCCGCTTAACTCGAGTCGTCAGTATCCATAGTATAATTCTGAAAGTAGTACGAGTTTCTTAGTGTCACCTCAAATTAGCACAAATGAGGTAACAATATTTAAGTTGAACATTAAAACGACTCGCCGTGACCCCTCAGGCGGACACAACTGTTGTATCTATGGGAATTAGCGCTCCCAGGGGGACTATGTGAGGGCCCGAGCTAAAGGTTAGGTAGGCTTATTTTTTGTTGAAATAGAATAGGTCTTTGTTTTGTTACGGACCATCTTTTTTCGGTTCACTGCTGTCCTGTTTTTCAGCACTTACTACTTTTTTCTTCAACTTTTATTTTGTTTCATGAACTTCTTTCCCAACTTACTGTTTCTATTTCCCTTCTGCATGGATTCCACATCCCTAATATCCATACTAAATGGTGCCTTCCTCCTTCCTCTCTTCGATACGCTCTTTTTTGTAGCGGTTAGGGAGGCTTAAACTAACCTATAATCGACTCGCCGTGAATATCCAAAAGTGGCATGACCAGAGTTCTTGGCAAGTCACCAAATAGAGACAATATTAGTAATGATTTTACTGAGTTAAGAGTGTGTACCGTATACCTGGTAGTCTGCTGTACAGAGGCTGCTTTATTTATTTTTACTCCGTTTTTTATTGACAGGTCATACACCATATTATTTTCTACAACTATTTACAATGTTTAGAATATATTCACAACCTCTTACACAGTGTTCAGTTGAACGACTTAAAATTATATTGAAATGCATTGATAAGTGTTACGTTCATTAAGCCTCCCCGTATCAGATGGTATATTCTCTTATAATTTGTTACCTACCAGAAGATAGTTATTCAATTCTTACTCTGCCCCTCCTATCAGCTACTCAATTCTCAATTTTTGTGCAATATTTGTTATTTAGCTATCAGCTTAAACATTTAGTAAAAGCAAAAGTTTCACGGTTCATAAATTTCTAATTATTTTCGTTCAACCACACCTCCTGTATTTGACAAACGATTCATTGGTAGTATAAAATTGAAAATGCAAGTTCGAAAACTTTTTACTAATTTGCATGGAACTGTTGACGTAGCTCGAAGACACTGTTTTATGTAAATTGAAAATGCGTACTACAGAGTTTTGGAAGCGAAGCGTTGGTTCTCGCTGCAGCTGTTTTGTATGCCAATGCGGACAGAAAGAAAGAAAAATAAAAACGGTTAATTTCCAATAAAGTTCGAACATGAAATGTTTACTACATTGGTTTAAAAATATCTTAACATTAATCCCTAGTTGTACTTACACACGGTTCTCGTAATATCCATGTCACATGTCGAAACAAAAATGATTTCAGGGCTTAAATGCCATTGGTTTGCCACTTTGTGCTACAGTTGAAAAGTAAAACAGAATATAAGACACAAGTACTGCAAAAATGTATTCTTCGATTTTCTTTTATGCGTTCGAAACAAAGAGGAATGAACCTCCAGTAGATTGCTTTTTAGGGCATTGTTGTGGCGTAAACATGTCGGTGGAAGTACTTTTTTTTTCGACCAGGTATTATTTCGTCTTCCATTATTATGTACAGCTCAGCATCTGGAGCGAGGGGCTTCAAAATAATCCCCGTTTTCATCTTGCTGTCCGAATTACTTCAGAAGAAAAAAGACGTTTTTGTTGAGAGAACAGTAATTTCATTGTGAGAAATGTTTAGTACGCTCGCAAATTTCTCCATTCGTTTCTTGTCTTAATTTTGGCCAAATTAAGTATATTTCAAGAGTGTGTTTGGGCGTCAATGTGTGTCGTAACGTCCATGTACTCTGACACTCACTTCGTGCAAGTCTTCCCTCATTCTGGTGTAACAAATACATCGGTGAGAGCACGCTCAAGATTATCGAAGCATTTATTCAATGTCACTAACTATCCTGGGGAATATCAAATTTTGACCTTATTTGATTTTAAAGTTAAGATGTTTTTAAACACAGTCTAGACTCATGAGTGAACTGCTATGCTACCTTTCGATGCCCTGGCGTGGCTTACTGAGGAACGGCTCTTGGTGAGCCAAGCGTCCATCGAGAGCTAGGCGAGACTTCAGCATGGCCACCTACTGAGAACGTTGTAACTAACACGTTGACACTGAAGTTCAATATCCAACTCAAATTTAGAGTTAAAAGTTGTTGAAATTTTTATAAATAGCAAGCATTAACTGAGTAGAATAAATACCATTGATTTAAAAAGGTTGTTCAAAAATTTTCAAACGACCCATCGATGGGTCGTTTTGCCGCTGGAAAAACTTTAATGTCTGAGGCAGAGTTCAGTTAACCCTTTCGGTACGATTATTCAAATGGTTTGGGTAAATTTTCCAGGGGAAAAAGTTGTCTTTACCCTGAATTGTCAGTAAAACTGTCCTAGTGTGGGTGCTTTTAGCTTAAGCAAATGCCTACTTCTATATTTTAATTTTAAAATTTGTAATCTTTGAAGCTTTATGCTTGGCGACAGAAATTTTTGATATTGATGATTAAGTTTTTGTATTTACGAAAAAATTATTGATAAGTTCTTGCCCGAATTTATCAGAAATAAACCAAGTTCAGTAAACTTGCTCAATTTAAATGGAAAGGGCATTGAATGTGTTGCTCGGACCCTGTAGCATGAACTTACGCGTGCCTATGCTACAGGGCCCTATGGCAACCTATGGTAATTTACGCGTGCAGGCTTCTGGAATTGTTTAAGAACTAGTTTAATGAATGTTTGTAATTTCCCTAATTTTGTTATTTACTTCAAAATATTCCCTAACTAGTTAAATTACTTTAAAACTAGGTTAGATGCCCTAAACTGGAAGCACTAGCCGACTTGGCACTGAAGTAGCCGTCAGTACCGAAAGGGTTAAAAAGAGTAGATCTTATTCAGATGTACCTTTTAGCTACGTTTGGCATAATCTGCAACATTTATCTCGCCAATTTTTGTACTTTGAATGCAGGGCAACACCGTGATCGTGTTTTCCCCTTCCATTACTCTAATCGAGTAGAAACTTTGATTATGGCGTCTATATCACAGTATTTACAGTTCACATTAGAGAATATTCTAATATTGTCGTATTATTATTAAGTATTTTCATAGCTTTATTAAATTATTATTTTTCATAGTAGAGACTATGAAAAATGTGACTAAATTAGAAAATTCACTTGTAGGCAACCTTATCGCATCAATGTTTTTTATTCCCGTGTTGAAAATAAGATATTACTTAGCGCTGATATTGATTTCACAGAGTGAGGAGCTGTTCCCGGTTGCGTTACCTTAATCGATTTTTAAATGATTTGCCGGGACTACTTTTCAAATGTTGCAACTTGGATGACTCGGTAATTTTGATTTTTTATATTTCAGGTTGATGAAGTGATAGAAGAAATTTTGAGCTTAGAAGAGTCGCAGGGGCTTCGACACGTGGACTCTACTTACCAACCTGGCTCTGTGAGTCGCAGCGTGCCTTGAATTTTGGTGGTCTGATAAAAACTTAAGTGTTCTTCAAACCGCAGCATTCAGGTAGTGACCAATTGAATTAGTCTGAGCTCTGTTCCTCTCTTTTTGATGCAGCTGTTGATATTTTTCGTTTTAGTTTAACTCAGTGAAAGCGTAAAGCTAAATCTTCCCAAGCGTTTCTCTGTATTAATCTATGTCGCGTTTTATTCTGAAACACCAATTATACTAAATTTTATCATCCATTAATAGTCTTTATTTATATTTGAAGGTCAGTTATTGATGACTTCGTAAACAGCTTGTAAATAGTTTTAACTTCGTTGAAGCTCTGCAGTTTCATATTTTCTGTGTCACATTTGTGATTCAATACATTTCCCGCCAGTCTCTAAATTGGCTTCTAAATTTGAGAAATTTTTCCTCAAACTGAATGCCCTGGCCCTGACATTATCTCCTAAGTCTTTATACCTGCTCTTAGTTCCTATAGCAATCAATGAGATTAAAAATTGTCACCTAGGAGAAAAAATTGTCACTGCCTAGGTCTCAAGTCATATTCTTCCACTTGTAATTCCCTGTCGCGTCCTTTTTTCCTGAATTATTGCTCATTCTCGCCGGCTTCTTTCGTCATAATATCGTAAATGTTTCCTTTATGTGTGGTGCTGATAACGATAACGTTTCCTATATGTGTGATGCTGATACCGTACATGTTTCCTATATGTGTGGTGCTGATACTGATGATGTTTCCTACGTGTGTGCTATGTGTTGTGCTGATACCGTAGATGTTTCCTATGTGTGGTGCTGTTACTGACTACGTTTCCTATATGTGTGGGTAGATTTACTGGCGCATATGATGCCTACGACTGACTCTGCAAAACTGCGGTCCACAGGATGTGCATGGGCTAGGTCCAGACTCCACCTCGGGGGGAGACTTGCCTCGAGTCAAGTTGGAGGAGCCTCAAGTCGAGTCTGAGGTGCAGATGATCGCCATCATCAAGGACAGGCAAAAGAAAGACAACCATAATATGAGTAAGCGAACCAGCCGTGTGATATGCTTGCCTTAGGTGTCGGGGTTTGTGTACGGCAGTATTCTTTCAAACTCTGCGTGTGTGTTTGTAACATTTATTTGAATGTTCATTTCAATTGATTTCATCGAGTAAATTTAAATCATTTGAAAGAAAATTCAAATCGGCTGAGTGATCATGGTGTTAATTCATTTTGGAATACGTGTATCATTCTCTTTTTTTTATCTGCTAACAAGCATTCGTTTGGATTTATAATGAGAAGTGTCGACTCAACTGGACTAAAACTTTGGTATTAGGTCAAGTACTCGAAATCAAAGCACGAGACTCTCATCTTACGTTAAGATGGTAAAGATGGCGATGATGGTGATGTCTGGAAAATATAGTTTATGTTCTCGCATTCACCGAAGAATAAATTTTTTTACAGTGTTGCTCTAGGATTTGTTGAATCTCTTGTTCTTAGTTTGGTGTTTATAACAGAAGCTTTTTTGCGCTCCAACACTTTGTCGTGCAAATTGGAAATTAAGCTCACCTTGGATAGCCTTGATTGCGTCTCCTTGGTTGGGATTGTGGCAACAGTAACGTTGATGCATTCTGTATTATTGAAGGTGTCTTGGGGTTGCTGATCAGCAGGCACTCTGCATCCGGACCAGGGAGAAGCGAACTCCGTGCTCGGATTCTTGATCGGAAAGAAAGCCTGTGTGTCCTTATTGATCTTTAGACAATCTTGACCACATTCTCGACCAGATCGTTGGTTGAATGCAAGTCATTTGATTCAATTCAATATTTTACTCAGCTGGATTTTCGTTCTAAAGTTACAGAAGTTATTGAGTGTAGAGAATTATGGCTGTGCTGCCCGGCTTTTGTGTTGGAAATTTATGCAAAGCTTTTCCTCAAGTCCACACAAAATTGAATAGTTTATTACAGATTTCAAGATAGTTCTTTCACTTACTCTGCCTTTAGCTGAGACCTGTTTTACTGTATTACATATTCTCTGATTGACAAATTAAAAGTGATAACTATTTAAAGTGAGAGAATAAATTTTAAACTTCATTCTATTTCTTGAACGATCACGGATGATTGGTAGTGGTCACATCGTGTTTTCCAAGTTAGCCAACCTAAGTACTTATTGTGTAATATCCCACGGTTGTTCTCATGAAAATCAAGTGCAGTTGGTAATCTGATGGTCCTCTTCGTATTCCAATCGCTTTTAAAGTGTCGTAATGGCTTTGTTGTTAATCTCCACCTTGCTTGAACTAATTCAATTCCGCTTTTATCCTGCAGTCGAGAGACGCAGACGTTTCAACATCAATGACCGCATCAAGGAGCTTGCAACACTGCTTCCCAAAACGCACGAACCGTAAGTATTCTTGTAAATGCTAGTAGCCTGGATTTCTGCTTTTTTTTAGCAAGAGATCGTAGGTTTGATGATGATTACTGCGATAATTAACTGCGTAATTCATTCAAGGAAACATTGATGATGCTTGATTATTCGCGATTAACAGAGTTCCTGCGGAGTGACCCACCGGTGGTCACTTAGGTGATTTTCATAGTGCAGGTGACCCACCTGCAGTCAATATCTCGTTTTTTATAAATACTTGATGAAAGCCAAATAAAAGCCCAATTCAGTTAATGTTTGCTATTTTTCAAGTTGATTACCGCAATTGACTTTAAATTTGAATTGAATGTTGAACTTCAGTTTAAACCCATCGCAATTAACGTTTTAAGTTCTTGTTTCATTATGCCACGAATGTCTAATTTCTTGTCTTTCGTCGTTCAAAATATTTTAAGGCTCCATGCTATGATTTTTGTCAACACAAACCCCTGGTTCCTCTTAAATGCCTAAACCCAATATTATTCCCCAAAACACCGGAAGCATGTCTTAGATCCGCTGCACTGGCTAAGTCAGTTTTCTGATCTATAAGAACTTGAGTTCTAAGTTCTGCCAGACCCAGGGATACTCCGTCTGACGTAACATGGTTCATAGCATTGGCTATCATTTTCAGTGATTTATTTGGGCAATTATATCATCGATTTGTTGTTTTGCTTGTGGCCTAGTGAATGAAGACGATTAAATGCTCTACAGTTTTTAATCTCATTTGTTTTTCAAAACGGTATCGAAGATAAACTTTAAATATCTGCGCTGCACCTAATAAACTCGTAATTATAGATTATTTCCAGGCAATTCAATCAGTTTTGTCCCTACGCTATAAAAGTGCATCAAAGAGTTGCTTGTTTATAGTAAAATTATACGAATAATAAGTTACGGATGAAGATGTACATTTCAATTGCGCCCCCTCAGGGGGATACAACTATTGTATCTATGGGAATTAGCGCTCCCAGGGGAAAAATGTGAGGGCCCGAGCTGAGGGTTAGGTAGGCCTTCATTTTGTTGAAATAAAATGTTTATTTTGTTATGCTGAGGACCACCTTTTTTCGGTTCACTACTGTCCTGTTTTTCAGCACCTCTGACTTTCTTCTTCAACTTTTATCTTATTTCATGAACTTCTTTCTCATCTTACTGTTTCTATATGTCCTTTATGCGTAGATTCCTCATTTTCTTATCTCCATACTAAATGGTGCCTTCCTCCTTCCTCTCTTCGATACGCTCTATTTTTGTAGTGGTTCGGGAGGCTTAAACTAACTTATAATCTAATCTATAATCCAATCTTTGAATTACGTATATATTGTAACGTTGTTATTGCGTCCATTAGTAAGGTTTTTTTTTCTGTTGAGAAAGACTCCCAAATTGTTTCAGTGCCTTCTAATCTTATGTGCTTAAAAGATTTTATTTCACTGTTTGTTATCGACATCTTTTGTCTCACAAGTCTGGAGGAAGCGAGACTTGAACTTCTTTATGTCATGGTGATGTGGGCATTTTGCATCCCGAGTACGCGTATCTCTCGATATTATCTCAAGGTAACTGTGATGTTGCCGCTTTAGCGCCCCTGTAACGGGTCAATTTCTTTTTAATTTTCCATTTACAGGCTTTATTTGTGCCTCTACGTTGTTTGTATGGGCGCAAAAATAAAAGTTTTTAATGTACTTGAATCAGTATTGCGCTGCTTTTACTAATTGAACATGGTAATTGATTCAATTGAAAATGGTAATTGAGGTAACCATTTTAAAATATATTTTAGTTCAGTGAGGCACGATGAATTTTAAAGCTCATCGTGTGTCCCCAAAAACGTTTAGTTGCATTTATAAAAGTAAATTCCCTATCAGCGCCTAACTATAGCTTCTCTCAAATAAGTGACAGCGAGTAGCTTTGCAAGGGTGATTTTACGTTCACGTCATGGAGGTGAATCAGTTTGAATTTGTGTAGCACTCGCAAGCACGAGCATATTTTACAAAATAGTAATATACGTGTGCACCATCCCACCGAAAAAGCAGTGAATACTTGTTCATTTGTTTATTTATAAGTTTTACGCCCAAGGATTTCTCAATTAGCAACTAAATTCTACGTCGGCGATCAACGATTCTGGCAATGCCTTCAACTAGCATTTTTCCCGGCTACGAAGACGTCGCTGCAGTCTGGTCATGTTTGAAATTTCGCTTTATTTTCTGAATACTCCACTAGGATTCTGACCACGTTGCAGGAGGCGATCATTTCGAGATTTTTTTAACCTTTACTGCTACGCCGGCTCGAATACTATTATACCTCATACCATTCAATAAAACAATTGTTCTTTGGTTTTGAACAGTTTCAACTCGCGTAGAGGGACATGAGTAATTGTCGAGATGAATCTGAGGACATAGCGACCTGAGGTGGTGATGACATTCAAGTATGTGTCGTGATTACTGTATATAAATTAACCTCATTAATTCTGATCGTGTCGCCTTGTTTCTCAAGTTCTATCAGTGGCTAAAGTGTTTATTCTTTCGAAATGATTTTGAATCCCAGTCACCCAAACTTATGCTAAAGACAATCATTAGGAAGATTGGATGAGCTGTTGATCCCATTTTATTATCATTTTTTCCTAAATACACTTTTTATAGCTTAGACTGGCAATGAGATTTGGGTGCCTTTATCGGATGGAAATTTTCTCAGAAATTCCGAAAAATGTAATATGTGTTGCGCATTTGTGCTGTAAGATGATGAAAAGACCAAACTTGTAACTTCATCACTTATGCTTTTGAATGCACATGATGCTGCGTTGTGTTGCAGATTTAAGAAAAAATAAGGTGTTGAAGCAATAATGGTTGAAATGTCATTACCAGTGTTACGAAGGGTAGTTTACTTCTCGGTAAAATTGGGTGGTAATATTTTACATTACAGGCAAGCTTTACCGCTTCATCTCTATATGGTTGTTTGTGGTGCGGATTTTTTTTATAGTTCAACTCGGGAACTTGCTATATTCATAATCAGTTCACGTTTACGAGTTTATCAAGAATTTTATTTTTGGGTTTTTACTGATTCAGTTTTCAGTGGTGTTCAAGTTTTTAGTGTAAATAAGAAAATATAAAACGAGTTTATTGATCAGGTTCACTATTATATAAACATTTTCAAAGTCAATTTTTTTTTGCAGTTTGATACTAGTATCTAAGTAAAAGAAAATTGTTATTTAGCTCGTGTAATAATTCAGATTTTACGTAATTCTTATAAATTCGGTCTTTGGAGCGAACTCGTCGATGTTGAAAGTCCTAGGAGGTTTCTCCGAGCATAAGTTAATGTACAAACTTTAGTAACACGGATTGCTTAGAAGTGCTCTCATTGAATTTTAAGCATCTGTCTGTTCGTGTCAGCCGAAAAAAGGAGATTTGTCCGGTTTTGGGGATTGAGTTGCCTGAAATGAAACAGCTTGTCACCATAGTGTCGATGTCTCTCCAGCTCTGTCTGATTGTGTTTGTCTCGATAATCAATAAGCAGGGCTGCCACTTCTGAGAATTTTGATGTCATTGAAGAAATTGTTTTCCCTTGAACTGTGGAATGTTCGTGTAAAATTGTATTGTGCCTTTAATTTTTTGGAATGGTTAAAATTGTTCGTTAAAACAAAAAATAATACTGGACTCCATACTAAATGATGCCTTCCTCCTTCCTGTGTTTGGAAGGCCTTCTTAGCGGTTAGGTAGGCTGAAACTAATGTCTAATTTTTTAAATTTCCAAGTTTCCTTGTTACAGGAATTATCTGTGGTTTGCATATGGTCAAAATTGTTTAAATTTAGAAACCCCTTTCTTGTGTTGTATTTCTCTTTACTAAATTTAATATTTCTGTTTTACAAATAATAGGCAACCACTACAATTAGACAGTGGCCCACACTACATGAGCTGATATACTTACAAGGCACAAGAAAATGTTAAGAAGAAATTAACATTGGTTGGAATCCTGAATACACGATTCGCCTCCTTTTTGTGTAATTGGATGCTATCTTTTTTATATCTCCTATCCAATTTTACGCGTTTTTGTCCAATAAGATCTATTAAAATTATACTAAACCTCGTATTATTGTTTAATAGAATTGATATGCTGTTTGTGTCGATATTACGATATTTGACCTTGAAAAATCTTTGAATTTTATTTCTAATTTTGGGTGTCAGTGAAACAGTGAAGAGTCTATCCAGCGTTGTTGAGGTTTCAATAGATCAGTTTCAAAAATGAATGTTCTTCATTGTTATTAATCTTTGTTTTCATTTTTGAACTTAACGTTATCGCATGTTTTGATTTTTTAAAGATATTTACGTACTGTTTTGTTTTAAATTTTCTTGATTATGTAACTACTTCCAATTTTCCAGCGCACAACTGAAGTCAAGCTTATAAATATTTGAAATTAATCATTTTTCACTGCACTTCAGAAAATTTTCAAGTAACAGACCTTTCAGATTCTAAATTTCGCTACTCGTCTGCATTTCATGAACACTCGTTTGTTCTTACGCTGTTGAACGCTGTGTTGTTTTGAACCGAAACGGTAAAGGTGACGACATAATGTCAAAGAAACTTTCCCGGAGACTGTGGATAAAGGTGCAGTAAGCATCTTATCCGGTGTAAGACTCAATTCCTTATACTAGCTGAATGATTCGCATATTGGAGCCAGGTTGCACTAGCTAGTAAAACACCTTGCAAGGGAATCACCGAAGCAACAGAAACACGTATTCTATTACTAATAAAAAAACCGTTTATTTCCAAGTTGCCCCATGAGATACATGCCAACATATTGGCTTTTAATATATATTTTCGTAATAGATACCTGATACTAGAAGCTATAATATTCCAACGATGCTTAATATATTAGGCACTCAGTTCGTGTGTTAAACTGGCAATGGAAGCAACAGATATAGGCATAACCTCACTGTAATGAACACTTGAGGATTCTACTAGAGAAACTCTCTCTATTTAAGAATATCTGCTGTGTTGAACTTTGTCTTTTTAAAAATATCTCCTGCATGACAAATGCTGCATAGTAAACGTGAATGGAATACTTAGGCTTGCTTTCTAAAATTATGGAATACGTAAAGCTGTTAAAGCTTAAATCTATTCAAGCGGTCCGTACGCCCAAACGAAGTGAGCGTGCTGCTGTCAGTTATAAGGGCGATCAAGTTGACTGTGAGGAGAAGGCCCAGTCCGTGCTCGAGATAAAGCCAATTCTCCTGACGTTTTGAGATTTTTGTGTTATCAGGACGAGCGTCCTAGAGAAAGAGAACAATTCTAACTACATATCTACTATCATGGCATGAGAGTTGAAACTCGATGATACATGGAAAGAGATATTAAAAGTGATGTGACCTGACCTAATTTACGAGTCATAATTGTAATTTCGTTAACAAAAAGTAATATTGCTATTGTATGTAATTGAGAAAAACTCGTGGGGGCGTATTCGATGTGAATATCGCGCATTATCGTACTTCTTTCAAAAATTGTCCTACTTTTTAGCTCACCTACTTTTTAGCTCACCTACTTTTTAGCTCACCTACTTTTTAGCTCACCTACTTTTTAGCTCACCTACTTTTTAGCTTACCTACTTTTTAGCTTACCTACTTTTTAGCTTACCTACTTTTTAGCTTACCTACTTTTTAGCTCACCTACTTTTTAGCTCACCTACTTTTTAGCTCACCTACTTTTTAGCTCACCTAATTTTTAGCTCACCTACTTTTTAGCTTACCTACTTTTTAGCTTACCTACTTTTTAGCTTACCTACTTTTTAGCTTACCTACTTTTTAGCTTACCTACTTTTTAGCTTACCTACTTTTTAGCTCACCTACTTTTTAGCTCACCTACTTTTTAGCTCACCTACTTTTTAGCTTACCTACTTTTTTAGCTTACCTACTTTTTTAGCTTACCTACTTTTTTAGCTTACCTACTTTTTTAGCTTACCTACTTTTTTAGCTTACCTACTTTTTTAGCTTACCTACTTTTTAGCATACTTACTGTTTAGCTTACCTACTTTTTAGCTTACTTACTGTTTAGCTTACTTACTTTTTAGCTTACCTACTTTTTTAGCTCACCTACTTTTTTAGCTCACCTACTTTTTAGCTCACCTACTTTTTAGCTTACTTACTGTTTAGCTTACTTACTGTTTAGCTTACTTACTGTTTAGCTTACTTACTTTTTAGCTTACCTACTTTTTAGCTTTTTTGTTTTGAAATTTTGTGTATAATTCCGTATTTCTCAGTGAACTTGCTGCATATATATATATGTTTCATTAAAAATAATGCCATATTGATTATTAATATTATTATTAATAATCAATATGGCATTATTTTTAATGAAACCTGTATCAAAAAAGGGCTACTACCAAAATATACTGAATATATATATATATATATATATATATATATATATATATATATATGAAGTATGTTGGAAGAATAACGGGAGCAAGTGGAATATCTGCAGCACACTCTGCCGTGTCACGATGATGAGCTATATTATCAGTGTAATCACCTGCTGTTCTCCGGTCTGTCTACTTGATAGATAATCGTGGCCCTCGCGTAATATTCCTGCGATAGCCCTCTGCGCCGTGCTCCGTACTTTGCTTGACGATGTTCATTCAAGATTTACCGACCAGCTTGTAGATTTCAAGTTGATTTTGTCCACTCTCAGCGGAAGCTGCCCTCTCGCGTGCCTGATGTTGCATACTTAGATCTACAGGTGAAATTTAAATTGTGATATTTTCCGACCGAAGTATAATTAAATAGTGAAGCGCGTGCTGATCTGTGACTCATATATCTCATTAGTCCGTTTTGGTGTATTTGTTGCGCGTGCTGATGGCGACTGTCATGTATCTCATTAGTCCGTTTTGGTGCTATCTGTTGCGCGTGCTGATTACGACTGTCTTGTTTCTTATTGGTCCGTTTTGGTGCTATTTGTTGCGCGTGCTAATTGCGACTGTCTTGTATCTCATTTGTTCGTTTTAATGCTATTTGTTGCGCTTGCTGATTGCGACTGTCTTGTATCTTATTAGTCCGTTTTGGTGCTATTTGTTGCGCGTGCTGATTGCGACTGTCATGCATCTCGTAAGTTCGTTTTAATGCTATTTGTTGCGAGTGCTGATTGCGACTGTCATGCATCTCGTAAGTCCGTTTTAATGCTATTTGTTTCGTAAAATGGCTTCCTTTCTCTCAGGAGGGAAGTGAACTATATTTTTCTAGTGTCATGACACAATTTTAGGCGATCAAGTATGACTTTACCAGATGACTTCTATTGCTGTACCAGTAATGAACCAATCGTTGAAACCTAATTCTTTCCTTCTATTTTAAGGAAATAAATGCATTTTACGATCCCCCGTGTGTGATACAACTTTAGTATCTGCAGAAATTGCTTTCCAAGGAAGAAAGTGTGAGGCCCTGAGCAGGAGGTTAAGCAGGCCTTCCTTTTGCTGAAGTATAGTAATTTTGTTTGTATTGTTCCTAATTTTTTTTTTTGTTTACTGCTGTCTTTTTTCAGCGACTATTATTCTACTTCTATCTTGTTTCGTGAACTTCTTGTAAAATTTCTATGCACGAAGTATTTGGGGCACATTTTGTGCATAGATTCCTTGATCTTTTAATTCCATCCAACTAAATGGTGCCTTCCTTTGTTGAAAACACTTTTGTTACTGTTAGAGAGGCCAAAACTAACCTATGCTCTAATCTATATTTTACGCTGTGTTTAGCTCTATCATTAGCAATAAACATGGTATAAATAAAACTCATTAACAAAGTGTTTGAGTTTCTATAAACATTGGCTTGCTTTCCAGATATTTCGACCTGGTACGAGACCTGCGACACAACAAGGGCGAGATCCTAAAGGCGTCCGTAGACTACATCCGCCGCATGAAGGCCGACGTTGAGGCTAGTAAAGAATCGGAGGCTAAAAGACGGTCTTTGGAGCAGCAGAACAGACAACTTCATCTCAAAATACAGGTAAGTTTTTGGTTTTCTCGTGTTATTGTCAGCCAAATGTTAAGAATAATAGTATCAATATTTTGGTTTAACATGACGGTGCGCTTTTTTGCATTTGTTTATTCTCGCATGTACCATAACCAGTACGATAATTTTAGAATGAAATGCGAGCGAAATTTCCAGCGCATTTTTTTAGTGAATCATTTTGTTTTAATTTCAAAGTACTACGGTAAAACGTGAAGAATCCATTACCATACTAAGATAATCTTCAGCCTTCGAATTGTGGGATAAACTTGCTAATACATGAAAAATATTCTTTGTAAAGAGCCAAGCACGGCAAGATGAATGTTAGGAATTAATGTTAACGGAATTGCGGTGAAAAAGTTATTATTTTTATGTACAATTAAAGTTCGTAAAAGGGAGTTTTTAATTTTTATAGCATGTTCAGTGGTGGTAGTTCTTACAAATTAGCGCGCGTCAAGTTTTGAAGTTTCGTGAGGGAACTATTGTAGTGAATTGCTATATACAATCAGATAGAATCGTGGTGTTAGGAAGTACTACGTTAATTGGAAAGAAAGCGAATTTGATGGTAAACAAAAGATTAATAGCTATAGAAAAATAAACAGAAGTTATGAATGAGATACTGCATTATTTTGTCTGAGAAAGATCAAAACCACTGTTTATGTGTGTGTGCTTGGGCGAAATTGACATAAGTGATCTCTGAGGGAGACGCAAGAAATACTACACATAAAATAAATAAAGCGCCTTTCAGATTTCAAAAGGACGTTTTTGTACGAAGTTTTTTTTGTGTTAAGCCCGATATGTTCCTTGTTTTTTCTAGGAACTTGAAGCCCGACTCCGTCAAAATGGCATCAAGGTGGAGGGAACCAACCTCAGCCCAAGCCTCATTCCGACTCTTATAAACTCAGAGATCCAGCATCATGCTGAACAAAGCCATAAACTGGAAAATTCAAATAATGGCAACGCATCGAGAAGTGAAGGTTCGAGAAACACTAACATTCACACCGTTACCTGTTCGCCTTCCATGAACTCAAATAATGTTAATACAAACGATACTAACATAAATTCATATAACTCGAATTTTAATATAAGTGTAAGCCATGCCAGCAATACAGTACAAAATTCCAATCTATTTAACCAGAACAATGCAAATATTAATTGCTCTACGAACATGAGCAGTCCATTCTCCTTTAAAGCTGAATCTTCAGCTGAGAGCTCTACGTGCAATGATAGTATTGCGGCTAGAACCGATTGTAATTACAATGAAGAATCGGATTTCAGTACGATCAATTTAGATGCAATGGAAAATCTGAGTACACACGGCATATCGTTTAATGCAAACTTAGAAGACACAATCAGCACATCGATATGCAGTCCGCGGGTTACCTCCTCGAGCCTCAGCCCCGGAAATTTCTTAAGTCCTGACCATAGTAGCACTTACTCTGCGCCTCCAGACCGAAGCCCTGAACTCCACTCGCAACTCGACACTCCTACCAGTAACTACAGTACAAACCTCCATCCTGATCATCAATTTAGCAACACGAACCTGCTGATGCCCTCGTCAGACCTTCTGACGAGAACCCTAACTTCAGACTCGATCACAAGAGAAGCCCTCACACGAGATGCCCTTTCTTCGGATGACTTAACTCCAGAAGATTTGACTCCCCTCTTCCCTGCGTCAGATCACTTACTAGGGCCTGAGGGTCACTGTGCTTCCCCCAAATCAAATTTTGATGATCACTCGCGCAATGATTGCTCCTCCGATAGTCAACGCAATGACGATCGGAAGGTGAGACCTTTCCATTGCCTCTCCGAGTCCGAGTGCCATGACGACATGAGTCTTATCAATGTACGTTTTTATTTTATTTTTCTTCATTTTTGATTTATTAATTTGTGATTATTTTTCATCGGTTTGCTTGAGGTACTTGAAGTTTCTTCATTTTCTCTTTCTCGCTTGTACTGCCACATGTACTGGACGTACATTATTCAACGTTTCTTCAACATTTGTGGGTGTGTTGTATCGTCTGTATATCTTAATTGTATCGTGAATTTAATTCCAAATTACACCATCTGTCTCTCCATGTTTGGGTCACTGTTATGCTAACTAAACTTTGTGTACCCGGTATTCTTAATTTTTACGGTTCTGGTAATTTTAACGGCTTATTGTTGAAATCGGTGGAATATTTTCTCATAGTGGGGAAAAAGAACACTTTTAACTTGTTTCCGCATTACTCATTTTAATTTTGTATCTAACCAGTTAGATAATGTTAATCGTGAAGGAAATTACAATTATGAAATTATTTCATAGTAAAATATGTTTGGATATTATACCAAAAACCAGTTAATACATGCTATGGGAGAAAATGCTGATTTAACTTTTTGTGCTTTCGTCATGGTCTTCGCTTCAGTCATCATGGTACCTCCCTATTTTTATTCCTAAATTTTATTTCACTCATCTAACTTTTATTACGGAAGTTGATGTGGGTTATTCATCGCTATTTCATCATTGTCATTTCCTTTCTAACTCTATTTTTATTTCATTCCGGTTCATTTACCTTCTTCTTTCATTTCTAATTTCACGTAATCTTTATTTATTTTATAACTTGATTATCCGGCTTGGCACTCGTCCTCGTTGCTCGAAGATTGTCCTTCATGTGAAGTAGACGCGTACGCTTTTGTGTTGCATTCATGAAAATAAATTAGTTAGGGATTGAAATTTCAGAGATATTTTGTGTTGTTTATCACTTCATTTTAGAATAATATAATTTTCATGCAAAATTAAATGCTAGCCTTGAAGCCAACCCCATACTTCTCCATTGGATTACAAAAAGGTTTTTACCCATAGGAACTTCTACAAGATTTGAGCGCTCATCCTTTCAACTTGGACCTGATGGAGGACGACCCAGTCTCGGGTGTGTACAGCTGTGATCCCATGTTCTCCTCTCCGCAAGTGCCATCTACCCCTTATGACTCGCCTGCATCTCTCCACGAGTCGCTCTCTCCCGACTCCATGGATATCGTCTCTTGATTTTCCATCCGAAGGGAAAAGTTGTAGCATGTAAAGAGCCTTAAAGGGTACAGCTATCGCCAGTGTCACTCGATTCTCAAAAAATGAAATAGGAAAAAAAATCCATAAGCGATAGCCCAAGTTGTAGTTACTGAATTTTGGATGGTGAAAAGCGTAAGAGAAATCCACAAGAATTTAATGGAATTGTACCTACTGCTTAAAGATTCGCTTACGAGGGTTTTGACTAGTGCAAAATTGTCTAATCGAACGTCTAATGCAAAATCAAGGAGACGTTCCTTTAGGTATTTCCTTGTGCACTGCGACTGCTTTCTAATCACCAGGACAAGGATTCCCATCTAATCCTAGTTTCCCTTTTACAACATTTTAAATGCATGGCTATGAAGTTGCTGAAATACATTTCTTATCCTGCATTAGTCTCTTCGCCAGAAATAATTTTGCTGTGTGCGGTCGTCGATCGTGAAGTCAATTTCTTTCAATAAGAGTTGAAGTGATATTTTTATAATATTGTTTAAAATGTTTCAGATTTCTCTATCTATATGTAATAGTACTGGTAGTTTCTTGTTGAGCTTTGCAAATTAGTTGACATTTTCGTACAATATTGTGCTCTTGGGTGCCTTCGACGGAGTTTATTGAGGTTTTATTTCATTTAATTTACTGAAGTTTGGCAACTTCGTGAGTCCTCTCCTTCATGCAGTGCCTGAACATCAGTATTTGCGCGACTCTATTTTTGGTGTTATTCGAAAATTGTCACTTCTGATCAGGGATAAAGAGTACATATAGTTACCAGAATATTTAAGCAGACCAAAATTTATCAACTAGAAAATCAATTAACACTTAAGAGACTTGAAGGTGGCAAGGAGTTTGTCAGTCAAAAAAACAGTTACGCGAGAATCGCATCGATGAGGTGTGAATATCACTCCACGCTGAATTATTCTTACAGCAAAACGTGTTAAGAATCGTTCAACGTTTTTCGAAGATCATCATGACGATGCAATTGAGTTTCGGAAATTGGTTGCATAGTTTGATAAGTAAACTTGAATTTTACGGCTGAAATGGCAGTCGTGTTTGGAGAAACACGGACTGGATATGATCCCAAGAACACCATCCCTACCGTCACGGACGCAAGAGGCAGGCAGCATCATGCTGTGGAAAGGTTCTGGAAGCTGCATAAAAAGTTTTTAAATAAAATACTAAAATTGTGCAATAAAAAAATGATAATGTAACATGTGAATTGTGGCCAAATATTTGTCTCATGTTTTTTTCGTTGTATTTTCTGTCGTCAATAGATTTTGTTATGCTCTGTTCAAATATTCTGGTAAATCTTTATTCTCTGAACCATGATTGTTGCCCCCCCCCCTCAGGATGCACAATTATTGTCTTTACGGGAATTAACACTCCCAGGGGGAAAGAGTGAGAGCCTTAGCTGAGAGTTAGGTAGGCCTTCTTCATGTTAAAACGAAGTGTTTTTTTCTTCGTTTTATTATGGACCATTTTTTTGTCGTTTCACCGCAGTCCTGTTTTTCAGCACCCATTACTTTCTTGTTCAATTTTTATCCTGTTTCATAAATTTTTCTCAACTTACTGTTGCCATGCATTTTATGATAGATTCTGCATTCCCTTTACTCCATACTAAATGGTGCTTTCCTCCTTCCTCTCTTTGGATCTCATTTGTTGAGGATAGGGAGGCTTAAACTAACTAATAATCTATAATCTAATCCTTCCTCTCTTTGGAACGCCTTTTTTGTGGTTAGGGAGGCTTAAATTGACATCTAATCTAACTGTGAGTGTGATACTCGTACTCTAACTAAAGCCAGAGCTGGAAATTTTTAAGTTACATAAAAATAGGGTTACGCAAATGCTTATGTCCAGACACTGGATGTGCGTTTCTTAATTTGCCCATCTGGTAACTTATTTAATTTTTCTTGCTAAAATTAATCGAGAAGTGAAATAATTCAATCATTGGTTTTATGGTTAACCTAATATATGACCTACGCCTTGGTGATACGCTCTCCTGTCTTGACCAATATTTATTTAGCTGCCCAGGTTCCCTTTGGAAATCCCCCTATTTTGGGGAAAGTTGTAGTTCGAGTTTGCTGAAATAAATTCTTTCTAATCTTTGTTTTTCATAACTTCGACTAACTCACGATTTCATCAACCTCCCAGACTAGTCATACCGATGCTCCTCTTGTCCCCTTTTCCAAGTTTCCATCTCCTTGAGGTCTTCAGGCTTCCAGTCTAATGAAATTATTCTTCAATTAGGGTAGTTCACGGCAACCAAAGACGTTTTTAACACTAATCCTCTAGCTACCCTAAAATTTGCTGAGGAAGAACCATATTTGTTTTCAACAAATGTTCAGAAGGAGTTACTATCGTGACATGACAAAATACAAGAGCATAATTTTACAAGTCTTTGAGAGAGTGGAACGGTAATCCTTGTAAGCTCGCTTTATTTTTGCTAGAGTTTTTCTTCTGATTATAGTCCTGTATAGTACACAACAAGCTGAAACCAACCTCGGTTTCTGTTATGTTGGACTCAAAATCAGGCTTGACATGCGTCAAGATGAATGATAAGTCTTGTTCGAAACTTCGAATTTTTGTGCCTGCCTTAATTGGCTAAACTAAATCAGTCGATAAAAACGTATGCAATACTTCTGATTAGGCATTTCAAGCTCTGTATTCGTAACAGAAATGCGTTGAATCATCTTGACTAATGTGCGGCTGAAATCAAAAGCCGCTGTTAGAAATATTCGTTTGGGTTTCTCTCTTACTCATATTTTTTATTCATGTTTTTCAGCAAAAAAAAATCGACTCACTGGCATGAAGATTATTGAATCTAAATAATAATCTGTACCGTGCATACGTGAAAATAAAAGTTTAGCTTCAGTAGATGTGTTAGGTTGTGCATTTAAAATGTTAACCCTCGACTGTTAAGTAGTATTTGGGTAGTAAACTGTTGATAAAGTATCGAATTAAGTCCGTTAATCTTTACCAGTGCTGTGAGTGTAACAACATATTCTTATTTTGTAACTGTAGATGTAGGTAGTAACGAGAGAGATCATTGCGAGTTACCTTCAATTTGTTAACCTTAGAAAAATTTATTTTTCTTGTCAACGCCAAACCTAGAGCTTTTTGCTGTTAAGCTTCTTTCAATTGATTTTCCGAGACAGTTTTCAGTATAAGTTCTTTGTTGAAAAAATTCAATAGAGTAGTATGATATCCATATTGATGCATTTGTTAAAACTTAAGCTACAGAAGCGTTTCGCAACATTGATTTTATACAGCTTGCAACAGTTTTTGTTTTCTATTCACCTCTCAACCAATGCCGCGATTATTGGTGGAAATAGTTTTGGGATAAAATAATTTTGCATTAAAACTATTACCAAAATTTACGGCTCGTTGACTTTCGTCACTATTCCAGAACTTGGTGAGGCTAACGTTAACGCATTAGTGACCTCCGCTACTTTGATGAACATGTTCAGAATGGTTTTCTCAAGTATTGTGCAGTGAGTTTCGATGAAGTATGCCTTGTTGAGTGCGATGCATGGATAACTTAGACGTTGCAGTAGTCGGTAATATAGTTGTTTAGTGTTGTGAAGTACGCGTGCAAATTGTGATGACTGGAGTGCAGGAATCCTCCGATCCATGTCACCGTCAATAATGTAGCTCATTTGAAAATACATTCGAGTTGTATGCGGTTAATCCAATGATCGAACTCTTCTTTGGCCTTAGCATTCGGTTCTGAGGGATATGTTGAGTTCTTCAGTATACAGTGTAATCTATTTAGACAAAGTGCTGTAGCATTTCACTTTAAATTTTTACTAAAGAGCTTACGATAGGCGCCAGTTAGCAATCAGTTTTTACAATCGTTGATATCCAATTAATAATATCCAAATGAAAGTTTTCAATTTCGAATGACGCAATTTGCCATCAAAGTGCTTTGTTTAAAATGTCAATCGAAGGGTTGTTGTAATCTCTGGATGTCGTCTTTCCTATTGTTCTTCACGTCTTTATCGTTCCGTGTATCATGTAAGTGAACTGAAATATCAAGATGTAAACAAATAAGATGATCCATAAGAAATCGTGTGTTGTGGACGGCGATTTCCATTTCTGTATACGTACGTACTGTGTGTGTTCCTCTCAACTTATTGAAGTTTTAGGAGTCGTGAAAGTTACTGGATGTGTGACTTGCCGAACGATTTCATTGAAATCGTGAGAACAACTTGCAGGTTAACTTGTTCCTAAACCTCATCTGTGCATGGACGAATTAGAAACGAAAGTTTTCAGCCGGAAATGTATCTGTTGTTAGAATGTTTATTCCGCATACTTTAAGGGAAATAATTTCATTGAATTGACGGTAAATTCGGAATGCTATAAAAAACGGAATAACTTCATCTAGTGTACGTAACTTAATCGCAGTATTTTTCTGAATGTTTTAGCCTGTAAATGGGTCTTCCTCTCTTCAAAAAAAAAGAGGTCTTTCAAAAAGTGCTAGATGAATGTAAAATTTGCCTATTCTAATATCTTTCTATATTGATAGAAAGTTGTGCTCTGGATCCACCTGGGGAGATTACCCTTCTGTTTATTGGGTTTGCTGCACTTGGCTCTGAAATGATGACTGGAATGTTTGGGATTGAATTTCAACTACTTCAGCATCGAGGAAACTAGAAGTTGCCATTGTACGAAGTGCTCTACTTGCAGCTAGAAATATCAAGCTGTGATCGTAACGGTGAAATGAGAAACGAAAATTATCAAGCATTGAAGCTCATGAGAATTTCATTGTACTCAACGCATACCCAGTTTCAACTCCTGATTTCATAATCGTACGATATTTTACTTTGATAGCAAAAATAAAGCACGTATGCTTTGAATGGCAACCACACAATAATAATAATAATAAGCACGCACACTTTGAAACCTAGATAATTATCGCGTCTTGTTAAAACGTTTGAGTCGTTCATTTATTTGGTTATTTTGTCTGAGACCGTTTTCACGCCTAAAAACGTATCAGCTCTTGAAGAAACGCATAAGGTCTTTAACAGATGCTGATGATCACTTCATGGAACTTAGTAAGGGCATCTCTCGTGGATAGTTTTTATGAATTGGATGGATTTATGAGTCTTCAAGTTTGTGTATTTTTACATATCACTTGTTGAATACTTAATATTTTAAATTTAATGAAGCTCGGTGAAATTTGTTAAGATTTTGTAGTTCTTTAAAGATGAATTATTAGGTTATTTGATTTCCAATTGTTCCAATTAGTATTTATTAGTGTAATAATTATCATTAGTGTTATTGTATAAAAGTATTGAAAATTAGCCTACTCGACCTCACTATCGAGGTGTAGCCGTAATCATGAATTATCTGCGTTACACATAATTCTAACGGGTAGTAGCAGAAAAAAGTAACTGTAGTGTTCTAACAAATTCCGTAAAGAACTTATTAACGTCATTCATTATGAAGGTAATAAGTATGTCCTCTATAGATCGTTTTCATCCTTTCCGAGAAACTTGGTGCTTCAAAAATTCTATCGATTCGCGTATTGGTTTCCTAATTATTTCACTGACACATCACCCATTGAACAACGAAGACATTTCTGTGCGCCATTGATCTTGGCACATTTCTATGTCGTGACGATATCGTATTTTGTGTATTTTGGCTTAACGCGTACAATTTACTAGTGAACAAATAGTTCATTAGCGCCTAACGACTTTCATGTTTGCGCTGCTCAGTTCAGACAGTTTTTTTGGCTCAAGTGTTATTGTGCTGAGATTCATTGACATTTTTTGTTCCCTTTACATTTCCTTACTTCATTTTTGCCTTTTGATTGAAAACATCGCATGGGTGCGTTGAGATCATAAAAGCATAACATGAGAAAATGAACTTGAAAAGTTATGAATTTCACATTTTCATGCTAAAGTACGACTCGTCATTCAGTTAAAACATTATGTGAAATGAATCCGATAACTACGATAATTAAGGTTGAAAATGCTTTCAGAACACATCGCCCTGCTGTTCTCAAGACACGGAAATACAAATTATTTCTTGGAACACAAAAATGTTTTTGTCATTTGCAGAATTTTCATTATCTGTGACGTCAGCTGTGCGTGTGAAAGACATAAATTAATTTGTATATGTTGTACAGCTCTTCATTTTGTACATATTTATGTTAATAGTCTCACCAGTATTCATTTCGTTTAGTTGTATCCATTGAAGTCAGTAACGATGGACAGGGTCGCGGGTAAAAGCTCAATGCTACAAACGTTCTCATTTTTGGGTAACCAAACACTGACTTCTTTTGCAAATACTCCATGAGAAATACTATACCTTGTTCATTTTTGAGAGCTCTAACGTTCCTTAGTAAGTGAGAAGAGAGTGCATGAAATTAATTTTTTCTTCAGCATTGTTAGGGGTCGAAAATTACCGAGGTTGACCTAGGTATCAATTTGATTCATTCTTTAATAGTATTCATATCCATCAGTTTACCTTTGACATTGCGGCCGGGAGGAGAATTTATAGCTTCTCATTGCAGTATGAGCAACACTCAATACTGGTGTCACGCATGGCTTGTGTTCAATAACAATCTTGGGCATTGACTTTTTTTGGCGTCTTGAGGTAGCTGACGTAGCGACATGGTAAAATTTAAATTTAGCTGGCAAATTTCAGTGCAGCCATAGCTCTGATTAAACAATAGTAAAAAGTTTTAGTGATAAATATAGCCTTATATTATTCGAATTTTGCGTTGCTAAATCATTGAGTTTACTATAATTCTTATTTGTGTAAAGCCCCGCAAGGGAGGGTGGGGGTCACTAAAAGATGTCCCCAGTTCTCTCATTCTCCAACTCCTTTGACCAACGTAGTCTGAATACGAACGAGCTTGGATGCATGTCACAAACGTCATGCTATGAACCTGTCAAATGGATGTCAGGAAGTACTACTGCTGGAACGTTTTTGCTTCCGAGCTATTGATATATCTACTAATCAATATCTGACAATATTCTCATTTAGTGCCCCATTCGAGTTTACAGATTAAGACAAAATTCACGAGATGACTTATTTATCTTCATTTTGCATTAGTCGCAAAAGTTCCTTCTTCGCCAGTAAACTGCTTGTTGTCTTGAGTTTTACTATGAAAATCATATTTGCTTTTATATAATTCAACTTGATGTGTATGAAAAGTTAAGATTGAAATGTTTTCTCTAACTCATTTTTTACGCGAAGACACTTTCGCGTTACCTCATATTAGTCGTTACGCATTGCATTGTATTATTTCATTCAAGGAGACTTTGATATTTCATTGTAAATTTTTTCATTCATTTGTAATGTAATGGTAAATTACTGCATATTATGCCGAATAAAATTTTCACAAACGTGCAGCTGTTTTATATCAGATATTTAACATTTCTGCTACACGAAATGGTATAAATTGCCAGGGTCAATAGCACCTTGCCTTATTTTGTGCCGCGAGTACAGCCGTATGACCTAAGACAAGACACTAAACCATATTTCTCCGTTTGCTAAGAACTCGCCTATTTACTTTCGGGTTAGGAACACTTTTTAATCTCCCAGTGAGAAAATTTATACCGACATTCGTCATGTGTTAGCATCTCGATAGGATTCAGCGTGGTGCAGAAGTATCGTGTGATGCTATAAGAGCTAACCGAAAAAAATTTCCAATTCGGATTTCTGAGGCGCGGTCCAGCTGAGTTGTCCCTGCTGATGATGAAGTGTTCAGTCTTGTAACTTACGGGGTTGCTTCTGTAGAGAACGAAATTTTATTGCTGGCTTCACAACTTTTTCAGTTAACCCTTTAACGCTCAAGTGGACTGTACGGTCCTCTTTCAAAAATAACAAAAATATATTGTATTTCTTATTCAATTTGTTCACTAATGTGTCCTTTGAACTTCACTGCCGAGTGGCAGTTCCTTCCCCATCTTGATAACAGTGACTACCTAATGCCAGTATTGATTTAGTGATATTGGTTGTTATAACTGTAATATGAGTATAAAAATGTGGGCGTTAAAGGGTTAAGATGTTTCTGCGAAGTTGTTGAGGCGCGTTACTGTCCTTTGCAGCAAAATTATGACAATAATTGTACATTCAAGTATCGTACTATTCTCATCTATTCCTCGAAATCAAATGTCTGCTAGGAATAGATGAGGAATAGATGAATAGATGTGTGCGTCAAATGTCCAAAAATTAAGAGAAATGACATGACCGCAAATAAAGTCTTGTCGTCAAATCCCTTCAACGGGGCATAAAATAAGGTTAATTAAGTCTTTCCAAGTAAACCAGATGTATTGTCTAATCTTACATTTTATGATTATGATTATAAGTTAGTTTACGCCTCCCTAACCGCTACAAAAATAGAGCGTATCGAAGAGAGGAAGGAGGAAGGCACCATTTAGTATGGAGATAAGAAAATGAGGAATCTATGCTGAAGGGGCATAGAAACAGTAAGATGAGAAAGAAGTTCATGAAATAAGATCAAAGTTGAAGAAGAAAGTCAGAGGTGCTGAAAAACAGGACAGTAGTGAACCGAGAAAAGGTGGTCCTTAACATAACAGAAACATTTCATTTCAACAAAAAGAAGGCCTACCTAACTCTCAGCTCGGGCCCTCACATTTTTCCCCTGGGAGCGCTAATTCCCATAGATACAATAGTTGTATCCCCCTGAGGGGTCTTACATTTTATAAGTATGTCGAAAGTTACGGATAAAAATTGATGTAGGCTCATTTGCACTGCCTGTCGAAAATGATGGCATTCGATAATGTTTGCTAGAGCTAGTAAATTATTTGCTGCTGTCCATTTCAATTTATTACATTTGTTAAACATTGAAATTTAGTACTAATAATAACTTGCAATTCAAATATAGAAATTTGAGGCAATTCGTACTCACACGTTTGGAAAAATGTAAATTATTTCCTTTTCAGTACCTAAGGGCTTTTACGTCCGTACATTGCGACAGTTGAAATTTTTGTCTTTTTCTTCTTATTGTCTTGAGCTAATGATGATATTGCCTTATAGATGATATTGCCTTATAGATGATATTGCCTTATAGATGATATTGCCTTATAATGATGATATTGCCTTATAATGATGATATTGCCTTATAATGATGATATTGCCTTATAATGATGATATTGCCTTATAATGATGATATTGCCTTATAATGATGATATTGCCTTATAATGATGATATTGCCTTATAAAGCTGCTTTGTTGTCTTCAGCTAATGATGATACGAACAGCGGTTATCTGAGTTAGGTCAATTTTTGCATGATCGTCTTGACCCTGCTAGATCTGAGTGTTGAACGTTAAACCACGCAACATCAATTTTAACACAGGAGCAGACATTAACAATGGCTAATCATGAGGTTTGACCGCGATTGGTTGGTTCTTCTTACTTTGTGACGTATTTTTTTCACGTACTAGGCAAACCATCGAAAATAAGTTACAGAGGTATGGTGGCAGAATCGAAAATTACCGAAAAGTCTGTGCATCAGTCTGATAGGGTTAACAACGATCTTAATATCCATTACCGACGTCAGAAAAACCACAAAACAGAGAAAAATCACGCACGTAAAAAACTATACATCGTCATGACCGATCTATGAGCCTTTTACAGAGAAATTTCTGTTATAAAAGTTTTATCAATTTAGGTCACATTAGGCCTGTATGAAGCAACTGAAACTAAATTCATGAGAAGCCGCTTCGTGCTGAAACATGACCCTATCTACTAAAATTATTATTTTGATAAACTAATTAGTTAGCTTAAGACTCCCTCGACACAACAAAGGAGATCTCAAGAAAACGAAGAGAAGGTATCAGTAAGTACGGACTGTAGAAAACGAGGTATTTGAGGAAGTGTGCCAGATAAGATACTCTGCACTTATAAAGAGCAATTTATCAAGGACGAGGAAGAACAAGAGGAATAATTGTTAAAGGGAAGCATAGTGAGCATGAGCGGTAGAAGTCCCGAAGCCTTAACAAAATCCCTTACCGGCTAAGAATATCGAAAAATTATTTATATATATACTGTATATAAATAATTATATATATATATATATATATATATACATAAATATGGAAGCACATGTCGGTTTGTATTTTTACAAATTTTAACTAAGAATGTAGTAGCGAGGAATAAGGCTTTGAAACTTAGCATTTCATATGAAAGGCTTTACTGTTAAAATTGAACGTTTCAACTCAAAGAGTCATTCTCAACAAAATACTCAGTAAAATTGGTAAAGGAGACAGTGATTTGTTCCCTTTACCAATTTTACTGAGTATTTTGTTGAGAATGACTCTTTGAGTCGAAAAGTTCAATTTTACCAGCAAAGCCTTTAATATAAAATGCTAAGTTTCAAAGCCTTATTCCTCGCTATGATTTTCTTATATATAAATAATTATATATATATATATCTATATATATATATTCAACGTATATTACGTTTCCATAGAAAATATGCTTACCAAAGAACGGTGAGCACATTCTTCGGAAAATGAGCATTTGTAACATCGCATGCTTAGTAGAATGCGTAGGAATAACTGGTTTTAGTTTAATATCTATTAGACTTTATTCACTAAGTAACTATTAATGAATTCCTTTTTTGAGAGAACACGTGAACCCAGGTTCACGATGTTATGATGTATGGGACTCTCAGGACAGATGTTATGTATAGATGGATGGACTTCTTAACGGTAGAACGAAGCAGGCGGAACAAAAATGAGTTACCGAACGAATGTGAGCTAACTTTGCTTACAAATCAACAAGCAAAAAGAGATACATGAACTGTAAATTTGTCCTTTCTTAAAACAAAAACATACGTTTACATTTAGACTATAGAAACGCGCAAAGAAATCCGTTTCTGGTTATTACACATAAATCTAGACTCAAGCGTGCTCAACAGATCGCTCTACTTCGCTCAACACCAGATTTGTGAACAAAGATAACCTCAATTGGAGCATAACAAAAAATCGTCTCCATATATCAGTAGGTGAAGAGTAAACTTGGGTCGAGTCGAGCGAAGCATCGAATCCAATTTTAGCTCTATTGGCACGGGCAACTCGAGCAATGACGTGCCAAGCGGTCACGTATGCGAGAACATGGCGGCTCACAACCGTTTGCGAATGAAATGAAGTAATTGAGAATAGATTTTCTTGCACGAGTGCAACTTCTGTGCGGGGCCATATTTTATCTTTGTGAATATTTTATCAACCTAGACAGATGTTACGAATAAAATGAAGTAATTGAAAATAAATTTTCGCACACGATCGCAACTTCTGTGCGGGGCTATTTTTTATCTTTGTGAATATTTTATCAACCTAGACAGATGTTATGAACAAAATGAAGTAATTGAAAATTAATTTTCGCACGCGAGCTTTACTTCTGTGCCAGGCCATATTTTATCTTCGTGAATATTTTATCATCTTCGAGCCTTGACGGATGCTGCAGTGAGCTAAGAAGATTTGGTTGGAAGCAATATGTGAACGAAGCCCTACGAAGTAAATGTATGTAAGCCACATTTAACTAGTTCCAAATTTACATCAGCATAATGTGCTTCCAGATATCAAAATGGCACTAGCAAACATTAACAAAAAAAAACTTTAGACGACTATTTCTTACTGTATTCAGAATGTGAGGTGTAAAATTTTAACACATTGATCCACAATGTGCTAATATTATAATGGAAAATTTTACACCTCACATCCTGAAAACAGTAAGAAATAGTCGTCTAAAGTTTAATATTGAATCAAGAAAAGCCATCTCTTCTTTCTTATAACAAGCCAACCCTACTTATTAATTACCCTCTTTAGCATTATTGCTAGGTATTGAACTCGTCGAGTTTATTTTTCGCCTATTTGAAAAAAAAACGCATCAGCTACTTTGTTCTTGAGAATGTCGAGAGAAAAATTGTTTTCGAACAAAATTACAGAGAAAGAACGATAGGGTCAGTTGAATAAAGAAATTGCTCTTGTGCATTAAATACACAAAATAGCTTTGTATCTACTAACCTTGAACGTAGTTGTGAGGTTCAGCGTCACCACAAAGAGATCATCCACCAGCAGCATATTCTAGGCCATGAGTAGCCTAGACTTCAAAGTACAAATTCTTCCGCACGTACACCAGTCGCACTGCACGGTAACCTTGAATAATTCATGCGGAGCATCATTAAGGGAAAGAACTTGCAAATTATGCTAGAGTATGCAAAAGAAGTAAAGAATTTCGCAGAACAGTGAAACTCAAGAAACAGCTCTTCACAGAGAAAAACGAAACTAAACAACATTGGAATGTAAAATATACAGTTGAACGTAAATTCTTAATTTTTTTGCAGTTCATATAATGCAATCAGGACGTCTTACAGGTGAATGATTTACTATAAGTTAGTTTTACTTTTCCTCACCACAACCAAGATGTTCAAAGAGACGAAAAATGCATGCACCATTTGGTGCAGAGTTAAAGGGAACCTTGAATCTACGCACAAGGTGTGCTCCCGCACAGGATCTCCATGGCAACAGTAAGTCAACACTTTGACTGCGACTACTAAATATTAAGTTCAACACCAAACTCAAATTTAAACTCAACTGTAGTAAACTATATTGAAAATACCGAACATAAACTGGATCGTGGCTTTATTTATCTTTGAATAAATATTTATGAAAACTGAATTTGCGACTACTGGTCGGCCAGCAGCATTATGAAAATTACCTTCGTGTACCACCGGTGGCGCACGTCGCAGTCTAAGTGTTAAGAAGGTAGGTTAGGGAACAAGATAAAAGTCGAAGAAGAAAGTCAGAGTAACTGAAAAACAGGACAGTAGTGAACCGGAAAAACCGTCCTTAACAAAACAAAATGAAATATTCAAAAAAAAGAAGGCCTATCTAAATCTGAGCTCGAGGCCTCACATTTTACCCCTTGTAGTGCTTTTTCTTATAGGAACAATATTTATATCTTGAGGGGTTATGACGGTGAAATAAAAACATACATCGCAGAAATGCTGCTAAACGAAGTAATTCATTGCCTTATTCGCGTGTTTACACTTAATTTAAAAAAATTCAGTTCAACAGTTCTTAATGTACTGAATATGCGCTAAGCCTTAGAAAATCATTAAGCAAATTCCGCTAGAGTCTAAAAAAGAGGTGAAGCATTTCGAAGAAAAAATGCGTAAAGACGTGAGAGAAAAAACAAAGACTCTTGCACATCAGTGCCACTGCTGCTACAAAGAGACGCAATAGAAAATGGAAGCCTAGATAACTGGTTCAACTCAGAGTAAATTTTCGCAGCAAGTTAGCTAACGCAGTGGTGGATGACTGGGGATCACCATTAACGATGAAAATTCCTTGACGACAGCTGACGCGAGCAACCTTTTTCGGCGAACTCTCAAGCAGATGCTCAGGAATTGGACCGAACCCCTGAGAAGCGTTAACCCTTTAACGTCCGAATTTTTGTACTCATATTACCGTTAACACAACCACCGTCACTAAACTGGCGCTGGCATCTGGCAGTCACCGATATCAGGATGGGATAAGAACTGCCACTCGGCAGAGAACTTCAAAGAACACATTAGGGAACTAAATGAATAAGAAATAAAATATATTGAAGGGGAATTTTGAAAGAGGACACTGGTGTCCTCTGGGGCGTTAAAGGGTTAAGTTCTCGTGGCATAGTGACAATCCCCTATAGCCCCAGTAGACCAAAGTCACGTGACCAGAACGAGCATCGGTTCTGAAACCACGCACAAACACTCCTGAAATAAATCAAGACAAACAGAGTCAGCTCGACAATTTAGAACCACTCTTCATTTAAAATCGTGTTTGATATTCCAAGAAAATGTGAACGTTTTTAATTCTCCAAAGAATGATTCTCAAACATCTTTACGAGCGTGCAAAAAACAGCACGAACACATACGCGATGAGCATCGCACCGTCGTTGCTCACTTCCGCGGTGGCGCTTGAACTGTGTGTGCGTGCACGCTCCGACCTCCAGTCATGACAGAGACCGAACAAACCACACCAGCGGCGTCAAACGCTACAGCCACTGTTGAATCAAAAGAAACTAAGAAAACACCGAGAGAAAAGAAGTCAAAAAAGGTACCTGATCATCCCAAGTACTCTGATATGATAACGGCAGCTTTGGAACATTTGAATGATCATGGAGGTACATCTAGACAGGCGTTGGTCAAGTACATCGCGTCCACTTATAACGTGGACGAAAAAAAATCGTCGAACCAGCTGCGACTGGCGCTGAAGCGTTTAGTGGCGAGCGGCACCCTGCAACAAACAAAAGGAGCTGGGGCATCGGGCTCCTTCCTACTCTCGAGACTCGCTAAAGCTGATGTGACCGGGAAACCCATTGATACGGGTAACCAAGAGAAGTCTGTGAACAAACTAACTTCAAAAAGTGTTACAACTTCTAAAAAACAATCCGTACCAAAGCAAAGGAAATCGAGCAAGAAAACTTCAGTGAAAAGAGCAGGAAATAAGAAAGGGCAGAAAAAAGGCAAAAGAGCATCGAAGTAGGTAGTAAAATATACGTTGTGATATCCGTAGATTGCCGACTACTGTTCAACTCAATATATATTACCTTCAAAAATAAAAAATTTAGAAGAAAATTACCGTAAAAATAACCGAGTTCCGTTGTCTCCTTTTTTTTTGTACGACGTATATGGTCTTGAACATAAGTGCTCTGCAGTGATGTGAATTTTTTTTTAAATTGATAATCGCCTATAATTCAGTGTCTCACGCAGCGGAAATAGAAGTTACAACCGAACTAATTTGCTCCTTAGTTGGAGACTTCCCAAACTAATCAAATATAAATTTTTGGTTGTGTTGATGAAAACTTCTCTCATTTACGGTACTTCACACAACGTTCATGTATGGTGCGAGAGAATTGCTGGTACCTAATGTTCACACAAAAATGAACATCCCCTAAAAAGTATATGAGTTTTAGTAATAAATATTTTCAGATACTTGCTGTTTCAAAAGTCCTATTCTTGCAGACAGAACAGAACAGGATGCAAGCGGTAAAACGAAAACTATAATATATCCCTCACCAATTGCATGATCATTTATTAGTCTCTTTAATCAGAAATTGAAATATGTGATGAGAGGACTTCCATGTTGGAAGAATTAACTGGGACAAAAATACACTGAGAACTTTCACCAATTTCTTTCCCCCGAATAACTTCATTCAAATGCCCCGTGCACATGTAACCACATGTAAAAGCTATAAATCTTACACACTAATTTACAATTTAGTTGGCTGAAAAGCCAAACAAAAGTGATCTTGTAAATAAACTTCAGTAATCATATACTCTAGTCCATGAACCGAGATTTACCACGAGAGGAACCGAGGAAATGAGCCTCTAGACACCGAAGGCGCAGGAAACAGCCACCGTAACATGTTTGTCGGTCATGCATCTCCGTTGTTGTTTACAGGCGAGGCTCAACAGAATAGTGGTGGAAACTCATTCCTAAATTTATTGTTATTATCAACAGAATAAATCAACCTTACGTGTCATTCAATAAATAGAGAACCACAACTTTTGAGCTAAAAAAATTATAAAAATGCGTTGAAATGATACATAAAACGGTAAGCAAAGCTGAAAAGTATATGATGATGGATCAAATTTTTTCAAAGCCGGAGGAATCTTACATTTCTTTTTTTTTAGGCTACGGATATTTTTAATGCAAACCTCTAATCGGAGCTTGTGTAAGATCGAAATCTATTGTTTCCTCATTTATCTATCTGAACCATGCAATATACAAGATCGAGAGTGAAAAGTTTATTCTGATACTTAGAAAAAAATATTCTGCTAAAAATGGAAAAAATAGCACGTATTGGATGCCAGACAGTATATGTACAATAATTTAAGCTTCTTCAATGACATAACAAGAATATCTATGCTTTACACTATATTATTTTATTTTATTATTCAAACCCCTGGAGGCTGAGGCCTACACTTAACTACGTCACTACAACGTAGCTGGTAGAAGTTTACCATAGATTCATAACTAAAAATTGTGAATATCAGCGTTTACGATGAAAATCAGAAGCAATGATTTCAGTTAACGTGGGTAGCACATGGGAGAAAGTGAATTGCGGGCCAATTTACTATCTTTTACACCCAATCAATTATTTTTTATACTTATTTTAAAAAATACTCAGATTAGATTATATGTTAGTTTAAGCCACCATAACCGCTATAAAAAGAGCGTATCGAAGAGAGGAAGGCACCATTTAGTACGGAGATAAGGGAATGCGGAATCTATGCAGAAGTGGCGTAGAAACAGTAAGTTGAGAAAAAATTTCATGTAACAAGATAAAAGTTGAAGAAGAAAGTAGTAGGTGCTAAAACAGAACAGGGAACAGGAAAAAGTTGGTCCTTAACATAAACAAAAAAATATTTATTCCAACAAAAAAAAGGCCTACTTGACTCTCAGCTCGGGCCCACACACATTCTCCCCCTGGGAGCGCTAATTCCCATAGATACAACAGTTGTACCCCACTGAGGGGTTAAAAAATACTCAACTGACAGGTTTCGCTCGACAGGCAGTTAACCTTTTTATATCGGAGGGCCCGAAAACATGGAGGACAACCAAAATATTGTACATTTCTGAGCATCTGACGCTAAACAACCTGAAATGAAACTTACTTGAATTTCTGACGGCAGCCATAGAAGTCAACGCTGGCAGTCCATTCTTCATGAAAATATTGCTGTCGATAAAGCTGCGAGGCTGGTGCACTACTACAATTTCCGTAAAAAGAATAGGAAACGTATACGAAGAGAAATGGAACATGAAATTTTAGTTTCAGAGATTCTTATGTACATAGATAAATTGACACCTATTACCTAAGCTACAACATGATCTCCGATTTATAACGTGATTGTACATCTTTTGTTGTTCCATGTCATAGAATTTTTCCATAAATTCGTTTTTTCAGCATTAAATTTTCGAAGTTATAGTTTTTGCTTCAAATTTCTAAGAAAAGAAACCGAAACACGATGCAATGGTAGAACAATGCGGAAGGAAGTACTTCCACTAGATTGATTTAGTAAGACCCAACCCGAAACAACCCATTATTGAGCGACTAGAAAAACCATAAGTCTTAACATTCAGAAATAACGTCAATTCGTTGCAAGGAACGAAAGCAGTTTTTGAGGCGTCATTACACTTGTCCTAGACATTAAAATGAAACCATTAGCACAATTTACCAAGTATAGACCAGCCCAGACGATATAGCCTAGGTAAAAGTAAAGTTCATTAGTTGCCGCTCAGCTCACTCCTGCTAATTTTTCTCAAATATCGGACACAAGGAATTTCTAAACTCGTTCAGTTCCGAACACACGCAGCAAAAAAAAATTATATACTAGTTCAATTAATCGTTGAGGCGTGGTACAAAAGCCTCTCCAAAGCCGTTCAATAGTGGTTGCGAGCAAAAGATACATAGAATATTCTTAAAATAGAAAAGGATATTGAAACCATAGAAGTATGAATATTCACAGATATCAGATGAAAGCATTTCTTACTCAGCAATTTCTAATTAGAAATTCGGCTAAAACTGCATTATAATCCTTTCGAGGTTGAAATTAGGACATCATGGCATATCACAGGGAATCTAACGTACGCTGGACGTTATCATAAGAGAATAATTGAAAATTCTCTAGGAGACAAAAAATGGTGAAAAACACCTTCTCAACGAGTACGGATCTTATCCGAGTTGCGCAAGGGAAAATGTTCATCCGCGATTGTTGATGAATCGTCTTCGCAATTGCAGCAGCTCATGCGCCGCAAGGTCCGAGGATAAGCAAAGTTTACTTGTTATAAACTATTTATGGGAATATTCTTAACCACGAGAATGACCAGATAAAACAATCAACTGAACTGCAATTAACAATAAAACATATTTTGCAAACAAATACATTAATATAACAAGCCACAACTGACTGAAACAAATACTTTAATGAGATTAAACCGGCAAGATTAGATTAGACTAGATCAGATTAGATAAGTTTGTTTAAGAGTTTAAGCCTCCCTAACCACAACACAGGAAGAAGGTCACGTTTGGTACGGAATTTAAAGGACGGGCAATCTATGCACAAGGTGTTCCAACACAAGACACCCTGAGCACAGAAACAGTAAATCGGTAAAAAAATCAATCTTATTTTTAATTACTATAGTTAGTTTGAAACTCCCTAGCTTTAACAAAGGTGATGTCAAGAAAGCGAAGAGAAGGGACGATTTACTATTGACTGTAGAAAATTTAGAATTTACACAAGGTGTGTTCCCACCCAGATACCTTGTGCATCGAAACGGCAAGTTAAGGAGGAAGATGGAAAAAATACAAAGAAGAAAAAGGGATGAAAGTATGAAAACGGAAAGACGCAAGTGGGCACGAAAGTTAAGAGCCTATGGCCTATTTACAGTTGTTATTTCAACTGAGGATACAGTTGAGGTTATTTCAAAAAGAAGAGGATCTGACATTACTTATTGGGTACTAGTTATTTTAGAAGCTAGATCACCTAACAAAATATTCTAGCGTTAAAACTTCAAGGCGGTTGACAGGACGGATGCCAGACGAGAGAACGCACAAGACCATTCCTCACTAAGCTGTCGTAAAATAATTCTAAGCGTAACGAAGTGAGCGCACTTTTCAGAGTACTAGCCCAATCAATTTACTCTACTATGCACACCCGTTCTTTGCATGCACATCAACACTGTACTATCCCACAACACGCACATTTCAAGAGAAAATTGGTATGATATCCTACGTTTGAGTTTGATATTCATTCGTTCAAGAAAGGAAAACACATATTGTTTGAAAATAATTGCTACTTCTCTGCCTGAGAGATTACAAGCTGAAAATTTTCGTTGGAAAAAAGAGACATTTTATAGCCATAATTCTTTGAACTTTTTTCATTCGAAACAAAGCAGTGATAATAAGAGAAAAAATTCATCTTAGTGGGACGGAACGCTATCATTTGCTCCAATTTAATCACTTACCCTGAATCCACCAGAGCACGTCAATGACTTTCTGTTGTAGACGACAGACAAAAATCCATGCTTCAAGGCTTGAAATGATCAAATGATTTTCGATACTACGCAAGTAACATATGCTTCCATCTCCCCACAGGTTCAGACTACAGCTTCACCACATGACAAGCCATTTTCTCTAACACTGGAATGTTGTATGCTGAGCAAACAATGCTAAGGCTTCGAACTGATCCACATGTACAGCTGTCCACTCCAGTACTACATCTATAAAGATTACACACACGCTTTTTACCACACAGGTGCACCCTAAAAATAAACTTACAAGCAGCAAATAATAATAAAATCGCCAACAAAGCGTGAGAACATAAACTTACATTTGAGATCAAGAAGGCAAGTCAAACTAGAATTATTGCAGCATTTCTGAACACTGACTAACCATTCATAACCTACTTACAGTCACTAATTCCGTGAATTGCTTTCCACTCAACTTATTTCAAGTTTTTATTCCGCACATCAATGCAGCTACGGAGGTAAACATCTGGAAACACGCGCTCAAAACGACGCACATTGTGCCTACAAGTTATCAGGTATCGGTGGTCCCTCGAAGACGTAAACCTTTTGAGATCAGACGTTCACTTTAACAATGCACGTATAACATTCATGTCTTTTCCAAAACTCACGCGTTGACTTGAAAATTTCAGCGTGGTTCAATGTAGTCAAAATAAATTAAATGAATAATTTTGCAAATCAGAGAACTTCATATATGTATAATGTTTAACAAAAATAAAATCAACGATGGAGAAGGATTAATCAAGTTATTAAAAGAAAACGAATCCGCCAAAACTCTCCATCTTTATGAAAAAAACAATATTTGGACAAACTTTAAAATAGAAGATAGAAATTCCAGACACAGAGCGTAGTTCGAAACCTGAAAGCGAAAAAACCCAAAAACTATTCAAAACAAAAGGCTTACGGGAGTATTATTTTGCCAGTACAACAAAAGTCTTACTTTTGCACTAGCAAATAATCTTATTCAACTGAGAGGATTGATAATCAACTGTTTTGATTACAGCTTTGCATCACACGACCTTAATTGTACATTGTCTTTGGAAAATTACAGATGGCACTAATACCATAGTCACAAAAATTCAAAAAATACCTTTTGAGAGTGGCTACACAAGCATCTTTGAGATGCAGCAAGACAAAGATTATGAAAGAGCGTCATGACACGCACTAGAACATTCCGCTGAAGCCTACACCTGACAACAGCCAGCACACATACAACCAAATAAAATAACACAAAGCCCACTAGAGTCTCAAATACTACAGAACATAGAATGCCGACTGTATTGTTAGGAATATTCCATAGTAAAGAACATTGGGATCACGTAGTAGCAGGAGGCAAGAAATCTTCCACTAGGTCAAATCGCCTCAAAAACTCGTGCTTTAGTGTGAAAGTGAATGCTTGCATTAAGCTAACGAAGGCGATGATGCTAACCTTAAGTGAAAGTTATTAGAAGCTAAAATGGCACAGCTTGTCGCAGTTGGCAGAACAATAGGCGTGCACGTAGCCAAACTAGAAATGTTTGAGAAACAAGTGAGCCTGGAATACAGTGACAACAGGATGTCTTTATAAGCAACCAAAATCAAAATAATTTCAATTTATTAAGAAGCAGCAAGATGTCGTTAAAGAATTATTTTATATTCTATGTCAAATTCTTAAGCACTGATTTCGTGAAGGCAAGGTACGATATTCGCAACCGATTCCTAGCTTTGAATATAGAAACCATTTGCTGCTGTGAACCTTAGGTGCGAAAGGTGTTTGAAAGATTTTTTTCATTTCTTTGTGCACAAGAGGTTTTCTTTAGAAAAACAAAAATTGTCAATTAACAACAAATTGTTTTACATATGAAATAAAAATAATGGTGATTTCAAACAAAATAGCAACGATTTCAGAAAGTACGAAATAGAAGTACGAAATCGATTTTTTCAAATTGCATCAAAGCCACGAACATGATGCAGATTAAATTATTAAATAAGTAGGTATGAATCTCCCTAAATAGAAAAAAAAGGTGGTCCCAAGAGAGGAAAAAACGTGCCCCATTCAGAACGAAATTAAGGAAATAAGGAATCTATGCACAAGAATGTTCTCACACGGGATTCCTTGCGCATGTATTCAGCAAGATTGAAAAAAGTTTATGAAACAAGACAAAAGTTCAATGAGGAAGTTATGGGTACAGGAAAAAAGACAGCACAGAATCAAAAACCTAGTAATTTACCAAAAACATGTATTTTTCTATAAAAAATGTTTCAATTTTAAAGATATTACTATACTATTTAGTTTGGCAGTCCCTAGCCAAAGTAAAAGCGGTTTCAAGAGAGCGAAGAAAACGGATCATTTAGTAGGAACTGTAGAAAATGAAGAACCCATGCACAAGATGTGTTCCCACACAGGGAGTCCCTGTGCAGTGTACAAACAAAGAATCAGTTATAAAGAAAGCAGAAGATAAGACAAAGAAGAGATAACGAAGAAGGACTGAAAACTGAAAGAAGCAAAGTAGGCTTAAAAAAAATTCCCGGAGTTCTTTCCATCCAAAGCTGAGGTAACCTTACAATACCTCCTGAGTTCACCAGTCCCCACGACATAGAACAGACTAACTTAACTAACCTAATCGTCCTATTCTTTATCCTTTGCCTTCTGAAGAGAAAAAGACCTACCTAACCTTCAACTCAGGACCTCACATCTTCATCCTGGAGCGTCAATTCTCATAAACAAAGATGAGATTAAATTTGATTACGTTAGATTAGATGTTCGTTAAAACCCCTTTAACTAAACAAAAGAAGAAGGAACACACCATTTAGTTTGGAATTAAGGGAACGGGGAATCTATACGCAAGATATGTCCCCACATCCAGCTCATAGAAACAGCACTAGATGCTGAAGAAAAGGACAGCAGTGAACCAAAATAAAAGGACAGCAGTGAACCAAAAAGAGGCCATCAATTAACCAAAAAAATGGACAGCAATTAACCAAAAAAAGGACAGCAGTGAACCAAAAAATGGTCCGTGACAAAAATCTACTCTATTTCAACGCTACAATTTCCAGTGGTAGTGTTAAGTCCCATGTATACAATAAGAGTCTCTTTGAGGGGCCAACATTAATTGGTCTTCCATCGAACACAACAGCTGACATTGAAATGAAATTAACAAGTGATCGATGCATTACTTCACATCTAAAGCAATTATAAGGTGTTCACTACTAACACAATACTAATGAAACTTAATGCAGTCAGAAGGATCCATTTTTGTAGCAATATATGATCTCAAAATTCATTAAATAAATGGAATTCTTTAAATAATAATATGTTGTGTAGGTAATTCAAGCAAAAAAATTGACGTTCTGAATATATACGGAAGGTAATTCTCATGCAAGTCGAATCTTCTACACAACTGCGGCTATATACTGTATTGACTCAGGAAACTAAGTTCACCGACTATAGTTTCGTCATTAAAGCCTACAACTTTTACTTATAACTTTTATTAAAAATTAAAAACTTACCGAAGTTTTTATATTAGGCAAGTATCAATTATAGACCTGACCCCACACACAGAAACTTTAATCAAATACGTACATACTCACTACAAAGACAGAGCAGGAAATACCTCACAAAGTGCATTAAACAACGAATTATTGACCATTCCAAGTGTTATCACGTGAACTAATAGGAAGAAATAATCACTTTTTCCAGGATCCAAGAGTTTATACTGTCTAGAAATCATTAAATTAGGATTCAACGTACACTGTGTTTCCGTCCAAAATTTGTACTAAAGTCAAAAATCTAAGACCTGCCGACTGGTTCGATTATTAAGACCTGCCGACGACTGGTTGGATTATTAAGACCTGCCGACTGAGTTGATTTTTATCACAATGCACAATACATTCATACGGATAAGCTATTTCAGTAAGAGAAAACCATAAGTATTACCTCAATAATCTTCACCATTTAAAGCTAGTTGCAATCTAAAATTCCTTGGACTTTTCTACACTGATCTCAGCAGTATACCAGCAATTTTACACGAAACGCAAAGGCGTCAGAACACTCAATTTTATCTTCAAGATCACTATCCATTTGAGACACCAAAACACCTTTCTTTTTTTCATCTAATTCATTTCTTAATACGCAGCAAGGTACTAAAGGTCTAATCGCTATAGATCAGATATTTTGTAACATGAAAAAATGTAAATCCACCCACACGCTTTGAACAAGAAATAAGAGGTATTTACCGGCATGCGTCCGAAATTGAACATGCTAACCTAAAAACAGATTAGCACTAGCTGTGTAAAGTTTCCACGATCACAGAAACAATGGTTAAGATATAGAGTTAGAGCAAAGCTTGACCACTACAAGTTCGCGTTTTACAGAATATAGTAAGAGGAACGAAATAACAAAATTCATCCATAAATATATCGACTAGCCAAGATTGAGATCAATGTACACCTGCCGTAAAAACTTCGAGATGCAAACAGCGAAACACTCAGTCACTCGAAGCTGCAGAAAGTCCTTATATTGTATCTCCCGCTCATCTCAGTGATGGCAGGACCTGCAAGATAAAATAAATATATAAGCATGAATAAAGTCGTTCACCTTAGATACTTGATATTAACACATCAATCAAATGATCATTTAGTTGACACTAACTCATTTGGAAGTATTTGCTAAGGGGAGGAGAATATACATCATGTTGGCACAAATGTCACAAATTTCATGATTTCGTTGTCATTTTTAAGCCTCAAAAATCAAAATTAAATTTAAACTTATGGTTTTGGAAAACGTTCACACCATCATAAAGGAAGTAAGAAAATTTATTCACTTTTATTACGAAAATAAAATAAAATAAGAACAAGTTCAATTCCTCGTCGATAAAATATACACGCTTCACACAATGCTATACAGATATTATAGATTTATTTAGATCATACAATGGTAAACTACCCCCTAAAATGATCAGTGCACTACTCGGGACCAAAATTTTTACGTGCTTTTACAGCCTACCCCATATTTAGACACACAAAGTTGGAAAGTGCACATGGAACTCAGTTTAAATAGAGAAAGTCGGAAACGAACATTCATCTTCCAATGGATGTGCATAGATACTTCAACATTTTAAGCGTCACATTTTCTTAGGTTTTTCTTGCAAATCACAGTTTATGTTTCTCACCTTTCACCTCCACCAATGAATTCCTCACCCTTTTCAACAATCAACCATCACAACCACGCTAAATTTCTTCACTTTTCTTTTTGAAATTGTCTTTTTTTCACTTTTCGCAAAAAAAATTATTCCGGTTTCACTTACCTAGCACCTAACGCTTGATCTCTTAACGTTTGCTTTTCATTTCCTTACTTATAGACTGTCAGTCTCAAAACTGCTGGAACCATCAACCTTCATTACCTCGCTATTTCTTTCAAATCCAGTCTCTACATTCACGTTTTTCCTCCCAAGATGATACTACAGTAATTAATTTAAGGCTCTGTTTTAATTTCAAATATGTTATCACACAGGAAAGAGAAGGAACTACATAATACGGACTAAGGAAAACATAGAATCTATGCACAAGTTGCGTTCCTTCACAGAATACCTTGCGCATAGAAACAGCAAGTTCGGAAGGAGGAGGAACATAAGGTAAAGAAGAGATAGCAAAGATCATTTGAAAACTGGAAACAAAGTGGGCATGAAAAATAGAAGACCCTAAGACATATATATATAACTAAGGTAATCAAACAGTATCTCTCCTCGAAGCGCATGTCCCTATAATAGCAGAAAAACAAACCAAATTAACCTAAACCTACTGCCAGTCTAGGTTAGTTTGGGATGTCCCACCTTGGGATGACCCAAAATACATATAGCTGGTGTTTGTTCACTCTGAAATCTTCGCCCTACTGATCCCTTTTGAAGTAATCCTCTAGTAATCCCTCTACTATGCCTTTTCCAGCAGAAAAATACATTAGAAAGAAAAAGAAATATCACACTATATTTGTAAAAATTTTTTTTACCAATAAATCAACTCAAGACTCAGGTGCTTGTGCAACGATACCAACTAAATGGAATCTACACAAGAACATAGACGTCTTCACAATAACACATTACGACAACAGCTTTGCAAAGACGTTGTAGAATTCCAAAGCTCTCGCAATCCACACTTTCCTGAATTGTTGAACGCTTGTCCTCATTGGCGTCCATTCGGACATTACTTAATCGGTATAAATGCACTAATGTAAGTCCATCGCTGCAGCCAACTCTAATTTGTTGCCACCGACTTACAATGTTTTATCCAGGGAAAAATCTTCCGTTTTAGATAATGAGCACCGCAGGTTTGCTAAGACTGATTTATGATTTAGGTATATCAATGCTCACAATACATTCGTGAATGCAGTTGATGAAAGGTTCTTTCAATACCCTGCCAAACCTCAAACGTCTCACAAGCATATCAACAAAGCGTTGTATAAAAATATAACACAATCTACAAGGTGATGTGCTAAGGTACACACAAACACAATTTTGCAGGAAAAGGGTTCCAATAGGAAGACAAAATTGAGTCACTCCAATCTGTGCTTTCAAAACTTTACATTACGTAGTTCCATTAATGGGTTGTACGGAGATCCTCTTTGCCATCATCGCCGTTGAAGCGCTCGTAGTAATCCCCAAAGCGAAACAAGCCCGTGTCCCCAGTACTTCCGCCCAAGGCACCATGGGAAGTACCTTGATCCCCGACATGACTTCCTGCAACCGCTTTCGCTTCTTTGTCTTTCTTACGACGGTGAGACAGAGCATCATGCTGCTGTCCACGAGACCAGGTATTGCAAGATGTACCAACAATATTAAGCTGTTTTTCTGAATCATAACGCCGTGTTAACGTATCTGATTTATTTCTGGGCCGATGTGGAGATGAAGATACATTATTTAGAGCATCATTGTCGTGGCGAGATTTATTCCTCGTAGATAAATCAGAAACGTCCGCAATTGACTTTGCCCCGCTCACAAACGAATGTTTGTTATCATTCCACCGTCTGCGGCTGTGGGATTTGTTTCTTCTTCCAGGGTAAGAAAGATCCCGAGGTGCAGAATTTTTGGTATTGTTGAAACGCTGAGACCTCGTGTTATAAGGAGCAGCATGTTGCTTCAATTTACTTTCAGATGTCAATGGAGAGGAGGCTTCTCCATCCGTTTTGCTGTCACACGATGCTGCTCTTTTATCCGTATCACGAGAAGCCCTTCCTTCTTTTGTTTTTGAATCAAATTCCCGCATGTTTTCATGGTGCAATTCTTTCACACTAGAATTAATACTAACGTCTCTTGACATTACTTTAGCAGAAATATTTTGATGAGACAAATTGGAAAGAGAGGCAGGACTCCGCACATTTTCTGTGACTGAGGGCACTACTCCTGAAGAATGGGCTCTTCGCTCCTCCTGGGAATTGGTGATCAATCGTTAAGATGGTCTGATAATTCAGGTAAACAAAAGCTGCAAATAGCACGAGTTTCTCCAGTGCGATGTGCTTAAAATTTTGCACCCACAGTTACTCCAGGTAGCCTCAAAAATAACTTCAGTACTACCCACTGAAAATCGCCGCCAGCATCATCGCCGATTTGCGCAGTAAGTTTAGTATAGAAACGTTCGCTTCAGGAAAGCGGCGGGGACTGCCATTAACACAGGTAATCAATATCAAAACAGGCCACGATATTCAATCATGAAATATTGTATGAAATGTTGACAGTGTAATGAAATTATTACATCACTGATTCATTCAACAATCCAGTTTGAACAGTTTGCATAAATACATAACTGTAATTAAAAAGAAATTAATTATCATACCTGCGTCGCTTTACGCACATTTGAACTTAAGTGAGCTACTGTGCTGAAGTGGATATTTAGGCGCTGCCGCTGCGCCGATCACGGCGGCGATTTAAGGGTAGTATAAGTTTTGGTGAATACAACTGATATGCCTTCAAACCCACATAAATTGTCGAAAAGGCTAGGAATTGAAGACCTGGACTCGACTAAAAAATATTCACCTGTAATTGATAAAATTGCCTCGTAATCAGAAAAAGATAGGAATTACACGGAAAAGCATCTGCAGGAGAACAACTTCCATCTGATAATTACAAAACAATATCAAATTTAAATACACAAGAAAGGTGATAAAAGCGTCAAGCATTTTCCTTGAATGTCCCACCATCATTTTGATTAAATCTAACTCCAAAACGAGCTCAACTCCTCTCAATTTTGTAACGCGTTTGGTCACCTAAAAAGAATCTCCTTCAATATCGTTGATTTTTTCCATGACATTGATTTTCTTTTCTTGATTTTTTAATTTCATTAATTTTTTCTTAAATGGTTTCATTCCCTTCGTGAATACTGAAAGAAGCCACTCAAGAAAGTAGCGTTTTAGCCTTAAGTTTGAAAAATAAATTATGTTAACCTTAGGTAAATGCACTTTCAGCCTACCTGAACTTATAAATTTAATTCAAATATAATACGAGTAATTAATGAATTCACACACAGTTCAATATTAAATGCGTAACTGAAAAGTTCTCTAACTAAGTCTGAAGGAAGACAGCACAATTAAAATTTGACTATCATTTCAGTTTTTGCTTTGAGAACTGCAAAAGGTGTTAAAAAATCAACGTTTGGAATAACATCATTACTTTATGAGGCAATCCTTAAAGGAATTCTACTGCCTATCACTTCAAACTAAAATATAATTGCACAGAAGAGCGTGAAATCTTTTAATCTGTGAAGAATATGGTAATAGTTTACTATTGATACCTTCGGAAGAATCATAAGCTCATACTTATACGCGTTCAAGGGAATAAAATGAACTTAACCCAAGAGTGTGACGTTGATCTAGCAATCGGCCAAAGGCAGAATCCCAAAAAAGCTGGCAATGAGAAAAATCTAACGTAGTTATAAAATGTTTACTAGTATATTCACAAAATAATTCAAACTTCTACTTGATTTGCTTGTCAACTCGTGAACATTCTAGCACGCAGCTTCGTCCCTCCTTCAATGGTAAAAATTCAACCATCATGAGTAAGTAATGAACGTCGCAAGCTAAAGGAAAGTAAAGACTTGCAGTATCGTCATTAAGACTAGAAACACAATTACTATTACTTTTGTCTTCAAAATCAAAGTTTTGTATACATACTTTTATGACCGAAAATGAAAAAAAAATTCGAGACTGGGAGAAGAAAACATACACGAAAAACGCAATGAATAAGAAGCTCGTGAAATGCACGTATCTTCACAAGTTTAACTACATAAAATTTAGCATTTTTCACTGCAAAAATAGCTTGCAAGAGCATTAACGTTTTCTTAAATTAAAATATTGAGTATTTTTACCGCTGGAAATCATAAAGAAAGTTCTGATACAAAATTGCAGGTGCATACGACAGGGATAATCTAGGTATCAGGGAAAGCTACAACTCACTTTCAATTTGGCCATAGAATCCGAATTCCTGCGTGCTAAACGGTGACCAGATCCTGAACCAAAGACACGCTTCTGCAAGAACAAACAACGTAAATTGTGTTGCCAAAAATTGTAAAAAATTATTCAAACAGCACAAAAATTACACTGAACACTGCTAGAGCAAGATAGATTGAATGAAAACAATAACATTTCAAACAATTAAATAGAAAACTACAGTACTTGATAAATAAAACACCAATTTGAACGAAAAGAAAGGAGTAACTCGGGATGTTTTTTTACTGGATTTTTCTTGAAAATTAAAAATTCCACACAGTAAACATAATGGAAAAGTAGTAAATTCAAGAAAGTTTCCTAGAATTGTACACACTGAAAAATGTCATTCAGTAGCAGTGAAATTCAACGAGTATGAGTCATTTTCAACGAGACAAAGCTCATAAAAGCAATCAACATATATTTTCAATGCGAGCAGCTATAATTTTGACAAATAAAAATGGAAAATTCAGACATTACAAAGCTGAAAGTTTCTCCTCGTAAAATTCATCTGTAAAAAGTAGTGAAACAGAAAGTTAGACAAAATAATTCAAATTTCTACATATCAACACCTCACAACAACAAAAGGAAAAGAGGATCTTGATCAGAAAATACTTTAGAGGTTAGATCCCCCATTATAAGATGTAGAAAAAGTGCTCGGACTATTTTTAGTAACCAGTGAATAAATTACGTAAATCATTTTCCTACTAAGACCAACATCCTTGAGAAATATTTAATCTTTTATATTCCTTCAGGGAGTATAGTGTAATTTAGTATATGTACGTAATGAAGTGATCAGATATCACTGAGCCCCGTCGCGCGGAAAAACTTAGATTAGATTAAAATGAGTAGATTTATAGCCTACCTAACCCCAACAAAAGTGTCCTAAATAAAGGAAAACAAAGAAGGCGCCATTTAGTAGAGTAAAGAAAACGATACATTTGTGCACAATGCGTGTTCCTCACAAGATTCCCTCCACATAAACACAGCAAGTTAAGAAATAAGTGTATGAAACAAGATTAAAGTTGAGGAAAAAGATAGTAAGTGCTAAAAACAGGACAGAAATTAACCGAAAATAGATGGTCCTTAACAAAACAAGGAAACTATTTTATCGCAACAAAAGAGAAGGCCTACCTAACTCGCACCTTGGGATCACACATTTCCCCCTTGGGAGCGCAAATTCTCATAGATCCAATTGTTGCATCCTGAGGCGTCGTCAGATCGCAACCCAACAGATCTTCCAGTTTGAATTAATCATGACCCTGTGCCTTGTGCTTTCTCTCACACACAGACAAGCTCTGAAGTACTCTCTCGACAAATACAAGACAACATTCTTCAAGATGCAATGCGCAATGTGGAGAGATTTCATTGCTGATTTGAGCTAATAATTCGGGTTACAAGAAGGCATGCTGAAGAATAATTGATTGCAATATACACTAAGGCACTAGCCAATGTAGTGTATGTATTGTTGAAAAATATTTTCCATTTTTACCAAAATGAAAAATCAAATTTTCCAATTTGCTAGTCCTAGGACTTGTCCATCTTATGTAGTTTCCACAATTATGAAAATGTCAAGATAAAAACATTGAAAATATCATGATTCATAATATGTAACAAACCTTAAGGCCAGTTTACACGATCATTGGGTGCGCGCGTGAGCAGTGAAGAGAGGCGCAAGCCCCGCCCACTTGTTCTTGCTTGAGGCTCATTTACTTGCTCAAAGACAGTGCGGCTGTAATGATACTGAGAGCAAGTGGGCGGGGCTTGCGCGTCTTCAATGCTCACGCGCGCACTCAATGATCGTGTAAACATGCCTTTATGCAGATACATACCATCACTTCAAGTCTGAACAGGGTTAAGTTTCTTTCTACCAGTGATTTTCTTGTTTTAGGCTCTTCAGCACATTATAGTCTAATAGAAAATTTAATTTGAGCAACTTCACAATTTAGCAAGACAAATCGAATTATGGCATTGAAAATGACTAGCATTTTCTTCAAACTGCCAATAAAAAGTGTGCGCGTAAATGTACTCAGATTTTAACATTAACACTCCGTGAACAATTACCTTATGAGACATTATGTTTCATTGGCTGCAGATTCTGCTTTATAGAACTACACTTTCCCGACATAAGAATCTTTATAACTCTACAGTTGCGTAATTTGATAATATCAAGCTCTGGTTTAGCTAAAAGAGTAGAGGCACTTCAAAGACCGTACATTTAGAATAAAACACAATTTATTGATGAAGAGAAAATCAACTAAATATTTAAATGTACGGGAGAAAATTATTTCACCAAATTTAAAAACAAGTCTTCAGTAATTTGTGGCGCGTTATTTATTTGTAACACCTGCTTAGAGACGAGTATTGTCACTGAAACCAACTTTCGACACGCCATTCACGATATCTTGTTCCATTCTTGCATATAGATGATCCTCAAATCAGCAATCTTCAAATCTATGGACTCCTTTTATGCAAAGCAGTAAGAATATTCGCACCTAATTTTCAATGAGACTGAGATCAGGCAATTAGCAGGGCCACGAAAGCACACTTATTTTCATATTTGTAAAGCATTCCTTTTAATAATGACGCCGCAATTTTGATATCAATGTGTGCTGAAAGGTCCACTTGAGGCGGCCCTAGAATTTTCTTACGCTCGGAAGTAGCTTCAGCTCCAGTATCTGCCTGTGCATGTAACCATTCACATTCCATTCACGGTGTCAAGTTCCCCTGCACCATAGAGAGTAAAACAGCTCCGGAGACACCACGATGCTGCCTCCTCCATGCTTCACGGTAGGGATGATGTACTTCAATTTTAGGCAGTCTCTTTTTTCACCCAAAGATTATGAGCTTCGCTTCAACCGAAAAGTTAAATTTTGCTTACATCACACCATACAGCACGTACTCAAAACCAAATTTTGTTATCAAGATGGTCTTTGACAACAGTTCTCCACATGTTTTCCTGTGAGGAGTTCAGTGTGGAGTGAAAGCATATTTTGAAGTAATTCTCTAGTAACTGTTTTTTCAATTGACGTGAACTCCTTGTAATTCCAGTTCTTACTGTCGGTAGGTTCGGGTTGTCATCGGCTAATTCGTTACCTTAAGCAGCACATTGCGTTGAGAGCAGCCCGTGATCGTGCGAAAAGCTCAAACTCTCAGCAGATTATACATTGCCAGTTTCTCAAAGCTTCCAAACTATTTCAACAACAGTTGAGTATGGAAGGTAAACCTCTATTACGAAGTCCAATTAGTTACTTTTGAATAGCTTCGGTTTATTTTTCTTCAATTTCGGTTTGTATTTACTGCGACTCCAACTTCATAAAATATTGGAAGTATAATGATTGCGTCTATCAAAGTGTGTTTACACTACATGTGCTTTAGAGAGTTTCTGGAAGTCTTGTTAAAGGTGTTTTTTTATATTAAAAACTCAAATTTTGCAATAAAATATTGATAGTTATACGAAAGCTTATTTTAGCCAAATAACTTTGTCCCATACATTTATCTGTTTAGTTGATTTTCCGGTTATCAATCATTCTAGTTCCGTTCTATCAAAATATTCTGATACATACAAGTCCACTGAAATACACCTATACTATACTCTAAACCAGAGCTGAAAATTTGCCAACTACATTACTACTCAATTAAGCACATACTTATGTCCAGGCGCTGTCCTTAGGATTTCAAACTGTCTTCAGACCAAAAGGGAAAATAACAGTAACCTTAGGGGAGATATCTCTCGAGATGTCAAGAGGGACAATAACAGTAACCTTAGGGGAGATATCTCTCGAGATGTCAAGAGGGACAATAACAGTAACCTTAGGGGAGATATCTCTCGAGATGTCAAGAGGGACAATAACAGTAACCTTAGGGGAGATATCTCTCGAGATGTCAAGAGGGACAATAACAGTAACCTTAGGGGAGATATCTCTCGAGATGTCAGGAGGGATAATAACAGTAACCTTAGGGGAGATATCTCTCGAGATGTCAAGAGGGACAATAACAGTAACCTTAGGGGAGATATCTTTCGAGATGTCAAGAGGGACAATAACAGTAACCTTAGGGGAGATATCTTTCGAGATGTCAAGAGGGACAATAACAGTAACCTTAGGGGAGATATCTCTCGAGATGTCAAGAGGGACAATAACAGTAACCTTAGGGGAGATATCTCTCGAGATGTCAAGAGGGACAATAACAGTAACCTTCGGGGAGATATCTCTCGAGATGTCAAGAGGGACAATAACAGTAACCTTAGGGGAGATATCTCTCGAAATGTCAAGAAGGACAATAACAGTAACCTTAGGGGAGATTTCTCTCGAGATATCAAGAAGGACAATAACAGTAACCTTAGGGGAGATTTCTCTCGAGATATCAAGAAGGACAATAACAGTAACCTTAGGTGAGATTTCTCTCGAGATGTCAAGCGCAGACGACGCAGCGAGGATGGCGGGAGAGGCAGGGGTGCTGATGGGAGGCAAGAAAGGCCCCTCAAACGGCCGGGCCCACCGAGGGGAGGCTCCAAACGACACCCCTGGAGACTTGAGCTGTCCAGAGTCCTCTCTCCTGCCGGTCTCCATGTCTAGCGTAAGGCTGCTCACCCTACCCACAAGGATTACTTTGCATCAAAAGGGAATTTAGCCATGACTGAATGAATAAACACTTGAGTAATATCCAAGATGAAATGATCTTGTAGAATTGATGCATTTTACAACATGAGAGAAAGAATCAAAATTGAAATCTATGAGGACATGAATGCTAAAGAATAAAGTTTGAGTTACCACTCATAAAACAAGCACAGGGTTGAAAAAGTGAAAAAAAATTGCTAGAAAAATTGAAAAAAAATTGCTAGAAAAAGTGAAAAAATTGCTAGAAAAAAGTGAAAAAAACTGCTAGAAAAAGTGAAAAAAAATGCTAGAAAATATGAGCATAAAACCTGAACATATAAAAACACAGCAAAATAAATTAGTCAGAGTCAGATAAAGTGAATAACTTCATAAACAAACCACACATATTCAACGTGGAATTGAATAATGTTTTCTTCTCCAGCAGCTCATCAGTAATTTTCAGAGATTCTGTGAAATATTGCACTAAAAATGTACCAAGAAAATGCTCATAGACTCAATGCTAGGAAGAGAGCAGCAGAAGACTGCCAGTGGAGTGCGAGACACACCAGCTAGGACAGAGGTTCTCAACCAGGGGTCAATTTAGCCCCAAGGAGTCAAAAATTATATAGTCGAGGGTAAATAATTGAGGTACCTGATAGTTTAAAAAATAATTCAACTAAATTAAACTTCGTAAAATGAGAGAAAGAGAGAATGCAAAGAATGTACGTGTTTTGCATGGGAGTACGGGGAGTAAATGGAGAAATAGATAAAGCCAAGGAGGTCAATGGTTGAGGAAAGGTTGAGAATGGCTGAACTATGGAATAGTGTTGAGCATGTAGATCAAGCACCATATCAATTATTTAAGTTCAATCTTCAGATGAAACTTGCACACTCATCAAAGTGAGCATTACACAGAGAGTGTCATTGTACACGCAGTCTTAACACGCCTTCCATGACTAGTAGATTTATTTAGATGTTAGTTTAAGCCTCCTAACCGCTGAAAAAAATGAAACGTTCTGAAGAGAGGAAGGAGTAAGGCCCCATTTAGTACGGAGATAAGGGACCACGGAATCTATGCAGAAGAGGCATAGAAACAGTAAGTTGAGAAAGAAGTTTATGAAACAAGATGAAGGTTGAAGAAGAAAGTAGCAGGTGCTGAAAAACTGGACAGTAGTGAACCGAAAAAAGTGGTTCTTAACATAACAAAGAACATTTAATTTCAACAAAAAGAAGGCCTACCTAACTCTCAGCTCAGGCCCTCACACATTTTCCCCTTGGGAGTGCAAATTCCCATAGAGAAATGGTTATATCCCTCTGAGGGGTCCATGACTAGTATTTGGATATTTGCCAAATACTAGTAAATTATGATGTAAATACTAGATGTAAATTAAAAATTAAACGGGAAGATATATATATATTACAAAAAACTAGGATTACCCCTCAGAGATCTGAAATAAACTAAAGAACACCGAATTCCTTTAAGGAGACAAAACCACACTAATAAAAATACATACAAAAAACCCACACAATGGCCAAGTTTAGAAATTCAGGCCTTGGCCAAGATAATATATTTTCTCACGTGCTACAGAAATGAACCTAGAAAAAGCTAAATTGCTGCATTAGTATAATTCCGACACCAAGAACTCAACCAAGACAATACATCCCATTACGTGCTACACAAATGAACCTTGAAAAAGCTAAATTGCTGCATTAGTATAATTCCGACACCAAGAACTCAACCAAGACAATACATCCCATTACGTGCTACACAAATGAACCTTGAAAAAGCTAAATTGCTGCATTAGTACAATTCTGTACAAGACAAACTGATTGCCACTGACCTGGACCGAGACGAGGCGGACAATCTAGTAGTAGACAGGGAAGACAGAGAAGAAACTGAGGAGAGTGGCCTAAGGGCGCGGATGTCCAGGGATGGAAGAGACACGACATTCGCCTCACTCGAGCACGCCGGTGAGTGCTGGATCTGTTGGGATAGTTGCAAGCTGGTAAAACAATTGTTGTCTATCACTTGAGTTGTATGCTGATGAACAAAGTTGGAAACAGTTATAGAAATCGTGCAAAAGTTAAGAAGAAGTTGGCTGGGCTTGATACTTTCTGGTGCTGATTTTTCACTAGAGCTGTTTGAATAATTTTTTTTATCAGTCCAATTCTGTTTTTACGCAAACTGTTCAAACTGAATGGTTGAATGAATGAGTGATACAGTATAATAATTTCTTTACGCCATTTTATGTATGGGTTTCATGGTTGAAAATTGCAGCAAATTCTGACATTAATAACCTGTGTTACTGATAAATCCTGGAGAACTTACGTGGAGTGACCTTTTTACATAAACTGCCATCAATGCTAAATGCGATAACCAATGCGTTAAGCACCTTTGCAATGCTTTGTACAATATTTAGCTCATACCTGTCTTCTTCATAATTCATTTTGCCAAGTGCCCTCTTAATTTTGCCTAGTGATTTCTAGGACAAATCAGCCATGTCATTGGTGGCTATCAATGGGTTAAACTGAAAATATTGCTAAATATATATTGGAGTTGCAAGCTGAGAATCAATACTCTCCAATTGTTTCTAGTAACTACACATCTACCTAAATCTCTACTCTCTAGGAGAACCATGATGGTTTCTGACCAACTGCTTGCCTAGATGCTACGCTGACTGAACGAGCTTCACTTCATTCAACATTGACTGATGGAAAAATTGGAATCTTTAAAGAATGGTCGCATTGTTGTCACTGAGCTTTACGTCAGAGCCTGTTCAGAAATTAGAAGCTTCAGAAAATGGTCGCGTCGTCGCCACTGAGCTTTAAATTAGAGCCCGTTCAGAAATTAGAACATTCAGAAAATGGTCGCGTTGTTGTCACTGAGCTTTAAATTAGAGCCCGTTCAGAAATAAGAACATTCAGAAAATGGTCGCATTGTTGTCACTGAGCTTTACGTTAGAGCCTGTTCAGAAATTAGAAGCTTCAGAAAATGGTCGCGTCGTCGCCACTGAGCTTTAAATTAGAGCCCGTTCAGAAATTAGAACATTCAGAAAATGGTCGCGTTGTTGTCACTGAGCTTTACGTTAGAGCCTGTTCAGAAATTAGAACCTTCAGAGAATGGTCGCCTCGTCGCCACTGAGCTTTACATTAGAGCCCGTTCAGAAATTAGAACATTCAGAAAATGGTCGCGTTGTTGTCACTGAGCTTTACGTTAGAGCCTGTTCAGAAATTAGAACCTTCAGAGAATGGTCGCCTCGTCGCCACTGAGCTTTACATTAGAGCCCGTTCAGAAATTAGAACATTCAGAAAATGGTCGCGTTGTTGTCACTGAGCTTTAGGTTAGAGCCTGTTCAGAAATTAGAATCTTCAGAGAATGGTCGCGTTGTCATCACCGAGCTTTACGATGGAGCCCGTTCAGTTCATCGTACAGTCTCATACTCTGGACGAATCGGAGTGGACCTAGCTAGGTAGGCGATGGACGTGAATGTCGTATCTTGCAGCTTAAGACGTATGGCTATGCCGGATATTGGAAGTATGAGCAGTGCTCCGAGGAGTGATTACTATTGTTATGCATGGGCTAAGGAGTCCAGGGTATTGAGAGCTGGTGTATAAATTAAGACACTGATTGAGGGAATGACGGGGACAAGTTTACGATCATTGCATTAGTATTGAAGTTTTTATGCCAGTCCAGTATCGGGCACCAACCTCACACATAGCAAAGAGGGATACAATTCTATATTTTGAAAATTAAATCCTTTTCAAAGATTTTATGGAGCCTTGAATAAAATACAAATCGTGCCAACCTTTTGAGCAAATCCAGAAAGGTTTTCGCTGTTTTCCGATTATCGTTGCAGTGTGCATAGCGGATTATGGAACTAATTTTTTTTTCTTGGAAATCTCACATGAAATATGAAAAGAAAAACCAAAATTGAAATTAAAATATTTATGTGAAAAGGCTTTGAAATTATCTTACTTTATCATCAATGCTGTAACAAAAATATAGTTAAGTCAAATCTAAAACAGAAGAACAAAAATGTATACAACTAACGTGAGTGTACACATGAACTCTTAACTGAATAATTCACACGATTATAAAGTTTGAATAAAATTCAGGAACATTATTTGGTTTAAAAGCGTTGGGATCACGATATTAATGAGCCAGCAGAAAAAAATGAGAAGAAATCCTAAAATTATAAATACATTAATTTTAAGAATCCCTAACCATAACAAAGGCATTCGCAAGCAAAGAAGGAGAAAAGCGTCACTTAGGTGGTACGAAATTAACAGAACAGGGGATGTATGCACAAGATGTTTCTCCCCACCCTGTGCACAGGAACAGCACCATTGAAAGGAATTTATGAAGAAAACTTAAAATAAAAAGTAATAGATGCTAAAAAAGGGCAGCTGTGAACCAAAAAGGATGGTACATAATAAAACGCAAAACCTATTCTATATCAACTATAGGAAAGCCCCCTTAACCTTCTGCTCTGAACCTAACATCTTCCTAAGAAAATGCTAATTTCCATAGATACAACAGTGTTATCCTCTTAAGAAATGAGCCTGTAATAAGAATTGCCATCTGCTACGAGAGTTGCCATCTGCTACGAGAGTTGCCATCTGCTACAAGAGTTGCCATCTGCTACAAGAGTTGCCATCTGCTACGAGAGTTGCCATCTGCTACGAGAGTTGCCATCGGCTACGAGAGTTGCCATCGGCTACGAGAGTTGCCATCGGCTACGAGAGTTGCCATCGGCTACGAGAGTTGCCATCGGCTACGAGAGTTGCCATCGGCTACGAGAGTTGCCATCGGCTACGAGAGTTGCCATCGGCTACGAGAGTTGCCATCGGCTACGAGAGTTGCCATCGGCTACGAGAGTTGCCATCGGCTACGAGAGTTGCCATCGGCTACGAGAGTTGCCATCGGCTACGAGAGTTGCCATCGGCTACGAGAGTTGCCATCGGCTACGAGAGTTGCCATCGGCTACGAGAGTTGCCATCGGCTACGAGAGTTGCCATCGGCTACGAGAGTTGCCATCGGCTACGAGAGTTGCCATCGGCTACGAGAGTTGCCATCGGCTACGAGAGTTGCCATCGGCTACGAGAGTTGCCATCGGCTACGAGAGTTGCCATCGGCTACGAGAGTTGCCATCGGCTACGAGAGTTGCCATCGGCTACGAGAGTTGCCATCGGCTACGAGAGTTGCCATCGGCTACGAGAGTTGCCATCGGCTACGAGAGTTGCCATCGGCTACGAGAGTTGCCATCGGCTACGAGAGTTGCCATCGGCTACGAGAGTTGCCATCGGCTACGAGAGTTGCCATCGGCTACGAGAGTTGCCATCGGCTACGAGAGTTGCCATCGGCTACGAGAGTTGCCATCGGCTACGAGAGTTGCCATCGGCTACGAGAGTTGCCATCGGCTACGAGAGTTGCCATCGGCTACGAGAGTTGCCATCGGCTACGAGAGTTGCCATCGGCTACGAGAGTTGCCATCGGCTACGAGAGTTGCCATCGGCTACGAGAGTTGCCATCGGCTACGAGAGTTGCCATCGGCTACGAGAGTTGCCATCGGCTACGAGAGTTGCCATCGGCTACGAGAGTTGCCATCGGCTACGAGAGTTGCCATCGGCTACGAGAGTTGCCATCGGCTACGAGAGTTGCCATCGGCTACGAGAGTTGCCATCGGCTACGAGAGTTGCCATCGGCTACGAGAGTTGCCATCGGCTACGAGAGTTGCCATCGGCTACGAGAGTTGCCATCGGCTACGAGAGTTGCCATCGGCTACGAGAGTTGCCATCGGCTACGAGAGTTGCCATCGGCTACGAGAGTTGCCATCGGCTACGAGAGTTGCCATCGGCTACGAGAGTTGCCATCGGCTACGAGAGTTGCCATCGGCTACGAGAGTTGCCATCGGCTACGAGAGTTGCCATCGGCTACGAGAGTTGCCATCGGCTACGAGGGTTGCCATCGGCTACGAGGGTTGCCATCGGCTACGAGGGTTGCCATCGGCTACGAGGGTTGCCATCGGCTACGAGGGTTGCCATCGGCTACGAGAGCTGCCATCGGCTACGAGAGCTGCCATCGGCTACGAGAGCTGCCATCGGCTACGAGAGCTGCCATCGGCTACGAGAGCTGCCATCGGCTACGAGAGCTGCCATCGGCTACGAGAGCTGCCATCGGCTACGAGAGCTGCCATCGGCTACGAGAGCTGCCATCGGCTACGAGAGCTGCCATCGGCTACGAGAGCTGCCATCGGCTACGAGAGCTGCCATCGGCTACGAGAGCTGCCATCGGCTACGAGAGCTGCCATCGGCTACGAGAGCTGCCATCGGCTACGAGAGCTGCCATCGGCTACGAGAGCTGCCATCGGCTACGAGAGCTGCCATCGGCTACGAGAGCTGCCATCGGCTACGAGAGCTGCCATCGGCTACGAGAGCTGCCATCGGCTACGAGAGCTGCCATCGGCTACGAGAGCTGCCATCGGCTACGAGAGCTGCCATCGGCTACGAGAGCTGCCATCGGCTACGAGAGCTGCCATCGGCTACGAGAGCTGCCATCGGCTACGAGAGCTGCCATCGGCTACGAGAGCTGCCATCGGCTACGAGAGCTGCCATCGGCTACGAGAGCTGCCATCGGCTACGAGAGCTGCCATCGGCTACGAGAGCTGCCATCGGCTACGAGAGCTGCCATCGGCTACGAGAGCTGCCATCGGCTACGAGAGTTGCCATCTGCTACGAGAGTTGCCATCTGCTACGAGAGTTGCCATCTGCTACGAGAGTTGCCATCTGCTACGAGAGTTGCCATCTGCTACGAGAGTTGCCATCTGCTACGAGAGTTGCCATCTGCTACGAGAGTTGCCACCTGCAACGAGAGTTGCCATCTGCTACGAGAGCTGCCATCTGCTACGAGAGTTGCCATCTGCTACGAGAGTTGCCATCTGCTACGAGAGTTGCCATCTGCTACGAGAGTTGCCATCTGCTACGAGAGTTGCAATCTGCTACGAGAGTTGCAATCTGTAACGAGAGTTGCAATCTGCTACGAGAGTTGCAATCTGCTACGAGAGTTGCCATCTGCTACGAGAGTTGCAATCTGTAACGAGAGTTGCAATCTGCTACGAGAGTTGCAATCTGTAACGCGAGTTGCAATCTGCTACGAGAGTTGCAATCTGTAACGCGAGTTGCAATCTGCTACGAGAGTTGCAATCTGTAACGCGAGTTGCAATCTGCTACGAGAGTTGCAATCTGTAACGCGAGTTGCAATCTGCTACGAGAGTTGCAATCTGTAACGAGAGTTGCCATCTGTAACGAGAGTTGCCATCTGTAACGAGAGTTGCAATCTGTAATGAGAGTTGCAATCTGCTACGAGAGTTGAAATCTGTAACGAGAGTTGCAATCTGTAACGCGAGTTGCAATCTGCTACGAGAGTTGCAATCTGCTACGAGAGTTGCAATCTGTAACGAGAGTTGCAATCTGTAACGAGAGTTGCCATCTGTAACGAGAGTTGCCATCTGTAACGAGAGTTGCCATCTGCTACAAGAGTTGCCATCTGCTACGAGAGTTGCAATCTGCTACGAGAGTTGCAATCTGCTACGAGAGTTGCAATCTGCTACGAGAGTTGCAATCTGCTACGAGAGTTGCCATCTGTAATAAGAGTTGCAATTTGTAATGAGAGTTGCAATTTGTTAAGAGAGTAACAATCTGTTCGAAGAGTAGTACAATGTTAAGAATGTTTAATTCTACAGAAAGATCAAAATCTTGTACAGAGAGCAATCCTGTTACGAGTCGTACCTTGCGTCAAGAGCTTCTTATCACATGTACTACATGGGTGAATAGATTTGAAAAATGAAATTAAAATAGAAAAAGAACAGTTAAATAGCATCTTAGATAGAATGCATGAAAATTTCAGCAAAAAGACCGCTTCACAAAAACCATACCACAAGTCTAGCTTGAAGGATTGTCAACTTTTCTTAATTTGTGAACGACGAAAAGTGTCGTTCATTTTAATACATGTTTCTTCCAATAAAAATCCCTTTCAAATGCGTGGGCTCCCAGTGCGCCCATGTGCGTGTCGTCCTGCTTGCGACTTTTTATAGTACAGTCGGCGGTAGGTTATATAAGGCGTGGCTTGGCGGGTCACCTACAGTCGTCAACGTCCCGCTGTCTTGTGCGGACGTTCCTATAGCCGCTCTGCCTCAGACCGAAGCCTTGTCTACTTTTTGCTTGTAACTAAGCCTGATGATGTGTTGGCAGATATCGTGCCTGGTTTGCCGAGAAATTCCTTATACGTGTTTTATATAAAAACTTTTTTCGTCTTGCCATCGTGGCATTTTAAATGTGCAAAAAATCTTGAATAAACGGAAATTTTTAAAGCGTTCCTTCACGTTTTACTGAACACTCGAGTGAAGTGTTGAAAATCTGAGGCCTGGAGAGAGAAACTATTCCTATCGACCTGCGTCTTTGTAGACTTAGTTAAGTTCCTGGTGCCACCTGACGAGACTAAGAGCTGGAACTGAGCAGCGTCGCTGTAGCTGGTGTGTAACTGGAACAGCTTCAGCAGCTGCAGTCTGTTGGTTACAGAGGCGCGGTGACACCTTGAACTGGACATACCAGTAAAATACTAGAAATAGTCAAGTACCTACCTGCATGAGAGCTTTTGCAGTGCTGAGACGACTACGACCAGCTGAAGATTTGGACCGCTTTAGCTGCGGACCAAGACTCTTTCTAAGATTTTGGCTACTGAAGTTCCCTTCCTCCTCAATATCAGCCACTCTGTAGTCTGAAGTGTTTCTGCTCCGTCTGAAAATGTTGCTCCGTGGATCTGCACTGCGCGGTAGAGATTTGCTACTACCGCTGGCTTCCCGAGAAGAACTCCCAAAAGAATTTTGTAGAGAAGATCGACGTGAGAATATAGAAGCGGAGTCCAACCGCCGCCACACTTCCATCTCGCTCACCGTTGAAGACGACCCTGATTTCCGATGAGAAATTAATAAATTGAACAAGTGAATGAGAGGAAGAGAAGAATATTAACTTAAGACACAGCATTTTCAGCCACTAGCATGTTTATGAAATTAAGGTTGGCATCAAGTTCAGCATCGACACACGTACCATGTGGGCAGAAGTTCTATGATAAACACGTCCCTCTCATGGTAAGAAATGATAGTTTAAAAGTGAATAAATGAAATACAAATTATTAAATAAATAATTTGAATGCCTAGGAATTGAAAATTCAACTCCGCATGAAACCCAAGAAATAACCAGAGATCAATCAGTAACAGCAAAGCTATACGGACTGGAACAAAGTAACAAAAAGTATTTTAATCTTGCAGAATAATAAAGAGCTTGTAATGAAGTAAAGAGGAAAATTAAGAAACTTCACCTACAATGAATTAACATGAATGTATAACAGTAAAAGCAGCACAGAATTGGAGTAAAACGTTAATGAGTGATCAATAAGTTATTTACCATAGTTTATACTAAAATTGATTCTTCTCATGACAGCTTGTCATAGAAGCATTGAAGCTTCTCTGACCCACAAGCCTAAAATTGTTGGCTGTCATTAGATATCTTCTTTAGCTTAATTTGTCACAATATACACACTTATGGTTAAAAAAATTCCAAACAAGTCAACATATTTGGGGACATTATGAAGACTAGCACAACATGGTGCAACACATTCATCTTGAAAAGCAATTTCCTTTGGCAACATTATGAAAACTAGAACAAAATGATGCAACATATTTATCTTGAAAAGCAATCCCCATGTGCAAGGGGAAAAATGATGCTAAAATTTCTTTCACCTGTTCTGGAGCTCCTGGCACTGGTTGAATGGGCGGCAACCCTGGCTAGCAGATGACACGAGTACCTGTGCACAAGGCCCCCCACAATGTTGATCACTTGCGGCCAGACACTGTCAAACAGCATCAGCAGCACTTGCTCTTTCAGCACAGCTGGGTCTTGGGAGCCGCTCCACACTCGACGACTTTCTCGAGAAGATTTCCTGCTATCACTTTTAGAGCTTTCACCAGAAGTCCCAGCAGCTGAGTTTTCAACAGGGTCACTCTTTCTTGACTGAGCATCTGAAGATGGCTTGCATTGAGGAGTGGAGGTATGGGGCAAGTAGGAACCAGTTAGGCACAAGTGACCTGCTTTGGATTCATACATTCCATCATGTGCTAGATATTCTTCCTCAGAGGATGAGGACTCTAGTTTGTTAGACAAAGGAGACTCACTTTCTTCTCTTTCTGGTGATTCGTTCCTGAAAAATTATCATTTGATCAGAAAGAATATACAAGCAGGATAACTACAGCTCAAGTCTTTTCTCTGCAAGTCAACTAAATTTTGAAAATTCACCTCTAATAGGAAACTAAATTGTCAGAAAATATTTTGTACAGAAGTAGTCAACCTACAGCAAATAAAAAAGTGTCTTATTCAATATATGTAATCAGACAAAATTGAATCAATCAAATGTAAGATTTGATCTATTTATTTGCAACTTCCAATGAGCATATTTGATTAAATTGGAGAAAATTTGTAATTCCTTTTCAGCTCCTGAAACTCATGAAAATAAATTTCACTGTTGGTTTACTTGAAGCACAGCACTCACATTAAGGTCTCTTTGGCAAAAGCTAGCTCTTCCATATGTTTGAGCTGCAATGGGTTGATTCCATGCCCGGTGACTCTGCACAAAAGGTTAAGAAATTATGCACAACCAAACTCTATCTGCTGCTCCAAATGTATGAAAAATAGCTAGCAAAAAATAAATAATATACAAGATGTAGACTTTACTCCAGCATGTGCATTAAATAACTTTGAAACATGACTGTTAAAATTAATAAAATGCTAGCAATACTAACAGTCATGTTTCTGAGTATGTAACATTTCTACGTAGGTTCTAAGAATTAAAGCAGTTGTGATTTTTTCACTGTACATATCACCACCTTGTAAAGCCCTTTTGTCAAAAACTTACAAAGTTGTATGTAAAAATAAAGTAACACAACTACATATAACGAAGAAATAAAAGTAATTTAAGCATGAAAAATATGAATGCACAAAATAATAAATGAGGTGGTGAAATAAGATCCGCTAGAGCAAATGCAACTTTGACAATTTTTTCAAACATTTATTGGAGAATCAGCGACTAGTAAAAGAACAGCAGTAATGGCTAAGAGGACTGATGACAAGATGCCTCATTAAAATCACTAACAAAAACAATATATTGAACTAAGAACAAAAAATACTATGCTAAGAACAAAGAATAATATGCAAAGAACAAAGAATTGTGGCCGATAAACTACGACTTCAGGATTCCTAGCCACTATAATTTGCCGACAGACGATTCACAATGGACTGTGATGGTGTTCAATAAATTATTTCAATGTCGTTATTCTTTTCTTTCCTTTTCACGGAAACTACCGCTTTTCCATGCAGTTGGAATGCCTATAGTAAAAAAGTTCCGGTAGTTTGATAATTTATTAAAAGCGTGGTTAAATTAACCGAAGGAATTGCACTTAATTAGTTAACATTTGCAATGCTATTAAAAGTTTACGTTTATTGACAAACAGTTTAAAAAGATTGTTTACAAGATGAAAAACTGGCAAAGACCGCACTTTAAATAGGCTTGACGACTCGAGACTAGGAAAGTCCTCGACTCAGGTAGCTTAAACACACGAGCTTACAGCACAATTACAGCTAACGAGGCAGCCCGCAGGCGCAAGTGCTGACAACACTGTCAAACCTGTCAACCGCACGTGTTGCTCAGAAAAAACACGGCGTACGAGTAGAGCATATAGGAGCAACAATCCACGCATTAGCCTGCGCGATACACAAGAAAACAGGTCTGCACCCTGCCTCGCTCTCTCTAAGACTCCTGACTGACCGACTCTCAGCCCAAACTTTGCTGCCGCTGGAGTCAGACTACTTCTTAGGCTGGTGTTTACAGTAAGGTGGTCAACGTAAGAAATGCCTCGGTCACACCCCCCAACGCCATCTAACAACAAATTTAAGGCGGGAGGGATGTTACCTTACAACGTAACATATTTAAAACACATGACAATAGTATTGCTAGGTAAGACGATATACTTTGATCTAAAACGACCTTATTATGCCAAAATTTTATTATTATGCTAATACTATTTTTATTATGCTTCATTACACACAGGAAGGATAATTTATTCAATCAACGAGTTAAAATTTAGAAGATTAGATTATAAGTTAGTTTAAGCCTCCCTAACCGCTGCAAAAATAGAGCGTATCGAAGAGAGGAAGGAGGAAGGCACCATTTAGAATGGAGATAAGAAAATGAGGAATCTACGCAGAAAGGGCATAGAAACAGTAAGATTGGAAAGAAGTTCATGAAATAAGATAAAAGTTGAAGAAGAAAGTCAGAGGTGCTGAAAAACAGGAAAGTAGTGAACCGAAAAAAGGTGGTCCTTAACATAACAAAAATCATTTTATTTCAACAAAAAGAAGGCCTACCTAACTCTCAGCTCGGGCCCTCACATTTTTCCCCTGGGAGCGCTAATTCCCATAGATACAATATCTGTATCCCCCTGAGGGGGTTAAAATTTAGAAACTATTCAACAATCGCTATCTGAATCAAATCGAGAAGACTCTGAATTCATCTCGCAACGAATATAGTCGGAAAGGTCCGGCCCATCCGAGATAGAAACTCGCTCGAAGTCACGAATATCTTCTGGAAGCTGGAAGTCGCCTGTCGACCCACGATACGTCTTCTTCATATCGAACTTGAACGCAGAGTCGGCACCGAAACACGGAAATTCTTGACTCGCGCTGTTCAAAGCAAGTGCTCCGACTAACGCTTCCGCTGCTTTTCTTGCCGAAAATCTCGTCCAATGCTGCGATGAGCACTGACTATTTTTCTCCGAGTCACGTCGAGGCTTCAACTGGGCTGGATCTGGAGCTACTTTCTCGCAATCGAGTCTTGAAGCATCCATGGCTGGAACTTCGGTTGTTTCATCGCTCAAGTTCTCCCACTCCAAGCTCTGTTGCTCGTCCGTCTGACTCAATTCTTCGTCTGTTGGTGAAGCTGCGACAGCCTGAGTTGCTCGTTGCTGCTCCTCTGTTGCTTCGCAAATCTTGTCAGCCAACTTCGACAGAGACAAGCCCACACCGCCTATCATCGTGAAGTCTGGGAACGAACTTCGCTCATCTGGTAAAACCGGGGTTTGTGCCACCATCTCGCTCGTCTTTTGGAGCTGTCGTCTGCTGCGTCTGTCTCGTATCTGCTGCTCATGTCGAGTGTCTGCACCAAAAAACTGTACCGTCGTCTTCTTCGCCGTACCAAGGTTTAAGTTGATTAAAATGAGCCGTTTGTGAATTAAAACCATCGAGCTTCTTTATTTTATAAGTAACGCCATTTTTGTCAACCTTTTCAATTATAAATGGACCGTCAAACTTTGGTGAGAATTTATTACTTGAAGGTAAATGAGGTAGTTTCTTCGCAACTTTTTGACCGATTTCGTATGGCTTAAAATGCTTATGAGGAAAACGCCAATAAGGCTGCGACAAAGGAATAGGTAGTTTATTTGCAATCTCGTTGAAAAAATCAGCTGGAGCATGACCAGTCTCGGAATGAAGCGTATTATTATATATAATTAAAACTCTTGTAAGTTGATCTGTCCATGGCGTCTTGTTCTCTTCACACGCTGTAGCTAGTAAATTCTTAAGGGTTGCGTTGAGCCTTTCTACAGCACCGTTGCACTGCGGAGAATACGGCACTGTTCTAAAATGTTTAACTCCGTGCCTTCTCAACATCGAAATGAAGGGCCGCCCTCGGAACTCGGGACCGTTGTCTGAGATTACCGTCTCCGGAAGCTTCACCAGGGTGCTAAAAACGGAGTTCTCCAAAGCTCTGGCAACTGTCGCTGACTTCTTGTTTCTAATCACGACTGCATTGGCAAACTTCGTGTAGAGATCGATGCCAACCAACAAGTACTTCGCATTGCCTCGCCCTGGAGGAAGTTCCAAGAGATCCACAGCGTATTCTTCATACGGAGCTTTCGTCATAAGTCGATATTGAGGCGCTCCACCTTTTGTCTTGCCCTTGAACCTTTGACAAATGTTGCACTCTCCGACAACGTAAGCAACGATTGGTGGGAGTCTCGGACTGAAGAAATGTCGCAACATTGTCGCTACCGTTTTATCGCGACCAATGTGTCCTGATTTTTTATGGAACTCTCTAACCATGCTTGGAAGATTTCGAGCAGGGATCACCGGCACGCGATGAAGGCCTCCATACAGCACATCTTCATTCACCACCAATGTGTCGAAGTATTTTAGAAAAGTTCGTCCGTTTCTAAATGTTGATAATCTCTTCTTAATTTCAGGTTCTGAAGTTTGTTGCTTTATTAATTTTATGAGCAACGAAATGAGAGGATCCGCTTCTTGTAGTTTTTGAAGTTCTTCTGTAGAAATGTGCAGAGATGTTTGGTCAATAATTACGTCCTTTTTATTTGTCGAAACAGGAGCTTGTTTAGAATTTGCAGAATCCTGAGGTTTCCTTTTGCAAGAAATTCGGGCAGACGGCGTCACTGCAGCCTCTGCTGTCCCATTGTCCTCAAGCTGGTACAGCACCTGGGAAGGCTGAACTTCATGCACAGGTAAGTCATCATTTGATTTGATAATAGTGTCTATATGCTGAATTAATATTTCATTGATAGTCTCTCCGTCAGGAAGAAGTAAATTGAAGTGCACACCACGTAAACTTTGTAAATGAATGGTAGGATCACTAAGAGAACTTTCAAATTTAACAACACCGATGCCGTCTTCATGAACACTCACATTCACTTTAAATCTTTTCACAAAAGCGTCCAACAAAAACCACTCTGGCAGAACACCACTTTGTCGCATAATTTTCAGCTTCCTAATCGTACTCTTGTCACAAGAAAGCCCTAATGCACGAGGGTTCTTTACAACCAAGTCCACAGTCTCTTCGCGAATAGTAACATGTTCATCTAAACTGTCACACAATACTAGCGAAAGCGCTTGAAAAAGTGAATCTGGGCCACCAGGAACTAATTTTACCTTGTGCCCGTGCAAAGAGACGCAATAGTTCTCGTCCACATCCTCACTGCTTATAGGAAATTCCACAACTCGAGACAAAGCATCTGCAACAACATTGTCTTTTCCTGCTTCATGATAACACTTATTTTCAGCGGAAAGTTTAGTTTTCATCAAAAGGTTCACATTTGCCGGGTTAGAGCTGTCCACCATTGGTTCCCGACTTTCAACAGCGGAACTTAGTTTAACGCTGGTTTACTTTTACAGTTAAAAGACTTGTGATCCGTCTCGCCACACCAACTACAAGCCCCAAATTCCCGCTTAAACTGTCTACACTGAGCCAGAACATGCCCTTCACCGTTACAGAATTGACACGTTACATCACTATCTCTAGTTCTGGGAACACGATCTGAGTAAGACTGCTTTCTCTTTGGACAATTTCTCGCAAAATGCCCGGGGTCATTACAAGAAAAACACTTTTTAGTTTGAGGCACAGTAACAAATTCTCTCAAGTTAGGATATCTAACTGAATCCTTACTCGACGCGGAAACTTCTAACTCGTCAGAACTAGGTTGAAGAGCAATTGCTTGCACAGGCATAGACTTCACAAAAAATGGCTCTAAAACAGAAATGATTTGCACCATAGTATCAAGGGAAGGATTTTCACGGTTTGACATCTGCATACTAACTTGAGCTTTAATATCTATAGGTAACGATTCTACTAACTTACTCATGATCATCTTGTCTCTTTCAGGAATGGATCCGAACGCTGATGCTGCAAGACCTGTTAGTCTCATGGCGTAGATGAGAAACGACTCTCCTGGAACTCGTTGTGAAGACATGAATGCTGAAATTCTTGCGGTGTCGAAAGCATCTCGAGGAGTGAACAAAGAGATCAAGTTCTTCTTCACATTCTGATAACCTAACCGGCTTGCACCCATGGCACTCAACGCAGACTGAGCACTACCCATCAGTAACGCACGCAAGGAAATGAGCCACGCATCACTGTTAGTCTCCTCAGGACCGTACGTATGCAACACATACACTTCGAAAATCCTGAAAAATTCCCTGATGTCACACAATTGAGAAGAAGGATCGAAAGGTGGAGGAGGCGGCTGAACACGCCTATTCATGTTAGAAATTGCATCCGCTAAACGACCCATCACAAATCCCATATCCGATGAATTACGCTCACCGCCACTTCCACTGCGGTCTGACGCTGAAGAACCAGCAGCTCCTGAACTAGGCATCTTGAACTTTTATTTTTTTTACTTTTAAAAGAATCAGCTGAAAATGTTCACTTTAAGTAACAAATTAATAGTTCACTGAAGTTGAAAAACGAACACTAAATTTTCTGCCACAGATCACTGCACTGCACTTAGGAGAAACACGGGAACAACGAATCACAGTCCAATTAGCTCGACAATCCCATACTTCTGACACCAAGTTTGGGGCCGATAAACTACGACTTCAGGATTCCTAGCCACTATAATTTGCCGACAGACGATTCACAATGGACTGTGATGGTGTTCAATAAATTACTTCAATGTCGTTATTCTTTTCTTTCCTTTTCACGGGAACTACCGCTTTTCCATGCAGTTGGAATGCCTATAGTAAAACAGTTCCGGTAGTTTGATAATTTATTAAAAACGTGGTTAAATTAACCGAAGGAATTGCACTTTATTAGTTAACATTTGCAATGCTATTAAAAGTTCACGTTTATTGACAAACAGTTTAAAAAGATTGTTTACAAGATGAAAAACTGGCAAAGACCGCACTTTAAATAGGCTTGACGACTCGAGACTAGGAAAGTCCTCGACTCAGGTAGCTTAAACACACGAGCTTACAGCACAATTACAGCTAACGAGGCAGCCCGCAGGCGCAAGTGCTGACAACACTGTCAAACCTGTCAACCGCACGTGTTGCTCAGAAAAAACACGGCGTACGAGTAGAGCATATAGGGGCAACAATCCACGCATTAGCCTGCGCGATACACAAGAAAACAGGTCTGCACCCTGCCTCGCTCTCTCTAAGACTCCTGACTGACCGACTCTCAGCCCAAACTTTGCTGCCGCTGGAGTCAGACTACTTCTTAGGCTGGTGTTTACAGTAAGGTGGTCAACGTAAGAAATGCCTCGGTCACAGAAAAATATACTAAGAGCAAAGAAAAATATGCTAAGAACAAAGAATAATATACTAAGAACAAAAACAACTAATGAATATAATGAACAAAGCAATAGCACTGATTACCATGAGGAGACATGAATTACAACTCACCTGAGATAAGGAAACCTAGAAGACCAGTACGAGCTTTCTTCCACCATAACTTGAGTGGGCTCCAGGGGCACACCAGGAGGTGTGGCAGGTGTTGGTAACAAGACTGGGGAGGTAACCTGAATACCAACTGGAGCAGTGAACCCCATGGCATATATGCCACCTCGTAGGTTTGATTCACCGGACACTCCATAATCTGGATGGCTACTTTCATCAATTTCCTTCTCCTGTGCAGCCTCTGATTGTTGCCCGTTGCTAATTTCCGAAGAACCAAGAACAAAATGTTGAATATCAACATTGTCCAGGGCATCAAATGCAACAACATCTTCACCATCACTTTCACTGTAATGGCGAATCTTATGTTTCACTTCCAACAACGAGACATTGAGGGATTCGGCAGATAATGATTTTTTGGAGTGAGGACCAAGCTCTGAAATGGTTGATAACTTTTTCCTGAGAGTTTTTTGTTGCCGTTTCTGCACTAATAAATCATTTCTTTGCTTCTTTGAGCTTAATTTGTTTTTGGCATCTTTTTTAGATCTAGGCAATGTCTCCCACACAACTTCATCACCAGAATCAGATCCACTGTAGCTGTCACTCAAGGAATTTTGACTTTTCCAAGGGAAAGCTCTATGTCTTTTCTTAACCCGTATATCTTTGGCATTTTTAGCTCCTTTTTGGCTCCTAACTTTATTTGGTGAATTATGCCTGCTAGATTGATTATTTTCAGCAGATTTCTTTGCATTTTCCTCTTTTACTTTTTTCTTGTTTCTGTGCAATGGCACAACTGGATAACTTGTAAACTGTTCCAAGTCAGAAAAAAGGAGGTTGTCCAGCTGCTCAAACAGTAGAGTAACTTGTCTAGTGGCCTCTCCTTCAAAGTTATCCTCACCCCAGGACAGCGATGAGTCAGAGCCAGAGCTGCAATTGCTCATTTGAGAATACCTGCACAAAAAAGTAATGCACTACATAACATTGCTGTTGACTATAATGAAGAGTGCAATTCTGGGTATGATAGAATACCTGCACAATAACAATGAAGTAATGCACTACATAACATTGCTGTTGACTATAATGAAGTGTGCAATTCTGAGTATGATATTAGTATCTCAAATTAAAAACAATTTCAAAAACTGCATAGACAATGTCAACCCAACAACATCATAGCAGAGGTCTAGACTACCAAACCTTATATCATCGCATCTTATATCATGCAAGGACTATCATCAACACTATGTCTTCTGGACCATAAAAAAGTAAACCCAACTTTGAATGTTATGAACTTTACAGTGAATGAAGATAATTTAATTTTCTTTTGTATTAGGTAGAGAAAAACGTTTTCCCTAAAAATGTTAAACCACATTTAAATTGGTTGTATCAGTAATGAGATAAATTAAGGTCGTACAGATATGAATTGCACACAATATTTTAATGTCATAAATGATACAAAAGTTAAAGGGTCATTGTATCATTGTAATATTATTCTAAAAATCTATACTATAATAAGAGCCTCGTCCGCCCGTTGGTCCGTCCGAAGCCAGCCTGCAGTGTGTGATGAGCGTATCTGTAATACCAGCTCCAGCCCTATATATTTTGACGGGCCGTGTTCACGCGGCCTCATCAACTCTCGAGAGATTGAATTTTTTTTATTTCTTACGGCCTTTCTTTCATTTCGCCTTCTTTCTTATTTCAAATAAAGGGGGGTGGACTAGTAAGTTATAAGAAGAGCTTCTATCAGGAAATTATTTCATATTTATTTTGAATTTCCTTTCAATTCTTTGTTCCTGTGTAGATGTTGTTGGGGAAAATGTGTTGCTTCTTAGTTGCATAACAATGGGTTTTATCACTTGAAAATATACATTTAAATGTTAATTTTTAGATGACTTGCACCTTATTTTTACTCAGACCTAAAACTTTGTAGTCAAGATACATCTCACTGTGTATAATGCAACAAATGAAACTGAAATATCTCAGTCTAAAGTTATCAACATTTAAAGTTGGGTTTACTTTTTTATGGTGCATATAGTATAATAAAATATCAGGTGCCTCCATAAATTAATAAATATACATATTTTTTGTGCGTAATTTTTCTTATGTTATTACAATGGGGAGCTTTTTGCTTGGTGGGTATCAGAGATACCATTCAAATCCATAAAAAACCTGGAACCAGACACAAAAATACTTAGTGAAAAATGGATCAATTGTTTAGAAAATGCACCTTATCACATGGAAAAATATATAGCAAATTTTTGAAGAACTTCTTGGCTAATAGTAATTAAACAATTATACACAGTTGTTGCTTGCTTGGTGGCTGTGTCTGTGATGTTCTTAGAATGCCTAATGACCATATCTATAATGCAAATTTTACCAGTGCACAGCTACTAGAATATTTTAATAATGGGTAGTATTAGGATGGATATATTTGTTTGTCATCTATATTTTGAGACTTTTTCGAAGAAAACTATCAAAGCCCATCATGTTTGGCTGGTTGTGTACACTGGTAATAAATACAAATTTACACATCCACTGGCAATAAAATATTACAACTAGGGTAGGTACATCAGAAAAAATATATTATAAAATTCATACACTGTTCACATTTACTCTTATTATACAAATTGTTTTGCATACCTGCCCAAATCAGGATCCTCCCAGAATCCTGAAGTTTTGCTTGAAGGATGATTTGTATTGCCACTAGAATGAAATGGCTTGAAGGATACAGCCGTTGGGCTGTTGGTAGGAGTGACATCACTGTCTTCACTGCCCAGGTCATCATGCACTCCGAGGCTACGAAGCTCCCTTTCCAAATCATCGTCAATGGTTCCCATTACATCCAGCAAAATTACCTAGCGTTTATAACTAAAACTAACACTCATTGATTTTAGAAATCACATTTGATATAGCCAATTACTGTAAAAAAATACCATTAATGTTTTACAATAGAATTCATTTAAAATTTGACTATCAAAGAAAATATGAACTTCAGTTGTAGTTAGTAAGGCGTGTGCTCCACAAATAAAGCAGTTTCAATTTTGAAAAATAATTTTCAACCTAATATCTGCAAATAAAAAATCAAAAGAATATAGTTAAAGAAAGAAAAGACTAGTATCAGTGGCCCATTAGACATAATTAAAAAAAAATAGCATTTGATAGTGCATGCTCTGTAAATCATTTGATAAATGTGAAGGAGAGGACAATAATCAATTTTCCACTTTTCGGTACTTAAACCTAGTTAATTAGATATAAATAAACAATTTTTCTTCTATGCTCTTTCCGGTGCAAATGAGTATTTAACGAGTTATAATGGCCATGGGCGCCGCCATTTTTAAGCCGGCCGATGTAAACAAGATTGCGGTCATCACCCTAATGAGTCGGTTAGAAGCTTTATTTATAATTTTCACTAAAAGAACTGTGCCTCCCCCTCACGACCCAACCTCTTTACGTTTTAAATAGGGGGTTAGCTTCTGTTATTAATTAAATTTTGCATGGCGCGCTCGCTTCCTTGGCGCCCGAAAGCCAACTTCAAAGTTAAATAATTTGAATATAACGCATCAGCGGAAAAAATTTCATTCCTGTAAAACGTTCTTAAATGGGCTTCTTAGGTGATTATGTGAAACAGAATGCTTAATTTAACCACATCACCTAAACTCAATATTGACCGTTTCTTCCACTCCCCTATCACACTGCTGACATAATTTATTATTTTTCTCATTCCAACTCCAAGTGCATCTATTTATACTAAATGCCTTACACCTTAGTGCCCTTACAGCAAATAAGAGTTGGCTTCCAAAACTACCATCATGGAACATCTCATACCTACTTAGGCACTTTCTTTCACATATACAATACCTACAAGTGTAGGCTTTTGCACTCAGATTAAATTCAAATATTTTCTTAACCCATTTTTCATTCTACATTATCTCAATTCTCACTTTATAATTCCACAAAGCTTTTATAAAATAAAGTGGCGAGATAAAAATGATACATTAAATACCTTAAAATGTATGCAATCTGTAAACAATAAAGGCCCCTAAATACCTCATGATGAATCTCTTCTTCATTTTGATAAAGCAGACCAAGCTCTGACAAGAAAAACGTACGCTCAGCCATGGAGCTGCATGGAGACCTCTTAGAATTTCCAATAAACAATGCTTAAAGAAAAAAAAGTAAACAGCTTCTATCATTCGTACTGAAAATAGGCTCCACTCTGGGTGACTGGGTCAAGTCTAATTAATAGCTTCTGTAGATGTCCATTTTGGAGTGCCCAATGCTATGCGTCCTATTTCATTTTGTATCACATCCAGTTTTCCAATGTCACTTTCTTTCAGGCTAGAGCACTCATATACTTACAACCAAATTAAAACCAGGAAGAGTAACAAATTAACACTAACACTATCGACTGGTCACTCCATCCTTCAGTGCGGATGCAATCTAATGTTGCTCAATGCTCACTGTTTCTCAGAAGCCGAGTTGCGTCGATATGCCGTTGCTACGAACGTTTAACTGAATGAAGTTTTACCAGGCGACTAGCGAGTAGTAGAGTGAACTTGACAAAACCAACACTTCTAAGACAATGCAGGGATTTTTTTTATACGAGTTACATAATTAGTGGGGTAAGTTGTAGTGAAAAAACATTGAGTAGTAGCGACTTCAGGGGTAAGACAGCAACTTTTGACCATCATTATATGGACGAAATTAGATCCCCCACAGCAAACAATATGAAGGTTGAAAAAGAAGACCGACAGAAATTAAGATTTCAACGAGTTCTTTAAAGTAAATTTTCTTTGTGTCGAAATGCTTGTTTCACCTCTGTATGTGCTCAGTTTATGACTAACGCCATATGCAATACATTATACCTAGGCCTAAATAAATGGTACAGAGACTATTGCTATTTTAACTATTTTTTATATACAAACCAGCTTGAAGCAAGATTAAATGTGTTGTGTAGAGAAAAAGACTTAATATTATGGTTTTCTGTTAATAATTTATCTCAAGCTAAGATTTTTAGAGGAATAATAAGTCATTTTTAGTTATTTTTTTATTAAACTAGGCCTAGGGTAATTCATCAATTATCGAACTGAACTGATTATCGAACAACTTTGGAAATATGCGCGTAATAAATTTAGTAAGCATCCAAACTTGCTCAGTGCCAGTGATCTTACATCTAAAACTCCTATTTTAGTGATAAAAACTCATTTCTGTGAGCTGCAAACTGCTACCAGCTGTTGCGAACGCATTTTCTGTACGACCCTTACAAATTGGTCGAATTTTTTTACTCGAAAAATCTTACGCACCTCGGGAAAATTGCGACGGTTTAATTGTTGTTGGGTCACCGTCAACCTCCCGTCATAACTAGAGAGTAGTGTTGTCATATGATGTTCTGTTAGGCCTACTGTATTTTTTTCTTTTCCGCCAAAAACTTGATAATTATTCCATGTTCAACATTCAGTTCCTTTTTCATGTCAGTATTAAATACTGAACAAAGGTGTTCGAATCAAAATTCCTTAAAAATCATGAATTTATGCCTCGAACAAAGCTTTTCGATTCTTAATTCTTTTAAATAACTGAATCGATCTATTGAACGCCTGTTTTATTTCATTAAAATATTGTATTAACGCTTGATAATAACATTGAATAGTTGAAGATGGGAATTCTGGTGAGGGGCTATCAATCATCTGCTGGTGTTCCAAAGCCCTCAAGATCATCAATGATTCGTCTGGCTACATTTACTGATGATCAATCCCTTGCCAAGAAAATTGATGCAAGCATCAATAATAATTCATTGACGAGTGCTTTACACTCTACTCCAAAAAAGGTCACACAGGTTGATGATCACAATGATGGTTCAACAAACACTGCAAATGAAACATCGACATCATATTCAAATTTTGATAACTCTCCATTCAAATGCATCTTGAAAATAAGTAATGAGACAGTTATTTCAAACAAACAAACAAAACAAACATCGGCATCTTTGGGATGCTTTATTTCCAATCAAGCCTGATACAAATGATCTTAAGCATTGGTTTTTCAAATGTCTTATAACTAACACTATATATAGGACACCATGACGGTTTCCCCGTAAAGTTGGTACCCATTTCCGACACCTGGGTTAAGTGGGGTATTGTGCTTGAGCTTTCCCTTATACCCAACGGGGAAAATCGCAGCGCCAGCGCCGGGATACGAACCCGCGACTCCAACATACAAGTCCGATCCCTTGACCGATGTGCCACCGCGAGCACTTCCAAGAAAATCCAGTGCACCAAAGAAAAAATGAATGAAATAAAAACGTTTATTTTCCAAGTGGCCACATGAGGTGTACAAATAGATAGACCATACGAGGCATATTAATGGACAAAATATACGAGGCGTACTAATAGACAAACCATACGTGGCGTGCTAATAGTCTAACAAAAGTTCCATACGAAGAGAACTAATTGACAAACCATCCTGTTCGAATCAAAATTCTTGTTCGATTCCCGTTCGATATTGATGAAATTATGTTACTAAAGAATTCGATTTTTAGAACAATAAATACTTTTCAATAATCTACGTTGTCTTTCAAGCGACATCACAGAACAAGAAAACAACTGTTCAAGAATAACCTTGAGGCCCGCAAGAGTTATTCAGAGCAAAAGTTACCGATTTATGAAGGTTGTTTCTAGACACACGTGATTTCTGTTCGATATTTGATGAATTACCCTATATAATTTTTTTAATATTTCAAACTAATATCTGACCTCAAGTAAAAGTTGAAACACCTTACCACTACTTTGTAACTCTCACAATTTCAGTACTAAATGAATAAACTTGCTGGACAGTGCTGAATCTTTTGTTTACTTATTTGATAATTTTTAGCTGCTAAACTATAGCTTACAACTACTAACATAAAGTTATACTTCTAATATATTTTTGGTCAATATTGAGGGTCAATGTGAAGTTTAATGCAATCACGGAAATTAATAACTATATTCCAAACAATCACCAAAGGAACCCATTTAAGAACGTTTTACATGAACGACATTCTACTCGCTGATGCTTTATTTTCGAATTATTGAACTTTGAAGTTGGCCTTCCCGCGCCAAAGGAAGCGGGCGTAATTTAATTAAAAACGGAAGCTAACGCCCTATTACAAACGATAAGAAGTTGGGTCGTGAGGGGGAGGCACAGTTCTTCTAGCAAAAATTATAAGTAAAGCTTCTAACCCACCCATTAACGTGACGACCGCAATCTTGTTCACATCGGCTCTAAGATGGCGACCACCATGGGCACCGCCATCTTAGAGCCGATGTCAACAAGATTGCGGTCATCACCCTAATGGGTGGGTTAGAAGCTTTATTTTTTATTTTCACTAGAAGAACTGTGCCTCCCCCTCACGACCCAACCTCTTTACGTTTGTAATAGCTTCCGTTATTAATTGAATTCCGTTTCACGCGCTCGCTTCCTTTGGCGCAAAGGCCAACTTCAAAGTTCAATTATTCGAAAATAACGCATCAGCAAGCAGAATGTCATTCATGTAAAACGTTCTTAAATATGTTTCTTTAGTGATTCCTGGGATTGCAATTATTATTTTCTCTGATTGCATTAAACTTCACATTGACCATATTGAGTTTAGGTGATGTGGTGAAACTAAGCATTCCATTTTTAAAAGTCACTTGAGAAGCCCATTTAAAAACGTTGGTCAATATTGAATTTAATGTTAACAAATTTCATAATTTCGTAGGTATAGATAGGTAATATAGTCGATTTTAAGACGTTTTACAGGAATGACAATGTGCCCGGAAATGCTTATTTTTGGAGATATTTAACTTTGAAGTTATAGGAACGTCGATGATAAAATTGAACAAACGAAGAGGTAAATAAGCAGAAATCCGGTTCTGCCGTAACGATAGGTAAGGTTAGGTTTGGTAAAGTTAATTTAGTTAAGTATCTTAACCTAAGTAAGCCTAAAATATTTTAGTTTAACTCAACCATACCGAGGCCGATGACTCCCGCCAAAAAACTTGGCGTGTTCCGCGTCCGCAAAACGCCGGAAGAGCCATATGAAAACTGCCGTTAATGCTATTCTTACCTGGCGTTATTTAGCCTATATCTCCTAAACTAAGCATTTCCGGGCACATTGTCATTCATGTAAAACGTCTTAAAATCGACTATATTACCTATCTATACCTACAAAATTATTAAATTCGTTGACAACATTAAATTCAATATTGACCAAAACGTTTTACATGAATGAAATTTTTTCCGCTGATGCTTAGTTTTTGAGTTAGAGCGGTAAATTAGCGCGCCAAAAGAAGCGGGCGTACCGAGCAGAATTTAATTAATAACGGAAGCTAACCCCCTATTACAAACGTAAAGAGGTTGGGTCGTGAGGGGGAGTCACAGTTCTTTTAGTGAAAATTATAAATAAAGCTTCTAACCGACCCATTAGGGTGACGACCGCAATCTTGTTTACATCGGCCGGCTCCAAGAAGGCGGTGCCCATGGGCGCCGCTCGCCGCTTGGAGCCGCTCGCTTCCTTGGCACCCGAAAGCTACTTCAAAGTTCAATAATTCAAAAATAACGCATCAGCGCAAAAATGTCATTCATGTAAAACGTTCTTAAATGGGCTTCTTAAGTGATTATGTGAAACGAAATGCTTAATTTCCCCACATCACCTATACTCAATATTGACCATATTTTTTGTTTAAAATTTAAACAAAAGATTCCTTTACTTGAAATTATCATGGCTTGATTTTTCGCCCATGGTTCACACTTCTATTTCTCCTCCATATGTCACTTAATCTATAATTGTAATATATATCAGGTATTTTTGCATAATTTTTTGCATGTAACCGTTCAGTTCTCAAAAAGCAGAGACAGCTATTTTACCTATGAGAATTAGCACTGTTCGAGAAGAAAATGTGAGGTCCCAAACTAAAGGTTTGGTAGGCTTTTGGGTAAATGTGTAGCGTTGGTCAGTAATACATTTTCCATTTTTCGATGCCTAGAAATAGGTAATTAGATCTAAATAAACAATTTTTCTTCTATGCACTTTCCGTCTCAAATGGCAGTAACGAGTTATGGCAGTAGGTTTAGTTTCGTCTTTGATGACGAATGCGCTCGAATAAGATGCTACTCATCGATTATTTAAATTTTCTTGCTTGAATCATGGTAATAACATCAAAATAAACAACTTTTCACCTATACACTTTTTTCGTCAAATTAGTATTTAACGAGGTATATAGCGGTAGGTTTGGTTTCGTCTTTGATGACGATCGGGCTGGAAACGAGACGTCATTGCAGTGTTGCCGTCCGACATGCTGCTTGAATTACTTCCCGCTTCAAACACTAGAGTTGCGGTCAGTAATTTACCACTTTAACTTGTAAAATATTCATTTACGACGGAAAGTGCGTGGAAGAAAGTTTGTTTATTTTGATCTAATTAACTACGATAAGACACCGAAAAGTGGAAAATTGATTACTGACCAACGCTACACATTTTCCGGCTTTTGTTTAGTTACAGACCATCTTTTTTGATTCACTAGTATCCTGTTTTTCTTCATCTATTATCTATTTCATTATTCTACTTTTATCATGTTCCATGAACTTCTTCCTTACCTTGCTGATTTTATGCACTGTAGGTCTTGTGTGGAACAGACCTTGTGCATAGACACCCCTTCCTTAACACGTCTGTATTTGTGCAGTTGCTATGATTGTGAGGATTAACAAGGGAATTGTAGGCCTCAATACTGTTGGCCCTCACATTCAAGTTCAAGGTTTTTTTTTGGTTAGGTTGAAAGTATCAAGACTGAATAAACATCTTAATTGTAAGAAGGTAGAAAAAATATAATTGTTTGGCAACATTTTACTTTGGATGCCTCAGTCTAATTTAAATAAAATAAATGAAATATTTAAAATGCTATTTGCTGAAATTAACATATGAATAAGCAAAGGTACATGGTGATATACATATGTACCAATACACTATCTAAATGGTGCCTTCTTTTCTTTAGAATATTTTTTTTGTGGTCAAGAAAACACAAACTAACCAATGTAATCTAACATTTAAGTATGTTTATATTTTGAAAAAAATTCGCACATAGCAAACCTACACAATTTAATTTGTTTCTGTGCTTAGCTACATCAGAGAAATATATTACTTGTGTGTGTATTCTGGCCATCATTTATTATTTTATCGGGTGGATATGATTGAAAAATATTTTTCGTATATTTTTTCAATTCAAATGCAATCTAATTCATTTTTATTTTCATTATGGGTGTTTTAATATCATGAAAATTACTTGTATGTGATCTAAAATTGTATTTTGTGTTCATCTATAAATAGTTCTAAGAGTCAATTAAACTTCAAATCCTGTAAATGATGCTATCATTTTGACTCTGCAAGGGAAAACATTAATAAAGTTTTTGAAGACCAAAAATAAATATTAGAAATAATTTCCAGATAGGATATTTTAAGTTGCTGTACTATTTTGGAGGTGGAATTGTAAATATAAACTATATATCTAGTGCTTGTAAGTTTCATCTTTCAACTGCTGAAAAGTTAATTTTCTGGTTTTATTTTTCATTCTACAAAAAAAAATTTATGATGTAATTTGTCTTGCTCACTTTTATTTTTTTGCAGACAATGATATTTAGCATAATTTGATTGGCAATAGCCCTCTAAATTTCAATTATTGGTATATTACTGTACACTAGAAACAAAATTCAAAGTCTTGTAGTAATTCTTAGTTATATACTTTTTTCTGCCCTCTGTTTAGAAAAGCATTTTCAAACTCCAATGAATGGGTCATAAACTATGCATCGTGGATTACCAAGACATCCATGTTCTATCAGCAGCACAAGCCAGCCCCCCACTGGTAGTGTGCCAGATGCAAGTGTTAACACTGCTCCCAATTTGAGCAGTGCTCGCAATTTGAGTAATAAGCCTCCTCCTGCCCCTGAAAGTGCTGCCCAAAGGACTAGATCCAACTCCTCTATTTCTGAAGGATCTACCGAGAAGGCATACAAGGAGAAAAATGGGTAAGCAGTTAAGGTATTAAGTTTTTTGAAATAAGTTAGATATTCAGTACCTAGTAAAATTTTGCTTTTAAAATGTTTGACTCGTATGAAATGTATGACATTGGATTGTTGGTACTTGTGGGTTACCTGTCACCACTTTTAATTTATGGTTTACTTTTGATGTTAAGGTTAGGTCAAGTCAGATTAGCCCAATTAAATTATTATTAATTTTTTTTTACATTTTATTTTTGTCTTGTTTCAGTCCAAAATATTCTCTTGGATCTTCCAACAGCTGAAAATGAAGGTCCCAGAGATCCAGATTTTCAATATATATATGGAAAGTAGATAAATTGCATTAGAAATAAATATACATCAACAAGGATATCTTTTCACATGAAAAATTCATTCATACTGTCCAGAATATCAATTCAATATTCATAAAATAGCATTTATCACTTTTTCCCCTAAAACAAGTTGCAACAGATCACCCACAAGTACTGAATCATCTGAGTGATGTCAGAGCTATGAATAAAACTGCTGTTATGCAACATAATAAAATCTTTCTTGCATTGGAAGGTAAAGTTAAATTTAACAGTAAATGCTTTTGAAATTTTACTTGATAACATTTTTGGAAGTGTGCGTGTATTCAGAATTTGTTAATGTTTCCTTGCTTCTTGAAAGTTGATCTTATGTGAATTTTAAATTCTTTTTCTCAGGGAGTAACTTCATCAAATTTTGAGTGCATTAACACTTTGACCACAATTGGTTAAACTGATGGTTAATATTCGACTCAAATTTAAAGTCAATTGCAGTAAGCAATTTTAAAAATAGCAAACATTAACTGAATTATGTTTACATTCAGCTTTTACAAGTATTTATGAAAAATGAGTTAGTAACTACTGGTCGCTCAGCTCGCTCAGCAGCATCATGGAAATCCTCTCTGTGGTCACCGGTGGCTCACGTTGCGGTCAAATTATTCAACTAGGAACTTGATATTAGATTATGCCATGTTACCTCATTGTGAAAAGTTTTGTGGCTTGCAGAGGCAGAGATGATGAGAGTTTGGCCATGGCCAGTATTCTTGATCTCAACAACTGCTCTCTTGTACTGGCAACTTATATTCAGGTAAGTATTCTTTCACCATAGTTTTGCATAGCATATATCATTACAGATTATTTTTTGAGGTAGTTTTTCTCATGAATTTGGAATTGCTCAAATTAATGAGTCTGAATCAGCTAGGAAAGAAGATCATTGTACTTTTATTTGGCAGTGGCTTTAGTAAATAGAAAATTCTTTGGTATTTCTGTTGGGTAATACCATGAACTGTAGTTGGATTGACTTTCCTGTTTCAGTGAGGAGTTGGCAGAATACGATATTTGCTATTGTTCAAAATAAGGCCAGATTATAGTATTAGGTTGTATTACACAATGCATAAGCTAATACTACTATATTGTGGAATTCTAAATACTATATTGTAATATAGAGTATGCTCATGATATTATTCACTACGCAAATTCTAGTAATTGATATTTTCTAGTTTATAAGGGATTTCCAATCTAATGAGACTGCAAAAGTCATCTGGGCAAATTTTTGTAAAATGATTATTAGTATTAATGTGGTTTGATAAAGAACAGCTTGCTTAGCTGTGTGCATTTTTTGGGTGCAACCCAAACAGAGACTAACCCTTGATCACTATTATGTAGCATCCTCAATGTTGTTTGTGGAGAAACATGGATTGTATTCATCACTTTATTTTTTCCAGTCTTTGAATGACGTTTGCGGCAGTGGCAGTCGACTGACGCAATGCATTGCTGCTCTCAGCAGCCCACACAGCAGCAGCAATGCATTGCTGCTCAAAGAAACATTTGATGGCTGGGAAAGTCTGAGCAAAACTGTAGGTGTGGCATCAGCCGCAGTCAAAGCCCACATGATCACTCTGCTGCAAGAGGCTTCTAAAATAAGCCTTGCTGCAGGCGATGGTGAAGGTTCGGAACCTGGGCATCTTGGGCACATGGACAAGGTTTGTGTTGTTCATTTTATTCACTTCAGTGTTGAAGCTGTGTGTTGTAGCTCCAACTGTTGCATTCCGGTTGTGCTGTGTGTTCCACAGCTCCATAAAAGTTTTAGTGTTACTAGGTAAGAAAATGTATTTGTTTATTGTTAGTACTATGAACTTTCTTTGTACCATTGTCATTGAAAATTGTATGTTAAAGCTACTGGTCAGTGTAGTAAACAAATTTTAGATAAGCATTATCTCTACATTTGAATGTAGCAAAAAATGACAATTTTTCATTTCCAACAGTTGATTTCGTCACTCTGCTCGAGCTTCTTGTCACTGCAATGCCAGTTCTCAGGAGCAGTTCTGGAAGCCTTCTCTCCATTCTCCTCAATGGTCCTGCCTCTCACTCCACCAGCCTCTATGGAACATTCTCCTCCATTCACCCAGTACTCAACTCCAGCCACTCCTCCCCACTTTTCTTCTCTGCTCACTCCACCACCTTCAGCTTCAGGATCAGTTAGCAATTTTACCGTCAGCAGCAATACCGGTCCAGCCTCGCCTTTCATCAGCCATGGATGCAGGCTCCGAACGCGGGCCTCGTCTGCCAACCAGCTAAACCCAATTAATGTGGCTGGGTCTCAATACCAGCAAAATCTTTTGACTCCCAGCTATCCCATTGACCCTACTTCTGATAGTTCCTTTCGGCGCTGGTCAATGGGAGCAAACGATTGTCATAGCAGAGGGGCTGGCAGTCATGCAGTCAATGTTGGTGTGGACACTAGTGAGGCCAAATCCAAAGACGGAGTCTCTGGACCAGGTCCACCTCGCCGTTGGTCGGTTCCTGAAACCAAGCATCACCATGCACCTCACTCAACCTCAAATTTGGCTCGTCCTGGATTTGACATGAGCTCTTGGTTTGGTTTCTGGCCTGCATTCCCTATGAATCCAATATCAACAGCTGCAGTTGGAACTTGTTCGCCCAACGTAGTAACCTGTGCTGCTGCAGCAATTTCCAGTGTGGAGGCAACTTCTTCCAGTTTTCCTAAAGGAGACAATGCACTGAAGATGGATTCTGGAGATGCAGATGCTCAACGCCTGAACGTGCCAATCACTGCTCCTGTGTCCTCTCGCGAGAGCAGCGTTGGTGGCTCTCGAAGTAACAGTCACTCACGCTCTGCTACACCTGGTGAGATTTAGCTTTACGATCCTTGTTTTGTTTGAAAATGTGATTCAGTTCTGTGGTGAAAACCAATTTGCAGGGGTGAGAAAGCATACAATAATTGCTGAGGATTTGGTTGTTCAAACGTTTCTGATTTTGAAAACTAGCTTGCTTCTTCATTAGATTGACCTTTCTTTTCTCTCGGTAGGGAAATGAGCCTATGGAATGGCTTTTTCTAGGATTCATACAAGGGTTTAATGCTATGACTGTGTTGAATCTCTGCAAAATGCATCAAATTTTAGGTGCAGGGTTTGTACAGATGGATGAGGTCAATTCTTAGCGCAATTTGCATAATCAAAACCTGAAAAATATAAAATATATTCCTTTATATGAAGAATTCCACTTTTAACTCGCACTTCACAGTTGGAGAAATGCTTTTTTCTTTCTGTTTGATTACTTCATTATATAATTAGTGTTTTGGTGTAAATTCTTTGTACAAAAGTGAAGTTCAATTGTTGCATTGTTTATTTAATATTTATTTATAAAGTTTTTTCTATCATATTGTCAGGACATAAACACTCTCATTTTTCTGTTTTTGTGGATCAACTTCAAGTAGCATCTCATGATTAACACGTTCACTGCATTTCTTTGGTTGCAAACGTTTGGTTTGGTTAGGTTGTAAGTAGCAGAATAGGAAAGTCGATTTTAACGTTTGAAAATATTTTCATCCTACCTGAGAAGTGTGAAAAATACAATTACACTATGCATTTCACGTTGTATGGTAACAGCTATTTCTTAAAAAGGTCATGAAACAGACGAAATGTCATTCATTTATACTGGAACGTGAATTAGCAATTTACCAACTGGGACACATATGGCCCAGTACGCAGTGAACGTGTTAAAATGTTTTCTTTTCAAAATTTCAATTTTCAAGTGTTCAGTTTTCTGTCACTGATCTGTGCAATCACTGGAAACAAGAAAACATAGTTATATTCCATTTTGCATTTATTACGCAGTATTGGTGGGTAGAATGATTGTCAATAATGGCTATACAAGTTGAAGGAAAGTTTCAATATGGGAATAACCTCTTCTTGGGAAAAGTTGTCTGGGGCTTGAATTACAGCCATGGCTATCACATTGCAGCCATGAAGTTGGTACTCCAAACCATTCCTTTGAAAAGATTTTTAGGGACAAGTAAACAGTTGCCATAGTTACTGACGGTTAAAATAAAGTTATCCGCCCAAGTGATCCCAAGAGCTATGCTAGCTTAATTAATGGTAAATTATGATCTTATTACATCACATTCTTGATTGCTTGGCCTGATTCTGCTTCTGTCTACCAATGTTAATGATTATTGTACAGCTTATTACCGCATTTGTCTCCCAATGATCTGATGGCATTCTTGACATTATAGAACTCCGATTCCTTAAAAAATGAATCTCAAATCCTCAGCATTAGGTAGTAAGTTCTCTCCACTCTACCAATGTTCTTTGCAGCCAGTTAAACCATTCAGAAAAAGAAATTTTCAACCAGTATTGTGTGGCTCAAACTTGGTTCATTGATCAGAAGTGGGCAAAAATTAGTAGTAAAAAGAATTTTGAAAAAATTTTGCTTGCTTCGGTCTGATTCAACAGAATTATCAATTTGTGGTAGGAATTTATGTGAAAATTAAGTTCCGTGTTGTGTTTAGAAGATCATTAATTATTAGTATGTAGGACAGGTCTATGAATCTTTAAAGAAATTCTAGCTCGAAAGTGCAGTGTGAAAATCATTTACAGATCTCACCAAATCGTGTCAAGTTATCTCTGGCGACGAACTTGATGAAGTGGTTGATATGTTCAGAGGATGCTTGAGAGCGTCTGCCTCTCTATGTGCTCGCAATAATAAAGCATATATGAGCTCTAAACATCAAAACATCTCCGAAAAACCACCTAAAGCACAGGAGAGCAAAGCATGCCAATCCAAGAAGCCTGACACTTCTACTACTGTACCTGTGAGCAAAGAAGATGAAGCTAAAGAAGCACCCGCAATGAACCCCTCTAGTTCCCTCGCAATGAGCTCTTCTCCAAGTGTTAGCGTGTCTGTGGCCACCAACACTGTACATCGATGCAAGCACCGTTGCACTCGAAACGCCTCCCATCAGCACAATCACTCCCTTCACCATTTCATGTGCGTCAAGCGCAAAACGTCTACGAGCGAGTCTGAGTGTGGGACGCATTCTTCCAGCAAGCGCGAAAGCAACGCTTCCAACACCAGCGAGCCTGACCTCACGCCCAGGTCGCGAGATGACTTGCAGGTGCCCAAAGGAAGGGTTCCCTCTTGTCAGGCCTCTGTGGCGAGCAGCTCCAGTGGAAGCGTGAAGAAAATCGGGGCCACTTTCAAGGCTGGGTCTGCCGCTTTAGGAAAGACCCATAAGTTGACGGCTGTTTCTGGATACTCGGCGCAACATCGCCAGCGTTCTCCGTATCATCATTTCCCTAGCAACGTTCCTGCACATCACAAACAGCAATATCAACAGTACCATCAGCAAATGCAGCTTCAGCAACTCCTTATTCAGCAGCAACTCCACTCAAACGCGTACAATCAGTTATCAACAGTAAGCCCTACCGTATTAAAGCAACAACAGTACTTAACATTACTGCAGCAACAGTTCTATCACCAACAACAACAGCAACAACAACAACAGCAGCAGCAGCAACAGCATCTTCAGATGCAGCAATTGCAGCAAATGAAACTGAACCAGTTGCTGCATCTGCAGCAACAGCAACAACACCGCGTTCTGCAGCAGCACCGCAAAAACTCCCTTCAGAACTTATCGAGTTATGGGCCTGATATCGGAGCAGCGCTCTTCTCAGACCGTCTGGACGAGAGCAGCAGCAGCGCTGCCAACTCCAGCGGCGCGGGCGGCAGCAGACGCGGCAGCGGCAACACGTCTTCCAGGACGCCTGTTATCCACGAGACCACCCTCGAGACTGTGGATGCTGCTGATGGGGCCGCGCGTGTGTCGCTTGATGAGAGGTGATTTCCATCCAAGTGTGTCTTTCTGGAGAAGTGTGTCTTTCTGAAGAAGTGTGTCTTTCTGGAGAAGTGTGTCTTTCTGGAGAAGTGTGTCTTTCTGGAGAAGTGTGTCTTTCTGGAGAAGTGTGTCTTTCTGGAGAAGTGTATCTTTCTGGAGAAGTGTATCTTTCTGGAGAAGTGTATCTTTCTGGAGAAGTGTATCTTTCTGGAGAAGTGTATCTCCCTTTCGAACTTTGTCTCCCTTTTGAATTTTGTCTCCCTTTTGAACTTTGTCTCCCTTTTGAACTTTGTCTCCCTTTTGAACTTTGTCTCCCTTTTGAACTTTGTCTCCTTTTTGAACTTTGTCTCCCTTTTGAACTTTGTCTCCCTTTTGAACTTTGTCTCCCTTTTGAACTTTGTCTCCCTTTTGAACTTTGTCTCCCTTTTGAACTTTGTCTCCCTTTTGAACTTTGTCTCCCTTTTGAACTTTGTCTCCCTTTTGAACTTTGTCTCCCTTTTGAACTTTGTCTCCCTTTTGAACTTTGTCTCCCTTTTGAACTTTGTCTCCCTTTTGAACTTTGTCTCCCTTTTGAACTTTGTCTCCCTTTTGAACTTTGTCTCCCTTTTGAACTTAGTCTCCCTGCCAAACTTAGTCTCCCTGCCGGGCTTTGTCTCCCTGCCATACTTAATCTCCTTTTCGAGCTTTGTTTGTCTCCCTTTCGAGCTTTGTTTGTCTCCCTTTCGAGCTTTGTTTGTCTCCCTTTCGAGCTTTGTTTGTCTCCCTTTCGAGCTTTGTTTGTCTCCCTTTCGAGCTTTGTTTGTCTCCCTTTCGAGCTTTGTTTGTCTCCCTTTCGAGCTTTGTTTGTCTCCCTTTCGAGCTTTGTTTGTCTCCCTTTCGAGCTTTGTTTGTCTCCCTTTCGAGCTTTGTTTGTCTCCCTTTCGAGCTTTGTTTGTCTCCCTTTCGAGCTTTGTTTGTCTCCCTTTCGAGCTTTGTTTGTCTCCCTTTCGAGCTTTGTTTGTCTCCCTTTCGAGCTTTGTTTGTCTCCCTTTCGAGCTTTGTTTGTCTCCCTTTCGAGCTTTGTTTGTCTCCCTTTCGAGCTTTGTTTGTCTCCCTTTCGAGCTTTGTTTGTCTCCCTTTCGAGCTTTGTTTGTCTCCCTTTCGAGCTTTGTTTGTCTCCCTTTCGAGCTTTGTTTGTCTCCCTTTCGAGCTTTGTTTGTCTCCCTTTCGAGCTTTGTTTGTCTCCCTTTCGAGCTTTGTTTGTCTCCCTTTCGAGCTTTGTTTGTCTCCCTTTCGAGCTTTGTTTGTCTCCCTTTTGAACTTTATTTCCCTTTTATGTAGTAAAATAAACTGGTGGAAGGGTACAGTTTGAAAATTTTATATTGCCCAGAGGTACAAGTAGGCTAAGCTTCCCCGTAGTTGAAGTAGCTAGTAGCTTTCTTTGCTCTTGTTAATTACTATGTTGGATTCCCCACTTACCTGAAGAAATTGATCCTTATTTAATGCAATATATTTGTTACTAGTTTTTTTTTAAATATTCCCTAATTTAGTCGGTTTAATTATTTTTTCAATTGATAAAGCACGTTTGCTACTTCATGTTAATAAAGTCATTGTTCCATATTCCTCAGCCTGATACTTACTGGTTAAAATAACTTTTCTTGTAGCAATTACATCTCCCAGTCACAAAGCTCTTAATTTCTTTGACAGACTAAAGGACTAACTTACCAGGCCACTGAATATATCGCTAATGATTACACCATTGATTGGCCTGGAAAACTTGAGTTCTCTAAAGCTCATTTTACACTAGCGGTGTGGAGCGACGGTGAACTTTCTACAGATCCTCCCACGAGAAGATTGAGCGTTAGAGCACACCGGCTTGCTTTTACATTGCCGCTCAATTCGACGCTCCTTCCCCCAAGACAGTAATTGTCAGTATTGCTCTTGCAATACTGTCAGAATAATTTGCAGAACATGGATGGAGCGACGGTGTGGAGCGCAAAGACACCGTCATTGTTAAATGGCCTTAAGTCTCTAGCACGTTTGCAAACCTTTCTAGTTTTTTTGTGTTCAGTTGCAAACCTTGATTCGATTTTTTAGTGTTCCCTCGATGGTGTGACAGGGCGAGCGGTATGAGTCGTCTACTGCAGGAAGCAGCGGCGCATCAGCAGCAGCAGCTACGAAGTGCCTTTGGTCGAGAAAGCGTCGTCGCGCATACAGCCTCCTGTGAAGAGCCCCCTGAACGCCAGCTTGGCAAGATAAGGATTCCAGACGCTATCACTACCAGCACCCCTCTGTGGCCACCGTCTGGATCTGTGCCTGGTGAGACATGTTAGGTCCTGTTTGATGCGCTTTATCAATGCCTACTGGATCTGTGGTGAGACATTTTAGGTTCTGGTTGATGCGTCTTGTTATCTATGCCTACTGGATCTGTGCCTGGTGAAACATTTTAGGTTTTGGTTGATGCGTCTTGTTATCTATGCCTACTGGATCTGTGCCTGGTGAGACATTTTAGGTTCTGGTTGATGCATCTTGTTATCTATGCCTACTGGATCTGTGCCTGGTGAGACATTTTAGGTTCTGGTTGATGCGTCTTGTTATCTATGTCTACTGGATCTGTGCCTGGTGAAAAATTTCATGTTCTGGTTGATGCATTTTGTTATCAATGCCTCCTGGATCTGTGCCTGGTGAGACATTTTAGGTTCTGGTTGATGCGTCTTGTTATCTATGCCTACTGGATCTGTGCCTGGTGAAAAATTTCATGTTCTGGTTGATGCATTTTGTTATCAATGCCTACTGCCTGTCTAAGTCTCCTCATAGAAACCTAGGCATCACTAGAGTGGTCAAAGATTTGGCCATTATTAGTGAAAAATTGATGGGGCGAAATCCAGTTGCTCTCCAATACATCGTTATTTACTGATAGAACGAAGAGCAGGCTTGCACAATTTGAGGAGTTATAGAGTGAAACTTTTTTCTTTGTCGATTGAGTACACTTCAATTTATTGTACATTTCAATTTACTATTATTGTAAACATTTCTCCTACGACAGGAAACAGAAGCTTGGTCAAGCTTGTGTCTGCTCTGCATTAGCTTGTGCCCTTTGCAAAGAAATTCTTTATTTAACAAATTGCTCAGAAGCTGAAACGAAATTAATTGACAAACTATTCGTATTATAAATACATGAATGCCGAATGTGCAAAAAAATCAAGAGGATTTCACTATTCAAGAAAGTTTGCTCATTTTTGTATATTTAAGAGTAAAAAATTAATCGTACAAAATAGGTTTTCGCTTGAGAGACTTGAGTTACCTCTTGTCGAAAGCGTTTGGAACAGAACTTTCTAGATTGTTCCTGTTATGCACTTATTAGCTGGGTTTTGCACTGTAAATACTTTCGTAATTAGTCAATACTGCAGCATCACACAGTGGTGTACAATCATGGTTAGAGGCAAAGAACTTTCAAGCTCAGTAAAAGAAATGGTATGTAGGTGAGACAGGAAGATATCAAAATGCTTAAAATTCCATTCAAGCACATTGCAGCAGTTGTTTCTTGGTATAGAAGTCAAGAAGATGGCAAACCGTTGGAGATCTGACGCATCTCTAAGCTCTTCGAGGAAAATGTACCGAAAATTTCAGTGTGATAACGCACAGAGTTGCGGGAAGATTTGCTAGCGCCAGGCCCAAGTGCTTGGCTACGCGCTATCAGTAGTGTTTCACGGCCCCATGAAAAGGAAGACCCTCGCAGTGTAAGGAGAATCAGATGTTGAGGAGAGATTTAAATTCTCGTTAGATAAAGGTCAGAAAAGGAAGTTAACAAAAGGAGTGTTTACAAAATGATGAAAGCAAGAGATAGAGTGAAAACCTTGCATTACAAAAGTTTGATCAACACCAGGACAATTATGACAAACTGAAAGGTTCAGTACCTTTTTATATAGTAATTACGTGAAGTATGCGTGGTGGTGTAATAGTGTACGCAAACGGAACATATACAAAAATTGATTTGCGTGTTATCCCGCTAAAACAAACCTAGTACTAAGTGTGTCGGAACAATGATATGGAAAAACATAAAATACAAAAGCAAGTAGGGAAACCATGGATCTTGATGTATCTGGACCTTGAACATCAAATTATCATGTAAACAAAAACACACGTTGCACAAGTGAAAAAACACCAAAAAAGCATAAAAAAGCACTAGAATTGAATGCTGGTCATTCCGCTGCAATCAATTTTGATAGTTTTAGCACTAATTTGCCAGCGTTTTTCTAGGTAAACCTACAAATTAACACCACATTTTATCCATGTTGTGGCTAACATATCACTGTCGAAACATTAAGCGCACTCTACAGATCGATTCAAACTTGCTCTTTGAAAAACGTAAATCTCTTAATTTGATAGCTATTTGCTTCAGTTGGCTATTTAGCTCGCTTTGCCAATGAGGAACAAGAAATTGTAAACTTTAATACTGCTAATAATGCCAGTGATTCCCCTTCTGTTGACTACCTTATAAACCTTTCTAAGTAAGAATTTCTTCTGTTGCTTACAGTCTGGCCTCTTGGGGATACAAGTATCTTGTTTATGGGAATAAGCGTTTCTATGGGGAAAATGTGAGGTCCTAGCGGCACCAAGCAATCGCTGCTTGGTGCCGCTGTCGGTGCAGCATATATTGGTTGAATGCCTTCACTTTTCCGATGTACGTTCCCGTTATTACCCTGGTATACAGGGCGCTGACTCTGATTTTGTTTTGTGTAAGATGTTGGGAGAACCGACTCGTGGGCGTTTTAATCATTGGCGGCTTATTGGTTATCTCTCTGACTCGTCTCTTTTGAACAAATTATAGTGCCTCTGTACGCTGAGAACTACGAAAAGTTTTTCATGTTTGAAGTCTTTTGGAAGATTTTAGATGAAGAAACTGCAATATGGCCGGACGCGCTACGTTGGTACCTTGGGGGGTTTCAGCGTGGGTAAGGCGTCCGGCCATAATGGGTGGGCAGCTGAAACCCCCTAAGGGGTTTGGCTGCCCAGTGATTTGGATGTACTATAGTATGTACAAAATTTCAATGAGGAGACAATTATAATCTTGAGTTGTAATTAAATCATGATCATGTAATTTGTGATGTTCATATAATGTTGATGTTCACCTTGCGTGCTAAATCGGAAAAGCTTGATACCGATTAAATTATGTGACCTTCGGTGCGATATAGTTTAAATAACTGAAGCGCTAGCAAACCTATGTTACTACTACTACTACTAAGATTAACGTTGAAAAAAGCCTGGGCTTAAAAAAAGTTCACCTGTTTTTTGGGGGGGGGGGGTTTGTTGGGTTGTGTTTTTTCTTTTTATTGGATTACGGTATCTCAAATTCTACCCATGAGGAATTTTTTTTAGTGCATACCTTAATTATCCCTTTAACGCCCACATTTTAATACTCATATTACCGTTATCACAACCACTAACCCTAAACCGACACTGACATTAGGTAGTCACTGTGATCAAGATGTGGAAGGAATTGCCACTCGGCAGTGAAGTTGAAAGGCCACATTAGTGAACAAATTAAATAAGAAATACAATATATTATTGTTATTTTTGAAAGAGGACCGTACAGTCCACTTCGGCGTTAAAGGGTTATTTGTGTGCAGTGTGAACACAGCTTAAGCTACTCCAGTCAAAAGCAGTAGCTGCCAACTTATCAGGAGTATGATTTGGTAACCTATAAATTTGTGATTTTCATGCTCTGTCAGTGTCGTCAAGTTTAACATGATAGTGTAGACTTGGCATCTGCTTCCCTCAGGGAGAAACAACTATTGTATGCATGGAATTAGCCCTCCCAGGGGGAAAATGGGAGGGCCTGAGCTATGAGTTAGGCAGGCCTTCTTTTTCTTGAAATAAAATATTTTTTGTAATGTTGAGGATCACCTTTTTTCGGTTCACTGCCACCCTGTTTTTTAACACCTACTACTTTCTTCTTCAACTTTTATCTTGTTTCATAAACTTTTTTCTCAACTTACTATTTTTAAGCCCCTTCTGCATAGATTTGGCATTTTTTCTTCTCCATACTAATTTGTCCTTCCTCTCTTCAAAACGTTTTTTTAAGCTGTTATAGAGGCTAAAACTATCATCTAATCTAGTGGCAACATTCACAGGCGTGACTCTCACCGAGTGCACGGAGGAATTCAAACAGCAGCCGCCACAGCCTCCAGACCAGCCTCCTGTGGCTTGGGCTCCTACCGCCGCAGGTGTCGGGCCTGGTCAGTCTAGTCGCGCTTTGTTTACCATATTGACCGCGTTCCTTTATCTAATGTTACTCTTTGACTCTTTTGACGCCATTTTCCCAATTTGAAATATCGCCGCAGGTGTCAGGCCTGGTCAGTCTAGTCGCTCTCTGTTGCTGCCTACTACAGTGACTGTGCTCTTTGATCCAATGTTACTATTGGACTCTTTCAAAGCCATTCTATGCTGAAAGTGTTCCTTGATCCAATGTTACTCTTTGACTCTTTTTGACACCATTCTATAGTGATCGTGCTCTTTGATTTAATATTACTATTTGACTCTTTTGACACCATTTTCATTTGAAATGGAGCACCTGTGCTTTTCATTTTTTTTTACTCAGTTACTCTACGTATAGCTTCTAAGCTGGTTTAAAAACAAATGGAGCCAATTGTTTGAATGGAGGAACTCAAGTACTTAATGTATGTTTAATTACCTATCACACAAATTAGTATCAAAAGTACTATTTGTATTTGACTATTTCTATTTATTACCCTTTTGTTAGGAAATCTATACGTTTACTCTACATTGTTGCTCATCGCTGGATTTCTCGCTGAAATTGGCCTGTTTCGCAGAGGGTACGTCACAAGAGTCCAGAGATGCTCCCAGTCGGGCGTCGTGGCCGTTTGGGCACTCGCTGTGAGTTCCTTTCTGTTCGATCACTTTTTCAGGTGCTATTTTATTCCTCTTCAATGAAGAAAAAGCTATGATGATGAATTTTTCTACTCTGAGTAGTATATATTTATATTATTTGAGAATATTTTTATTTTATGAGTAGTATGAGTATTTCTATATTTTATGTGTCAGTTGAAAGTTGTCCATGAAGTTTTTCGACTTGAAAAACCTGACGCATATGGTCATTTTTTAACTAAAGTTTTCCGAGTATTGCTGCAGTATACTAACTAGTTCTCTTCTAAATTTCATGAAATTCATTACGTTCACATTCCTACATGATGGTTACCAGCGTTATGTTGCAGTTGGGGGAATGGCTTCTCGTTGGGTAGCCTGATTGCCGACTCTTCAACGCGAACTCCGAGTGGCAGTAGTGGGTCATTTTCTGCCTCCTCGAACACCAAGCAACTGCAGCCTCAGGCTTTCCTACGTCGTCACAGCGACACTTCTTCTTTTGGTCCTTACCACGCACAGCAGTCCGGTTACCAGCAGCAGCAGCAGCACCACCACCAACAACCCACACACGCTGAACATCTCTTGCAACATCAACAGCAGCAACAGCCTCTAGCCCAGAGACAGCAACAGTATCAGCCATTGCGACCACTTTCTCCTGGCAGGAACAGTAGGAGTTCTGATCATCTCCATCACATACATATGGTAAGTTTTGGGTTTGGTTTACGGTTTTACAACGTTTTGGATTCCTCTCAAATTTCTATCCTAACTTTTTTCAAGTTTTGGGTTTGGTTTACGGTTTTACAACGTTTTGGATTCCTCTCAAATTTCTACCCTAACTTTTTTCAAAGTTTTGGGTTTGGTTTACGATTTTACAACGTTTTGGATTCCTCTCAAATTTCTACCCTAACTTTGTTCTAAGTTTTTGTTTGGTTTACGGTTTTACAACGTTTTGGATTCCTCTCAAATTTCTATCCTAACTTTTTTCTTGATACTTCTGTTAACTGTAGGATTTGTGGTGAGACTGCGCTAGTGGTGGATCTTTCTTTTGCCTTTGCCGTTAGGCTACCCAAATAGCATCGGTCGGTATTCATTTACGTTTTTTGTTTAATTTTATCATTCCTCATAATTTTCCTTCTGTGTCATTTCTTTCTCCAGTGTGATGTGACTCAAGAAATAGAATTTGATATCGTGTATTCTTCAGCCTTCAATATTGTCTTTTGTCTTTTGTCTTGTACCATGGCAAAGAATGATTTTCGTGATGAATTTGCAAACGTATTTCGAAACACCAGAATAAAATATGAGGTAATAGTATAATCAAAATCACTGAACCACATTCTTAAGTCGTGGGAATTTCTATATGCTAGCATTCATTCTAAAATTTGTCCTACTAGTGTATTTGGAGAATTATTTAAATACACCTGCCTTTATAACGTTGCTCACTTCCGTTGTTAAGCATGTAGTAATTCGTTTGCATGATTCTCTTCACATTGATTTGGACTACTTTAAGCAAGAGCTTTGCTGGGTGCCTTGATAACTGCGATAGATCATAAAATTTACATTCACGAGCAAACGAGAATCAAGCGCTTGCACCAGTACTAGAGTTGACTGTGCTCTGTTAACAAAGTTCTACACTCATGTGCACTGTTGGAATTATTTGAAGACGATAAAACTTGGTGCGGTCTGTATTTTTTACATTGTGTACCTAAACTTTTTTTAAATCTTTCCCAGCAAAATTTTAGAAGCTCCCTCATTTCTGGCTTCATTTTTGTTGGATTCTCAAGTGTTTGGTTCAAGGTTTTTCAACTAGTTAACAGTTTTTCACGTTTACAGTTGAATTTGTTTTTGAGAAAGCAAAGAAGAATATTCTCTACTGCTTTATTCCTTGAAGTATGTAATATTAGAATTTAGTTCAAGTAGTGCAACTGAATCTAATATCTTGAATCTTTCTTGTTGCTTTGAAGTGGCCTCGCATTAAGATTTAATGCATAAATTCTATTTTTATCACCATGGTTCATAGAAAAAAAGAGTAGCAAATGAGTCTGAACATGGGTAAGTGTTCTAAAACGTTAATTGACTATTCCTTGATTTTAATAGAAACGAGAGAACTAAAAACCCTGATGAGAATTTATTATAACAGTGCACGTTTTGTACATTCTCACATCTTTAACTGTAAAAAACAGACATAAAAAAATACAAAATGAACAACTTTGCAAGAAGATAAAGCTAGGAACACAAGAAACCACTAAGACATGAAGTCAGCAAAAAAAGGAGGTAAAACCATAAAAACATACTTCTGTTCTCTATTACCATTAATCGGTGGGTAACCATTGAGACGATTATTTAACCTTTAGGACTCGGTGTCTCCTTCCATAAAGAGCCCGACCAAACGAATTGTGAACTCAGAAACTATAATTTCGGCTTTACTTAAGAGATTGTATAATTTTAACATTACATGAGAGGCTATAGGATTTCTACCACACCTGAGGCGTTGTCGAATTTCGGCCATACCCTAGAACTTAAGAGAATTTCTACCAAACCTGAGGGAATAAATAATTTCAGTAATGCCTAACCGTAAGTTTTGGCTCGGCTGAGAGATCTGAGAAGCTGCATCATTCCAGGGTCCGGAAAGCGGCGAAGGTGATGTCGGAGTGGCTGGTGGAGGTTTGCTGGACGCTAACTTGGAGGCCCTTCTGGCGCTGGGAGGAATTGTGCCGAGCAGCAGCAGCCCTCCCTCTCCCACCGCACCATACTCGCTCTTCAATACTAGGACCTGAGCTAACGTATCATCGGAACCATGATTTTGCTGAAAAACCATGATTTTGCTGAAAAACCATGATTTTGCTGAAAAACCATGATTTTGCTTATTGATCTTGGCCAGAATAATGGATTTATCAATGCAAGATCCATTCTAGTCTCAGTGCTGCTTTTACTTCCTCTCCCATTACACTGTACTTTCTCTTCTCAACACCAGGACCTGAGCTAACGCATCGGATTCAGCATGATTTTGCTTATTGATCTCGGCCAGAATAAAGGATACATCAAATTGTAAGATCCATTCTAGTCTCAGTGCTAGTTTTCTGGATGCTGGTTAGTTCATCAGTGTCATGATTTTGCAGCTGTTATTAATTAGCTTATCACAATGTTACTGATGATTTGATTCACGTGTTTCTGATTAACTAGGAATCACCTTGTCAAATTTTTGGGTGTGATGGAACTGATTTTGCTAGAAGAAAAGTGCTGAAATTGCCAGGATAACTCTTTACGAGTTTATAGTTTAACTCGTTACTTTCTTTATTCGTTCATCATAAGCAAAACTTGACTAGGTTGAATTATTATGGCCTTCCATCGTTCATTATTGTTTTGTAACGATGAAATTATAACTTCTATGATTATCTTCATAATCATACTTAGTATTGTAACCTTTTTCATTGTGCAGATTGGTTGTTTTTTGCTCCAGTTCATAGTTTTCCTTGTATTTGAACCATCATTCATGGAACAGAGGACGTATGGGTGGTGCAGATCATTACTACCAACCTAAAAACGACGTATTTAGTTTTTGGGCTAATCCTCGTGTCATTCTTTCTCCAATTGTTTAAAAAAAATATTTCTGCTGTAACTTTTCCTTCAATACTCTGGCCGATATTAGCGAATGATTCGTTTTCAGTCTCCGTAGTTTGCCCAGTTTTTCCAGTCTCAATCGGGCACACTTCGGTGCCGCTTTGAGACCATGGGATTTTCACGTTTGTTCACTTTGTATGTTGTATAGTGTTCTTAATCTGGACTGTTGATCATTGCATCTGCAGCCAAAACGTTTGGTAAGTTGTAGTTGCTATTTTGTTCACTGTCACGTTTGTCAGTTTCCTAAAGGTGCTCTTTTCATTTTTTTATTTATTTTTTTTTTCATTCATAAATTGTCAAATTACCGTTTCATTCTCCTTTGTCTCTGTTACCGAGTACGTAGTTTCTTTTTAATTTTTTCTTACTTTCAGATTATTTTTCAAAAATATTTGAAACAGATGAACATATTTTTTTTAAATAATTTTATATTGTGCTGCTACAATGGAAAAACGGGAGTAAATTTTTTGTTCCTATTTTTATTTTCCACATTAAAAGTATGCGTTGCTATTATTTCATTTACGTTTTGGTAGGTAATGCCACTTTACATTGCTGCTATGTTCAAATTATGTTTCAGCTAACTTCACTTGTTCATATTTTTGCTTGAGGTCTGATTAAATTGTGTCGCTCACTGAATTCTAGAAAGGAATTTCGTTACACGCTGTTATCCTTGCATGTAACTAACATGAGTTGTACTATAATTTTTTATCTTTTATGGGACGCCAAGGTTGAATCTCGGCCTTGAAACTCGCACTCAATTACATTGTGTACCAAATAATTATTTGCAACATTTTTTGTTCATGATGATGCGAGTGGATGGGCTGCGTGCGACAGTGGCATAAATGCAGGGATTCAAATTTATGAGCTTAGTTTACGGAAAAATTTCTATTGCCGATTTTTACTCTGTTCTACTCATTTCAAAGCGTATTTTGTTCTTTTTAGCTTAGCTGTAAGTGAATCGATCATATCTGTTATATAATCTCGTACACGGCGAAATTTGATTTAAATTGGTAGCCACGATAAGTTCAATTGGTGGTACTCCGATATAAATGTATAATTTTTGTGCTGTCATAAGTTGCTGTGAAGTTTTTGCCGTTTTGAATGGGTCACGTACTCTAGCTTAAGGGTTGTTTGCTTGTCAATGTTGCTTGTGTTTTGTAAGTGTTGTGAAATCCAGCTAGACAGAATCTATTTTCTCTTCGTTTACTTGTTTCCTATGTTTTAGTGGGAAATTTACTCTTGTTACTCTGCATTTGATTCATTTGTTGACTAGTGTAGTCTTCCTTATGTTCGTGGGCTCAAATTTGCTGTGCTTCAACGTGAAGCTTTTTTTTATTACCTCACAGAACTTCATGAATTCATGTTGTCTTTTTTTTTTGAGTTTTTCACTTACAGTTCTATGTTGATGCCTAGAATTTTGCTGCCTTGTTTTAAATCTCCTATAATTCTGTTCTAGTCGTTCTTGGTTCCAGTCTGTAAAGTTAGTGATAAGTGAGCGGGCTGAATTACTTGTCAATCTAATGGGAAGTCATCACCTGCATCATTAGGTACGGATGTTACGAGTGAGCTGCCTAACTTGTTGATTCGATGTGAAGTCATCACTTGCATCATTAGTTACGGATGTTGTGTGTTTCTCTGAGAAGATACGTATATCCTAGGCATTTTATCGTATTATACTAGAAGGCAAAAATATGGATGTGATTAATTGGTCTTGTAGGGATTGCTGTTCATTCTTTTGTATTTCATATCGTACCAGGGTTCAATGATCGGTTGTTTCACTTTCGCAATTTTGTGCACGGTAAAGTTCGGTCAACAGGTGGGCTCTTACATTATGCCAGGCTGGCTGTTTCCTTAGCAAAACATTTACATGCAGTCTTGAGGCACTTTCTTGAGGTGCATCGGAAAATGTTTGCTCTAACACTTTATTCAAATGGTAAAAGTAAAACTTTTCCGTTACTATGTGCTCGTTCTTAGCAAGAAAATGATTACTACATGAATAACAGTAGATAATGATTTCACTTGTGAAGTCATTGGGTGTAAAGCTCGTCATTGTTCGTAGTTCATTATTCAGATTTCTTATGAGAATTGAAATTCTTTATTTCCTCTTCGTAATTCAAATATCCTGCCATAATTTGAATTGCTCACTGTGCTTCAAAATAATTGTTGGTGTTTGGAATTTTTGGTTTGTATTTGTACAGCGTTTTTGGTACATATTTAGAGTTTGTCTTTGGTATTTTGACTAGGCTGGTTTCAGTCTCTGTTGTGTATCGTGCCTGGGCAAAAGTTGCGAGGCGAGCGAGAATCTCAAAGCGCCTCTGTAAAGAGTGAGGTTTGGATTTCCTTGAAGCATGGATTAAATTCGTATGTCTGTTTAAAATGCGCCTCTTGAAAGTTTTGTACCATCAGCTACTTTTTTGGCTGTTCCAGTACTGCTTGTGAGGAGATGAGTAGTCAGTGTACGTCTCTAAGAGGTACTCCCAGGTATCGTCTACCTTGATGCCCAGTGTTTCCATTGTGCAAACACTTATAATACTTAAACAATAGTTTTATTGTCAGTTGATTTCTCAAAATTTATCCGTTGTAGAATTGGGAATTATTGTCAACTATCCGTAGCGTGTAGGTATATGCTTTTATTCCTGCCCACATTGATTTCAAACTTGACTCATTCGGTGGTGCTGGCTGGAAGCCGAAGAGAGATGGTCTATTTTGTGTTTGCTCGGGCCAACGCAAGCAAACCGCTGCTTGATTTCAGGAAGGTAAATCATTGGAACTACCACTTAGGTGAGTGTTCGGCCCAAATCCCCTCTAACAATTACATATATCATAGATTACTGCGTGTCTTGGATACACTATTTTGACCCTTCCCCTGCACTGGTTTACTCAAGTGTATGAATGTCGTTGTAATTGATGTTGTTCTGTGTACCAAATAATCATGTTATGCACTCCCGGTGAGCGCATACGATCGTTGTAATGTTGTACCCAATAGATTAGATGCTTGCCTGAATATTTCTGGAAAAACCGTGTATCGAAGTTTCTCTGGCTGACTTGAAAATTATCTGCACAATTAGTATGCACCAATTGACGTTATTCTATGCGCAGATGCTACTTTATGAGACTAAATTTCAGTAGAATGTAGATTTTATACGCTGTCAAATTACCTAAATGCTTGTTTGTTTTTCAAGTACCTGTATACTTGAAACCATATTTATCCGATCGTAGCCTAACAGCGTCGACTGAAAGTATCTGCAACTTGACTTTCGCTAGGACTGCTATTTCTCGGGTGTCCGTCGGCTCTGAAGAATTTTCTTTTGTAGCAACAGTGGACGGATAGTAAAGTGTAGTTCGTCGTTCAAATTAATCCGCTAATTTTAGGATTTGTGAATTCTGTAGCTCAATGATTTGCTTTGTAAACTTAGTCAACCTTGATTAGAATAGTTAGGCCGGTCCTATTGAAAGCGAAATCTTGCATAACCATATCGAAGACTATTTCTTTAGAGCGTTGATTAATCGTGACCCAGAGAGGCATGATCTTGTCAGGCACCAGCCGCTGCCACAGGGTGAGCTAGTCAGCAACGGTATAGTCCCATTTCTTATATTTGTATGTCTTCGTGTTGTCTGTTGAATAGATTAGTTGGCACACGTGAACACTCTCTGCATTGCACGATTTCGTTTGATTAATGTGAAGGAAGAAGGAACGTGTCGGCGCCACCTACTGCATACATTGAATTACCGTTGGTGTAGAAACTTGATTTTCAACTGATTAGTGGTAGCTTCGTTCACGGTAATAATGAACTTCACAATGCGATCTCTGCTAATATTTGTTTTTAGTATTCTTTTCTTTATTACGATTGCCTGTTAGAATATTCATATTTTATTTGCGAGTAACTGATTGTAATCTCTCGGCAGCTCAATTAGTCAACCCGACTTGCATATTGAAATGCAGTATTCACTGCAATTTGTGGTAACAAGCCTTTTTTTAGGCTATGTTGGGAGTCTGGGCACATTTTCAGAAATATCTTGGGCATATTTGCGAGACTATCTAGCTGACTGAAATGCGCTCTAGGATTGTTGGAAATTCCTTTCTGCGGTTACTACCTATTTGCTAGAAAAATAAAAACATTGGATCTATGGGAATTAGCGCTCTCAAGGGGAAGATATGAGGTCTCAGGCTAAAGGTTAGGTAGGCCTTTTTTAAATAGAGTAGGTTTTTGGTTTGCTACAGGCAATCTTTTTCCGATTCATTGTTTCCCTTTTTTTTTTTTTGAGCACCTCTGACTTTCTCCTTCAATTTTGTCTTGTTTCATAAATTTATTTCCTAACTCACTGTTTTTATACGCAGAGGATTATGAGTGGGAACACACCTTATGCATAGATTCCCCGTTCCCTTAACTTTGCGTTATATTGTTCCTTCCACTCTTTGGAACATCTGTGTTGTAGTTAGGGAAACTAGCTAACTTATCTAGTCTGATCTTCGGCATCAAGGCGTGGAGAAAGTTTGATGCTATGATAATCTCTTACGAGTGTGTGCTGTGAAAATTTGACTTGTAATCCATAGAAATGATGAGTAGTTATAATTCATTCATGTGTATTCTGAAATGTTCGTTAGTTTTAAATTTGAAATTTCCATGTCTAGGACCCGTTCTACGTAGTAAAACCACGCATCCTTTAGCTATTAAACATTTGGGTATCATTTTGCACTACAGCAGCGTGACGAGATACCACCAGTCTTGTGCCTGCCAAGTTTAACAGCTCTCTGCAAAAATTTGCATCCTAGTAGTGCTCCTAAATTGCTTCGGAGAGCCCCTTTTTTGTGTTTTTTGGGCTTTACAATTCGTTCTATGTTAAATCTTTAATGATGTATGAGAAGTTTCCCTGAGGATTTAATGGCAGTTTGTGAAGCATGTTGTGGTGTGCAGTGATAAAGTGGAGCATCACGCAAGCGCTATGATGTACTACAACACCTGGCTATAAGTACCGTTTTGTTGCCGCTCTCCTCGCAGAATGGTTGCCATGAGTCTGTGAATGTTGACTAAAGTCTGTTCGAATGATTGACAAAGAATGGGAAGTAGATTACTATTCTGGGGCGTAGGTGTCCATTTCCACTCGTGTAGTTCAATGGATGCTTTCTCTATCGATTCTAAGTGTGTTTACTTGGTGTTACGCTAAGGTAGCAATAGTCATGTGTGCCATTTGTTTACTGTTAACCAGTTAACGTAGCTAACGCTTGGAAGTCTTGTCGTGCAGCTGGACCTGTATTTAGATGAGCCGCATCCCCCTTGTTGTACGCGTTCGAGCTTTATCCGTTCGGTCAGTCGCTCGACAAAAGCTGCATTCCTGGTTATTTCTCCGTGTATCTCTAATGCCTAGAATAGTTTTGTTACTTCGTGCTACTCATAATGATGACGCAGCGCGAATTCATATATAGCTTACTTACAAATCTGATTTTCTTTAAATCTAGGTTTACTTATATTACTTATGCTTTATCTGAGCAGTGTCCCTCTAAAAAACTTCGTTGTCTTATTAGGTTTCATAAATCAATAGGACTGAGGTTGTCAACATTAGCGGTATATGAAGTAGTAAATTTCTGTGAAAAATATAATAGCTTGCGTGGGAAAATTGCATTTATTAATATCAAATCAGGTTGATGTCTTCTGTGTTCAGAATGTGAAAGGTATTTCAAATCTGCATCATGTTAATTACAGCAATTATGGAGTCATTGAGTTTCTAAAAAGTACCTTTCCTGTTTAATTTCGTTTGTATAACAGGCGTGCTTGAGTCATGTCGCAAATGCTGAACTTTTTTATGATAAGTTCTGGTTACGTTTTTTTCCCAATTTGCCGTTATATTTGATGTTATGACGTTGCACTCGAGTTTAGCATAAGGAAATAGATGTGCATTTATTTCGTCCATTTTTGTGCTACTTTGTATTCAAAAGGTGTTTAGCTAACGCTCTTAAACTCGGAGAAAGATTGGGTTTGTGAAATTTTTGAAGAGACTTCCAATTCTGCCTACATTATTGTGGTACTTAGAGGGCATTTTAGATCCATTGAAAGTTTTCCCTGAATATGAGGCCATCGCTATCAAATTCATATAGATTAAATAAAAAAATTTACGTGTTAAATTTGTATTCGATGGATGTTCAAATTTTGATATTGCGGTTTGGGAGCATTTTTAATCGATAAAATAAAATAGTGGATGTGAACAAATAATATCTAATAGTTGTAGAGTAAAAGTTAGTGTACGTTCTCGATTAACTCTCATCACTCTTAGCTTCTGCAGCTGGCACTGTTCACACTAGAATAATCAATAATATCAGAAAATAGTAGTAGAATATGTAGTAAAACGTGTTGAAATGTGTTGTGCTGAGTGTTTCGTGTCTCTCGTTTGATGCGTAAGTACAGATCATAAATTTTTTTTTATTTTTTCTGGTGAGGAAACGTTCTGGTGTGAATTAACGTTCATTGTTAATATGTTTGATATGTACATCATTTAGAATCTAGGTCCATCTGGTGAATTTTGTTATCAGTTGCGCCGAATGGAGGAGGTACGTGGATTGTGTTGTAGCGTCTTTACGATACGCGAAGGACGAAAAGGAAGACGGTAGTTGTGCTGATATCTTTATTGTCATTGCAGTGTAGGGAATTTTCGCTCGTCAGTGGTAATCCTACATTTTCAGCAACATTAGTTTTGCGGCTAGATGTTGTAGGTTTAGTTTTTTATTTCTCAGACATTATTTATTTTTCTTTGCTATTTTTTGTTTTTCTTTCGTTCTAGAGGCAGGCGTTCCTTGCAACAAATCCGCTGCACGAGTGTCTTGTGACTTTATCTGTCACTTCCTTTGCTAATTGTTCTAAGTTTGAAAATCCCCCTCTGCCGTTACTGAATAGCGCTCAGTACCCTTGGGGTTGAATTAGTGTGGTGATCAAGCCCAATGTACTTCATGATGTCTTGACGGTATTGTTTTTCATGAGATAGGTTACTTTTTACGCAGTTGATGAGAAATGGATAAAATCGATATGTTAAGTGTATTGGTAGGTACTTCTGAGTTACCAGGTTTAAAGCAGTTCCATGTGGAATCCCTAATAACAAAAGAAAGAGCTAAATTCTGAATTAATTTTTCCTGAAAACTTATAGATAATTTTCAACGCCCATTTTCTGTGAGCGACCTTCTGACATTCGCTCGGATGAAAACTTTTCATTTTGTTTTTCGTTTTGTTACAGAGGCACCTTACGCAGAGGTTCCATTCGTGGTATTTAATTATTGAGTGAGAATTTTGCAGTGACGTCCAATTGTATCCACCGCAACCAATGTGAGGAACATCGCTTTTATCGGGCAGGTCGAGTGTGTTCTGTGAGCTGCATTCTGGGTTGTGGCTACAATTTTCTTTTTTTTTAATCTGCTTTTCATGGGATACTATCTCACCTTTGAATTCTTCGCCCTCATTAATCACTGTGCAGATTTGTTTCCATTAGTTTTGGTCTGGTATGGGTGACATTGCTTGCTTGTTGCCCTGTGTACACGGTTCCAAGTTCTACCGCCAACCGCAAATGTCCTCAGAGATGTCGATCTTGAAGGCGACCGTGGAACATTATGTGTCATTAAATGGGAAACATGGATGAGATCCATTCCGTTTTTCGGAATTTGATATCTATCATCAGATTTTCTTTTCTTGTTGGGCATTCCTAGCAGTGGTCTTGAAACAAGTTACAAAAGTTGAGAAGCTTCATTCTATATTTTTTAGAGTATTCGAACAAAGTGCTAACATCCGTGCCGCTAAAAATTAGTTGGGATCTACATTAGTATTTTCTTCAAGCGCGTACAAAACCACTTTCGAAACGAAGCGACAGTTACCCGTTCACTTGTTTAAAATATTTTTTCTATTTTTCCTAAATGGATCATGTCGTTTCAATTTTTCATTGAGTTTCGATACGTTAGATATTTTCTGAACTGTTATGGTTTACGCGACCAGGTTATTTAAGGTTATCGACGAATTATGGGAGATGTGTCATGGTTGCTGCACTTTTACTCGTCTCGGTGGATGATACTAGCACTTCATTTCATTAAATAGCTTAATTGTGACAGGCTTGGATTCTGCCGATACTGCGTGCAAAGCTCGCGAAGAAAGGCACGCACTTAAAAGTAAATTAATATCACACCATCGTGATGTCTTTTGGAGATGTGCGAATATTGTATGCGCTAGCTCAGTAATTCTAAGGAATTGGGCTCTCCTGAGGAATATGCTCACATCATGCTACTCGATGATACTCGGAAGAGACTTGTGGGCATAGCATTGGATTCGTTTGCTTGCATCCATTTCCATTTTGTTCTCTGGAGGTCGCTCACGTATCAATATTATCTTTACGTGATAATTCGGATCCCGCTGCAGTTTCCAGCGTCAATAGATGTCCGCTGCCAATGCTGACATTTCTTTCGAGAGGTGTGTGTCTACGGTGGTAAATTATACATGGCATATTCTAATTTCGCGTGGGTTTGGCGACGTCATTTTTGTCCTCTCTTTGACTCTGTACGTTTATGGCCTAAGAATTACCTGTTTCATAACTCAAGCAGGCTGTGGCAATAGAAACTGAACTATTGTAGCACATTCTGTGATACTCGAGAATAACCTTAATTTTTTGTTTCCGTGTTCTCTTTATCAGTTGTTCTCGTTTTCTTCACTTTCTCATAATAATAATCGTTATTACTTTGTTATTCGTGACTAAAAAATGTATCGGATAAAGGATTCATGCCAGAAATATGCTGAAACATAATAACCGTGACCCAGTTATGTCGAAGGCTTCTTAGAGCCTGAGTTTTGATCGGACTATCGAAATAAAATGATCGTTTTCGGCTTGAATCTCAGTATGAATCCATTGACAGAATGCTGTTTTCCAAAGAACTTAGACTTAGGCTTTGCTTCTAGCATATGTGTGAGTTCTAGTCGTTATTTGTTGAATATTTCTCATGTTTATAGTTTCTATTCTTAAAATAATTTTTTATTCAGCTCACTTTATTTTGAGTTTGTGAGCTATATGTTCACACTAAACTCTCACACACTCTCAAATTGGTTCTAATTTCCAGTCGAAACAAATACTGTATCTGCTTTTCCATCTATCGGTCAACGGCTCTGTTCTCTTATGTCAATAAATGTGTCAACCAAAATTGTATTTCTTCTGCTTCCCAATCCAGTTTTCGGTTCTGCAGTTGAATGATCACTGTGATGAATATTTGAAACAAGTATTTCGATCGTCTCTGCAAGGAGGCGGCTAGAAATTTTATTTAGCTAAGTTCTCTCTGGGGGATAATCGCTCGGAGTTAATGTTTTTCCACCCCCTCTTGGGACTCTGCACTCCTCGCAGAATGTATAAAGTGGTGTTATGATTGCATGAAAATAACCAAGCGATTTCAGAGCATCGAACTCAAGCTTGATTTGAATATTTCTAACGAAATCACGAATCACGTTATAATAACACCACATCCATGTATTTCATTACTGTTTTTGATTATAGTTACTTTATTGCTTTCAGGTATTAAACGCAGCGAAAACTAGAAGAACCCGGGCACAGAGTGGTAATTTTAAACAGGAAGATCTCGGGATTCAAAACTTGTCATCGCGCAGCATTTTCCACCAAACAAATGGTTCCTTTAGCTATTTACGAAATTGATGGAGCATGCAACTGAGTGTATAAGGAAACGCTTCTCAAAGAGCTTCTGTTTTACTGTTTCCCCGGAAAGTTAACCTTCTGATGTCAGCATTTTTGTACTGACATTACCTTTAGCACTACCGCTGTCATTCGACTGGCACTGGCATCAGGTTGTCACTGAAATCAAAATAAGGTAGTAACTGCCACTCGGTGATGATCATCGAAGGAAAGATTAGGAAAAATTTTTACTAAATTTACAAGATATTAGACCATTTTCGAAAGAGAACCGTATGGACCTTTAGGACGTTAAAGGGTTAAGAGCTGAAAACTCCCAATAATATTGAGCAAATTCGATTGTAAAGTGGAACGATCAGTTAGGTTTTTCATTGTATTTCTTCATCTCAACTGCCCTACTCCAAAGCCTCCTATCGCCATGGTGAAGCCCGTCCGTAATTTAACTTGGCCAAATAGCTAGCATTTCCATACTTGTTGCACGATAATGGTCGTAAACGAGTTACTTAAGCAATGAAATTGAACTCAGAGTGTGGAAAACTTCTAATAAACAGACCATCCACTAGACAATTTTCTAGAAATTTAAATGGCTGCGAGCCCAAACATGAATATTCAGAAAACCTCTCAACAACCCTGATTGGCAGTCCGCAAGCTTGACACTTCTATTTCAATGGCCAGTATTCTTTTACCCCTCGTGGACCATTATTACAGATATATTTCAGATCGAAAAATTTGCGATGTTTGCCCTGCCCTTCTAAGCTTTGAAGTGAAAAAAGTGCATTGCGTATAACGGTGCTCGTATAATAATATGAAACGTACTTAAAATCCCATCGTTGCATAACTCATGTGTCATAGCACTATCGAAATTGAATTACATTGCTATTCGTAGTTTACACTATTCTTATCTCCTGGGCTGGGAGTACGACCACGCGGTTCATTTTACGGTTAATTATCTTGAAGTTACTCAAGCCGAAATATCGCAGATGAAAGTTTTTTCCCTTAGCCACTACCACTGAAAAAAAGTCGAACGATTGGTAAAAAATAAACAAAAATACGATAATATCTCGAAGAGGCTTCTTTAGGTTTTCCAATCTGTACCTGTTGAGTATTGTACATTTCAGGATTAGGCCCTAATACTAACTCTATTACATCTTTTCCGCAGCAAAGAATGCATTCTTTGCAAGAAGCGATAGCACAACTTGAAATACCGACAACGCATCTCGTTCTTGTCAAGGAATAAACGGTGAGCGGCTTTGTGTGATAGATTTGAAGTTTAAAAGGAAGACTGACGCTTGTAAAGGATCCTGGTTCATCAGAGATGTTCTTTTCACTCACTAGGTTATCAAATTAATGTTACAAAACCCTCTTACATCCCGCAGAGAGGCAGAACGCCCTATTCGTTTCGCATATGACGCACTCGTACAGTAAGACTAAGGTGCGCTCTCGAGGTCCGTTGATTGACCCTGCGTAACCGGTGCCCTTAGTGCTGTATTTCCAGTGTGTCGTCGAACTCCACGCTTAGCTGGTTGGTGGGCCTGCGGTTGCGTTCTTAACTCCTTCGATAATGGCTACTCAGTCTCGCGAATGATGTGTGTGTGAATTATACTCAACAATGTGACAAAAAAAAATGAATTTTTAGGGCCTTCGGCAAGTTTTAGAGATAGGTATTTTAAGATGTTTATAACGTCGTGTGTTGTTTGTTTTAACGGGAAAATAATTTCAAGTGCACGTGTCGTTGAAGGTCCGGAGTGTATCCTACGTAATTTTTTTTCTCAAAAACTATGGTAACCGTATTGTGGTGATTGAATTGCAAAAGTTAAAACTTTTTTCACAGAACAGATGTTGAATATGGTTTTTACAGGTAGGTAATTGAACCTAATATTTATTTGTCACTTCAAAATTACGTTGTAGGGAAAGATTTCGGTGGTATTTCTCCAGAAAAGTTCAGACTCCTGAAAAATCAATGCGTGCAGTAGTCTATGTTCGAATAAGATTTTTGGATCAAAAGTGAAATGAAAGTGAACATACATAATACGAGAGAAACTACAAACTACATGTACAGCAGCGCGGTGGCCGCTATGCTGTGTCAAAAGGTAAGAATTCATTCTTATAAGTTGATTTAGAAAAATAATAACAACTGTGTTTGTAAACTAACGTAATGCATTAAATCACTCAGACCAGGAAACCTCTCATAACGTCGTAGTCCCACTATCCACCGCCTTAATTGTAACTGGATGTGAAAATCTATTCTCATTTAGTTTCATCAATACGTAACCACAAAGTATATTTTCCTATTTCTCGTCAATCCTGAAATAGACTTTCCGAGTCTATTGCAATCGCTCTTTATTTTATCTTCATGATAATATTCATGCACGTCTTGTGCCATTATCGGCTGAGAAGCTACCCCGCTCCAATGGCCCAAATCAAATTAAAGATCTAAACTAATTACAAGTTATTGCCTCACAGTCTCAGTTCTTCTGTAAAATTAAATCAAATCATTACATCAAACCAATTTTTTTTATAAACTTGGTGAAATCGCTCCTTGAGTATTTTGAGTCTGCAAGGCAAAAGTAACCTGGCACAAATTAAGTCCCACTACGAACAAGAATTTTGCTCATTTTAAAACTCTTCGTTAGAAGAGATCCACGTGACCTCCCAGTGGAAAGAACTAATGTAATATGTGAACTTGAAATCCATGCCATGCTCATATAAAATCAGTCTGGCACAAAAAACGTGTTCACAAGACGGTTGTACTGAAGTCGCACTTCGGGAACAGCTCACTTTCAGATGCCGTCTGTTGGTCTAGTACTTAACTACTTTAATATATCTTGACACGTTGACTACGATTGGGCGTGATGTAAAGTTGGTTTGGTTAGGTTGTAAAAAACAGACTGGTAAAATCGATTTGTTTGCTTGAATAAGCTTCCGTCCTTCGTAGATAATGTGCAAAATTTAAGTGCTCAATAATATTTTCATAGTGTGATAAAATTCCTTCAAAAAAGGTCGAAAAATGGTTTTAAATGTTATGCATTTACATTGGTGCGTGTATGAACGATTTGCCTAGTTTTACACATTTGTCCCACTCCGTGGTCAAAGTGTTAAACAATGCATACAAAATCCCATATTAATATCTTTGTACCCCATCATTTTAGGGATTCGTCAGCTAATCCAATTCTCAAGGTAAATATTTACAATTTGAGAGCCCATACAGATAACTTGTTTGAAACCCTCTCCAATGAGCCCATCCGAGAAAAATCTCACTTCAAATTCAGGGGCCATTTTCGTCTCCCGACGTAAAACACTGACCTTTCAAAGTAATATTAACATTTCTTTTCCCCAATTTTTTCATTTATTCTGGAGCAGGGAAGTTTTTTTTGAGAACTGAACGAGTGCAATTCCGCTTCCCTAGGTTCTTGGTCCAGCATTGTCGGTAGCTCTTCACATAATTGCCAAATGAGCCATGAACAGCCTAATGACTGGGTCGATGCCTGGGAAGCTCCGAGTCGGGCCAGCTACTGGCACCTCCATTATTTAAAAAGCTCAAATTTGCCGTCTCTCTCATTTCAAACTGAAGGTCTGGACAATTCACTCTGAAATTAATAATAGATGTTGAAATTGAGATAAGCTTCAGCTGCGGTAAGAAACGAAGCTCATGAATTGATACCATTATGAGACCGATAAAGGGCTCTGTGAAAGATAATTCCATTTAAGAGTTTGTAAAACGGGGGTATCACACATTAACATAATAACTAACTTTGTGATAGGTTTGATGCAAAAATTGTGTCAATTACTAGACGTTAAAATCACTACTACATTTATTCTTTTCTTACGAACAACGCTTCGGAAAACAAAAAATGTACGAGTTAAGTCAGCGTTCATTCCTGTCTTCAAACAACGAAGGACAGACAACTAGAAATTTAATTAATATTAGCTCGACAGTTGAGAACATTTCAACTGTACTAAAAAATATTAGGTTGTTTGTCAAATTGTAGAAGAATCCTTTCGCCTGAAATAATCTTGTTCTTTCTCAGTCACAACTGAAGTGATTTATTTACTTGGGATAAATCAACAACGAAAAGTTTTCTTCCTCGTAGTGAAATCGGGAAATTTAGCTGCTAATCAACTGGATATCTAAAGAAATATCAAACTTGTTGAACTTTTGAAGTGCAGTTTGTGTCCGGTCGAAACGTTTGATAATTTCTGAAAGCGCAGATTTTTCACAAATGATGGGTGAGATTCTGCACTGCGTAGGCACTTCAAAATTAGTGCTATTGTATATTCATATGATTTGTATTGACTCATTCACGTCAAGTTCAAAAGAACGGCCTAATATGGACAAAGTATAGCAATAAAAAATATCATATTTCCAAATCAAATTTTTTATAAAATGACAATTGTTTTAAATCATGTACTACATTATCAACCGAATGAATAACTTCAAACACAATCCACAATAACGTAAAAACATCAAAACACCGAACAACGCAAAACGGACCATCTCGACCGTCCGTCATCCAACGCGTAACTCCCACATTGACCTCCACTTTTGAAAGCTATGAGCTATTTCCTGCTCCTCTACTTGTAGCTAAAAACCTCAGGGCTGCACTTAAAATGATATTTGACCGTATGACCGCCTTCAGGATAAGTGCAAGTTTAGTTGCATTTGAAGAAAAAATTTAAGTCTTGGATTACTTTAACTGTGAACATTGTACTCTTGCATACTAACTTCGTCATTAAACGTTGTTGGACTAGAATGTCATCCACCAGGTTACACATGTATCAAAAATTTCAATTCATTTGAACTAAATTTGAAAAATAAAATTCAACTCTTGAAATAGTAGTGTTTTAACTCGTTTATGTCGTAACATCATCATAGGGCTAACATCTGTTTGAGTCCTAAATACTAGATAATCAACAGCTGCCTCGAAAGATACATCAGAAAGTATATGCAATCAAAAAAGTATGTATCTATACTGACTGCGATATACCAGCTTACATTTCTCTTTATTTATTCTAATTTTTTACTTGACCAGAGAGCTGCGACTTGATCAGAAAGTTTCGACTTTATCAAAGTGAAAGCTTGAAAAGTATGAAAGTAATTTCAAATCGTCTAATTATTGGAGAAATTGAAATTGTTTTAGTCTAAGTGCGTAGTTCTTTGTTCTTTTCAAGCGGTATAATGTCTTTATTAGCATGTTTTTTTACAATCCTTTTTCTTCATTCCCCTTTCAAAAATCTTTTCAGCCAACACTATTAACGTAGGATATTTTTAAATTGGTTTTGTGGTAACGTATTGTACGTAGTTGGTAACTTGGTACACGCTTACTTCTACGTTTTTGGTTAAATGTACACAGGAAAAGCTATTTTCGAATTTCTGAACGATTGATCTTTTGTTTTAAGATTTGTTTTCTTCTCTTACTCTCTCAACAACTTCGATACCTTTCGTAGAAATGTGAAGATCATAGTTAATGTTAAGGGAAACTGCCATTCAAGTCATTAGTTGTATAATTTTCAAAGTACTCACCTTCTGATTTTTGTTACCAGTGTTTATAAGCCTTTTCAAAACCAAGGAAATACATTGTTATGTTTTCTTTTGGATTTTATCCACTGAGATAAACTTTATATTACTTATTATGTTACAGCTACCACCAACTAAAGACCTTTTAAGTAGAACATTTACTAAATCTATGTCGTCCAATGTTTTCTGTCTCGACTCTACCAAACTCCGTCACAGACGACGATAATTATCGCGATATTGCTTTTATTTTGGGAATCTCTTTGAATTTTGTAGCGTTTCGAATTTTGTAGAGTTTGAAACAAAATTTTTCGTGACAGTACGAGCAGTAGCAATAATTACACATAGATAAATATTTAAACGGCACCTCATGACGAAGATTTTAAAACCGTACCATCCTTTAATTTGTACTCCGTACTGCCCTGTTGATTTATTTTAACATGTGTTATGTGTTGTGCGTAACCTTTAAGAATGACGTTAAGATCATATCCCTTGTTTATAAATAAATGCAGATACCCTTGCTAGGAACTGAGAACTTGACAGTTTCAGGGATGAAGTGGTAATTTGTTGTACGGAGGCGCATAAGTCGAAGATCGCTCGCTATATGTTGAGTTAGTGGAATAATTCAAGTATTATTTTGCAGTTGCAGTTTTTGCTCATTTTGGTATGTCTTTAAGTTGAATGTGTGTACGAATAATTAAAATGTGGTAAAATTTTCCCCTACTATAGTACAATTTGTGATAATTTTATGTAAACTTTTGTCGTTTCACAAAAATATTAAAACAATTGAGTCACAGCCTCCATGCACGGTTAAATTTTCCACAAGAAAAAGCCTGACTTTAAGTGACTCTCCAACGGTTAAAATTTCTACCGCTGTTCGTCCTTTAAAATCTGTTATAAAAATATGATGAACATTCAAACTTAGAGAACGGATTATGATTTAATTAAAAGAAGTTGGAATATAAACGACGTCCACTAATAGTGAGTGAAAATATTTTATAATTTCCTGAAATTTATGAATAAATTTATTTTTAATTTTCTGTTTTTTTTTCAACAGAATAGTAAATGACGCATAATATTTTTTCATGGAGTACTACAGAACTTATCCTACTCGTAAACTGATTCTAACGTGTAATTCAAACACTTAAACTTCGAGTATGATTTGCATCTTTTCTAACGATACTGTACACAAGCAATACTTAAAAGTAGAAAATTCACAAACCAAATGAGTCCATTTGTCTTTCTTAATTGTGAAAATTTGTATGCAAGAATTCTTGAAAGCAGTAAAGTAATATTCATGTAAATTAATACAATGAATAAGTGATCATCTTGAATTTATTTAGCTTTCCCTACATTTTTACTTTTACTACGCTTTTTTGTAAAAAAATACAGTTTATGTATTCAATCTTGTTATGTTAAATGCAGCAACTTTACGCTTATTTATCTCTAAATGGAAATGCACGTGCAGTACCATGTAGATGTGATTTTGTCTTAGTTGGTTTGTGTGTTTTGTAGGATCTCCACTCGCCAATGACTATGACTTCATCTGACTGATAAGGAGGTACTGCCCTTATATGTCACGGGCTTAGAACCTTTCCACAACTTGGTGTAACCAAAGAGATAGAAGCCTCATAATTTTTTAAGCTTTCCAACAAACAGGAATGGCGGAGCAAAAAAGAAACACTTGAGGGTGGGTGCTACACACTAACTCGATAAATAAATACCACTCCCTTGTAAGATACAAGGGTTTTTAAGGCTATAAACCACCAAGCTCTAGATTTTCAGTTTCGCGGTTTCTTAACTCGGAATGTTTTTCTTTAGATTATGCTGTAAGAGTATAGATCGTTTAGGACCCTGAAGTTAACTGTAGCGAGAAAAAAATTATCAAGAAATTGTTGAAATGTCCCTAATTTCATTCACGCTTTAAAAAAATGGATTCTTAAGTTAAAAGACCATACAACCAATACCTCCCACATAAATATAGGAGACACTAATAAAACACCTCACGGTCAGAAAACGGTGAAACAAATACTGGTAGTCGAAGATAACAGGAAAAAAATAAACATCTTCTTCTACTTTGCGGACAAGGTTATTTAATTTTCGAGAAATGTCCTAGAGAGTAAGCCGGTTGCAATAACCTTAATTACTCAGAAACATTTTCCCAATTTCTTCCGAGCTTAATATTGATACTAATACCATGACGGTCGCTGGAGAAAGACGCCAAGAAATTATTAGAATATATATTGAATATTGAATCTGAATTTGAATTTTGCGGTGTTTTTTATTTCTGCTTCTTACTTCACTGGTATTGCTCCTTAAAATATTAATAAATATTTAATTTAAATTTTCAACATTATTTTGATAATAATGACCTCAACAGTTCGATATCTTTATGAATAATTCGATATTCTTTTCTTATATGCTTTCTCAGTAGAAATTTAGCTTCCTTTCCAGTGGTTAAGTGCTTTAACGAGATGAAACCAAATTACAATATCATTATTGATCATGGTTTAATGCTTGATAATTATTGTTATGGCCCTATTATCTCCATTTCAGAACGAATATTTCTAAGGAATGTTAGCGTATTTCAGTAGCAATCTGTAGCTATTACTCCTATTTTACTTTGGGTATTCCGCTCAGTTCTCATCAAATGAACGCGCAGGAAGCTATTAGGATAGAGAACTTAATATCTATTCGAATGACAATAGTCGTAGATGATAAAGTTTATAATTCAATTTTATGGATATATGGCCACAATGCTTGAACTCGTTTCTTTGCCTTTCCTAGTAAGGAAAAACTCCTAGTTTTCCTAGCTTGTGTAATTCAGACATGCTCATTATACTCAGCACTCTACAAGTATTATACTTTGACAAAACGTATCTCTATTCATAGTAGCCAATAGCGATAGTATCAGTTAGTCGAAACTAAACAACTACGAAACCTTCTTCCAGGTTCCAATAACATAACTAAATTGCACAAATATAAGCATACTACACTCTAAAATTTCAAACTGAGAGCGTTTCAGAGACTGACCTGTACCCCCTACTCCTCCTTTCTCTCACTGTCGGCAAGCGCTCGCTCAGCTGTCACTCTCGCAACATTAACGTCGTCGAACAGCTGATGGGCGGCGGTCGAGTGAAGTGATATGGCACTAGAGCGTCGTCCTGTCGATCCAACGCTTGTTCAAGTTTTTGCTGACTGCCGCTAATTCCCTGCATACACGGGTGACAGTTGTACATGACGGAAAAAATGCTTCTCAAGGCAAGCGAAACAGCAGTGTAGCCATGGGATTTGTTGCATTTAATCCTTTCATTATTAGTGGCCTTCGTTGACCATCAGTATTGCTCGGGCTTTCTTCAACTGTAAGCTAATAGTCAATAGTTGAGGTATTTTTAACTTCACCTCGAACGTTAGTCCTTCAGAAGCCACAGCCAAAATGCGACGATGTGAGATTTGGTCAAATTTTACTTCTGCAATTAGCTTTTAGATGCACAGGATGACCAGCAAATATTTGAATTTAATGTCAAATAAATATTTAGAACTCAAGTTGTTCCTGTATATGATAGCCTAAAACATTGAGCCCAACCAATCATGAGTTGAATATTAATACAAAGCGGTGAAAGCTTTACATTACTGATATTTTCTTCGTGCGTCACGGTTTGAAAACTGATCGACCGTTACCTGAAGTATACTTACCCCTTTAAATGAATGGCATGGCCCAACTGGTGAAAAACTCACATAATTTTAATACACAACAAACTTGAATGATAGCTAATTTTCTATTATGCTTTGTAGCATAAATTTTACACCGAAGCATACGAGCATTAGATTTACCTACAAATAGCGAAATATCGTCAAAGAGCCAACATCATTCGAACGTTTCCGGGCTTCAATACACAATATCAGAAATTTAATATATACTTTAAAATTTATAACTAGCGTACTTACGAACCTAAATATTTCCGTATACTCTCGAAAATGTTAACCCCTCGCTTTTCTACCAGAAAAACATGGTCGGGCTAACTGCCTTGTTATTCAGCTAGGGCTTAGAGCTCTCTGAGAGCTGCTGGGATTAAAAGAGCTGCTCCTCAAAAAACTAAAAGAGCGTACCAAAAATACTGAGAACCAACGCGATACTCATCTAGGATCCAAGTGACAGGCGCGCTGCGGTGTTGCCAACTACCGCTCCCTCGCTAGCGCAACATTTTTCATTATTTTTCTTGATCACCTCAAAGTTGCAAGCATCTTCGTAGCTTGTATTCGGTTTGCTACTCGAGAGTCATTTGTTCATGCCATCACTCCCCAATATACTATTATAAACGGGTTTTGGACGATATTCATGGTGTAATTTGAACTGCAATTTTGTACGACCGACTATCGAGGTTTCTGAGGCGGACCTTAAAGCGTAAAGGTGAAAATAGAGGAGAGGGTGACGGTCGATTTGCGATTTTCGCCTCTATCGTCTTATTCCTTTAGGACAGCAGTGTGTGCCACGTTTTGGTGGTCAGATCCTTCCAAACGAAAGTCTGCGTTGGACGCTGTAATGAGATAGCAGGAGCTTGTCGTTCCCCAAGCCTTCGTTGCCTTTGGCCTGGACTTGACTGGTTGGTCGGACGACTGCTCGCTCGGTCGTTCGTTCCAGCTAGAGCTCCACCGCCGCAAACATAACTCGTCCAGCCAGTTTTAGACTTTGCGTCACCTAGCCATGGAGAAACTCGCCGTAAATTGCACGTGGATGAAACCACAACGATACATGGCTTATTTATGCATCGATGTTCTTCAAAACTACGTTCTGAATTACAAGTTCTTATTGTCAGGCTTGGTAGTTATGATTTTGAAACATTCTTGCAGTATAAATTCAAAGGAGGGTTGCGCGTTGTTAATGTGTCAATTAAAAGTAGGTTCCTCGGTAAAATGAAAATATACTGTATGTGTGGCGTAGATTTTTTTAATTTGAATGCAAGACATACTCGTTCTACTCTAAAACTGCATTACTTCTATTTTTACAATATCACACAAGTAGCAAATAATAAAGCATATATTTAACACATGTAAATAATGCATTATATATACTTAATTATGTATATTCAAATACTATAAAATGTAAAATTTTAATCTACATTACCTGTTCTCCATAGTACGGCAAAAATTCAATTATGCCACAATTTTTCATGGCAACATCACTAAATACACTACATTATTGCTAAGGTTGTTTTAATGTATTCTATCACTGTGTTGAACGTTGTGTTTTCTGAGTGGGATAATTATTTTAGATTGGTGGTGTTTTTAGACTGAAGTACTGTGTACAAATGCTAATTTATACTTAACAGCTGATGGAATGGAGTTGACTTTGACTACCGTGTTGCTCGACACCTCAGCTTATAACTTTGTTTCATACTGATAACTTAATCAGTTTAAAATTAATTATTACTCACTATTGCGCGCAAGTCGCAACTTAGCCGACTGGCTGAAGGGTTTCAGATGTAAGATTTGGTTGAGATGAAAATAAAACAATGACAAATCATTTTCATTTGTCAATGAACTGCCCTTCGCTACTGCAAGTCCACGACGCTGACTAGATGAACTACCGACCTTTCGAAATGTGAGCGACTGTTGAAATAGAAATTGTACTATGTATAATCTAATTTCCTCGATTTTTGTGCTAGCATGAAGAATTCAATGCAGTCATTGTGACTGTATTTCAAACAGTCATTGCATCGGTAAGTTAAGTAAATAAATAATACGTACGCACGTATTGTTTTAAAATTATCGTTTCTCAGTTTACTCTCAACAACATAGGCGCCAAAAAAACCTTCAGTGAATAAAAACGTGCAACCACCCTCATATCAAGAAAAAAGCCATTTTAATTAATTTGTAATGAAAGTATTTACAGCTCCGCTTGAAGCTGTTTTGTTGGAAGTTTGATCATAGCAGTTTATGAGAAAATGTAAGATTAAAGAAAATCGTGTGAGGTGCTTCCACATTCTAAACTAACATTCTGTTTGGGTCCAAAGGCTGTAGAGCAGGTTTCAGATTAGCCGCAATTGATAGAGCTGAGCTTCAAATTAGGCGTAATATAGCAACCGGTACACCATAAATTACTTTTTTATGACACTTCACCTAATGCAACGATATTGGTCAGTAACCCACACGAACATTATTGTAAGCCACCTAAAGATAAATGCGATGTTTTGAAATGAATAACGTGCGTTCCACACGAACATTATTTTAAGCCACCTTCACACAATAAATGCGAAGTTTTGAAATAAAACGCGGGAATTATTGGACCATTTATTAATTAAACAATTTGTTTAATTCAATTCAGTTTTTAAAACTAAATAAAAAATAGCGCTTGTTAATATTTGTTCCGTATTTTAAACTCCTTCATTTCGAGGTAATGTCATTCAAAGAACTTTAAAAATGGACATATTTACTACAAGCATCTAAATTCTTACCATGTACTCTTTCCTGAAAAGCTAAAAGGAAAATTCGTCTTATTTTAACGGTCCTTCGAAAATTCGAAAGCGTAAATTTATCTTCCATTGAATGATTCGTTCGCTTCTGCAGCCATTCTATAGTTGTCATCAGTAACAACACTGTCGGTGAGCGTCCAGTTTCTGATTGCCTTTGTCCTAGTCGGCAGGTGGAAAAAAACACCAGCGCTGCAATCAAGCTTCTGTTGGTTGCGCGCTGTTGAACACTTCTTAAACCGGTTCAGCCCAATAAGTCTTGCTGCATTTAACGATAATACCCCGTTAGCAAATGCAAACTGTTCCTCGTTTTATTGCTCTATTGTTACCCTTTTGATCAGTCGGAATTATTGTATGCAATTTTTACTATGGAATTGAGCGTTGAGACTTGTCAATAGCCTACTTGACCATTAAAAAAAATATTACTGAAACTCTAATCAAAACCATATCTCCAGTGGTCAAACAAAGTGACAGCTTCCAAGAGCAGAATATACTATAATTTCATCGATGAAATTAGATTTTTTAATTAGAATATCTGTTGTGTCCACTACGGTAGTAATGCAGGGATTATATGTAGAACCTCAGGGGATGGGAACAGTTCATGCCGACCATTATAGGTATACTGGAGTTTATTTGTTATTATCGTGCTGATTTGCTCGTGGTGTAGGTTTCTCTCAAATTAAATTATGAGTAATTCATTCTTTTCTTCCTTCTCTCCTCCCCTAATTTTTACTTGTGTGATTTGTTATTTTCCATTTGAAAAAACTATTTTCTACATTTTACCCTTAATGATTTATTTTAAAAGTAAGCGTGTCTTCGAAGTGTTGTAACACCAAATAGTATTTCACCATAAATGATCGAAAGACTTTTCAAAGTATCCCGATGTAAATTAATTCAGAGTTGGCGTTTTCAATGTGGTCTCCTTCGCAACGTTTTAGTCTTTTTCGAGTTCTACCCATCCCTGCTCCGTTCTTTCATTCATAAAATCTTTACGATGAAACTTGCGAGCCAATGAGCCCTGCTGATGCTAGAGTGAATTTATATATATAGCATGGCAGTTGTAGGAACTTCGAGCGCAAGAGAGAGGGGGCAGAACTCCCCTCTCAAAGTTTGCTTTGCTTGTGTCACGTAAGGCGCGCACCATGGACCTTGATGTGAGAGACCAGTTTTAGTCGCCAACAAGTAGCTCATTCCAAAATTCGGTTATACAGTAATTTCTCAACAGGTTTTTAGCTCACATTTAGAAGTATAGATCTCTTAACTCTTTGTATATATGAATGCTAATGATAGATTATTACCTAGTTTTGAAAGATAAACACTGCTACTTGAACTTTCTTCAGCTGCCATATTTTGAAATATGTAATCAATTTCATACGAGTTAACTATGGAAACCTTTTCTGATGTTTTAAGCTTATGTAAAATACCGTACGTACTACTTTTTAACACTTCAACGTTGTCATGAGAAACGTACAGAAAGAAGACTTGCACGACCAAAGCGTTGCAGGCGCAACAAACATTAGCTTCCACCCCTCCTTACCTTAGCTCTTTATGTCCACAACTCATGAAAAAAGTCGGAGAAAAATCAAATACTACGCCGGAGTAACGGAAGACTGAATGAAAAAAAATCTCCGAAAAAAAGCTGAACCTAAAAACGGAAAGTATCATCAGTCTTGAAGACATGAAAAAAAGTGTCGGTCAATGTCAAGGTGTAGAGTAGGGGTTTCATTTGTTTTTTGGTGAGAGTGAAGGTGGTTTTAGGCATTTGTAATTGGTCCAAAGAAAGAGAAGTGTTAGCCACAGTATCTTTGGTAACCGGAAAGGCCTAATAAGGAATTGATTTACACATTCATCATTTTCTTCATATTTCCATGCTAGTAATAAAAAGCAACAATTTACCCGTTCAATTTATAATCACAGTACAGGCCAAAACAGAGAATCTGATTTCAGTTTTTAAAAAAATGTAACGGATGACATCCTTTAAGCTTCCATTTGAACTATTGTAATATGATTTGCAAAGAATAAATAACAAGAACTTCCTATTTTCACTACAGCGCAACGATTTGAATTGGCGCTCGTTTTACACACAGATCCCCCAACATCGTGATTTACGTCCACGTTCAGCTCACGCAAGTAACTTTCCGCGGACGCTTCATTTTAGTGCCCTCTTATCATTATTTTTACGACACGGGATAGGCCATGAGTGGGATATTTTTGCTCCGTTTATATCATCCTGGAGCATAGGTAATGGGGCCTTTATGGCCCCGTTTTCTGTTTTACGACAGCTTTTCAGCTCAAGTTTTTTAGAACCTGCCGTTGCTTTGTACAGTTTATCCAAATGATTCGACATGTTCGTTCCATCATTCTCCTACTTGTTTACCTTTGCATTTACAAAAAAAAAATCAGTTTATATTTTCAGGTGTATCCGTCATGTACTTGATGTTGATCCAAGGATTATGCATTGACTGTTATATCGCACAATGCTGATAACTTAACGAATTTTGTTTCTCAATTAAGTTCAAATCAATTCAAACGCCCGATTCTTCTTCCAATCCATAATGCATTCGATAATATGAACTATTGAACTTTTGAGTTATATTTACTTGAGCATGGTTCGTTGTAAATTTGTACAAGTAACACTTTAAGCCTCTCTCAGTTTATTTAATAATTTCATTGGAGACGAACGAGATTTGGATTTGTGTCTCAGGTTTTAGATGAAAAAGTTATTGTTGAGAGAAATGGATTTTAGAAAGTCGGAATCCTCAGGTCATCCAGAGTTCAAACGACGACTCATTTGTTCTCATAAAATGTTCCTGATCATCTTGTTTGCGTGTAGCATGTATGGAATACGAATAAAATAGCATAAATTTTATGTTAATGAAACACTAACCACCAGAATCAATCAGGAAAAAGGTTCAATGCCAAAAACGTACATTTTTATTATTCTCTTGCGAGGGTGTTTTTCTATCCTTTGAATTTAGAAGTGCTTATGCGACGAAGTCGTTGACCGCGATAGCAGGATCAATGCTACGCAAGCCGTACATCACTGATATCGTTATTCCCGTCTGAAATTCAACTCTAGCCAGTAACGTCATCATAGCAGATCAGTCATTCGTTTTTTATTTATACAGACAACGTTATTATGTGGTCAGTCAAGTTTTAGTACTATTTAGTCACTAGGCAGCAAAAACCATAACCTCCAAATGAAGTTTCCAAAGAAGTTTCCATCTTTCTATTATTTGCATTTGATGAAGCTGAGCTCTTCATTTCCTACGAACACTTAAGAATAAAGTTAAGCGCTTTTGTCAAGGACAGGTTTTTGCATCATTCTTAGGTGCATAGCGTTCGAAGTCAACGTTTGTTCAGTGGCACTGCCTGATCGGTGCGTCAGAGGCCTTATCTAAATTTTATGACATGGCGAAGAACAGATCGTAAGATGCGGTTGGTGTGGGAAGGAATCGCTTTGCAGCTCAGGCCTTTGCTGTCATCATTGTGTTGACAACTTCGGGGGAATGACAGTTTCATCTGTTGTAATTTAATTCAGCTTGTGGAATGAACTCCGAGAAACTTTAAAAATGACAGCCAAATAGAATAACTCTATCTCTGTTATTTATGATAAATACTCGTTTCAGTTCATCAATAAGAGATTGACAGTTTTGGACTCGATTAAAAAACAGCAACTTTACGACACAGAAGAAGTATTTTCATCGTACCACTGATATTTTTCTGACAAAACAAGTTCAGACGTCTTAAGAGAATGTAAAAAACCCTCCTAATCTAATGTTGAAGGCTAGGCAGGGCGCCAGGCAGCCAGGGAAGAATTAGAGAGGGAGAGAGTGAGAGGGTTGGGTTGAGCTGCTACATCTTCAGCACGCAACTCTAGGATGGCGAATATATGATTAAAATGTAATCATGACAATCAGAGATCTTGCAGAAATGGAGAAGATATTAAAGCATTAAATAGACAGTTTACTGAACAAAAAGGACTGTAGTTTTCTTCAAACAAGGGGATCAATTTGAGCCTAAATTTTAGATACCAATTTTACATTAGTTTTGGATACTAAATAAAACATTAGCTGACGTGGAGACGAATATATGTTGTATGTGTTGTACCTATAGCTACACAGAGAGTAATTAGGCTCAGTAAAAAAATTGGCCAGCTGTTTTCTTAGTATTATCATTTAGATGATGGCTCAGCTAAGGCAAAATGGCTCTTATCATTATTACTATTATGGTGGTGGTGCGGCGAGTAAGCAAGCCTGATGGGCCGGTTGTTGGGAACGGATAGACAGTCCATGTGAGACCATGTACCGTCGCTTCGCAGCCTCGCGCGATGGCTGGAGCTCAGATCCCACGCCTCACACATGCCGATCGCACCATCGGCCAAACGCTTACCAAATGCCGCCATACGTTCAACTTTTAATAAATCTTAGACAAATTTACTGTCAAATTTTTGTACAAATTTTGCTCATGCACGTAACAGATCATTGTTTGATAAAGTTAAGGTGATAAAAGAAATAATTAATAAGCAACGGCACCCAATAAATTGTTTGTTCTTTGTGTTTAGGTTGGCTTCCACCTTTCATGCACCACTAACATGCTTCGTAGAAAAATATGTGATGAAAAACATGCGTTTTCAAAGGAGGACTCTCAACTAGTAAGCCATAAAAAGAAGAACTTGAAAGCGAGGGACAGCGCTGCTTGACGAATTTTAAGTTAACATATTCACAGTTCTGCAATATTTTTCTCTAGTGAACGTATGAAAGGCCAGATGGGAGAGGGAGAAGAGGGTTGGTCGGGAGAGAGCCCATGATATATAGCCGATATGGAGGAAAAACTTCCCGTAGGGTTTTGTGTTCAAGATGAAATAAAGTCTAACTTGATGCATGTCTGTATATTTTTGAAGGATTAAAGTGTTAATTTCATTGAACACTTATACTTATTCCTACTTCATGGTGCATAGAAAAATCTAATTTAAATTTAGTTTTATTTAGTTCTCTTGTGCTTCTAAAATAAAGAATTAAAATCGACTTAGAACCTAATTTTTTGGCTCCGTATAAAACAATCTAAGTTCTGAATCTTGGAGCAGATTATGTAACAACACAACCCATTACGTGAATTAATCACTTTTTATTTTGAACCGTAAGCTTTTTACATTTCTTGTTACTCCATACGGTTATCTCCATTCTTAAAGAAAGTATCTGAGCGAGCTCATCGTTGAATAAATTACATGAATAACACTATTCAGGTTTAAGGAGCTTTGCGGAGCTCGGTTGATGTAGGTGTCCAGTCCAAGTTAAGAGAACGAGTGGAAAGAAATAGCAGCTCCTGTTTTCTTTTCCCCCAGTTTCCTTTAATTTAGAGCGGAATGGAGCGCCTGCTAATTAATCCTCTTGCCGGGCACGTTTTGGCGCGAAAGGGAGGGGGAGAGATCGAGCGAACGGAGGAGGGGGGAAGCTGTGTAATGGATGGAGGCAGCCATGACGGTCGGTAAGTTGGAGCTAAAATATGAGAGGAACGGAGGACGAGAACGGATTATAAAATGATGAGGAAACAAGCGCTTCAGTGACGCATTGTCTGACAGCTGACGGAAAGGTGAAACAGCGGAATAGCTTCAAACAAGCTAAAGATACGCGAGGGGACTAGGTGACAAAAGCCAAAAGTTCACGATTTATTTTTTGTGCACAAATCGCAGTGAGTTAGCTGACCTTCAAATTATCTCTTTTAGGGTCAACTAGTGTTTCACCAATAATATTTACGTTTTGGAGTCACTAGCTCAGTCTCGTATCATTATTACAATTTAATACTCTGATCTTCCCCAAATTTTAAAGTGGCCGTGTGCTAAATTAAGAGTTTTTAATGAGTCATAGAAAATTATTTTACGGAACTGAGAAGAGAGAACGATGTTGTGAGTCTCGTTGTAGCCTAGTGAATACGAGCGCATCTTTTCATTATAATAAGTTGCTCGTACTGAGGAATCTGTAATTTGAGGCTCATGTGTTAATTGCCCGCCCCCATAGACATAGCTCACGTACCTCATGAATGTAATTAGTAAATGGTTCTTCTTGCTCCCAACACTAATGTAAATTATAAAACAGTATAGAACTTCGTCAGATAAATTAACGCTCGAATGCATAACGTATTTTGTTTGTAGATAGCAACTCAAAGAACATTTTCGTCGATACAAACAAATGAAGCATATTATGCAGGACTTACAGAAATAAAACAACGAAATTGTAAATAATTGTAAAATGACACGTAGAAGGTTATTTAAAATGTATTTGGTCGTGTGTAATGAGGTAAAATGATACGTAAAAGTTAATCAAAAATATATTTGGTCATGCGTGGAGTAATTCATTTTATCCCTTAGTGATCTCCTCCTCCCTCTTCAATCTATAAAAGGACAAATAAGCATCGTGTTGAACGGACGACCTTAGGACTCAAGCAGGACGTGCGTGTTCCCATCACCAATAACACAGGAGCGAATAAGTATGATTAAGGATTAAAATTGTCAAATGTGTAACATTAGCGGTCAGTAACCCTAGGAAACCTTGACATTCACCTGCACGTAGTGATTTTGCTTGCAGTGCGTAATAATTATTCAGAGTAGAAAGATACCTTAACTGGAGGAGCGACACCTAATTTTCCAGCGCATAATTTTTTTGTTCCGTGAAGAATGTGCAACCTTATTAATGCCGCACGTTAGAGTACAGATTTGTTCCCGTGAGAGCAAAATGTGAATCGATTTTAGTTGATGCTCCCAATTTTGTAATCGACCTTAGTTGAGTTGTATTATTCCGAATGGTTCTGATAAATGAATTACTTTATATTGAACATATTATAGTGAAGAGGAGCGAATTTCATTATATTATACAGTATAGACTGATTTTAAATTTTAGTTTCCAAAATTGAGACTGATTTCTCTTTGCAGTTTCCCAGAACAGCTAATTGAAAGTGATACACCCGTCTACATTTTTACAAATCCTGTAATGCCGCCCGCACATTGTGCCCGATTGGGCTATCTCTTATAATGTTAATATGTATTAAACGATAAGTCGTGGGTGAAGAATCCCATAAAAGACATGACTGTATTGGGAATGACTTCATCGAGCGGCTGGGCATGGTGAGGTTAACTATGCCTTCGTTGCCTGTGTTATTAATAATCATTTAGTGTGTAATTTATTCACATGAAAATGACAACCGTATTCTGTTGTTGTTTTGTATTAACGCAATATGAATACAATATCTTACAATTGAAGGACGTAGCCTACAGCTAGCAGCGAAATTATTAGCAAACTTACTGATGCTCAATAGTTTTAGGCATATTTATAAAAAAATTAACTTTCTTATTTTTCTAAATTTTGTGTCGTTGGCGATATTATATCCGAATACTATGTGGACTAGCTGTTTTTTATGTTATCCAGTAATCAAATTATTTTTTGAAATAATTCATTTACAACTTTTTTATTAACTGGGAGGAAACGGCCGGAGAGACTGAATATTTTGTGTAACGTCAGTTCTTTGTTATACTGCGGTCTCATCCCTTAATTGTGAGACCTGCATGCAGTAGTCGAAAAACACTCTCTGAACGCAATCACTTCTTGCTGTGAGGACATTTTCTGTAGAATTGCTTCAAGTAAGAAAAATGGGAAATGAAAATCTAAGTGTAGACTTTCTACGTTGAATCTAAATGAAAATTTACGTTGATTTAATTAAAATGAATGATTCCTAAGACGATGTAAAACACAACAAAACTATGAGGTGTATTATCAATGCTCGTGCATACTTGGGAATTGAAGAGTAGTCATTTCGCAAACTTATGGAAACAATGCAAGGTAAAAGTTGCGGTGCACCTCAATACCTTCCACAAGTATCGGTCTCGATTGGAAAGTTTCTTAACATACAATAGGTCTACTGAAGTTGGGAAGACCGCTTAGCTGACTTGCGTAGAAATTGCTTTGATATAGCCTGATTACATGGTTTACTTCCAGATTACATGGTCGAATTTTTTTGACCTCACAACAGGACACCAATTGTCTTTCCTTGTGAGATTTACGTAAAAATAATTATTTACGGTTTCATTCCCAAAATGAATGTTGTATTTATTTAAGGCAGCAGTAACATTTGGAGCATTTTTACAATATCCTTAAGTTGCTTTTGCCAGCGGCAGCACCACGTGCAGAGGTGTAGTTCAGTTATTGTTCCCGCACGAGTAAAGCGAATGAAGCTGTTATTTTTACTTTACATTTTACTGCACGATTACTGTACAAAGTTAATGAGTTTGTAAAATTTTAAAATTTAAAACCCTAAATGAAAAAAGCCCTGTGAAATTTTCTGCTGAATTTTCAAGGGCATTATTTCAGGTAACACAATTGACACTGTGGAGATAAAAAGAGATAACAGGGCAACGTTGATTTTTAATCCTTGAGTAGGTGTAGCAGGGTGCAGTTTTCCAGTAATTAAATGCTAAGTAACATTATTGATGCACGACAGCTCGTTTCACTGATTGAAAAAGAAATTACTTTTAGACTTCTATGGTGGCGATAAGAGTTTGAGTAGCATGTACCACTTAAGTAATCATGGCCCCACGACTTCACAACCGTACAGGGCCGAGCGTGACGGTTAATTTGTGACGTTCGATCTGAACGTGATAATGAAAGATTAACAGCAATGAAATCTAGTCATAGAGCAGATTCATGATGGAAAGAAAAAGGGGCTATTTTAGGAGTTCTCATTCCAACGAGAACGATGAGGTGTGGTCTTATTATCATGTTATTGATGATAGAGCACGTACCATTTGAAATTATAAATGCTGCCGAAATTGAAAGATGGCCGCTTTTTCCTCAGGTGATTTTCTTGGGAGATTCTTCCAGTGAATTTGATTTCTAGAACTCTTCTCCTTTTTCATAGCAACATTCAAATCTACTCATGTTAGCTTTTCCTGATAACAAATTTCAGTGAATGAGTACTCATTTGCTGATATTATCAGGCTCGTACTCATTCGCTTCTCAAATGCTTATAAATGCTTTGAGTTAGTTTATGGAGTGGTCGTCCCCCTCTCTTAGATTTTGAGGAGGCAGGTAGGTCGTGATGAATGTATGGCGATATGCTGCAGTGCAGCTCTCTCACCAGATCGATATAACGAACGCAAAACGCGAGGGAATCCAGCGTCGCCACTATGGCAACTGACTCGACGCTCTCAAGCTGCGCAAAAATACCTTTGTCTGCACACAGTATGACTCCGAACGATCGTGCTACAGCGAATTAGACTGTAGTACATGACATTTGGCAGTATATTACATTTTTTTCAACAAGCCTATTGCATTTATTCCATGTGCTCTTACTTTCTGCTGCAAAATTGCTACGGCTGTAGTCTCGGAAAATGAGTGCAATAAATTTTTCTGTCATAGAGAAGTTAATAAGTTTTGTGAATGTATCAAATAACTCGAAGCTGATATTGTAGAGGTAAAATTCTTCAATGATTCATCGTAATTTTGCTAGAAGTCGTAAATAGTCAATGCACAACACGCAGGCAATATATCAGAATTTGCATTTCATTTATGCTCCGGTATTTTATTTGTTTGTACAGATTTGAATGTGTTTCTTAAAAATACACCATCACCATCGCATTTCAAATATGATTTGATTCTGAAGGCTAATTTCAATCCCAGTGAACAAATGTCTTTAATATTTGTGCGCGGCCCTATTTTGGTGATATTTTGCAAGTATATATATATATATATATATATATATATATATATACTTATATATACTTATATATATATACAATATATATATATATATATATTGAAGTATGAATAATATTTCATTTCTATGTAACACCGTAAAAGGAAGATCTTGATGGAATATCAGAGCGTTTATTTATCGAGTCGGGAGTACATCCTCATCAGCATTTAGATGTTGGTATCTATGTTCAAAGTTGACATTTCTAGTCACAAAATGTTTAGCTCCTAACTAGGAAGTCAATTTCTACCGTTTTTTCAGTCAATCACTTACTGAAATATTTTGTAAATTTGTACCTGATACGTCTGTGCTCATTTAATATTTTATACCAACTGCCGTAAGTAATGCATTAGACCTACTGAAACTGAACATAATATCTGCAAAATACTGCTCATGTTAATCGTTCTATAAATTAAACCACTGAGTTCTTAAGTGATGCCTCGACATGATAAAATTCCTTTTCTCTTACCTCTTGCGTGAGAAGAACTCGTAAGTCAACTGACTCATAGATAAAAAAATCTGCTCTTGACAACGGGATTAACGGCTGCCACTGTACTGTGCCTGGCAGCTGTAGAGGGTTCGTGAAGTCGAAAGCAACAGCAATCTTATACAAGTTACCGCCTCCATCACTTATCATACGGCGTATCACTTCTACCGCTGCAGGTGATCATCAGGTTCTCTCAATTGTAGCCCTCTCTCACATCGAGCTCATAAATTTTTGGTAGTAACTGCATCGCGACCTTACCAGCGTTGTTCCTTTCATCTTCATTCTTTGCAGGCGAGTTGCTCAGGTAGCTCCAGCTGACCTGCCTGCTTCTAACTGGAAAAATTGTTCACTGGCATCTGTTACGCAGACATAGGATTGACCCAAAAACCTGTTCGGCTGGAGATTTTAAAACTCTCTCTTAATTCGCCGACTGAATCGCAAATGTTAATCGAACTGGCTTGCAATACATCTTTGAATGTATGCGAGTGACATATTTTTGAATTTCTGAATGCTAATAATAAATGGTTTAGAACACGACATTCATCAACGAAACACACGGACTAGAAGAATGCTATCATCATTCAGTCACTATGACGTCAGTGTGTTAGAGCTTCTCTGAAATCATACGTTTTTCTTTTAACAAATGCCAGTAGCTATTCGAAATGATCGTTCAGGCTGTAACTGTCTAAGTTGACTGCCCTCCTAAAAGCAGCAGCAACAGCAGCATGTTAACACGGCGCAGCGACGGCAACAAAAGCAATAAAGCTGCAATATTGAGCGCTCAACTACTCGAACAATTGCGCTATTACTGTTTAGATAAACGTAACCTGGTGTAATATTCAGTTTTTGGAACTCTTTCTTATTGTTATTTTCTCGCGAGGAGATTATTGGAAGAACTTTGGAATTTTGGTGCTTACTGACGATACTCGGAAAGCTATTTTTAACCGACTAGTCATACTGGATGATCTTCGTGAAAAAAATTAGCGTTCGTGATTTGAATTTTGAATTAGTTTCAAATGAAAATAAAGCAAAATGTGTCTTAGAAAATGATCATTCGAGATATTTTGAGCCTTGTATCATCATAAGTAAATTTTCTGAAACGAAAACCCAGTTCAATTAAAAATGTTTTAGAATATTATCAAATTTATCAAAGGAGGAAACCCCGATAAATCAAACGAAAAAAGCTCGTTATATATGGTTGACATGTATTTTCAACGGGTGTACCCTCTGCATTTGATACAGGGTAGGCACAAATTAATTCAATGCAATGATTCAAGAAAATGGAAGGTAAATTTTAATGCAGCTGCTTTTCAAATTCTAAATTTAGTGTTCATGGTAACAGACTCACAAGGCCACCGTTGCAATATTTAAACGCTTGAGTACAGGGAGGGGGGGTCAGTGCGTAAGACCAGTTCGATGGCTTTGTCCAACATATTTATCGCTGCAGCCTCAACAGGGAGTGATTATTCCATGAGCGTAATTAAAGTTCAGGGAGAATCGCATTCAATTTTTTAGTCTAGTATCTACTTGAAGAGTCCTGTGACGTGCCCACTTAAAATTTATGTTCATGCTTTAGTTGAGATTATTAAAATGTCAATACAAAATTTTATGACATAAAATTGACACAACTCTTTTGGAGTTAGGCCGATCTGTAACTAAAAACACGAAAAATACTGATAAAACAAATGTATAACATATGATGAATTATAAAACATACGATAAAGCATAATACTGATAAAACTGCCTATTAATGCAGTATATGCATTACCTTTTGTTGTACTTAATAGTGATCATTTTTAGATTATGCAATTTGAGAGCTACCTCACTCAGTCGCATTGGTTTGTTAGACTAATTTCGAACACGCGCTACTGCAAGAACTCATATGTTTCTGGTCCCAATATTTTCCCTCAGCGCTAAATAGTGAAAGGATGTTGTTTTACAAATTTTGGAACCATTAAACGTGATGAGCTTCTCGATCCCGCATTTATTCTTCATTCAAGCACATATTTGAAAAAATCTCATTCGTTCCAGAAGAAAATCACTTAACGTGCTGCAGTATTTTTTTCAGCTGTAATTTTTCTTTCTTTTACGTGCACTCATCTTTTTGCCGCTGACTCTAACATTAGAGCTTTACAATTGCAGAGTTCCTGCGCCAAAATAACTGCTACCTCTTATTAACGTGATAACTTTCCTTTTACGACGCGAAACGATTGCGGTTGCAAGAGAGATAGGTCAGATCCTTATTCGTTGTTGAGATTAGCTACTTGGAAGACAATTTCTCTTAAAAATTTTGAGAGTTCTCGCGTTGAGACGTAAAATACCTTGTTCCTGAGTGATAAAACATGCTGGAGAAAAATGATCAACGTAGTTCCTATTACTTATCGTTGTTTACTTTTTTATTGTAGTGATGAAATTTGGATTCAAAGCTCTTTGATTTAAATGGGTAAAAACTATAGTATTTGTATGTTAATATCGTTTTTATTTGTGTGGAAGCAAGTGTTCATAAAATTAATTGTTTAGATAGATCATTGCGAAGCTCATGTTGGTTTAAACTGCCATCAACGACTGTGATTCGTACGGTAGGCTATCGTATAAATGGGTCAGAACCGTGAAATAATTGATGAACAATTCGTGCTATAGCGGAAGTTTATTGCTAGGTTTATAAATCCGAGAATCGCGATACATTTACTTGCTTCCCTTTCATTTAATAACTGTATTCCGCAAAGTTATGTTCTTTCATGAATGCAGAAAGCCTATCAAGTATAGACTATTTCTGTGCATCCTATAGTCCCATCAGTGCCACTTGCTGCGCATATTTCCAGCAAGCGAGTAAATGAATGGAAAATTTATCATAAACTGCGAGAAGGCCAAACCCAAGCGGGCGTGTCTAATGCTTTTGTTACTTAATGAGGACAAGTACCTAATGCAGTCTTCTGCTTAAATGTTATCTTCCACGTCAAAGCGAGGAATTCAACGTTGGATGTGATAATTTACATTTTTAAATCTCTTATGCATTGACTGCTGTGCGGAAAATATTATTAACGGTATTTTACTACATAGTAGTTCGACTTGATTCATGCTAACTTTTTGACTTTCGCTGAATGACCGGTCGCGATAAGTAATTCCATATCGTTGTCGTGTCACGAGAACATGATTGACCACGAAAAACGTTGGCTCGTAGCACATGTGTGACACCACATGAGGCGAACGAATAAGCAAAAACTAAACGATTTCGAAGTGTGCATCAGTCAAATTTTGTGACTGCAAATGCAATGTAGAAAATGATAGGTATACTTATTGCACATGACTTTTTCTAACTAGAGAGATGGAGCTTGGCATCGAAAGTACTCACATACATCCGTTTAACACTTTGTTTAGAGCGCTGTTTGAGTTTAATCGAGGAGCGATGTAAATCAGTTAATGGCAGATATATGTTTCAGGAAAAATGAAAGAAAAACGAAATTTCGTTTTCCCGCCCCACTTAGCACCTCGCCACGGGCCTCAACTTAGCTTCCCTCCCCCACCCTACCTACATCTCTCGATGCTTGCCATCGCCGCTAATCTCGTTTCACAGGGGCCCCATAATGATTTCCGCGTAGCTGGATTGAGAGTGGAGGGACATGGCGGTCGCAGAAAAATGCTTGCAGAGAAGGGAAAATTGGAGGAGAGACCGGAGCGCTCGGGAAACTTAAAAGTGAGAGCACTCGCTTCGACTATCAAGAACTACTCGTAGACAGGCTGGCACTAAGGGTCACGCGAATAGTACTTGCGAGTGTGTTAATTAGTCTGACATACGGTTATTGAAAAATAACGCCGCTGCATTAACAAAACAAAAACTTATTTGTGAGTGTAGGTCGAAACAATATTCCGCTTACGAGCGCCCATTGAGCATGAGGAAACTTTCCACAAAATTTAGCTTGAAGTATGAATAACAGCTAGCATGTTAATTGGAATATATGAATAAAATTTATGAATTAATAATTATTATTGAAGTAGATGGAAAGGTACAACGGTACCTATTTTAAATTCAAATAAAATAAAGTTTTCTCCTTTTAAATTCGTATTTTTGTTGTATGATGTTTAGAATTATTTTGATTTGAACCCGATTTTTTATTTGAAAGTACTCTTCTGTGGTCTCCCATAGAACTGTGTTCTTAAATCTTTAACTCAGTTATGTCCTTTTTCGAGAAGCCTGATAATCAAGATGAGCAAGACTAAACACATAGGACACAGATTGCCATTCTTTTGACAGCTCCAGAGTTTGCTGCTATGATAGTAGACAATTAGAATCGACCACGAGACGGGGTCGGAGCTTCCGAAAAGATTTGTGTTCTCAATAGCCATTTGAGGTGGTCACGACTGGTCATTATCCTCTTATCCCTGTTATCATAGCGGCGCTCAGGTTCCATTCAAGGAGAAAGTCCGCTTCCCAATTAGATGATTATGAAATTTTTTGTCCGCCTGGAAAAGACAACGCGTCAGTAATTCTATCATTTTCATCTAGGGGTTTTATTTGGAAAAGTGGCTTAGCTAACATGAGTTTCCAGCCTCTCATGTTTTGTGTTCAGGACAGCCAACAGATTTTCTCGATAATATATTTTACGTATGTAGCAAAATACTTTTAACTTTGTATGTTAAGTACTTAATATCTTGAGAATATTTTAAGCTATAATATGAAAGCATTTTCAAAATAACTATTTTTTTTGCTTCACTGTAGTAGACGCTAGCTCAATTTCGTTCATGAGAAAGTAATTTGCACTCATCTAATTACATAGCTTTGTCGTAAAGACAAAACGTTTTGTGACTCGGCTTCGCTCATGATAACGTTACGATTAAATTCTTACTGACGCATCAATAAACCAAAGTGAAAATTATTCTTAGCGAGTTCGGTCAGAGAAAAAACAAAACACGAAGTTCATTGAGTGGAGCTGCGGGAGCAATTGTATTTATGCTGAGTAAATTGAGCTACAGTCGCGGCACTGCGTTCCGCCGCCACATCAAATGATGAGCGTCGCGTTCATTGAAGTTGAACTCGCGCCGCACAGCAACTGACGGTAAAAGTAACGGTCTAAAATCGCTTTAAAGCGAAAGGAAATGTCGGCGGACACAGTTGCCAAGTGACCGATTAAACGTGACGCTGCAAAAACGGTGTTGCAAGTTTACTTCCTGGCGTAGTAAAGTGAGTTGAAAGCGTTCTTTATTGTGATGGCATGAGTCCATGCTCGGGCTAACTAGAAACTCGACCCCTGGAGGTAAGCGTGACAGCGGAATGGACTCATAATTCCGTTTTTATTGAAGCGATCCAAAAATAATTGTAGAATCGCAAACGTAATAATAAATCGTGCGTTAAGTGAGGATTTCAACACAGGTCTTAGGTCATGCATTTAACATTCATCCATTAAAAGGCCAATTCATTGCTTCAGTGATGTTCGTAAAATTGTAATTTTCAAGTAATGGCTCCCAACTTCATTGTTTATAAATAAAAAGTGCGAGTATGATTAAGAGGCATTAGTATTAGATCATACAAATACAAATTGTTATATAATTAATCAATAATAATATTTTTTATTTGTCACTCTAAAAAATATTTTATTGGTCAAGAGTTCAACGTCCTTTCCAAGTCCAAATCCAAGTTCGAAGGTACGAATTTCTCGTTGTTTTAGAGCTCGCAATACTCAGCGGAAGGTGCAAGCGTAAAATTCAATTTATGCTATTGAACATACAAGGTCGTAAGGCTTTACATTCGAGTGGTGAACTGAGAATATGTTAAAAACCAATGCATTTAGATCATTGAAGCGTGGAAACGTAGCAAGTGTTCGGTAACGCAGCTGCTGCAACTGCACATATGTGCTCTGTCGCGTTGACGTTCATTCTCTCTTCACTGCTTCGTTTCATCACTACCAGCGATTCGGATTTTATTCTAAATTCAGTTCAGTCATGGTGCAGTACTAATGGCTGTAGAAATTGGGTCCCAGTATGGGACTTTCCAGCGAGTAAATTTCTGCGCCTCTCAAAAAAATAAAAATTAGTCTTGTGAAAGCTTCAGTCATCGTTTATGTTTTAATTTCCATAGTGCGGGCTAAGGTGTCGTATTGTTAATGCGTGTTAGTATGGTCATATATAGATTGACATTTCTAAAAATAAATATGAAATCCACTCTGTTGGAGAGATGACGCTCATAAAATGTCATCCATTTTCTTAATCCAACGTGTAACAACAACTGAGAGAAATTTTTGAATCTTTTTCATTGCACAAAAAATGAACTCAGAAGTCGAGACTAATTTTTTCTACACTTAAAAAATGTTTGCGGATGGATGCTCGCGTCTAGTTCACGGGGCTGCACTAATTAAACGATTTCCGTGCAAATTCCTTCCGTATTCTCGTTTCCAATAGTGCAATGCTCCTTATTTTCATTGGAAGATTCTATTTTAATTGGCTTTTAAACATTACTTCTTCTCAGGATTTTATTTAACCTAAACGATATTTCTGTGACCGTGGCCTGAAAAAATAATGTTCAGTAACCTTTATTAAATATATTAATTGAATAATAAAATTTCAAGAGTATCCATACAATAAAAAATTGCGTATACAATAACTGAATTTGAGAAATTTGAATACGGTTTCTTATATTTTTTCCTGTGAAATTATCCCTTTAAAATACATGAAAGTCTTGCAGTTTTTCGTTCTTAATGATTCGTTGAACAAAATAATTGAATTATCTGAAAATATTCAATTTCAAACAGAAAAATTTCAACGATCATTCAGTGGTGTCATTCAACATTACGCCTGTATTGATTTAAACAAAACAAACATCGGCATCTTTGGGATGCTTTATTTCCAATCAAGCCTGATACATATGATCTTAAGCATTGGTTTTTCAAATGTCTTATAACTAACCCTATATATAGGACACCATGACGGTTCCCCCGTAGAGCCGGAACCCATTTCCGACACCTGGGTTGAGTGGGGTATTGTGCTTGAGCTTTCCCTTGTACCCAAAGGGGAAAATCTCCGCGCCAGCGCCGGGATACGAACCCTCGTCTCCAACATACAAGGCTGATCCCTTAACCACTGTGCCACGGAGAGCACATTTATTTTTCTTTTTTCTTTTTTTCTGTGATTTTCACATTTATTTTTCTCGTTAGTCTATCTCAGGTTTGGATCTTCAGAAAGGTCTTGTGAAAATTAATTAAACTGACTCTAATAGTCTAGTATAAGTTTTAGAAGTCTCTGTTAAATTGTTTCCGCGTAAAATTACGCTGCCTTACCTAAAAATTACATTTCATTTCTATCTACGAGCATACTTTAGAATTTCACAGAGGATGAAGATGCTTGAAAGCATCACTGATTATTTTGGGCAAGTATCATTTTATGTGTGGTGTGCATGTGCGATGATAATCACCGTAATTTCCCAGAAGAAACATTTAAGCCTCTCTCTAACGTTTTATTAGTGAACGCTTTTTGGCCTCCGAACAGCAATGAGCTTTGCGCACCAAGTACAATGATTCCTACGCTATGGTTGGCCATCATTCTTTCGTTACCACGGTTAACATCAGAGCCGAGGTCTCAATTCCTTGCCCATTATCCAATCTTCCCTGATTACCGCTCTGAACGAGTCGGCGTTCCTTTGCAACGCTTTTTCTCTTACTGCATGAATAAACGCGGGTGGAAAGCCTCGATCGATGTGCCAGTATAAGTACATCCTGTTAACGCTTCACATCACGTTCGTTAGCATGCAAGACTTAGTATCAGAACTTCTCTAAATATAAGCTATGCAAAAGTAAAAACGTTTAAATGGGAAGATGAGTGTTGCAGTTCTAATAAGCATGCAGAATGTTGCTAGTGCGCTGCGTTGACCGCACACATATTTCAAAAATGGGTCAAAAAAGCCTCTTAGCACTGCCAAATCAACGATCAAGAATGAAATTGCCTATCTCTTTAACGTCGGAAGGGAAACAATGCACACCTAGTGTCGTGGCAAAGTTTTAAAAGATATCCTGTTCCATTGTTTCCACGCTGTTCCATATTTATCACGAACAACTTCTAACAACTAGGAAACGCAGAAAATTTCATTCACCACATACGGTCGTTCGCTGTGGTACTACTTTGCAATGGTCAGAAGTCCAATGGTACTGTGCTCCATGACATCATAATTTTTATTGCTTTGGTGTCGATAGAATTCCAGAAGATAACTGCAGGAATTTATGCCTTTTGTTCCACGTATCCAAAAGTCGTAAGCATCAGCTCCGCAGACACTGTCATTAGTTCATTGCGTCTACATATCATATTTGATAATATTATATCATATTTGGAATGTAGACTGAACTACGTACCATGTCATCGCTAGGTGCGTTTATCTTGGACCTGTACAATTTTGTTTTTTGAACTGTCAAATTTTGAAAAGTTCATCCCAGTCTCTAATACCACTCAAGGCACCCCATAATTTTAAAGTCCGTGATTGAGATACCCCGTTAATTTCAATAATGATAAGCTATCACTATCACTTATGTAAAAATTTTCAATTGATAGTAATGTAAGCGTAATTGATTACTTATTGTTTATTTAATCAGGGTTTAATTTCATGCATGGTATTGATAGCGCTGTTCTTAATTGCTTTGACAACAATAATTTTCTAGAAAAACAATTCTTCCATGCGAAATATTTTCCAAACTAGTAGTAAAAGATACTTTGACGCGCGGTTAGAAATTTACTATTTGTTTTGAGACACAATCTACACATTCTATGATTTGAAAGAATTCAAAGGAGAGACGGCTACCGAATCAAAATAAGCCTCGAATAAACTGAAAGACTGCAGCGTAATAGCAGTTTCTAATTAAGATTGGATACGAAGGAGCGGTGCAATTGAGGTTCCTGCTACGAAATTTCACGCTGATGAGTTTTATTGGACGAGGAGAATGTGCTCGTAATATAATTGCTTTACGGTGAAAGACGTTCCATTTTACTAGGATGTTTCAAAATTGGGACTTTACTAGCAGTTTTTAAGGTACAAAATATGACAACGAAAATTCCTGAAACTAACGTTTTATTATCGAGTCGCAGCTACGGTATTTAGGATGATTCTGCCTGATTCACTAAAAAAACTTTGAGAACACCTTAGGCATATGTCAAAAATACGGTATGACTCATTAAGCAATGTGATTTGTTCATTTTTCGCTTAAAAGCAGATAGGTAAACATCTTCAGTTATGGAAGTCCATTTTTAGCTGAACCCACGAATTATATTCCATAAATAATCGTTCAAACTACTCCAACCGAAGGAGTGAGAGACGAAGTAGAAGAGACAGGCAACGAAACGCAAACGTTACACTTACGGGCATGTAACAGAACCGCTGTGTTCGTATTCAACAGCAAGGGAAATTAAAAAAAAGAGTTAACTTGGTGTCTCATAGAACCTCGTGTAACTAATGCGCTTTTATGCAGTTTAAATTTGAAAGGGGACTGAATCGCTGCGTAGTAATAACATATAGAAAATTCATTCTCTATAAGCTCAGGCAGCTCATCAAAGCGTAGTGTATCTAAGAATAATTGTGCAGCGCATCGCTGACGCCCCAGATTTTCCCAAGCGATGACGCTAGTAAAATTTCGTGTGTAGATGATTTTGATTTAAATACGCATTGATATTCTTGCACCCACCGAAAATGCACTTCAAAACATGTTAATCTATGCAATCATTGCATTCAAATACAGGTGCTTGCCCCGTGGCTGCGATAATTGGACACAACTGGCGCCGAGACTCGCTCAAATGCGACCGCCTTCAAAGCATCTCACAAGTTGAAGTATCGTAAGTTCAGCGTTTTTTGTTCAGTTAGCTGCTGCTGCTGCAGCTGCCGCCTGTGTGTGCGCGTCTGTTAAAGCTGACCTCGCAGCTGCTGCTGCTGCTCCGCGCTCCGCTCTACTGCTGCTGTTTTTATTGCCATTGTTGCCGCTGCCCTTGTTCGCTGTGCAGCTGTAACTGCCGTTTTCATTGTTAATGGAGTTGTTGCCACTTCTGTTTTGTTGTTAATGTCACTGTTTTTGTTGCGTTTGTAGCTGCTATGTTGTACGTGTTATTGTCATTCGTGTACGTAGAGCGTACTGTAATGTGAGTATCGTTGTGTATGTTGGTGCAGTGACAATCATCGTTCTTGTTCATAGTGGCACGACTGATGGTCTTCTTATTCTTTTTATTTTCATTAGCGAGTTTGAAGTTTATTACAGCTTCGAATTTTATCAACATGCTGTTGCGTTTTTAATACTGGTGTTGCTCCTGCTGTTCGATGGCTCTTTGTTTTATATTGGCAGCTATTGTAGCTGTACCTTTCTCGTTGTTATTTTTGATAGTCTAAAATGAGCTTTATGCTTGGCTTTATCATTTTATTTGTTTAGGTAGATTTCTGGAAATGCTCGCATTGTGTTTTCAATTGCCTCAAGATTATTTCTACGTTGTGATCGCTGTAACTGTGATGAAGTCTTTTAAATAAAATACATTTGAAAAAATAAACACTCCTCGCAGTGTGTGAACGATGCTTCAATTCATCTCGCGTGTATTTGGGAGGTTCGTGACTAATTTTTTATTCAACATTCATTTTCGTAAGCTAAACTTGAGCTGATATTTCTTTATGAACGCCTAATTTTTGGACAAACTCTTTATATTGTGTTGCTGCTCACCGGAAACATTCAGCGGAAGCCAAATTTTAAAAATCTTATACAGAGAAATTAGACTGCCAATATGATATTGGCCCAGTTTAGCTTAATGTTAAATCATTAGAAATATTTACGAAAATTTTCTACACTTGGTGTTTGAGGCACTTAATGAGACTGTGCTGGTTAGTACCTTGATCTTTTTTCGGCCTGATTTTTGAGACAGTTTTCGTTTATATTGGGCCTTCATTTTCTCATGAGAGTGACATTTTCGCGAATTAACCTGTTGGACATGCCGTGTAATTTTCCAAATGTTGTTCAGGTTTTTACAAATGAAATTTTAATTTTTAAATTATTTTACTCAGTCGATTCGATGATGCATCTCAGGAATCGAGCCTTCATCAGCAGACGACGACCACTCACTGATACGGTAACGACATCATTTTACTTTCAACATTTGAATAGCTTCACTTATGACGAAATCACCACGTGAAAAATCAACGACAATCAAGGTCATTGTCAAGGTTCACATTTTCTGTGAAGGCCGACAGCATTAGATTAGTCCTCACGCAAGCGAACGCTGAAACCCACGTTACAATGGACGTGGTCTGAGCAGACTATAAGGTCACCGAGAGTTGTTGACCATGATAAGCGTATGCAGGGACAGTCATGTATGGCACTCGCCAGAGCGCACATGTACACAGACGCTGTTCGGCCTGCAGTTTGTTGATCTCAATCAAAACTCCGCGCCCGTAGTTTAGCGTAGGTGACTCAGGACGACGACCTCATGAGGAGTCGCTGTAGGTTTCGTCATTATAGAGCAGAACTCGTGACAGGTGTGTTTCTCCCACAGATGTATTTGATGTAATGAGAGACATGCACATATTTTCAAGTGCGTGAAGTTTTTTTTACATTCATGACATCACCCGCTGGAAGTTAGCGTTTTTTCCTACAGATATACTTGATGTAATGAAAGACAAGCTCGCGCTTTCATGTGCGTTAAGTTTTTGTACATTCATGACGTCACCCGCTGCAAGTTAGCTTTTTCCTTATATGTACTTGATGTAATGAGAGACAAGCTCGTGCTTTCACATGCGTAAAGTTTCTTTCTACATTCATGACGTCACCCGCAGGAAGTTAGCGTGCGCCGCTTGCCCGTTCATGCATGTCACAAACCTCTCCACCGTACTCGACTACAACCGAGGCTTTTTACACACTCATTCATGGGTTATTTGTTCATTTTGTCTTTTTCAAGGGAATGACAGACTGACGTCTAAAGAGATCAAGCAAGCTGCTCTCGGCGAGCCTGTTTAGGCCTTACTCAGATCGTGACGGCTTTATCAGAACGTGTGCCCTAGCGTAATTTATTTTTAAATGTTGTTTCGTTTCGTTTAGTTCAAATATGAATAGTTGAGGTTACGGAGTATTTTAAATTTAAAATTTCAGTTTCTTCGTTTCAGAGAGAGCTACTAAGTAGCATTATTCGATCACTGTAGTGTTTTGAGTCTCAATTAGTTTTGTATCAATGTGATGACTAGCGTTAGGGCGTAAACACACCGCTTAATGTTTTGAAAGAAATTCTGTTTTAAAGTTTATCATGTTTTTAGCACATCATTATAATTAACATTTTTAATTTTACATGCACAGGTGCTTTAAAAAATAGATTCTGAGGCGGAGCATTATTACAAGGATCAGATGCTAAGTATCTTTTGTTGCTTTGCGGTCCTAATGTCTTCAGTTGATTGATCGCGAATTTTTCTTATAATACGCTTCACAGACTTGAGGCATTAAATATGTTATGTTTCATGAAGCGATGCCAACGTTTTTAGAGGTATAGAGATGAAGAAATACGAGTGTGTCTGATCCAGGAATAGAATACCGGCATCGCTTTTACTATAGTATTACACTTGAATACAAGTTCCTCGCTAATAAATTGAAGACTGGGTGTAAATTCAAGTCACCTGGTCTCTGAAACTAAGTAGCTTCAAGTATAAAAGACGTAAGTGATTTGAAATAGCTTTTCTTCAGCTCTGTAAAAGATCGCGAAAAGATTTTGGTTGTTCAATCTAGCTATTTATTCTCTCGAAAAATGATAATTTCTGCGCTAAAACTGCGGTTTGCTCTGCAGTTTGTACATCTCTTTCGACGGAGTTTGTCTACATTACGAAAAATGTAACCGAAGAAAATTTAAAAATTTTCAAGAGTAAACCAATTTTAGAAGGAAAAAATATGCGGCTGCGAAGGATTGATATTCAGGCATAATCTGTGTTACTTGAGCAGAAAATTTTTTCGAAGATGTAAAAAATCAACGAATGCATACAGATTCGTAGACATCAAAAGTATAATTCTTGCTTTGAAATTTATGTCTTGTTAGAAAACCGAAGCCGGTTTTGCTCCTGTCAGATGTTCTAGAAAAACTTGATTTTGTAGGTATTTAAAGTTGTAAGATTGCTATTTGGGACGAAAAATAGACATTTACTAACAAAATATTAAATTGTGGTAAAGCAATTTCATAAACGAAACTAACTTGCCGGACAACTTCAGAGAGTGTGCTATAAGATTTATTAATCCAGGGCCATTAATTCATCTTATTTGTTGTCATCCTTTATCCTACTTTGTGGTTTATTAACAAACTTATCTGAAACTTTTACAATCACCAAATTATACTCATGTTCAGTGAGCTACGGACGTTTGAAATGTTAAAAATCACATAATTATGCACATGTTCATTGAGCTACGGACGTTTGAACTATTAAAAACCACATAATTATGCACATGTTCATTGAGCTACGGAGGTTTGTTAAAAATCCCAAAATTAGGCCCATGTTCAGTGAGCTACGGGTGTTGAAGTATTAACCTCAAGCAAACGAGATGAATAACGATCAACGGTGGCCTAAGGTATTAAATGCGATTGGTGTTTAGAATACGTAGAATTAAAGGTAGTATTTGACCTTGAAATAAAGCAAAACTGGTATGCTACACGTGTATCTCCTATAATAGGATAATTTGAGTCAGTACCTATCGAATTTTTCATTGTACTGATAAAAGCAAAGAAAAATGTAAGAAATGCTAAACGTACATTTTTTTAAATGCAGTGTATAGTTATTTCGATTTTGATTGTTTTGTGCTAAACGTAATCCTTTGGTGCGCTGTATAATAAGTGTAGCTTTACCTCTAAGTAACAGAGTTATTTTAAATATATATGTTTTCTACATGCTAGGTATGAGAGTACTGTAAGTCGAGAATGGTTTAAATTTTGAGAAGAATCAAAATGAAGAAATTCGCTATTGAATAACGTGTATTTTTCAATTTGAAGCCACACATATGCCTTAATTAATGGCAGCCTCTTATGCGCCTAAGGAGTAAATAAAGCCGCGAATCCCTGACTCCCGCTTCGTGTTTATGTTGTCAGGGATTTCCAAGAATTGAATTTCGCAGCTGATAACGGCAACGACTAATAAAGGTGTTCGATTTTATTTTTTATTTTCAGAAGAATAATATTTTAGATGTCTCTGTTTTCGTGCAACTACAACTCTATCGTCATTTTCAGATAAATATTTTCTCCATCGCCAATTAATCTTCACACGGACTGGCTCTTATCGTCAAATGATGCAGCAACCTTCTTGCGATATCGAGTTTTGTGTGTTCATCGACCAAGTGAGTTCTTTTATGCAAAGACGGTATTTGCTGAAATCGACGAGCTTCAGGACGTTAAATAATCTGCTAACGAACAAAAATAAAGGTTAGTTACGAATTAATCGCTGGCACGTTTCAATTCGTGTGGTGGAGTCTCTGTAAGGAGCTTAGCGTGAAATGGAGTCGTCGTCTTTATACGCAGTTATGAGTTGTTTGCATTATATTACCTTTCTGTGCTAGCTGAACTACGCTAAGCATTTCAGTCTAATTGCACAAGTTGCCTTTCAGTTCATACTCTATCGTAATATTTTCTATTTGTATAGCCTCTAACATCGAGAAAAAACATTACTAATTTTGAGGCTTTGCAAAATTCTCTTCCACTGCGGAAGTATAGGCGAAATTTTTATTTATTGCTAGATATTTTTCTAAACTCTACTCATTAAAAATGTCATGTTTTTCTTGCATTTTCCTTTTCATCTCCCATCGCGTACCCTATTATTTATCGCTGGATATTTCTCTAAACTCTACTCACTCAAAATGCTATGTTTTTGTTGCATTTTACTCTTCATCTCCCATCGCGTACCCTCAAGTCACCGGCACACAACCATCAATTTCCTTCCGCACACCCTCTCGGTCCAAATATTTTTTGAGGTAAAACATTTGCGCTGCTCGGAAGCGAGGCAGCGATATATCTGGCGCAGCTGCCTGCGAGAAGCCTTTTAGGGGGAAGGAGCTTGCTTTGAGGTGTACACAGTTTAACATCAGCTGATTTTGTGTGTGTGCGTGTGTGCGAGTCAGACAGACGGACGCACACGGCGCACTTGCATTCTTGAGGCGTACACCAAAGTTTAGGGCAGCATGCACACACACACGCTCACCTGTCACAGCTTACACGGCCCGCCACCATTCTAAGCCTAACCGCCAATTGCCTCCGTAATACCATCGCTTGAAACGCGCTAATTAACTTTGGTTCTAAGGCTGCTTAAATACCCACACCCGGTGCGCGTGCTGTGTTTCCTTTTCTGCTCCTAAAAATAAGCACCACCTCACGCAACCACTTGAAGTGCATTGTGCGAAAAGTGGAAAGTATTGACGATTTTAGACGCCTTTCCGGCATCTTCTGTGAAGCAATGAATGAAGTTGTAAAGGGCAGAGGGGCGCGGTGGCGAGGGGAAGGAAGGGGAGAAGGGTGCGGTGTTACTATGGATGACATGACCAGTGCCGAATAAAGGTAAGAAATGTTGAGCAAGGTCAATGACATGGGCGAGAGATATGCCCGAGTGACGCCGGTGTTGAATTCAAGCTTTCCGCTCCAAAAAGCGGGATGACGTTCCAGGCGTGGTTAATAGTAACGAGAATGGCGTGCTCGCCATGACAACATTTAACTTTGATTGCTTGGGAAAGTTTTGCGTCTTGCTAGCTGCTGCTCCTACTACAGCTCGTCAGTTTCCGGCGACTTGGAAAGCCTTTAACATTGATGCTTCCTGTGGAGATATTGAACTGCGTCCTTGCCCTCCCACACCCTTTCCCATCCGTCTCGGTTTGTGGCTCGGTGGGGCATCTCATTCTCTCCTATGTTCATTTTACGTTTTCCTGGCGGGTCGCATGCTGATGCGGCGTAGTCGAGACGCTGTGTGAAGTTGTGTGCTCCTGTTTCTGACCTTCAAATTCAGTGCATAATTTTGAGCTCTTATATTCACTTCGGTAACTGTTTCCTTCTCTGTGTTTTTCGATAGAGGGTAAACAATTAAAAGGAGGTATTGTTTACAATTCTCGCACCGCAATTGGAGTCTGACAATAATTTTATTTTACTTTATTGCACGCCTGTAGTATTTGGTCGTGTTTTGGCTCTGCTGCAGTCATAATTTGTTCGTCCGTGTCGATTTAGGTCATCTTATTTCAGATTTGTAATATCATTAATTTTATAGATCAGATGCCAGTAAATTCTGCCCGAAATATTGTGTTGCTCAAATTAGGGCAACAACAAATAGAATTTCGTGTATGGCCAGCTCCCAAGTCAGCTGTGAAAAAATTGGGTTAGTTTGTGGAATAATCATTGCAATATAAGCACAGTATGCTTCACTCGAACGCAGTTGTACCATACCCGAGACACACGCAAGCATGTACTACCTCGGAACAATTTCCAACGGGTAAACTCAAATTTTAGTTGTGTAATTTTGTATATTACCTCGTTCAGATAACTTCAACTCTTGTTTAATAGCGTAGTACAGTATGTATTGTAAAAGTAGTATGTACAAGTGTTCAACTCATGCACAATAGTTTGTGTTTATTTGGCTCGGAATCGATCAAGTAAGGTGGAAGCGTACTACATCTCAATTCACATTTTTTTCTCTAATGTTAGAACTTTTAATATTCGTGAGATATTTTCCCATTTCAGGAGACCAAATTGTAACTCCAAGAACACTTTATGTTCATTCTCAAATAAGGCTCCACTTTAACTCCAAAAATGCGATCATTTTCGAATGGGACTAGAACAGATATTCTTGCTCTTCAATATTCCTTGTTATGAGAAAAATTTATTATCTCATATTATCAAACTTTAAAATTGTTTAATATACCCTGCGTCTGATGATGGTTTTCGTATTTCTTGTGTTTTTGAGGAATTTTTCTCGACCGTTATTATTGCCTGAAAACAGAAGTCATTAAATTAACTTGTGTGATTTTATATCTAAATTTTTATGCTTCATCTGTATTCTCATATGAACTACCTCTGGTACATTTGTTAAGCTAATGGACAAATGAATCGACTTTCTTTAAGATTCAACTTCGGTAGTTTTACTTTGCGCCATTGGTTATCATATTTCTCTCTCATGTTCACGACTTTAATGAAGCACTCATTGGAGACCTCTATGTGAAAGAGACTCTTAAAAACATACGTTAGAGACTCTTGCGTCGGTGCTGTTTGAAAATATATTCTCATGGATTACTTTAATTTTAAATAAAAGATACACGTGACGTTAAATTCACAAGGTCCAGACTAAGTGGCATCAAAAAATGATTTTAATTCTCAAAGTTACAATTTAAATCTTCCAGCGTCATTTGATACTTTTTACATCTTTGTAATACATATTTTAAAGTTTGTTCGGAATTGTTACCATTCCACTATGTAAAACGCTCATATTCACCATCTTTTTCTCAAATTCTTTGAAAGCAGTCATTTCGACTCACTAGGTTTAACTCGACTGACTTTTTTTGGGTAGGTCTCCCAGGGTTCAAGTGTGGTCAATTCCTTTTGGGTGATCGCTAACCTCTGTATTGTGACGTAACTTTCGTAAATACCTCTCAGGTTAACAAATTAGCGTCCATTGAAAGTCGAGAGGAGTCATTGATCTCCATGAGCGTGTCAAATGTGTGCCACTGCCTGGCTGCGGTCGGTGGTAGACACGGCGTCTTATTAGTCTTGGTGGTCAATATTGGCTTGTCTGAGTGGGGTGAGGCTAGAACTGCATAGCACAGTTTCTGTTTAACACTTTGACCGTAATTGACTAACCTGAAGTTCGGTATTCAACTCAAATTTTAAGTCCTTTTAAATAAGCAATGTTGAAAATAGCAACCATTTACTTTATCATGCATTCATTTAGCCTTGATTCAGTATTTATAGGAATTGAGTTTGTGACTACTGGTCGGTTAGCATCATTATAAAAGTCCCCTCCGTGGCCACCGTTGGCGCACGCAGGTCAAAGTGTTAAGGTAAGAAATAAAAGCACGAAGTACAAACTCTAAGTAACGTTTTTAAATTTCTAATTCATTAAGAATAAAGAAAGTTATTGCATAATTTTACTTTCCAAAATAAAGGTTCTTAGTAATTGAAATATAGTAATATACATTTGTTCATTTGGTGCAATAAGCTACAGCGAGTACAGTTAATGTGTAAAATTTCCCGGTTTTCTTACGCTTTAGCATGTGAATCTCGGTTGACTTAATATTTTACCAAATTATAGAACTTGATTTTCATGTTTCTCGCACTAGTTATTATTGTAAGCTCTAATTATCTATGAACTTCCTCAATATTTCCGATATGAGTAATGGTCATTAACCTATACAGCAAGAGAGTAATGGTCATTAACCTATACAGCAAGAGAGTAATGGTCATTAACCTATACAGCAAGAGATTAATGGTCATTAACCTATACAGTAAGAGAGTAATGGTCATTAACCTATACAGCAAGAGATTAATGGTCATTAACCTATACAGCAAGAGAGTAATGGTCATTAACCTATACAGCAAGAGATTAATGGTCATTAACCTATACAGCAAGAGATTAATGGTCATTAACCTATACAGCAAGAGATTAATGGTCATTAACCTGTACAGCAAGAGAGTAATGGTCATTAACCTATACAGCAAGAGATTAATGGTCATTAACCTATACAGCAAGAGATTAATGGTCATTAACCTATACAGCAAGAGATTAATGGTCATTAACCTATACAGCAAGAGATTAATGGTCATTAACCTATACAGCAAGAGAGTAATGGTCATTAACCTATACAGTAAGAGAGTAATGGTCATTAACCTATACAGCAAGAGAGTAATGGTCATTAACCTATACAGTAAGAGAGTAATGGTCATTAACCTATACAGCAAGAGAGTAATGGTCATTAACCTATACAGTAAGAGAGTAATGGTCATTAACCTATACAGCAAGAGAGTAATGGTCATTAACCTATACAGTAAGAGAGTAATGGTCATTAACCTATACAGCAAGAGAGTAATGGTCATTAACCTATACAGCAAGAGAGTAATGGTCATTAACCTATACAGCAAGAGAGTAATGGTCATTAACCTATACAGCAAGATAAGGTGATGTGGTGGAGTAATTTCTTGGCGTCCTAGTACTTTTCAAAATTGCGATCTAATTGCTGCCAATCGTTTATTCTGCTTTCCATATGATGGTGTACCAACTTCTCCGCTAATTTCTCCACAGAATCTGGACTGCGCAAAAAATCTTGCGAAGAATGTCTTCCTAGGATGATTCTTGTCTTTATAATGTGTGTTTGAAGCGAAATCGAACATGGCGCAAACCAAAATTTGCTGACTGGATATTAATCATCACTTTCTCCAATCTTCAATTGCCAACAGGGAATGACATACTGAAAAAAGTGGGTTCTCATCTGTAAATTTTGATTGTATTATTGGTACTAGTGTCTTGACCTATAGTGTTGATGATTATTTGGAGAAAAGTCGTATCACTATTTCTCACTGGAAAAGTTTCCGTTGACTAGAATTGACGGTTGATGAGAAAAATTTAAATTGAATTTTTTATTGACTTTCGGATTGTCAATTATGGGGTCGTCAAACAAAGATGAAACAAGGGCGTACATGCTTATAAAAAATCGCCGACGTATTTATGATTACCGGGCTTCTATTTGTTATTTCGCACGTAAGAACAGATAACTTCAAGTTTTTAATGGCACTGATGCTTGAGGAAACATCGTGAAGTTATACCCATTGAATTACCGAAAACTGCATTGAAAATGTTGTATCTGTATTGCAGAACTGCGCTCTCAGTAATTCAGAATCCATCCCTTCTTTCTTTTTGATTAAATGTATTCAATGTTTTCTTATTTCATACGTGGCAGTGATTCTGTGACTGAAGTTCTTTATAATGCAGGGTGAAAACAAAGTTCTTTGATTAATTTTAACATTGATTCGTTATCGTTATTCGTTATCGTTAATATTATTTTTTTATGCATTAAAAGACATCTAATCTTCTATAGACTCTCAGGTAATTTGCTGTTGGTTTGCACATTTAGTGAAGTGAATGATAAATGTTCGGCAATTGTACAGCTACATCAAAATCATGAAATCAAATACTAGCTGCTGATAAAAAATAACGCTGTTTATCTCTCTACCTCGCTTCGATTAACTTTGAATTACTGATGATATAGTAGTCGCCTCCGGGCTTCTCACACCCTCTAGATTATCAAGTCGTCAAGAGTCATACGAAACTCGAAGGATTCACTGTGGAAGTTTGCGAAGTAAATAAAAGCAAAGGATTTTGGAAAATGTTACGAGAAAAACCGTTGAACTTATTGCTAATCAAGATTTTAAAATATCAGCAACTCAAAGACATGTGCATTCTTGCGCTTCAAAGAACCTAAAACGCATTTCAAAAACAGACTGTTCTCTGCCCCATAGGACTGTGCATCCGCTCACACGTCAAGCAGGACGCAGTATAAGTACCAGGACCATTTCCAAGGTTTTGGACCAAGAAAATGTGCCCTTCCCTCCCCCTCCCCAACCATTTGTTTACAACGCAGTGGATTTTCTGTCTGGTCTATTCTGACGGAAGGATGCCTGTGCATCCTTCCGTGTATCAATTGTAGCATCCAAACGTTTCCTCAAGATAGCAGCGAAGAATACTACTCAAGACATTCGTCATGTGGCGTAGATTTCCCGAGGCTGACTCGGGTTTGCTAATCGGGCTAAAGAAAAGCATACTAAGCGACAGTCATTATGCACGCAAAAGCTCTATTTGAATATCGTGAAATGTAGCATATTTTCAAACTTATTACAAATGTATTTACCACTTTGGTACTCTAGCGATTTTCACTTCATGCTTTTAAACTTGTTATGATATTTACTGCGAAGTACGATCCTTTTTGTTTCATAATTATCGCTAAGTGAGGTCGTTTATTTTATATTTTAAGTCATCCCATAAACAACTTTTGGTTTGGTTGCTAAAAATTTTTGCCGTAGCATTGAGGACATCAAGCACGAATGAGATAATCACTTTCATTGGGAAACAACAATGCAACTTTCGCTTTTCCCTTAAGTGTTTCGGCATGAGTTGGAAAGGTCGTGGAGATAAGCTTTCATCACGTCCGTATTATCTAATCAAACTCTAATCTACTAGGAAGAACTAAGTGTATCCCTGTTATGAAAATCATGTGCATTATACTGCGTTGCGGTTAAATGCGATTTCTGGTCTCTTTTTTCATTGATGCTTATGCTTGAGTAAAGTCAATCTCTAACCCAAAAGTTACCGAGTAATTTGGCTCAGAATATGACATTTCAGAATAATGAACGATAAGGACTTCATGAATGATCTCACCATATGTAAAACACAGTTGAACATGAATATTGAAACTCTAATTCCGTAATGGCCAATCGAGAACGCATCTCATGATTAGGGTCATGAAAAATCTGTCATGAATTTTTCAATTTTATGAAAAATCTAGATGGTCGCGCCGAGTCTACATCGATAACGGAGGTCTTTATGTTAAGAAGGCGCGTGTCACACTCGAACAAAATAAGAAAATTGTAGACACGTTGAGAGACTATAAAACTTTTCCAACGTACGTCGAGTGTGCTGGAGGCAAATGTAAGAAGTTCTGATGGAAGGTTCTTAAATCGTTAACGTGTAAATCGTGAAAGCAAATAGATACAAGAAGAGCCAAGAAACCTAACTCATCTATGAGCTTCAGACGTGAAAGTTTGGTGCCTCGATTTAATTACATTTTTATTAATTTTTTCTAACACAATCTCCAGAGTTCTTACTTCTTCCAGCAACATTAAAATGGTAGAGTCGAGACTATGAATTGAGACAACATATATATTTTGACCTACTGTAAATGAAACACTGCGAGTGCATTCCACGCAATTATTTATGTATTGGAAAATTCTAACGATACAAAAATTTACTACTTGACTGCAGTTTTTACATTTAATCTTTACGGGGACACGTTTCATTTTCATCATTAACAGGACAAGAGACAAAGCTCAGTGCCAGCTTAATCTCATATTCGTCAAGCACAATAGAAATGAGTGTTTGAATGAGCGCTTTGAGTAAACTGTCTCTATGGATCTCTTTGTTCTCGTCAACAAAGATCCTTTAAAGTACAATAGCGACATGCACTCTTAAAACTTCTTATTCTTTCGCGGCTTGAAAACTGATGAATTTTTCTTCTCTTATCGACTTGTCCGACTCGAGCGTCCGTTTTCCTTTATCCTCTTGTGTATTTTTCTACCTGGGAATTGGACAAGGTGTTGTTTTTTGTTTCGGAACTTGCGCCAAAATTAACTTCCCTAGTTGCGACGGTAATTTTACCAATGTGATTTGTTCCCCGTTTCTGTCGAATCTTGTTTTACTAGATTGAATTTTTTTGTTAAAATGCCTACCAGTCTCATTTTTCCAACCAGTTATGCTCGTTTTCATGAACTGTCGAACTATTTTCGTCTTTGTCTTTCTTTCAATTTCTTTCCGTGTCAAGTCTTTTCCGTGGTTGAAAAGAATACACACCCAGTAACATTGCTAGTGTTACTGATGCTCGGCGTACCGTGCTTTTCCTTTCTCAGTTATTAGAGCTATGAGTTTCAGACAAGGTGGGCCTACATCAACGCAGTGTCATCGAACGTGTTAAACTTTCAGTACCGGTTCTACATTTTTCACCATTACACAAGTATAAAAATATTTTTTAGCACGGGTACTTTTAGGATGGATATATTTGTTCCCCATCCACATCTGGAAAATTTGTTCAAGAAAAGATTGAATCCCGTTATTTTTGACGGGCCTTGTTGAATATTGTACGAGGTACTAAGCGTTGTTCATCCCCTATTTTTCTTGTATTTTTTAAGTACATTAACCTCACGTATTTCATGAGTTTTCCTTTTTATTAATATCACATAAATGTTCAAGGGCAGCCTTCCTATTCATCAAAATATTGTTTAATAATTATACAAATTTAATTTTAAACTCTGAAATTTAAACATAATTCAATTTAATTTTTTTAAACAAATTCAATGAGAAACTTACCGAAAATTTGCTCAACTTGCTTCAAACTTGTTGATACAAAATTTTATTGATCTAAGTAATTTTTTTACTGATATTGTTCTGTACGATGTGTTTCATCTAATCACCGACACCAACACCCTCAGTTCCATTCAGCAACATGATTTACCTGTCAGTCAAGGTAGTTATACAGCGCACCTTGTATAATTTTTCATGAGTTGCGCGTTTCCTGCATTCAGGTAAAGTAAATTTAATTTCAAATTAATAATCTAAACATTTTCTGAAATCCGTCACTCGGGACGTACATATTTCATCGCACGCTCTGATGATGTGATCACAGAGTGTATACCTTCACGGCAGCATTTATGCATATTTCATCGTACGCTCTGATGTGATCACAGAGTGTATACCTTCACGGCAGCATTTATGCATATTTCATCGTACGCTCTGATGTGATCACAGAGTGTATACCTTCACGGCAGCATTTATGCATATTTCATCGTACGCTCTGATGTGATCACAGAGTGTATACCTTCACGGCAGCATATATGCATATTTCATCGTACGCTCTGATGTGATCACAGAGTGTATACCTTCACGGCAGCATTTATGCATATTTCATCGTACGCTCTGATGTGATCACAGAGTGTATACCTTCACGGCAGCATTTATGCATATTTCATCGTACGCTCTGATGTGATCACAGAGTGTATACCTCCACGGCAGCATATATGCATATTTCATCGTACGCTCTGATGATGTGATCACAGAGTGTATACCTTCACGGCAGCATTTATGCATATTTCATCGTACGCTCTGATGTGATCACAGAGTGTATACCTTCACGGCAGCATTTATGCATATTTCATCGTACGCTCTGATGTGATCACAGAGTGTATACCTTCACGGCAGCATATATGCATATTTCATCGTACGCTCTGATGTGATCACAGAGTGTATACCTTCACAGCAGCATTTATGCACGTGCAAGCATCAATGTCGCGTGTAAAAGTGGAGCGCTGAGGTCATCCGAGTGCAGCAGGTGCCGCTGCCTCGTGCTCTCATGTTCCCCTCAAGGGTTGCCAGGTTGGCCTTTTTCGGGCCAATGTTATGTAATTTGGCATTTTCGGTGTCAGAGTTAACCATCAAGAGTTAAAACAATTCAGGATATATGTATCTGTGAGGAGATGGAGTTTAGCTAGCAGGGTTGCCTGATAATGAGCGGTCTTAACAGCTTAATAGTGTTTAAAAATGCGAAAGTTGAGAACATTGGCCAGAAAAAGGCCAATATGGCAATCTTGTGCAGCTCCACGAGTGCCCAGTACTCTGTATTGTGACCTAGAAGTCGTTTTTTGGAAGTAGCAATCTCAAAACAATCTCATGTAGTCGCAAAACAATCATCAGAATTTGTTAACTCGCTTCACTTACCTCGGCAGCTTGTGTTCGGTCCGATACTGGGATCTCACTTCAGCTCTAATAACGGTAATATACCATGGGTGCCTGTTGCAACCTATACAGTATATTAACAGTAAGGTGTTCCATTACTTATATGAACTGCTTTCTTTCCGACAGGCACACAATTTATTGACGCTTATTTTTTACATCGAATTGTTTAACTCTCGTACACATGGTGACATTATAACTATCCTTATAGAAGAACAACGTTAAACATTTTCTCAGCAGTGATCCCTGTGAATTTTTAGCTTTTGGAGCTCTTGTTTGCATTCGTATCAGTCCTCACAGTTGCCAGTGCATCAGACCTTCCTCTCTGCTGCATTAATCAGACTTTCGCTGCTGCTTTTAATCAGACCCCTCGCAATCTAGGGCCTCTGCCGCACAGAAAACTTTCTCTCTGAGTTTTATCGTACTCGCCAGCGGGCGTTTTTCCCTCGCTAACCCTCGGCTCCAATTTCCCCTCGGGTCCGCCGCTGTGTTCTCTCAAAGCCCAGAGAAAGAACGAGGGGAAAAAGGGACGTTGCGCTGCAAAACATCCCTCGGATAGAGAGGGAGATGGAGGAGAGGACACTGAAGTCTGCATGAGCGCAAATTCCAGAAGAAAAATATTGCTGGACACAGAGATAGCTCACAGAAGGGCCAAAGAGATAATTATTACAGTTTATATTTTTTAATTGAATAAAGTCTTAAACTTTTCGAAGGGTCATAACTTTTATGTTAAGATCAACAAGCGAGTGACCAACATCTAAACTTTGAGCCAACATAGACTGTCTGTTTTTTGACTGAGGGCTTTTTTTCATTGTTTGATTGATTTCTGCATTTTTATCCATTTAGATGTGAACGCTTGGCTTATATTTTGTATTTTTATGAGAAGGTCTAGATATTCTACTAGAGCGTAAACTGTAGAACGCATAATTATCTGCACTGATTCACAATGATTTATTTCTCCCTCTTTTTGCTTCATGTGTATCTACAGTTTTAGACATCAAAGGGAACGTCTTCGACGTTAAACGTTTTAGTAAGAAAAACTTCCCTTTAATTGTGTTTTTCGTATAACTTTTTCGAATGAGTTATACGTTTCATTTCGATAGCGTAACGAATACTGTCAAAATGTCTTACGTGTTAAAATTTCACGCTAGGAATTATTCATGCTCTAACTCCCTCTCTCGTAAATTTAGATTTCATTAAAAAAATTACCTTTTGCTGTTTTGCTCTCTATTCTCGTTTTGACGGCTTCCGCGTGCATTTTACATTCGTCACGGTTGATTTTCTTTGTTGTATATTCATTGGTTGCGAAGAATAAATCATTCAGCTTTTGATTTTTGCAAATACAATTTTTCAAATTACATTTTCTCTCAATTACCATCATAGTAATTTCTGACGCACGTGATACCGTTGTGGTTTCAGTATCTTTCAATTGTGCGAAATAATGTCTGGATTTAAGAGTTATGTAATAACTTTTCCCAGTATTATCAGGGAGTTTGAAATGAGTTGGATATTACGCACTCTTCAAGTATTTAACAAACTTTAGGTGTCTACGAAAGGGTTTGCTTAACAAGGTGCAGTGGGATTCATAAAGTTGAGCCTCTTGAGCTGCAGTAGATATTTTATCAAGTGAAATTGTTTCCTTAGATCTTGATTGGGACACCCAGTACCCATGCTGTAGCTCGTAGCCAATGCTTTAAGTTACCCCCGTGACTCGAGTACAGATTATTTTCAGGCGATATCAGCGCTCAAAGTTACTAAAAATATCTGAAGCTTTCTGCATGAACTGCTTTCAAATGAAGGAATTATATCTGACTCCCTCTATTTTGTCACTCCATCACATCATTTTTTTCAGCGCAAGAAAGATGAACGCGCTTTAAATATGCAGTGATGATTTCCCGTAAAATAAAATTTTGGTGTACTGCCCTGAGAAATACCGTGTCGGGTCATTGTTCTTATTATTTTTCCGGTATAATGTTTACTCTGCAATTTACTTGAAGCATGCAAGGTGCAGTGACTGGACGGGGTGTGCCTGATTTTACCGCGTTCCCTTATGGCATCGGTTCGTTTCAGTTAGTCTGTCTGTGACACACATAGACTCTAACCGTATACTTTCTATAGCAACCGGGTGGTCGGAATCGCCTCTGGCCGCTTAGGTTTCAAGTGTCGATATCTTTTTGGTGTGATACACTAAGTGTTGCATACATTTTAGCTGCGAACTATGAAAGAGACGCAAAATTTTCACATCTGGTGGGATTACCTTACATAAATCAGGTATAATTTGAAAGAAAATGCGTGTGTGAAATTTTTGTATAATAAAAATGGTAAATTTTAGTGCGATTCATTAACTGATTTGTAACCCACAATGTGTTCGCCATTTTTTTTTTTGGGGGGGGGGGGGGGGGGGGGGGACGAGGAGGAGCTAAGATTCTAAATCTTGTAACCTTGTCTCCCATCAGTTTTTGTATAACTTAGACTGGCTCAGAAGAACAGCACCCTGACCGTTTTTTGCAACACTTCAAAGTGTGAATTCCACAAGGCATCTACGATTCATTTTTTTTTAATTTTTGTAGCGAGACCCGATGCTTTATCTGCAGGAATATTTTAAGAACTAATCTCTCTGAAAAACGCCGACATGTTATGGAAAAACTCATCGACTCATCGACCGAAAACTCATCGACTCATCGACCGAAAACTCATCGAAAACTCATCGACCGTTTGATGACTAAACAATGTTTTATCAGCAGAATACTGCGAACCGCCTTGCTTTAGAAGAAAAGATTCAGAAAGTATAAAGTGAAGGCCCATTACGTAGTTCTGATCAGTAGCGTGGGACACATTACGCTTCATTTTGTTGATGGTGACGTGCAGTAAATTTTAAAGCGTCCAGTGCGGTACTGCCCAATCCCGATCGAGCGTGACGGTCCGCAAGTGCAGGGAAATCAATAGCCAATTTATTCTGGTATTAATCCCAGTGAATACTAAGAGTGATGGGAATGGAACTTTTAGCTAATGAATCATTCTTCATTTTTTCACAGTGCACTCACTGATGGCGAGTTTCAGGTTTGACCACGATGCATTTCATCTTCTGGTTGTGTTCAAATAATTTTATGGGTTTCTGCTAGGAATATGTGATTTATAATTTTAGTCTTGAATGTTACGTACAGTTTTTATAGTTTCAGAATCATTGGAGAACATGCACGGCGACTTAAGAATTCGTAATGCTTTATGATACACCCACTCGGGCTCCGTTTGAAATCTTATGACATAGTGACGGGTCCATACATCGTACATACACTGTTTAGTAAGTACAGAACCCTCTAAAAACACAACGCTAAAAATTAAAATTACAAGTTTGACTTCATTTGCTTTTATATATCATTTCAAAAGCGTTTGTGACATCGAAAACACTACGTTGTGCAGGGACAAACCTGTGATCAGGCAAAAAATTGAGATCATCGAGGGAGACGGCCTTCAATTGTTTCAATGAAGCAAACACTCTTGTGCGTGAGGTATTTTTGCTTTGATTTCAAGTTCACTCAACAATTGGTCTCCAAGAGTCGAACTGTTCGGACCTTGACCCTGAGCACAGGGGTCGGCAGCGCGCCACGGAAGCATCTCGTCTGGCGGTTTCGAAACAATCGAGTCGTCTCACCCTAGGTGAAAAAGCTGATTTTCATCAGAATATAGCTTTTCATGTTTTCTATTGAGAATTATGTTACCAACCCTAGTTAGTAATATAATTCTTATTATTTATGCCAATTTTATGCTATGTTCAACGAATGTTATTGTTTCTATATGTTAATGGAGTTTAATGAAATTTGGGAATCCTACGTAAATAAAAATAGACAACCGTGAGGCTGGTATTAGTATTACCAACTATCCTTGGTAACGAGTAATTCTCAATATTTATGCTAATTTTATGTTGTGTAAAACCGAGAGAATGAATTTTATTAAAATTTGAAAATACCACGTAAATAAAAATTGGCAACTGTGACGCTGGTATGGGTATTAATAGCATTGGAAAAATGAACAAAATTTTAGGACTTTCACCATCATGTCTACTTATCCTAGCACAACACAAATGTTTCATCATAAATCATTTCATTTTCTAGAAGAAACTGACACTGGTTGCACTAATAAATTCTTATTGGTACAGCCGATACCCAGGAAACATAACCTTGTAATTTTCTTCTACTACTATCTCTGCTGACAACCTGGAATATATGCTGAACTCTGACGTGTCAATAATTCTTCTCGCCTTAATACAAATATGGTATTACGAGTGAAATATCTAGAGCTTTTTTGTTTGCATTGTCACCATTTATGCTTGAGCTGGCTGATATTTTTTTTCTCATGAGGATCGCATGAATCCAAGTTATTAAAAATTCTTAAAGAAACCCAAACGAAAGCAATGATTACAATAATCTAACTTGCATTCCATCCAAGTTAGGCAAGGGAAGACATCATTAGTTATTCATATGGCTGACTGAGCGTATTAACACTGAAGCTTTAATTTATATCTGCTAGAAACACGAAGGCTTATTTGACCATCGAAACAGAGGGATCAATCAAAGACTGCTGTTGGGCTGGTACTGCGTATAGTTATTTATTCGTGTCATCAAGGCTTATGAACTAATTCCACTTAAACTAATTACTGTGCATTCAAGAAAGTGTTTTTGCGAAGTATGTTTTTACTAGACGTATCAAAAAGATTTTCGAACGATATGCTCTATTTTTCAGTGTCGTCTACACTGGCTTTTTAAGTTGACCATTGTAAATGTGTTTCAGTGAGTCATAGAAAGCATATTATCGCAACATATTACTCCAGGCATGCGTTACATGGAATTTGCGAATGCGATCTAATGTAACGCAGTAATAGTTCTTGCGATAACCTTTTCGTAAAGTGCACTTATACCTATGATACTCAAACGTTTGACATTACTCATCAAGCAATTTTTCATATGTACTTAAAATAGAATTGGGGATCACGTTTAATTTTTTAGCCATTTTAAGTTTCAAGTAGAAAAGGATTACTTAGTTTTAGAGTCATTGTACGTTGAAATTAAAAAAAAAATCTTAAATCAAGTATTCTAAGGAAGACGACCATCTGCCTGGCTGTCTCATTTTGTCTTTATTGAATACAAAACTAAATTCTACTCGATTAACAAATTCGCTATGATGATATACCAGAGCACTAATTTTTGTCCTATTTACTCCAGTATTCGAGTATTTTTTAAGCGAACGAATCTTATGTTCCGTCGCTTAGGGGAATAAATTTAAGCCTTAGTTTGTTGTATCTTACCAGCCGGAGTTCGTGACCTCGGATGGTCAAGCCGTCGAGTTTGACGTTGCTTGGCCTGGGATAACCACTTGTTGCTGACATGCAACCATGCATACATCACTAGCTCCTCGCCGCCGCAACTCGCCTCCATTCAGGAAGATGGGGCTTTACAAGTAATTCTTCTTTTTCTTCGTCTTCTTCTTCTTCTCTTTTTTTTCTTCTTCTGTCTCTTTTTCGAGGATCCGGAGGGATCTTGAAAGTCGTTGGACTTTTTCAGCAGAAATCCGTGTACTTTTTACGAGCGATTTGCTTGAACACTCAGGCGTACGATATCCGTACCCTGGTTATACGGCGATATGGGCTTGAGCTACTCTAGAATTGTGCAAGAATCGTATTCAGTTTTTAAGTTCATACGAACTTGATGGCTATATTTGTCTCTTCCTGTCAATTGATGATAGTCAAGAGCTAAAATATTCTTAGAAGGATGTAATATATTGTTTTACTATTTTGTAAAATCTGTGACGCTTTTTTCCATTACAAAAGAAGTCACAAAAAGCTGGATAAATAGTTAATTTTCGTTCTATTTTATGATGCTCTTTGACTCAACTAACACTCTAATTAACCTTTTGCGTGGGCAGGCAAAACTGAGACGTCTATAAGGTAATCAAAGTGCTCTTGACGATAAAGGCAACGCTGTCAAGCACTTGAAAGTTTTCGGGCGACCTTGTGAGACGTTGGGTCGAAGTTGGCTGCTAAACCGGTTTTGTTTTTTAGTGTCGTAAATAGGCTGACTTGTTAGCGTACTTTTGATTCGAAGAACACGGGAGACTCGCGCTGACGATCGTAACCTCGCTCTTCAAAAGTACTTGTAGTACATTTACACAAGGTGTGGTGCATGTTTAGCGTAAAACAGTGTTCTTTACACAAGATTTCGTTCTATTTGTTTAAGTTCTCAAAGGCTATCATTAAATTTAAAAGGTGTACGCGCCTTCCTCAGTTGCAGCTTACGTTTGTTAGCATCATTCATGCTTATTCACTAGCTGCTCCAGACGGGAGCACATGGTGACAATATTTTTATTGCCAATGACCGGAAATAAGTTAGGGTAAGTTTGCCACGTGTCGTTGGATGAATTTATTTAATCTTATAACAAGGACAGCTTAAGTTACTTTAATTAGCGATGCTGATTACCTAACAGATTGAGTACTTTAACGTTCCTACTCCAATATAATATGCTCTCAGTTTTACCATTTTTTAAGTGTTAAGAAATTCGATACTTGAGTTGCAGACTGGATTCGAAAAATATAATTACCATACTATATAATTACGATATGCACTATTTCATTGTGTTATGTTTAGTGGGTCCTCAATGGTTATATTTTTGTGAGGAGTGTGGATTGATTGATGATAGTATTATTTATTAGCAACTAAATGGTTATATAAGATTGGATGAAAAAACAATGATTTCTAACTAGTTTTTCAAGTATGCAAGCTCGCACAAAAAGAGTTAAATTGAGTTCTCCACTGCGTTCTCAATATAGTTTTGATTTGTCAGGAGATATAAAAATTCCCCGAATGTCATTAAACTACGTTTGTAGAATATAAACTTCAAATTCACTGGAGAGTCGATTTGAAAATATTTCTCTATTAAGGATGAATAATTGTTTTGATATCGGTCTTAATCTACTGATTATTTTCAAGTGACCGATTTCTACCTTTATTCGAGATAGGAACACGTACTGCAAAATATGGCTAGAGATGCATACTCTGTCGGAAATTGAAATTGCTTTATAATGTAGTACCTCATAGCACACATTTTACACGAAGTTGCGTTTCAATCCTGTAATGTAGCTCTCGCATTCAAGCGAGTAGGAGAGGTCTATTTTGAACGAACCTATGAAATTTATTAAGAAAAAAATTGACTTTGTAACGATATGCTCAAGCCATTACTAAATCGTATCATGAAAAATATTCATTATAAACGTCGATGACTTAGCAGGCCTTATTACGAACACGCACAATGACAGAAAATTTTAATGTGGGAACAACACTCGATTGACAGTATGACAGTTTTCAAGTTTGCACCTTTAGGAGTGTTTCCTCGCATACCAATGATGAAAACTAAACGACGGCCATTTCCGCTACTGTGTCAACTTAGTAGCTTCCACAACTGGCTGATAAATAAATCGAAATGAATTAAATAAATTGGGCTAAATAGAATAAATTTATTTAATGAAAAAATTCTGGTAGAAGTACACCTAATTTTGGGCATTCCTCATTTTGTGCACGTTAAACGGTGTTAGATTTTAGTCAGTTGAGTTATTATCACAGAGTATGAACGACCTGTTTTGGGGTTCATCAAACAAAATTTTAGGCTTTCAACTGCCATCTGCTGTTATTGTGAATCATTGCACAAGTTTAAATCATAAAATGAAACTAGTCGATCTCATAAGAACTACTGTATATATCTAGTGACTCAGAAGTAAGTACTATTTACCACGTTTTCTGGCTCCTCAAAATTGATTTTTGCATGAAGTTACTCCTATTTGATCAATTCATTTTAAAGAAATGTGTATCTGAGTTTTTCTGTAAAAACATTTTTCTTTTTTCTTATCGTTTAGCGTTGGTGCTAATCAAAGCTGCCTCATTCTTCAGTGAGTCCAGTATTTCCTTACTCATATTCAATTTTACTTTCAGTTACTGTTATACTACCAGTTATTGGCTGTGAAATGGCCGTTATCTATTTGGTTTCACTTTTTCATTTATTCATCTTCTTGATCTTTACTCCGTATCCTTTTGTATACTTTCCTAATCTTTACGGCGATCGTCTTTAGTGTGATTTCACGCTGGGTTATCGCTTTTGTCCTTTTGTCAAGCCTTCCCAGCTCGTTAACTAAATTTTTCCTCGTCTATCTCGTCGTATTTTTTTTCTTTCGGAGCTCCAACTGAGAACAATTACACCACGATAGCTGCATCGCTTTATCATGCCATAACTCGGTCGTCAGCCTATTATTGCCTCTGTTCGAGGCGAAAAAAAAAAGTCAACGATGCACGAAGAAAAATGCGCGGGAATGTTTGCTACGGGTGCTGCCGCTCGCATGCTTCATTACGACCACTTACGAGAAAATGCTAATAACTGTCTTTGAATTCTGAAAATGTTTTTTTAAAGAAGCTGCTTAAAAATCCTTTTTCAATGCATTGAAAAGTTATGCATCTGCTCCTATTGGGAGATGATGGTATATAATCCGCAATTTTGAGTATCACTGGATGTATTTATTGGTTGCTTCACTTACAGTATGTATTGTGCGTTTTTTTCTCTATGGTACCGTAGTTTCTTCTAGGCAGCGAAGAACAGTTAATGAGAAACAGTGAAAGTTCTTTACTGAGTACATGCACAATACTTTAATGATAGTTGTTTTGCCAATGATCTACTAAAATAACAGCATTTTTATTCGAAGAATTAATTATAGTATGAAATTCAGAATAAAACAACGAACGTAATTAAAATTTATGCATACGGGTAGACACTTTAATGTTCTAGTATACAATTAGTGAATAAGTAAACATTTTAAATTTTATTCTAACTTTTTTACTGAATAATGCAAGTTTTTTATTTGTTTCTTATTGAATGGAAAGATAAAAAATAATTTGCTTAATGCGCTTTGTCTTAATATTCGCTTATTATTTCATTCTCACTGTAACAATTCGTGAGATCTATGTATAGTGCAGCGTATATTTTTAGTTTTCATAAATAAGAGTTGTTATTATTAAAATCCTTACTTTATATTTTCTTTTACTTTAGTAAACTGTTACTCCAACTCATGAGATAAGCAAGGTGTATCTTACGTCTGGCAGCATAGAGCCACCTTCACCACCGCACGGTGCTGCCATCTATGTTTCCAAGCGCTACTCGAATCGTCTTATATTGGAAATTAATTAATTAAATTCACTGGGTTGAAGTTTGGCTAAAAGTTCATAGTATAGATAACTAAATCATACATAATTTGAATGCAATAATTTTTCCTAAAATTGTAGTGAACGGGGAGAGTGAGTAAAAAATAGTTCTCTGAGGCGCCATCATGCCTTGTTCAACGCCAAAGACTGGGCAGACAGCGAAGCGACGTACGACCGCGATATGCTCCAAGCTTTTCTATCATTTTTGCCTTATTTTGGCAGTTGAGTGACATCTAAAGTGAAAAATCTCAGTGATCAAGTGTATTTGTGTGAATATTTGTTATATTAAACGAGTAACTTTGTGGTTAAGGTGTAGAAAAGTTAGTATTTTCGTGAACAACTGGTCATGGTTGAGTCTTGGTGCGCCGTACAGTGCGCGTTCAGCTAGCATGAGTGGTAGAAAAAGCGCCTATTCCTTCTGCTTCATTGTACGCAAAGTGTTGTATTAGATCCCACAGTGAAGTTCAGAAACGCAAGTGATGTTATATACTCAAGATGAGGTAGGTGAAAGAGTGCAATTAGTGTTGAAAAGAGGCCGGTGGTGTGTCTAGGTTCGCCGAGCACTTGGTCGATACCGGCTGCCTCTCTCACTCTCTGAGCAGTTGTTCAGCTGTGTTTTTCGTGTTACCAGCTCAAAATTACGTTCTGAGCTGTTGAAAATATACTTCAAAGGAATCATCTGGAGTTTAAAGTCGTCAACTTGGAAGTTTTGGCCCTGGAGTCGTCTACAGGCTATCGTCAGGTAAATTTACTCTGATCCCTCCGTAGCTCTAGCAAATGGCGGACTCGGGCTTGCAAGCTGTTAGCTGGCTCCAGTAAATTATCGTTAAAATCACAGTAGCACTTTTTACCCGTATGATTGTTGTGATTTTCTCAAATCTTACTCGAAAATTGGAATAGGAGTCACGTCACTTGAAGGGAATTGCCGGTTTGAGTGGAACGAATGATATTTTAAAGGCAAGTTATCTAATGTCCATTTTTACACAAATTGCACGATTTTCCAAACTGTGTGTGTCTGAATGCAGTGGAAGTGTGAGTGTCAGGGTGCTCATCAGCTGATACCAGCATCAGCCACCCCAGTTTTTGCATGGTGACTTTGGGTGGTGGCGGTCAGGCGGTGTAGCCTGGCCCGTACGGTGAGCTGAACAAAGCGGGCGCTCAGGCGGTGTAGAACGCCACCAGCGTTGCCACATGTATTTATTCCTCACAATTTTTTTTATTTCTCACGTAGCATTACTGATGAACTTATTTATTAATGTGACGAAATTTGTTGGCGGTGCATGTCTGAATGACCTATTTTTCCCATATTTTTCAATTCCGCAGCTGCAATAGTTCTATGACGGATGCAATATGCATTAGGTACTTGTCAATTATGTAGTTGACGGAGGTGTCGACGAGTGCACGTGTTTCAATGTAAACAACGTCATGCTTGAAACTCGCCCAAATCTTGTATTAGCGAGCGTCTTGAGGTCGCTTTTGCCTAAGATTTTGTGGGTAACGCCTTTGTTATTCGTCACGGTCGATAGGGGACGCATCGCATATATTTCTAATTTTGGGCAGCGGAGAGTTGATCGAGGATTACCCCCAAAGTTAGGCGCTTGCGATAAGGTCACCGATGCCGAGAAAACGTTTATCCTGCCGTGATCGGTCAACGTTTGTTCATTAAAACTTTGCATGATCATACTTGATGACGACGTGGCAAGTTGCTGCATTTGGCAACGCGGGTTGAGTGTGTGGTAGGTAGTCTAGGGCTTTGTTACGTTCTGCCTGCAAGGTTCGTATACTTTCTATCGTATTCTCGAATCCGTTTGCGGTATTTTACCTCATTTCGTGCTACAAAGTTTACGTTGCTAGTTCTTTGGTGTGTAGATCTAATTGAATGGTGGTTTTTTTTTTTATTGCGTTGATGGAACTGGAGCAGAAGGTTTATTTTAGCGCGGGGCAGAAACGGGACGTATTGATAGAAACCGTTGTTTGTGATCCCTGGACTCCGTGAAGACCAAATAAGGACTTGCACAATTGGCGTCTCTTTAGTGACAACAACACTTGGTGTGACACTTGTTTGTCTTGAATTAGGGACTGCGCTGTTGTTACGTGCGTACATTTATGGCACTTAGACGTTAATAGTAATTATTTTTTTTATCTCGCGTACAGCAGTTCTTCTTCACTGAAAATTTGTTTAAATTATGAAATATTGAAATGTTATAAATGAATAATGTGAAAAAATATTTTGTGCTCTGTAATTATACTTTTTTAGTTTGAATATTTTCGGAAATTTTATAATTCACTTGTATCTTAAGCTCAAAAGCCTGAACCATCAATGTCTGAAATTAGAAAGTGAAGCTTCCTTGCTGTTTTTTTTTATAAATTTCTTAACTTAAGAATTTGTTTTAACTTCCGATTGTAATCTATTAGTATTTCTAAATAATTTCAGTGATTGTGATTCCATGTTTATTATAAATTTTTATGATAAATTTTAATAGTTAGAAAAGTATTGATTATGTAATAATTCTATTTATTTTAAAATTTATAATAATGAATACAAAATGTTGAGTCATATGGTGTTAGCTTTACTCTAACAATGTTCAGAAGTTTATTCTGCTTAAGAGTGCTGAAGGGAATGCAGTTATCTAATAATATTTTTGATACTGTTTTAATATTTCTTGTGAATTGGAATATTCTTTAAATTAAATCTAGTCCCATTGTAGTGAAATTTCATGAATGAATGTGAATTTTAAAAAATGTGTGTCTTAGGACACTTCTAATAGAAAGTTACAAATAACAATAATAGCAAAAGGATAATAGTTATTACAAGTAAAATGCATTAACTATTATCCTTACCGGCAGATATGATATATAGTTGCAGTTGTGACTATAATAGAAGTAACTGCTTTGTGCAGTTTGTCAAAACTGTATAGTTAGTTACTAATAATGTGTGTACTTATAGAGAGATGAAGTTTTTTGTGCAGTATTATGTTGCAGTGCTTATGGAAGCTACTTTTTCTGCTGTCTTTATCTATGAAGCCCAAAATGCTCTCATTGTTTCTATCTCAGGATTTTGATTGGTGAAATATTTTACATACATTTATAAATTCTAATAATTTCATGCTTATAAAACAGAAACTACTCTTAGAGAACTTTATTTTGGGATTCTCAGATCTGACTTGCCTTGCTTTCACCTGTTCACAGAAACTAAGTAGAATCCTTGTCTGGAAATAAGTACATGGATTTGGCGATATGATTTAGTTCATCCATATCAAGTGTTGTTGATGAATGCTTTGGTGTAATAATAATTCATTTTGGATATCATTCATGTTCTAGACTGGGCATGACTCACAATTATTGTGTGCAACATGCAAAAACTAGTAAATTAATGTGCTCCATGCAAGCATCTGTCATAGCTAGTTGGAGCAAAACATGCAAAGACAAGTGCAAGTGTTGTGCTGTGTCCAATCTTCCTTTCTTCTATCATTCATCTTTCTCACTTGTCTTCCTTGAGTATTTGTCTTGGGTATGAAAATAATGTGCTAAAGGAACATTTTATGTATGCTATGCAAGGGAATGAGTTAATTAGTTTACATCTAAAGGTCATACTCAAGTGTGAAATTGAAATAAATGCTGACAAAGCCGCCTTTGTTTTTGCTTACAACTTTTTGAATTATTTTTCAGTTGAGCCTTGCTTTTTAAATTCAATTTCATAAGCTTCCTGTTTGAGTTACATTCAAATTTTTTACTGTTGACATGTCTATGACAGCACTTTTTAATAAAGTATTTTATAAGAGTGTTTATTTTCATTACAATTTCATTGAGCCATTTCAAGCTATTTCCTTCCTAGTGTTTTCTGTATTAGTAAAATCGTTGTCAGTATCTGACTATATTTGCTATATTGTATTCGTGAGTTCCTATTGAAGTGCTAGCTGTTGAATCTACATATAGTATTGTCTAAGTTTGGAAGGATTTGTTACTGGGAGAAGTTTTGGAATTGCTCTTTGAGTGTTGGTAATAGTGGAGCAAAATAGTGTTGAAAAGTATTTTTCCTTAGTCCAATTAACAGCTAATTTGAGGAGAGTGTGTTATATTTTAGTAAAAGTTTTTCCAGTGGCAATCCTTGTTTTTTCCAATGAAGTGCTCAACTTTGTTAATTTCTTCTACTTCTAATAACTAAATCACTTCGAAGAATGTTAAAACTGTTGAATGAAGTTGAGAGAGATTTAAAAGATTGGTATACTGCTTAATTTATAACTGTACAACCATTTCATTGAGATGGTATGTATACTTAATTTATTTGCTGAATGTGTTAACTTGATATTGTAGGTATGTATAGGTAAATAAAATTGGTGAACACTAAATATGATAGTTTTTGTACTTGGTAATCTTTGCATGCTCTGAGGGAAGACAATGAAAATGATGTGCATTTTCTTGTGGGACATCCATTTGTCTACATCAACCTATCATTTTCAGTCAAGTTCAAATTCTTTGTGAATTGATGGTACATATTTCCAAGTTGTATTGGTTAGTTCAGAGTGACTGAATTCAGTCTGCAGCTTCTGCTGAACTGGAGAAACGGCAAGGTTTAGAGGAAACCGTAGTCGAGTGAGTTGATTGAATTTTTATTTTGCACCATCATTAGGTGCAAGTAATGTTATCCTAGTGATCAGATTATAAGTTGGTGAAAGCCTTCATAACCATATTAAAGGTGTTCTCAAGATAAGTAGAAGGAAACTAAAAGACAGTTCATTTTAGGATTTTTGAAGTCGAGAATGTATGTATATGGTGTTTTTATGCCCGGAGCATGGAAACGGCGAAAGTGAAAAAAGTACATGAAATGAGATGAAAGTTGATTGTAATAGGTGCTGAAAGAAAGTACAGAAGTGATAGGTGAAATAATGGTCTCCAAAACAAGAAAAAAACAAATCTTTTCTATTTCAATACAAAGATGGCATCCCTAACCTTCAACTTGGGACCCTAGAGTTGCTAATTCCCTTAGATCAGTTGTCTTCCTGGGAGGATGATATCCAAATCATGTATTTTGATTGCTTATATTTTGCTCATTCTACTCAGAAGCAAGTGGGCTGTTGTAAGTAAACTTAGATTTGTGCTGGTGAGTGGATATAATCTATGATTGAATTTTTTTGAGAACACTTCTAAAGGTTTGTTATTCAGCTTTGATTAGCCTATGAAATCTTTTATTTTTTTGCTGAGTGAGTTCGAACAAATTTTTCTTTACTAAACATATGCCAATCATCAATCACCTACAGGTAAAGCCTTTTTCTAATTAAGAATGCTGAGCAATTATGCTAGGCTTGTTTGATGAATTGGGCATATTCCATGCAAAGCTTAAGGGCAATGATGTTAAGGTTCAAATTGTATTTAGGAGTAAACTCCATGTTGTTGATGATGATGAAGTTAGTAACTGTAACTATGTGCTCTTACTTTTGTTATTATCTAATTCATAAATTTATTCAATCAAGACAATGAAGAAGTATCTGAAGTATTTAGTGAGAACATTTTGTGAGCTAGACTAAGGGGTTACTGAGATTTTATCTTTGGCAAATAATGCTCCTCACTGGCTGCTCAAGCTACCCATTTAGCTTCATTCAGTTTTCATATGTACTTTGGCTTCTTTTCCTTTTTTACTTGGTGTTCTGTGCTCAGGGTATCCTGTGTGGGAAAACATCTTGCACGAAGATTCCATGCTCATTTCCAAACTATATGGTATCTTCCTCTTTCTTCTGCTGGGAACACCTTAGTTGCAGTGAGAGAGTATTGAATTAACTTATAAACTGTAATCTTTCTTCTCTATCTCTCTAATTGGAGGCCAGCATATTGTGCAGATTGAGTGTTTTGGTCTTTTATTCAGTATTTTTGTTCTTTGTTTAATTCAATTGAGATATGTTTTTTTTGCCAGCATTGCAAGCTGTGGATTGACATGTATAGTTATTTGTTTCTATGCTGTGTAACCCACTGTGCATGGAGTGAATTTGAAGTGACATAATAAAATTTCTGGTACACTTGCGTTTGCCATCAAACTTAACTTGTAGATTTAAGATTCTTTAATTGTGAGGTCAGAGGTATAAATATCAATTTAAAATTTGAACTTTATCACTGTTCATGGCTTTTTCATCGTCTGGCTGAGCAGTGGCTATACCTACATGCAAAGAGGTTGAAAGAGAATTGCCTGGTCTGTGACCATGACTAGCATGTTCTGTAGCCCTCGTAGAAAGGCTTGATTAGTTGAACTCGTACACTGGGATGCCCGGAGAATGCAGCTAAATTATGTTGAAGGATTCCATGCACACAAATAGAGCATCTTTATAAAATAAAAAATGTACTAACAGTATGCTTTTATTAAGTAAACTGTACAGATCAGGTTTTGTGGAAAACAATTGATAAGATTTGTGAAAGGTTTTGTGCAATTTTGTAGCTTGGTCTCCAAAGAATGTAAAGACTGTTAGTTGAGAAATTTTCATTGAGAAATATATATTTTTCTGAAAATTTGTTGAATCAAGGTTTGTTAATGGTGAACTTTTCAAGTAATTACAATTGTGTATTGTATCTATGGGAAGTGGTGTTACTAGGGAGTATATGTGTGACATTGAGCTGAGAGTTAGGTACGACTTTTCTTTTGTTGGAAAGAATAAGTTTTTTGTTCTGTTAAACCAGATTTTTTGGTTCTCGGTGGTCATTTTTTTCTGCAACTTCTTCTTTCATCTTCAACTTTTATCTTATTTCATAAACTTCCTTTGTAACTTGTTTTTTCCATGCATGGGAGATCTTGTGTGGGTCCACACCTTGTGCATAGATTCCGCATTTCTTTTACTCCTCGCTCAATGGTGCCTCCATGCTTCTCCTGTTTGAAACACATTTGTTGTGGTTAGGGAGGCTTTAGCTAACTTGTTATCTAATCTCTCATTGGTGGAGAAATTTGAGTTTAAAAATGAAAATTCACCATCTAATGACTACTTTGTTGGAGTATTTATGTATTCATTTTGATATCTATCAACTATCCCTTTTGCTTAGCTAAATGCATCTTGAGAGTGTTTGGGTCAAAGTTATTTGTACTGTTGTAGGGAGTACTTTAAACAATGTACAATATGCTCATATTATTCTGGTTACTATAACTGAGGTGTAAATTAATCGGGTAAAATAATACATGATTCTGAATGTGTCTGAGATGTTTGATAGTTGTGTTGAACAGCTCAAAGTTCTGTTATTAAGAAAATTGTTTTGCTTATATTTGGAAGATATTTCTGTAATGGGGCTTAGAAAAGCTTGGTATTCTCACGGGGGGAAAGGCTACAGATGAAATAGTCTATTTGTGGTACTAGGGTTATAATGGCATTTTTTCATTTCTATTATCTATTCCTTTTTAGTTTTAGTTGAAACTTCATCAGGGAGAAACCCAATTTCACTTAATTTCAACGTCTTGAAGCCTAAGTTATTACTAATTATTTCTGTTAAGGATCAGGTGCGAAGAAAATTTCTTGGTGAAGATGAACTTCCTACCACAAAGCATTTACGAGTATTTCAGAGGTATGGTTGGGAAAATTAAATGAGACTGTGTAAAACTTGTTGATGACTGATGAAAATTTTGGTTTCATTGACATTTTTTAGTCAGTGCAACTTTATTCCCGTGAAAGTAAGGCCAAAATTTGCAAAAGTTTTGTATAGTAAGATGGGTCTAAGAATTGTTGAAATGCAACACCCTTGATTTCAGAAGTTTAGATTGGCACTTGCCTCTTGCATTTGTACTTTGATGTTATGAATTTATTGAAAATAATTGAAAAAATGCAAACCAATAAGCTAGTAAGCTTGGGGAATTATTTATTGAATATTTGGAAGCATCTTTTAAATGTGGGCTTTCACAAGTTTATTCACAATTTTGATTACTCCTCAGGGGTATGCAACTATTGTATCTACGGGAATTAGCGCTCCCAGGGGAATTTCTGAGATGCTGAGCTTTAAAGGTTGTCCTTTTTTTTTAACACTAAGTTGTTCTTCTTCTTCTTCATTCTTTAACTTTTATCTTATTCTATGAACTTCTTTTTCAAATTACTGAGGGAAATTACTGTTTATATGCACCTTGTGCATAGATTCCTTGTCCCCATAAGTCCATACTAAATGGTGCTTTCCTCACTCTTCACTTTGGAATGCATTTGTATTTTGATACACAGGAAAAACTGATTTTGCACAAATGTGTGTTTGTTTTTCTTTTGGTGGCTGCCGACAGCCAGTTTGTCCACCCGACCGTAAGAGCCCATGATATCAATTCTAGCCTTGCTCTCCGAAGTACTTCTTCCATTTACGAAACGATCCTAATAGTTGTTCTTGAATTCCGGAGCACGAGTGTGGGACTTGACGGTCAGTTAGTTCTTACCTTAAGTTGACTTTCTATACCAGATTGTTTGTATTGATTAGACTTTCATAAGGGTTTTATTTTCTTCTTTTATTTGGGCTTTGTCTTTTTATAATTGCTTTAAGTGTCTTTGAAAATGCATTACTGTGTGCTAATGATCTCAGTGCAGTCACTCTTACCCTTGTGAGTTTCGTGACTGTGTGCTCCGTAACTTCGTTTTTTGACTGGTGTTTGTTTTCTCAACTAAGATGGCATGAAATGTGAATTCATGTAGGTCATTTCTACATGAATTACATCTCATTACATTTATTACATTACAATTACATTTCATGAATTACAATTCTACATTTCTACATGAATTCTACATTTCATTAACTAAGCACCTTCTCAGGGGGAAACGACTGGTGTATCTGTAAGAAGGAGCACTCTCAGGGGAAATATGAGGTCCTAAGCTAAGGGTTAAATAGGCTTCGTTTTTGTTCAAGTAAAATAAGTTTTGGTTGGTTTCGTTGCAGACCATCTTTTTCAGGTTCACTGCTATCCTTTTTTTCAGCGCCTTCTACTTTTTTCTTGAACTTTTATTGTTTCCTAAACTTCTTTCTCAACTTACTGTTTTTATGCACCTTGTGCATAGATTTTGCGTTTTTTCAAGTCCATAGTAAATGGTGCCTTCCGCATTTCTCTCTTTCGAACGCCTATGTTGCGATTAGCTTAAGCTAACAGCTAACTTACCTAATCTTTCAATTAATCACTGATTTAGACGTTATTGACACTTCAAGAGGTCATAGAATCAAGTTGGCGAGAAAGAAGTAGAGCTGCGTTCAGTATGATGAGTTCGGTTTACACTGAGAGTTGTCTCAGGTGTGATGTTGCTAGCAGCATGCTACACGATTGTGTTTGACAAATACAAAATGACAGTCGTGCCAGATCTCCGAGAGCTTCGAAAGTCTCTATTAAAACTGACTTGACGCGAATAAATACAGTATGAGTAAAGTTAGTGTCTTGAGGTGGGGCAGGTTTGCAGACTACGCTTGAGAAAGCGTGAGAAGTATCCTAACATGGATTTACATGCTGATATCTCTCCCCCATTGCCTCGATGTAAACCGCGAAAAATTACCCCAAAATCATGGCTGCTATGTAACTGCTAAGTTCTAGTGCATTACTATTTTCTGTAGAGATTTAAACATCAAAATTCTTTAGTACTGATCGTGTTTGATCGATTAGCTTTCGCCGTCGTTCATTTTCAGCTGACATTTAATAAAGTAGCAAAGGAATTATTTAGTTGCTCACCATTCGTTACACACTACAAAATTTCGTAAAAATAGTTTCTGTCCAGTAAAAGATGTCCTCAAAGATTTCGTTAATGAAGGTTCTGAATGTTTGTTTTTACAAACATTTTCTCTTTTTGATAAAACTCTTTGCTGGTTGAAATGTTTGTGGTTCATCAATCTTGTTCAAATACGTGGTTCTACTGCTAGCAAGTTACGATTTGTTGGGTCATTAAAGCTAGCCTGCTTGATGGCTTCTCTAATCTTGGATAATGATCCGCCCGTTCATGTCAAGTGTAGGGCTATAAATTTATTTGGGCGATCAAATTTTCTCTCGTGCATTCATTCCCTCGAGGGGTGAGCTGAAGAAGATAGTCTTGCATCACCGTCGGGACTTGACACCACACAGACAGCTTCTTTGCAGCTTGGTAGCGTGTCCCACAGTAGTACGTGTTATGCTGCAGCAAGAAAATGGGAACTTCGTGTGGTTTAACATGAGTTTCGTCTACCGCAAGATAATGAGTAATAAACATAAGCATCAAACGATCCACTGAGTCTACATGGCTGCTATGCTCCTGTTTCGTTACTCGGTTTCTCCCATTTATACGAATCGATCATAATAGCCGTCCTTGAATTCATGAGCGCGCGTGTGAGACTAGATGTTCAGATAGTTCTTACATGATTGACCTTCTGTACCAGTTTGATTAACGCAGAGAGACACGCAAATTTTCGAGGATCTATTTTCTTTTGGCTTTTTATGATCTTACCTTACAATTTAGCTGTTAAAAACGCATCAACAGTTCACGTTCATACGCTCTGGTAAATTTGAATGAACCGTCCATACTATGAGTTGGACCATATGCCGCTTACCTTGTGGCAGAATTTTTTTGGACAAGTTTTTAAATTGTTCACCCTGGTTGGAGAGGATTGGTATCGTAACGACATAGAAAAATACTTTTCAACTCGCTAAATTTGCGCCTAGTGTTTTATGGTTTTATGTTGGGGGTGTTCAAACTAATTTTACGATGCCCGAGTTGTGGTGCATCTATTTAGTTTTGTTGATGCATCATGAGACTCAATGTATTCAATTTTTGCAAACACAATCCTATAGAGTCCGGAAAGTTGGAGTTGTATGTCAACTTGACAATAGAACCTGCAGTATATGGCGTTGTTTTGTCTCCGTGTTTAGCTCTCTCTTCGCACCGACGTGTCAGCGCCAACTGATGGCGCATATGTGTCGGGATTTTCTCAGTACGCTTTGAGCACAAGGTAGAAACCTCGTCTTCGACGTTGTTGGTGGTTGTGAGCAAATGCTGCTGAATCAAAGAAATGCATACGAAACCCTCTGCTGTTTTTACTTCAACTATAAATGCAAAAAGTGGGAAATTCCCATGGCTTCTTTACAGTCTAGGATGAAATATGTGAAGTATTATCTTTGTCGTGATTATTTATTTGCTAAACATGGATTTTGTCATTTTAACAAACATTACACGTTATGACATAAGAAATTGACCAAAGTATGTAAGTCTTTGTTGAGAAGTACCAAAAAAATTGTATGATTATTTGGTAGATTTGCCATTACGGGGTTACTCTAAAACTTGATTATTTGATGTTTCAAAGTTTCGTTGTAAAGCGTGGATCGATCGATATGTGCCGTGTTTGTGTGGTGAGCAAGCGATTGAACTCGGTGGAACATATGTGAAATGAACATTAGACCTCGATCATCACTTCGCGTAAACAGACCGGATCCGGCGTGCAGCCTACTCGATTTTACGTCTGAGTAACCAGAGGTCTGATGAATCACTTCAATTACCTCAGTATATAATACTTGCTCATCATTAAACTAATTTAAACCTCATTTAACCATCCATTTCATCGTGAAATCTCTATAACAGATTGGTTTTAATGACTGTTGGGATGCTCGAGTTATATCAGTTTAGCGATTCTTGCATTAATTGGCGCGCTGAAAGCCGTACATCTGTCGACCAGTATGCAGTTTCACTGACGGAAACCAGTTTTATTAGTATTTTCGACATGATAAACACTTTGACCCCAACGTGCCAACGTGCACCCCCACGGAGGGGATTTGGAAAATGCTACTGACCGACCACAAACAATATTTTCGTAAATGCGTAATTAAAGTTGAATGAAAGCATTATCCAGTTGATGTTTGCTACTTTGAAAATTACAAACTGCATTTGACTTCAAATTTGAGTTGAATATTAAACTTCAGTTTAACCGATTTCGGTCAAAGCGTCAAAAGAAAACCTATTTTTGGATAACACATGGGTGGCCATTTCGCTGTCAAAACTGCCACGGAACATGTACGACATCTAACTCACATGTTACACAAGTCAGTTGCACTTGCACCTGGAAGCTGCCATGCACTTGTTCTAGTTCTTTTTTTCATGGTTTTGTTTATAAGCCTGTGGAGCCTGGTAGGTAATTGAAGAGCACGCCTCGCTGGCTTCAGCTCTTGTCTAATCAGGACAGCGATAACCTCTCTTCGCACATGACTGTACGCGAGTGGCTGCGGTAGTAGTACTGCGCTGCAGCTTTACTCAGAAATGAATAGCGTTGTTCCCCTCAGGGGGATACAACTATTGTATCTATGGGAATTAGCGCTCCCAGGGGAAAAATGTGAGGGCCCGAGCTGAGAGTTAGGTAGGCCTTCTTTTTGTTGAAATAAAATGTTTTTTATGTTTAGGACCACTTTTTTTCGGTTCACTACTGTCCTGTTTTTCAGCACCTCTGACTTTCTTCTTCAACTTTGATCTTGTTTCATGAACTTCTTTCCCATCTTACTGTTTTTATGCCCTTTCTGCATAGATTCCTCATTTTCTTATCTCCATACTAAATGGTGCCTTCCTCCTTCCTCTTTTCGATACGCTCTATTTTTGCAGCGGTTAGGGAGGCTTAAACTAACTTATAATCTAATCGAATAGCGTTGTTACAGGGTAAATTGGTCCTCAATCTTTTTTTTAACGAAAACTCTCGAGGGGATATAGATATTGTATCGTCCTCTCAAGGGGATACAACTATTGTCTCGTTGCGAATTGGCTATCTCAGGGGAGTATGCGGGGTCCCGAGCTCAAGGTTAGACAGGTCTTCCTTTTGTTAAATAAAATTATTTTTGTGTTGTTTGGTGACGGACCATCTCTTTCGGTTCACTGCTGTCCTGTTTTTCAGGGCCTGCTATCTTCTTGAACTTTTATCTTGTTTCCTAAACTTGTTTCTCAACTTTTTGTTTCTTAATCATTTATGCACCTTGTGCATAGATTCGGTGTTCCCTTAACTCCGTACAAAATGGTTCCTTCCTTCCTTCTGTCTTTCTTAGGAACGCTTTGTAGCTGTTAGGGAGGCTTAAACTAATATCTAACCTAATAGCTTTTTAGCTCGAAATCTTTTGATCTGTACTCTATCGTACTGTGAGGATAGAGTAATGCGTGTAGTATTTCAACCTCCACGCGGAATATTTTAACCAAATTAGTTCTCAGTGTAGAAATAACGATAATTATTGTGAACACGGCATTGTAAGGTGTGTGGGTATATGTAAAGGAATGAAAATATCGATTGAAGCGTCGTGTAAACTTTTTTCATCTTCGTAAATTTTTCTGAAATCCCCTAATAATGTTTCGATATGAACTTAGTTATTGTAGGGGAAAAGGGTTTCAAGCATGGAATTTTCAGTAGGTTGAATTGTATTTCAAGTTGCCCCTACATGACTCATTTGCTGCGTATTGAGATGCTTGTTCATTTTTTGCTTGTGCAGATGCTTACTAATTTTTTGCTTAAGCAAATGTTAACTTATTTTCGATGAACTAACTTAATACCGTATAGAGAAGTCTTCTTCAACTTTTTTCTTGTTTCATGAACTTCTTTCCTAGCTTACTGTTTCTGTGCACCTTGTGCATACTGCATAGATTCCACGTTCCCTCAACTCCATACTAAATGGTGCCTTCCTCTTTCCTCTCTTGGAACATCTTTGTCGTGGTTACGGGAGGCTAAAACTTTCTTATATAATAATATATAATAATAAAATTTGACTGTGAAAAAACTTCCCGATGGCAAGAAAAGTGTTTTGAAATTATATTTTACGAGTTTAATTTACTTTTATAGCTAGTGATCGAACGGAATTAGATACAAAGCCGTTCTGCGATGAGGTCGAAAAAAAAAAATCATTAAATAAGCATCTCGAGACATATTGCTGAAACGTAGTGGAAATTTATGATTTAAAGTAGTTAAATGGTCATCGTAGCATAAATTATGATTTTGTGAATGTTTCTACTTCCTATATATTTTCCTATTGATTGATTCCGATCCTCTGCGAATGGTGAAACATTGTATTTTCTGGCCTGAATTGGAAGCACAGACTAACTTGACACTAAAGATGCCGTCAGTTCCAAAATTATGGTTTAATGGCAGTGGTCGATAAATGTACCGGCAGTGACCCATTTCAGCCCAAACGTGTTCACTCGTATTTTCAATATTGCAACCAATATTATTTGCTTGACGCTGGCATCAGGTTATCACCAAAATCAGAATGGGGCCGGAACTGCCGTTCGGCAGACAGCTTCAAAAATTACGTTCGGGCACAAATTCATTGAGGAAAAAATTATCTTAGCATTTTTAGTGAGTGTGCCATATATGGCACGGTGGGCTGTTAAGGGTAAATGATATTACTAATATTATTAAGTGTGATATTACGCGTATTACTCTATCGTCGCAGTACGATAGAGTACAGATAAAAAATTTCGAGCTATGAGCGATTAGATAGGATGTTAGTTTAAGCCTACCTAACTACTACGAAGCCTTCCTAAAAAGACAGAAGGAAGGCACCATTTTGTGAGACACTCAATGAAATGCATGAATCTATTTAAAAACGTACAGTTCGTGTATTTAGAGCTATTGAATATTTAACTGTTAGATTGGGTTTGTACATAACTAAACTATTCTTGGTCTCGATATTAGAAGGAAAATGGGTTCTGCTAGGGCTATTAGAGCTTTGAAGCGGCGATGTGTTATTTAAAACACTATGAAAATTAGTACCGTGCATTTTTCTCTTAATGAAACTGATCTATCCTTTGCGGACTTGATCGAAAATGTATTCTTTAACTCAGAGTGTATTTCAAATTAATAACAATTCTTTTTCCTGCTTGTCTAATGTGATTTTATTTCAGTTTTAGTTGGTTTAAAAATTGCTGATTTCATCCGAATATATCTTGTATCTCAATTAGTCTTAGAAATATCTATTGAGTGTGCCTTGCCTCAAAACGTTCAAACTGAAATGCCTAGGAGATTTTAATGACCCTTTCTTCTGTGTATTAAGTGCTGGTTTCGCGCCCTTCAAGTTGTCCAAAGATTGAGAGTCTCTTCGTGTTCGCTCAACGGTAATTATTATTGAGCTTATGCTAACATATAATAAAAGAAAATAAGCTATCGTGAGAAGTCATTTTCTCATTTGTTTTGGATGTAAGTTTGCAGAGTTTTATTTTGTGTTTTTATTTATCTATAGTGAGAATATTTTTCTGGAAAAGACAAGATAAGCATCTCGAGACGTTTTTGTTATGTGCGTACTTGTAGTGAAGGAAGAAATGTAGTGTGGCTCATAATTCTTCTGTGGCGATAGGAGTTATATCATTGACAACGTAGTTCAGGTGCTGTGAAACAGCATACAACATGTGCTGCGTTGTAGGAAATAAATTTAGTGGCCGTTATGCACAAGCCTTATTACACCACGAACTTTCTAGGCTATCATTTCGCAGCTCCACAAATCCCGAGGCTATCTAATCTGCTGAAGAGGCGCTTTAACTATTGATCTGTACGTCTCTTATTTTATCGGTGATGTTGAGCAATCAATTTACTCGGTTTCTATTGAGAGGAAGACAGGGAGGTGACAACAGAAAAAGGCAGGGAGGGTGGGGGGTGACACGAGGGGGAATGGGGTTGCTGCTGCTGCTGGAACTCCAGTGCCTGGTGATCAATATGGAGAGGGGCTCCCTCCCTTCCTCCCTCTGCTCTTTCCCGGTTTTATTCAGTTTTCTTTTTTTGTGGCGTCTGGCAGAGCTCTGAAGAATGAAAGCAACGCTCAAAGAATGTTCCTTCCTTGTCATTTTTATGCCAAGGCGTCCGTCTGAAGATTCTTTACTCCGTATTTTTTAGTGCGTGATAGCGACGTATTTCAGGGCTGCATTTGACCTGGACGATTCGACGAGCTTTAGCGTCTTTATGCCTTAGGAATAAGGCATTGCGTTCCGTTTTGACTTGTGTTCGCTGCTTTGTTTGTTGAGCAACGAAACAAGTTCACCTTTTGCAAGCGTAGGCATGTTGTGAAGTCGTCTGGATGGTTTGTGTCTTAGTCGCTATTTTCTGTTGACTTCTCCAGTTGAGTATTTGCGCTCGACTTCGTCGTAATCGGGAATATTTTCTTAGAAATAATCTTGTGTTTTTAGAATTTAAGCGTCAGTATATGAATTACTATTCCTATGCATGTTTGGTATTCAGAATCGACTCCCATTTTTTTTAAGTGAACATATCGATGGACTTGCGTTCATCAGTATGAAGCACGTGTATCTAAATTTTTATTGATGCATTCGTCTAACCACTGCATGAATAACATTTTCTATTGAATCCTTTTAATTCAATAAATATAGAATGCACTTCGTTTTGTCCTTGATAGTTTCTCCGTGGTATATCTTCAGTTACTCTCGGCTATTGAAGGCTTCGCTAGCTCATGCGTTCCTTCTTCTGTGTTCTATTTTTTCCGCGGCCTAGTGTGTGTGTAGGGGCGAGTTGTGCGTGCTTATCTTTGGAGCATCGCTGGAGGTCTGAGGAGCCTTTTTTTTGCTTGCGCGGGAATTTTTGCTTTGCGTTCGTGCTTGAGTCGAACGTTTGTTTGGCGATGCTTTCTCTTGCTCACAATGATGAACCGAGTTCCAAATTGGCAGTATTGAATTGCTGCTTTTGGTCTAAATGGTGCTGTTTTATTGATGTTCGTATTGGTTGAACTCTAACCGGTGGAGAGAGCGCATTATTCCTGCGTACTTATGGTCAACTCAGTAGTTCTATGGCAGTTACCTCCTTGCGAGATTTCAATGGCAACTTGGTCATTATATGGGAGGTTAACTTATGGGTTCAGTGTTTTTTTGATTATACTTTTTTTTCCGACGCTAGCGCAATCGTATTCTTCAGTGGGCGTATATCGCACACAGAATTGTAATTTAACTAGCATCCATACTTGAACCGATCGGTTTAGTGTCTTTTACTTGGCCTGATGAAGTAGCTTATATTTAATGTTGATTTACGTAAAATGTTTCTCAATTGACTGCGCTGAGATAAAAATCGTGCGAATGTGGATTTGAGCATTAGATGAGCCGATATTTTGTCTCACGCTTGCAAAGCTTACTCTGTGCTGGGAGTTTGATATCTGAATTTTAAAGATAGGCATATCTATGGTAATTGTAAACAAATTCAGCGAAGTAACGGTCTGGGTATCGCTTTGATTTAGTCTGGAGAGAAGATCTCGGTGTCGGTCACTCAGTGTACTGACGCCTCCACTTCTCTCATAAGTCTTCGGAATTCGCTCACCATGTGTTGGATTCGAAAGATTCAAGTGCAAGTCGGGGTTGTGGCATGGATAGATTAAATGAACATTGCTACCTTAGCAGCTGATGTTTGGACACCACAACTTTTTAGCTTGGGGTAGGTTTGACGGTCTAGCTCTTACTTGAGGACACATTAAGTGGCCAGCTCTTGAGAATCATTTTAACTCTACTGGTTCCTGTTGCTTAACACTTACTGCATCGTGCACCACCGGTGGTCACGGAAGGGATTTTCCTAATGCTGTTGATCGACCAGTAGCCACAAATTTAATTTTAATTAATACTTAATTAAAGCTAAATGAAGACATGATACAGTTAATGTTAGCTATTTTTAAATAGCTTACTACAATCGACAAAATTTCACTTGAATATTGAACTTCAGTTTAACCAATTGAGGTAAAAGTGTTAATATTGTGTTGCCCGCGTTAGAGAGGAGAGAGAGCGAACAGCAAGTGTAGAGTTCAACCATCCCAACTTGTGTGGAAGTTGGCAATGGTGGCGCCACGTACTACTCTCTCTCTCTCTCACTCGAGTTTGCTTGAGTCGTGAACGAAGTTTGCCGAGAGTTTGGGGGGCGCTATGCACGCGACTGCCGCTAACTTTAGCCGCGTTTCGGACAGGTAGCTTTAGCATTGCTTGTTTGTAGCGCCATTTCCTGTGTGTACGACAACTGTCCAGTTGCTTCTGCTAGCTTTAAAATGCTTCGTTTTCCGCGCTGAAACATGCTTGGCGGGAAGAAAGCGATGTTCTCTGAAGAGACGCACTGTAGTCCATTTAAATTGCTCTCACTGGAATGAAACGTGCTCGTTTTGACGCGTTTCTGCTTGTTTTATCCGGGGAAATAATTTAGTCTGCTGGAATTATGTATAGTGATAGCAAGGATAGGTTCGTTGTTCATTTTGATGAAGATTTATGATCTGGTAATTGATGTCGTGTTAGAACGATTACACAATGCTTCTTAACTCACAGGTCCTTTAAAGAATATCCGGTGAAATGGGTTGTTGTTTGTTGGTATTGGCAGCAATTTAAATGATCGTGACTGGTTATGGTTTCGTCAGCTTTTAGGTAACTGCGTTCGATATAAAAATACTATGATAATTTTGAAACTTGTGTTAAAGTAATTCCCCTCGGGGAATACAATTATTGCATCCATGGGAATTAGCACTCACTGGGGAAAATGTTAGGTCCCAAGCTGAGAGTTAGGTTGACTTTATTTGACTTATTGTTGAAATAAAATGTTTTTTTTTCAACTTATGTTGTGGACCATCTTTTTTTCGGTTCACTGCTGTCCCGTTTTTAAACACCTATTGCTTTCTTCTTCAATTTTCATCTTGTTTAATGAACTTCTTTCTCAACTTAATGTTTCATGCACCTTGTGCATAGATTCCATGTTTCCTTATCTCCATAATGAATGGTGCCTTCCTCCTTCTTCTCTTTGGAACACCTTTGTTCCGGTTGTGGAGGCTTGAACTAACATCTACTCTAATCTTACTTGGATTTTTCATCCTATTTGTGTACGACCTCCGGGTGATAGTGATCTGTAGTCATTTAAATCTTGTTTCAGCACCGGGTAACACTTTGACTGCGACGTGTGCCACCGGTGGTACACAGAGGTTATTTTTATAATGCCGCTGACCGACCAGTAGTCGCAAATTCAATGTTCATAAATACTTAATCAAAGCTGAATCAAGGTACCATCTAGATCATCTTTGTTTTTTTCAAAATAGTTTACTACAATTGTCTTTAAATTTGAGTTAGGCATTGAACTTAATATTTAGTAGTCGCAGTCAAAGTGTTGATAATAGTGGCCTTTTGGTATCGCGTACATTTTTTGGGGAACTAAATAAATATCTCCGACTAAAAAAATGGCGTTTTAAGTTTTCGTTAATAGCCATGAAGTTTGCGTTATTATTGTGTGATGACGGAACTTAGATAACATCTGTAAAGCAGTGAAATCATTGGTGCTGAGTGTGTTGACTTTACTAATTGCAGCTGTCTACAGACGTAAAATAAACGTGGAGTTCCGAGTAGCTCCCGAATGGCCTGTTTCGATGACTGGTTGCTCCTATGTCAGGCACAGCTAATGGGTAATGAATAGACCAACCATAGCAGTAGTTGCCTCTCACAAATATCAGGCCCTTTTAAGGTAATTATTTGAACCCAAATCCCTAACTATGATTAGTACCCATTCACTTTTTAAACCACTGGGTTGAGTATTTGAAGCAAAGTAAATGTATCTTTTATTTCAGACGTAACGGTTTGTATTTTTTTGAACTGAAGATGGAGTGGGACTCCAAAACGTTTCCCTATTAAATATGATTAATTTCCTTGGAATTTTCCTCGTTTTTGAGTTCCTCATTAATTTTCGATTCAAGCGAACAATTGACCCGTTCATATATATTGCATTGTGAACTTGTTTCAGGAGGTGGCTGGAGTTGGCCATGACGGCAGTAGAAGATCGGCTGCATCATCCCCATACCTTCACCACCAACAACACCACCTTCACCACCACTCCTACCTTCATCACTACACATCGAGCACGACCCCTGGCTCCTCATCATCTCCCAAAACGACAGTTGCTTCTAAGGGCAGCTCATCACCGCCATCTACTCCTGTCCACCACTACCCCCAACAGCAGCAACACTACTACCCTCCACACGGAGCAGCGCCACCACCGCCACCACCGTCGCACCAATACCACCCTGGCTACCTGCACCCTCAACAGCAACAGCAGCAGCACCTTCAGCAAGGCTCAAACAGCGGAGGCAACGCATCGCCTCATTATTCCGCCTCTCCTCCACCTCCCCCGTCTTCTGTTGCCACTTCTCTAGTGCCTCCATCTTCCACGTCCTCTACATCTTCTTCCTCATCTCCGTCTCCACATCCACCTCCTCCGGGTATGAGGGTTTCTCCTGCCCCACCTCCTCCATCTTCTTCCTCTCACCACCACCATCTCCACCCGCACCACTCGCCGCATATGACGCCTGCTGTTGGTGAGTGCATAGTCTTAGTTTCATTATACCTTGTCCTCAGAATTCATTGCAAATTTAAGCTTTAGCTGGAAATTGTGTGTTGTGAGTAGTTTGTTACTTTGCTCGCATTGAGTTACCCTTGAGTGGATAAAACTGTTTTGTCCTTAGAAATACCGCTCCATAAAGGAAGATGTGAGTTCCCAAGTTAAAAGTTAGGTAAGCCTTTCTTTTGTTGAAGTAGAACAGCTCACACTGAGTTACTCTCGAGCGAGTACGACTGTTGTATCAATAGAAAATAGCGCTCGTCAGGGGAAGATGCGAGGTCCAAAGTTAAAGGTTAGGTAGACCTTCTTTTTGTTGAAATAGAGCGGGTTTTCTAGTTTTGTCACCAACCATCGTTTTTTGGTTTGGTTTGTTACTGTTTTTTCCAACTTCGATTACTTTTTCAACTTTTATGATGTTGCATTAATGCTTTTTTACCATCTCTTCGCTTCTATGCTCGGTATCTCCAGCATGAGAACACGCTTTGTGCATAGAGTTTCTTTGTCCTTAACTCCATGCTAAATTGTGCTTTTCTTTTTCCCTTGTTGGGAACACATGTCACCTTGCTAGGCAGGCTTAGATTAACTTATATACTAATCAAGATCTCACTAAATTATTGAGAACTGGATCGAAATATCCTCAAATATCAACACAAATGTGCTTCCATGGGATAGGTGCAAGATGAAATAGAATTGAAAAGATTCTTACTTCTATAAACTTTTTGTGTATGTTATCATCCCAATAATAATACTACTGATAATGCTTCATTCAAGCTTTCAGAAATTTAGCAAACACATCAATATTTTTGGTCTGTTTCATCCGTGCTTTTAAAAATACTGTACGATGTCGCCTTCACTTGTCGTTACTACAATTTTCCCATTAACAACATACAAGTAGTTTGTAAATTAGAGTTGTAGCTGCTCATGATGTGAACCGTATTACATGAAGCTTGTTTTCCAGGAGGGCCATCGTGTAGCAGCAGCAGTAGTAGCAGCAGCAGCAGCAGCAACAGCAGCAGCAACAGCGGAGGCAGCAGTGCAGTAGGTCTCCCTGCAGCGCCAGGCCATCCTTCGTCTGCTGGCGACGCTCGCAACAGCCCCACGATGCACGCCCCTCCATACCCCCCCAACGGGCCTCCCCACGCCCCGCCTCCCCATGGCTACCCTACCAAAATGGGAGGCCACATGTCTCCAGCAGGCCTGCCATACCCCCAGCCTGGTGCGTACCAGCAGCCTGGGGGTCTGCAGTACCCTGGAGCGAGACCTCAGGGCTCCTCCATGCACCCATTCCCACAGAACTTCCCTCCTGGTGGGCCCCAACCCCCGCAAGGCCCTCCATCTTCCCTCCCCCCTTCACACCAATACCCTCCCCGCCCTCCTCACAGTAACCACGGCCCTCCTTCACAATACAGCCCTTACCCTCACTACGGTGCTCAGCAGGGGTGGGCTCCTAATATGGGGCAGGGTCCTCCACCCTCCAGCGTGTTAGGGTCCCCGGGTCTCGGGGGTAAGAGCCAGCACCCTGGACAGCCGGGGCAGCCTGGCGGGGGAGCAGCAGGGTTGCCACGTCCTCATACCCCCCCTCATTATCTCAAGCAGCACCTGCATCAAAAAATGGGGGTCTATGGACCGCCTCCTGGTGCACCTCCATCAGCTGGCGGTCCTTCACAAATGTACCCTAATGGCCCCGGTCTTCCTCCGGGCTTGGGCAGCAGCGTCAGGGACAGCAGCCCTGGTGTAGGTATGGTCAGCAGTCCGGCTCCGCACGGAGCCCAGAATAGCGCCATGCCGCCCCCAACTTCGACGCCTGGTCCTAATGAATTAGAAACCTCCACTCCCTCTGCTCCTCCAAATTCGTCCTCCGGTAATAGCACCAGCGCTCTGCCGCCTCAGCAGCAACCTCCGCCCATCGGACCTGATGGCAATCCTCTTGTAGATGATGCCTCGCAACAGTCCACGCTCAGCAACACCTCCGCTGGTGAGAACGGGACTGTTGCTCTTCGTTGGGTCCAGTATGGTTGTCATTTACTCCCCTCAGGGAGAGAACTGTTGTATCTAAGGGAATTAGCAGTCCCAGGGGGAAAATGTGTGAGGGCCCAAGCTGAGAGTTAGGTAGGCCTTCTTTTTGTTGAAACGAAATGTTCTTTGTTGTGTTAAAGACCACCTTTTTTCGGTCCTCTGCTGTCCTGTTTTTTTTTCTGCACTTCTTTCTACTTCAACTTTGATCTTGTTTCATGAACTTCTTTCTCAATTTACTGTTTTTATGTCCCTTCTGCATTGATTCCACATTCCCTTATCTCAATGCTAAATGGTACCTTCCTCTCTTCGGAACGCACTTTTTTATTAGCGATTAGGGTGGCCTAAACTAACGTCCAATCTAGTCTTCATTTACTTGTTGGATCCGTTGGCTGGAGATTCCCGTGAGGAATAGTTTTTTTGTTCTTTATAGGTTTGTCGAGGGTTCTAATAGTCCCACACTATTTGATGATGATTGATGTTGCAATAATGGATTCTGAGATAACCGCTGCTTTATGTTGAGTGGGGTGTAATATGTGTACTTCCTTGCAAGTATCGGATTCTGGGCCAGTGATTTTGGCCCTGAAGGGGAGCATTTCCGGGTCATCTGCAGTCCAAAAGTCGATTCTCCCGATTTTTTTTTATTGCTTTAAATGAGTTTGAGATATGTCCCCGAATGTCTGTGAAAATATCAGGAACGTATCCCAGAGCTAACGTCCCCTCCGGGGGGGGGGAGAGCATCCCCCTTACGGACGTTTTTTTTATTTTTGAACCTAGAGCAATGAAATTTGGTATACTGATAGGAAATGCAATTTAGAATCATTTATCATTTATGACAAAATGCGATTTTCTTGAAAAGAAAATGGGAAATCATAGAAAACGACATTTTTTGGGGGTTTTCTAAATGCTTCTCCTCCTACAGTTTTTGAGCTACAGTAATGATTTTGGTATCATTGAATGCAGAATAACGTGGACAAAAAAAAAAAACTGAAATTTTCCATTTTTTTTTTCATTTTATTTTTTTATATATTTCATCATTCATATTCCTCATCCCCATCCGAATATTTTTTTTATTATTGAATTTAGAGCAATGAAATTTGGTATACTGATAGGAAATACAAATTAGAATCATTTATCATTTATGACAAAATGCGATTTTCTTGAAAAGAAAATGGGAAATCATAGAAAACGACATTTTTTGGGGGGGGGGTTTCTAAATGCTTTTTCTCTGATAGTTTTTGAGCTACAGTAATGATTTTGGTATCATTGGATGCAGAATAACGTGGACATTCCAAAAACTTGAATGCTTTTTCTCAAATTTCCAATATACAAATTTAAAAAATTAAAAGAAATAAAAATCAAAATATTTTCAAGAAAATTCAAATTTATGACATCATAATTTTGAAACAAGAATGAATTTTGAAAAACTTCTCAATACATTGTAAAGCCCTTGTTTTTCTGCATCCAATGATACCAAAATCATCACTGTAGCTCAAAAACTGTAGGAGTAGTAAAAATAGGTTTTATAAAAAAAAAAAAGTTATCAAGACGTTTGTCGCTAAGGCTTCGAAATTTACAAAGCTAGAGCAATGCGGTTTGTTGCATTTGAAAGTGACATATGTGCTCTATCTAAATTACAGACTTTCCAAAATTTTTTCTGTAAAGATTTCCGTAGACTTTTTTACCCTAAAATTATAATTTTTGCTCTGACCCTTACAATGAAAAATTCATAAAAATTCTGATTGAAATGATTCAAAAAAGTCCTCTGTAATTTAGATAGAGCACACGTTTGACTTTCAAATGCAACAAACCGCATTGCTCTAGCTTTGTAAATTAAAAAGCCTTAGCAAATAATATATGTATCTATAATTTTTTTTTTTCCAAATAATTCATTTTCTATGGCCTTATGAAAAATTTTTCTTAAACAAAAGTTGTTACAAATGTGGAGATCTAGTAGTCTGCAAATTTTCATAGACGTACATCCAATAGAACAAAAGTCGACCATCGTTTGGAAATGCTCCCCTGAAGCACCTCTGTTTGTAGGAATTGAAAAAGGTTTCAATTGACGGTTATTGGTTTTGGCTTTTCTATATGGCTTTGTGGTTGAAAAGAAAGGGTCATGTAAAAGAAGGCATATTTGTCAACATAATTAGAATGCAATTTTTTTGAGCATTGTGTAGAACAATTTTGTGATCGATTATGACTTCTGAATTTTTATAACAATCGTGATTTATTGAATTTTAGTACGTCAGTATGAATGCAATCGAGAGCTGGAGGGAAGAAATTACCATAGGGATTACGATAGTGTCTCAAACGCTACTGAAAATAAATATTAAATATAATCCAGTGATTCTCTGATGTGTGCTTTGAGGGGATTTGATTCTGTTTTCTGACTCCTCGGAAAGTGGGTGTGTAAGCGAGAGCACAGTAAATAGCAATGCATTAGTAAATCAACGAGAGGTGGGAGGATTTAGTGATTGTGCTGTGTCTTTTCTATGTGCGGATAAAGTGCTAGCAATTGTGATCCTGTCCAGATGTCATTTGTCGCATGCAGCGTTGCATCTGGTCAACCCTATAGTGAAGTTAGCGTACACGTGAGACGTTGTAATCTCATGGTACGGTGATGGTGAAATCTACAAAGGGAGAATCACTGTTCAGCCTTGATCTCTATGAAATGATTATTTTTTGTTCATGAAAGTTAGTTGAAAGACATGAATGTTAATTATTAATCTGAAACCAGTAAGATGCAATAGTATGTATATATAAGACCTTAAGCATACCAGTTTTTTCTGTTGTTAGGAAACGTTCGTGTTCAGCACATTTTTTTAGGCTTGACTGCTTTCCTCTGCGTAGCTTTTGAAACGATGATAGCAATTGCGTCCCTCGGGTATGTTGTAGAATTAGGGTTAACTTAAGCTCTAATGTTACATGTAATGCTGATTATTCTCATACCTAATTATTTTATTTAACTGTGTAGAAATTGGAGATAATTTACATTCTCTCATGTATTTCAACTATATTTCAAATCATAATGTCCTTAAGTTACGCCATTTCACTTCCACGTTGTTGCTCACATTTTAGATTCTGTTTCATGCAAGATCACAATTTTTGTTTGCATTTTCTCTGTTGATTATCTCTCGTTGGAAATGTATCGTATTTGAAAAGGTTACGTATTTACTGAAGTGTTACCTGGAAATCACGCTAGCTGCCTGCCCATGCATCTAAACATGGATGATCTTGGATGCATTTGTAAGTAATGTTCGAATTATTAGTAGTATAGCGTTGTCTCGTTCGTGGGCTTTAGCAGAACTCAGCTAGTTATTCTGCCAGAGATCCAAATTTCTGTTTCACACTTACCTTCTTTCTGGATCAGCATCGGGAGACGACCGATCCTTAACACCGAAGCCGCACAAAGACGGCCCAGGACCTGGAACCTCGCTACCTTCGATGATGAGTGGAGGCAACATGATGGGGCCAGGCGGGCCTATGGGGGGGCAGCCTCCTATGCAGTATGGGTCGTCTCCCCACGGGGGTCCCCCTTCCATGAACTCTCACCCGCTCAACTCCCACCCTCAACACCACCAGAACTCTGCTCCATCTCCAGGCAGTCAGCCGGCCGAGCAGCCTGAATATGAAGGCAATGTCAACTCGCCAGGGTGGCCCAGAAGTCCAAGCACACAGCAACCCCCCAGCGCGGTGAGTCGCTTCACACGCTCAGGCTACTGGCTGGTTTCTTGGTTGATGATAACCGTTGTCAGGAAGTCTGGAGAAATATCCAACTTAGTGGTTTCTTAGTTGCTGATAACATTTGTCAGGAAACGTGAAGAACTGGGTGGTTTCTTGGTTGATGATAAGCTTTATCGGGAAATCTTGAGAAATAATAATCCCGTGGCAAATTTTTTGCTGGTTATGCGTCTCTTGAGATAATTATGAATGTTTATCACGAGTATGTGTATTTCCTACTATAGCTTGTTGTTTTTGATTTACTTGATTTTTGATCTAGAAGACCAAAAATCTAGAAGATTTTGTGATCTCAAATGGGTGGTGTGATGCACAATTTTTTCATTAATTTATTGATAAGGAGACAAATGAACATTGGAAGTAATGATTCGTGCTCGTGCAATTACCTTAGTTTAATCTGCATTCAAATATTTTATATCGTAAGAACTATCCTCGGTTTTATAAAACATACGCTGCTCTAAGTAGGTTCTAAAATTTGATGTTCAGCTTTCGTCATGCTTAGGATTGGGTTATTTCACGTGTGAAGTTCTGTGAAAATATATAATGAACGGGAATCTGATCACCTTTTTTATGTGTGTTTATTTCCAGTTGTACTTTGCACAAACGTGTTTGCAAGTGTTTTTTTACAGCAAGTAAACGTTTGTTCACCTCTTGCAGATTTGCGTAGTTGCTTGCATAGAAAGCTGTTTTATTCCTCAAATTTTTAAGAATGCTATGTTGGGGGCAGCTTTTGGGTTAATGTGCACCGAATAAGATGTTCAAATGCTGTTTGATGTTAGGATCTTATTTTCCTCACGAGAAAGGTTTAATTCTTTTACACAACAGTGAAGTTTGCGAGCAATAGTTTATGAGCTATATTGTCCTTTTCACTGAATAGCGCATTTCTGTTATAGAACGGTGAACAGAATGTCGAACGGTGTTTAGGCATCAGTGCAGAGGCTACTATAGTCTCGTATCCTAGAGGCTTCCTGCTCTTGAAAATTTGGAATCGGTGCACTAGTAGTTATAATTCTCTGTGACCTCACGGCAAACAAACTCATAGATTTTTTTGTCAGGATTTGTGTGCCGTCAGATGTAGATGCAAATTATGCACTGGAAGTAAAATTTTGTTTGAAAATTATCAGTTTTTTGCCCGGGCGACTTGCCTTTCTGTTGTACGAATAAGTAATTTTACGAAATTTTATTTTGTTGTCTTCAGGCGTATGGGAACAGCAGCGCACCTCCGGCACCAGATATCTACCGCTCCACAAAGGTTACTACCGCTATTAGTTAGCCTCTTTTTCTCCGTAGCTTTTCTTATTCTTCTCTACCATGCATTCCTTTGCGTAACCAACTTTCTTTAGCCATTTATTTTTCCCTTATTGTGTAGCGGAGAATTTCAATCTCGACATCGTACCGATCTGTGGTGTGAGCCATGTGAGGCTTGAAAGCTTGTGGGAAGTACTTCAGGTGGTGTTTATATCCTGAACGATTAACTGCAGGTCAAAGGTCAATGATTGGTTTCAGTACTACGAAACAAGTGCACCGGTATATGGTTTTTGAGTGTTTTTGTTGAAATATTTCTGCGTATTCTGTTTATTTTCTTTCTGATTTTGGGGTCCCTCCTGAGTTGTAGTACTTGAAATAACTGCTAATTTGCGTTCTCTCAGACTTCCTACAAAACTCTGCTCACCTCTAGTAGTACTTGAAATAACTGCTAATTTGCGTTCTATTAGAGACTTCCTACAAAACTCTGCTCACCTCAAGTAGTACTTGAAATAACTGCTAATTTGCGTTCTATCAGAGACTTCCTACAAAACTCTGCTCACCTCAAGTAGTACTTAAAATAACTGCTAATTTGCGTTCTCTCAGACTTCCTTCAAAACTCTGCTCACCTCAATTGCTGTTCTTGTGTCGCTTCTTTTGTCCGATGAGTGACCGCATGGTATTCCTCCTCTCACTCAGCATCTGCAATATCATCTCCTGCCCTCAATGCTTATAAAATTTATAAGTTCTCGCTCTTATTACTGCTAATATGCCTTTGTTCTGTTCTAGGCGCCAAGGGCTTTGAAATCTAAGTCTACCTAACTTTGTATTATGATCAACTTTCAAATTGAACAGTTGAAAACAACCAAGAAGAAAATTTGTCTTGTTATTTAGTAAGCACTATTTTATGTCAATTTGGGTTTGATTAAAAAATGTTGACTGTTCAGCTACATTAAATTATCTAATATTGCAATGAATAAAATAGCAAGGATAGTCGCTTTTAAAAGATCCATTATCAGTTAGTTGTTTAATAAATAGAAGGACCTAAAATGATGTATAAAATTGAACGTTTCGACCACAGGAGTCATCTTCAGCATTAACAAGATCTGTGGAAAACAAAAAAAAATACATTTTATTCAAAATAAGTGCAACAGTAAAAACAAATAAAAAGAAGAGGACGAAAAAGGATGGAGAACAATACTAACATGCTATTAACAGAGGGAATGACGAATCAGTTTCATTTAAAATAGGTTTGTCTTTCATGATAAAAAGAGATTCTAAAATACGAAGGTCTGATTGACTAGATGTGGTTCCTATTATCTGGAAGTTGTCCAAGCGGACTGGCAAGTCGCACTTCTCGGCATGAGTGCGTACCGAAGAGTGAGGGGGAGAAGCAAGGGGATTATTGGTTCGGAAGCTCCTTCCAGCATGCTCCGCCACACGAATATGGAGGGCCCTTTTTAAATGTTAAGTTTCATAACAGATTGCCTATAACAACTGTGGGAAAGAAGGATTTTTACTTCTGCTTGCCCTATTTTGGATACCAATCCGAGAAACTCAAGAAAGAGTTACTTTCATTGTTAGCTAAACATTTCACGCATATCAATTTTCGGATAATATTGTTGAACAGATATAAAATAAATTCTTTTTTTCACTACAAAGATAAGCTCCCTAAAGAATTGCTTTCGCACGTCGTTTACAAATAGTGTTGCGCACTGTGTGCGTCTGAATATGTTGGGTCCACAAAAAGGGCCCTCCATATTCGTGTGGCGGAGCATGCTGGAAGGAGCTTCCGAACCAATAATCCCCTTGCTTCTCCCCCTCACTCTTCGGTACGCACTCATGCCGAGAAGTGCGACCTGCTAGTCCGCTTGGACAACTTCCAGATAATAGGAACCACATCTAGTCAATCAGACCTTCGTATTTTAGAATCTCTTTTTATCATGAAAGACAAACCTATTTTAAATGAAACTGAATCGTCATTCCCTCTGTTAATAGCATGTTAGTATTGTTCTCCATCCTTTTTCGTCCCCTTCTTTTTATTTGTTTTTACTGTTGCACTTATTTTGAATAAAATGTATTTTTTGTTTTCCATAGATCTTGTTAATGCTGAAGATGACTCCTGTGGTCGAAACGTTCAATTTTATGTATCATTTTAGGTCCTTCTATTTATTAAACAACTAACTGATAATGGATCTTTTAAAAGCGACTATCCTTGCTATTTTATTTATTGTTAGACTTTGTAAAAAGCAAAACTTAGATGTGTGCAGTTATCTAATATTGGTTTGAAATGCCTGTTTGTACTTGTCGCTAAAAAGTGATAAAAATAGTGGATATTAGTTTTATTTACACAATTCGCTTAGTGAACTAATTTCAAAGATTGTGAAGCGATCAACTAACAATTGTTTAATTGGGAGATGTTCGAGTTGGTTGACCCTGCTGACCATTTCTATTTTTTCTGTTGTGCTGTTAATTTTGTCACTTCCAAGCGTTCTTTGGACCTTGTTTCGCACCGTAGTTGAATGATAGTCATTGTCTAAGTTGAATTATAACTTGTGTTGTTTTCTTATTTTTATGTTCCCATTTTTGTAAACCACTTGTTTTTTCTCAATATTCTTGCTTGTTTTATGTTATGTATTACGCAAACAGTTGCCTGAACTCTTAAACTTAAGCTCTTACTTTCCTACAATGAATGCAAATTTTTGCAACGGATGCTTTGTCTTCACCACTACATTATCAAGCTTGCCAATATGCACAATCTTATATTTCTTTTTGGAATTCTTCTTTTGAAATATGTTGTGAACTTCAACATTTTTATTTCCACACCTAACTTTGTAAAATTTAGTTCATATTGTCGACTATTTTTTATATTAGAACAATTTTAGACCCTGCACAATACTTAATCCGCTTCTTATACTCTATGAAAAGTGTTCTTATTGTGCAGAAAATTACGATTCTGATTCGGAACTGAAAATTTATTGTGGGATTTAAATTTCCCCCAATTCGTTCGTTCAGGCGGACAACATAGGGAGGTTGTATGAGATGAGCGACAGCCCCGAGAGACGCGTCTGGCTCGACAAGTTGCTCAAGTTCATGGAGGACAACAAGACGCCCATCGCCGCTTGTCCTACCATCAGTAAAAACCCGCTCGATCTCTACGCTCTGTATTTACATGTGAAGGAGCGAGGTGGCTTCATGGAGGTGAGGCAGCTTGGTGTTCATTATTTCTTGACGCTTTTCTTTTATCGTGAATCGATTCTGTGCACATTTGTGAGCTCAGCATTGTTTTTCTGAGAAACATTGACTGGTCTACATTAATTGATTTAAATATCTCATGTGTAATTGACTCGGATTATCAGGTATCATAAAACACGCAGTGGAAAGACGTTGCTACCGTTGTGGCTCCAATGTTGTTTTCTGAGAATCAATGACTGGTCTACATTACTTGATTTGAATATCTTGTGATGGCGATCTCATGTGTAATTTACTCGGATCATCAGGTAACGAAGAACAAGCAGTGGAAAGACGTGGCTGCCGTTATGGGCATTGGAGCATCTTCTAGCGGCTCGTACACGCTGCGCAAGCATTACATGAAGCACATTCTGTCGTACGAATGTCGTTATGACAGAGGTGGCATCGATCCGCAGCCCATCATCAGCCAAATTGAGGCTTCAGCAAAGAAAAAGACCACTAAAAATGTCTCCGTTCCTTCTCCAGGTGAACAGATAATAGTGATTCATTGATATCGAACTAGAATATGTATGAGGATTTAATAGCTTTTGCCACCATTGTTCAGTACGTTTAGGTTGAACATCAAGGAATTTTTCTTCAAGTGGAATATAAATGAAATTGAAATGCAATCACGACCCAAACTAGTTTATTGTTTTTGTGATTAGGCTTAGCTCGTATGAAAACGTCCACTGCAAATTGGAATTATTCAACTTCGTCGATGTGGATGCTCAGCGTTTGATCTTTGTCTTCGACGCCTGAGTCAGAGAGCCATAGTGCTAACCACGTCGTGGTTTTTTTTATAGTATTGTCTTTTGGATTAGAGTAGTGGCTTTATCGTTATATACCTTATTGTCAACTACTGACTAATGTTTTCGTTGTGTCCAGTATGAGTGACGTCGAGTTGTACGTAAGGACTATTGAGCATTTCAAAATTTACATCTGCATTCAAGACTAAGGTGAACATACGAATTTAATGTTTGGTTTATGATTGGTACATCTAAATTCATTTATACATGTATGGAGCAAAATTCTTGAATTTTACAACTGGAAAAATATGTTTAAAAACTTGTGCAGAGCCATAGAGCCTGATTCTGTAGCTCTGTAGTACACACGCAACAACGACCAGCTGTTCAAATGAAGCGAGTCATTGCATAAGTTCCTTCGTTTCAGGATCGTCAAACTCTCAGGATTCATTTCCCCCGGCGGGTAGCAATAGCAGCAGCATGGACGGCTACTCGAACGGGCCTCCTCATCCCGGCATGCCTCCCTATACTCCCTACCCTCCGTCTTCTGACTACCCGTCTCACATTCAGCAGCGGCCTCCTACTCAGTCCCAGCCTGGTCAGTGAGAGCTCTTGTTCCCCCCCAGTTGGAGCTGTTGTAGCTGAGCAATTGCTGTGTTCAGTGGCTAGTGTTAATGTAAATCGCATTGTTTCGACATAATTAGCATTGAAAATATGAAATGTTTCTTAGCTTTCTCGAGAAAAAAATTATCTGTGTATCACACTACCTTTGTTTTCGAGTTTACATTCATTGTTGTTTTGCTGTTGTTTACTGTATGCTTTTATTCGTATATGTGTAACTAAGATTTTCATCCTCAGACAGTGTTAATTTTAGCTCAAAATATCGCTTATGTCGCTGGGTATCGCTTCTGTCTAATTAGTGTGAAGCAGTAGAAATACCGGTTTGTTGTTTGAAGAAATCACGCAAGGTTTATAAGCTTGAGTCATTGATGACGTTTCTCGCTCGACTTGACACAGCCAAAATAAGCTGTACAAATCTGCTTTTCTTTTTATTATCGAGTAAATTTCACTGATTATCATTCTATCTGGAAGTCCGTAGGTAGGAGTTAGGAATTTCATCCAACATTACTAGTGAAATAATTCTGGTCAAATTTTGGAATTAGGTTTTTTTTGGTTGTGGTTGCACCTCTCAGCTTCTGCTCATTCGTGATTGATATATTCCACATAGTATGCCGATAAGACAATAAGTAGATTTTGCTGAGCGGTGATAAAGCTTTGGCTTTCTAAAACACTCGGTTATTTTTTTTGTCTTTTTGTTTTTTCTTTTTTTTACGTTTCAACCGCGTAAAGGCTGAACTTGCTTGCGATAACTTTGTTATAATTTTTATGTAGGATTTTTTTGTGGTCATACTCGTATGCCTCGACGCATCGGTTCGTGCAAGTAATGCTATTTTATTTCCTGCAGTTAAAGACTAGCTGTTAGATTATTCATTAGTATTTAAGACTAATTTCATGTGGAAAATAATAACTGCTCTATCGATCCTATATCGGATAGTGCTGATCCATAAAATTATTAGTTAAATTAATTTCGTGTGTTTAATGTTTCAATACTAGCGCAAATATTAGATTAACAAAGCATATATGTGAAATTATTTCATGTGCGTTTTAGTTATAAGCTTTCTTATTTTTGATATCCATGTTATATGGTATCGGGTATCTTTTCTTCTAATATGCTAGTGTTTTGGCATGGAATTGTAAATTATTCTGTGATACACACTATGCTATGTTGATTTTTTTGCATCAGAAAGAACATTCAAGTTAAATTCTTCATGTGCTTCTGGGGTGCGTTTAGCCTTGAATTCGTTAGGTTAAAATAGAGCGTGGATTTAAGTGTGTAGCTTCCTAGAACATGATCAGTTTTACTAGGGAACATTCCAAACTCTAATCATACTGCTGTACATCCCAAGCTGTAATCATACCGCTGTATATGCCAAGCTGTATTCATACCGCTCTAGTGCATATGTTGAGATTGAAATCGTACATTGGGGCTGAGCAGGAGTACTGATGGGTGGTGCTTCAGAGCGCGTTAGCGTCTCTAACCCTTTTGATGACGACCCAGTGCCTTGGGGCAAAGGTGGCGGTGGTGTTAGAGCTCTCAGGCCCCTCATGGGTAAGGCACTTCTGCGTGCTGCTGCTGGGACTAGATGTGACTCTGCACTCGATTTACCTGCGTGGTTGCGTGATTTTTTCTATAATTTTCGCACCTCTTCAGTCCGGATTGGGAGCCAGTTTTTGCACTGCATTCTCGAGTGATTCTTGCACTTGATGCACAGTTGATTGATGACCATGTTGTTCTCGCGCGTAAGCTTTGATTTCAAGGGAGTTCATCGATTGAGTTTCTAGATTCAATGCTATCACTTGGATGTTGATGATGGCTAAGTGTGAAACCCTTGTTTGCTAAAATTCATGGTGCTCTCCACGGACTGATTTACCCTTCGTATTTGAGAGGTGATTTGTGCTTGATTTTATCGTTTTGACTACTCAAGGTGATCATACTCGTTTTTAATCTTCTGTGTTTCGATTCCAAGAGAGCACTCGAATGCAGCCAGATTTGTTCTTGAACACACTCGCACGAGTTCAGTCTTAGCCTTGAATTCTTCTAATGAACTTCACGACTTGGGAATGAAATTCAAATTCAACACAGCGTCTATATCATTTCCTGCTTTCGATTCTAGGGATATGCCATACTCTTCCCCAATTGATTTTTTTTACCCTTTATTATTCTTCGTGAGTAAAGTGTTGTGTGGAAAATTGGACTCTATCCATGTGGCCCCTCAGGGGGATACAACTATTGTGTCTATGGGAATTAACGCTCCCAGGGGGATAATGTGAGGGCCTGAGCTAAGGGTGAGGTAGGCTTTCTTCTTGTTAAAATAGAATGGGGTTTTGTTTTGTTACGGACCATCTTTTTTCGGTTCACTGCTGTCCTGTTTTTCAGCACCTACTACTTTCTTCTTCAACTTTGATCTTCTTTCTTAAACTTCTTTCTCATCTTACTGTTTCTATGCCATTTCTGCACAGATTCCGCGTTTCTCTCAACTCCATACTATATGGTGCCTTTCTCCTTCCTCTCTTCGATACGCTCTTTTTTGTAGCGGTTGGGGAGGCTCAAACTAGCTTATAATCTTAATCTTAATCTCTATCCATGTGGATGGAGTTGAACTAATGAAAACTTGCTGACAGTGCAAGACATTGCGCACTTGATCTTGATAGGCCGGCTTGTATGTAGTACGGAGCTAGTAGTGATGGATGTACTCGGTTCGGTTCTCCCGTGTCTGAATTTTATTGGTAATTAATCTAACCGCTGCAGATTACGATAATATTACAATTAGTAACAGTTGGAACTTAGTTTTGTTTTACATCTTAAAATTAGTGCATGATGGCTTTCATGAGAAGTGATCAAGAAGAGGTAACACGCGCAAATTAATTATGAACCGCTCGTTCAAGCTAAAACTAATGAGTCACATTCTTGCAGGTCTAAGTGTAAAATGCTTATTCCACATTGGGATTTGAACATGAGTGTTTTCTTACATTTATTCTGCGTTTCGGATGTTTTGGTACATTTTCGATTGGCCTCAACATTACTGGAAATAAAAAAGATGTAAGTAGGTTGTTAACTTTTGAAATTGATGGCTACTGTAGGCTTTGATATCTCTCGCAGGAAGCATGAATCTCGTAGCCAGGTACTGAACTAGGTGATACTGCGTGACGTTGTAAGCGATCGTGAAAGACGAGCGTGTTGTTCAGGCTTACACTTGGTTTTGAAACGGTTGGACGTGTTTAACTTTATTCATAACATAATTACTCAGTATTACTCTCGCTCTCATGTTCAAGGTTTAGTTTTTAATTATGAGGTATTTAAAACTAGGAAAGTCTTCGTCACGAAAGACTGACTGCTGCAGTGATATTTGTATTATCCAGATTGCTTAACTGACTTCTTGATGAGGTTAATAATTTGTTCATGAGCAAGAAAACTCATCCTCCCGTGTCATGCTGTGAAAGAATTGCGACGTCCATCTTCATTAAAAGCGTGTAGGAAAGAATTACCTACTGTTTCTTTAGTTCGTTTCTACGGTAGTAGGATTTTCTTCCATCTTGCCCCCGCTATCCCAGGGGGAATATGTGAGGTCCCGAAGTTTCTTATGTTGAAATAGAATAGGTATAGGTAGAATTTTGTACCACAGCGGTGATGTGACCGATAGGCCGATAATTGTGACGCGAGACCTTCGGCGCGAAATAGTAGGACCTACTGAAGCGCTAGCAAATTCATGGTACTACTACTAGAATAGGTATTTTGTTATGTAAGCGCCATCTTTTTAAGGTTTTCTGCTGTCCTGTTTTTCGCAACCTAATACTTTCTTTTTCAATTTTTATCTTGCTTTATAAACTTCTTTCTCGACTTGCTGTTTCTATGCCCTTGTATAGAAACTGCAGGGTTTCTATACCCATAGATTCCGCGTTCCCTTTTAGTCCTTATTAAATGATGTCTTCCTCTCCTTGGAACGCCGTTCTTACGGTTAGGGAGGCTTAAACTAATATCTAATCTAATCTTTGTTCCTGCGAATTTACAAGGCTGTTTTCACCAAAGCGTGATTTGTTGCACTATTGGCATTTAATTTTAATTTTTTTGCGGGTATCCGTTGCAAAGAGTTAGTGTGACGTGTGGTGTCTTCTTTACTTACAGGTTTCTAGTGTTCGTAATTCTCTATATTTGGTAAATTTAATGTGAAAGTGCTTGTTTGTTGCCGGAAGTGCCCAAATACTGAATCTGTGGAATTAATTGGAAATTAACTTGTGGAATTGATTAGTTATTAGTCCATTGCAAAGCTACCTGCTCCTTTAGAAGAACTGTAATCGAGCGAGTGTCTCGCTGTTTTATCAAATCTTTGATGTAGCTTTTTTCTCCTGTGATTCAATACACTAGTGGTTTTGAAAATTTGTTGAATTAGAAATATACGTGATAGTCGAAACGCAATTTCCATTTTAGTTAGAATGCCAAATGAGGGCGTTTTTAAACGAAAAGGATAACAGACTTTTCTATTTATTTCTAAACTTGTATGCTACAAAATTTAGCGTTAAGTAGCCTTGGTAAGGGCGTCTAATTGATCAGGGATATTTGCAGCTAGGATTTTGAAATTCGTGCTGGTGCTGACCAATTGGTGTTGGTGATTTGACGAAGCTGATCATCTAACGATTTTCGTGCTTAGCTCCACACAGTGATTTTCCATGCAATTGAACGGTCCTTCTGGCCTTATTCACTAAGCCAGATCTAGTTTTTCTTTCAGTGACAAAATACACAGCTTGTCTTAGGTAGTTTCAGTAATGGTCATCGAAATTAGTATATGGTTTTATTATGTTCGGTTTTCATTTTAAGTGCAAGTGCACACGACATATTAGCCAGTATTTTATTAGCGAGTTATTTATAGTTAGTGCAACAGACCTCATCCACAGTACTACTTGTTAAATTTTAAATTTTACACCGTATAATTGCTAAAAAGCAGGCTTTAAAATTTGCCGTGCGTTGTGGCTGAAAGTAGAACGATGCTAGTAAAGACTAAGCAAGCAAACGAATGAAAAAACCTGCGTTTCTCACGTAAATACACGAGCAAATTTGTGCCCAAAGCTTAATGTTAATAGCGCTTGATTCTGTGAGACTCCAAGCCACGCTCTGTAAGACTCAAAATACTAATTTTGTGGCTTTTGTTGTGCAGGCTACCAAGGATATCAGGGCAACCAGTACCCTGGATACCAAGGCATGCACAGCGGGTATAGTCAAGGCGGTTACCCTCCTTCTTCGGGCTACCCGCCCGATAGCCGGGGCTACCAAGGCGGGCCACCACCACCACCCGGTCCCCCCAACCACCAAAGCAGCTACCAAGGCTACCAACAGCCCGGGTACCAGAGAGGTGCTGGATACCCACCGCCTGGGCAGCCTGGCTTCCAGCAGGAGCAGTATTCCGTGAGTGCTTAATACCTTTTTCCAGTAGCTTTCATGCTTTTCTGTCTGTTTTTTCCCCTGAAGTTTTTCCAGCCGGAACAGTATTCCATGAGTGCTGGACACTCTTTTCCCGTTAGCTTCGATGCTCTTCTCTCAGTTTTCCCATAAAGTTTTGTCCATTGTTAATTGTTCCTTCACTTTTGTTTTGCTACAAGTTTTTTTTTATCGATGTGTGTTACTGAGTATCATGGATGTTTTGATCTCTATAAATTATGCGCTTAAAGAATAATTTTATGTTCGCATTAAAAGCACCAGAATATATTGGTGTAGCAAGTTCGTCGGTTAATAGAATAAATCTACTTTGTGAACTAAATTTACTTTAACTTAATTGGTGAAACGGAAATGTCGTTCTACACGTTCAGTGTCTGACAGGAAGGCAAGAACCATCATACATAATATTCTGCGTGTATGAAAAAGTCAATGAAATATAAATTCAAAAATAGCATTTTTAGTTTTTACTCATTAGGAAGTGAAGGGAAACATGAGTTCAGCAACGCTTTGCATATTCTAGAATTCACTTTCAAGTTACAAGTAGCTTACTGAGACACTTGTCAAGTGTTCTGCCCTGTCTACTGCTAGCGTTGATGCTTCTATGCTTTGTGTTGGCTGTGCTTTGTAACCGTAGCTTTGTGCTCGTTGCTTTTTTTCAGCCATGTAGCTTCAAGTAATCCTTGTTTGATGTAAAATGCGCTTGCTTTGTTTTGTTTCGGACGTGTATTTTAGCATGTATTTTAAACATTCACCTGCAGTGCTCAAAGGACGCTTTTGTGCTTAATAACAGTTTGTTTTTAAGGTGGACTGATGACCCGATGTGTTGATGAATCTTCCTGTGATTGATCCACTAATATTCATCTCTGATGAGACCTCCAATTTTTTAATTTACCTCCATCTATACGTTGTTATATTTCTCAAGATAGCGCAAAAATTCAAAATGGCGATACACTGCGCTCTCTGTACAGCTGGTCAAGCTTACCAATAGTCAAGAAATTATATTAGACCTGTAAAAATTTCCAGCTTTGAATATATTAGTGCTGTCACAATCTATGAATTCCCGTTCAAGAGTCAAGAGAAGTGGCCTCTAGTACCGAGCTCCTCTACATAGATCCCGTATTGTGTGGAGTCCACTGTTAATCTCGTGTGTTGTTACCCTAATTAGATGAGCGTCTCGGCTGCTAACAGTAACAGCAGCGCTCTGCATGCCCCCACCGTCAGCTCCTCGTGCGCTTCCACATCTTCCTCCACCACAACAACTACGACTACGTCATACGGCTCCTCTCAACTTGCCAAACAACTTCTAACCCCCCCACGCACCCACTCTATAACTTCCACCACCTCACCCACTGGCCTCCCTGCTCCGTCCATGATGCATCACCACGCGCAACACCCCCACCAACCCCTCCACTCGCAGCATCACATGGCGCACCACCCTTTAGGCCCTCCACCACTTCCTCATCTCCCACACCACCTTCCACATCACCTCCAACCTCATCATGTGCAAGTACGCAGTGCCCCAGAAACGTCTAACCTGTTTCTTTACGCCTTCGGGTCTCTTCTACACATCCCGTAGCATGGGTGCTAGATTCGGCTCTTCAAAAGTGTTGCCGTTTAGAGCGTTCTTTCTTTGTTAGCACGCAAAGCTGTCACGAGTATCACCTTTGGAATATGTTTGAAATTGAATAGTCAGTGAATGGGGCACATGTAGGATATATCTTGAAACTTTTTTTAACTTTGAAATCATTTATATTTCAATCCGAATTCCTTCATTAACTGCTGATGAGAGTGCTCAACAGGCGCAGTCTAGAGCGGTTTAACTGTTCAATTACATATTATGTATGGCGGACAGGGTCTAGACGTAAGTATGTACACAACTCTATTTTCGATGTTATTTGAAAATTTCTAGCTCTAATTTAGGGTGTTGAGTACAGTACCCAGTTCAGAGGATTATGTTGACTAGAATATTGAAAGAAAAAAAAAATGCATCGACAACCAGTAAATCAACTATTATAGGAATCTATGTGACGGAAGTATTTGGTTAAAAAGTTGACATAATGTTGAATGATTACTGTTTTATTGTACAATTTGAGTATCTTTTTTAAAATTTTCGATAAAACTTTCAGAAACTTTCAGAAGTGCAAGTAATGGTAACAAAGATTGTCACAATCAAATCCGATTTTGTTGAAGTTGGACGGTCAGTGAATACAATGCCGAAAGTTTAAAAACCGAAGCTATTCGAACGCAACGAGTTGGACTTAGGAATGAATAAAGTATGTGTAGGCAAATTGCTGAATGTATTGAGGCTCCTAAATGAACTGCTGTGGCGATGGTTCTAAAGCATCGAGTAACCAGGGCAGTCTCCTATCAGCTTAGAGTTGGGGCTTCTCGCGAGATCACGGGCTGCTTTCGACGCCGTGAGCTGCGTAAGGGGACGAAGAAGCCCACATCAATCCGTACATACCTAGAGAGAGAACAGAAATTGTAACGAGTTCACGTCTGTCCAAAAGCGATTAAGAGTGAATTGTATCGTAGTGGTTTACTTTCCTTCACCCTACACAGAACTCCTCTTTCTACAGCAAAACATGTGAATATCCCGAATACCATCTTGGCAAAGAAATTGAGTTTCAACTGCTATGCACAAAGTGCAAATATTATTACAAATAAATATCGCGCCAATAATTACTGAAGATTTCTTTTTGATTTGACAAATTACTTGTCATGTATATTTTTGTTCAGGTTATTTTCTGGTTGTCGATAAATTTTGTTCTGTTTTGTTTGAATATTCTAGTTGATATATCTTCTCTAAACTACCTGTGTTCTCAAACCTCGTTTTCATGCTCGAAATTTCTAAATTACATCAAAAATGGAGTTGTGTAAATACTTAAGTCCTGGCATGTAATCTTCATTGCGTTGTGAATTTTTATTGTATCCCTAGTGGCCGACACGCTATTAGCGCTAACACTTCATAGAATCGTTAGTAGAGCAACAGTGACGCGTTCGTCGTTTTCAGAGAATAGTCCACTTTTTATGTGCATTTGAAGGCACTTGGAATACATTTTGAAAAAGGTTCCAGTGCTGTCTCATTTTTTGAGCTTTTCTCGACTAAAGCTTGCCTAAAATCGACTTCCATGTGGTCCCGTGACGCTTTGTGTGTTGATGTCTTCTCTGCACGCGGCATGTGACTTACGCAGTCGTTGGCATGTGGTGTCCGTGAACTGGCATTATTTCTGCATGGTATCATGTTTACGGTGTATGGTATCTTTGAAATAATTTTCCGTTTTGTATTTATTCTGTGTGAGCTTCCTCAGGTTTGAAGGGTTCTAGAACTTAACGCATGTGGTACATGATGAGTTGAGAAAATATTTGTGTAAATTTCTACGTTCACATCAGACACGGTACTGAACATTTGAGAACTCAGATTTTTGTTAAATTTTTCAGTTTTTCGTTTTCTCAAAATATCTTTCAAATTACAATTACCAACGAATTAATTTTTTGTTTAAAATTTACTCATTTTTCAGGTTACACTTGAACTTTTTCAGTTATCGTTTTTACCGAGTATATCTTGATATTTGAGTTCCATAACGTAAAAATGATACAGCGTTGGCAAAAGACGGCAAGTTGTCCGCAAGACTTACTAGCTACAAGACAACAATACCTGAGAATAAAAGTTGGTTTCATTTGAAATTCAACGATCACAAATTGAAGCCAGAAAATTGAAACATTGGCATGCGTTTCATTTACCCGCTGTCACACCGACATGTTTACTTATTTTACTGTGAAGTAGAGTTGTGGTGTGTTCCTCATGTGTTTTAATCTTAAATTATGGGTCTTGCATTTCTTTTTCATGCTATTATACTTTGATCTTGTTCAATCTCCTACGGTTTAAAGCTCTCTTGCGTTGCATTTCAATTCTTTATTTTTAGTGCACGAGTTGATGAGTGTGTATTGATTGTTTGGCTAATAAATTTGGTCTCAAAATCATACGCTTCCATTGCTTTGTAGCTGTAATTATCTGCTCTAGAACATGGTTCGTGCTTGTGCGGCATTTTTGTGAAGTGTTACTGTTTAATTATACTTTCATCCTGATTTTTCATTATTGCATTGGGCGCTCGTCTTTTCGTTTTGTTTGCACTTATGCCACTGTGGAGCACTGCTATGTTGATAGATAACTCTTCCCAATACGCTTCATTAGTGTTGACCTATATAGTTGATCTAGGTACTTTGTGTTTCGTTGCATGCTTTTAGGTGCCGTACCCTTCATATAAGCATGTATAGTGTTTAGGACAGGGTTGTTCGTCATGGGAAATTGGACGCAAATACCGGTGGTAATGGTGCACGCCTGTTCAAGGTTTATGTGAGGTATTCCAAATAGGGGATTTGTAAAGCAATTTTTTCTCTAGTGCAGGTGGCCATGAGTTGACAAATTTCATTTGATATTTGAGCTTGGTTATTTTTTTTTCATTTAAGTAAAAGGAGCAGTTAAAACGAGTTGTTGGATAAATTGCAAGGTATTGTTCAAGAACTCCAAGTAACGTGATCGAAAACGATATGTTTGTCTGGTTATATTAAATTGCTGTTGAAATGGAAAGTTAATTCATTTAGATTTATTTAGACCTTCGAGTAACCCGTATTTCTATTTTAGTTTCCGTTCTTGTTCAAGTTTAACGTTGTACTTAGCAAGATTTCTATTTTAATTTTCATTCTTGTTTAAGTTAAACGTCATACTTCACAAGATTTGATAATTAGAAATGAGATGATGGTACGATTTTCAATTGACTCTTGTCGCTCTCAGAAACCCGGAAGCACTGGTAGCCCTGGACCTCCTGGGCAAGCGGGCGGGCCTCCGAGTTCCCAGCCATACCACGCCGCGGCGCAGGGGCCGCGCCGACATCCTGACTTCGAGAAGCAGGGGCAGCAGCCGGCAGGCCAACAGCCTCCCCCTGGTCAGTAATAAGGAGACTTCTTTTTATTATGATCGCTATATTTCTCAATGCTTCAATGGAGGCCGTGTTTGGACCGGCAGGCCAACAGCCTCCGCCCGATCAGTGAAAAGGAGAACTTTTATTGTGATTGCACTATGAATTAAGTTACTCTTATGATCGCACTCTCTCGGTCAATGTTTGTCGACGCTCCGATCGAGACCGTGTTGGACCAGCAAGCCAACAGCCTCCACCCGGTCAGTGATAAGGAGACTTCTTTTTATTATATTATGATCGTACTCCTTCGGTCAGTATTTGTTGACGCTCCGCTCATATGGGAGCCGTGTTCGGTAAAATACCAAATGGCTGTGTTTAAGTGGTAAAAAGGTAAAGTGGTGTTCAGTCTGTTCATAAGTTGATGTAAATTATAAAATTACTCAAATATAAAATGGAAACCTGTAACGTACGTGTAACACTTTCATCACAATTGTTAAAAGTGAAGTTCAAAATGGAACTCAAATTTGAAGTCGATTGTATTAAGCAATTTTGAAAATAGCAATCATTAACTGGATTGTGTCCTCATTTTGCTTCAATTGTTTATGAAAATTGAGTTTGTGACTACTGGTCAGTCAGGAGCATTGTGAAAATCCATTCCGTGGCAACTGGTGGCTGTGATTGAAATATTAAAACCGTCCGTGGCGATTGTAGGTTGCGGTTGAAATAGTGAAAACTCGTCACTGTGCGGTTGAAATATTGAACACTCGCTACTATGCAATAGAAGTGCTACAAACTCACCACTATGCAGTAGAAGTGTCACCAACTCAGAGCTGTATCCCACGGCAGGTTGGCGGGGCAGTGGCCAGCAGTACCCAGGGTACGCAGGCCAGGGGTCCCAGTCCGGGGGTCCGCCCCAGCAGCCGTGGACCAGACCCAGTGACGGGTCCGGTCCCCCGCCGCCGCCTGGTGCCCCGCCCGCTCAGTGGTCCTCCAACAATAGATACCCTCCGCCTCCTTCCCCTGCCTCCACCCAGTCATTCACCAACCAGGTCAGTTGTCTTGTTTTTGTTGTCGCATCAAAACGTTTCACTTGTTTTCATTGTAGCGTCAAAATTTTTTGCTTTTTTGATTGTCACGTCAAAACATCTCTCTTGTCTTGTTTTTATTGTCACATCAAGACGTGCTCTTTGCTGTTATTCTTTCTCACGAGTTTTTTGTATTCCCTTACGTGCCGATCATGTGGAGACGATCTACGTAAATGGATCGTAGTTGGAGTTGTTTTTACTTTTAATTCTCTAACAGCCTTGATGCTACGTTTACATGTTAGTATTTTTCCAAGCCAGCTTATTTGGATGTGAATAAATTTACCCAACCTTGTGCTGATGCGTTGTGTGAAGGCAGTGTGCTGAGGCGTTGTGTGAAGGCAGTGTGCTGAGGCGTTGTGTGAAGGCAGTGTGCTGAGGCGTTGTGTGAAGGCAGTGTGCTGAGGCGTTGTGTGAAGGCAGTGTGCTGAGGCGTTGTGTGAAGGCAGTGTGCTGAGGCGTTGTGTGAAGGCAGTGTGCTGAGGCGTTGTGTGAAGGCAGTGTGCTGAGGCGTTGTGTGAAGGCAGTGTGCTGAGGCGTTGTGTGAAGGCAGTGTGCTGAGGCGTTTTGTGAAGGCATCGTGCTGAGGCGTTGTGTGAAGGCAGTGTGCTGAGGCGTTGTGTGAAGGCAGTGTGCTCAGGCGTTGTGTGAAGGCAGTGTGCTGAGGCGTTGTGTGAAGGCAGTGTGCTGAGGCGTTGTGTGAAGGCAGTGTGCTGAGGCGTTGTGTGAAGGCAGTGTGCTCAGGCGTTGTGTGAAGGCAGTGTGCTCAGGCGTTGTGTGAAGGCAGTGTGCTGAGGCGTTGTGTGAAGGCAGTGTGCTGAGGCGTTGTGTGAAGGCAGTGTGCTGAGGCGTTGTGTGAAGGCAGTGTGCTGAGGCGCTGTGTGAAGGCAGTGTGCTCATTTCACTGCCGTGCGCTGCAGGGCCGGTGGTCAGGAGGGAGCTTCACAACAGGGCCGCCAGCGCGTCCTGCTGGGCCCAGCAACAATAAAAATTTCCCCGTCCCTCCTCCTACCTCCTTCAAGGTCAGTGGGCCATCTTAGTCCTTCATTGGATTCTCTTGTTTTCAACTTTTGGCTGTTGTGTTCAACTTTTGGCTGTTGTGTTCAACTTTTGGCTGTTGTGTTCAACTTTTGGCTGTTGTGTTCAACTTTTGGCTGTTGTGTTCAACTTTTGGCTGTTGTGTTCAACTTTTGGCTTATGAATCCCCTGACAGGCATATTTGTTTTGAAGCTACGATTGCTACGCTGAATCTTTAAATTTGATATCTATCACTAACATAATGTACCGTGAAGTTTGAATTCTATGAATTTCTTGGAGTTTTGTACTCAAGGACAGCAAATGTACTGTTACAAGGGTGTTTCATGTCGATATTCAATACAGGGTTGGTCTGCTTGTTTCATTTCATTGTGCATTGTACTCGATGTATGATGAACATATCTGCTATGGATGTGCATTTCACTCAATGTATGATGAACATATCTGGTATCGCTGTGTACTGTACACCAAACTTACAGTTGACATGCCCGCAGAGCTCCGGCTACGGCGCGTACATGGGCAAGCAGCTGTTCCCGGTGGATAGCGTGGAGGCAGTCTTGCCCGTCTTGCCGCGCAGGAAGAGGATGACCAGACACCACCTGCCTCCTGTCAACCCCTGGACTCTGCTTATGTCCTTGAGGTGCGTCGCTTTGCGCGCTGATCTTTTATTAGTGAATTATTCTACTGCTTTTGTCAATTGACACGTTCACTGCCCCGCTGGACGCACATTTACGTCCAGCGGTTTCATGTTTAAAGTAAGATGGTAAGTAGCCAAGTCTAAAAACACTTTAATGCTCAAAAACACTGTATCTTTCCTAAGAAGTGTGATTATTAAGTATGCATTAACTCAGTCATCCATAGGTTGGCATCAGTTAAGGTCAGTTTTTGTTTGTGCATCTCCTCACGGAGATCAACTAGTGTTGTTATGGTAATTAGTGCTCTCAGGAGGAAAATGTGAAGTCTTGAGCTGAATGTTCACCAAAAACCAAAATCAAATTTATTCACCAAAATTCGAGCCTATCTCGTAAATAATTAGATTTTTCTTGGTGCTCTAGATGCGGTCTGTCAGCTGAAGTGACGTGGGCCCTGGACACCCTGAACATTCTGCTGTTCGATGACCAAACAGTCGTTTACTTCCACCTGCTGCACATGCCCGGCTTGCTGGACACGCTCCTCGAGCATTGGCGGCGCGGCCTCATCAACATGTTCAGCATTTGTGAGGATCTTGAACCCGATTGTGACGCTGCCAGTGACCGCGAGCACAGTGCTAAGAGAATTAAGGTGAGTGAACTGCTTTGGTAACGTCTTGTTTCTTTTTATTCTTTGTGAAGTTCGTCTAAATCAGTCGAATAAGACATAATGATTATTGAGAACTGGATCTGTATGGGAAATATTATCGAGTAGCTTTTTTATTATTCCTACGGTTTTCACATTTGAATGAATAGAATTATGTTATTTCGTACAGGGTAGGTACAAAAAATGTATCCACTGACCAATATATGTATACATAATGCCAGAACCTTACAACAGTTTAATTCTGATTATTTCCTGTCTAATATATACATGTACCTATTACTGGATACATTTTTGCTGACGCTCAATATAGGCATGCAGTAAAGTTGAATTATATGATATAAGTGTTAGAAAATGTGCCGGGAGATCCCATCATTTACCTGGGCTATTTCATTGATTTCACTGAGTGGATACATTTGTCTGACACTCTGTATAAGTTTGCAGTAAAGTGGAATTATATGATATAAGTGTTAGCCAAAGTGCCGGGAGATTCCATCACTTACGGGGGCACATTTCAATGAGTAAGGCGGGAGAATCCAGCATTTACGTGGGCTATTTCACTGATTTCACTAAGTGAGGGATTTGTGTGGTTCATTTCAGGCGGAGGGCGACAGAGACCTGCCGTGGTACACCCAATGTCCGCGGTCCGAGAGTCCGGCGTTAGAGGCCCCTCCTGTGGAGGCTGTCAACCTCAAAGATAAAACCGTGATTCTTTCCACCGGTTCCGACTACACCATGATTAGCAAAACCGGCAAGCCTGTGAAGATCGTCAAGAGAGAGGCTGATCAATTCATCCGAGATGCGATGAGAGGGGAAATGAGCATGGATTTAAACGAGAGCTCAGAGGAGGATCTCAACGTTACAGCGAGTGACTTCCTTGTTCTTGGACGCACCGAAAGCACTAGTCATATAATTTGCTCCATGGAGAGTGGTGTGCCACCTTTGCCTTTCACTAGACTCATACCAGGACCTAGGAATACAGTAGAAGTCGTCAGTGTGGAAAAGAGCAGCTCGATTTCTCAAAAATTATCCACTTCTTTATCCCCCAAAAAGGAAGAAACGAAATCATCTGTCGGTCCTTTGAAACCACAAGCTACTGAAGCTTCTAATCCAGAAGTGACCGTCAAGAAAGAGTTGGCAGGGTCAGAGCAAGATATGACGAATGTTGCTATTCCTACCTCAGTGGCCAGCTCAACAACTCTTTCAACTTGTGCGAATGCTACTGGTGGGACATCTGCTTCTGTGAAAGCTGTCGCGGATCCTGCTCTGAAAATGGAAGTTGATGAGCCTGCAACTAAAAATCAGAGTACCTCATCTGAAATTTCACAATTGTCTAAAGAATCGTGCAACGGTCCGAAAGAGCCCACAAATAGCATTTTTAGTTCTTCCCTTAAGTTTAATAGATCAAATAAACCAAGCAAACTTGACGCCATATTAAAGCGGATCAAGAAGGAACCCGTGGAAAATGTTGTAGATACTTTAAAAGCTTCTGATGCCAAATCTCGACTGGATATGTTGGTAGGGCAAGTGTCTCAACCTCCTTCAGAAGAAAGCAAAACTACGGAATGTACAGCAGCATTGAAAAATTGCGAAAAAGACAATGGCCATACTACTGAAAAGACTAACAAGGTTTCCGACGAACTATACCAAGAGGAAAAAGAGAAAGACGGAGAAAAAGAAAAGAATGAAACCATTGAAAAGGAAGGAACTGGGAAAACTTCTGCTGATTCTTTAGTTACTTCAGAAAGCCAAAGTAAAAAAGAACCTGCAGAGCCTTCTGAGTCGAGTAAGTCGGAAACCAATAAGAGTGTTTTTATAGTGAGCAAGAAGCGATCTGTCCAGGAAGTTGAAGAGGAATCGTGGAGTCCTGATGAAGCTTCTCTCTGTATCACCACAGAGGCAAAGGATTGGCTAGCGCGCAGAGTATTGTGTACTGGTACTGTATTAAGAAATCTTTCATTTATTCCAGGCAATGATGAGATTATGGGTAAAAACCGTGGGATGATGACGTTATTGGGCCGCACTATTTTATTACACCACGAGCACCCGTCAAGAGCACCATCAACCCCACACTACGATAGGGAAGACGACGCGGACCTAAGCGACTGGTGCAGTTCCCTCTCCAATGACTCGCATTGGTGGTGGCCTTATTTGCATCACCTCCACGAAGCCTGCCTTGTGACCCTCTGTAACATATCGGGTCATTTAGATCTATCTCAGTACCCTGAAGAGATCACAAGACCAATTTTGTCTGGTTTGTTACACTGGGCCACTTGCCCGGCATCGTATGGGCAGGATCCCCTGCCGAGCGGAGGGGGCAGTGCACAATCTGCTTTGTCACCTCAGAGGCTTGCACTCGAGGCACTTGTGAAGCTCTGCGTGCAGGACCAAAACACTGATCTGGTCTTGGCTACTCCACCCTTCTCACGACTGGAGCGCTTGTGCTCGCAGCTCACTAGGATGCTCTGTAGAGGAGAAGACCAAGTTCTCCGAGAATTTTCTATTAATTTATTGCATTATTTTGCCGCTGCCGATACTGGTGTAGCCAGATTAGTGGCCATGCAAAATGGCTCTGTTTCGTTATTAGTCGCTTTCATTGAAGAGGCGGAAAATGCTGCCATGAACGTTGCAAACTCTCAGGGCGTCACTGCCCTCAAGGAAAATCCCGACCTAATGGGGACAAGCCTAGACATGGTTCGTCGTGCTGCGAACACCTTGGTTCATCTTTCCAAAGTTTCAGAAAATTCGAGAGTTTTGGCCACATGTGAGAACAGGTTACTGACTCTAGTCATGAGCCAAATTTTAGATACTTATGTGGCATCCCAGTTGTCTCAAGTATTATTTAATATGGCTCAAGTTAAAAACGAGTGCATGCCTGAACCTCTCTCCCCTAAAAGTTCTCTGAATTCTGGAAGTATGGAAGTGACTGCGGCTGTAGTGCCTCCTCCATCTCCTTTTAACCCTAATTCTACTCCTCAGGAAACTCCTGTGCTGGTCGCAGCTCTCTCTGATTATACTAGTAAACATTCAGGCTATCCTTCTCCAGACTCTTCTGTTAGTGCTTCTATATGTGGCAGCTCAGAATCATTTTCGACTGCTTCTTCAGTCACCTCCGTGAATACAACTCTGACATCTACGACTACTACTGCTACGAGTACAACTGTCTGTAGCGAGCAATTGCCGAGTTCTTCCTCAAGGGAAGGTGCCCTGAGTCCGCTTGCTGCAACCAACGGTACATCTGTAAAGGCTGAATTGACGGAATCTCCCTCTGCTAATGGTACTTCCTCTCTTCCTGAGCCCATGGAGGTGGATCAGCCCAATGAAAGGTTAAAGCCTGATTTCGAGCACAGTGCAGAGGATTCTAAATCTAAGGCCACTTCTAACAGTTCCTCTGCCACGACGAACGACGTTAATTCCATAGGCTCTAAATGCCCTCCCTCATCCGTAGAGACTAATTGTTTACCCTCCACTAACCATACAGAAAAAAATTTTGCCGTCACGAACGACGTAGATAGTGTTAACAAAGCATCCGATGACGATAATACAAGACTAAAATCGCAAATGCCTTCACAATCAGCGGCTCTTGACAAATCAAATTCTTCCGACAAATCAGAATTAAGTATTACACCTGACGAACTGTCTAAATCTAAAGATAAAATTAATTGTAGTAGCGAAGGTATTGGTAGTTCTGTGGGTGAGAGAAATTCTTTACCCTCAAAAGATAAAAATGACAACGGCAGTATAGCTCCAAAGGGAATTGAGGCCGTGGCGCGAAGTCTCTCTAGCGCTGCGGCGAGCAAGTCATCCCTGAAAGATGTAGCTACGAAGGTGAAGTCCGATGAATCTTTGCCTCCCATGAACTGCGACGGCGTCAACAAGACGGGCACTGTGTTGCCAAACGACACTGCCATGGCTCCTTCATCGTAGTATTATGCACGCTGGTGGCTTTAACATTAATCCCTCCTCCCTGATCTACAGTCCCTGCCATCCATCATGCCTTCCCAAGCATCTCATTTTCATGTTCATCGTCTACGTTCAACGCTCATTTCTATCATTGTCTTTCATTTGGTGAGTAGTTATCACTCCTTAGTGGTGAACTTTGGCCTGAGCTGCAAAGCCTTTTTGCGTACGCACTGTCTCACACCCAACTAACTGTGTTCACCATAGGATGAGCAGCCAGCCCCGTTCGCTTCTCAAGAAATGTTGCGTGCTCTGTGAGTGTTTGGTATGTGAGTAGCCATCCTGTTGATAGAGCCAATCGTCGGGCTCCCCCGTTGATCCATTATTTATACATAAATGTGAAACGTTTTGCATCGTCTAGTGAGACGATTCTACTGGAACTTTTTTATAATGCGCGGTTCAATTGTATGTATATTTGATAAACTTGTTCATAAAGAACGTTCATAAAATCTCAAGACTCGTCTCCTAAACTAAGTCAGGTAGCATATTTTATTGCTGGTGAACTTGTGTGAAACGGAAATGAAAACACGTTTGTGTTCTGAACTACGGTTGATGAGTGAAACTGAATATGAATCAACTACAGTTTTCATAGTGGGACGATAGTGTACAGTGGAAGTTTGATCCTTACGTCATGCTTCAATCGATGTGTGTTTGATAGGTTCCAAGATTTCTGTACTTTTCATTTAACGTTTGTAGAGGAACATTGAATTGTGTACCAGAAATTGCCTGTCTTGATGTCAGTCGGAAATTGGGGATTTAGTGTACGTAGTTTTCTTTACTTGAAAGCTAGGCTGTATGATATTAGAGAGCTGGTCGTGTACATATTTTTACTAGACAAGCCATCCCTGAGATGTGATCCGATATTTCGTATGCCAGGCAGATGGATCCCATTGTGAAACCTGTGTAATTTTGCTCACGGATTTTATTGCTTAACGTATCTCGTGTAGACCCCAAAGGTTGTACGAATTTCAGTTATCTCAGTTTTTTTGTGATTTGGTCTTTTTCCCTTGTATTTGGAGTGAACGTCAGTCCCGTCTGCTAATGTACCCCTGATCTTTTTGGTATTCTCTCCCATTTATGTGAAATGTTCTCACTATATTCTTCGCCGAAAATGTGTTGTTTTGAAATCGTTTCGATATTCGCCATCCACGATCACCCCCTAACTCACCCCCTTGAATGTGAGACTCCGTCTTTCACTCATTCTACATGATATACGATGGAGAATTGAAATTCTCGTGTAAATTTTGAGGAACTCTAACTCTTTAGGTAACTTCAGTCATGTATACTTGAAAGCCTGTAAATATTGAGAGCTCATGTGAAGTCCCTCTGTAAGAGTTAAGTTGAAGCTGTAAGCCCCAGAAAATTGTAGGGGAAGTACAAACGTTTTGAGAGAGGAGGCTGACATTTGTGTGGCCCTCTTAGGTTTCTGTCAACACCGCGTGATACGAGTACTCGTTCGTTGCTCGAACATCGTCTTCTCTGCTTTACATCTTCCTGTGAACATTTAATCCAGTTTTTGTTGATAGGCTTAGATTGCGATTAAAGTTTCCATTTATAATCATTTACACTTGAACAATTTATTGCCTTTTTTGGGGTTATTGCTCTTCAGTGGGAATGAATGGGGACCATTTATGCTGAGCGCTCTTCCGTGATCTGGTTGTGATCTCCGCAAGCTATGATGTGCGCCCTGATCGAACGAGTCTCTTGATAGTGTTGTGTACAGTACCATTATTGTACAGTACCTGTGTAAGCTCTATTGTTATGGATTAATCTGATACCATTGCTACATCTCTTACGATTTTGAGGGGCTGCTTTTGCCATACGTGTCACTTTTGCATTTACTGGAGGGAGCAGGTTGGGTTTAAGCTACTTCAAAAGGAGATTTGTGTGTGGTTATACCTCTTTTTTTATTATTATTATCATCGAACCCACCTTCGGAATTGAATTTGGAGCAGCACTAAATATTATTGTTCATTGTATGGATCGCAATTTTTCAACTTAATTTACTGTTAGAGGATGCAGGCGTAATGCTACCCAACATTTCTTTCTGCCCTAGGAAGTTAATTTTTGTTGCGCCTTATATTAGCTTAGCAGTTTTACACAATTGAACATAAAGGAGTTTTTCTTTCGTTTTTGTGCAAGAAACGAAGTACGTACACCCTTAGCATTTGCATGAGTATTGTAGTTGGGGCTGTTGGTTGGTATTTGTGTTGGTCAACACCGTCTTGGACTCGCCGGTCGTCATCACTCAGCCTAACCATAATACACACTTCTTTCATACCCAGTGCTAGGGCGTGTATATGTGTTGTCACATCGCTGAAATTTATTTTTATACGTACACACCTTTCTTTCTCTCGTGTTACTGCTTACTATCAGTGGAAGTATTTCTTCTTCGTGTGTATGATGTATTTATTTAATTTTTGTCTTGCATTAGGTGATGTGGCTGAACTCTTAAGCGGGACTGAACTAGTTTTCATCTCCAATTTTGTGTTTTCCCGAGGTGATAATTTGCCTAAATTATTCCTGAATATATGTAATTTATCATGTAAATGCCTTAAATGCCCAAAGTTTCTTCTGTTTCTTTTTGTGGGAGAAACTGCGATAGGTGGGCTTAAATAAACGATGTAAAACTAACAACTGCGTCATTATTCGCACGATATCCTGCCGGAGCATGCGTCAGAAGGATTTTTTTGAGTAATTGAATTACCTTACTCGTCTTTTCGTGGACGACAGATTTTACTTTGATGAGAAGTTATTCTTGCGCATTACATTTTTAGCCGTCTAGTCAATCATAATAATTTATTGGTAACTTTCGAGTTTATTGTTGGCGTAGCTAGAACAGAAGTAGCGATTAGATAAGCAGCATTCTCGTCTAAATAATTTTCTTCCCTGCGCTGAATTCCAAATACGAGTAACGTCTGGATTCTTGCGAGCGGTCAGAGCGATTATTCAACGAGTTGATATATGCCCGTTGCAAACATTTCGTAATCGGACTGTAATCATTTGCATTCATGACCCTCCCAACGTCCCCCTACCTTATTGTGGTGGGAGGGTTTGCGTGCTGTGAGGAAAGGTGAGGCTATGCTGTCAGGACTTTATGTCCTGGTGGGTTCAACCGTGGCAGACAGGCTCACCTGGAGCAGCCAGATAAAGTGGGGGGCCATGGGAAGGCCCCCCATGTAAATAAAACCGGACCCCGGCAGTTACGGGTGATAAAGCCCCTGTTATCCCGGGCGTACATAGGGGCTGCCACGGGCCGGGGTCGACGGTGGGAGGGATTTTCATCCCTATTGGTCAGTGTGTGCCCGCCTTAAACGCGGAGACGCGTCAGTAGGCTACTGACCGCCCGGGGGGTTCTCTTCCGGCTTGAGCCGGCCTGGATAGGTGGGGGGGGAACCCTCACTGACAAGAGTCTCCTAAACACTTGAGCTTGCTTCTTCTTCTTCTGATACTTTACCTACTTCAACGTTGACGACACGGCCCTCACAAATGGATACACTCACTGGAATTACCTCTCCTGAACCCGGTAAACGAGTCGTACCGTCATCTCAATTTCCTGTAGGTGGCGAGGGGACAGGCCGACGTGACGGAAGTGCAGAGTGGACAATGCAGCCATATGAACCACCCAGACCTTCGAGACCTGCCGAGGCCTCATCTGATGGCCGAGTGCCGGGAGCAGGCAGAAGGAAAAACCGTCGATGGCAACGCCTGCCCTCGGCGGTAGAAGATGAATTGCCTGCCGTGGAATACAAAAAGTTCTTTGTAATAAAAGCCAACGATAACTCCCCTATGGCTGAAGTGGACGTCGCGAAAGCCTACAGAGAACTATGTCACCGACTCGGGGGTGAACCCACTAAAATTAATGAAGTCCGTAACGGCAGTTTATTGGTCGAAGTCAAGAATCTTCACCAGAGCCGCTGCATCACCACCATTAAGTCTCTTGCCGGAGTGGAGGTAACAGTATCTCCGAATGAACGCCTTAATCAAACGAAAGGAACAATCTGGTATAAGAACAGCCCAAGGTACACAGACGCTCGTATCTTAGAGGAGCTGGAGCGATTCGGCGCCAAAGAGGTATATTGCTTCAAAAGGAGAGAGAGGGGCGTGCTAACTCCAGGTCGAGTATACCTCATAACATTTGATCGTTGTAGGCTGCCTGATACTGTGTCAATCGGCTGGACGCGATGCCTGGTACGCCAGTACGTGCCGAGACCGAGGCGCTGTTTTAAATGCCAGGCCTTCGGACACGGCGCCAAAACCTGCCGCGCCCAGCGAGGCACGTGCGCAAATTGCTCAATGGAGCAACATGAGTCGCCTTGTGTCCGACCTGCGAGATGCGCCAACTGTGAGGGTCCGCATCCAGCCAGCTCCACATCATGTTCCCACTATGAGATTGAAGCAGAAATCCTCGCAACTCAGGTGAGAGAGAGCATTAGCTATGGAGAAGCCAAGAGGACGGTGACATCCAGGTATGTTTCTCCCCGCACTTCTTACGCTGACGTCGCCCAACACCGTAGACTGAACTCTCAGCCAATCTTTCGGCAACCTGAGCAACCGCACTCGCGGAGTGTGGCAGCACGGCGAGATGAGCAGGAGCCAGAGCCTTTGAGCCTTGTGGATGCCTCTGCTCTAAGAAGCCAGAGCCTGGCCCAAAAGCCTCCAGTGCGCGTGACCCAACCTTTGGCTCAATCAGGACCCTCTAATAAGGAAATTTCAAAAGATCCAGCTTCCACCACTCACCAGAAAGATTCATCTAACGAACAGTTTCAATCAATCCCCTCAATTATTACCTCCCGCAAAAGAACTAAAAGCGACATATCGCCCCCACAAGATGTAAAACAAACAAAAACTCCGAAAACACTGAGATTTATGGAAGACACCCCAGCAGACAATCAAGGCCAAGCTATCCCGAGTCAAGAGAAGGATCCTGTCAGGGATTCAGTGGCTACAACCGGTGGAAGGGCAGAGCACGAACGCAGCACTGTGAGGGAATCTCGATCTGCCGTGCGAGGGCCCAGCCGTGGAGACAAGCAGGAAAGGGGATCCGGGCGTGACTTGTCGCTACCGACCAAAGAAAAGAATAGCCCCCACATTGACAGTGAAAAGCAGCGTAACATTGTTACCCAACGCATTCGTTCTTTAGAGCGGGTTACGACCGTCCCAAAAGAAGTAGCAGCACACCTGTTAAAAATCTTCCCACCCCCAAAAAACCTCCCCACCGGGCCTCCTCCGGCGGTACCTGTCCACCCGTGGATTGACAGACCTCCTGTCTCTACGTCACCCGGACTGACGTGTGCCGCAGGTGAGGGAATTGAAAAGGGTCCTACGTATATAACATCTAAAACTGACAAAAAATGAACACCTTCTTACAATGGAATATACGTGGCTACAGACGGAATTACGGAGACTCGAGAGCACTTCTGGAGAGGCACCAGCCCTGTTGTGTTTGTCTGCAGGAAACACTGCTGGGGAACGTTACCCCAAGGCCTCCAAGCAACTACAATATAGAGTTGTTCTCCCCAGCGCCCAACCCGGTACCTGGAACGGGACTGGCGGTGCTTGTGCGGAGAGACGTTGGCTACAGTAGATTTGCGGTAAACACCAGGCTGCAGGCTATCGCTTTCCGTGTCTACATTGGGAAACGTATGATAACAGTATGTAACATCTACATACCACCAGGCGAACCCTTAGCCTTGCAAGATCTCAGCCTCTTAAGCAATCAACTCGCGAGGCCGGCCTTGATCCTGGGAGACGTCAATGCCAAGCACATACTTTGGGGAAACGCCCGGAGCGATCGTCGAGGTGAAATTGTGGAGGACTTCATCGTCGCTTCTGATTTTTGTCTTCTGAACACCGGAGCCCCCACGCATTTTCACGTGCAGACTGGGACTTCCTCCGCCATCGACCTGAGTCTTTGCACTCCCGACATCCTTTCCGAATTTCAGTGGTCCGTGAGTAGCGATGCACACGGTAGTGATCATTACCCCGTCTTAATGCACTCGGTCCAAAACCAGCAGATGCTGATAGAATCAAGGTTTAACTTCAAAAAGGCCAACTGGAGAAACTTTGGAGCGCTGACGACAATGGAGGACCCAAATGAAGCTCATGGCGTAGATGAATTGGTTGACAGCTTTGTGAGTGCAATGCACGAAGCCGCCAACAGTGCTATTCCAAAGTCTAAAGGCGGTTGCCCAGTGCACCGCGTCCCGTGGTGGAACAATGACTGCCAGGCCGCTAATATCGAGAGGAAACGCGCATTGCGACGATACCAAAGAACAAAAGAACTAGCCGACAAGATCGCATACAATCGGGCTAGAGCGCGAGCTCAGATTATAAAAGACGTCGCCCGTAAGGTATCGTGGCAGAAATACGTCTCCACTCTCAACAGCGATACTCCTATGGCCAAGGTATGGCAGCGAGTAAATAAAATGAGGGGAAAATGCAGTTATCGACGGCCGTGCCTAGAAGTTAATGGCGTTCTCACCTCAGACCCGGAGTGCGTGGCAGAAGCACTGGCCCGAAGCTTTTATAGTGTCAGTAGCGGACGACTCTACTCTCCTGCCTTTACAGTGCTGAAACAGCAACAGGAGCAGCAGCAGTTGGACTTCTCAACAAACTCCACCTACTCTTATAATGACCCCCTTACAATGGTTGAATTTTACAACGCCCTGAAGAAATGTAAAAATACCGCTCCCGGACCAGATGGTATCCATTACCGGATGTTGAAGAAAATGCATACTACAGCCATTAAATTCTTGCTATATATTTTCAATAAAATCTGGATCACGCATACATATCCTCAACAATGGCGCACATCATTAATCATGGCTTTTGAAAAACCCAACAAACCTCCATCCAACCCTGACAACTACCGACCCATTGCCCTAACTAGTTGCCTTGGAAAATTGATGGAGAAAATGGTCAATGCGCGACTCACCAGATGGTTAGAGGCGGAGGAGCTACTGAACCCTGTCCAATTTGGCAGTCGGCAGCTTCGAGGGACCACCGACGCTCTGCTCCGCTTACAGAACCACCTGGTGGCCAACCTTGCCGAGCGTCGCCGAACCATGTGTCTTTTTTTTGATATGCATAAAGCTTATGACACCGTGTGGAGATATGGAATACTTAAGACACTACATGAGTATGGACTCCGTGGTAACATGGCCCTGTATATTCGAGAATTTCTTGGTGAAAGAACTTTCCGCGTTAAGGTCGGTGGCACCCTCTCTTCCTCGCAGTTGCAGTGCGAAGGTTTACCGCAGGGCAGTGTTATGAGCTGCACACTGTTTAGTGTCGCCTTAAATGGTATCACCTCTACCTTGCCTCCCGGAACGGTTGCCTCCTTATATGTGGACGACTTTATGGTATACTCTTCATCAACACATCTTCCGGCTCTGACGCGAAGAATGCAATTAGCCATCAATAACGCTAATAAGTGGGCTCAGGAACATGGCTTCAACTTTTCACCCGAAAAAACCGTTGGACTTTACTTCCAGGGCCGTGGCCGTAGTGATCCCCCACAGCTCACACTGCAGGGAAGACAAGTGAGTTTCTCACACAGCGCCAAGTTTCTGGGGGTGACGCTTGATGACAGGCTCTCTTGGAAGCCCTACCTAGCCACCCTCAAGGCTGACTGCGTCAGAAGGCTGAACTTGCTAAAAAGCCTGGCCGGCCTGACGTGGGGGGCTGACAGGATGACCCTACTGAGACTATATCGTACTCTTATTAGAAGCAAAATAGACTACGGCTGCACAGTGTATCAATATGCTAAGGCGACTTCACTTTCGAAGCTGGACCCTGTGCATCATGCTGCTATCAGAATCTGCACTGGCGCGTTTAGGTCGTCCCCTTTCAGCAGCTTGTGTGTGGAGAGCGGTGAACCTCCTTTACGGCACCGACGTGTGCAGCTGACCCTTCAGTACTTGGCGCGGTTGGAACAAGTCCCCTTGTCTCCTGCATGGACCAGCGTGCATGCGCCACTAGGCCGACATCTGCCTTTCCCTTACTTTCTGCCCTCATCGGAAGATTATTCGGCAGTCGTGGCTGCAATGCAGCTGAGGCCAATGAGAATACAACCAGTGTTCTTGGAAAGTTTTCCCACGTGGCGTGTCCCAATCGGGAGTTTTTGTCCGGGATGTCAAATGCCTAAGAAGGATTCTATGCCTACACACATACTAAAGGGGATCTTTTTGGACCATATTGCCGAAAAACATGCCCGTGCGATGAAGTTCTATACCGACGGCTCAAAGGTGGGAGACGCTGTGGGGTGTGCCGCTGTGTCGGGGGAGCTGGTGAGCGCCAAGAGATTGCTCCCAGAGTCGTCCATTTTCACTGCGGAACTTTACGGTGTGTTGGAGGCCCTCCGACTAATTAAACATTGTGTGTATGATACTTTTGCTATTTTTGTGGATTCAAAAAGTGTGGTGGAGGCCACTCGAGAGCATAATAGCACCCATCCGCTCGTTGGTGAGATCGTCATGAACTTAATAAATTTAACACGTGAGCGTAAATCTGTGACGTTGTGCTGGGTGCCCGGCCACGTAGGAGTGTCTGGCAATGAAAGAGCTGACCAGGAGGCTAAACGGGCCGCAGAGGCAAACGAGGAGACTCTAAATCTGATGGTTCCTTTCCGAGATTATTACCCTCGGATCAAAGCGGCAGTGAGAGAACGATGGCAGCATGAATGGGACAACACTGCTAACGACAACAATAAATTAAGAAGCATTAAACCCACTATACGTGAGTGGATATCGTCCAGTTGTCGTGGTCGCCGGTTAGAGGTGATGCTTTGTCGCCTCCGTATTGGCCATACGCGGCTAACACACGGGCACCTGATGGAGCGGCTACCACAGCCGCAGTGCGAACGGTGTCGTGTGCCTTTGACTGTAAAGCACTTCCTCGCGGAGTGTCCCCTGAATGCTGTTGCCAGGAATCTGCATTTTCCGAACCTTCGCGGGTGTGCACAGGATGTTTTGACTGGAATACTTGGGGAGGCTGAGCGGTCAACTTATAATGTGACAGCGCTGCAGTCGTTTATTGGAGCGTGTAATCTGTCTTCAAAAATCTAGCCTGAAGATTCTACGCATGGTAATGCGATGTAAATACTGAACTGTAAAATGGCCGGGCGCGCTGCGCAATGCCCCTGGGGGTTTCAGCGCGGGTAAGGCGCCCGGCCATAATTGGGTGGGCAGCTGAGACCCCCATTAGGGGGTTAGGCTGTTGCTCAATGTGCAAACTGTGCATGTACCTTAAGATGATTATATGAACTGATTGAACCCTAAGCATGAGGAGTATGGTATTGAACTAGCAGCTCCTTTATTACTGCCGCTGCTACTACTACTACTGTCACCAATGAAATCAAGTGTTGTTCAGATCACGCTCGTGGCTGTCGCGTCTTTGTTTGTTTAATAGTTGCTGTGACTTGCTGTGCGATGTTTGTGGCAGTAAGACCTCGAAATTTGAGAAGTGGAGACAACCTGAATTGCGAGACCTTCGGCGCGACATAGTGCAGGCACTGAAGCGCTAGCAAATTGATGTTATTACTACTACTACTACTACTACTACTTGCATTCATGATGTAACTAAAATACTTGACTAAATGTGCAGTACTCGTTCTATATATAGAGTCGTAACTGATTTGAAGACTGGTTCAGGTGCTTGCTGCAGGGCTTAGAGCGACATTCCTAAATTACTGTAGCGATGGCAAAATATAAAACAGGATTTAAGGTTCCAAGAACAAAGAATAAAACCTTTTTATGCTCAACTACTCGAGAAACTGTCTCAGGTTTAAACTCACTAACCGTGCCACGTCAAGTGATGAATCGAGTGTAATAAAGTAGTAGCCCGCGTAGTGATAAAATAGTAAAGCGCTGGTTGCCGTCTTTCACCTGGACGTCACTGAGAAATCACGCCATTGCGTCATCCATCTGCCAAAATGAAACGATGGCATGGCTTCATGATGGTTCATATTTGAAAGACGTCGACTGTAATACTTACACACATGATGATCATTTCATTGCAAACTTAAATTTTGTAGAAATCGTCACTTTCTGTCAGCGGTTTCCACACTGCGCTTCAAAATATGTAAGCCGTAACATGAATCATGTCTTCCTGTGGCAATTAGTCAAGATATGAAAGGTGTCTCTAAATGTTGTTTTTAAGAAAACGGACCAGCCACAGGAGGGTTATTGAGAAGATAGAATTGTACAATATCCGCATTTTTTCAGGAAGGTGTAAAGAGGAGAATACGAATTGGGCTATACAAGTGAGGAACCTTTCTTGAATAGGTGTTCAGTCAAGTTCATTTAGGAGAGGTGCTGGATGATCGGTCTTCTGGAATTTACTTCTGCGTATTACCTTGGTCTCAAAATTCATCAACTTTTTCATATAAACCATTCATATTTCCGATTTTTAAAAACAAATATTAATAGGAGACTCAAATTAAAATAATTGCATACCATCCACAATTAGAATTCAGATGCATCTTTTAACACGTTCATCAAAGGGCGTCTATTTCATATGAAGAATCGTATCCTACGCTGTTTGCAAAGCAACGTGGTGTATTGGCTCTCCCCTCAGGTGGATACAACTATTGTATCTATGGGAATTGGCGCTCCCAGGGGGACTATGTGAGGGCCTGAGCTAAAGGTTAGGTAGGCTTCCTTTTTGTTGTAATAAAATAAGTTTTTAGTTTTGTTACGGACCATCTTTTTTTCGGTTCACTGCTGTCCTGTTTTTCAGCACCTACTACTTTCTTCTTCAACTTTTTTCTTGTTTCATGAACTTCTTTCCTAGCTTACTGTTTCTGTGCACCTTGTGCATAGATTCCGCGTTTCCTCAACTCCATACTAAATGGTGCCTTCCTCTTTCCTCTCTTGGAACATCTTTGTCGTGGTTAAGGGAGGTTAAAACTTTCTTATATAATGATAATAATGTATTGGCTCTTGCGTCGTCAGTGTGCTGCCCAAGGAAGTTGGATGCATGGAACCGGCGTCATCGCTTCTAAGTGAAGCCTATTTTCGGTAGCTGTAGGCAGACGGCCCCAGTACGGAGATGGGGCACAGTTCGCAAGTGGCACTCGGCGTGGAAGGGTGCAGCTTATCCATGCTGCGTTCAAGGACTACTTTCCCAATATGCCGAGCTTATGCATTATACACAGGGGCAGTAGTACTTTCATAAAAGGTTCAGACGTAAGTTTTCATGTGTACGTACAGAAATTTCATGAATTACAAACGGAGTTCAGTTCTTGATGTTGGAGGTAGTAGTACCCCTCCACTGCCACACCACCTCCACACTGGGGCCAAATGCCGGGTGGGCGGGGATTGGGACGGCAGAAGTGGCTTCACTAGCTTGACTGGCAAAAGATAGCGATGCCGGTTCCATGTATCCAACTTCCTTAGTGCTGCCCCTTATTTCGGGAGAGGTAATGTCCCTCCACACCCTCGTTGGTTTACCGTATCTAGGCCTTCGTAGCATAGCCTAAGTGGATTTTTTCTTGTACTTGGGGGATACTTAGCTTCTCCTCCTATCAGTCATATATTCATGCTCTGAGTAAACATCATTCTATCATAAACAAAAAGTTAAGTAATTACATTCTGTGTGCCTGACACCTTTCGTCATTTTTTCAATTTCGATTTTTATTTCACCTCGCGCGCTCTCAAAATTCCATTTTCCAGCATATTTTACATGTAAAGATTTTTCCGTTATTTGATACTGAAAAAAAAGTAATTAGTTAGGGGGCTTGAAATCTTTACTTTTAATGAAACTTTTATTAAAACAAGATGTTTCTATTTGCCCATGTGATATGCTTCATTTCAAAACTACGGTTTCTAGAAATAAATATTTTGTTTATTTGAAGGATAATATATATTATCGAGAATATTAAACCATTTTTAAAATTATTGTATTGGTATATTTAATTTTGATAAGACGACTCACTTCAGAACTTTCTAGTAAAATATTAGGGTAAAAATACTAACCCGGCATTACTTAAATTCCTTGTTCAGTGTCAGACCGTGTTCCAAGTCAACAAACATAGGCGTGAAATGATATGAAGTTGTGATCGAAGTAACGGTAAAATTACAACTCCACTTCCGAAACGTTAGGGTGAGTATCAGGATACCTTTCTGGAAAATTGAATAGACTAAACATAAGCCCCTCGTATGATCGTTTGAAAGTAGCTGAATGTATACGTATTTTTGAAGCTAATCTAACGAAATTTTTTGTGTATGGTACCGTAGAGAGTGAATGTGCTGAAATTCATGAACATTTTGAGTAAGTTTAAAAAGATTATTTAAGTTGAGCTAAGTATTGAAAATTGTTATCGTCAGATTACTTTGCGACGTTGAAAAGGTGACGTGTTGATGTATGTGGCGCATATCTACCTATCAAGCCGCTTATCAGCGGATATTTTGATCAATTAGGCCTAGTAGTGTGCAAAGCGGTTAAGGATTGTGTATACTTTCAAACCTAAAAGCATAACTACCGCAGTATAGCTTGGTGTATATCTTTGAGAGTTGTTTTAATTAGATATTCTAATTTTCTGCTGTATCACTAGTCCGGCTGTGTGACTAATGACTAGCAAGTTTATTGTTGATGATTACAAGGGTACCTATTTGGTTTAACTATGGCAATTACATGAAAAATAACCTATATTTTCCAATAGAGTGGTATCTATAAACTTCTAATCCAAAATTTTCTTATCTTAGGATGTTTGAAGGCTTTTTTACTCTGATCTAATAAATTATGAATTGAGAAAACTGTTTGGAATTTTGGTCAATATTGAGTTTAGGTGATGTGGGGAAATTAAGCATTCCGTTTCACATAATCACATAAGAAGCCCATTTAAGAACGTTATACAGGAATGACATTTTTTCCGCTGATGCATTATTTTCGAATTATTAAACTTTGAAGTTGGCTTTTGGGCGCCAAGGAAGCAAGCGTGCCATGCGGAATTTAATTAATAACGGAAGCTAACCCCCTATTACAAACGTAAAGAGGTTGGGTCGTGAGGGGGAGGCACAGTTCTTTTAGTGAAAATTATAAATAAAGCTTCTAATTAACCGACCCATTAGAGTGACGACCGCAATCTTGTTTGCATTGGCCGGCTCAAAGATGGCGGCCCATCTTTGAGCCGGCCAATGTAAACAAGATTGCGGTCGTCACTCTAAAGGGTCAGTTAGAAGCTTTATTTATAATTTTCACTAAAAGAACTGTGCCTCCCCCTCACGACCCAACCTCTTTACGTTTGTAATAGGGGTTTAGCTTCCGTTATTAAATAAATTCTGCTTGGTGCGCCCGCTTCTTTCCGCGCGATAATTTACCGCTCTAACTCAAAAACTAAGCGTCAGCCAAAAAAATGTCATTCATGTAAAACGTTTTTAAATGGACTTCTTAAATGATTTATAGAAATGGAATTCTGAATTTCCCCACATCACCTAAACTCAATATTGACCGGAATTTTTTTTTCACATGTTGCTTGCAGAGATATTTAATTCTTATTTAACCTTATGGTAAATCTGAAAGATATGTCAGTTATCGATCTTCCACTTTTTGGTGCCCGAACCTAATTAATTGAATCAAAATAAACAATTTTTCTTCTATGCACTTTCTATCTCAAATGGGTATTTTACGATTTATAGCGTTGAGTTTAGTTTCGTCTTTGATGACGAATGGGCTCGAATAAACAGCTACTCATCAATTTTCAAATTTTTGTTGCTTGAATCATGGTAATAACATCAAAATGAACAATTTTTCTTCTATACACTTTTTTCGTCAAATGAGTATTTAACGAGGTATAGCGGTAGGTATGGTTTCGTCTTTGATGACGATTGCGCTGGAAGAGAGTGCGCATTGCAGTATTGCTGTCCGACGTGCTCCATGAATTACTTGTTGCTTCAAACACTGAAGTTGCGGTAAGTGAGTCATTTACCGCTATAACTAATATAATACTCATTTGAAACGGAAAGTGCATAGAAGAAAACTTGTTTATTTCTATCTAATTAACTGTGCTTAGGCATCAAAATTTACAAAATCAAAAACTGACATATCCTTCAGATTTACCAACCTTATAAATATGTTAGCATTTTTGTGTTTACTAGTTGCCTATATTCACTGTGGTAATGTCTAATACATTGAATGTTTAATTGTGATTTGCTACAGCCCATATTACATGTTTCCTGCTTTAAAATTTTTTAATAGTGCAGTGCATACATTTGTTTGCCATTTTTAAAGCAAAAACAGAATACTGGATGAGCGTGGGATAGGTTGGTGAAGGAAGGATTTGGCCAGGCAAGCCAGATTTTACTAAATAAGTTCTATTCCTTCAGACAGGTCCATTGATATAAAATTAGCCATCATTTTTAGTAATTGTTAGGATGAAAATTATACTGGATATAAGATAGCTGCTGCAATTTGAACCCAATTTTTGCTAAATGTTAAGAAGAAGCTACTAATCAATTTTCAAAATTTTGTTACCTGAATCATGGTAATTACATCAAAATAAACAAATTTTCTTCTATGCAGTTTTTTGAGCAAATGATTATGTAACAAGTTATAGTGGTATGTTAATTTTTGTCTTTGATGGCTAGAATGTGCTCAAATAATCGTCAAATGAACATTGAGGAGAGAACAGTATTTGATTCTTAAATTTCAATACTTGTATAGCTAGTGGTAATTAAATCAAAACATAAAATTTTTTCTATGCTCTTATTGTTGCAAATAAATATTGAACGAGTTATAGCGCTAATCTTGATATAAATTAATTTAATGCAACCTAACGATCATTCAAGCCTGTCAAAAGGAAGAGTCCATTGTAGTTTCCCCCACAGAACTATTTCTTCCTGCTTCAAAGATTACAATTGCGTTACGTAACCTATCGCTATAACCCATTAAGGGAACCGTCTAGTCAGAATCAAGAAAATGGCCATCCCGATTTTTGTATGGTATCTAGATCTATGAAATTTTGCATACGTAGGTATTTTAGAAAATGAATAAGGGTTATATTGGGCACTTTTTCCGTTTTTGCCATAATTACGGATTACGAAAAAAATGGAATAAAACAATAGGGTATATTCAAGCCACTTCTTCTCAAAAAGTGATCATTGTAGAGAAATGATTTAGGTATCATTGAATGCGGAAAAAGCTGCTGTATAAAGAGTCAGAGGATTATATTGAAACTCCCAATAATTTATTTGTTATGGAATTTAAAAAAAAAATTTAAAGTGTCATTCATTTTCCGTAGATTTTTTAATGTAACTAAAAATCTTCTGTGAATTTCAATATAATCCTCTGACTCTTCATGCAGCAACTCTTTGCGCATCTAATGATACCAAAATCATTGCTCTACAATAACAACTTTTTGAGAAGAAGAAGCTTGAATATTGACATTTGTATTGCTCAGAAAACGCGTTTTAGTGCCGAGACAGGTTTTTTTTTGTTTGCAAGCTACATTTCTTGGAGAAATTGGTAGTGTTGACGTTTTGAACATCATTTTTGGAAGTTATTGTGGTTCCTTGAATGAACCAGTACCACAAGTGGTACCAAAAATATCTAAAACGCACCAGGAGCATAAGCTGGGTCGTCCTTGGCATCCTCGTAGGCTCCTCTTGTAGGATATGGAAGCGCCACGCAGAGCCAAACGCTTATATCACTACATTAGTACCGAGCAATCAACGTCAAATCCAGAAAAATCTTGATCTGCTATCGAAAAAAAGCCATCTAAATCTGAATAAATCGTCGGTCTGCTACAACTAGATCAGCTAACGTGACGCATCTACGCAAGCAGATCGGGCGAGCTACCAATCACCCTCTTTCTCCCCGAGGGAGGAAGGGGTGGAGGTACCGAGAACTCAACTTGCCAAATCTCAAAAATTTTGATCTGCTAGCAGATAAATGCATATCTAATTATGAACAAACCGTTGGTCAGCAACAACTAACTCAGTTCATTTGGCACATGTGCACTAGCATGCTGAGCGAGCTTCCCCCACCCTCCTTCTTCCTCCCGAGGGAGGGAGGGTTGGAGGTACCGAGAATTCAACTTGCCAAATCTCAAAAGTTTTGACTTGCAAGCAGATAGATGCATACCTAATTATGAACAAACCTACAGTCAGAGGCAACCGGCCAAGCTCGTGTGGCACATCTGGGCTAGCTGGCCGGGCGAGCTTCCCCCCACCCTCTTTCTTACTCCCGAGGGAGGGAGGGGTAGAGGTACCGAGAATTCAACTTGCCAAATCTCAAAAGTCTTGACTTGCAAGCAGATAGATGCATACCTAATTATGAACAAACCGACACTCAGCACCAACCAGCTGAGCTGATGTGGCATATCTGCACAAGCTGGCCGAGCGAGCTACCCTCCACCCTCCTTTCAAACCCCCATTTGACCTACTTTGGTGAGACGGATCGTTCTGCCGCTTTGCAGGAATGAAGTTTAGACTTTCTCAATCGAATAGAGCAATAAAAAATAAAATGATGGATTTTGGATTTTCGACTAGTCGGTGCCCTTAAATACTCATTTGCTCCAAAAAGTGCATTGAAGAAAAGTTGTTTATTTTAATCTAATCACCATGATAATGCAACAAAAATTTGAAAATACATTAGTAACTTCTCTTAACATTAACCCAATTTTCCTCTATTTAATTTTATCAATTAATAAAGAATTTTACTCTATGAAAAATTTTATTTACGTTTATCCTTAAATATTGTAATTTTTTTTATTAATGCAAACATTTTTACATTAGTTAATGTTTGATAAGAACTGATCAGTAAAACTTGCTCAGACATCCAATTGTCAACATCAGAATGAGAAAAGAACCATTTCTTTGCAGTAAAATACAAGAAATTTGCTGAGGTGCAAATTTAACCAGAAGTAAGATATAATACAGCTTTTCTCCAAAAAGTGTCCCTATGGTTACTGGAGGATTATTTTGGAACTTTGAGATTACTTTGTGACATAATGTATTTTATCATTTCTTCTATCCTAATTTATTTTTTGTAGTTACAAAAGCCCTACTTTATTGTGGCTAAGAGGTTAGGTATCTATGGTCATATATGAAAGTCTTATTTAAATTATTTTTAGGCATATGAAGCTGGATTATTAAAATATAAAAATTTGCTTATTTTTTGCAACTAAAAAGATCCTGACCAGCTTTGAGTCATAATGCAGAAGCACGAATGTGGACAGTTCATTATAAAGAGATTTTAATAATTTTAAGTTAAGCTAAACATGCAAATTTCACAGCTATTTTTTTCTCCCAATTCCCATCAATATATGATTTGAAATATATATCTACTAACTGAAGAAACAGTTTGAGAGATTCAGATATCATTTTCATAATTTCATATTTCTTCTCAGTTTAGTGGCAAGGATTTTTACCTGTAATTACAGTTTTAGGAACCAAGTCAAATTGGGAAAAGTAATAATAGAATAGAATTTTAATTTTTGTAGTGTGGTATTGAGTTTTTTTTAGTGTTGGTAGTTCTGCTGTTGCCTCAGCTAATTTAGAATAAGAAGAGACAATAAAATGTTAGAAACAATTATTGAAAAATTGCCTTTTCTCGTGCTCATTCATGAGACCATGGTTGAAGGGATATTTGCTGTTTGTCATTAATTGATGCTTATTTTGCAGAATTGGTGCTTGAAAATGTTGCTTATTCAATTATTCCATTTCTTTCAGACATAAACTACAGTTTCTGTTGAAGAGACGAGACAAAATGGGCAAGTTGCATAGAGTGCAGATGAGTGCCTGGCTCTTTTCTGCCATGGTTCTGTGCCTGCTCACTGCTGGATCCCATGCAGTGCAAGACCCTGATGATGGCATCTTTGTGGAAACTGAGGAGGTATGTGGTGGCCACAGCTGTGCTTCTTGTTTCATCACAGTAATGCTAATTTTCAAGGTATAGTGAGGGCCAATGCTTACCATGTTCTAGTATGCATACAAATGTGGAATGTAGCATGCATGTATGAAGTAAAATTTAACATTGTACTATCTCTGTAAATTATTATGTTAAATTTACTTTATTTGAAAATTTTTAAAAAATCCAATGCATTTTTTTCATGGTACAATTTTGTAGGTTTCTGTGATTTAAGATGGAATGATTTTTAATAGGTGTTGATTGGTAGAATAGTTATGTTCAACAATAGAGAAGAGAGGACAATTTAGATCCTATAATTTGACACAAGTTCAATTTCAGTGAAAACATGCTCAGGGTAGTTTTTGATTCATGTAAAGTCACTTGCATTAAATTTGACAATATTCTTAGAAAATATGTTTGTACTACATAAGAATGTGGGAGCATTGAAACTTCATTCAAAAGTGTAAAAACACTTGCTCGCGTAAGTTAAATGTTTGGAAAGCAACACAAAGCAGGCCTTTCCTACCGGATACAAAGAACAGGCCTTTGGTACTTGGGCTTTTGTACCCACTTTACTTCTTATAGTTTTCATGCCTTCTTTGCTATCTCTTCTTAATATTTGCTGCTTCTCCCTTGTTAACTTGTGGATTCTGTTTTCCTGGTATCCTGTGTGGGAAACCTTATGGGTTGATTCCCAGTTTTCTAGTCTATAGTAAGTGGTCCTTTCTATTTGCTCTCTGGGAATTACCTTTATTGTTGATGGTCAAAATATTAATAAGCTCTTTTGCTACATTTTGTTTACTTGTATCAGAAATGAAAACTCTCCTCTCTACACCTTGAATTCAGGTACAGTGTTGACTTTCTTGAAGTGTTTTTATCAAGAACAATTTATAATGTTTTTGTGGAAAAATATGCTACCGTACTTTAATTCTGAACATTCAGTAAAAATAGCTCTTTAAAATTATAATCCATAATCCCTCTATTAAATCTACTGCTGTTATATCTAACAAGTGTTGCTGTGTGCAGTACGATGATGCGTCTTCCAAGCAAACACCGGACGTTGGTTCTGCAGAAGTGGTTGAGGAAGACATCCCCTATGCGACTCCCAAACCCCCTGCCAATTCTTACATTGCTGAAACTTTCGATGACATCGTCAAGTTCGGCAAGACCTGGGTCAAGTCCCAGACCAAGAAAGATGGAGTTGATGCTGACATAGCTAAATATGATGGTATGAAATTTATGGCGTCTGTGTGCTACTGTTGAACATCATCTAAGGTTATATTTTTGTATAACTGATATGTATTAATATTAAATTATAAAAAAATGGAAGAAGAGTTTAATGGTGCCCACATCAAGGGGAGATATATTAAATGTGAGGTTGATAATGCATAAATCTTGTGTTCGCTGTGTGTATCAGCTTTAATAGTTTAACACTTGAATTGCTTATTTTTGTAGTGCACATGTTCTCAGATGGTTGGATATTTTAGTTGGTTAGTTGATCATTTCAGTTGGATGTTTTCTTTGCTGTGTGTGTTCACTTCTATCAATTGAGTTATAGCATAAAATTTCATTTTGAATATAATGTGCTTGTTGAAGAAAAGTTTCACATAAAACAGTTAGTTGCTGGTGTAATGCATTCTGCTTTAAGAAATTTTACCTTGTAAATGGGAAATTATTTTTATTTTTAAAGTTGAAAAAAGTTTTAAGAATTGAAAGTTGTATTTTTTTTAGGGCAGTCCTAGTAGAGTTTGAGAAAGAGGATAGACCTGCAGGTTTCTTTTTCCCAGTAACTGCTATCACTTGACAATTTTGGTAGCCGAATAATGTGGTCCTGCTTGATATAGGTCAAAGCATGCAATTTTCGAGTTAGTATATGCTGCAGTGCGCAAAAATTGTTGCCAAGTTTCTCTTACTTCTGTATTGTGACTTTGTTGCCACATATTCTTTGGGAGAGAACAAATTTCAAGACAATCCATTCAAAATAAGGAACCTTTACATCTCTTAAATATCCACTTTAAGGCAATGTATTTATTTTCCATTCTGTGTTTCCCGAATTCAGAGAGCTTGTCGTCCATTAATTCTTCCATTTTTAACACACGCATTGCTTCTGCCTTTTTCAAATTTACAGAGCTTGTCGTTCATTTATTCTTCCAATTTTAACGTGCACATTGCTTGTAACTAGGCGTGTGGTCTGTGGAGGAGCCTGCAGTCGCGCTGCTGAAAGGCGACAGAGGGCTTGTGCTCAAGTCCAAAGCCAAGCACGCGGCCATCTCTGCTCCCCTGAGCCGCCCCTTCAAGTTTGGAGCAAAGCCTCTTGTTGTGCAGTATGACGTCACCCTCCAGGAAGGACAGGAGTGTGGTGGTGCCTACATCAAGGTGAATTATTCAAAATGTAGGATTGTTTCAGAGATAAATTTTGTAGTGTGTGTGAGTTTGGGTGGTCGGTTCAACATTCAACACTTAGCTTGTGACCTAAGACCCATCGATGGGTCTTAGGAAAAATTCTAACAACCTTTTTTAAATTAATGGTGTTTAATGGACCCAGTTAATGGTTGGATATTTATAAATTTGATAATCTCTTTTGACTTGAAATTTGAGTTGAACATTGAACTTTAACCCATTGCAGTCAATGTGTTGAATCGTTTTTCTATAGTGTTTGTGGAAGTGTAAAATGAGCTGTTAGTTATTACTCATTACTTCTTCAAATGAGGTCTGTTCTATATTATCTTTCAGGAGTTCAAACTAAACTGCTCATTTATATTTGATATGAATTAACTTCATGGGGTGCTTGAAATTGCTACTCGAGCTAACCAGTTCAGGGTGCATTTTAGCCTGCTTGAATATTTCTAAAGTGGGGCAGCTGTAAGGAGTAATAATTTGAAGCTTGTGTGCGTTACACGAGGGTCCCATCTAATTCATTTGAATAATAATAAATACCACTTATTTTGCAGCAAATTCAGCTGAGCAGGTCCAATTTAGTAGTGTGGATGGGCATGTATCCACCGTTTTGGGAGCCTAAATAGGAACTATAGAACATAGTATGTGGAAGGTTCCGCGACACACATTATTATTTAAGAAGTTTGGCATTTATGTTTTCATAGAAACAAGTGTCTTAGTCTATATATATGTATATATACTGTGCTTTGAAAATGTCAGAGCATCCAGGTTTAAAGTTATAAATGGAAAAGTGCTTAAACGACTTTTGCATCTGCAACATTAGACGGCTTAGCTTGGCCGCATAGTTAGGGCATGTTACAGGAGGAAGAGCAAGCAGCGTCTGGGTTGAAGAGTGAAGAAATGTTGCACTGGTCTTAATTTAAAAAAAAATTGCTGCTGAGTGCGGTACAAAATGAAAATCGTGAAAGCACCAAGAAATAATCTTTGAGTGACTGCCTGTGTATTTTCATGAGTGGAAGGATTGCTGATGTTGGAACAGTATCGATAGATACCGTTGCATGGACGTGTGCAGTTAAAATAAATTCAACAGTGATGATATAAGGTAATTTATCGGTATTACAATTGAGTAGTTGCAGGCATTAACTTTAATGTGCAGCAGGTTTCACAGAGTGCCATTTGAGATACATTTTAAAATTATCTGTATTAATTTTCTGGTTGGAACTTTACAGCTGCTCAGCTTGGTTGAAGGCAAGGCGACGAAGCTGAGCGAGTTCCAGGACAAGTCTCCTTACACAATAATGTTCGGGCCTGACAAGTGCGGTAACGAGTTCAAGCTTCACTTCATCTTCCGCCACGTCAACCCACTCAACGGCACCATTGAAGAGAAACATGCTAAGGTGTTTCAGCCTTTAACCATCGACTAAACATTGCTATTTGTTTCCCCTCAGGGGGATACAACTATTGTATCTATGGGAATTAGCGCTCCCAGGGGGACAATGCGAGGGCCCGAGCTAAAGGTTAGGTAGGCTTTCTTTTTGTTGAAATAGAATAGGTTTTTGTTGTGTTACGGACCATCTTTTTTCGGTTCACTGCTGTCCTGATTTTCTGCACCTACTACTTTCTTCTTCAACTTTGATCTTGTTTCATGAACTTCTTTCTCATCTTACTGTTTCTTGCCTCTTCTGCATAGATTCCCCATTCTCTTATTTCCATACTAAATGGTGCCTTCCTCCTTCCTCTCTTCGATGCGCTCTTATTTTTTAGCGGTTAAGGAGGCTTAAACTAACTTATAATCATAATCTTAATCTTGCTATTTGTTTCGATAGGTTATTTTTATTGTATTACTCTTTGATAGTATTAGCAAATTTGTGGGTTTTTTTTTTTTACAACTTCACTAGATTTGGTTTCCATCCTTAATTCAATAATTTGTTTTTTCAGTCATTAGTGGAAATTTTTTCCCTTTGATATATTTTGATTAATAACCAAAAGTATATTGAAAAATTTTGATAAATGTATTTGACACTTTTCATATACATCTTGCCCTAGTATACTACGATTAGCTTTAATTTGTGCCTGAACCAGTGGCTGTGTTTAATTAGCTGTTTAGTTCATTTGAAACTAATGATGGGTAGTGTGCAGCTAGGTTGTGCATTTGTAATTACGTATTCCTGAAAAAAAAAAAACAGATAAGTTAGCTGTAAGTTGAAGTATTCATTCGTTATTGCTTCTGTACAATTGGAACTAATGAACGTTGTACAAATAGCCTTAAAATTTGCATTGTAGGTAAAATGAGATACCAATAGCTATGTGAGCTTTAGTAATACTTGAGGAACTAATGAAAACTGTGAAGGCAGCTCAAAAATAATCATGGAATAGTTGCATAGCAGTAGAGTGTGTGTGAACAATGGTAGTTCGAGTCTCATTACCTTGTTTTATGTGTATTTTCCAGCGTCCGAGCGGCAAATTTGAGGAGCCTTTCTCAGACAAACGGCCGCATCTCTTCACCCTCATCCTGCGTCCAGACAACACCTTCGAAATCAGTCTCGACCATGAAGTACGATTTATATTCTTATCATTGTTAGCTTGTGTAACTGCTTTTATTTTGCATTGTTGGTACTAAGTATTTTCAAATGCTTTAATTACATTGTTCTAATGTTACAAGATGCAAATCTCCTGACTGTGTTTTAGCAAAAATCCTGCTTCACTACATATTCTCTCCATATTTTTTACACGAGTAAATTTCTACGATACATTAGTTGACCTGGTTAAGAACTTTCAGTGACATGATAACTTGATAACCTTCAAATGTGTGGGGTTTTATATCTGTTTTAACACGCATGTATTCATTTTGAATTGATGCCCTTAATGTATGAGGTCTCTTGTATGCTGTTCTGGATTTGTGTCATCCCACTTTGCTTCTATTAGTTTTCATACCTCTGCTATTTCCTTTTTGTCCTCTCTTCCTTTGTAACTTGTTTCTATTCAGAGAGCTATGGGAATTAGCGCTCCCAGCCCTGAGGAAAAAATGTGTGAAGGCCCGAGGTGAGAGTTAGGTCTTCGTTTTGTTGAAATAAAATGTTTTTTGTAATGTTAAGGACCACTTTTTTTGCTGTCTTTTGTAATGTTGCTGTATGATCTGCCCTTTTGTAATGTTGCTGTATGGTCTGCCACTGCAGGTGATCAACTCGGGTCACCTACTGGAAGACTTCACCCCGCCGGTAAATCCCGAGCCTGAAATTCCCGACCCGAACGACTTCAAACCTGAGGACTGGGACGAGAGGGAGACCATCCCCGACCCAGAAGATAAAAAGCCGGAAGATTGGGATGATGATGCTCCTAGAAAGGTAGTATAATAATTATCATCGCCTAGGTTTTAGTTTGAAGCTATTATTCAGCTCATATTTGCTGAAAATAACATTGCGATGATACTTGTGTAACTGCAATGTTACACAAGAATGTCATATTCTTGTTTAACTGCACATGCAGTGCTGAACTTGTGTCGACATGGTACTAATCATTTGAATGGAATCCGCTCGGGTATTTCTAAATAAGAATGGGTTCAGTTTAGTGAAAAAGTTACCAGGTAGAATGGAGATATCATTAATTGGTGAAATAACTCATTTTGTGACAGAATAAGTTGGTAGCTTTTGGTCAAGCATTAATAATATTTAAAATATTGTCTATTCGAGTGAATGAATGGATAATGAGATGAAGATATTTTGGTTGTAATTGCAAGTTGTGTCTCAGTAATGCAAATGAGGATTGCTTCTAGGTTATCAAGTTCAAGTGCGTGTTTTCTGCCTAGCTCTACTAGCTCTAAGATTTGATAGAAAGGTTTTGAATTGCCCACCTAATGCACCTTCTGTAACCAATGGAGAAAAAATCTGATGGGCTGATGCGAAAACAGCACTTGACTTCTCAATTTAGCGTTGTTTCCAAATGAATATCGAAGATTAGTGTTTTATCTCTGCGTTTATTCTTTTATTTTTGCACTTCTGTTATTTTGGCATTACTTGTCTCGGTTTAACGTTGCTTGTATGTTTGAATTTCTTTCGTGTGGGTCGCGATTCCAAATCCGATGATACAGTATAACATTATTATGTTCAGATCCCTGACGAGTCAGCTTCAATGCCGAGTGGGTGGCTGGAAAATGAGCCAGAGATGATTCCAGACCCTGAGGCAGTCCGTCCTGATGACTGGTGAGTCATTTACATCCTGATTCTAGGGGTGTGTTTGTGTGATAATCCTTTTTTGACACTGTCGTTGTCCTATTATTTGGTGTTAATTTCCTTGGGGAAAGGTAGGTGATGTGTGTATGATAATCCTTTTTTAATGCTCTCATTGTCCTATTATTTGGTGCCAATTTCTTTGGGAAAAGGGTGATGTGTGTATGATAATCCTTTTTAAGTGCTGTTTTGTGCTGTCTTTTTTTAATGCTGTCATTGTCCTAGTATCTGGTGCTAATTTCCTTTATCGTGTAGGAATGTCTTGTGCTGTCTTTTTTAATGCTGTCTAGTAGTATCTAGTGCTAATTTCCATTATCGTGTAGGAATAAGGTGATGTGTATATGATAATCCTTTTGTTAACACTGTCGTTGTCCTATTATCTGGTGCCAATTTCCTTTATCGTCTGGGAAAAGGTGGAATTTTGCGATGGAAGTTATGGTATTTTTTCATTTGAGTTAATCATTGTAGCCAATACTTGCTTTATTTGATTATTATAATTTACAAACCTTTTCATGTCTGCGTTAATTTAGTGAAGTTAGTTAAACACGTTGTATTTCAAATAAGTGGTAGACTTGAAGCGCTTGGTAATCTTCGTGAAACTAAAAACCAATATATCGTTTATTAAAATGATTGATTTTAGTAAGGTTTGAGTGTGGTTGAAGTGTTACCAAAACTCACAATCATTAACCACTATTGTTGGAATAATTTTTTGTACTCATTTCAACTCAACTTGACGTTCAAAGCCTGAAATAGTTGTGCAAATTAACGTCTATAGACACTTGATAAATACCTTCCTAGACGTTTGTGAAGGTGAGAGCATGGAATAGCTGTGTAAATTAACTTCTATGGACACTTACTAAACACCCCCCTTTCCGTATATGGAGGTAGGTAAATTACGTGCTCACGGTTGCAGGGACGACGAAATGGACGGCGAGTGGGAAGCTCCCCTGATCAACAACCCTGCGTGCGAGGGAGCGGCGGGATGCGGGCCCTGGCTACGTCCCCAAATTGACAACCCCAACTTCAGGGGCAAGTGGAAGCCCAAGCAGATTCCTAACCCTAACTATCGAGGAGAGTGGCTGCCGCGCATGATCCCCAACCCGGATTACTTCCAAGATCTTGAGCCCTTCAAGATGACCCCTATTGTGAGTGCAATTGGCGTGATTTACTGTATGTGCTACTGTTACAAAGTCTTGTTCTTCAAACTCAATGTAAATTAAATTTGCTTTATTTAATGATTGTTTAGCGATATTTCTACAAGGAATCTTGATCTTTGTTGATCTTGCTGAGCACGATCATTCTGAAAACTGACTCGAATCGTTCATCATTTATAATCAAGGGGCATTGAAATTATATCTTGGATATTCACCTGCCATTATTTTGCATTATGTATGACTTAGGGTTAAATTTTTACTGGTATTGATACTATGTTTTCCTTGTGCAGAGTGCTGTTGGCTTTGAGTTGTGGTCCATGTCAGACAATATTTTGTTCGACAACATCATCATCACTGACAACATCGCTGAGGCCAAGCAATTTGCAGCTGAAACCTTTGATCTCAAAGTGGCCAAGTTGGAAAAGGGCAAGGTATTATACAATTTTTATTTCATTTCTTCCTATGATTTTGTGCTATGTTAGCGGGTAACTGCTATTTGCCCACTGTTCTAGGATTTTCTATAAATTTAGCTTCAAACGTGAAATACTGTTGGGTTATGTCATGTACGAGGCATTTGGGATTTCGGTCTATCTACTTCGCTTATATAAGTTTTCATGCCTTTGCTATTTTCTTTTTGTCTTCTCTTTCTTTGGAACTTTCTCTTTGGAGGGCTGTGGGAATTAGCACTCCTTGGGGGGAAAATGTGAGAGGGGGGTAATTTCTTCTTCAACTTCTATCTCGTTCCATGAACTTTTCTCAGTTAAATGTTTCTATGCACCTTGTGCATAGATTCTGCGTTCCCTTATCTTCATACTAAATGGTGCCTTCCTCCTTTCTCCCTTTGGAACACCTTTGTTGCGGTTAGGAAGGCTTAAACTAACATCAAATTTCAGATTCTATTCGGAGAGTGCTCTGCGTGGGAACAATGCACCTTGTCAATAGAGTTCTCATTTTCTACTGTCTAATACTGAATGGTCCCTTCTCGTTGCTCGCTTGAGATCGCCTTTGTTGTGGCTAGGGATTGTTTCACAAGTTAGTGTGATAAATTTTAGTGAGTGAATCACTGATGGCTTTTCTTTCTTGGTTCGTGTTGAAACTTTTGTTATTTATTATTCCCAGGTGTTCCATTTTACCTCAATTTCTTGCAACATCTGCTTTAGTTAAGCTCATTTAACATTTTTGGGTTACCTATTATGTCTTTGAAAGCATATGCTTGTTCATTTTTTGCACCTGATTTTACTCCTAAATTTGGAGGCTTGATTTATCATGTATTTGAGACAGCACGGAGTTATTTTGTGTTCTGGGTCCTCTTATAATGAAACGTCTGCTTGTGAGTATTTGAGACAGTGCAAAGTTATTTTATGTTATGGGTATTCTTATGATGATATATCTGCCCTTGAGCATATTGCACAAGATCAGACTTGTCTCTATGATACCCTCGTAATTTTTGCGCAGGGTGGCGTGATCCAGAGGTTCCTAGACTACAGCAACGAGCGCCCCTGGCTCTACGCTATTTACGTGCTGCTCGCCGCCGTCCCCGTCGTGCTGGTGATCATGTGCTGCTGCGCCTCTCCCCTGGTACGTTCTCGTCTGGTTCTCTTCCTCGTCTTTTATTGAAGTGCTTCCCTCCTGAAACTGAATGGTTTCCAGAGTTATGCCTGTTTTTCTTAGTGTGAGAAGTTATCCCTCGTCTCTTCTTGAAGTGCTTCCTTCTTGAAACTGAATAGTTTCCAGAATTAGACACGTTTTTCTTAGAATGCGCACGCAAAACTTCAGTTGTTGTAATTACCAGGTTGATTATGTAGTGGTACATGTGTAAGTTGCTTATTTACTTACTGGTGTGAATGAATAGCATTTCGTGTTTTTCGTTACCTTTTTTCGCTAGATTTTAGCACATGTTTTTTATCGCACATTTTTAGAAAGGATAGAAATGTATTCGTGCAGTGGAATTGGGTTTTTAATTTCTTGGCTTCAACCCAACTTAACCCGCCTTAGCAACTGCGCTAATGTAGTCAATATGTTAGAGCTTTATCTGCCTGATGGGTTCAATTCTTAGTGTTGATGATCAAACAGCCTACAGCATCAAAAACAACGAATGAGTTCCTCAAATAATGTAATACAGCACTCATACATTTAGGGCCAGGGATTTTGAGTTTTTATGATACTTCTAAGTATGGATGTTGATCATGAGTGCAAAATTTCATTGTAGGTAATATGCGGAGTCTGAATCAAAGGGAAAACGAGCTTTTTTTCTAACAAATTGATTTCATCCCCTTTTCAAGGTATTATGTACTTGTTCAATTAATCAGTTATTATCAGAAGATACGCTTATAAAGCATGGCTTGTGAGGTTATTCAAGGGAGTTGTGGCAGGTGCACGATGAAAATACTCAGTTCAGGTATGTGGGTTGTAATTTTCGCATTGTTTTCAGGCACGAGAGTTGCAATTTTTCGATTGTTTTCAGACATGCGAGGTATAATTTTTCGGATTGTATTGCAACAGGATAAGGGAGCGGATGCTACGCAAGCTTCCCAAAAGAAAACGGACGCGCCAACTGCCGATGATCCTAGTCGACCTGACGATGAAGACAAAAATGGCGAAGCTGATGATGGTGAAGAAGAGGAAGAAGAAGATGAGCAGTTAGAAGGACAGGATGACGAGGAAGAAGAGCAAGATCAAGAGCAGGAAGATGACGCAGAAAAGGATGATGAAGAGAAAGAAGAAGCTCCAAGTGGCGGAAGTTCACAAGCAGAAGAAGGAGATGAAGATGTGGATGACACCACGCAAAAATCTGACGAGGTGAGTTTGTTTATTTTGTATTTTCTAGTTCGAGAAATTGTCTAGAGTTGGAGTTGCGTGCCAATTGCAAATAGGGATGTTTCCATTTTCTGTGTGCGCGTTATTGAATGGACTCTTTGAAAGTATGAACTATGAAGTAATTTTCGTTAATATCAGGACGTAATCATAAGCTGTGCTTAAAAATATGGTCGCTAGCACAGCCTTATTAAAAAATTTGTCAAACGACGATCGTGAGTTGATAGCTTGCCACTCTGTACTGGACAACCATCAACGCATCTTTTATATTGATTAAATGGGAATTTACGAGCTAAATATTGTTGTTGCAAGAGATTGGTTGTTGAGGTTTAATGACATTGAGAAAGTAAAATTCACTTCAAACTGTATGAATTATGCTGTAATTGGAGACAAAAAGACAACTGCTTTCTTGTTCAACTCTTATTAGTCTGCTTTGCGCGTTGGTCTAGTCGGGACTCCGTAAATATTTGAGGCTTTATTAACATCCCATTCAGTATTATGTGAATTGAAGGAGCTATTCAAGTGCCTGATTAATTTGAAATTTTCATGAAATATCTTGCTATATTTTTACATGTTGAAAACTATTTCTTGGGAATTATTTATGTAACTTAAGGTTTAGTTTCGTTTGCTTTGTAAATGCCTACAACAATTACCTAACAATCTCTAATTCTGTTTTGAAAGCATTATATTGGGTGTTTCAAGGTGCCATTTGAACTTGTTAATAATACCTGATGTCCGTGTTTAATTTTTCCTTGTCAGTCTCCTTACGTTTCTTGCTGTTTGCGCAGGAGAAAGAACCATCGCCACGCCAACGGAGAAAAGTCCGTCGAGACTAACGCGCATGTCGAAGGCCGAGGATGCTTGTTCAGTGAGGCGATGTAACTCAGCACGAGAAAAGGGAGTGAAGTCACGACACGAACTCAAGAAGATGAGCAGTTTGAAACTCATGTTGCCTGGCGATAGCTTTTCTAGCTAACTTCAAAGAGCATTTCGTTCATACCAATGTCACAGGTCTTCAGTGCGCGGTTTTGAAGCTAAATCTGTCTCCCAAATCTCTATTGTTGATAGTTAATACTGTCTGACATTAGATTCTGCACCTCTGAGTTTCAGTAGATCAGCGCTTTAAATTTGGGGAGCCGTGCGCGTCATCTTATTCATGTCAATTGGTGCGTGTGCATTCACTTGTTAGGTTCTATTCAACTTCGTTGAGAGGTCAAATTAGCTAGTGGCAGAAAACTATGTTCTATTTGTTGTCTTCAGACTGTTTGAAGGTCAGCAAAGATTTTACATCGTCCACAGTTGCTCGTACTCTTAACTAAAAACCGTAGGACCAAGCCAACGATTTTTTGAACGTGAAGTTTCGTTCGGTTCGTCTAGTGCATCGTGACGCTCTACGAGGCTGTCCTTGCACTCCCTGATGTCCTCCATTTTGTGTGTGTGTGTGTGTGTATTGTGTGTATGTAGTGAAGTGTTCTGCTTGGCTGACGAGCAAGGGCTAAATAATCTCCCCCGAGAAGTGGGTGTAGTCAATCACATAATGTGTTTGGGGTGTTTGTAAGTGAGCTGTGTTCCATATCTCGTAGTAGGTGCTCGTAGCGTGGGGCGTTTCGATATAATTTTTTAAGGTGAATCTTTGGTAAAAGAGTTTTTCGTAATTTAAAAAATGTAGGAGTATTATCCTTACCTGTCATATGGTACATTTTAAAATATTTAATTCATGAGAAATTACTCGTGCATCTCTTGGAGCTTGAGCAAATGCGTTGGGGGTTTTCAGACTCATTTTCGATTTTGATTCCACGGGGAAGCGAGAGAGAGCTTCCAATTCTATTAAATTTTAGTTACTGCTATGACTTGATTTTGGTTTTTCAGCTCTCTTGTAGTAATCGGAGAGTTGGATACGTACTTGCGACGTATTATTTTAGAAGCAAAGTGGACATTGTTGCATGTGATTTTGCATCAAATTCCTTGGTTTTTCACTTCGATGTGTGCTCCATGGCATAAATGACTGATCAATAATTGAGCATCGTTTTTACGACTACTTCTTGGTTTCAAGGTGTAAGATAATATTCAACTTTTGTCGGGAAGTTGCTTCAAGCATAACTGATCTTTTCCCCGACAGCTGGATTCAAAGAACAATTAGATATTCACTTCGATGAATGTGATTATTTTCGTATTAGTGATTTCTACAACATCTTGCAATTTTATGGTACTTAGGTCAATGAATTACACGTGGATGAACGTAGAGCAGCTGCTATGAAGTGAGTTTAAAGCATATTTCATGCTTGGAAATCCATGAAGCCTTATCTGTATAAATTTTAGGTGTTGTCTAGCGCTGTGTTAGCTTTCAAGCGCGAAGTTGTGTTTGCGGAGGAGTCGTTGCTGCGATTTAAACTGTTATCTTGTCCAAGCTATAATGATGTATCGCTACTTTGTGTTAGTGGAATGATTTTTTTTTCTCGAGAGAACAACTGTTTTACTGTGATGAATACTTGCGAAATATGAGAGCGTTCGCTTAGGTTTTTATTTTGTTTTCGTTCTAGTCCATGCAGTTGGATGACATTCTTCTTCCTTATGCTTGTAGGTAGACGTATTATTTTTGAAGGTAGGCATTACATCACTGGGACGTTAGGTTAGTATATTGAACTTACTTGTCCAACTTCAAAAGCTTTATGTTTACTGCCTTCCAGGTGACCTTCACGTAGTAACTTTCGCGCGTACAATGGAGCATCTGCTAGTATTTTTCTTTTAGGTATTTGAGCATTAATCACATGCATTCAAAATTAGTCCTCACTCATTGAAATGGTGATCGTGTGGCCCTGCAGACGTGAAGGTAACTTGAGGGCGTTAGTTTTGAGCACGTAAGAATATTTAGCTCGCAGTTTTATTTTTCTAAAATTTTCTACCTACATTATCTGTTGCTGCCGCAAATGTAGTTGAATTGTATTATATTCGTGAAGAGTAATCGATTCAGGTATGGAATATTTAATTTATACACGTGTTTTATCGTTCGTTATATTTGCTCTTATTGTATTCTTCCATCGATGTTATGACGACTCATTTTCGTGCGCTCTTTGAGGTGATGAGTTTCCGCGCCTGTTTAGTGTAGGTGTTTGTGTTTGCTGCACCATGTCTGTTTTCGAATGATTGCCTATGAATTCTGTTCTCTCCCTTCGTGAGAAAATGTCCTTACTTTTATTTCATCATTACTCCTTACTCTAGAAATTACTTGGTTGTCATGTCAGTTGTTTGAGAGGCCGTGTTTTCCTATCCATTCTCCACCTGCAACCCTTATCGTGCCTCCATCCTTCCTAGGTCTTAGTCATTCCTTTTGAATTTCTAAGTTAAGTTCATTTTGGCAAGTCAGTATTAGTGGTAAAATGAGTCTGATGGCGTTCTTCTTTAGCTTTAGTTTTATTTGCTACGATTTTAATTGAAGATTTTGTCTTGTCATTTGTAAGAGGTTAAGTCTAGTACACAGCGATTGCTAAATGTTACTCATTTAACCTTTTGTTACACGCACATTAATCAAATCAACAACCGCCCGTCATTTTGCGTTGACTAATGTGATATTAGCTACTGTAATCAGTAGTTAATTATCCTGCGCTGACGGCCGCCATGCAGCTGGAACCCTTGAGAGTGCAATCTGTTTTTTTGACTGCTCTCCGACATGACACTTTCAGTGGGGAGCTTCTGTCCTGGATGTCGAATACCCAAAAAGGAGTCGATGCCGGTTAACATCTTGAAGTGAATCTTAATGGAGAACGTACTGGAGAAACACGCAAACTCAGAAGATTTATGCAAACGGCTTCAAGATGGGAGACGCTGTTGGATGTGCTGCAGTGTCCGGGGAAATAGTGAGGGCAAGGAACCTCTCTCAGAGACCTCGATCGTCACAGCAGAGCTGTATGGTATGATAGAAGCGCTAAAGCTGATAGAGGAGCACACATATCTCACTTTCACCATCTTGGTAGATTCGAAAAGTGTAATAGATGCTGCTCAAATGCATAACAGTACCTACCCCATCATTGCGGAGATCGTCACAAATTTGGCACAGTTTGTAAATGAACGGGAGAGTGTCGAGGTATGCTGGGTGCCCGCGCGCGTGGGGATATCCCGCCATGAGAAGGCAGACCCGGAAGCAAAGCAAGCTGCTGGGTCAAGTGAGAGAACATTGAATTTTTATCCTCGGATCAAGGCGGCAGTGAGGGACTTGTGGCAACGAAACTGGATAAACGCACTCAATAAATTTCGATACATAAAGCCCACTGTTCGAGAGTGGTCATCATCTAGGTGCCGTGCTCGTCGGATGGAGGTGATACTCTGCCGCCTCCGTATCGGCCATACTCGCATAACGCATGACCATCCCATGGAGCGACAGCCGCAGCCGCAATGCGAGCGGTGCCATGTTCTGACCGTCGAACATTTTCTTGCTGAATGCCCGAGACACGCTGCTGCTCGCAATGTGTGTTTCCCAAATCTTCGTGGCCGCACAGAGAATGTGGTAATTGGAATACTCGGGGAAAACGAACGCTCAGGCTTTAACGCAGCAGCGCTGCAGCTGTTCCTGGAGAATTGTCACCTGTATTCAGAGATTTAACAGGAAGCCTCGCTTCTGTTGCCGTGCTAGTGACAATTGAAATGGAGGTGCTGATAAGATGAAGGATGTAAATCTCAAACACTTTGGGGCTGCGAAGTGGCCAACTCACAATAAAAAATTTCAATGGGGAGACAATTATAATCGACTTGAATTTATCATCTTGATGTTAATATAATTTTGATGTTACGAAAATTTTGATGCTCGTCTCGTGTGGTAACGAGAAGTCTGATACTAATTCAATTACGTGACCTTATAGTCTGAGTAGCTGAAGCGCTCGCAAACCCATGTTACTACTACTATTACTACTTCTCAGTATATAAATGTCTTGAGTTTCCACTTTTACAACCGATTGTGAGGTAGTTTTCGTGAGAGTATCTAGATAATTGTGACTCGTTGGCCGATCATTTGGTGCTGTTCCGAATATCAAGAACACTGCGGTCTCATACTTGAAAATGAGGTGCGGAATGCGTTCACGGGATCTCAAAACAGTAATGAACGCAGGTTTAGTCTTGTGGTGAAAATTAGTTTGTGGCTTAATTTAGAGTTTATCAGGTCTTCTCATTCTTTCTTCCTTTTCTACAGAGGTTATGCGGACCAGTAGAAGAGACGATGGCAATGTTCACTTTTCTGTTGCTTACACAATTATCAACGTAGCCGAAATGATACTCCGTAATGAGCTGTCTTCCTCATGCCGGTCAATCCGTGGCGTTTACGGAGTGCCATTATCTAAAAATGAATGACACCCCCCAGCCCTCTCGTTTGTTTTCAATCATTAATAATACTCCGATTGTTTGTGAATTTAGAGCGATTGACAGAAAACATGTATTTTTGGCTGTTTCAAATTTATCATAATAAATTTATTTTCCAAAAGATTTATTTGACAGTACTAATGAAAATCTCGGAGCCAATGAAAACATTACCTATGCGCTCTATTTTCAGTGCAGAATACTCGTGAAGTAACTGTCAGCGATAAAAAATGATACTCGAAAAGTTCAACGTCGAAACTCTCGTGTTCTTCGGCTGCCTTGCTCATTAAATCATGAATGAAAGGATGTCACAAAATGATTTTTACGAAATAGCTTATTATAGGCTATGTCAAATTATGGTTTGACTGACAATATTTTGAAGAGCAGATAGCTCTGGTATATTCATTTGTGAGTGCATGGCCGGCAATGTAGAGGTATTGGCCAGACGATGATCCCGCTGGGGTCATCAGAGTTGGGACTCCGTGATGGTTCTGGGGTCACCAATAGTAAGAGCTAATGTCTCTACTTTGACCATGAGATCCATTAGCGGCAAGTGAAGAAACGGTCTTACTTGTACTTCTCCTGCGGAGCGTATCGATGTGACAGGACGGAGAAGTTGGAACTTTTTTAATGATAAAATTTACAATGGTACATTTTAGGACTACAAATAAAATAGCAAGGATAGTCACTTTTAAAATAGACATTATTTCTTAGAGAGTTTAATAGGTCAGCACTAAAAACATAAATGAGAAAATGAACGTTTCGACCACAAGGGTCATCTTCAGCATCTGGGAAAATACAAGAGATTTTTTACAGACAAAAAAAAAAAATATACACACATATGAATAACAATGCCCAATCTTCCTTCCCCTTGCAAATTTCCTGTTAGCAATTACAAATGTTATTCATATGTGTGTATATTTTTTTTTTGTCTGTAAAAAATCTCTTGTATTTTCCCAGATGCTGAAGATGACCCTTGTGGTCGAAACGTTCATTTTCTCATTTATGTTTTTAGTGCTGACCTATTAAACTCTCTAAGAAATAATGTCTATTTTAAAAGTGACTATCCTTGCTATTTTATTTGTAGTTAGACTTTGCAAACGGCAAAACATTGAATTAAATCATTCCATTTTAGGATTAGTGAACACGAAAAGATTAGTATCAAGATTTGAAGGGTAACTAAGGTATGGTCACTACACATTGTTTCGTCTCACATAAATTATACCCGATAGAATATAATATTAATTTATTCAAGAATCTGGAGTAATAGCATTTTACATGCGCTTGAGTCTCCCTGCAATTGACTCAAAATTTCACTTTTAACTTAGTCTGCAAAATGCGCTCCACTTTAAACAAGTGTCAGGCTAATTTATGTCGATGAGAGCCGTTTCGAAAAGTTTTTCATTCCCCCTCTTATTTATACACTTAATAAGCTTTTTTCACAGTTTTATAAACATGTGCAATTCACTCAGAACTCGTTGATAGAACTTTATCTACCGTGACGTTAAGTAAGACTGTAGGTAATTGCAGTCGTCAAGTTCTCTAATATTTACGTTTAATTTGATATTTTCTTATTTTACATGGGGGTATTTTTGATCTTGAAGTAATAATACTTTACCGTCAGTATAATATACAGTTAGAATTAGGATTAAAAATGATAGACAAACGAAACTAAGCAATGCTATTTTTTCACTGGTAGAAATTGCAGGCACACTCTAAAGATAGCCAAACGAAAATTTCCAGAGAAAATAGGAATCGTAAAAAGTCTGGATGGAAATATCAGCGTCTAATCTCCGAAGGTTCCTGAACACAACTCAAAGACCTCAGTGAATCAAAGATCTTGGAAAATAAGCGGTTTCTTTCAATACGCCCGAAGAGCTCGATCAATATTTGCCGCAGCGAGTGAGTATGACCTCGGAAGAAAATATATTTGATTAATATTTTACGGACTGTCGAACCGCATTTCGTGTCATTTCAGTTTCTACTGTCCTGATTCATCTTTATTTTCCACTTGAATGGCATCTTTGTATTTCCCAGGTACTCACGTCAGACACAACTTAGATTTTTATATTTTTTTCAAGGCTGTTTTTAAATACGTGGCTTAGGTTTTTATTTGTGTGTCACCTGTGTTGCTAAATCTAAGAATTATTTAGACATTCAAGGTCGTGATGCTAAATATAATGTCGCTGTCACTTCGATTTCAATCCATTCAACCTTTGGTTACATCTTATGTCGCATACGGATACTTCTTGGTGTATCTCAGTTTTTGTAACCACACTATGAGCAATTTATAAACGAGAACATTTTAGTACAAAATTCAAATAAGAATATGGAAAAAACTACTTTAGGCGCCAATTCATTCAATTTAAAACTGATACTAAAAAATTGGCGTCTGCTTGATTCCTGTTCTAAACAGAAAAATAATGCTACGGAAACAATTGAGTCCATTGTTCAAGATAATGCAAAATATATCGATAAGAGAGGTATTGCAACTGTGTGTAACAACTTTTTTGTCAACATAAGCTAAAATATAGCTGAGGGTATTTCTAGTCGACTTACAGACCTCTTGAAATACATTGATCATGTACAAAACATTATTGGTTTTTAAAATATCTTAAAGTAAGTAAAGAACACTTATATGATACACATACCTGAGTATTGTAATAACCATGTCATTAGTCGTAAAAAATGATTGAGGGCAATGTAACCCTAGTGTTGCTTAATCTAGTTTTGAGATTAATCAGAGAGCCAATTCATTGATCAGTCCATGCACCTAGGTTAAGTGAATTAGTTAAAATGTAACTGTACACCTTAAAATAACGTTGATGATAGGATGCCCAAGAAGTTGCTGAACTTATTGGGACCCACAAGTAGCTATGCTCTAATGTATCCATTGTGCTTTGTAGACTTAGGAATAAATATACGGCTCCAACGCTTGTGTTAAAAATTTTAATTGGTATAAAATTTTATGTTGTAATATTTCTAACACATACTGTGTTTCATTCCGGATCAAAGCACCGTAAACATTGTTAACGAATTATTCATTTATTATGTTTGTTTTGCAACCCAGTCGAACAATATTTTCTTATTTGTTTCGTATTAATTCATTATTTCTTGCCGCGTGCGCTTACGCAATTTTTGGTACATTCAAGATTGAACATAAACTTATACTAGCTGTGAGAAAACTGCACCTAATTTCCATGATATTCCATGAATACTTCTCCCAAGGCCGTCAGCGCAGGATGGCTCTCTCGGCAGTGCCGGTTGTGCTCTGGCAGCTCAGTGCCGGCTGGTATCGGCGTGCACGACAACTTGGACTAACAAGGCGGTTGTTACCGAGAGACTGCAATGCTTTCCAAATAGTTAGCCTTCAGTTGCGTGTGCACACGTGAAGAGTATGGACAACTAGGAGACTGTGAGACAGAAAACTCTGGTGCGTCTACGAAATTCAGTGCTATTTCTGTTGCAACGTACAAATATTTATGTTAACTTAACTTTCTATGTGAGTGCTATCGAGGAACTCGAAGGAAGACCGTCATTGATCATACGAGTGAGTATGGATACTTTATTAAAAGTAATGTGATTATTTTCCTTGATTATTTATCTTAAAATGAAGTGATAGCGAGTATCGCAAAACCGGTGTCATTTTAAGATTATTTTCACCAACTATTGGCACTAAAAAATTAGTTTTGCCGCTTTTGATGAGTGAAAGTTTGTTTTTATGTACTTTTCTCGTTGAAGCTAGCCGAACGCGTTGCTTCAAGGATACGCTAATCTTAAATACTTACTAATTCGTTCTTACTAATTCTTATTATAGTTGGGTATTCGAGAGCGGTAAGTAATTTTGTTGTCTTCTTTCCGAGGTAAATATCAAATAGATAAAATCTAAATGAGGAGGAAATTTAACTTAGAACATTAATATGAGCTTGAATATGATACACACCTGACTTCGATATTCAATTTAATGAGAACCTGACTTCGGATGATGAAAACCTGACTTCGGATAATGAAAACCTGACTGGATGATGAAAATCTGACTTCAGATGATGAGAACCTGACTTCGAATGATGAAAACCTGACTGGATGATGAAAATCTGACTTCGGATGATGAAAACCTGACTTCGGATGATGAAAACCTGACTTTGGATGATGAACACCTGACTTTGGATGATGAACACCTGACTTTGGATGATGAAAACCTGACTTTGGATGATGAAAACCTGACTTTGGATGATGAACACCTGACTTTGGATGATGAACACCTGACTTTGGATGATGAACACCTGACTTTGGATGATGAACACCTGACTTTGGATGATGAACACCTGACTTTGGATGATGAACACCTGACTTTGGATGATGAACACCTGACTTTGGATGATGAACACCTGACTTTGGATGATGAACACCTGACTTTGGATGATGAACACCTGACTTTGGATGATGAACACCTGACTTTGGATGATGAACACCTGACTTTGGATGATGACACCTGACTTTGGATGATGAACATCTGACTTTGGATGATGAAAATCTGACTTTGGATGATGAAAATCTGACTTTGGATGATGAAAATCTGACTTTGGATGGTGAATGCCTGTCTTTGGATGGTGAATGCCTGTCTTTGGATGGTGAATGCCTGTCTTTGGATGGTGAATGCCTGTCTTTGGATGGTGAATGCCTGTCTTTGGATGGTGAATGCCTGTCTTTGGATGGTGAATGCCTGTCTTTGGATGGTGAATGCCTGACTTTGGATGGTGAATGCCTGACTTTGGATGGTGAATGCCTGACTTTGGATGGTGAATGCCTGACTTTGGATGGTGAATGCCTGACTTTGGATGGTGAATGCCTGACTTTGGATGGTGAATGCCTGACTTTGGATGGTGAATGCCTGACTTTGGATGGTGAATGCCTGACTTTGGATGGTGAATGCCTGACTTTGGATGGTGAATGCCTGACTTTGGATGGTGAATGCCTGACTTTGGATGGTGAATGCCTGACTTTGGATGGTGAATGCCTGACTTTGGATGGTGAATGCCTGACTTTGGATGGTGAATGCCTGACTTTGGATGGTGAATGCCTGACTTTGGATGGTGAATGCCTGACTTTGGATGGTGAATGCCTGACTTTGGATGGTGAATGCCTGACTTTGGATGGTGAATGCCTGACTTTGGATGGTGAATGCCTGACTTTGGATGGTGAATGCCTGACTTTGGATGGTGAATGCCTGACTTTGGATGGTGAATGCCTGACTTTGGATGGTGAATGCCTGACTTTGGATGGTGAATGCCTGACTTTGGATGGTGAATGCCTGACTTTGGATGGTGAATGCCTGACTTTGGATGGTGAATGCCTGACTTTGGATGGTGAATGCCTGACTTTGGATGGTGAATGCCTGACTTTGGATGGTGAATGCCTGACTTTGGATGGTGAATGCCTGACTTTGGATGGTGAATGCCTGACTTTGGATGGTGAATGCCTGACTTTGGATGGTGAATGCCTGACTTTGGATGGTGAATGCCTGACTTTGGATGGTGAATGCCTGACTTTGGATGGTGAATGCCTGACTTTGGATGGTGAATGCCTGACTTTGGATGGTGAATGCCTGACTTTGGATGGTGAATGCCTGACTTTGGATGGTGAATGCCTGACTTTGGATGGTGAATGCCTGACTTTGGATGGTGAATGCCTGACTTTGGATGGTGAATGCCTGACTTTGGATGGTGAATGCCTGACTTTGGATGGTGAATGCCTGACTTTGGATGGTGAATGCCTGACTTTGGATGGTGAATGCCTGACTTTGGATGGTGAATGCCTGACTTTGGATGGTGAATGCCTGACTTTGGATGGTGAATGCCTGACTTTGGATGGTGAATGCCTGACTTTGGATGGTGAATGCCTGACTTTGGATGGTGAATGCCTGACTTTGGATGGTGAATGCCTGACTTTGGATGGTGAATGCCTGACTTTGGATGGTGAATGCCTGACTTTGGATGGTGAATGCCTGACTTTGGATGGTGAATGCCTGACTTTGGATGGTGAATGCCTGACTTTGGATGGTGAATGCCTGACTTTGGATGGTGAATGCCTGACTTTGGATGGTGAATGCCTGACTTTGGATGGTGAATGCCTGACTTTGGATGGTGAATGCCTGACTTTGGATGGTGAATGCCTGACTTTGGATGGTGAATGCCTGACTTTGGATGGTGAATACCTGACTTTGGATGGTGAATACCTGACTTTGGATGGTGAATACCTGACTTTGGATGGTGAATACCTGACTTTGGATGGTGAATACCTGACTTTGGATGGTGAATACCTGACTTTGGATGGTGAATACCTGACTTTGGATGGTGAATACCTGACTTTGGATGGTGAATACCTGACTTTGGATGGTGAATACCTGACTTTGGATGGTGAATACCTGACTTTGGATGGTGAATACCTGACTTTGGATGGTGAATACCTGACTTTGGATGGTGAATACCTGACTTTGGATGGTGAATACCTGACTTTGGATGGTGAATACCTGACTTTGGATGGTGAATACCTGACTTTGGATGGTGAATACCTGACTTTGGATGGTGAATACCTGACTTTGGATGGTGAATACCTGACTTTGGATGGTGAATACCTGACTTTGGATGGTGAATACCTGGCTTTGGATGGTGAATACCTGACTTTGGATGGTGAATACCTGACTTTGGGTGGTGAATACCTGACTTTGGGTGGTGAATACCTGACTTTGGATGGTGAATACCTGACTTTGGATGGTGAATACCTGACTTTGGATGGTGAATACCTGACTTTGGATGGTGAATACCTGACTTTGGATGGTGAATACCTGACTTTGGATGGTGAATACCTGACTTTGGATGGTGAATACCTGACTTTGGATGGTGAATACCTGACTTTGGATGGTGAATACCTGACTTTGGATGGTGAATACCTGACTTTGGATGGTGAATACCTGACTTTGGATGGTGAATACCTGACTTTGGATGGTGAATACCTGACTTTGGATGGTGAATACCTGACTTTGGATGGTGAATACCTGACTTTGGATGGTGAATACCTGACTTTGGATGGTGAATACCTGACTTTGGATGGTGAATACCTGACTTTGGATGGTGAATACCTGACTTTGGATGGTGAATACCTGACTTTGGATGGTGAATACCTGACTTTGGATGGTGAATACCTGACTTTGGATGGTGAATACCTGACTTTGGATGGTGAATACCTGACTTTGGATGGTGAATACCTGACTTTGGATGGTGAATACCTGACTTTGGATGGTGAATACCTGACTTTGGATGGTGAATACCTGACTTTGGATGGTGAATACCTGACTTTGGATGGTGAATACCTGACTTTGGATGGTGAATACCTGACTTTGGATGGTGAATACCTGACTTTGGATGGTGAATACCTGACTTTGGATGGTGAATACCTGACTTTGGATGGTGAATACCTGACTTTGGATGGTGAATACCTGACTTTGGATGGTGAATACCTGACTTCGGACGGTGAATACCTGACTTCGGACGGTGAATACCTGACTTCGGACGGTGAATACCTGACTTCGGACGGTGAATACCTGGGCTGGATGTGTGTTTGGATCCTGTTGAAAAATAATTTTACCGCCCATAGTTTTTCTTGTACAGTTGAAGGAGTTATATAGATGAAGGAAAGCTTGTTATAGATGAAGGAAAGCTTGTTATAGATGAAGGAAAGCTTGTTTTCTCCGTATTTCTTGACTTTCGAAAAGCATTCGATTGTGTGGACCATAACGTATTACTCTCGAAACTACATTGTTATGGCATTCGAGGGGCTGCCCATGATTGGTTTAGATCATACTTAGCAAATCGGAAACAATACGTTGTCATTGACGACACAAAATCAGACCCACACACAATTAGCCATGGGGTTCCACAAGGATCTGTCCTTGGGCCTCTCCTATTTCTAATTTTTATCAATGATATCATTAAATCTACATCATTCTTCAAATTCATACTTTTTGCCGATGACAGTACCCTTTCTGCGGTCCTTCCAGACCAAAATCACGCTAGGATGGCGGAGCGTATAAATAATGAACTTCATAAGGTTTCATTGTGGCTTAAAGCTAATAAAATAAGCCTTAATATCGATAAAACAAAATATATTACATTCTCATACAAGAAAAATATATCTCTCCCACGCATTCAAATTGGCAAAGGTGAAATCGAAGAAACCAACTCAAGTAAATTCCTCGGCATCATAATAGACAAACATCTAACCTTTAAAGAGCACATCGCTCATATTAGTTCTAAATTATCAAAATCTATCGGAATCCAAAATAAAGTTAAGAATTTCCTGCCTGAAACAGCCTTACAAATGCTCTACCGAACGCTCATTTCACCATACTTGCAATACGGAATAGAAGCATGGCACGGAACTGATAAAAATAAAACCAACAAAATTTTTACCCTGCAAAAAAGAGCCATAAGAGCGATAAAGAATCTAGAATATAATGCTCACACAAATGACTCATTCAAAAATTTACGAATACTTAAGCTCTCGGATCTCTACAAAATCTCCATTTGCAATTTCATTTACAAAACATTAACAAATGATGGCGACAATAGCCTAAAACAACTATTAACTACGCAAACTGGTCATCACGACCATTTAATCCGAAATAGAAGTAAATTCATGCTTCCTTATTACTCAAAGGCTCGGTCACAATACAGTATCCTCTTCGTTGGAACTAAAACTTGGAACTCAATACCTGCGGAGATCCGTGAAAGTAATTCTTATAAGGTATTCAAAAAAAGTCTTGAGTCTCACTTCCAATCAGATTACTAATCGTGTAAAATCACAGAGTCAAACCTTGTCCCCTACATAACTGGTCCTAATAATGTAATACGCCTTGATTAATTTCGCCGATCTTCAGTCTGTTCTTGAATCGTTTGTCGAATATACTGTTAAATCTAGTCCATATGAACTATATTGTGAAATGAAGTATCTAATTTCGAGTTACTTATCTCATTGATCAGTCTAATGCGTCTCTAGTTTAAGTGAATTAGGTTAAACATTATTGTACTCCTAAGACTAACCTTGATGGTAGGATGCCCTAGAAGTCACTGAACTTATTCGGGCCCACAGGTAGCTATACTCAAATTTGACCATTGTACTAGACTTAAGAAACATTTTATCTCTGTATCTCCTGTGGTAAATAAATTGTTTAAATTGTTTAAATATTGTTTCAAGTGTGTGATCGTATTATCATACTGATGCAAGTTATAGTGCCTTGGATTGGTGGTACAGAACCCATCTCAACCGCTCTGAAGACTGCCCAAACGCTGGCGCTATCGCCGCCGTACATCTAAGTGAGAATTTGATATTTGGGTTCAAATCCCACCGGTGGGATGCAACTTGTACGGTATTTATGAGAATCAGCGCTTTATTGAAGAAGATACGGGATCCCCAGCTCATAATTGGGAAGGCGTTCCCTATGTTGCAACAGAATAGGTTTTTGTTTCGTTGCCGACCTTTTTTTCGGTTCAGTGCTAACCTTTTTTCCAGCGCCTTTTTCAAGTTTGATCTTATTCCATAAATTTCTTTCAATCTCACTGATTTTATGTGCATGGTTTAAGGAGTGACGTCACACTTCATGCATAGATTTACTGTTCTCATATTAAATATCGGTTCATCGGAACATCGACAAAACAAAAATAATCACAACCGAGAATTCTATTGTTCACCTAAAGCCAGCGTTCTTTGGGATATGGAATGATAGGCGAAACAGCTGTGTTATGCGGGGCATTGAAACACTTGTAATATCTTGGCGGCGGTATTTATTGGAGTGTCTGCAGGGGAAGGGGAGCTTCCCCATGTTGCCCACATAATGTTTTTCACCTCCTTCTCCGCTGATTTTCTCTGAAATGTACGTTTCATTGTGAGTTAATCTTTTTCATAGCATTTTAATGCCTGAATTAGTTGACAGCTGACAAGGGCTTATCAACTTGCCTGTGGCTGATTTTGATGGGTAATTTTATAGACGAGTTCATGCTTCGCTCTCGGAAAAAGACACATTTTGGGCGAGGACGAGTTAGTTCGTTCATGCCAGGCCAAAGCTCCTCAGGGGGGGGACAACTATTGTATCTAAGGGAATTAGCGCTCCCAGAAGGAAATGTGTGAGGGCCCGAGCCGAGAGTTAGATAAGCTTTCTTTTTGTTGAAATAAAATGTATTTTGGAATGTTAAGAATCACTTTTTTCAGTTCACTGCTGTCCTGTTTTTCAGCACCTACTACTTTCTTCAACTTTTATCTTGTTTCATTAACTTCTTTCTCAACTTACTGTTTCTATGCCCCTTCTGCATAGATTCTGCGTTCCCTTATCTTCTAGTAAATGGTGCCTTCCTCCTCCTCCTCCTCTTCGAAACTCTTTTTTTGTAGCGGTTATGGAGGCTTAAACTAAACTATAATCTAATCTAATCTGTTAACTAATTATAGATTACAACTATATCGGTCTCTGTTAAAAAATAATTATTCCCTTAGCTAAAGACCCAGGTTTATTTAAATTGTCTTCAGCAACGACTTTCGGCGACATCAAAAGGAATGAATCGGAGAGCTGTTGAAAACTATTTGTTCCGTAAAATAGCACAATCAGAAGAAAATAAATTTGTCTGAGATTTTAGGGATGGAAAGGCAAGATATTATTACAGCGTGAAACATGTGTTCAATTTACTACTATTTAATTGATCTCAATCTGCCCCGGTGTCACCTTCCACACACGAGACGTATTTTCATTAAGAGTCAGCCAGGCTGGTTTATATTAGGACCGAGATGAAATATAGTAGAAGTTTATTCATATATATATTTAGATATATATATATATTTAGATATATAGATATTTAGATTTCTAGATATCTATAGATATAAGGATAGATGTTAAATACTCCTCGAAGTCGTGAATCCGCGATAGTTGAACCGCGGAGTAGCGAGCAATGCAAGTATAACCGTCGATTCCTGGAAGTTCCCATTCACAACCACTTCTCGCCGTAGCTCTAATGGCTCTAACAACCATCAGGCAAAGTTCAAACTAGGAAACTGTAAAGAATAAAATTAGGCCCCGTTGGGCGGAAAAAGCAAAGTATTCACTTTATTTAACTGAAATGGAGAGAATTCGCTGAGATCCAATTTGGTCGAACTCTTTAGGCGTTAAATATATAATTCGAAGTAGAGGATCAGAGTGCTATCTCAACTCGAACTGGCAGCATGGCTAGTAATCTATTTCGCACTTCCGTCAGTAAATGGGGAGTTCTTATCAATGCGATTTTCTAGCGTGAATTTTGTCTGATTGATCAGTCTCGCTATTCTGTTTCATACAGAAAAGTTACTTTCGAGGCGAAGATTGACCCCCATGAAGAACGCAAACTTTTTTTTCGACCATTAAAGCTGATTTTTGCCCGTGAAACTTGCAAGTTACAGAAAAAGTGGCCCTCCAAAAACTAGGAAACGTAGGCTGCCAGTTATCGGAAAAAGTGGCAGTGCCAGTGAGAAAGTCGCGAGGTGGGATGGTGCGAGGCAGCTACTGCCACTTCCGTGTATTGTGCGCTTTCTTTCTGTTTTGGAAATCGCTTCTCAATGTGCCTTGTTTGCTTGTTTTGATAACAATTATTGGTTTTTAGTTGTGCGTTTCAACTGTGAATAAGTAATGATATAAGAAACGTCCAAACTTATTTTTAGAGAATTACACACTAAAGAACACCTTATTCCTTGAACATACATTATAATGAACCTTTATCTAACTATCATAAAAATAGAGTAAGATCACCAATCAAAATTACAGTGCAAACAATTGAATTTACATTATTTTTCATGCGTTTTACGGGTTATATATTTGTGAATAATTACACTTAATGAAATTGTATTCATCGTATTTTGTACCTATGAGCAATAACAAGAAAGATGTTCGTTGCATTTTGACGCTGCTCACACAACGATATCCAGTACAATTTTACTGTACGCTTACTTGTCCAGTACTCCTCTTAAGGGAATAGAAGTCTGTAGTGTATCTATGGGAATTAGTGCTCCCAGAGGGAATATGTGGAGTCGCGATTTAAAGGTTAGGTAGGCCTTCTTATTGCTCAAATAGGTTTTAATTTTGTTACTGACAATCATTTTTCGATTCACTGTTGCCCTGTTTTTCAGCACGTATTACTTTCATATTCACCTTTTATCTTGTTTCATGAACTTCTTTCTTAACTTACTGTTTCTATGCACCTTGTGCATGGATTCTGCGTTTCCTTTAAGTCCATACTAAATGGCGCCTTCCTCCTTCCTGCCTTCGGAACGCCTTTGTTACGGTTGGGGAGGCCTAAACTAGCATCTAATCCAATCTTCCTGTTCAGTATTAAGTAAAACTTTACTTGGCCTTGTGTGTTCAAGTGTCAAAGAAAGGAAATATGATAGATATTTTGAAGTTATTAACACTCTTCATGACTTTCTTGGTTGCCCTCAACCCCTAATGCACCCATGCAAGAGCACAGCTGAGCACTTCAAGTAAAAGCTGAAAATTATTTTCACGCGAAGGCATATTCTTTCACCGGGGTGCCTAGTTATGCTCGAAAATTTAAGCCACTTTTGGTTTTGTCACTGGGGTGATAATTCCCTGGGTGCTTCCTGGATGTTATCACTAATTTCTCTCTAGAAAGCAAGGTTAGCTAACCCGCTGAAGGTGTTCATCAAGCATAGTTGCTTCGGGCTGCTTAGTCTCGCTCACAAAAAGGAGGAATGGCTCACCTGCTGATCTAATTGAGCCGATTAACATATTATTTTCCTGATGCGTTTCGTTATTATGCTGATGCGTTTGGCTGTAATTGCTAATAGTGATTTAATACACTTCGACTCGAGTCATAAATTGGTGAAATCGTATGTTGTTTTTTGTTTTTAGTTAAGCATTAAGATTGTAAATATTGCTAAGTGAAACGGTGTCTTCCTTTATAAATGAATATGTTAAAGATTATTTCAAATCTGTGCAATTAGCTTGATCTTGTAACTTGCCAGTACTTGGAATAATGCTCATAAGAGAGCATTTATTTCTCTAGCATGTGCACTGCACATTTTAAGAGTAGTATTGAAAATAAACATAAATAGGGCTCTTGTTTATCTTTCGATCTCCCTATTCGGTTTTGCAATGACTGAGCGCTGTTAAATGTATTTGGTGATTTGAATGACGCTTCAACTTGTAGTTTCGGGATTTTTTTATCAAAATGTGCAAATTATCGCGGTAAGGTTCATGAACTTTATTTGGTTTGGAAATTTTCACAGTTTATGTTTTCACATTCCATAACGTAATCAGAGAATTTATGTCCCCTCAGGGGGATACAACTATTGTATCTATGGGAATTAGCGCTCCCAGGGGGACAATGTGAGGGCCTGAGCTAAAGGTTAGGTAGGCTTTCTTTTTGTTAAAATATAATAGGGTTTTGTTTTGTTACGGACCATATTTGTTTCGGTTCACTGCTGTCCTGTTTTTTTCAGCACCTACTACTTTCTTCTTCAACTTTTTTCTTGTTTCATGAACTTCTTTCTCATCTTACTGTTTCTGTGCCCTTTCTGCATAGATTCCACGTTCCCTCAACTCCATACTAAATGGTGCCTTCTTCCTTCCTCTCTTTGGATCTCATTTGTTGAGGATAGGGAGGCTTAAACTAACTAATAATCTAATCTAATCTAGAGAATTTATGTGAGAGGACTATTCATGCATTTGTAATGAATACCCAGTTATTCAAGGCTTGTTAATGCTTAAAAATGTCGTGTCGAAGATCGGACCAAATTATTAGAAATCTAAAATCCATAATTCTCATTAAAATTGACAGTTTCACGTATTTATTTTATGTCGGTCTCAAAAACTTTTTGAAGCTTCCCGTGAACAGTTCCTCTAATGTTGAAGAAACAACCAATTTAAACTTGATTCCTGTAATATCATTCATTTCTTTAACAAAATTTTATATGGATATTCGTAAAGTCACGAACACAAAAATTGGATGATATAGAAGTGAATAAATTACTGTTACCAAATTGGGTTGGTTAACAATGAGGAGAGTCTACGCTTCCTGTTCCTGACAGGAGTGTCCTCTCTTTGGGTGTCGCACGAGTGCGTAAGCCAACTTTCTCAAATCCATACCCTTCAAACGCAGGCTTTCTTTGACCTCCCCGACCACAACACTAACCCTCTACGGCAGCGTTTCTCAATTGCAGTTTCCGGGAACCTTGGGGTTTCCTCAAGAGATCCATGTACAGGGCTCTTGTAAAGAAAGCCCAACGATCCTTTTGGTTCACTTTCATGAATTTGATATACGTATGAGAGGAATATTTTCGAGATGCTTTAGTTTTGGTAGGTGGAAAGAAATGATACGGTAATGCTTTGGTGAATTTCTTATAGCATCGAGTTTCTACGTAGCATAATTAGAAACTGAGAAGTCCACAGGAGGGTAGGTTTGGAGCCTGTTCCGGAGTGACTTGCAGCAACTGGAAAAGTTTATAATGATCTACTGGCTTGAAAAATTGGCTGGAGTATTTTCTGAAATGAAAATCGACCGCTCTCTAAAATAGAAACACGATTAAGAGCAATTTTTTTGAAGCTATAATCTTGCCCTGATTTCGTTCAAGAAATCAAGACATGGTTTTGAGTTTCGCGAGTAGCGAGAAGCTGATGCTGAGACCTGATTTGGGCAGTAATAAGCGAGTTATATATAATTTACCAAGTATCATTCCCCTCAGGGGGATACAACTATTGTATCTATGGGAATTAGCGCTCCCAGAGGGACTATGTAAGGGCCTGAGCTAAAGGTTAGGTAGGCTTTCTTTTTTGGTTGAAATAGAATAGGTTTTGTTTTGTTACGGACCATCTTTTTTCGGTTCACTGCTGTCCTGTTTTTCTGCACCTACTACTTTCTTCTTCAACTTTTTCTTGTTTCATGAACTTCTTTCCTAGCTTACTGTTTCTGTGCACCTTGTGCATAGATTCCGCGTTCCCTCAACTCCATACTAAATGGTGTCTTCCTCTTTCCTCTCTTGGAACATCTTTGTCGTGGTTAAGGGAGGCTAAAACTTTCTTATATAATAATAATAATAATAAACCAAGTATCATTAAGGTGGAACTCTTGCCGCAGATTTTTGTGATCTATTTGAATGTCTTTTTCTAGCCAACCATTAATTTCACAAGTTTCGGCTCCACATGCTGTTCAAAACTCATCCTAGCTGGAGACGCTGACCTAGTAAACATTGCGCAAACACGCGAGCACCGTAACTGCAAAGTATCACCCAGGTGTTCAGTTAGCTTCTCCGAAGGGCAACGAACATCAGAATGCGAGGGCTTGCTTCAAAAAATATCTCAATCGTACGCGATAATGTAGGTAATTTACTACTAAATATAGGGTCATAACTCCGGGTGGTATATAGTATTCTGGCTGTTCGTTTAAGAGGAAATTTTTTCTATTGCGTACTTCGCATTATTTACAAAATATCTGATCAATATTTTGAATACTATGTGTCCACAATGGTTAAAAATTGCTCAGGACTTGGAGTGTATACAGGTGTTGAGAGTGGATTATTTTTTCTCTATTTCTTTCTTTTGATGCAGTGCTTAATTTCTGAACTTTTACCCCTCAGGGGGATACAAGTATTGTATCTATGGGAATTAAAGTATTGTTAAAGTAATTAAAGTATTAAAGTATTGTACCAGGGGAACCATGTGAGGGCCCGAGCTAAAGGTTAGGTAGGCTTCCTTCTTGTTGTAATAAAATAGGTTTTTGTTTTGTTACGGACCATCTTTTTTCGGTTCACTGCTGTCCTGTTTTTCAGCACCTACTACTTTCTTCTTCAACTTTTTTCTTGTTTCATGAACTTCTTTCCTAGCTTACTGTTTCTGTGCACCTTGTGCATAGATTCCACGTTCCCTCAACTCCATACTAAATGGTGCCTTCCTTTTTCCTCTCTTGGAACATCTTTGTCGTGGTTAAGGGAGGCTAAAACTTTCTTATATAATAATAATAATAATAATTCTGAACTTTTACCTACGTACCGTGTGCATGAATTGCAGATGCTGTAGCACTGCTTGCATACCAAACGTAACCTCTAATTGTTCCCATTTTGTGATACTTTTATGAGTGATGGGACGATTGATCTGAATCGTGTTGGAAAATTCGGAATACCGGAGGTTTTTCAAGAAATCAATCAGAGGCAGCGTTTGGAGTTACGAAATTTAGGGAAATTTTGGTACCTTAAATAATTATTCCTGTGTTAGTATAAGAATGTGTAGCAATATCTTAGCAGTAATAAATACACTCAGAAACAATGTTGCCGACTGTATTTCATGATTGTCCTCTGAATTAACTTGAAAATTAATTTAAAAAAAACAATCAATATAATGTAATTTTTAATTTGCAATAACACTCTTCAGGAGGATACAACTATCGTATCCATTAGAATTAGCTCTGTTAAGGGAAAAATGCGAGTTCCCGTGCTGAAAATGAAAAGTAAAGAAAAACAGTTTATTTCCAAGGAAGTTCAAACATGAAATGATGAAACATTGGTTTTTAAAATACCTTAACATTAACATCCTTAATTGATAACACATTGGGTTAGGTAGGTCTTCTTTTTCTCGAAACACTAAGTTTTTATTGTATAACGGACGATCTTTTTTCGGTTCACTGCTCTCCTAATTTTCAGGGCCTATTTCTTTCTTCTTCAACTTTTAGCTTTTTTCATGACCTTTCTTCTAAAATTGTTATTTCTATGCGCAGGAGATATAGTGTGCGAACACGCTTTGTGCATATATTTCCTATTCTTTAAACTAAATACTTAATTGGGGGCCTCCTCCCTTCCTCTCTTTGGCATACCTTTGTTGTGGTTAGGGAGGCTTTCATTAACTTATAATCTATGGGAATGAGCGCTCTCAGGAGCAAAATATGAGGTCGATAGCTGATGATTAAGTTGGCCTTCTTTTAGTTGAAATAGAGTAGGTATTTTGTTATGTTGTAGACAGTCTTTTTTTTTTGGTTCACTGCAGTCTTGTTTTTGAGTATCCAATGCTTCTTCAATTTTCATGTTTTCATAAAATCCTTTCCTAATTTACTGTTTCTATGCGTAAGGGATCTTGTGTGGGAGCACACTTTTGCACAGATTCCTCGTTCCTTCAATTCCACACTAAATGGTGCATTGCTTCGTTTAGAACACTTTTGCAGTGGTTAGGAAGGCTTATGCTATTTCATCTAATTTAATCATTCTTTTTCAAGTTCTTATTGACTTTTAGATTCTAGAATGTGAATGAAAGGTGCGTATACTTTTACAACGTTTCAGGTACCGAAGGTATTGAGCGTCATAAATATCTGCTTAAAAGTGCTTGGTTAGCAGGAAATTCTCTTTTGCAGTCGTTCGTAAGTTTTGAGTGAAATTACCGGCATTAATTTCGACAATTTTGCATCACTTTGTTCAACGTGATGGAAATGTGAAACTTGATTAGCCGAGAAACAATGGTAATGCAGTTTTATGGTGTCAAAGGTGCCTCCTCGTAACCAGCACTGTTTAAATCTTCGAAGCCCAGACAGCGCACTTTCAGTAACTGACAAGCATGAAATGGTGCGCAAGCGTTTCAATAGAGTGCGAAATTATCAATTAACCTGAAAACCATTGCCATACCTGGCTTCTCTGGAGCGCAAGTACACTAACACGTCACGCTGTTACTTCTTGACCTTAAAATCAATGATTTAATGATGCATCCTCCTATGGCGTCCTTGTAACTTTCTCAATCCCTGCCAAGTCATTGGTGAAAATAGCGCTAGTCTGGTCATGGGAGAGGGTTTTCTGTGTGTAGCAACATGTTCAGCTGAATAATAACACGCTTCATTAGAGTGACTATTTTCGCAACTCATAGCGAACAAAGTGTTGCTCAAGAGGACAATTACCTTTCATGCAAGAGAGCAATGTCGTAACCCTAGGGACGTCTGCAACATTCGGAGGATGTTCCTAATGAGCTAATCTCATTTACCACACACCACTTTAAACTTCTGTCCCACAAACCTCGGTATCGAAGCTGTGTATGCGGGGAGAAAGTTGATGTTATTTCTGCGTTAGGGAGGCGTTAAAAGCATGAGACGAGCTTATCTGTCGTGGTCGTAGGAACGACATAGTGCTGCAGTTTAGTTCATGTTTGAGTGACGTTAATACTTCGATACTCATAAATTAGGGTACAGATCGCAGTACTTTTGGTTGAGAGTTGACAACCCGCGAATTGTTGCACTCACTTGCAATACCTGTTAAAGTTACATAGGTTCATGTACAAACCTCAATTCATTGAAAAATATATTTTTTCAACACTCGGTTGAAAAAAAGCCGAAGTATAATTTCCTCATTCAATTTCACCTTTACTTCCTGTTATTTTCATTCTTCTGTTCTTTAGTCCGCAATAATGATGAGCTCTACATTCCGATGTATCATAACTAGAATTCTTAGAATGAATGCTTTAGTATTATTGGCAAGAATCGAGACTGCTCAACAACTTTCATTCAAATTACTTGAATGCTACAATTTATTAAATTAGAGTATAGGTACGTTGGCTGAATTTGTCCGGTCCTATTTTACAAGGGTTTCATGGCAAATTGTGTTCAATTATTCCATCTTTGCTTCTCTCAGGGGAATACAAGTTCCTCTATGGGAAACAAGGCGCCCATGAAAAAAATATGCGGTCCCGAGCTGGTAGTTTGATAGGTCTTTTGTACTGTGGTCATAGAATAGGTTTTTTCTGGTCTTAAGAACTATCTTTTGGGTTTACTGCTGTCTTATTTACTAGCTCCTATTACTTTCTTCCTCAAGTTTTATCTTGTTTAATAAACTTCCTTCACACCTTTCTGCTTCTGTGCGCAAGGGGATTTAACGTGGCAACACACCTCGTGCATAGATTTTCCAGTCCTTCAACTCCATACCCAAAGATGCTTAATTTCATCCTCTCTTTGGAACATTTTTGTTGTGGTTAGGGAGGCTTACGCTAACTTATAATCTAATCCATATTTACTAGCTTGTAGTCCGCGTGAAACATTTTCAGCGGCCGCATTTCTGGCAGATGTTGTATTTTGTATCATTTTATTACATGGACGTATTTTTTGAGCTCGCTTTCTATACTTACGGGCCGAAATATGCTTTCCGTTTTTCTTTCAACGCAAAGCCGAGAACTTACACGAGATCGACTTGTGAGCACGTGGTGTAGTTCCGACTGCAAGAGCCTGTCGCATGACTGAGTCAGACTGACTGGTCATGATTATCTGCATGCATGCTACCGTACTTTCCTGCACCTCGGCGTTCCATGCGGAAAACTTTCCCTTCATCGGGCGTCAGCAATTTCCGGACCCGGACGTGCCTCTGCATCCGAATACAGGTGTGTGATTTGGGCAACCGCCGGGGCGCCCTGCCTTCTTTCTATTGTAGGCTATTTTGATGGTTTTGAGGAGAGTAAAATGGTCGAGCATGTCGCATGAACTGATGAGGTGTAATTACTGGCTGAATGACAACCTGTATTTTAAAAAACTGTCATTTTTGATGCTCATGCGAGAGACAGTTGTAATTTGTATGGTAGATTTAGAATTTTAAATTCAGATTCATCAATTTAAAGCTTGATTCTTGCTGTCCCTGAATGAGTGATGCATACAATGAAGGTGCAGTAGAAAGCCGTCACTTCCACTTCAACTCGCTATCGTACTCCTCTCATTCTTGGGAACTTAGTGCTCTCCTAATGTGCAGCCGTACACCAGTGTAAGTATATATATATATATATATATATATATATAGAGCTTCCTGGGTGATGGAGTCAAGTAAGATTGGTTGCTTGGTAATTTCACTACGTGGTTGCTTGGCCAAAATTACTGACTTGTAAATGCTACAAACATAAAGAAATGCTACATGATTGTAAATCTTACAGCCGTACAAATGCTACATGATCTAAATAAAATTTTGTCGACCTTATTCGTTTCTCGAGTTGTCCAGCTGCAACTTTTCAACGCATAAAATTATATTCGAGGATCTTCGGATAGAAGCGTAGCTTCAGACTCGCATAATTGTATATCAGTGGAACACAATTTTTTTAGGTCTTAAAGTACCAAATTATATTTCCGAGCTAATGTAGGTTGTTTTCTTATTTGTGTTATTGTTCTGCGAACAAAAAAATCAGTTGTTCCATTTTCAAGATGACAGTTTTGTCACGCTCGGACCGGAGCATAGCAATCATGTGAGGCGCGTGATATTGCAACAATGGATACTAGGAAGATTTCCCTCGATCTTCGTTGGCTGCGATTTGGATTGGCTGGATCTATTTTTATTACTTTGCGATGACACTCTGCTAGCGAGAAAAGTGTGTTGAGCCACTACAGAGGTGTTGGAAGTTATGCTTATGATCATTGTTTTGTTACAGACAGGTATGATATTTGAAACTTCTGTGATGAAACATAGTATGATACGTATGTCGGATTTTTATGCTCGAAAGTATTGGTCAAGTTCCTGGCTGATTGAATTATCTACTAGTTTTCTTGTAATTATTTTTGGAAGGCAGCACTTCATAACATTTGTCTTGTATTTAGCGTTAGTGACCTCGCGCTGGTGTACTTCAACATTGTTTCGTCAAACTCCTTCAGCAATGCTCGTGCGTGTGGATGTTCGATTGCTTTTTACGTTAAGCCGTGTTGTGCCTTTCTCTTCCTTTCTTCTCATGTTCTTCTCTGAAAAACGTACCTATAAGTTAAAGGCCTACCAGAGTATATTCATCTTTGGTAATCCTATCTACTAAGTATTTCAAATTCTTATGTTTTGGAGTGCTTCTGTTGAAATTATCCGGATAACTACGCAGATGAAGCACTATAACACTGATCAAATCTGCGCTGTCAACTCTTGTTGAGGTTTATCACCGTAGTGGTGGTGGCTGTTGAGCTGTTTTTTTTTTCTCGTAGTAAACCAGTGAAAACGATAAGAGATATTTTGCTCACTGCGACTCTAACTTTCACATTAAATTTTGGTCGTACTAGTGGCATTTTTATGACTTGAAAAAAAATTATGTATACAAGGAAAATACAGACTTTAATCATCCTTGTTGTGTATGACAATATCGCCTGTGTGAGCCGTGATCCTCACCGAATTCTCTTAAAAGGTCAAATTTTTGACAATAAATTAAAAAAAAAATTTTGACATAGATTCGCTCACGGATTCCTGAGTTTTATTACTGTAATACCTTAGAAATTTCTGCCACGAGCCGTTGGTATAGTTTGAGGTTTGTAAGTGGTGTAAAATTTCGTTTATTATGGCTGTAATTACAGTATATCATGAAAGTAGTGGTAGTGCAACGCGTTGTAAATTTTTGTCAATGAACTACAATTCGGCCAAGATCAGAATGTCGTATTGAGAGTTTTAAGGAAAATTTATTTTCATTCTTTTGTACTATTTAGGAGTTTTCTTGGAGCCACTTCGGGGACACAGAATAACTCGGCTATGGATAAGCCTTCAAAGATTCTATCTTCCGTGCCCACTTGGCTTATTTCAGTTTTAAGTTTTGTTCACTATCTCTTCATTGTAATTTTTTCCTCTTTCTTCCTCACTCGCTGTTTCTGTGCGAAGGGTATCCTGTGTGAGAACACGCCTTGTGTAGGATAACCGTTTTCTACAGTCCATACTAAACGGTCCCTCAGCTCTCTTTAGATCGCATTCGTTGTAACTCGGTAGTCCTGAACTCATGTTGGAATTTCGTGCATTATAGTGTTCACTATACTGAGCCTGGATAGCTTCGCAGCCCTTTCATCAATACTACTTCTTACGAGCTCCCTAACCTACTTAACATTGCGGCAGAGTTTTTATCGTAATCTCGGCGAGTCCTCCATAACTTTCTCTGCCTATTCTGAGGTGAGTCTGCGACGTCGTGTCTTTGGTACTGGGAACCTTCTGCCGTACTACGGCATCATCTCTCCCAACAGATTTCACTTGGCCAGAAAAAAGAAAACTTTCTTCTATTCCTTATCTCATTCGAAGGATTATTCTATCGCATTCAATACCCTATGGCCGGAAAAGTTCTTTACCGAGTGAATAGGATTTTTAAATCGTGGGTATGTTTTTTGGAACTTTGCATTCAACTCGTTAATCAATTACGTTGTACTAGAATAGCATTTTCAGTTGTGGTAAAGTCTTTTAATTTGTTACGTTACGAATCTTGTAGCTGAAGGCTTCGTTTCTGTAGTTTTCGTTTCTGTAGTTTTCGTTTCTGTAGTTTTCGTTTCTGTAGTTTTCGTTTCTGTAGTTTGCGTTTCTGTAGTTTTCGTTTCTGTAGTTTTCGTTTCTGTAGTTTTCGTTTCTGTAGTTTTCGTTTCTGTAGTTTTCGTTTCTGTAGTTTGCGTTTCTGTAGTTTTCGTTTCTGTAGTTTGCGTTTCTGTAGTTTTCGTTTCTGCAGTTTTCGTTTCTGTAGTTTTCGTTTCTGTAGTTTTCGTTTCTGTAGTTTTCGTTTCTGTAGTTTTCGTTTCTGTAGTTTTCGTTTCTGTAGTTTGCGTTTCTGTAGTTTTCGTTTCTGTAGTTTTCGTTTCTGTAGTTTTCGTTTCTGTAGTTTTCGTTTCTGTAGTTTTCGTTTCTGTAGTTTTCGTTTCTGTAGTTTTCGTTTCTGTAGTTTTCGTTTCTGTAGTTTGCGTTTCTGTAGTTGGCGTTTCTGTAGTTTGCGTTTCTGTAGTTTTCGTTTCTGTAGTTTTCGTTTCTGTAGTTTTCGTTTCTGTAGTTTTCGTTTCTGTAGTTTTCGTTTCTGCAGTTTTCGTTTCTGTAGTTTTCGTTTCTGTAGTTTTCGTTTCTGTAGTTTGCGTTTCTGTAGTTTGCGTTTCTGTAGTTTTATTCACGTCACAATAAAATACTGCACGTTATTACCATAAGGTATAATGGACGAGTTTAGGGGATCAGGCGCAGTGTTGCTGTGAGAATTGACCACGAAAGAATAAACGGAATTCCTTAAGGAGAATGCCACTATTGTATCTATAGGAATTGATCTTCTTAAGCGAAAATGTGAAGACCCTAGCTGAGGATTAGATAGGCCTCCCTTTTGTAAAATTAGAATGTTTTTTAATTTGTTATGGGCCATCTAATCCCGGTTTACTGCTGTCCTTCTTTTAGCACCTGCTGTTCTCTTATCAAATTTCATCTTGTTTTATAAAATTCTTTAAATTTTACCGTTCTTTTGCGTAGTGTGTGAGAATTTGCGCTGCGCAGATACCTTTACTTCCATTCTGAACGGTGCTTTTTTCTCCACTTGGCAACTCTACGTTGTGGTTAGGGAGGCTTAACATCTCATAATTTAATATCTAATATAGGTAGGTTTAACTCCTAAAACTACGTAGCTCATCTGCGATCTGATGAAAGAAAATGAAAAAAAAAAACAAATCTCGAATCGTGGAACGTTCGTGCATCAAGCCAATTTTGTGCCACGAAATGGTCATGCATGAATTTAATTTGGAGGTTTAATTATATTTGCACTTTGGTCCGTCATGAACATAGCTGCCGTGTGAACATTTGTATTTAATTGTATCGTGTATTTAGTTCGAAAAGCCCATTTTGTTAGACTAAACGTCCGTACAGTGCACGACTTGTTGACAGTAAATTTTTGTTGACGGTTTGACGTCCAACAAAAAACGTTGACTCCTAGTAACTGAAGTACAATGTATTTTATTTGCTCTTATTTTGTAAAGAAAATCTGTAAAACGTTTTTAACACTTCGTTTCATTTAATTAATCATTCATCGTCAGGAAAAATAACCATTCGTTCAAAGAAAATCTTCTGCATTAAACGGCGCGTGACGCGTTATGTCGGTCTCTTCTCCGAAATTTTCCGTCAAAAATCATTTTAAACGTTGTGTGGATGCAACAATTTTGATAAAATGAGGTCGGTATTATTTCATAGATAGACATGAAAAATAAGTCAAACGAGGCGTCCGACAACTCGTAAAAGGCCGACTCCTCCTGGGTTTCGTTTGTACAATATATATAGGATTATAGGTGTATGTATATAGGTGTGTATATATGTGTGTGTGTATATAGGTGTGTGTGTGTGTATATAGGTGTGTGTGTGTGTGTATATAGGTGTGTGTGTATATAGGTGTGTGTGTATATAGGTGTGTGTATATAGGTGTGTGTGTATATAGGTGTGTGTGTATATAGGTACGTGTATATGTATTTGATGTGAAGAGACAAGCAAGCATACTTACAAGCCCCCCAATAATTCAAAATATTTCAATCACTGATACCTTTCCGCGTTCCCTTAACTCGATTCTAAATGGTGCTTTCTTCCTTCCTCTCTTTGGATCGCCTTTGTTACGGATATGGAGGCTTAAACTAACTGAAAAATCTAATCTAATTTTCAATTCTTTCATACGCACGTAGGTACACTGTTCAGTTTTGGTGTGAGCAAGAAAATGTGAGAAGCAGGTGTAATCAGAAAGTAATGATACTCAATTCGGGGTAATCAAGTGATTTACGCGCTTGTCGAAATTAATTTTTGAAATTATTTGATCAATTATTTGATCAATTCTGCTCAAAATTTAGTGCCCATATCCGAATGCTAAGTGTAGGACGAAAGATCTCCCACGCTGTTATGTTAAGGGAACATCCCAGGGATTTTCGGCACAATTGGCCATTTTTTGTTGTTGGAAAATGATCCTTAGGTGGTGGGCTACTGTGTCCTAAAATGGTCTCAGAGTACAAAGTATGTTAATGCTGCAGACATTTTTGATGGGACGAGTACGCCAGTGATCTGTGTAATTGAGCTAAATTTGAATTGGTTACTACTCGTGCTATATTTGAACCGACCAAAGTTGGTTCTATTCTTTTTCAGTTTGACATAGTTCTCCTAACGTTTTCAATACTATTGAAACGCGTACTGTTTTCTCCCCTAAAACCCCTCAGGGGGAAACAACTATTGTATCTATGGGAATTAGCGCTCCCGGGGGGACGATGTGAGGGCCCGAGCTAAAGGTTAGGTAGGCTTTCTTTCTGTTCAAATAGAGTAGGTTTTTGTTTTGTTACGGACCATCTTTTTTCGGTTCACTGCTGTCCTGTTTTTCAGCACCTACTACTTTCTTCTTCAACTTTGATCTTGTTTCATGAACTTCTTTCTCATCTTACTGCTTCTATGCCCCTTCTGCATAGATTCCCCATTCTCTTATCTCCATACTAAATGGTGCCTTCCTCCTTCCTCTCTTCGATACGTTTTTTTTGTAGCGGTTAGGGAGGCTTAAACTAACTTATAATCTAATCTAATATTTCTCGCTTAAAAATAATGCAAACTTTTGAATCTTACGTGCTTAAAGCATCCTGTGGCTTGTTTTTACTTCCAATGATAACGCGCTAGTTACTCTCCCTTGCCTGAAGAGTTCTTGTTTCTCTTGAAGTTGGACTGATCTGTCGAACACCTGACTAAACTCGGTCAAGTACCCGACAAGGTGAGCTCGACAGAACGAGATTCTCGTTATTTCACTCACGACGCCACACAATCGCACGACCTACATCAAAGTCTCTTGCCGCTGCCCACGCCGCCAGGCTGCAAGAAAGTCCAACTTTGAACTGTATAACCGTGCCGTAGGGTTCCGTGGGTATTGAGGTCTCTTAGAACAAAGCCAGAACATCTAAAGAAGTTCTTAACACTTTTTTGTTTTTCGAATACACCTCTTATAGAAGTTTACTTTCTGTTTTTTTTTTTAATAATAATGTATTCTTGCTCAGAATTATTTGATAATGGTGCTCTACAAAATGTATTGCCAAACATACTTGATCGAATTTAGACCACTGAAGCTCGTCTTACAAAGTAGCGTTCTTGGTAGCTAATTAGACTACCAGTGAAATACATGATACATAAGCCGATGGTTGAAATAAATAGACTTGATGATCTAATCCATTATTGTGTAGTCAAAATACGTACTAATACGCGACACCAAATACAGAAGTGTAGGGGTTGTGAGCTGAGAGTTCGGTAGGCCTTCTTTTTGTTGAAATAAAACGTTTTTTGTTTTGTTAAGACCCCTCTTCTTCGGTTTACTGCTGTCCTATTTTTAAGTGTCTTTGACTTTCTTCAACTTTTATCTTGTTTCATAACCTTCCTTCTCAAATGACCTATATACGCACGGGTCCTGTGCGGGAACTTCCTTGTGTATTGATTCTGAGTTTCCTTAACTCCATACCCAATGGTGCCTCCATCCTTCCTCTCTTTGAACAGCTTTGTTGTGGTAAGGGAGGCTAAAATTAATTTACAATCAATCAGTACAGAAATATACAGTAGCACTGGCGCATTGAACGAACGAGATGGAGTATAATGCGCGGAAAAGTGTCTGCGTTCTCACCCTTTTAACGCTAATTAACGGTAAATAAGGCGAGTAGCATATGGGAAAGTCTGTTGAGAATGAGAGTTCCCTGTTCTCGTGCGTAGTGTGCATACCGTACAGCCACAGTGCCGTAGCGCAGACGTAGGTGTCAGGAATGGCTCTCTCAGTAGAAAGTAACAGGAAGCGTGAGCGTGCATGCTCAATATGCTGCGACTCGGAAGCTGAGAAGTTTCTCACGCCTCCAGGACCTTTCCTGTGTGGATTTTAAACTGCGCTTAAAGAATGGGTAGAAAATATTGCATTTTTATTTCTAATTGCGTTGCTGAGAGTGAGGAAACTCAGCATTTCCTCGTTGCCCTCATTTCTTTTATGGATTTCTGGGAAAGATTTAGTTGTGGAATTTAGGGATTTGAGGTTTCTTCTGAAACTTCATGGTCGGTTTGGGTGTCAACCGGATTGATAATTTCACTTCTTGGAGGTGCGCTTTCGATTTGCATTAAAAACTGTTAGAATTCATAGGAATGATTTTCAAAATATTACTTGGAATGAAACCGGGTTATTTTCTCTGCACTCACCTATACCGTAAATGAGAACCAGAGTTTTTTTAGAACGTCCCTGGTCTCAAAACCTATTTAGTCCCCATATAACAGGCTCTCCCAGGGCGAGTCTAGCGAACATTTACTCTCATGTCTCATCACAAATTTAGTTTCTCAGTGTTACCAGAAATTAATTCAATGAAATTATTCTTTCTTTAACACGAGGAATCAAATTGTGCGCGTGTGGTAGCCATTACAGTTGGAATATTTAACTCGCGCGCTTGAGCCATATTTAAACTCTCTCCTGACCATTTGTGCACATAAGTTCAACTGTTAATTCTTAGTTAGTTTTTTGTAGCATTATGTGACACGCGTTGGTTACTGGTTCATGAAATTACGTTCAAGTCGTTGCTCGGCATTGCAGTTTTCCCCACGTTTTCAATTGAAGCGAATATTGTCGAAAAATTCTCAGATGGCACTCGAAGACAATTTTCATTTTGATGATGCACTCAGCTACAGAATGCTAGAGACAACTCTCATGCCGTCGCAGCTTGCAGAAAACATTTCAATTTGGGTTTCATGTTTACATTGCGGCTGCGCGAGGCCGCCAGCGCAAGCGTGATCAGAGCTCTAATGTAGCTTCCCACGTACGTGTGTTATTTTCGTCAGGAAAGAGAAACCGATCCAGGCAGTGTGCTTGAAAATGGTCTACAAATTTGGGATATCCTTATCGGTGTGTGATTTTCTATCAATCTTTTAGGAGACACTTTTTCGTAAGGGTGCCAAAGGAAAGTAGTCACGGCAAAAATGTTCACCCGTGTGGAGTTTAGCCGAAGTCCTGTATTGGAGGTGGTAGGGAAGGGATGGGGATGTACTGTATTAGTGCGGGTAGTATCTGTCTTTATTATTTTTCTAAGAGAACTTAAGCGTTTTTACGGTCCTATAACTAAGTCCATAGCAGAGGCAGTTATGGATTTTGAGTTCATGCGCATTTATTTTTCAGTTTCTGCTTCCAAGTGAAGGCAGGCTTATCGTGCGGCCAGCTGCATCACGATAGTCTGATTTCATTCTGAAATTTCTAGTGTTTTTGAGCGTTTCATTGACTACGCTGAGGCTTTGAACGGCTGCGGGTGTCGAACCCTTTAAGTGAGCAATTAGATATTCAATTAAAGAGGGAATCTAGTTTAAGTTTGAAATTAGTCAAGTTGTAAAATTTTGTTTACGCGAGATGTGATGCTCTTCTAATGGGAGGTGCGCACGTGTGATGGGAGATGCGCACGTGTGATGGGAGGTGCGCACGTGTGATGGGAGGTGCGCACGTGTGATGGGAGGTGCGCACGTGTGATGGGAGGTGCGCACGTGTGATGGGAGGTGCGCACGTGTGATGGGAGGTGCGCACGTGTGATGGGAGGTGCGCACGTGTGATGGGAGGTGCGCACGTGTGATGGGAGGTGCGCACGTGTGATGGGAGGTGCGCACGTGTGATGGGAGGTGCGCACGTGTGATGGGAGGTGCGCACGTGTGATGGGAGGTGCGCACGTGTGATGGGAGGTGCGCACGTGTGATGGGAGGTGCGCACGTGTGATGGGAGGTGCGCACGCGTTGCAGAACAACTATCCAGAAACTTGCGATTCTGGCGTCTCTCACATCCTCACCTATCAAATGTAATGCATTTTGAACGCCGGTGAACTATAGATAACCATTTCCTTCTTTTGTGGTTCTGAATTACTTGCACCAGCGAAGCGAATTGCGAAGTTATTCATTTAATGGGAACTATAGCGTGTAATAAATTTAAATTTTCCGTTGTTATCGAATATTCGTGAATGTGTAGGTTTTAAGATGAACGAAAATGTTGCAAAGTTTCCGGTTTTTCGGTTCTTATTTGAAGGGTCCAGACCTATGTTGCTATATTCATCATGTATAATAATTTTTATAACTACGAGAGGTTTCATTTCTCCTCTCTTATACTGAATCAAGTTTGAAGAACTACAAGTTACTGCCATATTTTGCAGTATATTTCAACTTGGAGGGGAATTTTACTTGTAAATTCAATCCATCTTTAATACATAATATCTTTATCCACCTTTAATGCAGCTCGTATTTTGGAGTGCAGTTTCACTAGAAAATTGCGAATTTTCACGCTTTTGCAGCTTCTCCAGTGGGATACTTTTACTCGGAGCCGACTCTTCTCACTCGGCCGTCCGTATTTCGCCCTTTCCTCGCACTCGCCGCATGTCCAGCATTCCTGCGCGGACGCGACGCTGCTTTCTCCTCCAGCCTCATACGTACTTGTTTGCTGCGTGGATCAGCGCCTGCGGTCAAGTACGAGTCATCCTGAGAAGAAACAATGACAGGCTGAAAATCCTCGCAAAAGAAAACTTTTCAGGCAAAAGTTGACGTTCTTTGGCCGTGTTAATTAAAAGTCTGAATTACGTTTAGTTTGTGCAGCAAGGTCACTGAAGCGCGTCTGTTTATGAAATTGAACGATGTTCTTTGATATAAATTTTAATTTTCAAAACGGCTTATATCGATAGAACTTTGAATAGTTAATGAAACTGTTCAGTCTTGGAATGTTTTTTATGACTGTTTCGTAATTCTTACAGATTCATTTTTAAAGATTGTGTACGCGAGAGTAGTTGTTTTATCATTTATATGTATGCACCTGTGCAAATAGTTGGGGTTACTCACGTCTTTATTCATGAAACACACATTTACCAGAGGCTGACAGTACCTTCCTGAATTTAAACATGAATATTTTCGAAAATTTGAAAATTTCAGTAGCGTCATTTGTCTTACTGAGCATGATGCCTAGTGTTTAAAATCATGGTTTTAATGGATTTAGTGCGAAAGAACTTTTAGTGTACGTTTAATTCAATTCTTCCCGTGTAATTATTTTTGATTTTCGTTAACTTTGGCATTTCCTTTATAAAGTTACAATACAGATTTTATTGATTTTATTTGCGATGTGAATTTTCTTGCAGAGTACTAAAAAAAGACTTAATTGTGTATTATAAAGTATGTTTTCTCGTGGTAACGCGAACGTGCTTACACTCGGCATAGTGATGCTCTCGAATTGATCGTTATATTAAAACCCTGCGTAGGGTCTGGCCTTATTCCCTTTCAGGAGACATTGGATAGGCAATAGGTTCAGGCTAGTAAGGTTAGTTTATCGTTTGGTATGAAGACTGGTACCTCCAGGGGGACACTTTCAAGTTACCTTTAATATTAAAAGGCCCCCTCAGGGGGATACAACCATTGTACCTATGGGAATTAGCGCTCACAGGGGAACCATGTGAGGGCCCGAGCTAAAGGTTAGGTAGGTTTTTTTTTGTTGTAATAAAATAGGTTTTTGTTTTGTTACGGACCATCTTTTTTCGGTTCACTGCTGTTCTGTTTTTCAGCACCTACTACTTTCTTCCTCAACTTTTTTCTTGTTTCATGAACTTCTTTCCTTCCTAGCTTACTGTTTCTGTGCACCTTGTGCATAGATTCCGCGTTCCCTCGACTCCATACTAAATGGTGCCTTCCTCTTTCCTCTCTTGGAACATCTTTGTCGTGGTTAAGGGAGGCTAAAACTTTCTTATATAATAATAATAATAATAATAATAATAATAATAATAATAATAATAATAATAATAATAATAATAATAATAATAATAATATTAAAAGGCCTTTGCGACTTTTATATTTCGTGCCCACTTTGCTGTTTTTAGCGCTCATATACTTAATTCGTTATCTCTTCATTGCATTTTCCCCCTTCTTTTTTGATTTGTTGCTCTTACGAGCAGGATATCCAGTATGAGGGTACAACTTCTGCATAATTTCCTGCATTCTAGTCCCTACTAAATTGTCCCTTCACTTTCTTGAGGCCCCAGTTTATGGGGCACATGTGATTGACATTTCAAGCTTTTTAAGAGGCTAAGGACTCTTAAAAGTAACTTCTCAATAATTATATTCTGGTTAACGCATTTAATTATGAACTTCTGGTTGTTAGGCTTTGTGTGCACAAGCCTAATGTAATTAAGATATCCTTCTATTTCAGCATGATTGATAGAAATATCTGTAGTGCGTTTTTTTGATTGATATCACATAATTACATATTGAAACATAACTATTCTCACTCCCTGTAGGTCAATATCGCTGCGCTTGTCCTCAGTGCGGAATTAACTTACGTATGTTACTGAATATTTTAGCGTACAATAGAATTGATGCTACTTGATTGGAATTGACATTAATTTGACATAGTTATACAAGGCATCGTTCAACGAGTGCAAAAGGCAAAAAGTTCCAAGAAATCTGCATCTATTGATTTTGTAGTGTCGTGGCTGTTTTTTTTCACGATGAGAGTATTTCTGGCTCGTGTTGACGAGGATTTGAAAGCGTGATGATTTGTGTTTATTATCAGAAAAACTCCACGACATTCACAAGCCCTCTGATGTTTGTCGTCTACGTTCGCTACAAGAAAGCGGCGCATTCGCTACTTTATTCTTCTAGGAAGAGTAACGAGTAAAGAGTCTGACGATGACAGTACAGGCTTAGGGAAGTGATGTTAGATTTACAAGTAACTATTTGTTACCCGTATTGGTTCTTATTTTCTTGCAAGAGGATCATCAGTTCACCATGGCTGAAGCGCGCTGCTTTCTTGACAAACTATCCCAGAATAATTCGTAAGTAATTATTCGTAATTAACTGTGTTGTAATTCAGTAATTCGTTGATTTGGGAGGCAGCTCCGGGAGTTCATGTAATGATTGCCTCGAGATCTGCGAGGTTTCTCAGTCCGAATGGAAGCAGTGCGTCCTATGCTTTGGCCGAACTCAATTTGAGTTTGTTAGACAACTATGCAATGAGCTTATGAACCTAGGCGTTCACAGCACTGCTCCCAGTTCCCGTGGTGATTTGCTTCTACTCTTGTGAAGAGTGTTCTAGGAAAACTGCTGAGTGCCTATGATTTTTACGTCTCCTACAGTATTTAAATCTAACTTTTGTTTATGGTATAATAAGTCTGTGTTTACGGCTTCATCTTTAATTCCAATCCAATGGATATGCCCTAATCTAGTTCAGGTTCAAGAACAACCGAGTAGGAGTTTGAAAAATAGTGCTACGAAATGTGTGACGCGACAGCGAAATATGAAGCGAGTGGAGTTATTAGAATCCGTAAGCGTAAAAGCATCCGATTGCACGAAGTAGGCCTGATCCAGTCAGCATGGACCCGAGGCGTCGTCCCGACCGTCATCGTGGCAGAAGGAATATGTTGAGCAGGGCTTCTCAACCGGGGGTACATGTACCCCTAGGGGTACATTTAACATACTTCACATGTTAAAATGTACAATACATATGTACATACAACCGTATAAGTATATGCAATTATTAATCATTTAGTGTATTTTTATAGTTTCTCAAACCTTTAACTGTGATGGGGGTGCATGAAGGTACACAATTAAGCTAAGGGAGTACACGACAATAGAAAGGTTGAGAAGCCATGATGTAGAGGATTGATTATGGAAATCTACCAGGCCAGTGTTGCAAGGCACGGGGATATGAAAGTGACATGTGAATGGGGACAGTCGTACGCACGTCCGTATTTAGGAAAGAAAACACGGTGAAGGAAAACCAGTCGGAACACTTTGCGAAAGTAACAGTGAAAAGTAATTTTGCGGCGTAAAACTGATGTGAGATATGTCAAAAGAAGGGTACAGAAATATTAATAGGGAGTTAGGCCTTCGTGCGTAATTACTTCAGAAACGTTTTGTGAGAGAATCTATAGAAACATTTTTGATTATATTTTTGCATGTTTGTCTTTGTTCCTTTGAATAATACCTTGAGTGACGTGTCGTACAGAATAACGTAGTTGTTTATAAAGTATGAGAACAAAAGACTTCTATTTTGCATGCACTAAATGGAAACTAAAAGAGAGTGGAATGGATAAATGTTCTACTTTGTTAGGCTTAAATGATGCTGCAAATTTTATTTCCTAAAGGTTGTGCTGCACGTGATCTTGCTAATCCAGGGCGACACGTGTTTTTTTTAATTCTTACTTGTTATAAAAATTACTGTCGTGCGTGTGGTATTTTTTATAAACTGAAAGGCTTTAGGAAGTGAGATTTCACCATTTCTCTATAATGTTCACATGCTATAAAAATCTATTGCGTTGTTATATTCTGTGCGTTTTAAACGTTTGTACATCAAAATTTCGTATAGTTTGGTTTAAATTTAAAGTTTTTCGCTTGTTTCTTTTATTTTTCGCGCTTATCTACGTAATTTTTTGCACTTTTCTTCCTTTATAGTATTTGTACTGTAATTCTTCTTCAAAGCGTACAAAAAGTAATTAACATCGGCAAAAAGTAGTCGTCAATTTAATGGAAATTGTAACCACTCCGCATTCTTCCCATTTCTAGGCAAAATATAATGAACCTGCGAACGTAAAGATATCGCTAATCGCGAAAGACTCTCGAGCATTTCCATTTTCGCTTTCAACACCCTAGAGCTCCTATGTAAAAGTGGTTCTGATAAGCCGTTTTCCAGGCGGATATTTCAGCATTGGGCCGGTCGCTGGCTTGCCGCCGATTTTTTTCCAAGCGTTTGTAGGTCATCTGTCCTTGGCAGCGCGGTCGTAAGTAGGTCACAGGTAATGATGCTCGGCGCGTAGATGCCTCGGGGGAGCTGTAATGACGCCAGGAATTTGGCAGGAAGACCAACTCGCGGACGCGTTCCGTCGACCGACCACCGTCTACCACCGGCAGGGGGTTGGCAAAGTGGTCGAGATCGGCCGGGGTCGATATTTTATAACATTTTTCTTTACTTTTGGTCATCCAAAATATCAATGTCAATGTTCTCACCTATTTGTATGAGTGTGTGCATGGAGGGGGTCCATGTAAATACAAATATCGATCGACGGGTAAAAAAAAGTTTGCCCACCCCTGGTCTACTAGCATATGAGGAGGCTCGGTACTGATGACGGAAGTTCAGACCGAGCCAACCAACAGCTTCGGGAAGGTCAGGGATCAATAATGAGCTAAGGTGTTATGAGAAGACGCGAATGTGCTTCAAAAAATAGCTCTTGAAAAAAACGAAGTCCGTTTAAACTGTGTAATGGTACCTGTCGTTTAGAGAAACGTCTAAAATTTAGGTTGAAATGTACACTACAGAAAATGAACAGCACGAAATTTTGATTACGCTTCTGGTTCACGTGCTTTGAGCTGCTGTTAGTACTTACAGTATGTGTGCTGTTAATGAAAAAATACTTTAAGTATTACAGATTCATAATTAAGGATTATATAAAATAATTAAGCTTAGTAGATGCTCTGTAGGCCTGAACATTTCCAGCAAAAGCTTTCTTAAACTGTCATTTGACATACAGTTCCTCTATCTGAACAGTCTCTCTTGTCGGACTGACAGCGTCTAGATAACTCGTATTCATTCTTTAGTTTGAGATGGCTACGCGCCAAGGGGAGCCAGCATTACTTTCTTTTAGGCTGCTGAGCTTCATAATTGGAGCTACAAAGAAAGTACTCTGGCACGTTGAGTTTGCGGCTGCTACAACCTGTTCTGCGAGCTCATGTGGCCTCCGGATATCTATTTATGAACTCTCTTCTGGCCGGATTTCACACCATGTGGTTTCGCTACTTCGATCAGGTTGCTCCTGTCGGCTTTGAGTGAACATCAGAATGTTACACGCTCTCAAAAACATCGCATTATTGTTTGATTATTTTTGAACTTTGTGTTTTGAACTTTCTACCATTCATTTTTTAGATTGTGGATGTAGATAAATTTTAATCTTGTGGATGGCGGGTAGGATTTCAAACAGTCTCTTCAGTGTTTACTTTTCACTATACTTTGAAATACCATTTTTGACCGTAATTTAGAAAGAGGCTCGAATTCACGTTTTTTGACATATATAAAAACAGGTTTATGGTGCGGGATTATTTATTCCACACGATTATAATTATTAATTGATTAATTATATGTAGAATTATTTTAGTGAAGACACGCACAACTCTTCGTATTCGACAACACTTAATTAGCTAACGTTTCGTATCACATTTTCCTTGACAGAGCAGGCGTAGGGGCGTGTCGTGAGACATAACAGGTCACCTTAAATCTGGAAATATTTTGAAGAGCCGTAACTAGATTCGCTCAAGTAGAGAACTTTTAGAGTACGAAAAGGAACCAAATGTACCGGGATGTAAGTTAGTTCACCGCAGCTTTCAATTGGTAAAACTTTAGCAATTATTCCGGGCTATTTTTTTATTGATATCGAGATTCAGGAAGACAATGACTCCTCTCCGCGAACCTGATTTTAAAACAAGTATTTTTTCTGTAGAAGTGCAATTCACTTGCAGAATTTGTGATAGATCATCCATTTATGTTTCCTAGACGAGTCAGACTCGCTGTCACAAGTTTTGGCTTAAAGGTCAATGTAGGCCTCCCAGTTCGTCTGAGATTGAACGAGATTTAGTTTCGTTAATTTTCTTAAACTTTTCAAGTAACCTCTAAATTTTTTTGAAATTCAGCAAGTTACTTGTGATTTAAAACTACGCTCCGATCTACAGTGTATGCGACTCTGTCAAACCAAGAGAAAGCCGCTCCGCAAAATTTCACCGAATTAAAAAGCTCTGTTTAATGTTCCGTAAAAAATGGTCTGAAGTAAGATTATAATTTGAAACCTAATCAATACGTTATTTTGCGATATTGATTTATAAGTGAGACAACTTTTTGTTGCTATATTATTTAGGGTAAGCCCTTGCCTCTTTCTCGCGCGCACCTGGTTCAAAAAAAGTTTTTTTTCATTGAACGTTTTGGGTCGCTCCGAACTAGTATATAGCTGTGGCTGCACAGAACACAGTCAGGCCGAAGAAGTGAAAACAAGACGTAGCAGACTCGTTGTTTGTTCTGCAATTTATAGAAACTAAAATTATAAACCCTGGAACTTTCGTTCGTGCAGCATATGAAGTGGGGGAAATATTGATCCAATTTTTTAGCTTCGTGTATTCAACGAGGAGCTCATAAAATTTAACAGAACGTTTTATCATTAGAATCGGCTTGCGATAAGGTTCTGATATGTTCAAATGCTAAATTTTTACTCATTTTTTTAATGACTTAATTTCTTACTTTTTCTCTAATTTGATGCACAGTACTTCCGAATTTGAAATCAATGACAATGAGAAACTATATACATAGTCTTTCGAAAATTCAGTTACTCAAAACTTTTTCTCGACAATTTTGAACAGGGCTGATTGCTAATATCTGTCAAGGATGTAAAATGCGCTGGGGGAGTTACGAATAACTTGCATGATCTGATGTGTGAGGGCCCGAGCTAAGAGCTAGGTAGGCCTTTTCTCTTTTGATATAAAATGTTTTTGTTTTTTAAGGAACATCTTTTTTTCGGTTCATAGTACTGCTGTCCTGTTTTTCAGCACCTACTACTTTCCTCTTCAACTTTAATCTTGTTTCATGAACTTCTTTAACAACTTCCTGTTTCTATGCCCTTTCTGCATAAATTCCCCGTTCCCTTAACTCCATACTAAATGGTACCTTCCTTCTTCCTCTCTTTGCATCGCATTTGTTGCGGATAGGGCGGCTTAAGCTAACTAATAATAATCTAATCTGCATGATCTGATGGGGTTCCTCCTTGTGAGCACTTCAATGTGTGTGTGAAGCATTGCAATGTTAATATTTTTGGGTTTTAAGCTCGTAGCCACGCTATTCGTTCCATAAATCGGCAAAGGCTATTTATTCTTTGAGACCCCTCAGGAGGATACAACTATTGTATCTGTGGGAATTAGCACTCTGAGGGGGAAAATGTGTGAGGGCCCGAGCTGGCAGTTTGGTAGGCCTTCTTTTTGTTCCAACAAAATGTTTTTGTTATTTTAAGGACCACCTTTTTTCGGTTCACTTCTGTTCTGTTTTTCAGAACCTACTTTCTTTTTAACCTTTTTTCTTGTTTCATGTTTCCATGTTCTGCATAGATTCTGCATTCTCTTATCTCCATTCTAAATGGTGCCTTCTCTTCAGAAGTTTTTTTTTAGCGGTTAGCGAGGCTTTAACTATCATCTAATCTATTCTAATCCTGTATCCTATCTTGAAAGTACCAATGTTGTGGTTAGGGGGGATTAAAATAAATGTAATCTGATATAGTTAGTTAGATATATTGATTTTTACGCGCATGGTTCATGCATTTCAACAATTTCGAAAGACCGAAGAAAAATAAATTCACATATAATTGCATCTTTTCATTGGGCATACGAAAAAATATAAACAATTATCTAAGAAATCGTGATACTTCATCGAAATTATGTTAATTTCGACATGGACATTTTAAAAATGTTAAACTCACGGTGATATCATTTGCTGTGCGACTGGTGAAGCGATTTCTTTTAAGATTTTCTTGTGCACAATCGCGCATGAGGCTCGAGCAGTAATTATTCATCGCTGGAACGTCCCATCGTCGTTGGCAACGATCCTCCATCGTATGACAACGGTCGTCTATCACAACGATCCTCCAACGATCCTTGGTGAAAGTGTTCTCCCTGTACCTCACTGCAGATCTCACAAACATTGTCTGGGAACAAGTCGAGATTCTTGGCGAGGTTAACTGAAGTTTTGCGCTCATTCTTGTGCTCTCCGTGGTACAGTGGTTAAGGGATCGGGCTCGTATGTTGGAGTCGCGGGTTCGTATCCCGGCGCTGGCGCGGAGATTTTCCCCGTTGGGTATAAGGGAAAGCTCAAGCACAATACCCCACTCAACCCAGGTGTAGGAAATGGGTACCGGCTTTACGGGGAACCGTCATGGTGTCCTATATATAGGGTTAGTTATAAAACATTTGAAAAACCAATGCTAAGATCAAATGTATCAGGCTTGATTGGAAATAAAGCATCCCAAAGATGCCGATGTTAACCAATGTTAACCAAAATGACTAGAAATCGGACAACTTCTCTGCGACGTGTGCTCTGTAGTTGGTAGCCATCTCATCGCCATAAAGCTCGCTGACTTCATGGGTTGCCCAAAGCTTGTCTTGATGCCCTATATTTATGCTGAAAGTAAACTCGATAGGTTCGTTTTGCGACGTTTCGGTTCATTTTTTTTACAATATGTAGCAGAAGGTATGGGATCATTAAAGACACGTCTCCCATCGGAACTCATGACGTTGAAAAATTACTATGTAACTTGTGTAACTGTATAACTATGTAACTGTAATGTTGATTTGTGAAGTAGTTACATTGCATTAAAAATACATATCCATGAACGATTTAGATAACTTCTCTCGTTTTTACCTCATTAATGCTTAGTCCAGATGATCACTGCAAAGATCAAAATTACCCCATTTTTGCTTGATGAACACTAGGATGAAAAACGACGTATTCTGGAAACTATCGCCAATTTTCTAAAACTGAGCTAATTTTGGAATCTTGGGATCTTCTCTATTCAGGAAGTGGCTCAAAATATCATACCTTTAGGTAAAAATGTAAGATTATTGCAATCAGTAATTCACATTTTCCTACAGGAGTGAAACGTCCATCATTCGCATTTCACTGCCACCAAGAACTTCATAGTACGTAGAGCATCGGCTTCTGCCACTGAAGAAGCATTTCCACTCGCAATATTACTTCGGCCTGCATGATTCCGTTCGCGACCGCAGGTTTTCTAAATGCATTGACGCAGGTGGCGCAGCACTTTCTTAGTCTTTGGTTTTGCTTGATGAGTTATTGAGGAACGTCGTTCCTGGGGAGAAACTAATTCATTTTCTCAGCAGCACGTATACAATGTCTGTGAAATTGCATTTGAGAATGTGAAATTGAAACATGACATTGTTTTCTCTCACCATACGGGAATTATTTTATTAATATCGAAGTTGTGGTCTGGTCTTGCATAAAAGAACCTAATTTGAATGCAGTTGTGTGAATTTCGTTGCATGTCTTTATTTCGTGAAGCAATTTGAATAGGTAAATTGAGTTCGTGATCTTGAGATTGCAGTTATTTAAACAAAGTTAATGAAAAATCAGCCAAAAATTTTAAGGTTCCTGCTTAATTTCTCTTAGTTCTCTTGAATGTTCGTAATTTTCTTTATACAGACTTCTAAAAAATCGTTTTTTTCATTTAGTTTTTAGAGAATAATCGATGTTCTAAACATAATTGGTCATTATTGGTATTCCCTCAGGGGTATACTGTTGTTGTATCTTTGGAAATTAGCACTCTCTGGGGAAAACGTGAGGTCCTGAGATGAGAATTAGGTATGCCTTATTTTGTTGTTATAAAATATGTTTTGTTAACACGTCGCTTACGATACGACCCATCGATGGGTCGTGCTTACGCTTTTCTAGCTGCGAAACGACCTATCGATTAGTCACTTGAAAATTTTTACCCAGCTTGTAAAATTGATGGTATTTAATATACCCAGTTAATGTTTGGTATTTATGAAATTTTTAAAAAACTTTTGACTTTAAATTTGAGTTGAATGTTGAACTTCAGTTTAACCCACGCAGCCAACGTGTTAAGGAGCATCTTTATTCGCCTTACTTGCTGCCCCGTTTTTCAGCACCTACTCCTTTCTTCTTCAACTTCTATTTGGTTGAAAAGCTTTCCTTCTTAACTTACTGTTTATCTGCACTCGCGATCTGGTGTGGTAACATACCTTGTGCGCAGATTCCGGGTTCCCTTAACTTCATACTGAATGGTGCCTTTATCCTTCTCTTTAGTGCCTTCATCCTTTGAGGCTTAAAATAAGTTATATAAGCCTAATCATTACTGGTATAGTAACGTTGTAAATATGAACAACACGTTGCAATATCGCCGAAATCCAAGAAACTAACGTATGAATGTTTAGAAAAAAATCCCAGTATCAGTCGTAGAATGAGCATGCTCGGCTTAAGTGTTAATCAAGAAAAATCAGGTAAATTAGCACTTACAACTTCAACAATTTTCGTAGTTTCACTATTTATACATTTTAACCGGCTTCAGTTCCGCGAAGTAGCTCTCATATATCTTCAAGAACATTTCAAAATCCACTCGTATCAACACCTCGAGTATTAAACTTATAATGCAGTGAATGAATGGTCATAGGCACTTATAAAATTTCTTTTATAGCGATGCTTTCACGTAGCAAGCTTGCTTTTCGTACGTTTTAAGGTCGTGGTTAGCGCAGAAACTTTAGGCAAGATTTCGATGAAATAACTGCCGGCAATGAAGAAGAGAAAGCGTTACTTTCGTTAGCAGGCTAGTTATACAACGGGGATGCGCAACGTGACTGATGGCCGGCTGCCGGCGCGGCGAGTGGAGCAAAGCTCTCGTCTTCTAATGCTCTTGCATAATTTATCTCCTCAGCTCGATTGTCTCGTGCGAAATTGACTTGAATTTAAATGGTTGATTGCCAATGTTGTGCAGATCGGGTTGAAGAAAAAGTATGCATGCGCATTAAACTTTTGGGTGATGATGAAATTCTCAAAATGCAGATATAGAAGCTCACTCCACCTTGTCGTGTAAGTTTTGGGGTTGCGTTTTTCATCTATGCATCGCTGGCGTTACATTTTTTTCGTTTATTACTTATATTTAAGTACCTTATCATACTTGATATAACTTAGAGGAAATAACTTAGAGGAAATAATTTTCAAGTTTTTTCAAAATTTGGTCGACATTTGACATGGGTTGCCGTTCTTACATAGCTGTTGTTAACCAGCCGTTATATAGCCGTTGTTAACCAATTAAGCATTTTTTAAGACGTTTTTAGAACCAATAGGGATTTTTGTATCATCTTTATAGGAAATCGACTGTTTTCCTTTCTTCTTTCCTTGTGCTTTCTCCGATTCATTTGATGTGCGCAACAAATGGGAATGGTGCTGTCTACACTTCTTCTCTTTTTACTTTTGGCTTATTGTAGCACCTGTGGTATAAGATGTCACTCAAACAACTGATCAGAGTAGGCCAATGAACAACCCGGATGTAAGACAATTCCTACTCACATCTCTGTGAAGGAACACTTTGAAAAGCCTGTGGACTCTGAAACGTTGCAAGCTGTATCTGCCTACTCTTTACAGCTGTTACAGTTGATCAAACATGCAATCATGTTATGTTCTCTGGAAGATCTTTCATCTGCACTGCAATTTATTTTTACCATCCAGCTTATTACGCGCGGGAGAAGCTTGCCTGGACAAGTTGGCTTTCGCTTTCTCGCACTCGGGAGCCTTCTCGACAACACAAGCTTCCTGTTTTCTCGACTTGGCGCGGTGAATTACTCTGGTTTTTGTAGTTTTATCGTTTCCTTTACATCGTGTACATTTTTGACACCGAGTTTGCTCTCAGCATCAAGCTATAGTTTCTCTAAAGTAGTGCACCGAAGGGGGTTGTCCTTAACACTTTGACGGCGACGTGAGCCACTGGTGGTACACGGAGGGGATTTTCACAGAAGTCACAAACTCAATTTTCGTAAATACTCAATTAAAGCTAAATGAAGGCACGATGCTGTTAATGTTCCGCTATTTTCAACATTGCTTACTACATGTTACTTTGAATTTGAGTTGAATATTAAACTTCAGGTTTACCTGCCGCGGTCGATCACAGTGTTAAATAATTAATATTGGGGACTGAGCGCTCTCTGTTGAGAGGTACAGTATTTCGCATTTCTCATAAAATAATGTCGTAGTTTTATCTTCACCTGAATGCCTAAATATACCTAGGTGGTATATTTAGGCTAGAAACTGTGATATTTTTGGGTGCACAGCTTTGAGCTTAGTTGAAATTTAAGATATGAAGTTTATCACTTCAGCGTAGGAGATTGAAGCTTCAATCATCCATTAAATAATTGAAAAGTATTCAAAAGTTATTCTCACCTAGGTCTTTTTTGTTTTTGTTAGTGATGCAATTTTTCCTCATTTTCTTTTTGTGAGATGACTAGATGCTAGTCTACAATTTCGCCCATTTTTCAGTTTTCGTTGATATTTAAATTTTTGAGCCTTCAATTGATATCAGTTTTCGTTTTGATTAAATTGGAAAAAGTTGATTTTGTTTCTTTAATGCTGGACCCGTAAATTCTCTCGACTGCAGGCGTGACAATCTGTAGCCTACTTCATTTTATTTTTTCTGGAGCTCAGACCTGTCGATCTTCACCTGTTTGATATCAGTTTTTAAATATTTAGTTTTTTTGGCAAACTATTGCTTAAGCTACTGTTTCATTGAGAATATTTGAAAAACTTGGCGAGCATTTCATTATTCAGTATGTAAAAATTGTTCCTATCTTTCGCACACTGACATAATTATATGATACCTAGTCTGTGTTTGAAAAGGTCTATTGTGGAGTCTAAAATCGTCATCGTGGATAGACGAATTATACTTTGACGTTCATTTAACGCACAAGGTCACTCGCTGTAAACGTCCGACTGTAGCAGATGTCCATGCTCATATTCTTCATATTCTTATGCACTCCAGGACCTACTTCTGCACTGGTGGCTATGTAGGATAACTGCTTTAGAAACTTCTCGCCCGTCTGTCGGCTGAAATGTCACTGAGCTTGTCCAGCTTTAGCTCCCCGGGGTGATGCTTTTTTATGCAATTGGAAAAGTTACTTATGAAATTACGTTTAAAATGTGTATGTATTTTGACGAGAAATTAATTTACAGTGGCTCAATAAAATCTTATGCTCCTAGTCATGAATACGTGTATGAATTAGGCATTAAATACATTTTCTATTAAGAAATTTCATGTATGAACGGTAAGTATTGAATGCGTATGAAAAGGATAAAAAAGTTTGAATTTATACTGAATTTATTAAACTAAATTTACTTTGAAATTTACTAAATTTATTTTTGACCTACGCGAAATCAATTTCAATTTAAGAAAATTAAGAAACGTTGTGGACTGTTTTTTATTCGATGTTGAAAATCTATGAAATTATTTTCTTCAATTCCGTTAGTCGTTCGGCGGTGAAACTCGGAGATATTTTTCGATATTCTTGTTGGTGTTTTATCACGCTCGCCATGATGTATTAAACGAGCGCGACTTTGTTCTGAGCCAGTCTTGGTTTATCGCATTCTTGTACCGCACAGAAAGTCGATCGTGTCTGCTGCATGTTAGATGTTTGAATGTTTTAGACGGCGGAAATCACGACTTCACGTCGTTGCCAAATTCTCGTTTGTTTAGCAGCTAAAAATGCATCGCTAATAAATGATCCATGACACTGCACTTTCAAATAAACGGAAAATTTTCAATTCATCTACTTTGTCCTCGCAATTTTATGTTTCGCTCTCTGTTCAAGTTGCGTTGCGCACGCACAATTCACTCATGTTCCTCCAGTTTATAACGAAATGTAGGCTGACTCGCACGATTTTAATTTCGGACGAGAATCTCGACAACTCCTCTTGCTCAGTGCAGTACGCGGGCTTACGAAGTTGAGGCGTTTTATCACAGAGAAAGTTCTTGTAAGTCAAAAATTTGACAGTCATGATCGCGTCTGTACAGACGCACTGGAATTTCTCGACTTACTAGGGCATCGACTACTGACTCGCAGAGTTCATTCTAACCTGATCAATTTAGGAGACGGTGTGATCTGAATGGTTTTCACTCCTCAATTTTCAGCACCCTCAAAAACTGTTTACAAGTGTGCAAACTTTTAAGTGTGTTAACAAAACATCTTGTATAATTGAATGTACAATTAAATTAATTTATTCACATGTTCAGAGTTGGCTAAGGCGTCTATAGAAGATATCTGGTGCGCTTTAGATAATCACTTTCAGTGTACTTCAAACAAATAACTTCAATATAACCGTGCAAATACGTTGTTTTGAGGTACGTCGTATACGTACAAGGAATTTTTCATATCTGCTTTATACATCTCTGAAGCATTCGATTTATTATTGATTAATGAAATTATCAACCAGGTCGAGCTTACACGACATCTCAAACAAATGAAAAAACTGATTGGGAGCTAGATTAGTCATTAATTAATTGTACCGCAAAATTATTTGCGGTCTGAAATTGGTCGTTCCCTGATACCTAATAACTGATAACCACAAAACAAAATATTCTGAAAATATTCCCTGCTTTGAAACAATTTTAAAGCATTGCAAATTCTCAGAATCTATTTTGTGGTCATCATATAATTATGGACAGGGAGTGATCTCCAAATCTAGTAGGTTGAAATAAGCGTCACGATGCGAATGCGAGCTACCACCAGAACGTGACGTGCTAAACCAAGCTGTTTAGGTTTGTGTTGTGATGGGCGGCAGATTCAGAGGATGTTTTTTTTTAATTTCTAGAAGCTCAAGAGATTGCAGTGAGAAGCTTACGGTTCTGAATGGAATACACGAATCATATAGATCAATACCAAGTTACGAATTTTGGGCTTTGCATCACAGTTTTAATATCGGATTGTCCCATGGCTTGTATCGGTTGAGTGATTTCAGGAGCAGGATTGATGCTAAAAATGTCCTTTTTCGTAAGCAAACATTGGATGTTTGACTTTCTTAAGAAGTTTCATGTACTTTATTGGTCCGTAGTCTTAAGAGTCTGTTTATTTGTTTATGGGAATTTCTATCATATAATACGCGCTATTTTTGAAGGGTGTTAACGCATCTAATAGCGGGATTGTTGTCAGATTTTGTATTATTCACCTGGGAACTTATTTTGGAATAATATTTTACATGTCTATTGATACCAATGAAACACGATTACCGTAAGGAATCTCTGTGTACTGAAATAGTACAATTCTGCCAAAGTTATATGACCGAAATAAAAAAAGATTGTATCTCCGTTGCATTAGAGTTTTCATATATAGTTGTGTAGATTTACTGTGATGAAGAATTTAATCCAAATAATTTTATTTAAAATTTGATGAAATTAGAGGAATCTACTTGACTTCTTGATTTTTTCAATAAATCGACAGCCGCGTGCGTACTGTTTTAATGTATTATAAGTGGTAAATTATCAGAGCGGATCAACCAACGTTAGACCCAAGGATGGCGATCGTTTTCCAAGCCATCGGCATTCGTGCCTTTACATAGCAATTTTTCGGTTGCGAGCTGGCAGCAGCTTGCAAATTTCTATCATGAAAAAATTTTGCATTGCAGTCGTTTCGTTTGATAGTGATAGTTTCCGAGCATGTGACATGGCTTCCACTCAACACTGCCACGGATCTATCACACACCGAATGTAAACAGACCAGTTGTTGGAAACAGTTCCAGATTATATCAGAGAGCGATTGAACGTTTTTCTTTTATCGCAGGATGCAAGCAAGTTACGTTTGTGGATCGTATCTTTCTAGGAAGTTTCTCTCATGAACGCATGACTGCTCGCAGTCTCTGGCATGGTTGTCCAAGTTCATTCATGCAGTCTATTCGTGGTTCAAGCACTTGGGTCCAGAGCTTTAGAACTATAGAAGCAGATAATCATAGAGGAAACTTCTTGCAAAAGGGAATGGAACCTATCTATCTCTTTCTCATGAATTTTGCATTGGATTTAGCAGTTACGAATGCTGCAAAATATGTACGCTGCCGTGAACCTATACGGAAATTCGAACAGATGTCTTATGCTGATTTCCACGTGTTATTTTGACGTACGATTGGTTTACGTTTGTTTTATCAGTGCTCTCGTTTTGTCTAATGCCGGTAACGTTGGTTGGATTTCTGTGCGAGTGTGCGTGACTATCGAATGTAATGATTCCTTAGGAGTGCAAGTCAAAAGCAAAGATCATTCTACCTCTGAGTACACTTGCACTATCGCGTTGTTGATCTTGGTGAGTGCGTGCTTTTGTAGGCTCCTGAATTGATAACCGTGTTCGTTTGTTTGCTTTTGGGTTCTAATTTGCGGATTGAATATGGCTGTTACACGAGAGTCAGAAAAGGCCGAAACTTCATACGCTGGAAACTAATTATAAGGGGTTTTCTAGATATTTACTATGACGGTGTTTGTTGCCTGCGGCTGTATTTGCGACGTACGATACGCGCTATATTTTTGTACTTAATAGTTTTTATGTTTGCTAGTGTCACTTTTGAGTTGCCGTGTAATCTGTTCGAATTCGCGACGATTCTTCTTCGGGTGGCAAACTTTCTGAATTATAGGCACCTTGTATTTCATTGTGCACCTTGTATTTCATTGTGCACCTTGTATTTCATTGTGCACCTTGTATTTCATTGTGCACCTTGTATTTCATTGTGCACCTTGTGCACCTTGTAAGTGCGGGATTAAGATCGCTTCTCGCCAACTTTGCGCGGTGGAATTGCAGAACTGCACGCGCAATTAAGATATTTTTTGGAAGCGCGATGTAAAAATCGTCAAAAATTTTGTAAAGCCTTGGTCAAGAGTTAATGAACTTCTTCGCTAACGAGACATTATTCAGTGGATTATATTTTTGATGCCCCTCGTGGAGGTAAAAGTATTGCATCTATAAGAATTAGCGCTCGAGATTTGGGGCTCTGGGTTGAAGATTAACTAGGTCATTTTTTTATAAAAGAATAGTTTTTTTCTTTTGCTATTGAAATGTGAGGCCCCGATTTTAAAGCTATGTAGGTCTTCCTTTCGCTGAAAGATTTTTTTAGGACAGAACATATTTTTCAGTTCAATGCAGTCTTTTCTATTTAGCTCTTATGACTTTCTTCTTAAATTTTCATTTAGTTTCGTATACTTCTTTCAATTTTGCCGTTCTTATATATGTGTAGGGAATACTGTGTGAAAACACACTCGCACATGGATTCCTCGTTCCTTTTATTCCCAATTAAATGATGCCTATTTTTTTTTCGTGGAAACACTTTTCTTGGGGCGAGGGAGGCTTAATCTAACTTAAAATGAAATCTATGTTTTTTGATTTCGCGTTGCAAATAAACTGTTATTGGCATTTGTTGTATTACCCTCAGCGGATGGTTTCGTGCTACCGTTGGTCACGCTATACCATTGCGCTCTAATTCCATCCGAGTGAGAATTATTCATGGGGAGTGCTCAAACAGATTTCATGAGGTAGAAACAGGGCCCCAATTCAAGGTTAGATTTGCTGTAATAATATTTATCATCATCAATCAGTGCCTGAATTTTTAGTAGGAACTAACTCACACTTGGTTCCATACATAATTGAAACCATTCGTATGGCTGTAGGCATGTATGAGCCCGTGAATTATTCAGGGAAAGTGCGGCTTGCTTTCTTTAGTAGTAAATCTTTCTTGCGTGTGCGTACCACCTAAATCTATCCTGTCAAACATTTCGTCTCTATAGATTGAGTTAACACGTTAGTTGCGATGGGTTAAACCGAAGTTCAATATTCAACTTGAATTTAAAGTCAAAAGTGATAAGCAAATTTGTAAATATCAAACATTAACTGGGCCTGTTAAATACCACTAATTTAGAAAGGTTGTTAGAATTTTTCAAAACGACCCATCGATGGGTCGTTTCGCAGCAGGAAAAACCTAAGCACGACCCACCGGTGGGTCGTGTCGCAGTCAACGTGTTAATTCAGCAATGAATTCAGTCAAATAGTTTCATAAACTGCTGTCGAAAATTTTCAGATCAATATAAATTTGGGACAAAATTTATTCATCAACTAGTACAGCGTTCCGTCAAAATTGATCGCAGTCAATAATGTTCGGTAAATAACATAGTAACTCATTTGATTAGATTTTTTGTATAACATGGAATTACTCTGTGATCATTTGAACGATTGAAAGTATCTGCTCAGCGTTTCTGTGGTACAGGCTTCGCTATCTCTCGAATTTTATCCCCATTCTTTTTTTGGGCGCAAACAAGAAATAATATATATGCTTTAAGTTTCTGGTTTGAATATTATACTTCTACCGGTGAGGTAGTGAAACCTGAATCGCTGATACGTTCATCAAGTAATTTGGGCACTTACATGGTCACAAATAAAAAAGTATAAATTGGCAAATACACGACACAAAAGTTATAATGGATGAATATTTTCTAGATGGCCCACACATCTACATGACATCGTATTTGCATCTGATCAAAAAAGTTGTTCGACGCATGGCAAGACTTCTGTGGGGCGAAGCTTCAATCTACGTTTTACAAATACTAGAAATAAACATGGTTTACGAATCCATGCTACTTTGACGAGTGTTGGTGCAGCGGCAGCTCACGACTCGGAAGAAAGCGAGGAAAGTGCTGGTTACTGCCCGGGGTCCAGCGTGCGTGAAGAGGGAGTGTGGAGGGGCGGTGTGGTAACTTACCTGAAAGTCGAGTTTCTGTCTTGTGGGACGTTTCGAGGAACGTTCCAAATGTTCTACATTTCTGATGGAAATCTAATGACCGCGTAAGAACAACGGTTGAAGTGAGTTCTGTTTTCGGGTTTTGGTCGTGCGTTTGTAATTCTAACAAGACAACACCTTGATTGTAGGCGCAGCTTGCATAAATTTCATCAAATTGCAAATGTTGAAGGATAATATTAGAGGAATTGCGATAAAATACATTTGCTATTCCTAAATTTCCCTGCTCACGACTCAGTTTCGCGTGACTCAAGTTCATCGAGCTTAGTCATGGTGGTGTCTTACTCTTATTGATGCGCGTGTAAACTGCAGGCGTGCTGGACATCTGCGTCAGGTGAGCCCTCGGTGAGACCCGGCTGTCAGTTATGACGGAAAGTTGAAGATTTCAAAGTCATTTGTTACGTGAGTGCAATTAAAAACCAGCTACATGAAAATAAAATAAGGTTTAAATCTTCGTTCATTGAGTGAGAATGAAAAATAAAGTGAGTAAATGTTAACTAAACAAATGTGCATAGTGTGCGCCTCAAAATGTACTGCGTCTAGGTATACAGGCTACAGTCATACCTGTTTGAGAAATCGTCGTGCACTTTCGAAGCCTGAGGCCTTTGTTTCCAAATTTGATTGAGTGGGTTGTAAATGCTACATTAGAACAGGCGTTATTGGCGTTACGTATTGCGTTTACAACGCTTTAATTAAGTATAACTACCTAATAGGGAGTTAATTCTTCCATTAATAACGCAAAATTATTCATAGAATTCGGAAGAAATTCTCGTCTTAATATTCTGTAAATATCGATGCTTACAGAGCTTAAATTGTACCTAGATTAAAGCAGCGTAGCTTACGAAGTCACATCATTGATAGTAGTCACCGGAGTGTGGCTTGTTGATACAGTGACGTGGTGTGTTGAGAGAGCCTGAGGCATTTCGTTCTATAAATTATTTTCGTTTTCGATTCATAAGTATCACCACGCCTTACTTGTTCTCAACACGCATTGTTCTTGAGTGGCTGATACAATTTGTTTTCAGCACCGCAATTGTGGTCAAGTAATTTCTTTCGGAGAAAGTTGAAGTTATTTTCGGTTGGAAAGGAAATGAGGGGCTACGGGCCGACCATAACTGAGGCGTACGGCTGCCAACCCCTCGAACTTTCGCCAGCCTTGGGCCATCAGGGAATGACGCGCCTAATTTCGAACGCTTTTCTATTTTGTATAAGGTGCTGCTGGGGCATCGAGGTTTGAGCTCCTTTACTCTTCCGTTTCAGGAATAAAACGTTGGAGTGGGAAGGTGTTTAGTTTGATGTGCCCACGAGTCTGAAGTTCAAAATAACTGGCTTGCTTGCAACCCTTTCGTCAAGATGAAACTCAGTCATCTCTTGGAGACCGTGCAATGAGAGCAGACCATCCGTTATGCCTAACTGCGCGTTGATGGATCTCCAAGTGTTTGCAAATATGCTCGCCTGCTCCTCTTCTCTATCGTAACTATGTGTGAGGGCCCGAGCTGAGAGTTAGGTAGGCCTTCATTTTGTTGAAATAAAATATGTTTTGCTATGTTAAGGACCACCTTTTTCGGTTCACTACTGTCCTGTTTTTCAGCATCTACTACTTTCTTCTTCAACTTTTATCTTCTTTCATGAACTTCCTTCCCAACTTACTGTTTCTATGCCCCTTCTGCATAGATTCCACATTCCCTAATATCCATACAAAATGGTGCCTTCCTCCTTCCTCTCTTCGATACGCTCTTTTTTTTTGTAGCGGTTAGGGAGGCTTAAACTAACCAATAATCTAATCTTCATTTTGTTGAAATAAAATGTTCTCTGTTGTGTTAAGGACAACCTTTTTTTTGGTTCACTGCTGTCCTGTTTTTCAGCACCTACTACTTTCTTTTTCAATTTTTATCTTGTTTCAAAAACTTCTTTCTCAACTTACTGTTTCTATGCCCCTTCTGCATAGATTCCGCGTTCCCTTACCTCCATACTAAATGGTGCCTTCCTCCTTCTTCTCCTCAGAACGCTTTTTTTTAGCGGTTAGGGAGGCTTAAACTAACATCTAATCTAATCGTCAACGGTACTCAGAAACGAAATCAAAAGACGATCCTCCTTGAACAATGAGATAAAATCTAAATTATGAATGCATTAAATTAATACTCGTTGATTAAAGTCCTTGTTATTCAGGCAAATAAACGTGTTCATGACTCACAAAGACTAAAAAAAATCGTCAATACAAATATTCACTTGAACATACATGAATTTCATCATGCATTATAATTATCAAAGAGCTGTGTTGTGAAAAAAAGCTTCACCAAAATGAGCAAAATTTAATGTGCATAAGATAGTGCCGTCTAGACGAATACATTGTATGGAAATGAATACATTATATTACCATTGAATTTTGTTTACTGTCTATACTAGTAAATTCGGCGAGTTTTTGTTGTCTATGGAGCTCTTCTCAGCAATAGCGGATAGACTCAACGAGGAAGATAATTTTTTTTCAAACTTCACTGCTGCCCATTGTTTCTTTTATAAGAGAATTGATTCTTTCAATGGTTTTAGCCAAAGGAGCAATGATTCGAAATGTAGAGTTAGCAAAATCTATAGCGTACGATCGAAAAATGACAATTTTTTGGTACCTACATGGCTCATTTTGTTTTATTACATGGCTTGGAGTAAACCAATATCGTAGGTTACTGTAAAAAATGTACTATTTTCAGCGGAACTCGTGTTTCCATCAGTTACAGCTTATCAGGTATTGGATTTATAAAGTAAATTTTTAACTCGTGAGAAAAAAAATCCATTCGCATACACTCCGGTTTTCGTGTTGCTATAATATGAGGGACATTTTACTCTAACTCAACCCAAAACGTTTCGACTTAGTCTGTGATGACGTTTCGCCTAGCATAGACTTCAGTGGTTCGAAACTACGACATTCCTTAGTATGAAAGAATATCAACGATGCTCGATGCATTCTTAGTGAACAACATAGCTCTGTGAATTTCATTTATTAAGCGAAAGGCAATTTTACTTTCTTCATTGGTCAAATAAGCTCGTGCTCCTCAAAGGCTGTGGAATGCAGTAACCCAACCACATGTCTGTGTTTGTGCTGCAAGTGAATGTCGATCTTGTTGGCTATCATAGCACTTCAGACGATGAAAAATTCATCTTGAGTCCTTAGAGACAGTCTGGCAAGAATTCCTAACGGTGAGAGACGCTGAATTTTGCGCCTGTGGTGACCGCAGCAGACGGAGGGCTGTTTAGGCAACAAGACGAGCGCTGGTAGGCTTTCTCTTACTTACGATCCAACTCCACTTTCGTTTTCGCCTATCTCGAGACGCGGCGCGTAACTCTTTCTGCTGACTCAAGAGTCGTGTAATCATTCACGTGCGGGCCTGCGCTGAGACTGGAAAGACGCAATATGAGCATTAGTCTACGTACAGTTTCACGAGTGACCGCTGTAACACCTCCATGTTGGTCACTATGGTCCCATTATTTATTGTAAATAGAAGTCGTGTTTCAAAACCGATCAAGCGTGTGATTGGGACCTGGTAACGCAGAACTCGAGCTACTATTCTGGTGTAGTCTGCCTATTCCGCTTTAAGACGCTATTTATTTCTATTGTGCTCGGTCACGAGTGCTCAATCAATGCTGTGCGTTCAACTTTCCTTAGGCTGGCGATATATGGAAAGCAATAATCCCTGGTATTCGCTTTCACACTCTTTACGCTTCAGGATTTCAAGGGTCTTTAAGTTGTTGAAGTTCTAATGAATTGGTGGACGCTTGAATCATCTACTTCTAGAGTAATTTAGAACCACTGAATGTGCGAAGTCATGCCTTGACACACCGAGTGTAACTTTAAAAAATACAGAATGAGTCTCGGAAGGCCTTCTAATACTTATTTGCATGAGGCATTTGCTTACCGGAGTGGTATTTTTTGGTAAAGAAAATGTGAGGTGAGGAAAGTTTTCATTTGATTAGGTGTGTTGTATTTTGTATTTGATAGATTTCTCTGTCAACATGGAAGTCAGTTGCTCATTAGTTGTGAACCGGTGGGGAATGATCATATTTTTCCAGCTATAAAGAAAAGCTGAATAGTTTATGCGAATGTGGTATTTTATAGTCAAGTCTTGAACACCTTTTATAACTATGTAAAGTTGTTTTAACATCTATTTCTTATTTCGATACCTGTCATTAATTGATATTATTAGTAGAAATTCAGCTAGTCAAAGGCCATACAAAATTTTCGCGCTGCAACTCAATGAAAGTAAATAAAATTCATACATGAATTTACACGTGCTTACAGATCATACAATATTCTAGATCTTACAGCCATAGTGTGACAGTAAGATCTAGAATAGTGTATATAATTGTGTTCTACATCAAGCCGTTTTTCCTTATTCCCATATTATAGAATAATATGTATGGTTGGAGTAAAATAACTAAGCATTTCGCAGAAAATCCATTGCTTTCCTATCTACGTTGTTTTTCAAAATTTTACAATAATGAACGGAAGTTCGTCGACTAGCACTTTTACCGCCAATTTCGTCCGTCCTTTAATGACTTCAAGTTCATGGAAAGAAAGCAACTTTCTTTTACATGAACTATGTTGCACCCTATATGCATTGGTCCAGAACCCCGGGCCGAAGTGCGCAGAATGGATCTAGGCACGATATGATAAACATAATTATTACTTTCATAGTACGGAATGATTGAATTCGTATTTGCATTCATTTCAAGCACTGAACTTCAGTGCTTGAATTTTTACAATTTTTTCCCGTTAGAGGATTCTTCTTGTGCAGATAAACTATTCTCTTCGGAGTCACAGTCGCTTGACATGTGTGCTGACCGGACTAGGGCTGGTGTTGTTCTCCCTCTGAGCACACATCTGTTGTCCCTCTGTTCTCTTTCTGTTGTTCTCCCACTGTTGTTCTCCTTCTTTCTTAGCTTACTGTTTCTATGCACCTTGTGCATCGATTCCGCTTTCCCTCAACTATATACTAAATGGTGCCTTCATCCTTCCTCTCGTGGAACATCTTTGTCGTGGTAAAGGGAGGCTAAAACTTTCTTATATAATGATAATAATAATGATAATAATAATAATAATAATAATAATAATAATAATAATATGATATGCACTGAAAAAATTTAGTAATGGTCTCCATAATTTCCGTCAACTCGAAAAACAGAACACGGCTTCGTAAAAAACGAAATGGCTACTTATCTTTCTTGCAATCTTGCTGCAAATATTACTCTTCCTTTAATTTTTTTACTTGAACTGTGTTCTTCTTTTACAGGAGGACTAGCTTTTGAATGAGTTGAGCGTCGAACTACTCGAAAAATGTCGAACTTCAGCGGATCAGCCTGGACAAGAATGATCTCCATATTCCTACTCTCAGTATCACTATTCACATGCTACGCGTTAGACACAGCAGTAGACTACTCATCGACAGACTATGACATCACGTTCGACCATGGCACCTCGCTGGACCATCCCAGACGGTACGATGCCGACCACTATTCGGAATTTCAGGACTCTCCTCAGTACCCATCAGGCGAATACGATGAATCTGTCCGGTCTTGCCAGTGTGCCATGTTCCTGGTGACTAATTCTGACTGGCTGCCAGAACATGAGGTTTTTGCGACTGGTGAACAGTACCCCGTGAATTGTTCTGTGCCGACCCAAGCTGAACAGGAATGTCGGCAGGCCTGCGAGGATGAGGTGAGATCATCTGGGGAATTTACCAGTAATTTAAGTGTTTCAAGACGCTATTTTACATTCCTTCCATTACGTCTGAGCTCATGTCTGCTCGTTTCTGATGATTGAATAGTTTTAGATTAGGTATCTTTTCACCACAAAAGTTTTCCCAGCATGTTGCTAGTTATCATTTGAGTTTTCATGTCTACTCGACAATCCAGTTACTAATTTATTTCACATTTTTGTGAACAGAGTACAAATTATCTCTCGAAAACATTGCATATTTTATTAATGATAAAGAATTTACTCGATGCAGAGTGATAAGATACCACATCGGTGAAGTGAACCACTCTTTTATACAGTCACGATTTTGAAAGTGTCATTTTATTCTTATTTTAACGCAGCAATTCCCAAATTAATAACAACTCCACAGATTTCCCATCATTTGTGCACCACGAGTTCTCATTTTTAGTACCTTTGTTATTGACTTCCATAATCAACAGAAAGGAAGGCGTAAAATTCCAGCTGGATTTATCTAAATGAGAATGTTGTTTTCCAGAACTCGAGCGTATCGCGGGTGTTCAGGTTACACCCAGAGGCACTGCACGAGTACCCGCCCTCACCCCACACCCCTTGTGCTGTGCTCCCCGCCGCCACCGCAACATTCTACAGCGCCTGCGGGTCGTCTTGGACACCTCTCCCGCTGCCTACTTACTCCCATGTCTGCTGCCACCCGCACACCCTCACGCCCGTGTGGTAGGTGGTAGTGAGGTGTCGGTATTGATGTTATCCGTGACCTGTATTGATGTTCCCCGTGACCTGAGTTGATGTTCCCCGTGACCTGTGTTGATGTTCCCCGTGACCTGAGTTGATGTTCCCCGTGACCTGAGTTGATGCTCCCCGTGACCTGAGTTGATGCTCCCCGTGACCTGAGTTGATGCTCCCCGTGACCTGAGTTGATGCTCCCCGTGACCTGAGTTGATGCTCCCCGTGACCTGAGTTGATGCTCCCCGTGACCTGAGTTGATGTTCCCCGTGACCTGAGTTGATGCTCCCCGTGACCTGAGTAGATGTTGCCCGTGACCTGAGTAGATGTTGCTCGTGACCTGAGTAGATGTTGCCCGTGACCTGAGTTGATGTTGCCCGTGACCTGAGTTGATGTTGCCCGTGACCTGAGTTGATGCTCCCCGTGACCTGAGTTGATGTTCCCCGTGACCTGAGTTGATGTTCCCCGTGACCTGAGTTGATGTTGCCCGCGACCTGAGTAGATGTTGCTCGTGACCTGAGTAGATGTTGCCCGTGACCTGAGTTGATGTTGCCCGTGACCTGAGTTGATGTTGCCCGTGACCTGAGTTGATGTTGCCCGTGACCTGAGTTGATGTTGCCCGTGACCTGAGTTGATGTTGCCCGTGACCTGAGTTGATGTTGCCCGTGACCTGAGTTGATGTTGCCCGTGACCTGAGTTGATGTTGCCCGTGACCTGAGTTGATGTTGCCCGTGACCTGAGTTGATGTTGCCCGTGACCTGAGTTGATGTTGCCCGTGACCTGAGTTGATGTTGCCCGTGACCTGAGTTGATGTTGCCCGTGACCTGAGTTGATGTTGCCCGTGACCTGAGTTGATGTTGCCCGTGACCTGAGTTGATGTTGCCCGTGACCTGAGTTGATGTTGCCCGTGACCTGAGTTGATGTTGCCCGTGACCTGAGTTGATGTTGCCCGTGACCTGAGTTGATGTTGCCCGTGACCTGAGTTGATGTTGCCCGTGACCTGAGTTGATGTTGCCCGTGACCTGAGTTGATGTTGCCCGTGACCTGAGTTGATGTTGCCCGTGACCTGAGTTGATGTTGCCCGTGACCTGAGTTGATGTTGCCCGTGACCTGAGTTGATGTTGCCCGTGACCTGAGTTGATGTTGCCCGTGACCTGAGTTGATGTTGCCCGTGACCTGAGTTGATGTTGCCCGTGACCTGAGTTGATGTTGCCCGTGACCTGAGTTGATGTTGCCCGTGACCTGAGTTGATGTTGCCCGTGACCTGAGTTGATGTTGCCCGTGACCTGAGTTGATGTTGCCCGTGACCTGAGTTGATGTTGCCCGTGACCTGAGTTGATGTTGCCCGTGACCTGAGTTGATGTTGCCCGTGACCTGAGTTGATGTTGCCCGTGACCTGAGTTGATGTTGCCCGTGACCTGAGTTGATGTTGCCCGTGACCTGAGTTGATGTTGCCCGTGACCTGAGTTGATGTTGCCCGTGACCTGAGTTGATGTTGCCCGTGACCTGAGTTGATGTTGCCCGTGACCTGAGTTGATGTTGCCCGTGACCTGAGTTGATGTTGCCCGTGACCTGAGTTGATGTTGCCCGTGACCTGAGTTGATGTTGCCCGTGACCTGAGTTGATGTTGCCCGTGACCTGAGTTGATGTTGCCCGTGACCTGAGTTGATGTTGCCCGTGACCTGAGTTGATGTTGCCCGTGACCTGAGTTGATGTTGCCCGTGACCTGAGTTGATGTTGCCCGTGACCTGAGTTGATGTTGCCCGTGACCTGAGTTGATGTTGCCCGTGACCTGAGTTGATGTTGCCCGTGACCTGAGTTGATGTTGCCCGTGACCTGAGTTGATGTTGCCCGTGACCTGAGTTAATTTTCCCCTTACCTGAGTTGATGTTGCCCGTGACCTGAGTTGATGTTGCCCGTGATCTGAGTTGATGTTGCCCGTGACCTGAGTTGATGTTGCCCGTGACCTGTGTTGATGTTGCCCGTGACCTGTGTTGATGTTGCTCGTGACCTGTGTTGATGTTGCTCGTGACCTGTGTTGATGTTGCTCGTGACCTGTGTTGATGTTCCTCGATGAACTTTTTCAAAGTTATGTTGAGTGTAACGCTCATAAAAAGTGTATTTTTATAGCTTGCGCTTCATTTCGGTGCACTTCCCATGCTTCTCTCGAATTTTGTCCCCTCAGGGTGATACAGCTATTGTATCTATATAAATTAGCACTCACTGGGGTTAAATGTGAGGGCACGAACTCATAGTTAGGTTGGCCTTCTCTTGTTGAAATAATTTTTTTTACTTGTTGCTATGGACAATTTTTTCTCGGTTCAATGTTCCATTCATCAGCACCTGATCCTTTTTTCTTAAATTTTCATCCATTTTATAAAATTCTTTTCTACATTACTGTTCTTTTACGCTGAGGGTCTCGAGTAGGAGTTGTACATATATCAATCAGTTGTACATATATCATATATCAATATCGAGAGCTCAAAGTCTAGTCACCCCCAGAGTTGATGTTGCCCGTGACCTGAGTTGATGTTGCCCGTGACCTGAGTTGATGTTGCCCGTGACCTGAGTAAAAATGGGAATAAAAATATCTGTCAGGACAGTGCGCCTGCTTTCACTGTGCCAAAACATTGCTTTCGTTGTGCTGCGGTCACCTTTTAGGGTGATCGCTAGCGCAGTCGATAGCGTGTTGGCGCGGTGATCTCTAGTCCTGAGTTCTAGTCCACGAACTCCTCGTACATATATCAATATATAGGAGTTTTACATATATAGCAGTTGTACATATATCAATCAGTAGGAATTGTACATATATTCCTCGTTCCCTCAACTCCATACTAAATGCTGCTTTCTTCTTTTCTCTTTTCAAGCCCCTTTGTTGTGGTTAGGGAATCTGAAACTAACTTATGTAGTGCAATTTGATTACAATATCAACTGTCAATAGCTTGCCTTTCAGTTATGCAAGTTTCAGGAATCGTTTCGTATAGTTTTTGATATTTGATTGTTTGTGCTGCGGGAAGTTCCCTTTTTTTATGGTTATACGTACTAATTCCTTAAGGTTTTCTTAGAGTGCGAATTATAATTCAATCCATCAATATCATTTAGGTTAAAAATCATCGACGGTTTTGGCAAAGCTATGGCTTCGTTTGTCTGAACCCATGCTGCCACTAATACAATCGAATGTTTATAATACTGCAAGGTGTATCACCGGCTTGAATCAAGCCATTTTACTGAAGACTTCAGCTTTCCATCTAAAGTCTTGGTATTAACATCACATTTCCAGATTCCTTTACTCGGGACTGCTACTTAAAAAGAAAGCACCTCTGAAAACAAAAATAGATTCATTGCCATGCTTAGCTGTAGATACAGTGGATTTTAGGAGGAAAATCACCTGTCCTTCTCCAAATCTTCTTTATTATTGTATCCGAAGAGCTCATTCCAATAAACCTGTAAAAAACGTTAGAAGTTTACCCACGCCGGACTTAGAAATAAGTAAATTTATTGAATATTGAAGGATATAACAATAAATTCGCTGCTAACTGGTTATTGCTTATATTTCAGGAGTCATGCTTATTTGAATAAAACTGTTACGGTATTCGTTCCCTCAGGTGCGACGCTATCCCCGATGAATTCTTCTCTCAGTCGGAACTGCTAAGTCAAGACTTGGGCGTCGAAGACAGGGGATTAGACCTCGAGAAGAACCCAAATGATATCGAGAACAATGAAATTGAAGGCTCCACCAAGCCCGATGATGTGGCCGACGACGTGAGTGTTTGCTGAAGCGCTTTATTTATTTAGTTTTTATTTATCGTGCTCTTCTGTACAGTATCTGACTGCATGTGCCATCTGTTGCTTCTATGTTGAGCTGGTTCCTGTGTTGTTCCATTTGTCTCCATTTACCGTGCTCTTATGTGCAGTATATATCCCATCTGTTGCTTCTGGGTTGAACAAATTTCAGTTTTCTTGTTTTTTTCTAGTTCTGTCTCGTCTCGTGTAGTCTGTCTCAGAAATATATTGATATGTTGTACATAGCAACTATAATTCGATTAAAAATCATTTTTAAAAAGTTTGCGTAGAACTCGCTTAGTATTGTTTTAGAAGCAAAAACAAGACCATAAGTGATAATTTACAGGGATAACAATGAAAGTTGTAAGTATTTATGAAGACGAGAAATGCATAGAAATATGGGAGAGATGACAAAAATTAACTGTTCAAATTTGTAACCTCTTCCTTTGAAAAATGCTCTACTGAATCCTGTCTCTATCTTGAGGTTTAGGATTGCCACTCGACATCATCTAACCAATGATTGATACCTATTCAAAATTACTTCCTGAAAAGAGAAAAATTAAGAAACTCTTGGATGCATATGGGTGAATTTTTGTCTCAAGAATTTCAAGTGCCTGCTTTTTCGGATATTTTTAGCTTTTGTCCTCTTCGTTTGTTGCGTTTTTGCTGCCGAACTCGTGAACTGAAGTGAAAATGCTTTTAAGTGAACACTGAAGACAAATTTATAACAATGTTCATAACCATGGTAAGAATGAGGCTTGGCTTGCTGAGCAGATTCTGGGTGGCGACGTTGAGAACCAAACTTGGATGAAGACCATCCTCAACTACTTCGGTTACAACAGCCTCGCAGAGATGGTGAAGGGATTTGATATATTCTCCCTGCCCCAGAGATTCCGTCACGCCGTCAGGGTAAGGAAATTCTGTTACAATAGCCTCGCAGAGATGGTGAAGGGATTTGATATATTCTCCCTGCCCCAGAGATTCTGTCACGCCGTCAGGGTAAGGAAATTTACTCGTAAGTTGCATTGTTCTCGAAAAAACTGAAAAGATGCTCGTTTATTAGCAAATTGGCGCTCCACACGGGATACGTGAAATGCTTTGGCTTCCTTCAAGAAAGACTGCATGTTACGTTTATAATGAATTGAAACTATATATGATGTGGAAATATGTATGTTGAACCGCTCGAGAAAAATTGACGAATTTTCCAAATCAGGTAAACAAGCAAACCCTCTTAATGGAAACTTACACTTTGTGCGCACGAGGAACGGCTTCAAAGATGGGACTAGATCAGACTCCTAAGTGCTCTATGCTTATGTGTTTGTGTGACAATTTTTTTGATTGAGTTCTACGTTTGATTTATTTCTTACTGAAATTCGAAGCAAGTGATAAAAAGCCATGCTCGTGAACTTTCGTTTACATTGAAGATGAACGAACCCAAAGTCTAATCGTAGGAACCCATAGTCTAATCGTATTAACCTAGCACATGTAGAGTGGAGAGAGTTACGAGCTTCCATCATTTGAAAAAGTTTTCTTTTTTGTATTTGTCTATGGGAATGCTATCAAAGTTTACTGTGGTATAATTTTTTTGGCGGAAGTTGAATATTCCAAATCGTAAGTCGAAACAACCTCAAAATACGGAAATTACTTGAAACTTTGGAGAAAGCAATGATAATACCTAAATTTGCAGGTATATCGTGATGAGGTGGGCATGGGCCAGTGCTACATGGAGTATACGACGTACTCCATCTTCACTAAAGGCGAGAACCCCTTCGAAGCGTTCGTACGGTCTAAGCGCTCGCTCGCTGACGTAGAAACTCCAGGGCACGCTGGAAGAGCTGGGCGAGAAGTCGATGTTGTCCACAGTCGAGATGAAGAATACAGGAACCATAAGTATTCAAGCGGGGAATCAAAGCAAGCACAGATTGAAACTATAAAGGTGAGTTGGTTTTGCTCCGTGTTTAAATAGCGTCCCCATCAATTAGTTATGCGATATTTAGTTTTTCAGAGTCTCGTTTGAGAAATCAATGAGTAAGCGTGAAGGAATGTAGGACGATTTGATTTATATTTTTACTGAAATGTTGTGATTTTTACGCAAATATTTTTTACCATTCATCTATTTTATGGGTTGATGATTTTGTTTGAATGCTAATTATTCTGTGGTTGTAAATAAGCCTAATGGGGGAACTTACACCTAACGATCTCTAGTTTTTAATATTCACTAGATTTACCGCATGCGTATTATTTTTGTTTTATTAAAATTAACACGTGAACTTGACATGCAAATTTATCGTAGGTTTCTTCTTGAAATTAACATTCAAAGTTTTTGTTGTTGCACTTATTAGATGGAAGATAAAATTAATTAGGCAATGCACTTAGTTTTATTAACATTGTCGAGAATTCCCACTTTTTTCCTGTCGCATGGCACTAACTTACCGGAACCATCGCTTTACAAAATTTAAAGATTTAGCTATAAATGATTTTATTCCGTTTTCGATCCCACTCGTGCATGACGGTTGAGAATTAAATCAACTGCTCCATTCGCTTCTGTACAATGCTGTAATGAACAAAGCTTCTTATTTCGTAATGTTTCCCTAACAAACACTTATATTAACATTCCTCCAAGTTTCACAAAACCATAAGTAGCTCTCTCAGCTTTGTAAATTTAGCGGACATTTCTGATCAGGTAAATCATAGATTTATTGAGTTTATCTAACGAAATAAAACCACCGCACACTCTCACAGCGTTCTAACACCGCAACTCTCACAGCGCTCTAAATCTTTTTCTCTTTTCGATGTTAAAGTAAACCATTTTTTCATCTTTAAAACACAAATAGACTTTCATTTATGGATCTTAAGCTAAAACTAGAAGCGCTCACCAATTGCTTGCTATATTAATTACAATATTAACCTAGTCAGACGTCGAATGTAGATTTAAATTAATCAAATTAATGAGACAAATTAATCAAATTAATGAGACAAATTAATCAAATTAATGAGACAAATTAATCAAATTAATGAGACAAATTAATCAAATTAATGAGACAAATTAATCACATGAGCTATTCTGTTAGTATCAATACCGTCTAATGAGCAAAATTATATTCAATTATCAGAAGAAAATTTTTATTTGTTTTCATGAAAATCACTGTACTCTCATTTTTAGGTACGGGTAAAGTAATTTTACTTCATACTTCATACTTTGCTTTGATCTTCAATTTATTTTCAATGACAAATTTGCTCGTCTAGGTGAGACTCAAGTTTTTGTGGAATGTAATACGCAAACAAAACTGGCACCTGTTAATAAACGAGTAATATTCAACGCGATACGTTAAGATTTGAAGGAAATTATCTATTAACTATTTCAATAGGATATATGCTTCTTATTTCACTGCAAATGGTTGTTATTTGCAAGGGTTCATGTGGTTCATGTCAATTTAAAAAAAAAAAACGGACAATGAGAAACTTACAAGTACTTTATACCTTCTTATTAAACCTAATTGTGTAAAATCGTCTCATGTTAAAATTTAGGTAAGTAAAAAAAAGACCCATTCAATGACTGCAACTAGTAATTTTGCCGTTGAAGTGTTCTATTCACAGAACCTTTATATTACCTACGATACAGAATTCGCTCAACTTGAAATGACATCATCATTTAACCATCATATTAAGAGTCTTTATTTGTACATTCACTAAGTAAGCCTTCTCTTTGAGAAATGTTGAGCCATCTTGGGATAGCCGATAATTTCGTCTGCACTACTTTTTCTCTTTTTATATAAGCTTTAAACGGTTTTGGTATCTGTAGTTTCAGACTTTTGTTTTTTGCTTCTAAATCCGTGGAAAATAAGCAGGGGCTTAGAATCAACTGCTGTTAAGATAATTCGTTTCCAACCTCTTCGTTGTCAATTGGCATTGCTCATTTTATTCAAAATATGTTCTCAATAAGTGAAGCGTCCAGTGATTTACATTGAGGTAGCCATGTTCAATTTGTCGAAAATTACAAAGTTAATCTTTAAAATCGACAAAAAAAGATCCATTTACTCTAATTCATTCTTGAATATCTTGTTCTCTCTGTCCAGTCTTTGGTCGGGAGTCTAGTGAACATGTTAGATCAATCGGAGAGCACGAAGCGCTATGCGGTGGTCATTAGACAACTGCTGCCAGTTGTCACAAGGGTGTACGCCGCGGAGGATCCTCAGCAAGCTGTGCATACGCTGGTGTCATCAGTTCTTGGACCCTACCTTGAGAAGGCGAGATTGGGAGCTTTTGTAACTCGATATCAGCTTTGAATATAAATACTCAAATTATTTGAAACACGCTGCCTTCGGAAATGGGATGTTCTTTTCAGGAATAGAATCTTGGCGTTTATTTTCTCATTAGATGTTTAGGAGTAACAAGACACGGTTAGAATAATTTTGTAACGAGTATGAAGCACAATTCGCATACTACGTTATAACTGAAATGCCTTCTAATTTTTTTCTTCTCTCTTCCAAACAACACTGGTCATAGCCGTGGACCTTGGAGTGTTCTACACCAGATTTCGGTTAACTATTACAACACGGAAATAAAATTTATACTGGAAATGTAACAGCAAAATTGTGAATTTTTTTGGAAATAAACGATAGTGATTCTAACAAATGAACCCCAAGTTGAAGGTCTTTAGACGTTTTGGCATTTCACTCAAAACATTGTGACCGGTAATTAATGACAAGTGGGTGTATGGTAGTGCTTACTAATGTCTCCTACAAAAGGTTGGTTAAGGCCACTGGGAGGAAATGAGATTTATGAAATTGGCCATGGACATATTTTACAAATCACCTTAACACTGGTATGAATGGTTGTGCAATTGAATAACTTTAAGAGTGAACCCCGTGTTGAAACGAACCTGGATGATTATGCACGCTTAAATGGTTACCAGAAGTACACAAGGTTAACATTGTTGATCTTAAAATTAAAACTTCAGGTTTTGCTAATGTGAATATTGTACAATGTTGCACTAAACAGTTAGCTTCATTGGATTTGTACAGGATTGCAAAACTATTTTGCACCGTACTTACCTTAATTCACTTGATTTTTATTGACTGACTTCAGAATTGAACAGTTTCAAGGAAAAACATTTGTTAGTTTACTTATATATTATTCAGATAATAAATTTTCCTAATGTTCAATAATTTCCTATACTGCTCTGTTTTTCATATGTTTAAACTTAAGAAAGTTTATCAGGCTTTAACTTTCGAAAGTTGATCAGATTTTATACCTTTCTATTATACTAGCATCTGTGATACGACAGCAAAATTGAATCTAATGGTTATTCATTTACTAGATAAAAATTTCTGTTTGGTGATAGTATACACAATTAATATTCATTTAGTTCATCGAAATAATTTTGTGTTGAAATTATTTTAAAACTGAAGTTGTGATATTAGCCCGGCTAATCTCTGCATACCTTATAAGTTTTTTTTTTACCACTATACATATTTCAAATTCAGTTGTTGACTAATATTATCTTTTGTACACAGTTACAGATTCAAAACCGGAGACCCAAACCTGGCATAAGCAATAGAATTACAGAGAAGAAAGACAAACTAAAATATTCAAAGCCTTCCATACCCGATCCACCTTCCTCTTCTGGCGAAGCCGAGGTCTCAGAGGAGGAACCTTCTCAAATCAGCACTATGCTGCTAAACCTCGTGCGGCAGTACATGGGCATCTACTTCAACACTCTTCCTGGTACTGTTTGAATTTTATCCCCTTCGAATCGCTTAAAATACTATAAAAATTATGCGGATCGGCTCTTAAGCATCTGCTGCAACTCTCTTAGGGATACTGCTTGGTTTTTGCGCCTCATAACTCGTATAATGTCGATATTTCTCGTAGTCTTTGGTCTCAATCCCTGCCCTCTTCTTAGCACAATTAGTATTCTGTATCTGTCTGTTAAACTTTATATTTTTGCGTGGCAGGAACTTAGTCTGGCTATGTATTCTCGATAATAGGTGTCAGCGATGTAAACTTTTGGGTACTAGTTGCAAAGCTGAAAGTTCGACCTAATGTATGATAGAATAACTTACATCTGTTGATTGTACTGCCAGAATAACTTGCTCACGTATGGTAGATCAGGTCATGAAATGTTTTCTTACCAGGATCTCTTTTCTTTATGTTCGGAAATGAATATTCAGGAATTTGATCAATAGCCGATCTCTACTTTTGAGATATTTTCACAAATCACCATGGAAGGTGAGTCGAGTGAAGTGTTACATTTCATGGCCATGTTTCACCCGAATTCTAATTAATTTATTTACTTAAAAATAATTAGGTGAGAATAAAAATTTATTTCACAGGTTTAGTTGTTACAAAACATCTACGTTGGTCGTCATACGTATTTTAAATTTCCATACTTGCATATTGAGCCATGTTTTAATCATGCTTGATTACATTGATATTTTCCCATCATGGAAAAGTACTATAAATTTCTAAAAATTAGCTGCTTTAAGAGCGAATTCGATCATTCTCAAGATCAAAAGCCTCTCGTATCTCTTCCCGAACTCTTGCTATCATCGAGGCACAAACCAACACTATTTATCGCTTGTGGATGCTCAAATGAACTTTTAAACGAGTACACGCAGTCCAAATAGTACACATAATTTATTAGCGTAATAGGATGAGGAAACTGAAACGCCAAGACTCGATTCTTCGAAATTCTCTTTTTACGAAAGTGTTTTAATATTTAATTATAGAGCCTCGTATACCCATTTTTCACGTTTCCGTGCGCTTATACTTCTTTATTCCTAGGGGCCACCAAGAAAATAGTGAGCACTAACACCATCGAAGAAGAAGAACAAGAAGAAGAAACCGTGGAGGAGCAGAAGAACGAAAAACCAACTGTCCCGCCATCCAAGCGGCCTTCCAGACCATCTCAATTTAACTGGATGCGACTTCTTAATTTGTTCTTGGGCGGTCCAGGCCAAGCCCGGCCTCCTCCCACCACAGCCGCGACCACGACTCCTCCGCCTACGATTGATGAGAAAAAAGACGAGGTCGAGGGACCTGAACTTGTCCCAACCAAAGATTTTGTTGACGTGGTCCTCGAAGTCATTCGTCCTGTCTTCATCAGCATCCTTGGCAAGGTGAGTGGTGGCAGGATTGTCGAACCAGATATAATGAATTTTGCTTACATGTTTTCTTCAATGTGCATTACATTTATTTTTTTACTGCTCATCGACAAAGGTATAATTCCAAATACTGGAGAATAAATAAATATATTAATAATGAACTGAATTAATAGATGAATGAAAGGTGTGCATAATACCTCATTTCACGTAGATGTTTGAAAATAAGTATTTATAACTAATTATTCTTTGAGTTGTCCCGACAAGTACACGTTTTGCTTCTAAGGCTGCGTTTTCATTAGCTCGGTTTACGACGTGACGTAAGAGTGAGCAGCACTAGCACAGTACTCAACGATTTTCTCTTTTTTCGGTGAACTTAGCCCTCGCTATTCCCATTTATGCTGGGCACTTTGGTATAGACTCTTGAGGTCAATAAATATATAATTTTGTGAAGTATTCCTTTAACAAATTTGATAACATGGAACTGAAGAAGCTACTTGATAGAGCTGCAATTTAATTTTTTCAAGTATTTATTTATGATTTGTAGCGTAACCCAAACATAACGTTTGATTAACACTCGTTCATTTAGTCATTTGTTGGACAAAAAGCGTATTTTATATAATGTTGTGTTATGACTATTGTATTAATGAACTCCCTTTCACTTCCGTGGAGATGGCAATGTCTTCTAGCAAAAACGCTGTCTGATGATAGATGCTGTAGATTGATAGATGCTGTAGATTGGTGGATGTTGTAGAATGGTGGATGTTGTAGATTGGTGGATGTTGTAGATTGGTGGATGTTGTAGATTGGTGGATGTTGTAGATTGGTGGATGTTGTAGATTGGTGGATGTTGTAGATTGGTAGATGTTGTAGATTGGTAGATGTTGTAGATTGGTAGATGTTGTAGGCTGATAGATGTTGTAGGCTGATAGATGTTGTAGGCTGATAGATGTTGTAGGCTGATAGATGTTGTAGACTGATTCTACGCATTCTATCAATGCCTACGAATTGTATAGAACTTTTTTATTTTTCGATTTGAATGGCATAGCTTGCATAAAACGTCACTTTTTGTGAAAATAATGGGTGAAAAGTAGTGTGATCAGAGCTATGACGTACAAAAGTGCAAGATAGAGGTTGCTTAATGCAAGTTTTGGAAAGGAGTATTGCTCCAGTTTTTCATTGTTGCTCGTACGTAAAATAAAACATGGACTTGCAATAAATGTGTGTCTAAGTTGCGCCATTAATTTGCAGGTTGTCTCTGTAAGGACGTTCATTTTGAAACTTAGCTCACCATTACGGTAGGCAGAATATTTATTTTCATTTTAGGAGGGCGTTGATGAGGTCTATCCTCAGGGTATAAACCTTGACAAGATTTCATTCATAAGAGTTATATATTTTCTTGTGCAATGTGCATAGAGCGCTGCGAACTGGGAACGGAACATCAGCCTGAGTGTCTTGAACACTATCCTATCTCTACTCCGTTCTCCTTGTTCTTGTCTGTGAGATGCACTCTTTCCTTGCTGAAGCCATTTTATATGATACTTTCTCCCTCTGTTGTTAAAGACTCTGATTTTTATTCATCAATACTTCATCATACATTATTTGGTCCAAGGATGTTATTATTGAATTTCGTGTCAGGCACCGGGAGACAGTGGAGTGGCCAGCATCAGAGAGGTGTCGAGGCTCAGCGTGCTGGGCAGGGTGGACGCTACTGTCGCCGAGGAGGTAGGCAGACGCGTCAAATTTCCTTTCGTTTAGCGTGGTCAACCCTTGTTACTTTCGTTTAGCGTGGTCAACCCTTGTTACTTTCGTTTAGCCAGGTCAACACTTGTTCCTTTCGTTTAGCCAGGTCAACACTTGTTCCTTTCGTTTAGCCAGGTCAACACTTGTTCCTTTCGTTTAGCCAGGTCAACACTTGTTCCTTTCATTTAGCCAGGTCAACACTTGTTCCTTTCGTTTAGCCAGGTCAACACTTGTTCCTTTCGTTTAGCCAGGTCAACACTTGTTCCTTTCGTTTAGCCAGGTCAACACTTGTTCCTTTCGTTTAGCCAGGTCAACACTTGTTCCTTTCGTTTAGCAAGGTCAACAACTGTTCCTTTCATATAGCCTGGTCAACAACTGTTCCTTTCATCTAGCCTGGTCAACAACTGTTCCTTTCATCTAGCCTGGTCAACAACTGTTCCTTTCATCTAGCCTGGTCAACAACTGTTCCTTTCGTTTAGCTTAGTCAACAACTGTTCCTTTCATCTAGCCTGGTCAACAACTGTTCCTTTCATCTAGCCAGGTCAACACTTGTTCCTTTCATCTAGCCTGGTCAACAACTGTTCCTTTCATCTAGCCTGGTCAACAACTGTTCCTTTCATCTAGCCTGGTCAACAACTGTTCCTTTCATCTAGCCTGGTCAACAAATGTTCCTTTCATCTAGCCTGGTCAACAACTGTTCCTTTCATCTAGCCTGGTCAACAACTGTTCCTTTCGTTTAGCTTAGTCAACAACTGTTCCTTTCATCTAGCCTGGTCAACAACTGTTCCTTTCATCTAGCCTGGTCAACAACTGTTCCTTTCATCTAGCCTGGTCAACAACTGTTCCTTTCATCTAGCCTGGTCAACAACTGTTCCTTTCATCTAGCCTGGTCAACAACTGTTCCTTTCATCTAGCCTGGTCAACAACTGTTCCTTTCATCTAGCCTGGTCAACAACTGTTCCTTTCATCTAGCCTGGTCAACAACTGTTCCTTTCGTCCAGCCTGGTCAACGATTGTTCCTTTCGTCCAGCCTGGTCAACGATTGTTCCTTTCGTCTAGCCTGGTCAACAACTGTTCTTTTCATCTAGCCTGGTCAACAACTGTTCCTTTCGTCCAGCCTGGTCAACGATTGTTCCTTTCATCTAGCCTGGTCAACAACTGTTCCTTTCATCTAGCCTGGTCAACAACTGTTCCTTTCATCTAGCCTGGTCAACAACTGTTCTTTTCATCTAGCCTGGTCAACAACTGTTCCTTTCGTCCAGCCTGGTCAACGATTGTTCCTTTCGTCCAGCCTGGTCAACGATTGTTCCTTTCGTCCAGCCTGGTCAACGATTGTTCCTTTCGTCTAGCCTGGTCAACGATTGTTCCTTTCATCTAGCCTGGTCAACAAATATTTTAAAGAGCAATTAACACTTAGACTGCAATTGGTAAAATTGAAATTCAATATTCTACTCAAATTTGAAGTCAATTGTTGCAAGGAATTTTAAAAATAGCTAAGATAAACTGGATCGTGCCTTCATTTAGCTTTAACTAAGTATTTAGGAAAATTGAGCTTGTGACTTTACTGGCCAGTCAGTAGCATTTTGAAAATGACATCCGTGGCCATCGGTGGCGCACGTTGCGGTCAAAGTGTTAAAGGTCTCTTCAAGACCTTTGAAAAGCTCCTGCATTCTGCTATACTGAATTTTTAAGTACTCTCCCGTGAAAAATATTCTCAATTTTAAAGCATTCTAACGCGTGAAATAAAATTTGACTAGTAGTTTTTACGTACATTTCTATGTTTCAAACTCCCTTTGCATGTCTGCGCAGATCCTGTCCCCGTATTTCTGCCTCAAAACCTACGGCGTGAACAAAGCGTGGTCATTGACTGAGCGAACCTTGAGAAATTTTGCTGCATCTCTAACGCCAGAAGAAATAGAAACAGTTCGAGCGTTATTATCTTGAGAAATTTGGGCGTATTTAAGAGAAACTAGGAGTGAAGTTGTGCGTACATAGCATTCGATAATTGTGTTTCCTGCGATCGTTTGAACTATCAATTGTTGACTTGGATGTGCTTCAGGTTTTTGCCTTAAAAGGAAACTCGACTGATGATGCTCACTTTTGAAGAAAGGATTAATGTTCCCGCAATTTTATAATGTTTAAAACAGCTACAGAACATTGAATTTTAATGAATTTTTCTTTCTGGGTAAACTAATTTGAATGCAAGGATTAATGGAGTTGTGAGAAAGAAAGTAAAACCACAAGTTCGTTAGTATTAGTGTTGTACCAAAATTCACTGCTGCAGATTGTGGATTGGCTCTTCAATCAAGTTCTTTATTTTAAAGAGAACTCAATTAGTGGTGCTCATTCGTACTTAACCTCGTCTGAGAGGTTTTGTGAAAAATTATTTCCATAAATTGCTAAATTTTGAACTCGAAACTAAATTTTGGTCAAGATGTTTTTGGCTTTGCATAAACTAGAGTGAATCAGAGTGAAAAGTAGAATTTTGTTTCGAAATGACAGAGTGATAAACTATCTTACCAGCTGAGATGATTGCTTTTATCACACGTACTACTGGCCGAGGGACATCAGCGAGTGCCAGGAGTTAAGTTTCAATGAAGGAAATGTTTTCTTGAAGTTAAACTGTGTGTGAGGGGAAATATGACCCCTGTTGAGACACTCAACGTTATCGTTGAATTGACACAGTATTGCTGTATACTTGCTTTTTAAAAGTTTAGTAGTTCATTTTAGATGCTTTTCGTGTTGGAACATGAAAATTGTTGACAAAAATTTGATACGGCTTCAAAAATTCTCTTGTCGGAATTTTTGCTAATGTTTTGTTTTTTAGCATTTCTATATGTACCCTCCTCTACATGTCTAAATTTCTGACTAATTGCTGGTCGCTTAAAGCATTCAGTTAACTGCAATTCATTATTAAGGAAGTTGTAGTTAAAATACAAAATCAGTATTATTGCAACGCGTATTTATCTGAGAGTTAACGTGAGTTCGCGTGGCGATTAAGGTAGAGTAATCCCATCCAACATAAAGACACAAGTAATTTTATTCATTGAGACCAAAATGCGCCATGAAAATATTATTTTGTCTCAACTTCTGTTCGTGCGATGCGAACACAATCGAGCAAATAAATTGAGATACACTCCATTCTTCAGACACGTTCACTTTGGCTGGGATGTCTCTATTTTATTCTGCGCGGCATTCCTTGTATGCATTATCGTAGCCTTGCATAGTCGTAAAGATGTTAGTGTTTTTAAGGTATTTTTGAAACGCCTTTTCCGAAAAAAACTATAGTCTCACGGTAAACATGTGCCGACCATTCTTTATTTTTACAATGGTAAAGGAGATGTGCAAAGTACTCGTATTCTGATACTATGTTACGGATTATGTGTACATTTCTTATTGAACTCATTTCATTTGCGTTGCTTCAAACGCCTAGATTCGGCTCAGGCAAATAATTCGAGCGATAAAACTCCCTCCATAAGTGAAAGTTACATATGGTGTCTTCAGTTCTCAGATATAGATTTTTGCTCACCTGGAACTTACATGGTGAATTATATTTTTTACAGCATTATGTCATAGATCATTTTTGATAGTGAAAGATGTCTAGATTCATGCATTTAAGCTTGAATATCTGCAGAGTTATGGCCAGTTGCCATATTGAAGTTAAGCTGTTTTAGAGACGTTTTATCTCGTGATTTGTAATTTAGATATTTTAAATATAGAGAAATGAATCTTGTCAAACGCAGTCCTCGGTATTGGAACCTGATATGACCTTATGCAACAATAGCGCAGTTGTTCTTTTTCTCACCGTACAATTTTATTGTAGAATGTGAAGTTGAAAAGCAAATGATCAATGATAAAAGCCATGAACCATCTGCAATAACAAATTGATGTTGACTTAATTAAATTTAGTATATTTTGTTAGAATAAAGACTTTAATTTCTCATAAGAACTGTGTTAATAATATTAACTCAGTTTTGCCCTCCAAAATCATCATTTGTTATTTTAGAAAAGTTATGTGTGAAGTCTGTTCCTTCTCTTAGTGTCTCATATGACATGTAGTATATTTATTTAACTTATTTCTTAGTGTTGATATTTATAAGTAAAATATGTTCAAAAGCGTTTTTTCGCATTGTCCTTATGGGAATATGGAAATAATTAGGGATTTTTTTTAGATGTTTTTGTTTTTGGTGCCTTGGTTAGATAACTTAATTTGATGATGTCAATGTATATCTTTCTCCGAGAGGTACTCAGGAGAAAGGTTATTCGTATTCTGATATCACACTCCCTCAGAGCGAGACAACTATTGTATCTACGGGAATTAGCGCTCCCGTGGGGAATAAACTAAGTACCGAGCTAAAGGTTAGATGGGTCTTCACTTTATTGAAATAGAATGTTTTTTTAGAACTATCTTTTTCGGTTCACTGCTGTCTTTTTTTTAGCACCTACTGCATTCTTCTACAACTTTTATCTTGTTCAAACGCTTACTTAACTTACTATTTCTAGGAGTAGGAAATCTCGTGTGGGGACACACCTGTAAAAAAGGTTTCCAGGAGTTCCCGTTTCAATTCTAGAAGAAACGACCTTCGCGTTTTTTGCCAAAAACTTAGGGAAATAGAAATGTTCGAAATTCTGATTTCACGCTAGGAATGACTTTGAGAATGGGAAAACGAGGTTATAAAGTCATTCTCAGCGCGATTCGCCCAAGGAAAGACCCGAAATTTATCTTGCAAATTTGGACCGAGTTTTAATACGGGATTTAGGAGATGTTGATAAGAATTACCAGTCAAGTAAGTAGTTTTTCCTCATGTACAACCGAGTATTGAAGTTGTCTAAGAGTTTCATTGGTTTTGGAAACATTGAATGCAAAAGTCAAAAAATATCGCAAGAAAATGGGGATTAATGGGATGTTTGTAAGAATTTCTGGTCAAAAAAGTTTTTCCTGATGTACAACCGAGTATTGAAGTTGTCAAAAAGCTTCATTGATTTTGGCAATTGTGATTGATTGTGAGAACGGAGTTGTACTCGTCTTCAACTGTTTTGTGTACGTTTGTGAGGAGTTGAAACATTAAAAACATTGAGTGTACGAGATCGTAATGCAATTTATTCCATGCTTGCTTTCGATTTTTGAACTGGATTTGAAACTGGATTATGGTTCAATAAAGGAGCGTGCACATCATTGTAAACGTTTAATATGAAATTTGATCTACGTTTCCATAATGAGATTATTAATTCCATTTGGAATATTTAGGGCTTTGAGACCTTTAGGATATTTTTCGTATTCATAAAGGATCTCATAAAGAACACAAATGTTTTAAAAGCTTTAAAAAAACGAAACATGATAATTCTACATATTTTTACGTATATACGAAACCTTGTGCTAAATATAACTACGGTATTATGAGCTGCGAAATATGAAACACCTAAAGAGGGTATAAACATGTGAGACTGGTGCAGGAGCCGATGACATAGCACCTAAGTTAAAATTGGTTTACATGTTATTTACTGATAAAATCAACTCTAATTTCTCATTTTTTTGACATCTCTTACATAATTCATTTGTAATTTTGAACCATTTTTACATTTACAATTTTATATAAATTTAAAATAAATTAAGCATATTCATTTCGAACTGATCATAGTACAATACATGAGATGATATTCAGTATACAAGAATAATACGATGAGTCGCTCCCCTTACAATGAACCATCGTAAAATACGACCAACTTAGTTTATAAATCGAGTTTTTATTCCGACATAATATTCACACTTCTTTGAACAATTGCGAGATTAAGTCTCGCAGTACTAATCATATTTGACACATTGGAAGTCCCAAAATCCGTTCTTATTTTTATGAAGCTGTTCATAAACGGAAAATGTAATACATCGAAAAGATTATAATTAATATTAACAGCGTTGATAGTGACAGTAAATGTATATTCTCAAACGAAATAAAATTTTATTTAAGTGAGAAATTCAGTAACTCTACCAGTGCAAGTCAGGATGCTTAATATCGTAGAGATGGTGAAAGATGGACTGATAAACATAACTTCTAAGATGACAGTTTCGTGGAATACTTAGCGTCTTATAAATCATAGGTTTGTTTAATAAGACATAGAAATTAGAAGGTCCATAGCATTAATTTTATCATAAAAATTTCACCCACTGGATAAGTGTTCCTCGGTGAGAGAGAGGAACTCTGATGATCGGTAACTGCACAATACTTTTGGGTGACTTCGGTGACCCAAGATCCCCGGGATATTTGGGCATCTTCTGATGGAAAACGAACAAAGTCTGTTCTCGTCAGCTTACTTTAATGTTTTTCCTCTGATGTTTTATTGATATTCACCTGCGAGTTAGCCATGGTTGTTACGAAAAATCGTTCCAGATTTACGCTCAGTAGCCAAAAAAATTAATTATTTTATGTTCGTGATTTATTTTACGTCACAGTCACTTGGAAATCCATTCGCCGTTGCTCCATCTGTATTTCTAAAATGATTACATAACCTTTCACCAAGCTGGGGCTCTTGGCGTCCAAAGGGAACAACGAATTTTAGCACCAGAGGTATTACTTGAGTTGCTATTTCACAGTTCACTGGTCCCCTCCAGATTGCAAAACGCTTCTCAGAAATAGTTTAGATTAATCTGAATATAATAATAATGAGGGGTGTTGATACAATCAACATTAAAGCACGGACACGGGTCCTTTACTGCTCCCCTTTATGCATGTCGTCTGCGATCGAAAGGTCGATTTAGAAACTCATCATTAAAGGTAAGTCAATTGCAATGCAAAGTTACTGAAACATTTAAATTAGGTCGTAGACATCTATCACACGAAGATAGTTCATTAATTCCTTGACGTCTAAATGGCGTCCCAATACCGTCTCGACGGTAGGTTGTAGCGTTTGGCAAGCCTTTATACAATTTCTACTAATTGTTAGACTTTCACATTCTATGATTAGGTGTTTGACAGTTAGTGTTGAGTTGTTGCAAAACTCGCATACTGGTGCAATATCAGGTATCTCGTTGTTCATCAGGTAGCCATGCGTTAAGAATGTGTGTCCTATTCTGAGTCTGTTAACTATTATTTCCTCTTTACGTGATATTTTACCTAGTTCCAATTTCGTGCCTGGTGATGGCTGTATTTCCCTCAACCTGTCTCTGCAATTTTCCCACCTAGTCTTCCACTGGTCAATCATCTTTTGTTGTATTAATGGTTTCCAGTCTGAGTGGCAAATAAGAATGAATTCTTCGGGTCTTCGGGTAGCGTTCTTAGCTGCGGTATCTGCAGCGTCGTTACCGCCTATTCCGACATGGGAGGGGATCCAGCATATGTTGATGAGTTTGCCACTTTTTTGCACGTCGTGTATTTCGTGTTGTATTCGGCGTAGTACTGGGTGATGTGTCTCGCAATTTAGGCCGTTAACGACACTCAAAGAGTCACTGTAAATTACATATTTTTTATCTCTTATCTCTAATGATGTTAAGGGCCAAGTGAATGGCGTGTATTTCAGCTGAATATATTGAGGCTTCCTTCGGAAGTGTTGCAGTGCGAACAATAGTGCCACATACTGCCGCCGCTCCTGTGCCACCCTCCCCTCGTGAGCCGTCCGTGTATATGGTCACGTATCCATCATATTGTTCTTTTGTTATTCTTTTATGCTCTCGCCGGATTATGTATTCGGGAGTTTCGTTCTTTGGGAGTTCGGTTAGTTCTGTATTTATAGTTGGTTTTGTTAAAGCCCATGTAGGGGTATCAATGTTTAATAGTCGGTAGGAAAAGTCTGGTTTAATTCGGTTTTTCCTCAAACTTAATTTTTCTATTAGTATTTGCATTCTGATGGCCAAAGTTGGGGTTATTCTCCTATTTTGAAAGAGTAGTCTATTGCTCGCCGTTACAGTGCAACTAAAAGCGGGGTTTCCGTGCTGACTTCGGACCTTGTAGTAGTAGCAGAGTGAGAGATAATTTCGTCTAATATCGGGAGGCATTTCATTGCAAATAATATATAGGCTATTTGTTGGGCTGGATCTAAATGCTCCCGTAGCGATTCGTAGTGCCTCGCGCGTAATTGACTCGAGGGGTTTCAAAGTTGTTTGACTGGCAGAGTTATAGATTATTGATCCATAGTCGAGAATTGATCTTGTCATACTTCTGTAGATTCTGAGAACTGTGGTTTGGTCGGCTCCCCAGCTTTGAGCTGTTATTGATTTCAGTACGTTAAGGCTGTCATTTCCTTTTTTCTTTAGAGCAGCGATGTGTTGTTGCCAGTTCAATTTGTCGTCGAAGATTAGGCCTAGGAATTTATGTGATTTTGTGTATTGAATGTTTTCGTTATTGATTTTGAGTGTTGGGCTGAGGAATAGTCCGGGTATAATATTAAAATGAATTGCTTTACTTTTGCTCAGTGAAAATTTGAATCCATGATTTTGAGACCACTTAAATATATTATCAATACAGGATTGCATTTTGTTTTGAATGACCTGGAGGTCTTGGTGGTGGTATCCGACTTGCAAGTCGTCAACATATAGAGAGTAATGGAACTTGTTGTCCGGTGGAATCTGTTTAGCTATGTCGTTTATTTTGAGGGCAAATAATGTAACTGAGAGGACACTGCCTTGAGGGACTCCGTTTCGCTGTTCGTAGGTGTTTGAGTTATAGTTATCCACTCGGACACTCAGTGTTCTATGTTCTAAGAATTTGGTGATGAAAATTGGTAGTCTACCCCTGAGTCCAATGTCAAATAAGTCACGTATAATCCCATATCTCCATGTTCTGTCATAAGCTTTTTCGAGGTCAAAAAACACTGAAATGAAGTGTTCTCTGTTTGCAAAGGCTAATTTTACGGTTGAGTCTAGTCTGACCAAGTGATCTACAGTGCTACGCCCTCTCCTGCATCCACACTGCGCTTTATTTATTATGTTATGCATATCAAAATATTCTATCAGTCGGTTATTGATCATTCGTTCCATAAGTTTGCACAGACAGCTCGTTAGTGCGATCGGTCTGTAGTTGTTCGGCTTACTGTGGTCTTTTCCAGGTTTTGGGATTGGTATTATTATTGAGTGCTGCCATTGTGGTGGGAAGTAGCCCGTTGTCCAGAATTTGTTAAAAGTGTTCAAGATGTATTGTTTAGCTGGTAGTTTTAGGTGTTTGATCATGTCGTATGTTATTTTGTCGTTTCCTGGTGATGTGTTTTTAGTTTTTCTTAGGGCGGATTCAAATTCATGCATATGGAAAGTTTGGTTATAGATTTCTACGTTTGGCGAACTGAAATGGATCGGTATAGTTTCATTTGCGGTTTTTATTTGTTGAAATTCAGGGGAATAGCTTTGGTCGCTTGACACTTCGCTGAAATTCTCAGCCAGTTTATTCACAATATCAGGGATTGTGCTGTAGTGTATATTGTTTTCGATCAATATATGGACTTTTCTTTGTACTCGACCTTTTATTTTCCTTATTGTTTCGTATACTCTGGCCATTGGTGTATATTTATTAAGTTGGTTTACGAAGTTCTTCCACGTTTCCTGTTTGCTTGCTCGAATTTTGTATTTATGATTTGCTCTTGCTCGTTTCCAGTTAATTAAGTTAGTAAGGTTTTTGTTGCGGTGGTATTTCTTGTAAAGTTTTTCTCTTTCTTCTTTTGATTCTTGGAGTTCTTTTGTCCACCATGGTTTGGGGTAGTATTTTCCTGGTATATAAGTTGGGATGGCTTTTTCAGCCGCTGAGTAGAACCGCTGGTATAAGTCGGTGATTAGTTGTTCGTTATTAGTTGTTGCGTTCAACATCGGCTTGTTCCATGCATTGTTATTGGAATATAGATCCCAGTTAGCTTTTGAGTAGTTCCAGATAGTTGATGGGGGTTGGTTGGGACGATTTTCGTTAAGGTAGGTGATCAAAATTGGGCAATGATCGCTATCACCCGGCGAGTCGAAAGCAACCCAGTCTAGTAGCACGGCCAATGTAGGCGAGCAAATTGTCAGATCAATAGCTGATTCTGAATTGTATCCTACTCTAGTGGGTGAACCGGTATTTAATAGGCAAAGGTTATTGTTTGTAATAACAGTTTCTATCAGCTTCCCCCTATTATCTCTATTCTTGCAGCCCCATATGGTGCTGTGTCCGTTGAAGTCGCCGGCTAGGATGAAAGGGTTCGGTAGTTGGTGGATTAGGTTATTTAGTTTTTCGTTTGTGACTGTTTGTCTACCGGGTATGTAGATGCTGCAGATGGTTATCAGCTGTCCTATGTTTACTTGAATGGCCACGCTTTGTAGTTCAGTCTGTAGATTCAGTTCACAAAAAGGTATTGAGCTATGGACATATATTCCAACACCTCCATGGGGGGTTCTGTTGTAATGACCGTGTCGTAGCACATTACTGTATCCGTTTATTCTAAACTGGCAGTTATCCCATAGCTTTGTTTCTTGAAGTGCTATTATACTGGGTTGGTGGTTGTTTATTGTTTCCATTAGTTCATCTTTCTTTCCCCTGATGCCTTGGCAGTTCCACTGCAGGATTCCCACGTTAGCCATGGGGTGTGTTTGATTTGATTTTGTTATTCAATCGTTCAATTAGTTACTTTCTTTTGGGTGATCTATCTCTAATCCTAGAGTCACGAGAGTAGTGTGATTGTTCCTCATCTGAGTAAATTTGTCGTTTATCATGTCTGTTGCGGCTGTAGGTGGGGGATCGTGATTTTGATCGTGATCTTGGTCGCTTCTTGTTTTGGGTTTTGGAAGGTTTGTGCTGCTTTGGGGGTTTGAATTCGTTGAATATTCGTCTGGCTTCTTGTCTCATAATAGGGTTGCATTCGCTCGTGCCATCTTCCTCATTTTCAGATCCTTCGGCTGTAGTTTCAATATTAATTGTGGATTTGAGCAATTGTGCTGGGTTGGGTTTAATGCGGAGTATCTCTTTTTCGCATGTTTCGTGGTCGCGTTGTGAAGTTTGCGGTGGTTTAGTTTCTGGTGTATCGGTTGTGTTATCAGTTGTACCTGGTTCGTTACAAAGTGGGGGAGCCATATTTTGTTCGGTGATCGTTTGGTTTTTGGTAGCCGCCATAAAGGGTTGGGGTGTTGGTACTTTAGGTATTTGATCCGTTCGATTTCTGGTTATTTGTGCGTAGCTTTGATCGAGTTGTGGGGATCGTTTGTGGTATATTATAAGGGCTTGTTCTCTTGATACGTTTTGTTTAGTACGGATAGAAATTAGTTCTTGTTGCTTGCGTTGTTCCGGGCAAGTCCGGTCTCCAGTTTTGTGGTTGTTTCCGCAGTGGTAGCATGTCAAGTTGTTTTCCGTGCAATTTGTTGCTTCATGGCCTTTTGTTGCGCATTTTCCACACACGAACTCTTCACTGGTACATCTTTTAGCAGTATGGTTGTATTCCAAGCACTTTTTACACATCATAGGGCGGTCGAAGTATTCATATATCCTACTCTTGCAGTCTTGGCCAAGGATGTCGATATACTCAGGGGGGGTTGAGCCTCTGAAAGTTAGAAGTATTGCTTTTGCATTTGTGTTACGGCTTTTTATCCAATTTGCTGGTTCAACATTTTTGATTATCTGGTTTTCCATTAAACCTTGTTTGAACTTCTCGAAGTTGGTGAAGTCGTAGTTATAGATGTAGGCAAGTCTTTTTGAAAGATTTACATAGTTATTTTCTGTTACTTGCACAGGGATGTCGTTTATGTCTTTGATTTTCTGTATTTCATCTTTTTGTCGTGTGTGATCTAATTCTACAATAAATGTGTTTTTGCCGCCCGATCGAATAGATTTGGGTTTTCCTTGGATTTGGTTTGCAATACATTTTTCTAGGAGCCATGGAGTAATTTTCCGCTTTTCGTTTTCCTGCATTGTTATATTGAAATGAGTTGTGGGGGTGTTCGTATCTGATATTGGTATCTCGGAGTGTCCTGTGACTATCTGTACAGCACGACGCCTATTAACTCGTTGTTCTTGTTGGACTTTGCATATTTCTGTTTCCATGATATGTTTCGGGCATTCTCTGTGGCCAGTTTCATGTTGACGCTTGCAATGCATGCAGGAGAGGGCGCTGCCACATTGTTCGCTGTCATGGCCTGTTTCTCCGCAGCGTTTACAGTTTGCTTCGTTATGGCAGTGTTTGGCTGTGTGGCCGTAGTTTTGGCATTTGTGGCAGATCATTGGTCTATTAATAAATGGGTATACTATCGTATCTGATTTTTCGCCTGGGATATATATAGAGTCTGGTGTAGTGTAGCTATTAAAGGTTAGTAGGAGTGGGGTGGTTTGGGAGAATCGAGTTTTAATAAAGCTGGCACGGACAGCGTCACTGATATTGTACTGGCTCTTCAGGCCTTCCACAAAATCTTCCATATTATCTACATCATATTCTTGAATATATATTAGTCCTTTGGATTGATTGTAGTATGGGTGTTCGCTGATCTGGCAATTAATGCCGTCGACGTTATTAAGTCTGGTGATACGCTCAGATTGGGGTTTGTTTCGAGTTTCTATGATAAAGCTATCTTTACCTGAATAAGTTATTCTTTTCGCCTTTAAACCAGTTATTTTGACTATTTCTTCTTGGAGGCAAAATGGATTTATTTGGTTTCTTTCTTCAATTTTGAATTTGACCGAGAAGAACTTTGTATAATGGTCGTTCTTCGTCGTTTCTTGGTTCAACGATATGGGTGTGTATTTGTTAGCTTTGCTTTGTTTTCTCACATTTTCCTTCTCGCAGCCCATGATTTTACTGTTTTTTCCTATGTTCTGCGCTTTCGTCATTTCTAGGATTTTTTCGAGTGTATTTTCGATTTTCCTTATTCGATCGTCTACATTTTGTGCTTCTTTTTCAACTTCATGTTTATCGGGGTTGATGCATTTGGTTGCATCATCTGCCGCAAGTCTATTCAGCACTTCATTTAATTTAGCCTCCAATTGGTCCACCTTACAGGTAGCACCGTTTGGTTCCGGTGGAGTTTTTTCGGTTGTTTGGTCAAATGTTTCATTGTTTTCGCTTATCTTCCTGGTGATATTGTTAGTTTTGGGGTTTGTTGCACCTACGTTGGTAGCAGTGCTTAGGTTGTTTTTGTTGGGGTTTATTCGTTGTTTTAATTTGTTTTTATTTTTGGCGTACATACTCCCGGCTTCAGAGGGGGTTTCCCCGCCTCGAAGTCGGGGTTTGAGGTATTCGCTGATTGTTGCCAGAAGTGCTTAAAGTTTTACTTTGGGATCCAAAGTAGTAATCCAAAATGAACTATTGGTCTGCGTAACTTGAGTCTATTCTTATAGGTTATTTAAGGGCCCTGGAGTATAGGGCAAATTAAAGAGAAAATAACTACGCAAATGAGACCCAAGCTCCGAAGAGCTCGGGCCGCCGCCCGACTTTGTTCTACCCAACAACGGGGAATTGGAAAAAGAAACCTAAAATCTTAATCCCTCGAAAGAAAACTCAAAAGATAGAGGAAAGAGCAGTTGGGTATTTCAACGGTACCACCACGAGAAGGTGCCGGGTCAGCTGGATACCTGCTCGTGAGTAGGTATTCCTGTATCAATCCTTGTCTACGACTTCTTTCCCTTCACCAAGCTCAATAATTCAATAATTTGGTACCAGTAAAACGTGGTAAAGGGAACAGTGAAAATTCCTTGAAGCTAAACATATATTCTCTATACTGCATGAAAGATTTTGAAACATGACTGAAACGGAAAGTGAAAAAGCTGAAACCAATGAACAGATACGCCAAATCGAAGCCTGCCTCTCTAATTTGTCAGTGGTTTGCAGGCTCCGGTCTCTAGAAGTGATTTGTGAGGTTCACCTCTGTGGGAGAAACGTCTTGGAGTTTGTTCGTAAGTTTAGGCGCATGTTATGCAAGGAATCAAATAAAGTCTACCCTTTCAAAAATGGTTGCTAGAATTGCAAATGATTACCAAAACTATTAAGAAATTGTGTGTAGTGGCTTACTAATGATGTATGAAAAATTAATAGTTATCATGCTTGTATGTTTTTTTGGAAGAAAAAAATGCACCACGGAGAGGTAAATAACTCCATGATGCCCAAATGGACTGAAGCACGAATAGGTGGACAAAAGAGATCGCAATTATTCGTGTCATAGCTCTAAAGAGGCTGACCATCTTTATAAGTAACTACCATTTATAACTTACAATTCATTGTAGATATTTCCCGATGTCTTTCGTGAAAGGTGAGCACAATTTTAGCATAAGTCATTTTAAAACAATCACTGTACTAAAAACTGATCATCCTGATCGCGCTTATGTTGCAACATTTTCGCCAGTATCCCAGATACTTGGAGCGGATTCTTAATTGTTAGACTTATTTTAACTAAGAGTACCGTTAAAGTATTAGTGCTCTACACGAGAAAGAACTTCGGGAATGAATTGCCCTCAGAGAACCTTTAGCAATCTTTTTCGACGAATATCGTGTCATTATACAGTCAGTAATTTTCTCAATGCATACCAATTAATACCTCCATGGATGGTAGCCAGAAAGATAGGAAACCCTTTGTCCACGAATCGAACGTAACATTATGGCATGGTCTTGAAGGAGAACGAGACTCAGTTAGGGACGCTGATCCATGGTGTTAGGTCCACCTTGGGTATGGACGAGCTGTCGCAAGACACCTTCATGTTCCTGTGACAAAAAGGAGTTGTCTTATGGTCCCATTTGGCGTGTTGGAAAGTTGTATTGTGAATAAATTCCATCCTAAATCGCATGTGATATACTTTATTACAATGAAAGCATGTTGTGTCACTACATGCACTGGCAGAACTAGAGATATCTTTAAGGCATTGGTGGTATGTAGATTAAAAGGTTCTGCAAAACGTGTGAGATTGAACAAATTTATTTATTTCATTTTTAATATCCAGGCATTATATTTTGTTGAGAAACGTCAAACATTGGGCAAAAATTCAAGTGTGTGGCAAAGCCCTGCTGAAAATTTCGGAATATTCTCTATTTGTGATTTATAAATTTACTGAACGTTGAAGCTTCGCATGCATATGATGTTAAATTGAAGTTCATTGTGATAAATATTGGTAAATTGGTGAGATGGTTTTGTTTTTGGTTCAAGCTTATGCATAACTTCAGGTATTGAACACAAAGTTGTGAGATTAGCACAAAAATAAGTAAATTTTGGTTCAAGCTTATGTATTACTTGTGGTATTGAACACAAGCGTGTGAGATTGTCACAAAATAAGTACGAGTAGAAACAGATGAGGCTACTCACAGCTTGCTGGGGAGGCGCATGGCGAGCGGCTGCACTTCCTTGATGTGGTCGCCGTTGTCGCACATGATGCGTGCCCAGGACGTCCGTTTGATCTCCTGAAGTTGTGCTGCAATAAACAATAAAATTCCTGAGTTTTTCTCTCCGTAGTTTGCCTGGAAATTTATATTTCCATAAATTATTTGTACAAATCTTCACTCTCACGTTCCAATCGGTGCACCGAAACAGGAAATTGTTGAACAGCTAATAGCTTGAACGTTTTTACTTGTACAATAAATTTTTTTTTTTTTGTAGGATGAATTGAAATAAAATGATCACCGAAGGTCTGTGCAAGTATTTTGAGTATTAAACTGTCCAGAAAAAGTGGGTGCAATAGTAACAAAACTACTACGAAGATTATTACATCACCATTCCAAAATAACAAATTGTAATTCAAAAGATAGCATTTCAAAAATTTGAAGCTTTTCACTGCATTGAACTCAGCCCTTAATTTTCGAAGCCACTTATTGATGCCAGAGTAGATTGAATTCAGATTGAGAATGTGAGCAGTGAAAAAATTGCATCCTAAGTCTTAGTTCTGGTGTAGGAATACATTGGGACAATTACCGAGGTATCTAATTTAATAGTAAAATAAATTAAATAACATTATTGAATCATTATTAAGAATTTAAATATTGTTTATGTTCTGTTGTAGCGAAGTTTTAGATTACTGATCAGTTTTGCAGTTGACGCGAATGTAAGAAGAGTAGGGATGTAGAGTAGCATTCGCCGTCAACATCCCCCAAACGTTGATTTTCCCTCACGCCATTGAGAGTGATTTTTCAACACTCATGCTAGACACAAAAAGTAATTCGACCAGAAATTTTACAAAAATACCCCTTTTGCAAATTTGAAAACGCCTGGCGTGAATTGCGTAGCATACGTTGATCACACATTGAACATCATATAAGAAACCTAAATCAGAAAATACCCCACTAATTTTGTTTCAGATCGAGCACGTACAGCACAAGGAAAATTAAGAGCCCTAGTGCACCGTTTAATTCACTGAAAACTCGACCAGATTAAAAATTATCAATTTTGAGGATGATCATAATAGTATCTAATTATAAAGATACAAGTCTTCAAAATCACGCTCCTAGAAGTTGAGCTCCTCATTTTGGAATTTATTATACGATTAACTGGGAAAGCATTATGTCACTTTCTTTTTGACTCGAGGTTTGAAAACGGATGTGCTAGAAAGTTTTGGGAAAGATGTAGGGCCTAGACGGGTAGAATAACACAGTTTTTCGGCCATGGTGGTTATGGTTTTAGACCAAGCAAAACAAAAGCTTTCCCCCTAAATTTAAAGCTAAATTCAGTAAAATTAGTTTACGTTTTCTCTAATAGAAGGATGTACGGAAAGAAACTGAAAGAACCGAAGAACAGATGACGAACTCAATCTAAAGCTGAAACCTATTTTGGTCCTTGAAAGAAATTATCCGAAAAACTGCAGTCTATTCAACTAAAATATTTCATGCAATGAAAAATCCTTTTGTAAGCCACTCTCCTTTAGACTGACGTTCCTTTGATTACAGACATTCATTATACCAGGTATTTCCACGAAGATTGAACAATTTCAAACCAAAAAATTATTTAATTCCTACTAATCGGGTGTGCTAAAACATCTTATTTATCGTCTAGCTAAATTTGAAATAAATACTCACGGTACTTGAGTATGAGTCTACAAATCCCACAGTTAATGATAATGGGATAATGGGATATAAAACTCACCTTCAGTAAAAGAGTTCGGTTGTCCTCCATGTTCGTAGAAAAATCGATCGCCTCTCCTCAGTCTCATAAACTGATCAGCCACGATGCACCTGTTGAATAAAAATGATTGTCACTTAACAATTAACTTTAGATTAGATGACTGAGTGAAAGACAAGATAACTTACACAATAGTATTACTGACACTTATTCACCCAGCTTTAATAGGTTTATTTAAATATAAGCCATTCGGAACCCCGAACACGTTAAGAAAAGACGTTTCAAACTTCCTCTCTTCACCAAAATTACGTAAACTCAGTTAAAAAAAGGAGAATTAACAATCATTAATCCACTAAGAGAGTTTTCAACGACGTAAAAGTCTCTTTAAAAACAAGAATGACCTAAGATTAGAGATGTGACTCAAAAAAAACCATGCCGTTTTTTTTAAAAAAAACACGTTTTTTTTACAAATAAAACCGTGGCCAAAAAAAACGTGGATATTTTGGTTTTTTTTAAATATTTTGTCTGAAAATAGCTCAGTAAGAAAAAGAACCACATTACATTATTTGTTTTCATGTCAAATTACAAAATGAAACAGCATACTTCTTAATTGATGGTTTTCTATGGTTTTATGAACTTTTTCAGTTTCTGCAGTTTCATGCTTTGATATTTAATTTATTTTACAATACATGTGAATGACCTTAAACTCCCAAAATGGTGTGTTATAATAACATATCTTTACTTATGGTCATTGATAGAGATGTGACTAAAAAACCATGCTGTTTTTTTAAAAAAAACATGTTATTTATACAAAAATTATGACTAAAAAACATGGAAATTAATATGTTTGTGACCTTAAAAATCCAATGCTGTTTTTTTTAAAACATTGTTTTTTAACAGAAAAATCTTGACTTAAAAACATGGCTATTATATTTCATTGGACCAAAAAAGTTTTTTATAAACATTTAAAAAAAATCATGACTAAAAAAACACGGATAAATATCAGGAAAGTTAGTTTTCTTTAATCGAATTGTCTTTAGAAACTTATAAACAAAGAATGCTGTTAATATTGAAATCATGTTTATTATAACTGTACTAGGTCCTAGAATAAAATATCTACATAGAATCTATTCACTCCATAAAACCTTTTGGAGACCAGCTCCATCCTCAGTCATTCTGTAAAATTTGGTGAAATGGACAATGAATTTTCACTGTTCCTTTGAAAAACATTTGACTGAATGACTTACTGAGGATGGAGCTAGTCTCCGAAAGGTTTTATAGAGTGAATAGATTCTTTGTGGATATTTTATTCTAAGACCTGGTACGGTTCTAATGGATATTAAAATATCTTATGTGACCAAAAAATCCATGCTGTTTTTTGAATGTTTTTGTTACAAAAAAGTCGATGACTCAAAAACACGGATATTAATATACTTTATTTTACCATAAACAACCATGCTGTATTTTTTAAAATAAACATCTTTTTTACAGAAAAATCATGATTAAAAAATGTGGATATTAATATATTTTATGTGCCAAAAAAAATATGCTGTTTTTTTTAAATCATGTTTTCCTAACCAAATAAAATCATGACTAAAAAACATGGAAATTAATGACTTTTGGTGAAAAAAACATGGTTTTTAAAATGTCATGTTTTTTTTGGTCAGATAAAATTTAATAACACTCATGTTTTTTGTAAAAAAAATTTTTTTCAGAAAATATGGTTTTTTGGTCACATAAAATAAATTAATATCCATGTTTCTTTTACAGATTAGATTAGTCATTAGTTTTAGCCTCCCTACCCAGCAAAAAAATGCGATCCAAAGAGAGGAAGGAAGATTATGAAACAAGATCAAAGTTGAAGAAGACAGTATTAGGTGCTGAAAAACAGGACAGCAGTGAACCAAAAAAAGGTGGTCCTTAACATCACAAAAACATTTCATTTCAACAAAAAGAAAGCCTACCTAACTCTCAGCTTGGGCCCTTACATTGTCCCCCTGGGAGCACTAGTTCCCATAGATACAATAATTGTATCCCCCTGAGCGGTGTTTTTTTTACGAAGAATTATTGACCAAAAAATTTATAATATTAACTTTTTAATAAAAAACATGTTTAAAAACACAAGGGTTTTTTGGTAACATAAAATATGTTAGTATCCATGATTTTAAGATACAATTTTTTATGAAAAATACATAAAATAAAACAGCATGGGTTTTTGGTTGCATAAAATATATTCATATCCAGGTTTTCTTATACATCATTGTTTGTAAAAAACCATATTTTTTAAAAAACAGCATGGGGTTTTTTAGGTCTCATAAATATATTCATGTTTTTTCAGTCATGATTTTTTAGTACAAAAACATTTTTTTGGTCTCAAATATATTATTCATGTTTTTTCAATTTATGATTTTTTCGTAAAAAACATGTTTTTTTTAAAAACTGCACGGGACTTTTTAGGTCACATAAAATATATTGTTTTTTAGTCATGATTCTTTGTAAAAAAAACAGCTTGGTTATATTTAGTACCAGAGAATTTATTAATATTCATTTTTATTAGTCAGAATTTGGTCAATGTGAAGTTTAATGCAATCATGGAAATTAATAATTATATTACAAATAATCACTAAAGGAACCCATTTAAGAACGTTTTACAAGAACGAAATTCTGCTCGCTGATGCTTTATTTTCGAATCATTGAACTTTGAAGTTGGACTTCCGGAGCCAAAGGAAGCAAGCGTAGTTTAATTAAAAACAGAAGCTAACCCCCTGTTACAAACGTAAAGAGGTTGGGTCATGAGGGGGAGGCACAGTTCTTCTAGCGAAAATTATAAATAAAGCTTCTAACCCACCCATTAACGTGACGACCACAATCTTGTTTACATCGGCTCTATGATGGCGACCACCATGGGCGCTGCCATCTTAGAGCCGATGTCAACAAGATTGCGGTCATCACCCAAATGGGTTGGTTAGAAGCTTTATTTATAATTTTCATTAGAAGAACTGTGCCTCCCCCTCCCGACCCAACCTCTTAACGTTTGTAATAGCTTCCGTTAATAATTAAATTCCGTTTCACGCGCTCGCTTCCTTTGGCGCAAAGGCCAACTTCAAAGTTCAATTATTCGAAAATAACGCATCAGCGAGCAGAATGTCATTCATGTAAAACGTTCTTAAATGGGTTCCTTTAGTGATTCCTGGGATCGCTAATTATTATTTTCTGATTGCATTAAACTTCACATTGACCCAGATTTTTTTGTAAAAAAACATGTTTGTAAAAAAACAGCATATTTTTTTGGTCACCTTAAATATATTAATATCTATGGTTTTTAGTCATTGTTTTGTAATGAAAACATGAAAATGAAACCATACAGTAAAAGTGGTGGCAGATAACCCACAATTACCTAGAGTCTAAGAGGTACAGCAGGAGCCACAGAACTTATATTGATGGAGTCAAAATTCAGAGCTTATTATGGTAAATCTGAAGGATATGTCAGTTATTGATTTTCCACTTTTTGGTGCCTGAACCTAATTAATTGAATCAAAATAAACAAGTTTTCTTCTACGCACTTTCCGTCTCAAATGAGTATTTTATGAATTATAGCGATAAGTTTAGTTTCGTCTTTGATGACAAATGCGCTCGAATAAACAGCTACTCATCGACATTCGAATTTTTGTTGCTTGAATCATGGTAATAACATCGAAATAAACAACTTTTCTTCTATACACTTTTCTCGTCAAAAGAGTATTTAACGAGGTATAGCGGTAGGTTTGGTTTCGTCTTTGATGACGATCGCGCTGGAAGCGAGTGCGCATTGCAGTGTTGCTGTCCGACGTGCTCCTTGAATTACTTGCTGCTTCGAACACAGGAGTTGCGGTAAGTCATTTACCGCTATAACTAATAAAATACTCATTTGAGACGGAAAGTGCACAGAAGAAAACTTGTTTATTTCGATCTAATTAACTATGCTTAGGTTAGGCATCAAAATTTACAAAATCGATAACTGACATATCCTTCAGATTTACCCTTATTATCTCTGCAAAGTCTGATTTTTTTGGTCACATAAAAATGAAATCAGGCATAGTAGAGATAGTAAGCTCTGAATTTTGACTCCATCAATATATAAGTTCTGTGGCTCCTGCTGTTCCTCTTAGACGCCTCTAGGTAATTGTGGGTTATCTGCCACCACTTTTACTGTATGGTTTCTTGTTGATGTTTTTATAACAATGAAATGACTAAAAAACATGGATATTAATATATTTCAGGTGTCCAAACAAAAACCCAGACGTATGCTTAACAAAATTTAGGTGTGCAAAAAAAAACCAAAAAAAAACAAAAAAACACATAAAAAACACGTTTTTTTTTTGCAAAAAAAACCGCAATCAAATAAAACCGTTTTTTTTGCATCACTACCTAAGATGCTCAAAGCTTTTGCGAAGCACGGAGCGAACTGATTCAACAGGGAGTTGGCTAAAAAGTATTGAATGCTCAGCTCATTCTACCTATTATATCAAAAAATACTTTACATTGGCAATTAATTGCTAAGAATTGTTGTTAAACATGTTAAGATAAATTACAAATGAATAAGCCACATTCACAAAATCAATTTAATTTCAAGGAGTGAGAGAATTGAATGCTATTTTGTCATGTATCCGGTAGCGTCAATACGTTGATGAAACTTCGAATTCATTTTGTGCAAATATCTGTTATTCGTAAAAAGTCATGCAAAATAAACAAATCGAAATACAGTTATGAATAAACATTTTTTCTTTTCTTTTTCTTTTCTTTATGATCAGCGTAACTGCTTGATTAGTAAGAAAACTATAGCCGTTTTCTTCATTAATAAAACTAAGGCAATCAGATAGACTACACATCATTTACAAACATCAGGCTTCTTGGTTTTCTATGGAGAGTTAGCTGCTACCTAAAATAATGAGTATGATGCCTTTAAACGCTCATTTTAAAAAAACGAGATCTGAAAACCGAAAATTTAAAACAGGCAAACAAAACCTAGCATCTCCGACAGCAATTCTGGATGGTTCTAGCATACATTATTTTGAAGAATATGAATAACTGCTTGATTTAAGCTCAATACAGAGTACGCCTCACTTGAAAGTAGGTCCTAGCACGGCACCGGGTACCGATCGCTCCGCTATACCAGCGATGAAGAGGTCTATGTCATCTACTGAGGAATAGATGGCGCTCAGTCTCTGTACCACCTGAAAGATAAGTGAACATTATTAATTATGGATTTTTTTTTCATGTAGAGAGAATTTACTCACTAACCGTTGGAGCATATTGGATGTCAATTGCATAGATAAAGCATTGTTACGAAGCGCTAAATTTTTCAATGTTACGAGTCTTTCGTGTATTAGCTGATCTTGAAGGTAATTCCCATGTTGGGAAAGTTCATCGTAATTGTAAATTCGACTTTAATGACAATATAAGACCAAGTCGGACAGAAGAGCGCGTACAAAACCTAGGTCCACTCTAGCAGTGGCTTTTTACATTACTTTTTGGCGCTTCTCTTCAGCTTCTTACCGGTCCCGGCATAACATCAAGAAGGTCTTCGAAGCTCCTTGCACGGGGCAGACCACAAGCCTCCCTCAGTGCGTTGTAAGGCGGGATACCGTGGTCTCTTCCGCGCTGGATGTTCAGAGCTATCAAATCCATACCGAAGGGCATGTCTGGTCCCTGAGAAAAAGTGATACGAATTAAAAATCAGTATTTGATTAGAAACCAAGCTTTAAAAATTAAATATCAATAACCTAAAGATCAGAAACCTAAATTTCTAGGAACTCAACTTCTAGGAACTCAACTTCTAGGAACTCAACTTCTAGGAACTCAACTTCTAGGAACTCAACTTCTAGGAACTCAACTTCTAGGAACTCAACTTCTAGGAACTCAACTTCTAGGAACTCAACTTCTAGGAACTCAACTTCTAGGAACTCAACTTCTAGGAACTCAACTTCTAGGAACTCAACTTCTAGGAACTCAACTTCTAGGAACTCAACTTCTAGGAACTCAACTTCTAGGAACTCAACTTCTAGGAACTCAACTTCTAGGAACTCAACTTCTAGGAACTCAACTTCTAGGAACTCAACTTCTAGGAACTCAACTTCTAGGAACTCAACTTCTAGGAACTCAACTTCTAGGAACTCAACTTCTAGGAACTCAACTTCTAGGAACTCAACTTCTAGGAACTCAACTTCTAGGAACTCAACTTCTAGGAACTCAACTTCTAGGAACTCAACTTCTAGGAACTCAACTTCTAGGAACTCAACTTCTAGGAACTCAACTTCTAGGAACTCAACTTCTAGGAACTCAACTTCTAGGAACTCAACTTCTAGGAACTCAACTTCTAGGAACTCAACTTCTAGGAACTCAACTTCTAGGAACTCAACTTCTAGGAACTCAACTTCTAGGAACTCAACTTCTAGGAACTCAACTTCTAGGAACTCAACTTCTAGGAACTCAACTTCTAGGAACTCAACTTCTAGGAACTCAACTTCTAGGAACTCAACTTCTAGGAACTCAACTTCTAGGAACTCAACTTCTAGGAACTCAACTTCTAGGAACTCAACTTCTAGGAACTCAACTTCTAGGAACTCAACTTCTAGGAACTCAACTTCTAGGAACTCAACTTCTAGGAACTCAACTTCTAGGAACTCAACTTCTAGGAACTCAACTTCTAGGAACTCAACTTCTAGGAACTCAACTTCTAGGAACTAAACTTCTAGGAACTAAACTTCTAGGAACTCAACTTCTAGGAACTAAACTTCTAGGAACTCAACTTCTAGGAACTCAACTTCTAGGAACTCAACTTCTAGGAACTCAACTTCTAGGAACTCAACTTCTAGGAACTCAACTTCTAGGAACTCAACTTCTAGGAACTCAACTTCTAGGAACTCAACTTCTAGGAACTCAACTTCTAGGAACTCAACTTCTAGGAACTCAACTTCTAGGAACTCAACTTCTAGGAACTCAACTTCTAGGAACTCAACTTCTAGGAACTCAACTTCTAGGAACTCAACTTCTAGGAACTCAACTTCTAGGAACTCAACTTCTAGGAACTCAACTTCTAGGAACTCAACTTCTAGGAACTCAACTTCTAGGAACTCAACTTCTAGGAACTCAACTTCTAGGAACTCAACTTCTAGGAACTCAACTTCTAGGAACTCAATTTCTATGAGCTCAATTTCTTGAAACTAATTGTCATGTTTAACGAAAATGGAAGAACTAATTAAGTATTATCGTACGATTATTTTGTACAGCAAGAACGAGGAAATAATTTTTTAGTTGAATTAACTTGACTCAAGTCATTTTGGCTCGCCCTCATAAGTATAAGCGTGCAAGGGCATCATTTTATAACGCAATTATTGAACTCCATAATCAGACCACTAGAATTATCTCTTTTAAGTGATGCTGAATAGAACAGTAAAATTTTCTTCTGCAAGACTTACCTGGAATAGTCTGTTGGTGAGGTCTTCAGTCACAAAGTTATCGTACTTCTGGATCGGTTGTTTTGCAAGACCTCTGAGAAACTCGTCGAGTTTGCCAGGCGTGTAGAGCAAGTGCGGGCTATTGAAATGCTCGTGCAATTGAACAGTTTCCGTTGGCTGGTGATTTTTCCCGAATAACCTGAAAAATTTAGAAAACTCAAGCATTATCATTGAAACCCTGTTAGGAACAACCTATCATTGAATAATTTTTCTTGCTGAGAGAACCTAATGAGTTTACCCTATATTCAAGGAGGGTGTTTTATTCATAATGTAATTAACTTATTTCATTATAAATTTACCTAAGAAGTCTAGGCAAAAATTAATTTCAGGAACATTTTTGTCTTTTGCTTTGACTTACTGGACCATGCCTTGCACCAGAGTGTGGCCAAATCTGAAGGCTGCAGTGGCGAACTCGTTTCTTATAGCCGCATTGATTGATGGATCATAGTCTCTGGAGAATCCGTTCGGCCTAGGAAGCATATAATTGTTGACCATGCATTCTTTACCTGTGGGAGTAGAGATGAAAAATATCTTGAGGAAAAAGCAATGAAACTGTTGACCTTAATCTTGTGTAAAGTACATGTATTCGTAACTAAATTTACAAACTGCAGCAAAGTTCAAAATTTGTCTGGATATGCATCGGTTTGTATACTTTGGAAACTTGAAAAGAAGACTTAAAAAATTGAGAATATATCAAACCTTATGAAATTTTAACGTTAACGTTTCCTTACAATCAGGTATCGGTATTGCACAGGGGGTATTGTACATTGTACAGTAAACGAGTGATTCCTGCATTTGGTTGCGTTCGAAGAAGGCTTTGATTTGTGTGATTTCCTGCTGAGATCTTTCTCAATGAACTTCTCAGAAGGGACTTGAAATCGATAGTTTTGTTCGAGCAATGGTCACCATTTTTTTTCAATGGTCACTGCTTTGTAAATAATAGAAGTTTGAAGAACGCACATTCTACCTCCCTGTAGGGGTTTATATATAATCCATTCATTTTAATTCTTTGAATTGTAATGATTCTTAGCCAAGTCCTCAATTAAATGACGCAGCTGTCGATTATAGAGATTCTTTAACATGAGTTAAGAAGGAGCAGAGGATGGTGATGATCAAAGCTGATGAGTGCAACCAATTTTATATTAAAATTATTAGCGAGAAACACTATACAATTTTCACTAGTGTATCATCTGTAATAATATGAGCGTAGAATAACACTGCAATGCAGGCAAAATAACCAGTAAGAAAATTTAAAGCATTATATGAGACGTCAGGAGCGTTTTAATAAAGACACCAGGAATATTTTAGTAGACACAGACCGAGAATGATAGGAAGCCACTCGTTGTATACGATATGTTGCATCTGCGCCACGTTGATTCGCCGAGCTTCTTGGAAGAGAGTTTCGTCGTCCCAATGTGGGTTGATTTGAGCGAGTTGGAGTGCAATACGATTGTGCTCCCTCATGAAGATGGTGTGAATCACAGCGAGGTCTGGCTGTTCATTTACGCGGTTGTCGCCTGGAAAAGTCGCATGGATGAAAAAACACTTTAAATCAACAATGTTACTCTCAACTTTTTCTCAGGTTACGTATGAATTTAATTCTAATTGTTTTCTTGTTTTTCACTACGAAAAAATTTAACACTTTGACTGCGACGTGCGCCACCGGTGGTACACGGAGGTATTTCATAATGCTACTGACTGCCCGTAGTCGCAAACTCAATTTTCATAAACATTTAATCAAAGCTGTATGAAGGCACGATCCAGTTCATGTTTGGTATTTTCCAAATAGCTTACTTCAATGGACATTATATTTGAGTTTGGTGTTAAACTTAATATTTAGTAGTCGCAGTCAAAGTGTTAACTGAGAAAACACGGCTGAAAGAAGCAATCATTTTCATAAAAGATGCAAATTTACATCACAACTATCTTCAATATGATCTAAGGTTCAACTATTGTTTAAATCAATTCAGAAAAATTAGGGATTTGCCATTATTTGAGCAATGAATATGATTATAAGGAAACTCTTCTTTCTTAAAATAAGCTTAATGAATGAAGTTTGAGACATAGAGTTGTTATTCCGTTAAAGCCTACCTGTGTCTTCGTATGAAGAATATTACACTACGTAAATATTTTTACAAGACAAGTACGCACTAACCTCATTTTTTGAGTTATTACTATAATTTTTAGCTTGTGTCACATTACTGTGCAGTGATGTGTTTACGGTGGAGCAACAAAATGTCTGGAAAAAGCATTAGAGCGTCTCAGCTCAATTCTTCATAAGTTACAATGTTTACTATTTGCTTGACCAAAGTAAAAAGTTATGACACACATGGGGCACCCAAATGTCGTTCATCAAATTGTCGCTCATAGAATTCATGTTTGGATGGCCCTTAAATTACGTGCCTCTGATGGCATCGACGTTAATTTTCTCATATTATCACAGTAACAATCGAAGCAGAGAGTTAGCGCAACTACCTGCAAGGAAGCAACTGAAGCCCCTGTTGCGGGCACCACACCCTGCTTCCGACGCGCTGTCAGCAGGCAGTAGAGCAGGACCCTGGACGTTGAGCAGACCACCCCGACCTGCCCTGATAACGCGCTCGTCTTCCACGCTCGAGCCGTACACGTTGGAACCATCCAAGAAGTGTGTGAGTTGGTTCATCTACGGATATTAAAGACAATTCCGGTTACGCTTATGCCAATTACTGTTTAAAATTTGGTCATTGGGGTGGAATCTTTCATTTTGATGATAAGAAAGACTATGGCTCGTACTTTGTATTTTCTTTGAGTGAAGAAGCAGATATGGGACCCATCAACGACGTTTTACGGACGATTGATCGAAATAATTGTGCCAAAAATGTAATAACGAGGTACGAAAGAACCAATAGAAGTTACATGGAAAGCAACAATTTTAGAATTCTAGCATTTTCTACTGAAAACCAATACGAGACAAGTCACAATTGCTTAATGTGATAAACTCATTACTAACCTGCTCAGCGGAACCGAAAGTACAGTTATCATTTTGCGAGGGCATAGACCTGATGAAGTTCATACACCGGCGGCCGAATCGTGAGAAGAAGGGATCGTCTCTGGGAATTTCAATAGCCAAACAAGATGGATGCATCAACGCGGGATCAACGAATCCTCTGTCGCTGCAGCACTCGATGCCGCTCTCATTGCCTGCTCAGATTTCGATAAAATTAACATATGTAATTACCGATAACGAAAAAATTTAGGTGAAGGGTTTTGTGACTAAGAAACTTCAATGAGAAGGTTCTCGAAACATATTTTTAGCTGTGTTCGTTTCAGGTTGTGTACAGCATCGGTACTCTAGAAATTTTTGTTTTTAATCTCTTTTGACGATGTAAAATAGAAATCATGCTGAAAACACTGTTGATCTTATAAATTTGAAAAGTGAAACAATTATCCATTAAAAATGTTTTTTGGTTGTGAACAATACTTGTGACGTGAATGTATGTGTATTGTCTTATGCGAAAGTCCTTGTAAGATGAGGGTATAGCACTTCATCAAACGCATGACTACGTTGGATGCAAAAGACTCAAATGTCTTAATGCATCTACACTTTGTTTTTCCATGTCTTTTGGAAAAGAACTAATGAAGGTTATTGAGCAATGGCGCCGCATAATTTCACACCGGATATTTCTATCGATTCAGATACAGGACACACTTCAAGCACTATGCACTCCCAAACTACTCTAGCATGTAAAATAGTATGGATCCATTGGATCCATAGCAGGTGTAAAATGTTGTATACTGTACTTGATTTGCTCATTTCAAGGAACTTACTATCAGGTTGTACGCTATTTGTGTTTACAGTGAAATGCATTCTTCAAACATTATTATTATTATATAAGAAAGTTTTAGCCTCCCTTAACCACGACAAAGATGTTCCAAGAGAGGAAAGAGGAAGGCACCATTTAGTATGGAGTTGAGGGAACGCGGAATCTATGCACAAGGTGCACAGAAACAGTAAGCTAGGAAAGAAGTTCATGAAACAAGAAAAAAAGTTGAAGAAGAAAGTAGTAGGTGCTGAAAACAGGAAAGCAGTGAACCGAAAAAAGATGGTCCGTAACAAAACCAAAACCTATTTTATTACAACAAAAAGGAAGCCTACCTAACCTTTAGCTCGGGCCCTCACATGGTTCCCCTGGGAGCGCTAATTCCCATAGATACAATAGTTGTATCCCCCTGAGAGGGTTCTTCAAACATATATTTTCTCTACTGAGAAGGTATTGGGGCTTGAACAGAAATAATTTCTCAACGAGGAAATAAACCAGTAAAATGAGGGACAACACGAGTAAGAAATTGCTGCCACTACTTACCTCATATATGTATAGACGTATACCAGTAAGTTCATATTTTAACTGTATCACAATAACTTGCTTTCGACGTTAGGCTTCGGCCGAGAAACATCGCTGAATATTGTCTATATTTTATAAATCATTTCTGATGGAGCAAATAATAGAAGAGGAAAGGGACGAATTTAAATTATTCACTTGGAGCACTTACGATCAGCGTAATTTCTACAAATAATATTTTAGCCTTATCTGCTCATCATCTCACTCTTGATCCAGTAAATACGGTGAACACGACCGTACATCAAGAGAATTACATTTGAATTCGGATGCTTTCATTAAGGCAGGGGTTCTTAACCTGAGTTCGGCATGGTGCAGTTTGTGCACTAATATAGTATTTAGTTAAATACTTATGTTTTATAAATGAAGAAAAAACAAATTTTATTTTTCCAATTACGAAGGGTTCGACGACGAATGCATATATGGAATTTGTGGTTCTCAGTACCTCCAACAAGGTTAAGAACCACTGTATTTAATGTAATCGAAGCTGAGTTAGATATACAGACACAACAACATAATAATTTTGCATACCGAATCGGAATATGGGCACGTGCGTAAGATCGTGGTCGATGAACTGCCCGAACTGCATGACTGAGAGAGTCAGTTCTGGGTCGGGGCTGTCGACGTCAGCGACGTTGCTGATGCTGACCAAACGAGCTGATGGCAGCCGACCGGAGAGTCTTCCTCGTGGCTCGTAGACGCCTGCAATATTTCAAAATGTTATTTCGATGAAGACTGAAGTCACGAGTGTGATCGATTTATGAGGGTGGAGGCGAAGTTGGGTTGTGAAATACACGCGTTCTATTGGCGCATAACGATGGCGAAACGGGCAAAGGAAAGCGACTGCAGAAATATTTTGAGTTGAGTTACGAGAATCTGTAGTGCATCTTACAGTCAACTTATAGTTGATTAAGTGCAGTTAATTTTATGAGAAAAAGAATTGTACGAGGACGGGTTATATCAGTGTGAAGCAAATAACCAGAATGAGAATAGACAACCGTCCTCAAGGTGCTGTATTTCATTATCAAGCAAATAAAATGAAAAAGTGAGCGAGAGCCTTCTAAAATGACTTACTAAAAGTACGAACTATGAAAAAAATTCTCCTTAATTTTCGCAGTGTGGCTATTTTAAACAATTTTCTAAGAAATATTTATTTCTCACTCCACTTTCTGGTTTCACTGGAGGTAAAACATCGCATTACACACCGTCATCATAATGAGCAGGGAGGATCCTCTGCAAAATGGTCTTTGCCTGGCCCCAAGAAGGGTTGTTGGGGTTGTTGCAAGACCCATCGATGGTGCGGTAGTACTCTTCCTTGGGGCCGCAGAACGGCGGTTCAGGGCAGGTGTCGCTCAAAATGGTATCACTGACAGAGAATCGTCGAAGACCAAAGCTCGCCTGGAGAGGCGTCAAGTCGAACCTGAGAAAAGAAAGTTTTCAGTCGCGCTTGAATCCATAGTATATTAAAAAGCGCTTTGATATTTCTTATGGCATTATAGTTGGTCTTTGAAAGAATTGCAAGATGTTATTCAAGCTCTACGTTGCTAAACATTCAATGGACTAACTGAATAAGAAAAGATATGCAGTGCAGTGGTCTTGGTTTAGTACCCAGTTTTCCTGTTTACGAAAGCAGTTTCTACCCATTGCTGTCGATGCTAAAAAAATTTTAAGCGTTGCTAACTTTCCCAGCAAACGTTACACTCTCTGTTTATTAATTGTAACTTTTTATTCGTACCATAAAGCGAGAGTGTAAAAAAGGTAAACCTGAACATTTTTGTTCTTTGGATGCATCGCCGTGGAAACATCAGAGATGGCCCTGTATTTCTATAAAAACCAGCAGGTAGTACAATTTTCTTTTTACATACTTAATAATTAGACGTTTTCTACCATTTGCGTAATATACACTGTTTAACGCAATAATATTAGACTGCAATTTACATTAACTGCTCCGAACAATCGCTTGTTAGTATTAGAGTTTCATTTCACAATTTACAGCAAATGAGACCAGAAAAATGCATCAATGTAATGATATATTTACACCTCGTCTTCCTTTACCTTTCAGAAAAGAAGTTACAATTGTTCCATAAAAACTTTTCAACAAGTATTTTTGTCTAAAATATTTACAGAAAGCATTAAAAGAACACACCACTAAGGGAACGTATACATAACGTTTTCACAAAGCACTCATGTACAATAGGATTCATTTACAATAATAGTAAAGCTTTGGCAGCTCCGAGATTATGGACATTCTTGAAATCAAATTCAGCGTTTCAATTATGCTATTTTCAGCAAGATGCGTATTTGCTAGAAAACGATTTGAAGTACCTGCGCATGAGGTAATTGGTGGATCGCTCGACCGTGATGGCAGCGCGACCAAATCTCATGGCTCTGGGTGACGTCTTGAAGAACTGGAGGTGGCGGTACTCCGGAGTGCGAGGGTTCCGCACCACGATATCGCGCTCTTGCAGAGTCTGCACGATACGAAGCACAGATTAGATTATACATTGTAAGTTGAGAAGGGAGGTTTAGAAATAAGAAAGATTCGATTATATTTTAGTTTTAGGGTCCATAACCTCTAAAAAAAACGTATCGAAAAGAGGAAGGAGGAAGGCGCCGTTTAGTATGGAGATAAGGGAATGCGGAATCTATGCAGACGGGGTATAGAAACAGTAAGTTGAGAAAGAAGTTCCTGAAACATGATGAAAGTTGAAGAATAAATTAGTAGGTGCTGAAAAACAGAACACTGAACTGAAAAAAGTGGTCCTTAATGTAACAAAAAACATTTTATTTCAGCAAAAAGAAGGCCTACCTAACTCTAAGCTCGGGCTCTCACACATTTTTCCCCAGAGAGTGCTAATTCCTATAGATACAATAGTTGTATCCCCTGAGAGGTCAATACGGAGCAAATTATGCTGTTGAGCTAGTAGCAAAGCTGAGTAAATTACTGGTTGATAGAGCTGTGGGACCCATACTTGTAAAGCCATACAAATGGGAATGTGGTCACGCTAAAGTGTTAGTATGAGTGGGCAGATATATTAACAATGGTTTTTAGTGACACTTAAAATTTGGTCCTACGAAAGCACTGAAAGTGAGACTAGGTCCCAGAATGCGTATATTGTATTAACTCTGATATCTCTTTTCATTTTGCTGAATAAAAAGAAGACTTCTAAAGTATTGAGATTACAAGTCGTCTCAAAATACAGTTTTTCACAACACACAATGGGTCATCAAACTCTCAGAATAGTAACTGTAATATTTCCAAAAGTTTCCTTTCTAAATATTCAATTTAGTAAAGCCTTTAAAATGAATTCATTTGATTCGACACAAAACTTCGAGCTTTGACATTAATAACAGGCATAAAATATAGTCCGTATAACAAAGAATGAGCCAAAACTAATGTGAACAATTTCAAGCTAGTGCAGGGAATTGTGGCTGCAGGAATTCACAACAGTTGTGACAGAACAATCAACGAGTTTGAAGAACGTGCAAATAGATGATGAGATTCAGGCCTGTGTTTGAGTCCCAATAAGTTATTATTGTTGAACAAGAATAACTATCATAATTAAATTCACCATAAATTTGTTCAATATTTTTTATTTCAGCATATTGAAAATTGTACTGATTTAATTAAAATTGATAGGATAACATAAGGATACGATATAGTCACCCTCTACTCTAAGAATGGTAATCTTAAAAGTCCAATAATGACCAAAAATCCTGAATCATTCTATTCTGTTACTATATATAACAGAAACTTGCATCCATTTTATGAGGTTGGCAGTAACGGCGCTTAACTTGATTTGTAGATAAAAACCGATGATTTCAAGCTAGAATATGAAGTTTTCACTTTTAGTCAAGCTCGAACAGAAGAGCAAATGGATGAAAAGAAAGAAAGAAAACAGTTTTCTTCTAATAAAGATACAAAAACCATCAATGGTTTTTACAATATCATAGCGTGAAGAACCTTAGTTGATACTCACACATGGGTATCGTAATGCACATGTCAATAGTCGACACAGATGATTAAGGAAATAGTTTGAAAAATGTATTCCCCTTTTTTGCATAATCCAGGTTTGATACTACTTGTATGTACAAGTTGAGAAACAATGTGATTTAAGAATTATATTAACGCATTGTTCTTTTCTTGATACATTTGTCAATTATTCAGGACAATTGAACTAATAATTCGATATATAAACTGGAGGTTCTTTGAAAGGTCCAGTCAGTACTCGTCAGAACTGTACGGAAATGAAAAATAAAGTCACTCACTTGCTCTAGCTCGTCGCGTTCAGCCACAGCCCACAGACCGGCCTTCGCTGCCTCGTTCAGCTGGTACAGGGTGAAGTCAGGGGTCTTCACGAAGAATTGGGGGACGCCGAACACTTCACGATTGGGAGCTGAACGTGAAAGAATAATAATTTATGAATCTATTACTATTAACTTTGACTAAAAGGGGTCTCAAAATTTTTTTTGGGCTGTGTTGGGGAAGCCTAATGGGAAATTGAACGAATATTGAGGGATCGGAAATATTTGATTGCAATAAACGTACAGTTTAGGTTTGATTGATTTAAATTGAATCAATAGTCGAATCCTAAAAGTATTGCAGTATTCAATAGATACTGATAGATTTCAGGGGAAAGATCAATAAACTCTTCAAGCATTTTTCTAAAGCCAAAAAGCATCTTGCTATTTTAAACGAGTTCATCAATCAGAGTTAATTACCTTGTTATTATTGTGTTATTAAATAGTTTGTTTCATAACGCTGAGAAAAATATGCGTAAAAATTCTATTTCAACTTACACACTCAACACTCATAAAACTTTACATATTAAAATTTTGGGAAACCTTAGTATTGTTCGCATCCTTATTAAATCGAGAATAAAATCTATTTTCAATTACTGTATTGATTGACAAGGCGATTGTTAAATTGTGTCGGCTGGGAAATAAAATTAAATAAACTTCAATCGTACCGATAAGCACGATGCTAAAGCTGATGATAGACTTGCGTTTAGACGCTAAAGTAGACGATAGGTTGAGTTACACCAATGATATTTACCTATGACTTATTCAGAGTCACTTATTTACAGCACGCTTACCATTCAGAAGGAATGATAAGTGTGCTGTAAGAAATACATAAGTGAGGAGATTGGTGAATTAGCAAACAAACTTTGCACCTTAAAGGAAAAATTTACCCTGAGGTAAAAACACAGTAGTAATACAAAAAAATAATGGTCGAGTCACTTACCGGTTGGAGACTGTGACGGTGGGCAGCAGACTCCGAACTCGCCGTCGTACATCTGGCACTTGTCCTCGAAGGGGTTGAGTTGTTCGAAACAAGGGGCGCAAGTCGCCAGCGGTTGGCATGACGAGAACCCGGAACATGTGCCGCCAGGTGCTGCTTGGGAAAATTATGTAAGGAAAATTTGCATAATTTATCCAAGAATGCGTAATCCAAGAAGGATTTTTGTCCTCCAGAACCTTAATCCTAAGATCTCAAGCTACTAAATTATGTGACTTGGTAGAATAATGAGCTGAATAAACCAGTAGTTTGGCTACAGTGAATGTTATAGGTCAGTAATTTTGCAGTTATACCTACAATTGTTGTACGAATGGGGTTTAAAAACTGTGTTAAGTTTATTCAGCAGTAGTTAAGAAGGCAATATCGAAGGCAAATTACGAAGACAAATACTTTTAAGATGAAAAAATACGACCATACAGTTTAGTAAATACTCTCACAACTTTAGTCTTATCTAAAAGAATGAAATGGGCAGCCCATCTATCCTGTAAACTAACGTTTACGAAAAAAATTAAAGCATAGGACTTAAACGTCAGAATTCAGTGTGGCTAAGATTATTGAATGGGCTTCTGAAACAGCTCAAATAATTTTCGGCTAAAATGCGGAATGAAACAAAAGTGCAGTAGGAGTACTAAAAAAAACAGATACAAAGGAGATTACACAAAATGACGCTCAAGGTCTCCAGTGATAAAAGCAGGGGAAAAAATCCACAGCCTATAGATGTTTTTAACTTCGTTCAAAAAAAATTCAAGCTATCTTCATTGTCTGTAATTTCTTATTTTTCCTTTGAATTTTTTTGTTAAAACACAAAGGAAAATGATTTTCTTTCGGTCTTGGGCATAACAGTAACCAAACCCCGGTATATAATGCACATATGTTGTTCATTATCTAATTTAAATTTTTGCCTGTTCTATGAACTTAAATGCCTTGAGTAATTAAGAGACTCCGGTATTGAAGATAATTTTATTCCAAAAATCAGGGACGTGCAAAATGCTCAAAACAAGAAACTTTAGGCCCATTCACTGATGCCCACTTCAATAGCTTTCGAAAACATTTCTTAATGAATAATATTCTCCTACATTTTGGTCCGATGATTTTCGTCTAAACCTGAAGACTTGGGTAGGTCCGTACGAGTGCAGTGGATATACAATCGGTACAGGCGTGGCCACAGCGTAAGCAATCTCACCAGCGTGATGTGCCGCCTTGTCAGAGCTGGGCAGGTCGAGGCGGTTGTGCCCGATCGAGGCAGGCACGTTGCGCAGAGTGGTGATGGGCTGCAGTTGGCTGATGGTGGCTTTACCACGGGTGAAGTCGTTCTGGCGAATCGAATTAAACCCGTTAACGTTGAAATTTTTGTACTCATATTACCGTTATCACAACCACCGTCACTAAACTGGCGCCGGCATCAGGCAGTCACCGATATCAGGATGAGGAAGGAATTGCCACTCGGCAGTGAACTCCAAAGAACACATTAGGGAACTAATTTAACAAGAAATATAATATGTTGATGCTGTTTTCGAACGTGGACCGTAGAGTTCTCTCGGGCGTTAAAGGGTTAAAAGTTAAAAAAAGGGAACTTGTGGATGATAATCCACATTTACGTGTTCACAGTTACTCACCAAATGATAGGGGTCGTCAGGGATGGAACTTAAAAAACAGAAGCTTTGAAATGCTCTTTTGTAGCATGTTTAACTACAAAACTAAAGTGCAATTGTGGTTAAAAGCACAGTCGTGTGTGTTGAAATAATCAAAGTAGCTGCAAATTGCAATAAGAAAAACTTACCATTATTAAATAAAAGGTTACTGTAAACTTCGATTGTAATAACAATTGCAATTCTATTCAAAGACGTTACATTGAGATAAGAGAGTGAGATTTTAGCAAATTATTTGCGTTTCACTCATCAATAAAAAGAAGTATACGTTCACTCGCGCAGCAGAAGGCATGTAATATTTTGCCTGCATGTTTGAAAAATTGAATTCAAAAATACTTGACTTGGATTCAGGAAATAAAAAGATTTGAAATATTATTACCCCATTGCGAGATTATATTCCCTACTTCGTCCTTGCTGTATCTAGAAACATGTGGGTCTAGTAAATTAGAAATAATAAATAACAAACAAATACAGTTTTTTCTTTAGTAGACTGGGGTTTGATAATGAATAACGATGAACTCAAAACGTGGTTAACATTTCAACCTTAATTGGTAAAAACTTTCAACCTTAATTGGTAAAAAATTGGTGAATTGGTAAAAACTTACTGCCTGCATTCCATAAAGCGATGGATTTTCTAATTCAGGAACGCATTTACTTGAAGTTTATATATTCTATTTGAAGAAAAAGATATAACTTTACCACGTAATAATCAAGTTTACAAGAGAAATATTATGTCTTGATTCTACCTTGAACAGAATACTACGATGATAATATTATCTGATTAAATATAAGGAAAACTAAATTACGTGGTTTATGTTTCAGTATTAGTTTAAAGTAAAAGAAATAGTAGTGATGAAAAAGCATGTTAGTGAACTTACAGCTGTAAAACAACGTTAGAGCTATCTGTAGCTTATGTATACCATACTCAATTCTAAAGGTTTCTTTGTTTCATTAAGCTTTGAGGTAGCACTGATTCAAAGATATCGTCTATCATTTTTACCCCCCAACAGCATTTTTTTTCACTCAAGTGATCCTATCAGATTCCAAGATGACCCTTTTAACAAACGTTGTTATGCAAGTTGCGCATACTCCATTGTAAGTGCGTAATCAGTTCTCATTTTTGACAAACTCGTCGTAAGGTCTTCACCACAAGTGCTACTCAGTCACCTGTCTTCTCAGGAAGTTTGTCACTCCGGAGTGGGCGTGTGCGATAGGTGATGTTGGCACAGCGCTGGGAGCTCTAGCGAACACCGAGTACGGGGTGAGGTGCACGGAGGGGGTGTGGGGAGGGAACACCACCGGACGGCTGTAATCAATTTTCATTTTGGAAATAATGTTCTAGACGTTTCAATATTAATGAATTATCAAATTCTGGAAAAAAACAAAAGTGCAATCATTATACAATGACGAGTGTTATGAACGTAGCATGTAAATTGTAAACGGACAATGATTTAAGTAAATCGTAAAAGTGCAATTCATCTGATGAAAATCGTCCTTATAATATATCCAAGAATTCACTCGAGCACAAATGACGTTAGAAGAGATGCTCAATTAATTCTACACTAACTAGGTAGGAATTATCTCTTCACAAGTATGTAACTGATTTTTGAACACAAAATTTTAAAGGTTGGTTGTAATACTCGAGTACATGACGCTCGAGTGTTCAAAACACTTCACTAAACTCTGTCTCTTCCATGTCATGTAAGGCAGGAGGATGAATTATGATAGGGAGAATCGGATCATAGCCAAACAGTGACGAGTAGGCAATACATTTTTAGCCCTTGCAAAGAATTTCCACATAGAGTAAGGTTGGCATTATGTACGTTTATGGTATAGTGTTCGGCAGAGTTTGTTAGTATACCTCTGTCACTTTATGAAGTGTTTTTTTACGATTACACATCTCCCGCGAGAGAAGCTAAGGTGCACCAATCAAGGCTAAGTCTCAACTGAGATTCTAAGAAAATTCACTACTGATTTTATTTGTCCTGTGAAAATGTCATTTTTAAACATCAATTCACTTTTGAACAGGAAGGAGTGGTTGAGTATCGAAATTCATTGGAAACGAGATCAAATTCTGGAGCTAAGAAGTTTAAACTGAGCCACATGTCCCTACAGAGCTACATTTTAACATCTAATTTTATAAATACTTTTCTTATAATTATCTTTAAACTGTATATTGGAAATCCACTTTGAAATGTAAAAAAGTTAGCAATAGGAATTACAACAGGTATATGTCACATACTCTCGAGTCGAACCCCACTTTCAGAGAAATTCTCAACCAGTAACGATGTTTTACAACCTTGTTTTTGCGTGTGCTCAACGTTGGCCAATCGTTTGTTGTATGATTTGTTGGCTCAAAGAAAGGATCTACTCTGAGCGAAAGGTCAGCGCGAATTGTGAAGTTACCGATGCGTGCGACTCTCAATCTGATGCCGATATACAGATCCTTTAAAAAAATTAGAATTGTTGAAACACACTGGTCGACAATTAAAGAAAAAACTCGAATTTTAGCGACTCATTCCATCTTCCTGAACGTTTACATTTAGCCGCCAACTCAGCAGATTGTTTTTTCGGGAGTTCAAATCAAGCGCCTAAAAAAGTGTGTTGCTTGTAAAGGTCGCGTATTGCACTGCCTATTCTTTTGAAAAAATGTTAGAAGAAGTCCGAGAAGCTCGAAAGCTAGCCTTTAATCACTGACTTTCAAGAAGCTTTTTTTGGAAACGCGCTTGAATTTGAATATAAGGTCAAACCACTACACTTTCATGGCAATGGCCTTTGAGAATATGAAGGCCAATTTCTTTAGCAAGAAACGTCTACTAAAATATCTTCACGGAACAATAATTTCCTGTAGCAAGCAAAGAATGTCAATTTTAGAGATAACATTTCAATGCTTCAGAGATGTGCTGGTAGGAAGAAATAAATCGTCTGCGGATTGCCAATTTGTGCAGGGGAGCGTTTATAAAACTGAAATACGACCGACTAATTTTTCAAAGCTTCATGCAGAACTCCCAATAAAGTCAAATCAAAGCATAAAATTGCGTAAAAGTAAGTACCTCTATTTTCCTCGTGGGAATATCTTCTGGTAAATGTTAGATTTATCACTTCAATTTGAGGTCTGCTTATTATGCTCTGAGTTATGATTCTCACCTTCATTGCATTTAATTTGAAATGTAGAAACTTGGTTTCATCAAATTTATTGGATATGAGAGCTGCTTGTCTTCCTGTCTTCCTTAACCCTTTAACGCCCCAGAGGACACCAGTGTCCTCTTTCAAAATTCCCCTTCAATATATTTTATTTCTTATTCAATTAGTTCCCTAATGTGTTCTTTGAAGTTCTCTGCCGAGTGGCAGTTCTTATCCCATCCTGATATCGGTGACTGCCAGATGCCAGCGCCAGTTTAGTGACGGTGGTTGTGTTAACGGTAATATGAGTACAAAAATTCGGACGTTAAAGGGTTAAATCGGGTTTCAATAATTACTTTGATAAGCTGAGAATTCTTTCTTATTTAGTCGCACTAACTGAAAGCATTATAGCCATGATTGTAATTAATTTTATAGCTCAGTCATTAAGATCTAAATTTAGCCTTAAGCTTTGTTATCAAGGTTGGTCTAGCAATGAGTAACGGTGACCCATCAATTGACTCGAATGTTAAGTTACAAATAAAATGGAAGCGAAAAATTGATTTTACTGTCTTTAAAAATTACGTTTATTAGCAAAATGAGCCAAGACTTTTACTAAAACAACATCACCAGACTTTGAGCAGCCGCAAAATTATGATTGAGTTCACTCAAAAAACACACTTAATATTTGTTGGTCAGTGTGTGCATTGCTTATTTTATTTGATTGATAAAAGTTAACTTGGCTTTACACGCATTTCACAACAATTCTCACTGTTAAATAAAGTGTTAATTGTTACTCGAGGTGCTCACTACACTCACTTGAAGTGCTGGATGAAGGATGACGCCCCAGCGAAGGCAGGAGTGGGGCCGGCGTGGGTGAGCGCGCGCACGAACGTGGCGCTGTCCACCCGCCCCAAGGGAACCACGTGACGAGCGCTGCGCGAGTCATCGTCGTCTTCGTCTCTATATTTTGAGTTGAAATCGTTGTCTTCGTCATCGTCTCTAACGGCGGCCCGTTCTTCTTTTTCCGACGAGCCACAGTCGACGCTCAGCTGGAGACTAGCCAGCACTAGCAACCATCTGCCGAAATCGAATTTGTCAATCTTGATGACTTAGACTTAGGTTTATTCTGCGTCAGCCTGTCAAAATATTCGCATGAAATTACAGGTTCCGTTGTTGGGCAAGCAGATTATTTATCGTATTGATAAATTAGAGGAGATCAGTTTGGGGAATCTTAGATTTTAGCCGTGAAAGAGCTTACAGCTGGAACTGTTTGAAATGAACTGCAAGATATTGATAACGTAAAACGGGTGAAAGTTCCAGATGGACTTGACTGGTTACTGGGAATGACCTGGATATTTTTATAATAAATTACTTGACGATAATTCTCCTCCGCAATTCTTGCCATAGAATTTTTATGTATCCTATCGAAAATAGGATACAGACTTATCATTCCATAGGATACAACCTATCCAATTTCTGACAATGTATTTCAGTTCGTTGTCATAGGAGTCCAAGTTTATGTTACCATATAGAGCCACATAATTTTCTTCAAAATTTTTACGCAAAATTCATGTCTTGAATTACTTTCATTTAATACTACACCCGGCTTCTTGATTACGTCAAACTTACTCATTTCATTACAAGCTTTCCCAAAATGCATCAGATGAATGAACTCTTAGCAAAGCCTCTCAGAGGCTTCTTCCACAATTCAAACTTGCCAAAGCCCTTCCCGTTACACTCAAATTCAAGTTAATTTTTTCAAATTAAAAGACTCATGAATGCTTTCATATTTCCTTAGTAAGAGCTTGCCACTTCTCACTTTTTTAATATAACAATATTTTACTTGGGCGATATAAGCTACTTTGAAAATTCATAAAATATAAGTTTTTTTTGGCTTTTTTCTACTTCTCGACTTCCCGCACCCGTTCGAAGAAACTTGACAGTTTAACTTTCCTTAATATTGCGAAAAATTCTAAGCTTGAAGGTTCGTTTTTTCACTAATTTTTATAGATTTTCTATTTCATTGCAGCACATGCAAAACATACTTCACAAAAATTCACTTGCCGTATCTTAAATCAACTCATTTCCTCCATCCTAGTCCTCCCTGCATGTTCTTACAATTTCGGAGCTCCTCAACCAACCACATTTAAATTGCATTACTAACACAGTCTCGCCTCTGCAGCGACCATCCTGCAATGCGGGTGTCGTGCTATATTCGGCATTGCAATTTAGATTACACTCGACATCATTTTGTTCTTAAACGAAACAATTAGCGCTCGAAGATGGCTCAACTCCACACACAACAGACGTTGAGAAAAAGTCATGATGACGCAGCATTATTTTGTTGTTTAAGAATACGGCGGGATGGACTTTTATGATTGAACTCTAAATATTGCATGAAGCGACTGGGTCTTAATGCTTTTAGAAATATTGGGGCCCGTTATTTTTAGGGCGGAAAAAACGAGAATTTGTGCACTATAAACAAATAAATTCACATTAGAAACTTATGATTACATACGTAAAATCAAACACCTGGAGAAAAATTAAATGCTGTACATTTATTTATACCTAAATACGAAAAAGTGTTCAAACAAAACGGAAAAAGGAATCGTCACCTAATACTTCGGAGAAAGAAAATAACTTCTGCATAAATTAATTGTTTTCTGCAGTTACCAGTGGTGAATGATCAGCAGGTCTCAGTTGGTATCTTAATTCATTCTTCTTTCTACACATGCTAGCTTGTTTTTTTTGTTTTTTTTTTGAGGATCTGATTAGATTTGAATTTTCAAACTACAACTCGAGTATTCAATTATTTTCAAATTTCATGACTGTCTCCGTATTTTAAATGTTGTGATAGTTTTCAAAGCATTTTTCAAAATTTTTAGTCGTTGGGAATTTGAGAATTCGGGGAATTCAAGTTCTTTACGTCTTCCGTGGCCGAGTGGTTAAGAACGCGCCCTTCCGTGAAGGTGTAGGCAGTTCGACTCCCGGCGCTGCCCGGTGATTTCTCCCCTTGGGAAAAGCACTCGAAAACATTTCCCCGCTCTACCCAGGTGTCGGAAATGGGTACCAGCTTCACTATGAGTAACCGTCATTGCATCATATTTGTTACAAGGCATTTGAAAAACCAATGTAAAAGATGAAATGTATTAGGATTGATTGATTGGAATAAAGCATCCTGTATTTCATCAACAAGACAACAACGCGAGGCTAGCGTGGATGCAAGGCGTGTGATTGTCAAGCTAAAAATAATTCGTCACAGCAGTTCATGCTAGGCCAGTATTTACAGTGAACAACAATATTCAAAGCCGTTAAGGAATATAAATTGTGAATTTTTAGTATCGCAATTCTTTTTCTGCGATTCACTTTTATCTCTTAAATTAAAAGAAACACGTAATTTTTTTAGTTTGCATCGAAACATTTTGTACTTGTACGCATTTATTTTAAATTATTATGCCAATTAATTCTGGATTTGTTGAAAGCATGTGAAATAATTTTCCAGTGCACAAATATTATTCTCACCGCACAGCAGTTAGAAATGAGGAAGAATGGATAGTTTGAGACTACATATATTTTGCCACCTGCAAATAAATTTGGTGTTGGTACCGAGAAATTCACATAATTTAAATTCGCATTTTAAGCTAAGCTGAAAGAATACCTCCTACAGAACAAGCTAAAGCTGTTCTATTAACGTACATGTGCCTATGGATTTATTTAAATGTTGTCGAATATATTCAACACCTGTTTACTTCTTCGCCCACAGAAAGTTGTTACAAAGTCTCTGACTCAGGATGGCTAATTAACTTACAGGGAATGAAAACGTTTTATCTTTTTTGAAAATTAGCATTCGATGGCTCACAGATTAATTCTGATGGTACAGAATAATACATAGGTGGTGTAATGCAAACTTGTTCGTCACAGCATGACGCTGCAGAATTGTGAGTGCTTTAAACAGCTCTCTAGTGAATGCAAAAACGATGTTGCAAAATTCGGGGATGTAAACCTCGACTAATTGATTACATCTTTTGTAAATTCAAATTTATTCACACTTAAACCAAAACATGATGTGTTTGAGCTAATCAATCATATATAATGTTCATTTTTCATTCAAAATTGAATTTAGAATATTGCTCACCCTAGATCATATTCCTTAAAGGGGCTAAAAGAACTTTTAAGTTTAATTTTTACGTTGCTTGAAGTTGAATACTATATCCTCATAATTGATTCTTTACGCGTTGGTTACAAGTTATATTTTGCCTGATCGCTACGGTAGGCAGGGCTTCTGAGGAGAGCTTTGAGCATTGAACCAAGTACTCATAAACTGGAATTCATTGCCATAGATTCTAGCTTTTTTTAAAGTAAATTTGATTACGTATACTCAAATGTTATTATAGAGACAGGAAGCAAGAGCTTTACAATATTAATGATGAATTCTTCAATCCAGAAGTTCAATTTACTAATTTTCTGACGGTTTTCTTGCTACCGAGTAGCTACATAGCGAATAATTTTTTCGTGAGCATAATGCTCAAAAGTGTTCAAATTTCAAAGAAGTTTCACACGAATTTAGCAGTCTTGTACAAACACATCGTCAAACTTGAAATGTGTAGGCAAACACAAAAACGAGCACACAGTTGAGGTACCGATCACTTTAAAACGTGTTGAAAAATTATTTAATCGAGGTACATTTATTATATTAAATCTGCCAATTTACACTCATGACTTCCCTGTCCTGTAGCAGGGAACCCTCATTATGCTGAGAAAGTTTATTCAAATAACTTTTAAATAAAATAGAAGTAGCACGCTTTAAGTATTTGTTGTACGCGGACAAGACTATCAAACGAAAAGCTGTTGGTAAAAGTTAGAAAACAGCATGAATAATGCTGCACAAATTTACACGAGTTACAGCAGAATGTCTTGCTGTGCAGGTTTTTTCAAACTTGAAATTTTAAAACACACTCTTCATTGAATTTTTTTTCAACTGATTCGCTCAAAGATCATTTATATTCAAAAAAATCTATACAACAAATTACTAATATGAGCTGCCAGCTGTAATAACTTCTGTCAGGCTTTGTACTCTAATCCAAAATCCGTTGAAGTATAAACATTGGCTATAAAATAACTTTCAATATTTTTGCAAACGTCAAACATCTTCAAAAATCACAAACGATCAACTGAAGCATATTCACGTACTGCCATGCGTGTTACACTGCTGTAAGAGTTACCTTTTTTCCACTATCAGTAAAGCAGTATGTTCTTTTCTCATATAAAACTCAATATTATAACATTAGTTCGTTTCAGGCGTTCTATCCACAACAAAAGCGATAATAAGAGAACGAAGAGAAGGGACAATTTAGTATGCGCTGTATGGATGGAGAAACCATGTACAAAGTGCTTTCCCATGTAGGATATCCTGACACATTGGAGATATCAAGATAAAAAGGAAAAGAAAGAAAGAAAAAACGAAGGAGATAAAGCGAAGAGGGAGTAATTACTGAAAGAAACAATGTTGGCATGAAAGATGGTGGTTCCGAAGGCCTATCTATCGGTGAGGTGACCAAACAGCATCTCCCCGGAAAACGACAGTCCCCACAGCATACGATAGACAAACCTAGTAACCTAAACCCATTTAATCTTATGCCCTATGATGGGAGAATACGTGAGAAAGAACTTTGCAATCAGTCTTAGAGAGCATTAGAGCGTTAGTTAGTTTAACGTATCCTTGACTTTAAAAACCAACATTAAGTAATTTTCTGTTCGATTCTTAAATATTGTGCTATTAACAAAACATTAAAAGATTATAAAACATAAATAGAATATTATTACCTTCATTTTTGCATGACGGTGAATGCGAACAGAATGTTGATGAAGGTGCTTTGAGGGACGTTATAAAGTGAAGTAATGAGGTAAACATTTCAAATAGTGAGCTAATTTTACTGAAACTGGAACCCATGATTCCAAGAATTGTAGAAAAATTTCTCGTGTGCCAAGGCGAGTTCATCAGCAGCGATGATTTAGGTCAATACCACGTATCACTTATTTCACCTTCGCTTCACCGTGAATGTGAGAAGTTAACCAACTTTTACTCTACAGCGAAAAAACACAGTGATCTTCCAAACAAGGTCATAGGATTATTCCCGATGAGCTGAACTCGCTAGCAAGTGTCTGTAATTATAAAAAATGGAGAATACACTCACAAAAAGGTCACTGCATCGAGTTCGCTTAGATACAGAATTACAGGTATGGTAGAACTGCGGCAACGCTGACAGCAAACGCGTGTTCCCAGCGTAGAGCCAAAGGGCGGCACGTCGAGAACCATTCCAATTGCTATGGAAAAGTTCTTTATGTTATCAACTAAGGAATTCAGTGAAGGCACTTCCCATTTCGATATGAGAAATCGTACACCCTGCGTGGAGAACTTGGTCGTAGTGAAGTCAAAGCAGTGTTAAAATGAAATGTTTGTTAAATGTTACTGACCCGCACGTTTTCAGTTATATTTTTTACAGATCTGAGATGCGATTACAGTCGTTGCGAGCAATGTTCCGAACGATGTTTGTTTAAAAGTTCAAACTCTGGTAGCAATTACTTAAACATGCTAGTCATTCCATTGCTACTCAAAATGCAAATTCAGACTATTTTTTGTCGAGTCAAGTTTTAAAGGTCGTAAAATGCTTGCTAAAATTATACCTCAAGTTACTAGCAGAACAGCAACAAGTCACGAGTAATCTATGAATGCCATAAAAACTGTGAGAACATGAGTTGTTGAGAATGTTTTAACCAAAGAAACTAAACGACCAAGTATTTTTCGCGAACTCGTTAGAGAACGGAGAATTTTCGTATTAGGAATTTGAATTTACTTCCGTAACCATGAAAAATATTGTGAAACTTCACATTTGAGATCGCCCGAACTGATTATATTACCATTTACTGAATGCAGTAAATTAAACGGGCTAGAGGAAAAAAGTGGGGTGATGAATAGCACTGGGCACGCGTGTAAGGTTTATTTTTTTATGTAAGAGATTTTAATGATGATATTGATTTCATATGGTTTAAACCGTAACCCTCTGAATTTTCTATTCATTTTATTATTATCACCCCAAATATTAAACTGGTAGTATAGCTTCAGAATGAAGAAGGAACTGATACGCGGTAGTGATCTTCTAAGGATACATTAGAGTATTAATTCGGTAAGAAAAATGATGTATTAAAACTGCATTTGAAAGAGGACCTTATGGTCTTTTGCGGAAACAAAGAATATGAGGACGTTTGGAAAACTTCTAAATTCTATTAATCGTAAAAGTATTAATCTTAAACTGAAAATGGAAGTTTTTTGCTCCTGTAAGGCGTGAATAAATTAAGCTTAGGTGGCTGAAATAAACTTGAAGAAGCAATGCAGCTTATTTATAAAGTGAGATACAAGTCTTTAAGAAGGTCTACAACACCTGTGCTTAAGAATACTGAAATAATAATATCCTTGTTGCCTCAATGAAATCGCTTGTTTGCTGATTGGAAGAGGCACATTTAAAACTAGAAGTAATTTGAAAACGATGGAAAGCTGGAACGGTGGAGAGCAAGAAAAGAGAACTTAGCGACGATAAAGGCTTGATAAAACCTACGAACTTCTTAACTGTTAAATCGATCTCCCAGGGACCTATTCGAACTGCTAAATTAGACTAGGTATCGGACACCTTCTCTTCGTAGCGCAAAATTCTCCAGCTGCCGCTGAAAGGAAAGACCGCCGGCCAGGTCTCGAGGGAAAGCTGAACATACGCCAGAGATGGCCGTGCAGGAACAGGCTTTAAGGTCGAGTTTTTTTTCATATTTTTTACAGCCATTCTGATCCCTCACTTTCACTGGCAATGACGGAAATGCTTTGTCGAATCCTGACTAAGATAATATCTTCGACGGTGAATTTTTTGCGCCCAATACTTGTGTTTCATCATCTGTAGGACGCAATATTTACGACGTAGTTACTGGTGATCTATTGCCCATATATTTTATAGGCTACAGTTAGGATGGTGTAGGTAATCTTTAGCGACATAACATCTCATACAAACCTGACCTTACACGGATGAGAATTAGCTCCAGTTCCTTAACTGATGAGGTTCATGATTTAAGTAATGAACACCTGAGACTTGTGTTCATCTTCATAAGTTGATGGGGATGAAAACAATGTATCAGGAAGAATTAAGCAATGAAGCCAAATCTTTATTTTTCATACTATACATCAGCTTATGCAAAGCTGATGTTTAATATGAAGATCGATTGATTTGAATCTCTCTTTCGCACTTCAGCATGATTTATTTTTTCAAAGTCTTCTGATGTTTAGTTTGGGTACCGAATTTGAGTGCTGTTCTAAGTTAGTGTAGCCTAATAGATTAGGCTAGAAATTACTTCAAAAAAAAATTGTAGCCGTAAAAGGCAGCGTGTAAAAACAAATATTGAGGACTGAAATATACAGCAAATAGTTCAGGAATAAATTTAATAAGGATTTACATTATGATACCTCTCAAACCAGAATATAGGTGCTCACAAAAGATGGAGGAAGGCACCATTTAATGTGTAAGGGAATGAGTAATGTATGCACAAGGTGCGTTTCCTCACCCCGTACATAGAAACTTCAAGATTGAAAGAAGTTAATGAGAACAGGTAAGTTAAAAAGTAATAGATGCTGCAAAGGCAGTAGAGAACGGAAAAAAGAGAGTCCATAACGAAATAAAGCCTTATTTAATTTCAACAAAAGGTTTACGTAACCTTCAGCTCGGGGCCTCATTCCTTCTTCCTGGGAGAGCTAATTCCCTTGGATGCCATAGCTTATGCTTTGGAGAGTTACATCTCTAAGATATTTTTTAAACATTTTTACAGGAGATGTGTCGCATGAAACTCTGCTATCTGCGACAATGTAAGGGGACGTCGGTAACGAAATAAGGCTACTTTACAGCGATAGCAAACTTACGGCAGCCTCCTGCGGCAAAAATTCGGGATTATTTTGTCGTGGAACATAAGGGATATCTGGGAGAGAAGTACTGAGGACATTTCAGTAGAATCTCACCACATGACCAACTTCTTAATATGAAATTGTATTTTTTGAGTACGTATATTTGCTCACATTTAGGAATTTGTTAAAGGAATTTGTTAAATTTTTAATTTGATATAAGATTTTATGATACTGTAATTAAGATGTCGAATAAAATTGACATGAATTTTGTGATACCGGAGTTTCATCTTTAAAATTTTAATATTCTGCAGATGTTAAGACTAAATGAAGCTCTCTTAAATTTATTTTTCACAATTTTCTTTCATATTCTAAAGCGAATGAGTACTCGTTCAGAATGACTTTAGAAGATGTACGTTCTTCTCCGAGTGCTATACGAGGCTTCTGTTTTTCGAAAGGCGTTGACCCTGCTTTGAAAGAAGACACCTTACCAGTTTACTCGGCACATTCGAAAATTTTCCCATGCAATTTTATGCAAGCAGATTTACCACACGGCTTTGTGATAAATACATTTGCATAATCCAATTCACGCAGCAACGCTACGTGTTGGTTACTCTTTCTCCCGGCTCAACTCCGCATCCTTGGGGAGGTCTGGAGCAGGCGCGACCTGCCTGCATTCGGCCGAACTTCATTTCCGGCAGCGCAATGCTCGACTCATTGAATGTGTCATTTTACCGAAATTTGGAAAACTAAAGTTCAATATCCAACTCAAATTCAAAGTCAGTTGTAGTAAGAAATAATTTTGAAAATCATTAACTGGATCGTGCCTTCCTTTAACTTTGACTGAGGAATAATGACAAATTTGTTTGTGACTATTGTTCGGTCAGCAGCATTATGAAAATCCCCTGCGAGGCCACCGGTGGCGCACGTTGTGGTCAGAGTGTTAAGCGAGTAATATATTAATTTTAAGTCCCATGTGAAACTCCATAATCAAGAAAAATAATTTCAAGATTCATGTTAATTAATAACGCTACAGACACAAACGCAAAAGTTGATAAAGCGTTCAAAATTTATCAGGTAATGGAACACCCATGAAGTTCCTTATCTCACGACCGGGACGCAACTTTGAGCCAAAACCCCATAAAGTAACGGAACTGACGAGCCGCAACGCAGCTTGTGACTTGGCGCTTATTTCGCTCTCAGTTTCGCGAAAATTGCCATTGCGGGGCGCAGCAGAAACGTTCCTCAGACGCTGAGATCGATTGCGGTTGTTGGCTTGTACAAAGAGTTTGTAGCGCGACTTTGACCCGCTCACCCCATGACCTGTTATACACCGCCACTCCCTTCACCGTCTTCTCACGTATCTTCCTTGGTGCACTCCATAGCGATCACAGGGGCTGTTTTTCATAGAAAAATTATACAGGTTCACTGAAAGGGATGCTTTTCGAGCGACACTTTGCCTGGCTGAAAAACTAAATGATGTATGGAGTTTCATGATAATGTCGGATATTGATCGCTGCAAGGTAACACTTTGAAATCAGTGACTTTGAACGAAGAATTTTCTCTACTAAAAGGTGAATTTATTTCTATTAAAGCTTTCAACTGACTTGAAAACTTTGCTCGAATTGATCATATTCCTTAGAGGTGCTAGGAGAACTTTTGAACATTCCCTACACGCGATTTTGCAGCTGCTATCCCATAATTTTAAAAAATTGTTTTTTATAATTAAATAGCTGTATGTACAGAACCACACTGCTGCAACTCGTCTCCGCTATTTGTGTAAAATTAAACTACTGAAGAGTAATTTGTAGAAAATTTTAAAGAAAATCGCTTCAGATGAAATAACTTTTTTTCAATACGTGATTTCTCATTTTCATCTACACTAATAATTTGTACTATAAGAAACTTCATCAGTCATGACATTCTACTTCACAGGTCCGTCGTTGTCGTAATGCGTGAATTTACATAGTCGTGAAACTGAGTTCTAACGAAGAGAACGACAGAAAGGAACGATCATAAATTTATGCCTTTATTTTCCATGCAGTCGTTTTGTAGCCCCTACCTCTTTTTTAATTGTTTACTTTTCTTAGTGATTTATATATAGTAAATACACAAATACATATCCACATTTTATACTCTATGAGTACAAGACAATTTTTAAAAATACTGCCTAGAGCTACGTCTCAGGCTACACAAGTTTTAACCAGTACTTGAAATTTACCAATGCATAATTTTTGCATAAGTTTTAATACTGCATGATATAACTAACACATCACCTACAAGTAAGACAGAAATCAATTTAAGACAACACTCGACCAGAAATATCACACTTGAGTAACAACACGAACTTCTCGAGTCGACCTTTGTGCCCAAACAAGTTGCCCGCTACAGCACGGAACTCGTCACGAATCCTAAATCAAGCCAATGACCTATCCACTTCATGTATTCCTTACATCACTCTTTTCAAACATGCTCAGCTCCACTGTTTTTTTTTTAACTCCGCATAACATTTTTCCCATCGAATATGATGCAATTGGACCTACCCAGAAGAAAGCAGTTCTCAATTCTCGAGGAATGTCTCTGGAGAGTTCAGTATCTGTACTCGGAGTATTTCATACTGATTATTTTATGACGAGCGGTGATTGAAGATGAAACACAACTGTAATAACTGTTTACCCAAATATGAACGTCAAGTTACTGCATTGTGACGGTCACGATGTTTCATTCATGAAGAAGATCCTGTGATCTGTAGAATCAAATTGTATGTTTTTCGCGTCTAACGTACAGAATTAGAACTTGAATGTATACTATGAAAATTTACAGGAACGTAGTAGCATTTTTTATGCATATCTATAACATAATCATGGCAGACTTTGTGATCGTAAAAGCAATATGGAAAATCTAGAAAATACATCATGGCGAATTGACGACCACTGCACTGCTACGTGTGAAAGATAGCAAAAATCATTTTTTCACTTGCAGAAAGAAATGATCTTCAGAAGTATATTTATTTCAAATGTTTGCGCTCATTGGTTTCCATTTATCGAATTCAACAATTTTTACGGTCATTGGAAATGTCCGTATACCTGCAGACGGTTTTTACAGAAGATTTTTCACTTAGAAAGTAGGACGACAAAAATGTCAGAAGATACTCATTACTCATACTAAACTTCAACAATGACAAAGGAATGTTTCTTCAAGCATCTCTAATAACAGATGCTGCAGATTCTAAATTAACCAGCAGAGGCTTAGGTCTTCCATCATAAAGTACACTAAAGCATGTCATGGGAAATATATTTCAAACTGATTAATTTTCTGGTTCACAAAATTTATAAATCAAGCTCAGTCGTGAATAAAATGAAAATAACCAAGTTATCTGACAAAACTCACCGTCTATTAAAATTGATATTCCTGATTTGTAAATCATTTTTAATTCCTGTTTGCAATTGGTTCCTAAAATGAGGCGACCATTTCCGTTACAATTACGGTTTCCATGACCATACACTCAAATTTGACATTTGGGAACAACTTTTTCTTGAATAGTGACAAAAAAGAAATCAAGTTTAATTTTTATCAGTCACTCTAATTTGTTTTTACTTTCATAGTTCTAAATTTCTAGTTGAACAGAAATAGCGCGTGTTCAAATTTTTAGCAAACGGCATGATGAACACTCGGCGTATGTTGTACTCTTGAACATGAAGCTGAAGAATCAATTGATGGAATTTTTAGAATTATATCTAATGCAGAAGTTATCAAGAACGAGATGAATATTGAGATAAAATTGAGGTACTTTCTTTGAGACATGTATATATAGGAGATATTAGTTCCATGACACCACTTCATGAAGAGGAGGAGAGGAAGACAATGAGAGGATAATCATATTACGTACGCTGGACTGACCAATTATTCTAAAGCAACACCCCGGTATTTATACAGCTGACTAAGCAGAAAGTTTCAGATGCAAATAATGAGCCATATGCCCCCGGGAATGCCATTCAAAATGTAATACTATCAACTTGCTCCTTCCAAAAGAGCGTGACCACCGACAAACTCTGCGTAAATTCAAGGGCAACATCTTTATGGCATCACTTCGGGAAACCTTCATCTAGACACTAATTTGAACCCAATAACTGTTTTATTTTATGAAAACGATACCCGAAAACAAGATCATTAATTTATAAATTGTGTCAACTCCATGACGGATATGTCCTGAGAGGCATCCAATTATGACATTCAAGTCTTGCAAGTCAATAAGTCCGTGGGATGCTGGCATGACCAACAAGAATTGCCACTTCCACGTGCGTATGTCATCGTCACAGCGGCGAATAAGGTGTGAAGTGACACGGATTCTGATTTACGGGATCGTGAACTTCCTCATGCGCTAATTGGTGGGAATTGTTAACGAGAACTATACGATTCGAGGGAAACTTACTGCACAGAGTGGAAAGGGAGTCTTAGTGTAGCGCCATCGTTTGTTGGAATCACCGTGAACGAAAGAACTCCCTAATTGGACAAAATTTTTAAATTTAAAAATGTTTGCAAGCTTAGGAGTTTATAATTTTTTATTGCCATGAAATGTATTCATGAAATTAAGTGCCTGAGGTGTAACACTGAGTAAGCCTACTTAAGAACCTTATTGAGATAAATTTTTGGCGAAGATGTATACAATCGTCCGGTGAAATAATCTCGAGGTTATAGTGCCTGAAGTTGATGAAGTGAAACCCAGTCAGTAATTTTAAAGCCTGACCTCCATCAAACACGAGTGATTCGCTCCATGCCTCTTTACGACAATGGGTGGGTTGTGGTTAGTGTGTGCGTTTCCCTTCCTTTAAACGCATGAGAACTCATGAACCTACAGTTTGGAGGGAGACAAGTTCATTAACGGCACTTCAGTGCTGGGGTTCAGGAACTGAACAGCGAGGGCGTGAATTGTTGAGAAATCTATGACAGTCTTTACCGCAAAGTATCTTCATCATTCGTCCGTTAATACGAGGAAGAAATACACCTACTGTCATGACTCGATTGAATAGTTTTAAAGAGATACGTACATCGTTTGGACCCTGAAAAATAACGGTGATATCAGGGTCATTCATTTGCTTGCAAGAATTTTGAAACTGTTGGAAAATTGAAGAATAGATTATCAGTTAGTTCAAGCCTCCCTATCCTCAACAAATGAGATCCAAAGAGAGGAAGGAAGTAGGCACCATTTAGTATGAAGTTAAGGGAACGTGGAATCTATGCAGAAAGGGCATAGAAACAGTAAGATGAGAAAAAAGTTCATGAAACAAGATCAAAGTTGAAGAAAGTAGTAGGTGCTGAAAAAAAGGACAGCAGTGAACCGAAAAAGCTGGTCCGTAACAAAACAAAAACCTATTCTATTTTAACAAAAAGAAAGCCCACCTAACCTTTAGCTCGGGCCCTCACATTGTCCCCCTGGGAGCGCTAATTCCCACAGACACAATAGTTGTTTCCCCCTGAGGGGTTGAACATTGAAAAAACTCGGAAATTTTTATAATTGCTGATTTCATGGCACGTATGATTTTGCTTCACTTTAGTTTCGCAGTTCGTACTCATAGTCTCCTCATACGTTGGGCTAGTATAATTGGTAACTTTTATCGGCCAGTGATGTATAGGAAAGACCCTCGATTTAAATTAAGCAATGAGAAAGAAACAGCAAATTTTATAGCATTTGAACATCTTCGTTCATTAAAAATTAAAAAAAAACTTTCCCTGAAACTGAATTCCGGTTTAAAATATACCGAGGAGAAAGTAAACGGAACTTGCTGACACTTTATTTCCTAGAACAGAGAGCTCATGTTAGGCCATAAATAATTGAGAAATCAGAGCATAGAAAGGAAAAACGGGCTAGCAATGGACAATTACTCCTCCGTAAATTTGCCCTTGGGTTTGATTTCAAAATACCGTTGACAATGCGCTTGGAATTTCCTTTGCACCCGCAAGGTGACACCGACGGGGGAGTTTCCAAGGAGAGCGCTAAACGCTCGGTCATTCAGACTTGGCCAGACAAGATCGAATTGATTTGGAGACCCGAGAGCTTGCATGACACGTCGTTAGCGACCTTAATGTCTGCAACATGACGTGGTCTAGAGCACTTCCTGCCAGGCGTGTCAAGCACTGCAGCCATGCCAAATAGGAAAAGTAATACGAAAGTCGATTCTATGTAAAACAATGACTTGTTCGGCTAAAGTATAAGGCTCCCACGAGGAATAGATTGGAAATATTTCAAATTTTCCCGTTATTTAGATACGTTAGTTTAAGCCTCTCAAACGCAAAATAGGTGTTCGAAAGAGAGGGAGGTTAAAATTAAGGGACAGCAGAATCTATGTACAAGGTATGTTCTCACACAAGATACCGTGAGCAAAGAAACGGTAAGTAGAGGCGCTGGAAATCAGGACAACAGTAAACAAAAAAAAAACAATCTTTACCCTCAACAAAATGAAATCTGCATCATTGAAAAAATGCCTGCCTCTCAGCTCGGGACTTGGCATTTTCTCCGAAGAAGCGCTAATTCCCACAGATACAATAGCTGTATCACTCTCAGGGGTTTGAATTTCTTCGTTTCATCTGAAATAACTTAGACTCTTGTAACATAATAATGAAAAATAAATAAATTTGGACATGATTTTCAAGTTTTTGGAAACCTTTCATCTTATTTAATGAAACGATTTGCCAGTGAGAGGCTTCGCTGCACAATTTAAAATTACAATATGAACGCTGTTATTAAGCAAGTTTAATTAAGGAGGGATTTTAGAGCACCCTAGCTGCACCAAAGGTAATTTCACGAAAGCGAAGAGAAGGGAGCATTTAGTATGGGCTGTAGAAAACGAGTAATCTATACACAAAATGTGTTCCCACACATTATAGTTAGCGCACAGAAGCAACATGTTAAGAAAGAAAAGGAAAAAGACGAAGAGAAAACAAGGACGGCACACTATATATATATATATATATATATATATATATATATATATATATATATATATATATATATATATAGTGGCAAGGTCAGTATATATATATATATATAGTCGGCGCACAGAAGCAACATGTTAAGAAAGAAAAGGAAATAGACGAAGAGAAAACAAGGACGGCATGAAAACGAAAAGAAGCAGATTGGTCTCGCATGATGCAATTCCAGAAGACCTGTCTATAGCCGAGGTAACCTAGCAGTAACGGACGATTACTCCGTTACGGAGTAATTATCCGTAATCCAAAACGGACAATGCCAGTCCCCATAGCGTAGGATAGACAAATATTAAATAACTTAAATCTATTGCCAATCCCAAGCCCCTAGAGGGGAACCTTGGTGACGACGAAATTCTGTCTCTCGAATATCAGAAGTAATCCACTTAAAAAAAGAGATTTTCAGACCAGTGAGCACCGCATACAGTGTGGTTTTGAAGCGCAACACACATTTGATGAAAGAATGTTCCTATAATTTCATAGAAGCGTAACGTAAGAAAAAAAGTTTTTTGTATTCGTATTAACAAAGCAAGTATATTGCGTTCAAATTTAAAATTTTTGTGCGAAAAGCTGGCTCACGAATAATGAATTTGATCTTAGGAATCCAGGAGCAAATATTGGACCACGTTTATTCTGAAGCAAACTCAAAGCGTAATCAAAACAGAATATTTTTTAGCAGCGATAGATGAAAGCCTTAAATTCGGGCGTCACTTGTACAAACTTTTAAAATTTCTGGTCCAAAAAATTATTACTTGGCGTCTATGAGCTACCAAAATATATATCTACAAGCTATTGGGAAATTTGATGCATCAAAATGTAACAAATCGGAATTCACTCTTCGGTAATTGAATAAAATTATTTCAGGTTTCATCTCAGATGATTTTCAAGATTTTAAACTTTAAAATGCTTTTACGTGATAAAAAATCAAGCATCCACGATTATTCAGTTAGAATGCTGAAGCGCTTAGAAATTTATGATCTGGTATGACATTTCTCTACGGTATTCCACGTCAGTAAGGATGGGTTTTCAGCACGAAATTCAATTTAATGCATGACCTCATGAAGTCTAAATTCATAGAATGTAAACATACATTTAGAAATTTATGGAACTGTTAATTTTGTTCGAATACACTCTCCACCAACCTGTTGAGAAGAGTTTCACCCTGCTTCGATAGGGAATCATTTTAATATTGTAAGCACAGTGTCAAGTAAAGAAAGACCGAACCAATCGATCAAAAACATTAGGTGCAAATCCTACGTCATAGTTCGTGGCCCAGTCAGTGGAAACTCTCATTTTGATGAAAATCGGTCCGCCCTTAACCTAAAAAAGACAAGCTTGCATCCAGATGAAGCGATGCCGTTCTTGCGCAAATCTTGGTCAAGAAGGTGCCAAAACATGATTAATGGGGACGCTCACGTGCGTTGTGCAGCCGTGCCCGCTCACGTTCATGATAAATTGTGTTCCAGAATTCAAAATTATGATTAATGCTAAAATGTACATCAATCGGGGCCTGTATTTCTATACGGAAAATTTCAATTTTTTCCGTGAAACTGTTGTTATTTGGGCTTATCAGTCTCTACGTAGGTACGATGAGAACTAAAATTTCTGATACATGCATGGGGGCATTTTTATAGTCTCCGTAAATATTGTGTTTTGTCAAAAATGATACTGCAAATGTAAAGAAGCAGGATTTGCAGTCGAAATGACAGCAATGAGCGCGCTCTGTGAGCAATGGACGATGATGAAATTTATCTTTAAATATTCATGCATGGTAAAATGATTCAAGACCTGAAACATAAACTTGAACTTCTTTGATGCTTTTAAATGTAAGCAAATAAAATCATTATCACTTTGAAATACTGAATCTTAAAAATTACAGTAGGTGATTAGATTATAAGTTAACTTAGGCTCCCCTAACCACAACAAAGGTGTTCCTAATAAAGGAAGGAGGAAGGAATCATCTAGTATTCGAGAGAGCGAAAAATTTTTGCATAAGGTGTGCTCCCACACCCAACGCTTAGAAACAACAATATTTGAAAAAGTTTAGGAAACAAAATAGAAGTTGAAGAAGACAGTGAAAGGTGCTGAAAAAAGACGGCAGTTAATCTGTGAAAGGTAGTTCATAACAAAACTAAAAACCTATTCTATTTCAACAACAAAGAAAAGCCTAACGAGCCTTCAGCTCGGGCCGTCACATCTTCCTCATGGGAGTGCCTATCCCTATAGATACAATAGTTGTATATCTCGCGTGGGGACATCACTCAAGAGACTACAAACTTCATGTTTTGTTCATGTTTTGCATTGTTTTCCTGTACAAGCTGATAGTACTGAAACGGGTTAACCATAAATAAGGCGAGAGCATACAATTTTGGCAGAACAAAAATCTTTCATAAAAAAATAGAAATATCGATTCACGACGGCGAACTTTTCACGAGTATCCGCCGAGTATTTCATATACTTTTCTCTAGCTCACGTTTTGCCATCGTCACCTTTACGTGTTACTGCGTAGCAGTAACTAAAACATATGTGCCATAACATCTATAGAATTTAATAACCCTGCACAAATCAAGCCTGTTGTTCCTTTTCCAATTATTTTTTGTAGTGTTGCCTCTGCAGTAAGAACTGACATTTCTGACACCAATGCGTACGTTTTTCTACAGTCTCCGCAAATAATTTATTTTATCATCAAGTGTTGCAACAAGTGGAAAAAAGTAGAAATATAGGAAGAACTGATCACGAGTACCGGTCAGTAAATTAATGAATCGAAAGGCCATAGTTTTTAAAATTTTCCGCCTCTGAAAGGGACGGCAGATGAAGTCGCACATAATAGCCAGATCACGCACGCTTTCCATAAGTTGGGAGTTGGGAGCCGTCATGTCCAATCACTGCGAGAGCCAACGGAAGCTTCTCGCAGGCAAGCACTAGCGAGACACGCAGAGCGGACGCGTCAAAGGATCAATTTTGAAGTTTTGTTGATATTTACGGCAGGCGCTAGCTCATTGTTCGCCCAACAAATGACTCGCTGAAAATAACGGGTGAATTCGAAGTGAAAGTACGAAAGGCTTCCAAACACCAGCGACCTTTGGCACCAAACCCAACCGCAGCTTCGTGCACACCAAGGACACGGACCAGCGGAGCATGTACTGTATTTCACGGTTGTGGGCATGCGTCGAAGCGTTTGGGATTCACACAAAAATTGTTCAAGAAAAATTATTCCCCTTTATTTTCTACTCAAATGGCCCCTACGCTAAAAATTTGTTTACGCTCCGTTGTATAATAGTTACTAATTTTGGTATAATAAGTCAGAAACCTCAAAGAAATGTTACTTTCATATTTAAAGCAGCGATAATGTAAGCACAACTGCGTCGCTCTGGTAATATGAGGATGGAGAATATTTGAGTTACGACAACTACATAGACGTGAGCATAACAGCAAGGCGAAAAAAACGCAACTGGAAGTCATTGAAGAGATCAACGCTGAGTCACATTATTGGCATAAGAAAAAGGATTGTCTGTGTTGACTGTTCCCATGCGTTTGTTTACCTGAGCTCCAAAGCATCACAGGAAAAGTTTAGCAATTCAAACTATTTAAACAATTCATTTACCAGAAGCGATACAGAAGTAGATTGTATCTCAAGTCTAGTACATAAGTCAAATTCGAGTATAGCTACCTGGGGCCCGAATAAGTTCACCGACTTCTAGGGCATTCCACCACTAACGCTATTCTCAGGTGTACAGTTATGCTTCACCTGGAAGCAGCGGTCTCTTAAAATTGCAACCGAGAACGCAAGTAAAGGGAATCTTCAGGCAAAACTGCAGCGTCACTTTAGACCTTTCTTCTATTCTTTGTACTTCGTACCCTTCCTCGCGTGAGAGGAGAAAATCACGGGGAGGGACTAGGGAAAGATTTTTATCACTCTCAGACATGAATGTATGTAGACGGTCAATGTTTTCTGCTGTCGTAAACGTTTTGCAGCCCTCGTCTTTTCGGCTATAAATCTGAAGTGGCTTGAATTATGCCACCTGTTATATCTAGATAGATATTTTCATACAGTAATGTAAGATAAAATTCGAGGGCTTCGGCGCTTTTTAATTGGCTTTAAAGCTGATACAGAAATAAATCCAGGCTCAGAGAAAAATCTGAACGTCATTTGTTATCGTTTCGTTACGACGTAAATGTGTTGTCTCCATCATCGAACACCGATTAAATGTGTGTTAACTGTCGCGATAATTGTCCAGTGTTCCGATTGGGCAACTGTTTGCGTAACAATTTCTGCGATTATTCTAAATAAGAAGACGCTTATTGAAGCATGCTCCTCAACACTGTATTTTGTGGAAGTTCATATTTTCAAGAAGTGTTCAGTTGTTACACAAATGTTGAAGATGTTTTTATGATGACGGAGAAAAATGAAAATACCCAATTCCATTCATATTAGATGCGTTTATTCGCTGATAATTAAAATAATTCAAACGCAGAAGACTACTTTTATCTACATGAAATAAATATGAGGTATTGATTGATTATAAATTAGTTTCAGCCTCCCTTATCATAGCAAAAATGTTCCAAGAGAAGAAGGATGAAGGCACCATTTAGTATAGAGTTAAGAGAGCGCTGAATGTATGGATTAGGCGCGTTGCCGCACAGGATCTCCTGCGCATAGAAACTGTAAGTTAAGAAAGAAGGTTGGGAAACAAGATATAAGTTGAAGAAGACAAAGCTGCTGAAAAAAGAACAGCAGTTAACCGAAATAAGCCAGTATTTATCTTTTGACTGTAGCAGGGAACACTAAAGTTTAATATTCATCTCAAATTTAAAGTCACAAACTGGATAGTGTTTTCGTAAAGTTTTGATTATTAAGTATTTTTAAAAATTAAGCTTGTGACTACAGGTTGGTCAGCAGCACGAGGAAAACTCTTTCAGTGGCCAAGCATGGCTCACGTCGGAGTCAAAGAAAACGTTATTTATTTCAACAAAAAGACGAAAACGTTATTTATTTCAAGAAAAAGACGGTCGACCTCACTTCTCAGTTAGGGACCTCTTTTTTCCCCTTGGGAGTGCTAATTCCTATAGATATAAGAGCGGTTATTTAAATAACTACAAAAGCTGTATCCACTTTAAGGGGTTAATCTTCAACTAACTTATTCGCAAGCAAAAAAGAGTGAATACCGAGAAAAATTATAAAAGAGAGAAGGGACCTTGCTTATCACGCAAAATTTGAAATATCGGGCAACAGTACGACCAGGAATCGATTAAATATTCTGTAATAATGATTAAATAATGTTTACATACATCATCGACTGACACAGCTCGAAATTTCGTGTGCTGAGAATATGAACTTCCCGAAGTCGTTTACGGAAACAATGGAAAGGCTCTTGCTGCATTAAATCATTGTGACAGCTCACGCCTTCGAATGTTAGAACCTACAAGTCACCCGGAAACCTCAAGCAAGAACGACCTCCTCGATGCACTGCTCTGCTTGGCGCGCGAGGGTTGCAGCGTCTCGAGTTCCTCTTCCGAGGGGACGCATGGGTACCTACCTGCCCAATACTTTCACTCTTCATGAAATGACCATGACTTGGCAAGTCGCATTTTGCATCTATAGGTGAGGTCGTGACTCTCGGTGTATAACAAACACTTTCTCTGTACCTCGCTCAACCTTCACTTGTGCTTTCTTTAAAGTTTGAAGTCATTGTGAGAGAGGGAAACGGGGTTTCTTTTCCGATTAAAAAGGAGCATCGCGTCATCGGCAGGATTTTTTCTTTCGGCACATGTTGTACCGACTTGAAAAATATGCGACATCTGCAGTAGTGAAAGTAGAAAATCTTTAGTGACACCCTTATGGAACCTCAAACTAGTTTTTTACCAATAGATTGCGCGCTAAATGAATAGCTATATTATGTTAATATTCACTTTTATTATGTTATTCTAGCGTAATCTGCTTCCGTGAGAAAGATTTTTTCGTTGGCTTAAGTTAACTTTAAGTTTGGCATAAAAAAATATCCTTAATTCTTTAACGAATAATTACATCCACACGGGTAGGTATAAGCGAGAGTTCAGTTAAAAATTTGTTGATAATTGGACGCTGATACATGTACGTGAAAGTAGGTGAAATGCATTAATGATGATTGAAAGTAGTAACATTAGGTTGTAACATAGCGTAATAATACTAGAGCAGATGGTGGTATTCTTGGACGCTAAATGGGTGCAGGTAAAACTTTTAAAATATATTGAAAGATAAATAACGAAACTCTTATTTCTAAGTACTGCGTTGATAACCATAATAAATATCAATAAATGAGCTCTCTGTTACTACACTATTGCATAACTTTTAAAAGTTTATTTACATACATGCAGTAAAAAAGCCAGAATGTTTTGAAAGAGAATGGGTGTGGGCGATGGTAAACCCCATATGGAGCACAAAATATTGCCTAAAAATATCAACGTACCATTAAAATATCATTAAAATATTACCATTAAAATATTAAAATAAAAATATCAACGTACCATTACCAAAATATCCCTTAAAATATTACTTAAAAAAACACGTTCGATTGCGATCTTACAACGGTGCAAGAGATGCGTGTGCTGAGCTCGAAGCTAAACTTTCAACGACCATGGAACGTAGAATTGAAAATTTAAGGGAAACATTTTAATTAATTTTGGTTATCTTCAGAAGGTGCGCTTGCTTTACACTTAGATTGTGAAGGATGCAACGTTTATTCGCTTTAATGAGTAATAATATGAAAGAAATTCAATAATTTCGTGAGCTTGAGAAATGAAAATATTTTTCTAAAACTATTAGTATGGATTACAACTCAGTGTAAGTGTTCCTCATCAGGACAAAGGTTTTTAAGTGAGAGGAAGGAGGATGGCGCCATTAATGTTGAAATATAGGGAACGAGGAATCTATGCATAATATATGTCCTCACACCTTGCGTACAGAGAAAAAACGAGATTGAACAAAGTTAATCAAACTATATAAAAGTCAAAGCAGCAAGCGATTAGTGCTTAAAACAGACAGCAGTGGACCGAAACAAAAACTCATTCTATTTCAACAAATAGAGGCCAACCTAACCTTCAGTTCGAGACCTCGCATCTTTCTCATAGAAACGCTAATTCCCGTTAAAACCTACAGTACTTGCCTCCATCGTGATGGCTAAACCAATTGATTTAAATTGAAATAAAAACAATTTCATGAGTGATTACAGCCGTCATTACAGCCGTTAGTTCGTTCCAAAGTACTGCTCGTGCAGCTTCAGTATCGTTGAAATCCAGCGCAATAAACATGCGTTTTTACGAGCCTTATTTCATTACACCATCCACCGGACGCCCGCACCCCGGCTGCGTTTCGCAAAGTTCCGACCCATTCTTGCCTCGAGTTATTGTTCCGTAAAATTAATAGGCTTGAATGAGGAGCTATTGAAACGCATGAAAAGATCAACAAAAACTCACTGACGAGCCCTTCAGGTCATGCGAACTCTGGAGAGTTTGTTCAGTAGAGGTAGTCCGCGAGTGATATTCAAGACTTTGACTGCGACTACTTAATATTAAGTTCAACACCAAACTCAAATTAAAGTCAATTGTAGTAAACTATTTTGAAAATACCAAACAAGAACAGGATCGTGCCTTCATTTAGCTTTGATTAAGTATTCATGAAAATTGAATTGGCGACTATAGGTCTGTCGGTAGCATTATGAAAATTACCTCCGTGTACCACAGGTGGCGCACGTCGCAATCGAAGTGTTAAGAATTTGGCGATATTGGATTAGATGTTCGCCCTTGCTTTGAAATCCCTGAGCCCTGTTGGTAGAATTCAATCGCTGCTATATTAAGAAGCATGCTGTACTGATCATAGTGACGGTTTTGAGCAAGTAATTTTATTGCACACTTTTACCTTTTCGTAGGAATTTTATTGTGTTTGAAATCATGTTTTGCTCAGTTTTATGAGTGAAATGGTTTAGGATGAAAAAATAGAATATAATGAAATGAACTTATTCGACTTCATATCTTTCGCTTATAACTTCGCAAGATTTACAGAGTACGTGGAGAACCCTGCAACCAAGTCTTGCTGGATACTTCTTTGCTAATTTTCTGCCAGGCTGAATCAAGATTCATGCGTGCGCTATTGCAAGACGAGTGATTTGTTTCTTTTACGAAATTGACGTATATGTTGCTCAACTTGAATGAGAAAACATAATTTTACGCGCAATTTATCAGTTTAGTTATAGAATTTGTTGAACTAATATGTAATAATTTCTTTTGATTTTCAGTGAGTCATAAACAAGTATGTCTTAGTTTGTTGAAGAGAGTTAATTTGTCAAGGAGAATGGCTTTTGACATATTATATCAATGGCTCTGTTGTTCAAATTCGTTTGCACTGTCTATATGAGAAATTTTCTACTTTTCCCATAGTTGAATTTAATTTATGAGTTCATTTTTGCAGCAAAAAAAGAACGAAGTTTTCTTTATGAATGATATTTTACGTAAAATACATATTTTACAGTTGGTTCGTATTAGTTCGTTTAACGATCTTTAGCCATATAAAATGCGTTTCTAAGAGAGCGGAGAGAAGGTACTGTTTAGTATTGACATAATAAAACGGAGAACTTATGCACAAGGTGCTTTCCCAGCGCATGGAAACAGCAAGTTAGAAGGAAGGGGTAAAAATATATAGGAGGGATAGCGAAGAAGACACGCAAAAAAGAGAAAATTAAGCAGGAAACAAATGAATGAAGTCCCGAGACCTATTTGCAGCTGAGGTGACTTAACAGTATTCCACAAGGAGCACCTGTCTCTGTGGCATACGATAGGCAAACGAGACGAACTTGACACATTCCCAGCGTACTGGGCCACAAGTGTACCATCGAATATATTGCCCATTTATGTACCAGTATAAATGCACGGCATTTTATGTTTCGCGACATTGTTAAAGAACAATTGTTATCATACGAGGTGAAATATCATCGTGAAATTGTATTTTTCATATTCATTCGGAAGAATTAATATTTATTCAAGCTGGAAAATCGATTTCTCTATTCTGCTACTTACAACCTGACCAAACCAACTGTTAACAGCCACGGAAACGCGGTGAACGTATTAAAGCTATTACATATTCTATATCCATTGAGGGGATTTCGTTCACGATAAAATAACTTGATCCCCATTGGACTGAATCCTTCCATTGACATTCACAGTTACTCACATGCTTGAATATTAATATCTTTTGATTAAGAAAAAAGAAATGACAACAAGCGGACGAATTCGTGCAATTTATGTACAGATTCATCTTTTACTCTGTATATTTCAGAATAACTGATTATATATGCTTGGATGGAAGACTCCGAGCAAAGCACCATGTTTTGTAAGTTTGAATGTGTACTGGAAACTCAAACTGACCGGTTGCACAATTTTTCGGCTGAGATCTTGATGGCGAAAGAATTGTTCCACTCTCCAGTTATTCGACCACCCAGCAGCACTCGATTGCCAGCGGAATGATTTGGAATGCCATGAGACGCCTGCATTACGAGGTACAAAACAATACCTGTGGGCCGGAGCTGAAGTGCGGAGAAGCACCAAACGCAAGCATTGGATTTCACTTTCTTTTTTGAGGTCACCGTCCCTGAACCGGTGAGTGCTGTGCCTGCCCCTCCAAGTGGCACCCCTAAAGAGTGCCAGGATCTGCTGTTGCTGCTTCCTCAGGAAGAGCAGTGTAACTTTACTACATGTTTAGCTGTCATTTCTGCGCAAAATGAGTTGCTCACGCGGTGAATGCTCAACCAATCGACTTTTTTTGGCACTTCATGACGCGTTCTGCTGTTCACATTGAGAGTCTTTACTGTATTTGGCAACCTTTCACATACTTAGGGCAATGAAACTTGTTGGGGTGTAAAGTGTATAGTTGAGAAATGGGTCATTAGTAATTTTCGTATAAAAACACAAAATTTTAATGGCATTTGCTTTAAATAAATGGTTCATCTGAATTAAAAAGTTTACTAATCAATGGAGTGGTTTTCGCGGTGTTCTGGTGTTCTCCACTATTGCTGAATTAATTAAATAAAAACGTTCGATTTTCTAGATCTAAGCCCGGCTCGGAATCCAAATACCTTAACCTGCTACAATGCACGGCTTTAATCCGAAATCTTTTTTGGTATTGTGCGCTGTTCGCGCAGTGTCGGTTCTCAGTGTTGAGTACTCGGAAATATTGTTCTGCAATGAAGTATTTAAAGGAAACTGTCCTGATGGCCATTGTTAACGCTGCTTAACACTTTGGCTGCGATTTGGGTCACAGGCGGTCACTTAGGGAATTTTCATAACGCTACTGACCGACCAGCAGTCACAAACTCAATTTTCATAAATACTTAGTCAAAACTGTATGAAGGCACGATCCATTTGATGTTTAAGGCCTAATATTTTTAACATTGCTCACTACAATTGGCTTTAAATTGGAGTTGATAATTAAACTTCAGTTTAACCAGCCGCAGTCAAAGTGCTTACAAATGACACGTCCTTTACTGTATTTATGAAACACAGAGCAACTGCTTGGACGTATTGACCAAACAACGAAACTGTGGAGACCATAACAATGGTATTGTGACACACCGGAGCGAACCGCTCTACCACCTCATAACACGGATGGGTGAAATCTGCCTACTTCGCTTCGCAGAGTTGACAGGGCGAATTAGCGAGACACGGCAAGCTCGCACGCGAAAATAAATTATGCAACAAGAGAAATTCTGAGTGAGAGAAACAGTGACTGAGAATGTAAGCCGGATAGGAATGGTGGTTTTCTGGCTGGGCATCACAGACAGTTTTAAAACTAGAGACTAGAGAAACAAGAGGAGGAATAGTGGACAGCGAAAGTAATCGTGAGGAAGGTTTCACGGTTCATCGGTCACTTCACTAGGAAAAACTGAAAAAGAATGGATAAGATCTATCAAAATACACAACCATGCTTCAGAGTCTTCCAACCAGCAACTGGGGAAGCTAAGCTCCAGGTCTTGCTGCACAGTGCACACGTACCCTCCTCTCCAGCACCAGCATCAGCCACATCAGAGGACGAGTAGGGTACAAATTCGACAGTAAACACGATTCACTGGATTTCTCTCGCCTCAGACAGCGTTTAGAATGAAGTGCTAAGCTCTCACAAACGTGAAACTGCTTCGTGCTTCTGTGCATGCGGCGAGAAGGTATTTATGATACCGTTTCTTGAAAAAATTATATAGAAATCAAGGAAAATATGTAACTATTAAATCTTTTAAAGCGGTTTGATAAATGCTCCTGTGCACTTGTTATTAAATAGCATAATTGAATACAAGAAGCGATTTTTGTACATATTACACCAAGTTTGAATCCTGCAGGTTGAGTTGGTGTCTCACATTACTATCCACGTGTTATTCGCGTTTACCGAGCTAAGTAAAGAGTAAATTGTGTTTTCATCGCATGTCCCATGAGGGGGGTACACCTATTTTGTCTCTGGTAATTAGTGCTCTGAGGGGGAAGATGGGAGGTACCGAGTTGATAGTTAGGTAGTCCTTCCTTTGTCAAATAAAATTTTTTTTTTTCGTTGTAAGATTTTTTTAGATCCTCCGCCGTTCTTCTTGAAATATTATTTTGTTTCATAATCTGCTTTCTTAACTTGATGTATCTATGTGCAGGTGGTCTTAACACACTACTGTTCAGTAGTAGCAAGGTGATTATGCATATTGAAGGTAAAAAATATGTTCGCTACTTCACGTACAAGATGTACTGTTCTTTTCGTCTTAGAAAACTTTAAGGAATTAGTGACGAGGTTGAGCCAGCTTTCCTTCCTGTTCTGCAACAAACTTGCTTTAGTGAGTGGCCTAAAATCAATGAGAAGGAATTTCTATAGCGGGGATCATCAGGGTCCCGTTTTACACTTTCCATTAAGTTTGACGCTTTATTGCTCGGGTTCTAGGGAACAAAATGGGGGGAACCACATTTTCAATCCAAGAAATCCCCATCGCCCTGACGCTGATACAACACGGAATTTCAGTGATTCATACGCCTGCAGATTTGCAGCAGACGAGGATTGGCTGTTCAACACATCCACTGCGGCATAACTCTGAAGTTTAAAATTCTAGTCATATTTAAAGTCAATTGCAGTGAGCAACGTTAAAAACAGCGAACATTAACTGGATAGTGCCTTCATTTAACTTCGATTAAGTGTTTATAAAAATTGAGTTTGTGGCTATTGGTTGTTAAGCAACAAGAAAAAAATTTCCTCAGTGACCACCGGTGGCTAACGTCGCAGTCAGAGTGTTAAAAGATAAAAAAAACCAACGCACTATACTCGCATCGTACTACCCGTCCCACCAATGAATTGGGGTTCTGGAGCCCCCAAAACGGCTTACAATCGCTATTGAAAAATCCAAAAACGAAAAGTTATGACAAACACAGCTCGATTATCATTTAATAAAAAAGAGTTGTTTTCCGTTGAAACGTGGCAATAAAACTAGTTAAAATCAGCAGCAAAATGATTGAAAAATTCAGATTCAAAGTGTCACTATGAAATCTTTGCTCGACACTTCGATCTCGAATGGAGCCGCCAGTGTAGACGGAGAGAATTTTCATAATGCTGCTTACCAACCAGGGGTCATAAACTCAATTTTCGCAATCCAAGCTAAATAAAGGCACGATACAGGTAATTTTGCTATTTTTAAAATAGCATACTATAATCGACTTTATATTTCAGTTGAATGTCTAATTTCGGTTAAACAAGGCGATGATGGAGAAATGGTTTGATTCATGCAAAAATGGGCACTGAACACGAGGGCTGGGACTGAAGGTGATGCCCAGTGTCGGAGTTACGTTTCGGTTGGCCAGGGGTCTCCTAGCGATGTACTCAGAAATTAGATTAGATTATAAATTATTTGTTAGTTTATGCCTCCCTAACCGCCATAAAAGAGCGTTTCGAAGAGAGGAAAGAGGAAGGCGCTATTATAAATGGAGATAAAGGAACATGGAATCCGTGCAGAAGGGGCAAAGAAGCAGAACGTTGAGAAAGCAGTTCATGAAACAAGATAGAAGTTGAGAAAGAAAATAGTAGGTGCTGAAGAAACAAAACAGTAATGAACCGAAAAAAGATGGTCCTTAAGATAGCAAAATACATTATACTTCAACAAAAAGAAGGCCTACGTACATCTCAGCTCGGGAATCGGCTATTAAATTATAAGTTCATTAACACGTTGACTTCGTGACGACATACCGGTGGGTTGTGCTTAAGTTTCTCCTGCTGCAAAACGACCCATCGGGGGGTCGTTTGGAAATGTTTAAACAGTCGCTTAAATGTAATGGTATTTAATAGACTCAGTTACTCTTTGGTATTTATAGAATTTCTAACAACCTTTGACTTTAAATTTAAGTTGAATACTGAACTTCGGTTTAACACATCGCAGTGAGCGCGTTAAACCTCCCAACTCTCATGCAGCTATCATTCCCCCAACTACCAAACTCATTCATAAAATATAACCATGGATGTAATTATCGTATCCCCTGAAAGGTATAACTCCGGGATGTTCGGTATGCGGTACAAACAGAGGAACTCCGAGTCGGTGCAATATTGTAAAGTGTAGTTGATGGGAACAAGGGTGAGGGTGAATTTTATTTTCTCGTGTATTATATAGAAATGAAGCCAACGGGAAGTAAACTTTACTTGCGTTTTGTCGTCAAAAATCCTTTGGGTTATTTAATGCTGCTTCTGTACGTACTGCAGTATGACTGGCGAGAATCGAAGAAGCTGTGCCAACAAAGTTGAGAAACAGCCACGCGCAGCTGCAGGCCACAGATAATGCTTTCACACTTTGACTGTGGCTAGCCATATATGATCACTAAGGGAGTTTTCATCAAGCTGCTAACCAACTAGTAGTCACGAACTCAATTTTAAAAACGCCTAATCAAAACTTAATGAAAAACACGAACCAGTTGATGTTTGGTACTTTCAACATTGCTCACTATAATTGACTTTAAATTTAAATTGAATATTGAATTTTAGTTTCACCTGCCGCAGTCGAAGTGCTAATGAGCGAGAGTTTGGGAGCAAGTAAGAGTAACTTTCGAGATGAAAACACGCTCTATCCTTTGTCCTCGACGATGGCCGGCTGAGTTTGTGCAAAAAACTTCGACGAAAAGATAAGTGCACAGAAAAACGTTGGCAAACACGGGGTGTTAGGTCTGCGAATTATAAGTCCTAGTCTCGAGATGTATGAGAATAATACATGATAAATTGCTCTCAGGATATCTGATGTCCAAATTCGTAGCTGCATTCAGTGGTCAGAGCATGAATATTCGGAAGCTCTCAAGGACACTCTGAAGAATTAATAGAGCTGAGCGAAAGTTGTCCTCGTTAAAAGTGAGCGTCTGTGATATGGATCATTAATATTTTTTGCGGAGGGTTGCGGCAGCCTAACGACCTAGCGTCGAAGGGGACAATGACTCCAGTAATGTGAACTTAAAAGTGAATGTATATGATAGAGGGTAACACGCCACTTCAGCTATAGGTCACGCAGAATTTATGCATTAAAGCAGGGCCTGGAACTGGAAGTTGTTCACTGTTTAAGTTGTTCGTAGTAAGGCGCTAAGAAAGTTTGCTGCCGGGTGCATCTTACTTCGTGCGACAGATGTTGGAGTGGCAGCATGGGCTTTGCCAGTGGCCTCAGCCACTCGGGTTCTGTGACCGGTAGTACGAGATCTCTTTGTACCAAGACACCTTGAGATATGAAGCCTACACCTATGATCGCCCCATCTCCTTTTTACGATTTTTTCAGTCATTTAGGCTTACACATGAAAGAAAAATCGGTAGTGCGAGATCTCTTTCTACCAAGACACCCTGATGTATGAAGCCTTTACTTATGATAGCCATTTGTCTCCTATCTCTTTTTCTGTGATTATTTCTATGTCATTTAGGCGTACAGTCGAAGGTCTTGCTACCGTGCGTTCAGCAAAACTTTTGATCGCGAACGTCATTTGTGCAAACAATAGGTGGTTATAACGAACCAGGTGGTACCAGCAACGCGCGCACAGAGTTGAAGTAATTTAGTTGATGAGACTGCAGCAACAGGTGTGACAAACTGTTTCGACACAATTTTCAGTAAGACCGGTATGCCGCAACTGAGATCACAGACCACAGGAGCAACTGAGAAAAAATTACCAGCGACGGTATGACTATTAACAAAAAATCACTAAATTCACTATCAATTGTGCCCATGGTAACAATTGCGAAGGATTAGATGAGTTAGTTCAAGCCTTCCTTATAACAACAATGGAATTCTCAAGAAAGGAAGGAGGAAGGCACCATATAGTATGGAAACAAAAGAACAGAAATTTATCAACGTGTCCCCTAATACCCTTCAAATTGAAATAGCATGATCGAAATAATAAAATGAAACAGGGTAAAAGTTTAACATAAAAGTCAAACAGTGGACTGAAAAAAGACTGTTCGGGGCAAAACAAAAACCCGTTATTTTCAATAAAAGGATCGCCTACCTACTTTAGCTAGGCACCTCACATCATCTTCCTGGGTGCTCTATTTCCGATAGAGGCATCTGTTGTATCCTCCTGAGAGGTACTACAACAGTGCGGTTCGTAAAACTCGTAAAACAACGACAATGAAAATAAGCTACAAAATAGTGCTCATAAAAACATTCACCAGAGCGTATCAGCCCCCAAAATAACGTAAATAAAAGCATGATAATCACCGCCATAGCATTACACTTGATTGAAAAAAAATTGAGGAAACCGCGGCATTACAAAAACATTTAAGCGTATCTCTAAAGCAGGAACACCAGCAGCGTTTTTTTGTTCCGCCTTACCAGTCGCATTTTTTGTCTCTGAGGGGAGAAACATGCCAGTCTCTCCCGTCATGCCAGTCTCTCCCGTCATGCCAGTCTCTCCCGTCATGCCAGTCTCTCACCGTCATGCCAGTCTCTCACCGTCATGCCAGTCTCTCCCGTCATGCCAGTCTCTCCCGTCATGCCAGTCTCTCCCGTCATGCCAGTCTCTCCCGTCATGCCAGTCTCTCCCGTCATGCCAGCCTTTCCCGTCATGCCAGTCTCTCCCGTCATGCCAGTTTCTCCCGTCATGCCAGTCTCTCCCGTCATGCCAGTCTCTCCCGTCATGCCAGTCTCTCCCGTCATGCCAGTCTCTCCCGTCATGCCAGTCTCTCCCGTCATGCCAGTCTCTCCCGTCATGCCAGTCTCTCCCGTCATGCCAGTCTCTCCCGTCATGCCAGCCTTTCCCGTCATGCCAGTCTCTCCCGTCATGCCAGTCTCTCCCGTCATGCCAGTCTCTCCCGTCATGCCAGTCTCTCCCGTCATGCCAGTCTCTCCCGTCATGCCAGTTTCTCCCGTCATGCCAGTCTCTCCCGTCATGCCAGTCTCTCCCGTCATGCCAGTCTCTCCCGTCATGCCAGTCTCTCCCGTCATGCCAGTCTCTCCCGTCATGCCAGTCTCTCCCGTCATGCCAGCCTTTCCCGTCATGCCAGTCTCTCCCGTCATGCCAGTCTCTCCCGTCATGCCAGTCTCTCCCGTCATGCCAGTCTCTCCCGTCATGCCAGTCTCTCCCGTCATGCCAGTTTCTCCCGTCATGCCAGTCTCTCCCGTCATGCCAGTCTCTCCCGTCATGCCAGTCTCTCCCGTCATGCCAGTCTCTCCCGTCATGCCAGTCTCTCCCGTCATGCCAGTCTCTCCCGTCATGCCAGTCTCTCCCGTCATGCCAGTCTCTCCCGTCATGCCAGTTTCTCCCGTCATGCCAGTCTCTCCCTTGTGCTCTCCAAGTCAGTCCGCATTTCCATTTTCCTGCTTTCACTTGCACCAGGCAGCCGTGCAGCAGAAGGAGAACTAGCTCTGCCCAGCCTCAACTGGATTGCATGCGCTCGTCAACTTGGAGCCTTTCATCTTATAGCTTTCATCTACCGTAGGTAGATCATGACTTCTCGCTAAGGTAGATCATAGCTTCACGCGAAGGTAGATCATAGCTTCACGCGAAGGTAGATCATAGCTTCACGCGAAGGTAGATCATAGCTTCACGCGAAGGTAGATCATAGCTTCACGCGAAGGTAGATCATAGCTTCACGCGAAGGTAGATCATAGCTTCACGCGAAGGTAGATCATAGCTTCACGCGAAGGTAGATCATAGCTTCACGCGAAGGTAGATCATAGCTTCACGCGAAGGTAGATCATAGCTTCTCGCGAAGGTAGATCATAGCTTCACGCGAAGGTAGATCATAGCTTCACGCGAAGGTAGATCATAGCTTCTCGCGAAGGTAGATCATAGCTTCACGCGAAGGTAGATCATAGCTTCACGCGAAGGTAGATCATAGCTTCACGCGAAGGTAGATCATAGCTTCACGCGAAGGTAGATCATAGCTTCACGCGAAGGTAGATCATAGCTTCACGCGAAGGTAGATCATAGCTTCACGCGAAGGTAGATCATAGCTTCACGCGAAGGTAGATCATAGCTTCACGCGAAGGTAGATCATAGCTTCACGCGAAGGTAGATCATAGCTTCTCGCGAAGGTAGGTCATAGCTTCTCGCGAAGGTAGGTCATAGCTTCTCGCGAAGGTAGATCATAGCTTCTCGCGAAGGTAGATCATAGCTTCTCGCGAAGGTAGATCATAGCTTCTCGCGAAGGTAGATCAGAGCTTCTCACGAAGGTAGATCAGAGCTTCTCACGAAGGTAGATCAGAGCTTCTCGCGAAGGTAGATCAGAGCTTCTCACGAAGGTAGATCAGAGCTTCTCACGAAGGTAGATCAGAGCTTCTCACGAAGGTAGATCAGAGCTTCTCACGAAGGTAGATCAGAGCTTCTCACGAAGGTAGATCAGAGCTTCTCACGAAGGTAGATCAGAGCTTCTCACGAAGGTAGATCATAGCTTCTCACGAAGGAAGCTTTCTGCAACGTCCCCTTTGGTATGATGTCATTTATATTTCAGGTGATATTTTTCAAAACAAAGAAATGTTATGGTCATCATGCTTTTCAGATGTCCTAACTGGTATAAGATAACGCAGAATGTCACTCTTGTTCAATTAGGAACGAATTAGACGCAATAGAAAAATTTCGAAAGTTCAATTTCGTTCAGGAAATTTCTTTCAAAATTTCGTTCAGGAAAATATGAACTGAATTCACTACAAAGTTTTTTCGTAGCTTCTAATCACAAGAAGTACGTTTGTTTGTTTTCAAGTTTTAACTTCGTGGGAAAGGAAGAATGGCATGAATTGATCGATTGCTGAAGAAAGTACTTGTCGATCAGGAATCTCTCCAACCTTAGAAGACGCATGCGATGAACGTCAAGAGTGCGATTTACGAAGTATAAAAATTCCATACTTCCAGCTGAGATGTGGAAAACGTAGCTCAGTATTTATATTGCATAGCGTCACCTAAGTTCTTTGCCGCTTACAGTATTTCAAAAACGAAAAGAAAACGAAAGGTCGAACTAGATAACATGAGCTATAAAAGCACTCGCGTGTATCATTACCTATACGATTTGCCAGTCACTTTGAAACATCCAAGCCATTAAAATCAAGTCTGTAGCACACTTGTGTAATAGGTGCTAATGATAATGGAGATTTCAGTAGCAGTCTTCCCTTCCTGTTGCGGCGAGGGCAAGAGACTATATCACCCGATGGGAAAAGTTCAGAAACTTGGTTTCCTGATTGCAGAAAAAGCTACTCCGTGTCATGAAGACCAACAGTCCCAGGTTATGATGAGCGCAATTAATGGCAGACTTGTCTCCCTAAGTATGCAAGGGTCGTCACACGCGAGCGAGGCTGAAGCGAGGCCTTCGGAGCCATGTGCATGTCGTTATTGTCACAGCAGTGACCTCACTTGCTCACGGTTGCGGTCACAAAGAGTTTAAAAAAATTCATTATTTTAAAGCCGTAAAAAAGTCGAAGGGCGTTTAAAAACGTCAACCTTTTAGTGCCGTTTGAAAACGCATTTTTTATTTAAAAGATGAATTTTTTAATAATCGAACCAACATTGGTTGAAAAAATAACACATCATAAACGTCACATAGCCGTTAAGGAAAATAGCATAAGCCGGATAATGGTTTCTTTAACTTGTTCAAATGACTAGCGCAAAATTGCCGCAGATTATATCGATGAACGTAGTTCAGTTGAAAAAATGATTGATTCATCATCAAATTCGCCAAATGTAAATCCTCATGGAAAAATCCGTTTTCAAAGCGTCTGTCACTGAAGTTCCACTATCTAATTGGTCTTCACTTCTCACCTGACTTGAAACAATTGATGGCCAACTATCACAAAGTGCATAAAACGCAGCTAATTTGGTATGAATTAACCTTTACCCTTTATATATCTTCAAGGAATACTGTTGTAAAATCTACATGCTATATTTTTTGGTGTTTAAAACAATTAAAACAATTCTGCAATGATCAGACAGGAAAGCAGTTACGTTCTAAGCACATGCAGGCACAAACTCAGCATTCAATTCGGAAAATAGGAGCTATGCATTAGTTAGATTACGCCTCTTCTCCCATTGAAAGGAATTGAGAAGAAAGTTTTAGCCTCCCTTTACCACAACAAAGATGTTCAAAGAGAGGAAGGATAAGGGCACCATTTGGTGTGTAGTTGAGGGAACGCGGAATTCACGTACAAAGTGCATAAAACAGTAAGCTAAGAAAGAAGTTCGTGAAATAAGATAAAAGTTGAAGAAAAAAGTAGTAGGTCCTAAAAAACAGGACAGCAGTGAACCGAAAAAGATGGTTCGTAACAAAACAAAAACCCTATTCTATTTTAACAAAAAGAAGGCCTACCTAACCTGTAGTTCGAGACCTCACATAATCCCCCTGGGAGCGCCCCACGAAAAGGGTGACATTTAGTTGCATGTGATATAACGAAGTGATTGAACGTATAAACAAGTTGGAACTTCGACAGTACACGCGTTTACTTCTAGCCGCATTGCAGCGCATATTAGGAAAAGACTATATGAATCAGTGTAAACATCCCTAACCACAATATAGGTGTTCCCAACAGAGGAAGGAGAAAGAAACCATGAAGTCTAAAATTGAGGGAACAGGGAATCTATGCACTGTGTTTCTACACCCCGTGCCAATCCCGAGATAAAAAAACTCATGAAACTAGATAAAAATTGTTAAGGAAAATGATAGGTGCTGTGAAAAGGACAACAGTGGACCGAAAAAAATTGACAGTAACAAAATAAAAAACTTATTTAATTTCAACGCAAAAAAACAAATCTATCAAACCCTCAGGCCGGGACCTCACAGCTTCTAAATACCCAGAAGCGCTAATTCCTAAAAGCAATAGTTGTATCCTTCTGAGAGGACATGTTAGGGTAATCAGATCATGTTAGGGTAATCAGATCATGTTAGGGTAATCAGATCATGTTAGGGTAATCAGATCATGTTAGGGTAATCAGATCATGTTAGGGTAATCAGATCATGTTAGGGTAATCAGATCATGTTAGGGTAATCAGATCATGTTAGGGTAATCAGATCATGTTAGGGTAATCAGATCATGTTAGGGTAATCAGATCATGTTAGGGTAATCAGATCATGTTAGGGTAATCAGATCATGTTAGGGTAATCAGATCATGTTAGGGTAATCAGATCATGTTAGGGTAATCAGATCATGTTAGGGTAATCAGATCATGTTAGGGTAATCAGATCATGTTAGGGTAATCAGATCATGTTAGGGTAATCAGATCATGTTAGGGTAATCAGATCATGTTAGGGTAATCAGATCATGTTAGGGTAATCAGATCATGCTCCACACACTTCGTTCAAAGGGGAAAATAATCCTCTTCGCAGGAAAACTAATTTATCGTGACCATTAGGCTTAAATCCTGGTGTAAGACCACTAAGTGCACCGTCTGGAACTCTATAATGAGCAATAAATTAAAGAAAAATATACTTGTAAATCAATAAGAAAGTATGGGAGCAGATCCCGTATTGCAAGTTGTGCTAACTTATCAGAAGGCATTCTCGGTCTAAGTTTGATTCATGCAGGAAATTTCTTATAAAAAAATCTTTTTCGGTAATAAATACGGTGATATCGTTAAAAAATCTTTGCAAGCCAGAGTAACAAATGGTAGTCAACAAAGACGCTCTAATGAGAGGAAGGAGATAAGCACCATTTGGTCTAGAGATAAGAGATCACGGAATCTATGCACAATGTGCATAGAAACAGTATGTTGAGAAGGAGGTTCAAGAAACAAGATTAAAAGTTCAAGAATAAAGTAGTAGGTGCTGAAAAACAGGAAAGCAGTGAACTGAAAAAAGATAGTTCTAAACTTAAAAAATATTTTATTTCCACAAAAAGGAGGCCAACCTAATTCTCAGCTCGGGTATGAAAATGAAATAAAACCATGAAAATGAACAAATAGAATTATAACGATATGCGTAACGGACATTGATGGAACAAATTCCTTTCCTAAATTTAGATTGGTTTGCGATGGGTTAAACTGAAGCTGAACATTAAATTAAAATTTGAAGTCAATTGTCATAAGTAATTTTAAAAATAGCCAACATTAACTGGATCGCGGTTTCATTCAACTTTCATGAAGTATTTATAAAAATTGAGTTGGTGACTGCAGGTCGGTCAGCAGCATTATGAAAATCCCCCGAGTGATCACCGGTGTGTCTATTTACTGGAAACGTTAGACTTCCCATTACTAATGTAAAAACTTGACGCAAACTTGCGACTGCAGGCAGCACAGCAGGCCGACTGCTTCGAGTGTAAGTGCGAAAAATTTGAAGACTTTTAGGCATGAGATGACACTCTGGTCTAATTCAGTACAAAACCACTGAAAACAATAGAGAAAACGAAACAAGACGAAAGAATAAGAGAAAGAAGTTAATCCGGGCAGCTAATCAATTCAAAGGCTCTCAAAACTAAATCTTGCATTTAATAGCTGCTACAGAAGCCCGTTCAGGCAGAACAGTGAAAGCATTTTTCAGTCTCAAAAGTGAAAGTCTTGATCCGTTGAGAGCATTTCACATTTCCCTCTATAATTCAGATGAAAACTTCTGTCCGGTTTGTAACATCCATCAATGCTAGCGAGGGTGAGCTCAATGCAATCAACTACAAGAACTTGGAAAACGACGTTCTGAAACAGATACGGTAATGCTGGGGCTCAGCATCACCGGGGAGTGACAAAATGTAGCCTCGAGTGCAATGGCTGCAGTTCTGTTACATTGGGTCTGCGGAAAAATAGTCGTTAAGGGCATCTGTTTTGGGAGGAAGGTTGACGAAACGCTTTTAATGAAGCTCGAACTTAGAACCTAATACAAGAGCAAAAACAGAAACGCAAAGTAGCAAAACCTTGAAGCGGTAAAACTGAAATGAGCTGAGAACAAAGCAATGGCACAAGTCGCAATAATTTGAGTGGAAAAACATTTTGCCCATAAAATTGGAGCAAAAGTGTGGAGCAACTTTCATTCGTTGCTGGATTCGAGTAAATGTTAAACAAATTCCAATTCAACTGCATTTTATGAGATTTTTATCATGTGATCAAATTAAATATGCGCTAGATTGATGCAAACATGGCAAGTACTTTTCAAGTGAATAATTTTGGAACATTACACGCAACGTTTCTAATCTTCGCACTTTGACTCGATACAATAATGGTTCTAGCTATCGTAGCTGTATCGTATTGACCACACTATATTTGAAATGGTTATATTATGCAGCTTTAATTGACCATAGTGTACTTCCGTGAAGGTATTCATTGGCGTTTACACGTTTCTCATTGATCAACTGCGCATGGCCACGTTGGTAATGGAGTCCCATCAGCATGCACATGTAAGGAGAGAGGGGTTTGCCCGACCCAGACACAAATCTTTTAAAGGGTCAGGGTTTTCAAATTGACTTATGGATTTGGTGGTTCACGAAACAGTCCAGGAAACGTTGCTGACAACGGTATTGCAACAACGCGTGGGAACTTTAACGCTTGCTAGGTAGTTATCTTTCTTAAAAGTTGCGTCATTTCTCAAAACTAAATCTTGAAAAAAGTTCCAGTTTAATTCATTTCCTGCAAAGTGACCCACCGGTGGTCACTGAGGTGGTTTTCATAGTGCTGCTGACCCACCTGCAGTCATTAACTTATTTTTTTTATAAATAGTGCCTACTTAATGAAAGCTAAATAAAAGCCCGATCCAGTTAATGTTTGTTATTTTCAAAGTTCATTACCTCAAATGACTTTAAATTTGAATTGAATATTGAACTTCAGTTTAACCCATCGCAGTTAACGTGTTAAGTTAATTGACAAGATTGAAGATGAGAAAGCAAAATTTATGGAAACAGCTGAGCGAAAACCACATAAAATGTCTACGGGAAATTAGTCCAACAAAAAGTTGATGTAAAAGTTTTGCCGTCACTAAATAAGTACGAGGTGACGAAAGGCTCCTCATGACTGATGGCACTACGTAAATGTTAGTTCCTGTTCTGCTGTGACGCTGCAAGCTTTGAAAAATGTGTTCTACTAAATTTATACCAAAATCTGGTTTCGAAAATATTACAGCTCTAAATCACACAAAAAAGTGGCTATCATGGAAACGTGATGCCATGAAACGTTTGTGGTTCCCTGCGACACGAAATTCGTACTAGCGCTAAGGGGGTCTGAAGAAACTTGCGCGAGTTAATTTTGACAAGGAAATGAAGGCGCAGGAGCCAAAAGAGATTTCGGTAACTACTTTACTTTCCCCACTTCTATGCAGTCTTGTACGTTCAACATGACATGAAGGGAAATTCCTGCTGACAATACAAAAATTTTGTTTATCTTCTTCTTCTCAGCATAAATAAAAACTGGGAGCATAAAAGTCATCAAGCAAAAATGAAACACAATAATTCCCACGTCAAATAACACCTAGCTTTTCTCATAACCCTTGAAAAAAGATTCAAAAATGCATTGAAAATATAATTGACATTTTGATACCGTAGATTCAAAAGTTATTCTCCATTCGTTTTTCCTAAATTTACCTTGGTGATTCAACAGTTTTCAACTTTCAACCGCAAAATTATGTTCGCTTTTAAACAAAATTTCTAAGCAAATACGTACGCATTGATGCATTACAGAAATGCTTTTACAGATGTTTACTTAGCTCTTAAGGTTGTTTCTGTTGGTTCATGAGACAGTTTTAAGGGAATTTCAGCATGGAAGCTTCAAAACGATGATTCTCTGAAACGCAGATTCGAAAAAAGTTTGCAATAACATCAAGTAAACCAACTGAGGTTGGAGTGAGCACAACAGACTAACCTTGAGTTGCCTGAGTCGGCTCGCACAAATAACGATTTATTTGAACGGGTTTACTTGATATAATTTCGAGCTTGGGCGACCCCATTCTTCTGGGCCTACGTTTGCATGCGTCATGGTTACATTTTCCAGTGACTGGATTCAGATTTCAACTTCTGCTTAACATTTACTTGCGAAAAGCCTCGCAGCTCTTGCTTCAAAACTGCATTTCACCGACGCTTTAGATTGACCTAAGCTAAACGGAGAATCACTGCCTTCGGACAGGCACTCAGAAAGTGAGAGTGACGCATCACCTACAACTACGTAATTAATGTTGCATAAGAGCACATAAAAACTCCGTGAACTTGTAAAGCTTATAAAAGCTTTCACCGCCTGTCCTAAGAATACCTAAATTGAGCATGACAAAGCACGTCTGCTATATTACAGTTCAATGATACTGCATTTTAAAGACCATATGAAAAACAGGTACATTTCTTTCCGATCCTGGAATTTCAGAAGAGCTCCACAAAATCTGAAACTCCCTTCGCTTCCTGAACGCTTGGCAGCAACAAAAGTTGCGCAATTAAAAGGAAGTTGTAGCAGGGAGAAAGGGAAATACCCCATCTCCCAAGGCAAATGTAATACCCCCTCACACTTGCTGATGACAAACACTGGCAAGAATTGCACAGTTAGCGTTGTAAAACATGTTTTGGTTTGCATTAAATTGAGTCTATTTTTTGTAGAAGGACTCCATGATTCAGAAGTACGCTGTCACGTTGCACTTGGGAAACCAGGCAGCGGTAAACATACTATTAATGCACGACCTAATTGCAAAACAAGTGCATGAATTCAAATCAACTCCTGAAAACGATTTCGGAGATCGTTTATTAACTCTTCTCCATCTCGTTACAAGGCATAAATTTATGAAAAATGGAAAAGAAGTTAATAAAATGAAAGTGATATAATAGAAACTCGAACGTCGACGATATCATTAAATTGATTTCTTGCGTTAAACATTTTTCCTACAGAAAAAAATGAGCCAAGGAGAACACTTCACTATATAATATCAGTTAAAGACAACTATCTCCAACAAATTATCTCAAGGGAGGAAAAAAACATTTAGGATGAACTTCAGAAACCGGGAAATCTGGGCACCAGGTGTGTTCCTAAACAGGATGCCCGGCGCATCGCACCAGCAAGTTAGGGAGGAAGAAAAGATAAAGAAGAAACAGCGGAGAAAGCACGAAAACCGAAAAAAGTTAAGTGGGCACGAAAGAAGACCCGAGGTAACCTAACTGTGGTTACCTAGGTTACTTGCTATAGCTGAGGTAACCTACCTGTTGTTACCTAGGTTACTTGCTATAGCTGATGTAACCTAACTGTTGTTACCTAGGTTACTAGCTATAGCTGAGGTAACTCAACTGTTGTTACCTAGGTTACTTGCTATAGCTGAGGTAACCTACCTGTTGTTACCTAGGTTACTTGCTATAGCTGATGTAACCTAACTGTTGTTACCTAGGTTACTAGCTATAGCTGAGGTAACTCAACTGTTGTTACCTAGGTTACTTGCTATAGCTGAGGTAACCTACCTGTTGTTACCTAGGTTACTTGCTATAGCTGATGTAACCTAACTGTTGTTACCTAGGTTACTTGCTATAGCTGAGGTAACCTACCTGTTGTTACCTAGGTTACTTGCTATAGCTGAGGTAACTCAACTGTTGTTACCTAGGTTACTTGCTATAGCTGAGGTAACCTACCTGTTGTTACCTAGGTTACTAGCTATAGCTGAGGTAACTCAACTGTTGTTACCTAGGTTACTAGCTATAGCTGAGGTAACTCAACTGTTGTTACCTAGGTTACTTGCTATAGCTGAGGTAACCTACCTGTTGTTACCTAGGTTACTTGCTATAGCTGATGTAACCTAACTGTTGTTACCTAGGTTACTTGCTATAGCTGAGGTAACCTACCTGTTGTTACCTAGGTTACTAGCTATAGCTGAGGTAACTCAACTGTTGTTACCTAGGTTACTAGCTATAGCTGAGGTAACCTACCTGTTGTTACCTAGGTTACTTGCTATAGCTGAGGTAACCTACCTGTTGTTACCTAGGTTACTTGCTATAGCTGATGTAACCTAACTGTTGTTACCTAGGTTACTTGCTATAGCTGAGGTAACCTACCTGTTGTTACCTAGGTTACTTGCTATAGCTGAGGTAACTCAACTGTTGTTACCTAGGTTACTTGCTATAGCTGAGGTAACCTACCTGTTGTTACCTAGGTTACTAGCTATAGCTGAGGTAACTCAACTGTTGTTACCTAGGTTACTAGCTATAGCTGAGGTAACTCAACTGTTGTTACCTAGGTTACTTGCTATAGCTGAGGTAACCTACCTGTTGTTACCTAGGTTACTTGCTATAGCTGATGTAACCTAACTGTTGTTACCTAGGTTACTTGCTATAGCTGAGGTAACCTACCTGTTGTTACCTAGGTTACTAGCTATAGCTGAGGTAACTCAACTGTTGTTACCTAGGTTACTAGCTATAGCTGAGGTAACTCAACTGTTGTTACCTAGGTTACTTGCTATAGCTGAGGTAACCTACCTGTTGTTACCTAGGTTACTTGCTATAGCTGATGTAACCTAACTGTTGTTACCTAGGTTACTTGCTATAGCTGAGGTAACCTACCTGTTGTTACCTAGGTTACTAGCTATAGCTGAGGTAACTCAACTGTTGTTACCTAGGTTACTAGCTATAGCTGAGGTAACTCAACTGTTGTTACCTAGGTTACTAGCTATAGCTGAGGTAACTCAACTATTGCTACCTAGGTTAGTTGCTACAGCTGAGGTAACCTAGCATTATCTCCTCTAGAGGCATACTCCCTGTATTTTAGGATAGACAAACTCAAATAACCTAAACCTATTGCCTACCTAACCTTGGCTTTCCAAGGGAGCAGAGTAGATTACAAAGTTTCACGGCACGAGTTACGTCATGTTGTTGCGGACTCCGGTCAAAATTGAATTTAGCGCGTCAACGTTTTTGAAATTTGTTTTGGTATAATTAGGTATTTAAAGACATTTTAGGACGTTTTACATGAAAGATATTGTGTTGGTAAATGCTTAGTTTTATAGATATAGCATAAATTACTTTCAAGTGAGAATAGCATCATAACGGCTGTCGATATGGCGCAGTTTTTGGCGGAAACTTCGGTCTAGGTATTGCTAAGTTAAGTTATTTTAGGTTAGTTTAGATTAGCTTAGGTCAGTTTATTTAACTAATCTAACTTTACCTAACCTAAACTCACCTTTCGTTACGTCAATACTGTATTTCAGCTTATTTACGGGTCCGTTTGTTCAATTTTATATACGACGTTCCTATAACTTTAAAGTTCAAAATCTCGAAAAGTAAGCCTATACGAGCAAAATGTAATTCATGTGAAACCTTATAAAATGTCTCCAATTACATATATATGGAAACAAAATTTTCAAAATCGTTGACGCCTTTAATAAATATTGACCCAGACTACTTCCACTAGCACACAATCACACATATAATGGCATAATAGAAAAAGAGTTTGATAAACTCTTTAATTTAAAAGAAGGCTTAGAAAAAATTAAAGCCAGAGCAAAATTTAAACATTCTTACCACTGATGTTCCTCTCTACACACTGAAAAAAATTCACGGATACATAATTCACAGTAATTAATTCAACAACGCTAAAAATTGAAAAAAACTCGAGCGGGACCCAAAATCACTGAACGCTGGTGAGAACGTCAATGTTTACCTCTCTTTCTATCAGGCGCTATTGAGGCGCTCAAGTTATGAATTTTTGTATAGACACACTGGCGACTTAATAGCTAAATACTGCAGCTGACATCTTTAAAAACTACACTTGAGGCCGTAGCTTCATATTTCTCAATACGGGGAGCTTTTAAGGCCAGCCTAAACCTGTAGAGTTCAGTAGTGTTTTCAATGTAAATGCCATGAAGAATTTTTTATCTCAATCAAAAGCTTGGTTTAGTTTGTGAAAAAGGATGCCTTCTAGAGCTCTGCTAATGCATACATGTTATTCAAAATTAACTTTAGGATATTACTGTCATTCACTACAGCTTGTTTTTTCTCGAGAGAAAAAAAAACAGGAAGTAACGCTATCGCCCAAAATATGTCACTCTTGTACGAAGACGCCAGAGTTCTTTGAGACTGATAGGTACATTTTTCAAAATTAAAAGGCTAAGGTAAAAAGTTTAAAGAAAGTTGAACTTGTGCTCGAAAGTCACGTTCCAGAATATACACTGTACTCAACATGTACCAATAAGTTATCTACGAATGAAATCAGAAATCATCAAGAAAAGTTGGCCTTACTTTACATCCTCATGAAATATATACGTATATACACGTATACAAATACACATGTTGTTATATGAAATATCATTTGGAGTGCGTGTGTTTTGCTATCGAATTTTACATAAGAACTTATGAACGATTGGATGTTTTACTCACGTGACTGCCAAGGAGAGAGAGACTCCCTTCATCTTCTCGGGTATCGAAGACGTGCGCGATGCTGAGAAGTCCTAGTTCAGGTGTTATTATTTAGTCAGTTAAAAAAACAGTTTTCTGAAAACACAGAATTTGTTAAAAATGAATTAGGATGAAAGAGTGAAGCTGAAGCTCGAAACTGATGGCAGAAAGCACTGCAAGAATCTCTCAATTAAATTTGACTTCTATAAACAAATTCACCCTTATTTTTTGCTGAAGCAGCTATTCCACATTGAAAGATCAAAACATGTACCATCTAGAGCTTCTACAAACGTTCATGACTCAAATTTCATTGCTTTAGTTTGAAATTTCACTATCGTTTAGTTTAAAATTGATGAATTTGACACAGAAAAACCGGAGCACTTCCGCAGCTGGGCGTGTGTTCCGTGACGAGAGGGGCGACTGCTCCAATGTGACATCCGTGTTTTATGTGGGGAAATTCTAAAATGACAGATTTCCTTGCCAAGTGAAAGGGATTGATCGTTTTCGTCATCATTTTCCTAAATAATGATTAGGTGTGTTTTTGTTTTGGGCTAAGTAAATTATTTCACGGATTCCAGAGATATCGCACAGAGTCAACCGTTTTTATTTCAGTTTTACATTAACTCTAATTTTTTAATATTTTTAACAAGACATCAAATAAATTGTCACTGAGCACACTTATGGGCGGACTCAGGAAAAGGAATTTCTCATAACAATTTAAACTCAACCTGGGGAAATTTAGTTTTGAATAAAACAAAATATTGAATTTGAAGTTGGTTGTCGTTTTCTTTGTGATATAAAATCGATTTCCTTTGTGATATAAAATGGCCTATGGGCATTTATAATCCAGCGTAATAAGATCAGTAGAAAACTGTAAATTCACAATCTTTTTGCCAAACTTAAATTCTCTAAACACGTGTTTGATGTGCGTGGAAGCAAGATGGAGGGTAGCACCCAAAGTAATTAAAACAGAAGCTAAATTTGAACAGCGATTGGGATACTTTCTTTCGCATACGATTTTCAGAGCGCTTTGTTTCGGCACAGATGAACACAGAGTATATCGATGCTTCACACAGAGGAGGTCGATTTAGCAACCGATTAGATTGCTGCCAATTCTAAAAGCGTATTTGATGATGTTACTTGGGTTTTAGGCTGAAGATGTTTCCACTACCAAGCTGAGAACATATATTTATGGATAAGTGAATATTCATAGGTTGAAAGCTTGCTACATATTTAAAAATATGTATAACTCGGCTTGCGTTAGCTATTGATAGGATTCCGTGGGTGTTTATATTCTTTCCGTTTCCGTTCTTGAATAGTGTTCATTGAATAAAAGTTAATCTCACGCTCAGTTCAACTCTGCGATAAATTTGCGTTTGCGATTTATGTACAGGAAGCTCGAATTTTGAAACCGGTCTGACATATCGACTGAATTTCTGCTCAGTTTTTCGGGAGTTTCTACAGATAAAGACAAAAGCAAAAGTTTTAGAATGGAATTACATCAAAGAAAAAACCTAATGCGGCATTAGAAATTTATGTATTCAAATTCATGCAATTTTCCCAGCTAAGTCTTCCGGTTTTTGGTACGTATCTGATGTTCTCAATAATTTTTCAGGCAGTCCTACTTTCATTGTGGATCCACAAATTTTAAACAAACTATGAGCATTTAGTGCAGTTGAAATCATTGGGAAAAACATTCAACGTGCGCAGTAATTTTTAAAACAACTTTTCCAAAGAAGATACATTTAAAATTCACTAACCACGCGCGTAACTAAAGATGGATGAAAATCCACTGGCAACAAACAGCGTAATTGTAGCCATAAAAAACTTTTAATACCATTGAGCTAAAATTGCTTTCCTCTACAGGTAACGTTGAAGCCCAGCTACAGTACAGCGGTGCCGTCTAGAGGTGCGGCACACCGCCGTGCTGCCTTGTGAGCAGACCAAGACTGAAGGGAACCACGAGGGTCACACCTATACATACTCACAGGGGTAGTTACGTCACAGCAGACCTGCCCTTGTGGCGGTCGGGAGGAGACGTGTAGGTGTCTGTACCACGCTTGGCTGGGCTTTATCTTTCAATATACCGGATCTTTGCTCAGCATACCGGGTAAGCCCCTTATTCATGAGAGTTCATCGAGACGATAAAACTTGAAAGGATGGAAGCAAACAACTGCTATGTAACGGTTTCAGTTAATGTTAAACATTTAAAACATTATTCGCTAAAAAAAAGTTGAAAAATAAATTTCAGAAAATTATGCAGTTATTTACTGACTTTCCATTGCACCATGTGCCTGTAAGTAACCATTTTCTAGATGAGCAAGAAACATTTTAATGATATAACATAATAACTGACGTGCAAGTATTAAGGATTCATTTTAAAAACATTTCCACAAATTCTAAAATTTCGCTAGAAAAATTTAGGCAATTATTTTTAGATCTTCATATGAAAGTTTTTTCTGCTCAAAGGAATTTTAAACACAGTAAACATTATTGCGTAAGTGAGAAAGTATGGTGTTCCCGAAGGCGTATCGTGAGTGGTAAACAATAATCCATTTATAGTTGGAACTTTGTTAACGATAATCATTTTTAAATTTAAGTTTCTTTTCCAAGCTAAAATAACTCGAAAATTGCATCTGTGGGACATAATAATGAGAGATTACTTGACTTGAGTCGCTCACTTATGCACTGTGTACCGGCACAGAATAAGTGAAATGATGCGACATCTCACATTTTTTATTTGTTCAGTTGTAGGGGGTTGTGAGAAATTATTACTCGGCCATTCTAAGTTGAGGATTTTTTTGCGAACGGAACTGGGAATGAATAAATTTACAATTGTAATTAACGTATTAACATGTGATATTATTTTACCTGCATTGGAAAATTTGGATGTGTACTGGTTCCTACCTTATAGTTTTTGCTTCCTCTTTCACTTCACAAGACGCTTTTACAAAGTAACTGTTATCGGTTTACAGGCGACCATTATGTGGCACGCGTTATTCTTATATTGTTATAAAGTTATCCACAAATTTCATCTAAAGACCTATTAAGCAACACTTAGGTGTACAGTATATGCGCAGTACAGAACGTGTCTAGTATTTTTAAAAATTCTCAATCACTTTGGACAAATACAACTGCAGGAAATTTTTCAATAGTAATAAAACGACAAGGATGTTTCAGATGGTTTTACATTTTATACCTCCTTTAAAAACATTGAGAAATGACAATTTCTGTTTAAAAATTAAACGAAATCACTGCAATTTTTTCACTGAGTAATTATGCAATAAATGGGAATCTGTACGCAAACATTCGTGAATAAAAGTGTTAGCCCTTTCAACACCTCATGCATGATCGTGGCTATGCAGCTGCTGTTCAATGGTCGCTTTTGTTAGCTTTGGTTGCTGCGAAATGTCCTAACTGAGCACAAGTCAAGGCTGTGCTGGAGATCTTCCGTATTCAATTACAGCCGCTGATCACAGGTGTAGGCACACACGCGTACAATAACAGCAACACACCTGGAGACAGTGCGAGGCTCAACAAACAACTTGATGAGTGTGGGATTGTATGTATGTATCTCTGCGTCAGCAGCAGCGCTTCCTTTAACCTTCTCAGACGAAAATTTACAAATTTACAAACGCTTTAAAAATTCACACGATTATTTCATTGACGCTGTTAGAAAATTTACTCGTGATCTTTTTTGAAGATTTTTTTCACGATATTCGGGGCGATTGTCTTCTCATGCATTTACAGGTCAATTTTAAAAATTTTTGAATGGATAAACACTAAAGCTTAAAATGCTAACGACAATATGAAAGCAATATGCTTCAGATACTAAAATACTACGCAAAAATACATCAAAATAACCACGTAAGGATGTCATTTACCTTTTAACTGAGTACATATTGAAAGATCGCAAGATACTAGGAGGACTGAGAGTGTCGATGGAGTGCGGATATCTAGCATGACTGCCATGCTACAATTTCTTGAGAACGGGATTTTTCCAACAGTTTTATATTTTGAGTGGGCGAGGGAAACGAAACATAAAAATGCTAAATAATAAACGATACGCTTTAAAATGATGTGAATAGGCTTCCACCGTGGCAATGTATAGCTATAGAGTTAAGGGAAGTTTAAGTGTGGGAGAGGGCGCACACTATGATAGGGCAAGTGTAAGCCATCATGTCTTGTAGCCAAGCGTTCTAGGTTCTCTCAACAAAACACGTTCAGTATATATGCTCAAGGCTAGAGTTTTACACATGCATGAATTATATAACTTACCTTCGGGAAATTTTCCGATTATGAGCATTAATACCACGTTTATTTTTTTTCGTAAGTTGCGTATGTTACAGACGAAAACCTCATTGAGCACGGCTCCCCATTAATGATGATTCGGGTATGTAACCAATAATATCAGCTATTCCCATTTTTTACTGCTGTTCCAGAAAAAAAAGAAAACACAGCAGTAGAACTGAACTGGACTTACAATGCCTATAAATTACATTAAATTGTAGTAAATAATGATGAATTTATTTCTATTATATTATATCATTTGATATAATAGAGAAATTATATTAACTAAACTAAATAATTTTCAAGTTTTTCCAGGCATATATATGTATTCTCCATGTATTATTATTATTATTAAACATATGTGTATATATTTAATACTAAGCCCAAATTTACAATCGTTATTGACGGGTTATAGGACCAGCGTTACGTTACTAAACAGGAAACAATAATTGTGTCAAGTCTATAAAAAATTTCGCGCATTAGGATAATGTTTCCGTAGCACACCTTGGAGTCATTGTATTTATTCTTACACTCAAGTGTTTGTATTGAAAACTGCCCATTGTCATCGTTTTATGAAATGGTTTGATTAATGTCCTGCAAGTGGAACATGAATTTTTAATGGAAGCGTAGACCTGAATTTCTTAGAAAGAAGTCGCTGAACTTATTCGGGCCCACAAGCAGCTCTACTCAAATGAGTCCATTGTACTGGACTTGAGAAACAATCTACTGCTGTGTCACTTGCTGTAAATAAATTGTTTGTATTGTGGGGAATATTGTTGGAAAGTAACCTATTTCTTCGGTTTTTACTCGCTGATTAATCATGACCTTTCACCACTTAATTACAAGTACACTACTCTCTAATGAAATAGACACCGCGTGTTTTTTGGTGACACCCTATGAAAATATTTGACTGCAGGGTTTCAATACAAGGGAAATTAGATTCTTAATTTGGCCGAAAGTTTCAAGACGGAATTTTTGAGGTTATTGACTGTGTAATTTTTCTGAAGTTCATCGATTTTATCGAGCCGCTGAAACTCATTTTTAAATGACCAACAGACTCCGTGCTTGTATCTCAATCGCCTGTAAGATCTTATTAAATAATGAAATAAATAATGAAGGCATCTACGGATGCTTTATTTCCAATTTCAAGCCTGATACATATCACCTTGTACATTGGATTTTCAAATGCCTTATAACTAACGCAAGGACGCCATGACGCTTTCCCCCGGTCAAGACCGGTACCCATTTCAGACACCTGGGTAGAGTGGGGTATTGTGCAGTGTGGATATGGACACAATTTGAAAACTTTGAGGATTGAGAAACAATTAATGCCTTGATTGCAATTGATTTGCGGTATTCATTTTCAGTTTCACATACAACAACCCTGGAATAATAATGAGACTAAACTTTCAAACAAATAAATCAAATTTGAAATAGGTTTGGAAATCTCGATAGCCTTTACGACACCCTGAAGCTACCTAAATGTTTTTTCAACATGCCGTCATCCAATTTCTCTGACATAACAATCTGCATTATTGCGGCATTATCATGCCTTTGGAGCTTTTGCTGTAGGCAACGACTGTGAAACCTTACAAAATACAGCATCGCGAAATGATTGCGCCACTTTACTTCTTGGGTGATTGCTGGAAAATTAATGCGAGTGCTTCGCGTAGTAGAAGCAGCGTTAAAACGTTCACGAAAAAAAAAATTTTCCAACTGGTGTTCCTATGTGTGATTTTTGTATCTTATGCGGAGTGTTAATGATTGTCACTGGCGAATTACCACAAGCGGGAAGTATTTTATGATGACACAAAAACGTGTGACGCAAGCAAACGAATGATATGGAAACATTGTGATTTCATGGATCAGGTCTTCCAGATGTACGGTTTACGATCATGGGTTACGTATTATAAATATTACTGAAAAGTGACGTTTGCATCAAACTCGAACTCGAATGTTTATCGAATCAATGTTTATTGAAAAATTGTTCAAAGTAATAATAAGTTTGAGGTTACTTCATTGTAAGACCTGTGTCTAACCAAATTAATTCTGAGACAATAGAAGAGCAATAGTGCTCGTATGCGATTAGTTATTTTCGTGAGTTTAAACAAGCTTCGGCACAATACCCTGTAGTGCTTACCGGTGCTGTGCTTCTTATCCTTGTGGTTCATTACACCTTCTGACAAAAGGCAGCACTCGAGCTAATGCACACACTGAGTTACTTTGCACCTGGGATGACAGCTCCCGAACAGAACGTTCTTTATTGATATAATTAAGTATGAAAGTTGAATTCAAATTACAAAAATTAAAAGCTCCTTTGAAATTGGAACATTTAAATGATAGGAAATTTTGAAATATTTTTCATTAAACATGAATGTAGGATTCAAATGCACAAAAATTATAAACTCCCGTGAAATTGGAACCTTCAAATGACAGTAAATTTCAGAGTATTTTCCATCGAAGTTTCGGTAACCCAACAAGGACTTGACATAGGGCCTACTCAAACACACTCTCAAACGAATGTAGCTTACAAAGTTTTCATTGAAATGCCGATGTTTTGGTGTGTTTTTTTTTAGTGGCTAATTACAGTCGCATATCCCGGGAAATGACGGGCAGTTTACACGACCTCCCGATCATCGACAAATTTCACCGTGCGCCGAGTAATCCGACGGTCAAGGACCGCTACGGAAAATCCGGAAACTCGTCGCTATATATGAGCAAGATTCGTGCGCTGCTGCTCCAAACATCATTAAGCAAACTTTTTTGCTTAATGATGATAAAATATTTTCTGTCAGTAGAATAAAAATTACCCTGAAGTGGAACAATTTAATATTCACCGGTCAATGACTCATTAGTTTTTGCATTGCATGCGTACTTTAAGCATTTTAAATGACTTGCTGTCATGTCTCGGCCATGAAAAAACAAGCAGCCTTGAACGTAGGTCAGTCATACACTTTTCGGTGAAGTTTAACTAAATATTAGCGGAGGGCGATGAAGGAAACCAGTGCTTAAGGTAACCCTCAGTCGTCCGCTTCCTCGGTATGTGTGATTAATACTTCCTCGTATAATTACTAATAAAGGTAATTGTAGAATAGAATAGCCAAAGCAGGTGTGATTCAGAAGGACGCAGCGTTCTATGTCGGAGTATTTTATGAGCACACATCTCAGTATTTGGGTAACGAGTACCGATTGAACTTTAAAATAACGTGATTTAGAAATCTATCATACTTAAGGTTCAGCACAATATCTTTATCCACTCTAAGAAGAGTAGCTCAATCAAAAATTATGTTGCTTTTGTTATTTGCAAAAGACTAGGTACATAAATTTTTTCGGGTTTTGAAGGAAGATTGGAAGCTAAGTGCTAAGTTGAATTCACTTAGAGTTTGAAGCAAAAAGCAATGACTTCGAACTTACAGGCTTAGGACGTTTTTGAACCAAAAATTAATAACGTACTGGATGAATGTCTTTATCGTACTTGCTCATGAACTGAGATCATTTCCTTTCTGCAAGTTGAAGAAAAAGATAATCCTGCTTTAGAAACTTCCTTCCCTAACCAGAAAGGCTCGGCCACGCCCACACACCAAGGCTGCGGTTCCCTGCTACTCATCGGGAGCACGACGCTCGCTGGTACAAGCGACAAAGTAGGGTTTCCCGATGACGCGACTGTATCTAGAGCGGCATTTTTAGGTGGGGTTAGAGGGGGATTTCTAATCAGACTTGAGAATATCTCAAAGAAAGGATCCACGGATGAACGGGGGTAGTGTAGCATGTGTGAAATATAAGAAGTTATTTGTTTTTTATTTAGGGAAATGAAATATATATAATAATAATGCTGACATTAAGCTGAGGTAAAACATATTGGAAGACGTGGTCCTTCTAAATTTACTGCTCTATACTTATTTTCAATATCTGAAATAAACTAAGAATTTGTACGTAGTAACATTAGAATATGAACTTATTACTGAATGTTTGTGAAACTAATAAACTTAAAAAATCCTAATATAAAGCGCTGAGAGGGGCAAAAGAGTGTGTTTGATTTCAGATTGTTTAATTTCGTGATCGTACATACTTTCAGTAATCTAAAATCTCGCCTACAGCTTAGATTTATAATTTTAAAATAATTTTGAACAATGTTTAACTTAGGTATTGTTAAAGAAATCTATGAGCTAAAAGTTAATATAAAAAAACACTTCATTTGGTGACTGTTTCTTTGCTTTCTTCTTCCGTTATGCCTCACTCACATTGTATGCCTCTCTGAATACCAGAATATTCCGTTAATTTTGCAAATTTCTGCTTGAGAAGTATCAATACTTCAAGCTAGTTGATATTCGTTCGAATGCTAACCTAGCTAAAAAATGGGATAATATCTGGAATAAAGGATGATCGTTTGACGGCTCAACCACGTACAGTTCCCGTAAGTAAAGTATAGCCATAACCTGAAATTAGAACTCCCGTTCTCAATTACCTGAGAGATAGAAGGCAGGATAGTTGAAGGGGTAAAGTGAAGCCTGCGTCACGGACTCACTCATCACGTACTCTAAATTGTTCAAGTAATCAGAGAGCGATAAATAAATTATGCTAACACAGAAGTTATGGAATTGAAATAAAGAAGCCAAAGAAAATGGCAAGCGAGTAGGAGAGATTGTACAGATGACAGGAAAGTTTGTGTGATGTTGCTAATGTTCTTGTCTTAGATATGGCCCAAACTCTTAAATGTTGTTGCCCACAAATACTTAGGAACATTTTCAGAACTATTTTGGGTAGACGAAGCACATTTTTAATTTTGGCTTACACTGAATATGTTACCAGAAATGCTTTTTAATTTCCAAAGATAAAGCTTAAATAATTTTCTCCCCAGTACATACGTAAAGTAAAGTTACTTATAGACACAAAGCTGGGAAACGTAACTCGTGACAAAATTTACGAAAGTGACTTCTACTGCGCCAACCTTTTCTTGAATATCTCAGTGCGGTACTCAAAGAAGTTCAGAAGTTATCAATAATGACTGCTGAAATCAACTGTCATCATTGATCTCGACACAGGTACACTAATTTTGATCGATAAGTGTCATCGTCGCGCGTTATCCACTCTCGTGATAAACCAATGCATTTTAAGTACAACTGAATTGCGTTTTAAGCAAAAACGATTCAAATAAACAGGCACACACTCCTCATCCTAAGAAGCACGTCCAAAGAACGACCTCGCGTGGTAATGATCGAAAACCTTGAGCAGCAAAATTGTTTCAGGTCTGTATTATACTTTTATTTACTTGAAACTAAGAGAGCTTGTAAGGTTAACAAGTTTGTAAAACTAAAATTTATTCAGTGCATTAGGGGGACGACTGATATTGCTTTTGTAGGGAAATCATTATTTTCACTTTCATGAACTACTTTACAATGATGCCTGTAAATTCGGCTTAAGATACCAATTGCTGGATCTAAACATGAACCAACCGTTCAGCCCCTATTGCAGGTCATTAGTGAAGTTCTGACTCAACATTACGCTTCCGACAAGTTATTTCACCAAGGCAACCAGTTTTCCATCAAACTCGGAACTTGTGTCCTACCTTACACCGCAGCATCACGTGTTTTGGTCAAGGAAAAAGGAAGTATTTGTAATTTTCCAGAACTTTTGAACGCTCTTGCTTCTGCGTTAACAAAATGCAGGCTACCTACCATAACTTGAGGGTTAAATTCAAGAGCTTTTCATAATTATTTCCACACCGATCTCATTTCAGACAAACATGTTCTTAGAAAAAATGACATAACAATAGACAACAACCTTCCTTCTTAAGATTGAAGCAGAAACAGCATAAGGCTATATAAAAAAGGTGTGAGTCGCTGTATATCGATCTTAGCGCCTAGTATTTTGTTTTTATTTTGATGCAGCATTTTCATCGATGTGAAAACTAAAATAACAAAAACTTTTGATTAACTTTAAAATTCTTGAGCTAAGTTTAAGTTTAAATTCATTGTGACGGTCATACATACGTAAAATTTTTCTTCGCCTTGGTGGAACGTCACTATTAACGTAAATATGTGAGCTCATTTATTGTGATGGGGTAGTTATAAGGGAAGAATGCTCTCGCAGTATTAGTAAAGAGAACATGAGGCGAATCGGATCAGGTGAAAAATTTATTCCATGAATCCCATAAAATAAAACCAAACGATAGACTATGAACTATTTAGTGTAAGGATTTTACCAAGAAAAAGTGTGAGGTGATGACCGATTTGCAGCAAAATTGAGTTTTAATAAGTAAGTGATTTTAATATTTCTTAATCGATTTAAATTTGATGTCTCGAATAGATGCTTAATTCAGGATCAGAAAAAAATTGCATAACCTAATTTAATGTGGCTTAGTTATTCCAAACATATAATTCGCAATTTTTCAACGGGTTTAAACGTCAATAATCCTTACGCTATTAATAAACAGACTCAGACTGCATTTCCTGTGATGCGGAGTTCACGCTTCTAGTTGGCTTGTTTAGAGCTCGAGACATAAGCTGATATTTGTATTGATTGAAGCAGAAGTTTTTCAGTAGTTGACTGGGTATAATACTTTAACTGGAACGTGTTCCACCAGTGGCCACGGAGGAGATTTTCATAATGCTGCTGACCGACCAGTAGTCACTAACTCAATCTTCATAAATACTTAAAGTTAAGTAAGGGTAAAATCCAGTTCATGATTGCTATTTTCAAAATTCCTCATTACAATTGCCTCTAAATTTGAGTTGAATATTGAACTTCAGTTTTACCAATTGCGGTTTAAGCGAACGTCCAACTTTCCCCACCCCAGGAAAGGCTGCGGTCAAATCTTCACCTTGAGATCGTGTGTGTAATCGAACACCCGCTCGACGGTCACGCGGCCACAGCGCTGAGGCTCAAATAGAATTTCTCTGCGAAATTCCAGCCAATACGGACGGATGTGGAGGAATGCCTACCTCTTCTGTACCAAGTGCGGATATTCTCTCTTAAAGTGTGGGTGATATGAGTGGCATAAACAGGTTCCATTTTAACATGTTGACTGCGTATTGGGACTTCTGTGTACCACTTGGTTACATGCTCATTTCAATACCATCATAAATGAGGGCATTTTAAAATTATTTCCCTACCTTTTTCGGATTTGATTTTGGCGCACGAGGTGAAAAATTATAGTGTAATTATGATTTTTACATTTTTTAGAAAGAATATGAATGGATTTTAGTAGTAGTAGTAGTAATAGTTCTTAGGTTTTTCAATTCTGCTACTCACAGCCTAATCGACCCAACCGTAGCATACGTAACAACGTTGCCAACGTGTCCATTAAAACATTTAAAAAATCACAACGAAATATTTAAGTGTTTTTAAATTCATGTCAGAGTTTTAACTGAATGTAGATGACACTTTCATGAGCTTTGATAAGAAATTTTGACTATTTTTACCGGTAAGTAAATGTGAATTCAATTTTTTTTTAAATTTTAGAAGTCTTTTATGCAGGCTTTAATATTCATCATCGTATACAGTCATCCATTAACCCCGCGTTACTTCTGTATCAGAAACATATACTTATGAGTTTAATCTTCCAATATGCATAATTTCATCGCTAAATATTCTATGACTTTCAGTTCATCAGCATCCTAAATCTGAAATATTGCTCGACTTGAAATGTAACGCCAAGCGGGAATGTTTTCCTGTTACACGTAGGAAAGAGACTACCAACATTGTTTCTTTCACTACAAACTAAAATTCTCTAAATCTACTTGAAACTCTTCGCTCCTAAATCGGAGTTTGAGGTATGAGTCGGCAGTTTGAAAACCTAGAATTATTAACAAGCATTCTTACTAAAATTCAATGACGAAATACGTTATCAAAGCAATGCGGTGCTGGACACTCATATACTACGTATGCACTTAGTTCCTCCACTAAATCATTTGCTAAGTAAATAGCGTGCTGAAAATTTTACTCAAAAATAATTTATCTGCAAAAATAAAACGGGTAGTGAATCATTCGTGGTGGGAAATTAGGACAAAATACACTATATTGCAGTAAATTAAAATTAAATTCTTCTCCGAAAAGCCTTGTGGTCACTGGATGCATGTTGTTCATGCATTACTCTCGTTATGCAGTTGCGACTGCACAGCTACGGTGTGATGACTTTGCCAGGTGCAGAGGTCGTGCTGTACATGTACACTGTAGAGATCAGCTACTCCCTTATGGTATGAGGATAAAATCATTATTCATTATTCATTGTAACGAAGCGAATTTTTACAAAACTTTCTCATCAATGTTTGTGACTTCAAATTCTGGTTGAGCTTAAGTAATAACTCTTGGGAGTTACTTTAGAGTATTCAAACTAACGTAAATGAATTAAGGTATTGCGGAGGCTATGAAAAAGCTGCTCATTAGCCGCTCATGCTTTTTTACTTTTTATTAGTAACTTCAATTTAGTGTTGTATTTTTATTCTCAAAATGCGACGTTTGTTACTAGCACTCCGATATTGTTTTCAATTTACATAAGCAAATTCAGCACTCACCCTCTTGAACAGGTATTTTGTTTTCTTTTCTTTGTTGCTTCCAGCCAGTCTGCCATCAAAAAACTCCTTTATTTCTAAGTCTCCCTCGTTAAGTTCCTCTAGAGAAGAGACCGGCGTTTTAGATTTTACGGAACCAACCGGAGCCTGAGCATACGCAAAAAGATGAGGATAAAGTGCGAAGAAATCTTCCAATTCACTTTGCAGCCCGAACCAGCCCTAGATGACTACATAGCCGCCAATTTCATCCAGGTTTTAGTCATAAGGACGAAGTTTTAACGTCCATGGTTTATTAACCTTCGGACCACTTAAATCAGTCTTTTTATCGTGCAAGAGATTCTCTAATTGTATTCGAACATAAACCTGTCGATGCTTCTTTTTCCTGTTTTTTAAAATCCACAGAAATAGATCAGGGAACTCGATGAAAGGATTATCAACCAAAGAAGCAAGTTGCTACACCAGTTTCTCCAGCTGCTCCTACGTAGCTTCAATAGTAGTTGGTGGAGTGCGCACAATTGAGTCGGTATCTAAGTCTTTTCTCTGCATTTGAATTTTTTTGCGCTCCGAAAATACTCTCGCCATGGCTTCCGCTGAGCTGATGAAATGGCTAACGCGATTTTTTTCCCGTTGTATGTTTTCTTTTTACGATTTATGCAACTATTTCCTGCCGGGAATCAAGGGGTAGTAATGATTTTTGAGGTACGCCGAGACATTAGTTATGATTTCTCCTGTTTTTTCAGAAAGATCATCACCGCCATTTTACTTCCTTAGCTACCCTATTTTGGAAGTGAGCTCTTCGATGGTCCTTTTGAATACGAGACGACTCTTCAGTTACCACAAGGACTAAGGCCCCCAAAAATCAAGCGAGAGGCATGGCTGCCAAAGGCAAAGCCCTTCTCCGATCAATTTTTCCATAGTGTTTACATTCCACTCGACGTACGGCTCCTCAAATTACCGCCTCATGCATGGTTTCCAAGCAGTCATCTCTGACGATTGGCCAATGCTTGCTTCCAGGGCCACAAGGTCATCTGCTAATTTGTAGTGAAGAAGAGCGCGATGAACAAACAACCGGAGCGAATATTTTTGTGGTGCCGGCAATTGCTACTCAAGAGTTGTGATCTCGAATGAAGATAGCTTTTCTTATGTGGTCAACGGAGAACCATACACAGACTTGAGGCTGAGTAACATTCTTCCCCGATAATGACAACCTTCGATACTTCCATCTGCGTATTGTTTTGCTAATTTAGGGTCTTTGACTTGCTGTTCCAGCTGTCTGACATCTCCGTAGAGCGGCAACCAAGCTGGCCCAAAATGAGCGTGAGGAGCGGGGGATCCACTGATTGGGGGCGCTAGAAAAAGAATAGGAAGGCAAAGAGTAGCAATGGAATCGTCTCTCCCTGGATCATCATCCACTACTTCAACTATGACTTTATCTGCCACGCTGGGGTGGTCGTACTCGATCGACAGCCGATGGCCGAAGATTGGGTTAGCAGTGTTGGATTACTTCCATTTCTTGTTGTCGACTTGGTGAGGTCCGAGTCTGATGCGTACGTAAGGATCAACTGGATCTTTATTCTTGCGGAAAATTGAGCGGTAGTCCATGTCTGGTAAGTGTTCTATTCTGTAAATGTCAACTACCAACGATGCTTTTATTGGTATGTGGTCTACGGGCGCTATAATTTCTGTTTTCTCGGATTCATCTGGCAGTTCATGCAACAACGGATCCATGATTCCTTGACTTGGGGCAATAGCCACGGAAACCAATAAAAAACCCACAATGACGTGATTTGATGGATCTGTCATAGTTAGAAGTTCGTTGACTGCTACAGCGGTGCGTTTGTACTTGCCTCTTTCTAGGAACACCCACAATCTATCAGTGAATTAACCAACAGACACTCCGTTATTGAGCAGATGGAATGATATGACAGATTGAGCAAGACTTTGTTCCGAGAGCACTTTCTTGAAACTCAGGTGGTCTTCGTAGTCTGCCGCGTGTCCAGACCGCCTGGAGGTACTTTGCGCTTGGTCCAGCCACTGCACCCGCACTAGAGAGCTCGTCAGCTGAACTGACCGAGGCTTGAAAAGACGAACCAGCACATTCATTTCATACTCATCGTAAGTTAGTGACAGCTTCTTCAGAACTTTCTTAGGAATCGTGCGCAAGCTTTTACGCTCCTCAATTTCAATTTAAATTCTCACGTCATTTTCGAATGTTTCTTTCGAATCATCACTGTCCGAAGAATTTTTTCCCTCTGGCTTATCTGCTTCGTCTGCGTCTGGTTTTTCCTCATCAGATATGTTATTTTTATCTATTCCGCTAAAAATACTGTTCTCGTTCTCCAAAGGCACAGCTTTCTGAAGCGCATGTATAGGATTCGTCGGGGCGAGTATCTTTCCCAGACACCAGTTCAACAAGAAAACCATCGCCGCTGTATCGCGCGGCTAACCTTGATTTCACGGAAGTAGATTAGCTCTCAGTGGATGAACATTTATTTTTAGTGCCTATTTCGCCGTATTCTGTATTCATGATACCACTGAAAATGTTAGGACTGCTGATTTGTAGCATTCCTTGCTTTTCACGGCGCATGCAGTGAGTTAGGAGTAACAGAATGTCATTTAAGGTCAAGTTAAATTAAATTTAATCATATCTAATACTCGCGTCACTTTGCTTAGTGATAGATTGTACTGAGAAAATTTACCATCAAACTCAACTAAAAACTCGCCGAATAAAGGCAAGATAACATGAGATCATTAGTACGAGACGAACCTCGTATTTATATTCTTGTACCCCAATTTGGAGCTCAATCATGAGTAGGTTTGTTTGATTGTACATTTTCCAAAAATTTTCTCGATGAATGATTGAGAATTATTAGTTGTTTTTAAACTTATTTTAAAATAAACAACGTTTTTGTGTCTTTTTTTTAATTTAGTTCAAAAGAGACAGTAGTAAATTTAAAAGAAGTTTTAGTCTACAATTACAGCTAATATTCATGGGTAAACATCGCTTAGGAAAAAAATTATTTCCGTTACACTTTTGCATCAAAATCTCATGGTGCGACCAAGGAAGCTATGATTTTGAATAGAGCTTCGAAAAAAATTCAAAATTGCATCTGACATGGTTGCACACACACACACACGGGTCTCAAATTGATCTTGGAATTCATTGAAACGACAAATTTCGTGAGATCAGGTCATCAGCGAAAGTATTCATGCTACCACACTTCGTCAGGTTAAATCAATTAAATGCATAGCATTTCAAAAGTAAATTTCGGCATCATTGACTTTCACATTGATTGATGATTCAGTTAAGGCATGCAATGTTATATAACACCAGACACAGACCATTCACTGAATGTCAACTCAAGATTGTGTTGTCACCGTAGCAGAGTGAGTAAGAACGCGCTTTTCACGAGAAGGTGTCGGCAGTTCGAACCCCGGCCGTGTCGCCCGGTGATTTCTCCCCGTAGGGAAAAGGGAGAACTCAGCCACATTCCCAACTCCACTCAGGCGACGGAAATGGGTACCGGCTAGACCGGGGATAACCGTCATTGCGTCCTGGTGTAATAAGGCATTTGAAAAAACAATGTACTAGATGATATGCATCAGGTTTAATAGATTGGAATAAAGTATCCTTTGGAGTACACCGAAATGGAAAAAACTTCGTCTGATCACGTAGTTGAAGAGCATCCTGTCTCGTGGCGAGGGCGAAGGCAGCGAAAAAGAAATCTTCCATCCCTAAACTAGTCTGCTCTTCCCTTTTAAAAATATTCATGTTCTACCTTGATCCAGTTGGCTAATGCTAAGCTCACCCACTATATGTAAAGGCTAAGTTACAAGATCCGGCAGAATGCTAAGAAATATATAACCTATTTTTGGTCTCTCCGTCGATTGGGAAACAACCAATTACGAATAACCGAATATTTGGGGGACAAGGCAGCCAAAACGAATGTTCGATCAGATGATGACATGTCTAGTTGAGAGCAATGTAATCATGAGGAAAAAGAAGTATTGCATGTCTGTCAATTCAAACGAAACAAATGCTATAATTTTATTTTTTCACACATCTTCATTAGGAATGTATGTATTTGAAAATGAGTTATCGGAAACATATTCCGATTATGCTCATTCTATTTTTAACAATCGCTACGCGTTGAGACCTGGTTGATACGTATGAAGTCTTGCGTGCACTTCTGGACCAAGTCTGAGGTATCCATCACAAGACTCAACGACTTCCTCTGGGTCACAGCTCTCGAATAATGAGCGAAGTACGGTGATTAAGGTCGTCGACTTGAAAAGTTGCGATTATCAAATTAGTTTCTGAACTAAATGAAAATTTGAATGTCTCTGAAATTCTCACGATGAAAAAAATTCTATTGGACGGCGTAGCTAGAGATGGAAGTTTGTTGTTTCTAAAACAGAAATAACTTTTTAAAATTTAATAAAGTTCCCTTGGTTCTGCTCCCCCAAAGTCACGTTTCTTCAGAGAATTTACAGAAATCTTTCATGTCGAGTATAATAAACATCTGTAAACTTGTTGTTTCTTCTCTAGATTTTATAAAAATATTTATTCAATACTCCTCTCAGTGGGTCGAAGAAGTGAATCAAATTAATCGGATTAATTGGTGCGTTCCTTAACGTTGTTCCTAATCATGTTCCTTCAATAGAAAATACGTTTTCAAAAATTCAAAACAGAAATACCAACAGCATAAACTGAATAAAACGCAAAAATCTTTGTTACATATTGAAATGAATTTAGTTGGAAAATTTTACAAGTTTTTAGCACTCATTTTGCTGTAGTTAGTTGAGCTAAATATCGGCTGACTTGCGCTATGCGGTATTTCAAACCGTCTCTCTGCAGAGGGTATCAACACTCTGGCTGCGCCACGTAGAACTGAAGTTTAATATTCAATTCAAATTTATAGTCAAATGTAGCAAGCAAAGTTGAAAATATGAAATTATATTGATCATGTTTTCATTTAGTTTTGATTAAGCACTTTTATAGACTGAGTTAGTCGCTGCTAGTTGGTCAGCAGCATAATGAAAATTCCCTCAGTGACCAAATATGGCTTAAGTCGTAGTCAAAGTGTTTAGTATATCTACAGTGGGTATCCTAGGCTCATAAATCTTTTAGCATTCTTACCACACGGGAGTTATTATCTGCAAAAAGATATATTCGAAGCGGTTAATTTATCCATTCTACGCATGCGCAACTTAGCTAACATACTCGTAGCATTGAGCGGTCAGGAGTCAGGTGTTGTAGTTTGGTAGTATCCATTTAATGGTTTCCTCTCAGTCATTGTATACCCTTCAGGATCCCGTTATGTAAACCATGAAATAAACGCCGGAAATAAAAACAGCACTTTCAATACCTTTGTTAAAGTTTTTTAAAGTTTTGTGCGATTAAATATATTACTTTAAAACCTTATTCGTTTAAATAGCCGTTTGAACAAATAATAACTGCGTAGAGTAACTTGTTTTTAAAATTTGTTAAATTAAATACATAATTTTTAAGCATTATCCCATCGTTAAAATAGCCGTTTGCACAAAATAATAACTGTGTAAGAGTATTTGAATGCTCTGTACGTATCGCCGCCTTCTCGATCACGAGTGTTGTGAGCATTCCTTTTTTTGTTACGAACAAGTCATCCACCAGCAGTTTACCTCACTTCTTTTTATATTCTTTCAAAGACGTGCCAAGAGTAAGGTGCTTAGCTACCGGTAGAACGTAACTACCGACGGGGCATTTTAGTTCCACTGTCTATTTTTGCAACATACCTCCCGCTTAGAACTATCGGTGCTACTATAGCGCGAGGTCTACCGCCATATTTCGCCTACGCAGATGCAGTTTGAGATGTACAAATTAAATTTTTATCGCTAAATTAAATCTATTGAATGAAGTAATATCCATTAGTAACCTAACCTCACGCTATATTACTAGCTAGAGGTAGATCTCATGCTATAGTGTGGTAGGCCTCACGCTATAGCAGCACCGAACTATCCGTATCCGTGTTCCTGCAGGTGATTGTGCGGTACATACCTATAGAACTAGCTTGAATTTGTATTTGTGCAATATTTACAGTCGGACCAAATTGGTGTTTTAGCGCAATGTTTGCTGGTGGGCCAAACCCGAGCACGTATTCGAGCTCTGTGGCCGATTAAATAAATTGGTCATGTTGTATTCGCGTGCGTCAGAACCGCCGGAAAGCTACTGGGCTGCTCGGTTAGTAGAGGAAGTTTCCCGACGTCTGAGCAGGGTCGCAGGAACAAGTGCACCTGACAGACTAGTCCTGCTGCTTATCCTGCTGGCCTAACCAGGGCTGGTGTACCGGCGCCGCGAGATAGTTCCCAGTTCCCAACGCCTGTGGCTGGCTCACTCAGTCCGGCGTACTCATGGCTGGGAAGTACATGCTGGATACCAACTTCTTTAAAAGATAACAGGGGATTTTCGCACTTGCAGTAAAAGCTTTCCACACTTGCAGTAAAAGCTTTTCATACTTACAGTAAAAGGTTTTCACACTTGCAGTAAAAGGTTTTCACACTTGCAGTGAAAGGTTTTCATACTTGGAGTAAAAGGTTTTCACACTTGCAGTAAAAGGTTTTCACACTTGCAGTAAAAGGTTTGGTAAATGTGTAGCGTTTGGTAATAATCGATTTTCCAGTTTTCGAGGAACTAACATAGTTAATTAGGTTAAAATAAACAAGTTTTCTTCTATGCACTTTCCGTCGCAAATGAGTATTTAATGAGTTATAGCGGTAAATTACTGCCCGCAACTCTAGGGTTTGAAGCGGCCAGTAATTCAAGGAGCGCGTCGGACAGCAACACTGCACTGCAGTTTCGTTTCCAGCGCGCTTGTCATTAAAGACGAAACCAAACCTACCGCTATACCTCGTTAAATACTCATTTGACGAAAAAAGTATATAGAAGAAAAGTTGTTTATTTCGATGTCTTTACCATGATTCAAGCAACAAAAATTCGAAAATCTATGAGTAGGTGTTTATTCGAGCGCATTCGTCATCAAAGACGAATTGGAGGGAGAAACTAAACCTACCGCTATAACTGGTAAAATAGTCATTTACAACGAAAAGTGCATAGAAGAAAACTTGCTTATTTCGATCTAATCGACTATGTTTTGGCACCAAAAATTCAAAAATCGATTAATACCTAACGCTACACATTTACCAAAGGTTTTCATTCTTGCAGTAAAAGGTTTTCACACTTGCAGTAAAAGGTTTTCGTACTTGCAGTTAAAGGTTTTCATACTTGCAGTAAAAGGTTGCTTGTGAGCTGGCAGAAATGGATCTCCCGCCGTTTCTTAAACGCAGTTCAGCATTTTACTTAACATGGACAGAGTTCCTGCGAGATTAATTACGTATTAATTTTCATTGCATGTTCGTGAAAATGAATAACGCAATCTCTAGTCCTTAATACAGAAAAATTTTGACACTTCCGTTTCATTTTGGAAGAGAGAATTGTCTCTTTTAACATACGACGAAATTATTAAGTATGATTTTGAAAATTACCACTGAGTAAATAGTGAAGAAAATCCTTAAATAGTTGTCTTATCAAGTTTAAGCGAGGTGATTAAAAGTTCGTACAAACACACTTTGACATGCTCATCTCAAACTGCGGAAATTGTAAAAAAATAGATCGGATAAAAACGTATCCCCAACAAAACCACAAGAGTTAGGATTTGCTGAAAAGTATCTCAAAGCTGGAATTTTCAACGTTTTGTAACAAAAATTGTTATAACTCGGTCAGTGGCTCAACTTTTCTCGAAAAAACCAACACTTATTATTTTTTACTATCTGGTATTATAATCAACTCTATATTTAGTAGTTTCCATATTTTTAGAATGGCGTCCCAGAAGTGTGTTTGTTAAAATTTCTAATAGCTTCATTGAAGTATGACACACAATATTAAATTCAGCCTTGACTTATTTCTACTTCAGCTGAGGGGCATTATAGCATTTACGTTTGATTTTCACTAGTTAATAATTTGGTTAGAAAATATTTCATTTCCAATGAAGCTGATACATTAAATTGAATTTGGTTATGGTTTTTCAATAATCCTTAATATACATGTCATTATTAGCTACTGGTAGGAGGTGTCGACTATAATATTAATTCAACTATATTAAGTATTGAATAAAATATTGAAGGAAAACACGCAATATAATTCTTTGGTTAGTTAGCCCTATGTTTAAAAGCTTATAAATTCTGCTTACAAAAGAAAGATAAAGGACTCAGACAAGAACGCTGCAGAAAACGTCTGTTTACATTATTAGATGAGTGTTGCGACTCTGCAATAGTGACCAATGTTGTTGAAAGTATGGCGAGTGAAAAAAATGGATTGTACTTTGAAATCAATAGAATGTGCTAGTGCTATTGTATTATTATCGAATTTCTAATAATTATTTACCGTCGAGTGATTTTTATCGTTTGAATTCATGAGAATTATTTTATACAGGACTGGTGGTATGGTTGAGAAAATAAGATTATGAACAGCTCACTTGAAGTTGAGCGAGCTACAGAAACGTTTGAGCTTTAAAAATCGATGGTGTAAGTAGAAATCGCATTTCATCTACGTTTGAGGTCTCAAACTTATTTTTATTTTAAAAAAATGTTTCAGCTGTTGACTTATCGACATTAGCATATCGAAATGATACGAAGCAGCGGCTCGGGAGTAGATTAAAAGTTACTGCGTTTAGAGTTAAAATAGAAGTGAAAGTCACATGCTTAGCAATTATGTACCAACTCATGTCCATATCCACATAATACGCATAAGCTGAACAACACTCCCAGGCAATCACACACGCGTTCAAGTTGACGTTTGGTCAATGATTTTGAAGTATGGAAGAATGTCAGGTAGAAATTTGAAACTAACGTTTCGTACATCCATATCTTCAAGTACTAAGGAAAAAATGTTTATCAGAGAGAACATGCTTTACCAAATAAAAAGTTTATGTTTTTTCATAAGTTCATAAATCTTCATGAAAGCGTTTTAAGAATGAGTAAAAAAAACGATTGTCACGTAAGTCTAAAGAAAACTGGTGTGATACAAAAATTGAACTTGATCTTCTGTCAAAATATGCTCATTATGTACACTCCGATATGATTGTAATAGTTTTTACGTAGATTTAACTAGGAATAGAGCGAGGTTTGAAGCGTTTTCTATTTATTTAAGATACAGTTAAAAAAACGATCTGTATATCGTGGCAAGTGCCTAGCTTCTTATTAAAGTTACCGAGTAGGCAAAACGTACCAAGAATCAAATTAAAGTACGATTCGGATGAACGGATATCCGTTGATCATTTAAGGAAAAAAATACTATTGTAAATGAACTAGTAAGTCCCCGACAGCAGTTCATATGACCCTAGAAATGCTGCTCTAGTGGGCGGGTACGGAACTCAGACAGACTTGACTTCTTGCCATAAAAGGTGCCAAGGTTACAATTGTGGATGTTACGCATGGTTATTTATTTACTTAGACCTGAAAGTTTAATCGGAAATCACAGACGTATGATTTGAAGGATATATGATGTATGAGAGTGTCTAAAACGGTGCTAACCGCCTCGTAATGCGCGATACAGAATTGTCAGAGTACTTTTATTTAAAATATATTTCAACAGATGTACTTGTTGCTGAGGGATACAAATATTTAGCTCAGAATTCCTCTGTGAAAAAACATATCAATCTTAATTATATATTTCGTTTGTCTCGATTGATTCTGATCCCGGCATGAACAGGCCGCGCTAATGGACCTGACGGGAAAATTCCCGCTGTAACACATGCTTCTGAATCCCAGACTTGTTATATTAACTACGGCTTTAGTTTCACACTCACAGTTTCGCTCTGTTGGCGGTCCTCTGTAAGGCAATTGTCTGTTTTGTTCCAACGTGAAGAGTGGAACTGAAAAAAATTCTCGAAGATTAAAGCAGAAAAAACAACGTAAATTGCTCCGAACATTGCGTAGTTTCTAAGGAGAAAATAGTACGCAAGCAAAATTTTAAATTTTTTTGATTTAGATCAGTTGAAGAAATTTTTTTTATACTCGCATGGAAAATTTTTTATGTTTAATGTTTTTCTGGCGTCCTTGAAAAACAATTTCCGATTCGTCCAGTCTATTTTGCAGTGCTTCTTGCCACTGCCTCGCATGTGCTGTAGATGTGAGAGAGACAACTATAAGAATAAAAAACATTCTTGCGCACTGGTCAATGAATACGTGATTTCACGTTACTCGTGTAAAGGCTCCATCTAAATTATATATTATAGCCATTTTCTCCATTTTGTCGTAAAAAACAATTAAGCCTTCTTTCTGATATAAACGCATTTGTTAAGTTTGTGTGTTGGAAAATTGATTTCAGCTGGCTGACCAGCATTTTTGTTTATTTTATTTTTGTATTCGTGATATAAAATGCTTTTGTCGGCTGTGTGTTATAATCCTTTCTCGATTCTTGTTCCTGATAATCTTCTGTGCCAGTACTATTTAGGTGGGAAATTGCATAAATTTGTTGTGTGATAAAGTACGTTCTCTTAAATGGTCCATACTTATAACTAGGAGCTTGTTGATAAGCATGCACAAAAAGCTAATTTCGAATTTCTCAGCAACGGCATTTTATTATACCATGCTCAATCATTTACTTCCACTCGATACACAGGGTGGGCAAAGGTCACTTCACTGTTTTAAACATTCATTACACGACAACTAATACAGCTTTAAAAATTGGTTACGGATGAAATGAAGGAAAAAATCCTCAAGTTGTATTATTTAGAGATGATGATATCCATTAAATAATCTCGATTATTATTTAAACACAAGGGTAGTTTACAAACATTATTTTTATATGACTTTTTCAAAAAAGCTAGAGTTATTTTGTTGGTTTTCTGCATGATACTGTTTTAACTCATGAAGAATATTAGACCTATTGATGTAAACCTTTCCTTTAAGGTACCCCCAGGGAAAGAAATCTGGAGGGGTTAAATCAGGAGACCATGGTGGCCATGAAAAGTCACCTATTAGTGGAATTAAACTACCAGGAGAGGCAGCTCTTAGTTTTGCCATGGTTTCTTTCGCTGTATGAGGTGTCGCCCGAATTTGTTGGAACCACAAATTCTGTATGTCCATGTCGTCCAGTTGTGGCAATCAATATTCTTGTATCATTTGTATGTGTGCATATGGGTGTACATATGTGCGCATATACCTGTGTGCACTGTACTAGCATTTAGCATATGAACTATAAATACTGTGTATGTCCATGTGGGTGCGTATATGTATGCACATATAAATATATGTATTTGAGCACTAAACTGGTTATCAGAATTTGTTCGACGTAACAGCGTGTTTTTCGGTTCACTCTCAACTTGCAACATCACCTAACACGTCATCTCTCTTTACTATTGTAAAGCCCTCACAAAAAAGTATAAATTTGTAGTGTGATCACCCATATATGTTTCTCTAAGATGCTTATCAACTAATGACCGTTATGTTAAAAAATTTTAATTCGAAAAACAAAACTTGTAATTTTCATATCATTCATGCATGTTCACTGGTATCCGTATGAATGTGTGTGTTTATGCATGCGTATGCACATATATCTGTGTGCAGTGAGCTACCAACTAGCATATGAACTATAAATGCCGCAATTTTCCATTCGCAATTTGTAACACTACTCTAACTCGTCATTTTCACTTTATTATTTTAATACATTCGTAAAAAATTAAATTCGTTGTGTGATCACCAATTTACGTTCGAATAAGAGGCATATTATCTAATGCCTGTTATGTTAAAATTTTAAATTAGAAAAACAGAACTTGCAATTTTCATAATTTTCACGCTTGTTTCCTGGTATCTGTGTGTATATGTGTGTTTGTATGCGTACATTACCACTTATTCATCACTCATCTTTTTTCAATCATTATCACTTTATCACACATAACCTCTCATTTTAAACACATTTTCACACATCATAACTCATAACCACTCATTTTCACACATTTTCACACACCACAACTCATAACCACTCATTTTCACACATTTTCACACACCACAACTCATAACCACTCATTTTCACACATTTTCACACACCACAACTCATAACCACTCATTTTCACACATTTTCACACACCACAACTCATAACCACTCATTTTCACACATTTTCACACACCACAACTCATAACCACTCATTTTCACACATTTTCACACACCACAACTCATAACCACTCATTTTCACACATTTTCACACACCACAACTCATAACCACTCATTTTCACACATTTTACACACCACAACTCATAACCACTCATTTTCACACATTTTCACACACCATAACTCATAACCACTCATTTTCACACATTTTCACACACCACAACTCATAACCACTCATTTTCACACATTTTCACACACCACAACTCATAACCACTCATTTTCACACATTTTCACACACCATAACTCATAACCACTCATTTTCACACATTTTCACACACCACAACTCATAACCACTCATTTTCACACATTTTCACACACCACAACTCATAACCACTCATTTTCACACATTTTCACACACCACAACTCATAACCACTCATTTTCACACATTTTCACACACCACAACTCATAACCACTCATTTTCACACATTTTCACACACCACAACTCATAACCACTCATTTTCACACATTTTCACACACCATAACTCATAACCACTCATTTTCACACATTTTCACACACCATAACTCATAACCACTCATTTTCACACATTTTCACACACCACAACTCATAACCACTCATTTTCACACATTTTCACACACCACAACTCATAACCACTCATTTTCACACATTTTCACACACCATAACTCATAACCACTCATTTTCACACATTTTCACACACCACAACTCATAACCACTCATTTTCACACATTTTCACACATCACAACTCATAACCACTCATTTTCACACATTTTCACACACCACAACTCATAACCACTCATTTTCACACATTTTCACACACCACAACTCATAACCACTCATTTTCACACATTTTCACACACCACAACTCATAACCACTCATTTTCACACATTTTCACACATCATAACTCATAACCACTCATTTTCACACATTTTCACACACCACAACTCATAACCACTCATTTTCACACATTTTCACACACCACAACTCATAACCACTCATTTTCACACATTTTCACACATCACAACTCATAACCACTCATTTTCACACATTTTCACACACCATAACTCATAACCACTCATTTTCACACATTTTCACACACCACAACTCATAACCACTCATTTTCACACATTTTCACACACCACAACTCATAACCACTCATTTTCACACATTTTCACACACCACAACTCATAACCACTCATTTTCACACATTTTCACACACCACAACTCATAACCACTCATTTTCACACATTTTCACACATCATAACTCATAACCACTCATTTTCACACATTTTCACACACCACAACTCATAACCACTCATTTTCACACATTTTCACACACCATAACTCATAACCACTCATTTTCACACATTTTCACACACCACAACTCATAACCACTCATTTTTCACACATTTTCACACACCACAACTCATAACCACTCATTTTCACACATTTTCACACACCACAACTCATAACCACTCATTTTCACACATTTTCACACACCATAACTCATAACCACTCATTTTCACACATTTTCACACACCACAACTCATAACCACTCATTTTCACACATTTTCACACATCATAACTCATAACCACTCATTTTCACACATTTTCACACACCACAACTCATAACCACTCATTTTCACACATTTTCACACACCACAACTCATAACCACTCATTTTCACACATTTTCACACACCATAACTCATAACCACTCATTTTCACACATTTTCACACACCACAACTCATAACCACTCATTTTCACATATTTCACACATCATAACTCATAACCACTCATTTTCACACATTTTCACACACCACAACTCATAACCACTCATTTTCACACATTTTCACACACCACAACTCATAACCACTCATTTTCACACATTTTCACACACCATAACTCATAACCACTCATTTTCACACATTTTCACACACCACAACTCATAACCACTCATTTTCACATATTTTCACACATCATAACTCATAACCACTCATTTTCACACATTTTCACACACCACAACTCATAACCACTCATTTTCACACATTTTCACACACCACAACTCATAACCACTCATTTTCACACATTTTCACACACCACAACTCATAACCACTCATTTTCACACATTTTCACACACCATAACTCATAACCACTCATTTTCACACATTTTCACACACCACAACTCATAACCACTCATTTTCACACATTTTCACACACCACAACTCATAACCACTCATTTTCACACATTTTCACACACCACAACTCATAACCACTCATTTTCACACATTTTCACACATCACAACTCATAACCACTCATTTTCACACATTTTCACACAATATCACTCATTTATTTTCACACTCGCACCCATTAGCCCTCATTAGCAATCATTATCAATTATTATCACTCATGAAATTAATTATCAAGCACTATCTTATGTTCTCACTCATTAACACTCATTATCACGCATTATAAATAATTTCAATTTTTTTTCACTCATAATACACATTACATAATACACATAATACACATTACTCATAATACACATTACATACACATTACTCATAATACAGATTTTCACATTCACTCATAATACACACTCATTATTATTATCACTCACACTCATTCACCCTCACTTAACCCCACTCATCCTCACTCACGGGCGGGTGAGAGTGAATATGAATGAAAAAACACTCACTCATCCTCTCACTCCCCCTCACTCACCATCACTCACCCTCACTCATCCTCACTCATCCTCACTCATCATTCAACATCACTCACCCTCACTCACCCTCACTCACCCTCACTCACCCTCACTCACCCTCACTAACCCTCATTCACCCTTACTCATCCTCACTCACCCTCACTCCCCCAAACTCACCCTCACTCATCCCCACTCATCCTCACTTACCCTTGCTCATCCTCACTAATCCTCACTCATCCACATTCATCCTCACTCATTCTTACTCATCATCACTCATCCCCACTCATCCTCACTCATCCTCACTCATCCTCACTCATCCTAACTCATCTCAACTCATTTCCACTCATTTCCCTCATTCCCACTCATTCGGATTCTTCTGCACTCATTTACGCTCATTCATACTCATTTTCATTCATTTTCAATCATTCTCACATAATGAGATAATGAGTGAAAATGAGCGAAAATGAGCGGAAATGAGTAAAAATGAGCTGAGAGGAGTGATATTGAGTGAATATGAGTAAACATGAGTAAATATAAGTAAATTTGAGTGAAATACACTCATTAACACTCATTCTCACTCATTTCCACTCATTCTCACTCATTCTCACTCATTCCCACTCATTTTCACTCATTTTCACTCATTCCCACTCATTTTCACTCATTTTCACTCATTCTCACTCATTCTCACTCATTCCCACTCATTTTCACTCATTTTTACTCATTTTTACTCATTTCCGCTCATTTTCACTCATTTTCACTCATTCTCATTTGACTCACTCATTATCACTCATTTTCACTCATTTTCACTCTCTCTCACTCATTTTCACTCTCTCTCACTCATTTTCACTCTCTCTCACTCATTTTCACTCTCTCTCACTCATTTTCACTCTCTCTCACTCTCTCTCACTCATTCTCACTCATTCTCACTCATTCTCACTCATTTTACTCATATTCAGAAATATTCACTCATTATCACTCATTTTAACTCATTTTCACTTACTTGCACTCATTTTCACTCATTTTCACTTATTTTCACTCATTTTCACTCATTTCCACTCATTATTTTTACTAATTTTCCTTCATTTTCACTCATTATTACTTATTATAACTCATTCTCACTCATTATCTCACCCATTAACTCATTTCTGAGAAAGAGAATGAGTGAGAAATTGACATTCTCACATTAATATTCTTTCTTTCTTCGCAGTAATTAATTTGGTCTTGAAAATGCAAATAAATATAAGAAATGAGAATGAGTGAGAATGAGTGAGAATGAGTGAAAATGAGTGGGAATGAGTGAGAATGAGTGAGAATGAAAGAGAATGAGTGAGAATGAGAGAAAATGAGTAAAAAAGAGTGGGAATCATTTACCCATTTTTACTCATTCTCACTCATTCCCACTCATTCGCACTGAGTGAAAATGACTGAGAATGAGTGAGACTGAGTGAGAATGAGTGTTATAGAGTGTAAATGAGTGTAAATGAGTGTAAATGAGTAAGAATAAGTAAAAATGAATAAGAATGAGTGAAAATGAGTGTAAATGGGTGGGAAAGAGGGAGAATGAGTAAAAATGAGTGCAAATGAGTGAAAATGAGTGGGAATGAGAGTGGGAATGTGAGAATGAGTATAAATGAGTAAAAAGAGTGAAAATGAGTGGGAATGAGTGAAAATGAGTGCAAAAGAGTGGGTTGAGTAAAATTAGTGAAAACGAGTGGGAATGAGTAAAATTAGTGAAAACGAGTGGGAATGAGTGAGAATGAGTGAGAATGAGTGGGAATGCGTGAAAATAAGTGAAAATGAGTGAAAATTAGTGATAATGAGTGATAATGAGTGATAATGATGAATGAGTAATGTAAAATGGGAATGAGTGAGAATGAGTGATAAGGAGTGAAAATGAGTGAAAATGAGTGAAAATGAGTGAGAATGAAAGGGAATGAGTGAGAATGAGCGTAAATGAGTGAGAATGAGTGAGAATGAGTGAAAATGAGTGATAATGAGTGAAAATGAGTGAAAATGAGTGAAAGTGAGTGAAAATGAGTGATAATGAGTGATAATGAGTGAGTCAAATGAGAATGAGTGAGAATGAGTGAAAATGAGTGAAAATGAGCGGAAATGAGTAAAAATGAGTAAAAACGAGTAAAAATGAGTGAAAATGAGTGGAAATGAGTGAAATGAGTGAAAATGAGTGATAATGGGTGATAATGAGTGAGTCAAATGAGAATGAGTGAGAATGAGTGAAAATGAGTGAAAATGAGCGGAAATGAGTAAAAATGAGTAAAAACGAGTAAAAATGAGTGAAAATGAGTGGGAATGAGTGAGAATGAGTGAAATTGAGTGCAAATGAGTGAAAATGAGTGAAAATAAGTGAGAATGAGTGAGAATGAGTGAGAATGAGTGGGAATGAGTGGGAATGAGTGGGAATGAGTGGGAATGAGAGATAATGAGTGAGAATGAGTAAAAATGAGTAAAAATTAGTGAAAATGAATGAAAATGAGTGAAAATGAGTGGAAATGAGTGATAATGAGTAAAAACGAGTGATAATGAGTGATAATGAGTGAAAATGAGTGATAATGAGTAAAAATGAGTAAAAATGAGTGGAAATGAGTACAAATGAGTGAAAATGAGTGAAACGAGTGATAATGAGTGATAATGAGTGAGTCAAATGAGAATGAGTGAGAATGAGTGAAAATGAGCGGAAATGAGTAAAAATGAGTGAAAATGAGTGAGAATGAGTGAGAATGAGTGAGAATGAGTGAAAGTGAGTGAAAATGAGTGAGAATGAGTAAAAATGAGTGAGAATGAGTGAGAAAGAGTGAGAATGAGTGCAAATGCGTGAGAATGAGCGAGAATGAGTGAGAATGAGTGTGAATGAGCGAGAATAATGAGTGAAAATGAGTGATAATGAGTAAAAATGAACGTGAATGAGTGAGAATGAGTGAGAATGAGTGAAAATGAGTGAGAATGAGTGAGAATGAGTAAAAATCAGTGAAAATGAGTGAGAATGAGTGGGAATGAGTGAGAATGAGTGGGAATGAGTGAGAATGAGTGTAAATGAGTGTAAATGAGTGTAAATGAGTACGAATGAGTGGGAATGAGAGATAATGAGTGAGAATGAGTAAAAATGAGTAAAAAATGAGTGAAAATGAGTGAAAATGAGTGAAAATGAGTGAGAATGAGTGAAATGAGTGAAAAAGAGTAAAAATGAGTAAAAATGAGTGGAAATAAGTGGGAATGAGTGAGAATGAGTGAGAATGAGTGCGAATGAGTGCGAATGAGTGAGAATGAATGAGAATGAGTAAAAATGAGTATAAATGAGTAAAAATGAGTGAAAATGAGTGAGAATGAGTGAGAATAAGTGAGAATGAGTGGGAATGAGTGAGAATGAGTGAAATGAGTGAAAAAGAGTGGGAATGAGTAAAAATGAGTGGAAATGAGTGGGAATGAGTGAGAATGAGTGCGAATGAGTGAGAATGAGTGAGAATGAGTAAAAATGAGTAAAATGAGTGAAAATGAGTGAAAATGAGTGAAAATGAGTGAAAATGAGTGAAAATGAGTGAGAATGAGGGAGAATGAGTGAGAATGAGAGAAAATGAGTGAAAAAGAGTGGGAATGAGTAAAAATGAGTGAAAATGAGTGGAAATGAGTGGGAATGAGTGAGAATGAGTGAGAATGAGTGTTATAGAGTGTAAATGAGTGTAAATGGGTGTAAATGAGTGTAAATGAGTAAAAATGAGTAAGAATGAGTGAGAATGAGTGAGAATGAGTGAGAATGAGTGAGAATGAGTGAAAATGAGTGAGAATGAGTGAGAATGAGTGAAAATGAGTGAAAATGAGTGGTAGAGAGGGAGAATGAGTAAAAATGAGTGGGAATGAGAGGTAATGAGTGAGAATGAGTAAAAATGAGTAAAAAGAGTGAAAATGAGTGGGAATGAGTGGGAATGAGTGAGAATGAGTGAGAATGGGGGAGAATGAGTGAAAATGAGTGATAATGAGTGAAAATGAGTGATAATGAGTGAAAATGAGTGATAATGAGTGAAAGTGAGTGAAAATGAGTGGAAATGAGTGAAATGAGTGAAAATGAGTGAAAATGAGAATGAGTGAGAATGAGTGAAAATGAGTGGAAATGAGTAAAATTGAGTGAAAATGAGTGTTAATGAGTGAAAATGAGTGAAAATGAGTGGGAATGAGTAAAAATGAGTGAGAATGAGTGAGAATGAGTGCAAATGAGTGAAAATGAGTGAAAATGAGAATGAGTGAGAATGAGTGAAAATGAGTGGATATGAGTAAAATTGAGTGAAAATGAGTGTTAATGAGTGAAAATGAGTGGGAATGAGTAAAAATGAGTGAGAATGAGTGAGAATGAGTGCAAATGAGTGGGAATGAGTGAGAATGAGTGAGAATGAGTGAAAATGAGTGAAAAAGAGTGAGAATGAGTAAAAATGAGTGAGAATGAGTGAGAATGAGTGAGAATGAGTGAAAATGAGTGAAAATGAGTGAGAATGAGTGAGAATGAGTGGGAATGAGAGATAATGAGTGAGAATGAGTAAAAATGAGTGAAAAATGAGTGAGACTGAGTGGGATTGAGTGAGAATGAGTGGGAATGAGTGAGAATGAGTGAGAATGAGTGTGAATGAGTGTAAATGAGTGTAAATGAGTGTAAATGAGTAAGAATGAGTGGGAATGAGAGATAATGAGTGTGAATGAGTAAAAACGAGTGAAAACGAGTGAAAATGAGTGAAAATGAGTGAGAATGAGTGGGAATGAGTGAGAATGAGTGAAAATGAGTGAAAATGAGTGAGAATGAGTGAAAATGAGTGAAAATGAGTGAAAATGAGTGAAATGAGTGAAAATGAGTGAAAATGAGTGGAAATGAGTGGAAATGAGTGTGAATGAGTGAGAATGAGTGAGAATGAGTGAGAATGAGTGAGAATGAGTGAGAATGAGTGGATATGAGTGAAAATGAGGGAAAATGAGTTAGAATGAGTGAAAATGAGGGAAAAAGAGTGAGAATGAGCAAAAATGAGTGAAAATGAGTGGGAATGCGTGAAAATAAGTGAAAATGAGTGAAAATTAGTGATAATGAGTGATAATGAGTGAAAATGAGTGATAATGAGTGAAAGTGAGTGAAAATGAGTGGAAATGAGTGAAATGAGTGAAAATAAGTGAAAATGAGTGAAAATTAGTGATAATGAGTGATAATGATGTAAAAAAATGAGAATGAGTATGAGGAATGAGTAATGTAAAATGGGAATGAGTGAGAATGAGTGAAAATGAGTGAAAATGAGTACAAATGAGTACAAATGAGTACAAATGAGTGCAAATGAGTGAAAATGAGTGAAAATGAGTGAGAATGAGTGAGAATGAGTGAGAATGAGTGATAATGAGTGATAATGAGTGAAAATGAGTGATAATGAGTGATAATGAGTGAAAGTGAGTGAAAATGAGTGGAAATGAGTGAAAATGAGTGAAAATGAGTGGGAATGAGTAAAAATGAGTGAGAATGAGTGAGAATGAAAGCAAATGAGTGGGAATGAGTGAGAATGAGTGAAAATGAGTGAAAAAGAGTGAGAATGAGTAAAAATGAGTGAGAATGAGTGAGAATGAGTGAGAATGAGTGAGAATGAGTGAAAATGAGTGAGAATGAGTGAGAATGAGTGGGAATGAGTGGGAATGAGAGATAATGAGTGAGAACGAGTAAAAATGAGTGAAAAATGAGTGAGACTGAGTGAGAATGAGTAGGAATGAGTGAGAATGAGTGAGAATTAGTGTAAATGAGTGTAAATGAGTGTAAATGAGTAGGAATGAGTTGGAATGAGAGATAATGAGTGTGAATGAGTAAAAACGAGTGAAAACGAGTGAAAATGAGTGAAAATGAGTGAGAATGAGTGAGAATGAGTGGGAATGAGTGAAAATGAGTGAAAATGAGTGAAACTGAGTGAAACTGAGTGAAAATGAGTGGAAATGAGTGGAAATGAGTGGAAATGAGTGTGAATGAGTGTGAATGAGTGAGAATGAGTGAGAATGAGTGGGAATGAGTGAGAATGAGTGAAAATGAGTGAAAATGAGTGGGAATGAGTGAGAATGTGTGAGAATGAGTGAGAATGAGTGTTATAGAGTGTAAATGAGTGTAAATGAGTAAGAATGAGTAAGAATGAGTGAGAATGAGTGAGAATGAGTGAGAATGTGTGAGAATGAGTGAAAATGAGTGAAAATGAGTTGGAATGAGTGGGAATGAGTGAGAATGAGTAAAAATGAGTGAAAATGAGTGGGAATGAGAGATAATGAGTGAGAATGAGTAAAAATGAGTGAAAAGAGTGAAAATGAGTGAAAATGAGTGGGAATGAGTGGGAATGAGTGAAAATGAGTGAAAAAGAGTGGGAATGAGTAAAATTAGTGTAAATAAGTAGAATGAGTGAGAATGAGTATGAATGAGTGAAAATGAGTGAAAATGAGTTAGAATGAGTGAAAATGAGTGAAAAGAAGTGAGAATGAGCAAAAATGAGTGAGAATGAGTGAGAATGAGTGAGAATGAGTGAGAATGAGTGAAAATGAGTGAGAATGAGTGAGAATGAGTGGGAATGAGTGAAAATGAGTGGAAATGAGTTGGAATGAGTGGGAATGAGTGAGAATGAGTAAAAATGAGTGAAAATGAGTGGGAATGAGAGATAATGAGTGAGAATGAGTAAAAATGAGTGAAAAGAGTGAAAATGAGTGAAAATGAGTGGGAATGAGTGGGAATGAGTGAAAATGAGTGAAAAAGAGTGGGAATGAGTAAAATTAGTGTAAATAAGTAGAATGAGTGAGAATGAGTATGAATGAGTGAAAATGAGTGAAAATGAGTTAGAATGAGTGAAAATGAGTGAAAAGAAGTGAGAATGAGCAAAAATGAGTGAGAATGAGTGAGAATGAGTGAGAATGAGTGAAAATGAGTGAGAATGAGTGAGAATGAGTGGGAATGAGTGGGAATGAGAGATAATGAGTGAGAATGAGTGAAAATGAGTGGAAATGAGTGGAAATGAGTGGAAATGAGTGTGAATGAGTGTGAATGAGTGAGAATGAGTGAGAATGAGTGAGAATGAGTGAGAATGAGTGAGAATGAGTGTAAATGAGTGAGAATGAGTGTAAATGAGTGTAAATGAGTGTAAATGAGTGTAAATGAGTGTAAATGAGTAAGAATGAGTGGGAATGAGAGATAATGAGTGAGAATGAGTTAAAATGAGTAAAAATGAGTGAAATGAGTGAGAATGAGTGAGAATGAGTAAAAAGAGTATAAATGAGTGAAAATGAGTGAAAATGAGTGAGAATGAGTGAGAATGAGTGGGAATGAGTGAGAATGAGTGAGAATGAGTGAAAATAAGTGAAAATGAGTAAAAAAGAGTGAGAATGAGTAAAAATGAGTGAAAATGAGTGGGAATGAGTGAGAATGAGTGGGAATTAGTGGGAATGAGGGAGAATGAGTGAGAATGAGTGAGAATGAGTGTAAATGAGTGTAAATGAGTGTAAATGAGTGTAAATGAGTGTAAATGAGTGAGAATGAGTGAGAATGAGTGAGAATGAGTGAGAATGAGTGAGAATGAGTGAGAAAGAGTGAAAATGAGTGAGAAAGAGTGAAAATGAGTGAAAATGAGTGAGAAAGAGTAAAAATGAGTAAGAATGAGTGAAAATGAGTGAATATGAGTGGGAATGAGTGAGAATGAATGAAAATGAGTGAAAATGAGTGAGAATGAGTGAAAATAAGTGATAAGGAGTGAGAATGAGTGAAAATAAGTGAAAATGAGTGGGAATTAGTTAGAATGAGTGAGAATGAGTGAGAATGAGTGAGTAGGAGAGGAGTGAGAAGGAGTGAAAATGAGTGAAAATGAGTGAAAATGAGTGAGAATGAGTGAGAATGAGTGAGAATGAGTGAGAATGAGTGAGAATGAGTGAGAATGAGTGAGAATGAGTGAGTAGGAGTGAGTAGGAGTGAGTAGGAGTGAGTAGGAGTGAGAATGAGTGAGAATGAGTGAGTAGGAGTGAGTAGGAGTGAGTAGGAGCGAGAATGAGTGAGAATGAGTGAGAATGAGTGAGAATGAGTGCTAATGAGTGAGAATGAGTGATAATGAGTGAAAATGAGTGGGAATGAGTGAAAAGAAGTGAGAATGAGTAAATATGAGTGGAAAGAGTGGGAATGAGTGAGAATGAGTGAGAATGAGTGAGAATGAGTGAGAATGAGTGAGAATTAGTGAGAATTAGTGAGAATGAGTGAGTAGGACTGAGAAGGAGTGAAAATGAGTGAAAATGAGTGGGAATGAGTAAGTAGGACTGAGAAGGAGTGAAAATGAGTGAAAATGAGTGGGAATGAGTGAGAATGAGTGAGAATGAGGGAGAATGAGTGAAAATGAGTGAAAATGAGTGAGAATGAGTGAGAATGAGTGGGAATGAGTGGGAATGAGTGGGAATGAGTGGGAATGAGTGGGAATGAGTGGGAATGAGTGAGAATGAAAGAGAATGAGTGTAAATGAGTGTAAATGAGTGAGAATGAGTGAGAGTGAATGAGAATGAGTGAGAATGAGTGCAAAAGAGTGGGAATGAGTAAAATTGGGTGAAAATGAGTGGGAATGGGTGAAAATGAGTGGGAATGAATGAGAATGAATGAGAATGAGTGAGAATGAGTGAGAATGAGTGAGAATGAGGGAGAATGAGTGAGAATGAGGGAGAATGAGTGAAAATGAGTGAGAATGAGTGAGAATGATTGAGAATGAGTGAGAATGAGTGGAAATGAATGGAAATGAGTGAAAAGGAGTGGAAATGAGTGAAAATGAGTGAAAATGAGTGGGCATGAGTGGGCATGAGTGAAAATGAGTAAAAATGAGTAACAATGAGTGGAAATGAGTGGAAATGAGGGGAAAGGAGTGAAAATGAGTGTAGTGAAGTTAAAAAGTATTGAGTGAAAAAGAGTGAAAAAAAAGTGAGTGAAAGAGTGAAAATGAGTCAAGATGAATGAAGGTGAATGGTAATGAGGTTTCATGAGTGATAATGAGTGAAAATAAAAGAAAATAAGAAAAACAGTTCATTTCCTGTAAAGTATAGACATGAAATGTTGATACATTGTTTTTAAAACACCTCTACATTAACATTCGTAACTGATAATGACACATTGGTATCGTAGTACCCGCGTAAAATGTTGAATAAAAAAATTGTTGACAGAAAAGCACAACAAAAATGAGTTCCCTTCCTTGCCTAATCTGATTTTGACAGTGCATTTAAATATAAGTAACTAAGAGAACACAATCCTCGTAACGCAAAGTTGAAAAATGTATTCGTTTGTGTGTTTTTAAATTGAAATTGAAGCAATCATCGCGTTCAAATACCTCATCTTAGAGATCCTTAACCGCTATTCATACATGATTATCGTAATACCAATGTTAAATGTTGAAACAAATGATTCAGGTCCTCAATTTCTATTCATACATGGTTATTGTAATACCCATGTTAAATGTTGAAACAAATGATTCAGATCCTCAATTGCTATTCATACATGGTTATTGTAATACCCGTGTTAAATGTTGAAACAAATGATTCAGGTCCTCAGTTGCTATTCATACATGGTTATTGTAATACCCATGTTAAATGTTGAAACAAATGATTCAGGTCCTCAATTGCTATTCATACATGGTTATCGTAATACCCGTGTTAAATGTTGAAACAAATGATTCAGGTCCTCAATTTCTATTCATACATGGTTATTGTAATACCCATGTTAAATGTTGAAACAAATGATTCAGGTCCTCAGTGAGTAACCATGTATTCATACATGGTTATTGTAATACCCATGTTAAATGTTGAAACAAATGATTCAGGTCCTCAGTTGCTATTCATACATGGTTATTGTAATACCCGTGTTAAATGTTGAAACAAATGATTCAGGTCCTCAGTTGCTATTCATACATGGTTATTGTAAAACCCGTGTTAAATGTTGAAACAAATGATTCAGGTCCTCAGTTGCTATTCATACATGGTTATCGTAATACCCATGTTAAATGTTGAAACAAATGATTCAGGTCCTCAGTTGCTATTCATACATGGTTATCGTAATACCCATGTTAAATGTTGAAACAAATGATTCAGGTCCTCAGTTGCTATTCATACATGGTTATCGTAAAACCCATGTTAAATGTTGAAACAAATGATTCAGGTCCTCAGTTGCTATTCATACATGGTTATTGTAATACCCATGTTAAATGTTGAAACAAATGATTCAGGTCCTCAGTTGCTATTCATACATGGTTATCGTAATACCCATGTTAAATGTTGAAACAAATGATTCAGGTCCTCAGTTGCTATTCATACATGGTTATCGTAATACCCATGTTAAATGTTGAAACAAATGATTCAGGTCCTCAGTTGCTATTCATACATGGTTATTGTAATACCCATGTTAAATGTTGAAACAAATGATTCAGGTCCTCAGTTGCTATTCATACATGGTTATCGTAATACCCATGTTAAATGTTGAAACAAATGATTCAGGTCCTCAGTTGCTATTCATACATGGTTATCGTAATACCCATGATAATTGTCGAAAATGATTCAGAGAAAAGCACAAAAAAAAAATGAGTTCCTTTTCGTTGCGGTAGTCATATTTTGGTAATGCATTTAAATACAAGTGACTAAGAAAACATAATTCATGTGACGCATTGCTGAAAACCCTCTCGTTAGTGCGTGCTCGTATAGAAATATGAGCATAAGTACATAGGAAACTAGTGAAACGAGCGTGAGGGATTGATGTTAAAAGTACAATGGGCAGGTTTGATTTATTTTGCATCTAGAACTATGAGGTCGACAGTCGGGGCTTGGGACAATTTTTCACACTGATGCATCATCTAGTATGCCAAGTGGTGAGCTCGGAAAGAATATAATGTTCACTATAGCAAAACAAAAGATTGTTATGATATTTCTTACGTACGCTAATAGTACTCGCGCAATGAGTTCATTGGAGTCAAAGACATGAAAAGGATTGTTGCACAATGCTAGCCGTAACATTTTCAACATAGGTGGAACCGAACAAAAAGTTAACTACCATAATAGTGTTGTCATAATGTGTTCACGAGTGTAAGAAAATAAGAAGAGTTACCACATAAAACTAACGAGAGCAATTTAAGACCAGAATAAGAATATTAAAAAACATGATGTTTTTTAAAGTTATGACATTCATCGAATCCGTGGCCTTTTTAAAATATTGTAATAAGAAAGAAAAAAAAGAAAGAAGATGATAAAATACCCTCACATCAACATTCTTTCTTTCTTCGCAGTAATTAATTTGGTTATGAAAATGCAAATAAATATACGTTATTAAGAAAACAAATCCCTGTGACAGATGGTTGAAAACACTCTTGTTAGGGTGTGGATTGGACCACGAGTCCATAACATTTTCAGCATAGCTGGAACAATACGACGAGTTAGCTACCGAAAATGATTTCGTCTTAATGCACTCACGAGCGTTGGAAAGTAAAAGTTGCCAATGAATTACGTCTCACGTTCAAATGTTTCAATGCGAGCGAAAGATGCTTACAAATATCTGAAAACTTAGACCATGACTTGATATCTACACATGGGGACCGTAATACTTATACCGGTTAATTTTGAAACAAATGGTTGGGAGAAAAGCACATAAAAAATGCATTCCCTTCGTTGCGTTGGTCTGATTTTAACAATGCATTTTATTAAAAGCGGTCAAAAAAACATTGTGCATGTGATGCATTGTTAAGAACACTCTACTTAGTGCATTCCCATATTGAAATTTGAGCTTGCGAACATAGAAACGAGAGAAAGGAGGAAAGTAAAACGGGTAGATCCAGATTAATTTGCGTCTTAGACTGTGAGGTTGACATTAGAGGTAATTTTACATTGTTTCGTATCAACTACATAGTAAGATAAATAACTGGCTCGGATAAAATGAAATATTTTACAATAACACAAAAATTAAATTTCATATGCTACTAGCATTGGCACAAAAAGTTCACCGGATTCAAATAGATGAGAAAGGATCGTTGTACAATGCCAACCATAACATTTGCAACACTGCTGGGACAAAACGAGGAAGTCAAAACAACCTAAAATAGTTTGGCCAAAGTATCCTCAAAGAGTGTAAGGGACGACTCATTGTCACACAAGATTAACTAGAGCATTTTAGGAGGGAAAATAAGTGAATGTGAGTGATATTGAGTGATAATGAGTTATAATGAGACATAATGTGTTATCACGAGTGCTGTGTGATTAATGCGTGCTAACTAGTGCTTATGAGTGCTAATGGGTGCTAACAATGAAAAATCTTTCCAGGCTCGGAATGAAACAAAGTAACATTGGTTGTAATGGCCCAATTAAACTTGATAACTTTTAGCACGAACAAAGTTATTCAGGGACATAAGGTCCGTGCTGGTGGTACGGACTGCGCTCGAGAGACGGACTGCGGATCCACTGTGGTCTGAGAGTCGTGCCGTCCTCGGGATGTCCGTCTTTCTTCGTTCAGGGAAAGCAGCTGTGAAAGAATAGTGAAATGTTAATAAAAGACAAAAATAGAGGAATGCGAATCAGGTTTCAACGAAGTGTGCCATTTCAGTAGCAAGTAGTGAATCACTGGCACTCGGCACGACTTCATTCCAAATACCTCTGAATGGTTGTATATTGAAGGTTGTATACTGCTTCAGTGGTGAAGCTTGTCCTGGCTGTGGATGGTGCCCGTTGTAGTGCTGCAGATCGGAGGGCCTCAGGGAGAGGGCTCGGGGGGAATTAGTACCTCATTTCTAGGTGCGAGTGTCTCGGAGAACAAAAGTCTGCTATAAGCAGCCCAGCTTGCGCGGTTGTATATTGAAGCGAAGGATACGGCCAGCAGCGAGGTCTGTCCGACCGCGCTGGATTCAGGAGAGCGACTTTTTTCGAGTTCGCAGCGTTCCCCATTTTAGCTTCTTATTTGTGGTATGACGTGAAAATGCTGGAAGAAGTTTCATACATTTTTAATAAAAGTCAGGGCACTGAAATGAAGGTGAAGCCAAATGGCAGTGACTCTTCTTACTGAATTTACATGAAATTAGATTCGTAATTGACCTACGGTTGGGGATTTTCCTAACAGTTAATGATTAAAAATGGGTGAAAATGAGTAGAAATGAATTAAAATGAGTGATATTGATTGATATTGAGTGATAATGAGTAATAATGAGTGAGAATTTGTGTACATGAGTGATAGTGAGTGATATTTCTAAATAATGAGTTATTATGAGTGACAATGAATGGAAATGAGTGTTAATGAGCGCTAATGAGTGATCATGAGTAAAAATGAGTGATAATTATAATGAATAAAAATGAGTGCTAATGAGTAAAAATGAACGATAATGAGTAAAAATGAGTGATAATGAGTGATTATGAGTGAGAATGAATGAGAATGAGGGAAAATGAGTGAGAACGTAAAATAGTGCGTTTAGGCTCGATAGCGTCGAACATAATTAATAGACTTCTACGAAAAAATCTCTCAAAATATATCTCGGAATATAATTTACGTATTTCTCTTCATAAACTCTCTTAATGTAATTTATTAATATTAAATTCCTAAATATAATGACTAACCTTAATGTTTCATGTGACTCGTCTAAATAATAATGAAATATGTAAGCTTCTGTCATTTTCGACCTGAGTATGTCGGCAACACTTCCGATGGCATGAGTGCTTGGCTTGTATTCCTAAATTCTGCCCGCTCACTGTTTTGCCTTTGAGTGTCTAGGTTACCGGTTCTTCGCGCAAGTTGATAATTTTCGTGTGAGGTGTTCTTGTGCTAATCTTATACATTAAGTGAATTGTGCCAGAAATGTGTAGGGGTACAAATGTGTTCTGAAGTGTTTTTGTGGCATTTATTCAATGTATGTATAGGTTAGGGTATAGAAAGTGCTATAGCATTTGTGTGAAGCCTTAGTCATATAACATTTGTGTGAAACCTTAGTCTTGTAGCATTTGTGTGAAGCCTTAGTCCTATAAAATTTGTGTGAAGCCTTAGTCCTATAGCATTTGTGTGAAGCCTTAGTCCAAATAGCATTTGTGTGAAGCCTTAGTCCAAATAGCATTTGTGTGAAGCCTTAGTCCAAATATAATGATCATTGTTGATCCCGTATGGGAGGAATCAATGGTGAATCTATTTTTGGGGAAATGTCAGGTACGCATTATGTAGGCATTTCCAACTATACTGATAGCTGGTTATGGTGTATGTTTTTCTTTGAGAGCAACTAAATTCAAGCTCATTTCGCTTACAGATCTTTTCGCATATCTGGGCCTGACTTGACCACTTGATTTTACTGAAGTTAGTTCTCACTGCCGCCACCAAATCGTGCCTAACACCTGGCTACTGCTCCAAGTCACTGAGGATTACTCAGCCTAAAGGCCCTTTTACACTGACGGTGTCTTCGCGCTCCACACCGTCGCTCCATCCATGTTCTGCAATTTATTCTGGCAGTGTTACAAGAGCAATACTGACGATTACTGTCTCGGGGGAAGGAGAGTCGAATTAAGCGGCAATGTAAAAGCAAGCCGGTGTGATCTGACGCTCAATCTTCTCGTGGGAGGACGTATAGAAAGTTCACCGTCGCTCCATACCGTCGCTCCTCACCGCTAGTGTAAAATGAGCTTAAGGGTGCTTACACACTACGAGCGGAGCGGAGCGGCGCGGAGCGGAGCGGCAACGGGCGTCAATAATGTCTTCGGCTATTCCTAAGTATAGACGCTTCACCTTACACACTACAAGCGGAGCGGAGCGAGCGGCGTAGAGCGGAGCGGAGCGGCACGCTCGGGAAATTGAGGGATATTTATTGCCGCTAGCGGCGGACTGAATTTAGTGAGTTTCCCTTTAATGTTTTCATTTAGGTTTCATAGAAAACTGATATACACTGGTAAGTGGGTAACTAATTTTCTCTAATCATACAATATGGCATTAAAGAAAGGTTTTATAAGGGTTTGGTAATGTTTGTTGAACATGTTCATACAATTAAAATATGTTATATGATAGCGAAATACCCATGAAATGCGTGTAAAGTCAGAAGATAGTATATTAATATAATATTGTACAAACCTTTGTCAAACAATGTGAAATGCTTGTTCAAAACGTGTACGATGCCGGCAGAAACAAAGCTGCACTGTTGTGAGATGCAAACAAACAACTCACTCTGTGTCTTACCTTAGTGCTTGGTTCATCTTGCTTTCGAGAATCATGGCCAAGAAGGCAAGTTCAAACGTGAGTATACGAGTTAGGTGAAGCATTTGTTTTGGTTGTAAAATTGAGCTTCAATAGCTAATGCATGTATTGATTTGAATGCAGTTATTAAAGATGTGTTAACTATGAGAGCAACTTGAACTGAATGTAGCCTCTAATATCGCGTTGTTTTCAATTTTTGAACATTCCAATGATTAATATTCATTCAAATATGTATCTTTTTACTCCGTCCAGCAGCAGGAATGCACTCACAAAGTCCTCCATAGCGACTGATCAATCGCGCCGCTCCGCTTGTACGTGAATACCTCGCCGCTTCGCTCCGCTATACTCCTCGCCGCTCCGCTCCGCGCCGCTCCGCTCCGCTCGTAGTGTGTAAGCACCCTAAGGCACATCGTAGCAGTACGCCATTTCCGAAGATACCTGACTCTCTCCGGATTCCGCTGGCCGCTAAAATAAAACCGTGATGAGTGCACCAGATAACCATGTTTAATTTCTCCCTCATACTCTCAAACAAAAAACTGCGATATGCCCGTTGAAGCAGGGGATGTTCTCAGTCTTAAAGAAACCATCAACCCAAAAACATCACAGGTACATGGGATAAAATGGAATACAATTGTGACCGGATATCACTTCTGAATGGCAAATATTTACAAAATTTGACGCGCAGAAGTAGATTAAACAGTGATCCAGAGGTATAATTTTAATTATTGAAATTTAGAGTCATTTCTGATTTGAAAGTTTAGTGCTAGTGTGCGCTGAACGCGCAGAAAAACTAAGAATATTAAAAAATGCTAAATTCTGTTCTTCCCCCTCAGCTCAGCCAAAATAGCTTGAAACACCTTTGTGAATGACTTCGAAATAGTGAGACAACGTTAGCCAAAAATTAATTTATTAAAAACGTAGCACAACCCTCACATCTATAAACCTGCCCAATGATCTACACACAAAAACATATTCCAGAGTTGTTTATCATACGGATGGTAAATATAAGTACAGAAAAATAGAAAATAAAAGAAAAGATGAGAATGCATGAGAGAATACTACAAATAATTAAGAAAAAACGACCTTCATTCCGCTGCATCGAGCTAATATTTGTGTTTATCATTATAGTCGACAGAATAATTAAGATCAAGATTAGAATGACTCAGCAAACATGAAAAAATAATTCCTAATTTTCTAACAGAAATTTCAGGAAAATCAAAATTTCAGTTAGTGGGAAATTCATACCGAAGTGCTGCAGGCCCTATGACAGAGATGCAAAATGACGTGACACATTTACACTAAATTCTTTTATAGTTTTAGAGTTTTCGATATATTGGGGAAGCTTGTTCCACAAAAGAGCTCCAGAAACTGAGAGAGCTTTTCGTCCCACGTTAGATGAACGGTAACTGACCAAGACATCCTTCCTCCGATTTGGTTGGTTGGGATATTGGATAGAATTTTTTTACCACATCTGCATTACTCTGAGGGAGGTACAGAGATGAGAACACTCGTCGCGCTTTTTGGGTCATGAATATGTTCGATATTGGGATTCAGTCGAGTTTTCTTAAGGCCCCGATACACTGGCGTTCTTGACTCGAGAAATTGAAGCAGTGGATCCGTCCGCTAGTTGAAGTGAGAACTGGCGACATGATACACTCAGCACGCAAGATGAAGCACCGCGGAATGCAATGCAAGGCGTCACTGCCGCGTCAGTCTGCCTCAGTGTGTCGTACGGGTAGGTGCGCGAATGCGACCAGCCGTATGGAGCGCAGGATTAAACCAAAGCGCACGTTGCGCTGTGCTTTAGCCTTCTGTAAGCGCTGCTCATCACATTCTGCAAGCAGTCGAATTTTTTAAATGCGTCTATAGAATTCAGCGTTCGAGTTTTGTCTACTCAATTGCGAAGCAAGTCATGGCTGTACACCTCTCCCGTCAACGTTCAAAACGGTAATGCGCGTCGCAGTGACGACCGTCCTAATCCAGACATGCTCGGATCGCTGAAAGCTCGGTGGCCACTCTGCCGACTGGCTGGTGTGCAGGGATGGGAGGCACATTGAGAGGCGTGCTGGCGGTTATCACCGCGATTTTCGCCCAGTGTATCGGGGCCTTTAGAAGAGAGGTGGCATGATCGTGTTTCTTGAAATTTCCTTTGCATACAACTTTGGCTGCGAAGTTAATACCTTTTTGAAACTCTTTTTGACGATATTCTCGATGACGATATTGACAAAGTGTTCTCATCACATCAGAAATGGCAGTCTCTGTTGTGATGTAAAAATATATCTTTATATACTAGTCAACCCTCTTTTTTTATATAAGAAAGCAGGCGAAATGAAAGAAAAGCCGTGTGAAATCAAATAAAAAAATTCAATCTCCGAGAGTTAAAGAGGCCGAGCTTGTATCATAGATACGCTCATCACTCACTTTCGGCTGCCTATACATATAAATAAATATATGTATAGTATCTACCCTGAATACTATTGTGGTCTTTAACCGGAAATCAAAGCCGCGATTGAGAGGGTAACACGTGTTGCCTACCAAGCACTCGAACTTCCTTTCCTCACTGTCGTCCTCTCAGATGGAAAACCGTGCCAAAGGTACGATGCTCTCCCCACTGTACGACCGTTCAGTGATGCAGCCGTAGCCCTTCCTCTCAGGAGCAAGCAAGTCACTCATCGAGTTGCCGAGCACTCTTACACTCGGACAACTCCAGTTGCTGGGCAACAACGCAGCTCCCTCACTGTACGACTCGAGTTGCTACGCAATTATACAGATCTATCACTGCCTCACAGTATACACAAAGGCGCAATACGAATGCTGAAAACGTAAGCTCCGTCCTCACTCTAAACAACAACAAATATCGGCATCTACGGATACTTTATTTTCAATTCAAGCCTGATACATTTCACCTCGTACATTGGTTTTTCAAATGCCTTACAGCTAACACTAAGATGCCATGACGCTTTCCCCCGGTCAAGACCGGTACCCATTTCAGACACCTGGGTAGAGTGCGGTATTGTGCTTAGAAATTTCCCCCTATACCCAACAGAGAAAACCGCCACCCAGAGCCGGGTGGCGATTTTGCTCAGAGCAGACAACACACCATTCGTTTTTAAAATATCTCAAAGTAAGGAAAATCACACTCATCTGTGTGTATCACACTCATGTGTGATACCAGCACATGAGTATTGTAATACCCATGTCGCTAGTCGAAAAACATGATTGAGGACAATGTCTCTTTTGCTGCTTAAAAAGAAAACACGATTTCCATCACAATCAGTATTTGAGAATACTGTTTTTGGTGCACACTGGCAGTGAAATACGGGCTCTGTGACTTGCGATATAAGTAATTTGTTGAAAGTAAAACGGCTGGATCGAAATAATTCTGCGTCTTAGGCAGCGAGGTTGACATTCATATATATATTTTCCTATGCATGGACTGGTATTCCAATCAAGGGACTCGGAGAAAATGTTTTACATCACGCAACGGAATTATGACATTTTTATGCTTATGATATTGCCTCACAAAACTTTACATGAGTAAGAAACATGAAGATGTGTAAACTTCAAGTTTAGTGGCTTAACTCAAGTTTTACGTTAGACCGGTTTGAATTCTATGATTATCTAGATTTTTGAAGGTTAAAGGTTGAATATTGAGGCATTTAACGATTTCCCAAGATGTTCTTTTAATAGTGGCGAGGTCACCAGTGCCTTTTCAAGCACACTTAACTGCTACTTGAATGATTTTACGGCCTCTGACTCCAAAGAAGTTAAGTGTAGGGGGTTCGGACGCACTATTTCTGGCGTCTTTAATCAAAATCAAAACACTATAATTTTCACCTCGGAACTAGACCATCAGAAGGATAAGAAAGTAGATATGTTTATTTATAGCTGGCCTTTTTATTGGGGTGGCTGGCAGATTGTCTCTTCAGGATGGGCTGATGTTGAGGTCCGATCTTGAGTAGGAACTGCAACAGGCCCACAGCTGCGTTGGTGATGTGGTGAGTGTATTTGTGGAGAAGGTCGTGTGCAATGTAACCCAATGGTGAGAGACGGCAAATAGCGTCACTGATAAGTGAGGACGATAATGCGCTATTCCTCTAGTTTTAGGTGAATATAGACTGACAGGTTAAGCAGCAGTTGGGTTAGCTGTAACCAAAAGGGTCTCACTTCAGAGTGATGGTGGAAGAGGAATGTGGTACTTGCGCTTGCCGTCCAGTAATTGATTGTTTGGTAAAAAGTAAAAAAAAGAAACCAAGGAAGGAGGTAGTTTTTGTAAATCTGCCGAGTTTGGCTACCGGGTTATTTTACCCTTTTGATTTGTTCGGGCAAGGTAGGTGGCTTGGCAGTGGAATGTGAAAGTGTCTCGTGGCTTCCTGTACGGGGAGGAGACGCTGGGTGAAAATGCACACGGTGACAACCACATATCAACACATGCTATGCTGCAAACAATCTGGCATTAACATGCCGCCTCAAAGCGAGGAGTCTCTTCGAAAAACGACCCCCACCAGCACTCTGGCGCCGGAGTGCAAGCGGGGATCAGCTTCGGAGCACTGACAATTTGCTCGGAGCCAGATATTAATTCTAATATATATAACGGCATGAAGCTAAAATTCTACACTAGTAATTCACACAGGCAAGACTTTGCCTGGCGAAACTAAGATGGCATACGCAGTGAACTGAGTATACTGACTCACTTAATTAATAGCTAATGGTAAAAATCTACAGCATCTGCTAAATGCAAATGAACTAGAAAACACATGTTCCCAGTTTTTGCCTAACTGAAATAATCAATGTACAATGACTAAGAATTATACAATTACCATCTAACTAAACCTAAAAAAAACATCACTAATATTTAATGTATAAATACTGATTCTATGAGGAAAATCAGCGGTAAAATGTGCTTGGTATTTAAAAAGGTTTGTTCTGATTATCATCACAACAAAGATTGACTATAAAATTGGTTAAGAGTGGTTTTTTAATGTTGACTGTACATAAAAACTACAACCATGTGATTATATCAAAAAACCCTACTTAATTGAAAATACAGCTGTGACACCATAAGCTGTAAAGAATGAGAATGATAATTTGATTGCTTTGATTAAAAAAAACAGCATTACAGAATAATATGATAATTTGATGCAAGCCTAACTTGATCACAAAAATACCACCATATTGAATTTTGGCATAATAAATCATTTTTGATACAAAAGGGGAAATCCTAGTCTTGATAAAAATAACATCACATTGAAATGTTGACATAAAAATTATTTTAAAAAAAGGAGAAATTTTAGCCTGAATAAAAATAACATCATATTGAAATGTTGAAATAAAAATTATTTTCAAACAAAAGGGGAATTTTAGCTTGAATAAAAATAACATCATATTGAGATGTTGAAATAAAAATTCTTTTGAAATCAAAAGGGAAAATTTTAGCTTGAATGAAAATAACATCATATTGAAATGTTGCATAAAAATTATTTAAAAACAAAAGGGGAATTTTAGCTTGAATAAAAATAACATCATATTGAGATGTTGAAATAAAAATTCTTTTAAAATCAAAAGGGAAAATTTTAGCTTGAATGCAAATAACATCATATTGAAGGGAAAATACCCTGTGGGAAACACAGTTCTGGGCAAGAAATCCTAACATTTAAGACAATGGTAAGTTGAGGCAATTCAGCTTACTATTTACACATTAATAGTGTTGACAATTGACATATAATGTAATATATAGTTACCCGTAGATTATCACACGCAAAAACACAGTATTATAATCTCACCAGCCAGAAACACCTAGATATGCACGCTCTGTATGATATGAGACAATGGGCGCTAGATCGCATACGATGTTGCTGTCGCGCGTCCGTGGGAGGTTCCGTTAAGACGCAAATGTGAATTCTTAGAGATTGAATTTTTTTCGTTACACAATTTTGATAAAATTGAGGACAGAGATTAGTGAATTTCGTAATGTGATTTTATGCTAATGGTTGAATTTATTTTACTGAATTTTTAGATGATCATTCTGAGAATTTCGAAATTTCGACTGGGTTGCGGGATAGAGATTCACTACAGATGATTATTCTACAACAGAGAAAATTCGTCACCTAGAGCCGGGATTCGAAGCTACGATGTGAGGGTACGGGCCTAGAACGACAAGGCTATGACCAGCATTGAGACAGGTCTTGAAGAGTGTGTATTTAATTAAAACCTTAACTTGAACCTTGCTTGTGTTTCTCTAATCCTTCTATAGAAAACGACTGTATGGGAATTATTTCCCATAATACATGGGAAATATAATATTTCAGCATATTATATATCTATGTAATATCCTGAAAGATTACAAATTAAAGCTTTAATGGTTCCATTAAAGCTCCTTGGTGGGATGAATAGAATCTCGTGGAATTTTGTTTCACTGTTCGTCCGTTTGGCTTGCTACGGGGGATGCGAGTTATCTGGAAAATGACAACAAACTCAGCTGGTATTTAAGGTCAAATAACTGCGTGACGATTAGAGGAGAAGGGATTATGTACTAATCTTCAATGTGTTTGTTAGTGGTAATGGCAAAAAAAATTAAAGGGTGATATTATCTCCTCTTTAATTAGTCTCAAGTACATAATTGTGGCTAAGCTTCAAGTTGTACCTCTTTCAAACGGAATTTACCGGCGCCTGACTTTCAAGTCCAGGATCTGAAAACGACGAGTTCAATCTATTTTTGTTGTGTATTTAAAGTTATATTGAGTCAAACAGTAGATTAAGACTAGCCCATTTTTCTATTGATATTTATACATAAAAAGAAAGAGCGTTAAACGTAATTTTAAAGTGAATTTGCTTATAATCTATTTATCCAAAGTTCGTGAATTTCTCCATCAGTCATAAATATTTGGCTAGGGGCCTGCTCCTTCACTTTCAAAGTGTTAGATTTTCATTTCTATAGATCATATTGACTTAATTTATGAAGAAGTGTTTGTCATATTCATTCAAGTAATAAAATTCAAAAATTGTATTTGACATTAATTGAGTTCAGTTTGCACTGCAGTATGAGAGCCTTAAAATGCCATCTGTAATATACCTAGTATGTATTTCAATGCTCAACTGTTGCCTATAATGTATAGTAATAAATATATAGCTCCAAAATTATGTACTAATGGTTTAAAAATTGAACAATTAATGAATAGTATAGGTGAGGAAGAATAATCTTTATCAAAAATACTTGTGAGTTTTTGTTTACTTTAGGGTTATGAGCAATCTAAGAATAGTTGATATTATTAATATTATTCTAGACTTCAAAAATGTTTTCTAGGATCTAGGTTTCTAACAAATCTTTTTTATGCACGTGTAGCAGTTCCTTTCATAGGCTACTTTATAATGTTTTTTGGCTTAAGTCTCGCTGAGCGGCAAACAATTAATTAACTGAGCGGGAAGCCGTTCAGCAATAATGAAAATATCGATTATAACTGGAATTTGATGCTGATTCTGAATATGCAATTTGTTTGACCGCTCTTGATTTTTTCAATTTTTTTTTATTTTTTTTTTTGGAAAGGCGGCTAGCAACAACTGAGGTGGTGCCCAAAGAATGCCATGTCCGTACTGGTTGGGTGGAACCCGGCCCTATCCGGTACTCAGGTCTTCAAGGTACGGTCTGACCATGTTGGGTTGAGAATGGCAGAGTTCGGATCATGAGGTGGTGCAGGCCAAAGTATGCCAAGTCCGACCAGGTTGGGTCGAGAATGACAGAGTTCAGATCATGAGGTGGTGCAAGCCAAAGTATGCCAAGTCCGACCAGGTTGGGTCGAGAATGGCAGAGTTCGGATCATGAGGTGGTGCAGGCCAAAAAAAACATTAAAAATGTATAAAAATTTAAAATTAAAAAAAATCACAAAAAATCGAAAAAATCGAGAGCGGTCAAAACAAATTGCAGATTCGGAATCAGCACCAAATTCCAGTTATAATTGATATTTTCATTCTTGCTGAGCGGCGAAGCCGCTCAGCAAGACTTGTTCCTGTTTTTTACTGAATTTTGTCAAGGCTGAGAAGTAATCAAGATGTATAATTTCTAGTATGTAGTGAATTATATAAGAAAATTGAAGAGATTTTTTAAAATGCATAATTAGAAAGAGCTAACCATTGTGATTTGCATAATATAATTGTATTAATTTACAGTTTTTGATATATAATCTGAGGTTACTAAGTCTGGTATTATAAATCATTTTTGTAGTATTCATTACTAAACAGTATTTAATTGTTGAAACATGTTATCCTTGGTTCTTTTCTTCTAGCTAATTTTTCCATTAATACTAAATGCCATCCTCTATTGCAATATAGATTTTTTATAAGTTCGGGTCTGCTTCAGTGTTTCATTCTGTTAAAAAATGAAATGAAGTAATAGATTATAGAATGACCATTGTAGGGATTAATTATTTGTTCCATGATATTAATTTTTTACCGTATTTACTGCAGTTTTATTTTTCAGGTTTGCTACTCATGATGAACAGAAGTAAGTGCCTTCTGGCACTTAGACCATCTTCTCTCTGCCAGGGTTGGAATAGACTCAAAAATGGTTACCTGTGTTACTCTGCTGCTGCATCAAGAAAGAAGCCATTTCCTCTTCTACCAGACAGCCTCGATACTCAGTTGCCTGAAGTAAAAGCTGCCACAGCTCTTGCTCAGCAACATCTTGCAAAGCTAGCACAACTCAGAGAGAAAGTTTTAATGGGAGGTAAATAAAAGGTACTCATTTTGTAACATGAAAAAAGAATTCACTTATTTGATAAGAGTTTTTTGGGTGATATTCTCTAACATTTTTATATTTTGCAGTTTCATGCTAAGAGCATCCCTAGTTAGATTTGTGTGGTTGTGTTTTGTGTTTCTCAAGAATTAGTTAGGAAAAAACATTATTTGAGTTACACTAGGCTAATTGAGGTTTTTGTTGTTTGTTCATGCTGATTCTATAAAAGGATTATCATTTACACATTGCTTTTTTGACAGATGTTACAGAAATTCTATCATTGAAAATGGCCCATTCTTTCAAACCTTCTCTAAAAACTTTATAATATACTCAGATGGTCATTTGCAGCTTCCAAAGAAGAACACCGTGTGGCATAACCTATTCACCAATTGTTATCTTACATCTTTCTTTATTTTCCAGGAGGAGAAAAAGCCCAGGCCTCGTATACCCGCAAAAAAGTCCTTCCTTATGATCGCATCAGTCGTATCCTGGATGATCCTTGTGAAGATGTTATCAGGATTGGCACATTTGCAGGACTAGGGATGCCATATGGAGATGTTCCTAGTGCAGGGTTGGTGTGCTGTGAGTATTGATAGGAAACATATGGAGATATTCCTAGTACAGGGTTGGTGTGCTGTGAGTATTGATAGGGAACATATGGAGATATTCCTAGTACAGGGTTGGTGTGCTGTGAGTATTGATAGGGAACATATGGAGATATTCCTAGAACAGGGTTGGTGTGCTGTGAGTATTGATAGGGAACATATGGAGAAATTCCTAGTACAGGGTTGGTGTGCTGTGAGTATTGATAGGGAACATATGGAGAAATTCCTAGTACAGGGTTGGTGTGCTGTGAGTATTGATAGGGAACATATGGAGAAATTCCTAGTACAGGGTTGGTGTGCAGTGAGTATTGGTAGGGAACATATGGAGATATTCCTAGTACAGGGTTGGTGTGCTGTGAGTATTGATAGGGAACATATGGAGATATTCCTAGTACAGGGTTGGTGTGCTGTGAGTATTGATAGGGAACATATGGAGATATTCCTAGTACAGGGTTGGTGTGCTGTGAGTATTGGTAGGGAACATATGGAGATATTCCTAGTACAGGGTTGGTGTGCTGTGAGTATTGATAGGGAACATATGGAGATATTCCTAGTACAGGGTTGGTGTGCTGTGAGTATTGATAGGGAACATATGGAGATATTCCTAGTACAGGGTTGGTGTGCTGTGAGTATTGATAGGGAACATATGGAGATATTCCTAGTACAGGGTTGGTGTGCTGTGAGTATTGATAGGGAACATATGAAGATATTCCTAGTACAGGGTTGGTGTGCTGTGAGTATTGATAGATGCCATATGGAGGTATTCCTAGTACAGGGTTGGTGTGCTGTCAGTATTGGTAATGCCATATGGATATGAGGTCGTTGGCAGGGTTGGTTTGCTGTGTATAATTTTGCTAGCATGAATATGTTTTCATCTTTTTGTAAGAGGACTCATTTTTAATATTCCACCTTAGTGTCTAGTGCTGCTGGTATCTTACAAAAAAGCATGAAATGTCCATTACACTCATTGTATGAAATATATGGAAAATAGCTTTATGTGACCATTTCTTTTGTGCATCTCTCATAAAAAATATTGAATCAACCAAAGCAATCACACACAATAACAGCTAATGCTAACAAATAGGAGAAATGATGTGTAACTGCTCTTTTTTGGAATCAATAGCCATTAGCATCAATTACAGTATGACTGAGTTTTCATGAACTTGGATGCAGTTGTGTGTAGTTGCTTCAAAAGCACATCCTGTTATTTGAACTTTTTAGATGAATGGCATTCGAGCTCTACTTCCTAAATAGGTTCTCAAACTTTCCACATTAGCTTAGCATTACCCCAGTTTAGAGATTGGCTAAATATTGGAAAATTTCAACAAGGAAATTGCAGCAGTTGTTGCTTATGGTGTGATGCCTATTTTGGATCTCTCTCTTTTTGAAAATAAAAGTTCATGTTTAAAAGTGCAGCACGTCAAAGTTTCAGGTGTGTCGTCAAACTGGTGCCTTAATTACATTGTAGGAAACTTATCTTAGGAGCACCCTATTTGAGAGCATAAATGACAGCATTGCTTTCTCTTCTTTTTTTCATTGTAGTTTCCTATTTGGGTTTAAACCAGCCTGACATCTGATGCTTTTCTTTCATTCTAGCAAAACCTATGATGCTTTGTTTGTACAAGTTTTACTCCTGACAACCTTAATTCATTTTATTCTCATTCAGTTAATGTGCCTTTAGTGGCCATTGTATTAGAATGCATTGATGGTTTTCAGACATCAAGTCCTCCTTCCTGAGTCAACTGCCAAGCTGTCCTCCTTTGTATAGATGTATTTCAACTGCATTCACTAATGGATTTACGTCTCGAGATCATCTATTTCCCATTTTATGTCTGATATGGGGAATTTTGTATTTGCTTGACCAGTCGTCTTATAAATATTAGTTATTCGTAGTTCACTGACATTACTCACTTTGACTGTTCCTTAAAATTTTTTCGATATGTTTGAAGCTTTGAAACTTAAAAATTGATTGGTTGAATTGTCTTGTTCAAAATTTTACCAGAAGCTTATGATGAACTTATGCAATGTACAGGAATAAATAAGCACTGTACTTTACATCACCCTGTTATTTGCAGGCATTGGCAAGGTGCACGACAGGTACTGCATGATCGTATCTAGTGAAGGCACGTTCAAGGGTGGCACCACTTTTCCTATTTCTGTGACCAAGCAACTCAACATCCTCAACCAGGCAGAGAGATGTGGTCTGCCCTTCATATTCTTCATTGACAGCGGCGGGGCTTTTCTGCCTCTGCAGGTCAGTTGCGAAACTCGACCGTAGCATGTTAATTTCATTGTTAAAATGCTCAGTAAGCTTTTTATCAGTATAACTGAAAATTTTTTGCTTGTTATCCCTTTTTTGTTTTCTGATTTTGTCATGTTCTGTGGGAATTAGCACTCCCAGGGGAAAAATGTGAGTTCCCAAGCTGAGAGTTTTGTAGGCATTCTTTTTGTAAAAATAAAATGTTTTTATCCATTTTTATGTTGAGGACTATCCTTTTTTTTTGGTTCACTACTGTCATGTTTTTCAGCACCTACTCCTTCTTCTTAAATTTTTATCATGTTTCATGAACTTATTTCTCAACTCAATGTTTTTATGCCCCTTTTGCATAGATTTTGCATTTCCTTATCTTCCTAATAAATGGTGCTTTCCTCCTTCATCTCTTTGGATTGCCTTTGTTGCAGATAGGGAGGCTTAAACTACCATCTAATCTAATCCGTTCCTGGTGCATGTTCTGGTAAAATTCTAAGTAATTCAGTTTCAATATGTTACGTGTCTCAATATAGTATTTGACCTTTTTCATCTTTGGGTGACAAGTTTTCTAACATTGTGCGGAGTTTTAGCGTCAGAATCGTTTACAATGAACAAGAAACACGAGTTGTCATAGTAGTGATTCTTTTTAGTTATGATTTTATTTTTTTCACAAGGGACCTCCCTCAAGTGCCATAAAATACGCAAATGGTTTAGGTTAGTTAGGTTTGTCGACCCTGTACTATGGGAACTGGTGCCTCCAGAGAAGATACTGTTTGGTTACCTCAGCCATAGATAGGTCTTCGGGACTTCTGACTTTCGTGACCTTTTTGCTTCATTCAGTTTTCGTACAGTTTCACCAGCTCTTCTTTCTCTTCATTCTCAACTTGCTGTTTCTATGCGTAGAGTTTCCTGTGTAGAAACACAACCTTGGCCATAGATTCCCCGTTTTCTGTAGTCCATTTTAAATTATTCCTTCTCTTCATTGTCTTGAAGTTGCTAGTTGTTAATGGGTAGAGGGTTTTAAACTAATTAATACGCACAATAATTTCAGGAAAACTTCGCCCAAACTTTTGTCAGAATTTTCATTTTCCAGTCCACCTGTTCTGAAGGTTAACAGTGTGTTTTTGCGGCTGTTGTACAGAATTTACCTGTTCACAGGCATCGCTCTTCCCAGACAAGCTCGGTGGTGGCAAAGTTTTCTACTTGGAGTGCGTGTTAGGGTCCCGAGGGCTGCCCAGCATGGCTGTCATCTGCGGTTCTTGCACGGCTGGAGGTAGGCTTCAAACTTCACATGTTTCTGTTAATTTTGCTTAAACGTTATAAGATTTCTGAACTGTTCGGTGGTGCACTAAAGAGAGTTAAAGATAGTTTTTTACGTGGCTTGACTTTTCTATGTTAGGTATTGTGGTCGCATTTGAGAATGGTTTGTTCAAAATAGCTCAGAAAATTTCTGAGATTCCTGGTAATCTCTGCGTGTACTGAGGTTCCCAATACTCTGTTTCGCCATGCTGAGACATCTGCTTGAAACCTCTTTTTGCAGTATTTAACTAGGAACTTAGGTAGTACACAACTTTTTACCCTACTTAAGATGTCTGTCGCTTCACTTCGTTTCTATTGTTCTCAACTTCGTGCGTGTGGACTACTTCTCAGTTTGTAGCTTTTTGCCTGTGTACTTAATCTGATAAATTGTGACGCGGTACGAAAACGGTGCAAGTTGACAAAAAGTTCAATGCAACATATCTGTAATTCTCATTCTACTGTGTGAGACTGGCTGTGGTCTTATTTTTTTTTTGGTGACTATGACATATATTTTCACATTTTCTCAATTTAAACGATCAGTTGTGAAGAACTTGGTTGTTAATGGGGGCCCAAGTTAGGGGGATTACATCTGATCTGACATCTGACGTGGCTACTCTGATTACATTTCCCTGACATTTGACATGTTTCCACACTAAACTGAAATAAAATATAATGCTGTGTAATTAGGGTCGCCATGTCAGAGAAATGTAATCAGAATAGCGAGTCCATTTCAGAGAAATATAATAACAGTAGCCATATCCATGTCAGTGAAATGTAATCAGAATATCCATGCACGTAGTTCTGAACACATTACATTACCCTGACATGGAGCCACAGATGACAGAGCACCATATTTATATCAGTCAAGAGCGTGCACTAACAATGACCCGGCAGGTGCGTACGGCCCCACCCTGTGCCAGGAGTCGGTGATCGTAAACGGGACGGGCACGGTGTTCCTGGGAGGCCCGCCGCTCGTGAAGGCGGCGCTTGGGTACGACATCGGACCACAGGAGCTCGGCGGCGCTGACCTCCACTGCAGGTGCTGTGCTGTAGTGCTGGTGTTGTGCTGCGGTGGTTGCCTGGTCTCTTTTGTCCTCTGCAGGTGTTGTGCTGTAGTGTAGGTGTTGTGCTGCGGTGGTCGCCTGGTATCTTTTGTCCTCTGCAGGTGTTGTGCTGTAGTGTAGGTGTTGTGCTGCGGCGGTCACCTGGTCTCTTTTGTCCTCTGCAGGTGTTGTGCTGTAGTGTAGGTGTTGTGCTGCGGTGGTCGCCTGGTCTCTTTTGTCCTCTGCAGGTGCTGTGCTGTAGTGTAGGTGTGGTGCTGCGGTGGTCACCTGGTCTCTTTTGTCCTCTGCAGGTGTTGTGCTGTAGTGTAGGTGTTGTGCTGCGGTGGTCACCTGGTCTCTTTTGTCCTCTGCAGGTGTTGTGCTGTAGTGTAGGTGTTATGCTGCGGTGGTCGCCTGGTCTCTTTTGTCCTCTGCAGGTGCTGTGCTGTAGTGTAGGTGTTGTGTTGCGGTGGTCGCCTGGCCTTCTTTGTCCTTGCATGCGTCGTGGCGTCTGCTCCCTGCTATACTTAGTAACTTTTTGGACTTCAATTGAATTTGCCTAGCTTTCCCAAGACATTTGTGGTTACGACGTTCCTTACTTTGTAGTCGCTTCCAACTTGCGGAAATATTTGGTCTATTTTGTGTGTTGTTCAGATATTTTAAGATTTTGTAGATTGTCCAGCTGCGCCTTTACGTTCTTTCAATCTAACTATTTCGTATGGTATCTTAAACCGTCATTTCTTTTCTTGCATTTATAGTAATTTTAATTATTTTTTTGTTGGATTATTCCTCGTAATACTATTGACAGGCCGTTTTTTGACAAAAGACTCCTAAATTATTTTCTGGAAGTTTCTTCTTCTTCTGATTTTTCTGCTTCTCTATGCTCTTCATAGCTGTTCTACTATTAATTTCATTACACAATACATATATTTGTCTTCCTTAGTCTTTCCTTTAGTTACATAGGTGGGACTTTTGACGGTTGTATTTTACTTGCTCGCATCATCTGGTGTTCCAGTTTGATAAAGTCCTTTATCTCTTGAATTCTGATGATGTTTGGGAATTTTACGTTAGCCACGATGCCCCTTTGCATTACGCCAATGACGGTCATTCCTTACTGATTTTTTTGTTGAAATTATTGATGTGAGAATAAGGGGCAGTACAGCAGAGTGTAACTGAAGTGAACCAGTGAGATGCAGGAGTTTTGATGTTAATCACGAAGTAGGTTTTTAAATATGCCCTAATTTATTATTTCTAGCTCACGTTTTAGCTTAGTTAACAAAACCAACTTGTTTTCCTCGCTCATCTCTGGCACAATGTTCTAAGATTTATTATTTCAGCTTAGGTTTCCTTACTGATAGCGCATTTACTTGTTTCCCTACCATGCTTATTTCTATTTAAAATCGTAAGATACTTTTGTATACAATTCTGGGTCTTCGTTAACACTTGCTGAATTGTACTTGAATTGTTTAGTGTATATTGGTGCATAATTTGTCGGAAAATTCACATTTTGATTAAGAAGGATACTGTGTGAGTCAATATTATTGCGTGTGACTGGCGAAGCAGGATTGCAACGATAGGAAAGCAGAGCAAAAGTTTCTTAAAATGTATGGTTCAGTTTCATGACGTGTGGATCGTGTAAATTTTTAACTTACTTGATACCCAATTTCTTTCAAGCTTCTAGAACCTGTCTACTGCTCTCATGTTAATATTTTCCTCATGATATTTGTATAGCTTCCTTGGTTCTTGGAAGCCAAACGAGTGTCGTGGAGGGGAACTCTCTTGTTGGTTTTACCTCTTGGAGGAAACATGCGCTACACTTGCGTTTGTGTGTTTGTGAAAATTGAATAGTCAAATCAAACACAAGTTTATTGATATTTCAGCATTAGTCTACTGAAGTTATCAACGCATTCTTGTATGTAGGATGTGTGATTAACTCATACAGTTGAAATTATTAAGTCAATTAGCTTAATCAGTGTTCGAGCAGAAATACCTTTATTTTAACGCTGCATGCAACAGTCCAATTAGCCATTGAAGTTACCTCTTACACTGCAGAATCAGACGACCTACATTACTGAAGAAGAATATTGTATCTCACCTTGTTTTCCAAATTTTACATCAGTATTCTTGTGTTTTCCATTCGAAAGCTGTTACCCTGCATGCTAATTGGCTTCATTTAGCGGAAGCATTGTAGTAACAGGCCTGCTCCGCTCGGCAGGGTGAGCGGCGTGACGGATTACTTCGCCGTGGACGAGGCGGACAGCTTCGAGATGATCCGTGATGTCGTCGCCACCACCAGCTACAGCAGCGACATTCTCGACTGCCCTGCGGGAGATGAGCCTCTCTACCCTGCTTCTGATCTCGACTGTGGGTTGTGGGAATGGTCTCGACTGTGGAAATGATGTGGACTCTGAGTTGTGTTGTGTATTTGGGTTGTGTGACTGACCTGGGTTGTGTGACTGATCTGGATTGTGTGACTGATCTGGATTGTGTGTTGTGTGACTGATCTGGATTGTGTGACTGATCTGGATTGTGTGTTGTGTGACTGATCTGGATTGTGTGTTGTGTAACTGATCTGGATTGTGTTTTGTGCGACTGATCTGGATTGTGTTACTGATGTGGATTGTGTGTTGTGCGACTGATGTGGACTGTGTGTTGTGTGACTGATGTGGATTGTGTGTTGTGTGACTGATGTGGATTGTGTGTTGTATGACTGATCTGGGTTGTGTGACTGATCTGGATCGTGTGAGTGATCCGGGTTGTGTGAATGATCTGGATTGTGTGACTGATTTGGGTTGTGAGAATGAACTGGACTGTGAAATGTATTTCTGTTTTCCATTTTCAAATTTTTACCTATTTCTCAACGGGTTTTTACGATTGCACTTTTTGTGTGGATCAATGATCAGCGTGATGGGTTGGTTACACGCGTTATGGCTTTGACTAGAGCCTGATTTACGTTTAAGGCTTTGTTTCCTGTATTTTTGCAGGCTCACTTTGGGTAACAACGCTTGCCGTTCTTTATTTGAGATTGGGGTGTGATAATTCTCTGTTTTTATTCAATAAATTTATTGTTGTGAAAACTATAATTTTTTCCTGAATATTTGTCATCAACTTTTCTTTGGGGACTGACTTTGGCTAGTTGACTGCTTACTATTGAATGTGAAAAATTTTCTACGCGTTTCTGTTTTTAATTTTGTGTTCTTTACTTTTTCTTTTTATTTGTTATGATATCTGTTTAAATAACTAGGATCCTCTAATTGTGCAACGGTCGTAATGTGTACAATTTTGTTCTATTTGTGAAGATTCATTTCTACTGTGCAGCTTCTTAATTTTATGATAAAAACTGATACTTTATACTCCTCAGGGGGATGCAATTATCGTATCTATGTGGCCCCTGGGGGAGAATGTGAGGTCCTAAGCTGAGAGTTAGGTAGGCTTGCTGAAATAATTTTTATTTTGAGAAGGACCATCTTTTTCCGGTTCATTGCTTTCCTGTTTTCCAGCACCTCTGACTGTCTTTTTCAACTTTTATCTTGTTTTATAACCTTCCTTCTTATCTTTCTGTTTCTATGTGCACGGGATCTTTTGCAGGAACTCCCTTTGTGCATAGATTCCATGCTCCCTTAACTTCATGCTGAATGGTGCCTTCATCCTTCCTCTCTTTGAACACTTTGTTGTGGTAAAGGGAGGCTAAAACTAATATATAATCAATCAATCAATCACTAATACTCTATAATTAATTTTTTTGTGTCTCGTACTTATTTTCCAGCAGAACCGGTGCACTTTCTGAAGCTTAATCTAATGTCCTAGCATCAATACTACGTAATAAAACGCTAGGTGTCTCCTCGAATTCATTTAATTAAATAACTAAATTTATTTACTTTCTGTGCGTAAGTTTTCCTATGTTATAAGAATGGGAATCTCATTGAACAATTTAAATTGCGTGGTCCGGCTTGGTTGGTTGGTTTGTTTCTCTCTCACGCTCTTATAAGGATGCTTAATGACGGTATCTGTGATACGAGTTTCACCAGTGCACAAGTAGAAGAATATTTTAATCCTGGGTTCTATTAGGATGCATATATTTGTTTTTCATCTACATTTGGAATATTTGTCTAAAGACAGTATCGAATCCCGTCATTTTTGACAGGTCGTGTACACTAGTAACATCACTGTTGTTTTCAGGTCTGTGCGGCCTGACTTCGCTTAGTAAGGACCAAATCCTGGCCGTGATCGGTCGCGTGGCGGACGGCAGTCGCTTCAGGCAGTTCAAGGAGTGGTACGGGCGCAACTTGATCACCGGATACGCCGCAATACAGGGGTAAGGTCTCTTATGTGCCGTCATGGCTGGGGCGCAAACAACATGCTTCACTTCTGATACTTCCGTGTAGTGACTGTGCTGAGATTGTGGAGTGAACTTGGTCTTTTTGTGTTGCTGTGGCAATTTGTATGGTGACTGTGCTGAGATTGTGGAGTGAACTTGGTCTTTTTGTGTTGCTGTGGCAATTTGTATGGTGACTGTGCTGAGATTGTGGAGTGAACTTGGTCTTTTTGTGTTACTGTGGCAATTTGTATGGTGACTGTGCTGAGATTGTGGAGTGAACTTGGTCATTTTGTGTTGCTCTGGCAATTTGTATGGTGACTGTGCTGAGATTGTGGAGTGAACTTGGTCTTTTTGTGTTGCTCTGGCAATTTGTATGGTGACTGTGCTGAGATTGTGGAGTGAACTTGGTCTTTTTGTGTTGCTCTGGCAATTTGTATGGTGACTGTGCTGAGATTGTGGAGTGAACTCGCTCTTTTTGTGTTGTTGTTCTTACTATAATTATCTGGCATCGAGTTCAGAGCAGCAATATAATCGTTTGGGTCGTTGATGTTGGACTGCTATTTTTTTTGGACACAAGTTTTATTGAGCAATTTTCTGAGGAATAGTGTGTAGTTTCTTTATTATAATTTGTTGATTCTGGTATCCTTAGAATGAAATGTGGTTACGGGTGACGTTTCTCTGTGTGTGCATCGTATTTTGAACTGAAACATGAACAACTTTATGTGGTATTGACAGAGCTTCAAAATTTTATGTGCGATGCGGAAAAATATGCTCCTTCATTTTCTCACCATCTCAAAATATTTGGTAGAGAAATTTAGTAATCCACCTCATTCTGTGCTTAGATGCAATCAAGCTGTTGATGCTTTCCATTTAAAATTTTTTCCTTGCTCTCCTCCAATGCAGCAACCAAGTCGTTGATGCGTAACATTTAAAATTTCTTCCTTGCTCTCCTCCATTGAAAGTTGTGACTCCAGTGACGCGTTAGACTCTCACCCTGCCACACACACCCGTGCACTGGGGCCAGAGGCCCATATTACAGTGCTGTGTTCCCTTCAGGAGGATACAACTATTGCATCTATGGGAATTAGCACTCCCAGCGGGAAATGTGTGAGGGCCTGAGCTGAGAGTCAGGTAGGCCTTCTTTTTGTTGAAATGTTTTTTGTTATGTTAAGGACCATCTTTTTTTGCTTCACTGCTGTCCTGTTTTTAGCACCTACTACTTTCTTCTACAAATTTTATCTTGTTTCATAAACTTCTTTCTCAACCTACTGTTTCTTTGCCCCTTCTGTATAGATTCCACGTTCCCTTATCTCCATACTAAATGGTGCCTTCCTCTCTTTAGAGCGCTTTTCTTTATAGAAGTTAGGGAGGCTTAAATTAACATCTAATCTAATCTAATCTAATCTGTGTCGTTCTCATTATTGCCATGTTGCAGGCGGGTCGTCGGAATCGTGGCCAATTTTGGCAGTTTGACTTACGAAGACGGACTCAAAGGCTCTCATTTTCTTCAAATTTGTCAATTGCGCGATCTGCCGGTCGTGTTCTTGCAGGTGAGTGACGGTGTAGCGGCTGTAAGGGATAGTAAGTGCCTATCTGCCTTGCGATGTAGCCACACACTTCATTGATGTTTTGTTTTCCCAACTACAAACATCAGAAAATGGCTCGTGAAAGGATGTTTTGACTCGCACCTTCATGCTGTGTCCTAAATCTGTACCTGTTAAAATGGTATTTATGTTCTATTTCTAGATACAGCAGTTATTTAAGAGGAAATTGCATTCAGAGCTCTGCGAGATGTGCGAGAGCTTTGGTCCAGCTGAGCAGACCTGAGAGGCTGGAGTTATGCGGTCGTAACTGTCCTTAATAGACTAATGGCAAAATATTTTCAGTTCGAATTCATACTTCCATGAAACTGGCGGCAGAAAATTACCGACAGTAAATTCTGGTATCTGTTGCATGTGCTTGTGTCTCAATAGCTTATCGGCGAAATATTTTCAATTCAGATTCATAGTTTCATGGAGTTAACGACTGTGAATTCTGAAATCTGTCGAAATGTTGTTGCCAATACCTCAAAAAAGTAATGCTCATTAATCTAGCTTGCACTGAACGTGGCTGAAGTTTCATCCTCTCCACAGAACAGCGCGCTGGAAAATTCGCTCGTGTTGGATGCCGCAGGTGAGGCAGCGACGTTGCGCGGAAGAGCAACCATGGCCACTACCTTAGCCTGCTTCACGCCGCCCAAGATCGTCTTCAATATCGCCGGCTGCTGCCTTGACGACTCTCTCACGATGGTAAGGGGGGTTTTAGTCGTATTTGTGAAGTCCTGAGCTGAGATTTAGGTAGGCCTTCTTTTAGTTGAAATAAATTTTGTTTTTGTTTTGTTAAGGACCACCTATTTGCGGTTCCCTGCTGTCCTATTTTTCAGCGCCTCTGACTTTCTGCTTCAACTTATGTCTTGTTTCATAACCTTCCTTCTTATCTTACTGTTTCTATGCGCACGGGAAACTTTGCGGGAACACCCTTTGTGTATAGATTCCATGTTCCTTTAACTCGGTATTAAATGGTGCCTTTATCCTTCCCCCCTTTGAACGTCTTTGGTATGGTAAAGGATAGCTAAACCTAATTTATAATCAATCAATTTAATCATATTTTGGTCTTTTTAACGGGGCGTGCGAATTCATCATCGTGTATAGCATGTGGTTTTATAAGGCAATTGGTATTAAAAACTCTTATTATACCTTTACTTTGGCTATCATTTATTAAACCTCATGTGCAAGGAAAAAAGTTCATGGAAGGATTTAAATGTTATTGCAATTACTACTGTAAAAATTAGTTTTGGTCCTGCTTTTACTTAACAACCATGTCAAGTAGGATAATATTACAATTGCTTCTGTAAAAAATAGTTATGGCAATCATTTATTTAACCTCATGTAGAAGGAAACATGTTCACAGAAAGATTTTAATATTATTGCAATTACTTTTATGAAAAATAGTTTTGGTTCTACTTGACAGCCATGTTCCGAAATGTTTGGTTTACATTTCAGTGTGGGCCCAGTTTCGACCCCTGGTTCTCTTTCAGTTGGCCCAGCGGATTCCTACACTACGACCACAATAATTTTTCTTCAGAGGTAAGTTTCTGCTTGACTCGGCTTGGATCTGAGTCTGCATTCCTGTTACGGTTTCAGCTCTTGCATGTAGGGTTGTTGTTAAAGTCGTGTTGGCAGACGTAAAATAGAATTCGAGGGAAAAATATTTTACATTGATGCCTGAAAATAGCTAGGAACTTCCCTTTTTGAATGTGGGAAATGATACTTAATTTGAGTGTTTCATGAGCTTAAAATCACGGTATGTCCGCTCACTTAGATCGAGATAAAATTTTCAGGTTTTCCAGGTTGCGGAATACTCTAAAGCTCACGTGAGGCCTTTACATTATTACTCCCGTATCGTAGCACAGGGCTGCAGTGATAATGTTGTTGTTGTCTTTGTCTTGTGAATCTATCCACCGTTCTCTCCCATTGCCATCTGTTACATTTCCGGTGAACAGTATTTCCCATTATTTGCCTCATCCGTTTTTAAATTCAATTACTTTCAGTACATTAGCGTAGGTACTTGAATAATTTTGTTGCTATTTTCATAATTTATTCTTGGTGGAATTTGTGGAATTTTCTCACGTAGTAAAGTTCTACCCTGTGGTACTAAAACGCAGGGAATTTTGATACCATTATGGTCATATTTTAATATTATTAAGTGTAGTTTATTTGTAAACATTTGACTTGAACTCTTGAATAATTTGCATCATATGAGGAAAGTATTTTGAATCGATCATGACACTTAAGCATTTGGGTCACACTGTATGGGGCCTATCTCCTAGATCTTCAATGTAATGTTAAGTCTCATATGATGTGCTGCTGTGATATTGAGCTTGGACGATGATGAAGCGTCTGAGTCAGCAAAAATGGAAAATTGCAACCGCAGATACTGACATTTAGCCACTCATTACAGGTATTTACTTCTTGCTCTCTGGGGCACTCTTGTACGTGGATCAAAAGACAAGTTGTGTTAGTGTAACATGTTCACTTCATTTCCTTGCTAATTCAATAACTATTTGAGAGAGAGTGAAATTTTAATTTAGAGAAAGCAAAATTTGAGCATGGAATTTTGCGCACGAGGTTGTCCTGGAAGGGCTAGCCAGACGCAGGGACGCCAGCACCAACCAAAGCGCCGCCGAGGACTCCAAGAAGAGCAGAAGCAGTGCTATGTCACCTGGCTCCTGCTGGTACGATGCCGCTCATATGCTCACGGATGAGATCATTGTCCCCAGCCTTACCAGGAAGGTGGGTCTGTGACGTGCACAAGGTTGTCCTTTTACAGTATGTTTGTTCATGTGATGCATGAGATCATAGCCCCATGCCTTACCAGGAAGATGGGTCTATGAGGCCTTCTTAAGGTTTCTTCTTTGTCGTGTAATGTGAAGTTTGTTTATGTGACGCTCTGAGTCTATGAAAATTGTTTTGGTTTTACTAAGACGATGAAATTTAACAGTCATAGAGAAATCCATCTACGCTATATTGTGCGCCCCGTGGTTTCTCAAACTTCCATTGAGCATGTTGGGTGCAAACTAAGCCTCACCAACTTTTCTTGGCAAAGCTTTTTGGCTTACCAAAGCCCTTTTTTCATAAAAAAATTGCTCTATGATAACTTATGTTGGTTGGAATTCTGATGCAAAAGTCGACACCTCAAGCTTTTTGCTAGCGTGTAAAAATTAATCATATTTCCTGTTTTATTTCAGGTGTTATCGAAGTGTTTGGACGTGAGTGCTCAGAAGCCTAAGCTCAGGTTTGAGAGCTTGGCGCCTCCGGTCTACAGGCTTTGACCGCAGCAACTTGATTCTTCATCTGCTTGCGTCAGTATTTCCTTCCTCCCGGCAGTGCCGCCCGTTAATTCTCCCTGTTGGGGAAAGGGAGAACTCAGCCAAAATTCCCACTCCACCCAGGTGTCGGAAATGGGTACCGGCTTGACCGGGAGAAACCGTCAAGGCGTCCAGGTGTTAGTTTTAAGGCATTTGAAAAACCAATGTACAAGATGATCTGTATCAGACGTGATTAGAATAAAACATCCTTCTCCCGATAGCTTGGCATCTATTTTGTACAAACCTAGACTTCTTTTGTTACTCCCCTGTTGTTTTCTTGTTGTCACTGCTCGCGTCATTGTTTTTTCTCCGACAGTTCGGCATCTCTTCTGTATAAATTTTGACCTCTTTTGTTGATTCTCTATCGTTTTCTTGTTATCGTCGTTGTTAGTGTCAGTGTTTTCTTTTCCTATAGCCTTCCATGTCTGAGCTGAAAAGTTTAATTTATGTAGTTCTTTGTTATTCGTCGCGGAGTGTCACGGGAGTTTTGATTATTGATACGATGATCTCCATTGAATGGTTGGCCAATGGCCAATTATGTAGCTCACTGAGTGTGGTATCTGTTGCGTGTACTATGAGGTTTGAGGTATGCATTATTTGAGTGTTCGTAGGTAATTATGCGGGATTATGTTATAATTATGGGCTTGAATTCATCAATTATGTACCGATAGTATTTGTCACAATTACTTTTTTTTGAGAATTTGATGTGGGAATAGCTAATGTTCTTATTCTTGGTACCTGTTTTAGCGGCTGATAGAATGTAAATCGTAGGTATCTCTTGGTTTGGGTATGAGCAGTAGTTTCAAAATTGTTTATCATGTGTATTTTTCTATTCAATTATTGATGCAATTTTATGGCATTTAATGTTTTGTCTTAATAAAACGTACTATTAACAGTCTATATAAAATGTGCCATTTTATTCAATAAATGTCTCGTGTTGGCATTTGTTAATTCAATTCTTATGGCAAATTCCAGTTGTGTAAATATTTACAGTTATTTTAGCTACAACTTCAGCCTTATACGCGCCTTAGGTAATTGTGCCAGTTTGTCTGGAACAATTCCCTGTCAGCCTAGCGTCTTGTTCTGTGATTCAGCCAATGGGGTGGTGTATTATGCGTTTCATTTTGTTCTGTGATTCGTTCAATGGGAAGGTGAACTATGTCTTTTTTTTATTCTGTGATTCAGCCAATGGGAAGGTGTGCTATGTGTCTATTGGTTATTTTTTATTTGAGGTGCTGTCATTTTCCTGAAATTAGGCTGCGTCATGCTGATTTACGAGCCCCGGTCGGGGTAATCTATTGCAGGTTCAAGTTAGCATTAGGGAAGCTCTATTCTCTTCATGTTTTTCTTTGAGGTTGTGAACGTGTCACTTAGTCTAAAGTTTTTTTACTTGCATTCTTTACTGTTCGAGTCGAATGACACCGTCGTAGGAGATTTTCAGTTTGTGAGAAAAGGTTAGGCAAAAGTAATATATAATACCAGGCTATGATACATTTCATGTATCAACCCTTTTTTTGGAAATAAATGTTGTTTTTTTTTCAGAAAATGGTCATAGAAGAAAAAGTGTTTATTTGGCCATTTTCTACTTGGTGTACAACTTCGTACCTCTTGTTCTGGAACACCCTGCGTGTGTACATAGATGTTGGCTGCGAGTTACCATCGGAACTAAAGTATTTTTCAGCTCTACCACAACCGCGGAGATGCTTGGCGGTACTTTAACGAAACAAACAACGAACCGGTACAAAAATCATTTATACAGACTTGCAAAACAAAAATTTGGTACGATAAAGTTGATGCTGATTGTATCGTACACTGGCTTCTTTGAAGACAGTGTAAGTCATAGAGGGACGCGTTGATGGTCACCCACGCTCAAGCCTGCTCTCATTTTTTACGCCTGGGTAAAGGAACGGATTATCGCTAATTTCTTCTACTTCCCAATGGGAAGTAAAGCTGGTTCGCTCTTCTGGGTATCGAAACCCTCTACCAATTCACATGAGCGACAAGCGCTTCGGTTTTGGTGATCGATTTTGGATGTGTCTCTTGAACATGATTACCATCTAGTCTGAAATTGAAGAAAACAAGAGAATTACCGGCCCTAACACTACGCCTTTGAGTTAGTGCTTGCATTGATGCGGTGTCTACAGGTTTGGTTTCACAATCATCGCGTCATTGCAACTATTTTATAACTTTTAAGGGATATATTCATTTCCGCTGACACTCTGTGTTGAGTATGATGAACGAATGACAAATTGCTATTAAAGAAGTGAGGCATAAGTAGAGCTACAGGTAGCTCTCGAACGGTTGTTGATCGTCCATCAAATATTTACTGTAATGATAGCTTCATTTCTGCTCGTTTTGTACTCGAAAAATTTTATACGTATTTATTACTAGAGATGTATTTCGTGTTTATGCAAATGACAAAAATGCTTCTGCGTGTTAGGGTCTTGTTCATATTTTAATACAGTAAATAAATATTTATGAAAGTCGTTTACTTATCCTCATTAATTGAGTGATATTTCAGCGCTTGTTTTTCATACGTCGACCACGGGAATGAATGTGTTGAAAAACTGTGTGTTGAAAAACTTCAGCACTCTTGTGTGTAATATACCACTAAATGTGAGTGTAAATACTCGAGTTAAGGAGATCATCCGAGGCTCCTGACGCTCAGATGGTCATTTTCCATGTTTATGTTGGAAGACGACCCTTAGGTGGTGGACTATTCGGTCCTAAAATTTTATGGCGCTACGAACAATAGATCTCCCCCCAGGGGGGGGGGGGGGGGGGGGAAGGGAACAAAATTTTTAATTTTCTACCAATTTCGACCACATATAAAAAGACATCAAATCGGGAAATGGAAAATTTCGCTTCATTTTCTTGTTAGGAATGATTCAAGGATTCTAAAACTGTCTTTGTTTTTGTTCTAGCATCAAAAATGAATGAGGAGATAAGTCTTGAAATATCAATATCAGTGAAATATCAGTACCTAAAACCAATATGTCAATTTTTTTCAAAAACTAAGGCCTAAATCAAAAAAATGAATGGAATATATTGTTACATATAGTCAAATTTCATAAGAATCAGACTGAAATTTTTTTTTTATATATACGTATAAAAAAAAATTTTGTTTTCTTTTGGGGGGTTTGGAAATCGCAATTCACAGTGTGAATATGAAGTTATGTATGAAAATTGTCGAAATAAAAATAAAACTGCATGCAATTACTTACATTGTCCATTATATAACACTTCAACAAAAAATTTTGTTGAAGGAGATAGATCTTGAAATTTACATAAAAATTTCTTAAAAACCTAATTTTTCGCAAAAAAAACTAAGGCCTAAATCGAAAAATTGACACGAGTAAAAAGTGTTTACTTTCAAAAAATACATATACTGGCCAAATTTCAAACCAATCGGACGAAAAAAGTTCACCGACCCGGATGATCTCCTTATGGGTGTTGTATTCAATGTTGAAATTGAAGCATTTATGGCTGCACAAAAGTGCCGGTAATAACTGATCACTTTGCCTAAGGTGTCTAATTATATCTTTATATATTATGGTCTACAGTGGCCTTTTTTACAACGTTTGCTGTGGTAACTACGCGTTAATTATTTTTTTGAACTCACGTTCAGTCATCGTATTATCCTTTCCGAATCGTTGGTTTCTGATTTACTCCAAAGAAATTTTCTTCTAGATTCTCATGTAGAAAATACACCTTTCTAATCTATTCTCATGAAGAAAAGAAAATAAACCTCCTCGCTGCGTGGAATTAATGTTCATCTCGGCGGAACACTTCATGTTTCGCTGAGTTTCGCCGTGATCTCTCATCAAACGAATCCTGGGCTGCTCGCCTGGAAACTAAAGAAGCGTCAAAAATGGCAAGAAGCTTTGCTTAGTGAGTTATTTGGCAGCAGGAAGTGTACTGCGAGTTTTGGAAATATGAAAAACCTCTTTCAATGCTCTGTGATTAGTTGGCACTGATAAATCAATCGGAAATAGCTCGAAATTTTAGTAAATAAATTTATTATACTTGGTCACTGCTTCAAAAAGAGATGTCACTACCTTAGTGAGCGTCGCACGTTTCTGTTTCCCAACATGCAACAGACAAACGAAAAAAAAAGTGCAATCTGAGCTTAGGATTCGAGAAGAAATTATCGTACTAGCCATACGATGAGCAAGCGCTGAAATTCATATTGCGTGTATGTTTGTTTACATGTGTCTAGATGTACGTGTTGTGCTATGTTTTTTATAAATTACTTTTGGCTAACCTTTTCTCGCTACTTGTACATTATTTACGGAGGTGTGCCAGTCTGTTTCGCTAGAGCGTTTCGTGTATTTTCTTCTTACGTTATACCTTACAGCGCAGGGCTTCCGAGGCATTCTCTAGTAGTATTTAAAATATTTTCAATCATATCGCCATGGATAAAATGTCCAGGAGAATATATTTTGATTGTTTCTTTCAATAACAGAATTTATCCATGATACAATTATTGTAGACCTCGAATGATTTTTCTATCGATTAAGGAACTTTGTTATTTTTTTTTAAATCCAAGAAGTGGTAACACTTTGCATTGAGCTTATTTGAAAAGTAAGGGTTTTTCTTTTTTTCGCTCTTTCTTCTAACTCATTCTGACGCCTTAAGTGAGTATCATGCTCGTCAGTAAAAGCACCTTTGATATTCTGCGAGATCTTTGATATTTTGCGCGGTGGCCGAGTGGTTAAGAACGCACCTTTCACGGGAAGGTGTCGGCAGTTCGAATCCCGGCGCTGCGCGGTGATTTCTCTCCGTGGGAAAAAGGAAATCTCGACCTCAATTCCCCACTCTACCCAGGTGTCGGAAATGGGTACCGGCTTGATCGGAAGTAACCGTCATTGAGTCTTGGTGTTAGTTATAAGGCATTTGAATAACCAGTGTTCAAGATATGTATCAGGCTTGACTGAGTGGAATAAAGCATCCTTTCGATATTTTAGGCTAGAATTCATTTCAGTTTGGGTTTTGAGTCTTACCGTGAACGGTATGAGTGAATGCCAAATATGTGGTACATGCCCAGAAAAAAACATCGCCCAATTATATTTGAGAAGCTGTAACTATGCTCTGGTCTTCCAGATTAAATGAGTAGTCGAACTCGGCTACTATAATTTGGTGCTCCCTTCAGAGCAGTAGGTGTCAGATAGAAAAAAACAGTTTATTTTCAATAAAGATGATACAGAAAAACAAGATTTTGTTTAAACGTTTTAACATGAATCGCAACATAAAAATCCTTAGTTGCTATACACACATGGGCATCGTAACACCCGTGTCAATAGTCGAAACAAATGATTGAGAGAAAAGCTTGAGAGAAAATTATGAAAAATTGCCCGAAGAGAAGTGGTGGCATTGATTTCATGATCTGCGGTGAACCAGGAGCTCATGATTTCATGATCTGCGGTAAACCAGGAGCTCATGATTTCATGATCTGCGGTAAACCAGGAGCTCATGACTTCATGATCTGCGGTGAACCAGGAGCTCATGATTTCATGATCTGCGGTAAACCAGGAGCTCATGACTTCATGATCTGCAGTGAACCAGGAGCTCATGACTTCATGATCTGCGGTAAACCAGGAGCTCATGATTTCATGATCTGCGGTGAACCAGGAGCTCATGATTTCATGATCTGCGGTAAACCAGGAGCTCATGATTTCATGATCTGCGGTAAACCAGGAGCTCATGACTTCATGATCTGCGGTGAACCAGGAGCTCATGACTTCATGATCTGCAGTGAACCAGGAGCTCATGATTTCATGATCTGCGGTGAACCAGGAGCTCATGATTTCATGATTTGCGGTGAACCAGGAGTTCATGATTTCATGAGCTGCGGTGAACCAGGAGCTCATGATTTCATGAGCAGCGTATTGTTTGGTGTAGTGTGTTGTTGAAGATGGTGTGAAGGTATAGCATAGTTTGTGATCTTTGTTTAGGCATTTTTTAGGAGGTGGCAAGTTGCTATGGTACGTGGTTCACTCTTTGGTAGGGTAAAGGGTATGGGTTTTAGAAATAGGATCTTGGATAGTGTCGTATGCGTGGTATAAGACATGGTATGATGTTCGATTCGTTGTGGTTTCGTGTATAAGCAATGCATATGTTATGGAACGAAGGTATGGTGCATAATATGAAAAATAAGATCACTTCATTGAGCATGCGAGAGCGACAAAAATAGGTTTCAAGTTTGCAACACCCGGCACAAAGAAATTTGCTCTATGTACAGGTGAACAGCAATTGAATTTGCTCCATTTTCTCACGTTTGATGCCAGCAGCGTAATCCAGAATCCAAGATGGTCTCCCATTTCTTGGAGTCAATTGCACGGGCCTTCGTTCTTTGGTCAGGTACTGTATATCGTTTCAATGGAGATGTAGACGGCTAAAAATATTATTTAAGTATTGTGAGGGTAGGTCAGACTTTATTCCATGAGGTATTCGTAATAAAACTATTGCACTTGTAAATTTCTGTTTTTATAATTTGTTGCTTCCCAGGTCTGGTTAGACCTAAAAGTGTTAAAACTTTTATTTTGAAATTTCTTATTTTTTTCTCGTGTCCGTTACTGCGTCACTCTCAAAAAAGTTGTCGTTGGCGGCTACGATTAATTTTGAATAAATTATTGCTCTATTAAATAGCCAGATGGGAATGAAGTATATTCGTGAAGTATATTCGGAATGAAGTATGTTCGTACACTAACAAAAATCGAATTCTCAGGTCACTGCCTCATGGTACTGTGTGAAAATTTTTTTGGTAGCTTAAGTATGCATTTTTATACAGATTGATCTCTCTAAAGTTTATAGGGATGATCGAATAGGTAAATGTACGAGTGGGGTTGTATACAATTTTTCAAAATTCAAATGCACAAGTACATGGTCTGTTTCTCATGTCTGCGGCTGCTGGGTTTCTTGGCACTTGTATCCAAGGGATGTCGGCTCGTTAAACCGACGGCCCGGTGGACTAAACTTCTGAAGATTCAAAAACAAAGCAACCGTGACGGGAAGTTTTCTCCGCCCCTCGCAGCGCGTATCGTCCCTCACAGAAGAGCAGGAACCAGGTCATCATATCGTTTCCTGAAGTCACAGCAGCGGCAAGGAAAACGGTAAAACGCTCTTCGCAGGTGCAATCAAGTTCGAAATTGAAGAAACTTGAGGAGCTACGTCATTGGCTGCAGAGGATGGAAGGACAAAGTTCTGCAGCTTTATGTAGCCGGCCAGAAACAATAAAGCGGTCTTGAGAAGCGTCAACTTCATGTGATCTTGACAAACGCCTCTCTCTTGACTTATTTCGACATTATTTCAGCAAACGAAACTCGAAATATGCATGCCAGTTTAAATAGATTCCTTAGTGACTAAAATATTTTGTGACTGACTACAGAACTCGAAATATGCATGCCAGTTTAAATAGATTCCTTAGCGACCAAAAGTATTTTTTGACTGACTACAGGATGTCATTTCATCTTCTGCTTCAGTAGTGATCTGGTTTTCTTCATCGTTTTAGCTTTAAGGCTTTCTTGAATTTTGTCGCAAAAGGAATCTGTGATGCAGAATTTACGGTCGATTACACCTTCTCTTTGAACGAAATAATGAAATGAAAGTGTTCTTCGAATTGATGGCGTGGAGACTTGAGCGGGACATCTGGTGTGAGGATCTCAACTCCCGGATCTTAACATTTTTGAGTCACGATCTGCTAGACATAAAATATTTTGAAGAGTCAAGAAAAAATCTTTCATTCTTTGAACCCCTTTTTGTTTACTTCCAGTTCTTTTTCTAGGATAAGTCTTCCATCATAGACTTTATTTGAAATTCATTGAACACTGATGCATTGAAAGTTTATTTTCCCATTTTTCAAAAATCGGAAATTAAATTCGTAGGCTATTTACTGAATCAACTTTCGCTCCTACGAGGGAGGAAGAATGTACCAAAATCCGAAATTAAATTTGTAACCTATTTATCGAATCAACTTTCGCTCCTACGAGGGAGGAAGAATGTATCAAAATCGTAAATTAAATTCGTAACCTATTTATCGAATCAACTTTCGCTCCTACGAGGGAGGAAGAATGTATCAAAATCGGAAATTAAATTCGTAACCTATTTATCGAATCAACTTTCGCTCCTACAACGGAGGAAGAATGTATCAAAATCGGAAATTAAATTTGTAACCTATTTATCGAATCAACTTTCGCTCCTACGAGGGAGGAAGAATGTATCAAAATCGGAAATTAAATTTGTAACCTATTTATCGAATCAACTTTCGCTCCTACGACGAAGGAAGAATGTATCAAAATCGGAAATTAAATTTGTAACCTATTTATCGAATCAACTTTCGCTCCTATGAGGGAGGAAGAATGTATCAAAATCGTGAATTAAATTCGTAACCTATTTATCGAATCAACTTTCGCTCCTACGACGGAGGAAGAATGTATCAAAATCGGAAATTAAATTTGTAACCTATTTATGGAATCAACTTTCGCTCCTACGACGGAGGAAGAATGTATCAAAATCGGAAATTCAATTTGTAACCTATTTATCGAATCAACTTTCGCTCCTACGAGGGAGGAAGAATGTATCAAAATCGGAAATTAAATTCGTAACCTATTTATCGAATCAACTTTCGCTCCTACGACGGAGGAAGAATGTATTAAAATCGGAAATTAAATTTGTAACCTATTTATCGAATCAACTTTCGCTCCTACGAGGCAGGAAGAATGTATCAAAATTGGAAATTAAATTTGTAACCTATTTATCGAATCAACTTTCGCTCCTACGACGGAGGAAGAATGTATCAAAATCGGAAATTAAATTCGTAACCTATTTATCGAATCAACTTTCGCTCCTACGACGGAGGAAGAATGTATCAAAATCTGAAATTAAATTCGTAACCTATTTATCGAATCAACTTTCGCTCCTACGACGGAGGAAGAATGTATCAAAATCGGAAATTAAATTTGTAACCTATTTATCGAATCAACTTTCGCTCCTACGAGGGAGGAAGAATATATCAAAATCGGAAATTAAATTCGTAACCTATTTATCGAATCAACTTTCGCTCCTACGACGGAGGAAGAATGTATCAGTAGTTTGCCGAACTCCATGAAGATTATCATCTGCTGTTGAGTTTCGAGAAATCGAGGCGACTCATCCACTTCAATCAAGCAGAATCATAAAAGCTGTATTTTTTCATTAGGGAGAGATGGAGGTCGTAAACAAGCGTCTTGATGAGATTACAGTTCAGAGAGGCGGTCCAGATTACGAATGGAAGAAAAGTAGTTGGAAACTTGTCCTAAGGATGACGCCATTAAGGGTCATTAGGGAAGTTTTAAGCTGAGGTACGTGATCCAGCTTGATTAGGCCCTTATTGATCTCTTGAGTTCATAGAAATGACAGTCAGGAGACTCAGCTTGATCAGTTCTTGGACCAGATAAGCGCCGGGTCTGAAAATCCGTGCTGGGTCAAATGCATGTTTAAATTGAATATTGTTTTCATTAAGTATTTGTATGAGCCTTCGTGTGATTATCATACTTAACGGATGTTTCTTTGGGTAATTTTATAATATCGTACATGAAAAAAATTCCTCTGATTCTTTTTTCAGTAAAATTTTTACCTGTTAAGTTTAATATTGACCCAACATAACGCGAAAATCGTATTTTTAAATCGATGGAACGCGGTTATGACTCAGTATCTTAGGACAGTTAGTAATTTTATGAAATTGAAATTCTGCTCGCTCTGCTTGATCATTCCCTGCTGACGTCACAGAGGTCCATTCTGTGCCAAAGGCGGTGATTTGATGATGGATGCGTTGTAGAGGTGAGCAGCCGAGACGCTTGCGGACACTTCCTGCTGTTCGGAGAGAAGTCATCCATTGGCCTGACTGAAGTTATCAACTGTTAAGTTTTATTTAAATTGTTCTCAAAATTCTTTCGCTTACAGGAAATTATTTTATTTTTCTGTAATCTTAACTGAATATGATGAAGAATGTCGTTCGTTAATCTGCAAAACTTAATGATAAAAGTTAATAAAGGAGAGGAGCTTTGAATGTCAACATTGCATTTAAAAGGACAATTTGCTAAAAACGAACTTTTTGACAATCAGAGCAACGTCTCTTACATCTGTATATAGGAGGCCTTGCCCAGAGTCATCATCAAACGAAATTTTGTTTGAATCAAAGAAGAATGTGTATCACATACATATTAAAATTTTATGGCAAGAAAATTAGAACTAAATGAAAAATGAAAGGGCTGAACAATATGCTGTAGATATACGGATTGACTCTTCAAATTGAAGTTTTCGCTTGAAGACAAAAACGGACTCAACAGGCTTAGAAATAGAGGCTGAAACTTTAAATTCTATTGGTTTTGAGGAAGGTCCCCCTTTTCAGCGTAAGAGCTGAGGGCTGACTGAGGAGGACTTGTGGGAGGAATGTTACTCCGAAAACTGAACTTTAAGGCTTTAAAACTTAAATGAATAAATGTACTCTTAACATTTAAAACTTCAAGATGAACGGGCGTCGTATAAAATTTTGTGGCCAAAAAGAAGCATTACGCGCAAAGAACAGCTGGTGATACTCAAGCAAAGCTAGCTTACGGCTGACCGTAGAACATTTGTTGCTCATAAGATCTTGCGTTTACACGGACCTACTTTTTTAAGTCTGACACTATAATAGTACACATTGTCTGCCTCGTGAGATGTGAGGGTCCGTGAGCGTTTCCATGCGAGCTCTTACCCTTGGTACTAAATGAATAAAGTTTGCTACTGGATTATTGTCTTGACCTAGTGTAATGTGACAGGAAAATTTATTGACATAATTACGAAATATTTTTAAACCATAAAAATGTAAATATTTTGTGCAAGATAGTTATATAAAACACAAATGTAAAATATGAATTACATAAATAAACGTATATAAAAAGAAATACATACATCAGCGAAAACATTGATGACAATGACGTCCGAATACCATTGGTGTATCCCAGATCGTCTTCGACTCCTGAAAATTCGACATTTTTAAACTTTGTAAATATAAAGAACAATTTACAGCCACAAACAATACAACAGTAAATTCATTACTTCGAAATTTTACGCTTGAATGATTTTCGCTATTACTGAAACAGACGTCATTAGCCCGTGCATGGCCTTCCTCCAGTCATGAGACACTAGCGTAATGAATTCACCAGTGCAATGCCAAAGAAATACATAATTCACCATTAATTTCAGAACCACGTTAATACAGGAATACATAATTCACCATTAAAGAAATAGATAATAATTACAATGGTGAAGATTCCGAGATATATCGCAGTTCTATGCTATATATTAGCTAACCCTTACCAAAGGTATAAATAGCAATACTAAAATCCCAGATCGAACCCTCCCACGATATTAAGGCCCGTGATTAGAGCGATAGCGAGCCATTCGGAGTCACAGTAAAGTTTCAACTTAGGCTTCAAAATGGAGGACCCCCTTAAGCCTAGCGCGCCCCGGTCCAAATCCTCTTGGCTCAGGAGACAATTCTGGGGTAAGCCCTGGGGCGTGAAGGTGAAGCCTTGGCGTAACAGAAGGGCCTCGTGCCTCTGCAATGGCTTGATGGATGACATTTTGATTAGAAATGGATGATGAGCAACGAGCTTCTTGATGGATAGATAGATGGGCTGGCTGAGAGAGGGCGAAAACAACGGGTGCAGCAGCGCTTCCTGCCCGAAGGAATATTATTCTCCGGCTCTTTTAGATGATGATCAAGAGTAATGGACGTGGCAGTATTCCGAGTGATTGTCGGAAGCGCGTCTGAAAACATTTGGGATAATTGGTTGGAGGTGATTTTGTGAATACGAGTACCAGGTGACGTGAAAATTTGCGAGTGTCTCTAGTAGTTGCAGAAAGTAGAGTTTGTGCCATACTTCAAAAAGAGCTGAGTAATGAAAGTTGGATTAGAGAAATACATGACTTTATATTGAGAATTATTTCTTAATGAACACGGTTTAATTTTTATGTTATGTAAATATACTTTATTTTTGATATTTATAAACTAAAATGAGTAAGGAAATGATTTCAAGCATATATTGAATGAATTTAAATTTGTGTTTAGGCAGCTCATCAGTTCTGTATACACTTCGTTTCATTTTAATTGTAGTCTTTTTAGAGGGAGAAAATAGCGTCGCATGTACAGGGAGACACGAAAATGCTGGGGAATAAAGTTAAAAAATTTGGGCTGAAATTTGAAAAATAGAATTACTTAATTCATTCATAATTTTTTTATTGTTCATGTAATCACTGATTTTTTTTAGACTTTCGTGACGGGTTACGAGCTTCAACAGCTCCTGACTTTCTGCAAATATGAAGAAAAAGGCACAGACTACCTTTCCACCCGATACGATTCAGAGCTCGAGCTTCATCAGCTCGCTCTTGCATAAACCGTTGGCTTTTTGTGAAGGACTCGTCATACCTCAGTAAAATGAGCTGTTTGATATTTTCTAGGTTTATTTTGGAAGCTTGAAAGCAACCGTCAGAAGGTGTTAGACCACTTTTGACCGGGGACTCCTTTCAAACATCGGCTGTCCAATGGGGGCTTGAGTTGGACAAGAAAAAAGAGAGAAAGAAAGAATGAAAAAAAGAAAAACCTTTTATTTCCAAAAAGTTGATTCATGAAATGGATTACAGCACATTGTTTTTTTTTAAATCCATCATTTCAGTTTGGTTTCTCTGTCCAGCTTAGGTTGTGGTACACCACCTTAAAACATGAGTGAGCAGTGACGAGGGTAAAGTTAAACTTTCGGTCAAACAGCAGGACCTTCCCTCCATTTCCCTAAACTAAGAAAATCCTATGGATGACCTCATCCAGTGAGAGTAAATTTGCTGAAGTTAAACTTCTAATCAAAAAGTAGAACTTGAAGGAAGCCAGGGGCTTGATCAGGGATTGAAGGAGGCCGTGCATCGCTGCCGGGAGAGCCAGGAACATTATCCTTGGGCAATCCCTGTGCCCGATTGGGAGCGTGTGTTGGATTACTGACAAAGAAATGATCTACTTTGAAACATTGAATCACCAAGGCTCTTATAACCACTGGTTCCAGAATAGATTCTTCAAAGTTTTTGACTATAATTTCGATTCCCCCAGGAAAAAAGAAAAGCGCAGTTCTCCCTTTGCCGAAATTTCTACCCAGACCATGTGAGAGGCAAATTTTCAGTGCATCGGCTAAATCATGAATTGCAATCTTGCGTAGAGAAGCATTACATATTTTTCGTGCGTCTTTTCCATCGATGCACCTGCGAGGCGATAGATTTTTTTTAAATTCCAGTGGATACAGCTCCAAGTCTCTCTTTACAACTCTATGAACAACCGATCTTGACATTTTGTTCTGAAGCCATTTTACTCATTGGCTTTCGAGGACTTCTTACAGTCGTTGATGCAATCATCTTTTTACTTTCTGCGTCGCTGCACTTAATGGACGGCCACTTCTAGTTCGACCCTTAGCGCCCGCTTCCAGAACCCAATACTGCAAGGTAGGCTAATTTGTGCCTCGATTTGGAAATTTCTACCGTTTTGAGTTTTCACACGGTGACTGCTCTGCCAGGTGCAGCTCCTCGCTTGCACTTCTTTGAATCAGCACGCTTATACAACTGAAATAATATTAGACCGTTAATTCTTCTTGCTTCAAATGCTAGCTTATACTAACAATAACAGACTCTGATCATTTATAGTTTGAAAGTTTATAGTCAATGCATTCAAGTTATAATGACAAAATTTTCAATAATTTTTACGTCACTCTATTCTGAGTGTTTGCGAATTGCGTGCATTCAATTTTATGGGAAACATCTTATGGTCACACATAAAATAATTTCCACGATTTAGCTTCTCATCCTGTAGCAGGTGTTGTCTACTAGGTCTTGAATGCCGCCATATTCAACATCAATACATGTGTGTCAGGCACACAGGGGTTGTCGAGCCTTTTTGTGTTGGTTACCCATAATTTTAAGTATTTTCTTCATGTGTCCAGCTCTCTGAACGCCAACTTATCTATTTCCCCGCGCTGATGTTGCGTTTGTGCATTTACTTTAGTTAGCCCTTAAATATCATTTGTATTACATGTCGATATTCCAATGTTTCTTGTGTTATCTAGCTAAATACGACTAATATTTTAAATGCAATTTTGAGTGTTGTACCCTGTTATGCAGTAGGTCACGTCTGTACGCACTATTTTTGCAATAGAAAATAAATCACTGTCTTTGTTAAAATATATCAGTGTATGTGATAGGGACTTTAAAGAGATTCTGCATTAAACAAGTCAAACCCTGAGGTAAAAAGAGTTTCCTTTCTCCTTGTTGACACAGGCTTTGGTCTTATACGACATCTCGCCTAATAAGGGGTTTAAGGAGCCACCACGGAAGGACGAACTATTTCGCATAGTTTGTCGATAGGAAGATGCTATCGCAGTTCGGCACTAACAGAATTCACTTCTGTTTCCCTGGCGGTCTCATACGGCGCAGACAGTTGCTCGTCTTCCTAACGGTACCACCGTTTTTCCCCACTAACAGAAATTACTTCTGTTGCCCTAGCGGACCTATTACGGCGTAGGTGGTACCCACACACACACCTCACCCTAGCGGTACGACCGTAGTTCGGCACATAACAGAATTTTCTTCTGTTGCCCTAGCGGACTGAATACGGCGCAGGTGGTACCCACACTAACCTCACCCCCCACATACAACGGTACCGCCGTAGTTCGGCACTAACAGAATTTACTTCTGTTGCCCTAGCGGACTGATTACGGCGTAGGCGGTACCCACACGAATGTCGCGATACGTGAAAAGGGTTACTAATCACGCCCGCAGGGGGAGTCTCAACCCCCAAACATGTTATAGTACTATCCTTTATGCTTGCGTACACCTGCATACCAGACTTGGAGAATAAAAGAGTTAGCAAGATTAACACGAATTTATTGGGAAACACGTGGATAAACACACAAGGCATGGGGACGAAATGATTTGAAATGGCACAACGGCGTCAATGAAAAGTACGTAAGTTTCTACCGCCGCAAATATTTAAACACGACATGACACAAAGGTGATGCTTACCGAGCATTCAAGTTACAAATACTCCCTCGTTGACAACGATTCACGCATCCACAGTAACACAAATTATAATATTTGCGAGAATAACACATCACGATTTAACCTGGAATTGTGACACGGTGTCGAATCATACAACGGGAAGTCGATCCTCGACTAAGTAGACACAGGAAATTGATAGCCAAAAATTAGATGATTCCTCGCGATACTTTGAAAAGCACTTTTCTGTGTGCTGATCTACATCTGAATTTGAACTTCAATCACCACCTAAAAGAGCTCTCACAACTATAAAACACTCGCCCTCCTGATAATAAATGATTCACTGATGGGTATCCACTGCCGATGCTATTGCTCACTGCTGATGTTCCGCGTCGTTCACAGCCGATGTTATTGCTCACTGCTGATGTTCCGCGTGGCAGCTTAGGCTTGCTGCTGGCGTAGGCTGATCTCTTGCTACCTCGCTGCAGTGGTGCCCTCCCCCCGCTTCTTTCTACGGGTAGCTAATCCCTTGAAGCGGTTGTGAGCTGATTCATTGCAGTTTCATGCGTTGAACTTTGCGGTGTTGGTGAGCGATCTTAACTGTTTGCCATTTGCAATGTTGACGACTGCCGCTGAAGTTGATTGTGAGTTCGACCCCGATGCACAGATGTTGATTGCTCTTGGTTGAATCTCCGACGCGTTTATTCATGACGATTTGCAATGTTGACGACTGCCGCTGAAGTTGATTGTGAGTTCGACCCCGATGCACAGATGTTGATTGCTCTTGGTTGAATCTCCGACGCGTTTATTCATGACGATCCCCGATGCGAGGCTGGTTTACTTCGATTAGGCTTCCTTTGTAAGACGGTGCTCCAATGACTTCCGATGTCCAACGTTGTTTTATGTGCCTCGAATTATTAACTTTCAAGTTGCAGTTGGGTATAAGGCCAGCCGACGAGGCTGGCCTATTGTGTAGAACACCCTCAGACGTCTTGCGCAGTCTCTCACGTGTGTTCAAAAATTCCTCCCGAGGCTTCATCTCGCATCCTTATATGTGTTTCGCTTCCCTCTTTCGAGATCGTTCTCCTCGCTTCCATTCTACAGAGGCAGCATCTGCAACCTCATTGGCGGAATCCTTGCTTATTCTGACGTCTGGGACTCTCATTGGTGCGTGTTGAGACACACCTTCTTGCGTCATAGCTTTGGCGAGCGGCGATTGGCTCCGGTTGTGCGGGCCTGTGTTCAGACGTCACGTCCGCCTCCTTGCCCTACAAAGCCTCGGCTTGGGTGCGCTTGTCTCGTGCGTGTGTTCGTGTGTGCGTCGTTCTCTATGCCTGCGCTCGCCGCACTTGAGGCCGCGAAATCTGACACGCTTCCTCTACCCCAAACAATCGCCGCTTGTTTCTCCGACCGAACAGTGACGAAAACAGTGACGAATTGTCCTTACACACACGGATAAACTTTGGTCGACATTCTCACGCTCGAGAATACCAGTGATAACGGTTTTTTAGACATTTCCTAAAGCGAAGTATAATAACAGTGATAACGGTTTTTTAGACATTTCCTAAAGCGAAGTATTTTCCAAAAATTGCACGAGTGAAGAATTTCCCCACAATACCCGCATCGTCCCAGAAAAATTTGTGCCAACTTGCAAAGTTGGTGCAAATTTTTATCCGTTAATTTAAATTATAACCGTGACGTACCCTTTACGTTAAAAATTTAGAAAATATTCGCCCCCATTTTTCAATCCCTTCGCTTTTCCCGACATGAAAATATCCTTACATATCACCTCATCATTTACCTTCTTGTAACACGCCAATGTTGACACATTTATGAAAAATTCATTAATACCTGACACACTAAATAATTGAAACGCATCTCTTACACACATTATTGTAGTACGCAAATAGCAAAGAACACAGTAAAGGTACCGCACATATCCGACAACTTACACGCATCAAATAAAACACACACGACATATTATTCTCGAATTGCTCTCGGCAATTCATCGACATAGATAAACATATCAATTAGAGAACGAAAAATCGGCGAATTTGTTATAAGCAGAGACATCCTTTCAGCTTTCTCGGTTGCAATCCACCTAAAAACACAATCTCAATGGAGGTAATTTTCCGACCTCAAGTTTTCTTCCTCATAATTATCATTTCATCCTGCGATTCAGAGTAGACGTATTTCTTGCAACAAAAACTTGCTGTTGCTCCTCCTGTGCACCTAGGTACAGCTTGTGGTTGTTGTTCCTGTGACGTGCTGCTCCTCGGCTTGCTACTGATCCTCGGCTTGCTACTGATTCTGGCTTGCTACTGATCCTGGCTTGCTACTGATCCTGGCTTGCTACTGATCCTGGGGAGGGCCCCCTGCTGAGAGTCGAAATTACTGAAGCTTTTCCATTAAAAAATTCATCCTTGGCGACACGTGAACTCGTGGAAAATTCCGTAGATCCTCGCTGCGTCAAATCGCGGACAAATCCTGTAGATTACGGCGTCAATACGCGTTGGACTCCCACGTTGGAGCTCATAAGCTCTTTCATTATAATTGTAGAAAATGAAGCACATTTATTTGCGAAGACCTTCAGGTTTTGTTCTCAGTCAGCTCGGCGCCTAGCATGACATCAACCCCTTAGGTTCGCGTTATAGTGCCAAGATCAACTTCCGTAAATACGCGTTTAATTGTCTAACATGGTTACTTGGTAATCGAGAGACAGCGCATTACATGGTCGCTCAACGTAAGAATGGTTCCTCGGTTTCCTTCAAATCTGCCTTGAGTGAGGCGGACGTGAGCTACGCGAAGAATTCCTACATACACACATAAAATAGTTACTTTCCGGTATCCTCAACCAACTCTAGACAAAGCCGAAATTCGTTCGACGGTGTTACTAATCGGTCAAATCACCTCACATGACTATATGAACATTATTACACATGATGTACGAACTCGCAGGAGATTTACCTCGTAGGCCGAAATCCTGAATACGCACCAATAAAAAAAACACATATGCATTGGGTATTGTCAAGGCGTCTAACTTTACATTATACTCTGCCGCGAAGGCTTTTCTAACGATCAGACATTATGACAACACCGACACACCAGAAAAAATTACACATACATTGGGTACTATCAGGTCATCGGACTTTACGTTATACTCGGCCGCGAAGGCTTTTCTAGCGATCCGACATTCTAACAATACCGACATACCTAAAAAAAATTTACACATACATTGGGTACTATCAGATCATCGGACTTTACGTTATACTCGGCCGCGAAGGCTTTTCTAGCGATCCGACATTCTAGCAATACCGACATACAAAGAAATGCAGAAATAAAATAGACATAACACAAATTTATCCGATTCTCAGCCCCAGATTCAGAGCAGCACATTTAAATGATTCCACGTTGCTCGACGACATCGTTCGTACATACGATTTGTATATATTCTTTCTGTTTCAAAGTTTCACTAACGTCGTTAAACAACGCATTAAGGGAATTATCACCCTAATAATTATCATGCCTACATGACAATGAACAAAAATGAAATTAATGACGTATACCAATGATGTTTGAGAATGACCCGCGTCAGCGTCAACAACATTATGGGGGAAAGAGTGATCAAGAAATTCCCACACAACGGTGCTTACACCTTCACCAGTTTGACTCAAATAACTCGTCATTTTTGATACGACACATTTATAAATTAATGTTACTGATCATACTCTCTCAGACATTTCCTACTTTCAAATCCTACATTATAACCTCACGTAATACCACACCTAACTTCACGCACAAGAGAATTTTATAGCCTTGGCTCAGAACGGCCATAAATTACATAGCTTCGCTGCACCGCAAACTGTCACGCTGATTCTTATTGTCAAGATAAATTCCATGTATTCACTGCAATGCTTTTCATTTCAATTCTCACGCTGTATTAAATCCATCTAAAAGAAAATAAAGTCTCCATATGGAATATTGTACATTTCCGACAATGTGAAACGCTCATATTTCCGTGAAGCTAACTCGTTAACTTTGCCTAAGCAAGAACACACTCTCAGTGTTACACAATAATTCAGTTTGAATTACCGACGAGAATGGACAGCATCATTTAAGAGTTTATAAAAATATTAAATGCATTACGCTTGCCACTTCAAAAACGAAATTTATACATCGAGTATTGTAGCTGACTTCATGAAATTCTCACTTTGATACAGCAAAAATCCTCCTTGATACAGCAAATCTCCTCTTTAATTTTCATTAACTCCTTAGGAACAAACTCCAATTGGGTGGTATATTCCAGTGTTAACAAAATTATTAAAAGTTTCAATTCATCATGGTGAGCATCAACTTGAAAGTTCCTATTCTGGGCAATCAACGATTTAAACAAAAATGCGAGCTCAAAATTCAATACGCCTTCAAACTGATACAGAAAAATTATTTTATCGGCGACCTGTAACCGTTTAGACTACAAAAAAAAATTGCATTTAATCCACGTGTTTACCTTTTAAAATCTACAGACACTTAATATAATAAAAATTCCTTCCTACCTGAAGGCAGCTAGGATTGAATAATCTTAAATTACTACGCTCTACTGTCGAATTCACATCAAAAGGAAATTCTCAAACATCATGAATTTATAAAAGTTAAGGAAGCAAAATTTTATGCTCAGTGAATTTGATATAAAGGTATAGATTAACTCATGTCAGGGTCGAACTGGATTGTATACTTGGCACATGGGAAAATTTACCCAAAATATTTAATGATTTTAGTGTCTTATTATTGAAGCAATTACTTAAATTCTCACTCCGATGCACTGGAGCTTAGCATCATGATCTTGTGAATAAAAGGAGAATCAATTTACTTTACTTAGCACACGAGCAGAGGCGTCATTTACTTCTAAATGTCTAAAATTAGACCACGAACTGAATGTGCAGCATCGTTGAACTTACAACTTACTCTCAGAACCACATTTAAATCTTTGTTTTTAAGTGCCGTCATTCGATTCCCTCAACAATTTGCAACACAAATTTACCGCCCCTCTGGTAGCAGGGAAATTGCTTCAAAAAAAAATTCCCATTACTGCTTCTCAGCAGATATCAATTTAAATAATGGAAGCACTCAAATATCAACGAAGGAAAATATGAATTATGCTGCTAAAGCTGATTGGAGAAGCTTGACGCACACGAGGCCACAAAATTCTGTGAGTTATTTTAAGCGAGGCGTCACAAAAATGAAATTTCAACCGAGTTATTACTCAATGCCTCAACCTTGGTAAACTTTAACTTGCTTCAAAGATTCACTCGAGACAAGGCAGTGTTTGCTAAAATTACGGCGTTAGTTTCCAGAGCCGTCGAGCTAAGCATAAAACCAATGAACATTAAAAGGTGATAAATCCTAGAACCGTTCAATTAAAAAAAAACAGCACACTGAAATTTTTGTGAACTATATATTCCAGATAAAGCTCAACACGAGTACCAGCTCAGCAAAAGGCATCGGATTTCCTGCGCTCAATGCATGCTAACCAAATTCTCATCACAATGGCATTCAACTGTTATTTTCCAACTGCCGCATAAAAGAACAAGAGAGAATCAATTGCGATTGTAGCACCTCAGAACATGACAATTTATGTGCGCTTACCATGTTTGTAATTTGAATATGTTCCAGCTCAATTTTTTTTTTAACCAAATTTTAGGGAGAAAAATTCATCAAGATTTTTATGACTCTGAAAGCCGGCCCGAAAAGCCGCACCGGCGATACTGGCGCATCTAGGCTAGAAATTTACTTCATAAATGGAACCACACTCAAAAGGACCAGGGAAAATAGCACGTAAAGACACATACATTTAACATGGAGCACTTGATAAACCGAATTTTATATTCAAGAGAGTGTTGCACACACAAAATTTATGGACAATGAAATGACTCTTTAAGCGAATTTCCATGCTGCTTACATAGATATCAGGCTCACACTGTGCCAGCCACAATTTTATCCCGTTGCATGATCGAAAAATAAAAAAAATTTTAGAGGTAGTTCTATCTCAGCAAAATGCTGCATATTTTATTTATTCACGCACACCGGTCACTTCTACTCATAACACATTGAACTGTGATTTTTTTTTCTGAAGAATGAAAATTTTAGTTATTATGACTCACTTCAGCATTTGACAAGACTGTGATGGTTTTGCAAGTCCGAGAAATAAAATCATTCAATAAAGAGACATTTAACTGATACACTCACTGTCATGACAAATTTGAGCCAAGAATTCAACATTGATACTTGAATCTTTCATCATGTTAAGAAAGTTTCAATGGCCCAGCACTACTCCAATTCACATGCTTCAGTAAGCGCACTTCTGGTGCCTAATTTGGAGCCAAGCGATCTGCGGTACTGTAGCTGAGCCCTACATTCCGATGCATTTACGACTCCAGATCAATAGTAGGCAATTACACTGCGGAACGGCAGTTCCTCAAGGAAAGACTCACAGCCACAACTCTCGGCTGTGCTCCACTGCTTGTTATTTAAAGGAATGAAACTACAAAGAGCAAGCGAAACACTATGCCGGACAAATCCTTGCAAAACGCCTGGACTGTTATTTGAATTCTTTCTTGAGGGAACGTTACAAAATTTATATAAAAAAAATTCTTTAAGCAACTGAAAATGATTAACTAAAATTCTCCAAGCCAATATACAGACAGTACGTTTGCATAGGACAGTTGATATTTTACCTGTCGCGATACGTGAAAAGGGTTACTAATCACGCCCGCAGGGGGAGTCTCAACCCCCAAACATGTTATAGTACTATCCTTTATGCTTGCGTACACCTGCATACCAGACTTGGAGAATAAAAGAGTTAGCAAGATTAACACGAATTTATTGGGAAACACGTGGATAAACACACAAGGCATGGGGACGAAATGATTTGAAATGGCACAACGGCGTCAATGAAAAGTACGTAAGTTTCTACCGCCGCAAATATTTAAACACGACATGACACAAAGGTGATGCTTACCGAGCATTCAAGTTACAAATACTCCCTCGTTGACAACGATTCACGCATCCACAGTAACACAAATTATAATATTTGCGAGAATAACACATCACGATTTAACCTGGAATTGTGACACGGTGTCGAATCATACAACGGGAAGTCGATCCTCGACTAAGTAGACACAGGAAATTGATAGCCAAAAATTAGATGATTCCTCGCGATACTTTGAAAAGCACTTTTCTGTGTGCTGATCTACATCTGAATTTGAACTTCAATCACCACCTAAAAGAGCTCTCACAACTATAAAACACTCGCCCTCCTGATAATAAATGATTCACTGATGGGTATCCACTGCCGATGCTATTGCTCACTGCTGATGTTCCGCGTCGTTCACAGCCGATGTTATTGCTCACTGCTGATGTTCCGCGTGGCAGCTTAGGCTTGCTGCTGGCGTAGGCTGATCTCTTGCTACCTCGCTGCAGTGGTGCCCTCCCCCCGCTTCTTTCTACGGGTAGCTAATCCCTTGAAGCGGTTGTGAGCTGATTCATTGCAGTTTCATGCGTTGAACTTTGCGGTGTTGGTGAGCGATCTTAACTGTTTGCCATTTGCAATGTTGACGACTGCCGCTGAAGTTGATTGTGAGTTCGACCCCGATGCACAGATGTTGATTGCTCTTGGTTGAATCTCCGACGCGTTTATTCATGACGATTTGCAATGTTGACGACTGCCGCTGAAGTTGATTGTGAGTTCGACCCCGATGCACAGATGTTGATTGCTCTTGGTTGAATCTCCGACGCGTTTATTCATGACGATCCCCGATGCGAGGCTGGTTTACTTCGATTAGGCTTCCTTTGTAAGACGGTGCTCCAATGACTTCCGATGTCCAACGTTGTTTTATGTGCCTCGAATTATTAACTTTCAAGTTGCAGTTGGGTATAAGGCCAGCCGACGAGGCTGGCCTATTGTGTAGAACACCCTCAGACGTCTTGCGCAGTCTCTCACGTGTGTTCAAAAATTCCTCCCGAGGCTTCATCTCGCATCCTTATATGTGTTTCGCTTCCCTCTTTCGAGATCGTTCTCCTCGCTTCCATTCTACAGAGGCAGCATCTGCAACCTCATTGGCGGAATCCTTGCTTATTCTGACGTCTGGGACTCTCATTGGTGCGTGTTGAGACACACCTTCTTGCGTCATAGCTTTGGCGAGCGGCGATTGGCTCCGGTTGTGCGGGCCTGTGTTCAGACGTCACGTCCGCCTCCTTGCCCTACAAAGCCTCGGCTTGGGTGCGCTTGTCTCGTGCGTGTGTTCGTGTGTGCGTCGTTCTCTATGCCTGCGCTCGCCGCACTTGAGGCCGCGAAATCTGACACGCTTCCTCTACCCCAAACAATCGCCGCTTGTTTCTCCGACCGAACAGTGACGAAAACAGTGACGAATTGTCCTTACACACACGGATAAACTTTGGTCGACATTCTCACGCTCGAGAATACCAGTGATAACGGTTTTTTAGACATTTCCTAAAGCGAAGTGTTGGGAAAGATTTAATTTTGGGAATTTAACTAATTTATGTCCTTTTTTGTAATTGTGTGTTATAAATTTTGGTGCTCACTCAATGCTTACCTAAAAATTTGTTCGGTAAAATGTCTTTGCAAATCCCAGCGGCACAGAAGGGGTCTCTTCACCAAATGTTTGGTTAAAATAAATGTTAGGGGTAGGCGACCATTAGATGTGTGTTGTTTCAGAAAGGGTGTGTTGTTTCAGGCAGGGAGTGTGTAACTCTATCGAGAGGGGAGAAATAACAATCTCAACGGTTGAGCACTAAGACGTTCGAAAGTGCTGACGCCTTGGTCCAGGCGATAGCAGTGTATATTATGTTCTCAAGATTTTTGGCTATACAAGCAGTCTGCTGGCCCTCGGCGGGTACCGCATGCTGTGAGGGTTAATTGCACAAGCCTCGAAACTACAAACACAGTGGTCGACAGATTTAAGGGTCCAAACACTTGAGCATGAGAACCCTTAGAGCGATACAGTTTCCACGAGATGTGTTGTCAAAAAAAAATACAGGGGAAAGATGTAGAAGGGCCAACGGCGCTCAGCGAGAATCCCGGGAAACCTCATAAGGGCGGAGTCAGAAGTTCACGCCAAAAGGCTCTAAGCCAATACAAACGACCCGGAATACCCTTTCAAAAGTCGATTGGTCGGCACGGAAAAGGAGAGAACCGCGCTCTTGAGCACAGCGTCATTACTGAGGGAGTGAATTCAGTCTGCGTCGACGGGCGTCGTGAGAAGTGCGTTTCTTTTATCAAGTGCAATACTGGAAATATAATTTTAAAAAATGAGCAATACGTAGTTAATTTGGTAAAATCGTTTTTTGGGGAATTTGCTAATCCAAAATTTTCTCTTTCCATTTTGCAGAGAAGAAATCTCACACAAGACCACTGTGGATGAGATGTAGAAAGTTATAAGAAAGTTTAAACGTCGATGGGCCGGGTAAGACTCATGTTACTCATTCGCGATAGATGCTGTTAAAAGGATGTATACATATGATGATAAATCTCCGCCGTTCAATTAAATATGGCAAGAAAATATTGTGAATATGAGTGAGGTAGATGTAATACAAAATTTAATGCCCCTTTATTGAATGAAAGATGAATATATTTGAGGAAACGTGATTGACGCTATAACGAGTAACAAGTTATAATTCAAATTTCAGGTGGGAAGGTAAAACTGGATTAACTGGATTAACTGGATTAAACGTACTACGAGGCAAGAAGATTCTCGGGAGTGCCGGGATCAGCATTTCGCAATAGACTTTCTGTGCACTGTGCACAAGACAGAAATTTGAACTGAAGCTGTTTGTAAAAGAACAATTCTGTGGTTTGAAGTGAGACCACCTTCTGTGCTGCGGGAACGCAAATGTTGGCAGGCCTCATTTGTGGCATTTTATGTAGGAGCAATATATGGGGAAGCTGGCCAGCGGTAGCATTTATTCTCATTCTGTTATGTAAGCTGTTAACACATGAAATTTCTAGAATTCCATTACTCAATCTACACCAGTTCTAATGCCGTACATTGCGTGTGCTTATCGGTGTTCTGTATGATGTATTGCCGTAAATTATAAATTAAGTGAATTTTCACGTGTATAAAATCCCCCCCCAAATTTAGTAGCAAGCAGCCCCTCATCATAATTGATGCACTCTGGAAAACGCGCATTGAGTAAGTCGAGTTCAACGTACATCGGTGAGTACTGCCCAATTTAGTATACACATTTTGTAGTAGTATTGATTTGTTTGGGCTTGCCCATAAATTTTCCTTGTGTTTCCTGTACATTTCATTGAGGTATGCCAACCCCTCAAGCGAGCATTCGGTCTTCTCATTAGTGCAAAGTAATGAGAGACGAGGCAGACAGCTTTCTCGTGACAGAAGTATAATAACAGTGATAACGGTTTTTTAGACATTTCCTAAAGCGAAGTATTTTCCAAAAATTGCACGAGTGAAGAATTTCCCCACAGAACCTCAGGAAGGCCACTTGCGAAGAAAAGCTAGCGCCCCGGAAAAGGTAGTTGTACAGAAGACAGCCCCTTTTCCACGAACCCTCACGTCGACCGCACGACGGTATCGACAATGTGTTGATTGAGGAACACTTTAATCTAATGGCTTGATTAGTCAAGTATTATTTACGCAAAACCATACAGGTTGATCTGCAATTTTTTAAGCCCGCGCTACTTGACGCCGAAATTAACCACTTATTTTTTGAAGCCTTCGTGCCTCCAGTGTAGCTTAGAATGAGCTTCGAGCTTCGTAAATGTTCAATGTATGTACTGGCACGACATAAATTACTGACTCGTTTCGCGTTTACATTTGTTTCATAACTGTTTCTGGTCTGATCAATCCCAATAATGATATTGCAAGCCATCGCACAGTACCAACTTTTTATCCCTAATTATGAATAAAAACTTTTACTTTTGTTGAATAACTGCTGCTCAACTATTATACTATTCTCCGATTTGAATTCGGTTTTGTTTAGTGTATAATTTTGTAAAATGCAATGATTCGTTTCATTTAATAGATCAATAGTACGATGCGAATTTCTTACGCAGATTACTGATATAATTTATAGAAAACTAATTTTTACAACCGATCGTTTTACTCTTCATACTAATTTTTCTCGGCAAGTATAAAATCTGAAGAAACCCAGCAGGCAATATGTTATTCACTGAAATATATTTAGAGGAGAACACACCCCTATAATGAATTTTTACCCCTTGGAAGAGGAAGCGAGTAGATTATTATGAATATGAATTTTTACCCCATGGAAGAGTTTATCAGTGTCGAGGTTGTAGCTGCTATCGAGGAAGAATTAACGAGTAGATTATTATGAATTTTTACCCCGTGGAAGAATGGGTAATGGAGTTTATCGGTGTTGAGATTGAAGCGCCATCAGAAAGATTTAGAGAGTAGATTGTTATGAATTTTTATCCCATGGAAGAATGGATGATGGAGTTTGTCATGTCGAGATTGAAGCGCCATCAAAGAAGATTTGGTGAGTAGATTATAATGAATTTTTACCCCAAGGAAGAATGAATGATGGAGTTTATCATGTCGAGGTTGAAGCTGCCATCAAAGAAAATTTAGTGAGTAGATTATTATGAATTTTTTACCCCAAAGAAGAATGGCTGATGGAGTTCACCATGTCGAGATTGAAGCTGCCATCGAAGAAGGCTTAGCGAGTAAATTAACATGAATTTTTACCCCAAAGAAGAATGGCTGATGGAGTTCACCATGTCGAGATTGAAGCTGCCATCGAAGAAGATTTAGCGAGCCCCGTAACTCAAGCTTGTGTCCGCACCAGAGTTGTTTGTGGTTCTCCGTTATTGTTCTTCTTTCATCTCTCCCGCTGATATTCCCCAATAATGGGGAGCTTCCTTCCCCACTCCATTACTTCGACTACATTACTTTAGCAGGGGAGAGGTTGGGGGCAGCGGAAAAGCTACTTAGCGGAGAACAGACTCAAAATTTGGTTCTGGGGCATTAACATTTAGAATAGGGAAGATTGTATAGATCGAGCAGAAGGAGTGTAAATATCACTAAGCTCTGATACGTGGAAGAGAAACTTAAAAACTCACGATTTCACAAAACACAGATTTAAGAACGATTCTTACCGGAAATAAACATAAGTTGAGAAAAGTATTCAAGTGGAGATGATTTGGATGAGCGATGAGTGATGCGCATTTAGAGCACGAAATTGAAGCCGCCTTTCAATTTGGAGTCAAATTACGGAACATTAGGCGAAGGCGTAGCTTATCTTTCCTTTTTTACTCGACGATTCGCAGAGACGCGGTCTTTTCCCCTCGGAGACTTCAGTCGAATGCGTTCATCGCTCGCAGTACCTTTTGTCAGCAAAATTGCATGTGTACCTGAACGTTGAGAATTGATCCATTTTAGAAAATAAATTGGATTAAATTTAACAATGACTTAAAGTCAAGATTTTCATTTGAGTAAAAGCGTCGTCTTCGTGCAATAACCAAGGGCTTCTTGATATGCTTGTTGAAGCGATGATATGCACAGCTGATTTCCAGGTGTTTGTAGCGGAGGCCATTATATATCTCTTTATTCAGTTCTGACTTTCGTCAAAACTACAACCGAGAAGTTCTTGATGCGAACTATTATTAAAAAATATAATATTGGCAAATAATTGTATAATAGTAGAGTGGCATGTCATCAATACATATTTGCGCACAATCGATTCCTCTTTCGTTATTCCCCTCTGCTTCATGTACCATCAACGTGGGGTCAATAATTGAAGTGCGCTAGTAGTTCATTTCTGCGAGCTTTTGCTGCGTTTTGTGACTATTGAATTTTTTTGGATCTTTTCCAGATAAGCCACTAATACACCACAAAAGTTCATTCACTTGTAACTTTCAAAATAATGCACCTATTGACTTCAAATTACTCTCATACGGAAGATTAAAACATTCTTTCGTTTGAGAGCAATTTGAAGTTGATAGGTGCATTATTTTGAAAGTTACAAGTGGGTCAATGGTGAATAATAGATGAAGTAACGTGGGTGTATCAAGCAACTTACAATTCTAACTTGCAGTCTTACGAAACAGTTCGACTGAGATTGTAATAACAACCAACATTTACGATCCTGGATGGTGAAGTTCTGATACTTCGGTTGATTTAGTTTTTTTACGTCATGCCATTTTTTTATTTAAACACCAATTTTAATGCTTGAAGAGCAATTTTGTGAACTTGTCGTTTTTTTTTATTCAATGCATGTGTCTTTTTATGTTTTTGAAGATTATGACTGATGATGAGCGGAGGCTCGAAACGTTTCATTAAAGTGATTTTAAAGTTCTTCTTTGCTATTACCTTCATAGCTAAGCTGCTTATCAGAAAACAACTAACACATTGCACTTGGGAAGGGCAACCGACAGATTGTTCCAACAGCAAGTCGTTAATCCTAATCGTTAGTCCTAAATCGTAAGTCCTAATGTCGTGAGTCGTAAGTCCTAAGCCCTAAGTCCTAAGTCCTAATGTCGTAAGTCCTAAATTGTAAGTCCTAATGTCGTAAGTCGTATGTCCTAAGTCCTAAGTCCTAATGTCGTAAGTCCTAAATCGTAAGTCCTAATGTAAGTCGTATGTCCTAACGCCAACAGCGAGTCATAAATCCTGGCAGGTCGGCAAACGCCTCAGTACCCTGTAATCAAGCGAGAAATCGAAAAACTGATGTAGGGAGTTGACGGTACTGAATGAGCGTCAATAAAAGAAGTAAAAAATCTTATGCGTTATGAATGATAGCATTGTGTGCGGCAATGTCTGAATAGTGCTTAATTTCTTTCTTTTTTTGTAGGTGAATTATTGGCGTCAAACCACCTGTTGATTGAAGTAATGGTGTTGGAAATTGACGAAACTGAATGAGCGTCAATAAAAGAAGTAAAAAATCTTATGCGTTTTGAATGATAGCATTGTGTGCGGCAATGTCTGAATAGTGCTGAATTTCTTTCTTTTTTTTGCGGGTGAATTATTGGTGGCAAAACACCGGTTGACCTGCGTAACATTCAATCATTATTGATTGTGAAAATATTGCATGCATGTGTTCATGCATTTTGGTTGGCCATAATGAAAATTTTCGCCATTGATGTGTTTAAAGCGGTGGATAATTTACCGGCCTACTTATTGAGCGATCAACCATGCTGCTGATTAATTAAATGCGATAAAATTGTATCAGCTGGGCCTTGTGCGGAGAGATTGTGTATCAGGGCAGAATTTGGGTGCGTACATTTTGGAATTTCTATGAGCGTAATCTGTTCCAAATCTTTGTTCAAGAAAGTAATTGGCACAACCTCTGAAGAAAATTCTTGAGGGAAAACATGGTGTTTGTTTGAAATTCTTGGTGCCGAAACTTGATGAGTACTATCTAATTACCTTTCTTTATAGATCGTCGTAGTACACACATGTGTGAGAGTCTATACCTGTGTTTTGCAATCTATATCATTTATTTTTTATTTTTTTGTGGAGGTACACAATTTCCCTTTACATGGGTCCCGTTAGCGCTTATTAACGAAAGAGTCGTCGTCATAAATCTAGTCAACTGTTATTTGTTGTGAATTTTTAATATAATAGTGAATTAACTTGACTGTTTCTCTATGAAAAAGTGAAGCATTGAGTACAGTCCCACGACACCAGTATTGGGGTCTTGTCTTACTGAGCTACAGATATAAGTGCTGGCCGATTATCACTTAAGTGTGATCATATGTTTTTATTTTTTGTCCAATTTTTCAAGAGGAAGAGCTCATTAATAGTATTTATGCATACACACACTGGATAAAATCAGGAAATAATTTATTTCGTAATCACAAATGAAATAAAACATTAAATATCTCATATTGAGCAAAAATATACGACAAATGATTATCCATATGCACAATTCATTTCACGTTCTCCGTCTTAAAAATAACAGAATCTATAAGCAATTAATTTAGCATAAAAGTTAGACACTAGAACTCTAGTGCAGTGAGTGAATCCTGACTACTTGAAACGTATGCGACAAAATTGAATTTTTATTCTGATAATAAAACAGAAACAAGCAGAGTAAAATGTGTATTAACAAAGTAAGATGAAACCTAGCACATTTATTTTGCGTACTTGTTTACTAATTAGTTAATTTTAGTTCAGATTAGGTACAAAAGGGATATTCTATCGATCGTTCTGGAAAATTCAATACTTCGACAAAGCACTCGATTTAAAGCCACCTGAATAATAATGCTCTACTTGAATCACTACTTTTATCTGTTGAAGAATAGTCAGCCCACCTTTTCATACACCTGATATTAGCAAGTTTGTAAAGAGGACCTAAACCAACAGCATAAGAAGACGTTGAAGGAAGCAATACCAATAATGATACTGCGGCTTTTCTCACAATACTGCAGCTTCTCAGAAAAACTTTTGAATACTTGAATGAATATCACTCTTTTTGAGAAAAGTTGTTCAAAAAATAATATATCATTCTTCATCTTGAATAAGTTCTGTACAACATTCAGGAATTATTTAGTTGTGGCTTTCACAAAAATTAGAACTTTATGATGAAAAACGAGACGGTCTTTGCTTGCAGCGAACCAGAAAATTAGCTGAGCATGGCTTGCTCTGCTCTAGCGCTGGCGTCAAACTCATGATGAAAAAAGGAATCTTTAAATTCGTTCATTTAAAATATTGCATGCAAAGATCTTTTGAGGATTTACTGTGGAAGAAGAACATGGTGAATTTTTTTCAGGATTGTAATTGAATGAACCAATAGGCGTATAAAATTATATGATAATAACTTCTATCAAGATCTTAAAATTTCAGTAGAAAAAACTGCTTGATTGCCAACTGTAGCGCTGAAATTCAGGGACTTCTTTTGGTTGGCGAAGATTGAATGCAAATGCAGTTAATGTCAATTGAACATCATGAACAATGTACAAGAAAACTTGAACTTTAAAGCTGCCAATATGCACAGAGGAATATTTTTTACTATCTCTTCATTTGAAATTAAGATATCTGTCTTATATGCGTAACTGACTTTAATTTTAAAATAAAAAAAACGATGAATAAACTCGTGAAACACAATTATTCTTGTGTTCCACTCTCAACAACAACAATAATTGTGGGCAAAATCTCTAAAATACATGTAAGAAAATTTCAAATCTCCTAAATGGTTATAAATTTTAAAATGAAATTTGGTTAATCCACTAGTTCCGACATGTGACTGATACTGTCAGTGATGGAAATTTATTCCTTCTATGCGAAGGCAAGAACGACTCTCCGTAATGCTGAGCCGGAGTTTATGAGGCGATATTTTACGGTGGGAGTTCAGACACCGCTAAATAATGAGTAATAATGTGAGGACGTCAGGTTACTGATTGAACGATCTTGTTGTTCTAGTTAGAGGTACAGGTCATTGTTTTAGATCGCCAGTAGGAGTCCAGGCAGAGTTAAATAATGAGTAAGCTCAATGTGTGATGACGTCAGGTTACTGATTGATCGATCTTGTTGTGCTAGTTAGAGGTACAGGTTATTGGTCTAGCTCGCCAAATTTTTCAACACATTCTATTAGAAGAATGAAGTAAGTCTTGAAGCTCAATTCAATTATTTCTGAAACGCCGTGTCTGAGATGCCTTTTTTCGTAATCTTTAGTCAAGAGAACCTCTCATTAATAACTCTTTTCTTTGTTTAGCAAGAAAGCTTTCACGAATGCAGTTCATTCAGCATCAAAGGGGGAAGAGGGGTCTTGTGCTATAAGATTCTCTTGAAAACGCCGCAAATGTCTTAAATCCATTACAAAATTGAGCTACTAGCATTTTTTCTTACCCTGATTTGTTGTCATTTATTATGTACAAACTTTTTGTGATTTTTATCACAATAAAAGAGTCAGAAGATGAAGTAAGAGCGGATTTTTGCCTTGCATTTAAATGCGAGTGAAAAAGCGTTACTCTTAGCTGATACATAGTCATCTTTTGAAGAAGTAAGCATTTTTCAACATGCTTGACGGGAAAAAACTACGAATAACTTTTCGCAGGAATGCGCAGATATAAGTACTGTACCGTAATGTCTTGAAGAACATTTTCATTTAGGTTATACGAGGCCAGAGCATTTTTTCGACACACAGTACTGAAATCTTAATGACAATTTACCTTGAAAGTCTCAGCTGTTGTGAATGAAGTACTGGAGGGGAGGAGTGTCGGGGATATTGGGACATATGGGAAATTTTTCGATATTGGGAGGCTATAAGGAAGCGTTGGGGAGTTTGGGAGGTTGGGGGAAATATTGGGATATTGGGAAGCTATGGGGAAGTGTTGGGGAGTTGGGGAGGTTGGGGGGAAATATTGGGATATTAGGAGGATAGGGGGGAGTGTTGGAGATATTGGAAGGGGAAAAGGAAGTAATGAGATATTTGGGAGTAAAAAGGAAGTTTTAATGGGGCATTGAGAGGGTAGGAGAAGTTTCGATGGCATTGGGAGGTTGCAAGGAAAGCTAAGGATATCTGGACGGTTGATGGAAATGTTATGATACATTGGGAGATGAAGAGAAGTGTTTGTGAATATAGGAGGATAGAGGGAAGTGTGTAGGGATGTTAAAAGACAAAGGAATCGAGGTGATTACGGATATTTAAAATGTAGGACTGGAAATTATGGCAGACATAGGCAGGATACGCAACTTTGAAGGGGGAAGACTGCAAATCTGATATTATTATGAGTTCAGCCCACACATTCTTGTTCCACTCTCCTGGTTTCGAATAACGTCACTAAAATCGCTCAATCCCCACGCATTTCGTCCGTCAGCATCATGATGGTGCGGCTTAGATGTTATTTTCTGTAGTAAAATACTTCGTCACCGATCCCATTTGAAAATAAAAAGACGATCCTACTGATAATTCGCCCAATACTCGACCCCAGAACGCCAACCATCGACAGGCCCATCATTATCGCTAGAAAAAGTACGCTCGATCAAGAGGCAGCAACATGCAAAAGTCATCAAACACTTCGTATCGTTGCTGCTCGACTTCAATAAGCGATGCCCCTTGAAATTAGTCCGCTCTTGAGAAAAATGGACGGGTTTGAAGCTGCGGTCAACAGGTGTTGGATGTTGCTATGGCAACGCAGCAGACTTCAAATAAAGCTGCAGGCGGCAGTGAGATCAGGACTCTCTGCCTGACCTCAGGATTCTCTTTTTTGATAGCTACACGCTTTGATTTTGACGGGAATGAACCTTTTTTACCCAAGAGTTACCTTGATATATACTTAGATAGAATGTTCCTATTGATAGCTACGCGCGCTTTGATTTTGAAGGGAATGAGCCTTTTTTAATCAAAATTTACATTGATTTCTGCTTCGATGGGATGTGCTCCTATTTTGGTTCCAAAAGAGACAGAGAATCTATAAAATATGTTATGTTCTAGCAATGTAAATTGTTATACTTGTTTTTGAAAAAATGATATGTATACAGAATTAAAGAGATGGTATTAAAATATGTTTAATGTTACTACGCTCAATGTATTCTATGAAATCATATTGCACGTTTATTTTTGTATTTCATTTTACTGAATGAAAATGCTCAATACTAGACAAATTCATTTATATGTTTTGTAGCTGTTGCCCGAAAATATACAGCTAAAGCGGCTCACTTCAATACAACTGTTTCGAGTTAATATTCACTTTGCTTCAGAATTAATAATGTGCTCCATAATCTTAAATTCGTGTTAAGCGAACTTGAGCCGTTACCGAGTCGAGCTAAACATCAATGAAAGCTCCATTCAAAGTCACCCATTTTTAATTTTGAATTATTAATTTCAGAAGTTGTTCATCATTTGAATTAGCTTTCACTCCATTTTCATACGGGTCATATTTTTCCACAGAGGATGCAGACGCAGCGCTGTCTCTATGGGAGAGACGTGCGCCGCGGGGCAAAACTCGCGTGCGCTCTTCACACTTTTGTCCTCGAGAGCGATCGAGCTTTGAGGAAACCAAAGACACGGATACAAGAAGAAAAAGCCTCGGGTCTGATTTGATGAAATTTAGTGTTGAATTTCTGAAGAGCGTCTGATGGAAATTGTGGTGGCGTTTTTTTCTGGCGTGTGTTGGGAATAACGTTAGGGATTTCTGACATCGGCTCGTTTCTGGGTCTGGCATCTCGTGACAAAGGGAAGTTTTTCGAGCTGAGGTCGGGAGAAAATCAGGCTCCAGCTCTGGAAGAACTGAAAGGGGGAAACTATTTAATTTAACAGTGAATCAGAGTGTTGGGGTTTCTCTGTAAAATGAGGTCGAAGGGTTTATTGATGAAAGTGTAAAATATTTCAATGTAATCCTAAGATAAAATTTTTACGTGATATTGTAAAATAAATTATTTTCCTAGATAGTAAATTTTCTAAAATTCAAATTCAATCCTAGATTCTGAACAAAAAATAAAACTGCACACAAATATTCTCTAAAGTCAGTTTTCCTTTAGACGACATACCTCTCTGTTTTTGCACCGTTTTTCAAGTAAATCAACTCAGTCAACTTGGTGCCTCCACACGAAGTCAGGGTTTCACAGTTACACTCCCGCAAATCAGGAGCTGATGATTCAATACGCACGTCCCGAAGCCCAGCGAGCATTCCCAGTCTAACTTTTTCGCCGGAGCATGCAAGTTTTTCGCCGCCAAAGCTATTTAATTACTGAGGAGACGAAAAACATGCATGCAGGTTGCGAAATAGTTAGACTGGGTTGGAGGCTAACTTCAATCAAACGGTCGCAAGGTTCGATCAAAACTGTCGCCAGGTTCAATCAAAACTGTCGCCTGGTATGTTTTATGCGGGACGGATAGCAAAAAATTAAAAAAGCTGATTTCTTTGAAAAGTATCAAACTTTTTTGCTCGTGACGAATCGTAGCTCTACTAGCTAGATCGAATGTTATTAAATTATTTGCATTTCCGTCTCCCAGCGTCGCAGTCACTGCAAGAAAGTGGCAAAAGTGTGTTTCATGTAGCACTTCCTAGGCAAGAATAACGCAAAATTTGAAAGGTTTTCCCATTATTTTGCGCAAAAGTTACAGCATAATAGTCCGCTTTAACGATAGATTGAAGTAGCAGAAATGTACCGTTTATTCAATGCGACGGCCATTTTTTTTAATCAATTTTTCGCATCTTTTTATCGTCGAGTACTTGACACGTTTGAATGATGTACTTCAGGATTATTTATCGAGGTATATATTCATCACCTCCTCACAATTAAAGCGACTTGCAGAATGGAATTAAGTGCTAAAATAATACACTTCATTTTTCAAGTGAACCCATTGGCAACGAGCGTAAAGCGTTAGATCACGGATTATCGAATGCCATTCAAATTTATCGTCAAGCGCAATTATTATGTGATCAAACTTACCGCGGTCGTCATTTATATGTGTGAGCATGTGTGCGGGATCACCATCCAGTAGCTACTAAATCTGGTTGGAGTAATTTTCGTGAAGAATCTGACTCGCAGAAAGATTACTGTACACAAAATTAACAAATAGTTATCTCTGCTTTGAGCGCCTATGTAAGCTGTGCTGCGAGCAAGTCATCTTTTCACCACTTACATTCAGCACATAAATATTTGGGAGAGGAAAATGTAACCAATTTAACGTCACGGCAAATGGTGATATCACGCGGAGAGAGAAAAAACGGTACGAAATCACCTTGAGTTATTGCAAAGTCCATAACGGTTGAAATTGATTCAATTTTTTTGTTTTCAATCTTATATATTTTTCCAGTGAGAGAGCGTTCACCGTGACCTAGAAAATACGATTCGTTAGATTTTTTCCACGACAAAATTACGGGTGTGAGATAATCATCATGTCTAGCTTTCAGTGTAAATTTTTGAAACGTTCACAATCATGAAAGCGCTCAACTTAAAGTATCCTCGATCCTTCAAACCTGAAAAGGATTTCGAAAGGATGTATGTCGCAGGATGACCAAAGGGATATTCTCTTCAAAAGTGTCTTCCCTCATTTAGAAAAAAACTAAAAAAAAAATAAACGGTGAAAGCAGCCATAAATTTTAACCTACCTAGAAAAAAGGAACTTCGAAAATATTTTAGCGTTTGGCGGGAAAGTGAGAAGGTACGCGACCATTTATTACGAAGACACTTTAATTGGATCACTTCGCGAGTGGCGCTCTCGTGGGCACCAGCCATGTGCGTCCCACACCTTGAACAAGACGATATCAAAGCAAAGCGCGCGTGAACGGAAAAACGAAAGAAATCTTAAATCAAATTTAAAGGGAAAGTGAGAAAAAACCACGACAAATTTGAGTGCGAAAGAAACCAGAAACAAATGAAGACAGTAAACGGAAAAACAAAGAGAACGTAAATTGAGAATAATAATGGAAGTTTCCAACGAAGCCAGAGAGGAATGCTAAAGAACCTCCTACCAACGTAGAGAGAATCCAAAAACGCAATGAATACTTTTGACAGGAGAGACAACTCTGAACGAAGGGGAGCAAAACGGGAGAGCAACATAGAGAGCAAGCGAAAAATTAAATACGCTTTGAGCTTCAACGAAATTTCAGGTAACGCAAATAAACAAAATCGGTCGAAGGAAAATACGTTAAACGTAAAATCACCGCGAACGTGCTAAAAAAGGAACAACACCAAATTCATTAAACAATGAATTTGGTGGTCGCGAATGTCACGAGGAAAAAGATAATTCCATAACTCATAAATAGTGAATAAAAAAGAAAGCCAAATAACTGTCTAATCAGAATTATCCCAACGTTGCAGAGCGAAAAGAGCTTAAATCTTTTAACGTACCACTTTTTTTTCACCTATAAAGTCAACTGTACGTACATCAAGGTGATAGTAGAGCATGAAAATAAGAATACGAGCAATATTGCCTGATAGATTTTTTTGAACCCAATTTACGATGTAAGTTTTCGGATAATTTTATTTTTTCGACCATGAAAATCTTCTCTTCAAGCTCTCTTTGCGATGATTTTGAGGCCGTCATTGAGAGATTCAGTCTAGCCCAGTGTATGCATTCCCGTCTTTGGCTCGTAAAAGTTGATATCGCCGCTCATTCAAAGCATCGTTTAGTTTTTTTGGCGGTCGGAGGTCTCGTTGTTCCAGGGCGATCCAAATTCTGCGGAGCGTCACAAACTTCGCCGCAAAACTTTATCACTTTTTCGGGAAAAGTTATGGGGCGATCACGTGCAAATTGCCGTCGTAACTTTGATACAATAGGGTTATCTAAGGCAAGCACAGTGCTCAGCTTTCGAGGTGCGACCTGCTTACTTTCTTTATCATAATGCAGGTGAGATTTGCACGAGGTTATTTGTATTGTCGTCTTTTGGAAGTATTCCAAGCCATGGCCGATGTAAGATCGAGGGGAAACGTTTGCTAAAGGTAAAGAGTATTGCACGGAGTCATTTAATTCTCTTTGAGCCAAACGAGATTCGTTCCAGCTCCGTTTCTTTAAATGAAGCGCCGATCGATTCTCAAAGAGAATGCAGGAGCAGGAGCTGTACTATATTATACCGTGTTCAGGCTTCTGCCCAAACTCTGAAATATTCCGTACTTTGATTCTTCCGAATGGCTCTATTGAAGGAACTGAGAGGGTCTTAATTAAAACAAACGCAATCGTATTCATGCCTGGCTCGTCTTTCTTGTTCTGTGATTGAGGTGCATTCTTCACGTTAGTTTATTCCGTTAACATATGGTTTCAAAGTGAGGATTTAGAAAATGAAATTTTGAGCATCTGTCAAACTGGTGACTAATAGCACTGTAAAAAAAAATAAGGTAGGGTCAAACCGTCTTGTTTTGTCTACTGAGTGGCAATGCTGACGTCATGGCAGCGAACCAATAGCAGCGCTCATATTGCATCTAGCAACACTGCTAGCCTCAAATCTGGCCCCGCTATTGGCTTAACGACATGTCGCAATATTGACGTTACAAAGTTTGTTTGAAATAAAGCCGTTCTATTGGCTAGCCGAACAAGGGGAGGAGTATTTTTCCCATTGGGATGACTACCTTGTTTTCTCTACCGTGACTAATACTCGTACATTGTAAATGAGTTTTCGATAAGGGATTCGAACTTTTCCATAAGTAATTTTATTATCTGCACAATCATGATCAGCGTGATTACGCTCTTTTAAATTCAAGGTAAGCTCACTTTATTTCCATGAGCACTGAAATTGAGCGTACGATTCCCCTGTGCTTGGCGTGACACGTCATCAATTGCTGCAGAAAAGCGTAGGAAATAACCCATATATATATAGCTGATTGCTTCGATTTATGTATGAATCTATAAAATGTTAAAATTATCAGATTTTATTCTTACGCAAATAATTTCACCTCGAACTAGCCTTGCTACTATAAGAAATTTAGCAGTGAAATCTTGGGTAGTTTTGGCTCAACTTATAACTTTTAGAAGCACTTATGGGAGCTGCAACAGAATGAGCGTCATCTGCTTCAATCAACTTTTATTTATTGTTCTTTAAGATGTCTTGAAAATTTCTGTGTTAAATTTTACGCGTTGATTCAGGCATGACGTAGGGCGAATTGAAACTCTTCCAAAAATGTAAGAAGTTCGTGGATTGAACCGTCGCATCTGAACGCTTGTTTAAGTTTCAGAATTTATCGACAATCTGTTATTCCCTCCCGCCATAATTCTGTTGATCAAGCGTATGAATCAGTTGTGAATTATAATTATATTTTAATCGACAGGGATAGTCGTTTTGCGTAATGTTTAGGGACGATGGAACTGCATTGATGAACTGGTGAATTGCAGTCAAGACTTTAGCGCGGTCCTGTTTCCTGTTTCGGCGCTGGTGGCGATTTTCACGGCGCTGGTGGCGATTTTCACGGCGCTGGTGGCGATTTTCTCTGTTGGGTATAGGGGAAAAATTCCAAGCACAATACCCCACTCTACCCAGGTGTCTGAAATGGGTACCGGTCTTGACCGGGGGAAAGCGTAATGGCGTCCTGGCGTTAGTTATAAGGCATTTGAAAATCCAATGTATAAGGTGATATGTATCATGCTTGAAATTGGAAATAAAGCATCCGTAGATGCCTTCATTATTATTATTATTATTATTATTTCAACAAGTGGTGCCAAAGTTGCAAAAATCACAGCCCTTAGAGGGAAGTAAACTTGCGCAGCCTGACATTACAGATATGCACACAATACAAGAATGACTGCAATTTTTTAATGCTTATATTTTGTAAAAGAAAAAGAGACGTAAAGAAGAACGACTGCTTTCAGAGCTCTTTTAGACCAATTTTAATAAAGGGCATAAAAAAGTTGGTTTAACAAATGTTGTCGTACAACCCAAGTGATATTAAGATAACTGTTCCTCATCCAAGATTATGTTCAGGTTTCATGTTATAATGATTATTTTAACAAAAACTGAAAGATCTCAGTCAGGGCAGTAGAAAGAAGAATTCTTTTTTAGAAAACAATAGAAAGATCCGCCACTTGAGCTTTCTCTCCCACTAAGATGCCTCCTTCTGAAGTTTCGAGATCGCGTCTTTTGCAGCAGGTCTCGCATGAACATCACGTTTCTCACCTCTCATCCCCGCAAAAACCTGATGCGCTTCAAAATTGAAGAACATCCTGGGATGGAGAGGCGTGATGCATTAGCGACGTGTTCGTTCTGCTTCAGCTGACGCGACAAGTGGCGACGTCGGATGAAGTAATTGTTAGGTGAACCTCTGTTGTTCGTTGGCAGTTTTGACCCGATGATGTCCATCTTACTTTACTACTGCCTGAGTGATATAAGGAGCAGTTTAGTCGTTCATAACTTTTAAAGTAGTCTTTATTGATAATAAAAATGCAAATGAAGCATTAAGATTCTTGTAAGAGTGCACAGGTAAGACACTAAGCAATCTAGGGGTATTTCAGTGTCATAATCCTGGACTGTGGGGAAGACAGTTACCGATGGCCATATTTACCAGGAATCATGGGTACGCCCATAATCGGTTGATGATATTCTTATTCGAAAGGTAAATAGAAATGTAGATGATAAAAAAACTTGCAATATCTATGTATTTGACGATGTCCACTTCCAATGGGTGCAGGGAATGAAATCAAGCACGGTGACGTCACCTCAGTTCAAATCATAGCCCAATGGTTGCGCAGCCTGACATTACAGATATGCCAAGTGATATTATTTAGGTACATTTACCATATAAACTTGCTGAAACCTACCCTAAATGAAGATTTGGTTGTTAAATTTTCGTTCAGATCACAGATCTGAATTAATCAGAATTCTAAATCCACTAGGAATACTTTGCGAAATAAATTTCCCGTTGAGCAGTTCTCAACGATAAAGGCAGATACCACAATGTATAAGAAGGCAGTAATGAATTTATGTTATTAACAGAAAATCAAATCTTGCATTATACAAGTCTTTCAAAACCTGCTCTGTGCTAGTGAGGCTCATTGTTATATTCATTTGACGTGGCCTTGGCCACATTGTCTTCTTATTTGTCATTATGATGTTGCACCAACGGCTGAGGATAGAACTTTGAGATACAATAATTATTTATGAGAATGACGACAACACATTTCTGGTAAGAATAAAACGATTGCAAGAAGTGTTAACAAATGTTGAAAACAAAAGTGATTTTAAATGAGATGTTGGGTTAAGATTCATTACTTCTCAACATGTTTACAAGTTCCTTGGTAGCCAGAACTTGAAGGAAATTCTGAGCATTGTAGGAGAAGAGTAGCAATACATGATTTCTGTTCTAATTCAAATTCTTGTTTCAAGTTACAATCTAGTTATTTCCTATTTTTTCGATGAGTTCTATTTGTGTTTCCTTATTGACATTCTCACTTCTACCAAACGAATACGTCGAAAAATATTCGTACGTACACTTCAAAGCTACGCAAGTGTTGAATTTGTATTTGAATCCTAAAGTATTTATGTATTAGCGAAATTTTCCCCTAACATGTAAATTTCCGTCTGTGTTTAATTTTCATCTCTATGTGTTATGAAAATTGTGAAAATTATGTCATGGGCATGTATTTAAATGTGTTATTTAATTTCCAATGGTTTAAATTCGTTGCAATTAGAATTCTTTTAAATTCATATCTGAGAGGATACTCGAATATTAGAATTTGGATCTAGCCTTTTCGTGACAAACCAAGCATCCATCCAAATGCGTAATCAAGCAGGCTGTAAATTAGTATTACATTAACCAAACTGATTTTGATTCAGCCAGATTTTAGTCCAATCAGCTCTCTATCAGCCAGATTTGAGTTCAATCATCTCTCTATCAGCCCGATTTGAGTCCAATCAGCTCTCTATTAGCCAGATTTGAGTCCAATCAGCTCTCTATTAGCCAGATTTGAGTCCAATCAGCTCTCTATCAGCCAGATTTGCTCCCGGTCATAGTTAGATAAGCTTGATTGCTCTTCTGTCTACTAGTGTGTATCAGCTAGATTACAGTTCAGTCAGTTTCAAATCAGCTGGATTGGTGTTCAGTCAGCATCGTATCAGCCAGATTGGTGCCCAACCAGTTTCATATCTGACAGACAGGTGTTCACTGTTCAATTACTTTCGTATCAGCCAGATTGAAACCTAATTAGTTTCATGTCAGCCAGATTGGAATCCTTTTAGTTTCGTATCAGCCAGATTGGAATCCTATTAGTTTCATATCAGCCAGACTGGAACCCAGTTAGTTTCGCATCAGCCAGATTGGAACCCAATTAGTTTCATGTCAGCCAGATTGGGACCCAGTTAGTTTCGTAACAGCCAGACTGGTGTTCGATCAGTTTCGTTTGAGCAGGCTGGAGTTGCTTGCTCCGTATCAGCCAGTGTGAGGCCCAGAGGCTCGGTCAGGTGAGCTGTAAATCCTGTAATGCGACACGTCCTTCACATGGCAGCCGTCTCCCATGCAGCACCTCCTCTGCCTTGATCTTGTTAGCTGCATCTGTTTTTATCCACGATGCTGACCTTTGCAGCCCTTATTCAGGGATGCAAATATGACGTACAACTGCGCTCTGGGACGTCATCTGCGGCCAGCCACGTCGCGGTCTCTCAAAACTCCAATTATTTTCCCCATTGCTTAGTGAGGCGCAAGACTCAAAGGCCTAGATGTTACCTGCAGGTTTCCTTACGGCGTGTCAGAGATTCTGTCACACTTGAGGGAACATTTCGCGATCAAGCATTTGTAAATGATCCTTATTAAACGATCACGTAAATAACTAGATTTATTTTCATGTGAAACGTATGGTGTGTTGGCTCCGTATGATTATAGTTTTCAGTTGGATTGACCTGGACGGAAGAACGGGATGAGATAACAACGATTAGTAAAATTTTCTTTATATTTTTGTAGGATTTAGGATTTCCATCCGACACAAGCAAGATAGCAAGTAGAGACGAATATTATGAATCCTGATGGGGGAAACTTGTTCAAACAAAACGATTGAATTTTACAAGAGGACAGACACCATTTGTGAAATCTTGTAATAAGTTGAGATATTTTCGTACAGAATATCAAATGAAAGGTTGAAAAAGTCCTTCTAGAATCTAAATCAAATTTTGCACTACCAATGCTAAGTTATTTAATTATTTTTAGAGGTTATATTAAATGCGTAAATTTATACTAAAGATGTAATGAAAAAATCATGGAAGCATTATAAAAGCTTGGAGAATTCTCCATTGAATGATGAAATAGAAATTATTACGGAATGTCTGCCGACTATATTTATCTCGAAAAACTGAATTGAAAAACGTTATTGTAATTAAAATTTGAAATGCTTTCAATTGCATTTCGCCCTTGGTTAGAGTATACGTGCATACGTGCAGAGTAAAATACATGCATTCAGCTGTGAACACTGAATGCTGTCAAGTACTTTTAAGGGAGTCAAAATGTGGCAAGAAATGTAGCAAGAAATTCCTGACGGCAAAAACTTTGTATCGAATGGAGGTTGCACCATTTGAACTTTGGTGATGGCCATTACTGAACGTCGCCACAATTAACTTTATTGGCTTCGCATCCTTCTGTTTTTTTTCTAATTGCACATTGTTGCGGGTCGCCAGCGGAAGTGCGGGTACATGGGCTGTTTAGAAAATAATTTTTTGTATTTACAGATCCCTGTGCATTGCAGAATGCACAAGTGCGAGCAGAAATGTTCATAAAAAAATTGTTTTTTGGACTTTCATATCTCTGTGTATCGAGTATGCACATGCGGACTCACATGCGTTTTAGACAACATTTTTTATGTTTTCATATCACTGTGTATTGCGAAATGTACGAGTGTGAGCACATATGTTCTTTGGAAGAACATTTTTTTGTGCTTTCATATCGCTTTTGTGGATCGCTGAATGCGCATACTTTAACTTATGCGTTTTAGACAAGCATTTTATGTACTTTCACATTTCAGTGTTTTGCGGTATGCTCAAGTCCGGGCACATACACACACACACACACACACACATATATATATATATATATTTATATATATATATACATAAATATTTATGTCTGTCGGTCGTGTGTATCATATGTTGTAGAACCATGCACGTCAAGCTAAGCGAGGCTACACCGGCATCGAACAGCTCAGCAGCCTACAGAGGACAGAAACAAATTAGCAGGACTTACATTTGTGTCGAGCCTCCGTTGAATTCTCGTGAGGATTACAGAATTATCATCGCAATTGATTTCAAAAGGAAGTTGAAAACTAATAGAATCAGATTACTTAACGGGAACATCATGAAATTAGTCATAATTTCATTCATATTTTTCACGTTTATGTGTGTAATTTATTATTATAACTACTAAATATATAGCGAGTGTGAGTGTTATTCGAGGAAATGTTGTTTTGTTCATAACACTCTTATCATTTACAATATTATTTTTTGTGTATGGTAACCAACTCAGAATAAGATGTAAGGCTAAGAAATGCGAAGACATAGAACTAGAACCATAGTTATTAACTGCAATTTAGAAACCAGTATCTTTCTACATGTTGCTAGATCACTTTTTCGTAAGGGTTTGTTGGAGCCATGGGGACGTGATGGCAATGTTTCCTTTTTAGTAAAGAGAAAAACCATTCACCACGCTCTGAACACTAGAAGGTATATAGAATGTTCAAAACTTTATCGATGAGGACCCTGAAAGATCGATGAAAACCGTAGCTAAAGATGTTCATTCGATGCTGGTCATATGTAATGAAGAAAGGCCAATTCCGATCAACAAAAACACAGGAAACCCTCCGTCTCATGCGTTCAAATAGTTACTTAGAAAGTCAAAAACTCCACCGAACAGTTTTCTTCCGACAAAAAAAAGAGACCAAAATGTAAAAATTAACGGACGGAATGACCCATTCACATTAAGAGATGACTAAGTGCAGATCCTTTGAAGTACAAAAGGTGATACACACCAGATTTCTGGCAATTGTGATGGTTTTAGGAGATGTAAGTAGGGAATGTCATGCCACGCCACCCTACATTTTCAAACAAGGCCTTAGGGTAATTGTTACAGGATACATTAATGTTCTGCAAACAGTTGTAAAGCCCTGGGTATATGAAGTGTCTAATGGAAAGCTATAAATTAAAAATAAGACCCAGCACCTTGCCACCGTAGCCATCATAATTTGATTTGACTAAAGTCAATTTCAGCGTGGCCATTGGACGCTAACCTCGTCCGAGTGGACGTTTTTCGTCTAAGTGGACGTTTTTCGTCCAAGTGGACGTTTTTCGTCCAAGTGGACGTTTTTCGTCCGAAAGGACGTTTTTCGTACGAGTATACGTTTTACGTCCGAGTGGACGTTTCTCGCCCGAATGGACGTTTTTCGTCCAAGTGGACGTTTTTCGTCCAAGTGGACGTTTTTCGTCCGAGTGGACGTTTTTCGTCCAATGGACGTTTTTCATCCAAGTGGACGTTTTTCGTCCAAGTGGACGTTTTTCGTACGAGTATACGTTTTACGTCCGAGTGGACGTTTCTCGCCCGAATGGACGTTTTTCGTCCAAGTGGACGTTTTTCGTCCAAGTGGACGTTTTTCGTCCAAGTGGACGTTTTTCGTCCAATGGACGTTTTTCATCCAAGTGGACGTTTTTCGTCCAAGTGGACGTTTTTCGTACGAGTATACGTTTTACGTCCGAGTGGACGTTTCTCGCCCGAATGGACGTTTTTCGTCCAAGTGGACGTTTTTCGTCCAAGTGGACGTTTTTCGTCCGAGTGGACGTTTTTCGTCCAAGTGGACGTTTTTCGTCCAAGTGGACGTTTTTTGTCCAAGTGGACGTTTTTCGTCCGAGTGGACGTTTTTCGTCCAAGTGGTCGTTTTTTGTCCAATTGGACGTCTTTCGTCCGAGAGGGTTTTTCGTCCAAGTGGACGTTTTTCGTCCAAGTGGACGTTTTTCGTCCGAAAGGACGTTTTTCGTCCGAGTGGACGTTTTTCGTCAGAAAGGACGTTTTTCGTTCAAGTGGACGTTTTTCGTCCAAGTGGACGTTATTCGTTCAAGTGGACGTTTTTCGTCCAAGTGGACGTTTTTCGTCCAAGTGGACGTTTTACGTCCGAGTGGACGTTTCTCGCCCGAATGGACGTTTTTCGTCCAAGTGGACGTTTTTCGTCCAAGTTGACGTTTTTTTAAGTGGACGTTTTTCGTCCGAGTGGACGTTTTTCGTCCAAGTGGACGTTTTTCGTCCAAGTGGTCGTTTTTTGTCCAAGTGGACGTTTTTCGTCCAAGTGGACGTTTTTCGTCCAAGTGGACGTTTTTCGTCCAAGTGGACGTTTTTCGTCCAAGTGGACGTTTTTCGTCCGAAAGGACGTTTTTCGTCCGAGTGGACGTTTTTCGTCAGAAAGGACGTTTTTCGTTCAAGTGGACGTTTTTCGTCCAAGTGGACGTTATTCGTTCAAGTGGACGTTTTTCGTCCAAGTGGACGTTTTTCGTCCAAGTGGACGTTTTACGTCCGAGTGGACGTTTCTCGCCCGAATGGACGTTTTTCGTCCAAGTGGACGTTTTTCGTCCAAGTTGACGTTTTTTTAAGTGGACGTTTTTCGTCCAAGTGGACGTTTTTCGTCCAAGTGGACGTTTTTCGTCCAAGTGGTCGTTTTTCGTCCGAAAGGACGTTTTTCGTCCAAGTGGACATTTTTCGTCCATGTGGACGTTTTTCGTCCAAGTGGACGTTTTTCGTCCAAGTGGACGTTTTTCGTCCAAGTGGACGTTTTTCGTCCAAGTGTACGTTTTTTGTCCAAGTGCACGTTTTTCGTCCGAATGGACATTTTTCGTCCAAGTGGACGTTTTTCGTCCAGGTGGACGTTTTTCGTCCAGGTGGACGTTTTTCGTCCAAGTGTACGTTTTTTGTCCAAGTGCACGTTTTTCGTCCGAATGGACGTTTTTCGTCCAAGTGGACGTTTTTCGTCCAGGTGGACGTTTTTCGTCCACGTGGACGTTTTTCGTCCAAGTGTACGTTTTTTGTCCAAGTGCACGTTTTTCGTCCGAATGGACGTTTTTCGTCCAAGTGGACGTTTTTCGTCCAGGTGGACGTTTTTCGTCCACGTGGACGTTTTTCGTCCAAGTGAACGTTTCAAATAATTTGAAAATTTTTTCGACAGATAGCAAGAAGACCTCCAAGCTAGATTTCTTTCACAGCTTCTCAAATTATGAATATGAACTCATTTGCAACTTCCATGGCAATGATAAAACCATTTGTAGCAAATTGATGTGAAACCATTGTAACTAAACTAAAGTCAATATCAAGTTATGAATACAATATTACATTTACTATTACTAAGTTCATACTATCATAAGACCCAACATGGTAAAATGTGTTTCGATATAAATTATAAACATATCATATGTCCCTATACCCTTGCTATATTTTCGACATATTCAGGCAATGTTTCCAAAATCAATGAAACTCTTTGACAACTTCAACATTCGGTTGTACATCAGGGAAAAACTACTTTGTTGACCCATCAAATCTTAACCATTTTTACTAAGTTAAAGCTCTCATCACTACCCTAACGCTATCATCTACTATTGCTATCATCTTAACCATTTCTACTAAGCTAAAAATCTCATCACTAACCTAACGCTCCTTTGCTAAATTTAAACTATTGGTATCAAACTGAACCACACGTCGTCGGGAAAAATCAACTGATTTTTCGACATTTTTGTTTAATTGCTAAGCTTTGGAAGTACTAAGTTTTAACTTAAATTTCATAAAGATGAGAGCTAACTGCCTTCTACCTCTGCTTCAAGGAAAGACCAAAAGTATAGTTCAATACCACAGACTTAATGTGTAGTGCCACAAGCTGAGGCACGATTGTTTGGTTGAAATTTGATATGTACTCACCCATTCAATTAATAGAGCGCTGTTCAATAAAAAAATATAAACAGGTATAGTATTTTTCTTTTGCTCTAAGGCGCAATGTTTGCAGCATGTATAACATTTCCATTCGTTTGCTGGGACTGAATATGCGCGCTCCGTCCACTTCAGAAGCGACTACGTAAGGACAAAAATTTAGATATCATGTTGGTAAAATGACGGGAGAATTTTTAGAAAACGTCGTTGACTTCATAAACGACTTGCGTAAAGACAGAAAATTTAGCAATCTGGTTGGAAAAAAGACGGGACATTATTTAGAAAACGTTTTTAATTTCCATGGCCACGCCTGCGGCAGGTTTCTCTTAATTATGTCCTGTTTAAGACACGGCGGCTCCACACGCTTATTGCCTCACAAAAATGACACAGAATTTGGTTAAATACGAGCTCCCTGTGCGCGTCCCTCGCCTGCACACCGATGATATTTTGCGCTTAATTTGCTGCTCGGCAGCCACGTCGCTGAAACATGCCACCACCACCTCCCTGATAGTCACCTTTTCTCATTTTATGAACTTTCATAATGAGTGAAACCGAAGTAAATGCTCGAACATTTTGATGGTTTCAGGAGCGTTGTTAATAGGAGAGTAAACAAATAATTGCCATTTTTTCGCAGCCCAAACGCTTCCTCATAACATAAAGAGTTTTCTATTTGTAACGTAGTCTTCTCACTTCGTAAGAATGTCAAAGAAACATTTTTCAGTTAAGAAAAGAAAAAGCAAAAAAAAAAAAGAAAAACATTTTATTTCCAATAAAGTACAAACATTACAAACATTACAAGTACAAACATACAAAGCGCAGCCTCGCAGTGGCCGAGTGTATAGAGCGCTTGCGTTCTATGCTTCATGCCCAGGTTCGATCCCTGTGAGCGGCAGTTGGCGTGAAAAACGCTGATGCGGCAAATCAGGGTCGTTGCCTGCAGTATGGTCACTGTCCTCAAGGAATGTTACCTGAGCACTAAACGAGAGAAAAATGAGGCCTAAAGCTCGGGCGTGACTAGGGGCCTGGGGAACCCCTATCATGTACATTCCCTGTAAAGTATCATGTAAATGATGCTAGCCACCCTCTACGTGAAAAGAGGAAAAGGCTTGGTATATACCCAATAATATATATATATATGCAAACATTAAATGTCGATACATTGGTTTGATATTTAACTTGTGATGCACACGCAGTAAAAAAAATATACTTACTAGATTCACATTGTGTTCATTGTTGAAGAGCTAAGTCTTCTGCGATATTATCATCCATAATGTGTGGTGACTCATGAATAATTCAATGTTATACCTAACATACCTTACACTCGAGCACACCGACGTTGAACCATTACGAGAAGCACTGATACATCGCACAAGTACATGGCTTAACTACGTTGTATCTGCACTGTGGAAATTTCATCTATCTTCTATATCTGGGCTTCTCAACCTTTCTATTGTCGGGTACCTTCATAGCTTAATGGTGTGTCGTCATGTACTCCAAACTCAGTTGAAGGTTTAATAAACCATAAAAATACACTAAATGTTTAATAATTATCTACACTTATAAGGTTGTATGTAGATATATATTGTACAGTTTAACATATTAAGTATGTGAACCTTTTTAGAATTTAATTATCAGTGTAAAAAATTCATTGGAAAAAATAAACGCAGTAAGATAAATTTCTGAATGTAACTTACTTTAGTGAACATTCAAACACAGTTTTATAACAACTCATTCGTTCGTCGCCCATAAGAAGTTATTAAACCCATCCTCACTTTGATCTCAAACTGTTATCACATCCGCAAAGCAGTGAGTTTTTTGTACTTTTAACTGATACATACAATTCTTATTTAAAAGTATTCAACCAACTTTGTAATCCCTACTTGGGACTAGTAAATCACGTATAAACAGTAAAACCAACAAAAAAGTTCAATTGTATTTCCGTATTAAAGTCCCAGCATCTGACCACAAGCGTAAAAATTGCCTATAAATTCGAAACAGAAACAATCCGACATAGGTGAGAATATCACAATAAAAACAAACGTTTCGGATTATCGAAAATCCATCTGTAGTGTTCTGAAAAACAATAAATCAAAGTGTTAAAAAAATATTCTATATACTATAATTTTTCTGAATAAGCCAAAAATAAAAAAATTGACAAGAAAAAACAAAAAAAATAATACAAAAACCTTGAAAATTTTTCCAGAAGTCAGCGCATATCATCTATAAAACAATCCACTCTACTTCGAGTCCCCACCGGAAATGAAGGCTGCATAGGCAATCCGAACTCCGCGAAATTTCGGCCTCCAGTCAAACCTTCTGCTAGAAATCAAACGTCCACGAAAAAAAGAACATGCATTATTTGCGCCCTCGTCGGTAATACCGGAGAAGTTTTGAAACGATCGATCAGTTTGAAGGCTAGTTCTTTTCTATTGTCTCGTCTTCACTCCAGAGTTTCAAATTAACTTCGAACTCAATTCAAAATGGATCTATCATGTTTTTAATAATACCAGAACCAGTGCACTAACTTCTTTGTCAAGAAGAATTGCAGCTATACTTTGCTAAGAAAGAAAATGTACGGCAAAAAACACTTCAATCAGTACTGCGGACTTTCAGCCTCTCATAATTTATGGTTTGATACACAAACAATTTCAAACATTCAGTGAAAGAGAAAATATAATTTGGGAGTCTATAGTTCGCTCTAAATCGCGGTCGTTAACAAATGTTATAGATATCATCAGTGGAATTTACTGCAAGTGATTGTTAGAAAAAACACAAATGGTTCCAAATCCGAAAAGTATACTCATATTACCGATGATATCGGGGTAAATATTGATAATAAGAACGTCTGTTAAAAAAAATATTGTTCAGACTTGACACATCGCACAAGGTTAAGGAATTAACTCAAATTGGTAAAACTTCTAAAGCAATTGCAAGCAATCCTAAAGCGAAGCAATGCACAATAATATTGTTTTTATTTTTAAATCCTAATTCAGTTGAACATTTAATCAAAGGGAACTTTCGCAGAAAGCGGCGTTTGTTGATATCTTATTTCTTGAAATAAGAGAATTTTTTTAAAAATAATACAGCGACAGAAAGCTCATTCATTCAATAAAACGTTTTAAAGACGAGCTCTATCCTCAGTTAGTCAATCTGAAACTATTCAAGAAAAAAATCGATTAATTCTTACAATACATACATACATGAAAAATGGGTACTTGCAACGTACAAATACTTGTAAAAGGGTACAAATACTTGTAACGGCTATGAACTACTGGCACTTTTGGATACAAGGTTTCTTTTAACATATTTGTAAACAAAGAATCAAAAGTAAGCAAATCTAAATTATAAGAAGTAGTGCATGTTATCGCAATCGATATTGCTTCTTCCATTCACGCACAAAACTGTCTGCTATGAAGGCGAGTAGCAGAACGAGGCAGTTATGTTAAAGGAATTCCGTCACGCTAGCTCACTCTGCAGCGCTCGGCAATCTGAACGTAAAATGTGGAGGTCGTCATGCCGACATACCGTGAGGGACAATGTACATAGCTCAGTGTCTTGGCATGGGATGCCCGCATTCGTTTAGCAAGCACATCTTTATGGCGAAAACAAGAATCTGCTTCTAGTGAATTGACAGAAATTATACCAAATTTTGCTGTAGCAGAATGGGGCTTAGAAAAGGATTTTTAACATCGTAAGATTCCATCACTGATTTTCCTAAATTTGAAAAACTGAGAATAGACGTTACATTGATTCAGTAGCTGCTCATGCAATAGAGTATTTCTCGACAAAAAAGCTCTTCATACGAACATGAACAATTACAGGAGAAAACCTGTTTTTGTAGAGAAGGGATTACGAAGAAGTGCATTCAACGTGCAAATCAAATATTAAAATGACGAATAACGTGAATTTTTATTCCTTTCATTTTGTATCAACACATCAGATAGCTAAAAACTTAAACCAACCCAGTGCTAGTTATTTGAATATAAAAACTTCGGAACTGAATATATTACCCTTTCAGTAATTTTAGCATTTAAGAATGCGTGAATTTTATGATAGGATGCTCATTATTGATGTAGCCTAGGGCAATTAGATTATGACGCCGTTCTTCGAAATAATAAAAAAGTATGGTGAATTCTCCCTCCCGCAATTTCGGATTTAGATTATAGAAAGCAATTTGTACGCCATTCTTCTTTCAATGGCGTATAAAATTGTTTGGAAATGTAAGCCCTGTAAGGGAGACTCATCGTGAAACTTCTTACTGGCTGATAGATTTTGATAGCAAAAATAAATACAGAATTAGAAACGAACAACCCACTCCTTATTTTATTACGTTGGTTTATTTACAGGAAATGTAAACACCCGAGTAATGATGCTCGCTGCACCGCAGAAAATGCCCTACGACTATACCCACTGCTCTCACACCTTCCCCAAGTTCTTATGTAAATGTTCCTTCAGCATTCTTTTTTTGAAGACCTGCTTCATTATTCTTTCAAATGCTTTCGGTCGACTATAAAATGATGGAGCTGGTGTTCAAAGGTTCTATAGAAAGAATTGATTTTTGGTAGCTATTTCAAGTTTTTAAATTATGAATCTTATCTCAATATTATTATCAAACAAGCAATTTTCTTGGTTTTTAAGTTCTGTGTAAACTTTCGCTAAAAAATGACTCTCATGAATATCTAGTCAACACTCCATAGGAGAAACAGGAAATTTAATTTATGTCATATCGCAGAAAAAGTTGCTATTCACAGGAAACATTCTAAGAAAAACAATTGGAAGGAGCTCTATGTTTAGAAGTATGTGGAAATAAATGAAGTCGTTCATTTTACAGCAGCCCTAAATGAACCTGGGTCTCTCGAAAGAAAAACAACCTAACCAAAACATGCTAGCTGGATGTAAGATGAAACAAACAGTTTGGCCAAAAACTTACCTGCGAGACCACAAACGGAGTAGATCAAACAGTATGCTGCGGAAGTATCAAAAAACTGTGAAAAATTCTTCGGAAAAAGTTCGCTGAGTAAACTTGGACATCTTCAATGCTCAAGTTTACTCAAGCAATGCACGAACACTCCCAACTATTCGTGGCAAAACAATGAGAAGTAAGGAATGGACTTGAAAAGTCTTAATGAACGCGTTGTAAATGTTTTGACCGAAATAAAGTAATGCGGAAAATCTATGAGGAACAGAATGTGTTCCCAACACCTCTCAGAAGTTGATGTGGATATCATAGATGTGTTGTAGAGGTATTTTAATTAAATTAACCCTCGTTAGTAAATCCATGGCAGACATCATTTCCTGGGGCGAGCAGCAAACGGAGACCAAGTGAGGATAACATACAAGAAATACACAATAATTCATCATTGTGAAATAGAAAACGCAAGTAAATCGGGTATGATAGTATTATCTTTTACCACGACTTTGTTTTAGTACGACGACCACAACTTTGTTAATATTATTGTTTTTATTTTTTCATTCTCAATGATCCGTTCGCAAATTTATTTTTCCCTAGACACCAACCAAGCCCTAGTTAGTGGAAGCATCCCATAATTGGGATATTTCCCTACTATGGGAAAAAATTATGTGCATTCTACGATTAGATGAAGACAAAAATACCGCATCATATGGCAGGCTGATCAGCCTCGCCCCTGTTTTTCTTCAAAACCTCAGAAAATCCAGCAACAAATCCTTGCGAAAATGACATGGTTAAATCAAATTTGTAACACTTGAATCAATACGAGCATAGGAGAAGCGCTGGTAATCAATACGCCCTACTGAAAATCCTCTAAAAAAATCTAGTTTCATCGATAACAAATTGTAACTTTCATAAAGCTTCTTGTTATCATCAATGCGTTCGACAGAGAAGAGTTTGAGCGACTCTTGCAGGATATGTCACGCTCACGTCCCAGACGGTGGCTTGTGAACTAGACATCGATGCGCTCATATGCAGCAGGCTTTAAAAGTGTCATGCTTTTAACTTCAGAACTGAAACCAAAATGTTCATCATAATGAAATTGATTTTTGTTTAGAGTAGGAGTACACTTTTTTACAGACGATTTTCTCAAATATTGTACTAATAATTGGTAGTAAAGAAACAAATCAATAATTTTTAATGGAAGTTTTTTCACTATTTTAAAAATGGATGTTATTTTGTGAAATTTCTACGCAGTTTGGGAACATAGCTGGGAGAAGCGACTGGTTAACGATGTTGGAAAAGAGAGTCGTTATTAAATTTGTACCTTTTAGAGTTCCAGTATAAAATGTTTTTGATACACTTGCTTTTTTTTCAAGCTGTGTATGCAACATCAAAAGAATTTGTTAGCGTTTTTGAACAAACGTACGTTTTTGGACATGATCTGTGTCGTCCAAATAGTTCACTAGTAATACTAACATTATTATTTTCATAGCTGTTTCAAGAATAGTTGCTTAAAAAAAGTTGCGACACTTTTTTTCTCGTAGTATTTTACATCATATGGCACATTGGGTTCAAATGTTATCGTATTTCTGTTATTTAGTTTCTGGATAGATTGAAACAGGCGCAAGAATTTCTAAGATCAGTTTTAAATTGACTGAACTTAAACGTACAGTAGTGTCTTTACGGTGTTCATACTTGATTTGTCGAATAATTCCTGAATTTTTTATACATTGTTCCAGATATTTTACTATCGTGGAGTTTTGTAAGTTTTGATTATACTATGTATTTTATAATTTCAGTTATGTATAGCATTGCTTTATTAATGTTCGGTCACATCCATGTCTTGTTGATAGATTTTCATTGAAGGAATTAATTCTTCTAGTACAGTACGCATTTTCCTTAAAATTTGATTAGATCAACTCCTTCTCCTTTCGTCTAGATCTACTTCGTATTGATCTAAAACTATTTCGAAAAGAATATAAGGTTGTAGAAAATAGCTATAGTAAAAAAAGATTACGATGAGGTTGAAGATCCGTTATTTTAGCGATTTCATTTTATCCGCTGTGAAAAAAACTTCTCGGGGTTGGAAAATATTGAAAATCTAAATAAGATTAAACAATGAAGAAAACGGAGAGTAGAGGACAGGAAAAATCAGAAATTTGATCGTTGTACCTTCCTATATCGTATCCCAGGTATTTCATTTAGTACTTCAAAATAAGTCATAATTAATTTTAATTCCCGCATGACCCGTCATGACGGGATGCCTGCAACCAATAAAGTACCCTCCAGCACGCAAGCCGGGCCGCACCGCGAGTTGTTTATTTCGCTCTGTGTGAATCTGGTCGAGTACCTCCGGCAAAAACCCGCCACAAATATCCAAAGCTGGGCTAACTTCAGGGCGCCCAAGTCGGGTAACTTTGCGTGGGCTACAAACTCGGCATGTGGCTCGCGCAGCAGGAATGGCAGACCCTCGCTCGTAGTGGTGCATGGTTGCTTAATTGCTGCGTATCATTTTCATATTTCAGATATGTAATGAAATCTGTGTAAAGTTCAAGAGGAAGTCTTATTTTTCAAGATAAAGTCTTATTTTTCTCTCGGAAATAATGCCACCAAACCACGAGAGCACTTATCACTTTTCATCGTGTTTTGGTGGCATTTTTTTCAAGATGAAAATCCTTCATCGAAAAATAACATTTTTTCTTGAATATTACAAAGATTTCATTACGCATTTGAAATTTCACATTTTAGATAATACTGTTGAAATTTCTGAGGCTCGTAGTGTTTGTTCTGTTCTTTCTTTGTTGGTATGAACAGCATATAGACATTTTTCGTTGATGAGAAGCTAATAGTGATTTTCAGAGTAGTTTCCCATATTTAAGATAACTAATTCTTTTGTTGAACACAAAAAATTTAAGAATTCATACGCCAATAATTTAGTTTGTTAAGTTAAACATTCATTCCGCTGGATTGAAATGATGCTAATTCTACATTATTTTTCTCACTAATATGATGTGAATCAAGAGGTCGATTTAATTTCACACGCTGTTAGTTTTTTCTCGAAAATATTTTCGTAAGCCTAGAGATTTATTAAAAATATACATTGCAGAAAACTCTTTTGAGTAAACTCATTCTTTAGCGAGTAAAATATTCTTTCGCGATGATTACAATGAATATTGACTTTTATGGATCATCCTACCCAAGTGTACAAGGAATAAGAATTTCATCAAAACAATCAGTAACTTCTCAGTCACTGCAGGAGGTTTTTATAATACTCTATGAGCAGAAATTTAAAAAACTGTTATTTGATTAAAAAAATAGTGTAGAAATAAGAAACTCATCACAAATGATTCTTTGAATTTACTATCGCTTCTTAATTTACATTGTTTTCCAGTTTCTTAACCTGAGTGAAGCCAGTGAAGAGCAAGTTCATTAAGGGGAGGAGTTATCTCTCTGCTTCTGCTTTTCTTCTTGTTTTTTTTTATGATACAATTATCAGCGCGCTGCTCGTCCTGACGAAATTTTGGTTCCGGAATGCAAAGGGAGGTTCTTCTTGTATGATATGTAACGTCTTGCATTTTTTCTACAGGAAAGGGTTATGTTTATAATTTGAAATGTCTTCCACATAGAGCGAAATAAAAAATTTGCAGTTTAAGTGGGCAACGCAGATTTTTTTTCCAAATGAAAATATCGCTTAAGCTATCCAGATTTTGCTCTGCTCCTAATTGACAGCTTGCATGACGACTCAATCTTTCCATGCTTACTTCCTACTAATTTTATTTTGAATTAAAACTTTAACTAAAAAAAAAACTAAAAAGGGCATTAGTGGCTTGATCTCTGCCGTTACAAACGGAGGCCAGTTCAAATCGGTGCTTTACCGCTAATGGTTTTGATGTAGGTATTAATCCTATGTAACCACCGACTTTTTGCATCCCAGTGTTTAATGTTTGCGTGGCAATCTGGAACTTCTAATGCAAGTTTACGCATATTGAATACTCATTACAAAGGATATATCAGTATAAAGTTCGTATTTTGAATTCCATGAGTACCGACTATTTTACACCTCTAATGTTTTCTATAGGAAGGTGCAGCTCCGGTTTCAAACGGAAGGTATACACAAATGCGGCGTGCCACTGGGCAAGATTTCAAATCCATACAATAGATGTGGTCTATATATTGAATTCCTTTATGTTTTTTGTTCAGCGGTAGGTAGAAATGATACGATTCCTTTCTCAAGGGATTCAAAAATTTCCTGCCCGTGCAATCCTAAGAAATGCATGAGTACAAAAAACGAGAAATTTGGCAAATCAGTCGAAAATTCTACTCAAGAAACATTATTTTGTTAAGGATTTTTGTTTCAATGTTGAGTTATTCTCTCAGTGTAGTAACGAATTACTCAAAGAGCTATTGATCACTTCAAGCTAGAAGAAGCTGCGGCTAATCTTACTTTCAGTGAATGCAAATGAACTGGTACCCAAAACAGTCCAGAAAGTTCGGAAAAAAACACAAAAATGTCATTATGTAGATGAATGAGGTCTGCACATTGCATTGGACACAGCATGTTATAAATAAGAATTATTAGTATTCGGCAGCATATTATGTTTTCCAGACTTTAAATGAATGACATCATTCATCATCCTGAAAAGTTGAGGAAGGTTTACTTTTTGGCTTCTATATTAAAATAAATATCCATCTGATGTGGTAATTTTCGTCGGGTTCTAGAGGATAGAGACAAGTGTTATGTCTATATGTGAAGTGTGGCCTGTTTCATTCTAAATTGAACAATTTCTTGATTCAGGGAAAATTTGAATCTTGCGACTGAAGTGGACATTTATAGCACTTAATTAGGACGTAAATATGATACCAGGAACCCTTTTTCCGGCGTTAAATTATCGAAAACGTGATTTTCCTAAGGAATTATTAAGAAGGCAACACATAGGGATAGGTGTGAAGATACAGGCACAAGTGTTTCAATGTATATGACAGTTGTGATCTAAACTTAAGGTATCATGCATGAATGTTAAAGTTAAAGCAACGTTGACTCTCCAGAATTGCTTGTTAAATGAAATTAGTGAGACTAGCTTAGTGATTAGTGCATTAGTCACTATTATTTTGTGTTGCGATTTTCTAGGTAATGAATAAGCATGTGGTTACACATTTGGCTTTATCACGGGCTTGAAAGCTTGATATTATCTAGTAAAGCTCGCCTGAGCTGTGATATTTCAAAAGATGCAGCGTATTTGGTGAGTTGCGTTACAGGACGCAGCACGAAGTGCACAGAATTTGATTTTTCGTTCGATGAGTACTACAGCAAAGGCTTGAAATGATTTAACTTGTATCACTCCAAGAAAATAACTGCCTCACTCTGTATCTTTTCGACCCATGTTCCACTGTCGGATCTGGCAACTTGTTATTGTTTAAATCCCCCGTGGGGAGCAGCATAACTGTTAACGTAGAATTGAAATAAATTAAGTCATATCTACGAAATTTGGATATTCGATCAAAACGTGTATATACGTTGCAAGAATTTCATTGACTTAGCGTACATCAAACTGCCTTAGCTGTTGCTCTCTCCTATTTCTAAGTGCCAGTTAATTCAACGTTCGATTACATGTCAGAAATTGGTGTTCAGTCGTACGTCCAAATGGTGATCAGTTTCCAGTCGCTGGGAAGGTGGTCCGGCGACAACAAAGAACAAGTCACGAAGTTTGAACATCAACTGACAAACTTGTGATAGATTCTGAAAGAAGGCAGAAGCTACGGAGAAACAATTTGGTTGCTCTTCGCTTCTCAGGGCATTTGACAGGCGCCTCGGAAGCAATAGAAAGTCCAAACTTTACCTCAGAGTTGTTTCAAAATTAGGTCGGGCAAATTGAAACAGACAAACGATAGACAGCACTACATTTTGAGATACTTCAACCGCCTCAAAACATCATTCACGGTTTCTGTTGACCATTCAACTTTTTTCCGCCTTGAACAGTGAATGTATTTCGAGCATTTTCTGTTTTAAATTTTATAATGCTAAATAAGGATGCCGTTACATTTTAGAATGATAATTATTAAAGGAAACAAAATGCGGCCCGTTCTCAACAGCATTGACCACATTGGCTGAATGATTATTGTAATGTATTCTTTTCAAATAATAAATTCTTAACTCGCTGAAGAAACACTAAAATATAGTTTCTTGTAAGCTTCTAGCTCGTGCGATTTGAATGACATGTTTCAGTTACATCGGAAGTTAACATTTTTTACTCCCTCTATTGGTTTCACTATATTATTGACCAGCTTCAGAGTTAGTTTAGAAATCGTCTAACTGCATCCTTGGATCAAAATAAACGAATTACGTTTTGCTTACGTTCAGTTTCAAGGTACTGTGGTTCAACCAAAATTTCAAGTTCCAAAAAAGGTTCCAGTGTTGATTTTATTTGAAATTGAATTCAGCCACAGAATTTTTACTGAGATTTGGGTGCCATCCGCGTAGCGAAAGATTATTGTGATTTAAAAGATTGAAGTGAACTCATTAATGAAGATAGAAAACAGGGGTGGGCCAAGGATAGATTATCGTGGGCCGCATAAATAATTAAGTTTAATGGATGGGGATGGCACTTTTAACACGTTGACTGCGATGTGACTCCCCTGTGGGTCGTGCTTAGATTTTTCCTGCTGCTAAACGACTACAACGGGTCGTTTGAAAAAATGTTGACAATCTTTTTCTAAGTTAATGGTATTTTATGGACCCATTTAATGTTTTGTATTCATAAAATTGCTAAGCACTTTTGACTTTCAATTTGAGTTGAATCCTGAGCATCAGTTTAGCACATCAAAGTGTTGAATCTTGCTGCATCAGCGCACATCAACAGTTAGTTCACAAACCACTGTCTGAGACGTCTATGTAACATTATCTGTAAGATTTATTCTCTACTCTGTCGAAATATCTCTTAGTATCTTAGTATCTCTTTCGAGATACTAAGAAGTTGCATGAAAGCGCATGATTTTCAGTAGGTCAATGACCACAAGCGTTTGTCTTATGCGCGTATTGATTTCAATGAAACAGATTTGATTCGTTTATTTGAAATGAAAAAAGATGTGTTAGTGCAATTTCAGATATTTTGAACAGAACATGTAAGAGGTTGATCAGCTTGCCATGTGATTCTGTTTTGTCACCAGTTAATTCTGCAACGGATTAATCATGGAATGCTTGCACTACCAACGAAATCGTTTAGTGTGTATGATAGAATAATTTTTCAAATGAATCATTGAGTATGAGCCAATGAAAACAAAGTTTGAGTTGTCGACGTAAAAAAGAGCTGTTGTGAAAGAAAATTCTACCAAAACCGATTTCTTTGCATCTTTTTTTCAGTGATGATGAAGTGTTGTGTATTTCTTGTAAATTAAATTCCCTTAATCTCTGTGTGTTAACTCGCTCCAAGAAGTGATGTGTATCATGGATTTGCTAACGGGGGAACTTAGATTTTTGCATCCACTTCTGAGAAGCTGCTATTGAAAACACTGTCAGAGTTCCTTACGGATTTTTCGTGTTACTATTTCGGTCAGAACTTTTATGTTGCGTTCTTCATGATTTTTTCCGTTCCGTTTTTTATTTTTTATTGTTTTGTCGCCAATAGTTCAGAGAGAGTGGGTTTGTGTTTTGCTCGAGTAACTTTTTTGGTGTTTTTTTTTTCACGATTCATAAGCCGTTTCGCAGCATACTGTTTGATCTACTCCGAGTGCACTTGTATAAACAAAGTTTTTTTTTCGCTTAGCTTTTTGTTTCATCTCTGATACAGTTAGCATGTTTGGGTCAGGTTATTTTCGTTTTGAAGGACGCGGGTTGAATTAAAGCCGCCGAAAATTGAAGGACTTCAATAATTTTCTCCATACCTCTAGGTATAGTGCTGCTTTTTTAGCAGTTTTTCTTAGAATAGTTCAGGTGAGTTGAAAATTTTTGTGAGGTATGACATGAAAATTTTCTGTTTCCCTCTTGCACTACTGATTAGATATTCAAGAAAGTTAATTTTTTCTAAGCGAATGTTTACAATGAACCTGGAAACGAAGAAAGTAGACCTTTATTTAATTATCTTTATAAGGAATTCATGTACTCAAAACTTGAAATGGCTACGAAGAGTTAATTCAATCTATAAAATGTTTAGAGACCAGCTCCAATGTTAGGATACAATTTATATTAGGCATATGAAAACCGAAGCTACGCAGCAAGGCAACCGGCTCTGCAGCAGAGCGCGATTGTGAGGGGATGAGGGGTGCACCACATCAGCAGATGGGAGGAGTACGTAGAGGGTAGCGACTGGACTGAAAAGCTAGTGCGCCAAATTGAATACATAATAAGACGAGTGCAACGTGAATACATAGCACGGGAAAAGAAGGGGTTAAAAACTTAATTGCCCACGGGTTAAGGAATCAAGGAGTTATGGGTTTATTTTGAGAAATATGCGTAGCAATATTGTGAAGTAAGGGACACGTCAGTGTAGTGAGGTGACGCTCGAGGGATAGCCAATCACGAAGGGATACGTCACGTTCAGCTTGGCGCGGGTATAGCGCACTGCCGCACGGGACGCGTCCTTTGTGGGGGTGAGATATATAAGCTGAGGCTTGAAAGCAGCCGGTCTATTTCTGCGTGATCCTGACTAAGTGAAGATGTAGGCCTGCGTGTGCCAAGATGGGAGGTGAGATTATATTCTTTGTTCTGTGCTAGGATCAGTCTTTGGATCTATGCAAATGTTTAATTTTTGAATCCGGGGCGTGTGGGATTTATTATCTCAAACAGGATGCCTTGAGTTTGACTTTTTGTATGACGGTAAAATGATCATTTTTCATAGGGTTCTTTTTTTTGAGACGGCATAGAATGGGGAATTAGAATATTCGTGTTTTATTATTAAAGTGCAGGCTTGATGTTTAATGTAACAAAGCGCTTGTGATTTGCTCTAGTAAAAAGGGGAGAAAGTCAATTAATCATGTCGGGAATAGCCACATTGTCAGTTGAAGCTTCATGTCAATTCTCGGAGGGGATATAACATTTATGTCTCGGGGAATAGATGACTCAACCCCGCTTATTATTTGCACAGGCGGGTTGGGAAAGCTGGCCTGCGCGTCAGCTGAGACCGAGGGCAGTAGCTGCAGCCGGGCAGTATCAGAGTCGTGAAGTGGTCAGCCGCCTGGTGCTCGCTGCTGACAGGAGTGCCCGGGGTACAGTGCTTACATGTCTCAACCGGTCAACGATCGAGGAGTATTCAGCTTCAGTAAGGCAAAAGGAACCAACAGTAAATTAATGTCAACGAAGCGTTAACAAAATGCGAGTGCTGTATTGCAGCGTGAACTCCAGAGGATGGCCGTGGTGCCAGTTTAGATACGCAGCAGCACGCTGAACAGTGCAAATCCATTTGGCGCACAGTGTGTAATATGAATTAGGCAGCCCGTGGTGTTTAATAGCCGAGGGGTCTAACCCATGTTTGACGTAACCATGCATTCATGTGTGCACTAACTAGAAGATTCATTTCATGGGTCCGATTTTGTGAAGTGGGTTCTAACCTATGTTATACGTAACCATTCATTCATGTGTGCATTAACTAGAATATTCATTTCGTGTGTCTAAATTTTTAAAGTGCCATGTCGCAAATCATTAGCATCTTGCCTGAGGGCTCTGGTGCGAATATGAGTGTTGCGATAACATAATTTCCCTGTGTCAGCTCCATGTGTTCACTCAAAATAAATGTGTTTAATCTTGAGGCCCATTATTCTCCATGACTAATTATGTGGGTAGCTGGCGAGCAGAAAGGTGTACATTTTATTTATTTTGCGGAGGTTGCAAGTCCTCATACGTTACGTGCTTGATCAGCATTGTATCGTGACAGGAGAAATGAACGTACACTCTGTGAGCCTGATACCTACATATTGGCATGGAATTTACAGTGCTTTAATATTTTGTTTACGTCACATACCCTTCGAGAAAATCATTAACTATTAAATTCATTATAACAAGTGCTCGCTATTAAGCAGCAATTTCTTCCTGTACCATTTTCTCGTGTTATTTAGCGTGCTACCTGCATTTCTGTATGGAAATTTTTTTTCAGCAATTTTTAGCATTTTCAGTTGTCTCAAAATTTTTATAGGTGTTGTAATGACCCTTCGAGTAACGCATTAATTATCAAATTGGGTCGTGTGAGTGCTCAATGTCAAACACAATTTTACATGTGCCATTCCCTTACATCCACGTTGTGTGCAGCCGAATCTTTTGGGTAAATATGCCGCGGCTTGAGACCGGCCGAGCTTTCTGTGGGCCAGGCTGAAAAATTTCTTAAAGCTGTGGTTAGACCTTTTTTTCGGGGAACTAATTAAAGTGAGCCCACTGAGTCAGAGTAGCATTGTCTATTGGAGTCATAGTCCGTTGGTGTTTCGAAGTGCATATATATTACCAACATCACATGCGTTGCTCATTTATCATTGATGTGAAGTGCCTCCTTTAAAACATAGTTAAACATTTCTTTCACAATGAAGTTTACCAGAATGCTTTCCGTAATAATTCTCAGTTGCTAGGAATTTTGTGTGTAATGATCTTCCGACAAAGTTTTTCAAATAATTGCACAGTGACTTGCAAAGACTTGCCTTGTATTGAATTTTCGCGTAATCTTTGCAGCTGTAACAGAGTTAAATAACAGACCATTGGGCGGCAGCTGTAAGAGTCCTTGGCCGTTGGGCTTGACTTGGGAAGCTGCGCTTCCAGTAAATAATTGCATCTCAGGCTTTGAAGTCATAAAAGCGAGGTTGGGGCCACACCACAACTCATGTCCGCTAGAAGTCACTAACTGATTGGAATGTGCTCGACAGAGAACTGTAAAGCTCACCACTAGCTGACTTTAAGTTGCTAAATGCAAGGGGAAGTTAATAAGTTCATATCAACAGTGTTACATATGTTGCTCAATGATCGGGCTGTCGAGTCTTCTGAGCATATTTTTGGGCATTGACAAACCCTTACGTTTTGCTGAGTGTTGTTAGAATTTTGTCTGAGTTTGTTGAAAGATGAAAGCAGTAACTTTTTGTTGTGCAGGAGCTGGCTCTCGAAACCTACTTTTACTTTGATTACCTCTTGTTCATGTGTGGGATAAAAACTTTCTGTGTGCTGCATTTCACTTGGATTTATCGAATTACAGTATGTACTAAGGATTGAGTTTGTAGCAATGGCTCCGGATTTTATGCTTTAAATTTTATAAAAACCTGATTGTCTCAGTTGAAGATTTGAAACCGATTTGGTATTTTGCAGTGTGTAGGAATTTTTGGTAATTAATCAAAATTGAAATTTACCATCCCGTATGCATTAAATTAAAATAACTAGTAGAAAATTTTGTGCGCTGTCGTGTGAATATGTTTCCATAGTAATTTCTGACAAGCCTTAGCAACGTGATGCACACCTTTGTTAATGACATTTGAGACCTAAAATTCCACAATTTATATTTTCTGACCCACGGTGGTAGAATTTTCCTTAAAATCAAATTTTCTTGCTGTGTAATACAGGGTAGTTCAATGTATGTCTCTATGTGTGCTGGTTTCCGGGCCCTTTCAAGGCAGTTTAATATTTAAAGTAAAATTCCAGCATAGAGGCTCATGCCGCTGTGCAAGACCGTACGAGTGGGCTGTTAGAGTCATAAAAATTGAAGCTCTCCTTGCTGCGGCCAGACCGTTCTGAGTGACTCATTGAAATGAACGTGAATTAGTGTGCAGGTTTTTGGTAGTATTACACGTTGCCATTAAATTTTCTACACGTCATGAGAGGAGAGTACCATCAGTAACTTTGATCGTTTTTGCAGTAAATCTCGCCCATATCTTGAGTGACGATGCTGGAGCTTCTGAGTATGTTTGTTTTGGGAACATGTATAAGCCATCATAATGCTGTCGAGTTCTGAGGTGCAGCCAGTATCATTGAATTTTAATTAAAATCACAGTCGAATGTGATTGTGTTTGAACTCTATCTGTGTGCTTTGAGAGAATTAATTCTGCTGCATTTTGATAGAATAATATTTTAGCAAGAACTTTCTCGACGATGTGTTGGGTGAAATTTTGTGCGGTGAATTTGAATGTAGCTATGATTGATCCACCAATTGCATTTGCTAAATTTTTGTGTAGAAATAGAAATAGGTGGCGCAGGAAAATTAATGCCTTAATTTTAGTGAAAAATCGCCTTCGCCAAAACATCTGAGGACAAATTTTGAAACGTCGTATGAATTCAGTTTCATAATAGCTGCTGTTTAACGTAATGTAATCTTTTGTCGAGATAATTTAATAACGTGATTCACATTTTTATTCGCTAATATTGTGTACTTTAATTATAAAAATTTTTAACATCGCTGATGTGAGTGATGGAATTGTTTCCGAAATTCAATTTTCTTGCCATCATAGACAGAGTTAATGTTACCTTTTCCAATCGTAGGAGTAAATTGAGTTAAGTGACGGAATGTAGGATTATCGATAATTTAGTGTGGTGATTTTAAGAATGTGTGGTATCTCTGAGATGCTGCGCAGCTAATACTTGACATAAGTTTAGTTACTTAAAATATATTAATAAGGCTTACACACGTGACCAGTAAAGTAAACTTCATTCGTTAAATTTTTTGTGTTCATAACAATTCATGCAAACCTCCAGTGTTCAAGAGTGGAAAGTGAATATTTTTTTTATCTGTTGCGATACTCTATTATTTCAAAATGACTTGTTTTCCTTCTCAAATTCCGTGGGCATAAAATCCTCATTGCGTCACACTGCTATTCACATAAACTCCTGGGAATATATAATTTTTTTTTGTAGGTGTCGACCGTGTTAGGCGTATTAAATGAAGGGTAATTCAATCTCAGCTTCTTCTAGTTGGAAAGGAATATTATTTTAAGTGTACTTAGTTTTAAGCTGCACACGTGGAGTGACCAATGATAATTTTTTGTGACTAAGTAGGAGCATATGAGCGAGGAAGGAATTTTCATTTCTCAACTGAAACGTGCATTGAATTCAAGACTATATTTTTACTGCGTCTGCAAGTGGGTTGTTTAATGAAGCAGTCATATTATTTTGAGTGTGAAACAGGATTTTGTTGGTGCCAGAATCTACGCCCCTTGGTGCATTTATTCACTCGGCCGTAATAGAAATCACGAGTTGCGATGTCAAATGGATAATTGAAGGCATTCGTCCGCAATGATCAATGTGTGAATTTCATGTTTGGTGGGAACTTTATTTGAATCTTCATATATATATTTTTTTTTTAAATAAAACGATGGTGACGATATCGATAACGTACGTAATTCCAAGCGAATTGCGATGTTATACCGAGGACGTATCCACATAAATTGTATTGAATAAATTGGCTCATTGGAATATGCTATTTTCTACGATGAAAATGTACAATATATTGAAGTGGAGCCTTAATTTTGTTGGAAAAATTTTTTTGATGATGAATGATAGCTGTGTTAATGCGTGTGATAGAGATGGAGGATGCGTAGCAGAGGAGACGTGTGTAAGTTTTATCACTGTCCTGATCCCAGGGCCATAAAAATTCTTGTTCGTCGAGGCTCACCTTTTATGGATCGAGTGTGGTACCACTTGAGAGTAAAAAGGAGGACATGACAACAGGATATAGATAGAAATGTGTCTGGAAATATGACGACTTAAAATTAAAAGATGCGTAGTACTGCAAATGACAGGAATTTCTTCGAGAAATATAGCTCGTTTTCTGTGCTCTGTCTTTGCGAGTTGTATGTTTACGGAAAATTTCATATGCCATTCCTTTATCAGCTAATGAAAGTACAAGAGCGAATAATAAGTCGTTTTCCTATGTCAGGATTGTCTGGAAGGTCAGACTCTAGGCAGGCTTGACAAGGAGTACGTAGGATGATTAATATTTTAGGGTTCACTGCAGACGTTGTAAATAGATAACACATGACACGAAACTGTAGTATGTTAAGTTGCACAAAAGAAATGTGACTTATTCCTGGGTAGCGAGATTTCATGAAGGTATGTTCGCTCGGTGTGTTTTTGCGTTTCTTACTGCGGCGGAATCCCGTGAATCTTGGTGTACTGGGAACGTTACATTTTTATTTTAAGTGTTATAGAATAAGAACTGTTCCGTGCTCTCCGTGGCACAGCGGTTAAGGGATCGGACATGTATGCTGGAAGTCGCGGGTTCGTTCCCAGCGCTGGCGCGAAGATTTTCCCCGTTGGGTATAAGGGAAAGCTCAAGCACAATACCCCACTCAACCCAGGTGTCGGAAATGGGTACCGGCTTTACGGGGGAACCGTCATGGTGTCCTATATATAGGCTTAGTTATAAGACATTTGAAAAACCAATGCTAAGATCATATGTATCAGGCTTGATTGGAAATAAAGCATCCCAAAGATGCCGATGTTAACCTAACCTAACCTAACCTTAATTCTGAATCTCCCATGCGCGTTGCCAGGAACTTTTGCTTCTTTCCACCTGGTGAACGGTGTGTGAGGGAACGAGAATAGGAACTGCGATTTTGACCTACATTTGCAGTGGCACAACTAGAAGTAGAGCATATCCTATTTTCTGAGTTTGAGTAACTGCGATGTTTACCGGATTTAGACTACCTGATTGACTTACTGACTTTTGGATACAATTTGGTGTGAGTTGCCGCAGCGTTCTTGTGTGGAAGTTTTGGTGTTTCCTTCGCATAGGGATGTTCCAGGCACTCAAACTGTTCGTACTCCAACATCGACGGATATGCTAATTTAATTTTCTTAGTATAATAGTTATGTTAAGGTGATACAACACTCTCTCCGTCATTGAATGGAAAACATACTGCAGGCTCCCGAGTTATGTAAATACATTGATAATGTCATGCAATTCAACGACGTCTATTCGAGTGGAATGACATGATATGAATAAAGGCTAAACTGTCTCAAGGGCTGGTAAATCAGGTAATTAGGATGTGATTGTAATTTTCTCATGACTTTGTGGGTGCGGACGAGTAATTGGATCGCCTAAACTGCAGTGCACGGCAGTGTGGCGTAAGTCTGATGAAATGTTAACACTCTATTTCTATTTTCTTTGAAGAAAAGCACACGGGATATCGGCCAACCTGATAAATCTCTCGTTGTGCATATGTTATTTCATTTGTGTACATGTTTAGGAAGTTAGGTGAAAGTAAATGAGCAGTGACACCGTCGAAGCATTCTTGACTTTGTCTGTAGTTCATTATGGATACCTGCACTTATTAATTTATTTGAAACTCTTGTGATCTCACTTCTGCCCAGTCAGGGTAGGCTTGGAAAGATTCACGAGAAATGAATGATTAATTAAGAGGAACCAAACTGTACGATGTCTATCGATCACCTAAGTGACAATGTTAGATGGTAAATCGTAGGTGGAATTTGATCTCTGAAAATATGTATGTTACCCTGGAAAGCAAATGAAGGGCTGACGAGCCCAACTTACGAGCTCCGACGATGGAATCTACAGTTTTTCCGCGGAAACGCGAGGTCTAATTTTCCGCGTAAACCGCGACGCAAGGATGATTTCAACGAACTTTTCCGCGCAGATAGCGTGACGCAAGGATAGAGTGGATTGGATGAATCTACAATTAAAGATTAGTAGGTTACAAATCCTGATAAACCAGGGGGCCCCCCTTTGATGATAACGTTTGCCGAGAAAATGTAATAATAATGCTGATAATGATTTTGAGGATGATAACAATAATGATGCACCACTGCTTGGAAGGAGAACGAGCTGAGGATCAATAAGAAGATATTCAACGTTGAAACATTGCCCCAAATTTAGAGAGAAGTGGTTAGGCGGCTCATAAGCCCGATAATCTTTGTCTTGTAATGAACACGCCTATTAAGATTCTCTAATGTCGTTGGTATGCCGAAGGCAAGCCGGAAAATAAGATAAATTTGATATATGTGTTTCAATATTAAATGTCATATGTGTGTTTCAATATTACATGTCATATGTGTGTTTCAATATTAAATGTCATGTGTGTGTTTCAATATTCTTGTGTCTATTTGCTCGATATGTGTGTTATGTTAGCTGTGTTTTCCTCCGAGCCCTAGGATGTTTCTTTTCGATGTGATTTTTGGACGCGATGTGTGTTTGATTAACGTCATACGTCTATGTTTATCAATGTCAGCGTGCGTCAACAACATAATAGTTATGTTCATTTCTGCGGATATGCAAAGTACGGATGGAAGTTTACGACCTTATAGAAATTTGATATTATCATTTGAAAATTTGAACCGTTGGCTCAAATTTTGCGAAGGGCGCGGGGATGTTAGAATACAATTTATATTAGGCATAAAACCGAAGCTACGCAGCAAGGCAACCGGCTCTGCAGCAGAGCGCGATCGTGAGGGGATGAGGGGTGCACCACATCAGCAGATGGGAGGAGTACGTAGAGGGTAGCGACTGGACTGAAAAGCTAGTGCGCCAAATTGAATACATAATAAGACGAGTGCAACGTGAATACATAGCACGGGAAAAGAAGGGGTTAAAAACTTAATTGCCCACGGGTTAAGGAATCAAGGAGTTATGGGTTTATTTTGAGAAATATGCGTAGCAATATTGTGAAGTAAGGGACACGTCAGTGTAGTGAGGTGACGCTCGAGGGATAGCCAATCACGAAGGGATACGTCACGTTCAGCTTGGCGCGGGTATAGCGCACTGCCGCACGGGACGCGTCCTTTGTGGGGGTGAGATATATAAGCTGAGGCTTGAAAGCAGCCGGTCTATTTCTGCGTGATCCTGACTAAGTGAAGATGTAGGCCTGCGTGTGCCAAGATGGGAGGTGAGATTATATTCTTTGTTCTGTGCTAGGATCAGTCTTTGGATCTATGCAAATGTTTAATTTTTCAATCCGGGGCGTGTGGGATTTATTATCTCAGACAGGATGCCTTGAGTTTGACTTTTTGAATGACGGTAAAATGATCATTTTTCATAGGGTTCTTTTTTTTGAGACGGCATAGAATGGGGAATTAGAATATTCGTGTTTTATTATTAAAGTGCAGGCTTGATGTTTAATGTAACAAAGCGCTTGTGATTTGTTCTAGTAAAAAGGGGAGAAAGTCAATTAATCATGTCGGGAATAGCCACATTGTCAGTTGAAGCTTCATGTCAATTCTCGGAGGGGATATAACGTTTATGTCTCGGGGAATAGATGACTCAACCCCGCTTATTATTTGCACAGGCGGGTTGAGAAAGCTGGCCTGCGCGTCAGCTGAGACCGAGGGCAGTAGCTGCAGCCGGGCAGTATCAGAGTCGTGAAGTGGTCAGCCGCCTGGTGCTCGCTGCTGACAGGAGTGCCCGGGGTACAGTGCTTACATGTCCCAACCGGTCAACGATCGAGGAGTATTCAGCTTCAGTAAGGCAAAAGGAACCAACAGTAAATTAATGTCAACGAAGCGTTAACAAAATGCGAGTGCTGTATTGCAGCGTGAACTCCAGAGGATGGCCGTGGTGCCAGTTTAGATACGCAGCAACACGCTGAACAGTGCAAATCCATTTGGCGCGCAGTGTGTAATATGAATTAGGCAGCCCGTGGTGTTTAATAGCCGAGGGGTCTAACCCATGTTTGACGTAACCATGCATTCATGTGTGCACTAACTAGAAGATTCATTTCATGGGTCCGATTTTGTAAAGTGGGTTCTAACCTATGTTATACGTAACCATTCATTCATGTGTGCATTAACTAGAATATTCATTTCGTGTGTCTAAATTTTTAAAGTGCCATGTCGCAAATCATTAGCATCTTGCCTGAGGGCTCTGGTGCGAATATGAGTGTTGCGATAACATAATTTCCCTGTGTCAGCTCCATGTGTTCACTCAAAATAAATGTGTTTAATCTTGAGGCCCATTATTCTCCATGACTAATTATGTGGGTAGCTGGCGAGCAGAAAGGTGTACATTTTATTTATTTTGCGGAGGTTGCAAGTCCTCCTACGTTACGTGCTTGATCAGCATTGTATCGTGACAGGAGAAATGAACGTACACTCTGTGAGCCTGATACCTACATATTGGCATGGAATTTACAGTGCTTTAATATTTTGTTTACGTCACATACCCTTCGAGAAAATCATTAACTATTAAATTCATTATAACAAGTGCTCGCTATTAAGCAGCAATTTCTTCCTGTACCATTTTCTCGTGTTATTTAGCGTGCTACCTGCATTTCTGTATGGAAATTTTTTTTCAGCAATTTTTAGCATTTTCAGTTGTCTCAAAATTTTTATAGGTGTTGTAATGACCCTTCGAGTAACGCATTAATTATCAAATTGGGTCGTGTGAGTGCTCAATGTCAAACACAATTTTACATGTGCCATTCCCTTACATCCACGTTGTGTGCAGCCGAATCTTTTGGGTAAATATGCCGCGGCTTGAGACCGGCCGAGCTTTCTGTGGGCCAGGCTGAAAAATTTCTTAAAGCTGTGGTTAGACCTTTTTTTCGGGGAACTAATTAAAGTGAGCCCACTGAGTCAGAGTAGCATTGTCTATTGGAGTCATAGTCCGTTGGTGTTTCGAAGTGCATATATATTACCAACATCACATGCGTTGCTCATTTATCATTGATGTGAAGTGCCTCCTTTAAAACATAGTTAAACATTTCTTTCACAATGAAGTTTACCAGAATGCTTTCCGTAATAATTCTCAGTTGCTAGGAATTTTGTGTGTAATGATCTTCCGACAAAGTTTTTCAAATAATTGCACAGTGACTTGCAAAGACTTGCCTTGTATTGAATTTTCGCGTAATCTTTGCAGCTGTAACAGAGTTAAATAACAGACCATTGGGCGGCAGCTGTAAGAGTCCTTGGCCGTTGGGCTTGACTTGGGAAGCTGCGCTTCCAGTAAATAATTGCATCTCAGGCTTTGAAGTCATATAAGCGAGGTTGGGGCCACACCACAACTCATGTCCGCTAGAAGTCACTAACTGATTGGAATGTGCTCGACCGAGAACTGTAAAGCTCACCACTAGCTGACTTTAAGTTGCTAAATGCAAGGGGAAGTTAATAAGTTCATATCAACAGTGTTACATATGTTGCTCAATGATCGGGCTGTCGAGTCTTCTGAGCATATTTTTGGGCATTGAGAAACCCTTATGTTTTGCTGAGTGTTGTTAGAATTTTGTCTGAGTGTGTTGAAAGATGAAAGCAGTAACTTTTTGTTGTGCAGGGGCTGGCTCACGAAACTTACTTTTACTTTGATTACCTCTTGTTCATGTGTGGGATAAAAACTTTCTGTGTGCTGCATTTCACTTGGATTTATCGAATTATAGTATGTACTAAGGATTGAGTTTGTAGCAATGGCTCCGGATTTTATGCTTTAAATTTTATAAAAACCTGATTGTCTCAGTTGAAGATTTGAAACCGATTTGGTATTTTGCAGTGTGTAGGAATTTTTGGTAATTAATCAAAATTGAAATTTACCATCCCGTATGCATTAAATTAAAATAACTAGTAGAAAATTTTGTGCGCTGTCGTGTGAATATGTTTCCATAGTAATTTCTGACAAGCCTTAGCAACGTGATGCACACCTTTGTTAATGACATTTGAGACCTAAAATTCCACAATTTATATTTTCTGACCCACGGTGGTAGAATTTTCCTTAAAATCAAATTTTCTTGCTGTGTAATACAGGGTAGTTCAATGTATGTCTCTATGTGTGCTGGTTTCCGGGCCCTTTCAAGGCAGTTAAATATTTAAAGTAAAATTCCAGCATAGAGGCTCATGCCGCTGTGCAAGACCGTACGAGTCGGCTGTTAGAGTCATAAAAATTGAAGCTCTCCTTGCTGCGGCCAGACCGTTCTGAGTGACTCATTGAAATGAACGTGAATTAGTGTGCAGGTTTTTGGTAGTATTACACGTTGCCATTAAATTTTCTACACGTCATGAGAGGAGAGTACCATCAGTAACTTTGATCGTTTTTGCAGTAAATCTCGCCCATATCTTGAGTGACGATGCTGGAGCTTCTGAGTATGTTTGTTTTGGGAACATGTAAAAGCCATCATAATGCTGTCGAGTTCTGAGGTGCAGCCAGTATCATTGAATTTTAATTAAAATCACAGTCGAATGTGATTGTGTTTGAACTCTATCTGTGTGCTTTGAGAGAATTAATTCTGCTGCATTTTGATAGAATAATATTTTAGCAAGAACTTTCTCGACGATGTGTTGGGTGAAATTTTGTGCGGTGAATTTGAATGTAGCTATGATTGATCCGCCAATTGCATTTGCTAAATTTTTGTGTAGAAATAGAAATAGGTGGCGCAGGAAAATTAATGCCTTAATTTTAGTGAAAAATCGCCTTCGCCAAAACATCTGAGGACAAATTTTGAAACGTCGTATGAATTCAGTTTCATAATAGCTGCTGTTTAACGTAATGTAATCTTTTGTCGAGATAATTTAATAACGTGATTCACATTTTTATTCGCTAATATTGTGTACTTTAATTATAAAAATTTTTAACATCGCTGATGTGAGTGATGGAATTGTTTCCGAAATTCAATTTTCTTGCCATCATAGACAGAGTTAATGTTACCTTTTCCAATCGTAGGAGTAAATTGAGTTAGGTGACGGAATGTAGGATTATCGATAATTTAGTGTGGTGATTTTAAGAATGTGTGGTATCTCTGAGATGCTGCGCAGCTAATACTTGACATAAGTTTAGTTACTTAAAATATATTAATAAGGCTTACACACGTGACCAGTAAAGTAAACTTCATTCGTTAAATTTTTTGTGTTCATAACAATTCATGCAAACCTCCAGTGTTCAAGAGTGGAAAGTGAATATTTTTTTTATCTGTTGCGATACTCTATTATTTCAAAATGACTTGTTTTCCTTCTCAAATTCCGTGGGCATAAAATCCTCATTGCGTCATACTGCTATTCACATAAACTCCTGGGAATATATAATTTTTTTTGTAGGTGTCGACCGTGTTAGGCGTATTAAATGAAGGGTAATTCAATCTCAGCTTCTTCTTGTTGGAAAGGAATATTATTTTAAGTGTACTTAGTTTTAAGCTGCACACGTGGAGTGACCAATGATAATTTTTTGTGACTAAGTAGGAGCATATGAGCGAGGAAGGAATTTTCATTTCTCAACTGAAACGTGCATTGAATTCAAGACTATATTTTTACTGCGTCTGCAAGTGGGTTGTTTAATGAAGCAGTCATATTATTTTGAGTGTGAAACAGGATTTTGTTGGTGCCAGAATCTACGCCCCTTGGTGCATTTATTCACTCGGCCGTAATAGAAATCACGAGTTGCGATGTCAAATGGATAATTGAAGGCATTCGTCCGCAATGATCAATGTGTGAATTTCATGTTTGGTGGGAACTTTATTTGAATCTTCATATATATATTTTTTTTTAAATAAAACGATGGTGACGATATCGATAACGTACGTAATTCCAAGCGAATTGCGATGTTATACCGAGGACGTATCCACATAAATTGTATTGAATAAATTGGCTCATTGGAATATGCTATTTTCTACGATGAAAATGTACAATATATTGAAGTGGAGCCTTAATTTTGTTGGAAAAAATTTTTTGATGATGAATGATAGCTGTGTTAATGCGTGTGATAGAGATGGAGGATGCGTAGCAGAGGAGACGTGTGTAAGTTTTATCACTGTCCTGATCCCAGGGCCATAAAAATTCTTGTTCGTCGAGGCTCACCTTTTATGGATCGAGTGTGGTACCACTTGAGAGTAAAAAGGAGGACATGACAACAGGATATAGATAGAAATGTGTCTGGAAATATGACGACTTAAAATTAAAAGATGCGTAGTACTGCAAATGACAGGAATTTCTTCGAGAAATATAGCTCGTTTTCTGTGCTCTGTCTTTGCGAGTTGTATGTTTACGGAAAATTTCATATGCCATTCCTTTATCAGCTAATGAAAGTACAAGAGCGAATAATAAGTCGTTTTCCTATGTCAGGATTGTCTGGAAGGTCAGACTCTAGGCAGGCTTGACAAGGAGTACGTAGGATGATTAATATTTTAGGGTTCACTGCAGACGTTGTAAATAGATAACACATGACACGAAACTGTAGTATGTTAAGTTGCACAAAAGAAATGTGACTTATTCCTGGGTAGCGAGATTTCATGAAGGTATGTTCGCTCGGTGTGTTTTTGCGTTTCTTACTGCGGCGGAATCCCGTGAATCTTGGTGTACTGGGAACGTTACATTTTTATTTTAAGTGTTATAGAATAAGAACTGTTCCGTGCTCTCCGTGGCACAGCGGTTAAGGGATCGGACATGTATGCTGGAAGTCGCGGGTTCGTTCCCAGCGCTGGCGCGAAGATTTTCCCCGTTGGGTATAAGGGAAAGCTCAAGCACAATACCCCACTCAACCCAGGTGTCGGAAATGGGTACCGGCTTTACGGGGGAACCGTCATGGTGTCCTATATATAGGCTTAGTTATAAGACATTTGAAAAACCAATGCTAAGATCATATGTATCAGGCTTGATTGGAAATAAAGCATCCCAAAGATGCCGATGTTAACCTAACCTAACCTAACCTTAATTCTGAATCTCCCATGCGCGTTGCCAGGAACTTTTGCTTCTTTCCACCTGGTGAACGGTGTGTGAGGGAACGAGAATAGGAACTGCGATTTTGACCTACATTTGCAGTGGCACAACTAGAAGTAGAGCATATCCTATTTTCTGAGTTTGAGTAACTGCGATGTTTACCGGATTTAGACTACCTGATTGACTTACTGACTTTTGGATACAATTTGGTGTGAGTTGCCGCAGCGTTCTTGTGTGGAAGTTTTGGTGTTTCCTTCGCATAGGGATGTTCCAGGCACTCAAACTGTTCGTACTCCAACATCGACGGATATGCTAATTTAATTTTCTTAGTATAATAGTTATGTTAAGGTGATACAACACTCTCTCCGTCATTGAATGGAAAACATACTGCAGGCTCCCGAGTTATGTAAATACATTGATAATGTCATGCAATTCAACGACGTCTCTTCGAGTGGAATGACATGATATGAATAAAGGCTAAACTGTCTCAAGGGCTGGTAAATCAGGTAATTAGGATGTGATTGTAATTTTCTCATGACTTTGTGGGTGCAGACGAGTAATTGGATCGCCTAAACTGCAGTGCACGGCAATGTGGCGTAAGTCTGATGAAATGTTAACACTCTATTTCTATTTTCTTTGAATAAAAGCACACGGGATATCGGCCAACCTGGTAAATCTCTCGTTGTGCATATGTTATTTCATTTGTGTACATGTTTAGGAAGTTAGGTGAAAGTAAATGAGCAGTGACACCGTCGAAGCATTCTTGACTTTGTCTGTAGTTCATTATGGATACCTGCACTTATTAATTTATTTGAAACTCTTGTGATCTCACTTCTGCCCAGTCAGGGTAGGCTTGGAAAGATTCACGAGAAATGAATGATTAATTAAGAGGAACCAAACTGTACGATGTCTATCGATCACCTAAGTGACAATGTTAGATGGTAAATCGTAGGTGGAAGTTGATCTCTGAAAATATGTATGTTACCCTGGAAAGCAAATGAAGGGCTGACGAGCCCAGCTTACGAGCTCCGACGATGGAATCTACAGTTTTTCCGCGGAAACGCGAGGTCTAATTTTCCGCGTAAACCGCGACGCAAGGATGATTTCAACGAACTTTTCCGCGCAGATAGCGTGACGCAAGGATAGAGTGGATTGGATGAATCTACAATTAAAGATTAGTAGGTTACAAATCCTGATAAACCAGGGGGCCCCCCTTTGATGATAACGTTTGCCGAGAAAATGTAATAATAATGCTGATAATGATTTTGAGGATGATAACAATAATGATGCACCACTGCTTGGAAGGAGAACGAGCTGAGGATCAATAAGAAGATATTCAACGTTGAAACATTGCCCCAAATTTAGAGAGAAGTGGTTAGGCGGCTCATAAGCCCGATAATGTTTGTCTTGTAATGAACACGCCTATTAAGATTCTCTAATGTCGTTGGTATGCCGAAGGCAAGCCGGAAAATAAGATAAATTTGATATATGTGTTTCAATATTAAATGTCGTATGTGTGTTTCAATATTACATGTCATATGTGTGTTTCAATATTAAATGTCATGTGTGTGTTTCAATATTCTTGTGTCTATTTGCTCGATATGTGTGTTATGTTAGCTGTGTTTTCCTCCGAGCCCTAGGATGTTTCTTTTCGATGTGATTTTTGGACGCGATGTGTGTTTGATTAACGTCATACGTCTATGTTTATCAATGTCAGCGTGCGTCAACAACATAATAGTTATGTTCATTTCTGCGGATATGCAAAGTACGGATGGAAGTTTACGACCTTATAGAAATTTGATATTATCATAAGAAAATTTGAACCGTTGGCTCAAATTTTGCGAAGGGCGCGGGGATGTTAGGATACAATTTATATTAGGCATAAAACCGAAGCTACGCAGCAAGGCAACCGGCTCTGCAGCAGAGCGCGATCGTGAGGGGATGAGGGGTGCACCACATCAGCAGATGGGAGGAGTACGTAGAGGGTAGCGACTGGACTGAAAAGCTAGTGCGCCAAATTGAATACATAATAAGACGAGTGCAACGTGAATACATAGCACGGAAAAGAAGGGGTTAAAAACTTAATTGCCCACGGGTTAAGAAATCAAGGAGTTATGGTTTTATTTTGAGAAATATGCGTAGCAATATTGTGAAGTAAGGGACACGTCAGTGTAGTGAGGTGACGCTCGAGGGATAGCCAATCACGAAGGGATACGTCACGTTCAGCGTGGCGCGGGTATAGCGCACTGCCGCACGGGACGCGTCCTTTGTGGGGGTGAGATATATAAGCTGAGGCTTGAAAGCAGCCGGTCTATTTCTGCGTGATCCTGACTAAGTGAAGATGTAGGCCTGCGTGTGCCAAGATGGGAGGTGAGATTATATTCTTTGTTCTGTGCTAGGATCAGTCTCTGGATCTATGCAAATGTTTCAATTTTTCAATCCGGGGCGTGTGGGATTTATTATCTCAAACAGGATGCCTTGAGTTTGACTTTTTGTATGACGGTAAAATGATCATTTTTCATAGGGTTCTTTTTTTTGAGACGGCACAGAATGGGGAATTAGAATATTCGTGTTTTATTATTAAAGTGCAGGCTTGATGTTTAATGTAACAAAGCGCTTGTGATTTGTTCTAGTAAAAAGGGGAGAAAGTCAATTAATCATGTCGGGAATAGCCACATTGTCAGTTGAAGCTTCATGTCAATTCTCGGAGGGGATATAACGTTTATGTCTCGGGGAATAGATGACTCAACCCCGCTTATTATTTGCACAGGCGGGTTGGGAAAGCTGGCCTGCGCGTCAGCTGAGACCGAGGGCAGTAGCTGCAGCCGGGCAGTATCAGAGTCGTGAAGTGGTCAGCCGCCTGGTGCTCGCTGCTGACAGGAGTGCCCGGGGTACAGTGCTTACATGTCCCAACCGGTCAACGATCGAGGAGTATTCAGCTTCAGTAAGGCAAAAGGAACCAACAGTAAATTAATGTCAACGAAGCGTTAACAAAATGCGAGTGCTGTATTGCAGCGTGAACTCCAGAGGATGGCCGTGGTGCCAGTTTAGATACGCAGCAGCACGCTGAACAGTGCAAATCCATTTGGCGCGCAGTGTGTAATATGAATTAGGCAGCCCGTGGTGTTTAATAGCCGAGGGGTCTAACCCATGTTTGACGTAACCATGCATTCATGTGTGCACTAACTAGAAGATTCATTTCATGGATCCGATTTTGTGAAGTGGGTTCTAACCTATGTTATACGTAACCATTCATTCATGTGTGCATTAACTAGAATATTCATTTCGTGTGTCTAAATTTTTAAAGTGCCATGTCGCAAATCATTAGCATCTTGCCTGAGGGCTCTGGTGCGAATATGAGTGTTGCGATAACATAATTTCCCTGTGTCAGCTCCATGTGTTCACTCAAAATAAATGTGTTTAATCTTGAGGCCCATTATTCTCCATGACTAATTATGTGGGTAGCTGGCGAGCAGAAAGGTGTACATTTTATTTATTTTGCGGAGGTTGCAAGTCCTCCTACGTTACGTGCTTGATCAGCATTGTATCGTGACACCAATTTTAGTTATTCAATCGAAAACAATTTACCAATCACCAAAATAATTTTTCATTGTTATGAGAATAGCTTCATGTTCTTATTTCGCATGACTGTATGAATAATGAGCATCCTTTCATAAGATACGCAATTGAAATTGTGATTAAATGGCATTCGTATGTTCTTATTTTACTGAAATAGGCAATCTTACCAGTTCAGTAGTTTTTCATTTCCAATTACTAGCACTGGATTGGGCTCAAGCTTTTTTAGTTATCTGTTAATTCAAAATTGGAGAAATAAAAATCCAGTTTATTCGTGTTTATTATATTGTTTCAAATTATGTGAATTTACATGTTGAATTTACTTTTTAGCAAACCCATCTCTGTAGAAACAGGTTTTCTTTTTCCATCGTTCATTTTCGTACGGAAAGTATATTGGTTGAAAAATATTCTATTACATATGCTGTTACTGATTCAATGTAACGTCTCTTCTCAGTTTTTCAAATTCAATAAAATCACTGATGAAATGTCACAAGATTAAAAAATCCTTTTTGAAACGCCAGTTTCATAGGGCAAAATTTAGTTCAATTTCTGCCGATTCACTTGAAGCAGATTCTTGTTTTCGCCATAAAGATGTGCTTCCTAAACGAATGCGGGCATCCCATGTCTAGACACTGAGTTGTGTCCAGTGTACCTCAGAGTATGTCGGCATGACGACCTTCACATTTTACGTTGAGATTGCCGAGCGCTGCGGAGTGAGCTAGCGTGGCGGAATTACTTTAACACAATTGCATGGTTCTTCTATTCGGCTTCATAGCGGACAGTGTTGTGCGTAAGTGAAAGAGGCAATATCGCGATAACACGCACTGCTTCTGACAACTTAAATTTGCTTATTATTTAGTTTTTATATACATGTATTCTAAGAAGACGCTCGTTTTTAAAAATACCAATAATTCATAGCCGTTAAAAGCATTTGCGCACCATTTTTCCAAGTATGCATGTATTCAAAGAATGAGTTGATTTTTTTCTTTAGTCGTTTTAGATTGACTAACTGAGGATGGAGTTGGTCTCTAAAACGTTTTATTTAATGAATGGGTCTTCTATCGCTGTATTATCCGTATAACGTCAGCATTTTTCTACGCGTATTATCTTTATTATGACCATTATCATTAGCCTTACTCTAACATCAGGTCGTGACCGACATAAGAATGAGGAAGGAGCTGCCACTCGGCAGCGAACTCCAAAGAACACACTTAAGAAAAAATTTAACAAAAAACACAATATAGTGAGGCTATTCAGAAAAATGAACCGAAAAATCCTCCGGGATGTTAAAGGGTTAATTCTAAAATTTCTATATTTTTAGTGAATAAGATATCCACGTGCCACACTTTGCTCGCAAGTCCCTTTTGATTTGATGTTTAACTGAATTAGAACTGGAAAAGAAAACAAATATTAAAATGTAGTGTTTTGCTTTAGGATTATTTGCAACAGCCTGGCCTGAAACAGTTCAGATGTTTTATCAATTTGAATTAATTCCTTATCCATGTGCAGTGTGTCACACCTGAATAATATTTATTTACCTAATTGTTTTTATTATCAATATTTACGTAGAAGTCAACGGGAATACATGGAAACGTTTCGGATTTAGAACCATTTGAGTTTTCTAATACTCACTTGCAGTAAATTACCCTGATTAAATCTAAACTATAAAAGGCCAAATTATAGACTTCCAAATTATATTTTCTCTTCCACTGAAACTTTGAAATTGCTTACGCATCAAACTATAAGTTATATGAGGCTAAAAGTCCATAGCAGCGATTGAAGTTTTTTCCCCCTTATTTTCTTTTTTAGAGAAGTATAATTGTCATTCTTGATGATAAAGAATGTATCGCTCCAGTTCATCACGTGTTAAAGTAGTGAGAAATTTGCTCAACGGATTCCATATTCAAAAGAATTTGCTTCGGTCTTTGTTATTCTGATCACTTAGAGTACAAATTCATAAAAAATATGGATCACAGCGTGGGAACAATTTGCTGAATTATCTAACAGTATTAAAGAATGTTCAGAATATTGATAAGCTACTGATGGCTTTTGAAGTCCGGGCCAGCTGAAAATTCTTTGAAAAAAAGTAGCAGTACTTTTTACAGTTTTTTTATGTCTCTCTTATCATTTTCATGGCTTGCGTATCATCAGGCAAAATGTAAATATATCTTGTTCTCGTTTTAGGCTAGCAAATGCATCTTTTTCATTTTTTAGGCCAGCAAATGTATCCTGTTTTGATAATTTCAATATCGAGCCATCTTGACATTGTCTGCTCCAAGCTAAGAACGCGTTCCATCAGCTTCTCGTAACTTAGCCGCACGTAAGGGCAGTCCGTCCGTTTGTAATGCAAGTCACAGCCTTCGAACGAACATAAGAAATTATTCAGAACTTGGATCATCCAATTCTTCAGTCCTGTGGGTACGAACGCCTTCTGCGCGGTAAAGTTATCAAAATTCTGAAGGACAAGTTAATTTAGAAGTCCGCCTCTCGTTTTGCCGTGCCCGAGATGACTGGCTGCCAAATGGTGTTGGAGAGCAAGTTTTGCATGTGATCGCCTCGTATTCTTTTCAGCAGTTCCACGTTCCGGCGCTCACGACGAGCACAGAACGAGGGCAAGACACAGAACTTTTTCAGTGTTTAGGTGAACGTATGTAATAAATGAGCGTTTTCTCGAGCACAAAGCGAGAGTAAGACACAGATCTTTTTCAGTGTTTAGGTGAACGTATGTTTAAATGCGCGTTCTTTCGAGCACAAAGCGAAGGTAAGACACAAAATTTTTTATTTCAGTGTTTAGGCGAATGAATGTAATGAATGCGTGTTTTCTTGATCTCTAAACATTGCCAGGCATCAGTTTATGTTCGTTGGTTTTTAGTCGTATATTTTTCATGGACGTAAATTATTCATTACTTAGTAAAATAATTTAGTCTCATGAAATTTACGGCAAGTACGTAAGAAGTCACGCGAGAACAATTCGTTGCTTCAGAATATCAAAATTGGGCGTCAGAAAATGTTACGGTGCTTTCAACATCATTCATTGAATTTAGTGTTGTTGTAAGAAGGCAGAACGTCAATTCGTGAATGATACTAATCATGCAGTTTTAGTTTGAATTATTTTTTTAATAAACTTTAATTCAATTTTTCATCGTTTGAATATTTTCAAAGTAATTTTGATTTTTTAAAGATTGATTTCATTTATTTTTTCATATTAATTTGGAGTTTATAATTTGCGATTATAAGGAACTTGAAGCTTCCAGCACTTTTTTTTTATTTCCTAATATTACTTTTAGTATTCTTGATAGGTATGCATGTCTTGTCCATGCAATTCTTAGAGATGAATAAAAGGATAAAGAAAAATTCTTTGAGACTGATCGTTGTGACTTTCGCAAATGCATGAATTCGTAAAAAACCATACAACCCTTTCAGAAATTTTGATCTTCTGGTAAAACGTAAAGAACACAAGGCCCAAAATAAATAAAACAAAAATAATCCCAATTAAGAACAAAATACCTCCAAAAAATTTATGCATAAAGCGAATAAAAAAGGAGGATAAGCAATTAAAAAAACGGGGGAAGCAGATTTAATGTCTTTAATGGTAATGATTTAATGCTTAAGATTCAGTGAGAAGCAGATTTAATTGAAATCATGTTCAACTTCTAACCATTCCAAGAATTTTACTTTATAAACAGTCGTAGGAAATCAAGTACACCCTCAACTCACTGCTGTCAACGCATTTTTTAAAAATTCATTCCAAACCAGTCCTACCTAATATGGATAGATAAGGTTAGATTTAAATTGTAAAACTAAAATTCCTGAAGGCACACTTTTTCACACTAGTTATGTAGTTTCCAGAACGTGCCTCTGAGCATATTACTTCGGCTTTACTTCACTAGCCCGTAGCATTCGTGACGAGGAGCATACCAGTACGAGTTTTAGGAAAGACCAACACCTTTTAACACCTTTTCATTCTACCGTCCGCTTTCGTACAGAGAAGTGGGGCCTCCAGTTCTGTAAGATCATTTTAGTTATTTTTCTTCTACGTCTGGTGTAATGTATCTTCGCATTTCGAAGTTTTGTTTATTTTAAAAATAAATCTGCCTTGAATGACATTCAATCGAACTGATCCTTGCAACTGATGTGCCGTCTTATACTTTTTACTCTAATTTTTATTATATTCCATTTATATATTTTTATAGTGGTATTCTTCTTTTAATTGAGTGTCTTTTACTTGAGATTCTACCTGTTGCCGTTTGTGTGTTTTCTACTGTTTAAAATAACCGAAAAGTTCAACGCGATTTGTTTATATGAATTGTCGCTTTCTAAATGTTATAACGACCAATCAAAAGGAATTTTTCCTTGTTCTTTTGTTCCTTATTTCCGTTTGAAATTTCGGTCGATTGAGCCACTAAGAGCTGTGAAAATCGCCTATGAAGACCAAATCTTTGCTTTCAAATTTCCAATATCGCTTTATTGGAATTATTTGAAATATCGGATGACAAGAACATCACATTTGCGGAATGCCAAGCTAATGGAATATCAGCTTTGTAAAATCGCACACACGGTGCTGAGTGGCCTTGAAATGTTATAGAATTTGCCACACTACATTTTGTTAGTTTCTCATACGTGATGCGAATAGTTCAAAACAAGGGTATGTTAATTCCACTTTTTCAAGATACCCTAACGTTGATGGGAAATTTGAGTGAAGAAAATTCTTACTAAAAGAAATGCTGAGCAGAAAAATGTCATTCGTCTGCTGTAGAGCGTCTAATTTAGCGGAAACGGAACGCGATAGAAATGCAATATGCTATTTATGAGCTGTGTTTCAAAATAAAAATATTTCATGCTGAATATAATGCTGGGTCTTAGATCTCAATTCTCTGCTGTTTTGAATTCTATTTAGTCTCATCGGATATGCACCTCAGCCTAACATAAAAATAACAGTCAAATGCGAATGGACTTTAAATAATTTGTTTACTATCAAATTGCTGGAAATTATTATTACATAGAATGCTTCAATTTCTTTTCGATAAGTGTCGAATATTTTTGATTAACAATAGAGTATTTTGAATTATTATCGTTCACAAAAAGTTGAATGCTTACTCACATCTACGTTACCGGTTGAAAGTATGAAATTTTGCATCAAAGTCGGTATCTATGCAATTTCTTGAAACATAACGTTTTCTGATGCTCATCAGAGTTTTGGCTTTTCCACCGCATGAACTAATATTGAATGAATAAAAATGTCAAACTCTGACAGCTGCATGAGGTGAGTATTCTGGGCATCACGTGCTTCGTTTGAGTTTCTATCATAAAGTTGTTTATATTCTGAGCTCAATGAGCTTCTTTGTGATCCGAGCACGAAAGTTCAACGCTGGCTTTTGTCCAGTGTTACGAGAAGTGCTGCACTGCTGCATGTGCAGGAAGCACTGTGTTTTATGGCTTATGCCACAAAACATTTAAACTTTTATGGGGCTGAAATTTTGAATTTCATAGGGGTTGTGCGTTGAAATATACGGGGATTGGATATTGAAATTTTGGGTTAGTGGATTTTGAATTTATTTTTGCTGGATTTTTGAAATTATCTCTGCAGGATTTTGAATTTATACTTGCAAAATTTTGAATTTATCCATGCAGGATTTTGAATTTATCCTAACAGGATTTTGAATTTATCCTTGCAGTATTTTGAGTCTATCGTTGCAGGATTTTGAACTTATCCTTGCAGGATTTTGAATTTATCCTTGCAGGATTTTGAATTTATCCTTGCGGGATTTTGAATTTTTGCGACCAGGATGAGTTATGCCGACAACCCGCCCGAGGGTTACTTCTGCCCAATCTCTCCAAAAAGCGCGTAAGCGCGTCGTGTTCAGAGCTTTACGAGCCCCTCGGTGACTGTTGCAGCAGGAAACATCTGATCTACCTTCTAAGCTCATCCATCAACTTTAAGATTTGACGCAGATCCAATATGAAGTTGCGAAATGCCCTAGAGACTTTTGGGATACGATCGAGACGGATTGGGCGAATAAATTAATTTGACAGCTTGATGAAACATCTTGGATGCAGTCGGTGCACTTCCTCACAGTGAAAAATAATGGGTTCCCTTTCTAAGTAAATTTAGATTTGACCTAAGCGGGGAGTATTTTAGCAATTTCGTTTGCGGTTCGACTGCGTTTTGAGTTCACTGAATTCCCAAGTAGCCTAGTCTGTATTGTATTTGATTTAGGTTTTGAAAAGCCTCGTTAGAGATAATATTTAGAACTAAACAAAATATGTCATACCGTAAGAGAAGTCAATCAAATGGTGGAAAAATAAGTTTACCGAGGAAAAGAGTTTTTTTGAAACAATTGTAGAATTCAAAATGCTTGTTACGTTAGAGTATTCCGCTGAACAACAATATTCTGTTTGTTGGCGGCTAATAATTTGTGTGCTTAGTTAACCTTTCTCCTCTTAAATTATTAGAAATGCAAAAGTTACGAGTTTTTGATCGTCGAAATAGACCCACAATGTGCCATTGACTACTGGATTTAGCAACATATTTGTGTATACGTAAACATTTTTCGAAATTTGCACGTATGTTGTGTAAAAATTTTTTACATTTTCCCCCACAAACCTAGAAATGGCTGCCTGCCTTAGGAATTATAGGCCATTAATTATACTGCTGACTATTTTTTCTACTGACTCGACATGAGTTTGAAGGACCTGAACTCACCCAATTTAATCTACCTTAGAGGTTAAATAAGCATGATTTACTCTGTATGCGGGTGAGAAGAAGGGGGGGAGTGTTTTGAGAGTGTTAGATTGAAAAGTTACCAACACTTATGAGTGACAGCGTGACGTCGGGAAAATGGAAAATGAAATTTCGAATGGGTTTACTTTGCTGGAAAACAGACTTTAAAGTTAGGCAGGTGGTCACAACAAGTGTTCAAAATTCCACTCATTTGCTGCGAAGCATGCGTGGATGCGCCGACGGAATAGTTCCCGCGCCCATACATGAACACGAAAAGTTCCAATAATCCTTACACAGGTATCAATTGTAGGGCAATTTTTTTGAATATACTAAAATTTTGGAAAATACTTCTAAAGAATGAATTGTTATTTTAAACCTCAGTTACCTTAGATTTAAATTTATTCAAAGTATTTTGAAACACTCTATATATTTATGTATGTACGTAATACATGTTGAATGATTTAGTTTGAGTTATATCGCTCAGTTTCACACGCAAAAATGGTGACCAACTCCAGATGAGCGGAATGCGATGCATGTCTTGGAACAGTTCAATACTCGTAGAGTGCAGTCATTTACTGGTTCATTACTCTGACATCATCATCTACTAATTGTAATAGAAAGCTAGACATTTGAAAGGCATTGTTATGCTCTTAGAATTAGACGGCGTTTCTAATTACAGCTGAAATGAACACTCAAGTCGAGGTATGACACATTTATCGCATCATTGCTTTGCCTGGATCTGAAATGCGTGCATCTCGCCAGGTATGGTCCGACCTAGCAGAGACAAGCGAAACTTGCCAGCTTTCACAGAGTTAAAAAAGCTTGAGAGTGTGACCTGTATTCTTTTAATTTGCAATCTTTTCTCTGAAATTATTCTCATCGAAAAACGCTCTGTATCTGAACGTTTTGATTTTAATGTACCATATTTCAAAAGTCGTTAATGAACTCAAGAGCAGCTTTTCTCAAAATTCGCGCACTTTCATGGTGTTCGTACCGAGACATAAAGCGCCATGCGACTTAAAGACGCTCTTTTCACGCCTTCACGACGCTTGCGACTGTCTGGTCTACGGAACTAACCTCTTGATTAGAGGCACCCCACCTTAGATTGGCCACTTTGATGGCGGATTACGAGCTCTTTAGTTGTAACGCGCGGACTTGCTCACAAACTGCAAGGCGTTGATGCGAGACTGACTCAGCCGTAATTAAATCGACAAATGACGACGGCGTTGACAACGCGTCGCAGTGTTGGCTAGAAGACAACATCCGTGAAATTTTTCGACCTAAGAGGCAGTGTTTTGAGTTTGTTTTGCCTCAGACATCAACAGATTTCACTGCTGCACAAATGAACTCGTCTAGAATGCGGGGCGGGACGTTGAACAAATCTCTCAAGATAGAACGTAAATTTATCGTGTCGGAGACTTCATATCCTCCTTAGCTCAAAACCGGGAAAACTTCTTCGCATTATTCCCCCAATCTACACAGCGTTCAGTCACATTAGTTCTATTCTCTAACAGCTTGGTGAAAAAGGTGAGTTATACTCGTACATGTCGCAGAATTTTTTTCTTCTTATGCCTATTTTTGTATAGGCAAAGAAAGAAATTGAATGAAGAAAAATAATTGAAAAACAAAGAATTACGTATGTAAATACGAAAAAAGAATAGCACGAACAGAATAAAAGGGCAATGCTTCTACATAAGTTCCTGCACCATTCACTTTTCGAGGTTATTTGAAAATTTGGAGTTGTGGTTTGGGATAAAGAGTAGAGGTAGTTCAGTGAACATTTCTGCCAGAATATTAAAAAAAACGATATACTTTAAAAACCAGAAAACCAACTACTCAAAAATTCGTGAGGCAACAGTATTTGATCAAAACTAAAGAGTCATTCCTATTTTTTGTAACTGTGAGGAGACGATTATTATAACTAGAAACTAACTTTTGACACTCTGTTTTCGGCACCGTGTTCCATTCTATAGCAGGGAGATAATCTCTGAATCATCACGTTTTATGGACTCCTTTTGTGCTCTGCAGTTTCGAATGTTCGTTTCGAATTTTCTACTGGATTGAGATTATGGGATTGGGATATACAAGGATACTTGTTTTCTCATTAGCGAGGTATGCTTTTCTTAATTTCGCGATATTTATGGGATCATAACTTTGCTAATGGCTCATTTGAACCGGCCATATAATTTTCTTGCGTACAGAAGCAGCTTCTGATCCAGTATTTCCCTTTGTATTGAACAATCGGTGCTTCTATAGCGTGAGGCACGGTGTACATCTTATATGTATACCGTGGCGTGAGGTCTACCACACTATAGCATGAGATCTACCTTTATCTATAACTGTAGCGTGAGGTTATGTTAAGTTACTAATGGATATTACTTATTCCCATACATTTAATTTAGCGATAACCACTTAATTTATACATCTCAAATTACACCTAAATGGGCGATATATGGCGTAGACATCACAGTATAGGAGCACCGAACAATCCATTTTGCCCCGAGTGATGCCGAGTTCCCCGTACACCTAAGACGGAAAAAGAGCCTCACACATTGAAGTAGCTTCTTTCATGTTTGACGGTATGGATGTTGCTCATGGGATCACAGGCAGCCCGTGTTTTTCTCCGAACGTGACGTGTTTCGCTTCAGTCGGGAAGTTCACTCTTGCTTTTTATCGGATCTCGCATCCAGTTTCGAAAAATGAATTCCTTAGTCAAGATTGTCTTCGCGAAGGTTAAATGATTCTTCAGGCATTTTGCTGTAAGAAGAAGACTTCTGCATGTAGTGAAGACATGCAAACCCCTTCGGTGCAATTCACCAGTACATGTTTTTCAATTGACGGAAACTCCTTGTTACTCTCTTTCTGTAGCTGCCATGGACTCGTACTTAGCTAATGCAGCTTTGTTCATTTAAAAAATACTGTAAATCGTTTTAATGGATCATTCATTATAAGTAAATAAATAAATATAAATAAAAAGTAGTGCCAAGAGAGGCCTCTGATAATGAAAGGAGCACCAGCTCTAGGTAGTTTAACGATCGCTCCAGAGTTCCTTGATACCTCTGTATTATTGCATTAACAGAGTTGAGCATGAAACCTGAGCGCGTTCAGGAATTTGGCTATAGGTTAATTCAGCATGATGAAAGTCGATTATTGCTTTCGTGTAGCTCTGGTATTTCTTCGACGCTCGGCACTGCGCAATACGTCCTCAATAAAATCGGTAGAAGTTTCGATAGTTCAGATCGAAATTTATTTACATTGCAACTAATTCGGAAAATTTCTCGATAACTTTCATTATTGTTGTTTCTCAAAGTACGTAATAAAATAACAATGATTTGCTGTGACGTCCATTTTGGCCAAATGCTTTTGTCGCACATATTTTTTAATTTAATCTAGTTTCTGGGGGTCCGTTTATATTTGTTCTTTTCTGATTAAATATTCTGGTAATATATGTATGCTCTCTGAACAACCTGCCAATACTCCTTACCCCAAACTAGAGCATGAAATTTTCAAATTACCCCATAAATTGATGTGAACAAATACTCATGTACAGGCACTGTAGATGTATTTTGGCCAATGTTTGATCTGATCCCCTTAGTCGGTCTCAAGTATATTTGAATTATTTAGCACAGACTATCAGAAGCCTGAATTTAGAAACACAATTTCTCATTGGATTTTTCGAAAGACAACTTTTCCCTGAGCTACCAAAACACAAACTCTTATATAATTAAACAATATCTGTTTTCTGACAGCTGCCTCAAGAGCGTCGTATGATGCGAAATCAATAAAAAAAATCTCTCCTTGAGCCACAAGCCCAGTGGGGCTGTTCTATGGGAGGCTTTGAGGATGGCGCAAAATAAATGAAAGGTTTTGCTCGCGGTCCTACTAATGATCTAGTCCTTTTGTTCTGATCTTAAAGAGTCTTGTGTGATAGGCGCCCTGAGGTGGGTGCGCTGAACATCTCTCTTCAGTGTGGCTGGTGGTCGACGTGAGAGGCTGCGTAAATTGCATGAGCTCACACTTTCATGTGAGTTACGTTTAAGAAATTTTAGTGATGTAAGAGTTCACACTTTCATGTGAGTTTCTGTATGTTTAGAAATTTCAGTGGTATAAGGGTTCACACTTTCATGTGGGTTATGTTTAGAAATTTCAATGTTGTAAGAGTTCACACTTTCATGTGAGTTATGTTTAGAAATTTCAGTGTTTAATTTTGATTGGTTGCTCTGCGACTTATTTTCCTTGATAGAGACCGATGTTTTAATCAATTTCTCGAATTACATTCAAAATAATGCTTAAATACATGAAATATTTGATGTTATAATGGCTCTGATGTTGGAAGCAGCCCTTATATCATGTAAATTAGAGCAATTAAATAGTTAGTCCTCTTATTTAGCAAAAGATTCGGTACCACTGCTGCCCACCTAAGAGAAATACTGTCCTTAGCATGTTTTGATAACTAAACAAGTTCTTCTGACCTTGTGAAATACAGTGGCCAAAAACAACACAAATATCATAAGAGTTTCGGAGCTGATTGTAAAGGAGCGAATTTTGAGGAACTATTTCCCGTTAAATAATTTACAAATTTACATTTACATGTTTAAAATTTCATCTTTGAAGTTTTATGAATTATTGTTTGATCTTTAACTTTTAACTATCATACTGGGTAAAGATAAAAAAATAAATAAACAGTAAAACTCGAACATAAGTTTCAACGGGCATTAAATTAAGAATATTTGAATAGGGCGTTGTAAAATGCTTGAGGTAAATTTCGAAATTCGAAACCGTCCAATCTCTATCTTGCTCATTGATTGGGTGTCCTATTATATTCATTATTATTAAATTTGAAATTCGAAACCGTCCAATCTCTATCTTGCTCATTGATTTGGTGTCCTATTATATTCATTATTATTAAATTTGAAATTCGAAACCGTCCAATCTCTATCTTGCTCATTGATTTGGTGTCCTATTATATTCATTATTATTAAATTTGAAATTCGAAACCGTCCAATCTCTATCTTGCTCATTGATTTGGTGTCCTATTATATTCATTATTATTAAATTTGAAATTCGAAACCGTCCAATCTCTATCTTGCTCATTGATTTGGTGTCCTATTATATTCATTATTATTAAATTTGAAATTCAAAACCGTCCAATCTCTATCTTGCTCATTGATTGGGTGTCCTATTATTTAATATTAAATTTGAAATTCGAAACCGTCCAATCTCTATCCTGCTCATTGATTTGGTATCCTTTTATACTCGATAATATTAAATTTTCCAAAAAATACTGATGAATTGGAGTACTAACTGTATTGCTATTGATATGAATTGTTCGAAATTGGAGTTATTGGGAGCTCAATGCGCAGAAAAAATGCAATGATGAAACTTTTATTTTAAAGCCATTTTTTTCAAAAAGCTTGCGTGGTTATCTATGAGTGTAATGAAGTCCTAATAATCACAATACAAAGGAAAGCTTCGCCTATGGTGATGAAGTTAAAGCATTTATGAATTTTTTAACGCCAAATATTCGTCAAAGTTTTGTTGACTAGACTTATTAAAGCGTTGAAACCTCTAGAAACCTGCAAAATCAGTACGCACATCGTTTCCACTCAGTCCTTGGATCATCTGCAGTAATCAGAGTATGAATAATAATTATAATGCAGTTCTTTAGTTTTCCGTTATCAAGGCACAACTTGTTTTCGAGGGAAAAATATCAAAGGGAAAAATAAATTGTACTCCATATCCGAATAGATATTTCAGTGAGCAATGATTCAAGAGCTAACACTTTTCTGACAGCGCTGCACTTGGGCAGCGAATTTCAGCCTTGAAAATGAACTTTACGTATTTCTTGTGCGACTGTTGAGCTTGAATACCGACCACGTTTCAGGCCATTTTTGACGAGGCTTTTGAGCTAGGCAGCGGGACAGATTTTTACGCATTTTTAAACGCTCTCTCCACGTTTTAACGTCTGGTCCCAAAGGACATTGCAGGAAATAAAACTCAACAGCCAGCATAAAACATTTCAGTCAGGGACGTCACCGATGGCAATATTTTGATATTCAGGATAGATTTTCATGAACTTTTTAGGTTAGTCGCCTCCTATATGTGACTGTTTTTACAGCACTAAACTCAAGCAAAAAACCATGAACAATAATTTTTCATGTATTAAATTATTTAATGAGAGTTTACTCATTTTAAAGTTTTTCTTAGTTTTACTCCAGGCGAGTATACTTCGTATATTACCTACTTTTCTTTTGTACTTCGCAATGACTTAACAACAATTCACACCCTTTATGAATATAGCTGAGTATTTCTTGAATCTTTACCACAATGTACCCCGACTTTTTTCCACTGAACTCGAGGGTAGTCGGATGTAAGTAGTTGCTCGAAGGATGAGTCTCTCCATGTTCTAATTCATTTTTTTTGAGAATCATTCCCCTCAGGAAGATACAACTGTTGTATCTACAGGAATTTGGACTCCCAGGGGGAAAATGTGACTTCCCAAGCTGAGATTTAGGCAGAACTTCTTTTTTTCTAATATTATGTTTTTCGTTTTGTTAAGGGCCTTCTTTTTCAGTTCATTGCTGTCGTGTTTTTCAGCACCTACTACTTTTTTCTTCAACTTCTATCTTGTTTCAAAAACTGCTTCCTCAACTTACTGTTTTTATGCCCCTTCTGCATAGTTTCAAAGTTCTTTTACCTCCATGCTAAATGATGCCTTCCTCTTCTCTCTTTTTGAAACGTCTTAGTTCAGTTAGGGAGGCTCAAACTAACATGTAATTATATCTAATATATTGCGAATAATTTTCGTCTACTATGTATTTCGTCAACGTCACATTATATGCAGGAAACAGCTTCAGGTAAGCTCGAAGTTGCATTATGAGAATGCACGTATGAACAAGTGAGTTTCAGTTACTATACGGTAAATTAATTAAACATGAGCAGAATTGGGTGAATAGGGGAAAAATAGTTTTTCATTGATTCCTGGCTGGCCAAGGCTTATTTTTATATTTTTAACAAACTTTGAAGCTATGAAGTTATGATGTTATTCAATCATGGAAGCAGTGATCAGCGAATTGACATTTTGAAAGCAGGCTTTACCAGTTTCAGGTTGAAGAATAATTGTAAAATTTTCCTATTTAAAGCCTGCACTTTTGGTCTTATTTCTCCTTAGGAGCTCCAGCTAGTAATGCTGAATTATCACTGCTGGTCCAAGCTGAGGAGTTCTAAGATTAGGGACTACTGATGGACTCATATAACGGAAATAATAGCGAAAGTTAATTTTGAGATTTCATTGAACATATTCGGATGTGCTGAATGCTGTGTAAATTGCTCTTGAAATGGTGAAATTAACCCTTTAACGTCCCACAAGAGACTGTACGGTTCTCTTTCGAAGATAGTCCTAATACATCGGAATTCTAATTAATTTTTTATTCCTTAATAGGTTTTTTGAAGTTCACAGCTGCGTGGCAGTTCATGCCTCTTTCTGAAATCGGTGACAACCTGATGGAAGTGCCGGTCAAATGACGGTGGTTGTGATAACGGTGATATGAGTACAAAAATGCTGACGTTAAGGAGTTACCGTAGGTCAAAACTGAAATTTCTTACTGGTAGAACGAAGTTGGTCTTGCTATTTAGTTCACGAGTAATGAATCACTTACGAAGTGCACACCGTGCCGTCCTCATAGTTCACAAACCAAACGTTTTCAGGCATTTATGCCACCTAAAATTGATTCGTTTACGTTCATAAATCCGGTACTTAACAATCATTAGACCTTTTAAGGAAAAAAATAGCAACGACACCATGAATATAAAAGAATCCCATTTTCTACCCGTTAAATTGTGAGTGGTAGTCCATGAAATCGTATCTTCTTACCCTACACTTCTACTCGTACGCAAGATGCACACAAGAATTACCGACATTCTAACGAATGGATCTTCATCATATCCTCTCTAAATGCTGATTATTGAGAACTAAGCCACTCATCGTGCAGTAAAATGGCTGAGTAAAAATGCTCGTTTCCAGTAACAGGTTTCCGCTGTCGCTCCAGAAAATTTTCGTTGGTTTTCTTACACACGCCTGGGACGGAGACGCGCCTGCACGGCCTGGCTGATTACATCATCGATTTATTGGGATTTTGGTCCTAAGAGAGGGTCTTCCGATTGTGGGAACAGTCGTTGCGCACAGGTAGAAATTATAAAATTCTGCCCAGATAGAGGATGAAGCGCCTTGACTTACGCCGGATTCAATCAGTGAAATTGGACATCAATTTCAGGAAGCGCGGTGCCCTGACTGTCGGTGCTGTCGCTTGTCTCGCAGTCGGTGGACCTGCTCACAGTCAAATCGATGTGTTTCACATTTAGGAAATTTGTAATTACGCTAATAATATGTCTCCATCTTCGCTATTCGTCTGCGAAATGACATGAATTCAAATTGAAAAAAATTGCACCAAGGAAATTCTTTCATTGTGTGCGGAAGGAGCCTGAAATTTAGGAGTTACTCAATGCGTGGGGAAGAAAATGTTAACTTGGATTTGGATTTGTTTAAAATATGTACATGAATAAAAAGCAAACGAATGGGGCTTGTTCACATTTAAGGCGCGTATTAGACTAAGATTGCATCATAAATGACAAGAAAAAAGGAAGAAAAATGTTCATTAACTAAATTTTTCCTAGATTATTCGTTCCAATATTTGATTAACTGCACCAATATACATATTTTTACCGTTTTACATTCTTATATCATTTCTGTATATTTATATTGTAGGTGAATTTGAGGTTCGCCTGAATACTTGTTCATCTTGTACCTCAATTACGAAACATACAGAAAGGTACTTTACGTCTGAATTAAGTGGGAAATCTTTCAATAGTTTTTCGATTATTATTTCTATTTAGTATGAGATTATTATTACTAGGAAATATTTTCACCGAAATAAATAAATTACAGCTGGCTATTTTAAGCAGATTGATGCAAGGAAAACATTGGTAATATGTTTTTATCCGAAAGATTATAATAATTTAGGAAATAAGGAGAAAAATGAGAGGCCGTGTTTGGCTCACTTTGAAAAGTTAAATGAATAATACTTAATAATCTAACGCATGCATGTAACATTACAGTGACCTCCCGAATGTAACATTAAAGTGACCTCCCGAATGTAACATTACAGTGACATCCCGAATGTAACATTACAGTGACCTCCCGAATGTAACATTACAGTGACCTCCCGAATGTAACATTACAGTGACCTCCCGAATGTAACATTACAGTGACCTCCCGAATGTAACATTAAAGTGACCTCCCGAATGTAACATTACTGTGACATCCCGAATGTAACATTAAAGTGACCTCCCGAATGTAACATTACTGTGACCTCCCGAATGTAACATTAAAGTGACCTCCCGAATGTAACATTACAGTGACCTCCCGAATGTAACATTACTGTGACCTCCCGAATGTAACATTAAAGTGACCTCCCGAATGTAACATTACAGTGACCTCCCGAATGTAACATTACTGTGACCTCCCGAATGTAACATTACAGTGACCTCCCGAATGTAACATTACTCTGACCTCCCGAATGTAACATTAAAGCGACCTCCCGAATGTAACATTAAAGTGACCTCCCGAATGTAACATTAAAGTGACCTCCCGAATGTAACATTTCAGTGAACTCCCGAATGTAACATTACTCTGACCTCCCGAATGTAACATTACTGTGACCTCCAGAATGAAACATTACAGTGACCTCCCGAATGTAACATTAAAGTGACCTCCCGAATGTAACATTACAGTGACCTCCCGAATGTAACATTACAGTGACCTCCCGAATGTAACATTACTGTGACCTCCCGAATGTAACATTACTGTGACCTCCAGAATGTAACATTACAGTGACCTCCCGAATGTAACATTAAAGTGACCTCCCGAATGTAACATTACAGTGACCTCCCGAATGTAACATTACAGTGACCTCCCGAATGTAATATTACAGTGACCTCCCGAATGTAACATTAAAGTGACCTCCCGAATATATCATTACTGTGACCTCCCGAATGTAACATTAAAGTGACCTCCCGAATGTAACATTAAAAGTGACCTCCCGAATGTAACATTAAAGTGACCTCCCGAATGTAACATTACAGTGACCTCCCGAATGTAACATTACAGTGACCTCCCGAATGTAACATTACAGTGACCTCCAGAATGTAACATTACAGTGACCTCCCGAATGTAACATTAAAGTGACCTCCCGAATGTAACATTAAAGTGACCTCCCGAATGTAACATTACAGTGACCTCCCGAATGTAACATTACTCTGACCTCCCGAATGTAACATTACTGTGACCTCCAGAATGTAACATTACAGTGACCTCCCGAATGTAACATTAAAGTGACCTCCCGAATGTAACATTACAGTGACCTCCCGAATGTAACATTACAGTGACCTCCCGAATGTAACATTACAGTGACCTCCCGAATGTAACATTACAGTGACCTTCAGAATGTAACATTACAGTGACCTCCCGAATGTAACATTACAGTGACCTCCCGAATGTAACATTACAGTGACCTCCAGAATGTAACATTACAGTGACCTCCCGAATCTAACATTACCGTGACTCACACAATTCAAGATTAATGCCTTCGACATTTGATTTTGCCGAAAACACTTTCTCGATAAAATGCGCTACCACGAGCATAAATGGCGTATCTGCGGTGATTTAAAGGTGATCATTCTCTTAGGAATGCTGGCAAAATACACCATGCTCTGCTGTTTTATCTGCCAGTGAAACTGTAGCGATACGAAGTAAAATTACATTAAAAAGAGTCGGCCAATTCATGTAGAAAAGAAGATATAAAAATGTTCACCGTGCGCTGTTAATCGACCGTGATAAAGTTCTAATTTCACAGATTTTCATCAAGCTGGGGCTCGTGAATAATTTCAGGATGGCACTATAAAACGACGCAGATGCCGTTCGGTGCCTATGAAACAAGTTTCCACAGTTGAGTTGTTCGGAAGGGAAAAAAAAGGTGTGTTCATAGGTCCACCCAGAAAGAATGTAATTGCTGATAGGCACTTCCAAGAGTTAATAATCCTAAAAGAATGCATGTGTGGCATTCAGATCAATTGTACTCATTAGAAATGATAAATCTGCTGATCCCGTGATTGTTGTGAAGAACTGCATCAGCTCATACAAACAGTTGGGTGCCATGTCCTCAAAATACTTCTCCTCGACTCGTATTTTGATGTTTTTCCTCGAACGCCTAGATTTAATCACTGACGAACTCGGTGGACGTTTCCCCCTGGACGTGTCGGTGTTGAAGTCACGGTATCAAGGTGGATGTCACGGTATCAAGGTCGGAAGTCACGGTATCAAGGTCGGAAGTCACGGTATCAAGGTCGGAAGTCACGGTATCAAGGTCGGAAGTCACGGTATCAAGGTCGATGGAGCGCAGCAACGTTGACTAACCACTGCTGGACGCTTCAGCGTCACACACCTAATACTCGGCACAAACCCAAGTCTACGGCGATAAAATTCAAATCAAACTCAGCTTAGGTTATGGATTAATTTTCAGTGTACATGGATTTTATGTGCGTTTTATATGTTGCCCTAGATATTACAATGTATTATATTTTCCATGTACCTAGGTTTCACTATTTTTTTACCTAATATGTTATATTAATTATTCCTCATGCAACAATAAATTGATTTAGTGATGTATGAATAGTTGAAGGCGTATTTATAATAAACGGTGTATGATAGAGACAAATGATTTTCATATCCTGAATCAGCAAGTTTCAATTGCGTTAGAACAAATGTTGGATACCAAGATACTCGAAACTTTTCAAAATTGGTTTCTCGGTGTTATTCTTGTACCCTTCAATATTTAACATCTTCAGTAATTTATCAAGGCACAAAGCTTGAACTATACAAAGTTTTATATGTTCATACGTGAGAATGCAAAACTCAATTCCATAAAGAACAAGGAGCATGGAGTGTACATAAGCAAGCAGAGTTTGCATAACGCATGCATGCATGCAAATAAAATTTTTCATAAGATTAAATAAATCGTCGCAAAAGCAAAGAAACGCGTAAAAATATTAAATTTATATCATTTCAATTAGTATATAAGTCGATTCTGAATGTCAATTATTTAAAAACATTTCATATAATTCTGAATAACATAAAAAAATGCAAGAACTGTCACCCACACGTCAACACCACGATGGAAGTTAGCTTTGACTTCAGCCAGATTATTAACGATCAAAATCTGGTAGAAGGTATAATAATATTTCCAAACGCTTCCTTATCTCGAGATCTACAGCACAATCTGTTACAAAGAAGTTTAGTCAGGCTGTCACCGCGGAGGCTTTACGAGGATGTAGAAGGAAACAGAAACTGTCACCATGAACTGCTCGAAAACTGTCGTGGAGTCCATGTGCAGTCAAGAGTTGTGGTGTGATATAGCCAAGATGTTGCCCACGCAGGGTACCGGCGTGAGTGCTGGCACAATACTGCTTCACGAACCATGTCATTTTGCTGTTCCATTAAACTTCACTATAACTCACTTAAAAAAAGATTACTTTCCAAGCTAATGCTATGGAGTAGTGAAACAAAATCAAACTCTGAGACATAGTAATGTCAAGAAGATTTGCCCACTAGATAGATGAGGCTTGAAAAACACAGTCCCGATAGTTCAGCATAATGTTATGTACTTTGCTCATAGGAAATCAATTCCTGTTTATTGACTACTGGAATTTGATGGTTGAGTCGTTTTCAATGAAGACCTGTGGTAATCAGCACATGGGCTCGATCTAGGCCGTCGATGCACATCCAGCAATATACAGTATGCACACAAGCTAGGGATTACTTGATTTCAAGTAAGCGAATTCACAACTTTGCTACAGCGTTCCATGAGTTCTGGTTTGAATTCAATTGGAAATTTACGGCTAGAATTGAACGTTCGAGTGAATAATCTCGCTGCAATAAGCTGTGAGAAATAAATATGAGTACTTCTTAGAGGTATCGTAGCAAAATATTATCAAAAACGATCTATAGTGATTGTTGTAAATGGAAGTTATCATACATGAAAGAAAGGCCTCGAAATGAAATTTACAGCCTTCAATCAAAATAAGTAAGGCAAACATTACGGTAACCTTTCACGTAATTTAAAGCCTGCACTAAAAAAAAAAATAATTTAAACATCACATTAAAGTCTCCAGATATTTTAGAACACGAGAGTACATCAGAAGACAAACCATTATAATAATTAATTACGTTTAAAATATTGTCTCTACGCCAAAATTGCAAAAGTAGCATTTTTGAAACATGTAGGCATAGAAAGGCGAACCAATCAAAAGATCAGTAATTAAACTCTTTTTATGTATAGCAGGGGTAGATAAATCGTGGCATGCTCCAATCATGAGATACCTTGATATAAGTATTCCATCATTTCAATATACGGGTCAATATGAAAAATATATTTATTCCAGAAAAAAACAAAAAATTACAGAAAATTTTTTATACACAATCTTGTATCTTTACAGTTGGCTGTATCTGACGGAGTGTTGAAATATTCTTTTCTATAAAATTTCTATAGAATCTTCATTTCTCATTTTAATCTAGGCATACAATCTTAATTTCTCGAAATTTATATACAGCGCCGAGTCATTTAATAGCTGACTAGGTATATATTCATAAGTCCCAATGAGAGAATTTATTTGAAATGACTTGCCTTTTGCTGACCCACTCATGTCCAGGAAAGTTTAATTAATCGCACATGTTCGTCCGGAAATTCGTCATTGTCTTTGGGACCAGAAGGCATGTTTGCTCACGATAGTGTTTAGTTGTTACTTGATCAATAGCCATTAATACTTATTACGATCTTCCACGTATTAGTAAATTTGTCTACACGTTTGAAAATAAATGAATGCGTGTGAGCAACGGATGAAATTAATGTATCGGGCGAAGCTGCCACTATCGGCTAAGCGATAGCGGACCTCAGGCCTAGGCCGCTGTTGAATACAAAGTCCACTTAAATTTGCAGTACCTCTGACTAGGAACAACGCGCCCGGGCTGCTGTCTATTAAATTGGTACCCCAGAACTTGAGACCCGTTAATTTTGGAGCCCAATTGGTCGACAGCGCTGCGGCTTGAACCGCTCCTAAATCTTGGCCTCCCACAGCCTGCAAGTTGACTTGAAGTTGATTACAAGCTTCGCTGGATTTCGAGCCGCTGTTTCTTGCCGCGCGCTTTTCTGTGAGTGTTTCAACTTAAAACCGAGTGGTAGATTTTAGCTGATTTTTTTTATGCTCTGCTGGTCTAAAGATTTTTGCGTCTGTGTGTGAAATTGTGACTACAAAAGCAAGCAAAAACTTCACATATTGAGTTGTTTTAAGGCTGTAAGGTGAGACTTTCGATGGCATGTTATAAAGATGAGCTAAGAGGTAATTCTTGACTTACTAGTTGATTTTAATTTGCGTTAACAATTTCGGAGTTCGCAGCCAACTTAAAAAACTTGTGTTTCAGGGAATATTTTATTGGTTAGTGGTTGTTGTGTTGCATAAACCATTTCACTTGCTGGGAAACTCATGAAGTAATTAATTCTCGTCCAATCTCAATACAGTTGAGCGATATATGAGACTAATTTCACATGATGGGCAATTATCTGTGATGATGCGGTTGCTTGGCGTCACGAATTTATTTTAAGAGGTACCTCTCGTTTGAAAATTAAAAACTCTATACCAGTGGCAGTAATAGATAAAACTACTGAGATGGGTACGCGTCTTGGAAATCTAAGTTTCATCAGGAATAAAACCACAAACAGCGGAATAAAATTCATTTTTCTGAAAAAGGGGCATTCAGACTAGCGCTAGTTTCGAATATTCATTATCAATGAATGCTCTGAAAATAAGACCAAAAATATAGACAGATTGATATTTCAATAATTGCTAAGTATATATACAACCTATATAATATACAATTGGCAGGCACTTTGATCACAGTTAAGAACGGGTTTCTGCTTAAAAATGTACATTGATTCTAAAATCCGGAGATCGCTATTACACGTAGAATCTAAAATTGAAAAATCATCTACCGAGAAAATATGGTTGGTGCTTTCACAGTGAAGTCTAGGCGAAGACTGAGATGGAGTTGCTAGCGGCCTATTAGTTCTAAATGATTTGCCTAGATGTTGGTAAAATCTAATCTTTGACTGTTTCAGAGTGCTCCCTATGTAGGAACTCTGGCAGGTTCCACACTGATATTTATAAACAATACTAGAGAGCAACTCTTTCGGCAGTCTGTCTTTATAGTAAAAGAATGATTTTATTTGGAAACTGCTGCGAAAAACAAACTTGAAATCGATTTGGGGGTAAAATTTTCTCAAATTCCTAGTTAAACATTGTTTTAGCTCATCAGAAGTTGGTCCAATATACGGAAGCGATACATATAAAGCACATTTGGAAACTGTAGCTACCGTGATCTTTGGCTTATCGAACATTTTGTTCTGACCATAACATAGTTAGGTTTAATCGGCAATGCGGTCATTCTTTCATAAAAATCTTTCATAAAATTCTATGTTATGGTCAGTTATGATGTCACGTCATTATATACTAATATACCTGTCCTTGAAACTTTAGATCTCGTGTGTAACAGCTTGTTTTCTGTTAATGAATACCATCATGGTTTGGGCAGAAAGTCTTTTATGGATTTGTTGAAGCTGGCGGTTACCGAAACGTGTTTTTATTTCAATAATATTTTGTACAAACAGATAGATGGCCTGGCAATGGGTAACCCTCTAGCCCCTACTCTGGCGAACATATTTATGTGCAATATGGAAAACAAGTACCTGTCTTCTTGTCCAGATTCTTTCAAACCTGTTTTTTATAACCGATATTTGGACGATACTTTTGTTATTTTCAATGATGTCACTCATGCCAATCTGTTTCTAGATCATATTAATAGTCAACACCCAAATATCAAATTCACCATGGATGTAGAAAATGATAAAGTTTTGCCTTTTTTAGACGTTAGGGTTCAACGTTTTGACAATCATCTTCAACTAGGCATTTATCGGAAACCGACTTTCACTGGTCTAGGAAATAGTTTCTTTAGCTTTACTCCTTTCATTTTTAAACTGAATAGTTTGAGAACACTTTTTCACAGAGCCTTTCACCTGTCATCAAACTATCATAAGTTTTGCGACGAACTAAATTATTTGAGAACATTTTTTTCTACCAATGAATACCCTCAATATATTTTTGACTATACTCTTAAAAAGTTTTTAAACAAAATGTTCGATAAGCCAAAGATCACGGTAGCTACAGTTTCCAAATGTGCTTTATATGTATCGCTTCCGTATATTGGACCAACTTCTGATGAGCTAAAACAATGTTTAACTAGGAATTTGAGAAAATTTTACCCCCAAATCGATTTCAAGTTTGTTTTTCGCAGCAGTTTCCAAATAAAATCATTCTTCCACTATAAAGACAGACTGCCGAAAGAGTTGCTCTCTAGTATTGTTTATAAATATCAGTGTGGAACCTGCCAGAGTTCCTACATAGGGAGCACTCTGAAACAGTCAAAGATTAGATTTTACCAACATCTAGGCAAATCATTTAGAACTAATAGGCCGCTAGCAACTCCATCTCAGTCTTCGCCTAGACTTCACTGTGAAAGCACCAACCATATTTTCTCGGTAGATGATTTTTCAATTTTAGATTCTACGTGTAATAGCGATCTCCGGATTTTAGAATCAATGTACATTTTTAAGCAGAAACCCGTTCTTAACTGTGATCAAAGTGCCTGCCAATTGTATATTATATAGGTTGTATATATACTTAGCAATTATTGAAATATCAATCTGTCTATATTTTTGGTCTTATTTTCAGAGCATTCATGTATAATAAATATTCGAAACTAGCGCTAGTCTGAATGCCCCTTTTTTAGAAAAATGAATTTTATTCCGCTGTTTGTGGTTTTATTCTAGATAAAACTAATTCCATAAGATGGGCACTTAACTGTAGTGATGCGGTGGCTTGGAGCAACCAATTTTTTTCAAGAGGCGCTTCTCGTTTGAAAATTAAAAGCAGTATACCAGTGGTATACTTGCGCTCATATCTCTATTAAGGTATAGAATACTGGGGAAAAGATGAAACAGCCGCCACCACGGCAAAAACATTTACTACCAGCTCTGCTGCGGCGATGATCCAGCGCGCGGCAATAAAACGCGCTGCTGTATTTCCCCCGACGCGCGTAAGTAGCGCGCTTCGTCTCGGTGATTCTCCCGTGCATGAGCTGCTACACGACGGTAAATCCTCCGTTATTTGTGTTGTCTAATCACTTTGAAATCCTCCGTGATTTGTATTGTCCACTCACTTTCAAATCCTCCGTGATATATGTTGTCTACTCACTTTGAAATCCTCCGTGATTTGTGTTGTCTACTTACTTTGAAATCCTCCGTAATATGTGTTGTCTGCTCACTTTCAAATCCTCCGTGATATATGTTGTCTACTCACTTTGAAATCCTCCGTGATTTGTGTTGTCTACTTACTTTGAAATCCTCCGTGTTTTGTGCTGTCTGCTCACTTTGAAATCCTCCGTGTTTTGTGCTGTCTACTCACTTTGAAATCCTCTGTGATTTGTGTTGTCTGCTCACTTTGAAATCCTCCGTGTTTTGTGCTGTCTGCTCATTTTGAAATCCTCCGTGTTTTGTGCTGTCTACTCACTTTGAAATCCTCCGTGTTTTGTGCTGTCTGCTCACTTTGAAATCCTCCGTGTTTTGTGCTGTCTACTCACTTTGAAATCCTCCGTGTTTTGTGCTGTCTACTCACTTTGAAATCCTCTGTGATTTGTATTGTCTGCTCACTTTGAAATCCTCCGTGTTTTGTGCTGTCTACTCACTTTGAAATCCTCCGTGTTTTGTGCTGTCTACTCACTTTGAAATCCTCTGTGATTTGTGTTGTCTGCTCACTTTGAAATCCTCCGTGTTTTGTGCTGTCTACTCACTTTGAAATCCTCCGTGTTTTGTGCTGTCTACTCACTTTGAAATCCTCTGTGATTTGTGTTGTCTGCTCACTTTGAAATCCTCCGTGTTTTGTGCTGTCTGCTCACTTTGAAATCCTCCGTGTTTTGTGCTGTCTACTCACTTTGAAATCCTCTGTGATTTGTGTTGTCTGCTCACTTTGAAATCCTCCGTGTTTTGTGCTGTCTGCTCACTTTGAAATCCTCCGTGTTTTGTGCTGTCTACTCACTTTGAAATCCTCTGTGATTTGTGTTGTCTGCTCACTTTGAAATCCTCCGTGTTTTGTGTTGTCTGCTCACTTTGAAATCCTCCGTCTTTTGTGCTGTCTACTCACTTTGAAATCCTCTGTGATTTGTGTTGTCTACTCACTTTGAAATCCTCCGTGATTTGTGTTTTCTACTTAACCTTATTGCTACGTAGTTGCAAGATATATTTTTTATTGTAATTCCTTAGTGAACATCATTATTGTTCCATTTTAAAAGCAGTCAACCCAACATCTTCAATAAATAATTCTAACGGAATTTTCAAAATCTGCGTTAAAAGTTGAACTGTGTATGCACGGAAGGAAATACTTATCGTTTCGTTTCAGTGCTATTTGTAATAGCTTAGAAAATTAAGATTGCATGGTAATAGAAATCTTAAAGTGTTTAAAGTCGCAGAGCGAATAAATAATAGTGTCTGTTCGTTTATAAACGCAGTATTCGCAACATTCGCAGTATTCGCAATATTCGCAGTATTCGCAGTATTCGCAATATTCGCAGTATTCGTAGTATTCGCAGTATTCGCAATACTCGCAATATTCGCAGTATTCGCAGTATTCGCAGTATTCGCAGTATTCGCAGTATTCGCAGTATTAGCAATATTCGCAGTATTTGCAATATTCGCAGTATTCGCAATATTCGCAGTATTCGCAGTATTCGCAGTATTCGCAGTATTCGCAGAATTCGCAGTATTCGCAATATTCGCAGTATTCGCAGTATTCGCAGTATTTGCAGTATTTAAAGTATTCGCAGTATTCGCAGTATTCGCAGTATTTGCAGTATTCGCAGTATTCGCAGTATTCGCAGTATTCGCAGTATTTGCAGTATTCGCAATATTCGCAGTATTCGCAATATTCGCAGTATTCGCAGTATTTGCAGTATTTGCAGTATATGCAGCATTTGAAGTATTCGCAGTATTCGCAGTATTCGCAGTATTTGCAGTATTTGCAGTATTTGCAGTATTTCCAGTATTTGCAGTATTCGCAAATATTCACATTATTCGCAATATTCGCAGTATTCGCAGTATTCGCAGTATTCGCAGTATTCGCAGTATTCGCAGTATTCGCAGTATTCGCAATATTCGCAGTATTCGCAGTATTCGCAGTATTCGCAGTATTCGCAGTATTCGCAGTATTCGCAGTATTCGCAGTATTCGCAACATTCGCAGTATTCGCAGTATTCCCAGTATTCGCAGTATTCGCAGTATTCGCAGTATTTGCAGTATTCGCAGTATTCGCAGTATTCGCAGTATTCGCAGTATTCGCAATATTCGCAGTATTCGCAATATTCTCAGTATTCGCAGTATTTCCAGTATTTGCAGTATTCGCAGTATTCGCAAGATTCGCAATATTCGCAGTATTCGCAATATTCGCAGTATTCGCAATATTCGCAGTATTCACAGTATTTGCAGTATTTGCAGTATTCGCACAGAAGAGCGTAAAAATTACGCTGAAAACCAGGTTTATGTTGTCGTTTTGTTTTCATAGTATTTTATTTAGAAAAGTATTAAAACTCATCGAGTTCTTCTCGAAAATTGAACTCTGCACCAAGTCCGTCGCTCGCTCCGTTGGCGTACCGGGCCCATACCACCAGCTCGGTCACTAGGGAAAGTTCATTTGCTTTAGTTGCTCGTATATAAATATATTTCAATATTCACGTACAAATGCTCATAAGCAAGTAGCGGATGACTTATTTTCATCTCGAAATGGCCTACAATTCCTCCAAATCGTCATTTCAAATGATTTCAAGTTCTATGGGGGTTGAAGATTGTATTTTTAGAAACTACTTTAAATAATTTCACGAAATGATTCCAGGAAAAAGAACAACGCCTTTTTTTCTGAGCATACCAGGGCAACTCCCACCGGGCAAATTGCATTCAAATGCCTAGGCGCGCTGGCATAAGAGGCTTGAGCAACACGCGCCTCCATTCCATTGAGCGCGGTAATGGCGGCAATGGGAATGCCGCCGCCTGATTCCCTACATGAGAATAGCTTGAGGCAATGTGGACTTCATGGAAGCCTGAATTTTCCAGCATTATTTTATGCTACGCTTCATTCAGAGCATTTCCTGCGGCTGTGTTACGATGAGAAAGCGTTTTCATTTTTTTTCTGTGGCGCCCGAGTGGCTGACATCGCTCGTAGAGAAGCACTTTCAGTTTTGGAAATCGAACGTTTTTAGAAAGCATTGAATTTGCTACGTACACCACGGGATGTTTGTATTGCTTAAAAATGTATTGCTTCTAATGAAATAGCTTATAAATTCACGCAATGTGTGCATGCTTTTGACTGTTTGGGTAAAAAATCGTACTATCTCGAGCGGGATTCATGGGATTAATAACGATCAATCTCCTGTTTCAATGAAAAAGCATCCAGTGAGATTGTATTCTATAAATTCCATTATGTCAAGATATAGAATTTACTTGATGCATGATGAAGGTTTTGCTTGCGAACCAAGGCACACGGAAGTAGTTCTCGAACTGCAAAACGCGCCGTTTCTGGAACAACATCGCGACTCTTTCAAGAAAGGAAGAACCTTAGCCTCCTATTATCTCCTTCTGTGCGCTGCAATTGAATCTTGGGGAACGCGACCCAGTTCTTCCAAAACTTTCGGGCTTGACAATAACCCTCTTCTGTTCAGTTACGTCAAGGTCGCTGCATAAGCTAGGCTTCCGCCTTTTCTTCTGTGTACTCCGGTAAAATCATTAGAAATTTTTATTTTATTTAAAAGTAAGAAATTTTTCCTGAAAGCAGCGAAACTGCTGCTGTTGGCCTCATTTCAGCCCATCTTGAAGCTTCATTTTGATTATGGAGTTTTAGAACTTGCTTAAAATGTAGGTTTAAGGTTCGTTAGAATCCTCGTGCCAAATTTTTGAATAGAATAACATATTTACAGCGTGTTTTAACTATTAGGGCCAATATGTGTTTTTAGAATGGATTTTTTTTGCTAGAGGGCTCACAACATTGAACATAACCTGTGTCCTGCAGCTGCTGGATTGTAGCTGTGTTCTGCTAAGTAGATTCATTCAGGATTCCAAGAGCACATAAAATTGAGCACAATCCAGAATATTCTTTCCCTTGAAATTCAAACTGAAATTACATTGTGCTCGTGAGGTAGTCATTTTAGTGACTGAACAGATAACGAGTCTAAAATGTTGACTCAGCAGCTTGTCAACGTGAGCATTTGGCATTTTCAGCGCTGCTCGTAACTTACGGTTCACAAAAACATCGTTTCAAACGCGCAGACAGCTTCTACTTTTTATCACAATGTGATAAAGAAGACCAATAAACGGTGGAAGTGAAAAGCCTCATTTTTTAAAAAAATGTTTTCATAGACAGCCATCAACTGGAGCAAAATAATGCGGGATGCCGTCCAAAATACACATGAAATCTTTTTTGTATACCTCAATCCTTGCGTTGCGGTGCATAATTTCCTAACAGCACGAAGTGCCCTAGGTATATATTCATTTGTTTGTTTATATAAAGCACGAATCTTTTGAAGTAACAGTAAAGTTTAGTGAAGTTTGAAGGTTAGTGAGATCATGAATCGTGTTAAGAAATCATGAAAAGTTTTGTTTGTAGCTAAAATTGTGTCCGATGAGTGTGCCGGTCTTGGAACCTCGCAGAAATAAGCTTGGCAGGATTCCTTCCCAATTGAAATTCTGAGCCTTTTACAGATCGTTTTCAGGCAGTTATAAGCCAAGAGTTTAGTCGTTTTCAAGCAGTAAATTAGCCTTTTTCGGAGCAAATGTCTACTTATTTTAAGCCCTTTTAAACGGCTATTTCTGGGCATCGAAACGGCTAATGCAACGGCCATTTTGGGCTTCTCTACTACCTGAACGAGGCTATACACGACCATTTTTGGCTTTTCCATTGCTTGAACGAGTCTCGTCCTGGCCTTTTTGGGCTTCCTTACTGCTTGATCAAGGCTAATACCGGCCCTTTTGGGCTTCCTTACTGCTTGATCAAGGCTAATACCGGCCCTTTTGGGCTTCCTTACTGCTTGATCAAGGCTAATACCGGCCCTTTTGGGCTTCCTTACTGCTTGATCAATGCTAATACCGGCCTTATTAGGCTTCCGTACGACTTATAGTGGGCCTTGCAACGACCTCAAAGAGCTCCAACATCAGATTTTTTATACGATATAAAAATTTTGTAAGGCCGGGTCTTGTGGCTGCTTCGCCTAGTGAGTTCCGATTTGAGGCGAGTGAAGCAGCGGACTTACGTTTATACTTCTCCGGCTGTAGGTATCGATAATAAGCGGCGGAGAAGTGTGAACTTTTTCTAAAATAAATTTACATTGAGATATATTAAGATTACTGAACATAGAAGGACTAGAATCGAGGTTTGAGGGGTAACTAGGGTAAAGCATTACAAGTTGAATGCTCAGCGTTCGACAACCCAAGTGTTCCAACAGTTATAAGCTATCATTCATATTTAATTTATATAATGCATTAATAAAGTGCCAATTTGATGTTATGCTCAGCAGTTAGCTTTTCTATCCTAGTTTTCATGTTGACTGGATTAATTATTTATAGTATTGTTGAAGATGTTTAACGAACCTTACCTAATCTAACTTAACTAAGTTAGGTTAGTTGAAATTCATTTAGTTCTTTACATTTACTGAAGTAATACGACTTGTACAACATTTATGATTACGAGTCTTTTTACAATCTATTACGCGTCCAAATAGAGGTCGTCGAAAAGGCTTGAAAACGACTTTAAACGACCCGAATGAGCCCGCAAACAGCCATTGACTAGACCTATAAAAGGCCAGTTGAATGAAGAGCCCTTTTCAAGCCCTAATAGGCCAAGTATAGGTAGGAGTCGGTTTGAAGTCGTGATTTTTGGCCCTTTTGGGCCGTTTTCGACCTTTTACGACTAATTTGCTACCTGAAAAGGGCGATAATTTTCAATTGGGTTGTGCCTCTCTCTAAAGACGAGGTCATTTTTTTAATCCTAAATAGTGTCCGATGAGTGTACCGGTCTTGGAACCTCGCAGAAACAAGCTTGGCAGGATTCCTTGTGCGTCGCTTTGAAGGCGGTCATTTTCTTGTGCTGAAATTGTGTCCGATGTGTTCGGTGCCAAAGTTTTTTCCTCCGTGTTGTGTCGTTTTTCGTGAGTTTATTAATTATTTTACCCGTGCAGTAGTAATTTTTCTGATGACAGTGAGGCAAGACATCGAACGAAATAAGAAGGTAGAATAAAATTGATTTAATTGCCACATAAAGGTGAATGAAAGATAAAATAGGCAACCAATTTTTTGTTGATCTAATGCATTTGTGGTTTAAAACATTGAGAGAAAAGAATTTTTTTTGAACACATTGCTAAGTTTTTAATCACACTAATGGTGAACAACGATGTGCCGCATAATGTAAGATTATACAGAACAGTTCCTCGCATTTTCCTTATAAATGGGTTAAAAAATATATATGACAGTTTTTGCAGTTGTATAAGGCAGAGCGACACACGTATTAATGTGAGGAAAAAGGAACCTCAGCTCCTTCACTCCATGGTCCAGTTGTGTGGAGTGCCAGTAGCGCGTGTGCGTCAGCGTTCCTTTGTGGTGAAGTGCCAACCAAACTTGATACCACGCTCGTACACCACCACACGACTTACACCTCACATACTTTTTTCCTTCAATATAAAAACTTTAAAATAATTATCGTACTTCACTGAAAACCTGTAGAATCATATAAGGTTGACTATGTTTCGTCGAGCTTCCATTTTGAAGGAACAAATTTTTGTAGTGATTTCTAGGCCCTATTTATAGGCTCCAGCTTTTTTCGAGAACTACTTTCTGATTTTTTTTCTTAGAGCTGTCTTGTTTCTTGGAATAAAGGTCTAAGAATATTTTCTGGAGCTATTTCAAGGAAATATTTCTTGAAACTTTTACCAGCGGACTGGCACATATGGGAGCTATTTACAATAACTAATCATTTGTTGAATAATTTATAGACAGCTATTTTTTAATACTCTACTGCGAGAAACAGTTTTCAGTAACTATTTTTACTAGAGAAGCATGATTTATAAGAAATAAGAGCTCTGAAAACCAGTTTGTTTCATATTGTTGGAGAAAATTAGACGTTGATTCGTCAACAAAATTGATCCTCGGCTGGAGGTTTAGCAATGCTCAGCTGCTGAGCAACTCCCTGGGGGAGAAGGTTGTAAATTTCACCCCAAAAGACGGTCATTGCAACGGAAGTAGGTTACAATCATCCGTAGTTAGTAATTATTTATAAAAGCTAAGTAATCAGAAGTTATCGTATGCTGTACTGACTTCTGAAAGTCGCCTATAATTATTTACTCTCTTTGCTTCAAGCCTGTTGCGGTGCCGGTGAGCGTTTGACTGCAGGGCACTCAGACGGCAACCGATGAAAAGGTCAGTATACTCTTTCTTTTTGTCACATACTGTATACTCTACTACCCATCACTCAGAGTTCCTATGTAAGTTGCAATAACCGTTCTACACCAAATAATTAGAAATAATCTGGCGATAATGCGTTTTATTTCGCCAACGTAACTAACCGATACGGCGCGTAATTTTTGTTTTTCAACGCGTTCGAAGCGAGGAATGCTGTGATAATAAGGAAGTCAATTGTATGTGGGTTTTTATAAATTTGTCTTTAAATATATGGCAAGCTAATACGGACAGTTCGTTTTTTTACTGAGTAGATTTGGCATCAATGCATCATTTCCAAAACACTCATGACTGACTTATTCCGCTTATAAAGAAAACGTAAAAGTCTGTCAATAATATAACAATAACCATCACAAACACTAAAGGGTCCCAACAAATTCGATTTAGGATCTCAGAAATCGATACCATCTAAGTTCAAAATCGTTTAGTCTCACATCAGAAGCCGAATGTCGTTTTCAATAAGACGCACTGCAGTATTAGTCGGAGCACCCACGCTGACTCAGCCCCTAAGGTCAAGTGTTACGTAATCAGAACGATAGACTTTGGCTCCATCGACTAATTCAGCCATTTCCAGGCGGTTGGATATTTACGGAGGTGATTACGCAGCTTGTGCCTGGATCAGGCGAGCATAATCGCATTACCAGAGGTAACGCTCCCGGCTGCTGCTGCTGGAAGACCAGAACGCGACCAGAGCAGCGCACCAAAGAAATGAAAAAAAAACGCTTATTTTCATTAAAGTTGATACATGAAATGTATTACACCGCCTTGGATTTTGAAAATTTCTTAACGGAAAGGTTCTTAGCTGATCGATAAACCATTCGAGGCAGACAATAGCTGTGTCCGGGGTTAATTATGTTATTAAAAGAAACAATAAAACTATATGCTACGGGATTTTTTATCAAGGCGAGATGACTGGAGCCTTGTGAGTTTCTGGAAAGTTATTTTCTGCTTGTAAATTCAGAAGTTTGCGCCATCGAAAGTTAATGTCATGCAAATTAAAATGCTCTTCGGTCGCTAAGAACTCTTTGTAAGAATTGTGGAGTCCGGACACAGAAAGGAATTTAAATCTCTGGTTTGCATTGTGATTTTTTTCCCCGATTTTTTTTTCTACTGTAAAATGATCTTGGGCTTCCAAACGTCTCCACGAGAAATGAATTCAAATTTCTCGAAGGAAAAACGAAGTAGCACGTTTGCAGTTTTTCTTAACTGTCATCACCATCTTGCGTAAAGCTAAAATGCTATCTTGAACGACTGTTCACTAGAGTGAGAGAACAAAAGAAATGCGTCAAGTGTTCGCTAAAAACTATTATCATGATACGTAAAATTTACTAAAACCTGGTTTCGAGTACTTTGCTTGAGTTAGATTCAAAATTTACCAAACTTGAAGGAAATTCAAGTTTGTAGGGTAGAACATGATTTGAGCACTCCTTGTCAGGAGAAAAATTAAAAAATCTACGACCAAAAGTATTTTTGAGCTCAATAGTTAGGAAGGAATGAACTAAGGACGCGAGCATGGCCATTTTTATAACTTACTTCTATGTATGAGAAGAATTTGAGCGATTATTAATTGAAAAGAAATTGTTAGAAAGTATTCCAAAGTTCTCACATCGAGTCAATAGAGACCTAGGAAGCCAATCTTCGCAAGTCGAAGTTTGCTTAGAAAGTTGTTACATTACAACTGGACATGAATCAACATGGATTAAACTCTTACGATGCCTTATTAATTTTTTCTTATATTTCAAGCGAAATAAGTAGAGTAGAAAGGGATCTTTTCCAGATAAGCCTCGCCACTAATGCAACACATATGTTCACCCACTTGTAACTTTCGAAATAATGCATCTATCGACTTCAAATTACTCTCCAACGAAAGATAAAAACATTCTTTCGTTTGAGAGTAATTAGAAGAAGATAGGTGCATTATTTCGAAAGTTGCAAGTGGGTGAACATGCGTTACATAAGTGACAGTCTTATCTGGAACTTACCCCAAACTATTTATCTGCATCTGTTATTTCTGGTACAAATCTCCAGGTGCTGTCATAAATATTTTCTACGAGGTAAGTTTTCAGGAAATTGGTTCCATAATTCTTAATGACAGCTAGGCAGGACCTTAAAAACGTTATTACCACCTCTACTCGATCAGGGGTCATATAGAACTCCCAAGAGGGGGAGATAATATCCTGAAGCTGACATTATGTCAACGTAATTCCCACGCAGCGAAGATAATATCCTGAACCTGATATTATGTCGACGTGATTCCTACGCGGTTTTTATGAAGGACTGAAGATGACTCTAAAATTTGGGGCGTCAATGAACATATATAGTGCCCTAAGGAAGCACGTTCTTGCGCTCGTGCTCTGCGTTTTCATGACGGAAAAAGCTCGTTGGATGCAAAAAAAGTTATAAAATTAAAAAGAACTAAGTCTTTGTGCGTGTATATGCAGCCATTTTAACCTTAAAATATATGTTTTTTTTCAGAAACTTAGCATGAGCAAATAAAGATAAATGATAAGAAGGGTGCTCCTATAATCGAGAACTAGAAATTGAACGTTTATGTCTATAATTTCACAGGGCCATCAAAATTTTAGAGTTTCATGTCGTCGTACTCTTTATCACAATGTAGAACATATTTTCACAAAAAAATATGTTTTCCCAAGCGCTTTGAAGCTGGGCTTCCACAATAATCCAATTAACGGTTTTAATGAGTTAGCTGCCAGGTGAAGTTAGCTTGCAGTCGTTCTCGCCGACAGCTTTTCCTCTGCAATTGGTCCGTGACTTCCACGAACTTAATTGTTGAAAATCCCGAGACAACGGGGCTTTCCGGGCAGCGAGGTTGCGCGGTTGTCCTACGCAGCAACTGACAGCACAAATGAATTCGTTTACCTCGCGCACTTTTGCGGCGCTTCAATTTTGAGATTTAATTTAATTTCGTAGGTCAGAGGCCTCGTAGAAATTTGTTGGGGTCACGATACAGGACGTGCGCTGCTCATCATACGCCATTGCTTTGTTAAAAATTAGCTGTCAGTAGCAGCTGCACTGAGGAATTTGATCTTCTGTTGGAACGTGGGATTTCCTAGATTATCGCTCATTCTGATCGAAAAATAAAAAATGAACGGAATAACTATATACGATGCGAAATGAAGTTTAACGAAGTTTTCCATCATTATGAAGTTTTATGAATGAATATAATTTATCTTTAGGTCGCAAAGTCGTTCATGGTCAGTTGTACCTAACACGGAAATTCATAGTAATCATCCGCTCTGTGTTATAAAATGAACCAATAGGTTGCGAAAAAAGTGCTCAAAGAAAAGAAATGATTAAGTTCTCTGGAGTTCAAAATATTTTGTAGCTATTGTTATTGCAATAAAAAATCCGACTTTAACTATAACTTGCTCAGCGAACGCGTTTGTTTTCAGCGGAGAAGCTCGTACTGCAGCTCGTAATATCTCAGTCGCATGAAGTTTATTAAACAACACTTCAGAGCTGAAGAAAACACTCTTAGGTAGCCGAAGTCTCGGGAATGCAGAAACTCAAATGTCTATTCTTCTGTACGTGCAATGCACTCAGGTCACAAGACCTCTTACTGATGTAATCGGAATTACAAAAACGTACAAACATTTTCAAGCAAGGTATAATAATACTAAACGCTACGTAAGGTGTCACTCCGGGAAGCGCTCAACAAAGGACTTAATTAGTTATCAGACTCGGCAACTATTTTGTGATCGAATTCCCAAGCGGCACACAGGGTTTTTTTTTCTTATCAAGTAGACAGAGGAGCTCGTTCTCTTTTTTTTTCCTTGCCAGACACCTGACATTTTATTTCCTGCCGCACTAAAGTACAAAATGTCTTGAGATGATAAACGTTACGTAATGCCTCAAGGGGCTCGCTGCACTACCATGGCTGCAGTATTTCTCGTTGTAAATATTCCCCTACAGTGACTGATATTTGATCATTTTCCTTTTAATTCGCGCCCCAAGGTGTCGAGAAGAATGTGTACGAGGGAAGTAAAGTTCCATGGGAGATACTGACTCTCTTATTAAATATAATTTAGACCTAATTAATATATTTAGCATTTAGCATTTAGTGTGAGAGCACAAAACATAATCTCCAAGAACTTTTCCATATTATTGGACATCCTCTAGGCATAAATGCTTTTATAATCACTCTAACTGCACTTGAAGATGTGTTGCGAAATAATTTTAAGAAGTAGAAGCCAAGACGAGTTTGAAAATTCTTTAGCAGATATTTTTATATTCATTGTAATATTTCAGCTCTCAAATTTTTAGCATAAGATGCCACTGCAGTGTTTTGCTTAAAACTCAGTATTTATTTTCCAAACATACGTAGTTTTTTTGTTTGAACAATACAGCTAAATTTCTAAAGTGAGTCTGTGAGGCAAATTCCGACACTTAAAGCTTTTTTATTCGCTCGTTAGTTCAACTCAAAGAAAGTCGATAATTAATCAGTAGAACCACAACTATACTGAAAATAATTCAAGCGTGGCGATGAAAAACGGAATTGCTTGTGCAGTTTTATTTGAAGAGATAAAAACTCCTGTCCGCATAGCAGTCTCCGTTGTTTATAAACAGCGAGATATTTCTTTTGCCCTAGGAAGCTTTTCTGACAGATATAAGAGGATTTCACATCTAAGCCTCATACGGGGCTAAGAACTAATAGTAGGGAAGTCAGAGTATCTGTCTTTACTTTAACCGTTCCCACGTTCAGTTTACTGTAACTCTCATGTTTTAAAACGGTAATAAGTTTGGGATGGCATTTAAAATTACAACCTGTTTGAATGATATTGGAAAAAATTCTATCATGTATACGCTGAAAATACCGCCATGAACCTTCATGAATCAAATTGTGTCTTGATGCGGCAATACACAATTTGTTTTCGAGGCAGAATCTTGTTTCTGCCACTTGATAACTTATACCATGAAACGAAAACTAGCAAAACATTAAAAATGGCTAGATTTTATGACGCTGACAAATTATCACAGCAAATTATTCCTTTGTTCATGGCTCTGATACTGTCGACCCAGCTTTGCATCATCTGGGTATGGCACACAAAATACACATCGCAATATTTGCTCGTGACTGGCACCCTCACAAACAAGTCAGCGCCGCTACAGATAAAAAGCAAAGCTTTTGAACCAAGAACACTTTGCTGGAATTTTGCTGGCACAGCGACGGGGGGAATGTTTCCTCTCCCAATTGAGCCATCGAAACCAAAATGTAGCAGTATAAAACAAAGAAAAATCTTAGGTAAAGAGTATTTTTCTTTGTTAGAGAGATTTAGAATGCATTGTCAATTGCATTTTCAGCTCCATTTCTAAAGATGTGCTATTACATTCACGTGAATTCACACCCACGTCATCACTGGAGACTCGCAAGTAGTAAAGTACAGTAGCTCAAGGGTGCTAAGATATCGTGCTCAAATGGGATTGACGTTCATGTATAAGAAGTATGTGTGTAGCAGCAAAATTTTCTTTGAGTTTTGAGAACTTATAATTTTCGAAACTGATGTTTCATGAGTTGTTTTAAGTTCCATTTTGAATTATTTTTATATCAAAAGAGAAACTAATATGAGTAAATTATAAGTGAAAGCGAGTGCTTAGAAAAGTACTAGGAATGGACAATATCTACGGTGATATTGAAGTAAAACTTCGCCCATGGACAACCACATCGCAAATACAGAGCTTCCTTGATTGGTCGACCACAAGGCCGAGGCTGCTCGTGAAATTATAGTTAATATCAATTCGAATAATCAGTAAATACTAGCTGGGCCCGTGGAAATTCCACGGGCAATGTCATCAATAAGCTAAGTGGACCCGTGAAAACGTTTGTTCAACATTACCTAACAAATTCTAACATAACATATTCTAACCTAACCCATCCTAACATAACATATACTAATCTATTCAATCTTAACCTCTCCTATCCTAACAAAAAAAAATAAAAAAAATTAAAAAATTGAAAAAAATTGAAATTAAAAAAATTACGCAATTTTCATCTCTCCTTACCTCTCTCCCTCTGAAGTAACGTAACCCGACGCGAGCCAACCCGTATCATAGATACCGCAATGATGTTGAAGGGCGTGACGCACAGGTTAGCGTATTAATATATAGATTTGCTAATGATGTACATGTCAAAAATTGTTTTTTTTTTCTCTTGGTGATTTTTCATGTCATTTACTTAAAGAAACATAAGAAATAAGTTGAAATCGTGTAGAAAGTTTCCTGAAGTTTACTTGCTTTATTAAATGTATCCACAGTAAAAACACGCCGTTGTTTGGCAATACTTTGGTTGGGAAAATATGCTTCCATTATGTGTAACCATTATTTAAGCTTTCATTTAACAGCCTCTGCACTGTTCTAGTCTCCAGCAAATACTTGAAGAGCTCATAAAAGCCTTCGATCGAGTGTTTTAAATACAAATAACTCAGTTTTAGCTCACCGTCGCATAAAAGCCGTTTCATCAATAAAATGTTCTACATTCTCTGCGTAAAGAAGACATGCCGCAACTTCCAATGGAAGAAAATGTAGATAAGATTTACCTCGGTTCAGCCACAGATAAAGCGTCACTTCTTTCAAGAATCGTAGAAACCTCGCTATCACGAGCACATGCATGCCACAATCGTAAAAGTTTCTGATCATTTCTAACCAGCCGCTCGCCAAAACATCTATCCTTTAGAGCGTATACATCTTGATAAGAGCTCCTGCTTTCCGATGATATCTAACCACCCGCTCGCCAAAACATCTATCTTTTGGAGCATATGCATCGTGATAAGAGCTCCTTCTTTCTGGTGATATTTAACCACCTGCTCGCCAAAATTATGAGCATATACATTTTTATGAGCATATACATTTTGACGAGTGCTGCCATGGAAAGAAACAATGCAACGAGATACAGTGGCCTGATTTTTCCAAGCTAAACAAATTCATTCGACTCGCATCGCTTGTACTTTATTGACAGTTCATTAGCTTAAAAGAAAACGTAGGAAATGGGCATGAATTTACGACGAGCTTCTGAGCCCGTAAAAAGTTTGTTAATTATCTGGAATAAAAGCCTGGAAGTACTCTAAACATAGAAGTAAAAGAAACTCGATTGCCGCCTGGAAGTCTGACGGCTACAGCTACCTAATTAAAGTGCTTCATCTTCAATTACCTGACTCGCCGCTGCTGCTGTACGTTCGAACTTCTTGATCTTAAAAGCACAACTCGCCCAGAGTTTTGCTCTTTCTTAATGGAGTCCATCGGTGAGCTTTGCACCAGTGTAGAAACAAGTCGTTACCTAAAATTTAATAACACAAAAAGAATCGAATTTTTGGTTCGAATATTTAAACGAAATAATCAATTCGTGAATAAAATGCACTAAATTGAATAATACTGGGAATTGTTGACTAATAACACGTATTACAGTCATGTTCTAATTTTTTATTTTATCGGGAAAAATATATATACTTATAAATATGTGGGAGCTTTGTCGGTAAGTAGACTTGAATGCTTGTACGTCGTTGTCATGCCACCACCCACACTTTGCTTTCTATTTTGATACAGAGCAAAATTCGATACCTTGCTTCCAGCCAATTAAGTGAGTTAAAAAATTCAACTTTCGTATTATTATATGTAAAATTTTGGCTCTTTGATAATTGCGTTGTGGAAACGATCTGGTACAAATATCCATTTCTCTTTTATGTTTTTAAAAATTAGTGAAACAGGAACCGGTAAAACGATATATAGATTTTAAAGACCAATAGAAGAGAAACTGATATTTTTAATGAAGGAACTTCAAACAAGCATATGGTCCATAGAATACGTTATTATTTTCAAAATACAATGTCAGTTTGGCAACGACCGCTAACGTAGACGAAGTTTCAAGATCCCTTTCAGACGTTCGCAATAGTCATTTGAAAAACTTAGAATCAGATTCAAATAGGAAAATGGGTGAAATCCAGATTCAGGTGTAATTTCGTGACAAGAACTGCCTGCAGATTTTCGGTACCTGACCCGGGAAACATGTCGCGTTGCATTCCGAGTAAACGTCGAAAAGCATGCAATGTTGTATGTACCATCTTGTTAGAACCATAGTTTGTCAGGAACATGCTCGGGAGCGAATTCAATAATCCTTTTAATCGAAAAACTCTGAAGCATTTCAGAGCTATGGGTCACGATTTATCCCAGAATCGTTTACTCCTTGAAAGTTTGAGGACTCCACACTCCAAAATTTCCATTGCAAGTATAAGGCAGTAACCTCCGCAAGTTAGAGTGGTTGTCGATGCAACTCACGAGGGTTACTATATTACACCAAGGAAAGTTTTCTGTCGAAAATTATCTTCGTAAATTGGTAAATGTAAATGTACTATATAAATGCAGATCAAAATTTTTGTTCCATGAATGCGGTTCTGAAAAGATTCTTCTAACACAAAGATGTACGGCTCACAATTTCTCCCATCCAATTCCTGTACATCAAAAGTGCATTCAATGGGCTTCACAGTGGTATAAAAATTGTCGTATCTCATTATTCGAATGAACGTTAACGTAACTGCTTCACCTTTGCTGAAGCCTGCTTACGGAGACACCGACCAATGAATTTACGTATCCTAAAAGTCAGTGTTTTTAATTTACATTCTTACACTAGTCAGGTTGTGAAACCTGTATCACCTACGTTCCTATCGCACTTCTTTGCTATTTTTGATTAATGCTTCGGGGGCTGCAGGATGACATATTAATAAAAAATTATCAGTACATGTAAATAAATACACGAGTGCTGTACTTGGGTCTAGTGTAGACGTTGTATCGTACTGCAGACGAGCGTGATCAAATACAGTCAATTTTTGAGGGTCGTGCACGTTATTAAGAAAATCATATTCCTGCGCTACACGCTACGGTATTATGAATTCCTTGTCAGGAATCATGATGCCGTCACCCATTTGTCCCGACACGTGTTTCGTGTTACTGAGACAGAATTTCACTCATCGGTTCATAAATCATTTTAACAAATTCATTTCATTTTCTGAATGGCCTGACAAAACCACATGAAGACTTTATTCATTCACAAAACGAAACAAAATTTAATAACGTCTGAAGCATGACTCTTTAAAAAGCAGGAAAGGATATCTGCACTGTTTGTGAAGATCTGCTTTTGGAGCAATGCTTCAGGGGTGAACGAAGTATAGAATTAACTTTTGCTTCAATTTGGGCATGCCTTTAGTTATGCATTCTCACAACACGTAAGACTTTGGTCAACGCTTAGGTCAAGCGCGAGCTCCCTTGACAACGTCATTATTTAGGGAAACATTTTATGATGCCACTCTCAGATGATACGTTGTGAACAGCGAGACTCGTACGTACGTGTACAAACTCTGTCATAGAACTAAATTCGACAGCGAAAACTGTTATGGTAGCGTAATGATAGGTACAAAATATATTTCAGTAGATTGCCACGATACACGACGACCATCTATAGATTTTCACGATACCCGACGACTAACTTCTGTAGTTTGCTACGATACCCGACGACAAACAATAGATTGCGACGATACCCGACGACTAACTTCTGCAGATTGCCACGATACCTGACGACAAACAATAGATTGTCACGATACCCGACGACTAACTTCTGTAGATTGCTACGATACCTGTCGACTAACACAGTTGATTGACACAATTGCTAGACAAGTAGATTGCAATGATGCCAGGCGACTAGCACAACAGATTGCAACAATTACCCTGGCGATTAAAGTAAATTGTCCAAATTAGTAAATTAGTAAATTAAAGTAAATTGTCCAAGACAAACGCAAATTACTTCCAATAATCCCCCGCCATCTATTTGCTTCAATGATGAAAAGTTCAAGATTGCTTAGAACGGCCTGGGCGTCCTGCAGTTCAATCGTTTCGGAACAAAAATGTGGCGCTGCCAAGTCACCTGACAAAGACTTGAACTGAGTTGAGCTGAGAGAATGGATCACACTGTCGCAGAGTTAGATTTAGGAATAGAAAACCGAGTTTAATTCAGAGAGATGAGCCGAACAAATGACCAACAAACTAATTTGACAGTTGTGAACAAACGAGTAGATGTACTGAAAAACTGACTGATTTGACAATTAGGACCAAACAATGTTAAATGATCTTCACGTCGGATTTAAATTTGTGAAAATTATTTTTAACTAAATTGATCGATTATTTTTAAGTTCACGTGAATGAATGACCGACACGCGGATTTCAGTGAGGAAAACACTGAATTGTCGGATTTCAGTGAGGAAAACACGCGTGACAGTGCTAAATTCTTTTCATTTGTGAATAGAAACTTTTCTAGGTCATTAGGAATATTTAAACATATTCATTTGTTCAGGATTGGTTGATCCTTCTTATGATAATTAGCTTTTTATTTAAAATAAAAAATTAAACAAATTCACAATCGTAAATTTTCAAGCTGCTTTTGAACGCGCTTTCTCCAATTTTAAATAAAATTAGAAAATTGCCACAGAAAATCGTTCTGCTCGTTTGAACTTGGAAATTATTCCAGCCCACAAAAATATTAGTCTCTGAATGTGCCCGTAAGTAGTCTAACAGCCTTACTTCTTCTAAGCTTCCTGAAACTTCAGCGTGTTGGCTCAGATAATTCTGCTCACGAATGTCACAATTTATTGGACAGTTTGCTATCGTAGCGACGCTCCTATCAACATCGGGCATCTACAGGCCTAGCGAGTAAGAGAATCCCAGTCTTCGCCTCTATCTTGATGAAGTCTTCGGCCCCCGCAAACTTTCTGAATTCTGGGGACTCTCGGAAACTGAATGGCCAAAGAAACCTGTTCTGAACGACCCTCAGACATTTGTGACAAATCCACTTCCGTGATAAGGGCTTCGTCGCCTAAGTTGCGAGCCGAGGCCTCAACAAGAAATCGAGGATCCTGTTGTCGGATCCCACTTAGGGAACTGAGCGGTGATCTTCATGTGATGGGATAGATGATGAATTTTCATGTCAAATTTAATTCAAAAATGAAGCAAAAATTTCGTTCAAGGATAAGTCACGAACAAAGAAAGCGACGTTGTAGAGTAAGTAATCGTTTATGATGATCGAGCTAATAAAACTATCACACACTTAAATGAAAGCTTTAATTTCATGCACATGTGGACCTAGGATGAAAAGAAACACGTTTTTCTTCCATAAAAAAAATATACAGACAACCAATATAACAGTCTAATTACGCCATTTAAACCGTTACCAATATCATGTACAATCTTTGAATTTTAGAAATTTTAATTCAATAATTATACTTTTGAAATCGTGTTGTGTGACGAGATGGCAGGTCTAAATTAAAAATTCAAAAATGGATAAGCAACCACAGTTTTAGTGTATTATATTCAGTAAAGGGAGAGATATTTTTTTTCTACTTTTTAGAAACATTTCCGGACTCTGTTTTTAACATCGCTTAGTACTTTGCTCATTACCAGTTACAGCGTTAAATATTCACAGCAAAGCAGGTTATCTCGTTTCAATTCGTTAACTTATTTAATTATTAAACCAGAAGAAGGCTATCTCCTGTTCGCCTGCCATTGAGACCAATCAAGAGAAGCACCGCCGTTGTGGGCGGCAATGAGATTCCACTCAGAAGATTTAAGTTCACGTGAATGCCAACAACTGCCAATTATGACAAAGCTGACGGAAGCATTTGAGGCACAAAGACGATAGAATGTCGTTTTATGAATCATGCGGTCCAAAGCAATCATATCTTCTATTCAATCGTACAGTGAATACAGGTTAGCAAATGATCGCATGTTGTTGCTCATGTTGGACGGCTCAGGACGGCATTCATTGTTGAATGAATGATGTTATTAACGGATGGAATTGAATAGGTGGTGCGAATGAAATAATTTCGTGTTCTAAAATCAAAGCGAAATTCCAGGGTATGTCACCAATTGAATCCAGGCAAATATCCTTATTAAATATCAATGTGTCAGTGAACAAATGTGCAATATCTGTGTAAGATGCATGTAATAATTTTGGTGATCTGCAATGCGATGACTGAACCTCCTTATATAATTATGCTGTGCCATTTGTGTAGCTCAATTTTCTCTGTAATAATGAGACATTAATTGATTCAAAATGAAAATTACTTTAGTTCTATTCAACCGATAATTTAAGGTAGAAGTTCTTTCTCAAGATAAGTTTTTTATGCAACCTGGTGTAATTATAGAAACATTGAGGAAGATAAGTAGCATAAACGCAATTTGTGAGCTTAATGGTGAGAGGTAAAGCGTTGAAAATTTGTATTTGTGTTGTACAAAAGTATTAAATACAAAACCATTCCATGATATATTTTGTGAGCTCTATACTTAGTTGAATGATATTTAATTGCTCAAAATGAAACTCACTAATGTTTTAAACAATCCTTCGTTGCAGCATCATCCTGAAATATACATGGTACGTTTGTAAATAAGAAATTTTGTGTTTATAAGACAGTGGAATGCACAGCCTGCGTCACAAACACTCTCAAACTTGATATCCGAAATCATGTTCATATCAACCCTCATACCACGAGCTTCCAGCTTTCAAGATATGTTGCTTCAACAATGTAACGAGGTTTGAACTCTTGGAAAAATTATTCCAAAAAAATGTCACTGGTAATGCTTGTTTTTTCGAACAACTGAAAATGGTGCTTAAGTGTCCAGTTTCCTTGAAAATGTGTATTTTAGAAAATAAACTCTTGCTGGTTTGGCTGAATTCGAATGAATAACCGAGCGACTCTTTTTAATTAACTTTGTTTTTAATTTGAAACATTTTTCAATTAATAAACAGTGGGTGAACCATTTCTTCTCAAAGGCAATATTTCTCTCCGAGTTCGGATTAGGCGAAAAAGGCTGTAGAATCCAGGCAATCCATCTCGTCGTGTAGAGCTTGCCTGTATTTTTTCCTTTGGATCACCTGATTCAATTTCCGAGGAATAATCCAGTAGATGTCTTGTCCTGGGCTGGACGCTAATAGAACGAGAACTATTTGGACAGATTTCACGCCGGGGCTCTATAAAGAACTCCCGAGGTGTTTTTTGCGTTCTAATGGACAGAGTAGGACATCCCCAAGCAATTGGGTTGAGAAGGAAGATCTCTTTTCCGAGATCTTAAGAAACTTTGCGACCTAAACTTCTTTTGGGAACAGGTTTCATGCATTGCACGCGAGAAAGTTGTAAAATGTTCTTCGTTACGCGGATTAATTCTTTTTAGAATCACTGAACGACTTTGAAATTCATTTCAGACTAATGTGATGCAACCTCAGCAAAATTAATTCTCGAATGAGAACTGGGCTTTTAGCCTCTGCAATGAACTACAGTTCCAGTCATATTCTATCTAACCAGACTCACTCATCTTTGTATAAAAAGCTTAAAACGGACGAAAACTTGGTTTTCCGTCTGAAAGACGATACTTTAATGAAAATTTTGCAAAATGAAGTCCTCACAATTTGTAGAACAAAAAAAGAAAAGAAAAAAAACGAAAGAAAGGAAACTACAATCACAGCAGTTGAATGACGCTGTACTAAAGGAATGTCATTTTTAAATGGACATGCGTGGAAAAAACAATGTGTAGAGTAGCAGTGGAATCCAGACACTTAAAATAATGTCACATTATTTCTTCAAAAGACATGCGTAGTAGATGGAAGTATACTACTATCGCGTTAAGGTCTGGATAGAAGATTTAATACCAAACGGGCAATGTCCAGAGCGTATTGTGCTCTCAAAATCTGCTCGTTGGCCTACAAAAAACTCGAACGAGCTGAGCAGCGGCGGCAACAAGCGTGAAGTAATAATGAACAGGATTTTTGTTCTCAGATGACCACGTACTCGGTGAGCTTCAGCGAAGGCAGATTTTATGTTGTGGCTTTGATAAACACGCAATGCAGCTACAGCGAAGAGCTCCCACTTTTGAAGACATGAATGTTTCGTCAAGGTAACGAAGTTTCCTACTTTGTGAGATGTTTCCTATTTTATGAATGAGACGCTAAGGCCAAAGTTTTCGAAAGCTCTGTTATCTGCCGCGATGCGGACGAGCTAATTCTTAGCTAATGTCACAGTCAGATTGGCCTTGGCGCGTTTTTTGAGGTCGGCTGGGAGAGCGAGGCTTACAAATTGTATACTTTCTTGGACTGTAGGACTCTGCAATTTTTACCAGGTTCAGAAAAACGCTTATAAACATAGTGAATGTCTGCATAGGATACTGGAGATATTTTTCAAAAAAGGTTGAGCTACAGCCTGCGCGACGAAGTTCACGAACAGCTGAACGCTTCGATCGTTCAGTTGCGTGATGTTTATTCAGCGAACTTTAAATGTTAATTGCCGTCTTTACAGATAACTAAGAATCACTGATGGTTATTAGTGTTTCCAACTTTTGGAAGGATGAGAGTTACAAAAGTTTTTAAATTTGTGCAGATTTATCTGAGAGACCGTAAAGGTGGCGGAGGAAGAGTGGAGACTTGGGAAGGTGACTGAACTCGATTGCTATACGATGAAGTAAAACGGTTTGTGGAGTAACTAGAAATTGTTAATTAATATTTGAAGACAAGCAGAGCTTGAGCTGTTCGTACGAATGAAGGTCGCAATGTTGAACAGCACACAAGTACTATCGCACAAGTACTAATGAAGGTCGCACACAAGTACTATCGTACCATAGATGGACTACTTCCATGCTATCCTACACAAGTACTACCACACCGCTGATGCATAGAACTCCTACTACAAGTACTACCAAACAACTGATGCACTACCACCACACCATCCTACTACAAGTACTACCATACAACTGATGCATATAACTTCTACTATTATACAAAGTACTACCAAACCACTGATGCAGCACACACCGGCCCAGCGAGCGACGGGCCTGGCCCAGTCCTACCCAGCCTCCGTAAGGCCCAGATCCCCCAGATTGTCTTGTCATAGAACATTACGCTTTCAATTGGCCCGGCGAGACTGAGAGCCGGCTAGGCATTAGCGACTAGACAGTACCAACTAAATGGCGTTCAAATTTGCAATAAATCTCTTTGTAGTGCTCTTGGTCGGGAATTAATTCGCAGGCACGCTTGAGGATCAAGTGATTTTAGGCTTTAATTGCAGCGGAGAGTTACGGGTTTAAATAAATAAATATATTAATTAATAAATAGAAACTTCTACCATGAGTTCGTAGGATCAAGCAATTTAGTATTCAATCTGCTATCATTTCTAAAATGAAAGATAATTTTACGATGATCTTGCGTGAAAACAAAGAATATATTTGGTTATTTGTTTCCAAAGGGTTATTCCCACTCATGGCTACTTCGTTATTTTGCTGAAAAATTTGTCATCGTTATAGATAGAGGTTACAATCATCCTTACAGTACGCGCACAGTATGCACGCACAAGTGATTTTCAGAAAATTCATTTTACCTTTTGCTCAAGCCATTCACTTTTATTGCTGTTTGCTGAAGGATGACTTTACATCTTTGTAAATAATAAAATAATTTTATTACTTTTTTGCTTTAAGTTGATTTTCAGCAGTGAAGAAAGTAATGTTTTGGGCAATTGTGCTGGTGAAGTGAATGGTGTTTTTTTGACTGAGTTCTGCGTGGGTTCCAGGTCATAGCAAGTTGTCTCGTGTCACACGTTCTCTCCCCAAAATAAACGCATTAGTATGAGATTCACTTGGTTGCGAGTTAAATTTGCTGTTCTGAGTGGTGGAAAGTACTCGAAACACTAAGATCTACATGAGCACTTTCATGACATGTGAAATGCACTTGGGTCTTTCCGTATTTTCTATATTCAAGACTTTCATTCACTTTCTAAATTTAAGTAACCCATACTCGTGCCAAAATTATAGATCACGAGGAAAAAATTGGGTAAATTTAGATCATGTAAATTTAAGTAACCCATACTCGTGCCCAAATTATAGATCACGAGGAAAAAATTGGGTGAATTTAGATCATGTAAATTTAAGTAACCCATACTCGTGCCCAAATTATAGATCACGAGGAAAAAATTGGGTGAATTTAGATCATGTAAATTTAAGTAACCCATACTCGTGCCCAAATTATAGATCACGAGGAAAAAATTGGGTGAATTTAGATCATGTAAATTTAAGTAACCCATACTCGTGCCCAAATTATAGATCACGAGGAAAAAATTGGGTAAATTTAGATCATGTAAATTTAAGGAACCCATACTCGTATCCAAAGTAAAGGTCTCGTGGAAAAATTGTGTTAAGTCTCACAAGCCTATATTGATGCCCAAAGTATGGGTCAGGTGGGGAAATTGAGTAGAGCTTTAATCGGGTAAATTTTAATAACCCAATATTCATGCCTCAAATGTGCTTCGCGCAAAAAACCTGTTAAATTCGAATACTTTATTAACTTACGTTTTTACAATTAATCTTGAAAAAGCTGAGGCATTAGCTGTCTGCATGTTATGATGTAAATAATCTAATTTATGCACTTGACCATGTCAAATACCCTGAATCACTCGTGTCTCCATTAGTTTTTTCGCCAGCAATGAGACCCAAGAGATGGGAGGCCAGATCATCTGCATATTTTGTCTTCCTCATGAATATTCATACGCAAATGTCACTCAAACAGCTGCTCCTTTTTTCCAATTTGGGTTGGAGTTGATTAGACGTTGCAGCGGTGCGGCTTCAAGAAATGGGAGCCAAGGGTCGGTCTCGTTTTGGTGCGGGGGATTACGAGGTTTTGATTCACGTCTGACGCTCTAAATTTGTTTTTCTCATGCGTCCCTTAATCTCAAATTTGTGCTGTTCTTTGTCGCTTTTCGTTCGGTGGGGGATGCTAGCGGAATCACTTCGTGCATTAACCTTCCTTAATATGAAGTAGATGTAATTCCTTTTCACGAGGAGAAGAATTTTGAAATATATTTCTACAAATCCTGATTAGCTAAATGTGGAAATTGGCCATAAAACTTTCCAGAAGATGGAATCACAAAATACTGTAGTGGTGATGGAAAATTTCGTGATGGAATCACAAAATACTGTAGTTATATTTTCAATTTTAGATTTCCCATGTCTTTTAAGTGAACTAATGAGCTAATTTTAAAGTGTTTCAGTCATTCACCTTTCGTTGCTCGTACTGGAGAAAGCACAAAGCGATTCATAGTCTTTATATAATTGCTTTTCGAACACTCCAATGGGTACTTAGGCTTGGTTGAGATGCTAATATAACGCTACGTAAGAGCTTTTGGCTATCGGCTCTAAAGAACGGGTAAATAAGACATAAATAACTAGAAACGGCAACTCATAAATCACGGTCATAAGGCTATGCGATCTTATACGCATCGTGATTTTAAGAAATCATCCTGCTCAAGGTGCTGTGCTCAAACTTAACGAACTCATGAGATTTTCTAAAACTTACTGGGCTTCTGTGTTCCAAATACACTGCGCAACCTTCAAAAACTACAATCATTTTGTCTGTATATTGACACGAAAAATCCATATCTGGCCTTTTTTTTTAATTAGGAATGGTCATCGCAGAATTGTAACGGTAGAGAATTCCGGCAAAAAGAAGGTAGAAATGAATTTCTCTAATCATTTTGCGTGTAAAAATAGTTACAGATCTCATGTACGTTTTCGAATGTTTCTCAGGTTTATTATTGTGTGTTTTTATTTGATTTAATTTGTCACTTGCTACTTTATACTTCAAAGCTTGTGTCTAATATACTTTTTTTCCAACAGACCTTATATGTTTTCGACAATGAGAGTAAGACAGTTCAAAAACGATCCGAACAGATACTGCTATATATGCGAGGAATTAACATTTGCTAAAGAAAAGAGCAGCATTAAACGCCATATCAAGAAATTGTACTAGGCGTACTTTGATAATGACGTAGGAGACCAGGATAAGTCATGCATATCCATGGGCTGCTCATGTGTGTTGCCTTACATGTATGAAAACATTGAGAGCCTGGTATGCAGGAAAATGGCTCATGTGAAGTTTGGTGGGCCAATGATTTGGCGAGAGCAGAAAGATCACGTTAATGACTGCTATTTCTGTCAGCTAGACTTTACAGACAGTACTACAGCAAAATGATTCATTGTTTCCTCTAATTTATAACCAGCAATGCACCCAGTAAAGCACTCAAAAGATTTACCTGCGTCCAAACCTGCATCTAGGTATCTAGAAAGCGAGAGTACACCCATACCATTTTCTCACAGGGCTCTAAATGACTTGTGCAGGGATGTCTATTTAACCAAAGACAAAAGTGAGCTTCTGGGGTCAAGGTTTCAAGAATGTAATCATCTTGAGAAAGGAGTGCAGACAATACTGCAGAAAACGTAGAGAGAAGCTGCTTGCATTGGTCACCATGAAGAATGACTTCTACTTTTGTAATGACGTAACAGAAATTTTTGAGCCGCTGGAAATACCATATGAAAACACCAACTGGCGCCTTTTTATGGATGCATCCAAGGAAAGCATCAAAGCTGTTCCACTACACAAGGGTAACACTTCCATCTGTTCCCATAACTTCAAGCGCAACTATGAAAGGAAAATCTGAAATCAATTCTCCCAAGGATACATGTATGATGGCCATAACTGGCATATTTGGACAGATTTCAAGGTTGTGGCCATGTTTACTTACCTTCAGCTTGGCTATACTGAATTTTTCTACTTTCTGTGCTTATGGAACTTCAGAGCAAGAACTGAACATTATGTACGCGAGGATTGGCCGACCCGAGATAAAATTGAGCAAGGGAAACATAACATCATGCACAAAACCATTGTGAAAAGTGATGGAATTCATTTACGGTCTTCGCATATTAAACTTGGTTTGTTTCAGCAATTGAATAAACAATTATCCCTCCGCGTTCGCATATCTTGAAGAAATATTCCTTTCCTTAAGTCATGCTAAAATTAAAAAAGGCATCATCATAGTTCCCCAATTTCAAAAATTGTATTTGATAATATTTTCATCACACATCTCAAGAGAAAAAAGAAGCTTGCCTTCGAGTCATTCAAGAAAGTTTGTGATAACTTCGTCGAGAAACATTGTTCAGAAGATTATGAGCAAGTTGTGAATGATTTGCTGAGTCATTATCATGATATGGGATGTAATATGTCTCTAAAAGTTCAAGTAATCCAATCTCATTTTGATATTTTTACGCAAATTTTTATTGATTTGAGTTATGAACAAGGTGAGAGATTCCAAAATATGTCAGTGATGGAGCAATGATTGAAAGGAAATTAGAACCCTGGCATGTTGGCAGACTACTGCTGGAATGTGAAAATCTCACACTCCACACAAGAGGCTTAGAAGGATAAATGTTGTTTAAGCTGACAGGTGTGGGTTTTTCGTTCTCAACCAATAATAATACCATATGGTTTATGGTATAGAGAAATGATGACTTATATTGGTGAATAATGTTCGATTCAAAATTAAAACATTTTTTACCACGAAACAGGTCTTACACAACATGAACTCTTCTGTTAACCTGCAATTTGTTGTACCGAGTTGTCTGCCCGGTCACGTTTTCGCTCGAAAATAAATAACCAAATCCGTAGTGATTGCGTGCTCCTAGGTTTGGCGGTACGAGATATTTGCATGCAACTCAAAAATGGCACACTTTTTTGCCCTGCCAGGAGCTTGATTACACAGAACGAGGCCCTGCCAGCCGTTGGCCGAGGAATCAAGTTCTAGTGTCTGCTGCCACAATGAAAGACAAAAGCACTACAGCAAGCCAACAAGATACACAAGAATGCAAGAGATTTCACTGAAAGATGATGTACAAGAGTTTTCTTACCATCAGAATAACATCACTGAAAGATGATGAAAAGTAGGAAATGTGCGCGATAAAAATATGTATTCAGTTTGATAGATTATTAATCTTTGGAGTATGCGAGTAGTTAGAAGAATGTTACAAAATGAGTAATTTATCAGTTATGAGTTTAAGAAGTTACCCGTATGACTTATCCGACGTTGACTTGCTATGGGTCAATTTGAGTATAGCTGCATAATAATTTCCTAATAAAGCTGAAACAGAGGTGTGTTATTCCATTAACTTTCATACAAACTGTTGTCCATTTTAAGACGCAGAAAGTCTGCCTGAAGCACATCATTCACTCTGAACCTGAGTTGCCAGGAAGTGTGGCGCTGCCTCTCAGTGCAGCAAAAATTGGGAGTGAAAGAATGTCACGCGAGATTTGTTGCAGGGCTTCTGCAAGATTGGAGATGGCGTCCGGCTCCACTAAATCTGCCGGGTCAAAAAGCGGCCGATAATTGGAACACGGCAACACAGTTGGTTCAGATACTCGCCCGCATTCGTGAAGGTGTGCGCGCTTCTGCAGATTTGGATCGCGCCGGATCGGCTCGAGATCATGGAATAATCTACGATCATGAAGCCTCTTGATGAAAATATTATTTGAGTCGGACTCTCCATTCTCTTTGTTATGTACATATTTCGATGTACATATACTTGTATAGATATCATACCCTAATTATTCAAAAATTTTTGTATTACATTGTCATACGAATTTTTTGTACAAAAACGAAGGGTATACCTTTACGATATTTTATACCTTTTTGTCTGTCTTTGCATGTGTTTGTATATATCTATGCACAATCATATTTAAATATTTATATACATAAATACAATACATATATTATGTATATTAAGGATATATGAATACTATATATATTGATCTTTTAATTCATTTTATTTTGAATTCAAACGTATTATTTTTTGTTTTAATTTAAGTTTGCGCGGTTTTAATTAAACGCGGTTTTAAAATAAGTTTTAATTTAAGTCCGCGCATCGACAGATGCGCGGAGGACAATTTTCATTGTGTAGGATTTTTTCCGGAGTCAGGTAAGGAAATACTGACTAAAACGTTTTTATAAAATTCAGTTTGCGACGGCGAGTCATTCACAGATATCTTACATCTATAAAACGAAGGGTTATGTTAATAGTTATTCTTAAGAAAATAAAGCCAATTATCTCGCAGCTGGATACTTTTCTTACTTTCCCTACTTCAGCAAAATACATATATCATAATAGATGGTACATATTAAAATTATGAAGAGATATCTTAACTTTTAGTAAGCTTCAACAAAGACAACTTTATATTGATCGATCAAAATTACAGACATTGTAGAGTATCAGAGCATGCCTTTACAGTCACTGAACTCATTGACACATAAGTGGTTATTTTTCAAGAAATCCATAAAAATATTTTTGAGTAATTATTTCGCTGCTACAAATGTTATGGCAAACATTTGATAAATACTTTAAAATTTTCAAATCTGAGCAATTAAAGACATTTGGTTTTTAAATATATTTCATACAGGATTAAATTAAATTTTTTGAACATTATGTTAATTTCGTAAAATGACCAACTGTTTTCCAGTTTTTTATGTATGATATATATGCTTGTTAAGGAGTGTTTTAATTAGCCTTTTTCTTCATTTATAACTTATATGCTTACGTAATGTTTATAATCATAACAGAGTTTAACAACTACAAAGAAGTAGTGTGCAATACTTTACTCATACAGTACATAATATCATAAATATGAAGTGACGTACAGTACGTGCTAATCGTGCTATAGAAAACGTAATAATGTATACAAGACATGCATTACATGGAATGAGGTCCACACACTTGCTGAAGCACAGTTAAGGGAAGTGTACTTTAGAATGGTGTATTAAACTTGGATTAAGGTAATGCTATCGAATTCCCGTCATTAATTACGGCCAGAAGTGATGCTCTAAGTAGGCTTACACTGCTCCCGCTGAAACAACACAATGAGTGCACATCAGCAGCGAGAGATTGGGAGCGTGAGCTGCAGGGTACAATAGGTGCGCTATATATGGGCCCATCCGTTTGAATAGAAGCACCTGAGGTTCGGGACGCAGGCTTTAATAACTCAATACTAGAGCCTTTAATGCCGGCCGCGGACCACTTCTCCTCGGCCGCAGTCCTCACGCGGCGCACCTGCGCTTGAAACGCGCCTGAAATCCGCTATTTGAATGGCCTTGTTCAGAGATTTCCGTCGCTCCCAATACGCGACTGTCTAACAAATTGGATTCAAAATCATGCCGGGCACTAAGAATGGCCCATATCCCGGTATCCAATATAGAGAATCCGATGGTTTCTATTGTCTTAGAACACTCCAAAGGGAGTTGAATAGCTCCTGGAACGTATCTGTTGCGCCAGTCTGGGTTTGTTAGAAATATCACGGGCGGGTATGATGTTCCAAGCGAAGAGAAATTTCAAACAGAACAAAAGGCCTGTACCTTTAATAGAACAAAAGGCCTGAATTTCAGACATCCACATCTAAGGGGTATTGGCATTCTTTTTCAGTGTCTTTGGCTTGTTCGTGTCTCAGACACACGCAATGTGCATAAATCAAAATCATTTTATCTTCACTATTTATCTTAAGGGAAAGGTTTATCAAAACTTCGTTCGCAGTTTATACGTTTTACTTTACACATCATGGGCAACTTCTTCTTTAAATGTAAATTTCAGGATCTACGTTATCATTATATTAAACATAATATTCAGCGCAGTTAAGTGATCATCTCAGAAAACCCAGATGACGTCAAGTCTAAGTGTTGCCATGAGGATCCAAAATTCAGGCTGATGAAAGAAGCTAAAGCATCTCGCCGTGTCGATAATGTGAAATGGGAATGAAGAATAAAAATCGAAGACATTCGTGCACGAGGTCGTTCCTAGTCTAACTTTTTCGTCGGAGCATGCATGTTTTTCGCTGCCTAAGCGATTGAATTACTCGGGCGGTGAAACACATGCATACAGGCGGCGAAAAAGTCAGACTGGGCTTGCACAGTACGCTGAATTCGGTAGGCCTCAATTGCCTCTATTTATTTTATCAGTAATTGGTGTGATTAGGAAGAGTTCATCGCTGAAATTCATTTGAAAATTGGTTGATTAATTTAAAAATAATTCTGTGTATGTTAGGATGATTTCAATCCTTATTCATACGCTAATCACCTTCAGTTGTAGAAAGAAGGATTCAGCTTTTCTAATTATAAATTGAAAAACTAATCCCAGAACACATTCCTACAACTCACTTACTGATTGTTTCATGGGTGGTTAGCAGTGCTGCTAAAGGGCACTGGTTCCCCACCTCTGACGAGGACATATATGTGCAGCACTTTTCTCAGAAGGGTGCTCAAGGTCTCTAAATATCCATAAGAAGTGCTAAGTTATCAAAATGTGCTGAAGTACAATGCCTAAATATCCATAAGAAGTGCTATGCTATCAATATGTGCTGAAGTACAATGCCTAAATATCCATAAGAAGTGCTAAGTTATCAAAATGTGCTGAAGTACAATGCCTAAATATCCATAAGAAGTGCTATGCTATCAATATGTGCTGAAGTACAATGCCTAAATATCCATAAGAAGTGCTAAGTTATCAAAATATGCTGAAGTACAATGCCTAAATACCCATAAGAAGTGCTAAGTTATCAAAATGTGCTGAAGTACAATGCCTTAATATCCATAAGAAGTCCTAAGTTTTCAAAATGTGCTGAAGTACAATGCCTAAATATCCATAAGAAGTGCTAAGTTATCAAAATGTGCTGAAGTACAATGCCTTAATATCCATAAGAAGTCCTAAGTTTTCAAAATGTGCTGAAGTACAATGCCTAAATATCCATAAGAAGTGCTAAGTTATCAAAATGTGCTGAAGTACAATGCCTAAATATCCATAAGAAGTGCTAAGTTATCAAAATGTGCTGAAGTACAATGCCTAAATATCCATAAGAAGTGCTAAATTATCAAAATGTGCTGAAGTACAATGCCTAAATATCCATAAGAAGTGCTAAGTTATCAAAATGTGCTGAAGGACAATGCCTAAATATCCATAAGAAGTGCTAAGTTATCAAAATGTGCTGAAGGACAATGCCTAAATATCCATAAGAAGTGCTAAGTTATCAAAATGTGCTGAAGGACAATGCCTAAATATCCATAAGAAGTGCTAAGTTATCAAAATGTGCTGAAGGACAATGCCTAAATATCCATAAGAAGTGCTAAGTTATCAAAATGTGCTGAAGGACAATGCCTAAATATCAATAAAAAGTGTTAAGTTATCAAAATGTGCTGAAGGAAATGACTAAATATCAATAAGAAGTGCTAAGTTTTCAAAATGTGCTGAAGGAAAATGCCTAAATATCCAAAAGAAGTGCTAAGTTACCAAAATGTGCTGAAGGAAAATGCCTTTCAGCGAACTCCCCTGGAGACCTGAACTACCTGCAATGTGCAATGATCATCGCTTAACAAAACTACAAAGATCCCAAATTGATTAATTCGTTCAAAACCCAGAAAAACTAGAGAAATTTTTATTTTTGGTAGTATTGATTTTCTACGAGGCAATAAGGCAAGTAAAGTAAAGTACAAGTAAACAACAAAAAAGTTCAACCAAAACTCAGAGGTCATTTTAATTTATACTCGGCAACTTGTTTTGCAGCTCAATAAAAGGATCTTTAAGCGAGAGAATAGCTCCTCGGGGCAGGCTAATCGTTTTATAATGGCCACCAGTGTTGACCTTTTCCCAAACTTTAGTGGCTATTTCTCGATGCGATAGTTGAAGATTGAAGCCTCCCGATACAACGCCATCAAACTCCAGGCAACTCCGCAGGAAGCTTCGAGGTTTTCTATTTGCAGGCGGTTATTCCAAGGTAAAGTTGGGCTTCCAGTTCTCCCACGAGCATTAATGAAGTGCGCCCAGAAACGAAAGAATATATTGGTTTATTTCTTTAGGAAGATAAATGATTTTTTTTGAGCATCTGAGTGTTTGCGTTGAGCACCTGTGTGTTTGAGTTGAGCCTCAGTGCAAGTTAAAATTGAAGTTTCTCAAGCCAGGCAGAGATGCTGCTCTTGGTTTGTGTGGTGGACTTCAAAAGAGAGCGTCAAAAGACTTGAGGTGAGTGTGACCTTTTACGTCTCTCGTATTGAAGTTCAAGTAAATTGTATCATGTGCTAATATTTACATGAGTTTTCCTCAAAGTTCCTTGGAAGCTAATGAGAATAAAGCATTACTTGAGTTTGTTCATCGCCATAACCGAAGTTTATGTTTCCTCTTCTTTGATTTAAATAGAAATTATCTTAATGAACAAAAAAGTTACAGCACTTCAATGTTGACCATGATTTAATTTTCAATAAAAAACCAGAACTGGTGAGATCGTGGGAATCATTTATTCCATTAAAAGCGCAGGGAAAATTATAAATTTAAAAAGGACCTTTTGTTTATTCGCCCACCATCAGTAATGAAATCAATAATAACAATGCCTTTACGAACTGTACAAATCGAACATAGTCGTTAGAAAACGAAATCGGACAACTAAAAACGATTTTAAAACTCAGTCTACAAGACGACAATACAAGCATGTTCAACTTAATAAAACGTGTTCAGTATTTCAGGATATCTGAATGGGTTTGGAGGCTAGATTTTAGATTTTACAATTTCACAAAACATGTCTACAAAGTTAATTTCGTTCAAATTTTAATTAAAAAGACTACAAAATGTATGTTCATATTAATTCATACGTTAGGAATTCACCTCACTTGATTCGTTTTTTATAGTAAAGGGATTTCCAGGGGCTCTCATTACATCTCTACTCCTAAATTTTTGCTCAGTAATTAACCTCCAATATATGCAATTTTTGCTGAGACGTCACGTGCGTTTGTGTTGCAATATTTCAACCCACGATTGAAAGATGTAAAGAAAGATAAGATATCATTGCTCACAAAATCTTTGTGTGGAACTAACTTCAGAGCAGTTCTAGCTACCGAGCGCTGCACCGCTTTTCTGTTTTGGCATCAGGACAAACTTATAGTTGGTATCCTGGTAATCCAAGTAATCTTAGTATCCTATATAGTAGGTATCCTAGTAATAAAAGTAATCCTAGTATCCAATATGGTGGGTATCTTAGTAATCCACGAAATCCTAGTATCCTATATAGTAGGTATCCTATAGTAATGCAAGTAATCCTAGTATCCTATATGGTAGGTATCCTAGTAATCCAAGTAATCCTAGTATCCTATATGGTAGGTATCCTAGTAATCCAAGAAATCCTAGTATCGTATATGGTGGGTATCTTAGTAATCCAGGAAATCCTAGTATCCTATATAGAAGGTATCCTGGTAATCCAAGTAATCCTAGTATCCTATATGGTGGGTATCTTAGTAATCACAGAAATCCTAGTATCCTATATGGTGGGTATCTTAGTAATCCAAGAAATCCTAGTATCCTATATAGAAGGTATCCTGGTAATCCAAGAAATCCTAGTATCCTATATAGTAGGTATCCTGGTAATCCAAGTAATCCTAGTATCCTATATGGTGGGTATCTTAGTAATCCAAGAAATCCTAGTATCCTATATAGTAGGTATCCTAGTAATCCAAGTAATCCTAGTATCCTATATGGTGGGTATCTTAGTAATCCAAGAAATCCTAGTATCCTATATAGTAGGTATCCTAGTAATCCAAGAAATCCTAATATCCTATATAGTAGGTATCCTAGTAATCCAAGTAATCCTAGTATCCTATATAGTAGGTATCCTAGTAATCCAATAAATCCTAGTATCCTATATAGTAGGTATGCTGGTAATTCAAGTAATCCTAGTATCCTATATAGTAGGTATGCTAGTAATCCAAGTAATCCTAGTATCCTATATAGTAGGTATCCTAGTAATCCAAGAAATCCTAGTATCCTATATAGTAGGTATGCTAGTAATTCAAGTAATCCTAGTGTCCTATATAGTACGTATCCTAGTAATGTTATTCATCTGTTTAAGTTTTATGTGCATTTCTGTCCTCTAACTTCGAGTTTTATGGCTTGTTTTTAGACTTTCTCAGCTTCATTTCCTTACAAAGTATTTTTTGGATAACATTTTTATTGCTTTTCCATTTCCGATGATGTGCGAAAGCACGAAACGTCAAAATTAAAACTTTATTTTAATCGTATTTTAGAAGTAATAAATGTTCAACACGATCTTCCTAGTCCTCTTTTTCAACTCAAGATCCAGGAATTTCCAAGGAGGGTTTCATTTTAACACTGGTCTTTCGTGCATTGTGTCAAAACCAAGCTCTAATAGAAATCACGCTTTGCTTGGATACGATATCAAAGGAGGAGTAATGTTCGATTTTTGGAAACTGTTGAGATTTATACTACTTTTGAAACTTATCCTGCCGCTCTCATTTTTTCATTCTTTTAACACTTCTTCACGCACTCCTGGTACTCCTTTTGCCACTACTGCTGTAACATTACATAATTCAGTTATCAATGATTATTTTTACCAGCTTTCGTAGCAATATACGAGTACTTTTTCCTCGACTTCAAGTAGTTTCCCATGACGCTAGAATTTCTTGACACGTGTAGCGTGTGTAACGTTGAGACACGACCAAGAAGCCCTCACTATACTGCACTCGTTGCGTGGATGTATTGTGCTACGCTCCAGTTATTGCGCCACGGTGCACTGAAGGCAAAAGCAATTCTGTGCCGAGTCATCCGTCTTTCACCAAGAGGGTGTCCCCGCAGTTCTGCAAGCCAGGGCTGCCAGATGAATCATTCAGGCATGGCCACATTTTACGAAGAAAAAAATGGCCATTTCAAAATGTGCGCACATTTGTTTAATTAAACACCACAATACAAATAAACTTGATACTCTCATTGACATTATTATAACGAGAGCGCCTCCTCGAGATATTGCAGGTCGTCAGTTTCATGAGTCGTGCAGTATTGTCAAGAATGGCCAAGTGAATTTTCTTATGGCTGCGACGTTTATAAAATGGCCAATCTAGTAACCTTGCAGTACAAGCCGCTCTTCTGTTGCCTCTCAACTCTGGCCATGCACTTTTGATTAAGTAAATCGACCTCAGCAACTGAGGTAAAACACGCGAGTCGCCGCAGGTCGTGCAAGTTTTGTTGCTCTCAGGGACCGAAGGTCAAAAGAACGATATGCTGGTGTCCAGTGTGGAGCTAAGAGTGATTGAGTCTTGCCGACACTTGCTCTGCTAGAAACAGAATATTCGTTTTGTATACCACCCAGAGAAACTTTGTTGGTTTGTTTGAATAGAAGATATTGCTTGCAGTAAATTCAAGAATAAGACATAGGTTCCATTCTTGAAAACAGAACAAGACCACATACAGCATCAGTCCAACTCGCACTTTATGGAAGCAAATTAAGTGATGAGAGAGAAATCCATAGTCACTTATTGAACTATATATACGAAAATGTCGCAATTACAACACGACGGCAATGTAAAAATGATGAAAATATAGTGGTTTCAGCTATTAAAAGAAAAAATTGCAACAAGTAAGTTTTAACATATTCGATCATTCCATGAATGTTATGATTCTTTCCTATAACGCGTTTATTAATGGAATACTCCTGCGCTACTAAACAAGAGTCGTAAAGGCCTGCGTAATTACTTCGACAAACAGTGACCTGCGTCGTCCTTACTCACAGATAAATTCGTCACAAACTTTCTAGAACTTCATTGATACTTTTTACTTCGAGGTTTCTTCTTCGAATAGACCATCGCAGAAACCGCTTCACGGGCATGTACTGTGTGTTCTGGTTTTGTGCGTTACGCTCAGCCAAACCTTCGGGTTCGGATGTTTGTAATTTCGATATATCTTCCAGCCTCATTTGCCTCTATTTATTTTGTCAGCAATTGATATGTTTAGGAGGAGTACATTGTAGAAATTCATTTGCAATGTAATTGATTAATTTAAAAATAATTCTATCTATGTTAGGATGATTTAGAATATTAGGATGCTAGGATCCTAAGTGTATTAGGATCCTTATTCGTGCGCCAATCAAGTGCGTTCGAAACACCGTAGGTGGTGTGCCTTTGTCTAGGCTACCCAGCCCCAGCTCGGTGTAGGCAGTACCTGGGAGTCAGAATAGTCTGTCAGAATTTTGTCTCATGTTCTCGGTCTCCCCAACCCCATCGAGTTTAGCGATGGAGCCTCATCTAATTTCCCTAATTTATTCATTCAACGCATCACAATCGAGCTCTCAGTAACTTCTTGAAGCAAAGTTTAAATTTTCTCGAAAGATGATTTTGTGAAGTGCTGCGTTCCTTATCAGCTGCCAATATGTATTCTTAGTGCCTTATATTTAAAACAATTACGAGCATTTACTAGAAACGTTGTGTTCGATCTAATCACTTTCTAGTAGTAAAATTTTCAGTGTGCTTCTAGTACATCGATTCCTGTTTGCCCTGAAAAGGAAGGAGATAAATGTTCTATGCCATCAACGACTGTTATTGGCATGTATATTAAGCTACCGTTCTGAATTACTAATTTAAGTCGTTACCTAAAGAGCTTCTGATCAATGAACGAAATAATGAACAAATTTACGAGATGGTGGCAGCAACCATTTTATCAACAAGATTCAATGGTACAAACAAAATAAAATTGAAATGAAATAAAAATACTACATCACTGATTTGACGGAGGGAAGAGAACATAAAACTTCCGTCTGACCGAGGAATGTTTCAAGACGGGGCCGTTGAGACAGGATGAATATCTATACTGAACACAACTAACCCAGCAGTATTACATGAGTCAAGATATGTAGAATACTGATGGAACATTGTCAGGCAACTAATCTAGAAACATGAGTGAGTGAATTAAAGATTACAATGAAAATTTATTTAAAGAATTTACTTCACAATAAGCATATATAAAAGTCTGATTCACTACTGGTCGGTCACCTTTATTATGAAAATCTCCTCCGTGTCCACCGGTGGCTCACGTTGCGGTCGAAGTGTTGAGTAAAGTGTGAAATGAGTCATAATTCCAAGACATCGTAAAAGGGAGGGTAACGTCGAGAAGAAAACCGTCGTTGGATCCAGGTGTTAGTTATAGGGCATTTCATCTTCAAAATAAAGATGAAATGTAATTTAATTCGAATTCGAATGTAATTCGAATAAAACTTTCGATTTTTGTGTCCTTCAAAGCATGGCACTGTTTGCTTTTGTTGGCAAGCTTGTCTTTCCACCTAACTCAACAGTGGGGGAGGAGACTGAAAACAAGGTCTCTCTGAAATGTTTCCAGTTTCAGAACTCATCTTCCCTGAAAGAGATCCTCACAGAAACGAAGGGATGAAGAAATCACATATCCCGCCATAACTACATTTGACATTAGGAAGAGGATATTTTATGAGAGCTAAGACAGGCTTCAGTTTTTATGACAGGGAGGCAATTCAAAAAAATTGCGTCATCGAAATTCCTCATCGTCAGCGAGTTTTACTGTACTTTTTTGATTAAAAATTTCAAAAATAGTAGCCGGCAGCCCATTTTTTCCTGTACTAGGGAAGCATTTGAAATGGTTTTCGCTCCCAAATTCTACTTTGAATTGCACATATTGATTATTTACCAGGTTGTTTGCAGCCGTACAATTGCATTTTCACCGATAACACTTTCGTTGCCGGGGATTAAACTGAAGTTCAACATTCGAATCTAATAAAAGTCAGTTTCAGTGATCAGTATGTAAAAAAAACGCCATTAAATAGATCTTGCTTTCATTCAGTTTTGGTTAAGTACGCATGAAAATTAGTTCGTGATCACCGGGGGCTGAGTCGTGTTCTGAAAATCCTCTCAGTGAACAAAGGTGCTGCAGTTAACGTGTTAAAGAGCACCGAGTACCAGTCCCTTAAAAACTTCCTCCTGATATTACCATCAGTCTTATTATGTTTACACGAGTATGTGACTTCTTTCAACTCACCGTTATCATCTGCGTAATTATATTTCGTTTTTGGATTTAGTTGCATATTCAAATTATAGCCTTCCTCAGGGTGAGTGAGCGAAAATTGACAAAACGAGCAAACGGTTGCCTTGAAATTCGTCTAAATTTGGAGCGGCTTGGTCAAAGAGACTCAAGCTGCATCACACTCAAGAAACACATCACTGTCTTTTCAGTCCTGGCGCACACTGCCTCCAGTAGATGCAATAGCTCTAATGCAGCCTAAAGCTCTATTATCCGCAGAAAACATTTTGAGCTTCAAAATTACGTCGTGGACTCTTAGCAGGAGCTGACTAAGTGGCACTGGACTATCATTCTCTCACGTTCTAGCTGCAGTCATGAGTCTCTTCTGCGTCACGCTTGAGAGTTCGTTATTTCAGTTGTACTAGTGTTCTGTGGGTGTCGCTAACCTATGTGAAAAATACAGTCAGGCTGCAATCATTGTATCTAACTTTTCTAAAGTTACAGCTGCTGGTCTAAAGCCGAGAGAGAATTGTAATGGAAAACAGCCAATGGTAAAGTTGATAATTATAACTTCCGTTCTGAATCACTGGTCATATTTTATGTTTTATTTACTTTTATTCAATCATCTGTTAGCTTCTCAAAAAATTGGAGGCTACCCAACCTTGAGTAGCACAAACTTACCTAAAAATTTGCACCAACATTAACCTTACTTCTACTTTGTCTTATACTTCAACCTCATCGTTGACCTGATTAACGAAAATAACATTCATTTAGATCCACTAGAACGCACTCAACCTAACTTAAAACCTAACCTATCATAATCCATGCAAACTCCATTCACATTGCCTTTCCTGTATTCACCTAGTAGAACTTGAAAACTAATTTGGCCGGGAACACACTGCAGATACGTAAATATTGGCGCAGCATTTCATGTGTCTTCCGCCCAGTGCCCTGACGCTGCAGGAGGTGGCCTTAAACATGAGAACTGGACGTAGGAGATACCCTAAAAGCGTCAAGGACCAATATAGTGATAATAATGTCTTCATTTATATGTAATTGTGTAGTAATAAAATTTGGACGATGCGTTTTAGCGCCAACTCAAATCTTGTTTTGTGTGGATCTGAACAACCAACGGAGGTAAAACATCCGATTTCTTGCACATGTTGAGTTTTGCACAACTTGTGATCTTTTTCCAGACACTTTTTTTAATACTCTGGACACTCTCTCTAAAATACTCTTAGCCCTCCTTTAAACGTGTGTCCTGACACTCCGATTGACACTCTTGATACTCCTTTAGACATTTTCGATACTCAGGCGCTAAAGAACGAGGTCTGCTCTCAATAGGACAATTTCATCTGACGTGGACAATAAGATTTCCATTCTGTGACACTAAATTTATTCATACTCTACTCAAAATTGCCTTTAAATAGCTAAAGCTCAAATCATTTGCGACACATCTGTCCAAAAAAGATTAAAAACACAATCAATTCACCACTAAGTACATGATGTGTTCCACTAGTTCTAACCGACACAATCGCAAGTCTTTCCATCGTAAAACGCGCGCGGACTGAGATAAATAAACCGTTTTCTCTTACGTCTTGAGATTGGAAAAAAATGTACTCAGTTGCTGAAGTATATTTAATTTATGTAAATATCATTTCTGCTTAGAAGTTCAGTTACGAGGGTAACGTTTCAAGCCTCAGCTGATCATCAGTCATAATCTGCAAAAAAATTATAATAAATACACGCTTTAAACAAAAACGTTACAAATTCACACAGTTACCATACGAGTATTCAAATTGGGGTATTAATAAAATTATGACGTGGCTTTGAGAAAAACGCTAAATAAGATTAAATTTTTCATTAACTCCGTTACTTAGAATCGTAAATGCGTGTTGAAGCGGAAAAATACAGAAATAAAACTAAAATATTGAATGTTCGTTGGGATGATTGAAATCAAAATAAAATCTTATCGAAGAGAAACTATTGATTTAAAACATATACGGCAGACACTAAAAAAGATAAGACCTAATCCGGTAAAACTTTGTTTTTTATAAACATATCAACCCACCGAGCAGTTTTTATGAGTCACTGAGCATGCAGTGACATCGCCCGTTAGGAGCACCTGCCCATTCCAACATAAGGCAGCATTGTGTAGGCCCGAGGGAACAAGTAATCGGTAGCGACTAATTCAATATTTTGGACTAAACGTCAAACTCTTACGAGCTGCGCATATTAAAAATCACTATACACACACAAACTGAAATCAGCTGCTAAGTGTTCGCCTTTTAAAAATAAAAGGGTAAGCTAATGCCACAATAATGAATCTAATGGGTTTTGATATTCCATTTTTGTGCTGTCGCCAAAGGAATTGTGCTGCTGGTTATTTTTTTCTAGCTTTTTTTCTCTCTCTTTGACAAGATTTTATTTTAGTTACTAATTTTCCTTTCAAACGTTCTGCATTCGACTTTTATTTCTGTACTTTTCCGCTTTAACTCGTTTTCACGCTTTTAAGTAGGACATAGAGTTACTAAAAATTCAGTTTTATTTAGTGATTTATTCTACGTCGCGCCAATATTTTATTATGAGCCCAATTTCAACACCCGTTGAATAACTTTTTAAATTTGTCATGTGTTTTGTTCAATGTAGGTATATATATATATATATATATATACATACATATATATATATATATATATATATATATAAATATATAACAGTATATATACATATTTTAGATTATGACTGATGATGAGCTAAGACTGGAAACGTTTCATCAAAAGGATTTTAAAGTTCTTCTTTACCATTCAACTCATGTTCTAGGTCTGTTTCACGGTGTGGTTGTGTATATCACTTTTCACGAAAGCTGCGTATTAAGCGTACTTAGGTTTCAACACGAGGTGCAGAAGATAAGCACGGAATGACTTGTGCAGTCAGGACTGCCACTGGAATTAATCAACAGCTACATTGTATGATGACGTTCAATTTCAATTTAGAATCAGAAATTACTCCACTTACTTTAAGCCAAGTTGGATAACTCGAAGTTTTACAGCTACTTTTTTGGCCTTTCATAAATGTTGTGTGTAAGATAACATGTAAGAGTTTCCAATTCGAAGTTGCTGTTGCGTATGTTTCGTTGTAATCTCTTTTTTCGAGCAAAGCGCAAAACAAGAGTTTTTTTTCTGAAATGAATGGAACGTCGCCTGCCTCCTTGTTAAAGTTCGTGTAACGTCACCGGGTTCATGTACAACGATTTATTTCGGCTGAAAAGTTTCGATGTTCTTCCTGCGTTATTTTTTGTTTTCATGGAGCCCACACCACCAGCTGTACGAGAAATGAGGCGTGACGGAAACAAAACAAAAGAAGAAAAATAAGGGCTTGCACAAACCTACGAAAAGTAATTAGCTTGGGATGTTTCATCATAGTGAACAAATTTGTATTTCATGGAAAAATAAACAGCGAAATGCATTGTGATTGTATACGGTTCGGTTCTGGCGTCTCCCATGGTCTCGTTTTAATTTTTGAAGGATAAGAAGCTGGAAGCATCTGCCATAAGCAGCAAGAGCATAAGGCGTAGCATGTCATGAGCCATAGGGCTTAATGACCTTACACTTTGCTTTTACTAAAACGAAAGTGCTTTGAACAGCAAGCGTCATGAGTGGGTCTGAGGTACCATTAATATTCTTTCATTGTTTGTGACAACAGCGAAGGTGGAATACCAGTAAATTTTAGCTAAATGTTTATATTTATTCTGCAATATGCATGAAGGTTTTACGGACTGTAATTATAGTGCATGCTAAGTAAATTTCTACAATTATACTCGTAAGTACGTTACTCGACACATTCATTCATTCTATACGCTCGCACTTTTTGAAAACAGTAGAACACAGGATTTCACTTAATTGGCATCTTCGTCAAAAGGTCTTGCCTTTAGGGCAAATTAGAGGGAAAAACAATAGTCGATCATGATTTTTGAGCTCTAAAGATAATTGTTTGACTCAAATAAAGCCTTTCCGTGAGCTCCAATTAACTGAAATCCACCTTTTTGAGTAAATGTGTGAACTTTCGATCCCTCGGGCGATCGTGGGGTGACTTTAGACTGGGTTGTTGATGGTTAAGAACTGGTAAAAACTCTGAAGTAAGGATGAAGGAGTTTTTCGGGATTAGCATGTCTAAGGAGGGCCGAAGTCATGCCCTTCTATCAGGGTACAACTCATTGGGAGATTTTTTATTACGGACACTTCACTTTGGGTTAATGCGGACCCACCCAAAAGTGCGAGCTCGTTTCAACTTTAGAATAACTTGAAGGAACTCATTTTAAACTAACAGACATGTTTGAGGTTTTATTTTGAGAATGTGAAGACGCTCAAAAGCTTTTGATGAATTCAAGCCACTCAATATTTCTCAGCGCACGTGCAAAGGCCCTTTTTTCCATGCTGTACAAGTGACTGTGAATTTTTAAGGCTGCTGGTGCGATGAAGTTCTCAACCTCGCCCCTTTTCTTTCGTATGTTTTATTCTTTGGTATCTATACTACATTCCTAACAATTACAACATAAAAGCTATGCAACATTCCTAACAATTACAACATAGAAGCTTTCTACATTCCTAACAATTACAACATAGAAGCTATTCTACATTCCCAACAATTACAACATAGAAGCTATTCTACATTCCCAACAATTACAACATAGAAGCTATTCTACATTCTTAACAATTACAACATAGAAGCTATTCTACATTCCTAACAATTACAACATAGAAGCTATTCTACATTCCTAACAATTACAACATAGAAGCTATACAACATTCCTAACAATTACAACATAGAAGCTATTCTACATTTCTAACAATTACAACATAGAAGCTATTCTACATTCCTAACAATTACAACATAGAAGCTATTCTACATTCCTAACAATTACAACATAGAAGCTATTCTACATTCCTAACAATTACAACATAGAAGCTATACAACATTCCTAACAATTACAACATAGAAGCTATACAACATTCCTAACAATTACAACATAGAAGCTATACAACATTCCTAACAATTACAACATAGAAGTTATTCTACATTTCTAACAATTACAACATAGAAGCTATACAACATTCCTAACAATTACAACATAGAAGCTATACAACATTCCTAACAATTACAACATAGAAGCTATACAACATTCCTAACAATTACAACATAGAAGCTATACAACATTCCTAACAATTACAACATAGAAGATATACAACATTCCTAATAATTACAACATAGAAGCTATACTACATTCCTAACAATTACAACATAAAAGCTATACAACATTCCTAACAATTACAACATAGAAGCTATACAACATTCCTAACAATTACAACATAGAAGCTATACAACATTCCTAACAATTACAACATAGAAGCTATACAACATTCCTAACAATTACAACATAGAAGCTATACAACATTCCTAACAATTACAACATAGAAGCTATACAACATTCCTAATAAATACAACATAGAAGCTATACAACATTCCTAACAATTACAACATAGAAGCTATACAACATTCCTAACAATTACAACATAGAAGCTATACAACATTCCTAACAATTACAACATAGAAGCTATACAACATTCCTAACAATTACAACATAGAAGCTATACAACATTCCTAATAATTACAACATAGAAGCTATACAACATTCCTAATAAATACAACATAGAAGCTATACAACATTCCTAATAATTACAACATAGAAGCTATACAACATTCCAAACAATTACAACATAGGAGCTATACAACATTCCTAATAATTACAACATAGAAGCTATACAACATTCTTGACAATTACAACATAGAAGCTATACAACATTCCAAACAATTACAACATAGAAGCTATACAACATTCCTAATAATTACAACATAGAAGCTTTACAACATTCCTAATAATTACAACATAGAAGCTATACAACATTCCTAACAATTACAACATAGAAGCTATACAACATTCCTAACAATTACAACATAGAAGCTATACAACATTCCTAATAATTACAACATAGGAGCTATACAACATTCCTAATAAATACAACATAGAAGCTATACAACATTCCTAACAATTACAACATAGAAGCTATACAACATTCCTAACAATTACAACATAGAAGCTATACAACATTCCTAACAATTACAACATAGAAGCTATACAACATTCCTAACAATTACAACATAGAAGCTATACAACATTCCTAATAATTACAACATAGAAGCTATACTACATTCCTAACAATTACAACATAAAAGCTATACAACATTCCTAACAATTACAACATAGAAGCTATACAACATTCCTAACAATTACAACATAAAAGCTATACAACATTCCTAACAATTACAACATAGAAGCTATACAACATTCCTAACAATTACAACATAGAAGCTATACAACATTCCTAATAAATACAACATAGAAGCTATACAACATTCCTAACAATTACAACATAGAAGCTATACAACATTCCTAACAATTACAACATAGAAGCTATACAACATTCCTAACAATTAAAACATAGAAGCTATACAACATTTCTAACAATTACAACATAGAAGCCATACAACATTCCTAATAATTACAACATAGAAGCTATACTACATTCCTAACAATTACAACATAGAAGCTATACAACATTCCTAGCAATTACAACAAAAAAGCTATACAACATTCCTAACAATTACAACATAGAAGCTATACAACATTCCTAACAATTACAACATAAAAGCTATACAACATTCCTAACAATTACAACATAGAAGCTATACAACATTCCTAACAATTAAAACATAGAAGCTATACAACATTTCTAACAATTACAACATAGAAGCCATACAACATTCCTAATAATTACAACATAGAAGCTATACAACATTCCTAACAATTACAACATAGAAGCTATACAACATTCCTAACAATTACAACAAAAAAGCTATACAACATTCCTAACAATTACAACATAGAAGCTATACAACATTCCTAACAATTACAACATAAAAGCTATACAACATTCCTAACAATTACAACATAGAAGCTATACAACATTCCTAACAATTACAACATAGAAGCTATACAACATTCCTAACAATTACAACATAGAAGCTATACAACATTCCTAATAATTACAACAAAAAAGCTATACAACATTCCTAACAATTACAACATAGAAGCTATACAACATTCCTAACAATTACAACATAGAAGCTATACAACATTCCTAACAATTACAACATTGAAGCTATACAACATTCCTAACAATTAAAACATAGAAGCTATACAACATTCCTAACAATTACAACATAGAAGCTAATCAAGCCATACAACATTCCTATCAATTACAACAGAAGCTATACAATAATTCAAAAGTTGCAAATACTAAAGCCGTTTCTGATCCGCCAGTTTTACCTCTGTATTTCAAGCATAAAACTTCAATTAACGAAAGCTATAACGATTTTAAGCAACTAATAACGGCCATCAGAATCGTCTCAGTAGAAAACGAAGTAAATTTACTTTCATGTAATTACTTAGTATTTATTTCGTCTCCAAAAATTATAATTACTTTCACAGTACCAGGTTTTAATTTAGTTTACACTTCTCTGGAATTAAAGCTCGGAACGCAATAATCTCTGACATCAGCGAAAAAAATTTCCTAGGAAGTAACTGAATGAAATCTTGAATCTAATTTCTTTATGAGGTAATAAGGAAGCCATGGATCCTTGAACGACACTATGCGTCTTTCTAGAGGATTCAAATGACCGGCAAATTGCTTATGACAAATTAAATTGATAATCCTCAGTTTATTCTAGAATATACTGTCGTTACTTCACTCATAAATATTGTTATTGTTGGTTTAATCATCGTTCTTCGTTCTCTGAATTCATTATTTGATCTGTATAGTGTACGTTGCAGGATAATTACAACTGTATGCATCAGAAGTGACCCAGAAGTCACTGAACAGAAAACCAATGTTACACAAAGTGACCTAGAAGTCACTGAACTTATTTGTATCCACGACTACCTATAAGTAAAACTACTCATAGGTAATATGCTCACTGATCTACTGCTCCAGGAGGATGAATAGTTTAAATTGCTCAGGAAATACTTTCACTGATCTACCGCTCATAGATGGTAAATAGTTTGAATTACTTTAGTTTCTGTATCTATTACATCGAAAAGAATTCATGGTATTTACTATTCAAAATGATTTAAATTGTTTGACATAGTCTCCCCAAAAAATCAGCAAAAATATTTTTACATCGGTATGTCTGACTCAAACGTACTAAACACGAACATTTGCATGCATTCTCGTCAGGATTTGTTTTGTTTAATCCTACAGTATATGTCACGTTGTTTGGTCATCAGGGGAATATCCCAATGAGCGAAGATATGAAGAAGTTAGCAAAATAATTCCGATACGAAATATATTGTATATCAAAAACGTACTTATTATGAAACATACAAGTATATCAGAAGCGTAATGCACAATAGATGGTAGGTCATTAACTTATTTTTTAAATGGAAACTACGAATTGCTTTTCACACAGGTAGATTAGTAGTAAATAATGATGCATTTTAACGATGAATTCAGAGTAAATTACGAAATTCTCATCTCGTTAAGCACCAACTTAGAGTTATATTTATTCAAATCAGAGAATTTTGTATGGTGAATAAAAGCAGAAAACGAAGTTCTCATCTCATTAAGAATCAGCGTAGAGTTATATTAATTTGTATCAGAGAATTTTTTTTCCGAATTCAGAGTAGAAAACAAGGTTATCATCTCATTAAGTATCAGTACAGAGATGTTTATTTTTTGTATCAGAGGAGTCGGGAAAGGCTCGACGGTGAGGCAGGTGCTAGAATATCGTGATGCCCTGAGGAAGAAAAAGAATGAGTAAAGAACCGCGGTGAAGGAAGGCGTGTGTTGAGGTAGTTAACCCCTTAGTCAGCAATTTTTTACTCATACTACCGTTATTACAACCACCGTTATTGAACTTGCATTGACATCAGGTAGTCATCATCGATATCAGGATGGGGAATGAACTGCAGCTCGGGAGAGAATTTCAAAGGACACATTAGGGAACAAATATAATGAGGAACGGAATAAATTGATGTTATTTTCGAAAGAGGACTCAAAAGTACTGCGGGACGTTCAAGGGACTCAAGGTTAAAGAAGATGTGTTGGGAGAGCGTTTTTACGGTTACCAAGCACAGAATTTGTGAGCATGGTGAGAATTCGAAATAAGAAAAGAAAGAAAAAAAATCGTTTATTTCCAAAAAGTTTAATGCATGAGATGTATTACAACACATTGGATTTTAAAAATGTCTTATTAAGTTCTTAACTGATGGAAGAACCATACGAGGCGTACTGTAGCTGTGTTGGCGGTTAATTATGTTAGTGAGAGAAGCAGTCAAAATATCATTTCTTGGATATATTATAAATCGTATAATTTCATTTGAAATTTTTGGAATTGAGGCAATGGATCTCTTAAAGAATCATGCGGAGGAATATTTTAAATCACAGCATTTTACGTTTGCAACAGGGTATCGAAGGCTCGAGAATAATCTAGAAGGAAGGCCTCGCGACATGTATCGGGTTGAAACAAAGTAATTTGGTAAGTTTTTGAGCAGATGCTTAAAATTAAATTTGCCGATTATTTACATTCTATTATAAGTGAAATATATATACTTCTGTTACTGAACTAAACGATATTTTTTGAGATTGTCTCTGCTACGCTCATATTTTTCATAAATATTGGCATCCATGTTTGTCCCATCTAACGATCACATAAGAAATGTTCTACTGTTAGAGTTTCATGAAGGTGTTCATGCAAGTGCGGCAGTAAAATCTATTCAGAACACTTATGGGGATGATGTAGTGAATGAAAGAAGCTACAAGAGGTTATTTTTCCATTTTTGAACAAATGATTTCTCTTTAAAAGATGATCCAAAGAAAGGTCATCCAATGATGCTGAATTCCGACCAGTGAAATGTTTTTGTATCAGAGACTATGTTAGGAAATACTGACTCATCCTCCATATCCACTTGACTTTGTTGCTTCTGAGTTCCATTTGTTCTTAGGAATACAGAACCATTATAATATAATCAGGTTAAGAACATGAGAAGAAATTGACAAGAGTTAAATTTGTGTAATAAATACCAAGCGAGGTATTTAGAGGCTTGTTAAAAGGTGGAATGAGGTCATTGAAAGCAATGGAGAGTATATTAATGAATTAATATTTTCATGCAATGAATAAATATGGATAAATGTTTCCATTGTCATTGGCGAATTTATTCTACTTAAGATCTTTAAATCAGACATTACTAATGCACCACCCAGATACAAGGCTTGTGTTGGGAACAAAGAGGGCATTTCGAGGGCGCAAATTGCAAGGGCTCTGAGTCCACCATATTTGTTGCGCCATGTCTCCCTATTTAAGTATATTTTTCACGAAATTATTTTGGGTGGAAGGTAAGTATTATCAGGCATATATAAGACCATGTAATTACATTTTATTTACAGACGAGAGAGGAATAAAGGGCTCAGTTGTGCCCAAAGTTGTGCATGGCGCTCCAGTGCTACCTGCAACCCACCGCGCTTTGTACGAGTGGACGCCGCACCACTGAAATATTTACGCAGTCTTCACTTTAGTTTATATCTACGTAGTCTTTACTTTAGTTTAATATCTACGTAGTCTTTACTTTAGTTTAATATCTACGTAGTCTTTAATTTAGTTTAATATCTACGTAGTCTTTAATTTAGCTTAATATCTACGCAGTCTTTACTTTAGTTTAACATCTACGCAGTCTTTACTTTAGTTTAATATCTACGAGTCTTTACTTTAGTTTAATATATACGCAGTCTTTACTTTAGTTTAATATCTGCGAGTCTTTACTTTAGTTTAATATCTACGAGTCTTTACTTTAGTTTAATGTATACGCAGTCTTTACTTTAGTTTAATATCTACGAGTCTTTACTTTAGTTTAATATCTACGCAGTCTTTAATTTAGTTTAATATCTACGCAGTCTTTACTTTAGTTTAATATATACGCAGTCTTTACTTTAGTTTAATATCTACGAGTCTTTACTTTAGTTTAATATATACGCAGTCTTTACTTTAGTTTAATATCTACGAGTCTTTACTTTAGTTTAATATATACGCAGTCTTTACTTTAGTTTAATATCTACGCAGTCTTTAATTTAGTTTAATATCTACGCAGTCTTTAATTTAGTTTAATATATACGCAGTCTTTAATTTAGTTTATTATATACGCAGTCTTTACTTTAGTTTAATATATACGCAGTCTTTACTTTAGTTTAACATCTACGCAGTCTTTACTTTAGTTTAATATCTACGTAGTCTTTAATTTAGTTTAATATATACGCAGTCTTTACTTTAGTTTAATATATACGCAGTCTTTAATTTAGTTTAATATATACGCAGTCTTTACTTTAGTTTAACATCTACGCAGTCTTTACTTTAGTTTAATATCTACGTAGTCTTTAATTTAGTCTAATATATACGCAGTCTTTAATTGTAGACCTTCATGGTCTCCTAAATGTGTCTCTTTATTTACCTATTTTATTTGTGGTAGTTTAATGTTCGTGAATCAAGAGGCAAATTTTGGAAAAAGTTCCATTCATCGTTACCGCTGTGAGCAAACTGTGAATTGCAATTGTGATCAATGTCTGACAAATCTCATCGTTGTAAGTACATTCACCCATTTATGTTTTTTTCATAAATACTATCTAAGGAGTGAGCTAGCTTAAATACACAATTTTAGAGATAATTGGCTAGCACAACCCAAATTGTAGAATGTAATTCTAAACACCAAATGCTAAACTGCTGAACGTCGTAAACGTGGTGTTGCTATTTTCTTTACACTAATTAGCATGTTTCAACGCGAGGAATTACCCAAAGGGGCAATGAATTTCGTTTTAAACGTAAATGAATTTAGAATCTTGTTTGCAGTGGTAAGAGATATCTCTTCGCAACAATAAACCAACCTTCGTCAAACAACCGGATGTGGGAAAACATTTGACTTTGCGCCGTAGTCCAGCAGATGCGCCAAAATTAAGGACACAAATTTGGAGAGCTGGTATAGCAACGCCTTCGTAAATCAGTAATCAATCGTAAGGACCACATCATTGCAGCTGGTTTCATCACCTTCGATATTCAATGCAAAACGAGTTTCTAGTATGTATTGGATGTTGTGCTTAAATATCCCGTCCAATATTCCTATTGCTCAAATTCTTATATATACAAATATTGCGCTCACCGCGAGATATCGAAATGGGCTTCTCTGAAACGCACCTGAGTGACCTCGAATTAAGACTATCAAATAATTTTAATCCTATACACATGTTTTCAACATTTTCCTAGGCCGAGATGTAAATCAACAGTAGACTCCGTTTTCAGTTCACCGATGCTACAATGTATCCTGGTTCAAATACGTGTGAAAAACAAAACAAAATAAACTTACAAAGTCTTCCCCAGCCTGAGTGACCTCGACTTGAAAGCATTTCATTCGTATTTATATTCAACATTCTCCTAGGCCGTGAATAGTAAACTCTATCATCAATTCACCAATGCTACAATTTATCCTGGTTCAATCAAACATGAAAAAAAAAACTCACAAAACTTTCAACACGCAACGAATTAACGCAATAGTCTTCCGAACGTAAAGAGATTGTTACGAAACATGAGGATCACGGCAGAGTGTACATACACGACAGGCAACGCAGCAGAGAGCCGTTTGCATTCTACGCCAAGCGAATTAAACGACAGAAAACTAGAAAGGAAATGGTGTCCGAAATTGTGCGAGAAGTTTGATCTGATTAGAAATGAATTCCAGTAAATCTTGAAGAGTAATTAATGCTAGGCCAAGTGATGAATGCGACCATTACATGGAAAAATTGTGTTAATTTGAGATTCTGACAAAAAATGGGCTGGCGAGTTAGTGCTTAATCTTTGAAATTTATTGCATCCGGACGAGCAGTGTTCTGTTCTTCAGCTCTTCTCATGTCTTTTTGCAGCTTTTCGCTTGCGCAGTGACTCACTGAATACATATACGGGCAAATGCATACATGCATTTTTGTAACATAATTATGTAATATTCATGTTTGCCGTTCGCTTTCATTTTTATTTGTTCCTATGTATAATTCTGTGCCCATACACTTAACGTTATGTTTGTCTTATGGAGGTCACAAGTCGATTTTTTGGTTGTATACGAGCGCACAATTATACCGCCGTGCATAGTTCACGCGCTAACTTTTCAGGAAACAATTGAAGCTTCCAGTGTGCCGTTATTGTCCACATGTAAATCAAACTCATGCAACGTACTTTGGACTTTCCCTCTCTCTCTTACTATCATAGTTCTGTAAATTGTCTCCATTTAATCTTCTCTATCCTATCTTCTTTCTTTATCAAGGGTTTAAATCCCCTCCTCGACACCTCATTCTCCTTGAATTTTTGGGAGTGTTGCCCCAATGTGTTGTGACCATTTCTACAACTACCGTGAGCCGTTTGTGTTTATTAACTGTTGCAAACCATAGATGGAGCTGCAAAAAAAATTCCCCTCTTCAGCAAACGGGGGGAGAAAAACTTGTGCAATGAATATACAAGTATCAATACTTATCAAATACCCACGAACTAGCAAAAATATCACATTTCCAAAATGTCACACGAGAGATGCGTTCAAAAAGTCACGTTAGTATATAAGAGCAGGATGCTATAGCAACCAACGTGCTCGTTTTCAATACCAAGCAGCGAGAGACGCGCGCAAATTCCGTGTGCATGCAAGCCATCAACCAACCGCGTGAACTGCTTCTCACCCACAGCTACACGGCTGTTCTGCAGCTCGCAACTGCCCGCCACAAACGAATGCTCGGCGCGGCAGCAAATGTTCCTGTATTGTACCGATGCGGCACGCAGCAAGTTAGGCCGCTTCCTCGGCCGGATATTAGCGAGTTAGAGAGCTCTTTCCGTTCCGCGAATTGCACGCCAATCTTAAACGCTAGGTGCGAACAGTATTTTTCCTTCTGGAGTGCGTCGGCTTAGCTTCCTGTACAGAAGAATTGCTTAACACGCAATTTAGCAGTTGCGTTTGAGCTAGAGTGACCCAGGGGAGAAGTGTATATTTAATAATGCCTTGCCTAACAGTCGAGGCTTCTATTTGCTTTACGGAATGAAAAAAATAGGAAGAAGTATTTGCATTGTGTTTGATAAAATAAATACCCTCAGCAAGATGAGCACTCAGAAAACAGTGAAGATGAACCCTCGGGACTGTCTATAAGATAAAAGCTAAGTAAACAACCCAAGAAAACACTCTAAAATGATACATGGCGGGTAGAACTAATGCAATTCGCAAGTGATATAAAATAGTTTTGAACACAATCATTTTATTGAATGCAGGCTTGTTTGTTTCTTGCTGTCATAACTCACGACTGAATAAGTCAGTTCATCAGAATGTTGTTCAGATAATAGTATAGAGGAGTTTTCGGTTTGTTCGTCATCGAGGGTGTAATTAAATAAGAGCCATTCTTCGTTTTGTGTCCATCATTGATGTTTATCTGAGATATTTTATACTATTTCGTACATTGCAGAAATATATTATCTAAAGGTTGGAAAAAATCGTATCACCATAGTACTATTGTTAGACTGCACGACAGGCAGTTTTGAGGAATATGTTCTTTCATTTCTTCATTCTAATTTAATTACCAATTTTGCTGCAAAATTTCTTCCTAAAGGCTTCGTTGCCTTAAAATTGGAGCACATTTAGTGGAAGATGCAGAATATAACGCAGGTTATTTAAGCGCCTGAGATTCATATCCAATGGAAATTAACGGCCCTGGAGAAATAGCAAACCAGTCTATGGGCGCGATGTTTTGGAAACTATGAAGAATTGGGTGGAACTTGAGGAATATTCATCGCTCCATGGCATTCTAACCACGCGCAGGTCAATAATCTAGAGAATACTATAGGCTAAAAGGTTGGCACAAGTGAAATATTTGAAAAAATCAAACTCGCGGTGCATTTCAATTTAACATATCCAGTAGTTCAGCGTTCTAAATTGAAACTGCGGAATTTTGACGCTTGACATGTCAGGAAATATTTTTCCCACACGACACACATAAGTGGGCCAACTATGTTAGAGTCAGCACTTTTTCACACAAATGCGACACTTTTTCAGACCAGCTTGTAAATACGCGTAATGACTGACATTCTTCAAGAATTTGATGAAAAAATACCATATATATCAAGGTTTCTGATGCGAATTATTTACCAATTACAAATTTCAAATACCGCGCATTTTTTTAGCAAGGAATTTCTCACCATGTGGAATGTGAATTTGTGATTTAACTTTTCAAACCGCTTGAACATGGGTTTAAAGGCAGTGGATCCTGGTGTACCAAGACTTCTCACAATATCTGTTTGACTCACACATTTGTATCGAAATTTCTCTGAGTGTACATCGGAGACTCACAAGCCACATTTCACAATCAGATTTCAGGCTATTTTAAAACAACAATTTTCTTCTAGAGCCTGATGGTGAAGATCTGAAGATCGTTACTATTTAAACAAACTTCTCTTACATTTACAGGAAAAGTTACTCAGACAATTTCCCCTTACTTCACATGCATGATATATTCCAGCACGTGGACACTCGTATTCTACATACCTCACTTTCTGCCAAATGCTCTGGAGTCCGAGGCCGCTGTCGCCAATATTCTTCCCACTTGTGCTGCAGACAACGAAGTTTTCGCCGCGCCTGCAGTGTCGCCTCTGCAAATTTTTTAGGATTTTGACATGAGGTCAAGTTACTGAAATACATGCTAGAATATTCCCAGAATGTTTCACGGCTTCGAAGATAACGTCGAATAGGAGCTCACGCTACAGAATGTTTCATTTGCTATGTTTCTGACCTGTTTTAATTTTTATTTAGTTTTGCACGCAGTTCTGTCTTTGCATTAAACTCAGATAACTATTCACTGGGCGATTTATTTTATGTTGAATAGGGAGAATACTAATGCAACTATGGTGGAAAAACAGAATCGTCTTAATTTTGAGAAACAGTATATTTCACAAACAGAATATACTGGATCATACGAGGTACCTGCGCAGTGAAAGATTTTTGCTTTGTCGTGCTTTATATATAATTTGTGTGGAACTGTATATTTGATTTAACTCTCAGGATTGAAACGTACATGAAAATTAGCATGTCTAATTCAAATGGCATCATTTTTGAATTCTAAGCATAATATGTCCCGGCCGTCATAAAGTTTCTCACTCACATTCTAACTTCACAACTTGGATGGATGTATATCTTTTATTTTTAAGTGTCTTCCTCCACCTCCACAAAGCCTCTCCTCGTTTCGTTTTGTCATCTTCGCACAGCTTCTCCACGCATGTGATCTTCATCACAGCACAGCTTCTTCACGCATGTGATCTTCATCACAGCACAGCTTCTCCACGCATGTGATCTTCATCACAGCACAGCTTCTCCACGCATGTGATCTTCATCACAGCACAGCTTCTCCACGCATGTGATCTTCATCACAGCACAGCGTCTCCACGCATGTGATCTTCATCACAGCACAGCTTCTCCACGCATGTGATCTTCATCACAGCACAGCTTCTCCACGCATGTGATCTTCATCACAGCACAGCTTCTCCACGCATGTGATCTTCATCTTCGCACAGCTTCTCCACGCATGTGATCTTCATCACAGCACAGCTTCTCCACGCATGTGATCTTCATCACAGCACAGCGTCTCCACGCATGTGATCTTCATCACAGCACAGCGTCTCCACGCATGTGATCTTCATCACAGCACAGCGTCTCCACGCATGTGATCTTCATCACAGCACAGCGTCTCCACGCATGTGATCTTCATCACAGCACAGCGTCTCCACGCATGTGATCTTCATCACAGCACAGCTTCTCCACGCATGTGATCTTCATCACAGCACAGCGTCTCCACGCATGTGATCTTCATCACAGCACAGCTTCTCCACGCATGTGATCTTCATCACAGCACAGCGTCTCCACCATGTGATCTTCATCACAGCACAGCGTCTCCACGTGTCTTTTCTTCTCGAGCCGCTGCCTCTTCATATTTTCTTTTTTTCGTATGTTCTCCTCATATTTACAAACATTTTTCATTGTTTGTATATCAAGAGTTCAGAACCCAAAAGTGCGTGAACAAGTCTCGCGATTGTAATATTATCAGTAACAGCACATGTCCAAGTGATGAGTCTAAACAAGTGTAAATTTGTGATGGGGTTGTTTTGAACATAAAGGCAAGAAAATGCTCACGTGAGACATAAAAGGAAAAAAATGCTTATGTAATATCTAAATTGTTCGAATTATTCATAGAAGACGTTTCATGGGAAAATTTATGTCGCACCAAAAGAAGTGAAAGTCTATGTAAAACACACATGAAAGAAAATATTGATGAAAAACATAAATGGAAAAAAATGTATACTCAAAACATGAGTAACGGTAAGTAAGTCAAATAAATAAAAGAAAATGTTCAAATAAACCATTTACAGATCGTTATGCACATCGAAGAAAAAATATTTTATGATCTAACGAGACGCGAAGATTTGGTGACGCATGGTCGGAATTTTTCTTTTATTTTCTACTGTTAACTAAAAACTGCTGAGACTAGTAAGATAGCGTACGAAAATGTTGGTTTTAAATTTACATGGACCTGCAACAGTGTTTTCATGATAGTTAAATGCAGATACGTGGTATTTTGTTTCACAACGTATGAAATTGGTTATTTTATTTAACAAAGCGTTTAAACATTTAAATAGATATCGTCAAGAAATGCTCCGCTTTTGAACTGAAAAGAGTAGAAATAAAATACTTTATCCTTCTAAGACCCGCAACCGTACTTTCTCCAAGATGTGAGCATGAAAACGTCCTCACTTTTTGCTAGGCCATGCAACTTTACTTCTCCCAAGCAGCAGCGAAAGACGCCCTACCTCCGCACTAACTTGTTGCTTCCAAATGTAAGTTTTTTAAGCACCAAACTTTGAACAGTTTCTTGTGAGCTCATCCTTTTTTATAAAGCACCAGGGAACGCCTCTCCCTTTCCCTTCGAAGTTAACCCTAGCTTGCTGGCCGAGAAACATCGCTTGTTTTCTTCGTCCAGGAATGAAAATAACGCCAGCAACAACACAACGGGGAGGGGATTTCATAGTGAATATTCATATAATAAATTGTGAAATAATATTATTTTACTCTAGTAATTTTCTCTATTTTACGAACGTAGTTGTTATGAGAGACAGGAAATCATAGATAGGGGGTAAATTAATCCCTAGAATACAATTAGAAAACTTGGGTTTGAAATAAAACCTTTGGAGAAAAAGAGTGTCCTTTCAATAAATACTTAAAAGAAATGGCGGTTTTCAGAAAGTGCTCTCCTATAGAATGCAAATTCGAAAAGATCCTTCACGGCTTAGTCACGTGAATCTGAGGGCATCATTCTCAGATTCATCATTCTCATCATTCTCAGAATCTCAGTTAAGATTTTCTCCATTTTGAGGAGTTTTTAAGTCACCCCAAAAGTATAAAGCACCTCGTAAGGGAGAAGAGCAGGAAAAGGCTTTAGGAGAGCTATTTTCTACGCAGTTTCGTAATTTCAAATTATCTGGTTTTTAGCCGTCCTATTTTTTATTTTTCAACAATGGGGTGATATATACTCACAGATGTGGCAGTGTGATACCCGCCGTGTTGTTTGTGTTTTAGAGGTTTGTAAATTCAAATCAATAAGTCATATAAGAATGTAGAAAACATGAATACTTGTTCCACAAAACCATTGCATTGTAGTTTAGTTTCCTCCTTTAAGTTTGCATCTCGTGCAGATCACTCTTTGATATGGAAAGAAATCCGTTTCAACTGAAATCACGAGCGTTTCAGCAGGAACCTCTCGCAAAGGATTACTTTAGATTGTAAGGAAAAAGTCAGATAGGAAGGACTTAAGGAGACAGAAGACAAAGACTGAGCTTCTGTCTGCAACTGCGGCTGATAAGACAGGTTCCCTTTAACTGGGGCTCGGGAGACATGTTGCTCTCGATGGAAACAATAGAAAAAGCGGGTGGAAATTTCAGAAAAAAATTTATCTTGATAGGAAATCAATGACGACCGATTGTCAAAATTCTGAGGGGTGAAGCGAACTCCTTTCGAACATGTTTACATTTCCTATTATATTTTTCATCACGAATTAGGTAAGATCTGACTGTATTCAAGTATGACGGTTATGATTATCCCATCTGAAGAATTAGTGTACTGACTGTTGTCAGTGTGTTGCGCTGAACCAATCTTTAGCAGCTTTTTTAACAGCTTGTTCAAGGGTCAGGTTGCAACGACTGAGCTCATGAACAATGATAAAAAAATTTTAACATCTACGGCAAATAAATGCGAAAGACGTTCTACGGTATTCTTCGAAAAAATAAAACAATGCAGGTATTTATACGTTTGGATATCCCCATTTTTTTCGAAAAAATTACTTCTGATGGCCTTTTCCATGTGTATTTAGAGAGCTTAATAGTGAGGACAAGAGGTACTGCTACTGCAGAATTTCTATTCGTTCAGGAAACGATGGTTGAATTTACCGTTTGAAATTCTTTTTAGCCTGTGGAGAAGTTACCAGGTTTTCTACTTATTCTATTCAGGATTTTCTCGGAAACTCGAGCGTGAGCATTTTCGGTAAATTTTCTTTTGACAGAAACATTTCGATACCATTTTCCAGAAACACATTGTTCGACGGACATCATCGAACAGGTCGGGTTCTCGCTTCCTCACTGCATTCTAGCATCAGACAACATACTCGTAATGGCTCGGGTAACCTAACAGATAGCACTAAATTTTTAGATTTTAGACAGTGGCCCAACTTTGTTGGTTTGCGCTTTCTTGAGCCACTGTGCATCCGTGAGCGAAAACTATCACTTAAGGAAACGTGCAGTTCTTACCTTCTGTAGGTATATTAACCGGAAATATATATACTTAACCGGTAATATAGTTGGCCGGTAATATGTATACTTAACTGGTAATTTCCTGCTGTCCCTTTTTAATGATTTTATTAGTGCCTTTCCATTCTGTTTTCTTCGTGTTTTGCATTATAATTTGCAATCAATTTAATTTACTTCGTTTATTAACTTATATGAAATATACCTTATTCTCTGCTATTTCCAAATTTTGTGTAGAATTACCTCAGGATCGAACGTTCAAATTAAACGTTTTCAAGATCCTTCACCTTCATCACCTACACTATAATTTTATACGCAAAAAATGATGGGTGCTGCTATAGCGTGAGGTCTTGGATTTCAGTTATTTCCATACGTTTAATTAAGCGAATAACACTTAATTTGTACACCTCAAACTGCATGGGTAGGCGATATGTGGCGGTAGACCTCGCTCTATAGTAGCACCAAATGAGGTTTCTAACTACTGATTGCCAGAAATCTTTGATGTATGTGGATATGAATGCTAATGGTCTGAACACTGCTGACTAAATACCCTATAGAGCGCATGCAAAGATCATTGGAAATATACTCTGAATATATACGTAAATGAATGATTACGATGCCGGAAAACCTGTACTAAAGGTCTAGAGGAATGCACATCTAAAATGATATTCCAGGAGGGAATAATGAAGCCCTAGAATAATGGATAACAAAAATTTTCAAGCATGACTTATGAATAATTTACGGTTACATTTTCCAACCTGAATGACATTACCTATCCAAACGAATTCTGAGATCACCTATTTCATCTTATTCTAGCCCATGTTAACCTAACACAAGCTATCCTGAGCTCGAGAAAAATTTTATGACTACTTCTAGCTTAAATGGTCTTATTTGGTCTTAAATGGTCTTATTTATTAGTCTTACCCAATCATTTAATTTATTTTATTTTAACCTAATCCTCTTAAGATTGACTATCTTTGTTTATCCTAACGTAAACAGTTCAGTTTATCTTCTATTCAGAGAGTATTTCCATAGATCTTCGCAAGTGGGGTATTAGGTCAGCAATTTTCAGATCATCAGCATTCATTTCCACATACAACATGCATTTCTGCAAATATTCAATCTTGACTTCTCTGAAACTAATCTAATTTATCCTAATGTATTCTAAGCTACTTCTTAATTTCCAACTTATTTAACGATTGTTACCTAACGTCAGTAACTTAGAAGAACTTACGCTACCAACTCTACGTACTGCTACGGCGGCATAAAAGTTTTGCTCCTCAGAGTTACTTAGCATTAATCTCTTTGTTGCGTGCCAATTTGTAAGATGCATTGCGTGAAACACTCCGCAAAGCCCATCGTTCGTCGTCATTGTGTCAATGATGCGGACTTTTTCATAAGCGAGAAAAAATTCACCTTAAAAATTATTCGGAGCGAAGAAATTAGTTTAAGATTAGTATTAGATTAGTTTAAGCCTCCCGTACGGAGCCTAATTTATTACCACTGTATTTAAGACGGTGGGACACACGGAGGTACGTAGGTAGAAACAGGCTGAATAACATAGATGGAAAGGCAAACTTTAGAGGTAAGAAGTTACTTTAGATTTACGCCGAGCGATCACACGAAATGTATTCCAAGCGCCGAAGGAAAGGTTTATTGGAGACCTAAAGAAATGAATTTGGAAAACCTTGCGAACGATGTACCGACGAATCGGACGAGATAAGCTCCATTGGTAGCCTGTCTCCCAAGTTTGAGGGGATGTTTTTCCCTGGGATTTTGAAGACTTGCTGAAGTTTTGCCTTGGCATCACGAGTGCCCAGTCAAGTGAAAAACATGCTTTTAAATTTCAGCATAAGCGGTGTCGCAGATGGAACTTGACGTATGTTTTTCTGTGTCTGTTCCAGTGGGGTAAAAATTCTTTGAAAAAGCCAAACTAGGAAAACAGTTTTTTTGGGCCCGCATGAATATTGTGAGCCTTGAATAAATGAAATTCATTCATCAAAATTAAATTCAAAGAAGAAATTCATTCACCTAAATGTCGCATCAGAAATTCACTGTAAAATGCATTAAGCTTCTATCGCTGCTCAGGTTAAAAGCTAATGCTTACTGGATGTCTGGACTCCCGACATACAAATCCGGAAATGTTGTACCCAATACAGCAATATTGTTATGTTGATCATATCGTCGATGAGATGTGATAGATTTAGACTTTAAAACCTGTGTTAATTAGAATACAGATTCGATGGAGTCATTCTGTTCTCGTAAGTTTGTGCACATAATATTTGATTTACAACGGGACATCTGTACATTTCAAGAACAAGTGACAGAGAGAGTAGAAGATTAGAAACTCAGCTTCAAATTTATGGCTTTTAGAATCTTGGTTCATGCCTCATGCATTCCAAGAATTATTTTCAAAATTCCGCAAGTTTCAGATGAAAAGTAATGTCCAGAAGATAGCAATGTCAAAGTATTATAAAACCAAACCGACACTCCAAATGTCTGATGGCACGAATTTCAAGTTGGTGCGCGCTGCAGTAGGAGTGCTCATTTGGCAATGAGAGTCACTGAAGTGGTCAGACAGGGCTTGAAACAGCTCCAAATTACTCCTCATTTGCGCAGGAAGCAACGTATGGGGCTGCTTTGCATGACATGGTCCGACACTGCGCGGCATGCGAGAGTTTATTGACATTCGGCGTGCAGAAATTGATGGGAAGTAGACCAGTGCTTCTAGTATTGTACATAATTATTATCTTTCACTTCATTCTTATTTAACAGGAGTCTATGTCAAATTTTTCAACAGCATAGGACAGCTTTTTCAAAAGCCGTGTTATTTTTTTTGTATGTACATGTATTTTAAACTGTAATTTCACATGTGAGAAAAACGTGCGGGATAAAATAAAAGGAATAGATACCAAACAGAGTAAAATTATTATTAGTAAATGGTTAAGCCTGAATTCATTGGCCAGAATGACAGCCTGCATCGACCGTGGAATGGACATACAAGTCAATTCCACAAGAACAAGAATTGATGAGCAAGTATGAGAAACTCGCAGCCATTTCTTCTGTAGAGCGGTTTCGAGCTCGAATATTGTGCGTGAACAAGCAAACCGAGCGCAAACATTTTTCTCTCAAATACTTCACAACAGCTCTGTGCTATTGAAATTAGGAGACTGAGGACACCTCCCGAGTTATCCCTGTTCATCATCATGCCCATTTACTGGTGTTTGAAAACAGTGAGCAGTGTGAACATCTGTACCGCTATCTCGGAATGAAGGACTTTCTCTAGAAAATAGAGTGCGAAGCATTGGACTGTAAACGATTTGTGAAAATACTGCTATAAATCTCGCATGTGATCTTTCTCCTGAGAAATATGAGTTGCTCAAGACTCCAAGATATTGCACCCTACATCTCAATAGAGTCTACCGTATTCTTCACGACAAAACTAGGCAGACGACATTGAATACTTATACTGGCATTTTAGAGACAAACTTTCGTTCGGTGGTCTAAAATAAGGTAAATGGTGGTTCGTTAAATCTGATTATCTGGTATCATTGTTGGGGTGCCTAGTTTTGATGGTCGGCACAACTGTCGTCATCTCATAGCATTACGCAGCGACACTAACGGCTTTAGGATCGCCATTCTGCTACGAACGGTGGTGGCAGCAAGTGCAGTTTACGTTGAATAATTTTGGAAAGTACGGAGCTTTGGATAAATGTAGGTGCTCATCTCAGAGGTGGTAAGCTGCAGCTCATTTTTGCGTTTTTTTCGGAGGCTGTCACGGTGTAACGTTTTTTTTATTGAGATAGAGGTGGTCAAGAGGCTTCTAACTATTTCATTTTTCAATAGAGGTTTCATTTATAGTTAAAAAATGAACTATCTGCAACTCAAAAGCATTCCATAATCATTTTTCAATATTTGTTTTTATTTGCGTGCAGTTGGAGCGAAGTGCTGGCCCGGCGCTACTGTTGGCAACGAATGCTCAAAGTTCCCTGGACCGAGCGTAAAACATTCCTTAGTCGGAGAACGAGAGCAAAGGATTTATTTTTAACTTTTCCTCATTTATTTCAGTAAAAGCTTTGTCTTGAGCCCACAACTTTAGGTCGAGGAACACGTCATGGCTGTAGTATTGGGCGCGGTGTCCTCACTTCTATTTCATTGCATGATTGCTCGTTCGTGTACGTGGGTCATACTTTGCGGGCTTTGTCAAGAACGTAGAGGTTCAAATTATAAGAAAAATTTACAAAAGACGTTTTAAATCTCGTTGCAATTTTTTAACAAACATCAATTTTCATGTTTGGCTAGTGTTCGGTTTTAATTCAATATTTATAACAGGAATAAACGTCTTCTTATTTTTGTTCTTATGGTCTCACACAAAAAAGTTCGTTTCTTTTCACTTTTGCGGGTTCGATTAAATGCAACTCCCGCAGCGGACGCCCCGTGCGTTTGGTTTAACCTTTGTGTTTCATCCCCACCACTATCACAGGTTTTAATCTTTCATTCCGATCCGCAGGACCTGAGGACATTTCAATGTTCGAGAATCTCCGTTCAAATCCTTTTGCATGCCTGCGCAAAAGAGAAACAGTTTTTACGTGTTGATGTATCCCATCTCTTCGGAAAATTACATTTTTTTCGTCACAAAAATGATTTGCTAAGCGAATGTTTCACTTGAATCAAGTTTTTAAAGCATTAAAATCTCACATAAGCACGCAAAGTGGATAAATTGAGCTGGTATTTGTAAAAAAAATTTTTCGGAGTTGCAGAGAAAAATATAAATAATGACATTGAAACTGTCTTCCAAAATTGACAAAATATTTATAAAAGAAGCATGTTTATCTTTAGCTCCCTTTCAGTATATATTGAACCTTTCTTTGAACAGCATCAATCATGGGAATAAATTCAGCTCAGCACGGTGCCAATACCCCCTGGAGGCAATGGATTTTATTCTCTCAGTTCTATGGCGTCGTTTGATGTGAGAGATCTGGAAGAGATTCCTGTAACGATCCTTAAAGGCTTTTTTCTTTATCGCTGTTCGCACTCGCAAGTGTTAAAAGTCGCTTTCGTCTCGTAAAGATGCGATTGCAGGCCAGGAGTCCCGTAGATTTATTCTCGGCGGCAGCGAGAGTTGCAGTCCCTTAGATACCGACGGGCTTCTCTTGGAAAAATTGTTTTATCTCAATGATATCTTTTATTCATTGGGCTTACGATAGAGAGCTATGTCATGGAATATAGTAGCAGGTGGTTCGAATTTTGAGATACAGGTAAGTTGTTAGAGAATTAGCCAAAAAAAGTCTACCGTAGTTCGACGAAAGCATTCGTAAAATATGAACGTTTGTAATGAGCCACTAGTGTGTTTCTCTCCTTACTGATGGTTTTGAGGAATTGTTCAGTCTTTAAAAGAGTATAAATGCCAACATTTTATTCCCATTTATGTAATAAATTTACATTCTATAATGAAGAAACGTACTTCCATATCAATGTTTGGAATAGTGACTTAAAAATCCCTATTAGTTTGGTAATTTCCTCAATGACTTAAAATAGTTTAAGTAGATCTAATTGTTATATTTTTACAAATGAAATCAATACTTTCGTAAGTTGAACATCTAGGAATCCCTAAAATTATGTGAAACCACACATTTCCACCTGGGTAGGAAGATCTGCAAGTTTCTCAAACCAATAAATAAATAAAATGTTTTGGTGTAAAAGGCAAAATGGCACGCAAGCTGATAGTTGCTCCACTAACAATAATGCATATTTTTTATTTAGTCATCCTGAATATTACTGAAATTCTTTCTTGTTAGCATATTTAAATTTTAAAACGTTTGATGTACTTTTAAATTCAGTTTCCACCATAAAAAAACTCCTTAAAGTAAAGAGAATAAATACAGGTCCAAGTTAAGGCAGTTGCAATCCATCGAGTCTCAACCAAGTTTCGTGAAATTCTATTTCATGCAAATGCATTCGCCAAAGAGCTTTGCTCTGATATTTTCTGTTCTAATAGAATTTAATAAAAAAATAAGATTCGTTTCCCTGGCATACCAAGACACCTTCAGTCATAATAATTTCATGAAAACATTTAACCGAAAGGAAACGTCATTCGCTGAAATAAAAGTGCGGGTAACTTCACGTTAAAAGTATGCGAATTATTGCTCCTAACTGAAATTCATCAATTGAGTCAAAGACATCGCATGGAATTTGTGCATCATGCAAGATCTGCCCACACCAGGAGTAGAATCAAGCATAATAAATAAAAGTGACATGATACACGTGTTAAATCTTATTATTTATTTAGGAGAGGTTGATAATGACTCTGGAGGTCGAAACGTTCCAGAACTTTGTATTCATTGACTTTCCTAAATAAATAATGAGATTTAAGATGTATATCATGAGACTTTTATTTATTGTTTGAATATGCAGAAAGCAAACCACTTATATATATCCAAGAATTGAGCATCACAAGCCTACAATGTACGTGTAAAAAGGTGCCCTCGCTTCCCGTTCAGAGCGACAGCCTCTCAGACTTGCTGATGGAGGATATTAATGCAGGTAATGCAGGCCTTGACCTGCATATGCAGCAGCTGCACGGTTTCAAAGGGGACCGAGTCCGTTTGATGTTACTGATTACTTGTATGACTAATTGTGATCGTTGTTAAAAGAATTCATTATTCTTTGCTGCCACCTTGAGTAGTTGCTTAGACTGCATAAATGATAGCGATCGTTATTTGAATAGCAGTGCAGTGAAAAATCTCATTTGGCATATTGTGTGATGGTGATTTGGAGTATGTATGTAATGAAACGCATTAATTAATAAACGCATAGTTTATCAAATAGTCACAAATTAATTTAATAACTCATTTATTGATGAAATTTTTGTGGTTCATTTCACTCATTTTTTAGTCAACAAGATCAATATATAATTGATATGAAATAAATTTTCTTACTACGCCATGATTTCATGTATTTTACGCAACCCCTCATTCACTTTTACCACTCCCACACCCCACCACTCACTGGCACCACTCACACACCCCACCACTCACTGGCACCACTCTCGCACTCCGCCACTCACTGGCACCACTCTCGCACCCCACCACTCACTGGCACCACTCCCATCCACCACTCACTGGCACCACTCCCACCCCACCATTCACTGGCACCACTCCCACACCCCACCACTCACTGGCACCACTCTCACACCCCACCACTCACTGGCACCACTCTCGCACCCCACCACTCACTGGCACCACTCTCGCACTCCGCCACTCACTGGCACCACTCTCGCACCCCACCACTCACTGGCACCACTCCCACCCCACCACTCACTGGCACCACTCTCACACCCCACCACTCACTGGCACCACTCTCGCACCCCACCACTCACTGGCACCACTCTCGCACTCCGCCACTCACTGGCACCACTCTCGCACCCCACCACTCACTGGCACCACTCCCACCCCACCATTCACTGGCACCACTCTCACACCCCACCACTCACTGGCACCACTCGCACACCCCACCACTCACTGGCACCACTCTCGCACCCCACCACTCACTGGCACCACTCTCGCACTCCGCCACTCACTGGCACCACTCTCGCACCCCACCACTCACTGGCACCACTCCCACACCCCACCACTCACTGGCACCACTCCCACCCCACCACTCACTGGCACCACTCCTACTCCCCACCACTCACTGGCACCACTCCCACCCACCACTCACTGGCACCACTCCCACACCCCACCACTCACTGGCACCACTCCCACACCCCACCACTCACTGGCACCACTCCCACACCCCACCACTCACTGGCACCACTCTCACACCCCACCACTCACTGGCACCACTCTCGCACTCCGCCACTCACTGGCACCACTCTCGAACCCCACCACTCACTGGCACCACTCCCATCCACCACTCACTGGCACCACTCCCACCCACCACTCACTGGCACCACTCCCACACCCCACCACTCACTGGCACTACTCCCACACCCCACCCCTCACTGGCACCACTCCCACACCCCACCACTCACTGGCACCACTCACACCCCACCACTCACTGGCACCACTCACACCCCACCACTCACTGGCACCACTCCCACCCACCACTTACACCTCACCACTCACTGGCACCACTCACACCCCACCACTCACTGGCACCATTCCCACACCCCACCACTCACTGGCACCACTCACACCCCACCACTCACTGGCACCACTCCAACACCCCACCACTCACTGGCACCACTCCCACCCACCACTCACTGGCACCACTCACACCTTACCATTCCCACACCCCACCACTCATTGGCACCACTCTCACACCCCACCACTCACTGGCACCACTCCCACCCCACTCCCATACCCCACCACTCTCTGACACCACTCCCACACCCCACCACTCACTGGCACCACTCTCAAACCCCACCACTCACTGGCACCACTCACACCCCACCACTCACTGGCACCACTCACACCCCACTCCCATACCCCACCACTCACTGACACCACTTCCACACCCCACCACTCACTGGCACCACTCTCACACCCCACCACTCACTGGCACCACTCACACCCCACCACTCACTGGCACCACTCACACCCCACCACTCACGGGCACCATTCAAACCCCACCACTCACTGGCACCACTCACACCCCACCACTCACTGGCACCACTCCCACCCACCACTCACTGGCACCACTCGCACCCCACCACTCACGGGCACCACTTACACCTCAACACTCACTGGCACCACTCACACCCACCACTCACGGCACAAATATGATGTCACAGCCCATCACACAACCGAGAGGGTATGAGGGCTCACATCCATTGATAGGCCATATATTCGCGTTACCTTCACAACGAGGAATATTCTTTCCGTCTCCAGGGCCTCGGATTGCTATGAAGGACAGAATAGAATTTCCGGGATAGCGTTGAGAGTTTTGGTTTATAGCGACAATGATTGCAGCGGGAACGGGCGGCAGTGTTGCGAGAACTCGGCGTCGACTGTTGGGTTTGTGCGCAGGTTGTCGCGTCCGGGCACGGGCGAGAAATTTTTTCGGCATGTCTCGCAGCTTTCTTGTGTGATGATGGAGAAGAATGAGGTGACGATTTTTTAATGCTTTAATAGCAATTGGTTGAACTAAAGTTCAATATTCAGTTCTAATTGAATGACTATAGTTGTAAGCAATTTTGGAATTAGCAATCATTATCTGGATCATTCCAATTGCCATGCATTTGTTTATTGTTTTTGTTACATTATGATAAAATGTTTTGTGCTGAAAAAATGCCGCTAAATTTTTCTGCGGAACGATACTTCCTCTGTAATCATTTAAAAAAAAGAATTGTTGGATCATTTTTATTCTAGCGCAAATGAGGCCCAACTGCTCTTTGAAGAGAGTCCTGACGACAAAACTTTGACAAAACTGTACTGTTAGTAGAGATAAAATAGCAATAAATCTCCAGTTTCCTAACTATTGCAACAAATCAAGGACCGTACTCGCGTTACCATGACAACCTCCTTAAGTCACCCAACTTTTCAGACGAGTAAGAAGAAAGACGAGTAAGTGAGTAAGAGCTTTGCTCAAAGCACTGGATCCGTGAATGAGAACATAAAAACTACGGGAATATTTTTGAGTTATGATCAAGGGACTTGAAGGTCATTTTGGGCCAACGTAAAGTGGATGCAAAGATGTATTCGCATTATGAAATAAAACCGACACACTCATGACTGATATTGGTGTTTAATTATTTTTTTAAAGAGAGATTCCAGAATTTTTCGGAATCAAACGCACTTTTCTTGCTAATGAGATGAAGAATTATTGCCGCCTCGTCAGACATAGTAGCTTAATTGTGTCTTTTACACGCATTGAAGTCATCTATAAAAAAGTACAATTACTAGGTCGTTTTGAAATAAGCTAATTTACCATTCATAAAAACAATAAACGGATATCTAAGGACATGCATAAGTTTACGTGCGAAAAACTGATGATTAGGATTGTATATTTTTTATTTAATTCATTAATATCCATTATTTTAGAGTAGTTTATAAGTTAGTTGAAAATTAAATTTAAAATGGAACATTGACATAGTCAAATAACTTATTTTAAATAAAAAATATAGCTTGAGTCTCACACCGTTCTATGTTTGAGTCGTCTGCCCTTTCCACCCGAATACGGAATCCAGCAAAGTACGGAATCTAGTTCATAACTCAAATTTAACATTGGTGATCAAGGCTCTTTATTTGCACGCATAACTATGGGCAAAAGCCCTCTAAGCTCGCTAGAGCTATAATAACAGTCTCTAGCCTCTGCAGCGCCGTAGACCTGATTTGCTGTTTTGAACCTTCGTTGTTGACAGCTGCGTGTTATTCAACTATCGTACTTTGCAACATACAGTAAATTCTGTGCACCGATGCCATGATTATTTTAAGTATTATTGGTGGTAGGTATCCCCTGAAAGAACTCATTTTAGTTCAATAGCTTCTTCGAACCTCGTGGACGTCGCTCAGGGTTACGTATCAAGGTAGAAAGAAATAGGTTAACAAGTGAGTGATTTAGTCTTTCATTTCGAATAATTGGTGTTTAGAATGATCGGAAAATCATAAACTCATACTTTTAGCAAAACTTTAATTTTGCATGTTTTATACTTTTTGTTAGATTTCAATTCTTCCCCTCTCCTGTTTCAAATCAAGTTCCTTTTTCCCTACTCCGCAACCAAAGTTCTGTGTAGTTTTCGACTCGTAATTCGGGGTTCGCCATTCGAGAATTTTTGGTTCATCTTGTCCGTGAAAATATCGCTATGGAGTTTTGAAAATAGTGGTATTCTTTCGGGTGTTGGACGTGGGCTGCAAAATTGACATATGCTGGCCAGTGTTACGATTTCTCGCAGTACAAACGCATTTTTGACCAGAATGATCTATAAGTTTTATGAGAATGCTGAGCATGTGGCAAAAATATGCTTCAATTTATTCTGATGTCAATGAAAGACTTTTTGAATTGGCATAAATTTGAAGAAACAGTAGTAATTTCAATTAGAATATATTCACAGAAAAATTTAAGCAAAATTTTTGCATCGGAAAAGTAGTTTATTTTGCACCTTGGAAGCAATCCATGTGAAATGCCATTGGAGTTTTACTAATTCTGAATCTTAATCACGATGTTTTTATCCGGAGAATAATTTTTACGAAAATTCCCGAGTTATGTAATGGAATTAAATAGCAAAATAAAGTCTAAATTTAGTTTCACCTAATACACGAATCGCATGAAAATGACAAGAGTAAAACTGTATTCGAAATAATTTAAATCGATTTTTTAATTCAAAAGGTAAAATTCAATTTTATTTTGTGAGACTATTCAGTATGAATAAGTATTCTTATAGTTCCATTCAAAATTTATATTTGCCTAATTTTGCAATCAAATCATAGTGTTTGAAAGTCAAGCAGAAACTATTTTCATCTATGCAATGGATTGAAAAGATGTGTGCAGGCTCAAAACCTAACAGGAGTGAGGCAGTCCAGCAGGAACGATGGGTGAAGCTGAATCATAGCACAACAATCTTGCAGAGGAATTTAAAAACAAGGAAAATTCCAAGGAACTTAATCATATGTATAAGGAAAACTTTTCGGAGTCCAGCTCCATCATTAGTTCGTAAAAGTACAAATCGTTATGTCTGCAATGAAAGAAAACAAAATGTTGGATAAAGGCAAATTCAGGAAATCACGATAAAATAAAAACTTAAAAACATGGTTCAGAAAAAATAAGATCGAAAAGATTGTTATCTAGTTAAGATTCTCGAAATCTAGTTAAAACATAATGATTTGTACTTCTACGAACAGTTCGATGATGGTATAGAAAAAAAGGAATTGATTAATATATATCGGAGATTGAAATACACGGAGTTCCGTAATGGGAAAATTTGCCGTAATTTATTAGGTAAAATGTCCGACATTTGGAAGAAGAGGACAAACCGCTAAACTTAAATGAACCAAGAAACTATAAACTCTTCGGAGCAGAACTTCAAGTAGACAGGCGGACGCTGGACTTGCGGTCTGCGAGAGTGCCGTCGTGGGAAGCAAACCGTGCTCTGTGGAGTTAGTTGCGGTGAGTCTTCATGTAGATTAAATTATAGGCTTAGCACAGTTTATAAGTTATAAGTTTTTTAAGGTAAGTTTATAAGTTATAAGTTTTTAAGGTAAGTTTATTTTATAAGTTATAAGTTTTTAAGGTAAGTTTATTTTATAAGTTATAAGTTTTTAAGGTAAGTTTATAAGTTATAAGTTTTTAAGGTAAGTTTATAAGTTATAAGTTTTTAAGGTAAGTTTATAAGTTATAAGTTTTTAAGGTAAGTTTATAAGTTATAAGTTTTTAAGGTAAGTTTATAAGTTATAAGTTTTTAAGAATGCATGGGGAAATGTCGTCCTAAATACCCAGCTCACGGCATGGCAAGTAATTGGTTACTGAACTAATAGTTCACAAACCTCCAATAAGCTCGTGAGCATCAGGACGTGCCGGGAAGCTGATTCAGGCGAGTGGACGGTGAGTGGTGCAGGTCAGCAGCAAGGAAGGCGCCTCAGCCTCTCATCTTCAGTCCGCTCGGTCCTCGGAAGAAGGGACGGAGAGCGTAGCGAAACCGATGTAAACCCACCGGCGTCCCTGGGCTGGTTGCAGGCAGGTTCCGCACGGTGTTCGAGACGAAGGCTGAGTAGGCTCAAGTTTGCATAAGTAATAAAGTTGATGGAAGATGTTTGCTTAGTGGAGGTTGGAGGCGATCTGAATTTGCATCCAGAAAATTTACGAGGTAAGTACGGCTTGGCTCAAATGGTGTATTCATTAGGATGTATTCAGGATAGTAAACCAAAGTTCAAGAATCAAAGACAAGCCTAGAGCTGGGTTATAGAAATTTTTACGTTATTGAATTTGCTTAAATTATCTGGACTAATTTTAATTCAAAGGTTTGAAGGACTATTTATGGTTTATCATCAATTACTTATATCCTTAAAATTAAGTTCAAGAACAAGAAAAGCTTGAAGTCATCGAACGTGAAAACTGATACAGGAACTCCTGTAAATTTATTGTACAGATGGAGCTGGACTCCGAAACGTTTTCTTTGTAAATATGATTAAGCTCCTTGGAATTTTCCTTGTTTTCAAATTCCTCATAAAGTTGCAATTAAAGCAAACAACTGACCCGTTCAGAAACAATCTTACATAATCACATTAACGGAATAAATATTACCGGAACGCCAGAATATACCTGAGTGGAATGGCTAAAAAACAAGCACTCCACCTGACTCTAGCTTACCGGAACGTTAAAATATACGAGGGGAATGGCTTAAAAAACAATATGTAGATTTCAAGTACTCCTCAGGTCCTTAGCGTGCACGAGCCAGAGCTTTGAAAGCCTCGGGGTAAAGCTTCAAATGCTGAACTTTTTTCTCGCTTAAATGCTCAAATTTTCCATTTCAGATAAAATTTATCAATAAAAGCCTTTCTACACGTAGCTAAGAGTCACGCAATTCGCCCCACAGCAACACGGTCAGTGACCCCTCTCTTTAGGCTCCTTATGTCTATACTTTAATAAGAGCCGCGTTAGTCTGTCTCTCTGTCTGTCCGAAGCCAGCCGAAAGTGTATGATGACCGTATCTGTGATACAAGCTCGGCCTCATCAACTCTCATCAACGAGAGATTGAATTATTTTATTTCTTACGGCCTTCCCTTCATTTCGCCTTCTTTCTTATTTCAAATAAAGGGCGGTGGACAAGTATATATAATTCTGGTCCTGGGCGGAGGGTTCACGACCGAAGCGCCCCGTGCGTGAAGTATGAACCTTTTCTTTTACGTAAAATTACGTCACCAATGTTACATACATACATATACCGGGCTTATCCTCCCTATGAGAGGGTAGCCGACAGCAGGCCACAATCACCTCACTTAGGGACTAGGAGGCGAAAGAGGCAGCACTGGCCGCACCTGAACTGCCAGGATCAGCAACAGCCCAGCACAACCACCTTCTACTGTCAGGCCCGACAGCCATAGCTGGTTTACCCCGACCGCTTCATTGAGTGCAGCCCCTCCCCCCGCACAGGACAGGCCAACCCCATCATACGCGGGCAACTTCCAGTACCGCGTCAAAAATAAAATTACCTTTTCATGCACTGCCCCCACTCACTTCTGTCCGTAGCCATCCCTCTCGCCACGTCCACAGTCAGGCCCCTCTCATACAAAGCACGTTTCACCCCATCCATCCAACTCATCCGTGGTCTACCTCGCGCACGCAGACCACTCACTTCCCATATACATATCTTTTTCACCAGCAGCTCATCATTCATTCTTTCAACATGCCCAAACCATCCAAGCACTCTTTCATCCACTCGCCTGCTCAATTTTTTGATAACACCCGTCTGTCACCAATGTTAAGTTTGAGTAATGAATAATTTCGGCTATGAACAATTATAGAGAAATGCCCGTTTCGCTTCTTAAGCAGACTTGCAGGGAGGGAAATGAAAAGTTTGACCCACCAGCGACGAGTATCTATTGGTTCTGTGAACGGTCCTTCAGTTAGCCCAAACATGAGCAGCGCAAAAAAAAAATTCGAATAATTGTATCGCATCTGATTTTCAATTAAGTTTTTTCATAACTGTAGAGTCCAAGATGCGGTAGCGAATTGCTTCCTATTTGCGCGCTTTCATGTTGTGAGAGATAGAAGATAAGAAAAGAAGAGAGGGCCCGGTTGATACTAAAATGTTCTTCTCATGAGGGGCTTGAAGACTCTCGGCATCAGAGCCCCCACCGTTCCTGACACTCCTCATGCATAACTTACCGCCATTTGCATGAACGAAAAGCCATGCCAAGTGCTCCTCTCTCCTGCGTTATTTCAGTTGGTAAAATTTCTAGTGTTTTCCCTTTGCAGGTCTTCTGTAAAGCGCAAAGGGGAAATCATAGCCTAGGTACTCTCTGCATGGGGGATGTGTTAAACACGATCGTGCCACTCTTCTTCGATTATTTTCATTTTTCATGTAAAATTTTTCAATTTCATGATAGGAAATGTACTGCCGTTTTAAAAAATAATTTCAGTCAGCTCGAGTGATTTAAAGTTAAATTAAAATTTGAGAAGAGTTACATAGGGACTAGATATTTTCACACAATAATGTGCTTCACCGCTCATTTGATCTTTCCGCCTATTGGAAGATTGAATGTTAATCGAAGTTCCCTTTTACTGTGAATAGAAAGCTCTGAATATGCATGCATTACATGTAAAACCTAAAAGTTTATTCTTCAGACTTTTCACGTCAGAGGAAATTAAATTGAGGTCCTTGCAAGGCGACCAAATGTTCATGAAGCGTTCCCGAGCACAGAAACCTTTTCGCTCCAGCGCAAATGTGACAGCATATCAAACTCGTCAGTGGCAGGTTCGACTTGATATCAGCTATGGGATCGTTGCCCTAGCAGAGGGAATTCCTCATATTCCACACCATTGTCTCCGTAACTTCCCATTAACAGGCCACGTAACTATTCTCCCTCGAGCTCCACCTTTAAGAGAAACGGCAAGACCAGATGTGTAAACATATTCTTAAGCGTTGGGCGCTCATGAATAATTTCTTGCTTACAAAGCCGGTTGCCATCCATTATCCTTATGACTATGCTAATATTGCCATCAGTATGGATGGCGAAGATATTAGGTTCATTTCGCCGCAACGTCTCATCTTTCAGCTGCTCTGTTCGGGTTATCACTGAGAACTGTTCTGTGTTTGTTTGTACTGTTCTTCACGTCATCCCTGAGAACTATGCAGCGATTAGGTGCTCTGTTTTTGCGTTTTCTCTAAGAGCAGGTAATGTTCAGGTGCACTGTTTTTTAATTTTCTCTACGAGCCGGTAATGTTTAGGTGCATTGTTCGTCATGTTATCGCTGTGAGCTGGGAAATGTTTGGGTGCAGTGTTCGTCATGTTATCGCTGTGAGCTGGGCAATGTTTGGGTGCAGTGTTCGTCATGTTATCGCTGTGAGCTGGGCAATGTTTGGGTGCAGTGTTCGTCATGTTATCGCTGTGAGCTGGGCAATGTTTAGGTGCAGTGTTCGTCATGTTATCGCTGTGAGCTGGGCAATGTTTGGGTGCAGTGTTCGTCATGTTATCGCTGTGAGCTGGGCAATGTTTGGGTGCAGTGTTCGTCATGTTATCGCTGTGAGCTGGGCAATGTTTGGGTGCAGTGTTCGTCATGTTATCACTGTGAGCTGGGAAATGTTTGGGTGCAGTGTTCGTCATGTTATCGCTGTGAGCTGGGCAATGTTTGGGTGCAGTGTTCGTCATGTTATCGCTGTGAGCTGGGCAATGTTTGGGTGCATTGTTCGTCATGTTATCGCTGTGAGCTGGGAAATGTTTGGGTGCAGTGTTCGTCATGTTATCACTGTGAGCTGGGAAATGTTTGGGTGCATTGTTCGTGATGTTATCGCTGTGAGCTGGGAAATGTTTGGGTGCAGTGTTCGTCATGTTATCGCTGTGAGCTGGGCAATGTTTGGGTGCAGTGTTCGTCATGTTATCGCTGTGAGCTGGGCAATGTTTGGGTGCATTGTTCGTCATGTTATCGCTGTGAGCTGGGCAATGTTTGGGTGCATTGTTCGTCATGTTATCGCTGTGAGCTGGGAAATGTTTGGGTGCAGTGTTCGTCATGTTATCACTGTGAGCTGGGAAATGTTTGGGTGCATTGTTCGTGATGTTATCGCTGTGAGCTGGGAAATGTTTGGGTGCAGTGTTCGTCATGTTATCGCTGTGAGCTGGGCAATGTTTGGGTGCAGTGTTCGTCATGTTATCGCTGTGAGCTGGGCAATGTTTGGGTGCATTGTTCGTCATGTTATCGCTGTGAGCTGGGCTATGTTTGGGTGCAGTGTTCGTCATGTTATCGCTGTGAGCTGGGCAATGTTTGGGTCCAGTGTTCGTCATGTTATCGCTGTGGGCTGGGCAATGTTTGGGTGCAGTGTTCGTCATGTTATCGCTGTGAGCTGGGAAATGTTTGGGTGCAGTGTTCGTCATGTTATCGCTGTGAGCTGGGCAATGTTTGGGTGCAGTGTTCGTCATGTTATCGCTGTGAGCTGGGCAATGTTTGGGTGCAGTGTTCGTCATGTTATCGCTGTGAGCTGGGAAATGTTTGGGTGCATTGTTCGTCATGTTATCGCTGTGAGCTGGGCAATGTTTGGGTGCAGTGTTCGTCATGTTATCGCTGTGAGCTGGGAAATGTTTGGGTGCAGTGTTCGTCATGTTATCACTGTGAGCTGGGCAATGTTTAGGTGGAGTGTTCGTCATGTTATCACTGTGAGCTGGGCAATGTTGAGGTGCAGTGTTCGTCATGTTATCACTGTGAGCTGGGCAATGTTTAGGTGCAGTGTTCGTCATGTTATCACTGTGAGCTGGGCAATGTTTTGGTGCAGTGTTCGTCATGTTATCACTGAGAACAAAGCAACAATTAGCTGCACGGTTCTTCACATCATAAGGTTAGAATGAGCAGTGCTCATTACAGAACTGCGTTGCACCTCACACAAGAGATGCATTGCTGCTTCATTCCGCGGCAGATCCCCGCAGTAACTTCGAGAGTTGTACAGTATGGCAAAATTATTCAGAATAATTTCAGTCTCCGAAATGCGTTTCTGAAATGGAGGTTCATATTCTGTTCTTGGGAAGATTCATCGTGTTGGCTGCATTCTACCATATCTCCATGTTTTGTCTGGAAAAATAATTTAACTTTCCTAATTTCATTCATAAGAAATAATACGCAAGCTCAACCGAACAAAAAACAAAGCTAGTGATGAAAAATGTTTTCCAGGAAAGGAAACTAGTGGCTAGTAAAATTGTATTCTAGTGTTTTGATAAAAATTTTATTTTTTTAAGCAAGAGACAAGTAAAGAGCAAAGATGTGGATAATGCAACATCTTGAGAATTTATAACTAGTCTAGAAGGTTATCATAAGACTATATGACTTCATCTTACATGAATACTTTTGAGAATAAACTTTCTTTCGATGGTTTTTACGTCTGTACCTATATATTCAACAGTGTATTAGAAAAAAATTATGTTTTTTGAGGCCTGGAATTCACACACAACATTCAATCATCGGGACGTCAAAATCTACGAAGGAATTTAATCTAAATGAAAATATCGGTAATAAATTCTTGCTACGGTTTCAGAAAAAGGTATCCCAGTAGGGGTCATTTTTGCAGATGCGTTATATTAAGGCGGCAATGAAGGCCAACGAGGCACAGAATTTATCGAGCAAACGTGCTCGCGTCCGCATGAAAGGTTCTGCTAATTAACCTGCAAATAAGAGAGGAGAGTATTTGATTACAGTTTTGCATATTGGTTAACAACTGTATTTAAACATAATAAATATGATTTAAATGAGTAATTTAAGCAAGATATGATAGCTGTCTAGCTGAATTTTACCATTCAATCTTACGTTTCCTCAACTTCTTCAACTTGGGGCCTAAATCGCTGAAATGTAACATACTAGACGATTCTTATTCATTTCGGACATCACAAGGACAATAAATGCCTTCAGTGAAGCTATCGTATTCAAAGAACAAAGATTACTCTGCATTTTAACAGCACTTTATACGTAGCAATTCAAATCTGGAGAGTTTGGAGGCCACACACTGAATGTCACGTGACCGACGTTGGATTGTCCGACTGACAACTATCCCTGGGTTGCTATGGCATAGGAACTCGCTAAATCTGTTGAAATACGAACGTCCTACCATAGCGTTCATGATCAATCCAGGGCGCAACATAATTTTGCACTGGTACATGTATTCTGTAAATAATATTACATGAATTTATGAGAGAAATTGGGTAAACCTCACTTGACTTTCGCCTCTCACTACTCGTGACTATCACAGTTGCTGAGAGTTCGGTGTGCGTGACTTTGGGCACGTCAAATGGATCTCTGCATCACTGCCTGTCATTTATTCTCATTTATTCTGTACATTTATGCCGTTAACTTGAAACAGTCTTGTAACTTTCCGAAATTTCTAATATTTAAACCCCTTGGGCTTGGATGCTAAGTAATTATGACTGCGTGTCGCTTGGATTCTTGAAACAGCGCGTAATTTTTTGAAGTTTTTTTTTGCAAGAAAATACGAAAAGCATGTCCGATCCGCAATCAGCTTCTCCAAAAAGTTGCAACACGATGTGATGTGGATTATGTAATCGACATAGTCAATGCGGCTGAAATTAAGTGAAAACGTTTTGTTAGGATTTGTTGGCGAGAATAAGGTAGTTTCAAAATACTTTGACATCTCAAGGTAAATTGCTTTGTCTGTATCACCTTAGTTTGTAGCCGAGCGACATGTGACGGTCACTCTGTTTGTTCCTTTGTGCCGGTGACGTCCACGCTGCTGGTAAGCATTACTATATGTGATTATTTCTTTATTTTTGGCGTTTCTAGTTTACTTTGTGTAAATACAATGATCAGTGTATGAAGTAAGCTTTGAAGTTTAATTTGTAGTGATATAGTGTTCAGTGCGAGATTTAGCGTTCCGCTCGTAAATGTATTTCTTTTTTGTTCTAGGTATCGTTACACTCGCGCGACTCCTCCTTACCCTTACCTGTTACTCCTTGCCCAAGCGACCCAATTTCATGCTAATTGTTTCATTTATTAATCTTACACGTTTCTGGAATTTCAATCCGTAAACCTAATAAGTCTAACTTTTTTTTTTTTGCGTATTCTATTGGCGAACTATTTTGTAGCCCCAACTTGCTTTAATATTTAATTTTCGTGTTTTTTTTGCAATTTAGTATCCTTACTGAGGCTAGAATCCTCCCAACGAACTTAAGACGGGGAAATTCTTAACACGTTTATAACTAAAAAAGTGTTCAATCTGGTGAAAGGGTTTTTTTCCGAATGACGAAATTTCGAAACCCCGCGCAAGTGCTGCACAAAAAGAGGGAGATGCAATCACATCAACCTCGACCTTACAAGACGACATCCAATAGGCTAGAGATTGTTCAAGATGATAAGCCAGTCACAATAGACAAGATTGCTTAAGAATCAGCAAGTATTGTTGTCTTTAAACACGTACGCTTATCTTGTTTCAAGAAAGTATAAATCCATTGTTAGTTAAAGCTTGGGAAATACTTAATGAGTAAAATAGCATTTAAACTTAATGAGTATCACAACTAAGATAACTATAGATTTCATGTTTGTCGCTCAGTCGTATAAGAAAACGGTTATATTTGACCCATACGACATGACACGCGTTAATTAGGGAGGTGTAAAACTTTCAGAAACATTGAGAATGAAACCATTTAATAAAAATTTCTTGGCTAATTTAGTAAAAGTAAAAAGAATAGGCAACGAAATAGGAACCACTACCACAACACACGGAGCTATGTAGATCTACGGTGATATCCATCACACCTGCAATTTGAATTTACACTTTAGGAGTAACGAATTCTTTTAAACAGTCCTCGTAACAAGAACGGCCATTTTAGCACCTAAGTTCTGGCAGTTTAGTCGTTGGCTGTTTTTTTTACAACTTTACAAGCTTAGCCCTCTTCCGTACTGCTCATATTACCAGCACGCGAACTTGAGCGATTGTCCAACGTAAGAATGCGAGGCTTTCTCATGGGCATCTGGCGCAGCCTTGAAGCTTTCCACGTCGAAATTGGCGTTTAGCGCTCAACTTGTCGAATCCGAACGCTATATGGAGAACGCGTGCGCTGCATGCGGGAGTAGAGAACAACAAAATGAGGTCTGCGTTTCTCGGGAGTCCGCGCCATTGCATCGTGATGAAACGAGACCTAGAGTGGAATGGATGATTGTGAAAACAAGACAGATTTCAGGCGAGGATTGCGAGGTACCTCCTGTTCCATGTAGTCGTGCTCCCGGAAAGCTGGGATTTGCAATGATGTTGGCGCTCAAGGAAGCCATTTCTTTGGACGCAGTCGAGTTCTCGGTGCAAGTAACTGCTGAAAATAAGGCGCATTTAACACTCATTTCAAGTTGGTTACAGCCCCGGCAGTAAACGTCAGGCTTGCTCGCTGTGAACGGACGCTGATCCCCGGCTTTCCACGGACCTCGAAGAAATTTGAGTGAGGTTAGAATCGCTTATTTTAGCCCGACTTGCGTACGGGTAACTTTTTGTTATGTTATTGTAATCATGCGAAGTTGAATCTAATGGTTCATACTCAAATCATAGAATTCAATTAATTTATTTCCACTGATAGTTTTTGGAATTCGTAGTTACCTTGAATAGTTTTAAAACTAATGACCCATCTGTCCTTAATATCAATCCGGTCGTGTATTTGAGAACATCCATTTAAGTTTTATATCTGTTGTGTAGTTATGTATAAATGTACATGTATATATTTTGTTTTGTTTTCAGCCATCGAAACGTTTGAACAGGCTTGCGTAGCATAACGTACTTAATTGCAGAACGTATTTGTGATACTGGTTTCGTTACGTCAGCATGCAAATAATATATCTGAACCACATGTATTATTAAAATGGATACATTTTTTTAACCTTCATGAATGAACCATTGTTATGGACACAATTTCAATGGTAGCTATCCCTCCGCCACAGATACGATCAACGCACACTTCCCGCTGTTCTAAGAATTTTAGAATGGAATGGCGTTATGCTATTACAACCTAATTAAACCATTAACATGCATTACCAAATACTTTCTAATCCTGCCACTGCTACTGCTCCCTCTGCGGTATTAAACTGCACCCAATAAATTTTTGTCTGTAGTACTTGAATCTTTCGTTTACGAAAGCCGAAACTGTTTCATGAACATATTCGTGGAATAGACTTCAGTACCTCATGTTTATAACGATGATACACACATATCTCGAGTGTTACTAGGTTAGGAAAAGTCTGAATGGTATCTTTCACGGAGGATGTTTCTTGATTTATTCATTTAGATTACTTTAATTTATGTATTTATATGCATTCTTTTTTTAACCATGAGATAAATGTTTTCTTACTATAAAGAAAATTATCAAACGTAGTTATTTCTGACGAGCCATGTGCACTATCTTCCGCAAAGTATATTGTCCCTATGACTGAAATAGGCCCGTTTCGAGAGTAGACCATAAATGAAGCACAAATATACAGTTCAGTTATATTATCTCGGGTAGATATTTAATTTTACTATTTATTTATTACCTTCGCACGGGCACATGACTAGAATTCACGATAAATCCGTAGCAACGAGAGGCGGACGTCATCAAAAAATAGTTTACAGTTCCGACATCGTGAAAATATATGCGACAATTGCAAACTATGACATGAACACATTTATTTACGTATTTTCTGTACCTTTAGTACGCTTTTGTAGCACAAGTACATAATACAAATATTATGCTTTGAAAGGAAATTTACTTGTATTCATGATTTCTATCTCAGTACATGTATTAACATTTGATTCCAGAGTTACAGTATCCAGAAAGTGAGGGGAGAGAACAAAATCAGACAGTATTGCTCCTAAATCAAAACCAATTAAAGTCAATGACTTAAATCATCTCCAACTTAATTCAAGTCAATGACTTGAATTATCACCAACTTGAAGTCAATGGCTCAAATTATCACCAACTTGAGTCAATAACTAGAATCATCACCAACTTAAAGCCAATGACTCAAATCATCCCCAATCTAAAGTCAGTGATTAGAATCATCCCCAATCTAAAGTCAGTGATTAGAATCATCCCCACCCTAAAGTCAGTGATTAGAATCATCCCCAACCTAAAGTCAGTGATTAGAATCATCCCCAACCTAAAGTCAATGACTTGAATCATCATTTGAAGTCAGTGATTCATGAGCTCTACCGAACGTAAGTTTCGAGTTATAAAAATTTGCGTTCGCAACTCAAAAACATCCATTGGATACAAGATATCCATCAGAGCATATTAACTGAACTACTGATGCCATAAAGAACATTCAGTTTATGCCCCCACATTTGACGAGAGAGCTGCATTGGGCCGTCGCAGTAAGGTATAGTTTGAAATGAGTACTTCTAAATTATTTTTTCACACACTCGTCTTCCTAACATGCACATGCATATTGTAAGTAGCTTCAAATTGAATACAACACCATCATTACCGGCAGCGCGAGTACACATGTGAATGTGATGTAATCTATCAAAAAATTCTCCATTGAATAATTTTTGGTATTTTATACACTTTGAGACCACAAAAGGGAAACTAATATAAATAGTTTTTAGATCGTAATAGAATAAAACTATCGCTCTAAGAAAACAAAACTAGAATATTAATAGCATGCAACTGGTAAACTAGCAAAACCCAACTGGTACACTAATAGAAGAATAATAGTACACTAATAAAACAAAACTAATACACCAACAAAACATAAATTGCACACTAATACAACAAAACTGTGCCCCCTCAAAATACAACTGGTACACGAAAAAAACACACAACTGGAGCACCAATAGAACATAACTGGAACACCAATGGAACACAACTGGAACATCAATAGAACATAACTGGAACACCAATAGAACCCAACTGGAACACCAATAAAACATCACTGGGTTAAAATAAAATAAAAACAAACCTGGTATATTAATAGAAGATTAATGGTACACTAATAGAAATAACTAGCACACTATTAGAACATAACTGGGACTCTAATAAAAAAGATTTTTTCCCTAATAAAATACAACTGGTACACGAAAAACATAACTGGTACACAAATAGAACATAACTGGGAGACTGGGGCATAACATATTCGTATCAGAGACGAAATTCAGACATAACCGGAAAACGCATTTGGACAGTAATTTTGGAGAGGGCCTCGAATGTTACAAAACTGTATTATTCTGTGACATAACTGTAATGTTACATAGCTGCAATATAAATGGAGCTATTCTGCATCCGAAAAGTTTATTTTTCAAACATAATAAGTTCCGTTTTGGAAATTAGAGACTAAAGTTTCTAAATTTCAAATATTTCAAAGCGCATCAACACCAATCCATATTTGAATATTTTCTGGCTGCTGATTAAGTTCCGTGCGCTGCTTGAACACTTAAATGCGCTCGTGGAGGCTCCTGAAATATTAATTTTTTTCTTCAACTTATGTTCTGTTCTCATCCATTGTTATGATATTATTCCTCAGTTGATTTTTCAAATGCGTATTTTTCCTTTATTGCAACATATTTGTTTCAATATTTTCTATTTCCATTTACTTCTTTGTGTTTTTTATTTTACAAGTCTTCATCGTCTTAAACCATTCTATTAGTTCCTGCCTTTACCACATGCATGGACATATATAATCCGATAATTATTATTTCGTTCTAATAGCAATCAACGTGAAATGCAAAGATAGGTTTTTATAATTTGGTCTTCTACACATCGTGCATTTCTGTAGCTTCGTAATAAATACTGAGCTAATATCTTCTCTTTCTTCAAAGTGAAACGGAAATAAAAATTGAGCATCAATTAAGGATTACTTTCTGCGGTGTTCATGTCTGGGAACACAAATTTTCTAAGGGGTCATGTCTGAGGACACAAATTTTTTAAGGGGTCATGCCTGGGAACACAAATTTTCACTTGATTGGATCCCAAATTATCTATTAGGTTCATGTCGGGAAACACAAATTTTCAATTGGTTTCATGTCTGGGACAGCAAATTTTTTATTGGTTCCATGCCTAACACAATTTTTTTTATGAGTTTCACATCTGGGATTCCAAATTTTCTATAGGTTTCATGTCAGGGAACTTAGCTGGCCAATTTAGATGCCTGACATATCCTGAATGACGCTCACGTCGATGAAGAACAACAATTATAGCTCAATGCACGAAGCAGTTTTCATCTAGAAAGACTGGCAATGCAGCAGGTCTTTCTTCATTCATATATTATACGCAAAACTTGATTACTTAGTAACTCACTGCGAAAATGCTTGTTCAGTTTGGCCGATGCATGAAGCAAAGGACCCATTTCTGTGTAGGTGAAACAGTCCCAGAAAATGACAGTCCCTCCTCCTTCTCGTATCGCCCGTGCACGCTGGCTACGATGAAGGCTTCATGAAGTCTCCAATAAAGCATCATCGCTGTAGAGACAGATTCTTGATTTATCTGACCACAAGTCACTTTTCAAATCCTATACTGTTCAATGTGCGTGGGCCAGTTTAGACAAGTGGCCTTGTACTCAAGAGTTGACATAGACCATTTACAAACAACTCTGCTTTTTATATCCTTTTTATGGAGTTCTTTACGAAGAGTTCTTTCTATAACAGCAGGTGAAGGACCACTATTGACATTTCGCAGCAGTTCCATCCACGATGCAATGCGATTCCGGCCCACCTAAGACGGGAGTTTCAATCGGTTAAAATTTTCTTCCAGCAACAATTTTGCCTTGAATTGCTGTACGCACCAGATTACTTCCATCGTTGGCTGCCCCACAAAACAGGGAGGCATAAAATCAGTAAATTCTGGTACTCCCTTCACTGAGTGTCCCCTTGCCCGACCAAATGCAATAGCCCTTTTTTAATATTTCGAGGCGTCTTACTTTGTCCTATCGTTCTGACACGACTAAGGAACACTAGCTCTGTCCATACCTCGCGAGCTCTTGGGCCTCTCCTGTTTCTGATTTTTATCAATGATATTATAAAATCTACATCATTCTTCAAATTCATACTTTTTGCCGATGACAGTACCCTTTCTGCGGTTCTTCCGAACCAAAATCCCGCTATGATTGCGGAAAGTATAAATAATGAACTTCATAAGGTGTCATTATGGCTCAAAGCTAATAAAATAAGCCTTTATATTGATAAAAAAAATTATATTACATTCTCATACAAGAAAAATATACCTCTCCCACGCATTAAAATTGGCGAAGATGAAATCGAAGAAACCAACTCATGTAAGTTTCTGGGCATCATAATAGATAAACATCTGACCTTCAAAGAGCATATCACACATATAAGTTCTAAATTTTCAAAATCCATCGGAATCCTAAATAAAGTTAAAAATTTCCTGCCTGAAACAGCTTTACAAATCCTCTACCGAACGCTCATTTCTCCATACTTGCGATACGGAATAGAAGCATGGCACGGAACTGATAAAAATAAAACCAACAAAATTTTTAACCTGCAAAAAAGAGCTATCAGAGTGGGAAAGAGCCAAGAATGTAATGCTCACACAAATGATTCATTCAAACATTTACAAATACTGAAATTTTCGGATCTCTACAAAATCTCCATTTGTAATTTCATTTACAAAACATTATCAATTGATGACGACAATAGCCTAAAACAATTATTAACTGCGCAAACTGGTCATCACGACCATTTAACCCGAAATAGAAGTAAATTCATGCTTCCTTATTATTCAAAGGCCCGGTCGCAACACAGTATCCTCTTCGTTGGAACTAAAACTTGGAACACAATACCTGCGGAGATCCGTGAAAGTAATTCGTACAAAGTATTCAAAAGACATCTTGAGTCTCACTTCCTATCAGAATACTAGTCGTGTAAGATCACCATGTCAAATCTTGCCTCTTACATGTCTGGTCCTAATAATGTAACTTACCATGGGTAACATAACAGATCTTCAGTCTGCTCTTAAATCGTTTTATCGAACATACTGTTACATATAGCCGATTAGACCTATATTGTAAAATACAGCATAAAATATCGAGTTAATTATCTCAATGATCAGTCTAATGCGAAACCAGGTTAAGTGAACTAGGTTAAACATTATTGTACACCTTAGAATAACGTGATGGTAGGATGCCCTAGAAGTCTCTGAACTTGCTTGGGCCCACAGGTAGCTATACTCTAGTTTGACCATTGTACTAGACTTAAGAAACATTCTACCTCTGTATCACCTGTGGTAAATAAATTGTTTAAATTGTTTAAAGCTCTGAATGAATGCCTGTCCAGTTCTTTTATGTAACCTAAACTTCGGCCTCGGAACACCGATTGATGAAAATGGAGATAACTGGACCTCAAAAAACATCAGCTGATTAATAAGTTTTGCTAGGAGCTTCATTAAAAAGTATTCTGTTCGGGAGTAAACGGGAAATTTATAGCGTATTTTTCAGGCGCAATTAGTGATGATGACAAAAACAAACATTTTAGTCAATTAGTTGCCAGCTGCCCAGCTACGCTTCAATGACTCGAGTTAAATATAGTATCTGGTCTTGATTACAGCTCTCATTATAACTTTACAAGTTCCGTTTGGGTCTGGAAACCATAATTAATTAGTGAAAAATTTGATTATATAAAAAAGCGTGGCATCACCACCACCACAGTAAATGCACACTGAACGCCAGGAGATCTATATCTGCGCTCGCTAGCAGGTGTAGACCAGCAGTGAATTCTGTTTCAACTTACTACCTGTTAGTGTTGGGTTAGATCGTAAATAACTGAAAAAATCAATGACTTTCCCATTAGAGGTAGAATTTTTCCGCAGTATGAAAATGATTTCTCGGCAAACTGACAAAAGTTTTTGTTTAGCAAATAACGTAATTTTCGGCATTTGTTTCACGTTTATCTTGAAATATTCTTTTAGACTCATTAACGTGATGAAAATTCTTTCAAAAACGCAGCGCTTTTTTTAGAGTTTTGCCATTTTTCAATCGTAGTGCTAAGTTTAATTCCAATAATCTAAAATGTTGGAGAAATGTTTGCAGCGCAAATATTTGCGACCGGTAGTAACTACACCTTTTTAGCTTCAAATTAAAATATGTGAAGTTCAATTTAAAATTTGTAAAGTTCAATTTAAAATATGTAAAATTCAATTTAAAATTTCTACAGTTCAATTTAAAATATGTAAAGTTCCAATTAAAATATGTAAAGTTCAAATTAAAATTTGTGAAGTTCAATTTAAAAATTATAAAATTCAAATTTAAAATAGATAAATTTCAAATTAAAATTAGTAAAATTCAAATCAAAACACTTCCAATAATTAGAAATTGTTAAGCTCTCTAACCTCTAAAGTTCTCTAATTTGAAGTATTAATCGCTGTATTTAGCCTTATTATGGTCCCCATAACTTTCACTGTTATAAATTACCTATACTATTGTAGCATGGATACTATACATTTCCTTATAAAACACTGATATTTCAACTTTCATTCACTTTGTTATTGACCCCTTCAAGATGAACAACTTTGCGGACAATCTTTGTGGGTTTCCATTTCGCTGTCTTCTGAGAAATCCGAGTTGTCCGCAAAGTTGTTCATCTTGAAGGGGTCAATAACAAAGTGAATGAAAGTTGAAATATCAGTGTTTTATAAGGAAATGTATAGTATCCATGCTACAATAGTATAGGTAATTTATAACAGTGAAAGTTATGGGGACCATAATAAGGCTAAATACAGCGATTAATACTTCAAATTAGAGAACTTTAGAGGTTAGAGAGCTTAACAATTTCTAATTATTGGAAGTGTTTTGATTTGAATTTTACTAATTTTAATTTGAAATTTATCTATTTTAAATTTGAATTTTATAATTTTTAAATTGAACTTCACAAATTTTAATTTGAACTTTACATATTTTAATTGGAACTTTACATATTTTAAATTGAACTGTAGAAATTTTAAATTGAATTTTACATATTTTAAATTGAACTTTACAAATTTTAAATTGAACTTCACATATTTTAATTTGAAGCTAAAAAGGTGTAGTTGAGCAAGAGATGTTCAGAAAGGAATTTTGTGTGAAGCTTATTAAATCTGCAGATCATTTTATGATAGATAAACAAGTGTAATTTACACTGTAATAAGAGCCGCGTCCGTCCGTCCGTCCGTCCGTCCGTCTGTCTGTCCATGTGTCACACTCTTCTAATCGATAGGTCTGATAGCGACAAGGATAAAGCTTAATAAATACAAGAAATCATTCTATCTCATGATTTTTCTGTGACAATTCAATAACAAATTCACTTGCATTACGGTATCCAGAATACACAATCGGTTATTTTCACGAATAGAAATTTTATTCATACTTTTGTATTTTGAAATTCATCATGATGCTTTGACATTTTCAATTGATAATGCAAAAATTAATTCCTGCCAATTTCGGTCTATAAACATGCATCTGTTATGTGGAATATGACTATCGTTAATATATGGTCTTATACAAGAGAGTAATTTTACGTGAATGAAAAACGGAGCAAAATTAGATATCGATAATTAGGAAAATTGTTTACTTGCATTCATCAAAAGTTTTGTTATATCTTGAATGTGAAAGAAATTTGTCCTTGAAACTTCCGTCGTCGTTGGTTTATTCGTTTACAATCTTATTAATTTTTCACTTTCATTTTAAGTCAAGCTTTTTACATATGTACGTACTGCAGCAAACAAAATTATTTAAATTGCAATTAATAGTCATGAAAGACTCTTAATTGCAAGGATCGTCATTGCAAGGTCGTTACTGATTTTGAACTGAACGGTGTTGGATTTTTCGAAATATTTTAAGGGAAACCTTCATTTTACTTAAAAAGTGACTTTCCGAATACGTCCTGTTAAGTAACTTCACTTTTACGCGCGCTGGTTATGAATACTTCTCTGCAGTGCAAATTTTCTATAAATCGGTGCTGGGAAAATAAATTGGCTTTTAGTTTATTACAAAGTTTTGAAGTTTCAGTCAACAACGCATTCGACTTTCGTATCGCCGAGGCAATAGAACTCAAATTACGGACTCCTTCAATAAACTTGAAGCACATTGGGAGAGTAAAGTTCTCGATGGAAAAACTTTAAAACTAAAGAAGTTGAACACTTGTTTATAGCTTGTTTCAGACAGATGCTTCAAATTTTAATGAGGGTTTTAATGTCGCACGTTTACACGAAAATGTATTTCTGAATATAAACTAACGAACTGAAATTAATATTGCTACAAAATTCTTTTAACTCTTGAGTCATTTCAAATTATAACCATTTATTAAACACTGTAGTTCAGCATTAGTGAAAGTGCTGCCGGTGATGCTCACTTACATGTACAAAATTCAATTGCAAATCATACGGCCAGCATGCATACGACCGTAGGAACAGCAAAATAAATTAGAACCAAAGTTGTGAAGTTACCAAGTCGCTCGACACGAAAGTCACAATCTACAATGTAGTTGTAACTAAGAGAATTGTAACTAAGAGAAATGCTTTATAAAAGCCCATGGCCATTACGGAGAGCTTTCTTCAGGAGGGGCCTGTCGCATTTTTCAGCGAACTGTCGCTTGCTGCTGTTGCGCTCTCTCTCTCTCTTTCATTTATTCATTTTGATTAGTACGAGCGCAGTTCGCGATGTCGTTGGAACATAGGTCAAGAAAACTTACTCCATTTATTTTCCTACTTGAAATCTGTAAGGTAATTACCTGGTAATAAATTTTCTGATATTGCCTGAAGTTTACATCCGTAGGCTTGGAGAGATGGTGCAGACATTTAAAAGAGAGTGTGTCTTCCATTCTCAAATAACACTGAAAACTTGCGGGTGATCTCCAAGGTTACCAACTCGGAATATTAGCAAAACTTCATCAGAGCATACATTTTTTATGCAATAAAATTGATAACACGTTTTCTGAAAATGCTTCAAAAACCAATGTCAAAATAGAATCTTACTGCGTTCTACCCACGAGCGAGGTACAAATCCTAGCAACCAACTGTACTATATTTCGATTGCGCACAGACATGTAGGTTCCTGGTGCTACCATAGCGTGGAGTGTACCGCCATATATCGCCAACCCTGTGACTTAAATAAATAATTGAACGTTCTAATCACAACATATTAATGGAAGAAAGGTAAAATTAAACATATATTTCCTAGATCCTACCTCTGCTAGCTAGAGGTAGATCTCACGCTATAATGTGGCTGACCTCACGCCATAGCAGCACCAGGTTTTTCTCTCTAGGCAACATTCAATTAGAACGGCTCGCGTGTTTTGGTGCCCGAGTCTCTGCCGTGCAGTTGCGGACAAGAGCATCAGGGATCCCGGACGGAGGAGACTGCAGGATAGGATGCCCCTTTTAAGCCGTCATTAATCTTTGATGCGACCAGACTTCCAGTCACTGGGCTCGCTAAAACGCCTGCGTCACGGCTCCATCATTATTCAATCCGGGAGTTCAAAGCAGCATTCTCGTTGATCCATGGAATGTTCCCTCATGAACAGCATTAAGAGTATTGAATTATTTAACATGACCACAAATCATAGGTTTTGAATTGCCTGGGATTTGCAGCGTTCTGTGAGAAACTTTCAATTGCTAGGCTTTGTCTCACTTATATGTAGTTTTCAAGTAGTCATGAAGAAATTTAGCTTTAAACTTTGTGGGATATAAAGAAACGCGCTATTTGTAGGTACTCGAATGCGGCTTTTGAAAAAAAAGCTCGTATGTCAACTTTTAATAATGGAAAATATTGCACAAAATATGATAATTTCATTGGCAACACAATATATATGTAAGGAATTTGACGAGAACAATGTTGTTCTAAGAATTTGTATTGAAATATTTCAGTGACACTTTTGGAATCTGTGCTTAGTATACACGAGCTTCATGATAAAAAGATTTAAATTCTGGGTAAAATGTAATTCATGTCCCTAAATAAACACAATAGAAATAAAAGACCAGTCGTCGATGACGTTAAGTTTTATTTGAAAACGTGGCAAAACTAGGAACTGAAAAATAAAACCAGGACAAAAGAATCTTGTAATGCAATGGAAACTGAAGCCAGGAAAGTATTTAACACGAGAACTGCAATAGGTGTAACTGAAAAAAAACATCGGCATCTTGTGATGCTTTATTTCCAATCAAGCCTGATACATATTATCTTAAGCATTGGTTTTTCAAATGTGTTATAACTAACACTATATATAGGACACCATGACGGTTCCCCCGTAAAGCCGGTACCCATTTCCGACACCTGGGTTGCGTGGGGTATTGTGCTTGAGCTTTTCCCTTATACCCAACGGGGAAAATCTCCGCACCAGCGCCGGGATACGGACCCTCGTCTCCAACATACAAGGCTGATCCCTTAACCACTGTGCCACGGAGAGCACTGAAGTTCAATATTCAATTCAAATTCAAAGTCAACTGCACTAAGCAATTCTGAAAATAGAAAATATTGACTGGATCTTACCTTTATTTAGCTTTCATTGAGTATTTATAAAAATCGAGGTAGTCACTACAAGTTGGTCAGTAGCGTTATGAAAAAACCCTCAGTGACCACCAGTGGGTCCCTTCGCAGTAAACGTATTGATGGCGACAAAAAATTAAATAAACCTTAAATAAATCGGAACGCATGCGCTAATAAAATTTTGCGGATAGATGATAATATTTGGGGATGTAAAGATTGGCGAACATATACTCAAGCCAAGAAAAATACGACACTTTGATCATTATTTTATGCATATTTTTCATAGCATTGTACTACAAGAGATTACCACCTGCCACCAAAATTCTTGACGGTTTTTATTGCAGTTACTCGTTTGACCTTACCTAGGAGGAAAAACTACGTGAGATGACATTTAGTAATTAATAGCTTTCTGAACAGTTCAAGAACGAATTTTTAGCATTTCCGTTTATGTTGCTCCTTATCGTTTGCATGGTTATAAGATCATCAAAGGAACGCATGAGACACGTTCTGGTAAAATATTTTTCGAATAAGGTTGACATCGAAAATGAGAGGTAAATTTATAAAATAATGTATCAGAATCAATTTCTTGAAATATATGCAAGACTCAAATCACTACGTTTATATTTCTGTATTATATTTACACAAAAAAATACATAAAACTCCAAGAAATTTGCGGCGCGGGTATGAAACAAACAATTTACAGTACCATGAACGTATACATATTAAGTAAAACACTCCAGCTGAGCTATACTGCCAACATACAGCGCCAAAGATTAACACAGCTATTACTAGAAAACGTCCAACTTTACCTTTGTAAAACGTCTAACGTCCAACTTTTAACTCAATCGCATTAGGGTCATTCTTTAGTAAACCTCGACTTACAGCTCGTACGGCTGACTCTACTTCCTCATTCACTTTACTCTGCAACTTAATTTCATCAGATGAAACGGCAAGACTTAACGAGTAAAAGGCCTTTGTATTGAATTGAAAAGTTTACAGTATGGACTCATTTTCAGGCAAAACATACATCTGACCCGTTCATTCATTAATTAGTGTTGAAGGTAGAGAAGTCTCCCCCTAATTTACCCTACTCCATGAGATTTCTATCAACTGCAGTCTCGACAAGTGCCTCGGAGAAAGTCTCCCCCTAATTTACCCTACTCCATCAGATTTCTATCAACTGCAGTCTCGACAAGTGCCTCGGAGAAAGTCTCCCCCTAATTTACCCTACTCCATCAGATTTCTATCAACTGCAGTCTCGACAAGTGCCTCGGAGAAAGTCTCCCCCTAATTTACCCTACTCCATCAGATTTCTACCAACTGCAGTCTCGACAAGTGCCTCGGAGAAAGTCTCCCCCTAATTTACCCTACTCCATCAGATTTCTACCAACTGCAGTCTCGACAAGTGCCTCGGAGAAAGTCTCCCCCTAATTTACCCTACTCCATCAGATTTCTACCAACTGCAGTCTCGACAAGTGCCTCGGAGAAAGTCTCCCCCTAATTTACCCTACTCCATCAGATTTCTACCAACTGCAGTCTCGACAAGTGCCTCGGAGAAAGTCTCCCCCTAATTTACCCTACTCCATCAGATTTCTACCAACTGCAGTCTCGACAAGTGCCTCGGAGAAAGTCTCCCCCTAATTTACCCTACTCCATCAGATTTCTACCAACTGCAGTCTCGACAAGTGCCTCGGAGAAAGTCTCCCCCTAATTTACCCTACTCCATCAGATTTCTACCAACTGCAGTCTCGACAAGTGCCTCGGAGAAAGTCTCCCCCTAATTTACCCTACTCCATCAGATTTCTACCAACTGCAGTCTCGACAAGTGCCTCGGAGAAAGTCTCCCCCTAATTTACCCTACTCCATCAGATTTCTACCAACTGCAGTCTCGACAAGTGCCTCGGAGAAAGTCTCCCCCTAATTTACCCTACTCCATCAGATTTCTACCAACTGCAGTCTCGACAAGTGCCTCGGAGAAAGTCTCCCCCTAATTTACCCTACTCCATCAGATTTCTACCAACTGCAGTCTCGACAAGTGCCTCGGAGAAAGTCTCCCCCTAATTTACCCTACTCCATCAGATTTCTACCAACTGCAGTCTCGACAAGTGCCTCGGAGAAAGTCTCCCCCTAATTTACCCTACTCCATCAGATTTCTACCAACTGCAGTCTCGACAAGTGCCTCGGAGAAAGTCTCCCCCTAATTTACCCTACTCCATCAGATTTCTACCAACTGCAGTCTCGACAAGTGCCTCGGAGAAAGTCTCCCCCTAATTTACCCTACTCCATCAGATTTCTACCAACTGCAGTCTCGACAAGTGCCTCGGAGAAAGTCTCCCCCTAATTTACCCTACTCCATCAGATTTCTACCAACTGCAGTCTCGACAAGTGCCTCGGAGAAAGTCTCCCCCTAATTTACCCTACTCCATCAGATTTCTACCAACTGCAGTCTCGACAAGTGCCTCGGAGAAAGTCTCCCCCTAATTTACCCTACTCCATCAGATTTCTACCAACTGCAGTCTCGACAAGTGCCTCGGAGAAAGTCTCCCCCTAATTTACCCTACTCCATCAGATTTCTACCAACTGCAGTCTCGACAAGTGCCTCGGAGAAAGTCTCCCCCTAATTTACCCTACTCCATCAGATTTCTACCAACTGCAGTCTCGACAAGTGCCTCGGAGAAAGTCTCCCCCTAATTTACCCTACTCCATCAGATTTCTACCAACTGTAGTCTCGACAAGTGCCTCGGAGAAAGTCTCCCCCTAATTTACCCTACTCCATCAGATTTCTACCAACTGCAGTCTCGACAAGTGCCTCGGAGAAAGTCTCCCCCTAATTTACCCTACTCCATCACATTTCTATCAACTGCAGTCTCGACAAGTGCCTCGGAGAAAAACGCGAGTTCGAGAGATCAAGTCGCAAATGAGCTGCAGCGTTTTATGACTCTAGACTCCGGGATTTTAAAGGGCAAGGCATTAGAAAGTTTGTAAACAGGAGGGCAAAGGTTGTCGTTATACAAGAAGATTAGACTGATGATTGAATCTGTATTAGTTACGTTTTCATTAACCTAAACATGAAGAAAAACGGGCAGGGCTTATGGTACAACCTGACTATTAATCGTAGTGTAAGTAAGTGGATGGGAAAATAAGACTCAGCAAATTTATTCATTATAATACGCTGCATTTGCTGCTGTGACTAATTTTGAATGATGGAAATAAATTTCGAGTTGTATTGGTCCCTCAAGTTAGGAATTTCATTTTTTGTGTGATTGAATTATTGACGGAAAAAGTCCTTGGGCTTCATAAATTCGATAAAGATAATTTAAAAAAAACATCAGTTAACTCGTTAAATCATCACTGCCCCAAGAACCATACATAGTCGGTCAATAACAATGTTATTGGATCTTATTTCTAGTTGAATTTGTATCACAATGTGTTTTTTAAAGTTTACTAACCAAGGGTAATTTTATCCCTATCCTGGTATCGGTGACAACCTGATGCCATCTAGTCCAACAACGGCAGTTTAATCTATACTATAATAAGAGCCTCGTCCGTCCGTCTCTCTGTCTGTCCGAAGCCAGCCTGTAGTGTGCGATGAGCGTATCTGTGATACAAGCTCCAGCCCTATATATTTGACGGGCCGTTTTCACGCGGCCTCCTCAACTCTCGTGAGATTGTATTTTTTAATTTCTTACGGCCTTTCTCTCGTTTTGCCCTCATATTTATTTCAAATAAAGGGGGGTGGACTAGTAGCACTAATTTGAGCAAACAGTTCAAACCGTTAGAAATGGTATATTTAGGTGCTCACTTCCTATTATCTAAAACGTAATACTTTTCCATGAACCTTTTCTTTATTTAACTAAGCGGTAGTGTCAGCGGCTCACTGTTTTGCAAAAAGTGCTGAAAAATTCACTACCAAAAGTGGAAAGTCAACGAATAATACTAATTAAAGGAAAATTTCTTTATTTTCTACTTTCTTAGACAACAGTGAAAAACCTCCAAACATTTAGAGCCAGATTTTCATGGACAGTCTCAACAACTTGACTGCGACGTGAGCCACCGGTGGTACATGGAAGGGATTTTCATAAAGCTGCTGACCGACCAATAATGACACGCTCAATTTTCATAAATGGTTAATCAAAACTATGATAAAAAAAGGCACGATCCAGTTAATGTTTGCTATGTTCAACAATGATTGGTACAATTGACTTTAAATATGAGTTGAATGTTAGACTTCAGTTTTACCTGCCGCAGTCAAAGTGTTGAAACGGAAAATTACACCCGGTTGAATTAACGATAGCCCCAGACTGCAGCAAAATGAAGCCCGCTTTCGTGACAGCGACTGACCCAAGCAAATTTATGTTTTTATACAGATTACATGAATCATTGAACAATTTGAAATCGAACTATTTACTTGCGATTATTTACATCAACTTTACGTGCGATGATAGTATTGAGCAGACGTGTCATTGCTGAAACATTGCAGGTATCTATTTCATAGTAGATGACATTCTGCTCTGCACTAGCCCGGCTGCAGCTCTTGCAGCCATACGACAGCAGCTCCGTAGAACTCAGAACTATTTCCTGGTGCATTTTCCTGTTGAATTATTGAAAGTGATAAAAATTTATACTTGTAAAAGTAATTAGAAAAGCGTACTCTAAAAATGGCTAAACGAAATTCTGAACTCTTTGAGGAAAGACGTTTGAATACGTTCTAACTTCTCAGAAAATTAATTTGCAGCGTTACTTTTTTCATATAACTGGCCTTCGATAACAGCCCTCTGATCACATGCCTTCAGGACAGCTGCTCCCCTGGACAATGGCCTCTATTTTAACTGCTCAAGAAAATTAATTGTGTTTATAAGAAGCCTAACCAAACTAACAATATTTAGTCTATTGCAATCCTATCTTAACTTAACGAGACAAAACTAAACGTAACTTAAATTATACTATTCCATTCTAACTAAAACTGACATAAACTAACCTAAGCTAACCTAAACTAACTACAACTTACTTAAATCATTATTCATTATTATTATTCATTATTTCTCATTATTATTTATTATTACCAAAATTAAAATATTATAATTATTATTCATTATTATTAAAAAAAAAAATTAACCTAGCCGGTCTTAATCTAACTTACTCAAACCTAACGTGACTGAACCTAATCTTACAAAACATAACCAAATTTAACTTAAATGAACCAGAAAAAATTTCTCCAGCTTACCCTAACTTAAACCAACCTAGCAATTATGATTCAAACGTTTGAACGTTTGATTCGCTTTTCATTTCACCGACACACGTCTAAGCTTATCATCAAAGCGCTAAGTTTAGTACTTGGCTCTTACAATTAAATTTGAATAATGAATTTGAAACATAATGCTCCCTACAAGTCCTGAAGTTGACACGATGCTTTCGACCCGTCTTGTGTGACCATTGTAACAGCGATTCCCTAGTAAACCACACAGTTTCTGATGTTCTGATCTTGAATATCATGTTCCTAACCAATTTACGCCAATGATAAATACCAAATCTCACGGAATAATAATTGTGTATCAGCGAAATTGGATAGAAAATGAATTGAACAAGGCTACCACTATACAGTACTTGGTTAATGTAACTGTTCAAGTTCTTGATTAATCAAAGCAACTTTTCTCACACAGGAGCAGCCGGAGAGTTCCGACAAAGCGTGCTATGATGGATCGACATGACAAAATCATCGGAACGCCGAAGGCTTCCCGTTTATCCGCCCGTCTTTCCTAACCCGTTCATGGAAACATTTTTCCCGATAATCGAAGAAGCCAATACTGTCTTCAGTACTATACACTTCGACGCTACCCTCTTCTGACTGCGTTGAAGTTGAGCAGCTGGTAAGCATGCGATTCGAAAGCAACGCGTACACGCTAGAGATTCAAGGCAATAAATGCTCTGAAGTTTCTACGTTAGCCATGAATTTCGTTCGAGAATCGATGACTGGAAACTTCAAGGTAACTTGTATTTCCTTGCAATGGCTTTCGGTTGGGCTTGGAAGTGAGCAGTAATACTCTTAAGTGTCCTACAAACTCAGTCACTGACAAAGAAATTTTCCATGATCCGTGTATCTCTTTATTACAAGCAAGTCTAATGACCTTATTAAAACATATGATTTATATTACAAATAAATTTACGTCGATTCAGAATTTTTTTCGTACATTGAGCTCTGTTTTACATCGTACGATTCTTCACCGAAAAATTTCTTTTAAAGTTTAAAATTCTTGCAATTATATTTGTTTTTGTTATATATTACAAATAGAACTCGAAGCAGGTAACGAATAGGACTTATGATAGGCCACGAGAAGGTCAAATGCCAAGCTACGAATGTGTTTCATGCTAAGCTACGAATGTGTTTCATACCAAGCTACGAATGTGTTTCATGCCAAGCTACGAATGTGTTTCATACCAAGCTACGAATGTGTTTCATGCCAAGCTACGAATGTGTTTCTTACCAAGCTACGAATGTGTTTCATGCCAAGCTACGAATGTGTTTCATACCAAGCTACGAATATGTTTCATGCCAAATTACGAACGTGTTTCATGCCAAGCTACGAATGTGTTTCATACCAAGCTACGAATGTGTTTCATGCCAAGCTACGAATGTGTTTCATACCAAGCTACGAATGTGTTTCATGCCAAGCTACGAATGTGTTTCATACCAAGCTACGAATGTGTTTCATGCCAAGCTACGAATGTGTTTCATACCAAGCAACGAATGTGTTTCATGCCAAGCTACGAATGTGTTTCATACCAAGCAACGAATGTGTTTCATGCCAAGCTACGAATGTGTTTCATGCCAAGCTACGAATGTGTTTCATGCAAAATTAAAAAGAGGACTCATTGCAAGCCACGGATAGTACGTTATTCCTCAAATAATCTCCAAATAAACACAAACTCAACAGGGAATTTCTAAATACTTTAGATCTCAGCCTTTCAGTGCGTGCATGCACGTCTAGCCGTCCCTTTCATTTTCAAAGTTTTCCCTCTTGCTTTGTGAGTAAAAAAAATTTTAGAACACCATCCGGTCAGGAAAAACACTAACGGGTTAACGTTACGCGTGTTCCGATTCCATTTGTAGGAAATATTGTAAACGAAATGAAAACAAATGCGGATGGTTTTATGGACGGGACAAAGGAGTTTCTTCCACAAGTTGCGCATAAACTCTACGGGAAGTGTTATTCATGTTTCGGTTCCACTTATTTTATGTTTCTATTGAGAAATTCTTGTGTGACCAAAGCCTTTCTTACGAAAACGGCGAAAAGGCCAAGAAATAATAAGCATTAAATTTTCCGTGAATTTCATTTCATGTACCTAAGAGAAGCGATGAACCAATGATCAAATATAGCTCTCGAGGAAAGGTAATATCGAACTGGAAATCTTACATGAGCGATATAATGACTGTAATTGCGAACCTAAAATTTGTGGATAAGAAGAAAAATAAGACTACGTACTATGAAAACACTACCATACTGAAGATCAAGGTTCGAGGGGAGAAAATTATAACACCATAAATTCTAAGGCAAGAAAAAGTCTAAATAACGTCCAAGAAAGAACGATGTCATACTTTTGTGAAAAGACCGACCTTATTTGAGGCCATTGTATTCCACAGACAACCCTCACATCTCCTGGCCTCACCGAAGCCTGTCCTTGGCAGCCAACCTGCTGCTTCCTTGCATCATATCACCCAGACGATGATGCCGAGGGGAGAATTGCGACGAAAGCAGATGTTGCGAGAAGACAATGTTTTGCAGAACTCAAGTTGTGTACAAGGACCTGGTTGTGATGGACAGCTTCATCTCACAGGTGTCGACTCGACTGTGCCTCAGGGAGTAACGATCAACTGCTACTTTCGCTCGCCCTTCATTACCTCGTCTGCTTTTTTCCAGGTCGCAGAGGATAGGAAAACATCAACACGGCGCTATTTTCACGGGCTTGTCCGTGGAATTTCAGGAATTGACGATGCAGGAACTTTGCAAATTTGGAAACAATTGGTGCGCTATCATGAGAATTGTTCGAAAGGCATTATTTGTCCTCCTAAAATCTTGTACTACTGATAGTTTAATTCTCTTATCTAAGTGACATTAAACAAGAAAATAAAATTGAACGTTTAAAAAAATAGAAAAGAACATATTAGACGATCAATTTTCTTTTATTTTTTAATGACACGTAGACAGGAGAATTAAACTTTCAGATTGCATGGAAGAACTTTAAATTTGTATTTTCTGGTTTTATTTAATAAAGATGACATGAATGCAGCAGCAACTTACAAGTGAGAGCGAAAGTAATAATAAGCACTCAGAACAGCCATAAAAACATCACTTATGGCTCCTTGGAGAAAATATTTTCTCGAAAACAGTATCAGTTGTTATGTAAACTAAATAAGCGAAATAGCAGTATAGTACTGGAAACAGCTCCTATAATTTTTTTTCTAACCGCTGGTGAAAGAAAAATTGTTCTAAATATTCTCTTAAAGGAATTCTGCCGAAGAAAACATACCCGAACGCAAAGGGTAGAGCCAGGGAGAATGGCAGAGCATTATAATTCATAGGCGTTCATTGCGGCGAGAGACCAATTTCGTTGAGAACTTTCCACAATAAAAACTGAAACTTATATAATTTTTTATTCAAGTGCTGTTCAATTATTAATGGTTAGTTCATTATTTCAGTAATTTTTTTATTCAAATAGTTTTCATATTTGCGTACTACTTAATAATTTTATCACAGAACAGGAAAAAAACAGCAGATGTTCGGAACCAAAGCGCAGAAAATTCTCTACGACCGAGTTGTGGTTTCAAGAGGGGAGAAAATTGGAGTCTCATCAATATGCATTGCGGACTATAGATTTTTGAATACCGCGTAAATTGCTAGAAATAGAGCAAGACAATCCTTTGAAAAGGAATCTCACATCTGAATTTCGGCACACGGTGACACGGAATAGAGAAGAAAAAGTTCACTCCATTAAAATTCCGATTCAGAAACATGGCACCAAATGTATCAATGATTCTCGTGAAGATCCGACATGCGCCCCTCGCTCTTTTAGGCAAACGAATGGAAGTCTTCACCCGTATGGAAACCATTACTTAATTGCTTTAGGAAATTCAGTCGTGCAGAAACAGCATTTGTTATCTCTGCAAGGGAAGATGTTCATCAGTTTATTAACCGCGCTTTATTTGTAATTGGAGAAGCGATCTCAAGGAACTTCTGTAAGGTAAAAATGGTCAAGTAACAATCCAACTTCATTCGAAATTGAAGAAGAGATTTGAGATACCTGGCTTCTTTAGAGTTATATTCGTCGCTCTTCATAATTCATCTGGCTGTGGTCCCACCCTTGTACCGAACACAGAAGAAACTCATAATTTCCAGTAATATGAGTACGTCAGAGCTAGATCATTAGAGGAGGGAGAGAGAACGTTTTCCTCTCTTAGATTATATCTGTGAATCTAGACTCCCTTGTTGCAGTATTACTTGTGTGAAGTTAGAAGTGTGTACTGAATTGCAAGGATGCGTATTCAGTGTTAGTAGGGCACGTATATGTGTCCAAACGGTCTCACAGAATTGTGATTATAGATTTACGTCATCGTTGATTTTTTTGAAGCAATACACTCAACCAACTCCTGTTTTTAGGACGTTTTATATGTTTCTATTACAAAGAGTTGGATTATCGTTAATCTCTGCCGCCCTAGAATCTGCCACTTGATTGCAAAATTTGGACCGCTTTAGTTCATCATCTTTCTTGATCACACGTTATCCAGGAAAAGCGTAATTAGGCTCTGCGTGAATTGGAATAGTTGGGCTCAATGCGTTCAAAAATTCTTGGCCGTCTGGAAGTTACAGTATCAAAAGTGTCTGTCGAGCTTAAAATGACGTGTTTTTAGGCGAACTTCAGCGGCATCAGAGCCGTAATTTTAAGAGCATGTTTGAAATAAAAAGAGCAGTTTAGGGTCACAATGTTGCAGCATGGAAACTTTGAAATTTTGACAAGAGAACTACCTCTGCTCAGGCACACATCTATTTCAAATCCGCTTGTATTTTCAGGTGAGTTCGCGCGACTTTTTCTTCTATTTTTGAGGGGAGTTTTTCGCTTGTTCAAGTCTCGAACTTTTCCAAAAAGAATTTGTCTTACATGCAAGCTTATCTTCGAGGCAGCAATTTGCTGTTAGACAAAACGTGTCTTAAATTTAAAATCATGCAAACATTTTTCAAATCTCTTCTTAGACTTGATCTTAAGCGAAACATTCTCGTTGAAAGAATGCTATCTAATTAGCGCGATCTCGTCAGGGTTTTGGACGATCAGAGTGAAGTGTTGCTCTATTTGAAGGGAAAAACCTTGATGTAAGCATTTTTTTGGACTTTGAGGAAGGGCTGTAAGGTACTTGGTGAATACTCCGGTAATCAGATAAGGAAAAGTTTTAATGATCATTAATGAGGCTCTTGATGAGACAGCAACTTGAATCATATCTCGCTAAATGTTTGATGATTTAATACATTGAGTATTTTACCTGAGTTTTGAGGATTCAACTTTGTGCTTTCGTTTTCAATATTTGATTCGCCCAGCACGGGTTTGAAAATCGGTATAGTAATATCGTAGATAAGTAAGTATTTAAATTTAACTTTATTCATTGTTGTCGCCTAGTCAAGTTTCTGCGCAGGATTTCTAACGTAGGAATAAGCGCGTATGTGGAAGAAAAGTTTTAACGAAAAAAACTGAGGAGATAATGGTAAGTCGAACTTTGGAGAACACATTCCACTCAATTTCTTCTGCGCTATGCAACGAGCGCCAGAACTCAATCCATTTTTATATTTTTCTTAACCGAGCAAAAGATCCGCCTTTGATTTTCCGCTCCTAGATTTGTGCTGACGTTTTATCAGACTCCAACGAGCCAATAACTCAACTACTCTCTGGGTACACAGAGGGGACCTCGAGGGACAGGGCAGGCGGCTGAGATAAACACTCTCCAATGAACTCCTGACCAAACAAGCGTTTCCGATGGACTTTATCGAGAGGTCTTCTCGCGAACAAAAACCATATTGATGCGTTCCTCAGAAATCGTCGTAGGCTTTACTTAAGAGGCAGACAAATACGGCCGTCTCCAAGCCCTTGGGCGCTCCCATTTAAGAATTCAATATGGCGGCGAAACTTACGACGAGACGATGGCGGGGCGCAGCCCTGGCAATGGTGATGAAGACCAGATTGGATTCCGTGGTATAAACGGGAAAATGGGGCCTGTTTTGCAGATATGTGCATTGCGCATGCTTCCAGCGCCATGGCTGCTTGTAGTTAGGATGCTTCCAGCGCCATGGCTGCTTATAGTTAGGATGCTTCCAGCGCCATGGCTGCTTATAGTTAGGATGCTTCCAGCGCCATGGCTGCTTATAGTTAGGATGCTTCCAGCGCCGTGGCTGCTTATAGTTAGGATGCTTCCAGCGCCATGGCTGCTTGTAGTTACGATGCTTCCAGCGCCATGGCTGCTTGTAGTTAGGATGCTTCCAGCGCCATGGCTGCTTATAGTTAGGATGCTTCCAGCGCCATGGCTGCTTATAGTTAGGATGCTTCCAGCGCCATGGCTGCTTATAGTTAGGATGCTTCCAGCGCCGTGGCTGCTTATAGTTAGGATGCTTCCAGCGCCATGGCTGCTTATAGTTAGGATGCTTCCAGCGCCATGGCTGCTTATAGTTAGGATGCTTCCAGCGCCGTGGCTGCTTGTAGTTAGGATGCTTCCAGTGCCATGGCTGCTTATAGTTCGGATGCTTCCAGCACAATGGCTGCTTAAAGTTAGGATGTTTCCAGCACCATGGCTGCTTATAGTTAGGATACTTCCAGCACCATGGCTGCCCATAGTTAGGCTCGAAGTGGTGGTTGGGGAAGTTGCCACGACTGTGCTTTTGCTAAACGCAAAGTGAAGTATTTTTGGGTTACTAGGAATATATTCATGTTTGTTTCAATAAAAAATAAGGGCTGCTGAGAAACTAATATGTCTGCAAAAACTTAGAAACCTCATATGAAATTGTACATTCTACAAAAAAGACGAGATTGCTCTTGTTTCAACAATGTTTTTATTTCAAAATTTTGAAATTGTTCGTACAATAGTTTTTCTGCATTCACACGAACGATATCTTTGACCAAATTTTCAAGATGAAAGTTTTTATTCTGAAATTACTTGAATCTTAATTTTGTGAGCAAAGCGAGCAAAGCGTTGTTAAGTTTTCAAGCCCACAAGATTCTTGAGGCATTCTTTTATTTGCATTGGTTTCTTTCATTGTAAGCGTTCTCGTTCTCGTTTGCCCTTCCTCCATAGAACACTCGTTCAGTTTGCCAGCTCACCACCGATTCCATTGCTCTGCCGTCCGTGTTCGCTCGAGAGTTCGTTGAAGGAAAGAAGCGTTTGTTTTGCAGTTCCCAGCGTCTTGCTCGGAGTTAGACGCAACTTTTCCCTGGAAGCTCGCCTCACACTCGGACCGTTCCGATTCAGCTCGGACTCCTTCAAAGACGCCCATAACTTCCACAGCGCGAGCTTAACTTCTGTCTTGACTGAGGCAGGGATGAGCTGATCCTTCCTACGACTCGCAAACTGTGTAGAATTTTGACTAAATTTGAAAGAGCATAATTACATAAATTTTTGAGCATTTTCACAACTTCGCGCTCTGCGTAGGTTGTTATCTGAGCATTTTCGCCTATTTTATAGTTGTGTTCATTAGATACACTTCAGCCTCTTAGGACTTCCTTCTGCATCTCAGTTAACTTCGCTTCCCTTATCATCGTGAGATGCTGCGTTTTTGACTCACAGGTTCGTTCACTTTTTCTTTCCAGTACTGTTAGAAAAAAAACACTCAGTATTTCTACGCATTTCTTGTTCATTTCGTTCTCTGTTTCCACTTAGATCAGATGCACTTTTACTTGCATTCTTTATAATTTCAACAATTAATTAACAGCCTAACTGTAGTTCGCGCAATGATTAACCATCGCATAAACGGACGTGACTTTTTTGTACCTGTTCAAAATTCCCTTTTTTGTTGAGTTTCAAAAAAGTAAACTCAGACATTCAGAGTGAGCTTGAATTTGCATTTCTATGAGCTGGTTCTCGACGTACACCAACAAAAGACGTGATTAATCACCTAATTATGTGAGGGCTGCTTGAAAACTGCGCCGCTCTCATGAAGTCTCTGCAACGCCTCCTTCTCGCCCCTCTTTTGACGAAGCTACCGGGTCCTCTGTCTTTGAAAATGTTCATCGAACGGACTTTTCGCACTGCGTTCAAATGTTAACGTGAAATCAAAAATAACCAAACGTATTGAATAATTCTGATGGGCTGGGATGAATTTTTGCCCAAAATTTAAAAGCAGTGAATGCATGCGTCCGACGCCCTTCCGTCGCTTCTGAGTTCGGGAATCGTAATTAGTTTCTTGAAAATCTTTTCCTCGTCATGTTTTGCGAGCCTGAAGCCTTGCATGTGAGATAATTTATAATTTAATTTAGCTTTCATAGCATATTTGAACTAATTTTGCAGGCATCGCAGAGTTAAAAATCATTGATCTGATACATGATCCTTTGAAGTTCTTGAAAATGTTTAATGTTAAAATTTAAAATTACGTTGAAAGAGAGAGAGAGAAACTGGTCGTATTGCAGAGTTGTGCTCGATGTTAATCATATATGTTTGATTAATTCTTGCCTTAGAACAGGAGTGAGGGTGTGTGTGATAATGAACTAGTGACAAATGAACTAAGTATGATAATGAACTAGTGAACAGGAGTGAGGTTTCCCAATGAACTGGAGACAAATGATCTCTTGATCACAAACTAAACACAAAAGTAAAACTGGAATAGTCATTTTGGAATATTAGTTTCATTGAGGAATTTATTGAAACGATTAGTGAAATTATTTTGCGCTTGTGATGAGTTTTTTAGAGTAAGAGGACTTCAAAGTGCTGACACAAGCAAACTATTCAGTAAACGGACCATGCCAGACAGTGGCGCAGCCAGCCAAAAATTTTGGGAAGGGACCCCCTACAAATCCCCGAGAGCAAACATTAATTTTCAGCAATCTTTTTCTTCTTTTACTTAAACGGCGACTGAAACTAGCCCCCAGCTCAACAATTCGTGGGGGGAGCATGGCCCCCTGGCTGCACTGCTGCTGTCAGTCATTGAGGTAGCACGTGCACTTTGTAGATACATCAAGTCAGCAAACAGAACATTAGCGACGAACAGGGTGACGCGAGTTTGTGCTTTGATAAGAAGGATGCATAAGTTCTAAAATGTAAAAGATGTAGACGATGCCGAAATTAGGACGAATAAGGCATCTATTACGGGTGCGAAAATGTTCTAGGATTCACCCTTTCGTTATGGTTGACTTGAATTGGAGACTGTGCATATCTTGACAAACATGCCGAAAGGAATGGCTTGGTTTCATACCTCTCAAAATGAAACACGCAAATGTGTGGCGTTTTGTGAGCCTTGCAAGAAAAAAATGCAGAGGAAGTGGTTTCCAGTTAGTTCTTATTCACTCGAAGTTATGGTGTGGGCAGAAAAAATTCTTAACTCTCCGGTAAACGGGAAAAATGATTAACTGACGCAGCGATGTTGTTGTTCAGGTTGTATCGTGTCGTGTAGTCATGTTTTGTGCCGGCCGTGTAATGCAAAATTGTATTCCAGCGTAATTGAATGCTTCTTGACATCAGCGTGCCTGAGAAAAGACTTCTCTGCTTTCTTTGATTAGCACACGAAGCTTAGGGGTCTTCATTGGAGGTAATAAGACGTAATGCTACAGCCACGTCTCCCACTCATTGCAGAGTAACTTCAAACAGTCACGGAACTTTGTAGACTTTCGTAAGGTTTGCTTCAAAGCTCTGTAGCGAGTAAGCGCTAGCTTTAAACTTCACGGCTAAAAAGGGCGCTAAGTACTGGTAACTTTCTCCTTTCTATCACACCATCTGTTCAAAAACTTTATACTTACTGTACACCATTGCAACAATTCACCGAGGCATGAGTTCAGTGATGTAAACTAAGGTTGAGAAAGAGCCTACCTGAACAGTTATGTTTCTGCAGCACACTTTTGCACCAAAATTTGAAGACATATAGTTCATTTTTTCAAAAATTAAGAACAAATTGGCACTTTTGTTTTGTTTCTAAAACTTGGAATTAATTATTTAGACGCATACCATTTACAATACACAGTTTTTCACTTCTGTAAAAGGTGGTCATTTATTCAAAACGTGAAAAACTCACCAATTTTCCCGGTTTTATTCTGAGAATTTGTAACTATGGTGGCAGTGACACGTTGCTAAATTTGTCTTCGATGTTTTAAAAGATTTAATCGTTGGCAGGCTTCCATGTCTGAGGTCGTTTCTCAGACCTGAAATACAGCCGTGCAAATTTGAACAGTCACATCTAAAAATAAAAAATTGATTTTAATTTTTCAAATGGAAATGGTGATTTTCAATCACTGCTACTAATTTCTTTTAGCAAATTATTATTTTCTAAAAATGCAATTGTCGTCTTCTTCATTTATAATTTCTCTTAGAAGATAAAATGAATTATAAAAAATAAAAGTTGTTATAACAAAGTAACACTAAGCTATCAAACAGAGTTTAAGGCAAACACTAACAAAAAATTTCATTTTTCACAGCTCAGATTATCCTCAGCTGAGAAGCTGGAAGCTAATGCAGAAAGCCTGCGCGGGCATCCAGCACCAGAATAACCAACAGAAGGCAGCCAAAAACTAATATATTTATGCGCCAAGGCTGAAGGTGAGGTGTTTGCGGCCAGACTTCCTTAGAGGAGATAAACGCTTCCTAACCTGCGCCGGTACTCGTTACTTTGCGGATGAGCTCCGAAAAAAGATGACAAGGCGACTGCAGCTCTTGAAAAAATCCGAAAGTCTCGTAACTAAGGTGCCCAGTTCCCACTGCTCTCAAATGGCTGGCCTGAAGTCCGGGCGTTTTGTTAAGAGATAATAAAGTTTGGAATAGGGGATTAGTTTCAGTTTCAGAAAGGCTAAGAAAAGAATACATAACATGAGCGAGATTCAGTAAATTGTTCTATAACGACTTGAAAATAGGATTGTGAATTGAAATTGCAGCGTGGTCTCAGGCGCAGGATCTGTTGAAGGGTTAATAAAAATGAAGGAGGAAGTTTGCTCGACAGTTTATTGGCTATTAAAGTCACCCGATGTTTGTTGCAGTTTAAAATCAGGCGAAATGAAGGATGCACAGCTTTTGTAGGCTTGGCATGCAGAGTTGGCATTATGGTTGATTAGCTCTTTCTGTCTAACCATTTTATCCTTGCCAGTGAGGATGACGTGGAAAGTTTGAACCGTTAAGTATGATGACATGAAAAGGAATAAATGTCACGCGCAATTTTCTTGGCTTTGGAATCCACAGTGCTCATATTGTGAGTTTTAAAGTTCAAACGAAGTCATCTTTTCACTAAGTCGATTCTTCAGTTTCTCTGTTGACTGCTTCAAAGTTAACATGATGATCAACTTCCTCATGAGGTGAAAAAGCTACTATGTAAACTGCAAAGTCATACCATATGAGTCTCACCCAAGCGTTTCAGAAGTTAGTAGTAACAAATTGGGATATAAATGCTTTTAAATCATAAATATTTTCAGAGCTTACATCAGTTGATAAAAGTGCCAGTTAATCTGAACTGCGAGTGTGAAGTCTGCACTAGTGTTGCTACTACACATCTTATAACGTAACACCCTCATAGGTTCAAAATATATCTCCCGACTACACACTTTCACTAGCCTTAAAAATTTCTTTTATGTCATTTGTAACTGAAATCAGCAGTAATATCAGCACCTCATTTACCGCACGGCCTCTGGACATTTACTAGCGTTTACTGCAGCAATCATGAGCACTTCAGCACAACATCACGCGTGGCACGTAAGCCTCGCACTTACACCCTCATATTCAGGCACATTTGAGCTCTCTGCTCACCGCTATAATTTGCGTCTCCAAAAGAGAAGCCATTTTAGCAGCGCTCGCTGCTAATGCTGTCAGAAGCAGAGCGCTCGAAGCCCAGCGAGGCTTCCTGTGTTTCCATTGGGATTAAATCGAAGCAATTAAGAGTGTCCCTGCCTTGGAGATGGCTTAAGCCCGTGACACAAGCTCTGTTTAACGGCTCCATTAAATCAGGTTCCATCTTTTGCATCATCGCCGCGGGAATTCCGGCTTTTAGCGGGATTAAATAGCGATATCTCAAGCTGAATTCGCATTAGCTAGTTTGCTCCTGTGGTGAAAAAGCTCGGTCCTGGATTAATGTGTACTGATGAGATAAATTTCCAAAGTAACGTGTAATTATCTCGTTTCCTAAATTGTTGTTTCGCTCCAGATAAGATGGAAGCGAAAGGAAAGGTATTTTAATAATTTATTTATGGAGAAATTATTGCCATTTGCTTTTTTACAAAGGGGAGGTTACATTGATCACCATTAGCAAACTATAACTTGTGATTTTCAATCACTGCTACTAATTTTTTTTAACAAATTATTCTCTTCTAAAAATGCAGTTGTTATCTTCATTTTATGGCCTTGGACTTTTAGCACATTTCTGATCTCGCGCTCAATTCACTCTCCTAAAACTTTCTAAACTCACGAGTAAGCACCAGCAGAATGAGACGAGTATTAAAAACCAAGAGATTTATTCTTCTCGCTCAGATGCCGTGCGTGAGTGGAGGCAAGGAGACGCATTGAAGCCTTTACTCCTGTACCGGGAACATTGCATCTCTATCAGCACACTGAAAATCTTACAGTGAGCCATAAGTCAAAAACAAGTTTTTGACAGCATTCATCAACTAAATAACTGGATTCGTATCGTTGAAATCATTTATAAATAAAAGTTCGGGAAGTGTAGCTAGAAATGACTAGCTTTAACAATCATCGTCATTAAAAATAATGATTAAGGTTATCAGGTGATTTTTAAAGACCATGTTAAAGATTTATAAAATATTGAAGTTAATTAAATATTGCTTAGTTTTTCCTCCACATCAGTGTGCAGGCCTGGAGCAAAATAAATGGCTGTTTTAATTCCAGTTTACTGCCCAAAAATATATGAAGTCCATGCTTAAGGCCCCTGAAATATGTCTTAGTGGTGTCTGAAGCAAATATATATAAAAATATTAATTTATGCATGACTCAAACTCAAAAGACATCGCATTAGGTACCTAAAATTACCGGTGCGAGTGAAATGTGAATTCTAGATAATATTTCTTCTTAATAGTACAAAGAAAATTAAGATAATTTAATCGGGGGCCTGAATTGAAAAATTCTTCATGTTTGTTTTGTGAAGTGTACAACTTTTCACGAGGACTTTGCGGTTGTTCATACCTAAATTTTAATCCCATTATTGGTGTTTCTCATGAGTGAACTAAACAGGATTGTGGCTGTCACGTCAGTTTGGTCCTCAGCTCAGGGAACACTCCGCAGGTGGCGAAAGGCCGCGTGTCAAGTTTTTATGCTGCCGTCTTTAGCGATGACAGCTGCCGTCTTTAGCGATGTGCTCGCCATAGCCGCGTGGCTAGAGGTTCTGCCGCCGTGCGGCAGACCCAGGTTCGAGTCCCGGCGCTGGTGGCGATATTCTCTGTTGGGTATAGGAGAAAAATTCCAAGCACGATACCCCACTCTACCTAGGTGTCTGAAATGGGTACCGGTCTTGACCGGGGGAAAGCGTCATGGCGTCCTGGCGTTAGAAATAAGGCATTTGAAAATCCAATGCACAAAGTGATATGTATCAGGCTTGATTGGAAATAAAGCATCGGTAGATGCCTTAATTATAAATTTTAGCAGTCTTTACTGCAAATCTTGATGCCAAGTCTTGCGTCGTTTCAAGTATAGTTAGGCATCTCAAAAATTGCCAGTCTATTAATAGAGAACTAGTTGAAAACACTAAAAACTTATGAAATTTCTTTCAATTTTACAATTTGTTGTTACATTTCTTGATGCGTTTCAATCGTCTTACCGACGTTAACTAAAAATCATTTTCCGTATTATTTGATGTGTGTTTTTATCGACATAATATTATTTTATTCAATATTATCGTGACATCATTCAGACGCTGTTTTTACGGAGTTGGCATTTACTTGTTTTAAAACACATCCTTGTGCCATATCATGAATATGTACAGCTTAATGCGCGTGTATATTGAGTTGATGTTAATACGCACCAGCAAAATCTCAGGGGACAAGTTATTTTTGAGTAGATAAAATACGAATAAATTAATAATCTTGAACATGAATAGCGTATATTCCTAAAATACACGAAATGCATGATAGTGACGAGAATTTTCTCTTCAAGAAACGAAGCCTCATTTGGATATCAAGTTGTGCCACAGATATTTACTCAGAATAAATCAGTTCTTCTTGAACAGAGCCACGGTATACAGAAGATAGGTGAGTCCATTCAAGTCTTCCTATCAAACTCCGCTTGGCATAACCATCAGACAGATGTCACTGGAAGTACACGGTCGACTTATCACGTCACTAAGCACACGGCCATATTTTATTGCCAGGCCTCAGACAGATGTCACTGGAAGTACGTGGTCGACTTATCCCGTCACTAAGCACACGGCCATATTTTGTTGCCATGCGTATGTAATGAGGAGTAGTTATGGGCACACAGCTGAGCCGCGTTACAGCTCCGCATCTGGGAGACAACGCGACACCAACGCTGCTGGCTGTGACAAAAGCTGCCTCTAAATTGTAGGTCGCTGTTTGTGCTCCCTTGCGAAATGTGGTAACATTTCCTCAGTATTGGGCGTAACCGTGTTAATCTCAGCCACTCCTTATGAGACAGGGAATTACGTAGCAAAGTCAAACAGCGCCAAAAAGTTTTTATAAACCAAATGCAATGAGTTGTAACTTTGAACGCGTTATTTGCATCTTTTCCTGCGAATTTTTTCGCATGAAGCGGATTAAAAATCGGATACTGTATACTAGTCAAGAGGAATTTAACGGTTATTTAAGTGAATTTTCATGATGGGATTCAACAGTCCACTGCTGAAAAATTTTGTTCTATTCCGACTACAGTTTTAACGAAATGCTTTGACTTATCATCACCGTTGTAAAACATACTGTATGTCGCAAAAAAGTATACCCATTCTGATAGATTATTATTCAGAAACTAGTCAATATTTTTCATTCAATGAAGAGAGTTTGATTCAATCAATCATATATTCGTTGCTCGTACTTTTTCATTGTATTTATCTTATTTACTTCAGATATAGGGTGGCGCAAAAAGAACGCATGGATTTACCTCGCACGTAGTATCAATGATGTGAGTGAAATGGTCAATTACACTAGTCATGATTATAACTAGTTTAGTTAAAAACTTATACTGCAATTATAACTAGTGTAATTATACAAGTCATAATTACAACTGGTCTAATTATATAGAGCAATTTAAACCAGTTTAAAATCCTAGAGTTCTTTTGGCGCGACCCTACTTTTCGCAATTCCAGAGCCATTATCAACTATACGTATTCAAAAGACCCCCACAGTTTTCAACAGGTCAATTTCAATAATTCACAGAGGTGCATCCCAGTCAAAGACAACATCTTAAACGAGAATCAATCGATTATTCAGAAGTAACAAAGGAAAGTGCAGTACGAGAACCAAAGGATAGGTAGAAATGGACTCCAAATCGAAAGCAAAAGTGAGGGAAAAAATTGTGAATTAGCATCATTATTTTTATCTCATTGGCATGTTAAATTTAATTAAAAGAAATAATAAAGTTGACCTTGGATTATGCACCTCAGTGCATAATCTACTTCATTACCTCACTCCATGCGCAGACCTTGGATTATGTACCTCAGTGTGATCATTACCTCACTTTCATGCGCAAACATGTTTTTGACAGCATTCATTGACTTAATTACTGAATTCGTAACGTTGGGGACATTTGAACTGAATTTGAACCCCACATTTGCGAAAAGCTAAACAATTGGAACTCTCCTCATAGGGCATAATTTGATAAAATTTTCCTGAAAAATGGGACTTTGTGTTTGTTTTTTAAACCAAATGGGTGTTTGGAAAAAAGATTAATTTAGATGTCATTCTTTATTTCCATTTTCTAGTTCATAGTGCGTTAAAAGATGAAGACATTTACTCATCATATTAAATAAATTATTTATCATATTTAGTAAATAATATGATCAGCAATTTTCTTCGTATTTTAGCGCGTAATGAGCTGGAATAGTTTCGCAAGGTTGATAAGTTAGAAAAGAAGCTTTATTCCCATTGCTAAATGGCGAGGAACGCTTTTATATATGAAATCATTCAGCTTTTCCATTGTTAAATGGCAAGTAGCGCTAATTATTTTATTATATTAGTGCTTAGTAGCTCTCGTACGTGAAGTTCTTCAGCTTTCCCATTGTTAAATGACGACGAGCGCTTATATATATGAAGTCATTTAGCAATCCCAATGCTTTTGTTATATATCAATAATTCAGCTTTTCCAAAGCTTTTGTTATATATCAATAATTAAGCTAATCTGAAGGCACCGCCGCTGCCCAGCAACACTGCAGGAGCATTGGCAGCGACTATCACACTCAGCATCGCTCAAGAGAGCGATTCGAAGCGCTTTGCGAACTTGACGCATTGTACGTAACTTGGCTGATTAGACGACTAATGGAAAATTAATTGCTTCGTTGAACTTTGTAAAAAACTGAAGAAAAGTTGGATTGAGTTATAATTTCTTTTAGGAAACGTGCGAGTAGTGAGGCTGTTTAAAGTTTTAGGAAAAAATAAACATTTAAATATTTTATCGCCATTTTGATAATGTCTACGGAGTTCACTCCGAGTGTTTAGTTATCAATTAAGCTGCGAAAAAGTGTGATTGTAGAAAAAACAGATGGCAACTTTATTTGACTGTCCTCATTGCATTAAAAATTCATCTGCAACCCAATAAATAATTTCTTTAATACTATTATGTATGCCTAGTCACAGATTATTCCACCTAAATTCCTGAAGTTGAAAAAGTGCGAAATTAACCATGGGCATCTCAGAAGACAACGCCGAGGCAATTTGCGTCCTGGAAATTAATCTCTGGGAGTTTGACATGAAAGCCCTAATTACCTTCACCCCAGGGAGCCCAAACTAATAGGAACAAAAGGAACAATTGTCTCTGAGGTGGAGACCTCCACTCATGAAGGCGTTTTTTGAAATGGCAGGGCACATGAATCAGCGGCCTGGACACCAGAGGGAGTGGTAGAAATGATTCGTACAAATCAGGAACTGTAAGATTTTAAAGTTGATTTTGAAGGAATTTTGATGTCTGTCGCTTTAAAATGGAAAGTCGACTTTGGGGATGTTTTAATTTCTGTCGCTTTACAATGGAAAGTCGACTTTGGGGATGTTTTAATTTCTGTCGCTTTACAATGGAAAGTCGACTTTGGGGATGTTTTAATTTCTGTCGCTTTACAATGGAAAGTCGACTTTGGGGATGTTTTAATTTCTGTCGCTTTACAATGGAAAGTCGATTTTGAGGGTGTTTTGATTTCTGTCGCTTTACAATGGAAAGTCGATTTTGAGGGTGTTTTGATTTCTGTCGCTTTATATCCCATATGCTTTAACGCGAGGTTTTATGAATATAAATGTAGTAAGAAAAACATTTAATAGTTCTATGATCTTATACCAATTTTGAAGATGTTTGTAGATATGATCGATTAATTTTACGGACGGCTGAGGATGAAATTGATGCACGAGTTAGATCATAAGGAGGAAGCTGATGAGTTATTTTTCTAATATTTCATTTCAGCATTAACATTTAAAGGAATATTCACCGTATAGCTAACAATAAATACCCTATTTTAGAATATTCAACTCAAAGAGGGAAATGAAACAACCGCCATTAATTGAAGTCTATTTCAATAACATCACCGTCATTATAACTATTATTCTCTGTACAATCATTAGCCTTAAGCGAAAACTGCTAAGCCCTCTAACAAACCGCTCACAGACACATACACATGCGACGCTGTGCCACTTGTTCAGCACAAGACAAACACCAAAGAAGCGCTACAGAAATACACTTTGTGCAAGAAGTTTGACAGCACTGCATTTAGCTCGAAGTATGCTAAAAACGAGAAAAGCAACAGTTAGTGGTCTCCGTAGTTGTCTTTGGAAATAAATGGCCACTGTACGGGCGTGAGTTGAAGTAATTATGGTTTCAGTTTTAATCTCTCCTTTTTTAAAATTAGACCCAATTAAAATTAGGAGCGGACGTACGGATGCACAGCTTCACATGCCAGCACCGACTTATGAACAGGAGTTGGCGTCGGAGTTCTGTTTCGCTGATGAAATAACGTGGCCGTCCTTATATAAAAAAGTCATCAATTTTGGTTGGGATTTAGGTTGTCCGCAAAACGGCGGATGGCTTAGTTAAAAAGCTGATCATTTGAAGTTAATTCTCCTGCGTGTAATTTTGATTGTAGAAATGTATTCCGTAAATTGACTTTTCTGATGCATAAAAACTAGTCAAAATTTCTTCGGAATTAATATCTTATTCTCGGAAAACTATCTTTTCTTGAAAGTGAACCTATGAATGAATTTTAGATATGTGTGAAGTTGAATTCAATTGAGCCCAAAATATAAGTTGTGTAAGTTATTACTAATTTAACGAGAGGGAAAAAATCACTGCAAAAAGTGCTTTTCTCACGAATGAAAGAAGAAATGTTGTGAAATTGGACTACCAATTGAATTGAAAACAATTTTAAAAATGTATTATTTCTGAAATAAATGCGTCCGTTGTGCAACGATTTGTATGTTTGCATACTTACACATCAATTACTTTGTAAATTGCAATTCTAAAGTTAAGAAAATTTTAATTCACATTGAACAATTCTGAACTGTATTTGGAAAGTTCAATTTCCTTTCGAGAATATCCAATACACTGAAGACGAGTGCTCTCTTACACTGCATTTACAACCTATCTTCTGAGCATTTGGGGACAAATTTGTTTGCATACATATGGTAAATTTTTTTAATACCATAAACGATAACTTTTGTTGCGTATATTATTGTTGTACAAAAAAATCCAATGTTAAGAGAAAATTATTAACACTTGAAAAATCATGCATTGAAGGTGAAAAAGCGGTATTTACTCACTCATATGCATTTCAATGGTGAATCTATATTTTGTACACGAAGATTTAACGCCATAGCTTCATTTTTTCTCCTAGTTCATAACAACATATGCACAACCGCTCTGCTATCAGTTTTTCTAAACTGGGACATCAAGCCCTTACACATTTTTTTGAAGCCAGGGGAGCTGAAGGTTACTGAAGTTCGGCTGAGACTTTATCCCACGCGGAGACAGTGATTTATTCCGTGAAAGCCTTTTTTATGGTTCAAACAATTCAAAGGCCACCGAACAAGCTTAACAAAAAGTAAGAGATGGTCACCGACCTTGACTGTGCAAGGCAGCTTCCAAGCTAAAAAATGGTGGTGGGGTAGAAACGATTCACTTTCATCTATGTAAAACATCATTCATTATTGATCGAATCAAATCAATTACATTGTCGGATGCCATAAAATCCACACGAGGTCTGCGAGCATAAGTGGTTTCAAGATCTAACGAAAATTTTCTCTCTGGAAACCTGTGCTTCACCGAAATTAATGCTTGGGTAAAAATAAACGCTGTTGAAAAATTCTGTGCAGCTGAACATATAATTTGATTTTAGAAGGTTGTAGAACAAATAGTGTAAATAATTTTTGTGTTACCCGTGCATTTTTTACACATGTGGGTCGTATTGTTCCATATGAAAAGATATTTTATAAGTAAACTTTGAATTGTACAAAATTTACTTTGAATTGGCTGTATAGTTCTGCTAACTTAACACAGATAAGCACATTAAGTTACTTATGACCTGCAATTATATATATTAGAAAAAAGTTTCACCCATAAATGAAATTTTGTAACAATAATGATTTAGAATTTGCTGAAATTTCTCTTCAATCCTAGTTTATTTGCAGGGTCAAAACATTTTAAAGGATATCATTTCACAAAAAAACAAGCTAGCGGTCAGAAATTTGTGCAATAATCATTCCAAAGAAATTTTCATTGAAATTGAAGTACATAATTGCTAACAGAGCAACAAGCATTAGCAGAGAATATGGTTAACGACAATTTTTATAAACTTGTAAACCTAAATAAATCTTTTCTACGACATAGAATAACACACCGACCTACTATGCAAACAATCTACTAGCGTGTACTACAGATCAGGGAGTTTGTTTAAAATAGATCATTATCGACCAAAATAGATATGAGGGCATACTTTTATTCTACTTGTATCCGCTACGTAGTCTAACTACCATAACACAGAACATTCCTTCAAATTCAAGGAGACTTACGTGAAATTGGGGATGGTGATCGCAAACAAAGGAACGAAACTGAGGGCACTTCGCTGGATATGGTGAAATAATGCTTGGGGAAACAGATATTTAAAAATTGTTTATCAGGGGGACATATCACAGTCTAACTTTTTCGCTGCTTTCATGCAAGTTTTTCGCCGCTAAGCGATTTAATCACTTGAACCGCTCAGGCGGCGAAAAACACGCACGCAGGCGGCGAAAACGTTAGACTGTGATTAGAGCACCATTCATACCCTTCTTTCTACGATAAGAAGATATTCACCTCTTTACTGTAATGTTATCTGATGCGTTGGGCCATGGATGGCGTCTCCAGGTCTGAATAAACTCGGAAGTGATCCAATCTTGAACGGAATATGCTGCCAAGTTGTAAATCACTTGAAGGAAATTTGGTGGTTTTGTATGACAGTAATGATTTCCATCAAAATTTTCCCATTTTCACTAAGGTCACTTTCAGATCTCTTATATTTTTTTATTTGCGCAGGGGGCAAGTATACTTCCATGATGGTGAGACTTCCACGTCCCTACAGCGTACCTGCAGCATGAATTCTGCATGTGTTCTATTTAGGAATTACTCGAGTTTCACATCTAGGGTATTTTTTATCAACTAGATTACGAATTGGAGTAGTTTCACTTGTAATAAAATTGCAAACATGAATTATTACACTTCATTAGATGATTTATGAGACTTTCTCCAGCGAAAAAGTACGGCAAATTGGGCCAAAAATGGCTGAGCACCAAAGAAAGTAGCGCTAGGGGCTGTAGGGTGGTATTTTTCTAATGACACATTACGTGTACAAAACAAGCATCAGCTTCATTAAGACTTTGCAGAAGTTACACGTCAGATACACGTTTTTGTTGAAAATTGCTTTTGTAATGCCAATTAACGATCGTGAGCTTCATTACAAGCACTTTTTTCTTTTCTTCATAACTTTTGTTCGAGTAAAGCAATTTGCATTTTAATTTTACATTTGGTATCAGAGTATGACAAATATTGTAAAGTGAAAATTCGTGCGCACTTTTAATAATCTGTTCTACTTATGGATCTGCCATAAGTAGTTCCATAAGTAGTTCCATAATAAACATTTTGCCATATTTTTTCGCTGTTGATGTTCATGAAATGCCAGCGCCAATCTTCCGATTAGATAATAAAATAATAAAATAAAATAATAATAAAATTAAAATTAATTGCATTAAAATTAAAATAAAATTTAAAAATTTAACATTAATAAAAATAAAAGAGCATAATAAAAATTAAAATAGATTAAAAAAGAAAAAAATTATTCAATTAAAATTTAAATAAAATTAAATAATAAAATGCCAGTGCCAATATTCCGATTGAAATTGGCCACAATTCTGAATGGAACTTGAACAACAATCTGCATGGGCTCTCCTGGGTATGAAAACCTCATGTCAAGTAATTTTGAAGCTCTTGATTATCAGCGTTTGGTTTGAATTTAATACATGGAAGGAGTAATTCTGAAATCTCATAAACTTAAGTTATTGACGAGCAAAAATAAAAAACTTGCCAATATATCTCTCCTTCAATTCAATCGACCGGATAAGTGTTGTATAAAAATGTGTGGAACAATTTATAGTCACGAAACAATTTCTTTAATTTTAGACATGAGGCAAAATCCTAATTAATCCACTCGAGTGGTCAATTCTTAAAATTTTCCTTTAAAAATATACACAACGAGTAATTTTATACAAACTATGAAGTTTAATTGTCCCAAAAATCCCTTAATCGTTTTGCAACTCTTAACCATGAATCTTTGAGAAGAGATCATCACTTTTGTCTGGCAATAAATTTCTTCGTAGTCAATTAGCTTCTGCATTGGCAGTTCAGGTTATTTTTGATAGGAGAAGGAGGAAAGTTTTTTTCCCGTTATAGGTATGGTACCTGAAGTCATTGTCAGCGAAATATTTAGTGCTATGCTCCTGATTTTCTAGCCACAACGATAACTGGTTTAAAACGCTCACAAAAGCTTGTCGGGTCGATCACCGTTTTTAAATTCTTCCGTACTTCATTTTGGTCAGCCGGTAATAGAAGTATTAAAATTATCCGACATTTAAAGGCTTCACTCCCGATCAGTCAATTTAGCATTATCGAATAAAAGAACGGTACGCCATCGTGATGCCCGTGCGTTTCTTCACAGAAAGGTTACTTTCAAAAACATAGCAATGAAGCGAAGAAGATAAGCGACTAACTTGCTAGTTTGAGTAACTATGGACGGGGTGATGAACAAGTTTTGCTCAGACGTAGTTAGAGGATAGTTACACAAAGGGAAAGATTTCAGGGACATTTGTACGCGGAAGTCTTCTGGAAAGGCTCACTGCTCCTCTATATGAACAGCTTCTCTCAAGCATCGTAAATGGTGCGGGCGACGAAAAAGTAAACTCTTTTGTTAATTAAGAAATAAGTACACTGCGATATGACAGGTGTGGCAGTCTCAACGAGGCATATATTCACGCACCAACAAGTGAACCTCTCAGAAAAAAGAATCATTGGCACGATTTAACATGCTGCTGCGATCATTGTAAAGATCACGTGGGTAAAATGAATAATGATTCTGTTGTGGAGATCTCTTATGAATAACAATTCCACTCATGTACATGCTGCTTAAAGCTCAGAACTACCGAAAAATTCATCTACGTCGTTTAGACAGCGATAAAAACTTTGGTTCATCAAGCCTTAAAAAGATGCTATTGAGTACTAAATGGCGATACAAAGCTCTCACTTGCTCTTAAAATTAAAAATTTCAGCATCAATAAAAGTGTCGACGCAACGACACTTTACGTTTTCTTCTTATGGGTCACATATGAAGTCTAATTTAGCTTCAAAATAAAAATAATCGCTCTAAGTTTATAAAAAATCAAGCGACTAATGAAAGGCAGAATATTGGCCAATAACCACTACTAACACGACCATGTTTCAAAAATACATTTCACACATTAATCCTTATAATATTATTTTGCAGAAATGTACATATTCTGTATGCGCAAAGAACTAAAACCTCAAATCATAAGGCAGGAGAAATTTGAGACAACTTTCTCACAAATATATCTTTACTATTTTTCGTTAAGTATCGAAGGTCTTCCACAGTTAAGTTTTCTGATCCAAAGTGTGTTCCTCTTTATCCAACTCGGCAAAACGGATATGTTAAAATTCATTAAAGAATAAATTCCGAGAACATGTGAATGATTTTCTTTATAAATTTCCAAATATTTCTTCAACAAACTTAATTAAAATACTCATGGGCGTGAAAAGCGATCGTCCCTAACCTAACTTCGCACAGTTGGTGAAAGAATCTAGAATTTAAAAAACTCAGATATCCTCCTTCAGAAAATCCGAGCGAATGATATAAGAGAACCATGAATGTAAAAAAAGGCTAAGAGACCCTCCTCCAGAGAACCATTAATATAAAAAAATAAAACTTACGCATCCTTCCCTATAATTTCGCAGCGAACAAAGATCCCCTCCACAAAGTTAACTTACTGACCACCGACGCTTAATTTGTTCGCTCATTTCCAGCAATCGCTCCGGCCTCACCAGCTTACCTCGAAACTTTTTGTTTCAAAATTTTCGTCTTAAATTTCAGGAATCTGAGACCATTATAGTAAAAAATTTAGGTTCCTATAAAAGTTATTCGTAACTTGAAGATTCACATACGTGTTTTTCTGTTGTACATGGCAGGGAATGAGACCTTCAAGGCGAACTCGTTAAAGAACTGAAATCCTTTAGTTCAAATGGTTCCGTTCCAACGGTTCCAATGTTTTCTAGTCAATTAACAATGTGTTCAGGTTTCCTGTGCGCAAAACTGGCTCAAGTTATAATTAGAAATATTTTATGGGTTATTGATCTCTTACCTATTGATATTGATTTGATCAGTTGTTTCCGAACATCAGAAGGAGAGTTTAGTTTGTTTGATATAATTTACCAGCATTTCACACACCGAAACGAACATCAAACTTATTGTCTATTGAATTCTTTGAACTGTCTTCAAGATGGAAACATTTTCCAACTAGCCATAGCAGCCAAACTTACAACTCTGGTAAGCAAGAAAAGAAAATTGGCAAATTATTCATTGCGATGAATCACTTGAGAAATAGGCAATAATTAAAAGATCCATAAAAGTTTGATCACTTTTCAGGACTTTGGATTTCAGACTTAGGACTAAATGACAAGAGCACCTGTGAAAGAAAGTAATATTTTTATTAATAGAAAGTTGGGCAACCGATGGCCCGAATAACAGCGTGCATCCGAAACATGCCGTGGATTGTTTCACTTCAGCATTTTGTTCATTTACTGATGTTTGAACGTAGTGAGCCTTGTGAACAGAAGCGATGTCGTCGTAGAATAGAGGACATTTTCCAAGAAATATGGTCTAATGCACGAGGTTAAACGAATCACGATAACAATACCACAATGCTCACCCGTAATCTTCGCCTTTATTATTAAGATAGATCCCAAACTAAATACGCCATTGTACACTATCTCAGAGTGACTTCCAAGCTTGACGGTAGGAACTAGGTTGTCTATATGAAACGCTTGCATGCCAAATGAACAAACGTTTTTGGTCTGACACAGTGCAAATGATTATTGGCCAAACCAGATTGTGTACTCCCATTGATGTAGTGATCAGTTTTGGTGGTCTTAGCCCCATTATCGTGGTATGTCTCACAGCATATTGCACCGACACTAACAAATTTAAGATGACCACTCAAGTTATAACTACTCAATTAAAAATATTTTACTGGGTATTAAACTCACATCAATTGATATTGATTTGATCATTTGTTAGTTACCAACCAACCACCAGAAGGAGAGTTTAAATTATTTGCAGCATCGTGGTCTTTGGGTTCTGAAGAGGGATGTCCATTTCGGACTTCGGAGATAATCTGCAGCAGTATCGACTTCCTCTGCGGGTAACAATTTTTTCAACATTCATTCCTCAGAGTCGGTCCATTTCAATTTTTACCGACTGCTCTGCTACACAGAGGAGGAAACCTATCTTATGCATGCCGTTATGACACAGTGTTGCTCGAACCATGCACAAGGCTAGCTGTTCTGGACACCGACGCTATTGGTATGGCTAGCTCCGAAGATCACGCCTCTCTGCAAATAGAACAGGTCGGGCATAATGGCTAGGCGCTTTGTTAGGAGTAGAATGCAATTTTCATATCAGTGGGTGCTCGAGTGATGCTTTTCATTTCCCGCCAGTAGATGGCAGAATGTCGCGACGTGTAGAGCTGTTTTGGACGGTCGAAACACCACACGTTTTGTGATGGGTGTTCCTATTACATACTTTCTTGTGTACCTGTACATAGCAGACTGAGAAATGTACCCATATCTTAAAGTACATACAAAATTTAAAAACTCATAATTTGGAGTTCTCGGAAAAACTCATCAATGCATCGAAAACGTTCTTTTGAAAATTGAAGTTGTAATAATATTTTTATCATTACAAAAATCGTAATTTTCATTTGTGAAAATAATGGCATTAAGAACATCATTCATGATCAAAGACATTTGTCTGGTGAATTGAGGGAAAAAGACGAATATGAGTCATTTGAAATCATTTGAACATCTAACTGCTGAAAAATTCTCATTCAGCCTACGTACCATCTCCTAGTCTGTGGAACACTTTTCATCCCATCAGCGAGCTCTCAATAACAGAACTGATTTGCACCAAGTCAATGTGAAAAGCGTACTATCATTTCAGTGCCATAAAACCTGAAGCTCAAATAAATTTATTTCGACTTGTGAAAACTTATATAAAAAGCGGAAGTCGTCGCATCGGACCGTCGAGGTTGCTACGTATGCTACTTCCAGCACTGCCTGAGCACTGCAGTGCTCGGCACCACTGCAGTGCTCGGCACCACTGCAGTGCTCGGCACCACCGCAGTGCTCGGCACCACTGCAGTGCTCGGCACCACTGCAGTGCTCGGTACCACTGCAGTGCTCGGCACCACCGCAGTGCTCGGCACCACCGCTATGCTCGCCCACACTGCAGTGCTTGGCACCACTGCACATCCAGGCTGAGGTCGGTGCTGAGTTGGTTGAAGGTACCGCTGTCCAGTCGCTTCGTTACGTCCTGTCCTGCAGGTAGACAAGGCATATCAAAAAGCACCATTAATGTATCATAATAAACGGTAGTGTGTGGAATTCTTTCGTTAGCGATGTGTACAGTGAGTAATAATGGATTTTATGATTGATATTTGATCACCATTACCGTTAGGAATTGGATTGAATAAATTTGGTTCTTCCAACCCAAATTGCTGGAGGCGATAATTTCTTACCAAGCACTGAATTACATTTACTTATCATCAGCACGTAAAACACACGTTTGTCGAAGGTAGGTTAAAAATTTATTTTTGAACATTCAAACGTACAAATATAATTACGGCAAAGCAGAAAGACTTGAATATCAAACGTTGGAATATTTCAAAACAAATTCTGGATAAAATATCTCATGTTGTGTTCACCTGAATTATTTAATACAGTTTCAATTTTTAAATGCGTTAGCAAAGTCCAATAGCAAACATCCCTGGTTCTCCCAACCCAGAAACCGTTCGTCCTTTTCGCTTCACACCGCGTAAAAGTTTGAATTTCTTTTCTTTATTAGCAGTAAAATAAAAATTCTGCGTTCATGTATTATCCGTTACCTTACGATGAGATTTGAAGAGCAACTGAGATACCAAGCGCACTAAAATATAGAAAAATGGGAACTACTATATTTTTAATAGCGGCTCCTTTGAACGAGTTTGTTTCAAATAGCGTAGAATTCTTCAGTCCTTAACTTGCGTTGAGAAGCGATTTTGGTGCAAGTTTAGATGAAAGGCCATGTAGCAATTAACGAAATATTATATTAGCTCCAGCAGTTTCCTTTGATGTTCCTTCTGTGTGATTGACGGACGAGGAACTCTAACTCCATCATAAATTTTATTGTAGATTATGGTGAGTCGCCATCTGGCAGTTACCGAACACATCCGAAGCCTAAATCTACCCATAACATCAGTGCACAGTTTGAAAGTGCGAGCTGAACATAGTTTGTGTTGGTGGATTGGTTCACAAGTTTGCTAGGTTGGTACGGCTTTCGTGATATTATCGGAGTTACAATTCGTCAGGCTGACCACTGGATAAAATGAAAGTGCGAATTCAAAATGAGCTTTAGGGTTCAGATAATAAAAAACCTTTGTTCTTGCTACAAAAAAGAGCCACGTGTTGCATTTACTGGGAATGATGATGAATTACCAGCACCATTCAATACGGAAGCGAGAATGGCACAGACGCTGAGAGACTGCAGAGTCTGGATGTGTTTCAATGTCGAAATGCTCCCAAAATTAACTGATTAAAAAAGAGGACGTATTAGTATTAAGGGAGCGATCATTTGAGTCAGTAAAAACTCTCCTGAAATGATGCAAGAAATACAAATAAACTTAAAAATTAATTTCAAAAGAAAAAACACACCTTTGTCTTCAAATAACTATCTTAATGAACTATACATGAATGACAAGTCAAAAGAAATGGAAGAATACTGCAAGAAATCAATAAATTATCGAAATCAGCCTAGTCAGAAATAATGTCTGCATTTGTAACAGCAAAGGGCAGCTTACATCAAACAAGAAACAAGAAATACAGGCAAATATTTCCTAAGTTAAAGTATATCTCAGTCTCTAAAAAAAATTACACCGCGATGCAAAAGTAAACAAATTGACTGAAATCCCCACACGAATTTTCAACCAGAAAGGAAATGAAAACAGGCAGCAACGCACAAAATCACTCTCTGTAATGTACTACAGAAAAAGCCGCGCAGGCAGCGACTTAGAAGTGGAATTTCACAAACACTGAAAACTTTTCAAATCCACACGGCACAAAGCCAGCAACTGATAGCAGAGAACATCTCCGATAAAGCTACAAATAAAGAACTGTCAGCTAATCGACAACAAGACATCCGACGGATGTGAACAATAAATGAAGATTCAAACGACGGTAAAGGGGAATTTATTCGCGCAAACAAAAACAAAAAAGAAAAAGTTGCGGGCGAAAAGTATAGATGAAAATAGGAGGGACTTGTCGATCTTAACCAAAAACGGGAGCCTCTTTGAATCTTCACACGGCAAAAATATAAGTTGTAAAATGGACGCCAAAATGCTAGGTGACAAATGAAAATCCTTACCATCGAGCGCCTACGACTGCTGAGACGTCAGCCAAATGACACTGACTTAAAGAACACCAGAACGTTCCGTTCAAATAAATGCGTGAATTAATGCCTTTGTTTGCGAGGAGATGACTTTTCCGACATTCCAATAGGTAGAAACACTCACTAAACAACCAAGTGAACAGGCACAAAAGCAATCATTGCCCTTATTTAAGTATTTTATCTCACTTAGTTCGAATTTTGATTTAAAGTTCGATTTTATATCTATTACTCTCAGAATTTTTATTATTACTATAATCTTTCTTTCTGTTATGTATTACGTTAGACAATGTTAAACAAAACGAAACATTGTCAAATATTTCCAGAAATATAAATCGCATGTCACTCACTGTACCCTGACCTAAACGAACCCGAGCCTAACTCGTACCTAACGATTCGAATTTTGAACAATTCTTCTACAGTGAAGGATGGATTTCTCACATGTTGGAATTGTAGGTCGGTCAATCCATAAGTAGACCACATGATAGAATTAACTAAATAGTTACTCAGTTGAATCGTAATTCTGTTCATTGTTTTTCACTGAGAGCTGCCAGAATAGTAAAACTATTAATATAAACAAGCTAACAGCCTAACGGTAGAAAATAAAATCCTAAAATTTATGAGAATTTTGCAGGATAAATCGCATCAGCAGCTGAAAAACAGGGTAAAACCTTGTTTGTATATCAGAATTGCAAAGTACACAAGAGAGAAGAACTAGATGCGTCATTGAGTGTCGGTTTGCCTTTAAAATTTGTACTGATTCTAAGATGTTTATATCAGTCAATCTTAGACCCTGATCCGAAGTTGAAACATTTTTATGCGTGAGTTTTGAACTCCGGTTGCATTCATGGATGCGAATGACACAATGTGGAGAAAAACTATGGGCGCTTGGCTAGCATAGGGCTTTTGGTGAGCAGACTACTCTATGTTCCACGACCCTCAGTCTCACGGTAAGGTCGGTGCTACCGACTAACTTCGATGCACACAGCGCACACTCAATGATATCCAGTTTTATAATTTGTGCATTTTCACTTAGGAGCAATGGTCAACTTGAATTTTCAAATGCAACCCATGTCACACTCATCGAACTGGGCAATAATAATACACGAGAAGTTAGTATAAAATACCTCGTCAGACTTCGCAAATGTACTTTCTCAAGTGAATACCTGCCTTTAAAGATAAATAAAAAAAGAAAACATATTAATATTTGAAGGTTTAATGATAAAATTGAAAACATACGGGTGATGCTGATAACTAGTAGCATCAACATTTTATGCGTGTGTGAAACATGGTTCTACTAGTAAATTGAAAGATAATATTTCAACATTACGGTAATACCGGAATGAAAGACGTCGCGGCTGATGCATTTTTATTGAAGACGTCTTTTCACCATCCATATTTTCAATAAGAGAAAAGTATGAATGCATGGAAATGATTTGGGCGTAAAGACTGCCGATGGTGAAACACTTCTTTCACAATCGGCAATCTTCACAGTCTGTTGCAAGAGTAACTACGATATTTAAGAGCTATGATAAAACTTGCAGTATAACTGTAGATAAATTTCAAAATTGCTGATCTTGTGTAATATTTTCGAATAAAGAGTGTATAATAAAGTAAACTATAATCAGGAGTGTCATTTACTTTCCTACCCTATCCGAAACAATTCCGGTTTCGATGCCAAAATTCGTTCAAACATTTTAAATTATCAACGGTTTTTCTATTAAACTATACATTAGGGAACCAAGAACTTGCCCTTTTTCATTACATTAAAAACATTTGGCTGGGTAGGTACCAATATACTTAGTCTAAGCTATACCACAATGGCGTAAGTGGTCTAATACTAATACTAATACTAATACGTACGTAGACAAAGTGCACAGTACAAACATTTATTCAAGGTTGAGTTCATTAAAACTCCTATTTTTCTAGCTGAAGTTTATCGTAAGGTGAAAGTAATTAGATGACCTTTTATTATCTCCATACTTCGAATCACAATTACCGTCGTTCAGAAAACCCGAACATGACTTAAGAAAGTACCGGCTTATTTAGGTCTGGAGTAAGGCGAGGAGCGGCAGCGCATTGGCCGATCTCGGGTGGCCGGCAGCATCGGCTTGTACCTCGACCATCCGCCGCCTGCAGCTCCATCTGCACGGCCGTGAATCGCAGGCATGCTGAGTTTAGCAGACTTGAATTCCGTCCGGGTTTTGGGAATTTCTGGGTGTTTATGGGTTATCTGTCACCGTTTTTAATTTATGGTTTCCTTTTGATGTTAAGGTTAGGTTAGGTTATGTTAGCTTGATTAAATTATTATTCATTTTTATTATTTTTCCTTTTTGTATTGTTTCAGGGCCAAAATGAATCTCTGGGACAGATGATTTTAGAAGCTAAAGCTGTATTTTTTACCCTTTAGTAAACCCGAAAAAGTGGTGACAGATAACCCACAAGTATCGAAATAATTATAAATCATCATGTATACCTTCTCACATGAAAAATCCATTTATACAGTCCAGAATATCAATTCAGTATTCATAAAACAATTACATTTTTCAATTTTTCCCCTAAGGAACTGGTGACAGATAACCCCCAAGTACCAATTACTGTGATTAGGATCTTTATCTATCTTACGAACTATAATATTCGATGTGTCCTCTCTAGTCCAAATTGAACACTAATGCCTGCATCTGAAACTTTCTGTTGCACTGCCAAGCTATTGTCTTGAGAACTTTAAGAGAACGCTCCACGACCTTAGCAGGATCTCGATCAGAGTGTATCAAGTATTTAGTAGCTGAGTAGCCCACGGAATTAATAACTCACAACGTTACTCATGTCCGTGATTTGGTTAGAAATGATGTCTAAAAACGCATTGAATTCTAAAGCATTTATTGCGTTGTGTGTATACATGCGTTAATAAAAACATTATTAAAATATAAGAGTACATGCATATTTTGATCCATGACTTGTAGGATGTTTTCTTTGCGTTAAATTCAAGAAAGAAATATTTGATGAAACCTAAAGTGGCAAATGCACATAGGTGATAAATAATTCATTTCTTCCTTAAAGAAAGCTATGAAAAAGATGGTTAATTATCACTGGTTTTTACAAAGACTAATATGCACAATTTCACATAAGTTGCTGTACGATGGAAATTTTATTTTTTTCGCTTTAGCATAGTAGTATAAAAGCTCTTTCTGTACATGAGAAGAGTTCAGAATTCCAGAATAACTTGCGCTTAAGCTTTATCGTGAAATTACTTTGATTAAATTAGGATGGTTTTGTTTTGTGGGCATAACATTCTCCGTGATCTGAGGTTACTCAAATATTTACAGGAATTATTTACCAAACTTTAATGACGTCATGAGACAAGTGGTCTCAAAGCAACTAAACGAACGAGTTCACTATAGAAAGGCTTCAAATTTCAGAAGGCAGTCGATTTCGTCTCTGTGACTGAGGATGAAGGACTATTGAGCGAGGTACTGTGAATCAGAGTGTTTAACCCAGTGCCATTGGGTACTCTGTATCCAGTGCGGTGCCATTGGGTACGATGTACCTTCGTTAAGGTTATGCAGCATTGGCTGAGACGAGTTTCTTGGTACGATGTGTGAACTTTTGAGACTTCTTATCTTGGTACATCATTCAGCGATGCAGAGCACCTGAATTTGGTATATAAAGAGCTCCAGAGTGCAGAACCGAAGAATGAGGGATGTTTTTTCTGTTAATATCATGGAAAGGGTGGATTATTTTAATGTCTGACGCGACTGGAGTGCTTATTTCATAACCATGCTTGCTTTAGAAACGCAGCAACTTACTCCTTAGATTAGAAATGGTAAGTTTTGTACAAGAACAATATGTAATATGTGCATTCATATAGCTGGGAGTATAAACAATGTGTTGGGAATTTATCAACGCATATTTTTCTATGCTGGATACGCGGCTGCTTCACATTCGTGCAAACCCACATTCTTGCCTGACTTCGGCTGAAACAAATTCAGACAAAGGGTTGGGCTAGTACTTCATTTCTTTCGTTGCGACTTACGAAAAAATCACAGAACTATTTCTATTTAAAGTTCCCCAGCTCGTAGAAAATCAATAGTTACTTCGCCCTTGCACTTCTCAAACGTTGCCTAGTAATCCACAAGTAATTTCCGCACATCTACGAGTTTGCACGTGAACTTGTACCTATCATTCAACCATTCACCTAAACTATTGCAATAACAGTAGGACAAAAAATATTTGGTTTCTGAGAATTCTATTAAACAAGTGAAACATATCACAACAAAATTTTTGATTCTGCGTCTTCGAACAACTTAGTAAGCTTCAATTAGTGATAATTGCGACCAGATTCTGAACAGAGTTTCATAATATAGATATAAAATTTCTTTAAAGTGATACGCAATTAAGAGAAGTCGTTTCGAGCTACACGGGAAGTTCAAATAATTGGGCTCATGATGAACCATAAGTTGGATACTAACCGTAGCAGTCCGCGTTGTAGAGATCCGAGTAGTCTTCCATGCCTTCATACTCGTCGTATTCTTCGTAGTAATAGCTTCGGAAAGAGAAAAATTAAGTTAGCAATGTGATTTTTCATTGCAGGGTTCGAACTAAATATCTGGGTTGATATAAGGTAAAATGTACCTTTTCATAAAAAATTGAATCAAATGATTGAACATTTGATTAGGATCTTTATCTATCTTACGAACTATAATATTCAATGTGTCCTCTCTAGTCCAAATTGCACGCTAATGCCTGCGTTTGAAACTTTCTGTTGCACTGCCAAGCTATTGTCTTGAGAACTTGAAGAGAACGCTCCACGACCTTAGCAGGATCTCGATCAGAGTGTTGTGTGGACCAAATATTATAGAAAACTCGATTGGGTTGAGATCAAGCGATGAGGGAGACTACATCTCCTATCTCAAAAACTAGAATAAAAACTCCATGAACTATATTGTGGCCTGTACACTGCCATTAGAACAATTAAATTTTGCCTCATCTCTGGAAAGTTTCTCATCGGAACACGAAGTTATTTGGTGGAAAAACTTCTGAAGAACCAATATCAATCGCATTTATTTTCGGGTGTGCCAGAGGGACTGACCATTTTTACTTCAAAAACGGTGCTTACATCTACACCGATAGCTGACATTCAAGTCAGGCTCGACATTATCTTTGTAGTCTTTTTATACATTTCTATTTTGTATGTAACTTCTGCCCAGACCTTTTTAAGTTTCTTCTGGCCCTGGATTTGCAGTTTTAATTATATTGCGGAGGCTCTCAATTCGCGAGCGACCACTTCTAGACCGACATTGCAGCTCAACAATGCTTATTACTTATTGTAGTAAATATGCTAAATAGAAGTAAATTACCTGAGTAAAAATATATAATTACACATTTTTTGGCATTCATAAACCGTCGCCTGAATACGGATTACAAAAAATCGATCAAAAATATGTCAACTTGTGTTAGAAATCAGTAAGAGAACGTTTTCCGTTCCCAGCAGAATTGAAATACCACAGTTTCTAATACAGTTTCTATATTAGTTGATCTGAAGTGAATGAGATTGCATTGAACACATGTTTTCCTTTACTTAATACTGCAGGACTGTTCTCTATGGCGGGTGGGATGCAATAGAGTTAATCACTTGTTCAGATTAAAATTTTTCTCTTACGAAAGAAACAATTATGCTGGCACCCGCAGTACCATGTTTTCTTTTAGTGTAGAAATTCATGATTCTCCCCGTCGGGAAAAGTGAGAACTCAGCCACAATTCCCCACTCTAGCCTGGTGCCGGAAATGGGTACCGGCTTGACCGGGGGCTAACCGTCATTACGTCCTGGTGTTAGTAATAAGAGATTTGAAAAACCAAGTAAAAGATGATATGTAACAGGCTTGATTGGAATAAAACATCCTTTAACACGTTACCTACGTTTTCGCGGTTACAACGGCAGATTTAGTTAGGTTTGGAAAAAACGTATTGGAAACAGACTTTGTTGCTTGAACACATGTTTAACCTTTCTGAGAAGTGGAAAAATACAATTTCACTAAAACATATTACCTTGTATGCTAAAATTTACTTCGTAAAAAGTTGTAAAATAGTTTAAACACTATCCGTTTATACTAGTACGTAAATAAGCAACTAGCCTAGTGTTAAACAGTATACTACACATATGTACCAATAAGTAATAGTTGTAGTGCTATCTATTTATACCAGCACTTAAATGAGCAATAAACGAGTGGTACACATATGTACCAGTACGTAATATTTCAAACGCTAGCCGTTTATACCAGCACGTAAATGAGCTATTAACTAGTGGCACACAATATACTACACATAAGTACCAATCCGTAATCAATGCAACTCACTCGGAGTAGGAGTCCTCATCGTAGCTGTGGTCGAGCGCCATCTTGGCCTTGTCGAGGATGGTGAGGACGCGGCGCCGGGAGCTACCGCAGCCCCAGGGCAGCAGCCGCGGCGGTGGTAGGTCGTGTGGGTGGTGGTTCAGGGGGGAGTGCGAGTGGCCCAGTGGGGAATGAACGGGGCCTAATGGGGAATGTGCTGATCGGGAACGGTGGTGCGGGTGGGGAAGAGGTAGGGGAGGAGGAAGGGGATGGTGCGCGTGGTGCAGGGGGGGCAGAATGTTGCCCCCCATTGGGGATACTAAGCTGGAGGAAGAGTTGGGGGAACCTGGGTCGCTTCTGCGGAGTTCTTTGTAAAAAAGGAAATAAAGAAAAATTAGGTCTTCTTGGGAGGAATTACATCACTTCAGTCAATTGTGAATAACGTTTCTCTCAGTTCTTTCATATTTACTCTATATTACTTCTCCAATGATATTTAAACGTGAAACGCGATCGTTTCTGAGAAGGAACTTAAAACAGTTCTATCGAATAATTTAAATAGTTTAAAGTTGAATTCAACCTGCATATTTTACAGACATTGAACTCAACACTCAAAATTAAAACAAGTTGCAATGGTTTACTGAAAATTATCAGGATTGTCAGTCAATTTCACAGCGTTTGCAGCACTGCAAATCTTCCTAATACACCTGGAAATAATTCTTTTTAACACCTTCTCTTTCAATGCTAACTTTCGCAATTGGGCTGCATTTTGCAAACAGTAAAAATGGACACTACATTTGTACAATTCCTTCAGTGTGACTTGTACAGTTTTACAATGATAAGCAAGGTGTAGTTATGAACTTAGGCACTGATATTTTCACGGTTTCTATAGCTGTTATGAATTATTATATGAGCTGTACACTTATGAGTGCGTCATTGAAATGATTCATTTGAAAACTTAGCACGCAGTTGCAACTTTCCTCAAACATTATTTATTCGTTCGGTGCAATGAAATACGGAAGTCTGAAGTTGAGCTCGTTTAAAGAGCGCCACAGAAAAGTTCAGCTTTGAATCGCTTTAGCTTTGGTAACATAAAAGGAAAAACGTTTCATAAAAAATTCTGTCGAGTTCTCATCATAAATGGTTCTTATTCGATCGATTAATATCGCTTAGAATCATGCTCATTATGGAGCCGTGGTAACTGCAAGTCCCCTCAGCATTGGCGGTAAAATATAAGTAAAAATTTATTCAAAAAATTGTAAATGTGAAACAAAGAGTAATAATGAACATGTTGTAATTGATAGCAGAAAAGTAAAGTTTGAGTTATTCTTCCAAAATGCTTAGTAAATAACCGAAAAATGACATCTGATTGCGAGGAGTCTTAAGTGGCAATTGTCTGATGCGCAGGTGCTTGAGGATTTTCAAATTATGAATATTAATTGAACTTCATTGATCACGATCTTTTGCAAATGCACACTCGGTCGCAAGCTGCGGCATATCGTGACCGTCTCCCCGATTATTAACGTTCTGTAATTTGCCCAAGTTTATTCTCCTACAATTTCTGAATTATTAAGAGGTGATGTAAAGTGCGCTAACTTTGAAACTATTTGTTCTTGCGTGAGATTCATCACCTTCATAAGTAGATGTTTTAATCTTATCTTCGCTGCTTCAAAATCTAAACGTTGACGGCAGATGTGGCTATCAACACTTATAGCCATCCCATGTTTGTAGAAATTTTAAACACTCTCGAATAAGTTTAACTTTTACTCAGTCGACATTTTTTCGCAACCAAGTGCAAAACAATTGAATAGTCTACGTTTCAGTTCCAGAAATTAGCTCGTATAACATCGAGGCATAAGCACTCAAAACCTCCGTTCATGTTTTTGAAACTTTACCCAGTGATCACATCAAAGTGAGACCTCAAAAATTGTACATCCAATTTTGTACGCTTAAGCACAAGACCTCAAAAATCGTACTTCACAATTTTGTAAGCTGAAGCCCGCCGAGACCTCAAAAATCGCACATCACAATTTTGTAAGCTTTAGTAAGCCCGATTTCCGAGATCCGGGCTGCGAATTCCATTACTGCAGACGACAGTCTTGGCATCGCAGAGCCGCCAGCGCACCTACTGACGAGAAGACAAGCATCAGAGGGCGTCTTGTTTATCAGATCACTCAGGCGAGCGCGTAATGCCGGTGCTGGAGGTAAGATCTAGTTGACTTATATTGCGGCAATCTCGTCTGCGCGACCGCGCTACTTACGATCAAGCTAAACTGCACGGCGACATAAAGCCGTATTTTGTCTTCTTTCGAAACCCGTTTTTTGGTTCATTCTAGTCTACAGCGCTGTCAAGATAACTTTACAGTGAGCGTGTTATCGCATTTTAACATAAGCTTTTGAGATCTGCTCTAAATATTATTTGCGTTAATATTGATTTAAGTTCTTTTTTTGCTGAAACACAGGTTAGCCAAAAATCTTTAAGTTTGCATTTCAGCTCGCTTGCACTTTTATAAGATGACTTTAACACGAAGTTTGCTCTTTTTGAGTGAATTTAGAAAGTCTAGAGAAAACATTTTAATAACATGCAATACATTTTCAGTACTTAAAAGTTAAACTGCATCTCTTCGTAGAATGTTATCAAATGAAACATTAAAAAAAATTTCTACTTTTTATTTTCTGTTGACATTTTGGATCTAATTTCCCATAATGTAAAAATCTTCTTTAGTATGAGTAAAGCAACAAATATTCCCAAGCTCGTGCGGCTTCATATGATCCTTCAAATTCAGCTTGACACAACGCGCCTTGAGTTGAGAAATGGGCAATTCAACGCGATTTTATAAAGGGCAGTTAAAACAGGTGCAACTGAAACTCAACACTCTCGATTTAGAAAAAAGTAAATACTTACAAAATTTTTAAATGTTTAATATTGAAACATTTTGCTGATAATACTAATTTATACCTAAATCTGCGCCCTGCTGACAAGGAAGAATTCCCTCGAAAAATAGTAAACGTGAAACAAAGAGCAATAGTGAACAAGTTGCAAAAACCGGTCTTCACTCAGTATCAATCATCTGAGCGATCATTTTAGCGCTTTCTCCAATTTGTGTCTCTCAAAATAAAGCAGAAAACAACAAAAATTGTCAAATTTTATTTCCTCAGTTGCATTGCCCAACAACAACTGTGCTGCAAAATATGACAAGCATGGACGAGCAGAGGATAAAGTGATGAAATAAAGGAAATACAAATATTTGGTATAAAAAGGATGACTGTCCCTGAATATTCCGGAATATTCAGGGACAGTCATCCTTTTTATACCAAATATTTGTATTTCCTTTATTTCATCACTTTATCCTCTGCTCGTCCATGCTTGTCACATTTTGCAGCACAGTTGCAGCGGCGTCAGAGAAACTGAACAAGGAAAATAATTCTGAACCCTCGCGCTGCTGTCGCTATACTTTCATATGATAAATTTCGCGACAGGAACTCAAGTTCTAAAATGCGGGGAAACGTAGCAGTAAGGCCGAACAAACCACAAATAAGAGAAATATTTTAAAGTGAATCCCCGAATTCCGGGGATCGCAACGAGCCTGACGTAGGTAGTGATATGTGTAGAAAAAATGAAAAAATGAAGGAAAACTCTGACGTCCAAAAAGCCAGCTCGGAAATGAATTTGTTTAAATAAATGATGAAAAAGTCTTTTTTTTTGCCAAGATGTCAAATAAGAAATAAGTTGTCGCTGTGGTGAGCAGGGAGGACTCTAATAAAATGGAAATTTCACCGTTTTGTTTCAGGATTTACTGCATTTCAGCCACGGTTTAAACACACAGCGATCCAGAATGTACTGTTGATAACCTCATCGTTAGCAGTGCACTTTTTTCTTTCTAGTCGCATTACATTATGAAAAAATTCAACCTTTATTGTCTTGCTATCGTTTCGTGTTAATTTTTTGGAGGCTTAGTTCATTTCATGGTACGTATGAATTATACAAAATTATTATAAATTTCGTAGATTTTGACTATAGATAATTGTATTTAAAATTAAATGCATAGCTTTTGAACAACCTAATTTAAAACCGATTCATGATAACCTTAATTTGATGTTCAAAGAATTAGAAAGCGACAAACTTTTTGTTTTGGATCCATGGCTGTTTCAGCAGTGAATATTCTACATCAAAAATTAAGACCAAGCTCTGTTTCAAGTTCAATTGAATTATATTTAATTTTTACCTAAGTTATTCTAGAAAAGCTACCTTTCACCCAATTTTATCCTGAGATAAAGGTAGGCAGGGGAAACCCGAGGAACTACAAGACTTTAAAAGTGGCCATGCGTGTCCTATATCTGGTGGTCTCGCATGTCTGCTGACTTTCTGCCTACCATCCTTGGCTTCGTTAATTAGGAAAACTTGATGATTTCGATTGACCCGAACATCAGCGTACAGCATGTTAAAAACTACTCATTTATCTCAGTGAAATTAACTTGTATGTATTCTTAACAGTACTCGAATTCTTCTAAAAACATATTCACACCGAAAATGCTGGTGACATTGATCAATCACAGGCACAAAAATTCATCATAAAAAAATGAGGTACCAAGGTAGATGAAAAACTCGCCTTAAATTGACGTTATAACACTAAAATCTGAGAATTATTTTCATTTGTCATAGAAAAGAGCAGAACTAAAATGCCATGCAGATAAATAGGTGATATTTTGTCGAATAATGCAACCATATTCGTTCTTTACCAGCAAATTTTCCATACACAACGAGCTTCTTGAATAGTAAGTCACAATATTCATGCAGTTTAGTTCTGAAGATTACCCATCCGAGCCATGAGCCTATCTCATATCGTGAGTTCCAAAGCAAATTATTAAAAAAAAAAACAATGAGAATGAGCGTCGACCTAAGACTCTTGGGTTCAGAAAATTATCTCACTTTGAAAACAACTGTGAACTGCAACTTTTTAAACCAAGTATTTGGATTTAACAAGAATAAAATCATCCATTCCCTTACAAAAAAAAACAACTAGGCGACGAGCACCCAATGAAACCAACGGTGGAAAATCACAAACGGAGCGACGGCTCAGCCAAGATCAGAACAATGCACTAACCTGGTGGACTGATAGCTCTACCACTTCTTTCTTCGATATCCATCCTCCCAACACCGGGACCACCGTGGCCATTGAGAGCATCTCCTCCATCGACGCTTTTCAAGCTACCGCCGTCTTTGCGGTCGCCTCCAATGTACTCCATCTCCCTAATTTGCTGCTTGCGGATGTCATCGTTGTTGTCCGGCACAAGATATCGGCGGATCTCGGCCAATGAATAAGCTATACGGGCGTGCGCCTCGGCAGGCGGAGCAAATGCTGTTATCTCGACGTGGAGGTCTTCTAGTAAATGGAGATATTTCGGGTCTCCAGATGCTCTCAATTCTTCTTCCTAGAAATAAGTTCAGGATTATATAAACCAGCTGGGTGAAGGTTTGAACATAAATTATGGTTTAAGTTGTCATTTGTTTGGCGTTTGTTGTTATCGGTAGCCCAGTCTAACTCTTTCCCGGGGCTTTTATGATTTTAGCCATCCTAATTTCTGCACTGGGTGGATAAAATCATAGATGCCTCTGTGAAAAAGTTAGACTGGGAGGTTTTCACTGAAGCTAACAATGATTTAGGACCAACGCTTACCCCACGGTACTGTTTAGTTAGCACCTAAAACTAAACGCGATAAAACTCGTTTAGTTTTGAATTCGCGTGGTCAAATTTCCTTCAAAAAGAACGCCGTAGTCAGATTGATATACACGAAAACTTTTAACCAAAAAACGCGAGGATAATGTTATCAATAATTTCCACCGAAAAAGTTGGTCTCTTATCGAGTGTCACAAAAAGAACTTCTCGAAGCCGAGAGACTGCTCTTTTGTGTCGTTGTCCGTTCGCCGGCGCGATATCCCGAGACATCGAGGAAGAAGCCGTCCACCTGCTGGAGTTGTCTCCAGCTCTAAGCATAACAGGCACGAGTTAATTAGGAAGTCAGCCGCTCCAGGTTTCGTGATGAGCACTTCAATTCTCAGAGAAAAAATTCGGTCTTAATTGCTTACGACGCGACGAGAATTTTTGAAGTTAAGATGGTATAATTAGAACGCGGGAAACCGAGGGAAGTATCGTAATTCAAGGAGCTCGAAATCTGGGAACATTTTGAAACAGAGATATTCTAGGATGTTTGAAGACACCTAGAACGGCTGACGAATATTCTTTATTTTAATTTTCATACTCGTAGGTGACATAGAAACAATTCTATCCGGATATGTTTAAGTTTTTTTATCCTAATTCTTCTACTAAGTTATTCCGTAATTTGCGATATTAACATTAAATTTTACTGATGAGATGAGCAGATAACGATTTGCTCCACTCAACTCACTGTCTAGAGCATATCGAAAGTGGTTGAAAGTGATCGAGCATACCGAAAGTGATCGGTCTGTGAAAAAGCAACCGAGTTGTTTTTCAAATCAAATGTGTCTACGATGTTGACTGAGGCGTACGCACCATGGTCAAACTTCACTCACTCGACATTTCTTGGATGATTGCCTGGTTTATAAAGCTGTCTTACAAATTCTCTGATTTTATAAAGCTCTTGTCATTTCTTTTACTCACTCGACAACAGAGTTTTACACCTGGAGCTCCCTCATTCAACCAACGCGAGCGTTAAAAGAGAGTGGGGTAAAACTGAAACTTGACGACAGGGACTGCCGAAAACAAACGAACTCCAGGTGAGTAGTAAGAATATCAGAACTTAAACCTCTGACGAATAGAAGACCGTTTATGACCTGAAGAGTCGACAGTGGCTTTCAGTAAGTAGCTAGGTTTAAGCAGGAAAAGAACCGAGGGATCCTCACTGGAAGGAATTAACACTCAAATGCGGGAGCTGGTCGAGGATCATTTTGCAGTTGTTTTTACAGTTTCACTCGAATCTATTGTGACTCTCAATGACGTTATTAGTGGGGACAAATACCTTTGTATCGTCAATGTTAAAATTGTTCCCATGGAGATTCCACTGTCGGTGATTTTTGTTATAAATTGTTAGTTTTTGTATATGAGATGTTCATGCACCCACGCAAGGCGATGAAGAATAAGCCTCAAAGCATCCAAACCACTAGCCATCTACACTTGCTTGCACTGTCGACAGATCTGAACACAGCTTTAACTAGTATTGTTGAAAAGCAGAGACTGACGGACAAATTTTTCAATAACTCAAATCGAAGGAAATTTGCTTATGTCATTATCCGTTAAAGAGTCAAATAACTTCCCAATTCCTACGGTCCACTTACGTAAACTAATCTACCTCACCGACAAATTTTTACGTACGCTAGCATGTCTATTGTTAGCTCTTCGCTCTAGACTAGGACCTTTTCAGACCAATCTGAGAATTGACTTCAAAAGGGACTCAGGAAAGGAAGAGAAACACACAATTTATTGAATGATTTTTTATCTACGTAATATTCTGGTATTCTGGGAAACAGGTGTGCGTGTGTGTGTCATCAGCGGTGGTTACTATAATCCCGATAACGAAGAACTCTGCACTCAATTTCACCACACTGTAAGCCGACGCCATTACTCGAAAATCATTATATTCTTTTAAGAAAGTTGTTAGTGAGCATTTGTGTCACCTATCCGGGCACATTGAACTTTTCTTTGAATAAGGCAAAATCTGAAGTTTACACTAAATTGAAGCATAAGCATTAAATTTTTATTGTACTTCATGAGTACTTATCGAGCATTACAGAATTTAATTTTCTAGTACATGTTCGTATTGGCTGTCAATGAGAACAAAAAATATAGTAGCACATGTCAAAAAATTTTGACTTAATTTTCGTCGGAGCACGTACAAATTATTTGTATAGCCCACTAAAGAGAAAAATCCGTTTTCCGGCGGAGTTAGATGGACGGAAAATTAAGTTCAGTAATGAGCTCACCTTTTGTTTGTCGCGCATTGACCCTCTGCCGAGCACGGCCATCTTTGTGAGCGTTTCTTCCTGAAGTCGTTTCATGGAGTTGCCTTTCGGGCCGAGAAGTTTGCCCACAAAGTTGAACTGAAAAATATCGACCAAAAACTACTGAGGAGAAACTTAGACGTAAACATTCAAAGCTTGACTGATTTCGCGAATCCACCGAACAAAGAAAAGTGAATACAAAGGCTTGTTGGGCCGAATTAGAAGCCTTCATGAATGGCTGGAAGACGAATTGAAAATCAAGAGTTTGTGGAACAAAAATATTTTAGTTTCTCCGTAGCGTATTTCATTGGGAGGCTCGCGAATGCTCGTTAGCAGAAGCTGTTCTTTCGCCGATAATCTCCTAGTATTTGTTGTGGTTAAAAAGACGAAATAATGCTGTAGAAATAACCTAAATATAATATCTTAGAAGCAGATGTGAGCATCACAGATTAGAATAATATCCTAGAATCAGATTTTGGTCATTGAATACGATAATTTCTAAACGCTCATTTCATAGATCAAACCTCAGTGCTGTGGTAAACTGTCATATCAGAAAGTATCTTGACATTTGATTAAAACATTTTCATTATGAAAATTTGGTGAGCACTAATACCAGGAATTTAACGTTCACTCCCCCAAAAATCGTTCTCAAATATTGGCCTTCGTCGTAAAAATTGATAGAAAGAACACAAGACTTGACCGGCTTAGTGCCTCGTTATGACACTCGCTCTAATAAGACCCGGGAATGATTTCACGCTCTGCTTTTGCAAACGATCTGATTCTGGGCAGCTGGTGATCCAGCTCACGAACTGATTACAGACGGGAGACCCAAATTTTCACGATTGAGGTCAAATTTCTTCAGTTTTTACGGTTGAGGTCAAATTTCACCATTTTTCATGATTGAAATAGAATTTCCCCAATTTTTTGCGAAAGAGGTCAAATTTCATCACTTTTCACGATTAAGGTCCAATTCCACTGATTTCCACGATTGAGATCCAATAGATTGTAGATTATGTCATTTGACAGTATTTTCTTTAATCGAATCGAATAATTCATATTTTTATTCAGTTGGTACTCTTTTAGACGCATGAAGTTGTCAGGCAGCTCGAAAAATTTTCCGCCTGTACAAAAATGCTTGAAAAATGCAGTCAAGATTACGGATTGAAAAGTTGATAGAAAATAATTTCGTACGAGCGTCATAATAATGTTTAATTAAGCTTTCTAAAATATGATTGCAATTGATTAGGGAATATTATACTCCTATAGAGTGTGTTATCATTGGTGGACCAAAAACATGGCGTCGTATTTTAGACCAAAAATGTGGCGTCGATGATTGTATAGTACCAACTAAGATGCAATATGGCAATATCCATACTATAGTTCATTTCTCCTTTTCCCTTCTCCCGAAAGTGTTTTCAATGAAGCGTACTCCACAGAGTGAGAAATAATTCTCGTTTTCACTAGCAGCCGTCTCGTGTTACTTTTTTCATATAGTGGATATTCAAAAACACGTTAAAAAACGAGAATTTTTGTCTTACACAGCTATTAAAATTTGGATAGCTACAATAAGAAATGAAACAACTCTCAATAGGCAAGTTAAACAGGTTTTGCATCGCTCACTGTTTCCAATATAATCTGCTACTTACGAACGAAGGATGAATTAATTAAACGGAATTTAGCATGAATGATAAAAGAGAAGTTTGCCTCGAAACAGTGACGTGAACAATTTTTAAGTTGCCGATCTTAGGCGATCCAGCCCTCTCTCCTGCCAGGGTCGTATTTCAGTGGAGCATAATATTTTAGTTGACATAGCACTAGGCTGGTCATCATGAACGTCTTCTCTTTGCTTCTCGTTGGCACACGTTCAAGAAAAGGATTTTTCTTCAAGTCATTTAGGACAGAACACGAATAAAATAGATGGCATTATGACTTAGGACTAAGGAAGAATTATTGCCGCTTGAAATGTGAGGGATAACAATGCGCCTTCGCAACTTGGACTTAACATTTGGAAACTCTTCATTGTGGCTAGCAACCTTAAAATAATCAGTGAATTCGAATAACCTACATATTTTCTACTAAAATAGTAGTTAAAATCTCTTAAGAGAGGAGTTTCACTGGGAATAAGCTCCAAGATTTTCCGCTCCCGGTGTTCTGTTGTTGATTTGCAAAAAAAAGTCCTACACCCTTGAGCTTAATTCAATGACTTTGAGGATCAAAGAAAACTCGGACTGAAAAGCGCGGGTCGAATGCCTGCAAACACGTCAACAAGTAACTCAATAAGCGTGCGTGCATTTCGACAGCTTGGTAGAAAAGGAGGCCATGCCTCAATCTATTGCAATGATTACATCAAGCAAGTGGCACGAGGACGTGAGAGTTGGGTTTCGACATCACAGCGGCAGCGGTAGAAAATGAAACCTTATAATTTAAAATTAATTTCAATCGGCTACATTCCTCATAATAAGAACAAGTTTATGTGCACGGTATGATCGTGTGCGTAGTACGATAGTTTGCTAATTTAATTGAGATTAGAGAGTAATTTCTTCATGGTAGTTGGGACTGAATGACATATATATATATTGATAGCAAGTGGCTCATTTCACCAGTTTTTTCATTGAAAATAGGTCTGCACGTTGAGTTAATGATAACAGTTGCGTCTGGATATTAGGCTATGATAATTGTTGCGTCTGGATGCAAGGTTGTTGATAACAATTGTGTCTGGATGCAAAGTTGCTGGCAGAAATTAGGCCTCTACAATAGGTTAATAATAACAATTGCGTCTGGATGCAAAGTTGCTGACAGAAAATAGGTCTCTACAATAGGTTAATGATAACAATTGTGTCTGGATGCAAAGTTGCTGACAGAAAATAGGTCTCTACCATAAGTTAATGGTAACAATTGTGTCTGGATGCAAAGTTGCTGACAGAAAATAGGTCTCTACCATAGGTTAATGGTAACAATTGTGTCTGGATGCAAAGTTGCTGACAGAAAATAGGTCTCTACCATAGGTTAATGATAACAATTTTGTCTGGATGCAAAGTTGGCTGACAGAAAATAGGTCTCTACCATAGGTTAATGATAACAATTTTGTCTGGATGCAAAGTTGGCTGACAGAAAATATGTCTCTACAATAGGTTAATGATAACAATTGCGTCTGGATGCAAGGTTGTTGAGAGAAAATATGTCTCTACAATAGGTTAATGATAACAATGGCGTCTGAATACTAGGGTATTCATAATAAGTGGGTCTGGATGATAGCATATTGAGCAAGCTGATATTTTTAGTAGAATTTTTCTCTAATTATGGTTCATACTTTTTGTGTTGATTTCTCAATTTAAAATTCAGGAAATTTTTCAGTTAATTATCTACGAACATTCTTGTAACATATATCTAAAAATACCTCTGGTATGCATTTTGAAATTTTGAATTGACTGTCAAGCGCTGTCATGTGGTGCATTACTTCTTGCACCACAATATTTTTTAAAAATTACTTAATATTTTTAAGAAGTTGTTCTTGATAATATTGGAAGACATTTCTGAAGTTATTGAATCATTTCTGTGACTAATTTTGGGGATTTCTGGAAATGTTTGTAGAATTATTTTTGAAGGATTTTTTTCTGAAATTATTCTTGGAATTCTTTCTGGAGTTCCTGTTCTGAATATGCTGCCTCTTCACAAAATTCGTAGCAGGAGGAAGACAAATTAATCCGTATATGTGCAAGTGAATCATGCTCGACCGGGTAGTGAAGTGTTTTGTCACGTGAGTGACTGTTTGTGAGTGAGCTGGTCAACCCTCTCTGCTACACTGACAGCATCTTTGTCTGCCACACTGACAGTATCTGTGTCTGCTGCATTGACAGCATGTGTGTCTGCTACACTGACAGTACTTGTGTCTGCTGCACTGACAGCATGTGTGTCTGCTACACTGACAGTACCTGTGTCTGCTGCATTGACAGCATGTGTGTCTGCTACACTGACAGTACCTGTGTCTGCTGCATTGACAACATGTGTGTCTGCTGCACTGACAGTACCTGTCTCTGCTGCATTGACAACATGTGTGTCTGCTGCACTGACAGTACATGTGTCTGCTGCACTGACAGCATGTGTGTCTGCTACACTGACAGCATGTGTATCTGCTACACTGCCAGTATGAGTCTCCTACACTTACAGCATCTGTGTATACTACCCTGACAATATCTGTGTCTGCTACACTGACAGTATCTGTGTAGCTACTCTGACAAAAGAGCGTCTCCTACACCAACAGCAAGCTGTGTATGCTACACTGATAGCATGTGTACCTGCTACACTGAGATCATCCGTGTCTGGATAATAATTTTCATGTTTCTTGCACTGTATTTTGTTTTTATCAGCACTGAGTTTGAGCAGAATAACCTTCGTTTTTTCTCGTAATTTGAACATTCCTTTCTGCAAGTCGATATTACCGAGTACAGCGTTCGATTTATTCCTGAATTTGCCTAATGAAAACAAATTAATGTTAATTTTACTATGGTAAACTGACATAAATTGCTTAGAAAGCATTTTTAAATATGTACATGAGTATAAATACAGGTCATCGTTCATAGAAGTGTCCTCTGGGAAATGATTATATTTTAAAGGTTTTGCGGCGCAAAGACCACACGTTGAGCTACTACTCACGCTACCTTTCGCGAATCTTTTAAAACTGAGGGAGCGAAAAAACGGTGCATCTCACGACTTGTGTTACTGTGGTAGGTTGTTAAGAGCCACGCAGGAACTTATCAGCGCTACTTGAAGCTGTTCTAATGTGAAGGGAAGAACTCATGCAGAGCTCGGGCTTATACGACTAATTTTACAGCCGAGGTGACTGATGGATATTTATTTGTTAACGATAGCTGACACTCACGTACACGAGACGGCGATCTCTGCTCGATTTCGTCTCAGGAGATACATTTTAACTCAGCTAATTGCCATTCACTGTCTTGGTGCGGCCTTAGAGCTCTACACATGACTACCAGCGCTTCACGCTCTACATCAGATCACATTATTATCAAGAAGTTAAGACCAAGAACATCAGGCAGAGGCCATTTCACCCTTCACCATTTGAATAAATTGCAGCTGTCGGCAGCTAACATTTGAAGAGATAGCTAAAGTTGTCTGGCAATTTATGGAAACTGATTTTAGTTTTCAATGTTGATGTTAAAATTTAAGGAACAAGCGGAACGTACGTGATACTCTTTGAGCGGGCATAGATGAAAATTACAAATTTCGGTATTTTGATTTGGTGTACCAGTTTTTCAGGTGTTTTTTTTTCATTTCCCGTGATTTTCGGCGTTAGCAGAATATAGCGTAAGCCTTGCAACTAAAATACAGCTTCGCATGAATTCCCATTTTTTCATCTCAAATTTTACACGAAGTGTAACAAATCTGAAATCTATCTCAAATTTGCTGGCCAAAGGAAATCAAAGTGAGGTCCGTGTCAAATGTCATGTTTCACGTAAGTTTCTACTGTTACCTCAACGTAAGAAACCACTCGAGACATCTAACTTGAAATGTTCAAAATATTGTGCCCTTTTTTGCCGGGAGAGCAAATTAGGGCTTGGGCCGTCAAATCCGTGACACAAATTGGTCCTGATCAGCTCCAAACTCAGCTCAGCGCACTCCTCGAAATCTCGCCAAATACGCCTGAAGTTCTTGGAGTCGAAGTGACATGATTTTGTCAAGGGATTTGCTCGCATTTTCGCGTGAACTCGGGAACATTTACAGCGCGTTTTTGATAAATATACAGAAACTTTAGATGTTTCTTCAGTTAAGACATAAGAGAGGAATTGTGAGATTGGACAAATTGAATTTAGGTATACGAGTAATTCTATTTTATCCATTGACTTGGATTTTATTTACCACTCAAGTTTTCATACGCTGTTCCCTCATAACTCTGACCAAATGACGGAATTTTACGTCAGTATTGACAAATGTGTAAAGTGCCTTCGTTGAAAAAGTGTTGTATTAAGGAAGAACACAACGATATTCTTCATTCTCCACACATTTTCATTCAAGCTATAAAAATTCCATCATCTTAAACGGCAGATCGGTCTGCTGATCGAGTAAACTCAGAGTTCGCTCTAACACAGACATCCCTGTGGTCCCGCTCTAACACGGGCATCCCTGTGGTCCCGCTCTAACACGGACATCCCTGTGGTCCCGCTCTAACACGGATATCCCTGTGGTCCCGCTCTAACACGGACATCCCTGTGATCCCGCTCTAACACGGACATCCCTGTGGTCCCGCTCTAACACGGACATCCCTGTGGTCCCGCTCTAACACGGACATCCCTGTGGTCCCGCTCTAACACGGATATCCCTGTGGTCCCGCTCTAACACGGACATCCCTGTGATCCCGCTCTAGCACGGACATCCCTGTGGTCCCGCTCTAACACGGACATCCCTGTGGTCCCGCTCTAACACGGATATCCCTGTGGTCCTGCTCTAACACGGACATCTCTGTGGTCCCGCTCTAACACGGACATCCCTGTGGTCCCACTCTAACACGGACATCCCTGCGGTCCCGCTCTAACACGGACATCCCTGTGGTCCCGCTATAACACGGACATCGCTGTGGTCCCGCTCTAACACGGACATCCCTGTGGTCCCGCTCTAAAACGGACATCCCTGTGGTCTCGCTCTAACACGGACATCCCTGTGGTCCCGTTCTAACACGGACATCCCTGTGGTCCCGCTCTAACGCGAGACATCCCTGAGGTCCCGCTCTAACGCGAGACATCCCTGTGGTCCCGCTCTAAAACGGACATCCCTGTGGTCCCGCTCTAACACGGACATCCCTGTGGTCCCGCTCTAACACGGACATCCCTGTGGTCCCGCTCTAACGCGAGACATCTCTGTGGTCTCGCTCTAACCCACGTGGCCCCACTCACCTTAGGATGCTCCCGGACGGGCACGAGAACCTTGGCCGTAACGCGAATGGGTCGCTCTCTGATGACGTCGACGTAGCGTAAGTCAGGCCGGCCGCGCCGCGTGCCTGTCGTGAGAACACAGCGGTGAGTGGGCGAGTGGTCATAAGGGTGAGTGGGCGAGTGGTCGTAAGGGTGAGTGGGCGAGTGGTTGTAAGGGTGAGTGGGCGAGTGGTTGTAAGGGAGAGATGCTACAAGGAAGAAAGTGAGCGGCGTATTTCATGGAATCGTTGGTCGAGGCCATCGCTTTTCTTATCGTGAAGCTCATGTTTTCGGCACAACTGTTTCTTGTTTGATAGTGAATGCTGCGCAGAACGATGTTCAAGACAAGTAATTTAGATTATGGTTTTCGAAGAATGTCAAGGTACAAATAATATATCATGCAGTGGTTTTTAGCTCTGAAAAGTTGAAGGTGTTAAGCATAGGACTGAAATTGTTCGCTTCACAGACATTGTACGTGGTTCGTTTTGAATTTTCTTTCTAGCTTATTAATATTAGTAGGAAATTGCATGAATTGACTATTTTTCAGGTGATAATTAGTTGTTCTACTACAAGCTCATCATTATTAATTATCAGCACTCTTGAGTCCTGAACCATATCGCGTTGATAAATTTTTCAAAACAAATAAACCTTTTTTAATTTCATATGTAAGTCGAGTAAATTAATTCAGCAATTAACTAAAATGCAAGTGCAAAAGTAGAAATTTATTTTATTTACGCGCTCTTCATTACATTTTTTTCATTTCGGTGCAGTATTATTTCTCAGTATCAACGTTAAAAATTACGACGTAGTGATGCACATAAGCAATACATAATTCAGCTCTACCTACTGGCAAGTATGAGGGCTGATGTATCAGTGTCTGGCTACTTTCGTTGTTTATGTTTCATCAATAAATTATACACTTTGAATATGAAGAAGAATATAAAATTATTTTTTTAATGAAAATATGAAATGGGTTTTACAGGCGTGTGATTGAATTTTGCTGAATATTTGATTGGAATTTTTGTGATAGAAAATATGAAGTAGGTTTCAGGAAAAAGTATTTGCTTTATCCCGCCATTTGATTTGTATTTTTATGAAGGAAATCCGAAAAGTTCTGCATAAGTCTTTAACTTTTGCTCAAACATTTTGTTTGGCAGAACACGAAATTGTGTTCCACATATATGTCGGTGACTGTGCGTAGTGTGCGATCATACATCGAAATTTTCTCTCAATTCTTTTCCTTATATTTTTCTGTTGAAATTAGTAAACTGAGTAAATATTGTAATAAAAGACCTCAGTAACAGCATCAGTAGAGAAAACTGAATCATAATACTGTTAATACCAGCTTTGGCTTAATACCTCAAATTATCGTATAAATAACTTTAAATCCCTAACCATTTTATACAAAATAGTTAACCACGACCTATTCCCTCCCCCGAAAAAGGCAGCAACCAACGAGAACCAGATCCACCTTGCTAGTCAAATAACCCACAGCCGCTTCCTGCCCTACACAGCAACACCCAACATCACAAAGCTCGGTACTCATGAGGCTTCACATTGCCTCGAAGATCCGACCCACAATACAAAAATTCTAATCAAAAAAGCTGAGCCACTTTTCCGAGCCGAGAACACCCCAGCCCTGTCATCTGGACTGCATCACTGTCAGACACAATCGCTCCCCTCACAAATCTTACATTGCGCACCTCACAGCTCACTCTAACGTAGTTCTTCGGTTGCACAACGCTTTTTCAGCCCTATTTTTTCATCCAGTCTTTGGTATACTTCTAAGGTACTTCTCTAACTAACTTTGGTTCTGACTTTGGCATACTTTAACGTGGGCATACACTTCAAGCCCCTTAAATCTATACAAAATTTTCGGCACAACACTTTCGCACAACTTTCTTTTAGCATTCGTACTCAGGTCGTTTCAATTCCATACAACTGCCTTAAAATTTCCCCTCGGTTGGTATGCCACGCCCTTCTGACTTCATCACTTTCCTCACCAAACAATCCTTTATTCTCTCCATATGATCGAAATACTTCCAACATGCAGTAGACCACTCCACTCGCCAGTCCTGTCTTAGCTCCAGTCAATTTCCTCATCTCATTATTTCTTCGCCTACCCCTCAACGTCATTCTAGTCATACTCTTCAGGCACTTGATCTCAAGCAGAGTTAACCTACACCTATCAACCACTTCTCAGCACCACGTCTCAAATACAAAAAAAATTATCGGCACAACATCGCCTTCGCAGAACTTCCTTTTAGCATCCATACTCAGGCTGCATCAATTCTTTACAACCGCCTTCAAACTTCACAAGTTTGGTATTTTCTTCTTATGCTAATTCGTAGCTTATCAACCAATTCATCATTCATGGGCAGTGCTCCCAAATACTCAAAACAACTCACTTCATCAAGTACATTAAAATTCATGCTGACTTTTATTTCTTCTACAAGTTTCTCACTCGAACGCCTCATAACTTCACTCTTATTTACGTACATTTACTTGAGCTGTTCTTCCATCACACACCGTTCAGATCTATAAACACTCAACGCACTTGTCTCCTTTTCGCTAAGTACCTTTCATCACTCGTCGCTCTGTGAAAATCTGAAAATCCGCGTCAGCTCTGCCAGAAATTGCACGACTCGTGTTGTATTTTCTGTTTTCTCCTTTACAAGATTCACTAGTACTCAGTCATACACATTACTAACCACACTCAACAGACTTTTCCATTGAATTATTACACTTATATCATTCCATTTGCCTACTACGAAACACAAATTCAACGACTGCTCATTCTAGTTAATCTCTGTCGCATCACATTTCCTCAAACACTGTCCAAACACAGTGCTTCACTCAACCGCGTTCCTGCCGAAACAAGCTGCATTTTTACTCCCGTGACCAATTCATCATCGCGTCGTCCTACCCCTGGCATTTTCCTTCTTGTCCACTCGACAAAATAAGTACCTGCCTGTCAACCTCCGCGTTCAACAATTGCTCAAAATACTATGCCCAACGACCGATGACTGCAGCCCTTTCACGCAGCACGTCACATTCACAACTTTCACCTTACGTATTTTTTCTTTCTCGCCCTTCCTTATTTTCTCCCTTTCTTTCAGAACATTTTCTTGCCATCTCCAAAATTTATCATTAACCTTCTAACCCACCACCAATCAGCCTCCCTATCCTCCCTATGCATTCTCCTCTTAGTAGCAGTGTTTCTATCCTTATGTGTTTCGTACACAGCTCAGTCTCCACCATTCTGTAGCCATTCTTCGTACACTTTCCTTTTTTTATTGCACTCTTTGCACCTTCATTCCACCATTCAGCAGAATTGAGCCTGGACCCTGTTAGACGCTGAGTTAGACGTTTTTTTATAAAACTTCCATTCGCTCGCTACGCTTCCACATTTATCACGCCTTACTCTCGCAACGCTCACAATCTCGTCTTATCTTCTGGTTCCTTGGGTTAATAAAAATCTGTAAAAAATAAAAAAATATGTTGTGAATCTGAATCAGTAAGCAGTAAGAAGTTATTATTTTGTTAGTTATTGAAAGTGCAAATAGCAATAATTCTGCATTCGTCAACATTTTTAAACAGACAGGAAGATGAAAATAAAACATTTTCTACGAGCAGTATCGTGAAAGTGTTTGAAGTACAAAACTTTTATACATCATTGGTTAACCTAACCTTTCAACTGAGCTATAACTTTTACATTATCTACAATAAAGCTTCATTTGATTTTCTTTGTAAAATTACCTTCTATAGAAAAATTAATTCATTGCATAGGGAAATTGATCCCTGGAGCAGAAGAAAATATTAACAGAGAATCGAAAGAAATCATTGTGCCTCAGAATGATTTATCAATGCTCAGACCTTTATCGATAGCTGCAAAATGAAACAAAAGCGCACTGAAATGAATCGGTGGAAATGTTCCACTCCAGCAGGGGCTTAGACTGAAGGAGATCTGAATACAGTCACGTCACAACATTATGATCTTTTCGTGCTGCAACAATAAATGTTCGCTTGGAGAACAGCTAACAGACACTCGTCTATATTAACATAAATAAATTGAAGCAGCTAACTCAAAACCAACAGCATAAAATACTTCTGACGTGAATACCCTCAATGATGATCTGGGCCTATGGATTTCAGAGTGTTGCTTCAAGATTTTGAGGTTAATAAAATTTGCAATAATTTGGTTGAACATAGTGTACAATTCAAAATAATGTATTCAATACAACCTTTTGTATATTCAACGCTGTTCCACACAACATACAGGAGATAATTGGCAGTGGTTTGCCGAGGGTGAAAACTTCATTTAAACTATGTACTATGCAGTGTAAGCTGTGATGGTCTTCGCTAGCTGTACCAGGAAATGTGCTGCGCATGCCATTTCAGTCGTCTTAACTAGTATAAAATTGTACGGGAAATAATTAACTTGCCTCGAATATTCATGGAACAATCAGTCTCAAATATTTATCAATAGTTGAAAAATTGGCTGCGCACACGTAAACGTAGAAATTTTAATGGTTCTTTTCTTGTGATAATTTTTGTGAATTTATGAGCTGGTGAAATGCTCAATACAACAGAACCTGGAAATAATTTTAAATAGAGTTTAAAATAATTGTCTCTAGGATTTTAGGTCAAACCAGTTTTTTCTAACACAAAAAATTTTAATCCCCGGTTGTTGCGTGTGCTAAAACAAACCTTACATGCTGCTACGAATATGTCAATGAAAAACGATTTAAAAACATTTCCATTGGTTCATTGATTGACATAGATGTGCAAACCCAAGCAGGTTACAGAAGTAAAGACAGAATCCTAAATACCTGCATAAGCTCAGTGTTTAACGGGGGCGAATAAACTCAAATTACACGAGCTCAAGACTTGAACGTTCAGTTGTCCTAAAACAAACGAAGCAAAAGCGGGGAAAGAGGTCGAAAAAGAGCTCACACTTGAACCCCCGCAAATCGACTGGATGTGATGGCCTAACTCCTCGCATCATTGAGGGAACAGCCAGAGTAATCAGCGAACCAATAACAAACACTGAGTTAATTCTGCTGGATTGAAATCAAACGAATTTAGTTTCAATTTTTAAAACGAGAGCAGAAAAGTACTTTATAACTATGATGATGGCCCGAACAGCCTCTATCCATCTAAATCTATCCATCAGTAAAGCGATGGATAGATTATTCAAAGTCCGAATAGCCAAACATCTCCAAGCCCCCAACTTAATAGCAGACACTCAGCACGGACTCCATGTAAAACGCAGCTGTCTCACAAACCTACTTGACTTCTGTGGAGGAGTCCACCGAATCTTCGCCAGTGCGAAAGCCGTAGACGAAGGCCTTCGATGGAGTTCGTCATGAAAGGTTTATATCCGAAGTTAAAGCCCATGGTATTCAGGGAAATTACTCGATGGATACGAAACAGGCTCACACGACTCAGTCAAAGAGTAATAATGCACTCGTAATTTAGTGACTGGGGTTCCACCACGTCAGGGCTTCTCCATGATTGCGTTTTAGAGTGGCTACTCTTCATCATCTATGTATATCAACAACCTCGACCTTGAAAGCCTAAGTAAGGTTAACAAATTCTAAGTTGAAACGAACTTTTGACGACGGGCGTCCACCGAACGAAACTCAGAGACTACTTAAAACAAACCCAAACGGTCAGCTCCGTTGACCAAAACCTGGCTATTGAGCTTAAATATCGATAAATACTCGGCAATGTACATTGAAAGAAATAGTCAGTACTCCCCACGTACCGTAAAAAAAACTTCAACTAAATTTGCTGGCCGAAAATTGATCTTAGTACGACCATCACCAAAAGTCTCGAGCATATCAAAAATTTAGAAAAAGCGTAAGAATTCAAGTAAAATGTTTGGCTTCATACCGAAAAATTAAGACTTCTACCCAAAGAACATTATAACACCCTTGTATTAGACACAAGTTCTACCACACCTAAAATAAGCAGTCCTACCCTAAAACGAGATATAAGAAAAATAGAGAGAATTTTGCGCGAAGCTTCGAAAATAGCAGAACACTGACTAAACGACTAAACTCATTTCCCTTGGACAAAGAAGATTGCGAGGTCAAATCATAGTGACCTGCAAATACTTTCATGGCTTTAATGATGTCGCCCCAGAAGAGCTTATCGACACTGGGGACAATGTTTGAACCAGAAATGACGGCCAGAAATTAGCGACAAAAAATCGCAGGACAGTCTAGTCCCGAATTTTTCCTCTCAAAATTGTCACAACTTGCTATTAACAAAAGTTGCTTCTGCTAGCTCAATGAATTCGTTTAAAAATTCCGTTGACCAGTACTGGGTTGACAATACCCAGTTTTGAACAGCGCAAGGGATAGCCAGAAATCCATGAAGATATGAATAAAAAATTACATGCGTGATTTTTTAGGCTTTTCCAGAAGCAGGGCTCCTTATAATGCTATATATTTAATGTCTCATCTGATAGAAGCGTCAAAAGGGCTCTAATATTACTATTAATGCTAAGAAAACTGCCGAGTAATGGGCCCAAATCTTGTGCACAGGCAGCGTTCTGAGAAATTGTGATAATATGAGTATATTGGTGCATGTGCGTGAAAACTTATAACAAGAGAAGTAATTCTCTGATGCCCGTGCGTGATTGTTGTCTGACGGCACAGAACTCGGGGGGTAAACACCAAATTGGGTCACTTTGCACATTTAAATTTGCTGTCACATCCAATTATGTTCAGTTATATTCCGTTCTATGCTGCTCTGTACTGCTTCGCTCTGCTCTGTGCTGCTCTGCGCTGCTCTGCACTGCTCTGCTCCCGCCCTGCGCTGCTCTGCACTGCTCTATTCTATTGTATCTTAAAAGCATAGAGATGGCGATAGACAACGCATAAGGGATCAACTTGACCCTGATTTCAGCGTACTCAGATTTATGAGAGTGGGCAAAAATCGTGAAGCGCCAAACTTCTAGGTTTATTTCCGATAAAATCTAGCTAGTTTGTTCTGAAGTTTTAAATTACACTCGTCAGGGAGCGAGGAAAATTTCTCGTCCTTAATGACAGCCGTGGCTGCACTCAGAGCTGGCATCTGAACATAAGCACTAAGCTTACGGCCAAGCAGAGTCGGATTTTACGACAATCACAAGTCGCAAATCGATCCACAGAGCCGGTCATGGGAGTCTGCTGGTGTCGTAAAGCAGTCGCAAGAGCAGGACTTGACGCCCACGATTGCATTGTTACGACTTGCACACAACTTCGCGTAGTCTCTCAAATTATGGTAGTGGCACAACTGGAAGAACAACCCCTGACCTATCTCTCAGTCTCTCAGAATTATAGTCGCGTTACAGATTATGGGAGAAATTATTGACTGCGTCTGAGATTCTAAAACACCGTCATTGATCCCATTAAACATTGAGTTGAATTATGTATTCGTTAGTTAATCAACTTATACATCCCATTAGCCATCAATATTCGGTTTCATTTTATACGTCAGTTGCATTTGACATATAGCTATTAAGCGCGACACGGATATTTGGTCTAGTGCCATAATTAAAGCTTGTAAGTCCAATGTTTGTCAGATGATCTCCCACGGCTCTCAGTTCTTCACACTGAAGAAGGTAACGACGCATGCGTCACTAATCACAGCCTAACAGCTTCTATTTTTGATTCAGGAAACTAACAATCACAAATTACCTCGAACCTTCATCCTGAACTCAGTGGACCGTTCCCGATCATTCGCAGCTTCTATTCTCTGAGAAGTCGGAGAACTTCCGCTTCATCAGGCATCTTTCTTCAAAAGTTTGATTGCCTTTGTCTTTTGTCCAATAATAAGCTTCTTCTTTCGCGCCCTGAATGGCACCCTTGCTGGAATATCCTGATCATCAAAGTTTGCTTCAGATATGAAAATTTTTTTCCAAACTTAGATGGAAATATCCGAGTTTTAATGATTAAAGTTGACGGCAGCAATGGCTGTTTTGGAAGAGGATTTTATGACAAATTGCCGAATTTCAGCGCTACAGTCTTTCATTTGAACTTCAAATGAAAACGTGGTTTTTGTGGTGATCTTAAAATATTTATGACCTCTAAATTAATCAGTGGGAATATAGTACTGCTTCTTGAAATTAAACCTCTGCGGTATTTTGCATCAATGGAATACATAAGTAACGAGAAGATGTTCTTTCAATTTTCCTATTGGATCAGTGCTTTGGATGATTTCAGCTCAAAGAATACGTGAAGAGTTATGCATACTTGCTTCGAACAGAAATTCGACTCTGTAATAAAAATGGAATAGAATCTTGACGAAAACAACACGCCCTCGTTTCTGCCGACATGTCTTCAGGCATTTCTTCCTGAAGCGATCTCTTCTTTCCCATGTTGGGATATCTATAATGGAATTTTTATCAGGAATATTCTCCAGAAATGTGAGCAGTCACACGTCAAAATTCAATTGAAAAATCTCTATAGAGGTTTTGCTCGGGCTCCTCGCGTGGCGATTAAGATTTGTACACCTAGTTATTCTTTATTCCATGCATTATCGAAGTGATATTTGTTTAGGTCTATGACCATATCTGAAATTTAAAAAATGAGTTTGGCTACCGAATATTAATTTTTTTTAATCCAAGTTGAGTTAAATCAAACTGCTATCGCAAATATAGTTGAAATATAGCAGCCAACAGCATTTTCAGTGAGCGTGGGGGACATGGTGACGAGTTGCAAGAGTGAGCTCAGTAAATATTGCGCTGCCTATATCTACTTGTTTCAATCGTATGATACTTGCACCGATTCTGGTGTGCTTCGATTCACGAAAAAGCATAAAAAATAATATCATTTGCTGAAAATGAAGAGACTGCCACTGGGGATCAAGAGAGCTCACATGAATGCAAGGTGAAGATGATGCTCTGAGCGTGTTTTTCTTTCCTTAACGGAGGCAATTAGGGAGTAAACTGATTGGTTATGCAATTATTAGCAGTAGTATTAAGGGTTCTATTGACAACTAAACATCATTACTGATGATGCGATGAATGCAGTAAAAATGTCCAGGTTCTTAAAAAATTTATAATTATTTAACATCTAATAACATTTAACTATATTCAGACAGCAATAATATTTTAACAATGTTCGCAAAAACATACATAAATTGCCATCGAAGTTGTAAAACAGTTAGCGAAAAAGTGTTTAAAAAGGTATTTTCATGGTACGTGAAATGAAGTAATAATGGTCACTATAACAAAAGAAGACAAAAAATGTAATTGGATCATGTTGGTTTAGCGGTCGTAATATCGACTCTGAAATTGTGATGAGCAACACCACTTCAGCATTGTTTTCAGGATATTTAAAAGAAACGTTTATTAGCAGCAAAACAGTGGCAAAAATCCTACACTAGAAAAAAGAAGATGAAGGCGTTCGGAATGCAACAGTTTTTCCAGAGTGGATAAGTTTACAGCAAAAGCTCTGCTTCCAGCGCAGTAGTCAATATTGGAGGATAATTTTACAATGCAAGTCATGTTTACAGTATCGAGAGTTCAAAGTCAAGTCACCCCCCAGAAACAGTTACGAATCTGGTACGGAAAGCTACTGCTTCCACAAGGTTTTTCAAACAAATAAATGTACGAGGAGCTCACGAGATTCGAACTCAGGACTTAAATTCACCGCACCAGAACGGTAGCGCGATCGATAGCGTTCTGGTGCGGTGAATTTAAGTCCTGAGTTCGAATCTCGTGAGCTCCTCGTACATTTATATGTTTACAGTAGTGCAATGAATTGGGGATAATGATTTTAGGGGGCAAGAGCCGGTTACCAGTGTAACAGTACAGTGAGCATACGACGATGATTATAAAGATGGTAGCTCTGTTTCCGTAACAGGAGATCAATAACCATGGGATGATGACTTTACAGCACAAGCTCAGCTTTCCGCGCAGCATTAAAAGTTGGATGATAACTTTACGGCACAAATTCTGCTTATAATGCAGCATTAGGGGACAGTCTGGGTCAAAATCCCCAAAATGAACGACTGTCGTTTTTTTAACTCATGTATTAGAGAATTTTCTTACAAATCTAAAGATAAGATTTACTTCCTTGTAAGTGTGTTCGTTCGTCTGCTACAGCTTGCGAAAGGCCAGTCACGTCACCATAAGGCCAGTTGACGAATTTGTCAGGCTCTCCTGAATATTTGAGCAAGATGATTTTGGAATGCTACTTCTCCCACAGTTTTAAAAGTATAGGAATGGTAAATATATTAATAGACAGAACTTAAGAAGAGCAAAAAATCTGTGTGCGAGTTTTTTGACAAATTGCTTACCTGATCCGGTAATAAGATGTAATTATACCGGTAATAAGATGTAAAAATTAAACATACATTGTTGGAAAAAATCCCATAATTAAGCTAATCAAAATGTCGAAATTCCATTTCAGTTTTTCTTTAGATAATAAATTTAGCTATCTAGAAAATCTGTTGCCGGTTCTGCGATTTTAAAAATGTAGGAGGAGATACATTTTCCGTAATACCCTTTTTTCAGATTTTTTTGAAAAAAATCAATTTTCTGATAGATTTAAGAAGAAACACGGGTCAAAAAAAATTTGCATCGTTTTACACCTATGGTGAAAATTTCATAGATATTGGACAGAAAATGACGGACAGGTTTTATTTCCCTGACTGTCCCCTTAAACACTGGGTGGTGTCTTTAAGGTACAAGCCCTGCTTTACTGCAGCATTGAACATTCGATGATGAAGTAGCGGCACAAGCTCTGCTTCTACTGCAGCATTAAACATAGGATGATGACTTTACGGCACCAGCTCTGCTTCCAGCGCCACAGTAAATATTGGATCGCCTGAAGCCACTGTATTGAGAACATCATTTTTTGGCCTCTCTCGCTGTCGCCATAATGCATATCCTCTTCATCCACTGGCTGCCAAAGCCCCTACAAAAGACAGCTCGATATTTCACGCGCTTTCTGAGGGGAAAATAACAAAGACGACCATTTGCAGCAGTGCGAAATGTCTGTAGCGAGGCGTGTACCTTTATCGCTCCGCTCATGCGGCTAAATTTTTATCCAAATCATTCACGGTGTTTTTCTCACGGCCATTCCATTACACGAATGAAAAACAGCCACTTGCACGCATCCTTAAATCTGAAATCCTTAGAGAAAGTTGTTTGTATTCAAACATAATTGGTTTACAATTGCGTCTACTATCATGTTCAGTTCGATATTTTAAGATCTCTATTTCTTGCTATTTTTATAATATATCACATGCAGGCACTTTCGCTTTCTCTCACATTTTGAATTCTGATCTATCCCACGTTCTCAATTTTGATTTATAACACGCTCTTAACTTTGATTTATCACACGCTTGCAATTCTGATCTATTACGCGGTTTCACTTTTGATCTATGACACGCTTATAGATTTGACCGAACGGAGGCTTTCAAATCTGATCTGTCGTAGGAATCAATCAACCAACCTGGAAGACGTAACTATTCATGAAGACGTAAACATTCTCGTAGCATTCAAATCGAGACGCTGTTATCATCCTCAGTTGAAATTTGTGATTGCAATGAAACTCGTTTAAAAAAATTCACTTAAGCACTGCGTAAATGCAATTTTGGGGTAAATACTCCATCAAAAATGATGGCATGAATTTTTATGCTGATGTCCCAGAGTGGTAAATTTGTTTGTCTCCATTATCAAGGAGCAAACAAGAATTTTGCACTGCGACAAGCTTGTCTTACAACCTTTGATCGGTAAAGCATGCGGATCATTTGCTTGAGCTCGTAATTATTCCGTCTAACTTTTTCGTCGCCTGCGTGCATATTTTTCACCACCCAAGTAATTAAATCGCTTGGATGGCGATAAATATGCATGCTCTGGAGTAAAAGTTAGACTGGGTATCTGTAGAAACCTTATACTGACTGATTATGACTGCTTCTCTTATGTACTCAATCACGGTGCCTCCTGTTGGCAGACCCGCGCGAAAAACATAAAACTGGAGTAAAATTGAACATCGCTCACATGGAAAGTAATTGAATAAAACCTGTTCCGTCAAAATAATTTAGAATGTAACGCTCAACGCAATTTAATTTAGGTACTCTTTCCAGTTCCATCCGACGTACTCAGTAGCATTCATAATGAATGATTCGGATCACATGAGGAAACAAATTCAGTTCGTTCGAACTCACACAGTATCTGCTGTAAGAATTGAACCTTGGAAATGTGAATGATTTTCCCTTATCATTTCATTGAAAAAACTTTATTTGACATTTGAAGGAAGCATTTCAGAACAGTCATACATGAAAACATTTATCCCTAAAAAATGCAAGCATTGATTTTATACATGAAGTAAGACGAACTATTTTCCTAGCTATGTAGTAGTGAAAGTGCATCAGAATATATTTTAACGTACTAATAAATACACAACATCAATTGTTATTTTGTGTTCATATATTTAACCGTGAGGGAAGCTAACTTGAATGAGTGTAATCATCCTTTAAATTTCAGATCCTCTCATTGCAAGTTTTGAATGAGGAATTTATTTCAAAATTTCTGAACAGTATTTCTTGAACCAATTAGTGTGTTTGGCCATTATCTTTGTAACTCGTTACATTGAGCTCAACAAATTAGTGTGTTTGGCCATTATCTTTGTAACTCGTTACATTGAGCTCAACAAATGACGCGAAATGTATCGAGGGTGAATGATAAAGCAAAACCCTTTTCACTGGTATCCCAAGAAAACGATAAAATACAAAATACCAGTGAAGATAACTTGAAAAAGGCAACTGTACGGTATCTCGATGTTCAGCACCTTCCTCAAACGCATATCAGGTGGAAACTATTTCTATTAGAAGCTGCATTTCGTTCGTCACGAGCTCATCACCTGCGAGCAATAATGTTAAGCTCAAGGTTCCTCCGTTGCGTCCGAACTTTACCGTTTTCTTCCAGTTTTGACTCATGCCCTTTTACACAATTCAAAAGCGTTTTTCTGCGCTCATGAACCAAATTTCACTTCCGACGTACACGTCCAAAGTCCGTTAGCTGGTCAGTGCTAGCTGCAAGTCTTAAGCTTAGAATTGAGCATGGTGACATGCAAAATAGTTCTGTGACTTCAATTTTTATCCGAAGGCTGAGTATAGCGCGCGTAGAGAGACAGCTTATACGGCGCGACAGTCTCCCTGTAGACTGACGTAGAAGCCCTGCCTTTCTTGAATAATTGGTGGATTCAAATGCAAGTCTCCGAAAGCTTTGAGGTCGCTCAATGCATTTCTAGCCGGAATTTTTATCTCCGGATCAGGTAATATTATAATACTGAGCTGAAGCTCTCGGCTAGTGATTTCGTGCTACTGTGTCTATACTCCATTTCGTAATTTTTACCGTGTGTTTTCATGATATTACTGGCAGTATGTATTTGGAAATAATGGTTAGCAAGAGGAAAAATTCATATTTATACATAGATGGTCTACTGGCTAAAAGATTAGCGAAAGTTAAGTGTCGCCGCAGATTTTGGATTTAATATCGCGCGGAAGGAATTAAGTTAAGCTTTTTATTCGGTGTCAACTTCCATGCTGACCTGCTTACATCAACGCAATTGTTGATTTCTTTGGCAAAGTTTGATTTTTGTCTAAATATTTGCAGCCAAGCTTAGACTTTGCGTTACGTGGAATATTTTTTTTGTCGTACCTGAAGTTTATTTTGTCAAACCCCTTCGCTAACCGCGCGTGTCACATACGGTATTGTATCATTTAAGAATTCTGAAGACCCTAATATTGTGCCTGTTAGGCGTATGTTTACTTGAGCAATATTCCGCCACTAAAAAGTGACCTCATAAAATCAGTAAATCGTAATCAGTTGAACACGGTATGTGTTAGCACAAGCCGGCCAAATGTGTCATTGTTTTGTCAGTAGAATTGAGGCCAAGAAAAGAACGTGTTCACATGTGTAGTTAGGAATGAATTTGATTCTTAAACATGCTTGACCATAGCTCGGTTCATCAGAAGATCAAATTAAAAAAACATAGAATGACTGTTTGGTTTCCTGTTAAACAATCAAAGTTATTTCCAATAAGCTTGAGTTATTTTTTGAATTAATAACTTTTTAATGAAATTTGAAGCTCTCGCACGCCCACGAGCAAAGCTTGTTGACATTCCAAGCGGATTTTGAGGATTTGCCACCGACAAATCTGATGAGACTCCTTGGATTAGGACGCAGCAGCGTTTTGAGAATGGCTTCTCTGTTCAAGAACAACAGATGCAAGAAGCAATTAAGATAGGATGGAATGCAATGGTTATTTGTATTCTACCTGCAATGTTCAACTTAATACGTTGAAATCTCATTCTTCTTCTTTAGAACAAGGAAAATGGATATTAGTATGTCCCACACGATTTTTGGCAGAAAACGAGGCGCAAAACAAGTGTTGTCAACTCTGCTCAATACGTGATGGAAACAACGAAAATTCTATTCATAATTACTGACATCGCCTAACTTCTGTGCCATTAATTACAGTCTGCCACATGATGCCTAATCTCATAATTAAATTAGTGCTAATTTTGTTGATTTGAATTTAAGGTCTTCAAAGTTCACTTTTACGTTGGCACGCACTGTTGATACGTGAGTTGTGTGTGCGAACTTGAGTTTTACAAGTACGAAGCTCAACTTATACTGCTAAAATTTACTCCCAGTAGCTCAAAATTCGACCGGAGCATCTTACTCGTATAACTGAATAACTTGGACTAACATATGTATCTATCTACGTATCAGGTGTTAGCATAAGAAGATGTAGCATAATTTTATTAAGTCGGTAGATGACGTTTTCAATTATTAATTCAGCTGAATTATAATATCAGGGTCAGATGCATCAGCCAATTCTTCAAAAATAAGCCAAATTGTCCAGGATATTTGTGAAATCATGAATGTGCTGCAGGAAGCTTTTGTTCATTTCATCTATCCAGTCTGAGTGCAAATACGAGGAAAGACTCTTTTCTTCCTTTGCCTGAATTAGCGAATATTTTGATGTTGTTTTCGCATCAATCATATTTTGATACTTTTGCTGGAATGCTGGCCCTATTAACGTTCTTCATTGCCACATTTCAGGATACTTAAGGTAGAATTCAACTAACTGCCTTGACTTATCTTTCACATCATAATCTAAACCCAAAATGATCGCCATACACACTAAGGCTAACTGAAGTTTGAAGGGAAGGGTCAGCTTTGGAATATTGTTACTCGTACAACGTTAAAGGATTTTTGTCATTCCTGCGGTGGAGGAATAAAAGTACACGGTTTTACCTGCTCAGCATTTTCGCTTGACTGGGGGACAATCCGCAACATGGCTCGTTTCTGTTGACACATCGCTTGCCTGCGGCCGCCGCAACAGCTGCTCTAGGAAATGCTGATCCCGCCGCTGCCTAGCGGGTGCGCTCTGCAAGTTATGGTCTCTTAAAGAGAACCTGGCGTCACTGCACGTACTGGCTGCAAGTTACTGTAGCGCCTGATGCATGTACTGGCTGCAAGTTACTGTAGCGCCTGATGCATGGACTGGCTGCAAGTTACTGTAGCGCCTGATGCATGTACTGGCTGCAAGTTACTGTAGCGCCTGATGCATGGACTGGCTGCAAGTTACTGTGGCACCTGATGCATGTACTGGCTGCAAGTTACTGTAGCACCTGATGCATGTACTGGCTGCAAGTTACTGTAGCGCCTGATGCATGTACTGGCTGCAAGTTACTGTAGCGCCTGATGCATGGACTGGCTGCAAGTTACTGTAGCGCCTGATGCATGGACTGGCTGCAAGTTACTGTAGCGCCTGATGCATGGACTGGCTGCAAGTTACTGTAGCGCCTGATGCATGGACTGGCTGCAAGTTACTGTGGCACCTGATGCATGTACTGGCTGCAAGTTACTGTAGCACCTGATGCATGTACTGGCTGCAAGTTACTGTAGCGCCTGATGCATGTACTGGCTGCAAGTTACTGTAGCGCCTGATGCATGGACTGGCTGCAAGTTACTGTAGCGCCTGATGCATGGACTGGCTGCAAGTTACTGTAGCGCCTGATGCATGGACTGGCTGCAAGTTACTGTAGCGCCTGATGCATGGACTGGCTGCAAGTTACTATGGCACCTGATGCATGTACTGGCTGCAAGTTACTGTAGCACCTGATGCATGTACTGGCTGCAAGTTACTGTAGCGCCTGATGCATGTACTGGCTGCAAGTTACTGTAGCGCCTGATGCATGGACTCACTGCAAGTTACTGTGGCACCTGATGCATGTACTGGCTGCAAGTTACTGTAGCGCCTGATGCATGGACTGGCTGCAAGTTACTGTAGCGCCTGATGCATGGACTGGCTGCAAGTTACTGTAGCGCCTGATGCATGGACTGGCTGCAAGTTACTGTAGCGCCTGATGCATGGACTGGCTGCAAGTTACTGTAGCGCCTGCTGCATGTACTGGCTGCAAGTTATTGTTGCGCTTGCTGAATGTACTGGCTGCAAGTTGCTGCATGTACAGGCCAATAGGTAATGTAGTACCTGCTGCACATACTGTTGTTACTACATACAGTACGCAAACAACTGTTTGCCACCATTTAACAAACCCACGAATATAAAGGGTTACTTCATACTTCTGGTGGAGGGTTTGTGTACGCTACTTCGTTAATTCTCTAGGACAAGTCAGAGTCAATGATAACAGTTAATGATTGCGTTGATGTAAATAATGTTGCTGTAGAGTAATGTCAATGGCTTACGCCACGTTTAAGTAGTCATAATTTATTTGACGAATTCATTTTGCTTTTTTCAATTCACTCTCACTGAAGCACTTTGGAAGTCATTGACTGTGACGTAAGCCACTGGTGTACACAGAGGGAATTTCAATGATGCTGGTTATCGATCAGTAGTCTCACACTCAATTTTCATAAATACCTAATCAAAGATAAATGACGGCAGGGTCCAGTTAATGTTTGCCATTATCAACATTGCTAATTACAATTGACTTAAAATTTGAATTAAATGTTAAACCAGTTTTACCTCCCGCAGTCAAAGTGTTCAGTAGTGTGTCCCAATAAATCGTAGTGAATCGGACACACTCCAGCACTTGTTGCACTCGTTTCTTGTCGTGAGATATTTAACCAGGAAAATTTTCAGCTTCCTATCTCGTCTTTTCCTGGTCGCGCATTTCATTCAGTTTTCTGCTGGGCGTCAGGTTGTGCAGCGGTCACTGGCATCGCGTGCAGCGGTCAATGTTGTATGGGGATTAGGTGAGCTTTATTTTACAATAACAAATATTTTTATTTTTTCATGAGCTTATTTCTGAGCTTACTGTTTCTATGCACCTTGTGCAATGTGCATAGATTCCGCGTTCCCTCAACTCCATACTAAATGATGCCATCATCTTTCCTATTTTTCTACATATTTGTCGTGGTAAAGGGAGGCAAAAACTTTCTTATAATATCAGTCTGTACTATAATAAGAGACGTGTTCGTCCGTCTATCTGTCTGTCCTTCTGTGTGTCACACACACCAGCCTGTAGTGTGTGATGAGCGTATTTGTGATACAAGCTTCATCAACTGCATATATTTGGGTGTAATAATCCATCAGGTTCGAAGTCGGGTTGAATATTACGTGAAGCGTGTGTCATGTGATTTGTCCAACATCACTATTATAAAAGGAGCCGCGTCCGTCCGTCCCTCCGTCCGTCCGTGTGACCCCCTCTTGATAATGGTATCCACAATACGCAATCGGCTTATTTTTACAAATAGAAATTTTCTATGGTGCTTTCACTGCTGAAATTCATCACGTTGCTTTGATATTTTCAATTGATAATGCGAAAAGAAATGTTTTAAATTCGTTTGACCAGTAACCTGGCTGCCACTTGGTATAAGGCCCAAGATTTTGGAACTTGAGTTATCGTTTCCGAAATTGTGATTTTATAGGAAAGCTCCGAAGAGATAATAGACGGCATTTCAGAATAAAATTCCGGCAAAAGAGGCCACCATGGATAGAAATGTGTCCAACCGCAAAAGATAGTAGCAAGACTTTGATAGCAAGAAACACGCCGAAGACGATCAGATGAACAACGCGAAATGGCAAGACGAAGCAATGTTGCTCGCCAACTATAAGTTAGAGCTAAATTGATCCTTGACCGGCGTTTGGAAAATCTACGGAATAATGCAAGGCAACACCGAGTAACTAGAGAGAACTAAACACATGAAAGAAGCGAGGAATTCTTCGTCATAGCGCTGGACAACATCGAGTGGCACGAGAAAATTCAAATCAAGAAAGAAGGGGTGAAATTCTTCAGACTAATGCCTAACAGCATCGACTCGCACAACCGAATTTAACTCAAGAAAGAAAGGATGAAATTCTTCAGATTAATGCCGACCAGCACGTGTGCACTAGTTATTATACATTTTTGATGGGCCTTGTGCACTCGGCCTTATCAACTCCAGAGAGATTTAATATTTTATTTCTTCCCGTTTTCATTTCGTTTCGCTTTCTCTCTTATCTGAAAGCGGGGGAAAATTTAAGTTGAAAGCTGCGACTTGAACCTTCGGTTAGCTCTCATTATGACACCAACGCACGATAGTGAATGAAGCCGTCTATAAATTTAAGGTAAAAGAAATTCTCCAGTTCAATTGTGTCTTGAAGTGTTCATTAATTCTTAGCAAATTCTGCTCAGCTTATTTTCGATAGTATCTACTTCGATAATATTGAAAAAATCACTGCTAATAATTTAAGGTGCGCAATACGCACCTAAAATATATCAACGAAAATATATCAACGAAGCTAGACAAACTACAAAATGAATTAGACGAGATAGCAGAAAAACTCTACGGAATTTGCAACTAGTATTCAACTTACTATTTCTATATCGAATGAAAATTCTACGGAGTTGGCAACCAGTATTTAATTTGCTATTTTTCCGCTAAAAAAACTCTACGGGTTTTGCAACCAGTATTCAACTTACTATTTTCTTTCTAAATTAAAACTCAACGAAGTTTTCAACGAGTTTTTAGCTTACTAATTCCAGTGAAAGAAAGGTCTAGAAGGCATGAATCGAATAAAAACGATCTAGAATAAAACATAGAGTTTTAACCAGAAATAGGCAATTCCGGATGCCCAGCATTAAAGTATGCGACTTTTTAAATGCCCAGATGAATTTTTTAGTGGACTTTAGCCACTAGGATTTTAATACTGAGTAATTTATCCTTTGCCAAATTGATTTACCATTCTAGAAAAAACCGTGAGTGAGAGAGATGCACTTGCTCAAAAACGCTCACCACTCTCTGTCCATAGTAACGCATCTTCAGGTCTCACTTCACTATAGTGTTGCAAGAGCAAGGGGCCAAACAAAATTTCTGGGGGCTTGATGAGCTTTATGTAATAATAATAATAATGCTTCCATAGGATAAACTAAGCTCGCGTATCGTAGATACTTGCGAATCAGACTTCTGTCACGTTTTTCGAATTTTTGTCAGCTTGTTTCCTCTTTGCTTTTTCACCAGACTTATTGCGGAAATTTAGCTTTCACTCATCTTATGGTGCCTTATGGGGTGAATAGAGGTGTGAGTGGTGCCTTATTGGGCCACTCACCCCTCAACTGCAAGGTACCACTCACCCCTCTACAGTAAGGCAACACTCACCCCCCAACAGCATGGGGGGGTGAGTACTCACCCACGTACTCACCCCACAACAGCAAGGTACCACTCGCCCTCTACAGCGAGGCGAAACTCACCCCTCTACAGCGAGGCGCCACTCACCTCTCAATAGCAAGGCTCCACTCACCCTTGTATAGCAAGGCACCACTCACCCCTCTACAGAGAAGCACCCCTCACCCCTCTACAGCGAGCCACCACTCACCTCTCTACAGTGAGGCACCACTCACCCCACTACACCAAGGCACAACTCACCCCAAATACCTCTCACCTCTCTACAACAAATACTGCAGCAAATACACTTTGTTTTCTGCAGGAAATCAGAAGACGATGCATCAGTTACATTACTAATAAAAATTTAGTTGTCCTGAGACGTAATTGTAGATATGATAAAATATCTTGCCTTATGATGATTATATTATCAATATATTGAAAAGGGAAATTTGTTGGAGTTTATATTTATTTCCTTTCAATGGTATTTTATATTACTTTCAATAAATATCAAATATCTACAGCCATTAGTTGTCGGTCTGTATGCAATAGGTGAAAAAGCCAGAATTTTATTATTTGATGGAAATTCAGGTCGAATCCGACAGAAGTTATAAAAAACGTTCGTTTTGCGCGACCATTAAAGATTGCCCAATGTTCGTGAAAATTTGGTGAAATTATTTTCATTTGACAAGGGACCAGAGCTGGATTTGATATCATTACTTTGAATTTCTACCTCTATACGCTTGGGACGCCCTAGACTGTTCAGTCATGGATTGCGATAAAAATTGGCACAAAAAGGCGTTCGCACATAAAGGAGGGGCGTTGCTATGAAGTTCAGCACAGTATGCTACTTAGGAATTCTCGTATTTCTCTGAATTACTGAGCGCTGTGATTTTGTACGACAAAACCAACAGATAAATTTAGTTTACGCGCGTGCCATCGTATATAAGCAGCCCCTAACATAATTGCTAAAAAATTATTTACAGACGCACTCACACCTCCCCACGTTTTTCCACACTTTCTAACCTAAACAACATCCGTAGCTCAAAAAACGATTCTCGCAAATTCCTACGTCCCCTCGCCAATGTCAAGTGAGCCTGAACATTGTAGCTCAAGAAATGATTCTCGCATATTCCTACTTATCCTCGATTATGTAAGTTGAAAACTAATTCCTCTCAGACATGCTCCTTACAACGCGCACGTCAGCAAGTCATCCTTATTTGTTCGTGCATCCCACGTACAGCCTGCAGCAGCGAGGGCGACGCCAACGTGCACCCGTAATTTAAAGGACCTCCTAAAGTCATAATCTTAAAATTCGAGACGCAATGTCTCTCGTGGCAGCAACCTTTTTCCGTTATAATATTTATATTAACCATAAAATTTTTATTCATTTACTCCCTACAACGCGTGCATTAGTAAGTCATCCTCAGGGGTTCGTGTTCTCCACGCCAATCAGGCGTGTCATGATGGTTTGGACAGGGAGCGCCAGGTCCCCCACACATGCTGGTAGTCATGACAGCTTGAGCAGCGAGGGAGGCAGCGCGAGGTCCCTCATACACGCTGCCGAGGGAAGTGAGGGCACGCCCAGAGGAGGGAGCGGCCGAGGTTGCGCCCAAGCAGCACACCGCATGCCCTCACCTACCATCATCACTCCCTCTGTACCAGATTAAATTTCAATTCTGTTATCTGTACCGGATAAAATTTCAATTCAGCAATCTGTACCGGATTAAATTTCAATTCAGTGATCTGTGCAGGATTAAATTTCAATTCAGCGAAACAATTGTTTGGATTTTTCTCGAGTGAGCCCGATAAAATTTCGTTAGTTCAATAGCCTCCAGTGCTAATGTGCGCTACTCTCTAACTCGAATTTGTTAGGTGTTAAATGCGCCATTCTTTTCGCAGTATCCCAGTTGGGAATTTGAATTCTTCTTGTTCAGGCGTCCGCATCAAGACATTCTGCGGAGGATGAAGATAAAAGTTGCAGCGTCCAGAATGTCGGAAAAGCAGAGAAGCTGCTGCAGTGACAGGGCGCTGCACTCCCGAGGTTGATGTCGACTTAAAGTAGAGGGACGACGCGCGCGACGGCGAGGGCTGCTGATGCTAGACATGCAATGACTGCTCTTTTGGTGCTGTAAACTTACGCTACTGATGATGAGCATCAAAACAATGCACTGTTGGCGCCACAAACCTATAGTACTGATGATGAGCATCAAAACAATGCACTGTTGGCGCTACAAAATTATAGTACTGATGATGAGCATCAAAACAATGCACTGTTAGCACTACAGACTTTCAGTACTGATGATGTGCATCAAAACAATGCTCAGTTGGCGCTACAAAATTACAGTTCTGATGATGAGAATAAAAAAATGCATTGTTGGCGCTTCAAACTTACGGTACCGATTATGAGCAACTATGCATTCAGTAACACGATTCAATTCGAACATTTGTTCGGTCGACAGCATCCTGAGAATGGAAGCTGACAGAGCTGTCAACCTTGTCCCTTTGATATATGCGTTTGACAGGAAATGATTACTCAACTGTGGTCTGTTGTTGAGGCTCGTGCATCATTTGACTTTCATCCTCAATCGAAAAGGTTATTGGACGACGGAATTTTGAGGCACACTTAACAAACTTAACCATTGAATATGGTAGAGCAACTATTTTGAGTTGTGTGGAGAATCCCGCACATTTTCTCCTCAATAAAATTAATATGATAGTTCTTGCTAAACTTACTCGCGCAGACAAATGCACAGATTTGTTCGTACTGCAACGCACGGACTACTGAAAGTTTCTCTGTCACCATTTTAAGCATTTCACGATTGATTCTAGCATCTCAAGCGCTCATTTCGAGCATTCGTTTTTCCTAGCATCGCATGCAATATTTCACGACTGATTCCGGCATCTCAACGAACTTTTCAGCCGAAAATTCTCAAAGCATTATTATTTTTAAGCTGGCCTATTCAGTTATCTCTAAAGCGCATGTGAATGGTCTTAGCAAGTGCAGAATTTGGCACAAATTCCAGAATTTAGGAAAGGCGGATTGCAGCGGATTTGTGATTTGGAATAATCGTCATGGGAATTACGGAGGTCAGGCGCGGCTCAATTGTTCTTCTACACGTCATAAGAAAAATAAAAAGAAGAGAAATGTTTATTTTCAATAAAATTGATGCATGAAATATGCAACATTTGGTTTTAAAATATATTAACGTTAAAGGTTCTCAGCTGATCTTCGCACATGGGTATCGCAATACCCGTCTCAATTGTCGAAATAAATGATTGAGAGAAATGCACGAAAAAATGCATCAAAATCTCTTAAAATTAATATCCTGATAATTGATATTAACACATGGGTATCGCAATACCCTTATGTAATACCCATAAACACAACTTCTGCCTGTGCTGGCTCTATGGCCCTGCGTTATAATAAGCTTATGGCTCAAGTTACTTGTTTCAATGACAGTCATTGCAAATTTCTAAAAAATGTTTTCTACATAATGCTCTGACTCAAACAATGAAGGCATCATTCTTATGTGTAGAGGCAAAATTTCTGGAAATAACCAGGAGTGTTGAGGCAATAGCAGAAATGCTTTTAACGATTTAAAATTTTCTGTGATCTAATAGAAAATACTAACGCATGTTCAACAGTCTAACTCTTTCTCTAGGACGTTTATAATTTTAACCGTCCAAGTATGGCTTCTGAATGGGGTGACTGAAATTACAGAGGTAACTTAAAGACCGTCTGGTGTGGAGGTGGGGCGAATCTTGAGCAAAAGCAAACACTCTCATGCCTTCGTAATAATTGTCGTCCTGCGGAGCGATTATATTCTCATAGCATTGGCACCATCACTTAACACTTTGCTGCGAGCGTCACATTTGAATTCCATGAATTTCTAAGTACAGAAGTGAGTAAAATTGCATTTAATCTCGCGTTAAGTCCAGGAAACCTGACAAGCAAACGCATGTTGACGTTAACTCGGTTTAATAGGAATTCCTGTTTTGATAATTTTGGCATTTGAAGTTTTATTCCTTACACCGTGCGATAATGACCCGTTGATAGAATTATCCGCGTTCTGATCATGTTTACTGAGACGAATTAAAATTTGAATTTTGAATGTAATTAATCGACGAGAACGAGCTCAGGTAATTCGATTCAAAACGCATACAGAGGAAACTTCATGAAATTATGTGTTTGAAAACTCCATGATAACGAAATTGACTGGAAAAAGAACATTTGACTTTTTACAGGATTTTCTCGCAAGTACTATAGAGCAAGGGAATATTAATGCAGGACATGCATACATCGTTGACGCAAAGATGATAATATTGACTCTAGGGATTTAACAGAAAATCCTAACGCATGTTCAACGCAGTTTAACTTTTTCTCCAGGGCGTTAATAATTTTTAGCCGTCAAAGTATAGCTCATGCATGGGGCGGCTGAAATAACAGAGGTAACTTAAAAAAAGATTGACAAGGAACGAGTGTTTGCTTGTTTTTCTAAACCAATGATGTTTTTTGCATCAACTTCATTGGAAATAAACAGTTTTCTTTTTCATTCTTTCTTTTTTTTTGCCCTGAAATATGCCCTGCTTTAATAACAAGTAATGAATCTTTCGCAGCTGATGCCGAAGCTGCTTTTAATTCACCATTCCCGCGAACTGAACGTCATCAATGCCAGCAGAACTGGGGATGGGAATGCTCTAGAGACGAGGTGTGTGAGGCGTGATGAGGAGCGTCCATTATTTGAGTGGCTGAGCTTTTCTTGCGCTGGAGTAAAGCCGTAATTGTGACACTGGTGGTCCGAGCTTGAGAGCATCCAGCTCTGGAAGACTAGTGATTAGAATTGGTGCAAGAGATTCACACGTGGGGAGTGAAGGTTATTAATAAACAAGGTTTATTTTCGTGCGGCAGGTTTCTGATATTTTGATGGATGTTCACGGTCCGAAAAAATAACGTCACCATATTGCAAATTTATGTAAGATAAGTGTAAACTATGATTATCGGTGACATACTGCAATTTAAACATCACTGGCTCTTAAAAAACGGTAACTGATTGGAAGAACTATAACAATTTAATGTAAAAGTACTAGTTAGGTGAAAAATTCCTCTAATTAAATTAAAACCATATCAGGGCAAACCCATTTACAGTAAAAAAATTTTGTTCTAATTTTCAAGTTGCTGATCAAAATCATTGAAAAGTTCATGGAGAACAAATTTCTTGGGGGTCAACATTTTCGATATTCTGCAAAAATAGCAAAATTATTACGTGAAGTAAAATACCCGTAGAATTTTCTTGGCTGCTCATTAATCACAAGAAAAACATGAGCTTGACATCCGTTTAGTTTCGAACGAGAAGAAAACATCAAAGATGCGCTGACGTGGAGTCCAAATCGCAAACATGTGCACCAAAATAACACCGGTAAAGCCAAATAAAAAAACGTTTTGCACAAAAAATACGACGGGGGACCAGAGAAAAGCAATATTCAACGAATACAAGCACGAACTTGCACGAGCGTCTTGGTAAAAGACATCAAAGCAAAAGCTGCGCAGCTGAAAACGAGCACTTGCAGCTGTAGCAGTGCAGATGCTGCAACGCCCCACACCACAACGAGAACTGCAGAAGTTGGAAGAAACAGCTGCTGTGACAAGCGCTCCATATATTGCAAAGATGAGATCTAGCAAGAACTTAATATGTTCACTACGTGTTGGGACCTAATGTGTACCACTAGGTAAATTGCTCATTTGCGTACACTATCTTTGATTTAGAATATATTTAGCGTACGAGGTAATGCATCATCAGCGTACAACTTTATTTTCCGCACTTCTAAATAAGATAAAAATGTATTTGAGCGATGAAGTCGGTTTTGCAACTCTACTAATTACAAAATAACTTGAATAACTTAAGCAACCCTGCAAACGTAGTCAACGTCGTAAGGTGGAAAGAACAGTAGTTGTAACGAGTGTTGTAGGTGTTGCAAAAATATCTTTAGCGATAACTGCAATGTTTCACGAATATACTGCGCATCTAACTAGGTACACCAGATGTAGGAAGGTTGCAGTAGTACCGAAATGCCTCTTTCGTGAGTGTGAACAGATGTAACGGGAGAGCTACAGGGAGCAGTGGTGATATGTTATTGTTTTGATTAACTTCGCAAGAGATAGTCGTTTGTGACTATAAAATCACGCGATGATATACTTTTTACTGCTCGAAAGGCAGCTACCTGCATTCGCTGTAGAGCAGCAGCTGTCAGCATTCGCTGTAGAGGGCAGCACATCAGCTAGAAAATGCTAGAGTTTATCTGAAGGACCCAGCACATACGCTTTAAATTTTCTTCGTTGAACTATTGTGCAGAGTTATATCAAAACCTATTTTTGCTTTGTGTACAATTTTAGATTGCTCTCATTTCTTCGGCATCTTCTATACCACAGCTGTCTCATATTGACAAGATGCTTAGGTCTTGTCTCTGAAGGAAAAACAACAAACTACCAACACACACGATCTTTCCTTCTCAACACACCCTTGAGCACTCGTTCGATAAATCCCCACTTTCTCAAAACAGGCAACAGCAGCCTTCATATATCACCGTAAATGTTACTCCAGATTGTGCCGGGTTTGAGGTCTCTTAAATGCTTTCACGATGATGATTTAAGACGAAAATTCCACCATGGTCGTTCCAAAGATTTGTGTGAGGTGAGCCAAGAGTGATCACATGACGATCTGAAGTTTAGTATTGAGCACGGTAGAAGAAACAAGGTAGGGTCAAACCATCTTTTTTTGTCGACCGTGTGGCAATGCTTACGTCATGGTAACGGACCAATAGCAGCGCTCAGATTTCATCTGGCAAAACTGCTAGCCCCAAATCTGGCTCCGCTATTGGCCTAACCACATGTCGCAATGGTGAAGTCACTCACTGGGCTTAAAATAAAGCTTTTTTATTGGCTAGCCGAAAAAGAGGAGGTGCATTTCCCCCACAGATATGTCGTTACCTTGTTTCCTCTACCTTGGTATTGGGTCATATAGGAGCACCACATGCAGAGGGCTTTATCTTCTGACATGAACTGCTCTGGTCACAGTTTGTTCATGTCAAAATATAACTCACGAGCAAAAAAAAAGAAGGCTGCTTAATATTTACGACAAGAACGAGCTATGTGAACTAATAAAGCAGTTGGGGTACTCCTACTTAATCTTACGTTTAGTCGCGCGCATAAAGAAATATGGGCGAATGAGACAAAACTTGTGACGCCAAACGAGCGTTGGAAGACAGACGATGAATTTGATTTATTTGGAACTCATTCTTAGTCGCACAACGGACGCGCGTTTCAGCGTCTCGAGATCATCATTTCAAGGCTCTACTGCAAATTGTACTGTATTTCTGTCGTTATCGCGGCATTACTAAAAGGCAAAAGTAGACAGGCTGAAAATTTTTGGGAAAGGAATTACTTTTCAAGTAAAGCACTTTGTGAATGCTATGGAAGGAAACGATCTCAAAATGAGCTCACGTTATTACATGACAAACGTTGCTCAAAGTAAGAGAAAATATATACTTGCTTCGAGTTTTTATTATAAAAACTTTATTTCTGGTGCATTGGAGCCTCACATCGCTGATCATCTGTTGGAGTTATAGAAAAAAAAATCCATTACGCATTAGGAGAACAGCGAAGCGTATAGCGGAATTTGATTAGAATGGTTACATAACAGTAAGTAAAATCCAGAAAAACTAAAGTGAAACTAAAATTTCGTAAAGGTCCATATTACGGAAAAACAGATACAACTAGAATAACCAAGTTGCGTGGGAAGACAAGCAGCCTAGCTTGAAAATTTTTAAAACGTCAAGCATATTAAAACTTCGCCTTTTGAGAAAAATTCAAATACTTTCGGATAAATTCAGCTCAACAGGACATTAAAACCTGTCTGGCGAACAGGGTGATCACCAGATATGGGCATGGTCTTTTATGTTATTATGGGGTGGAATTGCGACGGACTTCTTAGTGCGGGAAGAGAAACTTTCAGAAGCTGAAATCTTATCAAAACTGTTGTCAATGACTCTGACATTTATACCAGATTCAAAAATAAATTTATTCATTGGTACTTTGTAATATAGATAACATTTTTGTTATCCATGTTGAAATGTGTAAGCGTATAGATGCTGACGATGCTCCGATGGGTGGTCAGGTTTCACCTTCGCGTGCATGTATATTTCTTTCATTGCATACAGTTAATTGGCTAGAAAAATGCCCTCCAGAATTTGAGTTTATGTTGTAGCGCCATTTAACGAAAAATGTATTTTTATTGTTTAGATCTGTGCCTCACTTTATTCCATCTATCGATGATCTAAGAGTACAACTTCAGTCTATTTCCTACACGCATGAAGTGGAGAAAATAGCTGCTTGTCGCTGTTAGATGTTGTCATTCCGCGGGATGAAAATTCTTTCTACTCAGGTCGTCACCGAAAACCTACTTGTTCAGCTCAAATTTAGCAATACAATTTCATTTGCATTTAAAATTTGCTGAAAAAGCTATTAATTTAATGGGGCATACCAGAAATTTTTGAGCTATGTTCTTTTTTCCACAAAATTTTATTTCCTAGAGGGTTTGCCGCTTAACTGTTACCCTAGCAATTTGAAATGTAACACCCTCTACGCCGCACTCTTCCCTTTTCTGTTTCAATGAAGAATATTTCCGTGAAGTGTAAATGAAGAAACATCTCAGCTCTCGCATCTGTAGTCATTCCACTAAATCGAAGAGAAAAATAATTTCCCGCAGGGAAATTATTTCTCGAGACTTCACTACTGTACATTATTATACATTAATAAACATTATTATACATTGTACTTTATTATATATTATTATACATTATTATACATTGTACATTGTTATACATTATACTCTCGAGAAATTTTACTTCTCGAGACTTTACTACTGTACAGTATTATACCTGTATGGTCTGTGTCAATGAAGCACGTACTAACTTTTTTTGGCGAGCATGGCCAGCTTGGACATCAACTAAACTATTCAGTTTTGAGAATTTCTGTGAAAGATTTTTTATCATATAAGCATAAAATTGTAATGAACCATTCTTCTGCACCAACAAAATCTTTCAAAATTTCAACCGGCTACGATAACCACTCTGTAAAATTCCTTCAATACAAACTAAAGGAATGATCGAAATTTTCTAGAAATTCTGCATTATACCTTATTAAGGACCCTAATGCAGGAAAAAAATTTTGAGAAAGGCTGGAAGTATTCTCATGCGAGAGGCAATGCTACTATGTACCAAGACGAACGACCTGATTTCCTGAATGTGTCGCAGCACGTTGAATGGCAAAATTCCAAGTCATATAAATAAATATACGATGGGGACTAATTTTTACGCACACGTCCAAGAAAATTTAATTATTGCGCCGAAATAAGCATCAGGCACAAAATCCCGCTCGAGTCGATGTGCATTTTGCAAAATTTCCCTAAAGTTCGAAAGAATCTTTATTTCAGTGGCACTCTAGACTTTCGAAACATTTAGGAGTGTAGAGACAGCGAGTTGACATGGACACTCAAGACAGAAGTGCGTGACTAACTGGGTTATCTTCATGGCAAGTTCTGGCCCAGAGGTAGTAGAAAACGCGCATTCCGGAAAATAAGCGAGAAGTTCTTGTCATTGCGAAACGAAAGTGAGGCGAACGCGAAACCGATAATTTCGGTCCACATAATCAAATTGTGCTCTGCGACCCAGGGCGTTGGGAACGGTCGTGATGTAACGACACTTATTGAAACACAGCAAATACGTTAGAGACAATTTTGGCAGCAGCAAATTTTGCACGAGTTTTTACTTGAAAGATTTGGGCAGTGCGGTGATTTGAAACAGCAAATTAGTTATAGGCAATTTCGGCAGCAGTAAATTTTGATCAAGTATTTTTTGAAAGAATTGGTCAGTGCGATGAGTGAAAACAATATTCTGAATATGTAAATTAAAGTGAAAGATAATGAGAGCATGGAAATACTTTGCCATATTGTAACTTGGTTTAGTACTTTAAATAAATTTAAATTTTGTTGAAAGCAGAACATATCTCCCATACTTCATGGGAAGCGTTGTGCTAGGTTTGAAGCGAAAATGTTTTTTTTAGGTTTTATTATGGAAGAAATTCCTGCTTTCTGAGTAAGATGAACAAAATTGCTGCATTGATTTGCAAACACATGCTACATATAATTCCTCTGAGTCTTTAAATTTCTAAACACGAGGAAAGCGGTCGAAGTGTCCACGTGCTTTAACGCATTAAAAAGCCCCGTGCAATACCTCTGAAAATTATTGCTCGCACAAAAGTTTACAAGTTTTTAAAAATGTATTTGGGTTTAAAAGTCACAGAAAACAAGCAATTAAGAAAACTTTAAATGCATCGTATCTCTATTTCTAACACGATGCACAAATACGTAGAAACGCTATTAATCTATATACATAAAGAAGAGCCTCGTATTCACTTTTGCGGCTTGAGCAGAATTCTAGAAATGTAAGCTTTCGTCATGCACAATTTGTACTGTTGTGCTTGTTTTATTAAAGGAGACAATGTCGGATTATTATTCAGTACATATTCAAGGCAGCACAGCTAATTTTATAAAGCTACAGGAGCTGTCTCCAAGGAACCATTGGAACAAACAATTAAAAATTCAATTTTACTCGCTTGCTTTACCGCATGCTTTCTAGCTTGACTGACTGTCACCGCCCTCGCCATGCTGCCTATAACAACAGAGAACACATTTAAACGAATTTCTTTCTCTTTTAATACCCATAAAATTTAAAATTCCCAAGCGCTGTATTTCGAATACGATATCTTTCAAGTCTTCATTTTTCGAGGAATATTTGACCGAAATTATCGAAGCAAGTAATTTGAATCAAAAGACTAGTGAACAAGTAATATCTAAAACGCATTTTCTCTTTTGCGCTCGCCGAATACATCATTTGTGCGTGAAACTTCTTGTTCAATTCACCCTCAATTTTTCAGCTGAGCTACCGTAAAAAAAAATATTTTTACCGTTTGTTCTCCTTCAAGCAGCTCCCCATTATTAATAAACCTGAGTTGTGTTTGATCTTTATTTGAAACATTAATATCTTGTCAAAATATCACCAGTTGGTAATTCTGATATGACTGTCTTTGGCAGGCAATATTTTTTGGCGAAAAACTGAAGATATTTTTTGGGGTAAAACGAGACACTGAAGAAAGTTTGAGAAGTTTCGGCAATATTATAAAAATAAGCCCATTTATGTTTCAATTCTACTCTTTCTTAGCGTGTGCTTTTTATTTCCATTGGTACATAAATTTTTTAGATTTAATAACATTTCAACGGCTTCAGAGTATTCAGAGACGTTATGGGGAAATTTTCTCTTCCCCATGGGGGGGAGAAAAGATCCACTGTCATCTTGATTATAAAAATATTTTATGATTCTCGTTTTTAGCTGAATTTTTTCAAGCATGCCAATAATTCAGGCGTTTTGGACGGATGACATTCTGCCTCCAGGAAACATTTCGATGCATCAACATTCAATACTCACCTTACGTACCATTCAGGTGATTTCAAATTCTGTTTCTATAAATGGCTTTCAAACATTTAATTCAAATCAAATTCACACCCTAATGTTTTCTAGGAAATACAATGGCTTGTTTTAGTTCCTTCTTCATCCTGACGTCAGTGGCGACCTGATTCTAGCGCCTCTCTAACGACGGTGGTTGTCATAATAGTAATTCAAGCAATCCTATTCCAACGGTAAAATGTTAAGCCGACGAAGTTGTAAGTGGATAACATAGAATCAACGAAAACTTACAGCTTCGTCTCTCTACAACAAGGAGTCTAACATCGCTTTCAGCAGACGGTATGGCCAAGACAGAATAGCTTAAATACAACATATCCAGCCAGCTTCAATATGTTCCGGCAGTGACGGACAGTAAGATTCTTAGTTATTGTGAAATATGCCATGCAATTCTTACGAGCGAGATCTCAAATTTAATGGACACAAGTTATCAATGTCTCTGCAAGGCTTCTTTGACGCTAGTTAATTTAGTTACTTGTGAAGAGATTGCGCTTCAAATGGTATCCATGATGCAAGTTAAAATTTTAAGCTGAAATGCAGCATATTGTCGAAACCGGAACGAGAACGCCGTCAAAAATATTCTGTCCTGACTAGCAAACGAGGTTTCTCGGTACAGACGCTTAAAAGCAATGAAGGGCTTTATTTTACTGCAAACAGACCCATCAAAGCCACCTGATTATTATCATAATCTTTTTATTTTGGGGTCGAGTTACACAAGGGAGTCTTGGACGATACTCTCTGTTGTGTGGAGGAGAACGCACAAAGGACTGCTATAATAGAGTACGTACACGGCTGATTTTCTGACATTGCAAGTAGAGACCATCACATTTCTCACCCCAAAGTTCTTATCTTCATCAAAACCCCTATCAACTGTGGAGTTCACGGTTGGTATACAGTTTACAATTCAATACAAAGAATAGGTTGAATTTAAAATTATAAAATACAATCCCCCAAGAATACTGTACAGTCTGAACTGCACTGTACAATACTGTAGAATGAAATTATCCAAGAATACTGCCCAGTTTGTTCACCACTGTACAATACTGTGGAATGAAATTATACAAGAATATTCTACAGTCTGTACAGCACTGTACAATACTGCAGAATGCAGTCATACAATAAATCATCGAATTTTCCCGTGAATTTTCCTACAAAATGGAAATGCTTACTTTTACCTCCTTCTTCCTTTGCGTAGGAAAAGTTCTCCAGAAAAAAAATAACCTTCCTCCTCTCATACTACCACGTCGCATGCAGTACATCCACACAGTAAGCATTTTCATTGCAAGGTTCGCGACCCGCCAACACATAACCGCAGCAGAGTCAGCACTCCAGAATTGGCTACTCAGGTTGTTAATGAATAACTCGACGCTGCCGCTCCTTGCGCAGCGGTGCAGCCTCCAAGCTGTGTGGTGCTGGCTGCCAGGCGGTTGTGTTACATATGGCCACAGAAGTTAGGAATTGCTTAATGTTTTTTGCATTGTACGATAGGGGCAGAAAATACATGAAGTGATTCCTGCGACCAAGTAAGGTCTAATCAATCTGTAGTATTCAACATGGAAATTGTGGGTAAGAATATTTTTAGAACAATTGATATGCAAACAAAACGATATTATTTAAACGTATACATCAAAAACGTAGGTGTAATGTATGCTACACTGAATAATCAGTTGAAAATTGATCGATAATAGATCACGTCAGCATGTGTGAATTTAATTACCGTTTTAATAGATGTAAATAATCAAATGGATCACATTGATGCACAATCAGGAAAAGCACTTTCTGGTCACTGCACGTTAGGGTTCGTTATTACCCGAAGGACGGCTAAAGCCACCGATATCAAGCCACCGGACTGCTGAAGCCACTGGTAAAGTGAGGCAACTTGCATTAAATTTTGTGACATCAATATTCATTTAATATATATCGCATGCGAATGCATCACAGGTTGCTGAGTAATTGCCCAATTTAATTCACTTGTTGCTCCCTGTCCCGTTTGCAAAATAGTGGTTGCAATAACCGGACAGTTGGGGAAAAACTTTTTGAAAGCAGAGCGCAATTCTAGCGACCAATTAAGAAGGACCAAGTTTGAGTTAAAACTTCGTGTTTATTTAAGGTTTACCAGTTTACTCGTATGTTTGCATGCATTTCACTCACAGGAAGACGATAGTAGATAAAATAAAACTCCTCCCTCTTCCTGGAATCAATAGACAGACGCCTGCAAACATCAAGAAGTGGGACGTGGTCCATGATTTCTGTATTTGTTGGCGGCGACGAAGAAGCCGCGTGTCCTTCGGAATTTCATTGTCGGCTTCCGACGCCGACCTCAAAAATGAAACCCTAATAAAATTTGCGCCGCACTGAATTTTTGCAGTGTCACCATCCTGAGAAATGAACGCAGTGTATTTATTTGCTCCGTTGCAAAACATACGCTTAATCCCGGGAAGTAACCCTGCAGAAACCATTCTGCAGGAAGCGAATCGAAAAAAATATCGCGGTAAAGTGCGGACAATCGCGCCGTTCGCAGATTTACCGTTTGAAAACTTTGCATGGAGTTTAGTGAAGCTTGCGACTGGGTGCAATTGAAGCCTAATGGAAACTTTCTGGAAAACTTTTATTCTGAAGACTTGAAAATTTTCCTGCTTATAAAAGCAGAGCCTCAGCATTCACTCAAATATTAGAAACTCCTGCAATTTGCATGCTTTTCAAAAATTGTCCTTTAAACACTTTTGAACGCATTTTTAGATCAACAGGATCAAGTGATGACAGTAAGAGCTGACGATATAAGTTAAAATACTTAATACGAATTTCAGTAACATCAAAAATGAAATAAGCATTTACATAAATTTTAAAAATTATTGACGCAGATACGTAGATACTTATATTGAATTTGTTAACCCTCCATTTACAAGATGATTTCAAGCTCTTTAAAACAAACTGGGATGTTTTATACATTAAAGATCATGATTCATCGTTTGCCTCACATTTGAAAGCGACAAACGCCATTATAAAATCATAAATTTTTTCTCGATTTTCAGTGACGGCATTAAAATCTGATGGCGGAAGTGCTGAGGTTTGGTGAACTTTGTTTTGTTGCACAGGTCGTTTTTTGTGCCCCCGATAGCGCGACAGCTAATGCCTGTCTGATCCGAGGGATTTTGTAGTGCAGGAAGGCTTTTAAAAATGAGCTGCCTCAGTCGACCCCTCGGCTTTTTCGTTCGGTGAAACTCGGCGATCGAGAAAGCCGCACCCAATTCTAAGTGTTCCAATAATGTTCATCGTATAAACGTTTGGTTTGATGAAAATCAATATTTTTAATATGAGTTATTCAGAGTATCTGGCATGTTTGGATTTAATTATAACTTATTTAAAGGATTATTTTTTCGTTGTTTGATGACACCACGTGAGACAGTAATGAAAGCAAGAAACTATGAGTAATTTGAACTCGCACGTCTGAGTTTCTCCATTTTATTAAAATTAGAGAAATTTCAAGTATGTCTTCAAAGCTTGCGTAGTTTTCTTCGTTGCACTTTTGCCGACGCGATGGCGGAGCGTTCGTTACATTTTGGACAATTAGGTCCCAGTTCAATTTCCCGAATTCACGCGGTATATTTTTCGGAGCGAGTCTTTCCTCTCGTGATTCGGAAAGAAGAATGTGTGAAAGAACGTTGGAAAACCTTTTTACTCAATGAGCTTGCATTTAGCTCACTTCCCTTAACCCGCGCACTGTAACTGGTCGCCTCATTTACCAGGCTCACTGGTTGCCAGACGTAAGGCATAACCCCAAGTTGTTATACACCAAAATGATCGTCTCAGCGAGTGCTACACAGCTGGAGCCAGAAACCCCCACATTGTGGGGGTTAAGGCAGAGCTCCAACCACTTGGAAGTTGGGAGGGGTAAGCACAGTCAGTGTGGTAAATGAGGCGACCGTGAGAGGGTGTGCGTGCGAACAGTCAGTGGCAGCCTCAGTTACCAGCGAAACTACTCAGGGCCTTATTTCGCCTTATTTCGTAAAAATGGCAAATAAGACAAATCTGAAGTCAGTAGCGTGTAGAGCAGTATTTTATTCATATTGTGTGAAAATTACAAGTTTCGAAACACTATACTTACAGTAATATAACCAGACATGCAAACATGCATTTATGTAGGAACTAAAACGAAGAATGGATAACACCTAGTAGACATAAATGGTCATAACTTTTTTTCTAATTGTTGTAGAGGAAAAATAAAAACATCAGCAGGTTTGGAAGGATTTTCTGCATAAAATAGCAGTGAAAAACATTACATTGTTCCCAAAACACAAAAATGGCCATTGATCTCTTTGAAGCAATGTTGTGCAAAAATCTACGGAGTTTGACTCCATATTACAAAGAAACGGTTCAAGTTATCAAAAATCTGACAACATCAAAGTGTAAAGCAACATTTTTTACTCATTACTTCATATTTTTACATCTCTGCCTATTACGGTAAGTGAACAGGGAACGGCAGAGTAACGCGGGTAAATTGACTACTTTTCTGAGGGATGCGCGACCGTGCGCGGGTTAAGCTAAAAGCGGAAGAACAGTTACAACTGTAAATAATTGCTATAATGAAGTAGACTAACCAATAGAATTATATTTGTTTAAAGCAGTAGTTGCGTTTTCTGAGAGTAAAACTGCTGCACTTTTATTCGCAGCGCTGCTTGATATTTTTATATCTGGTGCTTGCCGCTGTAGTGCAGTTAATTAAATACTATCTGTGCCTAATGTGTCTGCCATGTTAATCATATTCTGGTATTCAATAAATCTGAATACTGACAGATATAATTTTTTTTAAAATACAGATTCGAATCATACTGTACAAATGAATGAAATATTTTTCGGCCATGAATTAAGTATTTTAAATCTGTAAAGTATTAAATAAGAAAACACGTTTTCCATTCAATTTGAGATATCCCGCACACAAACACTATATTATTCAGAACAACTTTTATTTTCAGCACCAGCAACACTCACGTCAACACCAGCAACACTCACGTCAACACCAGCAACACTCACGTCAACACCAGCAACACTCACGTCAACACCAGCAACACTCGCGTCAACACCAGCAACACTCACGTCAAAACCAGCAACACACAAGTCAACACCAGCAACACTCACGTCAACACCAGCAACACTCACGTCAATACCAGCAACACAAAGTCAACACCAGCAACACTCACGTCAACACCAGCAACACTCACGTCAACACCAGAAACACTCACGTCAACACCAGCAACACACACAACACCAGCAACACACAAGTCAACACCAGCAACACTCACGTCAACACCAGCAACACTCACGTCAATACTAGCAACACAAAGTCAACACCAGCAACACTCACGTCAACACCAGCAACACTCACGTCAAGACCAGCAACACACAAGTCAACACCAGCAACACTCACGTCAACACCAGCAACACTCGCGTCAATACCAGCAACACAAAGTCAACACCAGCAACACTCACGTCAACACCAGCAACACTCACGTCAACACCAGAAACACTCACGTCAACACCAGCAACACACACGTCAACACCAGCAACACTCACGTCAACACCAGCCACACTCACGTCAACACCAGCATCACTCACGTCAACACCAGCAACACACAAGTCAACACCAGCAGCACTCACGTCAATACCAGCCACACTCACGTCAACACCAGCAACACACAAGTCAACACCAGAAACACTCACGTCAATACCAGCAACACAAAGTCAACACCAGCAACACTCACGTCAACACCAGCAACACTCACGTCAACACCAGAAACACTCACGTCAACACCAGCAACACACACGTCAACACCAGCAACACACAAGTCAACACCAGCAACACTCACGTCAACACCAGAAACACTCACGTCAACACCAGCAACACACACGTCAACACCAGCAACACACAAGTCAACACCAGCAACACTCACGTCAACACCAGCAACACTCACGTCAACACCAGAAACACTCACGTCAACACCAGCAACACACACGTCAACACCAGCAACACACAAGTCAACACCAGCAACACTCACGTCAACACCAGCAACACTCACGTCAATACCAGCAACACAAAGTCAACACCAGTAACACTCACGTCAACACCAGCAACACTCACGTCAAGACCAGCAACACACAAGTCAACACCAGCAACACTCACGTCAACACCAGCAACACTCACGTCAATACCAGCAACACAAAGTCAACACCAGCAACACTCACGTCAACACCAGCAACACTCACGTCAACACCAGAAACACTCACGTCAACACCAGCAACACACACGTCAACACCAGCAACACTCACGTCAACACCAGCCACACTCACGTCAACACCAGCATCACTCACGTCAACACCAGCAACACACACGTCAACACCATCAACACTTGTGTCAACACCAGCAACGTAAATAGCAATTCGCACGTCAGACCTCTGTAAAAAAACTGCTGGATATAAATATAATTTATTTCCCCTGAACTCAACATGAAGCCGCAAAGGATTTTTTTATCATGCGCGGTGACAGAAACACGCTCGCAGCATGACTGCTTTTATCAGAGACTGTATGACTGCTTGTCGTTTTAAAAAACTGTTTTTTGCTGAATTGAAAAATCAAGTAAAGCTCATTGACGTGTGGTTTTAATTTTTTAAGGGCGAGAATAGAAATGACAGAAAATAATCTGCGGCATTGACCATCAAGGTTAATGGAGGAATGAAAATCTTATCCATGTTTTTAGGTTGTAGAATAATCCAAAGCATGATGGTCCCTGTCGCTTTACGATGCTTTTATTTTGTCATAAGAATCTTACGCACTTCATTTACAATCATTACTTTGTCATCACCGACATGTTATGTTTATCACGCCTTTGTTCATCACTTGCAATCTTTACTTTGTCATCACCGAATTCCTGCTTTCATCGCACACTTGGAAATATGGTCTTGTCATTGTTTTTTGCCTTCATCACTCTCTTACTACTTTTATTTGATTTTTACCATCTCGTCCTTCTCTCACATTCACACTCCTGACATTCTACTGAACAACTGAATTGATTTCTCCCTAAGTTTTCGGCACAGACCACCGAATTTCGCATGAGTGAATGTCCACGACCCTGTATGTGCGGGTGCTGCGTAAAAAGCGTACAGTCAACAATGCTCAATTTCGTCATTGACTTAGTGATGAAATTCTGTGTTTGTCTAAACACTTTCAAAAATACGTCAATGAATTTTAAGATGATTAAAAAAATGCTTTGATTTAATCAGACAAATGCAAGTGAGGAAATTAAATGGAGTTGTTGGTGCGGTAAAAAAGAATTAGGTTTTGTCAAGTGACCGAACTATTTTAGAAGGTTCATCCAATTGAAATTTTTTGGAAGGCCAATTAGAAAATATTTCCTCGCACAAAAATGTTTTAATTTTCACGTTGACGCCCAGCATTGATTCAACATTATTGGCTTTCATTGTTTGGGAGACGCGACACTTTCAAATTTTGGCTTCTCTCGAGATCTACGAAACAATCGGCCAAAAGAAGTTTGAACAGACTCTATAGAAATTCTATTCGAGTTTGGGAAAAAGTCCTTCATCAAATTACACGCGCAAAAAAGACGCGCATCAAGATTTACAAAAACTCAAGAGTTTGGTTGAATTGCATTACCTAAAGCATCTATGTTATCAGGGTACGAACACGCCCAATTCAGCCTTGTTTTTTATCAAGGGATAGGTTAAAAGAGTAGACAATATCGGACTCCTCTTCACTATCCAATTCATTTTGTTATTCGCATAAATTATGAAACGAAATTCTTGGAAATTTCCGGTAGAGAGTCCTACTTTATAGTTCCAACAGGGCGATTCGTCGAGAATCTTACTCGTAGAACGAAAAGATGCACCAGTTTAAAATATGTACATCCAATTTATTTACAGTCCTCCGTTGTTATGGAACAAAGTTTTGAGCGGTCACTACCATGCCCCGGATTTTTGTTGATTACCGAAGAGCACAGTGGCAATAGTAAAAGTTGAATACGTTTCTAAATTGTTTCATGGATCTTCTGGCTTCAAGCTCGACGAAGAAGCTAACAGCACCAAGACAAATAATGATACCTACACTCTACGTCAATTTACTGGTTGAAAAACTAAAATATCGGAGCAGATTGTAGGGTAATTGAAGATCTCAATTCCCCTATGAGCTAGATAATTATTTCAAAAGTATCTTCGGACGCACGGTGCCACAAAATTAAAATGACAGTTTTGTCGTGGCATTCGATGAGTCTTGATTTGAATAATATTGAGAGTCATTGCGGGAAATAGAAAGCTTAAATAAAAAAGGAATTAGAAGGTGTAATGGTTGAGGCCTAAAAGGAACGCCTATAAAATTTTCCCTAACCTTATTAACCTTATTGACATATGTGGAAAATTATCACCCGAAATTAAATTTATGAAAGTTCTTACTACATTCCTAAATAAATATATACATATATATATATATATATATATGTATAGATCAATCGTTGAATTTCCTTCCAAAACCAGCAGAACTGAAAACATTATTCTCACAGCGGAGTTTTATGCTCCATTCTATGTACCTTATGACGTGAAAACCTCAGGATCTTGCAAATATCAAATTTCAAGATAGAAGAAAAATATTTAATTATTGATAAAGAGTGTTTGAATAATTCCAATGTTTATTGTACTTCTAAGGATTTTGTCAGGTGTTATAGTTAACAGAATATTTTTTTTTTGACAGCGAGTCGTAAGTGTTTAGTTTTGTATTATTTCTTAGTAGATAAAAAGATTTTAGGTTGCCCACTTCCTAACACATAGTCCTCAACACATGTTTTCGACACATTGCCCTCAATATATAGTCCGCAACACATGTACCCAATCACAGAGCCCCCAACATTAATTCCGCAACACTTTTACACAATCACAGAGCCCCCAACATTAATTCCGCAACACTTTTACACAATCACATAGCCCCCAACATTAATTCCGCAACACTTTTACACAATCACATAGCCCCCAACATCAATTCCGCGACACATGTCCCCAATCACATAGCCCCCAACATTAATTCCGCAACACTTTTACACAATCACAGAGCCCCCAACATTAATTCCGCAACACTTTTACACAATCACATAGCCCCCAACATCAATTCCGCGACACATGTCCCCAATCACATAGCCCCCAACATTAATTCCGCAACACTTTTACACAATCACATAGCCCCCAACATCAATTCCGCTACACATGTCCCCAGTCACATAGCCCCCAACATCAATTCCGCGACACATGTCCCCAATCACATAGCCCCCAACATCAATTCCGCGACACATGTCCCCAGTCACATAGCCCCCAACATCAATTCCGCGACACATGTCCCCAATCACATAGCCCCCAACATCAATTCCGCGACACATTTCCCCAGTCACATAACCCCCAACATCAATTCCGCGACACATGTCCCCAATCACATAGCCCCCAACATCAATTCCGCTACACATGTCCCCAGTCACATAGCCCCCAACATCAATTTCGCAACACTTGTACACAATCACATAGCCCCCAACATCAATTCCGCGACACATGTCCCCAATCACATAGCCCCCAACATCAATTCCGCCACACATGTCCCCAGTCACATAGCCCCCAACATCAATTCCGCATCACTTGTACACAATCACATAGCCCCCAACATCAATTCCGCTACACATGTCCCCAGTCACATAGCCCCCAACATCAATTCCGCAACACATGTCCCCAGTCACATAGCCCCCAACATCAATTCCGCAACACTTGTACACAATCACATAGCCCCCAACATCAATTCCGCTACACATGTCCCCAGTCACATAGCCCCCAACATCAATTCCGCAACACATGTCCCCAGTCACACAGCCCCCAACATCAATTCCGCAACACTTGTACACAATCACATAGCCCCAACATCAATTCCGCGACACATGTCCCCAGTCACATAGCCCCCAACATCAATTCCGCAACACATGTCCCCAGTCACATAGCCCCCAACATCAATTCCGCAACACTTGTACACAATCACATAGCCCCCAACATCAATTCCGCTACACATGTCCATAGTCACATAGCCCCCAACATCAATTCCGCAACACATGTCCCCAGTCACATAGCCCCCAACATCAATTCCGCAACACTTGTACGCAATCACATAGCCCCCAACATCAATTCCGCGACACATGTCCCCAGTCACATAGCCCCCAACATCAATTCCGCAACACATGTCCCCAGTCACATAGCCCCCAACATCAATTCCGCAACACTTGTACACAATTACATAGCCCCCAACATCAATTCCGCGACACATGTCCCCAGTCACATAGCCCCCAACATCAATTCCGCAACACTTGTACACAATTACATAGCCCCCAACATCAATTCCGCGACACATGTCCCCAGTCACATAGCCCCCAATATCAATTCCGCAACACATGTCCCCAGTCACATAGCCCCCAACATCAATTCCGCAACACTTGTACACAATCACATAGCCCCCAACATCAATTCCGCAACACATGTCCCCAGTCACATAGCCCCCAACATCAATTCCGCAACACTTGTACACAATCACATAGCCCCCAACATCAATTCCGCAACACATGTCCCCAGTCACATAGCCCCAACATCAATTCTGCAACACTTGTACACAATCACATAGCCCCCAACATCAATTCCGCTACACATGTCCCCAGTCACATAGCCCCCAACATCAATTCCGCAACACATGTCCCCAGTCACATAGCCCCCAACATCAATTCCGCAACACTTGTACACAATCACATAGCCCCCAACATCAATTCCGCTACACATGTCCCCAGTCACATAGCCCCCAGCATCAATTCCGCAACACATGTCCCCAGTCACATAGCCCCCAACATCAATTCCGCAACACTTGTACACAATCACATAGCCCCCAACATCAATTCCGCGACACATGTCCCCAGTCACATAGCCCCCAACATCAATTCCGCAACACTTGTACACAATCACATAGCTCCCAACATCAATTCCGCTACACATGTCCCCAGTCACATAGCCCCCAACATCAATTCCGCAACACATGTCCCCAATCACATAGCCCCCAACATCAATTCCGCAACACATGTCCCCAATCACATAGCCCCCAACATCAATTCCGCAACACATGTCCCCAATCACATAGCCCGCATCACATAATTCTGTGCAGTAAGAAAACCTCAATTTTTCGCATTAAATCATTCCCACATCACTAACAATTACATCCAAGCAATCGTTCCCCTCAAGCAATCGTTCCCCTCAAACAGTCATTTCCCTCAAGCAATCGTTGACAATTGCATGCCTCGCTCTCGCTCAGGTTGCAATTGAGGCACAGTAGTGTGACTGATTCCTCATTCATGGTTACCTTATTTTCCATTTAACCAACGCGCTTAATTCATAATACAACTCGGGGGTCAAATAATATATAATTAATTCTTAATTATTAAATGGGGCTTGAGCACTTTGTTGCTGCTAGGAAAGCGATCAAAAATAGTCTTTAATTACTTGTGCTAGAAAAAATTGTCGCGTCATTATTATCTATCATGCAAATTTATCGCGGGATTATTATCTATCATGCAAAATTATCGAGTGGACATCGAACGGGTGAGACATGAAAGCCATTTTCTACAGACGCTGTCGCTAATTTCTCCTGACAAACTGCCTTTTTTGAAGTCTTTAGAATGGAAAGGTAATTATCCTGCGGCGCTACCATTCTCTTTGTGACGATAGGCATTCACCTCGTAATTAAAACATCAAAGTTATCGCTTCCTGTCGCTGTCATGCACTCTGACAGACGCTGCTCGGGGCGTCTACGTACTCCACTAGCCTGGCCAACCGACCATGCGTCAAAGAAGAAAGAGAATTTAAACGATTGCAGGCTAAATTTTCAGTCGTGAGCGAATTAATCGAGCTTTATAGTGCAGGCAACACGCGCTCTGTCGTGCAAATATGACAGGTGCCGCTCCAGCGTCGCTGCTAAATGTACTCGCAGATCGATAGCCTATTACACACTTGCCAAAAACTGCGCTGCACCAAAAAAAAACCCTCGCTTACTTTCGTTCCACCCTATTTTTTAACAGGCTACGTCTGCCAAACCTGGTGTGGCATCGAAGCATATTTTTTTAATTGGGATATTTGGCCCTACATTGCTGTTTGTTTTGCTTACACGGCCTTGTCAACTGTGCAACGCATGTTGGCCCGATCCCGTTTTGGGCAGCGCGGAAGATTTAGGTCGTCGAGCTGTGAGTTAGAGCTCAACGAATTAAAGAGACGCACTCTCAAGTTTAGATCGAGTGTTTGCAGGTCGGCGATCAAGCGTCACTTCATCTACATGCTTATAAAACCGCATCGAAGGCAGATAAGACTTGATAAAAACGTGGACTATTTCTTAAAATACTTACAAAACAAACCGACCCATTATATTAAAATGGCCGCATCGTTCGGGCTTCACTCATTTTAAAACGTTGGGCTTCCGAGTTTATACAAATCAACCTACATGAATTTCCAGGTCATTCACCTTTACTGTGAACATGAAGTGGAAATTTTCAGAAAAGAATTACCATTATCTCCTAACGATGCTCATCAGGGAGCGCGAGTAACGCTCCCCAATTAATAAGAAAGAAGAATGAGAGCAATACCGCACACTTTGCTTTAAACATCAGCCCACACAACGAGCAAAGTTAGGCACTTCTAGACATTTACCTAATAAAAGGCTCCAGAACAAACGGTTATGGCTTGGTGAGCAAGCTGTTCACTAACTTGGCTCCACGTGAAGTATCCCCGTAGACACAACAGCTGTTCTACCCTTGTGCGCTCGCTGAAAATGAGCTGTTACAGCGGCCGGGGATAAATGTTACACTCAATGAAGCTGAGTTCTAAAGAAAGATGTATCTTAGTTTTCATCTTCGCGTAATATCGTGGAAGGAACCCCTTTCATGTGTAGCTTTTTTAAAAATGTAATTGAGTATAAAAAATTATGATGGCAACTTGAAATATATCAAATCCAACGATGTTTCTCATAAAAATATTGACCAAGTGATTACGCACTGAAGTTCTAAAATGTTTTAGGCAGCCGAAGTAATATGTCGATGAACTAATGGAGTAAACTCTTTAAAACAACACTGACACACCTACAACCACCAGTCGTGCGTTAGAACATGGGTTAATATTGCAGAGGTTCGTGGGTGAGAGCTATTGTTCGCGATGGCGCCACTGAAACAATTTTATTCTCTATCAGGGAAACGAGACAAGATGGTTTGTTCTCAAATGATCTGATTTTTTGGGGTGAGTAGAACGCTACAAGGAAAACAGCCTCTGCTGTTTTCCCCTAAGTCAATTTGCTGTAATTTTATCCGTGGATTAGTTTTGGTACATTATGTTACGTGCTTGGATTTTACAATATACATAGAAAGTCCTTAAAATGAAATAGGTAATGAAAACGGAAAAGCAGCTATCCAAGCCTCTCGCTTCCGACATCTGGCTATTAATTACATCAAAGCATTCAGCTCAGGAGCTGAATGCGCTCTTGGCATTTTTTTTAAGGTTGGGGGGGGAGAAGCTGTCACTGACGGAGGCGCTCTTGCCTTTGTCTGTATTTCCTCTCTGCAATTTTCATGACACTAAGGGGAAATATCACAGGATTTTTCTCCACAATAGTCTGCCTTGATTTTCTCCTAACCTCCGCACACCCAGCATGGTTTGTATTGGAAATTGGGAGGTGAATCAGATTCGTGATTAACATTTTATCTCATTGCTTGAGGTGAGAGTCCTGATAAAGGGTATGCATCTTTTTCTGGTAAGATATCAATTAATTGAAAAGCACTCACCAAAATATCCCGACTAACTTTTCATATTTTTTGCCTTTAACTCTACATACCCTCAAAATTGAAATAGGAGTCAGCAACTAGCAAGCACGAGAGTCCAAAACCCAGGTGTATTGAAGTACTATTCCTTGACGAGGCTCGTGCTATTGCCTCCCTTAGAACAATTGAAGCATTTAAACTAGCTTGATTTGCACTGGAGACGCTAGGAGATGAGCAGGCCGCTATAACGTTGAAAGCTTCCCGAGACACCAAACGTTAAGAAGGTAACAAGTCCGCCCTCAGTCCCATTGTCCGAGCTGCTTGAGAAGTGCCCTCTAAAACCACTTCATTTTATTAGCTCGCACTTTAGACCTGAGCTGTTAAACCTCTTCTCATGTGCTCGTTTTTTACTGAGGTTCCCTCGCGTTGTTTTTGCGCCGCGGTCTGTTAATGAACACCGTTTAGATTTATACAGAGCGATGAGCTCAGACTTCATGCCGACGTGAACAAAGCGAGAACCACCGCCACTGCAGCCGTTGTAGGTCGGGAACTGGGAGATCTGATCTTACCAGCTGCTCAATTTGGCTTTGATGAAATTATCAACTTTGTCGAGCATATCTTCGAGTTATATCATGAGATATTCAGGTATATTGAAGAATAATTTGAATGGAAGAAATGTCGAGGCATATATTGTTGCATTTTATTTCAAAATTTGGTGATGGTGCTTCTATTTAAATTTATGTTGAAACATAACAACTGTAAATTTCTAGCATTATTTTACCAAACAGAATTACAACAGAGGACTCTGATACTTCAGTGAACATATTTAGAGCGTCAGCTCGCCTTTAATAGTAAAAATGAGAATTTTCATTGAGACCTAATTAGTGAAGTGTGTATTTTAAGGCAAATTAGTCAAAAAAATTGAAAAACAATGCTAGAGCATTAAGATTTTTGGTGGCTTATTGGAGGAGTCACTCTCATCATATTCCACAGACACGGCTCCACACAATAGCTGTATGTCAAAACCAGAAAATTGGAGTATTCACTCTCATCATATCCCACAGACACGGCTCCACACAATAGCTGTATGGCAAAACCAGAAAATTGGAGGAGTCACTCTCATCATATTCCACAGACACGGCTCCACACAATAGCTGTATGTCAAAACCAGAAAATTGGAGGAGTCACTCTCATCATATCCCACAGACACGGCTCCACACAATAGCTGTATGTCAAAACCAGAAAATTGGAGGAGTCACTCTCATCATATTCCACAGACACGGCTCCACACAATAGCTGTATGTCAAAACCAGAAAATTGGAGGAGTCACTCTCATCATATCCCACAGACACGGCTCCACACAATAGCTGTATGTCAAAACCAGAAAATTGGAGGAGTCACTCTCATCATATCCCACAGACACGGCTCCACACAATAGCTGTATGTCAAAACCAGAAAATTGGAGGAGTCACTCTCATCATATCCCACAGACACGGCTCCACACAATAGCTGTATGGCAAAACCAGAAAATTGGAGGAGTCACTCTCATCATATCCCACAGACACGGCTCCACACAATAGCTGTATGTCAAAACCAGAAAATTGGAGGAGTCACTCTCATCATATCCCACAGACACGGCTCCACACAATAGCTGTATGTCAAAACCAGAAAATTGGAGGAGTCACTCTCATCATATCCCACAGACACGGCTCCACACAATAGCTGTATGTCAAAACCAGAAAATTGGAGGAGTCACTCTCATCATATCCCACAGACACGGCTCCACACAATAGCTGTATGTCAAAACCAGAAAATTGGAGGAGTCACTCTCATCATATCCCACAGACACGGCTCCACACAATAGCTGTATGTCAAAACCAGAAAATTGGAGGAGTCACTCTCATCATATCCCACAGACACGGCTCCACACAATAGCTGTATGTCAAAACCAGAAAATTGGAGGAGTCACTCTCATCATATTCCACAGACACGGCTCCACACAATAGCTGTATGTCAAAACCAGAAAATTGGAGGAGTCACTCTCATCATATCCCACAGACACGGCTCCACACAATAGCTGTATGTCAAAACCAGAAAATTGGAGGAGTCACTCTCATCATATCCCACAGACACGGCTCCACACAATAGCTGTATGTCAAAACCAGAAAATTGGAGGAGTCACTCTCATCATATCCCACAGACACGGCTCCACACAATAGCTGTATGTCAAAACCAGAAAATTGGAGGAGTCACTCTCATCATATCCCACAGACACGGCTCCACACAATAGCTGTATGTCAAAACCAGAAAATTGGAGGAGTCACTCTCATCATATTCCACAGACACGGCTCCACACAATAGCTGTATGTCAAAACCAGAAAATTGGAGGAGTCACTCTCATCATATCCCACAGACACGGCTCCACACAATAGCTGTATGTCAAAACCAGAAAATTGGAGGAGTCACTCTCATCATATTCCACAGACACGGCTCCACACAATAGCTGTATGTCAAAACCAGAAAATTGGAGGAGTCACTCTCATCATATCCCACAGACACGGCTCCACACAATAGCTGTATGTCAAAACCAGAAAATTGGAGGAGTCACTCTCATCATATTCCACAGACACGGCTCCACACAATAGCTGTATGTCAAAACCAGAAAATTGGAGGAGTCACTCTCATCATATCCCACAGACACGGCTCCACACAATAGCTGTATGTCAAAACCAGAAAATTGGAGGAGTCACTCTCATCATATTCCACAGACACGGCTCCACACAATAGCTGTATGTCAAAACCAGAAAATTGGAGGAGTCACTCTCATCATATTCCACAGACACGGCTCCACACAATAGCTGTATGTCAAAACCAGAAAATTGGAGGAGTCACTCTCATCATATCCCACAGACACGGCTCCACACAATAGCTGTATGTCAAAACCAGAAAATTGGAGGAGTCACTCTCATCATATTCCACAGACACGGCTCCACACAATAGCTGTATGTCAAAACCAGAAAATTGGAGGAGTCACTCTCATCATATCCCACAGACACGGCTCCACACAATAGCTGTATGTCAAAACCAGAAAATTGGAGGAGTCACTCTCATCATATCCCACAGACACGGCTCCACACAATAGCTGTATGGCAAAACCAGAAAAAGTGAATGAAGAAATGAAAGAAGTGAAAAAAACGAAGAGGAGAAAAAAGTGAATATAGAAGAATCCAGCATTTGAAAACATTGCTGTCGTAGCTATATGGGTCACCAAGGCGACGGTGAAGTGCTACCTGTAATGCAATGTACAGCTTTGTAACGTTGTGTAACATTCTGTAACATCCTGTAACATTCTGTAACATTCTGTAACATTCTGTAACATTCTGTCACATTCTGTCACATTCTGTAACATTCTGTAACATTCTGTAACATTCTGTAACATTCTGTAACATTCTGTCACATTCTGTAACATTCTGTAACATCCTGTAACATTCTGTAACATTCTGTAACATTCTGTAACATTCTGTCACATTCTGTAACATTCTGTAACATTCTGTAACATTCTGTAACATCCTGTAACATTCTGTAACATTCTGTAACATTCTGTAACATTCTGTCACATTCTGTAACATTCTGTAACATTCTGTAACATTCTGTAACATTCTGTAACATTCTGTAACATTCTGTAACATTCACTATTACGTGCGATTAGCTTCTTCACCGTGCGGTACTCGATGTTTTGTCTAAAGTTTTAGTGAAATGTTTCTGCATTATATTTCTTAACGGACATGAGGTCAATGTATTTTGTCATTCGAGATTTTCTGCTGATACTTGGCTTATTTAAAGGTTAATTCTTGTTATTCCATAGCTGGTACCAAATTGTTCACATTTTTAAATCCTTATGTTTTGTTTAAATTACGCAGAGCATAATGAAACTTATTTTTTCCATTTTTTCCATCGATACTTCACTTCCTTGTGACAACATTCAAAATGTTTGAAATAAAAAGCAGAATTTCATGTTGAGCCACCATGTAATCGAGTTTCATCAGTCCATTCAACATAACGATTTTTTGAAACTCGATTACAATAAATCAGCATCCCGATTTCTAAACATACAGCTCAGTACATCGATGCCGACTATAAAAACATACGACCGAACTCATGATATGATCATCTTTTATTATTTCGGGGAGACGCAGTACGCGAGTACTGAAAGAATCTAATGTCGATTGTCCCATTATTCCAATTGAGTTGGAGAGCTATTTTTCAGCCTTTTAACCTAAGGGTTAAGTGAAAGTTAAACGAATAAAAGAGTCTCCCTTATATCTTTTTTTATACTTGCCTTATATATTTCCCATAACCAACGGACGAGCTGCTTTTCCTCGGGTAAAAATGCTGCAGCAGTGAGACTAATATCGAGCCAGGGTCTTTTTTTCCTTCAAAGTGTGTTTCTTTACCACCTTGCAATTGAGAAAGATTCAGCAAGAAGGTTTTGGGGGCAACGCTGAATTCATACGGATTGTAGACCGAGCAACTGATGCAATATGAGGTAGGAAACCAACAATGCAAGATATTTCCAGACGATTTTAGCCTGTTGACACACAAATATCAACAGGATGAAATAATATTAACAGAAGCCATTACTGCTGAAATAGAAACAGCTGCAGTCTCCGTTGCATTGTTCAGCGCAGCAGAGTTGCGTTGTCACGACAGCAGCAGCATCATTGCACAATAATAAAAAATGATGAGAATATTTTTATCTACCCTGCATCTCTGCTGCCAACCAAGAGCAGCGGCGATAGTGCTATTAACAAAACGACCACCGTATATCGAGAGAGACATCTGAACGCACAGTACCACCATCCACTGTACCCACTGTACCCACTGCACCCACCCACAACGCCCACAACACCTACTGTACCCACACTACCCCCAGCAACTCCAACACTCACAACACCCACTGTACCCACTACACCCACTGTACCCGCAACATCCACTGTACCCACTGCACCCACAACGCCCATGTACAACACACAGCAGTCCTAACAAAAAAAAATAGAGCGTACGTACAAACAACCTTTAGCTCAAGCAAGCTATTATTTTCCCTTTTCATTCACTCGACATGAGTTTAATGTTTGTTACCGGTTATTTGCTTTACTTCATTTGGGTAACATTTATTGCGAACTATTTCCCTGAATTTTGATTTCTTCTTTAGATGAACTGTGCAGAAATGCAAGTTAATTTTTTAAATCAACGCCCAATTTTACTTCTTACTTTTGAGGGGTTTTAAAATATTCGTAAAAAATTAACATTTTAAAATGTTTTCCTGGCCAGTTTTGTTAACAAAACTCTTCAATATTATATTTGGATCCTTGTATGAAAGGCCTTTTCTGGCAGGCACTCCTCACTAAATCTTATTGAGAAAAAATGAAGGCTCAATGTGCCTTAATGATGAATATTAACTGTTGCCTCTTCATGTCCGCAAAATTGGATTTTCGCGTTGATTGAATAAACATCTTAAACTAACATTGAATACGAATTTTGATTGAATAAACATTGAATAAACATCAGAAAAGTCGAGATTGAATGCATCAAATTATATCGTATGAAGATATAGCGAGTGGCACATCGTAGACGAGAAAGTTAGCTTTAAATCTTATGACAATAAAGTAAGATTTTCATCTGAAAACGGTTTTACAAACTTGAAATCCTGGAGTGAACTATGGGGCCTTAGACGATGCAAAAATTGACCAAGATGGGTGGGTCACTTTGACTGCGATGTGACCCATCGGTGGTCGCGCAGGGAGTTTTCATATTGCTGCTGACCGATCAGTATTCGCAAACTCGATTTTCGCAAATACTCAACCAAAGCTAAATGTAGGCACGATGCAGTTAATGTTTGTTATTTCCTATATTACTTCTACAGTTCACTTAAAATTTGAGTTGAATGTTCAACTTAAGTTTTACCTACCGCAGTCAAAGTGTTAATAACTTGAGACGATATAAAGAACTTCACCCACAATGGCCACTCACATTAGCACTTCACTGGGCCACATTGAGACCGTCATGATTTACGTCAGAACTTTTTGTTCCGAATTTATTTACGTGCATCCATTAGATAAACGTCCTTGTGCGAAGAAGCTCAGTATTTTAGAAAACATAAGCTCTGACAGATGAACAAAAAGGCCGAGTGCTAAAGATACAGAAAGCACGACGGCAAAAAACAGCTCTGTTTTGCTGGGGGTGTTTAACGAGGAGTTCGTGCGCTCAGGAAGTCGATTCCATTTGGCAAGCGAGATTATTTTCTTACCATCGCAAACACGACGCGTTTTTTGGTGAACCGTACGAGCGTCCTCAAGCAGCTCGTATGGTCTTCTTTTTGTCCACTCATTTTTCAGCGCGTCAGAGTTGCTGCGACATAATTCTTTTCTGTCACGCGACACTGCGTCGATCTCTTCTTTGAAATCGCTCTCGCACTCTTAACACCGTAGGCTCGCAGCGATGTCTCTGTCATCCCAATCAACCCTGCACATTCGTGGTCATTTCATCAGCCGTCTGAAAAGCGGTATCGCAAACGTTTTTCCTTTGCTGAGTTCACTTAGGATTTCATTTAATACATAACGAAGCAAAAAATCAAAGCTGAAAGCTCTAAAAATTAAATTAGTTTGGTGTGCTTCTTCGTTTCAATTATGAAAGACAAGCCCACTCGAAACAATTATTTCATTTAAAATTTGCCTCTATTATCTGATATAGTATCACATCCGGGTTTCACGCGTGCCAGTTTAATTGAATAGAGGGCTTTTCATTGGAAGAATCTTGATAAAATATAATCAAAGAAAGAAATTGATTCGTTTTCAGTTATATCATTACTACGCAGTATCAAATTAAGAGCTGTATTACGTCGTTCAGTCAACTAATAGAGGAAGCTGTCAAAGTTTGCTGGAAAGCGCTTCTTAATAAAGTGCCTCCAACAACCGCCAATATTTTGATTGGCCTGCACGCTATTGTTTCTGAACGAATTTTATGTGAGGAATGCAAAGCACTGTTTCGGACATCAAGGTTATCACTATTATAAAAGGTGCCGCGTCCGTCCGTTCCTTCGTCCGTCCGTGTGACCCCCCTCTTGATTATGGTATCCAGAATACGCAATCAGCTTATTTTTACAAATAGAAATTTTTTATAGAGCATTCTCTGTTGAAACTCATCATGTCGGATTGATATTTTTAATTGGTAATGCGAAAAAAAAATTTTTAAATTCGTTTGACCAGTAAACTGGCTACCACTTAGTATAAAGCCCAAGATTTTGGAACTTGAGTTATCATTTTCGAATTTGTGATTTTCTTGAGAAGCTCCGAAGAGATAATAGACTAAATTTCAGAAAATTCCGGCAGATGAGGCCACCAAGGATAGAAATGTGTCCAAGCGGAAGAGAGAAGTAGCAAGACTTCGACAGCAAGAAAAACGCCGAAGACGATCGGATGAACAACGCGAAATGGCAAGACGAAGCATTGACCCTTAACCGGCGTTTGGAAATTCTACGGAATAATGCAGAGCAACACCGAGTTGCTATAAAGAGCTAAACACCTGAGAGAAGCGAGGAAATTCTTCGGCATAGCGCTGGACAACATCGAGTGGCACGAGAGAATTCAACTCAAGAAAGAAGGGGTGAAATTCTTCAGACTAATGCCTTACAGTTTCGACTTGCACAATCGAATTTAACTCAAGAAAGAAGAGATGAAATTCTTCAGATTAATGCCGTCCAGCACGTGTGCACTAGTTATTATAAAAGGAGCCGCGTCCGTCCATCCGTCTATGTGTCACACCCACCAGCCGAAAGCGTGAGATGAGCGTATCTGTGAAACAAGCTTAAACAATTTAAACAATTTTAAACAATTTATTTACCACAGGAGATACAGAGGTAGGTGATACAGAGGTAGAGTTTTACTTAAGTCTAGTACAATGGTCAAATTTGAGTATAGCTACCTGTGGGCCCGAATAAGTTCAGCGACTTCTAGGGCATCCTACCATCACGCTATTCTAGGGTGTACAAAAGTTTAACCTAGTTCACTTAACCTAGTTTCGCATTAGACTGATCATTGAGATGATTAACTCGATATTTTACAAGTCGGCTATATTTAACAGTATGTTCGATAAAACGATTCAAGAGCAGAGAGAAGATTGGTTATGGTACACAAGGCAAGTTACATTATGACATTATCATTAGTTACATGTAGGAGGCAAGATTTCGACACGGTGATCTTACACTACTAGTATTCTGATAGGAAGTGAGACTCAAGATGTCTTTTGAATACTTTGTACGAATTACATTCACGGATCTCTGCAGGTATAGAGTTCCAAGTTTTGGTTCCAACGAAGAGAATACTGTGTTGCGACCTGGCCTTTGAATAATAAGGAAGCATGAATTTACTTCTATTTCGGGTTAAATGGTCGTGATGACCAGTTTGCGCAGTCAATAATTGTCTTAGGCTATTGTCGCCATCATTTCTTAATGTTTTGTAAATGAAATTACAGATGGAGATTTTGTATAGATCCGAAAGTTTAAGTATTTGTAAATTTTTGAAAGAATCATTTGTGTGAGCATTATATTCTAGGTTCTTTACCGCTCTGACAGCCCTTTTCTGCAGAGTAAAAATTTTGTTGGTTTTATTTTTATCAGTTCCGTGCCATGCTTCTATTCCGTATTGTCAACCCACAATTTTCGGAGCCTTAATCCAGCTGATAGGGAGTCGGAATGAATATCACGTGTATTGGTAGGTTAGATTAGGTTGAATAGAATATCAGCGGTTGAGACTTGGAAAAGTATTGGAAAGCCATAGAATGGCATGGGAAATCATGGGAAAGCCATGTTGAAGCTCATTTGGTCTGCCACTTTATCACGCTGTCAAGGAAGCTTAATGACTATTTTTTTTGATAGGAGTTTCACCATGCAGTGCACAAGAACAAGAGTATTTCAATCGCGGGTTCTGTTGGGTTGGATATATTTATTTTTGATCCATATTGAAGTATATTTTTTAGTAAATTATCGATTCCAGTCATTTATGACGGATCGCGTACACCAAAAAAAACCTACACCTCGACCTTCTCGCAGCGCCAGCAGCGTAACATCACCTCCTCCCCCTTTTAATAGAACAGGGTTGTTCTAGTTTGTTTTAACTTCTGAAGAATAAAAAATTGAAAGTTGCTCACGCTGTCTTTACTGTCAGCTGTACGTTTGAAATTTTTAAAAATTATTGAACTGCATTGTATATAAAGTTCATTTTTGTTTCTACAATTGACGTGGGTATTGCGATATACATGTGTGAATACCAACTACACCTTTTCTCGTTTTATAACCACGTTCCTTCAAAATGTACCGACGAACTGCAAGTTTAACAACGACGAAACATTGAGTATAACAGGGAATAGAAATATAGAGACAGTGTCGCAAAAAATAACAACAACGACAAATTATAGCGACACCATGCAAAATGAATGACAGTGAAACTATATATCAAAACAAAGAAACAATATGTAATGACAGCGTCGGTTTATTGTAACAACGTTCAAAAAGGATAACAATTACACAAAAAATAGTAACGTACGTGTATATTATTGTAACAAATTAACAATTTCTGACAGAATTTTTTATAAGTAAAATAAACAGTAAAGTAGCATATAACGTAGTACACGATGCATATTCAGACTATGCATACAAAATTATTGATAATTACAATAAAGAATAAACATCATATGTATGTTATCACACGAGAACCGGCCACGTCAGAGTTGTTCTGGAAAATTCCAGTACTTCCCGGTCGGATATTACATCATCCAATGACCGAAAAGTAATGGAATGTACATTTGTAGTCCCATATGTTTTATTGTCGGGTGGCATTGATGCTCCCGAAAGTGAAAATATCGAATGTCGAAATCCCGAATATCCAAATCCCCAAAATCAAAATCCCGAATGTTGTAATCAGGGTTGCCAACTGGCCTGTACAGTATGTATTTCACTGCCAAATATGGTCGGGAATTAGATATTCGAGATTTTGATTTCTGGAATTTTGACATTCGGGATTTCAAGGTGAACCCATTATTTTCAATTTTTTTAACATGGAATTAAAAAAAAAAGATTTCTCTCGTCAATAGGGCTTAAAAGATGGTGTTACATTTTATGACTCTTCGTTACTATTTTTTGCATCTGTTACATTATTTTGAACCTGTGATACTGGCTATTTGAAGCATTGTTACAAGATTTGACTATTTGTTAAAGATAATGATCGTCTGTTGCAACATTCTGAGAGTGTTATACAATTTGAAGCAACGTTATATTTATTTGTCTCTGTCACTACATTTTGCATCTGTTATCAATTTTGCTGCATCGTCACTAGATTTGTACTGGATGTTGTTATATTTGAGCCGCTGTTATTAGTTTTTATTCGCTGTTGTATTATTGTGCAAACTGTTGTTATATATATTGTTCTGACGTGTGGTTATAAAACGAGAAAAGGTGTATAAGGATCTTAATGTTAAGGAATTTGAATGCATTTTTTCGTGCTTTCTTCTCAATCATTTGTTTCGACAATTGACATGGGTATAACGATACCCATATGTAAATGTCGACTACGCATTTTCATGTTAAGATATTTTAAAACTCAATGTTAAACATATCATGTATCAACTTTATTGGAAATAAACTGTTTTTATTCTTTCTTTATACCAAATTTTTATCATTATAGGCTGCACGATTCTACTCGTTTCAAGTTTCCTTCAAATGAAACATCATAAGTGATCGTAGATGCTTCAATTTTAGAGTAGTGAATCAATATGCAAAGGTTTTAAATTGAAAATTTTTAGCAAATTTAAATTTTTAATACATGAAATACATGTGAATATTTGGCTGCAGTTTAACAGTTGATTTAAAAAATAATCAGTAAAAACTTGTAACCGTTTCGTTGTCTAACCGTTAACTCTTGTTCCCGCTTACTGTTCCAAGCAAAGCGGGCTTAAAACTAAAATCATTAGAAAAATAACTCAAGCTCAAGCCAAAAAATAATGTACTAAAGTCATTGCAAATCAGTGTTACCATGAAATACTGGAGCGCCAAATCTGTCATAATTTCATAACATTTAAAGGCTCAAAAACGAGAACTCGTTAACAAGCCGGCGCCGCTTACTCAAGCTCTCCTAAAACTCCCCAGCCAGGCTGTAAAGTAAGCCTAATGGCTGCTATTATAAGTATTTTGCACAAAAATTCCTATTCAAACGTTACTGCCTCCTAAATTATGCAAGTTGCGCTGGAGAATTCAGCTGATTTTAATTCTAAAATTAAAGCTCAATGCAGGCTTAGTAAAGTTTGAGGAGTTATGAGGCAATTAACCATCGAGAAAATATAGGGGGTAGTAAACTTGGGATTATGACAAACAGCTATAATTAATATGCAAACTTAGACTCCATTAGTTATATTTCTTACGAAGATCAGGTAATGACAGCGCTCGTCCAAATGAAAACTTTAGTTAAATTACTTATTTTAGAGATCCGTTCATAAATGCATGCAGGCGTTCGTGTGAGATGTAGTTGGAACAAACCATAATCCGTGTGTACGGCATCTATTGAATTATTTGGACTCTAATTAAAATTCCGTACCTTCAAACGCCCTCAATTAATGCAATTCTCAATGTGAAATCAATCGTTGGACTCAATCAAGCGAACTCTTTGTTATGCAAACGCTCTCAGATGCCATCAAGCTCGTGAGGACCAAACCTCGTTTGACTGCAGCCAACGCGTGGATGTAAAGTTGACATGCGGTGCATATTTTAGTTGTTGAGTGCGGGCGCAAACATTCCGGCAGCTGTTCTCTAATTCACAGCGGATTTGAGAAAAAACTCTTTATATGAATTTTTGTATTTCAGGTGCTATTTTTATTTAGTAATTAGTTTTTCTAGTTAAGACGAGTGACCCATAGATGTATGTACGTTCCACAGTGATTAAAGAAAGCCTGTCAGTCATTTGCTGTATTGTTTTGAACATTTGGCCTCGTAAATAATTACACGCATCAAAATAATTTCGTCATCACAAGTTAAGCGAACAATTTTAGTGCAACTACTGTATTAACGTCATTAATATTTAAAAACTGACTGGTTTAGTTTTACTTGTATTGTAAATTACACTAAGCTACTTTGTCTCCTTGCGGTCAGTATACGCATGATGCAAAAATTGAGTTAAATTCACATTGAAGATGGTATTTCAGTTAAATGTAGACCAAAACAGACGTTCCGGGAACCAGTTCACTGGTGCGCTGTACTGTACGTCGGTCGTGGTGTTGAATAAATGTCAGCTGCAGGTGCCGAGCGTGACGACATAGGCGAACTTTGTTTTATAGAAATAGCAAGGAATGCAAGATCTGCATTACGTGACACAGCAATGCAACAATAATGACTGACCATGTTCAAATTCTGAATAAAAAGACGGTATTATTGCTGAAGATGTTAGAATGAGTGAGTAGGTATCTTTTTCGAAGCATGACGTAGGCCTACACGACTGAAAAAGACATTAAATGTTCACTCGGCCTCACTGACATCCGTATGAGTGGAAATATTCCTCGACAAGAAGTGAGTGTAACTCGGGAGCAGTTGACTAATCAAATATCGTAAGATTTGAAGTAAATTGAGAAGCATTAATTCTCGTATGCTGATGAGATTAGACCTGTTCAAAGTATATAAACTACCGATAGTTTAATTTTCTTTTACTTTCATTTGTAAAGTAAAGGCCTGAGAAGTAAAGTTAACCAGTCAATCGAAGCACAACGAAAGTTTCGAGAGAAGGGCTTTTGTTTCAAAAAATTCTGCCAAGGTTATAATAATAATGATGTGCAGTAATGAAGCTGGCGGAGAACACGTTATCAACCGCGGTGCAATTGCGTATATCCTCACAGCAGCAGAGACTCCTCTGCATGAACTGCCAGCACTGTAACCCTTTAATGCCCCAGTGGGTTTATCGGTCCACTTTTGAAAATGACCGCAATATATTGTATTCCTTGTTAAATTTTTTCCCTAGAGTTCTTTGGAGTTAGTTCTCCTTCCTCATTCTAATGTCGGTCACTACCTGAAGTCAAAGTAAGTCTAATGATAGTGGTTATAATAACGGTATTATGAGTAGAAGAATGCTGACATAATAGGGTTAAAACTATTCGTCAGAAGTGTGCCGTTGGAGTACATGTGTCATATTTTAATGAGCAATACTTAGTTTTTGTTTACAATCTCATCGGAAATATGTAGACATATTAGGGCTAGTCATATCATAGCTTTGACTAGGATGTATTATCATCCCCATTTTGTACATATCATCACCTCTGTAAAGAAACAATCAAAGTGCTAATATTTTATGCTATCTATTTTCCAGATGAAATGAAACACGTTTGTCATGAAACAATTGCTGTCCAAAAAAATAGCATTGTACTTACTGAAAAACACGCATTTTAAGTAGAAACTTGTTAGCCGAACTCGCCCTCTATGTAGAGCATGCGAATGAATATATGTTGCAATCCGAAGAAATCCAGAACTGGAAGTAACCTGCAATGGTGAAAATCTCTCCCATTTGGTTGAGGTCTACACTGCACGTGCGTAGCTACACTGAGGCCCGCTTCACTGACACTCACTAAGTGTACGCTACACTGAGACTCACTACATGCACGCTACACTGAGACCCGCGACACTAAGACTCACTAAATACACGCTACACTAAGACTCACTAAATGCACGCTACACTGAGACCCGCTACAGGCACGCTACACTGAGACCCGCTACAGGCACGCTACACTGAGGCCCACTACAGGCACGCTACACTGCGGCCCACTAAACGCAAGCCACACTGTGCGAGTCCACACACCTCCCCCACGCAGCAGAGGCGGCAGCGAGAAGCGGCACAATTGCGGTCGTGTTGTGTATTTTATGCCGGTCGACGCTCTCTCTCGGCTGGTAATTCAGGGTTTCTACATTCCGGGGCTCGATTAGAAATTCGTAATACGCCGGGCACTAATTCAATGCAAAACGGTGGCAATTACATTCTGGAAGCTGCGCATCTTCTCTTGCAATTAAAAGGAGGATGAACACTTAACGCATATTACGCTAGCGTGGGCAGTCCAAACAGGAGCGATCAAATGAAATGTTCAAACAGAGCCTGCTTTTACAGCCGCGTTAATCAAACGAACGTTTGCTGCAGAGGCGGATTTTTAATGAAGGAATCATGCTATCACTGAAACAGCCCGAATTACGATAGCAGAAGTTGTTATGAACAGGATAAAATTCAGGTAAATCTACATAGAAATTATATCGCTTAGGTGAACCGCTAAAATCTTAATACTTGAGACTTCTATCGACGCAAGTCAAAGTTGGAACGGTAGTTCTTAAAGAAGTTAAGTTCAATTTGTGTGCTTCTCAGCCGCACAACGGCCTCCTATCATTAAAATGTTGGTCAATATAGGGAGTTTGGCTAGGTATTATACGGTGCTGAGGTTCTGCGTAGCTGTGCTACGGCCCCAGAGTCACGCTGAACAGGTTATAGGACATGACAGTAAAAGCCGAGCAAAACTGGCACTTTATGAACAAAATGGTAATTCTTAAGCGCTCTCTCAAGTATTCAATTCGAGATGAAGCCAACAATTAATTTTATCGAACTCGCCTCTTCACGGAGGATCTTTGATTAAACCTTACACTGGCAGCAGACCTGGTGTGGTGCGTTGGTACTGTGCAGTGGTAGGGCCGAGAAATGAGTCTCTAATTGTTGTCGTGATAACCGTTGGGCAGACCCGCGCTTCATCCGAGTTTAAAAATATAAACGTGACGTTAGAAATGCTAATTTAATTTGCCGATTTTACTAAATAACAAATTTTAACTTTGTCTCTGCTACATGAGGCTAGGTGCAACTATCCAATTTTCGTACTCTGATTTTATTTGTGCTCATGTTTGTCCTTGAATGCAAAATTCATGTTTCACATAATTCTCTGCATGTATTTATTCACGTTCATGTTATGTTCATTACGAGGAAAAAAAATAATTGAGATATTTCTGGACAAATTTTTGGAATCCGGGCATTCCATTTGGCATTCTTTTTTCTGACCCAGACAAGATATTTGTGGTAGTTGTATGGAAGGCAGTAATCACCTAGGTCTCCTAACATGTTTTGAGACTCTTATCAATTCTCTGATCTATGGGCCTTTTAAAAACCTGCCTCAAGTATAACATCACTTTTCTTCTCACCAAATTTGTTTTCAAGATACTGTAATCCATGCTAAATGATTCAACATGAAAGAGTGGAAGATAGATTTTCTATGGGTGCACTAAAGTTACGTGCTGGACATCAAGTCGACAAACTATCTGTTCTTCTCTTTTGGGGTAATTTTGGACAATTTAATGATTTCTGTCGTCGATGCTGTTCCTTAGATAAAAACATATATGTATTCTTTGAATATACGCTAAAGTCTAACATATAAAGAAATTGGTCTGAGATCACTACATATTTTCCACTTATGATGCACGTAGTAAGAACCTTCCAAAATAAATTTCATTGAGTCACATGTCTGCCATCGCAACGTACAATGTGTGGGACAGAAGTCGAAGTATTTTTGTCGCCATTGTGCAGCAGCACAGCTTCGAGGCTATTAGTGCTTGTATCCATAAATAGTCTCTATTCATTAAGCAAATGCTCGTTCACTTGCTGACTAATGAGGCCATTTACATCAGCACGACAACAACCACCATTTCATTCAGTATAGAAGGTAGCTAAAGCTTCGCGACGCTTACAGGAAATTGAGATTTTTATAGCATCATCTCAAAGATCCAATTACTGTGGTTTGGAATCCAGCAACATTGTTTTCTCTTTTGGCCATGACAAATGGCTCAACAAATCATTCAATTTTTCTCGACTTATCAATTAGATCCTGCTCTCATCAGACTCATCGATTTGCAATTGCGATTTATTTTGCTTAAATCTTGTTATTCACTTTCAGTTGTAAATTAATTGAGAGGTAAATCTGAAGAAACAATCAATCACTGCATGTAATGCCGTTTCAAGACAACTACAGGGTGTCCCGAAAAAAATTAGACCGAACTTAAAATTATTATGGCTCTTGTATAGGTTATTGTTGATAAATGAGTTCTGTAAAGATCACAATGTTTACTAAATATTTCTCTCTTCACGCACAAAATTGTATATGGTTAGCGTGCACACATAAATGTTACATTACTGCTGCTACTATGGTAAAATCTGATGTCGTGAACACATGTGCCAAATGCTCACAACACGAGGGTACGCTTGTAACTCAAGCTCAAGAAGCGTGAGATAATAGAGTAAATTTAATTATTTTATTACAGACTTGAATTTATTTAAATCACTCCAAATTTCACGAGTTAACTAGTGTTATCATTCAATAATTTATCTCAAGAAAGTCTAACGAACTCACTATCAATGTGCATGCAATTTACTTAAAAATTAGCTACTTACCTGTATCATGAAGTTTGTGGTTTAAGTTTAATTACTGAATAATAAATCCATCCCTGCAAAATAATGACATCACTGACTGACGGCATCAGTTTTTCAAAGAATTCTCCCTTGTGGAGAAATTCTTGTTTTCAAATAGTAATTTAGATACGGAGAAGGAATTTTGCATTTCACGAGGTATTCTCTAACCCCATTCCTCCCTGTCGAAAATCGCTGCCACAATAATATAGGATGGCTGTTGTCAAAGATATTGATCGCTTACATGTGGTTAGCAGGGCTAACTCTCCGCAGCCGCTGTGCAAAAATGTCCCGTCGATCGTAGTCGCTCTCTGTAGCGCCAATAAAATACGTAAAACCGAGCTGCTTCCCTCAGCCACACGGCAATTTCGGCAACCTGCTTTTACGCAAACGCACTGCGCTAAATTGCGCTGCAGGGGCCTTACTGTGTTAATCTGCGGAGATACTGAAGGTGATTTTTAACTGGGATGCCCGACACTGCGCATAAGTCCTTCACTTGAGCATGTATACTTGCATAATCCCTGGCTGACTGATCACCGGAGTCAATTTCGTCTTTTGCCTGATTTTGAAACCAAACAGTGAACTTGTGAGTTTCAATGGTGTGATGGCCATGAAAGGGGGGTGAAATCAACACAATTTAGGTTCTTCGAAATGAAGTAAGGAAGTTGAATCATATGTGCGATATTAGAATAACTTTAAACATAATATTTTGGACAAATGAATTTTTTCCAATTCCTTACCTGTATAGCCGGTAAAAAAGAAACACCCGATTTCTTTATCTACGTTACAAATGAAATAGGCAATGAGTATAAAAATATTTAACCGTTAACATTGCCTTTGTTGCTCTGAATAACTTCATTCCTATCTGTTAACATGTTTATATATGCCGAACGAAGAAATTTGCCGAGGTTTTGAATCATAACATGAATTCATTTTAATATTCTATCTTTTTTGTTACCCATGAACATTAAAATAGTTAATTAGTCTTCAAAACAACTATTAATCAGAAGGTGCTAGGTCACGAGAACTGTGAGACGGAGCAATGTATCCCAAATTGAGTGACCCTTGGAGATTTTCGATCAGACGAGCGCGCTGCGTGTTGCTGATTCTCTGGGGTAAAGCCCGTGAGGGACCCAGCTTCCAACCACTGAAACTTTTCCAATGGTTTTCAATTGGGCTAGCAGCGCTTTACGTACCTCTTTAAATCGTTGTGAAAGTTCTCGTGTGGTAATAATGTTTTCTCAGACGATAGCTTAAAGATCAAGTTTTTGGGCGACTCTCCTTTGACTCGACTTTAAAATTGAAATACCCATTTCGGAAAAAGGAAGACCCCTACAGGAGCTTCTTTAAATTTGTTTATCGTAGCTATAGGCACTCTCAAATAGCACTAGCTGCGTTACTTGCATTGATGCCTTTTTGGAACTAGAAAAACACTTCCAATGCATTCTTCAGATTGGGCAAACGTGTGTGCAAATATTTTGGAAATTATATACCAAACTTGAATGGAACGAATGAAAAGCGGGCTTATTTGTCAAAGATATTGGTAAAATGTAACAAGAGAAAATTTTTGATGAAGTCCCCTAGGAAAATATTTCCTAAAAATCGAACATTACTTTTACACCAGCCTGACACGTCTGACTTATTCGCATCCATTTACGATGATGAATTCGGAACAAATGAATAAAAGTGTTGCACATTCAGATTTAATCCTCTTACACTAATGAGGACCAACCGATCCTGTTGGAAATTTTTTATAAATATTTTTATTTTCTTGTCGAGTTCGTACCCTAATGACTTTTATTTCGGATTCTCTGACGAGTGGAAGATTATTTTTCTTCTGATGTAGGTGTCGATCTGATGCCAGCGTCAGAGTAATAACGGTGTTTGTAATAGAGGTAATATGGATGAAAAATACTGAAATTAAAGGTTTGAATAGTTTATGTTGCTAGATTTGCATTCATGGTATGAAAGCAGTACACAAATAACTAATTAAAAATCCTAAGCAGTTATTCCATTGTTTTTCAAGTCGTTCGTTAAAATTAGAACCAATTATTAAATCACTGATGATGCTTTCTAGTACGGTCAATCGCCGGTCATATTCACTTTTAAAAGTTCATGAAGAAAAGACTTGAAAAACCAAATGATAAAAAAGGGGAACTATTGATGCAGAAATCTGTAAGAACAAATAAAAACTCAAGCATAAAAGGGCTTTTAAAACATAGCGACGATGCCTAACTGATTTGCATAGATTGCTTCAAATCAGTGATCGCAGTTTTTGGCAGCGCTGGTATAGATCATTCAAAGAACAAAACCTCACATCAATTCCGGTTGAGCGTCATTGTTTTAAATGTTCTATGAAAAGGGCCGGTATGAAGGCCAGCCTACTCGCCAAAATCAGTTGTATTTTGTGAAGTTAAACTCTCATTCCGTTTTAGGTAAAATAGGTCATGCCAAAATCAGTTATATTTTTTGAAGTTAAACTCTCATTCCGTTTTAGGTAATATAGGTCATGCCAAAATCAGTTGTATTTTTTGAAGTTAAACTCTCATTCCGCTTTAGGTCATGTAGGTCATGCCAAAATCAGTTGTATTTTGTGAAGTTAAACTCTCATTCCGTTTTAGGTTATGTAAAATACCATTTTTGAAAATAGCTCTGCAAGAGCAGGGACCTTTCATCTTTCCGTTTTTCATTCTTGTCCTACATGTATTGTAGAAAATCATTTAACTTTCACATTCCTAGCACGTCCCTGATGCTTGTTAAAAATTTAGCCCAACAAAAATTTTAAGACAACATATTGTTCTTTACCATCACCATCACTGAGCTAGTTTCTTCAACCTTGCACCGACCTCCGCCAAACATTTCACTCAGCTTCTAAAAAATGGCAGTGAACAGTGCTCAAAGAGCATAATTTAACGTTAATTAGAGCTAACCCAACTTGATGACAACTGCATTACAGTGAAGAAGGCAAGAATGCTTCTAAATTATTCTAAAATAATCCCCTGTAGTAAAGCTACGAGGCCGTCAACTTCACGAGGTAAAACAGATAATTAGGAGCTCCAATCATTCCCGGAAACGACGCATTCAAGTCCAGCCCGCCAAGTAAGTATGCCTTCAGATCGCATTCACTGCCAACTGCCTCGCTTTATGCGTTATTTAGACGTACAGGCGCGCGCCAGCGAGCCGCTTTCGGTCGTAGAAAGCATTTGGAGTGTCACAAAATGATGCAGGTTCAGTCGTGCGCTAGGCCAGCGGCGACCTTTATTGGTGGAGATCAGCTTTACCCCACCCTACCTGCGGGAGCCATAACACCACACGCAGGGATGATGACGTGGTGTTCAGCAATGAGGACATTGGGTCTTTCTTAAAAGGATGCTTTATTCCAATCAAGCCTGATACATATCATCTTGTGCAATGGTTTTTCAAATGCTTTTTAACTCACGCCAGGACGCAATGACGGTTGCCTACGGACACGCCGGTCCCTATTTCCGACACCTGAGTGGAGTGGGGAATAGTGGCTAAGTTCTCCTTTTTCCCTACGGGAAAAACACCGGGCGGCACTGCCGGGATTCGAACTGCCGACACCTTCCCGAGATGGGCGCGGTCTTAACCACTCGGCCACGGTGACCACACTTCCACACTTCACAAGGAAGGATGGATCAAAATTCACTGAACTTTGTGATTGCGTAATGAATGCATGTTTTTTATTAGACGTTCAGGATGGAGACTGAAGCTCTCGGATGCTAGATCGACAATTACAAATTATTTTACCTGTCTGAAGTCGGCCAAGAGGAGGAAAATTGTTCTTGTTCAAACGAAACGTCAAGGTCGGCTTTAAACGCTTTCAGTAAAAACTGTTTGAATTAAAAGGGCTAAAAGTGCAAAAGAATATTGTTATAAGAAATGATACTTACAGACCTATTCACACAAGCAACTGAGCGCTCAAAACTGCTATACTGCGCTGGTTGTCTCGCCGTAAATGTTCTATTCCTTGTAAGTTTTCAAGGGTATGTTGATGTAGTAGCGCAGCCAGAGGGGGGGAGGGACGAGGGCCAGGGCCTCTCCCCCTCCCGAAATGTTGAGCTGGGGGCCAGTTTCAGTCTCCTTTTCAAGTAAAAGAATAAAAAGGTTGCTGATAATTAATGTCTGACCTCCGAACTATTTGTCAGGTATCCTGCCCTTCCCCCCCCCCCCCCCCCCCTGAAATTTTCTGCTGCTGGCTGCGCCACGGCACGGTGGATGTAATATTATGATATATATATGCGAGGCTAACAAATCTTTCCTACATTTTGGGATGAAATAGATTTTGCTAAATAATTTAGCAGCTTTCTGCGTTTAGTTTTCTAGTTTTTCTTTGAACTAATATTCAAAGTTGATCATTCAGTTGGTGATGTTTGTGGCTGTTACGAAATAAATATTTTACTCATTATATTTATGACTGAACATGATGAGAGTAATCTCCACTGTAAAATTATTATACCTGCAAGATTTTACTTCATAAAATGCTAGTGAATATATTCATCTATTTTTACGTGCATAGATCGCTCAAGGTATGTTCTTGCTTTTTTATCATTGAGATTTTTAAATTTTCGGAAAGCCGACCTGTTAACTTCTCCGGTGCACAGAGAATATCGTAACCTAAATCAGCTTGTCATTTTAACGTAAAAGACAATTTTTCGTCCATTTTAGGGTATGAGAGATGGCACAAAGTTTCATAGCATCCGCAGTAAACCTATGCGTTCAACACGAAAAAGTGCTCCCACGCATGGATAACAGCTTCATTTTTAAATTGCTCAAGGGCTCCGAGCGATTCAGGTCGATCTTTAGGTGCAATTATATTTTTTTTTTAAAAAAAGCTCCTCAGAATTGGGAGCACGGAGCTGACCATTCGCACTTTAGCGGGCCAAGAAAGGGCAGGACGCTGGTTGGCTACTAATTTGTATGGCCAAGGGGGTCCTGGAGGTGCTTTGCACTAGCCGTTTTATGGCCATTGTGGAGAGGAGCAAACCGGAGGTCATCCTGCCAGATTACGCTTAGACAAAACTCTCCTTTTATTTTGGGGATCTTGCCTCAGTAAGTGGGGCCATTTCCCACAACGGCTTGGGAGAACACGCTTGAATTTCGTCAAATGCGGCCTTTTGTTCACTGTCGTGCGGTGTGACACTGCGGTTAGAATTACTCCGGATGCCCGCAAACTTCTGCCAGAGAATAGCTATGGTCTCTCCAGCAGCGAAATCGTGTCATTTTGCTCATTTCTCGGGGTTATTTCTTGAGTGAAACCAGATGGTGCTCTCTGTTGCGTCGAGTTTCTTTTCATCTTTTCAAAACTTCACCTGTAGAGGTCTGCAAGACATCGGAAGTGCTGCGCAGTGAAAGATTTGAAGGATGCAGCGAAAGAGGTTGTAAAAGGAAAACGAAGAAAGTTTCCTTTTAAATTCATACTTTTTGGACAACACTTGCTCGTGTTTAATGAATCAACAACAAACATTCAATTTTCCATAACGATTAATTGAAAATGTGAACCCATATCTATTTCGTGTTTTCAAAATTACTAGTACAATAATTGTATCTCCTATTGCATAAATGACTGAGCACGTGGTGGGAGTCCCCGAAACAAAAACAAGCCATGTAATTTGCCTCAAGTTATTGTACGGTAACGTGCAGACGCTATTACAACATACCGCTTTTTGTTTCGTAAAAGTTTTATTGATTTTGGTTACATAGTGGATCCAATACCTCTAACTGACGCTGTAATAAAAAACAGTTTTAGATTGAAACACAATGTACAGGCGTAAAAGATTTTCGAAAATGTATTGCTAAATATGTTTTTTTTTTGTGCTTATAAAAATTTCTAAGGCACGTTCAGCGCAAGTGTATGTATTTAATTACGATCAATGTACATTAAGATAAATAATCTCCAAAAGATGATCTAATAAGATCATATTTTGATGATTGATAGGGATAGAAATTGATGTTACAAGTTCATAATTCCAGTATTTTTTATTTCAGACATGATTTTTTATAATCTTGGATAACTCGTATTTCATGCAAAACACATTTATTGAGGAGCTCGTAACCTCTGATGTTTTTGACTTGTGTCATTTTCCCAACCCTAATTTTATTTGACGAAATTTCATGATTTGAAACCATGATGTGAAATCCTCTGGCAAATTTCCCTTGATTATGGAACGTATTCTACGAATTTTAATCTGTTGAAGATTCCATTTGACATTTCAAACCAACGGCCACATTGCTGTCGTCATCGTTCCAGAGTGAGAAGTGCGAGTGCTGCTGTCAGATCATAAACCATAAAAGTTGCGCTGGGGTATGGAAAACACACAAAGTTCATGTTAATACTATTATGTATCAATAGTAGAAACATCCTCAATTAATTCAAGCCGGAAAAATTCAATAGGAAACTTTGCTTTTATCTGAATAGAAAACACACAAAATTCAAGCTAATACTATTCATGTACTAAAAGTAAAAAACCCTCAATTATTTCAAGCCGGAAAAATTGAACGGAAACTTTGCTTTAATCTGACACTTCTGTTCAGTCCGTAACTTTTGTTTCGCGTGCGTCAGATACATCCTGAACGAAACATCCATTAAGACGAGGAATATAAATCGGGATGATGGTGCTAATTGAGTGGCTTCACTGCAGCTCGTCATGCGTAGCTGCGAGTAAACCTGCCCCGGTTGTTTGAGAAGCTTGGCTCGATGTTAGAAACGTGCCATTAAAAAGCTATACGATGACATTTCTCATCTAGTCGTTATGATCGCTTGTAACTGTTGCACCCATCTTCTGTAAAGCTTCCTGTAATTTCACTGTAGTCCATTACCATCAGCAAAATAATAGTCAAGCTGTTGAGCGTGCTAGACATCGCTAGCTTTGAATAATTGAATGGTTTGTGAATGAGTTACAAAGACTTCGAAACTTCCTGAATTTATCGAGGGAATTAATCGTCCATTTTCTCTAGTAGTATTTGTCAATACCAGGAAGAAATCATTACATAATGTGATGCTATTCCGCTAATACCTGCAGTTCATCCACTCAATTCCAGCAGGATGTTCAATCAAAGCCTGTATAGGATTTCCTGCAAAGCCTACAAAGTATCACATTTCATCAATGCAAGAAGGCTAGTCTGTCAAGAACATTACGCTATTCGATCGAGGCTTGTAGAATGTTATGTTAAAACCAACAAGATGTTCTGTCAAGGCCTGCTGTAAGATTTGGCTAGGCATGTTGAATATTCCCCCAAAGTTTTCTGTATATCGAATTAAGGCCTGCAAGATATTCAGTCTGGAGCAAAGCAGGATATTCAGTCATGGTCTGCAGGAAGTTGAGTCATGACCAACGCATAAAATTCCGTCAAGGCTGACAGGACATTCTGTCAATGCTTGGATAATATTTTCTTAAAGGCCTGTAGGATGTTCTAACAAGGTCTGCTGGAAGTTTTTGGTGGTTTGCATAATATTCTGCCAAGCACTACAAGACATTCCGCCAGGGTCTGCAGGAAATTATTTCAAGACCGCCAGAGTATTCTTTCAAAGCCTGCAAGATATTCTACTATAAGACCTGCAAGATATTCAGCAGGGAGCGAAATATCTCTCTGTGCTGCTACAAGTTTGGTTATTCAAAGCCTGCGGGGTATTGATGCTAGCTGCCGAATATCTCAAATAAACAAAGAAGGAAATTAAAGTAGATGTGCATCAGCAGCGCTCGACTCCCACGCGTCCTCTCCTCTTCTCTCTCCCATCTCCCCTTCCTCGCAGCGACTCGCTCTGGTGATGAAAACCACTTTCCGACTCTTGCATCGAGTGTAATTGGCGGCAGGACTCCGAGTTATCCGCCAGTGATGATTCATGAGTACATGCAATCTCTTGAAGCTGAAACCCTGAAGTATATTAAGAGGGTATACAGCTTCCAGTAATGGTTAAAACTCAACGCCTCAGGTAAATATCATGACATGGTAAATTTACGCGACAGGTAAATCTCATTTGCAAAAAACGGCAAGCTGTTGTCCGATGCTTGGCAGCTTGTCAAATGAATGATTTTCAAACATGTTCTTTCCAGCCGATGAGAGAGCATTTTTTGTCAGGAATATTAAGAGAATATGTTGAGCGCCGAGTCAACAATTATTTTAAATCTAACGAGGCCTGTACTTTTTTCGACCATTACTGAAGGCTGAAAGTTGTGATTAGTATTTCCTGAGTCTCTAGAAAGCTTTTCAGCTTGTAGGCATGAATGTTAATTAATGGTAGTGTTAATTGAACCATTATAAGAATGTTTTTTTAACTTCGTAATGTGAGGAAATACACTAGATTATAAAAAAGTAATTTTTAATGAGAGAAAAAAACGATCATTCTCATTCTAATGAGAATTCAACCCCATACTTAAAAAGGATGAAGTATCCACACCCATGTAGTATGGATTTCATTTCCGCTAACATTTTTGAGTATCCTGCCTTTGTTTCAGGGTCTCATTACGTATCTAGTCGGGTGCTTGAATTATCTGAAATTCTCTAATTCCAGAAGTAATTAAAGAGATCTGGACGGTGCTACTTAGCAGCGATCATGAGGCTTGTGATGTACAACGCACAAAAAATTCACTGCTAGGAATATGAAAGGAACATAAAATATTCGTGAAATTATTGATCAACGTCTTTGATCAATTGTATCTAACAAATTATCTGATCAATTTTATCTTTACTGGTTCCAGGGTCACTTCTCCAGCGGGACTTTTTTTCCAGCAGCCACTTTTCCAGCGAGGGACTTTTGAAAAGCCGAATTAACTAGTTCGGGACCAGACCTGCTATTAAAGACTTATTTGAATAATAGTGAAAAAGGAATAATACAAGACGGTAAAAAAGGAATAATACTAAGCGTTCAAAATGTAAAAAGGTTGGGTAAAACAGGCCGATTGGTAGTCTCTTTTTATATAATTGTGTACAAATTTGCAATAACACACGAATAAACCTGTGAAGCTTACATCCATAATAAACTCAGATCAAGAAAAGAAAATAAATTTCTTTGCCTAACACTACAAGTCAAACTTTATCGATAGATTTTTCTCAACCATTATGAGTACGAAAAATTGGTCTCGATAAGCCAGTATATAGATAAACTTTCACAACAACCACAGAATTAAGAACTTAGACCAAGTGACCAGCAAAACTTAGCCTCAACGAAGTACAAAACTTTACCCGAGGATCGGCCGTGTTTTACCTTAATGAACTTCCTTATTCTTCCTCGATGGCTCACCAAACTTCACTCCGATGACCTGGCGAACTTCGTCCCTGCGAGACGCGCATCGCCGCTCCTTCCTCAGAGAGCTGAAGTTAGCGTCTGTAGGGCGAAGCTGGACTTTGTGGTCCCTATTTTGTCCTGTTCCGTGTGTGTTTTGTGTGTGTTTGTGTGTGTTTTCAGCGTAGTTCGAACTTGATTTCCTTTATTAATTCTAAAGTTGTACAAGGGTGTGCTTTGTACTTCATAAGTTCCTATGTAATATATACGAGTACAGCTGTGCACTGGTGTGCTTTGCACTTCATCAGTACAGTTGTGGACATTACATTTGTGCGCTGGAGTGCATTGTACTTCATGAGGAAACGCAAAGAAATATTTATTATTCTATGATTCGTGTGAACCTTAGGGCTTGATCCCATACGAATTTCAGTTGACGTTTGTTTCCAATTTTTATATTTTTAATCTACGCAGAATTTCAATATGAATCACTCCAATAAATTTTCCAGCTGCAATTGGTATTGTCGTAGAGGTACTGACCGTATTTATTGTGTTCTTTGTAAGTTGTTGATCTAATTAAAAATAGTGATAACTAGAGTCAGGATGTGAGAAACATTTTGTTTTTGAAAAGTAACCCTTCATAATTTTGCAAGAGGTCGCAAAGTTCTCTTCAGAAATATAACTTGCGAAGAGTTTGACCGATCATCACAAACTTTAATGATCACTCCACAACGCATAAGGTTTGTACAAGCTAATTTTTTACAATACTTGAATTCTCTTATTACAATGGCTTAACTTTTTAGGCTAAATCTTCGATACTCAAAGTGAATTTTCTAGGGTAGAGTGAGCGACGAGAATTTATGGGCTTCATTGGAGCCTGAAAGTTAAATATTAAAATTCGAGGCTGAAATGACACAGTTTTATGATTACAAAATTTTTGTGATGTGAAGTATTTGTGAGAGAACACGATATCATTGGATTTTCTATTGTGAACATGTTTTCTTTCTACTCAGATTATTTTTACGAAATTTTCACCTTATATGATTATATTTGAAAAATTGTATCGGAACTCAATTGACATAAAATGTTATGATGGAAACCTGCATCTACAATTAGAAGACAATGGCTGATGTAGTGATTGAATTCATCTGATATTGTGTGCTGAAAATGAGCGCAGTTCCTCCTTTCCTGAGGAAGCAAACAGAGTTGAAAGTTGATCTGCTGAGAACTGGAGTGAGGAAACAACCGTAAACTCCAGAAAATTCGTCTCCAGGATTTATTTCGGACTTTGTTTGACGGTAGCCTGTACTTCTAAGACTAGTCATGGTTGCTGTCAAGACCATCGTACAGTTTGCGAGCAAGGCCAGCGTTTAATTTACCAGAAAGACCAGTGTTTATTAGTTAGCAGAGCCAGCGTTTAGTTAGTTAGCTAGCCAGACCATCTTTTAATTAGTTAGCTAGCAAGGCCAGCGCTTAGCTAGCCTGCAAGATTGGCCTCTTGCTTTCTTCATTTTCCCATATACCGGCTCACACAACGCATTCATCCTAACTTTAGTCGCACGCTCGCTTCTCATATTAATTTCTAAAATTAGCGAGAGTCATGCTGCCAATTCTGAAATCGACCTCAATATACAAAATTAGTATAAGAGAACAATTACCTCATTTATTAAGTATCATCATCAAGATCATCATTAGGTATCATCGTCTTCAGTACATCAGTCAGTACCTCGCTCATCGCACAAGCCTTGACTAACGCGAATGCGTGAAGCCTTTCATTTTATGCCCGTGCTAATGGCCGTCTCTCAAGACATGCAGAAAAAGTTCTTCGAAGCTGACGTACGTGGCAGCGACCTTTCAGTTGAGCATGAAACTGAACAAAATAAATGTACTTCTCGCTCCTCTAAAATAGGGAAATCTCCCTATGAGGAAAGAAATGTTCAAGTAAACAGTTTTTTGAGGGAAGATTTCTATTTTCAGTTTGCTGCAGAAGATGAAAAATGTTGTGTGCTGGTCTTTGGGAAAAACACTGAGACAAATGTTCAATCAAAAGTGATATCGATGAAGCGATATCTTGTAAGGTAATTACGGGTACATCTGTTCCCAGACGGTGATAAATTGTATGTTTTTGTGTAGTGATAAAATCTCTGTTCCTAAAGGTGTAATGAAAATTTGATTGAATTTGATTTTTCGTCTAATATAAGTGTGAGAAAACTACATTCGTAATTTAGTTTGTTTCCTAAACAACAGTCGTGCATTTCTCCGCCTACTCGTAAAACCGAAACGTATTAAATCCAGCCCTAACCAACCATAATTCAGATCAAGTTTAGTTAGGAACGAGTAAAAATTTCTGATATAGAATTAGCAGCGAGTAAAAATTTCTGATGTAGTTGAACAATTACTCAGTGGCTGAGCTAAAAATTGTTTTTCCAGAGTAATGAGAGCTGGCTGCTGCTGTTCCAACACCGGCGGCACGAGGGCTCGAGCACTCGAATTTGCTAAGCACTTCTGCACCACTTGCCTTCCTGCCCAAATGCATCGGATTCTTCTAGCAAATTTTGAATTCACTGCAAGACAGCGGCTTGATTGAATTTCCGATAGGACTGGAACGCCTTTGAGAGAGCGAACTGGTAGCAAATTCTCTCAACTATTTTCGGATCACTTGCTCTCCGTTTCTTTGAATGGAAAAGATTGGGTCTTATGTTTGTTCGACTCGTCATATTCCTTTTAGCATAGAAGTACACCATCAGAACTTAACTCAATTTGTGCTCTGTTAATATGTGTCTAAGCAAATTAAGTTTTGATAATCTTTGCCATTATGCACAAATCTTTGGCATACTTCATGGGTAGTTGAATAGGTGCTTTCTAAATACATGTGTTATCATTTAGCATGATTTTAGATCAATCTGTTATTCAGCTCGATCGGAAAACCCGTCGTTGATTCAAAACACGGCTCATAGAATTTTATAACAGAAATAGCAGCGTATATTGCGAGGGGACGTTTCACACAAAGTAATGCTACACACAGAGAACGACCCCCACACTTCCATAATTGAAGCGGCGCTCTAATATCGAGTGGAGAACAAATTCTTGGCAGCTCTAAGATGAATCAGAGGCAGAGCACTCACAGGACGTCGTTAATAACAAGGGGAACCATCAACGTACTGATGCCTAAGGGTTCTTTTTCCTCGAGATCATCACCCAGGGAGGTCCATTAGGCGCTGCGACGCTGTGCCGCAACTTGCCTGGATAGCGCACGGGCTGCTGTGTGTGTGTGTGTGTATGAGTCTGTGTTTGTGTACGTGTGTGTCTGTGTGTCTGATTCTATTTCTGTGTGTTTGTGTCTGTCTGTGTCTATCAGCGTCTGACTCTGTGTGTGCGTCTATGTGTGTGTCTGTCTGTCTGTGTCGCTGTTGACATGTGTGTGTTTGTGTGCATGTGTCTGTCTGTGTGTCTGCGTCTGTGTCTGTGTGTATGTCTCAGTGTGTGTGTGTCTATGTGTGTATGTGTTTGTGTGTTTGCGTCTCCTTCTGACTGAACGTGGATCTATGGATGTGTGTCGTGTGTTTTTATCAGTGTGTGTGTGTGTGTAAGTGACCCCGAGGGGATCCAGTCAAATGAACAACACAAAGACGTGAATAAATTCTAGATGCAATACATTATACCTTCCAGCATGTCACCATTTGACCACGAAAAGTAGGTTGATTCAGCTGAGACAAAATCAATTGAAATCATTAAAATTGAAGAGGGAAAATTGGCTGTTGCTGATAATAATTTGTTGCTCCATCTATGAAGTTCGTGAATCGAGAACAACTGTCAAATAAAATATTACTTGGCTTAAATAATAAGTTTGTGTTTTTAGTATTCATTCATCTCGTTAAAATGCCATCTATAATTAAATGTCAAGCATATCATACGACAAATCAGGAAAATCTTATCTTATAATCACATTGTTTCTCAATTCTTTTATCACATACAACATATCTGAGGTTTGCTCAGATATGTTGCTCTTATTTTTCAAGTTGTTCTTTCATCCCTGTACAATGTACATTGTATCGTTGTATCGTTAAGATAAGTCTAGGTACTTTCTTCATCCGCGTTCATTTTACGTTGGTTCTGTCATTTTCTAATATCCGTAAGCTAGTTGCCATTTTTCTCACGATCAATTTCGGTTTCCTCAGTTCGCACTCTTTTTTTGAATAGGCTTGTTGTTCCTTGTCAACCAAGTTATTTTTTTCGTTGATGTTCTGATTTCTTGAGTGCTCTCAAAAAATGGCCCCTTTCTTCAAGAGTTTTATTGATTCTCCAGCTTTTACCCCCTAAATTACTCTCCAAAAGAATATTTCCGCGTTCATTTAATGCAATTTTCAATCCATTCTCTTCTGTTTATTCTCTATTTTCATTACAAACTCATAGCCATTCTCCAGTTGGTACACGGCTATGTCTACAGTCTACGTCTTTGACGTTCTCCCACCGCCTCTCTCCTCGCATCTATATATTGCAGAAGTGTCCCTCGGGGGCTGAAAGGACGCAAAATAACAGCAAAGTGCGTTATAACCTGAACGATATTCTGGTCAAATGAAAGTGGAAATGTTGCAGCGAAACGAGGACATTTATAGCACCTTCATGAGGACGTTTCTATGATACGGCGTGAACAAATTTTTGTCAACGATATTATTGAACGTGTACTCGTAATTTATCCCAATTGATTCTCGGAAGCGTTATTTTTCTAGTGTAATTCCTGAAAGCGTGGTTTATGGTACAAAGACGTACATGATACAATAATACGTTGGTCTATCACTATAGACAAAAATATTGTGTTTGCAATGAATTTAATCAGCCCGTTTTGTTCCATTTTAGCTTAATATTTATTAGCGAAACTACATTTTGATTTCAATTTTCAATGAAATTAACTGTAGTTAATTTCATTCAACTTCGCAGGAAGCCTTGAATTGGCTCACAGGAAATCCTCTCAGGGACATGAACAATCTCAAAATTGAGAGGAGAACTCTTAGAAAAAAATTAACTTCTCCTGAATTTAAATCAGAGCTATAATTTTTTTTTCTTGAGACCCTTAAGAAATAATGGAGAGAGTAAAATTAAGAAAACAATGAGACGGCAAATTCGTTTCAAAAGTTTTCGCTTTTTCAAATTTTTAGAGGTTTAACCGCTGATTAAGGAAACGAAGCCGTGAGTTTTACTTGGTGTTCAAGTGCAGAGCAAGACCAGGATAAATTACATCAGACCGTTGATTAACGGATCCCTTTAGATCTTAAATTCTCAGATGGAAATCGAAAGAAAGATTATTTGTTCATTTGTTATTATATTTGCTCTAATGAAAGCGTGTATATCGAATAGCGAGTTCATACACAGATTGCGCATTGAATTTTTATTTTAAATAATAATACTCTGCCTCCCATACATAACATGAGTGTTGTGCAGTCACGAATGCGCACTTTTAAACCAAGTTTTTTTGAAGTGGATGTTACGGAAACCTCTTGCCGCTGCAACACCAGTTTAAACCTCCAGAACTGAAATTCATCCACGTTTACACTTGACTGTTACTTTTCTACAAGGATTGAACATACAGTACCTCACCCATATTACTCTCTAGTCTCTACGCCCTATATATAGAATATGGATGATCTTGATGCGTGCGTCAATCTAGCGAGTTTCTTATCACACCACAAGGCAGGTTTCTAGCGGGATTGTCTTCGGGTGACCGTGAGAGCAAACCACGGCAGAGGAAATAGGGTAGAGTCATTTCTATGGGGGAAAGTACGCCTCTTCATGTTCGGCTAGCCAACAGAATGGCTTTATTTCAAACAAACTTAATGACGTCACCGTTGCGACATGTCGTTAGGCCAATATTGGTGCCAGATTTTGGGCTAGTAGTGCTTCCAGATGCAAATTGAGAGCTGCTATTGGTTCGTTGCAATGACGTCATCATTGCCCCACGAACGACAGAAAAAAGTCTGGTTTGACCCTACCTTCTTTCTGCTACTGTTAGGGCAGACCGAGGGAAAGGGGCATCCTGATGTCGATAACTGAAGATATAGGATTCCGTGGCTACTGCTGATCTCGCGTGAGGTTATTTTTGACCTCTGTAATTTTATTTGCAGTCTTCTATGTATAAAGCTTGAGGGTTCATAAACTGGAAAATGGAGAAAATCCAAAAGAAATTAATCATATTTTGTCAGAAAACGTTCCAGAGTCTAGATCCAACATCAGTTTTAAACAAAAGTCATTTTGTCTCTGACTTAAAAAATCAGTCTACATTGAATTGTAGATATTATTACAAGTTATTATGAAAATAAAATACAAATATGTCGCAGAAAAAACTGAGCAGATAATAAAGGGGTTGGCAACAATTTACTATTAACAAAGGAGATGAACTGTCCTCATCGTTTAAATCAGTTTTTCGCTCAAAAATATGTAAAGACTAAAATTTTGGGGTTAGGGGGTCGAAGCACAGTCTAAAATTTTGAAATTTGTAGCAGATACGAGTACATTGCATTTTTCGGCATGATTGTGTGCTGCAGGTTGAGATGGGGTTCTCTTTTTTCAAGTTTCAGATGAGGTATCGATTCAAGCAAACTACTGACTTGTTCAGATATACTCAATTGAAATACGGTTCTTGAGAGTTAGTATCGTTAGTAATAACTATAACGGTAGCAACATTAAGAATGACAGCAATAATTCATCCAGTAGTCTTCAGATGTTATTTTTAATAATTTTTCCCGTTAACAGTATTAGTTTTCCGATTTAATATTCATCGATTATAAGTGGATATTTACTTCAGGAGCATTAATTTATTTGAAATGTCATACGAGAGTCATTAATTGCAAAACCTACGAACTTTCGAGTGACCATTTTTATACCGCTAATCTGTTAATGAACTCAGGTTATTTTATGGTAATGCAGTGAATTGTTTGTTCACTGTGCAATGTCAGCGAAAAATACCCGATACTACAAAAGTTTAGCATCTAAGACGAATGCAGTGATTTTTTTGTCAGATTGCGTTGCACCCGCTGAAGCGATATACCCCCAAATACATATAAAAGAGAATTAAACTTTACGATAATTTTGGCTACAAATTACTGTAACTTAACATGCTGATCAATAATTTGAGTAATTGCAGTGTTGTTCCGAAATTTGGTTCAAGTTATCACGGAAAATATCCGCGCAAACTCTTGAAGGACTCTTCCAAGTTTTATTCGATATTCCTGTGGATATTGCTAACGTGGACTTCTAATATCTGGGCTAAAATAACTTAGAAGTAAGCTTAATTTTCGTTAACTTGGAGCAACTACGTTGGTAGAAATCGTGAACTCGGTTGCAACACAGCAAGCCATTCGAAAACGTCCTTTACTCAACATTATTCACAGGTGATGCATCTTGAGCATCATTACTATGGTATAGAAATCAAGAATTTAGTTAGTTATGTGAATCTTTAAATAAAGGTTAGCACTAATAAGGTAAATATTACGTAAAGAAATGTGATATATGGGATTATGGGATCATTACTATGGGATAGAAATCAAGAATTTAGTCAGTTATGTGAACCTTTAAACAAAGGTTAGCACTAATACGGTAAACATTATGTAAAGAAATGTGATATATGGAATGCACCTGACACATTTCCCTGGAGGTATAAGCCTAATATCTTCGTCTCACATACGTCCGACATCATACGGATTCTGCGTCAAAATATTTGGTCATGAGTGCAGGTCCTTTAGCTCGGCACGACTCCTCGAAACTGCTAAATACTACCTTATGTAAACGGACCATTAATTGCACTGGGCTTCCAATGACTTACAAATGATGCCCCGAATTATAGGTCGCTTGCCCGTCATTTAGAAACTTTGCGATGCCGAGTCTGAGGGCGATGTATTTGACGGCTCTTTCCGTCTCTCCTCTCTTTCCGTCTTTCCGTCTCTCTTTTCGTCTTTCCGTCTCTCTCCTATACGTGCGTAAGTACGGCGGAAAGTTCAACGTAAAAACAGTTCCGCTTCATTACTGCTGCATTGGTTATAATTATAGATCATTTATTTTTAGTTCACAGCACGTTTAGCTTATAAAAAGTCTGCAGCTTCTACCTCCATCAGATTTGCTTACATTCAGGGCACTGCTGCTGATGTTTACGAAGCTGCTCACAATGAGTGACGAGTAAAAAAATCATCTTGAGGACGAGCCCCAAGTTAAAAAGATGGAATTTTATGAAATTAATAAATGATAATGCATTGTTTACCCATAAATTCTTGTTTGAGGAAAACATTTTACAAGTGCATGTGTCTATATAAGGCATGAATCTGTTTATGAGACTGAAGTTCATGAAAATATGCGCTGCAATTTTTATATGTAGCGGTTTTATCAAGATGTCTCCCTTGTTCTCGTTGAGCATCTCGCAACTCTGAGGGCATGTAACTGGTGCAAAGCAGGTTGGACTTCAACAGACCTCGTTCCATGCGGCAGCAAAATTTTCACAAATGGATTAATTCTCGCTCAGATACAGTCGAGTCGAGGCGATGGGAGGCATTAAAAATGCATTAGCAATTTGTTCCCCCTGATAGTTACGGTTCGCTTCAAGTCGACAAAAGATCTTAAAACTACTGGGAATTTTGGAATCGTCTGAACATAGTCTGTAATTCAGAATAAAACTACCATAAAAGATGTCAACGCCCGCTAACTCTACTTAAAAAGCAATCTCAAAGCCTTCTTGCGTTCGCTCTGAGCCTTTATGAAGCTCTTCTGGCACGAATGAAGTCGTTATAATCAGCATTAAGGAAGCGAGGCCTGCATTCGAGTTCAGCCAGCGTTATTGCATGTGGCCCACTCAGGGAGCGTATACAAGCCTGGTGCTTGATGTCTTATTGAAGTTGTATCGTTACGTTGTGTGCCATATGACCACTATTATCGTAATATTTGCATGCAAGTTTGTATGGCTATTGCATTTTAATCCCAAATTGGTAGATCTGGCCCATACAATATGTTGTTTATACAGTATACTCAGAATAACCAGAACCGAGTATTTATTTTCCCACATCGGTAATACCATTATAATAAGTAATACCTTTTCTATAGGTTAATTTTGAAGAATAATTTTGCTACAAATTAAATGCTTATGATAGTATTACTGATAAGGGCAAATAAATAATCGGTTCCGGTTTTTGTAGGACATACTGTGTAATGATGTGCTTGCACATGCCTGTGTATCTTTGTGCCACGTACCCTGCTTTGTTCCGCACGCTTTCGGGAAGAAATTGACTAAATAACACTTTCAAAAATCATACAAACGCAAATTACACGTTCAATAATTTTGCTGATGAAAATTTTTCATGCGGTATCATAAATACAGTATGTACACACATTACTCCTAATTAAAAGTTACAGGAATGATTATTGCATAAACATAACAATTCAGATCTTGAAGGTTTTTCGTTTGATGTTTACATTGCAAGTAAATTTTATTGGTACAAATTTTATTCTTAAAACTGTAGAATAAAACTCGTCAATCTGAAACATTTTCCGGTACCGTTAGCGTTGCCCGTCAACTAAATTGAGGTATTCATATTTTATTCTATTGCAAATTTTAAAAAAGATAACAAAGTAAATTTTTAACCAACATACATGTACACTTTCTGATTTCGTTTGTCCTAAAACGCGCATACATTTAGCCAGCAAAGTACGACTGTCTTCGACTTGACATGCTAAAAAAGCGTCTACAATTCCAGAGACATGGATATTCCTGCGACTTTACGAACGCCGCAAAATGTCCAAATGATTCAATTGAAGCTTCGATCATAGTCCGCAACATCGACATAGGCTGTGATGAAGCACCGACGCGAGACTCCCCACACGAACAGCGCATGCAACAACGTTTGAATTCGGCAAGCCATATTCAATAGCGGCGGCCAATCAGAGGACTTGGAGCCGCTAGTATTGGCCCCTTGACTGGCGATAGGCCGCCGTATCGGCATATTTGATGGCTTCGGCGACCTGCATCAGTCACTCTACGGGGTGCCGATTCGAAGCCGCAATTTCGCCCCGAGAAGAAAGAAAGCGAGCGGCGAACATGGTTCTCGGAGGTGTGCGCTCAGAGATGGAATAACGGATCATGAATCATAGTGTAATTTGAGAAATAAATATACGTTGCATATATCTGAAAGTGTCTGAAATGAGCCAAATGTTAAATTTTCATAGTTCATCTAAATAAGTAGCAGAGCAAAACAGCATTTTTGAAATTTTCTCAGGTCTCGAATTTTTTTAACGATGATCTTAAAAAAATTGAAGGTGAAAAAGGCAATGCACATAATTAGGTTTCCCAGATACAAATCACAATGCATCCATAAGACAACACTTTGTGATGCTATTCAATTGAAGTACAATTCAATTGCAAATTACAGACGCCATATGAACTGAAGATAAAATTTGTCACACATTTTTCAGTAGAGTAAAAACGCTACCTTCAATATAGTATCGTCACAGTTTCAATTTCGCAATTGGTGCTCCATAGGAGGTTTTGCAGCTGTTTGCCTAAAAATAACATCGTCCATTCAAAATTCATTCAATACATTTTCCAGGATGCGCAGAGGCGTCATGAGTTCGTCATAAAGTTTGCCTCCCGAGGACCACACGCAGGCCTGCCCTGTGCGGGCGTTAATAAATCTCTTTTCGCTGCCAAATACAAAGCAATAAATATCTACAAGAATCGATTGTACCTCTGGTTTTTGCGAGCGTTGTTCTGACAACACAGCGAAACAATTCGGGCCGCGCACGCCAATGTAAAGATACGCATGCATTTGATCGCATTGTATTTTTCCTCCAGCCTCTTTTATTGGAAGGTGGGTTGTGGAGGAGCGGTGGGTCTCTACCCACACCTACCCCAGCACCTCGCTCGGTGCAGCGTCAGCACTCTGGTCAACACAAGACAATGCCGCATATTGAGACAAGGACCGTGTCGTTCTATTTTTGTCCGAGCAAGTCCTGAGTAAATACCTTTTGCTACCTGCAATGTGCTACATTTACTCATATGTACGGACAAATTTTTCAGAAATTGCGCATTAGAGAACTTAAGGAAATGAGCGTCCGGCTTTAATAATATTCCTGTCCGCAAGTTGAATGGTTTGAAAATTTTTATACAGACTCGACATTAGTTAAAAGGACCTAATCTAACCTAACCTATTCTCACGTGACGTATCCCAAGATGTTCGATTGAAACGTTTTACAGCGCATTTATGCTATGGTGACGTCATTGTTACGTCAGTTGGTTGTTTTATACAGCAGGTTTTTAAAATCGCTTATTACCTTTTTTCTTTTACGGTGATTTTGTTAATATCAGAAAGGAGTATGAAAGTCATCTTTTTTATATTACGCATTAAATCTAACGAAATCAGTCGAACACTTTTTGTACTTTAATTACTTAAATTAAGTAAACGAGGGCCTAAAAACTGGCCCTCTATTTTGAGCAGCCTCTAAACGCTGATATTTTCGGACCAAAAAGTTCTAAGCATTTCAGCGACAAGCATTTCATTCGTACTACGATGACGTCACGCAGCTGGTCATAACATCGGCGCCAGTTTCAAATGTTTAAATGATCAGGTGCGTTTAATTTCCGTCCGAAGTTTCGCAACGCTAAGTCTGAATAATAAAAATGAACATTTATGGTGTGCGTAAATTCGTGCAGTCCAAAAACATACCTAATTGGCAGAATTATTCAATATCTTCTCCTTTAAAAACTTACAAGACTATGAAAAAGAAAAGAGTATTTAAAGAGAATTTAAAAGAGTATTAAAACATGGGATCCCAGTGGAGCGCAAAACAACCTTTGAAAAACGGGGTAATTGCACACAAAGACTTCAGTGATAGGGTCCAATTCCGAGGGTTTAGCAGTTAAAATCCTAGAGTACACTAAGCCTTTTTTTAGAAATTAACGATTTTGAACAACCTCGAACTCGGGTAATAAAGTGAATGGTGAGAAGAAATCTTTCTCCGAAGAAATTAAGTGATAAAATGAAGGTCCTTACCTATTGATATTGCAAGAAAATGCGTGATTTCAATATTTCTTTAGTTTAAACTGTCCAATCTCTTGGCGCAAACTAATGCCGGTTGGAAACAAGTTCGACTTTAGATCTTTAATGAATCGAATTCGAAATAATTATAAGACGTTGAATTTTTTCATGGACACGTTTGTCAGGAAAGGTATCATTGCGGATCTTCTAAGATTTTTCCGAATCTGGTCAGCTCCATTCTATGAGAAATCAAGGAGATAGATTGGAGTAAACTAAATTTATCTCTTTCGATTCATCACAAATAACATTAAATCACCGACCATAACGGTGGCAGCACGATTTTTATGATCCCACAAAGTGATGTAGGAGGCATCACCTATATTAATGATCTACTTGTTATACGTATAGGCAGTATTGTTTGAAGGTATTATGAAATACTCGTAGTAGATAGTGTCGGTTTCAATTGATTCAACCGCAATTTCATGAAACAATAAATTTTTATATACACAGAAAGTAATTTATATATATTTTTTCAAACGTCTACGATAATAAATTAATTATTAAACTAGGTTATTGTTACTATGGAAAGTAAACCAACTGTGCATCAATTACATGGTAACATTTACAGTATTAAAAGCTTGTGTACACTTTTACCTTGGCATTCCAATGAACTGTAGCTCATTTGGATATGTTCAACTCAGCTTGGGCTTAACAAAGTACACTTTTCGGCTTTCTGAACCTTGTTAAAATCAAATATATGTACCAAAGAAATCGAATGCATTCATTTAATTTTATTAGCAATTAACGGAGACTCTGTGAGAAAGTGCTAATAAAGAGTGGCATAAAATTTCGAAAGCGGGTGTTTTTCTCACGACCAAGAATGCATGCTTCACTGATTTCAGTTCATGCAAATCCTGAATAACCATGTTAGTCAAACCAAAGCAAAGAGTATTCAGCGTGCTCAAATAATGTTGGGCAATGTTTGAGACTCTGCAGAGGCGCGCCTAACTTGGAACAGCTCGAGGAGCAGAAGCTTATTACTCAGCAAACACGCAAACCCAAATGCGGTTCTGGAATGAATTCTGCCCGCAGCAAAGTTATGCAGCTCGAGCTTTGTGATATGTAATAGCAAGGAATCGTAAGAACAAGTTGCTTACAGTGAATTTGCACGAGGTGAATTTCAATCGCCTCCAATTTTATCGACAGAATTTCGCTGAAAATGACTGGTGTGAAATTTTTTACTTGCATTGAATGCAGTACGATCGGAACCAAGTATATATTAAGACAAATTCATTTCAGCTTACCAGTAGATGATGAAAATAAACGTATTGATGAATGCAAGTCGATATGTATGTATGTATAATCGATACACCTAAATGCAAAGCATATTTATTGTGCTATAAGTAGAGAATCATAACAATCGATAAATATGCTCAGATAGTATTCACACTACCAAGGTTATTTTAAATCATTGAAGGACGATGTACAAATAAAAAACAGTATTAAAGATTTCACAGGTGACCTCAATGTCATTTGTTACAATATAAGTTTACGCTATTTCCTGTACAGCGAATTTTTATCTCTGTGAGACGCAAGCGTCTCATGTGGCATCACGTGAAGCGTCACCTCAGTTTTGCTGCTCATGAAGTTTTAATGTGAAAGAGAGTCAACCCAACAATATTTTGCAACATGATGGTCAAGAAAGTAAAGACAAACTTCAAAAACATGTGTACTCGGAGAATTTTTTCATAAAACTGACACTTTTTGGTGCGTCAACTTGTCACAAAACTGAATACAACATTCATCGAGATATTGTGACACACTTGTGTGTGTCATGGGATAATACGACACACATCAATGAGTCAAGCATGACAAACTTAGCATAAGTGAGTATTATTTAGCGTGAACGCTTCACTTTTTCAGCCTTGCTCGATACTACACGTATTCACTGACAATATCGAAGAATTTGGAAGATAAAGTAGCAAATTTCTTATGGCTTCTGAAGAGAATTATATTCCATTCACAAATTTGATTGACTGCCCATTTTTTAACAAAGAATCTCTTCGTTTGTAAAGCATTAATGTTTAATTCAATCCGAAACGCTTGTTTTTATCATGATATTCTTGCCTACGTTGGTTTTCCTTTTTATTCTAAAATTGAGATTTCCAAGAAATCCGCCTATTTCATCTGTGTGATTTAACATTCGCGAGCGCTTGCATGTAGCGAAAAGTGATACACACACATATCCAAAAATTTAAATTTCTCTGAATAACCGTTTGACACACACAAGAGTGTTTCAACAAAATAACAAAATAACCGTTTGACACACACAAGAGTGTGTCAACAAAATAACAAAATAACCGTTTGACACACACAAGAGTGTGTCAACAAAATAACAAAATAACCGTTTGACACACACAAGAGTGTGTCAACAAAATAACAAAATAACCGTTTGACACACACAAGAGTGTGTCGACAAAATAACAAAATAACCGTTTGACACACACAAGAGTGTGTCAACAAAATAACAAAATAACCGTTTGACACACACAAGAGTGTGTCAACAAAATAACAAAATAACCGTTTGACACACACAAGAGTGTGTCAACAAAATAACAAAATAACCGTTTGACACACACAAGAGTGTGTCAACAAAATAACAAAATAACCGTTTGACACACACAAGAGTGTGTCAACAAAATAACAAAATAACCGTTTGACACACACAAGAGTGTGTCAACAAAATAACAAAATAACCGTTTGACACACACAAGAGTGTGTCAACAAAATAACAAAATAACCGTTTGACACACACAAGAGTGTGTCAACAAAATAACAAAATAACCGTTTGACACACACAAGAGTGTGTCAACAAAATAACAAAATAACCGTTTGACACACACAAGAGTGTGTCAACAAAATAACAAAATAACCGTTTGACACACACAAGAGTGTGTCAACAAAATAACAAAATAACCGTTTGACACACACAAGAGTGTGTCAACAAAATAACAAAATAACCGTTTGACACACACAAGAGTGTTTCAACAAAATAACAAAATAACCGTTTGACACACACAAGAGTGTTTCAACAAAATAACAAAATAACCGTTTGACACACACAAGAGTGTGTCAACAAAATAACAAAATAACCGTTTGACACACACAAGAGTGTGTCAACAAACTTTTCTCTGAGTATTTATCTATGAATACACTCAGTCTTCAAAAAACTCTTCATACGCTGAAATAAAATTAATTCTGCAACTAGAAACAGAAAACATCTGCAGACGATAGAAAAATTATAACATTAAATATAACATTAAGTGCACTGACGCACTGATATCCCGTTGAGATGTAAGACTATAATATAATAGAATATATGGTATTAAATACAGATAGATCTAACATCAAATGTTCCTGCTCTTCACTGAACACGCTTTTGCCATGTGTGCTACACGTACGTAGAGATTAAGATAAAAGTATAACATGTTTATCAACTAAGCTGACCGTGATGCATTAATAGTCTATTACTTGAATTATTCTCAAGCAACATTCAATCAGGGATCTATGAAGTTATGAGTAGTTATATTAGGAAACAGTTTGAAAACCTAAATGTATTGAATAAATTAAGAAAACCTAAAGAGGCCATGAAGATACGGATGGTCTCATTGTCTCTTCATTGCTTCGTATAAAAATTCCCTTTTCATTCGGGGCATTGAACAATCATTATACTTTCAGTACTATACATGTGTATATCAGTAAGAGAAAATCGTTATCACAGAATAATATGTGGAATACTAATTCTCACAACATTTTAGCCACTTGAAGTTCTCAATACTTGTGCCATTCGTGAGATTCTAACTTCTCTCCACGAATTTTCCATTCTATTATTACAAAATTCACAACGGTCTTGCATGTTTTATTCACAAATTCAAGCTTAATGCAGAGAAGTAAGCGTGTATAGAATATACTCCAAACTCTTATAGTCGTGTTCATATTCCACAAGAAGCCACGTGTTAATTGAATTCGTAAAAGCTCGCATCTGACATCAGCGAAAACAAACTTCGAGTGAATCAGCGACATCTTCGCTTAAACTATAGCGAACTTACTAAACGAAGTTGATGTGAGCAGGCATTTTAACAGATTAATGTTTGCACGCCGTTAATATTGTTAAAAGTCTGTTTGTTGACGCACGCCTTGATTTTTATGGGTATTACGGTGAACTTGGGCATCGTATTCAATCCCCTGGCGGCGGCTCGTGTATCAAACTTCTAAAGTAGGCAAACGAAGCCGAGGGTCAGCCTCAAAAATGGATACGTTGTCGAGCTCAGAAACCTGGCCTTCATTAGTGGATTGCCAAGATAAAAAAGCGCTGGGACGTTCGCAGAAGGCAGCTCTGTATTGCATATTTGAAAGAGGCCTACGGCTGCTTCTACAGATCCGAGTGCTGGAGTGGTATGAATTTGAAATTTTTCTCATAATTTACGCGAGTTTTGGAGAAGGACAAAATTCAGCTGCCATGGAATGGGGCTTCAGAGAGCTGACACACTCAAACTGTGGTGAAATAGAATAAATTAGGTATATATATATTTAGCAAAATCACATCAAATTTCATTTTTGGGCTAAATTCCGCGATGCTATAACATTTTAAAGAAGGGTAAACATTCTGCGGGGCTACAAACATTGGAATGTGTTGTGTGTCGTATCGGCGAGGGTTTGGGCAGCGCTCTCAAGTGCTTGAAACGGGATGTCATAGATCAAAGTCACTCGGCGGTTGGCGCTTCGTCCAAACTTCTACGGTTCAGGCGTCCACAAAACACAAACACACAATCTTGAACACAAAACACATCCAGGCAACACAACACAAGTCACACACACAACACACGGGTAGGCGTGAGCGAGCCCCTTCAAACAAGCGAGGGTTAGCTTCGAGGAGGTAGGGGCTGGCTCATGGGGTGACCGCGGCTGCTCTACCAATGAGAATCAAGAAGTAGAGTAGGCAAGGAGGTGTGTCAGAGAACGCACCAGTTACATTTCGGCAACCCGAAGCAAGCAAGATTTCTACCAATCACAAGTGAAACACGTGATCTTTGCGAGGGAACAATCGCGAATGATCTGGAAAAGAAAACAAACGAGAGTATATAAGCGGCGGACAAGTACATTCTAGAGGGATTTTTGAGCGCACGTGAGAGACTGCGCGACGTCTGAGAGTGCACTACACCGCAGGTCGGCCTCGCCGACTTGCCTTCTACCAAATTGCAATGTGAAAGTTGATAATTCGAAGCACAAGAAACAACGTTAGACGGCGGCAAGCGTTGAAGCACCCCGTCTCACAAAGGAACCTGATCGAAGTAAACCAGCCTCGCATCGGTGATCGTCATGAATAAACGCGTCGGAGATTCAACCAAGAGCATTCAAAATCTGTGCATCGGGGTCGAACTCACAGTCAACTTCAGCGGCAGTCGTCAACATTGCAAATGGCAAACAGTTAAGTTCGTCCACCCACAAGGCGTAAAGCAACGCGCAAATCTACAGTGAAGTGGCTTACCATTGAAACTCTTAAGACACTCCAGGCACCACGGCGGCTGTGAACTCGAGTTGGAATGCCGGCGGCACGATGAGGGAGCGGCAGAGGCATCGCTGCAGCGCGGGCAAGACATCAGCCTACACCAGCAGCAAACCTAAAGCTACGACGTGGAACATCAGCAGTGAGCAACAGCATCGTCAGTGAATGTCCATCAGTGAATCATTTATTATCAAAAGGGCGAGTGTTTTATAGTTGTGAGAGCTCTTTAGGTGGTGATAGAAGTTCAATTTCAGATGTAGATCAGCACACAGATAAGTGCTTTTCAAAGTTTCGCGAAGATTCATCTAATTTTATAGGCAATCGATTTCCTGTGTTTATTTAGTCGAGGATCGACTTCCCGTTGTATGGTTCGACACCGTGTCACAATTCCAGGTTAAATCGTGATGTGTTATTCTCGCAAATATTATGATTTGTGTTGATGTGGAGCTGGCTGTTTTGTGTATGCGTAAATCGTTGTCAGCGATGGAGTGTGTGCAACTCGAATTTTCGGTAAGCATCACATTTATGTCAGTGCCCTTTCAAATTATTTCGTTCCCATGCCTAGTGTGTTTATCCACGTGTACCCCAATAAATTAATGTAAATCGTAATAACTCTTTTATTCTCCATGTCTGGTATGCAGGTGTGCGCGAGCATAAAGGATGATACTATAACATGTTTGGGGGTTGAGACTCCCCCTGCGTGCGTGATTAGTAACCCTTTTCACGTTTCGCGACAAAACACAGCTCCCTCAGTTTTTTGAATTTTATGTACTGGGCTACAAACTGGACGACAATTACACGGGTGGAATGCCTAGTGAACTATACATATTAGACGACTGTTACGAGAGTGAACCTTCTATTGGAATACATAGTGGACGATTACACGGGCGCATATTGTGCCAGACAATTACTATCACACGAGTGAATTTTCTACCAGACCACTGTTACTTAAGTGAACTATGTATAGGACTTCTTAATGGTCGAGTATTACTAGAGTTGACATTCTACTAGACTATACACTGGTGACTAGACGACTATCAAGCGGAGTACATACTGAGTGACTATTATTCGGAATACATCCTGGACGACTCTTCCAGAAAAGTTTCACTCAAGCAAAACGGCGATATATGGTGAAAGTCATCTGTCGTAGCTGGTTACACTGATGTGCTGAAGTCGTTGTAGAGGGTGTCCATAAAGTCCCTTTACGATTTCAAAAATTTATTGCAAATTCAATTGATGATATTTTATTCAAATCTGTTCCATTGCATTCAGCGTTTATTGAATTTTTTGCCTCATTTATTAGACTTCTACATGGGCACCATTAGTTGCATGAAGCACATCAAGACGGTACTCGATTTCTTGCCATGTTCGCCGCAGCATAGCCTCATCAACTGTTCCATGGTTCTTCAACGAGACGTCATTTACTGCAAATGTTCATCATTACCTTTTAAGTGAATATGTGAAGCCACAACTGAATGACCTTCACCCAACCATCATTTTTCAGCGAGGTGGTGCATCACCACATTGGGGACTGCATGCTCGTGGGTTCCTCATTCAAACACTTTCAGACCGGTGGTTGGAAGGGATGGGCCCGTTCCATGGCCACAACGTTCACCAGATATCCATCCCCTGGACTGCTTTTTATAGGCTATGTTTAAAGATGCCGTGTATCGAACAAAGGGACGGGACATTACAGACCTAACGCAAAGGATGGTACCCATGTAGAAGCCTATCAAATGAGGCAAAAAACTTTAATAATGGATGAAAAGAATAAATCAAATTTGCATGAAATAATCCATCAATTGTATTTGTTATACATTTCTGACATAATAGAGACTTTATGGACGCGCTATATGACCCATATATATATATATATATATATATATATATTATATATATGTCCAGTAATATTGGAAAGGGGCTAGAAATTTTATTGCCAGCAACTGGACGATTTGACGGTCAGGTTAATTAGGTATGATTCTTTTGAGAAGCGTATCTATCAGGTATTTTTTCCTTGAAGTTCAATGATTGCCGAGTGTTGAGTCAATCCGAACGTTCGAATGGAAGCTTCCTCTAATATATGTGGGTAATTACGCACACCTATAACGAAAAATTACAATCAGTCTAAGCTTTAGGCTACTTAAGATACTTTCACATATGTTAGTACGTCCTGTATTTTCAAGAACAGTTCTCCCACTATGGTGCCTGAGCGTGATTGCTGTTTGGTGGCGAAGGACTCTGGTGTAAACCCTTGGCTGGAATTTTAAGTATGCGGCTATTACTTTATTTCATTCTATTTTATTTGTACCAATTTTGTACTTATTTTGTTTCTATTTTGTACCAATTTACATTTCAGTTTCTAGTCCTCGCATGATAATACTCGTATATTTCGTTAGATTTTATAAATAATTAACAATTATGAACAAATTCTGATGAATTATGTATTTTTCTGTAAGTTAAAGATTTGTTCTGTCTTCCGCACTGATCATGCACAACTAAGCCAACTCGGCTTCAATGAGTGAGTGAATAAGGCTTCTTGAATCTTTGAAACTTTATCTTAGTGCCAGGAGACGATCGTTTCTTAGGTTTCGAACCCCTGCAGTCATCTCGCCTTTACCGAATAAAGAAATAGAACAACAAGGAGGCAGTGTATATTCTCGGTTCCTTTCAGTTTTTATGACTCTTCAATCTTTCGTTTGATTTATTTTTGTGGCTCACGACGTGGCTTACTCAAATGATGGATTGCTGTAATATAAAGTGTGGTTCCCTCAAATGCTTTACTTTTGCGGTGTACGTTTACTCAAATGGCTTACTCTATCTGTGTCTGTCTGGCTAACTTTAATTTCTTACTATATCGTTTTGCTCCAGTAATATAAGTTTCTATTTTCCTGTTTCAATTACTAACACAAGATCACTGACGCACTATATTGTTATAGCTACATCGGAATTTTTGTTGTAAAAAGCAGAAGTTATCGCAGAAAGTTTTCGATAATATTTTATTTCGTAAATCATGGCGAGCTATGAACTGCCCAGTCTAACTTTTTTCGCCGCCTGCATGCATATTTTTCACTGCTTAGCGATTTACGTGATTAAGCCGCTTAAGTGCCGAAAAACATGCATGTAGGCGGCGAAAAAATTAGACTGTGTGGCTGTCTATCGATGCCCATTTTTATTGAACCGCGAAGCTAGCCTGCACTCTCTTGAATCTTGCTCACGATGCTGTCGAAGGCAGAGTTTTGTTCAGATTTTCCTTTGGCTTTGAACTTCAATAGGAACTTCAATATGTTTATCGAAGGAAAACTTTTAATTAAACCGGTGGCGCGCGACAACAGCTCCAGGTTGTTTTCAAAAGCTGTAAACATCATTTGGGACTAGCTTGAAAGATTTCATTATTCATTAGGTTGCTCATTCTGGCATCTTATAAACGATATGTGTTAAAAATTCATTTCTTGGATAAACTGATGTATTTTATTTCTCATTTACTCAATAATTGAACAAATCCTATCATTTTCAAGTTGTTATTCACAGCTTAAGTTTGTGTTAATGTGACGGTGTAAATACAAAAATCGACAAAATCAGCACTGATTTTGACGAGGTTTTCGAACTTCTGTGTTCCTACAGTTGCGCTTTAGCGCGGCATCTTTACCGTAAAATACACTCTCTCTCTACACACAAACTTTGCTCCTCACTTTGCGTTTACTCGTTTTTAGCATTCGTTTAAATACCAAAAGGCTTTCAAGTTCACTATGCCAATTACTCTCTCAACTCATAACTTCACCAACACTGTTGTATCGAGTTATATTTCCCGGTCTTTTATTTTGAGGTGAATTAACCTTCAGAATATCGTATGGTAAACTAATATTTCCTAACCCCCAAATGAATGCCATTTTTATGCAACCATTCAGCCATTTATTACCGCATTTATCAACTGATTGGCTCACACTCTTACCGTACCTCACGCTAGGATGTATATTTTAATACCCGCTCACATGATTCGCGCGGGAATTGCCATGCAAATAGCGCTTCCACGGAGATTGCCTCGCCTCAGGCAATATTCTCGAAAGCTTCTTTTTCTTTGAGCACACGCGTCTGTTCTGCAGCTTTCAGGTGCTACTGAAATCCAGCCATCCATTGGTGCAACTGAAAATATGAAGACAGACTTCGAGCGAACTCCATGTTTCGTTCTGCACAGAAATACAGTTTCTTTCGTCAAGATTTTACGCTCTTTAAACTTTGCCCACTTTTCTGAAATTTCCGAGCTTATGCGATTAAAATAAACCTGAAACTCATTTATTACGGCCGTGAAGAGGTGCGAGATTCTCTGTGGTTTGTAGGGTGTTGGTTACGATGCTTCGTTGCTGAAAGATAGGAACAAGAAAAGCAATTGTAATGCTTGCACACATATACCATGTACGTACGTATACGACATAAGTGGCTGATAATGACACTCGTCGTCTAAGGTAAAACAAAGACGAAAGATATTCGCAGCATGACTTAGGAAACAACACGGAAAACCTGCGCAGTAACAACCAATGTGAATCAGAGCATGTATTGGTTGGGAAGAAAGGTTATTAATTAATGTCTTCGTTACGTAGAATAAAAAATAGACGCTGCAAGTCGAAGTGCTAGAAGTTAATAACTCTTATTTCGACGCTCACAAAAAAAAAAAAAGTTTCAAATAATTTATGCGCCTCGAGGCAGAAATTCCTTGCAGTCCACAAGAACTGAAAAAGAAGACTGACCGAGAGAAGAATCAATCCTCTAGCATTAGAACAGAACCTGACTGACAGACACTCAGGCATTTTGACTTTGAAAGAAAAAGATTTATTCCGGAATCAGCAATTATCTGACACTGCTCGAGCAGTAGCAGATAATCGTGGGTAATAAAGCTGAACTATTGAGAAGGTTGTCGCCAAAGGGGGCTTTTACTCTTTCTAAAGCGTGATCTTTCTCAGCTACATATTAACTATTCTATTTCAGTTATTAGGAAAGTAACATTAAATCCGTGAGCTGCTTGAAGATTTCCCTATAAGCTTTTGGAGTATGCTTTGCTTGAAAGAAGTATGTGTCAAGCATACTTACGTAAAAAATTACATTAAATTGATCTTAAAAATTACTTACGCTCGCACCATGCTGGAGGAGTAGTAAGTTGAAAATTTGACTCCAAATGTGGATCCACCCACAATTATTTTTTCAAATGAGCATCTAACTTTAGTCTCGCACGTCAAATAGCTGCCAATCGTAGCAGGCAAAAAATTAGATTTAAGATATATTCTGCAAAATATTTTGAATGAAAATGTTCTTCAACATAGAAGCTCTGTTTTTAAGAAACAGAAATAAACTATATTATAGCTATCAGTCGGTGAAGTCCATTGCAGACAAATCGATCATGAGTCCATTTCATGCGAGCAAATCGGAGAAGAAAGTTCATCAAAAACATTCATCTTCATGATAAACGTCACAGAGCCATCTGTGTGTCTAGTTTACGTCCCTAGTAATCCGGAATATTTTTAGCCTTTTCTCTACTTTTGCACTGATGCTAGCGTTGGTTATGTTATGTTGGACCAGGCTTGGGAAACACACTTTACTGCTCGAATACAATTCTACGAGTTTCTTTGCTTAAAATGGTAAAAAAATATGATGGCACGATAGTATTTTACCTCGTTTGCTAAAATACATTTCAAGAAACGTTGAGGAATAATTGAAATGCCATTCATCTATGCCCGTACATGAATGAGCTATTTGCCTAGTAGTGATATCTTAACACGTAGTCAACATGTTAAATAAACTTATCAACTAATATCATAATTCTCGAATAAACACCCGTATTTCAAAACTATACAATAAATATACCAGGTAGACGCATGCAACGGTTCTTAAACGTATCTAACAGTCAAATTGTTCTTTTTTTAGTAAACTATAGTACGGCTTCCCAAACTAAAGTATATAAGCCCATTAAGGAAACAATTTAAGTAATTCTGCAACCTAATCAACAGATACACGTAGGGCAGTGGTGCTCATTAAATAAGAACAAAATTGAATCCTACAACCGGCATCGACAGTCCAGCAAACGACAGCCAAGCAGGGTATGAGTCAGCCACATTGTATTTATTTCCTAGTAATGAAATTGGCGGCTGAAAGTGCAGCTTAAAAATGAGTTCAGTTGGACCAATCAAACGTGTAATTGCAAATAAAAGTGTAATATGATTACTAGACATGAAGGCTTGATAGACCTGAACTTCAAACGCTTGTCACTGATGTCAAAACTGCAATGTGTTAAACGGAATAATATTGTACAAATAATAATAACTTTCAAAAATGTACGACGGAATGCTGTACAAATTCGGCCAATCAAGCTTGTAATTGATAATAAAACAACCCGGCGTTAAAAGGAGAATAGAAGCGTACGAAATTCAAGTACTCGGAGACGCTGTAAGTGTTAACACGCACACCTTCGCTTCAGGTCATTCGCACGCACGGGCCGTAAAAGAGCAATTTTGTAATTACCGTGGAATCCCAGCGCAGTTTCAGCAGAAATTTAAAATTTTGTTGGAGAACACTCTCATGTATTCGGATATCGCAGCGTGTGCGTACAGACCAAGACATGCTTAAATTGTGCATCGTAAAGTTTTAATCAGCGACGGAGCTTAGCAATGAGCTAAATGAAGTGCGTATACTTGCAGTGAGCAGAGCAGCGTGTTTTGAGAAAAATTGTAGATTTCTTTCTCAGGTGCAAATTAAAAGATAAATTTTAATTTATTAAGAATTTTATTGAGCCGGTATTAAGTAAACGCAATAAAAAAAAACTAAACAGCTCACTATTGTAGAGTTCTTTTCCGTATTTTTTTACGAAATCAAGCGTTGCTTTGAGGCTTCCAGCTGCACGGACTTCGAAATGAATACACAGAAAACGACGGCTTGAAAACCTTCGTGTGAGGGTCTCTAGAAAAGATATACGTCACATGACCGAGGAATTGATGGGAAAAATGAGAATAGGTAGCAGCAAATGCCTTTCATTCGTGCATTTTTTTCAAACTGAAGACATTCTCTGCCAATAGACAAATCCTCAGGAATGTATACGTCACGTTCGCAACATATTTCTATCACAATTCTATATAGAGTAAGATGCCCGTGGTCGAGTATTTAACACGTTCCCCGCGTATTGGGCCATATGTCTACCGCTAGATAAATTGCCCATTCCCGTACCGAAATGTATGAATAGCATTTCATCTGTTTACGACCTTTTTAAAAAGTAACTGTTATCATACGAGATGAAATATTATGGCGCAATTGCATTTTTTATACATCTTAGAAAGAATAAAAATGTATTCGAGCTGTAAAGTTTATTTCCCTTTTTCTATTTACGACCTAACATAACCAACCGCTAACCAGCGCGGAAGCGCGGTGAACGGAGATCATAAGTCCCATCGGGATCACCATGACACATGCACTGGATCTCTCGATGTCGACCGCAGTAAAACCGAGTTTGGTCCCGATGTCTAATACATCATCTACGGCCATCCCATAACAAGCACGGTTAGGCAAATGAAGCGGTCAGCTTCCTGAGATGTATTTTTCCATAAGATGCATCACTTTCTTTAAGGGTGCATCACTTTCTTTTTGGGCAAATGCTGGCTGAATTTCAAAGTAAGAATTGAACGCCACACCAGGTTGGTATGCATGAACAGCAGACATCCATCACCTCCCCCAGGCTGGTTTGTACAACCATCAGACACTCTATGGCCCAGGGCACAAAACGAAATCATCAGCATGCAGAAGCTTGTGTGACAACATTTAAATGCCAAATAAATTCACTGCGAGTGATTTTCTCAGCTGCGCATGTTCTCGCTCTCGAGGACTATTGGAGTGGTGGGCCCCCTGCAAAAAAATCCCTTTTAATTTGCATCACAGAGTGAAGGAAATTGGGCAAACTCTCTGCCTCGTAATTGCTCCCTGCTCATGTTTTGTAATGTACTTCTAGCGAATTAAATAGCCGCACCGTAGTGCCATAGAAACAGAGCTCGTGCTCGACTTAATCTATTTCCCCAGGGCTGGACCCGTGCTCAATTAGTGAGGCGTTGACTATGAGGCTTGAAGGAAACTTTCAATTTGGACTTCACAGTAGCAGCTGTGTCGGTGCGGAACTGGAGTCTCTGAAGTCTTAAATTAAAATTGAAATAAATCCATTAATGAAGAATCCTCGGCGGCAAGCAATATCAGATTATCGAGGTTAATGAAGCTGAACTATTGTGAAGGTTATCGCCAAGGGAGCTTCGACTCTTTGTAAAGCGTGATCATAAATGCAAAAATGAAATAAATTGTGTTAGGAACATTGGACGAGTTGTTCCAAAAAAAGTTTGTGAATTATCATTAACAAAAGCCTCTGCAGGCTTAAATTAATATTTTGTCCAAAATTTACTCTGTATTACAGATAAAATAGCAACGCAAACAATGCTGTGATACCGACATCAATTCCAGTTTTATGCCAAAGGCAAACAATGCCCCATCATACTTACTGCAAGCACCAATAGCTTGCTATTGTCAGAATATAAAATAACTGTCGGTGGTAAACTACTTTCAGAAAGGCGGTTTTAAATCCTCTACTAGTAATGACATAAGTACACCCGTAATACAGCTTCCCGTAGAAGCAATACACACATTAGTACCTGCATCAGCAGCAGCAGTTAATACGTTATCATCTAATGTAGGTATACGGAGGCGGCGATGTCTGAGTCAGTCACCGAGGCTGCGCAATAACACATATTTTATGGCAGCATCCAGCGGCGCAACACACTCGTTTGTAAGGCAAACTAGCACGGCCGCGTGTACGGGCTGAGTGGAACTGTTGTTGTACTGCTTTCCTATGTCGGTTTGCGCTCCTACTCCAGTTTTAATTGCGAGTCTGGTGCTACGTAGCTGTGTGTGAGGTCCCTGAAAGTGTAGTTCCTGGAGGTGTATATTTATGCTAATTTCACGTATTTTATGCATCAGCGGAATATAAATATCTGTGAAAATGGGACGCAATGACCGAAATCAGGACTGAACAAGCAGGTGAACGATGTCAGAAAATTTTAGATATTTTGAACTGAAAATGGAAAAAGAATCTCGTGGTGAGACTACTATGCTTTGGTTTGATTTGCTTGCAGCAGTTCAAGGTTAAAGGGGAGAAATCCGCAAGGTAATTTTATTCCAGCTATGTATATGGATGTTCATGTTATCACAGATTACAAATTTGTGAGTATTTAAATTAAGGCTTTATCCAAATTATAACCTTGGATTTAAATTATCCAAATACTACTTAACCACCATTAAATTAGCATGTGAGCTGTCCGCATAATATTTTTTAAATCATTTCCATCCTAAATGGAACTATTTTTACTGCTACTTAGCCTCCAGTTAGGACTGTCAGGCAAAACCAACACTAGTACAGGTTCGTTGACACAGTAACAAACCTCAGACTCGGAAACGTCATTTCATAACTAATGAGCTCGTAACATAGCTCGGTGAGAGACACGCTGGTATTACTTCAGTCGTATTTCAAAGTTTTAAATAGACTCGTGTGCTTTTATTTGTTTTGTTTGACCAATTGCGAGCATTGTTGCTTTGAAATGCAGTTTGCATCGGTTTCGATCGAGTACTAGGTAGGAACGACTGGTCATTTCGGCCTTGCTGAAACGAATTTTGTTGTCGAGGGCCAAACTTTCTCGCATGGAATCATCGCTGTTAATGGAGCGTGCGTTATAAATTCGAACCGTACTAACAGTCAAAGATTTGAAATTACAGAAATCACAGTTACAGAAATTACAGTTGAACACGCGCAGAGTACAATTTTTCCTACGTTTACGAAAATTTCTTCTAGTTCTGCCAAATGTCAAACTGATGATCTTAGCTTCCAACCACGGGGAAATAATCATGAATAAATTTCATGGAAGTGATTTATTTCAGGCTGTATTATTGTTATTTAAGTTATTCAGTAGCTGAAAAGAAAAATTCACGAACTCTGGTGTCAGTTGCTCGAGGCCAGGCCGATGACTCTTGAAGATGGTCCACGAATAGCACACCACCAATGTCGTTACTGAAAAGCACGTGATTACAGTTGGAGAGTGTTACTGCAAGTACCCTATAGACGTAGCAAAGTGCACCAGACTTCGACTGATTCCCAAAGTTGAACAAATCCGTGTGAGGACGTCGTTTTTCATTTCCTGAAAAGCGTTCTACCATCGTCACCGGAGCCATTCTTCGGATGATTAGTGAAAGCAGATTGGATGAAATTACACATGAATCTTACGTTAGAACTTGGTAGCTAAGGAACAGTAAAACAATTTTGAAAGATGCTAAATACTCATTGTAAAAACAACACATAGGCAAACTAAAAATCACACGCGTTATTCACAAAAGGACCTTCTTACAGTCACCTAACACTGATGCAGTTCGTTGACATTGGTATAACTGCGTACACAGATGCAGGCTTCCAACACAGCACAGTTCACTGAGACAGATGTAGTTCACTGACACACATAGTTTGCTAAAAACGTATATGAGCTTCTTTTAAAATAGACGAATTTTCACGAACAGTCTAAGATTCAAGACAAGTAAACGTTTGGAAATCCAGTATGTCCATCACAATCACACTTCTTAACGGCCGTCCTCTTTAAGGAGCCTGATATTGCGAAATGGTGCGGAAAATCATGCAAATTGCGCTTAAGCATTGTGGAATTCATTTCATATTTTCACCAACTTTTAATCCTAAGTTTTTTAATACATCCTTCCACTTTCAGCGATACTTTCGAAGAAAAATGCCTAATCGTTAATTCCTTTCTGTTGTTAGAAAAATCATGGAATGTGTCCCATATATCATTTAATTTCATTTACACAATTCTGTAGCGTTTTCATAGGACTGTAAAATTACATAAAGTCAAACTACTGCTGCACAAACGACGCCAAGTAACGGAAGGACTCCAAATCAAACACGGAAAAGAGAAAAATATATAAGCCTTCCGCATGAAAATAAAGTTAACGAAACCGTGAAACTGACAAGAACGTTTAAGGCTCACTGATGTGAGGATTTTCTCTACTCACGGCTTCAAAATATTCATGGAACTCCTTCAGTTCACGTAACCTCCGATCCATGCCTTCACTTCCCATCGACGCTCGCCCCAGACTCGCAGCGTTACGCAAGGAGAGATCCAAGGCCGGAGGCGAGTACGTGTCTCTGGAAATATCCTTGAGTAACTTGCAGGCGATCCTAACCTAATCATTCAGAATTTTGTGCATTCGAATGGAAATCTACAGAAAGCGTTTCCTTGAGCTGCTTTTAGATTCTCCGCATGGGACCAGCCTGCTCTTCCAGCCTTGGCTGCTGTCCGCTCAATTCTCAGTCATAAAACTGACCAGCAAAGCCCGACGCGTATACAGGAAGGGCGATAGCACAGGAAACGTCTCTGCAAATTCTGGGATCCTTTCTTACGGTCACAATTAAGTTGATACTTTTACGCGTTCCCACCGTGTGATGACACGCTTCGTAGATGAACAAGAACATGAAAATGGTTTTCCAAGGCCGAAAGTTTTTTATGGGATGAAGCTGAGGGAATAGAATTTTCGTAAGTTTCATACGCACTTGCAGCAAGTTGTCTCCTTCTCGGTTCATTAGGGTCCATTTCTGAAGCGAGGAACGTATTTTAGGTATGATAATGAATTACTGGACACCCTATTCAGAGGATTATTTTCCCACTCACTGAATACATTGCCATTTGATGTCCAAAACGAAAACCAAACAGCAGAGGAGGAAACAAACTTCTATAATTCTCCGTTTCGAAGTCCCAAAATGAGAACATAGAAACAAAAATTCGTCCAAAGCCGTCGGTTGTCTCACTCTTTGAGAGAAAATTATATTTGGCAAAATTGTACACGATAGGCCGGCCACATCAGACACAGCAAGGCTCCCGACGCTATACTTTCCCCGTGTTCTTGTGGCGACGTGGCCTCCTGCCTTGTAAACTTTACTGCAGATTTTAATTGCAATTTTTGCGGGCATGTACCTACAGTCAGCTCCATCCTCTTTAAACAGAGCTGATCTCGCTCCGGCACATCGATCCATGTTCTTTGAATATCACAAATGGAGCACCCGTGGTTTGATATAGCTATCTTTTTTATTTATAAATTCAATATTTTAACTGTACGAACTTCCTCTGATTTCAGTTTCTTGTGGTATTTATTTGAGCTAGTTTTATATTTCGAATATGTTGGTTCCAACACGAGTGGAACTTTTGTCTCGAGACTCAGTTCCGAAACTGCAATTATAATTCACGAGTTCATTTTAAATGCGTATTTTTGAATCACGTGTTAGGGTTCATAGCAAGGAGTATTAGTGCTATGTCAAAGTGTATAAGCGTTTTGTCACAGAGTATGAGTGTCAGTTTATATCGCATTACTGATTTCGGACTGAACTCTTTACTTTCATTTATAAGTTTTACCCCTAGCCATCAGTTTTGCTGTGGCATGTTGGTTTTCCTACCAGGTGTGAGCTTTTAGGTTAGCTTTTCAGAGTTATTTCAAAATATGGTGCTGATAACTTTGTTTGTCGACTTTACCCAGTCGATGTTCGTATTTCCATTGCAGCCGACACAGAACAAAATCTTGATGGTTGGTTCTAGGATTCCAAGCCCGACTTTTCGAAGAATGTTTTTCTTGCTATTTTGTATACGAAGAATGTGATGGATTCTTGTCATGGGTCATCGGCATTCTCTTGTGTTACTGGTCGCAGTGTGCTAAATTACCAAACATGTGTGAACTTGTGTAGGTATCGCTATGTTTTTAAGTTTTTGTATCCACGCTTATAGTATATGCACTCGGATTTAAAAACGATTACTATCTATTCAATCAAATTGTACTACTACATACTTGAAAAAATTCAAACACTTTTATAGCATAATTTTGAATAATATAAAAAGGATCTCAATCCTTGTAAATTTTACAGCTAAAAATTACAACACGCGCACTACATCATACTAGCAAAATGTGAATGACAAAATACCTCGAATTGTTTCGAACTTTTCTAATTTTAGGAGAGGAAAAATTTCATATTAAGAATTTATTATTTTTGAATTTATGTGTTTTCCTAGTTTAGTTAATGTATGTATAGCACAATGTTAGTAACGTATAGCTTACAAGTTGCTTATGAATAAAATCTGTAATATTTTGTTACTTTGTTCTTTGTCTTATATGTTGGTAATATTTTATTGCTATGCTGGTAATATTCCGACAGTTTTGGCAATGTTTAGGCAGCGTTTGCCAGAATAATTCACAAATCTAATGAAAATTCAACACATCCAAGGTGGAAGCACTAATTAAATTTCAAATTAAACATTTAAAAGACTTAAATTCAAGAATGTTAATTAGCAGTGGCAAGTTCTGTATTCTTTTTTGTACTGCAGCTTCAAAGATGCACAAAATGTTGCAGTTTAACAGAGCTACGTAACGTTAAATTTCAAATATTTGGTTAAAGATTTTTCGATTCTTTCATTAGCCGATATTTCAGCATCAACCAGCATCGTAGGGTTTTGTAACAGCGGCAAAATAATACGTTTTTAATTCCGGAATGCGAACTCTCAATATTTGTTCAATCAGTGTTCATACAAATTAAAGACGGACAATTCTTGCACAAAATAGAGCATTGCAGACACTTAAAAAAATTCAAATAGTACTTTTTAACCTCAAGAAACACATTTCTGGCACGTTTGAACGGAGTTTAATGCAGTATCCCCATTGATGCTTCGGTTCAACTATTCGCACATTACCATTTCGCGTTACGGAGCATGATGAGAGGAATTCCAGAGTCGACACTACATACAGCTCCAAACCTCACTCAAGCGGACAGGTGGAACCTTAAAGGCCATGTGCCCGACGCTCAGCTTTACGTTCAGCTATCTCTGTGACCCCAGAATTAAGAACTGTTGGTTTTATCCTTCGGCAATCTGAAAGTGAAATCAACTCCTCTCTTCGTGTGGCCTAATACTTTATTTCATTCTACCTCGATAAAAATTGATTGAGTACATACTTTTCGCCACTGCTTTATAGCCTTTTTTATGTACACTGACGGTTCGTAAGGACAGTAAAAATTGCTTTTGGTTCTGAAAAACTTTCTTTAAGGATCTTTGTTGCTCCTTCCTACGTTTTTTGCCAAACAGCACTCAGTGCGGAACTTCATTATTTCTCACGTTGTTGTTAGGAGCGTTTTTAGTTTTCACGAGTTCATAAATAGGGCTCGTCGAAACACCTATGTAAGAAAAAAAAGGAGAAACTTTCGTTGACCTGAACGAGAAGCATAAAGAACCATTGCAGTGAAGAGCTTAGAAAGGTGTGTACATGTTTAAAATAGCCTCAGTATCAACAGGTGAGAACTCTGATTTGCACAGTATAGTTCTTTGTTAACAACTATGTTCGCTTCTTCCTCAAGGCGACTATAGTTTTGGTTTATTTGTGTTCCTTACATAATAGAAATTTAAAACCAAATTCTTCATTAATTCATTGTGATTGCTTTACCACTTTTTCTGGATATTTTGGGCAACTTCTGGTACACATTTCGCAGAGAAAACGATAGAAAAATACCCTTAGGTACCTCTCAGGTGCTTTTGCTCGCCCCTCGCACACTGGTCTTAAGTGAGAGCTGATGAGAATTGAGAGACCAGTCATTCTGATCATTTCTTCATTTCTGTGCACCTCATAGTGCGATAAAAACATAATCCCATAGAGAATTTCGAAATCTGTTTCAGAATTTAAGCTAAATCGTTGCAATGAAGATTAGTGATTGTCCTAGAAATATTGATTACCCTGATCAAACCTTCATGCTCATCAACCCTTTAACGCCTCATAGGGCCACACGTTCCTCTTTTGAAAATGGACTTAATATATGTTATTCCTTGCTAAATTTCTTCCCCAATCTCGTCTTTGAAGTTCACTGCCGAACATCAGTTTCTTCGTTATTTTGATGTTGGGAACAACCTGACGCCTGTGTCAGTCAAGTGACGGAGGTTGTGATAACAGTGAGTACAGAAATGCTGAAGTTAAAGGGTTGAGCGAATTATTTGTGACTGGCAAGTTGTAAAAGTAAAGAAGCCTCACGTTTTTACATAATTGTGAATGTCAGAAACAAGAGAACTTAGAGCTCCTTTTTCTGTATAAGTTCAGTAGAAGCATGTGTTAGAATATTTCAATACGAATTTAACAGGGACTCGGAAAAATGACGTTTACAATTTTCAGTTAAGCTATCATATTCAGTGTATTTAAGAACTCAGGCCAAACAATTTGAGCCAAAGAACGCGAAATGACGAACGCAAATTTCAGGAGACTTCCACGATCGTTTTTACAAGGTTCAAAACAAATGAGTCAAAACTAATTTCACGAAACGTAAAACCTTTGGAACTTTCGATGACTTCAAAGCTTGAAGGAATGGGACAGTAGCTTTGTAATTTTAAGACTGAACTCTCCCACTAGCTTTGTTGCATCGAGATAACTTGTTTGAGGGCAAAGAAAATTTTTACAAAATCCAAAGCGCGCACGCTGTCTCGTTCTGTTTTCGTTCGAGCGACATTTTGCTGACGTTTTCACTGTTATCATTGGGCGGCAGTAGCACTCCACTGAATAAACATCATCGAGCCCCGAGGTGAACTTGTCTCTGTATTTTTAATGTTTTCGTGGGACCGAGCAAATACGTACATAACGGCATTCAACTCTCAAAATATCAGAGAAACTTGAAATATCAGATGTCGAGAGCTGCATTCCTCGAATGTTCATAGCTGAACTCGTGTGCCTTTTCTAAATTAACTCTGAAGTCTAACGCCAGAGCTTGATAGAATGTGTCATTTATTTTTTTGCAGTATTTGCAAAGCAAGCGTATATTATATCACAGCAGAAAAAACATCGTATCAATGCCAGATGCCGTGCGCCAGCGAAACCCCAAACGAATATACGGTCCAGAGAATATCCTTTATTAGAGTAAAAGGATTTCTTTTACACTGTATTTTTGCGTGGCCAATAAAAAGAAACTAGGGAGGTGCTTTGAGCACTTTATTTTTTATCCCAGCGGAAGTCGAGACCGTAATAAACTCGAGGTTTCTTTGAAGGCTAGCTGGAAAATGGTGGGATACGTGCTGAGCATATTTGAAGCATATGTGAAGGATATCGTTGAATTACATTCAAGTACAAGACACTCTCAGTGATTTTCGTTTGGAGTTTAGATTAGAAATGACTTATACTTCAAGTTTTGATTAATGTTTTGTGTGACCACTGTGAAAATTCACTTTCAAACACATGCACGGCAAAGAGTTAACGTGAGAGGAAGTTAACGTACAATTTCTTTGCAATTTACGTAAAAGGAATTGTATCATATTGAGGCACGAGGATTCATAGTAACAAATCTTTTTATTTCAAAGTCTTGCTTTTTGTTATTTTAGAGGATGAAAAACTTTGAAACCACGAATATGTTATATTCACGGCAGCTCTGGCCCCGTGGAAAACTCTAACAAGCAAAAAGTTTCCCCATCTGTTGAGTGAGCATTGCCCCTTGAGTTCTAGCCTGCTTTCCTTTCTCAGGACGAGATTTGAATTCAACCATTCAGAAGTCTCAATTTGGAGTCGCTTTTTTCTTTCTAGCTGAAACTCTGCGCGTAAAAATCCTGGCCTCTTCCGACTGCGATAAAAAAATCTGTTTATAGCACGGGTCCATTCAGGGTCACGGGGAACCGATCTGTGTGACTAACGCAACGTTCTTACTTCCTTGGAAAAGCGAAGGCTCTTTGAACGAGTGTGAAGCAAGCCTCGTGCCTCAACATTTAGTGTTATAGGTGCCATAAACGTAGTGCTGCGCTAACTTTTCCTTTTAAACTCTGAAGGAGAATACGAAATTTGACAGCGTTCGTAAATAACTGAACGTTCTCTTCTTTGCTAACTCACACTTTCTGGAATGGAAGGAAACAGGCTTTTTTTTGCGGGACTAAAGTTTCCCGAGTCTTCAATAATGTGGCAACATGATCAAAGTTGTGAAAGGATGACTTGAGAAGCTTCGCTGTTCCACGATCCCATTGATTGGTTTCCTGTTTATGACTTCTCTCGTACAATTTAAATTGAGTTTACTCAATTTTAACTTTTCTTGGTCGCATTGTATCACCTGTACAAGTGGTTTCATGTCAAATTATGGCAAGCTTATTGTCAGACTATGTTTCTGCATAAGTTGAGAAATGAATTAATATTAATATATATTCAGTGTGAGAAAAGATGTCCCTCGACATAGTTCAGAAGCTTTTTGAGGAATATAGCTAAGGGAAAAATTAATTTGAAAATTTTTGCTCCCAAGCTATCAGTGCTTCACGTTTTCAAATTTCAGTTTAGGAATTACAACAGTTTCACACTTGCTTTCTTTTAAAAATTTTGAGTCTTCGCTGCAATTGTACACTTAGCCACGCAGTCTATTTTATACTTATATACTTGACTTCTTGCAATCACCGATACGGTCGTAGCCCGCCGGGATTGCTGCCAAACTCCGACCTCAAGGAAGCTCGCGCTGGGTTTTTGTCTAAAAAAACTCATAGAAGCTCGTATATTTTTTTGCAACCGTCGCGAAGTGCAAAATGTTAAGAATACTTGGTAGAGTTCGGCTTCGTTGAAAACATTGGGACATAACCGGTGTTTTTATATATACTCAATTATTGTTAAATCTGAGACCTAAAAGAATATTTAGTAATTCCCACAAGATTTTATGGATTTTAGAAAACAATGCACCAACGCAATCTGAAGAAATGCTACATAGTTTTACTTTATAATCAAAATAAGGCACGTATATCTCAGGATTACATAAATGCTTCTTTTTAAATTCATTCGGTATTTTGAGAGCTATTAACATTTTCTAAGAACCCATACTCAAAAAAATCTCCTTGAACTATGCAATAAATTTATTGAAACAACAGTTAGGATTTTTCATAACCTCATTTGCGGCCATCATTTGAACTCAAATCCTTCCCATTTGTTATTTTTCTATTCTTTACGTAACGTACCATAGCATGTGCCATTTAACGCCAGCCTCATCGTGACCTTCGAATTTTTTCGTGGAAAGTAAGCCAGGTAAATGAAAACGCAAACAAGCCTTTAAAATAAAATTGAATACCTGAGTCGTAAATAATCAGGATTTGGCCCGTGGTCAGCAATCCGTGCTGGGTTAATGGAAGGGATGATTGTATTCACTTCCAAACTCCATTTCTGTTGATCCCCAAATCAATATTTCACACGCTATATTTTTATTTTGAGAGCGATTTTGGTACAGAAAAGATTCGCAGTCCGTGACAAAAACAACCAACTCGCAAACGGGAAAGAAATACTTTTTCTGGAGTGTGCAATGTTCAAGGAGCAGAAGCGATCGCTGACGTCTACATCATTTATCGTACACTACTGTCATGATAATAATTTTGTGAGAACCCTCGTAAAGCTTTCAAAGATATTACGGAGCCAGGGGACGACGTTGCCCAAGATGAGGAGTTTGGTCGCGTTAGAGCGGCAGCGTCAAAACTTGCGGCATTGGCCAAGTAATCTCAGCCTCCTGAGAGCTACATCTCTACGGTGGCGAAGTTTGATGAAGTTTTAATACACAATTACGGTCATAAATTGATCTCCACGCTCATCACCTCTGCTGAGTGAGGTAAGCCTCCGTCCTCTGGAACGCTCATGGTCCAGCTCGTGCAGGTGTGATGAGCTTCTCGGTCTGCGTTCTCATCGCCTCCGTATGTAAGGACTGCTCTATTGTTCTCACCGAGGCTTGACTGCAGGTGACCACGCAGTCTTCTGTTCGAATTGGACATTTAATGAGGCCAAATTTAGATTGGCCGTGAGATAATTTTTTCATCAAAACAAAGTTCTGGGTGCTTCATGAGTAGCATTATACTCGTAAGTTGCTGAAATTGATAAAGGATTAGGGATTTTGTTCGTTTGAGGTTGCCTTCATTAATACGCCAGCAGTGTTAATGCTGGTGTTGTGATTGTCGGAGGTCATTAGTTGATTTCAGGAGAGATGTCAACACCGAAAAATCAAAGATGCACTAATCTTAAGAACTCCGTGAGGAATTTGAACGGCCTAAGTACACATTCGAGTATCAAAATTTGAAAAAAAACATTAAAAAGTTGTGGTAAAATTACGCCATTGTAAGAAAATTTCATAATTGAATAAGTGTGTTCTCCTCAAGACCCTGTTCAGAGGTTTGTGGTTCAAACCTGAACGAGTTTTACCTTTATCTTCCTCCACAGGGTAACGAATCATCCTAACAACAAATGACATTATAACAGCATTTGGCATGCCTTAAAAACATGTGACAATGTCCATACCCTTCATGGTATTGTCATTCAAACCTTTATTTTATTCAATGTTCAATTTCGTTCAGTAATTTTATTTATTCAGTTCTATTCAGGATTGGACAGTCGTTCTTGGCACTCAAAATATCCAGAAAATCGTAGCAGTTCCGTGTTAATAATAGGGGAGAGTCATGATAGTGCCACGGTACTACTGCAGCAGTTTTGTGATAGTATCATGGCAATGCTATGGTAGCTTTATAAAGTCTGGGAAGTATCATGGTAGTTTTATATTAGTATCAAAAGAGCCTCATGGTTATGTTATCATAGTATCATGGTGGTATTACAGTATTATCAAGGTATTCTCATGGTAGCATGATGGCAGTGAGATTGAAGTACCTTGATAGCGTTAAAGTAGTATTATGGTAGTATTATGTTAATATCATAGTAGCATTATGGTAGTATTATAGTAGTATTATAGTAGTATTATGGTAGTATTATGGTAGTATTATGGTAGTATTATAGTAGTATTATGGTAGTATCATAGCAGTGCCAGCGAGCATCGTTGTAGCTTCATATCAGTCTTACTATAATGTCTTGAAAGTATCGTTAAAGTGTGATGTCACCGTTATGGTCTACGCATGGTAGTATCATAGTAGTGTCATGGCAGTGTCATGGATTGAAATGATAATTAGTGATAATGATAATTAATTTCATGATAATTAATTGCCACTACCATGACGTAACACTTAGGCATAATTACCAACTCATGGTAGTGTCATGGTAGCGTCATGGTGTGTCACAGTAGTGTTAGACGAGTGTCATGTTGGTGTCAGAGTAGCGTCATGTTGGTGTCATGGTAGTATCATGGTGGTGTCATGGTAGTGCCACGGAAGTGTCATGGTAGCCTCATGGTGGTGTCACGGTAGCGTCACGGTAACGTCATAGCAAACTCATGGTAGTATCATAGTAGTGTCATAGTAGTGTCATGGTAGTGTCATGGTAGTGTCACGGTAGCGCTATGGTAGTGTCATGGCAGAGTGGCTGGGGCGCTGCAGGTGTTCAATCACCTCCGCTGATTCCAATCAGGAGAGCAGATAGGCAATCCTGCGAGCATCGCAGCCTGCAAAAACGATCCCTGATCTCGAATTTATCCTAAACTTGTCCTGCAAGTTGGCATGTCCTGCAAGTTGGCATGTCCTGCAAGTTGGCATGTCCTGCAAGTTGGCATGTCCTGCAAGTTGGCATGTCCTGCAAGTTGGCATGTCCTGCAAGTTGGCATGTCCTGCAAGTTGGCATGTCCTGCAAGTTGGCATGTCCTGCAAGTTGGCATGTCCTGCAAGTTGGCATGTCCTGCAAGTTGGCACGTCCTGCAAGTTTGTATGTCCTGCAAGTTGGCATGTCCTGCAAGTTGGCATGTCCTGCAAGTTGGCATGTCCTGCAAGTTGGCATGCCCTGCAAGTTGGCATGTCCTGCAAGTTGGCATGTCCTGCAAGTTGGCATGTCCTGCAAGTTGGCATGTCCTGCAAGTTGGCATGTCCTGCAAGTTGGCATGTCCTGCAAGTTGGCATGTCCTGCAAGTTGGCATGTCCTGCAAGTTGTCATGTCCTGCAAGTTGGCATGTCCTGCAAGTTGGCATGTCCTGCAAGTTGGCATGTCCTACGAATATGGTCCTTTCTCAAAACATGTCCTAAAATTTAGGCATAACCTATAGGCATATCTTAATGCGTCTCGTAAGCATATCCTAAATTTAGGCATAACCTGTAGGAATATCCCATTGTGTCTGGTAGACATATCCTATAAGTACACCAACGAACACGCCTAAAACTTTGAGTACTTCACACTTGTATCCTTAAAATATATGATGCGGCAATACCTTACGCATGGACTCTATTAGTATTACCTGAGCGGTCAGACTGTTAAATCATGTATAATCTCATCAAATGGACTAGGTGTCAAAATGATCTCAGGTCTGTTCATCCGGCAAAATGTTCTGAAGGATCACCAACTCTCGCCAGTAACTGCTCCCAGTCACCCGTCACTTTACCCTCTGGACTCTAACTTCAAAGCAGAATTTCCTTCTTTTGTGTTCCTCTTTTGGCTCATAAATGAGAGCTTGGTGTCGACCAAAGGCTTGGTTTACCCGCTAGACTTACCTCAATCTAAGGACTTCTAAAAGACAGACACGCACAGTCCTGACATGGGTGAAGGAGAGACCGACACATTTCTAGTCTTTAATTTCTTAATTTTTCAAAACCGAAACTAATAAGTGCCTGAATATGGCACAAATAGAATTCAAGCAAAAATAAGTAAAGGAAACATAATAACTAAGAAGTAGTATTTTGTTCTTTACTGGAGCTGAGAGGTAGAAGGCCTAAATGCCTGCAACTGCATTATTGCGATTTTGCACCTTACAGACTATTTATGAACCTGTTTCTGAGGTTCTATTTTTGAGCTGGTAGAATTACTGTATGAAAGCACGAGTTTTCCTTTGACTATTAAATCAATGGTTGCAGTACATGTTGATTATTTGTTTTCTTTCAACCTTGAGTGCAGGGTATAACTGGATAAACAAATTGATACTGGTTTGTTTTCGTAAGCATGTGCTTTGTTTTGCAACGATTGGTCAATTTTTATGTATTTCCATTCGTAATAAATTTTAATTTTGATGCGTAAGGGATTAATATTACTTTTATCTTTATCCTCTCTGCTATACAAGTGATGTATGTCCCTTCGAAACCCCCTTCAGTAATTTTACCATAAAGAGATAATTTCTGATACAAAATTGCTTACGCTGGTCTCACAGATAAAAATTAATAGACTTAATTCAGCTTCAAAGCGAAGCATGTACTAGGAACATACTTTGGATCTCGTAACGACGCTACCCACGAGAAAAATAAAATTGATTGGCCTTCAAGGCAACATGAAAATGCTGGTATAGCGTCACCCTGCAAAAAATGAACTTACCTACTTACTGTATTCACTTCATGAATGCTATACGTATAAATACATTTTTAATATCTTATAGTTAATTTTGTGTTTTAGATTTTTATTAATTTAATAATTAATATTACTTGAGATTGATTATTGAAAGGGTTGCGTATTCAATAAAGGCCCTGAGTTTAATTATTGGAATTTTGATGAATCTAGCTTAAGCTAGTAGCAGGCAAGTATTATCAGAATTGTAATTAGCTTTTTAATTTCACTTGAAAAATGTAAACAAATACTTCGGCGTGAATGCCAATGCGACATACAACATCACAAACAGAAAATGTCTGGTAGAATTGCGGATGACATGTCAAATGTTGATTGAAAGATTATGGTTCTCCATTTGCTGGAAATGTTTCGTATGCCAATTGAAGTACAGCGTGTTGAGGGAGACATGATGATGGTCAACATCAAGTTCACGTTCAACATGGGCATGAATCGAACGCCGAAGATTACATATCAATCATATTCAGTATTTAAGTAGGTGCCTTCGAAACACTTTAAATGACCTCATTTTCCCTTAAAAGGTTCAATCAGACGACGCATCACTCATGCGATGAGGATTTATTAACGCACGTAATTTTCACATTAATCCATTTGAACCACGACAGCGAGAGCATATTTTACGATTCTCTACAACAGTGAGGGCGAGAACATATTTTCGACGATAATCTGACTACGCCCTACATGGTGCCTGGAATACAGGCTGGACACTTTTTAATGGAACCTTTTTAATGAACTTTTACTATAAAATGTTCCCCAAACCAACCGTAGGGGATTGTGATTCGAAAACGTTGAAACTCGAACACACTTCATGGTTTCAGGTTGTGTATTTCCATCCGAACAATTGGACGTCTCGTTGTGGCGCTTCCAAGGTCTCTGAAATAACGCCGCTAGATTTTTGCATCCGGGGACATTCGATGAGTTTGATGAGTGAAACACCAATTTAACCCGAAAACGCCTCATTAAGAGGATTGTTAGTGGATATTTCTTGTGTCTTAGAACGTACGCGTCCGCATTAATTTCTCAGACGTTTGAGTGTCTGTATTCAAACAGACGTTATTTGAAAAACTACAGTAGTTCTTAGTCTGACGTAATTCAAACTCTGTTTCTAATGTTTAAAAAATTATGTCATTTTAGCTTTATAACTTCATTTTTCACTCTAATTTTCTTACCATAAATATCGATTTTAAATCCTTGCACCTCGTTAAGGTAAGCGTTGTCTACTGAATCGTTTCAGATTGAAAAAGTATTTATTTCTTTATTCTCAACTTGATGCTGAAGTTCGTCCACAAAGTTTCAGGAAAGTATTAATATTTATGTAGCAAACCATGCGAAGGGGGACTTTGTTAGCAATTCATTTGACATTCTTTGAGAGAGACTATATATTTTTTAATAGTGGGAGTCAGGAATTGTTTGTAATAAGTACAAATAAATAACAAATCTTTCGAAAATTTAGGTCAGATTCATTTTTATCAATATTTCAGACATGGCGTGAAGTTTCATTTCTATTGGAAATTTTATTTTCATTATTTAAGCAGTTATATATCGTTAACTTCCTGCGCTGTTGAGTATTGCTTAATTTTGGGTGAAAATTACGACGCAAATCTAAAGCCATTTGCAACCTAGAGTTCGGAGAGGTATTGCTCAGTGAAAGAAATACCTAATATTAATGTTCAGGAACATGTAATCTTTGGTCAAAAGTGATGCATAGTATTCTAGAATTAATAGGACTAATGTAACAGAAATACCACCACTAATCAAAAGCTTGGTTATTACGAATGAATAAAATACCAAGTAAGTTTGTATAACGTAGTTCAATGAGTGGCAATGATGAGAATGCAGATGCTATATTTGATAAATTTTATAGATAACGTACTTTAACATTTCGAGCTTCTTCGATTACGGGGATTTCTTTGAGCCTTCAGGTCATTTCGCTTAAATTTTACATCCCTCTCGTCCGTACTAATAATTCAATATTTACTTAACTTTACTTTACTTCCCTCTGAGCCCTTACTGATAATTCAATATTCACTCCACTTTACTTCCCTCTGAGCCCTCACTGGTAATTTAATATTTATTTTACTTTACTTTACTTCCCCTGAGCCCTCAATGATAATTCAATATTTACTTGACTTTACTTCACTTCCCTCTGAGCCCTTACTGATAATTCAATATTTACTTGACTTTACTTTACTTCCCTCTGAGCCCTCACTGATAATCAATATCCCACCACAAGCCTTCGATCGAAGTACGATTGTGAGGGAAGATGACTTAACGATTGGTTAGACTAACTCAGTACCTATCAAAATAACTTGTTGAAGCAACGTTGATGACGAAAATTGATGACTGAAGAGATTGTCAACGATTGATGACTGAAAATTGATGAAAATAAAACAGTGATTAATGCATCGATAATCTTTGTGGAAACTTCATTAAAACAACTTCTAAAACGAGCGCTATTCTATCTCCGTGATTCTAATTTTATTGGCAGCGAGTTCTTCCGCTCCTCATGAGATGTAAATTGGCAGTTACATTGATAGATATTCCAGGGAAGCAGCAAAACTTAGGTCACTGAGCATAAAATTACCCAAGAATTGTCTAGCGTGCGCACCATCATTCATCGATTTGTCATGGGTAATGATTTATTGGTCCCTACTCAGACTGGGAGTAAAATGAACTCAAGACTGGAGTGAAAATTCGAGATTTTAAAAAATATTTTTTGTACGTTGCTTGTCTGAATACGTTAAAATATTTTGTGTACTCACATACTTATCATGAGATAGTAGGCACGTACACACACACACACTCCCAGTATATAAAGCATGTCTATATAAAGACAATGCAGTTGTAACTTTCGATTGACTTAGTCTGATTTCCAATTGTCGCATGTTGCTGAAGCGACTTCATTAACCAAATTTCGACCATCGCTCACCTAAGTCGTTCATCAACTCGGCAATCGCTCACCCTAGTTACCCATCAGCGACACATATCTATCATTTTCAATGGATCGATCTTAACGCGTAAAGTCACGTTACGAATGAGGCAGGTGAAATCGACGTGAAACTTTTTGGTGTTTGCAACTTCGTAGCAAGGTGCACGAGGAAACTTTTAAACTCATGGTTATGACTACAAAACGGATGCTTTTGCCAATTTGTATGAGTGTTCATGAACTGCAAAAAGTTTATCTTTTGTCGTTGGTTACATAAAACATGACATCACGCTCTCTACAGCATACGCGAGTTTCTTCTGTACACTTTTAGGGCTAAAAATGTCTAGCCAAGTCCTTATAGGCTCATCATTTTGTTTAGTGTAGGTTTAGTTTGGATTTGCAGAAAGGGTCTTTTCGAGTGGCAAGACACGAGAAGTGATTGTGAAATTTTCACACCCATCGATCGGTGCCCGTGTTCGGTGCGCTCTCTCCTGCACACACGGTGTCAGGCTGCGCACCGCTAAGGTAGGCCTGAAATTTTTCGTTCTCTTTCGACAGTGAAAAGAGCACGGAGAGGTGCAGGAAGGAAAGGAGAAAGCGTTATTTATCCGCACTGAATGTTATAATAATCATCTCGTGAAAGAAAAAATGTGGGTAAAAATTGTTCTCCGCTGACATTTTTTCTATACTCCGGTGGTACATCCGCTAACACAGGGTGAACACACAAAATCCTGCGACTAATGAAATAGTAAATGTATTTATGTCCGTTATACAATAATTGATTCGACATTTAACAATGACTCTTATCCGAGCTTTTACATATGTGTTTTCCTGAAATTCGAACCACAAGATTAAGTCTGCAATGGAAATGCAGACGCATTTGTTTGCATATTTTGAGGAGTCTTGAATCATCCCTTTTTGAAAAGTGCTTCAGATCTTTAGCTGTTGCGTTGGAGAAATTAAAGAAATCAGGGTGTCGATTGGGCCAAAGAGGAAAAATAAATGAGACAGAGGAAAGAGTGAAACGATGAGGAGCCGGGTTATGAGGGTTGGCCAAAATCGCTTTCTAAAACTGCCGAACTCGGTTCACAAACTATTGCTGTAGCTCTTCTGATGAGCGAGATGTTCCTGTTCTTGATTTAGTTCCTGTTGGAGAACAGCGCTTATCAAAAAGCTTCACTGCATCTTTAAGTGGAGGAATTAAAACTCGTTCGAAGTCCGACTTTAGGCTCATTTTCACATAAGAACCAAAATGAGAGAAAATTATCATGTTTTGAAAGTATTCCGAAATAGGATTAGGATTTTATAGTTTGGGTTCCCGACGAATGATTTTCTAAACGCTCATTCTGGTAGTTATACTACAGCTCAATAGTTATACATTTCTTTTTTGAATACGCAATGTCATCAATCTGCATACCCTCCTTAAACTCGATCAGAAAAACTTTAATCCTATATAGTAGTTTCTCGTTAGAAGTCTGTAAGTCCCTAGAGCTACAGCATCTTGAACTGTGACTAGTATATCTTTTCTGAGCACTGCTCCTCGTTGTTTTTCGTCACTCCCATTTTCTCCCCAAATTCTGCATTTATCCGAGTGAGTTTCGTCTCACCCTTGTTTTGACAGGTTTGTTATATTGAGAACGCGAATATTTCACAGCAACCGCGTGGAGGACAATCTTCGTTACGAAGTTCCAAGTTTGATGAACCAAAGCAAAGTGTGATAAACAGAAAATTTTGACTCTATCAGGTTGAGAATCTTTGAAAATTTAGTAATTTTGTTTCGTCGAGCGTACAGCCCAACAATAGTCGCTCAGTTATAATTTGTTTCACTGAATATATTGCGATGTAAAATATCAACTGTGAATATCTCGATGATTAGATGTTTTTCGCCATTCATTAACATTCTCCGGAACAAAGAACCTTCACAGTCCCATAGGGAATAAGTAACAAAATTTTAATTCATGACTGATATTTATGCAAAAACTGTTTACATGCCCTGTAGATCAATTGAAATTGCTTCAATGAATTATACTTTAAGGCAACATTTTCTTCATTTTACGATAAATTCGATGAAGTATCATTTCTCCATTAAAGGTTAGTTAATTTCTTCAGGGTGTTTTATTTCAGATAAGACTAGACTAGATCATAGTTTGATTGTACTTGTGCAGTATTACTGAAACTGATTTTCTCGACATGATTCAGTGCCATTCGAAATGAATCATTGGGATCGAAAGTTGCATTTTTACCACGACCTATTCTTTTATTTGAATTCCAAATACCGATATTAGACTGATTGAGGCCGTGGTGACAGCGCTTTCATTCCCAGTTGCCCGTCCAATCATTTTATCCGCTCCTTTTCAATAAGTTAACAAAGGCTGCAACATTGAATGAAGTATTATACAAACGTCGCAGGCTTCATAACAAAGCCTGCACATTGGCAATATTGATAACCAAACATTTCAGTTTTACCTTCTGAACAACGAACTGCGGTAATTAGAAACCTGTACCAAGCTGTCGTTGGTTGTTGCAAAGTTAAAACTCTTGCAATTGATTCAGTATCCTGCATAAGTTATGTTTTTGCTAGAATAATACAGTGCTTTTAATTTGTACACACATACAAATATATGTATATTTAAGGTTGAACGAATATACATTCACAATAACGCTCTGCGCTAGTCCCCTAAGCTGTGGTGATTGTGAATCATTTGTTTGAAGCGTATGAAGTCGTAACATTCGTACAAGTTTTGTTTGCGTGCAGTATTTTCAATTTTACTCTAGCAAAATGTTTTTCGTACGCACTTTTCGCAATTCTTTGTAGACAAGGAGAATTCTTCAAAAGTTAGCGCATATTATTGTGTCACAGTGGAATCGTTGACATAAATAAAAAGAATGCTCATAATAATAATGTTCGAGCATACAGAGGAAGAAAATGTTCTCATGGTAACTCGATGCAAGACCCATGATAAGAGCGCTGCTTGCCAGGAGCTTGCTTTTGACAGTCCATGGCTTGCTTGACAATTAAAGCCTTCGTCTCTATCCCTGTCACGCATTAGCATAAAATAATTAAGCAAGTATCGAAGATTGATTTGTACACGCAAAGTCCACATTTTTATCCTGGTTACTGGAGCTGCATCTTGTTTTGTTAAAACGGCGTTAATCTTTCAGAATGCAATTATTTTAGCTCTTTGCCGTCTGAATTTCTTTTTCTTCCATTTCTGATTTGACAACCACCGTTATTGGACTGGCTCTAGCATTACCTTGTCGTCGATGTCAGAATAGAGAAAACTGCCCCTCGGCGGTGAAATTTAAAACCTATATACGACAGAATAAATTCAACAAGGAATAGAATATATCAGAGCAATAGAGAAGACATCTGAAATCTAAAGATCTATACGGTAACATGTTTAGTTTCTGTAAGTCGAAATTAGTCCAAGATAATCATGGTGCAAGAATATCTTCATCTCGTGCATGGTTGCGTTTCATGAGATCATAATGTTTTTGAGTAATCAACCTATTTTTGGCTGTAGAAATACGCTAAATGTTATTCACTCCAGTTAAATATTTTAGTAAAATTCCGTCCTGTACCTACTATATTATTAGAAGTAAGCAATTAAAAACTACTTCTGAAAAAAATAATTTAAGAAATATTCAGCAAAAACGAGGAAAATAGTGAGTACATATTCATTCATAAGGCCATGAATATTTAATTTAATGAAGCCCTTGCATGGATAATAATTCCTAAGCTACGTTATTGGCTTCACATGCGTCAGCCTTTTGCAATTCACACTTTAACTTCATTTTTGTTGGATTCTCCAACTCTTAATTGGTTTGGTTAGATTAAATTTTTACTCTGACATCAATATAGAGAATCAGCTATAAATAAAAATTATAGAAATAGAGTACAAGCTCAGACGAATAACAAACAAGTGCCTAAATCACTTTTAAATTTGTAAGCTTTGTTCCTTTTAAATCGCTGTGAGAAATTCTTTGTTGCTTACTTTAGGAGAAGAAGCATGAAATTACCTGCATGGTGAAGAGCAAATAGCTCAATCTAAAATAAGATTTCAAGTTATTAATGAAAAGATTAATGCTAAGGATAAGGAAGCAAAAGTAAAGAATTTGTTGTTCCAACAACCATTGTTCAAACTTGAAAAAGAAACAAAAATGTTAAGGAGTAAAATGTTGAAGAGAAATTTAGAAGTTTAAGTTTCTGCGAATACGAGACTAACAATGAAGTCATTTATTCCCTTTTTTCTATTCAATTGTTGTTCTCGAGTTCGAATAAATATCGCGTATGAGGCTTTAATCCAATCGCTGCTAAAATTTCCACTGCCTTCCTCTCTCTTTAATACCCCTTTTAATAAAATTTTAATCTCTCTTTTCAATTAATAACGATACCAGTTGTATGAGATTTTTCTCACTCTTTTCGCATTGAAAACATTTCAAGCAATGTATGAAAACATCACTAAATTAGATGATCATATCACCATGAGTGCTTCAAATAATTGAAAATTATCTTGTTTTAGTGGTATCATAGGCTAGAGCATCGCATATGTGCATAGATGTTCACATGTAAATGCGTAAATTAAATATTTATTATTATTTTAGCATAAGCAGTTCGTGTGAAACACTGAATAAACTATCAGAGTAGCTCTTTGCTGTAATCAACAAGGCCTTCTTATTGCTCCCATCTATCTTCAAGAGTAAATCTTATTCATGTTCAATTATATTCAAATGAATCATATCAAATTCATTTATCTTTATCTTCAGTTATTCATTTATTAGTCTTTAATCATATTCAAATTTAAACATATTGAATCATGTTTCAATGAGCAACCATGACGAAGAGAAGCATTAGCATGGCTCCATTGAGAAGCACTAGAGAAGCATTTCCATGAGAATATGAAGACAAAGCATTAATGAACCTACTTAGTATTTGCTGCTTGACTTCCTCCATGAAGTGAGCGGGGGAGTGTTTTGAAAAAATAAGACTTTAAAAAGGAGTATTAATTGCAATGATTCCCTTGACGATGCTAAACACAAGATGATAGATTTTAAAAGAACTACTTGTCACTGATAATAGTTATAGTAGACACATATATAAGTAGATCATATTTTGTGAGACATAAGCCTTCACTTGAGAACATAGGCCTTTAACAGATTAACCTACTGTATGTCAAATAGTGAAAAAGGCAATGATTTTCGAAAAAGAAATAAAAAGAAGAAATGTTAACTGGAATCCCAATTCATCCAACCCCTTTTATTGATATCAAGATTACGGACAAATTTCTATGACTTATTTTCAACATGAAGTGAAATATAAAAATTTAACTCTTATATAGGTGAAGATTTATAAATGTTGAAAAATATGAATTCTTCTAATTTTTCCAGGTAATAATTGCGCATTTAGTGGAATGAATGATGACTGTGCCGCAATGTTCGGCCTGTATCGTGCTCTAAAAAAATTTTAAGATAATTGTGTATATGGAAGCGTCAAAATCTACGATTTATCACACTGTGCCTTACTGTTATAAGTATAAAAAGGAAGAACAACGTGGCGAAGAACATCATGATAAAAAACGTTTATCATGATATTCTTAGCCACGATGATTTTCCTTTTTATCCTAAAAGTGGGATTTCCCAGAAATCAATCTATTTCATTCATTATTGTAATAAATACTGAACTGCACACTGGAAAAATTTATCGAATGCATTGCTCTCGAGCTTCACATATCCTGTACTACCAAAAAATGTCAGAACAGAGGTCGGATAAAACACGAAGAGGTCATTGATGAAGTTCACCGGAGAAATGATCGTACGTAAAAAAAACAACGAGTAAGAGTGTTCAAATCGACTTGAGCTTGTAGCAATTCTCAGGCCTCTTCCAAAGTGAGCAGCTGCTATATTGGGAAAAGATTCTTCTGAACAAATTCAAGGAGGGCTCGCTCGTGAATAGCACCGTGTTTTCTAATGAGGGACTTTTCACTGTAGGCACTAAATTTAACTTCCAGAATTTTAAAGTTCTTGATAAGTTCCTTTCGGACACATCAAGCTGTGAAGTCCCAATGCGCATCGCTTATTTCGTTGGGGGCTTTACCTTGCAATTAAAATCTCTCATTTTGAGCCCGTGGGAAGTTAACCATTTCGTTCATTGAACTTGCGTACATTAATACGCTTAAGGATGTTGAAACGCCGTAAGGACGACAAAATAATATATTCCCTTTCAAGAAGACAACCCACCCTAATGTGCGTCAAACGAGACTCAATAATGGTTTTCAAGACTGCTTTTCACTGGCTTAAAAAATAAACTTGATACTCCTCTTCGCTGGACTTCTCACCATCGCACGGTTGCCCTCGTCCTTTTTTGTGAGATGCATATAACAAAACTGGCTCAAGAGTGTCTAAATCAATAGTATACAGAAGGTTAAAGAGAGAGGAATTAAAGATTACTGACCTAGAAAGATACCCCAAAGGACACTGTGAAGGCAATTCGTATGAAGCCAAAACTCGCTTGAATAAGGATGGAAGTGAATGGTGATCTGTATTTTGGTCAAACAAGACGTACCCTGAGAATTTTGGACATCGAAATGTCTTTTGAAGCCAGAGAAAAATGAGGCCATCGAACCGAAAAATACTGTTTCAACTGTAAAACAAGGTTATGGTTATTGAAAAATCAATACATCGAAATACTCTATGAAAATGTGAAACGATCCACTAAAGCACTCGATCTAGGACATCATATTGAATCTTTTGACGAGAGAATGGTCCGAAACACTCAGTCAAATCTATTGATAAATGTTAATAATCCTGTAATGTTAGTATTTTACGACATCCAAATCTGAGCATTCAATGGAAATCCAGTGGAGAACTATAAAGAAACATGACAACGCATGCCAATACAAATTCATGAGAAATTCGAAAAATTTAAAAAGATGGGCTAAAATTCCTTTGAAACCGAAGAGAATCTTGGGATAAACAGCAGTCACTTATTTTTTTAAATTAATCCCTCAGAAATTAATTAATCTGAGCTTTTTATTTCATTTTTTCTCCCGTTCTTACTAATTAGTTTAGGAAATTATCGAATTATTTTGGGAAAGTTTTTTGCTTCTGAGATACATTAAACGCTTTCAAAATTTCTACGTGCCAAAATAATAACTATTGCAACAAACACAATATTTTTACCCAAAAATTGACGGCAAGTGGATAACTTTGTACTCGCATCCTCTCACCAAACTATGTTTGGTTACTTAAAGCAGGCTGACCCAACCCAACGGGGGTCCAGCAATTGCATGTATTAATTAGAGGAGGTAAGGATTCAAAGAAAGTTTCTACATTCAATATGGAACTTAAGCGTTTCTATCGTTATTTATGATAACTTCTGTGTCCTCCTTCACCACGTTCGAAAGCGAATGAAATTTTTTTGTCATATGTAAGAGCAATAATTCAACCGTAAAAACTCTTTTTATTAAACAGTTTAAATGTTCATGTATTCTTCTTCGAAACAAAATAACACAAAGTTACTCGCATTCCAAACAAAAAAAATATAACGTAATGTTCATTTCAGTTCAGAGAATGGGAACACACCAACCAAGCAACAAGCTGTGCAGTTTTATATACCGAGTGACAGCCGTTGTTTGTTAATGTCAATCGCGTAAAGCTATCAGTATTGAATGGGGAGATAGGGATATCATCGCTAAAGGCTTTGCTTTGATGCTGCATATCTTTGTTACAAAATGGAGGTTTTCGAAGTAAATATGACTGTTCCGAAATAATGTCGTTTAGAGATGAAATCATTGGATTGTTTTAAATCAAATATTCCACGGAAGGACGAAATCACGTTTAGCACAAACAATTTTTGGCCCCTTGTGCTCATATCCAAGATTCGGGCTTAACAGCGCATGCAGTATGTCTGGACTAATTTATTTTTTGTGTGTAAATATGCTTGAGTAAATGGCGGTGAGTACGTCAAAAGTAGCTGAAAAGTAGCAAGAGTCCCATTGAGTTGAAATATTCAATATGAAATATGCTAACGGTACAAGCGCGATCTCATTACCTTGCCGTGAGCAGATATTGACTTTCACCCCGGTTTTGTCTCATTCACTCGGGTAAAGCGCAATAGTACACTATATATTAGCGTTTAGATTAGATGAGGAAATCGGAAAAATACGAGTTATTAGAGAGTAATAACCAACTTCATTGAATGAAAACTCTATAGGACGCTATCTCGAACATTAATTTCAAAAGAAGTTTGCCCGTTAAGATGCAGAATTTTATATTTGAAGTAAATTGCGCGACGAAGGCTAAATAATTTTTTTTTTACTTTGGATGTGAAATTCCTATGTCTCAAAACTCATAAGTAAAATTGCTAGCACTGTAAACGATGCTCGCCCATGGCGAAAACACGGAGTGAATGACTCTAATGAGGAATGTTGGTTTGTTTGCGACAGTAATTTGTATTGAACGAAAACTGGTGAAATAATCAGCAATGCATCAGCATCGTTCGATCAGTTAACGGAATAATTTGCATTGATTCAATTGAGCTACAGTAAACTCAGACATTGTACCGAAAGGGCTTAAGACACTATCTAAATTGAATCTTTCACATGCTAAAAATGATTTTATATCTATATGCCACATTTTTTAAACAAATTTTTAATTGATTTTTGCTATAAGTAAGTGAAACTGTATAAGATCAGAATAAAATAGTTCTTAATTTGATTGGTTTTATTTTCCAAAGAACAAATTGTGCAGAGAAAATAAAATGAGCTGTTCAAGGGTCTTTCTGAACATTTTTCCTTACTTGAGTGTAATATCTTTCATTATAACTCGAAAATAGATACCATCCGACATCTTGCATCCGTCATCCATCCCCATATTTCAACTGTCGGCGATAACCTGACAAAAACAAAAATTCCTACTTGGGACTCGATCTTTATAAACGTACATTTGTCGTGAAATATTTATTCTTTCAACTATATGGATATTTGTTAGTAAACAACATTCTACATTCGTGTGCAGTAAAATGCAGACTGAGTCGTTCAGATATGATGATGTGATAAGTTGTGAAGCTAACAAAACGCCACGTTCTGATCGACTGATAAATGTTATATGTCTTGAGCTAACTTTGGGTTCAGCCTGTTTTTGTGGCGACAGTAACGAAGTTTGAACGTGGACAACGTAAATTATTTCTCGAAGTCGGACAAGCTATTTAAAATCTGTTCCACGACCGCAGAAGGCACTGTAACAGAATTAAAAATAACAGATTTAGGCACTTTTTGATCGATGGCACGATCGATCGATCACGATCGATCACAGCCAGGCTAGTTCCGCAAGACTGGAAGCAGGCCAATGTCACTACAGTTTCAATGTTCTAGAAGTTATTATTTTTTATTAAATCAATCATTAAATCAAAAGTTATTTCTCATTAAATCGATAATGTTAAATCAGAAGTTATTTCTCGTTAAATCAATTATTATATCAAAAATTACCTCTCATTAAATCAATTATTAAATCAAAAATTACCTCTCATTAAATCAATTATTAAATCAAAAATTATCTCTCATTAAATCAATTATTAAATCAAAAATTATTTTCATTAAATCTATTTCGTTAAAGTTAGAATTGATGACACAGCAAACGTCAAAAGTAAAGTTCACCAAAAATGTAATTTTGAAATATTCAAAAACTGTGCCATTAAATGCATAGGGAAAAATATTGAAGTACAAAATTTGAGTCCAATGACTTCTAAATGAAGAACATGTTCGACTGTGTCGAAGAATAGATCCCACTCATTCGGGTCAATACTATTCAATTGATAATTTTGGTCAGTAATATTCAATTGATAAATTCTAATGAGCAAAGGGAAAGCGAACTTGTTTTCATCATAAATATGTGAAATTCGATGGCAACTTTATTTATTAAGATGAATGGAATTAAATTTACAGTTTCATAACTTCTAAAATAATAAAAAACACCTGAGCATGAGCTAAGCTTGTCATTAACCCGGTCGCTCAAACATCTTCCGCCAAATTAAAAAATGAAATTCACCGTCACGGTCGCCAAAGTCACCATCACCGTCACGGTCGCCAAACATCTTCCCTCAAATTAAAAAATGAAATTCACCGTCACGGTCGCCAAAGTCACCGTCACCGTCACGGTCGCCAAACATCTTCCCTCAAATTAAAAAATGAAATTCACCGTCACAGTCGCCAAAGTCACCATCACCGTCACGGTCGCCAAACATCTTCCCTCAAATTAAGAAATGAAATTCCCCGTCACGGTCGCCAAAGTCACCGTCACCGTCACGGTCGCCAAACATCTTCCCTCAAATTAAAAAATGAAATTCACCGTCACAGTCGCCAAAGTCACCATCATCGCCAAACATCTTCCCTCAAATTAAAAAATGAAATTCCCCGTCACGGTCGCCAAAGTCACCGTCACCGTCACGGTCGCCAAACATCTTCCCTCAAATTAAAAAATGAAATTCACCGTCACGGTCGCCAAAGTCACCATCACCGTCACGGTCGCCAAACATCTTCCCTCAAATTAAAAAATGAAATTCACCGTCACGGTCGCCAAAGTCACCATCACCGTCACGGTCGCCAAACATCTTCCCTCAAATTGAAAAATGAAATTCCCCGTCACGGTCGCCAAAGCTGGAAATTTCTGCCAAAATCGGGCTCGAGATCTTATCACATTACCATTTGATCTCACATCAGAGGGAATGCAAATGCTGTAATCAGAAAGATCACCATCCCGGTGAGGTATATACAAGTGCTCTTCGATTCCATTCGGCAGATCGCTGGTCAGTGTTTTGATTTGTGTCACTATCAAAGTCTTCTTATGTAATTTTATGCGCATTGAGCAGTTATTCCACGACTTCAAGCCGCTTTGAACTTTGTTTTTCTTGTATCGACTGTTTGATATTTCTCTTGCTCGCGACAGGAAGATGAAGTCTCGGTTTCAAAATAGAGGTACATTGGTATCACGAATAGCTCTTGTGATGGATTTTATGACATTTTCGTGTTGTAGTAAATGTTTTCAATTTATACGACGAAAAGAGTTTCATTAATAGAATTTTAAAAGAAATTAAAATGATGCTGGAAAGTGGCAAATATTTAGAAAACGTGAGGATTTTATTGTAGCTAAAATCCTAATAGCGGCGAGCGTGAATTTCTCACAGAAAAATCTTTTAGGAGTTTTACCAGAGCCTAGCATTTATTCATAACAAATAATATTGGGTTGTGATCCGACCATGAACACTATTTATTACATTATTGAGAAAATAATTGTAAATGGTTTAGACGTAGATGCGAACCATACGCAGAGAACCGTGATGGTTGTGGCTGGCGATGCTAGGAAAAGAGTGTGCAGGTCTTACCTTTTGTGGTCTTTGTTTTGTGTTATACTCATGAATTTGTGTCTTGATCCTTTTGGTGCGTCTTGAATCTCGTTGAAACTCAGTGACGTTAAAATGAAGGACGCGCTGTATAGAAACTGTTGAGAATAACAAATTGGATGAACTTAATTATCTTTGTTTTAGCAAATAGTTATCGAAGTGCTAACTTCGGTTCAATTAGTCCCGTAGTTCGGGTCAAATGCAGTGTGAAACTGTGATGAAATATTATGTCTCGGGGAAAGAGCTAAGAAACTTTCGGTGAACTAGGGGAAGATTGTTTCTCCATGATGATCTTAAATTGTGAAGTAATGCATCTCCTTGGATAGATCTGCCAAAATATGAATGAAAAACAACCAGAATCCAGAGTGAGTACATTGAATATTCAATAAAAATTTTCGAGACTGAACAGCACAATTGGTTTTATTAGGCAGCTCGATTCAAAAGGCTGCGCTAAAATGAACCAGCAGCGCGGCTTCGGAATGAATTTCATCTGCAATGCAAACCTTCTTTCTGATGAACCTTGTTCATAAAATACGATTCGAGGTAAAATTTCCCAGAATTTCAGAATCCGAGTGAGTCGAATTTAAGAATTTCAGAAGCCGAGTGAGTCGACGAACAGCCACCGAGAAATTTGGTGAGATAATCCGGCAAAAATGTTATAAAAAACACTAGTTTCAGAAGAAAATTCTTTCTCCAGAACACAACTCAAGCCGCGGGAAGTTTCAGAAACGAAACCAAGCAGAAGCCAACACTAGCAAGCTCAAGGAACTTGGATCGACATGAGGGCGAGCAGTCAGTTCGTTTATATTTTCGACTAGTGACATGTGTATGACAATACTCATGTGTGTGTATCAAATAAGTGTATTCAACTTTAAGGTAATTTAAAAACCAAGGATGTACCATATTTTTTAGTACTATCTTTATTAGAAATATACTGTTTTTAATTTTTTTTTTTTTGCAGTCTGAGGCGGACGAGCGAACGCGCATGTTGTCGCTGCCGTGCAGTGGAATTTTATGCTCAGCCAACGTTGAATAATTGATGATCCGAGAACAGCCAACGCACGCAGCTTGCGTATCAATAAACCTGACTCATTAACAAGGATCAAACATCTCTCGAGGGTGTGTAGCAGGAAAGTCGCTCGTCAAATCATTTCTGTTAACGTTAACCGAAAATGCTCGTCGGAGAAAATTAATCATATATTGATCGTTTGAAAATTGCTTATTGAGTGATGAATAACGTAATATTTTTTCCGCCATGGCTTTCTGGTAGCGCTCTGAGTTAATGGCAATTTGAATGTTTCTCACATCAAATGAATACGGTTCTGGCAGAAGTGAATTCTGGATGGTTATAGGCAAATTGAAGCCAAAGAAATTTTCACCAATGAAAACTTGATTGAGTTATAACCAAGCATCAAAATGGAATAAATTATTGATTCATATTTTCATACACAATAGAACGACCATTTTTTTCTCCGTCCACTATTTTGAAATACACATCACCAACTAAAGTGTACACAAATATTTCAGAAAGTTTTAATCAGATTGTTCAGTTAGATGGACTCCATAATTAGTTAGAGGTTTACAATGCGATACAAACTGACTTTAAAATTAAGGAACTAAAACATAACTCCATAAAAATCATTCCTAATGGCTATTAAATTCAAATAAAATAACAGCCCGTTACAAAAATAAAACAGGTATTTACAAACATTACCAAATATTCTCTGAAAGTATGTTCCTTCATTGCGCAACCCAAAAGGCAATTTAGGAACATATATTATGAAACTAAGTGAACTTCTCACGGTACTCACCGGCAGGTTTTTGTTGACTTCCGTTCACTTCCCTCGCACACGCAGCACCGTTGTTGAGATTGCTGCTGTTGTTATTGATGCTTATGCCGTTATTCATGGTGCCGTTGCTGCCGTTGGCACTGCTGTTGGTAATATTCATGCTGTTGTTGCTGCTCATACTGTTGTTGTTGCTCATAACTCCGCTGTTTCCGTCGGTGTCGCTCATGAAGTTATTATCGACGAGACCGCCGCTGTTGTCATCAGCCAGCGCTTCAAGAGACACAAGCGCAGTGCCACTGCTATTATTTTCACTCCTATCCACAATCTGTTCCTGTTTCCTGGATTTAACTTTATGGACAGCAGAGTTCGCTATCATTCCTGTCATTGTTTGCTGACTTGAAATCAATCACTGAAAGTTGTTAACGAATTTCCTCACCCCAGAACCATGAAGTTCTATCGAGTGGAGACACTCAATCCCACAGACTCGGTTAAATTGTCTTTCTACGATGTTCAGTCGCATTCACCTGGGTGGACTTCACGCGCGAACGGTCGGGATTACGATATATGACTTCAATGTTGGCAGAAATGGTTGTACTTCACTGCTCTCTCGCCAACTTTATTGGTGAGAAAGAGAATTGAATTTTAATTCAAGTGAGATGAGACACAACGTAAGTTCATGCAAGTGAACACTTTTTTATTGCATGTCAAGGGGGAACTACAAGATGCACTAAAAAATCAGGCTAAAGAATTTTTCCGCTTAACTTGATGGGGGACTGGAATGAGCGCACGACCGAGCTTCTGGATGCTCCTGAAAGTTTCTTCTAAATGTTAAGTCTGGAGAACACCACCATTTTATAGGTAGTCGGTCAATCTAGAGTTTTGTTAGAGAAAAATATTTACAGATTTAAAGAACTAACATCGCGCTAACAAAATAGTGCGACTATAGCACGCTTGTATTCGTCAGACAAATTTTCTGAATTTAGATCGTTAAAATGTGAGAAAGAGTTTATGAACGATATCTAGTGACTCACTCCTCTTCTCTGTAAGTCTCCTGCTGATGAAATAAAAATGAAATTTATACATAAAGACTGAAGATCTTAGCTTGGCTTTGCACCAAGCGAAACTTTGCTCCCGATAATGCGAGGGACGAAGGAAGCATTCGAAACGATAAAAAACGAAAAGTACAGGAAACGTGAATAGAATGCAATAAGCCAATAAGGTCTATAAATATAATAATATTGATTTAAATCTAAAGTGCATGAAAAACGCGAACTTCAGTGATAAGCACTAAAAGGTACCTGTTGTTATCATCTCCACAAGTACATATTAAAACAATAAACATTTGAACGTGACATAAAAGAGGTTCATAAATTTATTAATTGCAATTGAGTTGATCCTCAACTAATTGTTGCGTTAGTCTCGTGGAGTGGATTTCCCTGACTCACCGTTTGTCTATTGGCAGGCGGCGATATAAAGTCTACATATGTTCTTCCTTTGAACGAGCTACCATTACATGACAGGTAAATTCCTTTCGAATTTATTGCTTTCAATTTTTACATGCAGAAGAAATAAGATTATCTAAGTTATCGTACACAAATACTACCAAAACGCATAAAATAATTATAAAGATTCAACACCAGCAGTGCTTCGTAAAATTAATCTCCTCTAACACGGAAAATAATGCGGACCTCCTAAATTCAATATCACTGACGTTACTTTTCTGTAAATCTGTCCGGCTTGTCAGCTTGGAGCTCAGCGAAAAAAAACTCATCACTTGAGTCAGTACGCAGCAAGACGTAATTGCATCACGTGCATCACGACGGCATCATGCGCGCAGACAAGCCTGCATTACATCGCAGCACGCAAGAGCATGTCTGTGTTCTGCGTTCGCCGGACCGCCTCAGCAACAACTCTTCATTACTTAACAATAGAAGGCGCAAGTGTCCCTGGTGCTCGGTCATCATCAGTCACGTAATACCGTGAAATTTATTGGAGCTAATTTTGTCTGTCAGCCAATATTATGTTTTAGGTAACACTCGTTAGCTAATATCGCCTTCTGTACTGTTAATTAAGGAGTAGGTCAGCCAACAAGATCTCACATACACTTTAGAACAACTTCAATGTAATTATTGAATACCGTGCATGCCAATCAATTTCTGACCAATCATGAGGTTCTAAAATCTCTCTTAAGAGGTCGGCGTGCTAAAATACGCTAGCGCATAATTGCCAATCGAGAGCAATTCGAATTTTTACTCCAACCACCCTCAAGTGATAATAGTCTGCTAAGAAAATATTCCAAATTTTTCGAGCGCAGCCATGACCGGTTCAAAATGCTAACAACTTGTCTTGGAAATTTCTCTAAGTCGATATTGGCTGAACGCAGATCTCAATTTCATGTGAAATTAATTTAAACGAAGAAAAAGGTACGCGCAGCCAGAAGCAGCGTGGACAGCGCTTTCAATAACTCACTTCAAAGTTTCGTAGAAAACATTCGAGCAAGTCAGCGATTTTTGACAGAGTGTTTCAGCCGACACAGAAACTGCTTTTTTTTCGCAGTTCTAATCCTGCATTAAATGAGTGAACGGTAGTAAGGTAAAACTGAAACAACGAACGAGCAGAAAGGATTAGCTCTCATAATTTAATTTGTACCCTAATTAGAAACTCATCAAAAGTTTTACTTCAGTAAAACTTCTTATATGAATTAAGCCTCGAAATTGAAAGAATTTCCAAGCAAATCTATATCTTTAAAAAATAAAGTAAAGCTCCCCACTCAAAAACAAGACAACCCAAAATACAAACAAAGATATTGAAATAACATAATATGAATTGACCGAAGCCATATTTGATGCTGCGCAAGAATGAAATACTGATAAGTTTATCAAAACCACTAAAAGAAAGGCAACGCAGCCATTTAAATTCACTCTAATGTATTCAGAAGCGCTCGCATCCCAAATATGGCGCTCGCAGCCTCATTGTAATTCGCGTCGTTCAGCGCTGGAACAAAGAAAAGAACGAAGGAAATGGTGCGGCTTTTGTAGGCAGAGATGTGCGTTATTTCTCGCCGGCTCTGCCTGCATTTACATAGCGTTTGAAAGATCTCAGAGTCAGGTGTTCGACGTGTCTAAGTTCGGACAAAAGCGAGTTTATTTCCCTTTATATCACGAGTTTGAACCTAAAACTACGTGTTAAAATGTCGTTTTTGCTCTACTGTTTTAGCCACAATGGACATGTCTTGAAGATACGAGTTTTTCCTTTTGAGGTTTCTTATACAGATGTTGTGCGAGCGGGCAACAGTAGATCCAATCGAAAAGAATAAGCCGTAAAGCTAATCCGAAGGCAACATAAAGATGCTCTCATTTCCAGTGAGTATTCACCGTGTGACACTCGAGAATATTCTGATTGGAATTCGAAGCTGGTCAAGCTATAACGTCTAATTATTAATTTGAATTAAAAATAACAAATGTTCACGAGAAAGTTTATACGTTGAACTCCTTTTCTGAAGCTTTCCACGATATCGATGCACCTTATGAAAACCTGTGAGATTACTAAATAAGCACTGGAGACTTTTCTGTCATTCCCAACCAGTCACGCAAGCACTCACGCACATGGCGACAATGTTACGACGCTGTGACAATCTGATCACCATCAACAAGTTACCAAAAGTATTCGGAGCGAAGATGGGAGATGGAATCCAATTTTTGTTTAACGAGTGTAGAAGCATCACTCATGAATTGAAGCTGAAATCTTCACAGTAGTTTGCATTTATAAGAAACAATGGAAGTGCTAGCCACCCCTGACTGCCGACTATTTTATAGAGATCTGTTTGAAATGTGCAATCACAAAAACTTAGGGATTGAACATTGCTCACAGTTAGAAAATACGTTCCGTAAAAATTCAGGCAAAACTTTGACCATTACTCGTTTAAACTCAAAGACACATTTTAAGTATTGATTGGTTCTTGTTTTGCTTTTTCGGAATTTTTGCCTCATTTTACTGACTAAGCTGAGAAGTCTGGTGAGCGCGAATCCAGTTCTAACTTGTACCATTAAATGTGCATTCACCGTAGACTGCATTGCATTCGATTGAACCACTCACAATCGCAAGATAAGTTGTAGAACGACTTGCAAACTCTTATCAGATAACCTCCACGTCGCAAACAAGATTTTATTTCCACTCTCGGTTCCCAGCCGTGTTTCTACCAGAAAGTGATGGCGCTGATGTAAGAATATGAAAGTTCATATTCAAATCGCTTCATAGATTTCACACGTTATTCATTTCCACAGAACATCAGCGCTCGCGTCAATCTGTACACATGGTTGTCTCCATGGTAACACAGTTCTTTCTAGCATTTCTTTTCCATCAGTCTGCACTGGAAAAAGAAAGGTCAGTCGTGCATTCGCATCGAATTTGCGTTTGGGAAACCCTGTCAGCGTCCATTGAATGATGAGAACTTGGTTCAAATTTCGGAAATGAGGATACGGTGTCTGACGAACGGCCTCATATCTGGGGCACTCGGCCCGCAGACGCAGGGCTGACCAAGACGTGCGGTAGTTTACACACGTCCACTGACGATTTACCACTAGGTAAATTGTTTATTTACGTATCGGTGTGAATGAACAGCATTTCAATTATTTGAACATCTTTTTTTTGAAGAGATTGAAGCATACTGGTTAAAATTTAAATCGAAGAGCGTCTGCTAGCCGCTCTTTGAGAGTTGCCCAAAGGTAAATTGGATACGTCTGTACCAAGTCCACTCAATGAAATCATATTTCCCCGATACGAGAGCTAAGGAAGGATGATTGGTATGATTTTATAGAGTATTCAAGAAATCATAAGTTATTTAGAGTTCTATACGCCCTTTCATACGGCCGGTGAAGGATGAGTTATCGCTTCATTTCGAGGTAAAAATCTGTACGAAACCATCCCTATTCTGCGTTTTTCGGTAAAAATTATTCTTTACTCAGGTCACTTCATTTTCTACTAGATCATTGCAGTACGCGCTGGCACCCAGCATTTTTGTACCCTCTTTTCCATTCTTTTCAGATGCAAAAATATGCGTAGGATCCCATGCTCAAGTGAGTTAATGATATTGTGGCACCGCGGGATGTCTATCACATTTTTTTTGAGTGACAAAATATGGTGTGCTTGGTTGCTGGGAGCTCCTGGACAACACGTAGTCTTTAAAGCACGGCATCCAGCTTGGCGGTAAAAACAATGAAACTCCAAACTTGCGTAGTTGGTAACACTCCATCAGCAAGCAGTCTCTTGAAGCCGTAAGTGAAAATATAACCAATGTTCAAAGTTCTGTTTTCTGTACGCTTCAAAAAGCCTTGATTGTAAACTTATGAAATTATTGCGTTTAGAGGTATTTTCACAGCGAGCAAAGTTAGGTTAAATGTCTCAAGGGGGCAGTTTCCTGGTTTTGCTAGAAAATTGTCGACATTTCTTTAGCTAAAGCACGTTATTCTGTTGATGATGGCAGGGTGTTCCATAGGGTGGCAGCTGCATGGTTGCAGTACTTAGTATGAGGTAAGAACCGGTCATGGAAGTTGATTGAAACGCGAATCTGTCTCATGAAACATTCAAGGACGAGGTGTTGTGTTTTTTACTCGTGATTTGATGAACAGTAATCTACAAGCCTTGAATGAAAAGATTCATTGGAATGAAAAGGGTGCGAGGTTAGATAAAGCGAATTAAAATGATGAAAAACCCCCCTAAACTAAATTTTACCATAATATAACAACATACTGTAAAAGGAGTATTGGTTGCTAAACAACCATTTCTGAAACACCCGTTTTTTCGCAAGAATTATTTTATTTCACCGCTATCTTTTTTCATTTACCCTTCAAGAGCTCAGTGGGCAATTCCCAGAGCCGTCAAGCACTATCGTATTTCTTCATGACAAATTTCTCTCATGATGGCACCTGCAGTTCAATAAAAGAAGTGTTTTATTGTTTTCGAACGACGTGCAGTAATACTGCCATCAAGAGACTATCGCAGTGCAACATGCGAACCAGCGTTCGCGTTACAGAACGCATCGCTCATCCCACGGCGAGAGAGATGAATTATGTTGCTCGCCTCATCTTTCTCGAGAGTGACATTCTGAACTTTTTTCCCTGGGAATCGAGGTGTTTATATCCTGCAAATAGGTGCTGAAACTCGTTCGTATGTATTTGGTACCTAGAATTTTCTTCTGCGTTTTAGAGTTCTCTGAACTTGTGTGTAGGTATAATGTAGAGTATATTCGTTATTTTTTCCTCATGTAATTTCTATGACGAATTTCTCAGCACCGGTTCATGATCCCATCGTTGTTTGTCCCATGCTCTTAATTTTTTATCCAGTAAAAGTAACATGTAACGATCCACCGCAGAAATGTGGGTGCATGTATGTACGTTAGTCGTTAGTGATGCCGTTATGATTTTCGTTTGTTAAAAGATCATTTTGAGAAGGGCCAATTCGTGAAACTAGTTTCTTCTTGATGAAAAAATTCTCAGTGCTTGTTGAAAATACTTTATTCAACACGAAGGAAGAAATCTATAACAACTGGCAGATTGCAATTCGCGGCAGCAGAATTGCTACGGTGCGAGCTTTGTTTGCAAACCATTTCAGCCTTTTATGATGAAAATATTAGCTCAGGATTGATTCTGAGTCGTGATCTTCCTGAAGAGACCTGAGTCTACCCTGAAAAGTTTCACATATAAAGTCCTACAATTTTGATTGAAAGTTTATGCTTAGATAAAATACCATAAAAATATTTGGGTATTAGCATGAATAATAGAAAACACGCATATATTCAAGAGTTAGAAGTAATGATGTGAATTTTAATCAACAAAAGCAAAAACCCGATAATGTAGTAGCAAATTAGGTAGCAATTAGATAAAATGAAAGGCGTGATCAGAGATTAGAAATGATATTAGCAAGCGAGCTAAATAGCAGTTATTAAGTGTGGGGATCGGGGCTCAAGATTCTAGGACACGAAAGTAAAAACTTTCCCTTCGGAAATCGAGTCTGCATGTATGAAGGATGTGATTTTTTCAAGGAGCAGATTACTCACCGTCGGGTCATAAAACAGCGTGAATAGTTGTATCAATGTCCTCATTGATAGCAAAAAATAAACACTGGATAGTAATTTCAGTTTAGTTTTGATAAGCACCTAAAGTCAACAGTATTTTGATATGCATCTGTTCGAAATATACTGTTAACTCTAGATGTAGGAGCCAAACTACAGACTTACGTAAATAATATATTTCATCAATCACAGATCTCAAGGAAAAGGCTTGATACTTTTACTGATTCGGGAAGTCCAACGTTCCATCCTACATGTAAAGGGTAAAATAATATGAATATATGCTAAAATGAGTTCACTGCATCTTCGACGCGTGTCGCAACAGTCTGCTACACAATGGTGGCGAAAAAAAATAAAAAAAGACAGAAAGAAAGCAAGAAAAAAAGAAAAAAACGTTTTATTACCAGAGTATAACATGAAGTGTTGAGATATTGGTTTTCAAAACACCTTAACATTAACATCCTTAACTGATAATAACACATTGGTATTGTAATACCCGTGTAAAATGTTGAATAAAAAAATGACTGACAGAAAAGCACAACAAAAATGAGTTCCCTTCCTCGCCTAATCTGACGGATACTATCCGTCAAGCATTCGTTGTGGTGGAAGTTACCTCTATGAGACAGCTCTGTTCCCATCGAAGCATCATTATGCCCGACTTATCCGATTTGCTAAGAGTCATAATCATTCGAGCTGGTGTCGCTGGGACAGCCAACGTTGTGGGTGTTTCCACGACTACTGAGTCTGTTATTTAGACAACCTACAGAACCTGTAAAAAAAGTCCTCTGGGAAGCAAAATGTTGGGCGAATATCGAAGTTGACCAACATCGTCTGACAGGAGTTGAAATGAATAGTGGCCCGATAACGTATAACTAAATTACGGCATGGTCTCCGTAATAAAAAATAGTTTCCAGATCTTCGTTCCGACGTAAATTTTCCAACGGAAGTAACATGCTACGACCATGCATAGCCGAGTAAACAGCCCAAAGGATAAGTGCAGTCGCTGAATGCATGAAAGGACGAAAGTAGTTCATAGACCGCCAAAATGCAACGTAAAAGCAATGAAAGCTGATCTAGTTTGAGGAATCTTCATCATTCATGCGACGAGCACTATCACAGAGGCATTTAATTTCAATTGTTGGTTCCCATTCATGGAGGTCTGGGATGGTGTCAGGTGTGATGAGTTGGAGTTGCTTGGGGCTACCCGAAATTCCGAGGAGGCAGATCACAGGATGTTCTATTCCAGTCAAGCCTGATACATATCATATTGTATGTTGTTTTTTCTCAAATGCATTAAAACTAACACCACGACGCAATAAAGGTTTCCCCCCGGTCAAGCCGATACCCACTTACGACACCTGGGTAGAGTGGGAAATTTGCCCGAATTCTCCTTTTTCCTAACGGGGAGAAATCATCAGGGGGCACTGCCGGGATTCGAAGTGCCGACACTTCACCATGAAGGGAGCGTTCTAAACCACTCGGCCACTGGAAAGCATTATCGCAGTATTCTCATATATCATCTCACCTCATGCACGCTCTCACTTTCGTGAAGAACGTCCTCTACTCCAAGATGGCAACACCCTTTATTCACCCGGTTGTATTCACAGATGGGTAAATGAGTTTGTTAGCGAAGTACCATGAAATACAACATCCGACTTGGTGTCCTCAGTCCACAGACCTCAGGATCACTGAGCCTCTGAGCTCTGTTTCGTAAAACGAAGTCCGTGCTCGGTTTTTTCTTCCATGCAGACTATTTGAACTTGGAACCGTTCTGAGAGAGGATATCTTCCAAAGTGCCCTTGAACTTGGTGCACGACCGCTATTTATCTACGCCAAATGCACACTGTCATTCGAGTCAAGTGTTGCCAAAAATTTATTGCTGGTAAAAATTATGATCCACTTTGCAGGTGTTTCTTTTACTTTGTCCCACATTTGCATTTTGTATAGATTGTCTTCGAAATAGCATAATGTAAGCGCTCTCTTACAGTGCTAATCTATCAAACCAGATGAACTTATTTCATTTCATGTGTAGTCAAAATGTAGCGAACCGAATTTTCTTGCTCGGTCGTGTGAGCAGTTCAAGCTGAATTTTTATTCACGTGCATGCTTTCATTTCGTCTTCATATTTAGAAAAATTTCTCAGAGTACTTATGCTCATGTTCGACGATATTTCAACAGATTGGTACTCGCGTACCAATATTCTATCCGATTTCCTTCTCATACAGGAATATAAAGGAACAATTTCGATATGTACAGGAGGCGCACTGCAAAGCACTGTACCATTATTAGATTTTATGTTATCCTTCACTTGAAAACAATATTCGGAGATTCATCACAAAAGTTGAAAAACAATTTATTTTAGGACGGCTTTAATTCTGCCAAAATAAAAATCGAAGGAAGGAATTATCCCAAGCGATTCTCTCGTTATTCGCGAGAATCCCTTAATAGCCCACAGGTGAATGGTTAAGGTTTCTTTTCTGAGACAACTTCTGGCCACATTCTGTGGTGAACCTTCCCATTGTGCTCATGACAATAACGAATTTCGGGACCATTTCCTACGACACATTTGCAGGGCAGAAAATGTGTGAACGGGAAGACGCGGCCCAACTGAGGATCCAGGCGAGACCCACTGAGTGGTGTGCTCAGGGCCTGGACACCGCATCAAGAGTCGCTCTGTCTTTCAGAAGCCTCTTCTCGCTTCCTTTCATAGCTCCTCGACGGCCTATCAAGCACCGCGGCTTGGTGACCGCGTCACTTTATTCACACAGCACAGGGCGTGATGGTCGTTATTGCGGTACAGAAATGGTGCTTCGCAGGGTCAAAGAGGAGTCCATCGCTTCTCGTAAAAGATTTTTGCAACCAAATATTCGAGTCACTCTGTGTTTTTTTGGCGTTCATGAGTTTCGCAAAGCGAGTTATCTCGGTCTGTTATGATTCCCTCTGTTTGCGGTGAAGAAAATGATGCAATGAGTTATGTTAATAGCATTTTATTAAAATATCCTCGTGATGACTTCAAAATCCACTTTTGAAAAACGTGTACGAAACACTTTTAAAATTTCTTGGGGTTTCCGACGAACACTGAGACAGTAAAATGTCTTCCAATACCCCTAAGCATCGTCGCTCCAAAATCAAAGTAAATCTTTTTCAGGCTGCTGAAGAGATAAAGAAAAGGCGGATTTTTGAAAAGAGACTTCATGCGCTCGTGAAAAGCCCGTAAAAATCAATTCTGAGTTTAAGATGTTAGTTATTTTCATTTTCTCCTCATTTAAAGCTGAACAAGCTGACTGTTCTTGCGCAATGAATGCAGCATTTAAACGTTTGGCCAATATTTATCCATTTGTTCAAACGTTCTGTGTTTTGATCGAAGAGGTAGTCGCATGCGCACTCAAATTTGACAGGGGTGAATCCGTGTGGTGTACTGCTACATCAAATTCCATTTATATTATTTTCAAGGTTCTTAATATGATGTTATATTATGAACAACGCTTTATTGAAATCTGAAAAATATACTAGCAATCCCAGTCGTTAATTTTAAGCTTGCAGCCCTGGTGGCAAACAGGTTAGTGCAACTCAGTGACTCCGGAAAACAGTTTATCGTCCCCTCGTCTGGTGTTGTTCTGCCGGTGCGCTGCAAACGCTCCGCTGACTTAGCACGTCCGAAGGATCGAAAAGCAAAATCTGGATGTGGGTCTCTTTCTTTCGTCGTGATTCATTTTCCAATTAAATATCATCATTTAATTTAGGGAGAATATGACAGAATATACCATTAAAAAATTTTAACCTTGGGCAAAAAACATTTTAAGCAATCGAGTTTTTGACATAGCTTGTGAAAATGAAGAATTACCCCGTTCATGACGCGCGAGTAGGTTTCACTGACAGAGCAGAGCTGTCCAACTATTAGGAATGAATGCACTAATTTTTATGTTTTAATTGATTTCAATATTGCGAAACAATAATTTCGCATGCTCTCTTCCATTTGCTATGTATTGTATTCGTTGAGTTTCTGTTCTAATGAGTATTTACCATTTTATTCTATATCAAGACTAAAAAAGTATATAAATGATTTTGTTATGATATGCTTAAGGGTATTAGCTCCAGAATGTTTTGATCCTTAGGCATGCTGCAGAAAAAGCATTAATCTCATTAAAATCTTAGTTGATGAGTGCTTCAAAGTCTCTTTAGCATAAATGAACGTGTCTGACAAATCACGTTCTTTACGTACAAATTATACTCATAAAACCCAGTGTACTGTATTTTTCTTGTAAATGTGCTTTGTAAAAAACCTGCAAACCATCATTTGAACTTCAACTGCGAAGTATCTAATGTCTATTTCTTTTGCTTGCCCAAGTATAGCATGATATCAGTCACTTCCAAAGTCAATTAGGCTGCACCCCGAACTCAAACTCTACAGTATACAGAGCAAGACAGGCGCAAAGTTCGCGTGAATGTGAACAGAGCAAAAGCACCAACAGAATCAGGTCTGTGAACTGGCTGCCTGCATCTAAGACTTCAGAGAAATAAACGTTTAACTATTCAGCAAACGGCAGTAGCTGAGCTGAACTCCGACGCAGCCGAACCCTGCATGACACCAAAATGGGCACGACGGAGTGAGCCATCCAAACTTTTACCTGCAACTTGAGCCATATTGTCAGCTTCACTTATTCGCTTCCTTTAACAGCACTTTATAGAAATCATTCTTTCATTAAATCAGCAACAGATTTTTTGTATCCAGACTGCGCTTCAACCTAAATTGGGGCTTGAGCAAATTAAGGCAAAATATTATTTGGCATCGCTAAAGACCAGACAGCGTTTTGCCCGCCTCAGCTGAGAGATGCTGTAATGTTTTCTCTTTGGAGACGGCGATTATGTCAATTTAAACCCATCGTTTTGCTGCTGCTTTTGCCCTCAGATCGCTGAAAGAATCGTTACGTAAATAAATTTAACTCTTTTCTGCAGTATGTCTTGTTCATGAGAATCAGTTGGAACAATTTTCTACACCTTTAACGAGCGCAAATGTGAGTAGTTGATTGAAGAATTTAATATGAATTCTTGATTAGCGCGATGGTGATACGGTAAAAAACATGCAGGTGTAACGTCTACTAAAATAAGTACTACAACGACTGTTACTGATGGCTCTATAATCTCTGCTTAGGTCGCTAACACGTGAGCCTGGAGTCAACCTCAGCATTAAAATCAGTCGGGAGTGAAACACCTTCTCTAGTATTTACTAGTTTAGTGCTAGAAAGTAGTTCAATAACGAATTCGTTCTCTGAAAATTTCTTTCAACATTTGAAAATAAAAGCCACACTGAACACCAGCTGCTGCTATAACTACCGGTGTACCGGCTGGTGGTGAACGTAGGAAGTAATGTGATCAAACACCAGTTCATGTTTGGGAAAATGTTATGATAATACATTAGTCGAAGACTACTGTACATATCTACATATGCTAACTGTCAGCATATCTCGGTGTGAGGAAATATTGCTGCTACTGGAACCAGCCTAAAATGATTGCGTAAACATTATAACTACTAAAACCAACGCAGCAGTAACGTTCGCACTCTGCCATTAACGAACACCAGAGCTGAAATGGAAACCAAGCCTCTTTCGAGTAGAACCTGCAGAATTGATATATCTGTAGAGTGTCAAAGGAAGCACCAGCTCAGTTAGCTCACTTCTAAACCGACTCAAGTTAAATCCAAGTGATTTGTACACTTCCCAGAGCACACTCACAGGCCGAGTCCATTACAAGGATTAGATGCCGGAGCGGAGGTTATAATTACATCCTAGACAGGACGCACTGACAGACCTGAGCTTCATGCGGCTCGAAGTTCACGCGAAATAGCGCCTTAGAGGGAAGTTCTGCTCCAAGTTGGTTCGAGCGAAGCTTCACTATACTCTATATTAACCAACACTTAGAAAAGATACAGTTGCTACCATTGCGTGCTGCACTAGGAAGAGTGTACACGCAAAAGTGATGTGCGTGGTGCAGAAATGTTTTAGCTATGGGCATTTGTCACCATCGATCAAGCCCAGCAGCTTCATCAAGAAACCATGACTGGCTCATTTATAAAGCGCTTAGGAAAAGATGAATAAGTAACACCTGGTGTTTTATTAGTCAGTCACGAGTGAACTGTTTGTCAGTGCGAACAGAACTAATAAATTTTTGCTAGCATGGCAGTCAGAAAATTCTCATGAAAACTGTTGTGTATAGTACACGTATAATTAGAAAATACCTTAAAAATGAAGCAAATTAATCAGGGTCTTTGAATTTTCCTATGAATTTGTTCAATTACAAAGACAAAGAAGACATAGATTGCGTAAAAAGGCAATGAGCCATTTCTGTTGCACTCAAACTGCTGAGAAAAGGTGTAATATTTCTACTATCTGCAAAGTAAGTAAATAAAAGCCGACTTGAATAAAAATCTGAAATCAACGTTTCTGAGTGCACGCATTGCTATCACGAAAATCGATCCTGTGAATACACACGCCGCGTCGTGCACCAGCGCTATTATTATTCTCTATCTTTTTCTAATCAGTCGTTGCCTCGCCTCGATTCCACGCACTCCAAACGTTTTGTTCTACGTGCATGCTGCGTAATGCAGCCAGTGAACGATGCTGCTTGCTTGGTGAAGCTCAAGCAGGGGACATGTTTCTAACACAAAACTTTTACTTTCTCTTCCTCTTCCTGTATTACTCGAATTGCCCTCCCTTTTTAGCGCTTCCTTCTGCCACTCACATACTATTCTTATCTTTACACATCCCCTCAGCTCTCACGAAATTTTCTCCACTATGAGTATCCCTTGTTTTGAAAATTTCCCAAGACTACGTTCATTCTCACTTGTCGCTCTAAAAACATTTTCTTCTCTAACACCTCCACTTTCCGTTCGCAATACCCCTTTTGGCCTGCTCTTCTTTACCAAGACGAATAGAACTTTGAACTAAGTGTACAGCCGGCATGATAGCAGCAGTGGCAGGAGCAGCTCTGAGTTCGGCTAAACTTGGGGAATAAAGTACAGAACAAAGAGGAGCGGGACGTTGAGTTAGGGGGCGTAGAAAAATGCGCTCAATAAATACGATGAAATAGAGGAGGATATTTTTAATTTGAAAACTACGAATTACAGGTACGAAATAACTTTTCTTGGCGGGAGTTCGTGCAATGGCTGTGTGTGCAATTGGATGAATACGTCGCAAGTATTGAGCAATCTATTATATCGAGTGGAGAAATGTGTACTTATACCAATTCCTTTATAATTTTTGCGGGACATTTTCGCTTTTCTATGGCACTGCCACGTCCGTTGCAGTTGCGTGAGGCAGTTACAACCTCACTTGAAGCGAAAAAAGAACCCCCACATCGAGAACATGCAATCATTCCGCACTCAAACCAAATCAGGCATGCCATGGACGTCGTCAGCTCGTTAGCAAACGTGAAGAAAAATTATTCTGACAGCTCGTGTTTGCTCGACTGACTTCGGCCAAAGTTTGACAAGATATTCAGGCGAGCATTTAGACTCGAGCATTGCCTTAAGTGTTTCCTCGAAGTTCGGATGTCTTTCTTACTTTTTACTCTCGCTAGATTCGCAAAGGCCTGGTAGATGTGAGTGTACCTTAAGTACTTCAGAGAGCTGTGAGTAGTCTTCATTGCAGAAGTGTTTTTTCCTTCAAAGAACGAGGAGATGCTGAACAGCCGTCGGTCAGCGTGCATGGCTGAACGCAAGTGTCTCGGTGACACAAAAACAAACGGATCTGTCTTTGTCTCTTAAACAAACACTACTTGTCCCTGCGTCAAGACGTGGACACTATTTATAAATTTCATAAATCCGACACTTTCTCAACAGATTTCATGATATGCAAGTAACGATCAGTGACAGATTTCAGTCTTGTGATGTTATCGTGAATTTTTCGGATTGCCTATACGTTTTCTTTGTGTAGTTCATTATTTGTGACCACATGGAGTGTACCTGCCATTATTTTCAACAATGGTTCCTAAATTAATTCTGCTGTAATTGTCATGTGTCCAATCATTTTTTTGCGCTTATTTCGTATATAATGTTTTGAAACTGAATTATGCTCCTCTCATTCAATTTGTTCAATTTTTACTACGCATTCCTATTTATTTGTTCATCTAATATCATTTTGATTACGTATATAACTTTTTTGTTCGAGCATTATTACCTAATGTTTACACTGTTCACAAATTCTCACACATGTGGAGACTACGTATGACTGCCCTGTTTACAATTACGTAGTGTTACGTAGCCCTGTTTACAATTACCCTGTTTACAATCACCCTGTTTACAATCACCCTGTTTACAATTCTATTCGCAGTAATGCATTTCGGAGAAAAAAATTATCACTTAATCAATGCAAATATATTTTGGTTACTGTCATATTCTCGGTAGCTTTTTAAACTATTTGTCCTAGACTATTCATTAAACATTTAAGATGATAATTTTTTCCCTCTATAGTTTAATTGATGAATTTTCAATTCTAAGACAGAGAACACTCGTTACAATTTTATTATAGATTCGCAAAGTTATTAGAAATAAGTGTTACAACTTCACAGCCATTAAAGGATGAAATAACAGACCGAGTCTACAGTAATTCCAATAAATTATGTTCATCTTTTCTGGGATGGAGCTCCAAGCCGCCAAAGAATTACAAACCTAATTAAAACTTAAGCCATCTCGAGTTGATATACTTACATTTTTTGAGCAGTAAATAAGTAAAGACCAAATTTGGAAAGGAGTTATGGATTTGTTGGGAAAAATTTCATTACAGGTTGTATTTCCAACCGTGTTTTTAGTGGATTCTAAAATGCAAGAGGATTTTGTGCACGGGCTTCGTTTCTTCATCATGCTCGTAATGAAGACCAAGAAATGCCGTTCATCATTAAAGCAACACCTGGAGACAGATTTACAGCTCCATTTAGGAGTGTTTTCATTTGGCTGTAACTCAACTCAAAAAGCGTAATTGAGGAGGAAAATATTTGAAAATGTCCATTAAAATTTAAAATTCGGGAAGTTGTTATGCAGTGCGAGAATGATCCCAAAACGTGAAAATTAGCAATAAATATAATTATTATTATTATTCAATGTGTGCATTATAGTTTCCAGTATTTTGGCAACAACAGAAAGCACTGTAGTTTTCAACAGCACGAATTTGTTTTAAATTATCATCTTGCGAAATTATTTTAGACGAATTTTCACCGCTCAATTCACAAATTCTAATAACCGAGCGTAAACACTTCCAAATAAGAGGTCAAGTTGTATGTCTTCAGTAGCTGTTCTTCTCCGGAGCTTTTAATTCATCATTTGCGACAGTTCCCAGGATTCTGTAAAAAATCAAAAAACCTGATCGGTCAAGTCCTTCTGTTGCTCAAGGAAAGCCTATATTCAGGCATTATTGTATCGACAGCTAAATGAACTTCGACGTTCGGGAAATATTCAAATTCGGTGGACTTAGTTTGGCGATCAGTTAGCAATTCATCCAAGTCCGATGCATTCACGAGGGCATCACTGCAATATATTCACGACGATGGAGAGATTTGGAGGTGCCCTTGCATTCAGCGAGAGCAGTATATCGTTGATGCTAAAACCTGCGTAAATATTGTCAGTACGAGCTCAAACATCCAGCGCTCTCGGGAATTAAGCCCAGGCCCGAAACATCAGCTAAATTTTGGAGTTCCAACATTAATTTATCAAGGTCTGGTGCCCAGATTGATTGGCTAAAGGAGTCCTGTAGAGACTAGGTTGTTCGGCGATGAACATTGTCGAACCCTAGCTGCTCCATTGATTGAGGGAGAAGTTTCAAGGTCTGTATTATTGAAGGACGAAATTGAATGAGATTCAGTAAAAATGAAACTTCCGGAACTTTATCGATCATGAATTAGCAAAATATAATTGAAAAGTTTTGCAAAATGGTAGACCACTACTATTCGAAGGTTAAACGCCGCAAAAGAGTAGAGAGATAACGACCATGAAAGATGACCCGTGTATAGTTGTGAGATAACCATGAAGCGCTTCAAGCTCTATCTTCTTCCTTAAATACACATGGTGAGGGCAAAAATCCTGGAATGATTTTTCGGCGTCAATGATATTTAAAATTTATGTTGCATATAATAGGAAGCTGTTCTCGTATGCATAATTCTCTTAAAAGACGAAAGTTAAAAATGATCAATTGAGACAAAAATCTTCCATTTCACTTTCTGTATTCTTCTAACTCTAAAAATATTCATCGTCAAGGCGATCTTCCAAACTGTGGCATTTCTGGGTAAGATCTTCAGAACGCCGAATTAAAAAATAAGCTATCAGATTGAATTTTTGTTATTATTTTGATTTAACTATGAAGATCAATAACACACACAATGACCATAAGATAATTTGCTCATCTCCAACGCTAAAGTGTTGATATACTTTCATTTTTTGGAAAAGTGAACAAAGCTAGATGCACTAGAGCTAGTATCGTCTACAGTTTCCGACACACTAGGAAGCTGTTGCTTGAAGACGGTGAGAAGGGATCTTCCATCTTCCCTCCTCATGCAAAAACGTTTTGCATTCTCGCCAACTTTAAAACTTCATACCATAGCTCGCTTTATAGTACCCAAAATATGTTTCTAAATTACTGTAACAAAAAAGCGTTAGATATAGCGGGCCTTCAGAATACAGGGACGACCATTTATACCCTTACTGAACAACCGCCAACCGCTTTTAGAATCCCTATAGGAAGATTTCTATTCGCTTTGACAAGATATTACAACGAGAAGTGATATCAGACCTAGTCAGTTTATTCTACTTTTTTTTTCAAACGCTGCTGCACGAATGATCAAACATCAGTTTCAGAAGGATCAGAAAATTATAGTTCGACGTACTGTCTAGAAGTCACAGCTCAACGAAACTTTTTAGATAAAGCAGTGTCTACAAGGACTAGGCGTCAGAACTGCGACAGAATATGTTATTTAGTAACGAAATCCCTTTCAGGAGTGTCATGGTGTGGCTGTAAGATAGAATACTACCATCAGACTTGCCGCTTGTTACCACAAAGCACGCGCTCTGCCGTAGGAACCTGGACTGTCACGCAGGAGAGGTGAGCACCTGAGACACATTTTCTGAGATTTCCTTCATGTCCCGAGCCTGCCTTGCAACAGCTGTGGAGCACCGCAGACCGCGAGTGGTGGAGCACTTTCATGACTGCTTTGAGTCACGAGCTTGTGCAACAGCCTTGAATTTTATTCGTTGATCAGCTTTTGAAATCACGCTCGTCAATACTTATTTCAATGAATGTTCAAAGAAATTAATCACGCTCCGCTTGAGTAATGTGTCCTAATATGACCCGAGGTATACGGGTTAAAGCCTTTATAAAAATCAACAGGTGTGAGGGTGTGGGATGCCTCTAGTAGGAATGATATTAGAGTAGAGAATAGAGATGATATTTGAAAATTTGTTTCTCTCGAAAAAGAAATCAATTGAAAGGGTGGGTCTTCTATGAAATATTTGTCTAAAATTTCTTGTGAGAGTTTTTCCAGCCACGCTGCATAAGCAGAGCTGTCAAACAAAGCTGAGAAGTGTAATTGGTTTTCTTTTCTTTTTCATGTTCACACTTAATCAAAGTTATGAATTAAAACTTAGATTATGATTAGTTGACACAACTTGTTTATAGCTATCTACCAATTTATGCAATCATTCATTTTCAATTTTTATAAAGAATTGAAGTTTAATTGGATTTATTTTGCTTGATTCATGAGAGATAGAAGATGATTTTTATTATTATTTTCATAAGGAATGGGAGAGGTAAAATGCAGGGGATCAACTGTTACGCTCAGTTAATCGTCTAAATAAAATTCATTTTTGTATGGGGAACTTCAAACAACTGTTTAGTTCAGCCCGGATAAAAATAAATATTAGTAACAAGAACGAAAACTTAAAGCAAGCTATTATAGGCATTTGAAAAAGTTTTCTGTGGCCGCCAAGGCCCTTAGATTTATTACTTCTGTTAAGAGGGGCTCTAAATAAAGCTCACTTGCGTCGAAGATGAAGTGCGGCTGTTTTTGCCCGCAGACTTTTTCCTCTTCGCGACACTTGGAGCGCTCGACCCTCGGAAGAGCGAGAATGATGCGAGTCATTATGCTAATTATGCCACGGACAGTTTTACCCAACACTGAAAAATTGCAGTGTTTTTGCTCGCCTCATGGACTTGGCCCAAAAATTCTACCCAAGGGAGCACGAAAACCGTTCATCATCCCGTGTTATTTTGGCTCTCATATCTCCCTCGGGACCGGTTTTATTCTCGATTATTTCAACTGCTGTGAACAAAATAAATCGAAATGTGTTCTCTCAAAATTACTGGGTCTTTACCATGAACTCGAGTTAATATTTTTTTGAGGAAGGTGATTAGTATAGTGGTCTTTTTTAAAATGACCTGCTTGTAAATATGAAGAGAATGCTGAAATTCTAAATTTCACAATAAATTTAAAATCGTTTACTTTTTTATGTAGAGTTACGTCGATACAACAGCAGGATTAAATTTTACTGCATTCTCAGCATCAGTCTTGTGGACATGATGTTCGAATGGTGCTGACGCTCGGACTGTGAGGAAATGCCGCGTGGTTTTCTTTAGTTGTGCTCCCAATGGGGGTGAGTTCTGATACCTGAATCAATCAAAGTTCATAAATAATGTAATAATCTGAGGAACAAATGATAATTTTCAATGCATTCTAGTGATTCTCAGCTTGATGGATGAAGCCGCAAATATTCCACTTTGTCAAAAATAAAAAATAAAAAATAAAAAATGGCAACAGTTCATCCGAACGAAAATCATTCATGTTTTAAAGCTCATTCTTTACATTAAGAACAACTTGCGAATCTTTGGGGAGGCTATCAATATTTAAAAGCCTAATTGTGCTCTTCAATGTGATGAAACTGCGTAACATTGGTCCAGTAGTTCAGATTCAAAATGAAACTTAAGCGAATGGAACAGCTCCTGTTTTCTAGGGGAAGATTCGGAGAAAATCTTAGTAATGAGCTCTGCAAGCTCGAGATAGCGAAGGAAAACACGCTCATTTCTTTAATGGACGATGACGTAAAATTACTGAGATTAGAAATATTTTTGGGCGGGAAGAAACAAATTGAAAGCCTAGTTCATGTGGCACACAGGCGAGGAGTGCTTCTATTCGATAATGCGATCATTAGAAACCAAACACAAAAGATTTCTACTCGGGAGCGGCAGCTCAATTCTAGCGGACCAAGGCTAAAATTTGTCAAAATCGGGAAGGCTTCGGAGCAGCGATTCGTCGTAATTACGGTGATCTGAGGGAGCTCCCCGCACGGTCCGGGAGCGGAACGTTCATTTTCAGGTTTCGTTTGCCTGGAACTGCAAACAACGCCGTTCTTTCAACCCACAAATTAAGTTTCGACAGCTAGGAAAGGCGTCCCAAATTACTAAGGCCTAAAAATTAATTAAACCACCGGTCGAGCCAAAGCTGCTAGATATTATTCGCTTAGGGAATTCGTAAAATGTGTCGAAAAATACAAAATTCTCATTTCAAAACCCGATAAATATTCGATCAAAGGTCGATGAAAAAGGGCATGAGACTCTTATATTTGATTTCACCGTAATAGAAGAATGGGGATGTTTGACGCCATGAATTTTCTGCAAGTTTTGCCCGTTTTGAACACGCTTGCATTGAAGGCCCTGACGTGTCCAGTTTCAAATGCGTTGGTTACGACAGATGAGCTGAACTTGCGGCACCCCCATTCCTGCTGAATAATAATTACTGTTCACCTCGTCGAGCTCTGGACAGTCATTGTAAGCAAAGCCAGTGTCCATGATGCGCATGTCTGTTGTCTCGCCTGTAATTTCTGTCTTTAATGCCCCCGTCTATAAAGCTGAGGGTAATAACCGTGCATGTAATGTCTGCCCATGAATTGATGTAATGACAATGTAGATACGAACGACTGTCCTAGGCCTCAATTTTATAAGAAGTTACTGTAAGTTTACGAATAAATATGAGCCAGAGGGTAGTCTTAAGTGGGCATGTTGCAGTACGTCCGGCACATCAGTTTTCAGGGTTTGTCCAAATAATATGTTGCGAACTCAAATGCATGTAATTACATTTTGAAAATCCTAATGTAAAATCATTTGAAATCAACCCATCTTTAAATTGAATACTTACACTGGGTTCAATTTTACAAGCTGGAATTGAACACGGTTCTTCCGAATGGTGAACATCCGCATCTGCAAGACTATAAATTACAACAGATAAAAGAGCTCAGTTCTCGTCGAGCACGCACGCTGCGGCGTGTAGGCCTACATACTCGGGTTCTCTAGATGAGAGGGAAGTGAGGCGAGTTTAAGAAATTTCTGAGATTTCCTCCACATCCGCCATTCTCAACCTATCCTCCGTCACTGACCCCCTCGGCTTCATGTATTTCTCCATTTACCCCACAACTCCCATACAAAACACACACACTTTCTTTGCACTCTTTCTCTCATTTTATAAATGAAATTTAATTGAATTACTTTTAAATTATCAGGTACTTCAGTTATTTACCCTGACTTCATCATTTTTTGACCCCTAGGGGTAAATTTACCTCTGGCTGAGACCTCTACCCTAGATCCTCCTTGGTCACAGCTGAGGGACCCCATAAACTGCCTGCGGTGGAATACCTCCATAACCCTTCGATGTCTCGAGTTTCTGAAGCCATAAATCTTGACATTCTAAAACCAAATTTCTAGAAGGGTAATTCTGATAATCTATGTATATTTGAAGAGTACTGATATTGATGAAAAGATTCTTGAGTGAGTTTTTTAAGTTATGCTCGTCATCACAAATATCATGAAATGTGACGGTGAACAAAAAGGAAAGTAGGTTTCTTATTATTGTACTTGTGTTACGTGCGTGCGTGTGTCCGTACGTTACGCTTTGAGCTTCAAGTTGTATCATAGTTTCGTTTCAATGCCGTAATCAGGCATACTGTTGTTCTATAAATAAGAATTAATGTGAAAATTTTATACCAAAATTATTTATGACACTCTTATTTACATTGGGCATCATGTTGTTATGTGTCAATCTTTGCTCAATTTCGACTGTATTTTTCAATGCCGTTATTCAAAAATAGAGATTTTTTACCTAAGTTGGATCGGGATTGAGAGTGAAAATAAATTAAACGAAACGAATGAAGAAAATTTCGAAACATGAAAGAACGATCATGCTTGTAAAATGAAATTCCTCCTCTGACATACGTTAGTCTCAGACGAAAACTTTCATCACGTTCTCCCGCAAAAAAAGTAGACTTCAGAGTCGTACAAATGTGTATATCAAGAAGACAACGAATGAAAGTGAAGTCACAATTTGTCAAAGCCAGAACAATTATCTCCTACTAACTTTTTGCTCACTTCTCTGAAGTTTCGTTCAGTTCTGTTTGGCCATGAAACTTTTGGAAAGTCTAAATTTTATCAGCATGATCTCTTAGAACAGCACCATCAAAGGCTGCCAAATTTGCAATTATAATTTTTGAACAGCGCGTTTTGCAGTCGTCATTTTTTGCTCATCATTTCAGGAAAAGTCAACTACCGAGAAGACTAACCATTGAAAAAGTAGTGACTTGCATCTCACCGTCAGACTTCAGCCATAGTTTGGGAAACTCTTTGGAAACTCAGCTAAAGCTTCTGGCTTAATGGATTTATTTGTTAGTGTTAGTTTGTAAAGGATTTTTTATTTTTTATTGACTAGCTCTACGCACTTTTCAACAGTCAATCTACACATTCTTTGTGAGTAGAGAGTTCCCGCACTTATATTAAGCAGAACGCTGTATGAGGTAAGGAGATGTAATGTTAAATATAGAGACGAATACAAAAATTATTTTAACGCTCTAATATGTCATGAAAGCGCCTCTCACTGATAATGACGCGATGATATTTCACTCGAAAAACAACTAATGTTGAATTTACTGAGCCAATATTCTTCAAATCATCTTTAAAACGTGCCACAATTGTTAAAAGTTTTCAGACTTTTCAAGTTAAGTTGTTTATTCAAAATCTGCCAGACATTTTCTCTGGAATCAAAACCTGAACTTATGTAGAACAACCTTTTCCAGCTCAAGAATATTCTCTTCACAAGAAAAGTTCTCACTCGTTCGCTGCATGGCAGAGCGCATCATCCTGCATAAAACTCGCAGGTTGTTCATTAGAGGCTCGTGAAGTGTGTAGGTCTTGGTTCTTCATAAGTCCTCACGCTCAGCAGACTTCAATTTTTGTTGAAACCTCAAAAGAAACCCCGTGACTGTAGCTGAAATCATTCAAAAAACCAGGGCACTCACGCCTTCGAGCTTGGTACTTCTTTATTACTCTGAAGGGGAAATCTTTCATCAGCGTCGAAATGAACAAATATCTTCAACAGTCCGAACAGATATATCGCAGAGCTAACGTTAAGAGACTTTCCTCTGACAGGACTAATAAATTTCAAATTAACGCGAGACATAAATTTTCTTTTGCAACAAAAGAAGTGTTGTTGCTAGCAAGAAACTGTTAAGCGCTGCATTGTATTCTTCATTCTTTTAACTATTCAAAATTTATTGTTTTTAGCTCTATCGTTCTGCTGATCAGATCACAAATTCTCCCTCTAGAAACAGTATGCCAAATGACACGTGAAAAATATTTAAGATTTGTCATTGAATTCTGAAATGATGTGATGCATATTGTCTTTTAAGTGTTCCAAACGTCAGGTTAATCTCCTTATGATTTTTGAAAAAAGTCATGCATATTAAACTCCATTAAATGTTTTCATGTTTTTATACATATATTATCATTCGCAGCAGGAATAAACAAATGCTTATTTGCTCAATTAAGAGTAATTTAATATTTTCTTCACATGCAAGCCCTCAAAATATTATGAAGGCAAATATCCGGAATTTAGTGGAGAATTTTCGAATAGTACTAGAGCAGAATTCGACATTTATAGACTCTGTACCCCAACTTCAACTCGGAAAGTTTAACGCTGAAGCCAGAGCGAATATTTTTACTGTACGGCTCTCTTCATCAATTAATGGAAAATGTGAAGCTCATACGATTATAATAACCTTTAAGATTTCATTTGGATTAATTTAAACAGTACTGAGAAATCAAAAGTTTCAAACATACCTCTTTTGAAAACTTTTGTTTCCGAGTTTGGAGTGTTCATGCGGCCGCCGAGAGATGACGTCAGACTGCATTATACTGTAACCTGCGAAACTAGGAAACGAGCTGAAGGTTTTCTGATCGACACGCGCCAGCTATCGTGCATCTGTAGTCATTACTATGGCAATCAAGGACTGGGGCAAGAACTGGGCAGAAGGACAATCGGCTCCAGTCGGAGCAACGGAGAAAAAAATACAGTTCATCAGGGAAGCTGCAAGCATTTGGCAAAGGGCGCTCCAGTTCTAGCTCAGGCAAGTGAGTAACAGAAAAAAATTAGATTGCTTCATTAAACTAGCTATGGCTGGCTCGCGGGACGATTGGATTCCCAGAGACACACAAAAAGCTCAATTCTCTGGAATTTGATTGAGCGACGAGCGAAGCTCCGCTATTTTGTTCCGATGGTGGACGTATAAGATAAGGACACGTAATTGGGCAGTAAATATTAAACGCCCACTATTGTAGTTCATTTCACGATATCGCGGCCGAACCCGCCCAATGAGAGCTCCTCAATAAATCGGTGTCCGTGGCAAACAAGAATTGTTCCGAGAACTCTATTTTTGTTGGTGCGTTGCGTCCCTTTAACATAAAAACTGAGTTGTTGAGATCTTTGGTGCAGTGCGTGTTTCGAAGACATGCTCACGAGTTCGGTTTAAGACAGAATGAGACCTCCGTGTTTTAAAATAAATGAACCCGTTTCATGTTGCGTAAGCACGCTTGCAAAGAGTTAAAATGGTCAACAAATATGATATTTCCATGAAAAATTTTAAGCCTGCCTGTTGCACTAAGTATCCTGGCCGTTTTCTTTCCCCTTTTTAGCTCCATATCAAGTTATTAGAAAGTATTTCTGAGAAAAAATCCATCTTAGAGCAATGACAGCAACGTGTTGTGCACATTAGTTTGCATGACAACCTCCGCTGATCTGTTATTATCTAAAAGAACTGCTGCCAAATATGACGCTAAAGTGAGGTAAAAACATCAGGAAAGTGACTGATGTGCACCAAAAATATATCTTGTACTTGAATTCAAATAAAAACATTCATGGGTATATTATTTATTACTCTAAATGAAGTAATTTTCCATGAGAAATTTTCATTTTATCCCTTAAATTTAAGATTCGCTCCTGAAAACATTTATGTTGCTGCCTTGGTTTTGGTTATGTTTATGCTTATGGCTTTTGAGATTATGAAAAGTTTATCTCTTCTGCTTATCGTGGAATATTGCGAGCGGCAGTAATGAAGCGGCATCGTTCTTTCTTGTGTAATTAATATTGGGTTAATGAGATTAACAGTATGCAGTTAAATTTAGAACAAATTTCAGTCAACTAATTTATTTTCTATGGCAAGGAGCACATCTGCAACAATAATTAATTTCTTGAAACCATTCAAATTCAGGAAACCCGTTAATGATCCTTGTAGTGCTCGCAGTAATTAAGCAATCTGTTCTGGTTTAAATCTTCTTCGAATTTAGACAAAATCGGCGAAGCTTTTGGGACAAGCATCAATGAATTTCGCATAACTTTCATTGCGATGAGGGACTATTGAGAACCAAAACAGTTGTGGAAAAATACTCGTTCTCGTCATTCATTGTTTTTTGGGCGTTACTCTACCGTCAGCAGTCAAGAAAAAAACGAAAAGTGATAGCAACTGGACTACATAACTCGTTTTTATTCCACCAATTATCTTTACTCACCGCGCAGTAATCACAGGTTGCGCGAAGCCATGTGCTTGTAAAAAGGCACACCAGAAAGTTGGAATACCTCCAGAACATAAATTAAAAGGAAAATTGCGACTTACAACATTCTCGGGCAGGGCATAAAACGCTGCGTGAATTAAGCAGTGATGCCTGAACTGAAGACATTAGCGCGCTGCAGCAGGCCGAGGCCGAGACATTAGAGTGGGCACCCTCCAATTGCGGCTCGCTCGTCATCACGGCCAGCGCTGCAGTGCTGCCGTACCCTCCTGCCCTGCCCAACGCACTCACTGCAGTGGGGTGAGTTGTGTGTTTTCTTCCACCGTGTGCTTGCTGCAACATAGCAGGCGTTACAATTACTTTCACTGCAGTGGACTGATATCTACGTTTTTTCTGCAACTCTAGCATAGTTCTTGCTTGCTGGAACGAATGCTCTTATTCTTGTATTGACTCAATTGCCATTGAGTGAGAATTATTGTTTCATATCAACCGCAGCACAACGTTTGTTACGAAATTTTGCTACATTCCTTTCATAACGGTACCCTCTATTTTTAAAGTACTCAGAATCACAATTTTATCAGCAATTGCAGACCACTCTCTTTCGTACTATGCAGCCGTTAATGCAGTATTGCACTTAATGTAGCACTACTCATGCTGCACTATTGCCCGTAGAGCAGTGGTGCTGCTTCTGTTGTATAGCTGTTGCAGCTGTGCATCCTTTTCACAGTTTTTTTGCTGTAAAGTTGCTCTTACTGAAAAACTACTTCTACTACGTCATTGGACTTCCTTCTAAGTATTGCCTTCGCACCTGCTAAACCATTATCGCAGCTTTTTCTTTATTTTAAACGTTTTTTGTACGTGCTATTGATATCTTTCATCTCTGAAAGCAAACATATTTTCAATTCGACTCATTCTAGCCCGGTGACTCATAGTTATTCTCGCGAAAGTACGTTTTCCCTTTTCTTTTTTCATCCATAAATCTGTTTTAACTGCTAACAGTTCATCAGGCGCAGTCTCTAGGCTACTTAACACTGTCCTAGGGTTACAGTTCAACCACTGCTGCGCAGTATCTAGGCCACTTAACATTTCCCTCAATGCAACAGCAACACTACGGCAGCGCAGTAACTAGGCTACTTAACATTTCCCTCAATGCAACAGCAACACTACGGCAGCGCAGTATCTAGGCCACTTAACATTTCCCTCAATGCAACAGCAACACTACGGCAGCGCAGTAACTAGGCTACTTAACATTTCCCTCAATGCAACAGCAACACTACGGCAGCGCAGTATCTAGGCCACTTAACATTTCCCTCAATGCAACAGCAACACTACGGCAGCGCAGTAACTAGGCCACTTAACATTTCCCTCAATGCAACAGCAACACTACGGCAGCGCAGTAACTAGGCTACTTAACATTTCCCTCAATGCAACAGCAACACTACGGCAGCGCAGTATCTAGGCCACTTAACATTTCCCTCAATGCAACAGCAACACTACGGCAGCGCAGTAACTAGGCTACTTAACATTGCCCGCAATGCAACAGCAACACTACGGCAGCGCAGTAACTAGGCTACTTAACATTTCCCTCAATGCAACAGCAACACTACGGCAGCGCAGTAACTAGGTTACTTTACACTGCCCGCAATGCAACAGCAACACTACGGCAGCGCAGTATCTAGGCCACTTAACATTTCCCTCAATGCAACAGCAACACTACGGCAGCGCAGTAACTAGGCTACTTAACATTTCCCTCAATGCAACAGCAACACTACGGCAGCGCAGTATCTAGGCCACTTAACATTTCCCTCAATGCAACAGCAACACTACGGCAGCGCAGTAACTAGGCTACTTAACATTGCCCGCAATGCAACAGCAACACTACTGCAGCACAGTATCTAGGTTACTTAACATTGCCCGCAATGCTACAGCAACACTACTGCAGCACAGTATCTAGGTTACTTAACATTGCCCGCAATGCTACAGCAACACTACTGCAGCACAGTATCTAGGTTACTTAACATTGCCCGCAATGCTACAGCAACACTACTGCAGCACAGTATCTAGGTTACTTAACATTGCCCGCAATGCTACAGCAACACTACGGCAGCGCAGTATCTAGGTTACTTAACATTGCCCGCAATGCAACAGCAACACTACGGCAGCGCAGTATCTAGGCCACTTAACATTTCCCTCAATGCAACAGCAACACTACGGCAGCGCAGTAACTAGGTTACTTTACACTGCCCGCAATGCAACAGCAACACTACGGCAGCGCAGTATCTAGGCCACTTAACATTTCCCTCAATGCTACAGCAACACTACGGCAGCGCAGTACCTAGGCTACTTAACATTTCCCTCAATGCTACAGCAACACTACTGTAGCACAGCATCTAGGTTACTTAACATTGCCCGCAATGCAACAGCAACACTACGGCAGCGCAGTATCTAGGTTACTTTACACTGCCCTTGTGTTACAGTTCAACCCTCGCTGCGCAGTATATAAGTTGCTGTGACACTGCCATCTTCGCCTCAGTAACACTACTGCGGCGCAGTATCTAGGTTACTTAACATTGCCCTCAATATCAGAGTAACAACACTGCGGCGCTAAGTCCTCCCAGTCTACCCTCGCCCAACCCTTGAGACCACTCTGCAAATTTGCCTTCATAACAGCACTTCCCTTAGCAGCTAAGGCGCACATGGAAGGCCCACCAAGTTTTGCAAAAGATTACGAGTGCTTCTTTTGTGTTGTGTACTGGCCGAATTTTAAAGAAATAATTAAATAAATATCTCGCTTTACGTGGATTATCGCACAATTTAGTGACGCTCTCACCTGATTCTTTGATGTCCTCTCATCACCGCTATCCTCGGTGCCACGAGACTGCTTTTTGTTTTTAGTCCATGAGGTTTGTTTTCCATCATGACTTTATAGGCCCCACACTCTAATTTTTAACTGCTTGTAGTAATTTTTTTGCTGATAATTTTCACTGTGGCAGTTTTCAGGTTCCCTTTCTTTATAGCTATGGTTGTTGTGACGTGCTATGGAGCAATTACTATGTACACTGCAGTATATGGTAATACTCCATACATAACTCCACTGCATAGCGGTATAACCACTGCAACTTCATAACACATATTAATTTCAACGGATTTATACCTATGGTAGGGAATGAATTTCTTGTTTCTGTAGCTGTGAAACACCTAATAGAAAAAAAAAATTGTTACACGTTACCTACATCGCTATCGTAAGTGACCGAATACATTGTTAACGAGTCTTAATTTTGAATCATGTTCAGTACTTTAGTCGTTAGAACACCATAACTATAATCTTCTCGTACCTTGTGTGCTGGAATTTTAAATTCTGGATTTTTTCTACGCGACCGCCACAGCACATTGTAATTTCAAGTGTCTGTGGGGCAGAGGTTGCACCTAACGTCAGAAATGAAGGTGTCACTGCACATTAGATGCATTCTCGTGTCATGCGCTATCGTGTCTTCGATTCAAATGTGTAACCTTATAAAAGAGTCCGCATTTTACAACGCAGCCAATCTTCATAACTTTGCAATGATTGTCTCGGCCACCAGCACGCTAGATATCAGAAAAAAATGAAATTAATTCGCCATCAATTATGAAGAAATTTTTACAGGAACAGGAGTGCTCTAATGTAACTTTCAGACGCGGCCGCTCGGCTCTGCAATTAACAGTCAAGCTCAGAAGCGAAATACGGTACAAATAAAAAACATATATATTCGGTCTTATCGCGTGTTAAGAATAAAATTAAATTCAGCAGTCCATTGCTGAAACAGATGCAATGGTTTTCATTTCAGTGATGAAAACTTTCATTGTTACCAAGAGTTTCTTTCTTGGAGCCAAAAATGGGATCTGGAAATGATGTTATGACAATTTATGAATTTGTGTTGCTGGAACTGTAAATTTTTTCTCAGCTAAAACTTGCACAATACTTATTCGAGAATCAACTCTAACCTTTAATGAATGAATTTATCACTTCATTTTAATCGATAATTGCGCGAGTCTAGAAAGTAATGCCATCTTTTCGGGTAGGTAATTAACTGTGTGGATTTTTTGGCGAATTATTTAACATTTCCATCTTTTTCAAAAGTTTTTTTTGACAACTCGTACAGCAACATCAATCAGTCCCAGCTCTGTAGTTATAAGGATGAAAATGGTGCATGCATAGAAAACTAAGCGTTTTCAGTTGAACAACTTTTCCAGCTTTTGCGCAAGGCTGGCGACAAAGAGTACGAAAATTGCCATCGAGGACTCAATAATAGATCCCTATTCACTTCTATGATTTCGGGATCCGCCAGCAAGGGAGATGATCTCCATACAGCCCCTTAGCTCCACGATCTCATATCTTGCGCTTCTCGTACAATCTCTCGGCCTGGTAACGCAAGGGAGTTGATCTCAGTGCCCGATGCGGGCTCACAGCAAAACTTTTAGAGTTGTTATGACAACCTCGTGGCAAACATTACCATGTACTCATTATCATTCTATAGACGTCCCCAAAAATTGGCTCACGACATGTTGTTGAACCAATAATGCTGATATTACTGATCAAATTATTGTTTTAATACTATTCTCAATTTGAATGGGACTAAAAGATCAGATGAATGAATATTTTAGGACTGGTGTTTGTGCGCTGGGGTCATCACCACCCACACGGATGTGTGGCAAGCAGAACACTCAATCAATTCATTCAAGCAAATCAATGATAACGTGACTTGGAGCAAGTCCCTTGGTTGCATGCAAATCTACGGCAGTCTTTCTCTAATGGAGACGAAAATAATCTCGACCATCTCCTCCTGAAGTTTTGCGTTTCCTTATACGTTGCAAGGCTATTATTTAAGACGACATCCGTATTTTGGTCTTCATTTCTTGTCACCGACATGCCTCGTTCTAATAATGCTTTGCATTCAATTAATCTTGTGAATCCCTCTTTTTTATATATGTGCAAGTCAAAATAAATTAAACTTTGGACAATTATTTGATCAACTGTAAAATTTTAGCGCACATTTGGGCTCAGCTAGTACTCTTATTAATAGAATGTTTAATTATACTGCTGGTACACAGATAAAAGACAATAAATCTGAAAAACTGTAACTGAGCGTGGTTAACAATTCTCTTTCACATTACGACAAGAACTTATGTAAACAGAACTTAGTTTATGTATCGTAATGCATTTCAACTAATTTCTGTCACAATAGGTTTCTGACTGTCCGATCTGACACGAGCGTTAAAAATAATAGCTTATTATCTTTATTTGGCAATAATGTCTTTTGCTGTCTCGTAAAATATCACGTGTTTTGCAAATGCGAAACAAAGGAAATTTACTTTCAAGAATGTGCTTTACTGCATCTTTAAAATTCAACCAAAAAGCGAGGAGATAGTGTGAGGAGGTAACTCATTTCTGCACACAAAGGCAACATGTTTTTTAATTCTCGTACAAAGTTTTTTTTCTATTAAATGATCATTTTAAATAGGAGCTTACAAGTTCATGTCACTTGCTTTGAGTACTGTCAATATTGTGCGAATAATTGTTCGCGACCGGGAATCATGTCCCGGAATAACGTGCGAGTATTAACACTTTGGCTGCATCGTGAGCCACCGGTGTACACGGAAGGAATTTTCAGAATGCTGCTGACCGACCAGTATTTACAAACCTTACTTTCATAATTACTTAATCCAAACTAAATGATGGCGCGATCCAGTGAAGGTTTGTTATTTTCAATATCGCTGACTACAATTGACTTTAAATTTGAGTTGAAAATTGAACTTTAGTTTTACCCGCCCTTGTCAAAGCATTAAACTCAGCACAGTAGTCATAAGGATGAAAATAGTGAATTCTTCCAATGAAGAATTCACGCGGCTCTCACCAGCTTTGCAGGGCTTCAAAATGGTTGGTACAAAAAATTTAATCCCCAGCCGGTGTAACGAGTATGAAACCAAGCTGAATTCATTTTAATCCAGCGTTTCTGAAAACTTTGGATCAGTTAACTCTTTAAATTCATGCATTGTCTGGTTCAGTTAGATACCTAAACATTCTGGGTAATTGCTGAGTACTTCGCGCTCGTTGGCCCAATTAGAGTTCTAATTGACCAGTTGTCCGAATAATTCGAGGATGATTGCAATCGTGGTTCAAACGTAAACATTATTTCAACAAAATTATATCAATGCAAACTCTGTTGCAAATAATACTAATACTAATACATGTCGAAAAGCAGGAAAAATATACGGTATGTGACTAGATAATTCAATTCTACGGCTTTTTACAAAATTAATGTAACTGTCAATAAATTTATCAAGAAAAACTTCAAACACTTCATACAAATACATGCGATAATTTACAAGGTTAGGGAAGTATCACTGCCTGAAGGTAACCATTAAATGCATAATAATCTTCACGCAAAATCAGGGCTGAAGTGCACCGACAGTACAGGGTATTTACGAGGGGACCTTTTTACTGGTTTTCCCGCGCAGCTCATGGGTGCTTTCGTGCACAGTATAAATTTGCCTCCATTGCAATCTTAAATATAATATTTCTCGCCAATGTTTCATTTCGCATTTAGCCTCACCTCTTCTTTGGTTCCAAGTGGTCCAATGCTGCACTTTTTCTGAAATTTAATTAAGCATCGCACTAATATTTAGCAAAGCATTACACAACTCACTATTTGTGAGCTAGGGATCAAACATCACAGTCTAAGTCAGTAAGGTGTTTTCACGCATCAGAATGAAACATGTAACCCATCATCCCGAAAATGTCGACAATTACTATTTACACAGTAGCAGTTTATATAAGGGATCCTACGCTGTAAAATTTATAAGTAAACACATGCCTTTGTTTTAAAATTTATCTGACAAAACAGCATTTTCCGATGAGGAATTCACTCCTGCAGTCTTTATCACCGTGAGATACAGCCTGTACTGTTTTCCAACATAAAAATTTAATGAAAATTACGTTTGCTCGTCGTAGCTTATGGAGCACTTTTGATAGCAAATACGATTACTCTGTGCCATGAGGTAAGTGAGTCTCGAAGTTATAACTTTATTAAGGTTGCGTTCTAATTTCAGCTGAATGGGAATAAAATGTCCTGAATAGGACTAAACTGTGAAAAATAGGGTAAAACGAATCGCTGTGTTGAAAGGGAGTAGAAAAATTCCGCTCAATCAGATTTGGTTTGGCTTTAGTTCGCATTCATTCTAATTTACAGTAGTGGGAAAATAGTGTGATTACTGAGTGACTGAGAGCAGGGTTCAATCCTTCATATCGGGGAAAAATTCATCCCTTAAGGCTATTCCAGTGAATAATATAAGCATATTTGAGTGGATTATCTCAATAATCCTACAATTTTATTTGTATAATGTCATTACAACAATAATAAATTTTAATGCTGACATTGATATTGTATTAATTGCTCAATATTCTTTCCTGACACTCCTAACATATTCGCTATGCAAACGTGAAGCTACCGAACGTGAGTGTACTGGGTAGAGAACGAAATAAAATACCTTTTCAAGTTAAAGTCAACAAAAGCAGATCGGGACAGACTGAGCAACGTTTCATAAGGACAGGTTATGTTAGGTCGAGTCAATTTGGACATATCTAAGTGGACAGAAGTTTACAAGTCGACAGTAAGGTGAAGTTAGAGTTAGCATTAAAGGCTGATAACGAATTAGCGTAATGCAAATTTCGGGTAGGCTTAGGTTGGAAGAAGTCATGTGGGCTTCTATGGAATCTAAAGCATATAGAATGAATAACGAGATTACAATGACGAAGGACAATCGGGCCAACTTTCCCAAATGAAAGTAAGGATCATTATTTCTGTCATCATCATTCCAATTTTCACTAATTTTCGCTCTTTCATGGTAGGGTTATGGACAATTTATATAGTCCCTGCAGTGCCCAATGAAGCCAATGCGATAATCCCAATCAGGAAGACGTACATAAAATTTACGACCTCATAAAATTTCATTAATATTCTGCCCAATGAAATGGCCCCTGCCGATCGTTGACCTAGCCGTGCTGTTGAATAGAACGTCATTCGTTGCTGTGGACTTGAGCGGTATGTTCTATTTGCATCTCTCATTAATTCAAAAACTCAGGATTTCCGGGAATCACTTGTTGTAAGTTATTTCGAGCTATCCTTATTATATATTCAGGAGAACAAATCTTATACTAGACTTCAAGATAAAATTTTCTTAGCACCCAACTTGCATGATGCAAGTGCATTTTGGAAACTCGATATGCTACACATGCCTCATCTTTTTGAGAAATCTTCAATGTAAGGAAGTCGTATCAATCATTCGTATTTTGAAGAATTATGCGATCAGGAAGTGCCTAACTCGCGGTAATTATATAAATGCATGCAAACATAGACTGTTCGAGGCTAAAATTTGGAAGCAGCCCTCGTGGCTCATCATCTAATGAACTTTCCCACGAGAAAATAATCATTTCATCCAATAACTTCTGAGATTTCTCCTTCACCCCACAGTATGGAAATACCGCGAAAAAAAATTAGAACAAAAGCGTGCTGTAAGGCAAATTTCTCACTAACAACACATATGAGAAATGTAGTTAAATTAGTTATGCGCAAGCATTTTTGGATGAATATCTCTATGGTAGATCTGAAGGGCTTGGTTGCAAGGTAAGTATTTAGGTAAGTCATTAAGTATACGTCGTTGTCTTCTTCTGCCATTTAGTGAATCTAGAAATGAAATTCGGCTAGAGACAGAGACGCCAAAATTTTACGATTTTTTCCTAAGAATTATGGTACTGTGGGGAATACGTAAATTTGTATGCATAAAAATTTCTGCACTAGGGAACGAGTCTTTCCAATACAGAAATTTTTAACGTCATTGAGGCAAAAAGTTTCCGTGTAGTCAGATGTATTTATACATAGGCGCCCTCTCATTTCAGCATCTTCAGGACACGTCATGAAACCGCTCATGATTGAATAGACCCTTAACAGGTTAATTTAGTAGAAAACCCGCTGTTACAAAACAGGAGGCAAAAGCCAACCATGCATTCCAACAAAATTTGAAAGGGTACCATACTATTCCCCGGCTATGCATTTCATAATTTCCTCTCGCTTTGAACCGCTGTGATGACAAAACCCAGGCTGGACCATCCATCCCCATTATGGCTATGTGCTGTTCTCATTGAGCAATAGGTAGACTCTACTAGCCTTGTAAGTTGTGCTAACCCATCAGAGCTTTCCGGCCCTCAATCATGTTCATGTTAGGAAGCAATTAACCACTCAGCTCGCAAATGCCTAAGATGAGTTCCCTTTCTGCCTGCAGAAGAGAGCTAGCTACCTCACGTAAGGACCTGAGGCGCGCGGACCATCGGGAACCGGGATCCTCATTAAACAGAAGAAAGAAGAAGAAGAAGAAGATCAGCAAGAGTAACAACAGCTACAGCGCACCTATGCTAGGAGGTTGCAGTGGCGGCCGACATGCGATGTTGTTAAGTGAGACTCATCATTCTAACAGATATTCCCTCGAGTTATCTCTGTGGAAATATTACGTCAAACAAAATATGCGCCGTAGAGATTTTTTCATTAAAATCAAACGATCATATTTTCCGACAACATCCTCATGTTGATTTTGTATTCGAACCTTTAAAAATTACACAAGTACTTCAGTGAAATGGACTCCACACAATTAAAAAATGACCGCCATAGTTTCTCTCAATTTCTTTTTTATTCTATTACCAACTCATGCGTTGAGTGGCAGTTCCAATATGTTGCCAGAAAAAAAATCACAGAATTCGATTATAAGAATAACACGATGTAGGCGAGAGTAACGCTGAGCTGTCAAATTTAGGGCTCGCGGTGCTCACTCATGCCAACGGTGAGTAAAATTTTAAAAAGTTGTCAAATAAAACCATGGAATTTTATAGAAAATTAAAGAAGACATAGGCACAGCTTGAATGGAAAGAGAACATGTAAACGAACTTTCTACTGCCTTCGCCGACTTAATTGACAAATAAAACAAAGGAGTTTGACACAAAAATTAAAGAAGAAATAAGCACAGCTAGAATGAAAAGAGAAGATGTAAACGAACACGCTAAAACGCTCTCCTGCCTCCGCTGCCTCTCTGCACTGCAAATAATTGACGAGCAGCAGGAGACGGGCATTTGAGAGGGAAGTGGGAAGACGCGGAGCAAAGTTACAAATGCGGCAACATAACTCCAACGTGCTCTCAGTTCATGAGTTATGTTTAGCTGAAACGTTTCACCACATTCATCGTTGTTGGATGGAATTACCCAAACGTCTTCGAGCTGATTTAAAATAGGAGGGCAGGCAATGAGCAGACTAAAAAATTAAAAAAAATGATGTTCATAGACCTGTGCATTAAATATTGCTCACTGAATAAGAGGCAAAAGAAAGCGATACATATTTGTTTTTTGTCGCAGCTCACAGCAACGTAAGCACGATGTGCTGTCAATAACTAAATATCAAGATTGTGCACAGTTTTACACCGTGTCCCTTTCTGTGCTGGATTTGTCCAAAATAATTGTTAACAATAGCGCTATAAAAGTGATAAACCTAGTTTATTGATTCTTAAGTAATATCAACCACAAAAAAGGCCGAAATCTGTGAACAGAATCATGGAGCAAATGTCTAGGGGGTTAAAGTGAATGTTGAAATACACAATGGCGAAAGCAACAGATGATGTCAGTCACTCTCCCTTTCACAGAATCTTGGTCCTGCTGCACTTAACAAAGTTCACCTGGTTTTCAACAAGCCCCTCGCCTCATTGTTACTTCATTCAAACAAAGAACAATCCAAGATGAGCAGGATGCCCTATTTTTCAAACAAACATCATAGAGCGAACTCTTGTCAAAGAAAATGAAGAAAAGCACATCAGGAAATCATGCGACGATGTCTCAGCTTTAACTTTAGCGAACCCAATAATGACGCCCAAGAAGTTTCAACGCTGAAAACTTCTGTTTCGGAGCTCGTAGACTTAAGCTGTTCTTCTCCCAGGTAACCAGAGACCACACGATCGTCAGGGATTCTGCTCTCAAAGTGCAGCTGCTAAACCAATATCGATTTCATGAACTTCCTATCACTAAATAATGGCAAAAGCTAAAGCTGTTAGATTTATTGATACAGAGCGCTTCTCGTACTGAAAGCTTTATTGATTTCCTCTATCTGAGCAATGCAATCGCTTCAGTCGCTAACGCGATGGAAGTAATTAACGTGTTCGCGTACATATAGTTCTCAGCCACTCAACACTTGACGGATTTATCGCCCCTGACAAATTTCGGATCATTCTGTTATGTTCCCGTGCGCTCTTACCGTTACTTTCAAATCATTGAAACGAGGCTTGATTGAAAAATTTTATGTAAATGAGAAGCGGATTGTTGAGAATGAGTATTAGATTTCATCTTGTGAAGAACGATATGTAAGTTTTATTCAAAAACCTTTTGTTAGTGATAATAATAACAAAGTGCTCTAAATTGAAACAATCACTCACCCATGCAGAGAACTTGGCGCTGGAAGTGCAATGCATGAAACTACGGCATGTAATTACTAGAAATTTTGCCATAAAACCTTGACAAATAATTGCTAGAAATCGTACAATCAATCCTAGACAAATAATGAGAAATCGTACCATCAAACCTAGACAAATAATGAGAAATCGTACCATCAAATCTAAACTAATAACGAGAAATCGTACCATCAAACCTTGACAAATTACGAGAATTGTACCATCAAACCTAGACAAATTACGAGAAACAGTATCATCAAACCGAAGCTCAGCAATTCCCAGCTTATTAACAGGCATAAAATATGAAAGAAGTACCTGAAAAATGTGAAAGTTGATTATTGAAAATATAAAAAAAGTGCTTGAAAAATGTGAAAGTTAGTCATTAAAAATGTGAAAAAAGTGCCTGAAAAATGTGGAAGTTGGCCATGGAAAATGTGAAAAAAGTGCCGGAAAAATGTGAAAGTTGGCCATTGAAAATGTGAAAAAAGTGCGTGAAAAATGTAAAAGCTGACCGTTGAAAATTCACGAAAGAACACTGATACTGATAATTCTATTCAACGATCGAATGCATCGAGAGTTTGAACTCAATTTGTACGCATAAATTCCGCGCAAACTGCACGAAATGATGACTACAGGCGTATGATGACGCAATGCCTCACTCATCACTAATTGCGAAGTACATACGCAGCACTTTCTGTCAGATAAACTGAATTGTTCAATTTCAGTTTTAAAATTACAAGAATTTGTAAACTTGGTTCTCCACAGTACTGAGCCTGCATGTATTAATACAAGAATTCGTGCATTTAGTTATCCACAGTACTGAGCCTGCATGTATTAGTACAAGAATTCGTGCATTTAGTTCTCCACAGTACTGAGCCTGCATGTATTAATACAAGAATTCGTGCATTTAGTTCTCCACAGTACTGAGCCTGCATGTATTAATACAAGAATTCGTGCATTTAGTTATCCACAGTACTGAGCCTGCATGTATTAGTACAATAATTCGTGCATTTAGTTCTCCACAGTACTGAGCCTGCATGTATTAGTACAAGAATTCGTGCATTTAGTTATCCACAGTACTGAGCCTGCATGTATTAATACAAGAATTCGTGCAATCAGTTCTCCACAGTACTGAGCCTGCATGTATTCATACAAGAATTCGTGCAATCAGTTCTCCACAGTACTGAGCCTGCATGTATTCATACAAGAATTCGTGCAATCAGTTCTCCACAGTACTGAGCCTGCATGTATTAATACAAGAATTCGTGCAATCAGTTCTCCACAGTACTGAGCCTGCATGTATTAATACAAGAATTCGTGCAATCAGTTCTCCACAGTACTGAGCCTGCATGTATTAGTACAAGAATTCGTGCATTTTGTTATCCACAGTACTGAGCCTGCATGTATTCATACAAGAATTCGTGCATTTAGTTATCCACAGTACTGAGCCTGCATGTATTAGTACAATAATTCGTGCATTTAGTTCTCCACAGTACTGAGCCTGCATGTATTCATACAAGAATTCGTGCAATCAGTTCTCCACAGTACTGAGCCTGCATGTATTAATACAAGAATTCGTGCAATCAGTTCTCCACAGTACTGAGCCTGCATGTATTAATACAAGAATTCGTGCAATCAGTTCTCCACAGTACTGAGCCTGCATGTATTAGTACAAGAATTCGTGCATTTAGTTATCCACAGTACTGAGCCTGCATGTATTAATACAAGAATTCGTGCAATCAGTTCTCCACAGTACTGAGCCTGCATGTATTCATACGAGAATTCGTGCAATCAGTTCTCCACAGTACTGAGCCTGCATGTATTAATACAAGAATTCGTGCAATAAGTTCTCCACAGTACTGAGCCTGCATGTATTAATACAAGAATTCGTGCAATCAGTTCTCCACAGTACTGAGCCTGCATGTATTCATACAAGAATTCGTGCAATCAGTTCTCCACAGTACTGAGCCTGCATGTATTAATACAAGAATTCGTGCAATCAGTTCTCCACAGTACTGAGCCTGCATGTATTCATACAAGAATTCGTGCAATCAGTTCTCCACAGTACTGAGCCTGCATGTATTCATACAAGAATTCGTGCAATCAGTTCTCCACAGTACTGAGCCTGCATGTATTCATACAAGAATTCGTGCAATCAGTTCTCCACAGTACTGAGCCTGCATGTATTCATACAAGAATTCGTGCAATCAGTTCTCCACAGTACTGAGCCTGCATGTATTCATACAAGAATTTGTAAACTGGATTCTCCACAGTACATCTTCCCTCCCCACCCGAGGTGTGCGTGGGTTCGACCGAGCTTGAATGATCTGCCCCACAGCGACGGACAAAGCGACGACGCAGGAGATGCTGTGTTCTGTTGTGGGTGGAGATGCGTAGAGAGTTAAGGGCGACGATTAAAGAGAGCGACGCACACCTTCTCACAGCCACGCCCGAGAGCCAACTAACCCACGAACACCTCACTTGGCACAGCACAGCGTAGATGCACTCGTTTCAAGATATTTCAAAAATTCTGCGTCCTACATTTTGCAGCGATTTTCACATGAGCGACAATTCAGTTGAACGTTTTGAGTTTTTGTTTTTTGGAGAAAATGAAAATTGAAGTACGCCAATATAATTATGCTTTATTTATTTCTATGATGCTTGAAATATGGGAAAAATTGATAGTTGTTATCTTTTTTGAGATGCGAAGTATTTTCCAAGAATTGCATTACGCTTCTTCTTGTTATTTCTGTTGCTTTCTCATTCATTTCGAGTTCTGAACTCATGGCAGTGATCATATGGATTTCATTTAAAATGCCTGCATAATGCTAAGAAAAAAAAATGTTTCTTGAAGGAGACGCTTAAACTTTACTCCTACGACAGCGTTGCAAAATGAGTTAAAAAGTTCAGATGCGAGATGCGGCAGGGAAAGGACTGGCTAAAGTCTACGGACAAAACAACCAGGATTCAACTTACTCCTCTGAGGACTGCGTAAATAATAATATTCGAGTAGAAGAGAATAAACAGTTTATTCTCATAAGGTAAAAATCAACATCATCAATAGGTTGTATCTAATTTGCTAAATTTTATCTAAAATTTATATGGCGCATTTTTTTGAATTATCAATGACTCATTTGAGAAGATGCATAATGTAATTCAAATTTAGAACTAAATTATGAATACGAATCAGCAGTCATCAATAACTCAATACACATATTTTTGTTCCCCCATTATGCATATAAAACATAATTAAGTCATTCCATGTATTTAGCACATGTCTCTGAACGTTTAGAGCTCGCACAAGTGAAAATGCTGGAGAATTTTTATAACTCCCAGGCCGTCCGAATGTTTTTAATTTGCTGCAACATTATATTGGAGCCCCTCAAAAGATATCCTTTATTACTAGTTTTCGGTTGGGAAATAGTACAGTTTTAAATTCAAATGGAAAAGTTATGGGTGACGTTTATGTGTAGTAGAACGAGGTTTTTAACATGGATTTTCTGGTGCATAATCGAAATGTTTTCAAATTCCAATCAACTAGACTTCATTTAGTGACCGAAAAATACTTTTGAAATAACCTTGTATTTAAACAATGAAACTTTACTAAATCAAAGTTCCACAGTGAAAACATTACTCAATTTAAACCTCTCAAGTTAAATTCGTTTAGAATCTTTAACGCCATCACAAACAGCGATGTTAGCAAAATTTTTCCCGTAGTCACATGAACTAGCACAAATAACTTACTAAAACACGAACTAACAGTATAATTTTTTCTTTAATAACCCGCATTTTGCCTTTAGCGTGATGCCAGAAGAAGGAAGACACAGACGCTCTGCTCACAACTGCGTCACGGTGACTCTGCCTCGCGTCACATCAGCGTCTGCTGTCGCGCACTTTTTGCATTTTTTCGAGCGCAGGGACGTTTTTTCTGCAGCCTGGAGATTTTTAGGGCTCTATTTGGTAAGGCATGACCGCTAGGCGTGGCTTTGTTCTTGTCTGACCTGCCACGCTGACTTGTTGCTCGACCTGCCGAGCTGACGTGTTGTTTGACTTACCTAGCTGACTTGGCACTTGACTGGCTAAGCTGACGTGTTATTTGACTTACCTAGCCGACTTGGCACTTGACTGGCTCAGCTGACTTGTTGTTTGACTTACCTAGCTGACTTGGCACTTGACTGGCTAAGCTGGCGTGTTGCTTGACTTGTCAAGTTGACATGTCACCAGCCCTTCTCGGTTGAATTGTTTTCTCTCCTTCCTCCGGGCTGAGAGAGAGACAGTTCAACCTCTCTTGAGGTCACTGCTGTTTTGTCGAGCAAAGCATTTTTACCTGAAAGCTTATTCTGCGTTTTGTACCTGAAAGCTTATTCTGCGTTTTGTACCTGAAAGCTTATTCTGCGTTTTGTACCTGAAAGCTTATTCTGCGTTTTGTACCTGAAAGCCTTTTCTGCGTTTTGTACCTGAAGGCTTATTCTGAGTTTTGTACCTGAAAGCTTATTCTTCGTTTTGTACCTGAAAGCTTATTCTGCGTTTTGTACCTGAAAGCTTATTCTGCGTTTTGTACCTGAAAGCTTATTCTGCGTTTTGTACCTGAAAGCTTATTCTGCGTTTCGTACCTGAAAGCTTATTCTGCGTTTTGTACCTGAATGCTTATTCTGCGTTTTGTACCTGAAAGCTTATTCTGCGTTTTGTACCTGAAAGCTTATTCTGCGTTTTGTACCTGAAAGCTTATTCTGCGTTTTGTACCTGAAAGCTTATTCTGCGTTTTGTACCTGAAAGCTTATTCTGCGTTTTGTACCTGAAAGCTTATTCTGCGTTTTGTACCAGAAAGCTTATTCTGCGCTTACTAACCAAGGACAAGCTTACTCAAGATTTGACATACAAATCATTCATAAAGAACAGCAGAAGGTTGAAACACATTTCTTGAAATTATTTGCACATAAGGTTATAAAAAATGAACTTATTTAACGTAGTATTACTAGCTTTTAACTAGAAATATCCTTACATTTCCAGTAGCCTATCACTAATATAGTTAACACTTACCTAGCTATTAAAAACATTTAGATGTACTTTACAAAAAATGGTGAATTAGAAATCTTTCCTTCAAAGCCACAGGTGTAAGTTCTACATTCTAATAAATTTTCTAGGTTAAATTTAACCATTAATGTTCTCAAGGTTTAGCTTCATACAAATCTTTGTAAACTGCACTTTATGCAGTGTGGTATGATACAGAATGAACGGATCGCATCAGAGATGCAGCCAGAATACTGGGGCTCGTGTTATGACAAAATAAGGAGGTATGCATACCTGCTTGCCCACCCTCAATTGGTGTACGATTGCTGGTATACCAACAGTGATAAATTTACCACAGATATTGTAATCCAAAGCAGAATTCCGTGTAAGGTTCATGCTATCACTTTGGTATAAGTTTGAATACAATTGAAGAGTCACTCAGCAGAATAAGAGTTGTTCTCACAGGCAAGCTCTGAATGCGCATACTTCGATGTTTGCACAACAGCAAACAACTCTGCCACAGAAACTGAACTGAAGAACTGAACGGAATAGGAGCCATTGACTGGACAAGCTGCAGGCATCCCCACAGTAGGAAGTTTCACGGCCGCTGAGACGCAACTCTTAACGCATCGCTAAGTATTTGTTCGCTCTCATTGCGTCCGCTGCTGAGAATGGGTATAAATACAGCATTAACAGTATTTGAGGAACGTTGTTTAATGTTAAGAGCGCTAATTGATTTATTTTCCTCAAAGTTAGCAGAAGTAGGAATTAACCAACAATTTAACTTAGTGAGTTTTGAAGCTATTTTTATCTGCGCGTATCCCAACTTATTATTGATTTTCTGGATCATGTGACCCTCTTTGAATCTGTTAAACAATTCAAAATATGTGGACCATGACTGCAATTCAGTGAAATCAAATCGCATTTTTAACACAGCTTCAGAATAAGTCACTTCAAATTAAAATCTAAAAACATCATGATCTGGTCTACTTCAAAATAGAAAATATGACCTATTCTGCGTGCATCTAGAATAGCCTTAAAGCTGTTTCGCAAATTATTAAGAACAAAGATTTTCCTTCTTGGTAAAGCTGGTGAATATGACTGGTCCATGCTGAATTTCGCTACGAGGGTTTGAGATGTTCACTTTTTTCAAGGGTGTTTGTGAAGATTTCCATTTGACACTGTCTATCATTACATGCAATCATTTCTGATATTCTATGTTTGCGCGTATTTATAAAACAGAACCATCTTATCATAACCTAAGAACATCAAAGACAACTCCCAAAGCTCACTAATTCACTGCAGGTACTAGAAGCATGCACATAACAGCTTTATTGATCGGTCACCTCTTCTATTATCACATGGTTCATGTTTTCGTCTAACAGGGTCAGCTGTAAGTTTTCAGGTTTTTAAGCCTAGCATTAATTATGTTCAAAAATGATTGCATGGTGGTTTCAAGTTTGCCTACATCACCCTTCAAAACACAGCAGTTTAATATAATCAGCATATAAAACCACCTAAAAATAACAACCATAAAACAAATCTTGAAGCATATTTATCAATGTAGGGCTTCTGCTGGACAAGGTTGGACCAATCCTTACGTTGATAAAACAAATTTTAATATAGGATTGATGTCATTCAAAACATTTCTAATGTCAGGCTTTAGTTTTGTTGACTTGTATAAGATATCTACATGATCTACATAATTACTTGCACCATTGAAACTGATGTTAACAGGAGGAAAAAGGAAATTTAAAAGTTTCTAAAATGTTGATAGATAAAACTTCACAGGCCAACCTTCCATGTGAAATTGAATTTAGAATATGGAAAAAATTTGTTAGATACAAGAAAGGATTCAGTCCTTTAGTAATTACTCTATCCATTAATTTGCTGTACAGCTTAACAAAGGGATAAATCACCTGCTCAATGATGTTTTCTTTAGCATTTGTACAGGAATGATTTCAATTTTCAATGAGGAAGACACAACTCTTGTGAAATAGCTCTTATTATATAAATACAATAATCTGGTGAAAAAGCTCTCCGGTAATTTATTTCACAATAAATTTGAACTATTTCCACTCCTTGAACTGGTTTATTTCAACCCAGGGAAGGCATTTGGGGCTTTAAATAGAAGTATAAGAGGAATATTTTTTTCAACAATATTCGAGTTTTATATCTTTTATACCTTTAACTATCTCTGAAAATTAAGGCAGCCTCATGTCAGCAGAAGAATGTCAAGAACATTTCAGCCTTTGCAGAAGATTATGATTTTGATATTCCTAGAGGGTTATTATAAATTAACATTGTTTACCCTACTCATGCTGCTAACGGTTCTTCGAACTCAAGTAACAAACGTATCAACATTCAGTGACTCAACAAAAGGTTTCAGCATTCTCTATATTTTCATAAGTTCTGAATTAAAAATAACAATAAAATTAAAAGTCCTACAGCCTGAAATGATTTCAAATTGTGGTGAGCACATAATTGAATATTTTGCACTACGTCTTTTAGCCACAGCAGCTTCGGACTGTGAGTACCGCATTAGAAGAAACATGGTAGAGTCATTTCTAAGGGAGAAAATACACCTCGTTTTGTTTAGCTTGCCAATAGCAAGGCTTTATTTCAAACAAACTTTATGGCGTCACCAGAACGCCGTGTCGTTAGGCCAATAGTTGAGCCAGATTTGGGGGTAGCAGTGCTACCAGATGCAATATGAGCGCTGCTATTGGTTCGTTTACGTGACGTCAGCAAAACCACACCGTCAATGAATAAAAGACAGGTTTGAACCTACCATGTTTCTTCTATCTTGGTGATTTCAATCACGAAGAGCTCTCGTTGCAACTGCGTTCTGGAGGTGGGGGAATAAGTTCAGCAGAGGCATCGTAAACACCACTTATAAACTGGGGATTTATTTCGCAAGCTGAAGCAGGGCTTATGGTATTACGACTGAATGTAGAAAAAACACGCATTTCAGGTTGCTTTGAGACTGCTAAAGCGGAGACTGCTTTGAGGAGGGTCGCATCCAACTTACGGGTCGTGGTTTTTGGATTCTATTCTCTTTCCTTTGTAGTGCGATTTGCTTCTGGCTCCATTAAAGCTTAGACCGTCTCATTGCAGCAAGCGAAGTTCAATGCACCGTATGTCATGCGGTAATCTTTGGAACTTGTTACCTGAAAGACATTGAAGTTCGTATATTTTGGAGTTGTTCTTCAATGGAAATTTTCTTTTAAATGGTTTCATTAAAAACTGAAAACTGGTATTGGCAATGTAGCCCAAACCAAAATTCCGCATCGTTGGCAACGATAGCATCTAAGAGCAAGATATTCAAATGGCCTAATTTTGAAATTCATAAACACAATTCTAATGAGTTTCTGGTATTGCAGTTTCGTGAAACAATACCTTCAGCGCTAGAGGTTTTTGAGCAAGGCGATACTTCTTCAGAACTTTAGATTCATCACAAGAGGCTGATGCTAGAAATTTTTTTAAGTAAGCACCTTGATCAATGAGCACAAAAGTTTTCCAGGTTGTGTCTCTATGGTGTGTAGCAAAACAATACATTCAACTGCAAATTTTTCAGTAATGATACTTCGTAGAGGCTTCCTATTTTCAGGCTTGTTTGATTAATGAAATTCAACTGCTACCACATTTCTATGTTTGTAGACTCAAACACCATTTACTAGTTCGTAGCTTAATATCTTCTCCCTACCTAATAAAGGACAGACTGGGTTTTTAGTTAATTTCCTAGTAGATAATACAAAGAGATTCGAGTTAGTTAGGTAATAGTAATTTATAACAGTCGTCTGATAGCTATTGACATATGCTTGTTCACTATTTTGGTCATTGGCTTTGTATTTTTTGTTAAGTTCCGTAACCAATTCAAATGCAAATGATTCATTCCAGTTTCTCTTTCTTCTGGATCTTCTATTTTTTAATCAGCTTCCGGTTATAACTTAATTCTCTATTGACTGGTGATAAGTTAGTTTAGGCTTCTCTCAACGAAAGAAAGATGTTCAAAGTGAATAAGGGTAAAGGTACCGTTTAATAAGGAGTTAAGGGAACCCGGAATACAAGGTGTGCTCGAACACAGGGTCTGGTGCGCATAGAAACTGTATGTTGGGAAAGTAGGTTAGGAAACAAAATAAAAGTTGGAGGAAAAAGTCGGAGGTGCTGAAAAACAGGACATCAGTCAACGGAAAAAGATGATCCTTAAAAAAACAAAAAAAAAACTATTTTTTCAACAAAAAAAGGTCCACCAAGCCCTCAGTGCAGGACCTTACATTTTCCCCCTAAGAGTGCTAACTCCCCTAGATACAACAGCTGTATCTCCCAACGAGGAACCTAATTCTGCATCTGAATTAGTTAGGGCATTTCTACATCGGAACTCACTGCATTGTTGATGCCAGAGGAAATGCTCGTCTTAACACTTCCTTGAAGAGCTTAGCCACGTCTGCCTTTGCTGGTAAAAAAATGGAATAATGTTACAATTTTTTCAACTCTTTTTTTGCAGGGTGAGGTACTTGTCTCTCGTAACCTAATTACAAAGCACATAAATATTAACAACGTCTGTCTTGTGCTCGTGAATGATTAAACTAAGAAAATCTACTTTTGCTTTATTTTAGTCGGATTAATGAGTAGGAAGAAGTAAGAATGTTAATTTAAATGTGCTTTGATTTAGATATTCTGCGTAGGATAAAAATAGATTCGATAAACACCACCGATCGGAAATTAGAACCGATCTGAAATCCTCCTTATGATTATTATATTACCTATTTTTATCCAGTAAGAAAGTTCAGTATAGCCAATTTTAGTAATAAGCAGTCATTAACTTTTTCAGTTCAATTATGCATAAAAATGTTCTATCGCTTGCCCCTGCAATTTATGCACACTCTTCGGACCAGCTGGAGAATCCTGCAGAGTTCAAGGCAGAAAATGCCAACGGCTATGCATATTTTTTTCCTGAAGTGGTGGGGACTGTTTGGGGGCTTGGAGAAGAGGAGGAAAAAAGTAAAAGCTTCATTCCGTGTAAAGTTCGATAGTAAAATTCCTAATAATTTTATGTTCTTGAAAAAAAGGGTTCAGGAAATTTTTTGCAGTCACAGGTGCGCCATAGTGATCGTCGTAACAGCGAAAAAATCTACGGTGTTTAGAACAAACATTTAACTACCTTGTGAACGGTTTTCAAAAATAGTTAATCAGTTTCGAAGCTGTCAGATTTAAATTAACAGACTTTAGGATGACAGATTAAACGAAAGATTAAAAAATTATTTCGTTTGGGAGTAATTTGAAGTCAATAGATGCATTATTTAGATAGTTACAAGTGGGTAAACTTATGCGTTGCATTAGTGTCGAGACTTATCTATAAAAGATTCAAACTTTTTAAATATGAATTTGATGGCTCTTCGACTTATATCCGCAGGACTATTCTGTATTAGGGAAAGAAACAGCAGGTGTCCTCGATCGGTGCACATTTCATCTCATCTGACTGTGGTTGACTTGCTGCCTGACCTGCGGGATTGATTTGTTGCCTGGCCTGCTGGGTTGATTTGTTACCTGGCCTGCTGGGTTGATTTTTTTGCCTGGCCTGCTGGGTTGATTTGTTGCCTGGCCTGCTGGGTTGATTTTTTGCCTAGCCTGCTGGGTTGACTTGCTGCCTGACCTGCTGGGTTGTCTTGCTGCCTGACCTGCTGAATTGACTTGCTGCCTGACCTGCTGAATTGACTTGCTGCCTGACCTGCTGGGTTGACTTACTGCCTGACCTGATGGATTGATTTCTTGCCGGACCTACCAGGTTAATTTCTATCAAAATTTTCATGCTGATTTATATATGTGGTTCTTTTTCCTTGCACGCGCATTGTTTCCACAATGAAAAGGATAATTTTAAGGTTATTTAAGAACATATTTTTACCTATTTTGCTCTTCTCAAAGATTTTAACATAGACCCTGCCCCGCAGCTGTAAGCCTTTGTTTGCTGGGGTGCAATGATATTTTTTGATGAATGGACTCGTTTCCTGTAACTCAAATAAATAAATGTTCCATACACATGCAACTGCTTTAATTTTTATCGAAAAATCTCAGTGTAATGGTGCACAGAAATTAAATTTCAGTTCCTTACATTGATTTACCAACAAGAACACGTTTATACTTCTGTAGTAATCAAATTTAAATTCTTTGTCAAAAACAATTCACTTGATATTCTCATGAAATCTCATTGAATTACAAAGATATTATTCGTTCACTTTTATTTCGTTCTATTTAACACATTAAAATTCAAAAGTTCTTCACATATGTCTTCGATGACAGTATTGTTGAAAAGTATGTCTTTGCGGTGGATTCGGATCAGTGTCTTCTGATGAAGTAAACAAATTTCAACTTTTCACCGTTGAATGTTCGACATGAATTAAGGAAGGACAATAAGTTCTAAGGTGCTCCCATTCATTATTTCTTTCTTCTAGTGCGTTCTTTCTCAGTTTCATTAACAAAATTGTTAACTTCTTCATTTTTTCCTTGAATTAGAATACAAATATCTTTGCTTCATAAAGCGTTAGTGTTTCTCCAATTCATTTATCGGGACTCATAGCTTCTTTTTATTCCTTTTAAGTGACTTTGAACTGATGACTCACTTCACCGCAGCTTCCACCGTACAGTGTCTTCGAAAGAACAGAAATTCCCAGTTTTTGCTGCAGTTTGTCAATTGAGCGAAGCCCTCACAAGGATTGTCAACAAATGAAAAGCAAACGTTGGCTTAAGGTTTCTCCACAAACCGCTGGTCTTCCCTCTCCCTTTGTCTCTAGCTTCTATAACAGCAGACAGTTTCTACAAATACTCGCATATATGGTCCCGTCATGACAATGCACTCAATATTCTCGAATTTCATCGTCGACCATTTATATGTGGGGAGCCCCAACGTACAGCAACATTCCGATGAAAATTTTCTCGAGCTACATAAAAATTCAGCTATTAATTGACACAAGTTCAATGTTATGTGCATTTTCAACCCAGTACATCAGTTTTATAAGGTTAACGAGTGAGTAAAGGCGTCGACGTGATTGATTGATCATAGAGCATTATAAGTCAATTTCAGTCTCCCTTTTCACAACAAAAATGTTCAAAGAGAGGAACGATTAAGGCACCATTTAGTATGGAGTTAAGGGATCGCGGAATCTATATCACAAGATGTGTTCAGCCACAGGCTCCCCTGCCCAAAGAGACAGTAAGTTGAGAAAGAAGTAATAAAACAAGATACAAGATGTAGAGGAAAGTCAGAGGTGCTGAAAAACAGGACAGTAGTGAACCGAGGAAAATGGTCCTTATTATAACACGAAAAATAATTTATTTCAACGACAAAAAGGCCAACCTAGCTCAGAGCTCAAGGCTTTACATTTTCTCTCGGGAGTGCTTATTCCCAAAAATACAATAATTTTATCGCCCGAGGAGTGCGTCTAAGTGTTACCGAGTGAAATCACGAAGCGTCTGTGTGCTACCGAGTTGGTAAAGGCGTCTGTGTGCTACCGAGTAGGTAAGGCGTCTGTGTGCTACCGAGTAGGTAAGGCGTCTGTGTGCTACCGAGTTGGTAAACGCGTCTGTGTGCTACCGAGTAGGTAAGGCGTCTGTGTGCTACCGAGTAGGTAAGGCGTCTGTGTGCTACCGAGTAGGTAAGGCGTCTGTGTGCTACCGAGTAGGTAAGGCGTCTGTGTGCTACCGAGTTGGTAAAGGCGTCTGTGTGCTACCGAGTAGGTAAGGCGTCTGTGTGCTACCGAGTTGGTAAAGGCGTCTGTGTGCTACCGAGTAGGTAAGGCGTCTGTGTGCTACCGAGTAGGTAAGGCGTCTGTGTGCTACCGAGTAGGTAAGGCGTCTGTGTGCTACCGAGTAGGTAAGGCGTCTGTGTGCTACCGAGTAGGTAAGGCGTCTGTGTGCTACCGAGTAGGTAAGGCGTCTGTGGGCTACCGAGTAGGTAAGGCGTCTGTGTGCTACCGAGTAGGTAAGGCGTCTGTGTGCTACCGAGTAGGTAAGGCGTCTGTGTGCTACCGAGTAGGTAAGGCGTCTGTGTGCTACCGAGTAGGTAAGGCGTCTGTGGGCTACCGAGTAGGTAAGGCGTCTGTGGGCTACCGAGTAGGTAAGGCGTCTGTGTGCTACCGAGTTGGTAAGGCATCTGTGGGCTACCGAGTAGGTAAGGCGTCTGTGTGCTACCGAGTAGGTAAGGCGTCTGTGTGCTACCGACTAGGTAAGGCGACTGTGTGCTACCGAGTAGGTAAGGCGTCTGTGTGCTACCGAGTAGGTAAGGCGTCTGTGTGCTACCGAGTAGGTAAGGCGTCTGTGTGCTACCGAGTAGGTAAGGCGTCTGTGGGCTACCGAGTAGGTAAGGCGTCTGTGTGCTACCGAGTAGGTAAGGCGTCTGTGTGCTACCGAGTAGGTAAGGCGTCTGTGACCTACCGAGTAGGTAAAGGCGTCTGTGAGCTACCGAGTAGGCAAAGGCGTCTGTGAGCTACCGAGTAGGTAATGGCGTCTGTGAGCTACCGAGTAGGCAAAGGCGTCTGTGAGCTACCGAGTAGGCAAAGGCGTCTGTGGGCTACCGAGTAGGTAAGGCGTCTGTGTGCTACCGAGTAGGCAAAGGCGTCTGTGAGCTACCGAGTAGGCAAAGGCGTCTGTGGGCTACCGAGTAGGGAAAGGCGTCTGTGGGCAACCGAGTAGGCAAAGGCGTCTGTGAGGTACCGAGTAGGGAAAGGCGTCTGTGGGCTACCGAGTAGGGAAAAGGCGTCTGTGAGGTACCGAGTAGGCAAAGGCGTCTGTGAGCTACCGAGTAGGCAAAGGCGTCTGTGTGCTACCGAGTAGGAAAAGCGTCTGTGGGCTACCGAGTAGGCAAAGGCGTCTGTGAGGTACCGAGTAGGGAAAGGCGTCTGTGAGCTACCGAGTAGGTAAGGCGTCTGTGAGCTACCGAGTAGGTAAGGCGTCTGTGTGCTACCGAGTAGACAAAGGCGTCTGTGAGGTACCGAGTAGGCAAAGGCGTCTGTGGGCTACCGAGTAGGGAAAGGCGTCTGTGAGCTACCGAGTAGGTAAGGCGTCTGTGTGCTCCCGAGTAGATAATGGCGTCTAAACTACCATGTAGGGAAAAGCGCTCTGTGAGCTACTGAGTAGGTAAAGGTGAAATTGTGCTCTAGACTGCGGGACCGACTGATGTACGTACATATATTCAAAGCACGATTCTCAATAGTCATCTTGGCGACATGTTATTCAGGAACAGGTTATTGAAACAGCAGATCCTGTGCTGTTACAAGGTCTGTCAAAACCTCTCACATGGTTTTCATTTCAAAATATTGTAGCTGTTTTTTATCGTATTCTTTGTATTTATTTTCAATGGTTGTGTCCACCCATTTCTGTGGAACTGTTGATATTTTCGGTACTATTTCCAAAACATTTTTTCAAAAAATAGTTTCGCACGAAATACTTCGAACGATCGTCACTCATTGGCAGCACGAGAAGCCTTTTGAAGTCCAGCACAAGTCAGTCGAATCGTCGGAGCGAGCTCTCGAGGTGGCTTGGGGTGAAAATACATCGAAAACAACCGCGTGTATTTTAGAAAATTTCGGGACCGATTTGACCGTTGGGTTGAAGTAGATGTCGGCCAATCCTGCACAGAATTGTGTGCGTTTTCTGGCTGTGTGAGCGTTACGATTTGTGAACCTGCTGAAAATTTATGATGATCATGCGTTACAGTATTTGTGGTTGAATGCATATTATGCAATTCAGTAGAGCATCAGAAACAAAATGACGCAATCTTCTACTACCGCAATCACGTGCGAACGCTTTCTTTACCGTGGGTAACATCCTGAATTCACCGTAAGTATTCTGTAGTGCTCATATTAAAAATGCATATTCGTTAGGGTTGAACTGAGGTGATCTCGGCTTAGCTTTATTTCTGATGAGTTAATCTGCAGTGACTGTCATGGTTAATTCGATGCTGCCACGTGTTATTTGCTTCGAAAACGTTGGAGGCGTTGGTTGTTTTTATTTAGGTTAGTTTAATTTTCCAGTTTGTAATACGCATCACTTTTAATTTAGACAAATCGAGCTGAATAACAACTCTAAAGCTAAAATATATATTTTAGGACAGTCAATAAATGCATAATGAAATAAATATTTCGTTTTCTGTTAATGCATTATTTAAGATTACTTGCCACATTTGACGTCCATGAACAAGTATGTCAATCCAGTATATATTGAATTAATATTGTAGTCTAACAGCAGTTGAAGAACCATTAAAATAAGAACAAAATTTTACGCACAGTTGTCGTTGGACGTCTCCAAGGAGTCTTCCTGAAAATTTTCTTTCCGATTTGATTTCAACATGACTATTTCTTATCATTAATTATGAATTTAACCCAATGGACCTCACATTGAACCAAAACCCATTTAGTTTGATTCTCGTATTACACATTGCACCCTTGTTGACAATCACTACAACCAGCACACACCCACACATCCCAACCATGAATAAAGATGTTTGCAGGTTGTCCTCATACAACAACCGATGTTACCTGCTTGCGGTAAAATGCTACGCTCAAATCAGTTCCTTGGATACTTCGACTTAATTAAGTCAGGTTAATTCAAGGCTTGGATTATTAGTCCCCAGCGCAACGTCAAACTTGATAATGACCTGCCAGGCCAAGGCGTCCTCTTTGCATACGAATGCTCCCGAAAAAGTCTCCCCCTGAATATTAAGTCGTTAAGTCTCGAATATGAGACAGCGTCGTGAATTTGACAGTCTTAAATTCCCCTAATGTTGAGACAGATTCATGGGAAAATGTCAGGAACTCGTTCACTTTCCTTGTTAAAATTAAATTTCGCAAGAAACTGATTGCTCAAACGAGACCTACCTTGTTTTTCACATGGAAGAAAAGTTGTTACAAAATTTCCGGAGCAAGAGTTAGGGTCAGTCGATGAGTTGTGAGCGCGACTGATTGATAATGAGAGAAGTTCGAGCGTCTGGAAAAAATCACGAGTCTAAAAATGGACTCTTGATCGCAAAACTCATAATCTATGGTGAAGGATGTTGCATGTTAAGTGCCTCAATCTTATGTATGGCAGAAGAATGCTGTAAAACGTTCCCGTGTTGTAACATTATAGGTTCGGAAATACCTTGAAAATGACAATATCGATTGGGTAAAATATGAACCGAAACGCGAGTGGCAGTTTTGAAATGAGATTTTTTTAGCTTAAGCTGTTCCAGTTGTCTTTCCGGAACAATCCCGATGCATTAGAGCGATGTCTTCCTGGTGACCGAGTGGACAGGCTGCTGACTGAGCGGGCATTTTCCGAATGAGAGTTGCAGCCATCGTCCTGGATCAGAAGGTTAATCTTCTGGACCGGACTTTTAAAGAGTGAGTGGTAGAATATAACGCTACCTAGTCCTAGAAACTTTTAATGAGTGGGTAGCTGAATATAACACTACCTAGTCCTAGAAAATTCCAATAATTTATTCTTAATGATCAATATCATTAAAACTGATTACTATCAATGTCTGGTGACTACAAGTAAGTTATGGGTTATATAATCTAATTAATAGGATTTGGTTATGTCAGAGCATGTTTTTAGCAGTTAGCCGGCGTAGTAAGTGAAGAGTCATTTTATTTTTAACGGACTCAAAACTAATCTCAAACTGCTATCGTTTTAATCGCATCGATGCACCCACAACCTTCACTTACAAGTTAATAAAGTCAAGGAAAGTCATTTTTCTTCAATCGAATGATCTATAGAAATTTGATAATTAAGAAAACGGTTAGTATTAAAGTCATAATTATTATAAATTTCCAAGGTTATATCATACTCGTAAAATATCACGAAGAATCTACTCATTCTGGGAAACTGCTTTCACTTCCTGAAGATTGAGCTGGTCTCCGAAACGTTTTACAGAATGATTAAATTATTTGTCTTATTGTAAAATCTTGGGCATTTGAAATAAATATAATGTCAATATTAACCATTTTCTTCACTTTCCAGTTTCTATAGAGTCTATAACTGAGCAGCACTTAAAAAAAGACAATGAGACCTTGCAAGGAAGGAGACGCAGATGCATTCCTCTCCATAACTTCCTTTGTGATCAGTTGCATGCCTGGTCCGTTCACATCGTAAATACCGCCATGTACTGCAATAGACTAAATGAGATAGACGAGTTCTTTGTTGCAGGGCTATAAGAGGTCGTAACCTCTAATGGAGTAGCTATAAGTCAACTATATTGTAAACTGGTCATAATTACAAATGGAGTAGCTATAAGTCAACTATATTGTAAACTGGTCATAATTACAAATGGAGTAGCTATAAGTCAACTATATTGTAAACTTTTCCTAATTATTTTTCTCAAGCTTCAAGAGCGCGGCACAAGCCTTGAAAAATGAAATCATACTTCACTTATATTTATTTCGGTAACCTATAGAACTAGCAAGCTTTAAGAGCAGTTTTGACTTAAAAGATATTATTTTAAATATATTTTTTACGAAACTGAACGTTGCTATGATATAGGAACAGATTTTGTAGCTAATTATTTATTCTTAGAAAGTGAGCAGAATCTACGCATTACACATTAAAAGAATAGCGCATTCAATAAGAAGAGTGAAAATAACTACGAAGAGAAACGTACGAAACGAAAGAACACGAAGATTTGAAATAACTTCGTAATGATTTGACCTTTTAATGAATTCTAATTACTATCTAAAGAAGACATAGAATATCTGAGGTCGAATGACCGAGAGGAATGCCCACTCTATGAAGCCCTTCGATGTCCTACTTAATTATGGCTGTTTACAGCAGCAGTGCGACACTTGAAGCAAATGGACGCGGCCCTCAGGGCTGCCTGGGAAGGACTTGATAAAGGCCAGAGATTATCGAAGTGCAGGATCATCGTGCGCTGTTGATGAAGGCACAGTCTCCTCATGATGTGTGAGTCGATTGCAAAAATGAGGAATTGGTAAAAGGGAAACTTTATAACCTAAATATCAGATCTTTTAGAGTGTTAATAAACTAGAGCGATAGCTTACGAAAAAATAAGGGTTTTCGAACCAGTTAGAACAAGTGACTTGAGTCAATAAATCTTTACTCAGCGAACCAAGAATTTTATCTTCATAAATCTGAAGACCAAGACTCAGAAACGAGAAGAAAATTAATATATGAATCGAATTAGAAGAACATGAGACGAGATTTCGAAAGATGATAAAGGTCAAAAATTAGCTAAAATTTGTCAAGGCGACAAAACTTGTCGTTCGAAGAAACAAAGTCAAATCGACGCAGGAAATCAATTAAAATGGAATAAGATTTTTAAACGCCGATAATTTGCGAGGATTTTTTGTTTCATGGAGGTTGCATCGGTGTTAGAGAAATAATAAATAATTTTAATTAACTTATGGGTTGAAATTTTTTTCTTAAATTTGGAACTCTTAGAACCCGTTGAGAAACAAAATTAATGTCAATTTAATTTATCTGGTGTGATTTGAGTAAAAATTTTCCCAGTGAGTAACAAATTCCAAGGCAAGTCAGTAAAATTAATTTCAAACACCAACATAAGTCAAGACTTTTACAGCATGAAAATAAAGTATCGTTGTAATTATTATTAAATCACGTAATTTGTGCAGCATTTATTGCCAGCTTTAGTCTCTTTTTATTAACCTCCCGTGTGTTGATTACCTCTTTGTTGTCCAACCTGTGGGTGGGCTCATGGAGAAGCCTTTATGTAAAAGTTCGAGTCTATTAAGCTTAATTTGGCTAGATATTAAAATGTCTCGGCAACATTTCAAACTTCGTTTTGAAGAGCTTCAACTTCTTAATATCGACCTTCTAATATCGACCTTCTACTGTCGACCTTCTAATATCGACCTCCTACTGTCGACCTTCTAATATCGACCTCCCACTGTCGACCTTCTAATATCGACCTCCTACTGTCGACCTTCTAATATCGACCTTCTAATGTCGACCTTCTAGTTTCGACCTTCTAATATCAACCTTCTAATATCGACCTTCTAATGTCGACCTTCTAATATCAACCTTCTAATGTCGACCTTCTAGTTTCGACCTTCTAATATCGACCTTCTAATATCAACCTCCTACTGTCGACCTTCTAATATCGACCTTCTAATGTCGACCTTCTAGTTTCGACCTTCTAATATCGACCTTCTAATATCAACCTTCTGATGTCGACCTTCTAATATCGACCTTCTAATATCGACCTTCTAATGTCGACCTTCTAATATCAACCTTCTAATATCGACCTTTTAATGTCGACCTTCTAATATCAACCTTCTAATGTCGACCTTCTAATATCAACCTTCTAATGTCGACCTTCTAATATCAACCTTCTAATATCGACCTTCTAATGTCGACCTTCTAATATCAACCTTCTAATGTCGACCTTCTAATATTGACCTTCTAATATCGACCTTCTATAAGTAAGTATCAATAATCAACCGACTCTTGAAGGTCGTCAAACACCACTTCACAGCATATAAACTGAATGTGTACAAACGAGATATCAGAGAATAATTTGCAATTTCAAAAGCCTCAAATGTTTCCTACACTTGAAAGTGAGGGTAATCATACAGTGACTTGTTACAGTTTTTCGATTTTCTTGAGTGATGACAGAAAAAACTGGTTCTCAATGCGTACGTCCGCTGGAACTCTTAAAGACCAGAAATTTTAATGAGTTAAAAACGTATTCAGCTGAAAGGTAAAAAAGTTATTTTAAGAGGGTGTACGACTCATGAGACGTACAAAGAGCAAACACAAGAGTGAGCAAACAACCTATTAAAGCTCATTAAATAATGCTTGGTGTTCTCTGCATACAAATTTATTTTAGCGAAAGCATATTTTGTTCTCAAAACTGCAACACTCTGAAGGAGATAAATCAAGTAATCTAGTAATCGTATTTCGTTGATAAATTGATTAAGTGCCGCTAATTTCTACGTAGTAAATAATTCCCATGGAAATCTACCGCTAGGAATGCAAATATTTTAATGACAGTTGTGAGAAATGGTTCTCGTATTGGACTGATCTGAATATCATTAATTTCCACACATTTTTAGGTAAAGATGTTAGAAATTTGAGGTTAAACTTTACGTTCACCATGGCTCTAAGACTACGCAACCTTCACTGGTGCCAGAGCTCCGGACAATTATCATTCGTAAATATAAGAGTTACATGAAAACTCTTCATGGGGAACCCGGAAACTCAGAAATTTTAGGTCTGTTTTATATTAACACTGACTTAAATCAAATGTCCACAGCTGCAAAGGTTAGGGAATTTGTCATTCAGAATTATAGGAGCTACAAGAAACAACTTTCTGAGATTCAGAGAACTCAAAAGTTTCAAACCCGAGCAATTTTTTAGAAACGCAATTGCGGCTGCAGCAGAAAGAGGAGGGCTGCTGTGAACAAGAGACATCGAGGTGCATGCCGAGACTTAAAATGAAGAGTGTTGTGGATGGCACAAAAATAGCGGCTGATTGGAGGTAGCAGGTGTGTGCAGCCGTCTTGGAGCTGGAACAACAGAGTTTTTGAGAAACGTGAGAAAAGGTGAAAGGGAACATGCGGAGCTCATAAAAGAAAGAAAAGTGCAGAAAACTTTAGCTCAGTGAGCTGAAGATACAGCTAGATGAACAGGTGAATTGAAAGTGATGGTTAAAAAAGTGAATTTTGAAGGAACACTTCGTTAGATGGACATAAACCTGCAAGTCTTTAAATGTCACCAGAGCATTTGGAGATGTCGATGAGATTCTTGATGGCATTCTTTCGAGTGAATATGTGGTTCGTAATTATGAATTAAGCATGCAAGTTTTATTTCATTGCTTCGATTTTTGTTGTTCAAATTTTCGAAGAGAATTACAATAAGTCGTGAAGTAATGAATGACTTGCAGCGCACTGTTAATGAAAGACGGAAAGTTGTTAGTGTACGCAACAGATGAATTGAGACTGTTTTGTTTTTCAATTATTTTCATCTATTGTTTATAACTTCATCCCTGTTTCCATGCGTTTTTAAAAATTTGTTATCAATCACTGAGTTTAAGCAGGCATTTTCCCTAAGCAATACTCGTTTAAAATTTCATTTCAAGATGGTTAATTTCACCCCCGTTCTATAAAGCATGGCAAGTGACGTCTGCAATGTCAGGTCATATTTTTGTAGCTAGCAATTAATTTGATGAAGTACCAGAATAAAGCGAATTTTTGCATGAGGCATAAAGATTGGTGGTGACGTCTGACTCTTAACTGCACCGTAACTCGAAGTTATATCAATATTTCATTCCTCCTCATGCTCTTTTTCTAAACTATATTTTCACCTCAAAATATTTTCACCGTGAGTTCGAAGCAAGATTACAACATTAATATCAATCAGACCAGCAACACGATTGGATTTTGGAGATATAAATCGTAAATATAATCTGCCCTCATCAAAGCGACTGGTGTGAGGTTCGCTCATTTCGGTTCTCGATCAGAAGAATTCTAGCCTATTTTTTAAACCCCCCTTCATTAGCGTCAAAACCTGAACAATATTTTAAAATTATAATTTTAGCGAGTGAGAAAAAGCTGACCACAATTTTCCCGCGTGATATGCAGCAAAATTATTACATAATTAGAGTGCATGCGCCAGAGAATTTCACTTAGACGTGCATGTTTAAAAGTATTCTAGGAATCAAATGCATTATTTAGTAAGATTTCTTATGCAGTTAAAGTTTCTATTTAACGTAACGAGTAATAGCATTATTGTATCTGAAGTTATCATATCGAAGTTGTGTCATACACATGTTAGTTTTTCTGGGTACCGATTTTGAGGTCATTTTTCTTGACGCAGCTTTTCCATTTGTAGGGTCCATCATTAACAAAGTGAACTATTTACATGGAGTCTTCTTTATAATGTGATTTGAGCTTATGCTGTCCTTCAGCTGTTGGTGTGAAATTTGAGTGGCAAATTTGGATTATATTGCTTAGAAACGCAATAATTCAACCTAATGTTTTTAACTCACTGTTTTTTCATTGATTTTACAATCATCAATTTAGTTCAACCTGCACAAAAGTTACTTATTTAAAAGTTACTTACTTGCACAAAAGTTACTTAAAAGTTACTTAAAGTTACTTAGGTTTGTTTAAGTGTTGGATAATGAAATCATTGCAAAAGCGCTGGAAAAATACGGAGCCTCTCAGGAGGACTCGAATATTACTACGCCAACAATTACTACGCCGATCATTACTACGTCGATCATTACTACGCCGATCATTACTACATCGATCATTACTACGCCGATCATTACTACGTCGATCATTACTACGCCGATCATTACTACGCCGATCATTACTACGTCGATCATTACTACGCCGATCATTACTACGCCGATCATTACTACGTCGATCATTACTACGCCGATCATTACTACGCCGATCATTACTACGCCGATCATTACTACGCCGATCATTACTACGCCGATCATTAATACGTCGATCATTACTACGCCGATCATTACTACGTCGATCATTACTACGCCGATCATTACTACGCCGATCATTACTACGTCGATCATTACTACGTCGATCATTACTACGTCGATCATTACTACGCCGATCATTACTACGTCGATCATTACTACGCCGATCATTACTACGCCGATCATTACTACGCCGATCATTACTACGCCGATCATTACTACGCCGATCATTACTACGCCGATCATTACTACGTCGATCATTACTACGCCGATCATTACTACGCCGATCATTACTACGCCGATCATTACTACGTCGATTATTACTACGCCGATCATTACTTCGTCGATCATTACTACGCCGATCATTACTACGCCGATCATTACTACGCCGATCATTACTACGTCGATCATTACTACGCCGATCATTACTACGCCGATCATTACTACGTCGATCATTACTACGCCGATCATTACTACGTCGATCATTACTACGCCGATCATTACTACGTCGATCATTACTACGCCGATCATTACTACGTCAATCATTACTACGTCGATCATTACTACACCGATCATTACTACGCCGATCATTACTACGCCGATCATTACTACGCCGATCATTACTACGCCGATCATTACTACGCCGATCATTACTACGCCGATCATTACTACGCCGATCATTACTACGCCGATCATTACTACGCCGATCATTACTACGCCGATCATTACTACGCCCGCTAAGGAGAAGGGATGAGCGTTGCCTCATGGTGTTGGCAGGTGTATGTTGGGGTAGCTGAAGGGAGTGAACAAAGGATGCTTTATGCCAATCATTGAAGCTTGATACATATCATCTTGTACATTGGTTTTTCAAATGCCTTATGACTAACGCCAGGACGCAATGACGGTTACCCCCGGTCAAGCCAGTACCCATTTCTGACACCTGGGATTACATTGACATTGCCATTTATTTGATCTTCCTTGTTAAACTTCTGGGCTCATTGTGTCTAAATTGAAGCAAAAGAGTACAACAAACGTAACAAAATCATGCAAACTATACTCACCGATTTGCCATTTATGATGTCTTAAATTTTCTAAACAGCATTTTTCTTGCACGTTTGTAATAAGATGAACGGGCTTCAATAGCATCACTTCAATTTTTTAAATTACAATGATAAAATAAACTCAACTCTACATGGACCTCATCAATTACCTCGATGAACACTTGGTGTTCGTAACGCCAGCATTTATCAGTAAACATGAAAGCGCTCACTTAAAACTTCATAATCTTACCTCTGTGCGTCTACTCATTAACTTATGGTGATTAATGGAGCAGTTCTCGTTTCTCGAGTCTTCACGGCAGCTCAGAAGCCTCAAGTGAACTAAATCAACAAAAGATTGCCTCTTTTGACGGGAGCGCAAGTTGTTTTTCGCATTCGGGAACTCCATTGTTCTCGTTTGGGCGGCCGAGCTTTAATGAGCTCTCGGCCTGAGAAGCTACGAGCAACAGGCGGTGCAGTCTCGGGTTGCGTCGCCGGCCAACGCCGACTTGCGGTGAATCCCTAGCCGAACAAGGGGAAATTTGCCTTCTTGAACTTGCGGTTGATGAAAGACAAGATTATGATGTTCTTCTTGCCCTTCTCTTCGACTATATTTCATCAATTAGTGTCGACTTCATCCTGGGTGTAAGGAGTGATGTGGTCAAAGAATTTACCCTAAAAACCTTATTGCATTAAGAAGCAGACATTCGAAACACACAGATTAAAATGCAAATTATATAAGTTATTGAATGGATTGCTCATTTAACGCATATCATGAAAAGCACATCACCTAACAGATCTCAAATAGGGAATATATCTCTTGACTCACCTCACAAAAAAAGCCAAACGCCAGAAACATCTCACAAAAAACGGGGAGCAAAAGCTCCGTCCAAAGAGCCTTAGTCCATTTTAATCTAAAATGATCTTTTCCTGATAAGATTTGCTCTCATGTACAGAACAAGTAGCCGACAAAACAAATGAAACTCATACAATACATGAAAATCGCTGTAGTACTTGTAATATACCGTAATCACAGTTTAGGAAATTTATAGATTGAGTTTTTGTTGGACGTTTACAATTTTTATGGTTCACATAAATCTTTGATTATGCTTCAAAAAAGCACTCGCCGATGTGTTGTTGCATCAATAGCAAAACAAGAAGATTACAAGATAATCAACTCATTTACATGCTAGCTCTCATTTTGAAGAGTGGTAGAATTTCTCATTATTCTTACACTACAGACATGTACGTACAAGAGCAGACAAACATGAGTATGTGCAGATAAGAGTATGTGAACAGAACGGCTCTACTCGTGAGTGTTTGAACTTTGGCCCTGCACAGTTCATCACATCACGTACTGAAAGATATAAAAATTATTTGCAGCACATCTCTTTACAAACTTGCAAAGCAAGTGTGTGACTTGAAGCATTTCACGCGGAATACACGTCACTTGAATAATTTTTGAAAGTGAGCACATCACTTCATTCACTCCACAAATGAACACATCTCGTCACAGATATCGAATGCACATCACTTGACACATCTCACAAAGAGAGCATATCACTTGACCCAACTCATTAAAAGAGCATATCACTTGACCCAACTCATTAAGAGGGAACATCACTTGACACATCTCGCAAACAGAGCATATCACTTGACCCAACTCATTAAGAGGGAAAATCACTTGACACATCTCACAAACAGCATATCAATTGACCCAACTCATTAAGAGGGAACATCACTTGACACATCTCACAAACAGAGCATATCACTTGACCCAACTCATTAAGAGGGAAAATCACTTGACACATCTCACAAAGAGAGCATATCACTTGACCCAACTCATTAAGAGGGAAAATCACTTGACACATCTCACAAAGAGAGCATATCACTTGACCCAACTCATTAAGAGGGAAAACCACTTCACACATCTCACAAACAGAGCATATCACTTGACCCAACTCATTAGGAGGGAACATCACTTGACACATCTCACTAAGCGAGCCTATCACTTGACCCAACTCATTAAGAGGGAACATCAATTGAAAAATCTCAAAAAGACACTTTAATTGACACATACCACAAAAAAGCACATCACCTGTCATATCTCAAAAAGCAAACACATCCCTTGACACTTCTGACAAAGAAAGCCAAATACAAAACAAAGAAAGCCACAATCACTTGACCCATCTCACAAAATAAAACGTTACTCGATACATCTCACAAAGAGTGAACATTACCCGCCACTTCTCTAAAAAAAATATACTTGGCATGTTTCATGCAGAGAGCACATCTCTTTCATCCAACAAAGAGAACACAACCATAGGCACATCTCACGCCATTTGACGCAGCTCACAAAAAGCAGACCATTTAGAGTCAGAAATCGTCCCACACGCTCACGGTTTCAACACTTATAGCTGGCACCCTGGGTGGAGAAGTCGCTTTGTCTCTTCGTGTTGTTTCTTCCTGGTTTGCAGCTCTGAGCAGGTATAGGGAGAAATTTAGTTTTATCCAAGCGGAACTAATTTTGAGCCAGGAATGATCATGCTAACTTTGAATAGCCTACAGTTGGTTTGCATTCGTATTCACACTCTTGTATTAGATCTGTTGCCTTGTATAGCTCTGCCGAGGACCACTGAGAACCGTCTACCTGCATTCATGTTGTCCAGTATTTATATACTCTTCTTTCGAAATGCTTTGAATTTAGGGTGACAGCGGCTTTGAGGTTTTAATTATTAGGATTTTACTCTCCGAAAGGATCTCAGGTTTTTGGTGAATTAATATCATTTCAACGACGAGAATGCCAACTATTTAAATTTTCAATGAATCAAGTTGTATCCCGTTAATTTAAAATCATTTAAACAAATTTTCAAAACTTTGCATTTGAAGTAAATCGATAATATTTGAAGCGGGATTAACATTTGCTTCTGAAATTTTGCATTCAATTTGAAACTTACTTCTGGGAGTACGCTTTCCTAAATTTTTTATTCTTTTCTATCCTGTCTTTTCATCTGAGCACTTTCCTATTACTACTCCCTACTTTTTGGCATTTTACAGTGGCTTCCGTGTTCCGTAATGTACGGAATGAAATATCAGTGATAGCCTCAACTTTTGCAAGAGGCTTTTGACGTTGAAATTTTCATTTTAATTACTTCGTCGATCAAATACATTCTTGCAAGGCATTTATCCTTGGCAACATTATGTTTTTATGTAGTTTTCCAAGCTCGTCGGCTTCGCCTATTTCCTACAACGCGCCCTCACCTAGCCCTTCGCTTCCCGAGTCTTCCCTTGAGACGTGGCAGCTCCTCATGAGAAAACCACGCGCCTACGTTGGCAATTTTTGTTTTATTCGCCTTGATCACGATTAGTCCTTCCGGGAAATTTTGGGCGTCGTAATAATTGTTGGGGTTGTAGGTCGGCTGGGCAGATCAGCTTCCCTCAAAAACCGAACAAACTTGCCGTCCTGAGACGAGATTGCTGCCCCGTTTATCTTCTTCGCAAGTTGCCGCAATCTGCGAAGCTACTAACGTTTTATGTATTTCGTTTCTTGAGCATCTGTCTTTTGTTAAAGTCATAACCTGAACTCACAGAATTTTTCACATTGCTCGGAGATTGCAAGTTTCTCAAATAATAATGGAGTTTTCAGTGATAGGGTAGGGAACGTGAGCAGGTCTACGTACAGACTGCGATCATTAACAAAGAGAACGGCGTCGACAAGGTCCCGACCAATGTACTGAGATTTTTCGTGATTGCTTGGTCTCGGTATTCATCGAGATGATAAGACGACCTTCTTTTCTTTCTTTACCAATCATCGACGTTGTGGCCTCATATCTTCTTTCGCTTTTTGGGCAATCCTTTCAATCATCGCGTTATTAAGGCACAATTTCTTGGGTTAAATTATCAATTGTAAAAACGCTTATTTTCGAAGTTAAAATATGAGTAGTTAAATATTCTCGTCTTGTTCAAATAATATTCCTTCTCCTTGTGACGACTAACTAAAACGGTGGCTGCCACCACCCTTAAGGGATCATGTTTACGTTAATGATATCAATGCAATTAACTCATTGAACAAGTCGTATGAAATTCAGTACTTAGTAAAGACAAGGCAAGCAGTAAACAAATACTAAGCGCACGGTAGTTAATGTAAGCATATGATAAGTGTGGCCTAATAATATTCAAAAGTTATTCTTCACGTCATATAATCCCTGGGATTGAGCATAATGAAATAGCGTTGGTAGCTTTATATATTCAAGTCATTATCTTTCTTTTATCTCTCCATTCTGAGAACAAATCGATAATAAAACTCCATCAATCCTTCATTCCACCAGATGAGAAATACGTCGACTGAACATAATATAGCTACAAAGGTTGGAATACGAGACGATAAGACATAGAAGTAACTATTGGGAGCTCTCAGCTTTGAGGCTTGTGATCCAGTTGACAGGTGACCTTTTCGTGATGAAGCCATCTTGCCAGGGATTTGCTATGACGATCTCCAGTCATGACCGACGTCAGTAGTCAACAGAGCATTGTGCGTCACAATTATTGAGAAAGGCGTAATTATTAAGAAGGCGAAATTTTAGGTTTGAGCTCGGGTCAGTTAAGAAAATAGCTCTCGCGGCCGGAGAAGCTAGATACACGTACCCTCTGCTTGAACCGTTACTCTCCTAACTGGCGCCTCTATCAAGAGAAGCAGTCGGCGCCTGTAAGCGAACGCGGGATAGAATGCCGATGACTAATTATGATAATAACATCTGATTACACTAGTGGAAAATCTTTCCCAAGTTTTTCGATTAATTCTTAAATGAATTCTGCAAAAAATCTACGCCAGCAAACACAATTTATAATTTATTGAGATTAGGAAAAAGAAGGTGTAATTATTGGTCGAGTTTCGTGGTATCTTCTGACGGCGTCTTGAAACCGGTCCATGACAGCGTAAGAAAGCGTAGAAGTTTCGTGAGCTGAGCTTCACCCGTACTTCAAGGTCTACATTGACGATAAAAATCCATACCTTCAGCTCGGTTCTTTTGGAACTCAATTATGGAACGATGCGCTAGCCAGACGTATCTCCTTGTTCCTGGCGTTGTTTTGGATTGTATATCAATCATAGTTATGAGTAATAATAACATATGAAAAAAACAATTAACATCATCGCTAAAAAATTGAAAATTAATTCTTGAAGTTTACGTCGCTGCTGACATGTCGAAATGTTTAAGAGTTTGAGGACAGACTAACTTTAAGTTTACGTACATTAAGTTCGTTGTATTGTGTGGGAAAATCTTGCAGTACAATTAACAAAAAAATACTTAACATGACAAATTTCACGAAGTGAATAAGCGTTTTGCTATACCGAATGCATGAGCACCTAAAAGCAACAAGCACTAAATAATGCTCCACCTGCATGAAGCAGCGAAAGCTCAACCAATTATTTTACCGGTATAGCGCCACACAAGCGTTAGCAAACAGAGCTGCCTTCTAGAACCCAGCCTCCTTGGAGTCTCACGCCTCCGCCTCCTCCAGGCCTTCACCAAATAAAGGACGGGGACATTTGAGGAGGCACTTAATGGCAGCCTGCCCCCGTGATGCTGATGCTTTATTAACAGACCGTCGCCAGACCCTCCATGTTGTCGATTGGCAGCTTTTCAAGAAGCCGCAACTGCTGGGACCAAGGCTTGGCTCTCCATTTTTTCGAATGAAATACAGGGAATTTGGAATTCTTTACTGACTGAGTCTATTGCGGAAATAACAGATCCATTTTAGAACGGTAATGGAGACGGTTATTAAGTACATATTACGATGGAAATTTCATTGCCTTCGGGAGCAGTTTATTGACAGGTTTTCATGAGGCTGAGGTCGCTCAATTCTACAGCCCAACTGCAGGACCAGTTTCTAAAATGATGAAATCTGTCAGCATTGTGCCCAAATTTCAAAGGGAAGCTATTAACGGTATTATAGAAAATATCTTTTAAAATGTACCAATATGACTTGGGCGTCGAGGTTAAACTCTAAACCTCAGTGTCTTAAAAAACTATGGAGGCTTTAAGCGTTTGGTATCGGTGTAAAGCGTTTATTTTACGCGTTTCTGCCCAATGTAAACATTTGTACCTTTCATTTTCAACACCCTGTACTTTCCGAAATTAGTAGTGAAATGAATCTGTAATTTAATGGAGAGCTCAAAATGAGAATTGGTCGACCATGTTCACATCGCTCACAGTATTCGCATAAATATATTGAGCAGAGTGACACACTCGCATGATTGTTTCGGCGAGGGCTTTCAGAGAGGATACTGCCGACAGAAGCTGCTAAATATACCGGATTTAAGGACTCGTGACAAATTGACACTCTCTGAACTGAAGCTTTTGGTGACTATTGGGGCTTAGTTGGCGATCAAATTTCTGTTTCAACTGTTTGTCAAACGTTTACGATTTCGAGGCTGAGGTACTAGTGCGTGCAAATGTTAGAGGGAGTTATACGCCACCGTTATACGTGCAAATGTTAGAGGGAGTTATACGCCACCGTTGTACTTGCAAATGTTAGAGGGAGTTATACGCCACCGATAAACGTGCAAATGTTAGAGGGAGTTATACGCCACCGTTGTACTTGCAAATGTTAGAGGGAGTTATACGCCACCGTTATACGCGCAAATGTTAGAGGGAGTTATACGCCACCGTTGTACTTGCAAATGTTAGAGGGAGTTATACGCCACTGTTATACGTGCAAATGTTAGAGGGAGTTATACGCCACCGTTGTACTTGCAAATGTTAGAGGGAGTTATACGCCACCGTTAAACGTGCAAATGTTAGAGGAAGTTATACGCCACTGTTATACGTGCAAATGTTAGAGGGAGTTATACGCCACCGTTGTACTTGCAAATGTTGGAGGGAGTTATACGCCACCGTTATACGTGCAAATGTTAGAGGGAGTTATACGCCACCGTTATACGTGCAAATGTTATATAGAGGGAGTTATACGCCACCGTTATACGCGCAAATGTTAGAGGGAGTTATACGCCACCGTTGTACTTGCAAATGTTATAGGGAGTTATACGCCACCGTTATACGTGCAAATGTTAGAGGGAGTTATACGCCACCGTTATACGTGCAAATGTTATATATAGGGAGTTATACGCCACCGTTATACGCGCAAATGTTAGAGGGAGTTATACGCCACCGTTGTACTTGCAAATGTTAGAGGGAGTTATACGCCACCGTTATACGTGCAAATGTTAGAGGGAGTTATACGCCACCGTTATACGTGCAAATGTTATATATAGGGAGTTATACGCCACCGTTATACGCGCAAATGTTAGAGGGAGTTATACGCCACCGTTGTACTTGCAAATATTAGAGGGAGTTATACGCCACCGTTATACGTGCAAATGTTAGAGGGAGTTATACGCCACCGTTGTACTTGCAAATGCTAGAGGGAGTTATACGCCACCGTTAAACGTGCAAATGTTAGAGGAAGTTATACGCCACTGTTATACGTGCAAATGTTAGAGGGAGTTATACGCCACCGTTGTACTTGCAAATGTTGGAGGGAGTTATACGCCACCGTTATACGTGCAAATGTTAGAGGGAGTTATACGCCACCGTTATACGTGCAAATGTTATATATAGGGAGTTATACGCCACCGTTATACGCGCAAATGTTAGAGGGAGTTATACGCCACCGTTATACGCACAAATGTTAGAGGGAGTTATACGGCACCGTTAAAATCCATACTGTCAATTTCAAAGCATGTACACTTTTTCACAGGATGCAGCACATTTTTCCATTGACACATAATTAGCGATGTGTAAAACAAGTCTCATCACCACTTCACTCATGGTAACTAAATTACTTGAATTTTAAGTTTGGCGATTTTTGTCGCCAGGTTAACCATAGTTTGAGAACACATCATCTATTTTTGGTTGTCATTTTATGCTCACATAACTCGAGCTGATTTGAACGTCTGTGAATCGATTTTCTACAGCTCAAATATCGTTGTTTTCTTCAATATTATAAACAGCAGATTTTTCGGACACAAGCTCTGGATAAGGTGCCACATCTCTACCCTAAATTCCTGTTTAAAAGGGAGAGGTGGAAAAGCAAATTTTCACTCTATTTCAGAAAAATATTGCATTAGCTAAAGGGCAGGTTATTGAGAACATCACTTGATGCTTCAGAAAAATTGCACGCGTTTATCTTGCAAATCATGCATTTTATTAATCTCATGATCTGTGTTCATTAATTCAGTGTTCGCGAGAACCCAGACTTACCTCAACGCTATGTGGCTAAAATATCGTAGAAGAGCAACTGCTACTCAGAGTTTTGATATTTTCATCTAACCATCCAAAATCACCTTGATTTTGTTCGACCGTCTCTCACATAACTGTTTGCGGTCTTCCAGAGCAATCTATCAAAGTTATTATTACCCTTACCACATCACCCTCTCAGACACTTCCCTCACTCTACTGCTGCTAAACTGCGACGCTAAACAAGACCCTCTTCTGGACGAAATCAATCCCTCCTCGGAGCGTTATTTTTCTGTTACTCGACATTATAAATGGCCCTTGCTCGTACAAATGTGCCGCTGGCCGCATCCGAGTGATGCCAGCCCTCAGTAAATGAAGTAACAAGGCAGTTTGTGCGGTCCCGCGCATTGACCCATCGACCCCTTGAGTACAAGGGTCAAGTTCTCGGCTGGTGAGCGCAATTATAATTTATCTTTGCACAATTACATCGTCCTTAACAGACTCAGAAAAATTGTAGAGGTGGGATAATTATTGTGAAAAATAAGGCAATGAAACTTTTTACGCACTGCGTTGCAATTTATCATGAAAATGATAGGGTCCACGTATACAGTGCAAAGAATTTTTAAGACAAGCACCAGCGAGCAAAGTAAATAATCCGATTTATAAATATTATTGATTGGACATTTATTTCATTAAACACAAGCTGTTCAACTCACGAATATCAATGACTTATCTCCTACACTGTAACGTCTTAGCGTGTTCGTACCTCACCAATAGCCTTCTACATAAGGCTCGCTGGTGATAAAGGCTGTCTTTCTTCGGAAAGCTTTTCTTATTATGAAAAAACGAGCAGAATATTCAATTGAAAAGACATTTAGATAATCTTTGAGAATGGAAGAAGTAAATAATTCTTTACTGTTGGAGAGGAGGACTTCGGAGCTCTCGCTGCCTTTTGTAACTACATAAACTGCAACTTGGTCTCAACTTTTTTCTTGAACTCTTGGACGATCAGCTTGCATTCTTATTTAATCGCATTGGGATTACCTCGATAAAGTTTTACCATACAGTTCAAAACTTTCTGCTCACGTTCAATTCATCAGCATTAGTGCATAATTTTCTTAAGATTAATCTAGTGTGAGTTAGAAAGAAAAATATTCTGCGGGACACGCTGTCGCAAAGTTATTTGCCTGATTTGATATATCTATTGTCGGACGCGTTTGAAAATTGCAAGTAACTCTGCACATCATGTCTTCAAATTTCAGGCAGAAAATGCGAGTCTAATACAAAATCACGGTGCGTCATTCTCCGCCCACACTCACTCAAGCCTCAAATTTCTTCGGAAATATTTGCATGAGAATCTCGGAAGTTGGGCGGCGACTTAGGACGAGGTCTTGTTTACTTGTTGTCTTGCCTCAGATGGAGAGCTTAAGCTTCGACGAATCGAACTTTTAGGGCTCCTGACGTGATGGATTCGTCGGACTTTGGCTCAAAACCAAGCTCCCTTGTCTTGGGCCCGCGACTCAGTCGAGCTCAAAAGATAGTCATTTCTTTCCATAACCAGAATAGCGTCTAAAATCCCTCAAAAACGGCACCTCATTTGTTCTATATAGTGCCCGCTGTCAACGATGTGAACTGAAGGACTTTCACGGAGTCTGAACAATGGCCAGTAATATGTTTTAATCAAGTAAGAAGTTTCGAATTCGTTATTTCAATGTTAGTTGCCCGACTTCAAAATAACATAATTTCATAATGACATAATTTCTTTGATTAAAATTTATTTCTTGATATATGTTCTACGCCCATTGCTTATTTTACACCAGTTTGAAGTAAAGTTTGATGTAAATTTTAGCACACTGTTTTCACATTGCAACGTTACGAAAGTGTTTTCCAAAGATTTTTTGAAGTTCAATTACAAATGCGTGTTTAAAATTCCTTTCACGCTTAAGAATTTTTAATTAGAAATTTAGGATATTTTAAAATACTACAATAATATGAAAACAAATGTTCCAGAGTCGTAAGAAATGAGGCCTGAAGTTGGTTAGAGTTTTATTTAATAGCATGGAATGTCAGAGGTATTGTGAAGTCGTAGAATATTCAGGGTGTTTCAAAAATACACGGCATAATTTCAGGTATGTATTTCCCACATGTAGACAATCAAAATAGTTCATTACAACATATGTCCGGAAATGCTTCATTTCCGAGTTATGGCCTTCACAACATTGAAATTCACCGGAACGTTTTTCTTTCCGCAGGTCGTTGCCGTCAAAGGACACATTAAGAGGGCACTCTGACAGATCATTCCTAGGCGAAGGTTAAATTCAGTGTTGTGTTTGGCGTTCGACTGTGTGTCATGTACACAAATCAGGAGCTGGCAGAGATGCACTTGATCTACGGTAAGGCAGACGGCAATGCTGCGCTGGCTCGTCGTTTGTACCAGGAGAGGTACCCACAGCGACAATGTCCAGATCGGAAGACATTTGTAAGTCTCCATCAGCGTCTGTGCGAGTATGGAAAATTTGACTCTCCTGGATTGGGATGGGGACGACCAAGATCTACAACTCCAGAAGAACAGGAGGAGATTCTGGAGATTGTGAACAGAACTCCTTCTATCAGCACACGAAGGTTAGCGTTGCAAGTGAATGTTCCCCATACGACTGTCTGGAGACTGCTGAAAGAGTATCAATTGTATCCTTACCATTTGCAACGTGTACAGGCGCTGTCACCAGCAGATTACCCTGCACGAGTTAGGTACTGTCAGTGGTTCTTGCAGCAATGTGCTGCAAATCCGAACTTTCCTGCCTTAGTATTATTTACAGATGAAGCACAGTTCACACGAGATGGCATAACAAATCTCCACAATCAGCATGTATGGGCGTATGAAAACCCAAATGCAACTGTTGTATCTCATCACCAGGTGCGGTTCTCCCTCAACATGTGGGCCGGTATCATTGGTGATCGGTTAGTTGGACCCCATGTACTTGTAAACAGACTTACGGGGCAGGCGTACACAAACTTCCTGGAAAACATCATACCTGATGTTTATGACGACACTCCACTGATCGATCGTCAGCACGCTCACTTCTTGCATGACGGCGCTCCTGCACACTTCAGTCGTACGGCTCGCAGGTACTTGGATCGAAGATTTCCTGATCGATGGATAGGTAGAGGTGGCCCAATTGCTTGGCCTCCACGCTCACCTGATCTGAACCCTCTCGATTTCTACTTGTGGGGCCATTTAAAATCATTGGTTTATTCGTCTCCGGTGCCTGATTTGGAATCCCTTCGGAATCGAATTGTGGCACGCTCTGAGGACATACGCAACATTCCTGGAGTGTGGGATCGTGTTCGCAGGTCAATGAGACATCGATGTGAGGTCTGTATTCAAGCAGGAGGTGGTCATTTTGAACATCTTCTGTAATGGCAACGACCTGCGGAAAGAAAAACGTTCCGGTGAATTTCAATGTTGTGAAGGCCATAACTCGGAAATGAAGCATTTCCGGACATATGTTGTAATGAACTATTTTGATTGTCTACATGTGGGAAATACATACCTGAAATTATGCCGTGTATTTTTGAAACACCCTGTATAATAACTTGAATTACCAGCTGATAACATAAATGACTGAAAGCATAATGAGGGTATCTGTAATACAGGCTTCATCACTTTTTGTTTTCCCCCAATTAATCCTAACGAAGAACCATGAAGAAAATATTTTAGCTAGATAGGTTTGAACTCAAAAACAAAAAGCGCAGTTGTTAAGTTATGCTCAGGTGTTCATTTCAGAGTATACGACGTGATTCTAAAAAATATTCTTTTCCGCATGTATATTTTTCAACCATGATATGTTCACTCGTCGCCGTTAATATTATAATTTCTAGAAAAATTCTAATGTAAGAAGGGGATCGAGAGCACAACGAAGCCAGCAACAATCTGTTTTCAAAAACATAGTGACATGAATGATTCGTTCAGGCGACTTACGTTGTTCTCCTTTGTGGAGAAAATGATTGGCCAGAAGTCTTTAAAAATGAACATTTGACACCTACAAGATAGAAACCACTCATTGACACCTAGGTGTGCGATATTTTCATGCGTAATTTCGACTCACTTTTAAGCAACTACATTTAGCCCCAAATTATGAACCAACTTCCCGCTTATACCTGACTTTTGCTCTCCTGCCTTTCGTGGTGTTGTTACCAGAAAACTTAAAAACACCTTCAAACATTTAGTTGAAACTTGAAACTATCAACGGAATCCAGAAGAGCTGAAACGCACATCAACTCCCAAATTTCAACTGAAGATTCTTTAAAGTGGCATGAAAACACGTGAGCGTGACACAGAGAAAGCGCATCCTTGCTGCCACGGATCACCTCGTAGATCAACACGGCAACGACAGACAAGGAGAGAAAGGTACCTCTTTTATGGCCGCATGAACGAGCTATGCCAGAGCCAGAGGCTGTTTACGAGTCGAAAAGATATTAATGATACACAATTTATCACCGCGAGTACTAAAGACAGTCTGAAATTACATATTCTTGTGCATTGGCTTCAGAAGAACATTTGAAACCCGTGAAGAGCATACATGGAAAGGCCTAAACTCAGTAAGACACTCAAGTAAAAGCGTCAATTGCCAGTATACGGAGGGAATAAAAGAAGATGAAATACGGGCTTCTTAAAGCCATTATTTTGCGGCTTCGTGTAGCGAGCAATCGGATGACTGGGTGCGTGACATGGGAAGTGCTTCTCTCCACGGGATATGCTTCCATCCTTCGTTTGGGCAGCTTTTTGTGCGAGGGGACGCTTGGTGCGCCTCTATGGGGCGTCAGAAAAGCTTTTTTGTGTTACAGGCGTTTGTACGCACTCCAGTCTTGAGAGCTTGCACTTAAGAGGAAATAAGCCTCGGGCGCTAAAGCTGTAAGATATCGAGGGGTTCGAATGCTTAATCTGTTATGCTTTAAAATATGTCTTCAATGAACTTTAAAAAATTCAACGCTTAGCTGCATGGGCAGTGGATAAATCATTTATAACAGTGGTCTTCATCTCATAAGCTGGTTATAAAACCAAACTATGACTATAAGCTTTATTTGAAGTAATAGAAGTTGAATTGAAGATATATTGGTGAGCAGAATACTAGAATGCGGTTGTGTTGATTCAGACTACAGACTTTAGAACAAAATTTCAACAAGCAAGCTCTACTGCTTTGCAATCTAGATTTAGATGGCAGTCTACTTTGTGCTATTAAAATGATAGGTTCATAGTGTGAAACCATGCAAATATTCTACAAAATTAAGCATGGAGGACAACAATTAATAAAATTTAAGTTGATTCAATGCTACTAGAAGGGTAATTGATAATCCTGAGGGACGGAAATGGTCTTCTTCCTCCATGTTGTCCTTGTCAAAGAGTGCAGTATTCACGAGTGTTGAGTTATAGCTGTTAGCTACAGCATCATATTTGCACGAGAAGTATGCTCCAATTTCACAAGAGCAAATTTTAAATTTTTTCTTCAGCAATTTAAGGTTCTAAGGCCTAGATATTACAACCTCGAGCAATGAATGAAAAAATAATCATGAGCAATTTGTATTATGATTACGATATTTTAATTCTTTTTCAGAAAATCTTCCTTCATGGGCATTAATTCTTGAAAACCCACTCGCATTTACCGTGGAACTTGATATTTTTGACTGTTTGAATTAGCTTCAAAATGAAAAATCTTAAAAATGACCTTAAAATTAATCACAAAAATTTAAGCTTCAATATAACCATAATTTTGTGCTTCATTTCGTTCAATCATTAGATTTGTACTCTAATTTCCCTACTCAGTAAATATCTATCGCTCATGCAATCTCCGAAAAAATATGTTTAACTCAATTCATGATTTTCATTTTGTTTATTATCTGAAAGAAAACCAATATTTCAGACAATACCGACACGAGCCCAAACATTTCTTTGGCTTGTGTCGCACCTCGAAGTGTTGAATGACGGAAGCTGCAGTCGCAGCCATGGATCATTGCTGTCTGAATGCATGTGAGAACTGAGCTCAATTTGGGCAACAAACATTATTTTACGTCTATAGAATTAGATGCACATGAGGTGAAATACGGAACGTTTCTTTACAAACCTAACTTTTGTATCACGAGTAATGCGGGTAGCAAATTCAGAACCTCTCTAGTCGATAGGATGATTTCAACAGTAATTTTTGGCAGAGTAATTGTATTTTTAGAAAATGCATAAATATTAATTAAAAGCGCCGCGTACCTTCTCGTGGCATCACCGGCCTCAGTTATTCTTCACCAATATTTTAATGACCACAAAATCTACAAAAACACATTCAGGGTAAACACTAGTCTTTGTATCACAATTTTTTTCCTGGTCGACATTTCAGTGAAAATAGTACAGTAACTAGCAGTACAATGAGAGGATACAGTAAAAGGCTACATAGAAAGGCAACAGGTTGAAAATATTATGAGGTTTGTTCTGCGAATAAAGGAAAACATATCGATAAACTAATGCGATCAACTTCTTAGTTCCTACACTCCTGAAAAATCCAACATTATAATTTATTCTAGAATATTCACAGTCAAACTCAAAGAAAATATAGCAGTTATTGAACCCAACGAATAATCACAATATGTAGTCTCAATCAAACAACTCCGGCAAAACTCAACGATCAAATGAACAGCGCTTTTCACGGACAAAGTGTGCTGTTTCTTACCCTAGGTCAAAATTAAGAACTGTGGCAACACTAATAATTACATAACGTCTTTCCTCAAGCCCGTTTAAATTATGCAAGACGACAATTCTTACTATCTTGAACCCCAACATTTAAAATATATTATTTACTAAAATTATTTACACCTAAAGTGAATTTCTTATCGCGATTGGAATGCATAAAAAAAACATTTTCCAGCAAAGGCAAATACTCCTTGTAATCCCTTGTCCCTTGCCGTACCTCAGATGACTTGTCTATTAGTATCCCTCGTATGGTTTGGCAATTAGTACACCTCGTATCGTTTGTCTTTCAATTAAGGACCTGCATATGGAGAAATTCTTAAAAAACCAATGTGTTGTAGTACATTTCATGTATCAACGTTTTTAAAAAAAGACGGTTTTTCTTTTCTTCTTTTTCTTGAAAAATTCCTCATTTTGAGCAAAAGCCTAGGCACTCCAGGCTTTTGTACGACTGCGTTATTCAGGTGCAGAAATAACACTGCGATAACAACATGGTCAACTTTCTAGAATTTTGTCTCTGTTGACGCGAGCCGTCCGTAAATCTGGTCTAAATCTCCCTCTGATCCGCACTGATGGTGCTATGATGACAACTGCGATTGTCACAGAAAATGAAAATGATGCTACGGCTAGAAATCCAGGCTGATCCTCCATTATGGTGCAAGGATGGCGGCTGTGATCGTCACTAGAACATGAAACTGACGTTACGATTTGTAATCTCGTTTGATCTACCTTGATGGTGTTTTGATGACATCTGTAATTTTCACCCATATCTTGACCATAAATCTATTGGAAGATTCCTGCCTGCTCCTACCAGGCAAGTCTCTGATGACAACTGAGATGGTCGTCGTAACGCGATTTCAAAGCGTTCTGGTTTCATAGATGAACTCCTTTTTCGGAAGACAGTATTTAACGAAGGGGAAACACTCTCTGTTCTGTTTCTGCCTTTTCATAAACGATAGGACGAAAATTATTTTGGAAATTACTTGTCAAAATTAACCTAATTTACTAAAGAATGAGTGATTTAAAGCAGTCTCAACATTGATGAGCTTAAATATTGTAGCACAGTATTTGAGTTATCATTAAGTAAGACTCGTTTGAATTACCTGAACATTATTATAACAAATGCGGTTTTGCTTGTTCAGTCGCATATCAAAGTTTGACAGCGACAGCGTTAAATTCTGCATTGATTCTGCGGCGGTCTATCAATATTGGAAATGCCGCTCTCTTTCCGAGAAGAAATATTTCATTCATCAATGCTTATTCATGAATATTTACCAATTATTCAATACCATCAAATGGAAAACTCAGCTACGATTCGACGCTGTCCATGGGAATTTTCGAAACACTCAAGTTTCACCCGAGAGCAAACCACTGAACCGTTGGACATGCGTAAAATTGCACTCCTCGAACTGTCGTCACGATGTCGGCACGAGCGACAGGCCCATCAGCGGATGCTCGGACGGCTGCTCTCAGACCGCCGCGCTGCCTCACGGAGGAGGGAAGCTTGCACGCATCTGCTGACGTTCCGTGCCGGCATTGGAGATAGGTCTCGCTCTATAACCTGCTCAATTTGAAGTATTTTGAAAGTTAGCGGCTGGAAATACAGTGTAGAGAAAGGTTTCGCTCTATAACCTGCTCAATTTGAAGTATTTTGAAGTTGTCTGCTGGAAATACAGGTATATGTATTGGGAAAAGATTTGCTCTATAACCGGATCAGCATGAAGTATTTTTGAAGTTAACGGTTGGAAATACAGTGATATGTGTAGAGAATGGTTTCACTTTATAACCTGCTCAATTTGAAGAATAGGTTTTTGAAGTTAACGGTTGGAGAGACAGGGATATGTATGTGTATTTTTTCACCTCAGATTTGCAATTTTTTCCTATCACACATTACTTTCCTATCTATCTTCTCGAAACGATTATTTAATTTGTGTATCAGTATCCATCCTGACATCAACACTGCCTGAATTAGCTTTAAATAACCGATACACTGCATGATACAGTTTTCAATTGAAATATAGAAAAATCAGAATCGTCATTTTGCACCTCGATTTTTGTAAATTTTCACGACTCAACCGAAATTTTTGATAAAAACAATTTTTTCATATTGCAATAAGCATTGGAATTCCATTTTATCTCATTTGTCTGTGGCTCGTCTTCTCAAAACCGTCGTTCATCAAAGTTCAGCTCACCAATGAGGTGCAGCATCAGGCGTAACTTGCTATTTCATTTCATTGGATGTGTAAAGGAAGCACTGGTAGCATAAATATCAGAAATGAGCCGTATATTTCCACGATAATATTTTCGAAAATTGTTCTTCATGCATTGCACATATGCGTGTAAGATGTCGATGTTCTCGAACAAGATTTAATTGCAAGTTAATGTTCACAGCCTATTTTTCCCTTGAATATATTCAAAATACTCTGGAGTCGTTTGAGAAGAGGCTATTTTCTGCACTATGCTTCGAAAAAAATTCATTAACATAAAGTTGAAACAGAACTACTCTGCGCAGTTCACCGTTAGAACGTCATTCGATTGCAATGTTCGACGTGATAAAGATCAACTGATATGATGAGGGTCGCTGCTAACAGTGATGCAAACAATTCAAAGTTTTGTACAGCACGAAAGAATAAAATTGAGAAAGGAAGGGTCTGAGTAATTACTAGCGAGAAAAAATAAGCCCGTCGCAGATGCACCAAGAAAAGAAATTCGACCTTATTGACCTGTTTTCCCCCTGAGCTTAAGTGATGCCGACTCTGACCATCAAGAAATCATTTTTTATCTCACCACGATCACTGTTCAAGTGTTGCATCAGTGAGCTCTGAAATTATTGAATTTTCAACACTTGCCCATTTTCAGATTTTTCCAAATAAAATTTGCACTTTTATCTGACATGGAACCTTCTTCGATTGTATGTAAATTTTTCATAAGAAATAGTGTTACCAAAAATCATCAAACTCATTTAAATGGAAAACGTGTTCACAGATTTAACGCTTGTAAAATGTGCTGACAATATAATTTTCCCAGTACAAAACACTACCTTAGGTCGTGTTGTTCGTCGGTGTTGGCCGACTGAAATATGAACGCACAACTCACTGGCAGATAAGTCGCTAACTTGATCTCCATTGTTGTGCAATTCGACACGGCGCACTTTTGTGTGCGCTGAGGCCTGGTATTGGTGGCACGACGCAGCCGCCGTTATTTTGCATCAGTATGACGAGTGGGCTCTCCAGAGTCCCGGACTTCCAGAGACCTTTCCCTCATAATTAATCTGCCAGGAGTTAAAACACTTTAGGGAATGCTGGTTATGAGTTTAAGGCTTGCCATAAATTAAGTGTCGTGGGATTGAAGGGGCATGGGGGTTTAGCTATAACGGAGATGGTTTCTGTGACAAGGATATTTTCAAAATAGTATTGAGCATTTTTTCTGCAAATGAGTAATCAACGGTGGTTGTGGGTATAAAACCATACGATTTCAATGACAGACCAAATAACCGTTGACAGAATGTTTTTGAATATGTCTGGCGATTAACAGTATTCGCCATGCACTAAATACATTCCAGATGTGTTTTATTGGTTTCCTTAGGCCATTTTACGCCTTCGAAATATAATTGTAATTGTAAATCTCGAGCCGAAAAAAAACTATAAGCCAAAAAATTATTAACCAAAAAACTGTAAATCGAAAAACTGATATCCTAAAAAGTTTACAAGAAGAAAATGTAAACTAAAAACTGTAAACCAAAAACCATGAGCCAAAAATATGGGGGTCAAGAAACTATAAATCAAAATACTGTAAGCCAAGAAACTGTAAACAAAAAAACTGTTAACTACAAAACTGCAAACTGTAAGCTTCAAAAGCAGAATATCCCACTCGATATGTTTGAAGCTGTTGTATGGGTACGGCATTTCTGCATTAGCTGTAAATGTTGCAGCTATTAATATCGACGACGCAAGATTGTTCTCAACAGAAGGATTTATTTGTCCTTTTCTATATTTTGCAGCATGAAATTTTGTTCGGCTGCTACTTTCTTTGCAGGTATGGGAATTTACACAATCAAAGACAGAAAAAAAATCCATCAATTAAATTATTGGGCCAACCTAATCAAGTAAAAACGAAGAATGTAATTCAGATGTTCAGAACAATGCCTCACGGTACGAAAAACTTTAAGAAAGTCTTAAATTAAGCAAAGAAATTAGAGAGATTAGAGCACTGAGCAGAGATGGAAAAATGCATGAAAAACCTTGCCAGGGTAAAGAAAAAAGAAAGAAAAGAAAAAAGAAAAACATTTTATTTCCAATATAGGATAACATGAGACATACATTGGTTTTAAAAAGACCTTAACATTAACATCCTTAACTGATAATAACACATTGGTATCGTAGTACCCGTGCAAAATGTTGAAACAAAAAAAGATTGACAGAAAAGCACAACAAAATAAGTTCCTTCCTTGTCTAATCTGATTTTGACAGAGCATTTAAATATAAGTAAATAAGAGAACACAATCCTCGCGACGCTCATTTGAAAAACACTTTCATTAGTGCGCACATGCATTGAAATAAAAGCGAAAAACGCATTCAAATGCCTTAGCATAGAGACCCTTAATTGCTATTCATACATGGTGATCGTAATACCCATGTTAAGTGTTAAAACAAAATGGTTTAGATCCTTAATTGCTTTTCATATATGGTTATCGTAATACCCATGTTAAAGTGTTGAAACAAATGATTTAGATCCTTAATTGCTATTCATACATGGTTATCGTAATGCCCATGATAATTTCCGAAACAGGATTTAAAGAAAAGCACGAAAAAAATGCGTTCCTCTTCGTTGCTGTAGTCAGTTTTTGGTAATACATTTAAATACAAGTGACTAAGAAAACATAATTCATGTGACGCATTGCTGAAAACCCTCTCGTTAGTGCGTACTCGTATTGAAAATATGAGCATAAGAACATAGGAGCTAGTGATACAAGCGTGAGGTATTGATGTTAGAAGTAAAGTGAGCAGATTTGATTTATTTTGCGTCTAGAACAATGAGGTCGACAGTCGCTAGTTAGTGCACTCACATATTGAAATTTGAGCCCACGAACGCTGGAACTAGTGAAATGAGGGATTATGGTTGAAAGTAAAACGGGTAGATCCAAATTAATTTGCGTCTTAGACTGCAAGGTTGATATTAAAGGCAATTTTACATTGTTTCGTATCAACTAGTAAGCTAAATAACTGGCTCGGATAAAATGAAATATTTTACAATAACACAAATATTTAACTTCATATGCTACTAGCATTGGCACAAAAAGTTCACCGGATTCAAATAGATGAGAAGGATTGTTGTACAATGCCAACTGTAACATTTTCAACACTGCTGGGACAAAACGAGAGAGTCAAAACAACCTAAAATAGTGTGGCCAAAGAATACTCAAAGAGTGTAAGGGATGACCCTTTGTCACACAAGATTAACATGAGCATTTGAGGAGTGGAATATGTTCTACATATATAGACACGCACACACATAAGAGTACATATATATCCATACGCATATACACACATACGAGCGTCACACGCGCGTACATACATGTACTTAATATTCGTATACAAGAAATCATATTGCATGTGCATATTATAAATATGTCTTGATTGTTGAATAATGTAACGAAAGATTAGATAAATATCAATAAAAATTCCTGACTTCTTTTCCAGTGCGTACTGCAGTTCACACTTATTGTGTAGACGCAAGATAGAGAGCTATTTTAGTTTTGAATTCTCTTAGTGTTTGAGGGGTTTTGTAGCTCTGGGGGAGTTTGCTCCGCTTCAAATTTTTGCTCAGCGTTTTTTTTGCAAACTCGATCCATTAAATAAAACAGGAATATACGAAAGTGAGTTCCCAAACGTAAAAATTTGGTCTCAGCAAACTTTTAAATTCAGAAACCAGAATAGAATATCAATTACAGTTGTTCGTTTGGTTCATGGTCAAACTGTAACTCGGTGAACTTACTGCCCCCAATAATATTTATGTTGTAACCCTTAATAGGTTGAATTCTTCTCACTGCTGAGGTCTTTTATTTTGTGATCCAATTCTTTAATATTGATTTTCAAAGTTGGACTGGACTTTTCTGTGTCCTCATTACATCAGTCATGAAGCATTTCCTTTCGTTAATCATACATTCATTTTTCTTCATTACAATATGCTACTATCAGTTTCCAATGAGACAAGAACATGCCGAGTCAAATAACGAACTCTGGCTTCGATGAGGGCTAGTACCCTACGGCTGCCCTCGGCTATGCCCATGGATCAGACGGTCTAACATCATGCAGGTTTGCCATAGTGGCCTTTTTCTAGCCTGAATTTTGCAATTCATTTTTTTTTAAATAACTCTTGTCCATAACGAGCAAAATTTTATCAACTCTGCAGGGTTGCATGCTGCCAGATGCCGAGCATCTTATTGTCGAAGTTTCATTAGGAAAAACTACAGCGTTTCCGTTTGGATTATTTTAAGCAAATATTCAAATCATCCTAACGTACATGGAAATTTGCCTAAATGAATCAATAACCCATAAATAAATTCCAATTGCGAAATTCCTGCTAAAATATCAAATAATAGCATTATAAATAGAGGAAGTAAAGATCTGAAAATATCTTGAATGGCGGTTACTGGAGACTAAAAGCTTGCTCGTAGAGGAACGCCGGTGAAACGCGTTCGTGACTGCGACGCTGCCGTTGTATGAAAAAGCCTTTCTGAGGGAAGACTTCCGGAATATTCGTATAATGAGCATAGATTAACTCGTAGAAAACTAGCGACGAATTATATCTTCAAGTACGATCGACGCACCATCTTAGAGAGTCAAAGTGAATACGTAGGCCTGTCTTAACATTTATTCCATAGCATAGTTCATAAGTAGACACGGGACATGATGAGTCATATCATCTACTAGCACAATTAACTTTGAAAAAGGTGAATTTCTTTGACCTCTGGTAACACTCATTCCTAATTGTTGCATTTAGTTTTCATTTCGTAGATATTTATCCGCCGTCTGCACTAAATCGTCTCAGTTTCTGAGACTTGAAGTGCAACCGGTGCTTAACACGCTTTTCTTGGCGAGTACTCCACACTTCTGCCTTGCTTTGTCGTCGTCTAAAAATCAATGACCCTCTAAGGTCTCCAGACCATAAATCTGCCCGGCGGTCTCGGAAATATTGCTGTCCCATGAATTTTTTATGTTCCTAAAGACCCTGAGCGGAGAAATGGGACCTGTCTTGGCGTCGGCGTTTACTAAATTTTTACAATGAACTTTGCTATGTTTTTTTTTTAATTCTTATCGCTGAATCATATGTTGTTTTACATTCGACCAAAAATGAAACATAACCCATTACTACAGTTTTTTAGAATAAGTTCCAAAGCTGACAAAGGTAATTTTGATCTAGAATATGAAATACTGGTTGAAACTTTTCTAAAAATTCTTCAATAATAAAAAAAGTACAACGGAATTGTGTTATCTATTCCGCTGAATAGTGAGTAACAAGGAATAATTTTGAAAGTTTGAATTCCTCGTTATCCCATTTATGCTGAATTTACTCATTTCTATGCATAAACGGAACAATTTCTCTAAATTAAATTCAGTGAAATAACACGAGAAAAACTTTATCCAAGTGACCACTCCTCAGCTGGCCAGGCTTGCATTGATGTGAGAAAAATGATTTCATAATTACAGTGCGTAAAGGAAAAACATTTCTTCGATCATTCATTAAGAAGTGATATATTAAGATCGCTAACCATTGCATATGCTTAGTCCAAGTCCCACAAGGTTAAAACGCTCAAACTTTTATCACATTTTACTCCAACCAAACAAGACCGGTAAAATGCGAAAGTATTGTTATTTAGACGGTAACATCCGGGCAATTTATCAGTGCAAGCGATGATTTTTGTTTAAATATTCTTAATAAATAGATTTAAATCGCCATGCGTTATACAATTTCATTTGACACAAAATACAAGGCAGAATAAAGCATGAAACGAAGCTCAAAAAAACTTCCGCTTCCATTAACGTTGATCAAAAGCATAGCTTTGAAATGTTACCGCCAATTATTCTTAATACTTAACAAAAAAAGGAGAAGGTGTTTTAAGTTTAGATGTAAATAAAAGTTCAAGAAAAAAAAGTGAAATCATTGTTCGACAGAATGATTATGTGGAGTACGTGGAGTAGAACAGAGCTGGATGGATTTTTGATGCTGCTGTTTGATGTAAGTATGTGGAGTTGAACAGAGATAGATGGATCATTGATATTAATGGTTTGATGGCTTACGTGGGGAATCGGGTGAGCTAAATACAAAGATTTTGAAATGTGTATTTTAAATTTTATGTTTATTTTCTGATACATTGTCGTTAATATGGTTGAGAGGAGAGAGAATTAAACATCCACCCATAAGAAAAGAGATCCCTTTGTGCTTATTGAGTGTGAAGGTGACGTGCCTCTTCCTCACGACGCGCTGGCCACACGTGTATACTTTCTATAAAAAATTGGATCCTTCGCATGAAATTGACGTCCGAGACTGAATTTATATATCTGTTTCGAGCTTGTTGATAGTATTTCTATATAATTGACTACACTTACTTTCTAATTTCTGTGTTTAAATGAGGAAGAATGAACCACATCGGACGGTAAAATTATTTTTATCCACGGTTGTGCTACTGATCGACCGGTGAATTGTTTCAGTGTGTATTATCTCAAACAGTGTTCTAAATTTAAGGAAGCTGGAAAAAAATTAATGACCAAACTCGAATATGCTAGAATGAAATTAAGGTTGAGAAGGCGTAATTTCCCTACCTGCAATGCAGTATAAACACACACTCTTTCTTTTTTTCTGGTCACTCTCAACTTGTAATATTACCTACCTCGTCATCTCTTTATTATTTTAAAGCATTCACGTAAAAACCATACATTTTTTGTGTGATCATCCATTCATATTTATATAAAATACGTATCAACTAATGACCGTTATGTTCAAATTGTTTAATTAGAGATACAAAACTTGTAATTTTCATAATCGTCATGCTTATACAAACATATATATATATATTTTTTCATGCTTCCTTGAAGTGAGATTTTGGAACAATCGGCCAAAACAAGCGATTCATATATTATTTCCTTGCTTCAAAAATTGCGAAGTTTTATGTCATGTATATGTTCACTGTCAGAAGTTTCTCACCCCACAATGAAAATGCTACGTACATGACATTGTGTTCTCTTACAATTATCATTACCTGTATCATCAAATGTAGATTAAGCAAAATTAGGAGTACCTTACCCTTAATCATTTCTTTTTGATTAGTGACATGGGTATTACAATACTCGTGTGTATGTATCATCTAAGTGTATTAGCTTTAAAATATTTTAAAAACCAATGATGGGACTTCTGTACCATCTACATTGGAAATATACTTTTTTCCTTTTCTTTCTTTCTTTCTTTACCTCTCAAGCCCTTGTTGAGACCTATCTTGTAGCACATTGAAACTGACCTTCATCCGTAATTCTCTGAAAGTTTTTTCAAGCAATCTCTATAATATAAGAAAAATAAATAATCCAAGCCAATTTTCTGCTGTAAGCTCGTGTCAGTTGCCTTGTCAAATGAAAACCCAACTTGTCAATTTAATTGAGTTAAGAAAAGCTTTATACCTACTGGAGAACACCAAGACGGTCAAACAAGATGGCATTGGCATTAATTAAATGTATTAAAGATAGTTCATCTAATAAAAGAGCAAAGAAAATCGCTTTGATGGAAATCATATTTCTTTAAAAAACATTCCAATAAAAAGGAACGTTTCGACCAATTTTACTGATGGTTGAAAATGACCAAAAATTGGTCGAAACGTTCCTTTTTATTGGAATGTTTTTTTAAAGAAATATTATTTCTATTAAGCGATTTTCTTTGCTCTTTTATTCATTGTTAGACTTTGCAAAAAGCAAAACCTTTACTTATATCCAGATAGTTCATCTGTTTCATTGCAAATGATTCGCTTGGAAATTAATATATCGATAGCAACTGATAAGTTCCTCGATTGATGGAAAACTATAATAAGAGCGTTACATAAAACTGGTGGGATTAATACAGCATCAAACTATAAGCCCAAAAGTCTTTTACATGTCTTGTCCAAAATATTAGAGAAAGTGTGAACAAATTAACTCTCATGAAACATGCATGAATGAATTAAATTAACTAAATCGAAATTAATATACTCAAAAAAGAAACACTAGTACTCAAGACGCTGTGCTGTGATGTACTCAATGATGGTACAGAAGTCCCATCACTGGTTTTTAAAATATCTTAAAGCTAATACACTTATATGATGCACACATCCGAGTATTTTAATACCCATGTCACTAGTCGAAAAGAAATGATTGAGGGTAAGGTGCTCCTAATCTTGTTTAATCTACATTTGATGATACAGATAATGATAATTGTGAGAGAACGCAATTTCATGTAGGAATGTAATTCTCGGCCTGCTCATCGATCTCTTCAAAGCTTTAACGCATTCAACAACCTCAAACTCAAATGACTTTTACAGATAATGCCGAACTTAGGAGTAGGCCCACAATGGTTTGAAAGTTACCTATCAAATCGATCTCACAGTCTGTATAAATTTGTGACCTGTATCGGTTAAAAATATTGTCCCTATTCATGCAGAACAATTTTGGTTCAGGACCTATTCTTGGTCTGTTCTTTTTTCAATTTTCATTATTGATTTCCCTCCGTTGTCTTCAAACACGAGAATTGCGTAAGTTCTGGGGCAAAATTCCCGATAAGCAAACAATAGCTGGAAGCCTGTTGAATAGCCAGAAATCGTGTTATTACCAAAAGATCTCATGATTAATGCAACCAAAACACAATCCTTTTTTTTGTCCAAAATTCAGTAAAACAATCACCAATTATGAGTTTAACGGTAGGAAAAAATATAAGCTATTAGAAAAAAGTGAAAATCTCCAGCATTTGGCTTTATAAAAATATACCCCTCAAATCTCACGTAGTGAATATGGCAAATAGAATTACCGGAGCATTAATGTTCTTTTCATTCCGAGGAAAACATTGTGCTCGACGAACAATTTAGATCATTAGCTATTTGATCGTAAGTGTTTTGGCGTCTTGACAATAGCTATCTCGCTGGGGAGACATACTTCCTTGTCTTCGAAGGAAAGTGCATAAATGCATTAATTTTGTAGCCAAAGTGGTATGCAAAGAAAATTTAAGAAAACAAATCTTGCATATCCTCTCCTAAATAAACTCGGTTCGACCTCCGTTCAAGAAAGATTCCGCTCTCATAAAGCCCAATACGTACTCTTCTTTCTATACCTCCTTGTCAGCAATGCTGATGTGCAATTCCTTCCCCCACTGTAACGAACCAAAGGCCGAATCGAAAAAATTATGTCTCTTTGAACTACCGGTCATCTGACATCGGTCAAAAAGCTGTACCACTATCAGGACTGTATTGCAAAACAAACGTCCACAGTATGTAAAAATCTGTCTAACAATGTAATAATGGAAGACTAAAACATTGCGTCATTTTGCATCTGAACCATAACAGTACGCTGCAATACATATTCGGCAGTTGCAAAATACTTCTTCTCAATACTTTGCATTGCTTAATTTTTGTCAAAGTTTTGTTAAGATGCGTTTTTATTGTGACATCTTATGTGCTAGGACATATTATATGTATATACGCCAGAGCGACAGCTAATGAAAAATGAAATTTTTTTTACTCAAAATGCCGTATTTTCTCTATTATTTATCAACTTGCTACGTCATTATAGACATCACTACGTTATTTGGTATTGCCGAGCTCGTATGTCAATGTCTGTAAATATTTCACCAATGAAAAGTAAATCAGTAACTTTATACGAAGACTTCAACTTGGCCGGCTATTTTGCTCGGTCTTCGACATTTTTGAAACTCACTCAACTTCAAGTTTCCTTGGCCACAATCACTGCCTCTCGTCTGGCAGCGATCATCAATCTAGAAAGTCAATTAAGATTTCATTGCTGAATATTTTCGCTTGTTTTTGACACCTACAATCATTTGTCGATGTAAAATTAATATCAGAGTGCAAGTCGACCTCATCAGTGTATCGAAATTTGCATTCATTTACGGGCTCAACAGTGTAAGTGTTTGTTTTAATGTTTTATTCATGTTGGATAACGCTTATATTAGCATGATGAGGGAATTTGTCGTTTTAGAAGCTTGAGAGTATGTTATGTCAACATTATTTAGGTAGTCCATTTCACGAATTGCTCCGCTAGTGTTGCAAAATGTTTCGGTCAGCATTGTGCAACAATTGTCCTCATGTGTCGCACTGCAATGCATTCTTTTGTGCTAGCATAATTTATGCAAGAAAATATCATAAATTTCTGCTAAAACATTTTCACCGAGCTAGTTACTCGGTGTTGAAGCTGAGAGAGAAACTCGAAAAAATAGCTCCGAGTTTCTTCCATGCCAACCATTTAATCTTAGAGACAGAATTATTTACATCCAGCGATTTTGCTTTCAACATTACGAGGCCTGTCGAAAAAGTATCCGACCTTTGGCCAGAAAAAATACTTCAACAACCTGACGGGGTTGGGACCCTAATCCCCTTCAAAGTAGGCTCCTTGTGCTTCCACACACTTAGCCCACCGATCCTTCCACTGCCGGAAACACCTCTGGAAGTCTTCTTTTGGAATGGTGTTCAGCTCTGTCGTCGCGTTCCGCATTATCTCTTCTCTACTCTCAAAACGGGATCCTTTCAGTGGTGTCTTCAATTTTGGAAACAACCAGAAGTCGCAAGGAGCCAGGTCTGGAGAGTAGGGAGATTGGCGAACGGTCGTAATTCCATGTTTGGCCAAGAAATTGCGGATCAAATGGGATGAATGTGCGGGCGCGTTGTCGTGATGCAAGTGCCAGTTGTTCGCAGTCCACATGTCTGGTCTTTTGCGCCGAACTGCATCACGAAGTCGCCGGAGAACATCCTGATAGTACTCCTTTGTCACTGTTTGTCCTTCCGGTGCGTATCCGTGATGCAAAACTCCACGGACATCAAAGAAAACAGTCAGCATCACCTTGATTGATTTTGCTTCGCACCAGAAAGCGACGACGGAGCTGAACACTATTCCAAAAGAAGACTTCCACAGGTGTTTCCAGCAGTGGAAGGATCGGTGGGCTAAGTGTGTACAAGCACAAGGGGCCTACTTTGAAGGGGATTAGGGTCCCAACTCCGTCAGGTATTCGAAATATTTTTTCTGGCCAAAAGTCGGATACTTTTTAGACAGGCCTCGTATTCCTTGAGATCCCAAACCATAATCTCATATTTCAATTTAAGTAGGCACTGCAGAAGCGTTTTTATTAATGCGTCTCTTGTATTGATATGAACTTTCAAACTTGGAATAGCTCGAAAAAGAGAACGCATTTTTATTATTTATTCTCACTCTAGTTCAACAGTTGGTACGGGTATTACGATACCCATGTTTATTTATGAACTAAGGGCCTGAAAGTTGAGACATTTTGAAAACCAATGACGGAAGCAGGTTTGGATCATAAATAATTTAAAAACTAAGTCTTAAATGATCTGGGATAAAAAATCAAGATTCAATCATCTAAATAATGTTCATAAAAACTTGCTTAAGAACTCGCGGATAATTTCCAGACACCTCGCGCGACTGTGAAAAATTATCATTTAAAATTGGGGACGTAACAATCTTCCATCGGAGTTTTGGCACTCTGTTTGTGCAATTCATCGTTAAATGCAAACAATCCATCAGTGAAGGACTCTTTTATTTCTCAAAATCTGCCTTACTATAGCAGATTCGTTCAGATTTGAGTTCTCTGTACAACTCTGTTCCAATACAATGTGAAATTTTCGATCATTAGGATACTTCCAAACACAAAAGTTCATTCAAAACTGGCCGTAGAGCAATATCAGTTCTGCACATTCATATTTTCTAACAATCAAAACTAGTGTTTTACGATGCGTTCATTTCCAGCCGAGGACTTCAATAAAATTGGAAATTAAATATTTTGACAGACAGGTCATAAGCGCTGGCTCCATCATAAGTACGTGGTATGTGTAGAAGTAATGTTTTCGATCATAATGTATCACCTCTCAAGTGCATTTCTAAAGATCAATTTAAAATAGCCTAATTTCAAAAATGATTCAGGTATTTTCCAAAAATTTGAAGAAACTTGCGGAACATCCCCCTTCAGTGAATAACGTTGACCCGAAATTTCACGGTGAAAATGTGCTGCATAATAAATAAATGGGTGAGTAGGTGAGAAGTATTTCAAGATTTTAGTAATGCGTGACGATCGAGCTAGTCAACCCAAATACCGAAATCGAAAATAAATTCACTTCTATCTCTTAGAGATAAAATTTGTATTTAAGATTGAACGATTAAACAGCAGCCAATGTTCCCGAGCAAGTGAGATACTGATGATTTTTATTGCATATTTTCGATTCTCGTTTACTTTCTTATCTAAAATCATTAAAATTCAGGAAAAAACAATTTGCTCGATGATGGTTAATTTCAATTTAAGGAAATGTTCCGTGTGAGTGGTAAATTTTTGGCGTGCAAAATTCATTTGAAATATTGGTGACAAAATTTATACAGTAACGTTGATTTTGCTTTCTCCTAAAATATTCAAAGGAGAACGAAAAATTGTCACGCCCATCCCATTTTCTTGGTGTGTTCTAGAGATTTCGTGAAGTCGATACGCGCCTTCGAAAACAGATTTGAAGTTCGAGGATAAGATGTGTTGTGACGCTCCCACCTCCAGCAGCGCTGAGCGTCTTGCGTGTGTCATTTGCATAGCGATCCTGCGAGCGACAAACACCGCCAAGCGCAATGGAGTTGTGTTTAACTTGAATGTTGCGATACCGAACATTCAGTAGATGTGTAAGACTTGCGTTGGGAGGATTTTTCATACCACAGCGTGAAAAAGGAAAGAAATATAAAAAAAGCTGTTGGTGAGTTTTTTTGACAGTTCCATAGATTATTTTAAAAGTTAAATTTGCCCGAAGTAAGCGAAAAGATTAATGCAGTAATAAAATTTCTTTTTGAACTCTGGTTTATTTGGGGGAATTCAGAGTGAAAAACGAAGAGTACCGAGAGCATTTCTCAGAAAATTGATATGTGCGTTCGAATAATGATTATCAAATGGTTTTAACATTCATCATAGTTTATCTTTTCACAAATAGATAATTAGGGCACTCAGGAAAAATTAAGAAAATTATTACTTAGAGAAACTACTTATACTCGCTATCACGGGAGATACAAGAAGGAACACATTGTGGTCTCTAAATACATTAGAAACACCCAACTCTAATTGGTAGTATACGCAATTCAGTTCATAGGTACCAAGTATTAACAGTGATGTGGAGATCCAAGTGACAAGCGTTATATTATCCACATTATGAAATCGGTATCGAAATGTCCGTGTGAAGAAAGAGTCACACAGTACGAATTCACATATAATTTTAATGCTACTTCATATAAATCTCTGTTCGTTGATGGAAGTGAGAGCGTAATATCTTGACGGTAACCTTCAACGATTATTCAGATCATACGTAACGAGTAAAGAGAATTATTATTCTCAAGACCCAGTCTTCAGTTTCGATTGGCACACTGTTGTGATAGTAGAGACCCTCTAAGCACTGATTACTTGGTGCCAGCCTCCGCTCAACTGAGTTGAGGGTAGCCTACTCAAAGCCTCGGGTGTGTTTGTTACGAACAAACGCGTACCTGACGATATCACAAGAAATAAGGGCCCATATCAAGACATACTGTAGATTATAACATGAAATATGTGCCTACACTACCGATTTAATTTGTCTCTTACAAAAAATTCTGCTCGCAGATTGCGAAAAACTTAAATAATATGTAAATTATCCATGAAGGTGGCGTTAGGGGTCAGTCGCTGTAGAGGAGAGGGTGAAGAAATATCCAATGGCAGAATCGCTGGCGACCGAAATTGAACGAAATTGGTACGTCGACGAACGAAATCAAGAGCACCGTTCTTCTTTGTGTTCGACATTCATGATGAGAAAGATCACTTGAACGATTGTAGAGAACTCTACAAATAATCCGTCGTTTTGATGAGAACATGGGTCTTACGAGTCAAAACTATCTTTTCGAGGTAAAATGAGGAAAGGCTTGGGCCAGACGCATGACGCATTCCCCCCTCGTTTTGTTTCTGTAGTTGCTCTCAGATGTGTTATAGGAGGTTGTGTGAACCACAACAAAACTAATTCACACTGCAAACAACACTTGCATAAACTGACCTCGAATGACACTGGTGTGACCAAGAAACGTTCTATGTTTTGTATTTAAAGCATGTTAAACTGTTCAAGTAAATTTTCATGCATCTTTAGTCCCCTTGTTTGACATTAAATTGCTCTTCTTTAGTCCCCTTGTTTGATATTAAATTGCTCTCAAATCCTTTAGGTTACTTTCTTTAATTTTCAGCTTTTGAATCTTCATCTTACTTTCCATGTCCCACAACTTAAAAATCAGTTCTACCAACTTCTGGCGGTTAGTCCTCCTCAAAAAATTTTAGTGCACACTTAATTACAATTTACGCTCAAGAATGCTTTAAAGATAGTCAACTACATTGCTATTTGAAATAAAGATACGCTCAATTTTCAGAAAAAATTTCCAACTGATGGTAAGAAGTACACACTTTGCTTATTTTAAGACTCCCATCTAACGACGACATAACAACGCGTAGCTATAATTCATTCACGTTTTATGAAATCCTTGAACGCTTTTCCTGCTCCCATGGCTAGCAATAAATATATTAGGTTATTAGTCATCCATTGAATGACTTAAGCCTGTATCTAAAAATACATTTTCAAACAATTCTTCTCTCATCATTCGGCGGCGTATAATTACCAAAATGCTATAATGGCGGTGGTCTCGAGTACGAATGCACTAGAATGGATTAACTTGAGACAGAGGCGTCTTGCCTGGTCATGCAACAGCTAACTTAAACATAGCCAGCACAAGATGCGCTCTCCACAGCCTGCCTGGCCTCTGGTGCTTTGTCGCTCCCGTGAAGCTGTTCTGAAGAGGGTCAGTGTCTGACGATAGTTGTTGCTCCCGTGAAGCTGTTGCGATACGGAGAAGGGGGTGGGTTTAGGACCCCCCTTCCACACGCTGAGGGAATTCCAACCCCCGTACACATTTTATAATATTGTCCTTCTTGCTTGCGTACACCTGCATACCAGACATGGAGAATAAAAGAATTTGAAAGATTAAAACACATATATTTTTGAGATGAACACGTGGATATGTGCACTAGGCATTCAGACAGAATTGACATGAGAGAGCACAAATGCGTCAATGAAAGGCACGTACATATTTCTACCGCCATAAAACTTTACACACGACATGGCATAAAATGTGATGCTTACCGAGGATTCAAGTTACCAATACTCCATCGCTGACAGCAATTTACGCATCCACAAAATTGCAGGTTCCACAAGCAACACAAAGCATCATATTTGCGAGAAAAGCATATCACGATTTAACCTGAACTTGCAACATGGTGTCGAATTATATGAAGCGCCGCACCATTCACAACGTGAATTCGATCCTCGACTAAATAAACACAGGAAACCGATTGCCTATAATTTATATGATTTTGCGCAACACTTTGAAAAGCACTTTTCTGGGCTCTCACATCCATAAAACACTCGCCCCTTTGATAATAAGTGATTCACTGATAGACCTTCACTGCCGATGTGCTGTCGCTCACTGGTGATTTTCGTCGTCATTGCTGAGACTATCTCTGTTCTGGACTGCTCTCTCGCTGACTCGCTGCCGCGGTGCCTTCCCCGCTCCACCTTGACGCTGAAGTTCTGGTGCCGGGAATTACTTAAGAGTTTCGTTGTGCGCCAATTCACTGCAATTTTGTGCGTTGATCTTCTCCTTGTTGGTGAACGAACTTGACTGTTGATACTCGCAACGTTAACAATTGCTTGGCTCCAAATCTTGACGCTGAAGTTGCCTGTGAGTTCGTCCCCGATGCAGAGATGTTTGAATGCTTCGTCGTTGACCACATTTACACTTGCCGCTAACCGCTGCCTCGCTGCTGTGCTACGAATGCCTCCTGACGCACGTCAGTACTTTGAAGCTTGCTGATACACTGGACGCCTCCTCTCGAAACTTCGATGGTTAACTTTCACCTTAGATGTTGGATTTTGGCTGTTCATGTCGAAAATGTGCCGGCGGCGCTCTTTCACTTGCAGTCAACATCGGACTTGGTATAATGCCGGGTAATACCGGCGTCTGCCGGTATTCCGGCTGCAAAACCCCTCCTTGCTTATGCGTCTTTCTCGTAGCGTCACCGAGTCGAAAATCCTCCCTAGGCTTCATCTACCCTCCTTATAAGCGTTTCGCATCCTTGCTTCGAGATTGTTCTCTAACATTCCTTTCTACAGAGGCCGTATCTGCATCCTGATTGGCGGGATTCTTGTTTGTTCTGACGTCTGGGCCTCCCATTGGTGTGTGCTCAGACACACCTTCTCGTATGATCGCTAGGCAAGCGTTCATTGGTGTAGCACAATAGGTTCTCTGCTACGTCTCCCCTTTTTCCCCCTCGAAGCAGCCCCGCTTGGCGGCCCAACCGTCAAATCCCAATCCTTGCTGTAATATCTCTCACTATATAAAGCACAGCATCTTTGAACCATAAAGTGAAGTATTTTCCCAAAGAACAAAATATATTTTACGAGAGTATTTCTCAAAAATTCCCGAAAATCTTAATAATTCCCAAAAACATTTTATGAGAGTAGTATTTCGGGACAAAGCTGTTCTGAAGAGGCTCAGTGTCTGACGATAGTTGTTGCTCCCGTGAAGCTCTTCTGAAGAGGGTCAGTTTCTGACGATAGTTATTGCTCCCGTGAAGCTCTTCTGAAGAGGGTCAGTGTCTGACGATAGTTGTTGCTCCCGTGAAGCTGTTCTGAAGAGGGTCAGTGTCTGACGATAGTTGTTGCTCCCGTGAAGCTCTTCTGAAGAGGGTCAGTGTCTGACGATAGTTATTGCTCCCGTGAAGCTCTTCTGAAGAGGGTCAGTGTCTGACGATAGTTGTTGCTCCCGTGAAGCTCTTCTGAAGAGGGTCAGTGTCTGACGATAGTTGTTGCTCCCGTGAAGCTGTTCTGAAGAGGGTCAGTGTGTGACGATAGTTGTTGCTCCCGTGAAGCTCTTCTGAAGAGGGTCAGTGTCTGATGATAAAATGGGGTTCAGTATGAAAGGTATTCACTAAGTCATGGTTTTCTCATTCAGGAATATCAACTGGCAAGACCGAGCCTTCAATTGGTAAGTCGTATGCATGAGAGTGTGTTCAACCTTTCAAGGTTCGAAACTTTAAACGTTGTAATCTATTTCTTACATGCGGATCAGAAAACTCGTTACATTACAATGTATTATGAATTATAAATTATTTATTGTGCCTAATGAATTTTCCACTGTAAAAGTTTTAGAGTAGAGTTTTGAGCGGAATAATTCAAGTATTCAACGCAAATATCAGGAATAAACTCATTCACAAAATTTCACTTGCACTTTCTCAGTTTCATTTACTATGTTTTACTCCCAAAAACACTGATACTCAAGAACTGCGATCGTGAAAATTCGACGTAGATAAAAACACAGCCTATCCATTTGTCATCGCCACAAAATAACTTTAATCTCATCTACACATCATAAGAACTTTTGTGTCAAGCAGCCCAATCAAGTTCTTACAACGTACACGAATCAACCCTCTCGAAATGAAGGGTAATTAAGTGACCCAAAACCTCATGAAATGTCACGAGTTGAATTCCATTCCTTGGCATTCCGCTTGTGATGTCATGAAGATACCTCCTTGGTCCCGGACACTTGAGAGGAGCTTCATTATGTCGAGTCAGCGGCTCGTGTGCTCTTGCACAAGAAGTCTCTTTTGAGATACATTCGTATGAAAGAGCAAAGAGCTTTGGCTAAGTGCTCTCTGGAAAGAGGCCAATCCCATTTTTTCAGCTCATTGACATTGCAGGCGGCCAAGACATCATGGAGGAAAAGACAGATAAAAAGAGAAAATGATAGAAAGCCTCAGAAAATCAAAATGTCAAAATGCCTTCACGGAGTCAAGCCTCGAACTCAAGTCGAATTCGATCACCAGAAAATTCGCTGACGCCGACATCGGAAACACATCAACGGGGGTGGTAAGGCATGTACTTAGACTCTTCCGTTATAGGAAAAAGAAAGTAACCACCGTCTGCAAAATAAAGGGAATTTATTTCTGGAATTGGGGTGGTGGAAACTATATTTTAAACATAAAAATTAATAGATATTTGCAATTTAATGCCGTTTACTGGACAAAACGAAAAAAGCGCAATTTTCACTGAACGAAAACTTCTCAAGACCTGTCCAATAGCTCGAGTGATTGAGATTGAAAGCCTGGGAATGAGACAAATTAATTAGATTTCTCAGGGAAAATTTTGAAAAAGGCTCAAACTTCTGCTGACCGCGTTATATTTATGTGCAGTCAAGACTTACTTATTCTGAACAAACGGTATTCAAAAATATAGGATACTTAGTATAAAATGAGCTATGAAAACGTGGGAAATTCAGAGTCGGATGGATTGTAAATCTGAAATGTAAATTTGAATTACAAACAAATATTAATATATTTATTTGTTCAGAATGAATGAACCAAATTTCACACTGAACTCAAATTTCCAGTGTCATTATTTTCTAAAGTTCAGTACGAAGTAATATTTTCTACGGAATGTACAAGAATCTCTCAACCTTCATTGAATTACTTAACGAGATAGCAACGAGAATAGCGACTTTAACACTCTGAAAAGAACGTATTTTTGGAAACCAATAAAAATTTGGGCCTCCTTTCCATTTCATTCTACACCTGTCCTCTCAGCTCAAACCATTACGCAGAGACTCCCGAGGAAAACATGAATTTATGTAGATGTATTTTATTACGATGATATTATTATTATCGTTAATCCCTTTATTTATTATCGTTAATCCCTTTATTTATTATCGTTAATCCCTTTATTTATTATCGTTAATCCCTTTATTTATTATCGTTAATCCCTTTATTTATTATCGTTAATCCCTTTATTTATTATCGTTGATCCCTTTATTTATTATCGTTAATCCCTTTATTTATTATCGTTAATCCCTTTATTTATTATCGTTAATCCCTTTATTTATTATCGTTAATCCCTTTATTTCCCAGAAAATGACTCGTCATTCGTTCTGCTTAAAACTAAGCAGCATAACTTGAGAACAGTCGACAACCTTAAGTTCTGTCCCAGTTAAACTAAATCGTTATTTTACGCCGATTATTTTGAAAAGGCTCGTGAATCTCAATCGGCTTGTCAAGGGAATATGTCAAAAATGAGATTGAATTTTTGCTGAAGTTGCAGTGCAAACGCCTCGGACATGTAAATTCTTGATGACATTCTCAACCAACCCTCGCTTTTCTGCATATCCGGGTAGTTGTTAAGTCCAAACTTTCTGATCATTAAACTTCAACCGAAGTGTATTTTATGCAGGATCATATTCGAATGTCAAAAATTGCGAAGGCTTAGGAGTCTAAAAGAAGATTTACAGCCGAGATAAGATCGAATATCATCCCGATGCGGTGATCATAAAACGCTAATAAAATAGCGATGAAAGCTCAGGAGGCCCTCTCCTCGTCGATAAATCTAGCGCAAGAGGCGAGTAAAGTCTGAGAAATATGAAAACTATGATTTCATAGGCGGATTTGAGCTTCACGAAGAAAATGGCGGGGAAACTGAGAAATAAGAATACCTATTTACACTTTGGTGGCTTGATGAGCAAGGTGCCGACTCGGGTCTAATGATGTGGGAGCTGTGAATCTCATTCAGCCTATGGTAATTTTTTGCTGACGTCGTGCCAAGTCTCCATTGTACTTATAACCTCAGGCGATCAGGATGAAGGAAATCGCAGCTCCCAATCCACAATGAAGCAAATCGGCTTGGCCCTTCGAAAAAACTACACTCCGCGTTCTACAAAATATATATAGACAGAAAGATCCATATTTTTTAGCTGGTGGAACCTGTTAGGTGCGGGACTGAATCGCCCAAGAAAATCTCTGCCGAGGATTATCAGTGGTATTGTGGTTAAAAATCATTCCTCAAATCATTTTTCCCTCCAACTTGACACCCTTATTATTGTACAGAACACTCCATTAATGAGGAAGTAACACGATGATTTATTGTGATGACGGGATTGAACTTTATCAATGTTTTGAAAGCTAGTGATGTATAAATAATTTAATTTATATTCATAATCGTGATTCCAAACACAGATCCTTCTTCTACTAACTTACTATTCTAAACGCGAGGAATTAACTAGGATGCAAGACAATAAACACTGGAACAGCTTTGGACATACCACTAACTATGTCATTTGTTAAGTCTGTTTGTGAAGCATACCCTGACATCTTACCCCAATTAATCAAAGTACTGCAGTTTTTTCGTCCTACGAGAGAATGAATTCTTAAAAATAATGTAGCCGCCCGAGACTCTTGTTTCTGAGCTATTAATTACTGTAGCGCTCACATTGGAACACTGAGTGAGAGCTTGGGTAGACATAGCCCCATATCGAGCCTGGAATTTCAGAGTTCTAGTCTTTCGTGCAGCGCTTCCGTTAATGTCTTTAGCCAACCACTCCCTCTTAGTTATTCGTAAATGGCTGTAATGAATTTATCTCCTACCAAATTGTTTCAGAAATTCGTGGTTATTGAAACGCCAAAACAACAGAGTTTGAGAATGCATGCATCAAACCCTTTTTTTACGGCGAAGCAGTGACGTCGAAGAAAGAAACTGATGGATCTGTTACCAGCTGTCTCCTCCAGTGACAAGCAATCATTGCCTGCCACCTGGATGTTTCGAAAAATATATTACTGACAGCATCACGAGTATCGCTCAAGCTTTCTAAATAAATAAAAATTGCGCAGAGGAAGTAGGTTACGTCGGACCTTTCATGATTGAACAGCTTAGCGTCACCCATCTGCATTGCTCGAGTATGAACGGAAGGGTTCTTTTCACAGTAAACTTAGCGTCTTCGAAACTCGGTAAAAATTTCTCTATAAAAAGTAGTTTTTCTCTTCTGGGAAGAAAATATTATTAGTGTGGTTATACACTTGAATAATGATGTATGATTAATGTCAAGGGGCTTCGCAATTCATTTAAAACTGCTAAAAACACTATCAATTACTTGAAAAATCCAGGTTTCCAAAATTTTGAACGTCCAAAGATCGAAACAGTTTTTGAAACAAAACTGTGTCTCATATATAGCCCAAGTATAGAAATAGTTCTCATGATCTTCCAAAAAATAAAATAAAAGAAGGTTAGTATCTTAGACTGAAATGAATAGCTTTGGAAGCATTCGCATGTTTCAAGTGCTGAGCTCATTTTAATATTCGACGTCTTAGAAAAAGAGTAAGCACTGCAACAGACTTGAGGCTCTTGACGATATAAATTTGGTGGCGTAAATCAGAGATTAGACGTTCCAAAAATTCACGTTGAGGTATTCTTACAACAGGCAAATTTTATTCTAATTCGACTTGGCTACGCGTTGTGTGCTAGAGAACACTGAGCTCATGGCAACTCACTGGGGTTGTAAATGTCAACCCTGTTGAGTTGCCACACGTTGAGTGGCCTGTAGCGAGTGGAGTGCACAAGTCCACTCGCTCCCAGCCGCACAGATACGACGTCGTTAATTGCAAGCCCGACTCCAGGCCTGAGGGAGTGTACGTGATTATCTCGCAGAACATTCATCCTCAATTAAGAGCTATTAAGTGACGTATTTCCACGCATTTCGTTGATGTAAGGGACGCATTTCGACTGGAGTCATCAGAGTAATATTTTTCTTGCGGAACATTCCTTCTCAATGAAGAGCAATTAAGTGACGTATTTCAACTCATTTAAGTAATTTAAGTGACGTATTTCACCGCATTTAAGTAATGTAAGTGTAAGAGTCGGGTTTTTCTTCCGCACTCTCTATGTTCAAGAGTTCGTTAGTTCTGTTTCTTTCTGACAGATTCCTCCGGTATGACTTTACGTTACAGGTACGAGAAAGGTAGCGCTGATAGCTGCCACCACGAGGCGTGTAGATAGCCTCGACTAAAATTAAAGGATTGGTTACGTTAACTCAGATTGTCAATTTGGTAGCGATGGCTTATGGCCGGCACGTGTTTCTTATGCCCTTTTGAGAGAGATGAGAGAGAGGATACAGATGAGGCCCAGGTTTTTTTTTTATTTATTGATGGGAAGGCAAGTACGGATGGCAAGAGCACACGAGGTAAAAACTATATATAAAATAGCGGGGGACAATACGACCATCACCTCACGATCTTCCTTCGATCGATTTCTCACGACAACAGACTGTGTACAACAGCCAACACACGAGCCAAGGAATGGGTAACCACCGAAAGTATGAGCCAAGGTAAGCGTATAGCAAACGCCTGAAATCATGCGCCCTCAAAACAAGTCAATGGATTTTCGTTGATCGTGCCACGCTCTACTCGAACACAGTCTCGAAATTCAACTATTGAAGATCTGGGCTTTTACTATCAACTCAAATTCCTAAGTATCAAAACCGGCTGTTCGTCGTAATCCTCAACTGCACTCTAGAACGTCCGTTCACGACCACGGCTCTCTACACCGTTCTCAACGACGGCTACCCGCGAAGTGTCCTCTGCTCGTCCGACATAACTCTCGCTTGGACAGCGCTCCCCCCTGCCCGAAGGGGGGGAGTGGTCGCCACACGAGCTGGGTAACAAGGGGTGGCTAGGGTTCTGAGCCGCTCCTCCCCTACACAACCGGGGGTACGGCTGGGGGGGGGGGGGAGGGGTCGGGTCTCATGGCCTCAGCCCTCCCTTTAGCCATGGCTAATTCAACGACTGATCCCACGCTCGGCTCCCCAGCTACACGATCGGGACAGGCACATTGTTTTTATATTAAGGTCTGGATATTTTACTATCCCTGACCGACGCTAATCAGCACCAGCGCTTCTCAGCGCTGTGTAACCGCGGCAGCCCAAGCGCACCAACTTTATCGAATTTAATATGACCAGTGTTCCGTATGAGAACGTCCAGATCGTGCATTTCCCAAACCCAAGCATGACCGCGGGCATTAATTTTTATGACCCGTGTATTCAGAGATCTCGTCTTAACATCAATTATATAATTTCGCTCGGCAACGCCAACGACAAAGATGGGATGAATCTGACTTCATACCCTGACTTTATACACCCTTCCCCCACTTGCGCAAAAAGAAATTATGTAATAATTTCTTTTTCTATGTCTTGGCCTCAGTGCATTTCTTACCCGACTGGCGAACACTGATACAACCTGACATCAAATCACAATGCAACACAATACTACATGACATCAATTACAATATCACAAAAAAAAACTAGGACGGCGACCACAACTCGCTCGCCTATGCTTCGGCCATTTTCACATAATATTGGCCCCCTTCGGGACTGGAGAGGCGAGCTCTTCCGTCCCGAGATCTTCGGCTTCTGTTCCAGGGGAAATCCTTCCTAGACTTGTATGATAATGAGGAATTCCTTCCCCCGCAGTGTCTCTTTCCAGAGATAGTAGGGGAAAACCGAAACCGAGGAGATTCGCTTGTTCGCGGTCCTGGCCTCGATCTCTCCGTCGTTTCGGGGCACAACTAAATGCTGCAGCAAGTTGCTGAGAGTCGCCTCGGTCAGGCGTTCGTCCGGCTTCGGGACGAAGTGGACAATGAGCGCTCGACCCTCCAGGGTCGCGGCCGCCCGCCCCCAGTCCGTCTCGGCCGAGACGGTCGCCAGACTCCCGTCTGGTAGCCACAGCGACGTCTCGTAGTTGCGCGCTGCGACGTATGTCCCGAGCTGGCGCACCACTTCGCTCGGCCTCCGTCTCCGCCCTCGATGCATGTACGTCGCCGTTTCCTACGGCACACGGTCGGGCATTAATTTTGTTACATGGGTTAGATATCAATATAGAGCCTATTTTAAAAAAAAATTCCTTTCTTCGCCTCATAATGAGCGCGTATGTTACATGATGAATGATATATGATTTTGGGATTCATGAACCTAACAAGTCCTAGCAGACTTGAATGACTAAGTCCCCACACTCCTGCACACTATACAGCACATACTCCTGCACACGTTACCGCACATACTCTGACAACACGCAAACCTCCTGTTCATTTGTCTTTCACTCGTGGTGCAGGTCCTTATGATTAAATGATGAGAATTGTTCCTACTTCCTATTCTTTCCGTGTCAGCTGACTGTTTTTTTTTGTTACTGAATGGCATTTGCTAATCTCTCGTGAGAAGCAAGCATCAATTTCGTATGGGTGCAATACGGAGGCGTCCCTCGTTTGCATATATATTTTATGTACCAGTCGCACACGACTTATCTTTTTAATCTTCAAATCTCATGGTATCGGTAACCGCTGCGATGCCTCAAGCATTGCGCACATGCCTCTGGATGGCCCATCAATCCCTCTCAGTCATGCTTCACGCCGTATCACTCCAACGCTCATTAGCAGACCAGGCATTCATAACGCTCTCCACAGTTCACGCACGTGTTTCCTCCGCGCAGGAGTGTTCCCGATCTTACCATTGCCGAATGCCTCTCCCTCTCTCTTACGTCGACCGCGGTTCCGGTCCGTCTCCGTTGGAGGCCGCTGTGGTGCTGGTTTAGCACCGCGCACACGCCCGCACCTCGCTCGCTGTCGCCTTCCTGAAAATCTTCAAAATAACCTTAGTACATTTATCATTAAATATTTCAGCTCTAGCGTCGGTTCGGTGCTGTTCACGCTCTGATTTCTCAGCACAGGAGCCGTCCATCTCTGTTATCTATATTCTTTTTGCTCATCTCTATTTATTTTGTTCTCCCATCTATCTCGTAATTAGCATCGCACACGAATCGCTGTGCGCTTCTCTCTGCTCAGACTGCCTTCTCTAATCTTGAAGCCGGCTCTCTCTCAGGTTACATGCGTCTCCGCACTGCAGCGCCTTTAGATTTTATGACCCATTGTGGCTCTCATTGTCCCGTGGGCACATGCCTCGAGTCTCCACCCCGCGAGTGCGTGTCCAACTTGCCTTTTCACACTAAGCTACGTTATTCTTAAAGACCGTAATGTTAAAGCTTATGCTAGGTCCGTAATGGACATCTTCAATTTAATCTGTTGTCTCGCTAAGCATTCTACCCATCAGGGTTCTGCTATACGCGATCTTATTATCGGCTCCACTCGGCTCATGACAGGCTCAGGTTTCTCTTTTTAAAACGTCATTTAGACGCAATAATAAAAAAATTTAATTTCTTAAATTTTCTTCCCCTCCGACGATCCAAGAAAAATTCCTTCACGGGGAATTTTTCACGCTAACAAACAATTACGAGAAGGATATATCCCTTTCCCATCCAAGTTGCTGACTCTTCAAACCTACACCTGAAAGGCAATGGTTTATTAGTGCTTATAACTAGTCATTTCTCAGGTTACTCAAAAAAAACTTCGTCCTCTCAGTTGTAACCCACTAGTTATGAGAGGACTAAAGAGCCGTACCCACTACTGGTCGTATTATGTGAAGGAACCTCTGCTGCGGCTGTGCTATACTTATATTTTAATACTGTCTAATTATATCTCTGCCTAGACGGCTAGTTTCCTTCGAAATCCCTCTTCATTCCTTATACATCTCAAACAATTGACCAGCAATCAAATTCCTATTTCGATGTGAAGTCATTATATCTAAGTTTTATTCTCGTCATTCAAAATTGCGCAGCCAGCACGATACACTTTTCCTAGTGCGTTATCATAATTTGTATGCCACGTCTCTACTCGTCTTTCCCAGGCCCGGACTGAGTTCCTTTATGCCTCTTTCGATTTTATGACTCTCATCCTGTGCCTGTTCTGAGCACAGTCGCTCGTGCTGGCTGGTAGCATTTCTACAAGTTACTTGCCTAGCAGTCGACTACTCAGAAATTTTCCTGCCAACCTAGTTGTTGCTAAGCTATTCTGTAAAGGAATTAGATTAGTGCTTATCTACTACTTATTTTGCTAGGTTTAATCTGAAAAGAAAATTAGATTAGTCAGCTTATCTACCTACTTATTTACTAAGTTAATCTGAAAGAGAACATGAAATTAGTAGGCTTATCTCCTCTCTACTTGTTACATAGTAGTTTTGCTCATGTTATCTTCTCCTCTACTCCTCTACTCTTCTACCGGACCGGCGGATCTTAGAGCGTAAGGACGTCTAGCTGCCGGGGTGGGTAGGGGTGAGGGTGCTTCAGGCCTTGTTACATAGATGTCGTCATCGCTGCTTTCCGAATCGCTATCGTCGTGACGTACTTCGGTGACGTGCTCGACGCTCCTCCCATTCCTTCGAGGACGCTCGTCTTGTATTACTATTGTCTCCTCTGGTTGAAATGACGCGGGCTTCAGTCGATTTCTGTGTACCGTTATCTCCTGCCGGCGGCCGTGGACTTGTCGTATTACGACGTTCATCGATGTTGGAAGGGCCTGAACCCTGTACGGGCCTAACCAATTAGGTCGGAATTTTCCCATCGCCTTATTCCTTCCTGCTGTATTCCGTAGGAATACGCAATCGCCGACTCTAAGTTCTTGATCTCTCACGCGCTGATATCTCACATTTTTGTCATGTGCATGTCGGCTTGCTGACATCGCGTTTTCGAACGCAATTTGCAATCTGGCAAAGGCGGCGTGAGGAAAATCCTCCTCCAAAGCATAGTTTTCTTCGTCCTTAGACATTTTGCAGCTTAAACTCAGCGATGATCACTCCATTTTTTCTTTTCAATCTATCTATTGCAGTTGCACTTGCAACGCACACGCACTACACTGAACCTCTAATTTTTACGATAAATACTGGTATCCAAGCATAAACACACACTAAAAAAAATTTTCTTGGGTGTATCCAAGAGAGGAAAAAGGAGGGCACCACTGGCAAAATACCGAAATGCGGACTCTCCTGCGTATTGCATCAAAATCAGACGTCCGGAGGGAATCTCCTTACCAAATACCGTTAATTAAAACGAGTCCTATACCAGCACAACTTTGCGTAAATATTTACGTTAATCGTTCCCTCAATTTGCAATATTACTCGTACATATTCCTTTAACTGTCTCTAGTTCAGCCCAAGACACACAAAAATATTATATATTTTCTTTGAACGCCAGTAAAAAAAAAATTAACTTGGAGCGTTGCTCTCCTCCCCAAATTTTATGGCTGATTCCGGATCTAATCTCACGAACAAATGGCGTTTCCTTCCCGTGCCAAAGCTTAATTACTTTCAGCTGGCCTCACTATGACACAATGATGGCTATTTGCCATCTAGATTTGCACGAACAATCCCTAAATTTGCAATCCTGCTCACAACACAATATTTACCCAATATGTACCTAATTTACACAAGGAGCCGACAATCAAATGTTTCTTCCGAAGAACATAAAAAAAAGGTACTATTCCTAAAGAATCTTCGATGCCTCTACTTCAAATGTGCAGCGATCCCTACCAAATTGAAATTCACTTTCTTTTGGCTTTCTCACGCTCAAGGACTGGCTGTAAGGTTTTATGGCCTGGCCCGCTTCTAATCTCACAGAAAATGACACTTCCTGGCTGCGCCGCGATATGCGCAATATCTGTTAGGGGCTACACTCACACGACACACATCGAACAGACAACAATAAATAAGTAAAAATTTGCAGTTGAAGACATACAAAGAAATGAAATGAAATGGTGTTTACTTACAGTTTTTTGTTGATCTTGGACGCTGTTGCCCGCTTGCAGCTGTTGGACTGGTTGCTTCTTCTGTCTTGCTAACACAATATTCTCTCTCTCTCTCTCAGATTGGGAAGCTTACACCGCTGGCTCCACTGAATGAGTCGGGTTTTTCTTCCGCACTCTCTATGTTCAAGAGTTCGTTAGTTCTGTTTCTTTCTGACAGATTCCTCCGGTATGACTTTACGTTACAGGTACGAGAAAGGTAGCGCTGATAGCTGCCACCACGAGGCGTGTAGATAGCCTCGACTAAAATTAAAGGATTGGTTACGTTAACTCAGATTGTCAATTTGGTAGCGATGGCTTATGGCCGGCACGTGTTTCTTATGCCCTTTTGAGAGAGATGAGAGAGAGGATACAGATGAGGCCCAGGTTTTTTTTTTATTTATTGATGGGAAGGCAAGTACGGATGGCAAGAGCACACGAGGTAAAAACTATATATAAAATAGCGGGGGACAATACGACCATCACCTCACGATCTTCCTTCGATCGATTTCTCACGACAACAGACTGTGTACAACAGCCAACACACGAGCCAAGGAATGGGTAACCACCGAAAGTATGAGCCAAGGTAAGCGTATAGCAAACGCCTGAAATCATGCGCCCTCAAAACAAGTCAATGGATTTTCGTTGATCGTGCCACGCTCTACTCGAACACAGTCTCGAAATTCAACTATTGAAGATCTGGGCTTTTACTATCAACTCAAATTCCTAAGTATCAAAACCGGCTGTTCGTCGTAATCCTCAACTGCACTCTAGAACGTCCGTTCACGACCACGGCTCTCTACACCGTTCTCAACGACGGCTACCCGCGAAGTGTCCTCTGCTCGTCCGACATAACTCTCGCTTGGACAGCGCTCCCCCCTGCCCGAAGGAAGGGGGGTGGTCGCCACACGAGCTGGGTAACAAGGGGTGGCTAGGGTTCTGAGCCGCTCCTCCCCTACACAACCGGGGGTACGGCTGGGGGGGGGGAGGGGTCGGGTCTCATGGCCTCAGCCCTCCCTTTAGCCATGGCTAATTCAACGACTGATCCCACGCTCGGCTCCCCAGCTACACGATCGGGACAGGCACATTGTTTTTATATTAAGGTCTGGATATTTTACTATCCCTGACCGACGCTAATCAGCACCAGCGCTTCTCAGCGCTGTGTAACCGCGGCAGCCCAAGCGCACCAACTTTATCGAATTTAATATGACCAGTGTTCCGTATGAGAACGTCCAGATCGTGCATTTCCCAAACCCAAGCATGACCGCGGGCATTAATTTTTATGACCCGTGTATTCAGAGATCTCGTCTTAACATCAATTATATAATTTCGCTCGGCAACGCCAACGACAAAGATGGGATGAATCTGACTTCATACCCTGACTTTATACATAAGTGACGTATTTCAACTCATTTAAGTAATGTAAGTGACGTATTTCACCGCATTTAAGTAATGTAAGTGACGTATTTCAATGCATATAAGTAATGTAAGTGACGTATTTCACCGCATTTAAGTAATGTAAGCGACGTATTTCAATGCATTTAAGTAATGTAAGTGACGTATTTCAACGCATTTAAGTAATGTAAGTGACGTATTTCAACGCATTTAAGTAATGTAAGTGACGTATTTCAACGCATTTAAGTAATGTAAGTGACGTATTTCACCGCATTTAATTAAGTAATGTAAGTGACGTATTTCAACGCATTTAAGTGATGTAAGTGACGTATTTCACCGCATTTAAGTAATGTAAGTGACGTATTTCAACGCATTTAAGTAATGTAAGTGACGTATTTCAACGCATTTAAGTAATGTAAGTGACGTATTTCAACGCATTTAAGTAATGTAAGTGACGTATTTCAATGCATTTAAGTAATGTAAGTGACGTATTTCAATGCATTTAAGTAATGTAAGTGGCGTATTTCAACGCATTTAAGTAATGTAAGTGACGTATTTCAACGCATTTAAGTAATGTAAGTGACGTATTTCAATGCATTTAAGTAATGTAAGTGACGTATTTCAATGCATTTAAGTAATGTAAGTGACGTATTTCAACTCATTTAAGTAATGTAAGTGACGTATTTCAACGCATTTAAGTAATGTAAGTGACGTATTTCAATGCATTTAAGTAATGTAAGTGACGTATTTCAATGCATTTAAGTAATGTAAGTGGCGTATTTCAACGCATTTAAGTAATGTAAGTGACGTATTTCAACGCATTTAAGTAATGTAAGTGACGTATTTCAATGCATTTAAGTAATGTAAGTGACGTATTTCAATGCATTTAAGTAATGTAAGTGGCGTATTTCAACGCATTTAAGTAATGTAAGTGACGTATTTCGAAGCATTTAAGTAATGTAAGTGACGTATTCCAACTCGAGTTATCAGAGTAATTATTTTTTAGCTAAAATCAATGAAATTTATTTGCTTCAATATCTCTTCCGTCGCGGTTTTATTTGCATAGCGCTTTCAGGCTGCTCCAAAATGATATTTACCCATTGCATATTCATCACAAGTTAAGTTTTACAAAATGTAGGATGATGAAATTTGACACGCAGGTTCAAACGCCTTTTGTTAGTGACAGCTAACAAACACCAAAATAACCTCCTTTCCCCCTAATCAAAAGCTCCAGACGATGCCTAACGGAGCGACATGAATTCCATTAAAAGTGATCCATGCAGCGTGAAGAGCATCTCTCAGTGCAGCATCACTTGGGTAGGCTTAAGCACAAACATCATTTCGTAGGATGAAGCAGATAAAAAAATCCATTCGATTGATGTTTTAACTCGACGGAAACAACACGTTCTTTCACTAAAACCCTCCGAAATTTCCCTGCATCACTCATGGGTCAAATTTCATGTGTATGTGTAGCTGGGCTTTTCCTGAGTGAAAACGTAACTGCTTCCGAATCTTCCAGAGATCCTAGGTAACATATTTTCCCGTAACATTTTAATGTAAGGTTGAGTGTTCATTTTCATTTTTCCAAGATGGAAGTCAATTAAGAGACATGAACCTACATTCTCACTCATCCTGATTTGAAGTGACGGGCTGGAATGCCTTCAACTAAGTTCCATGCATCATTCGGATAAAGTCTATAATTTTACAAACTCAGGTTAGTCTCCTCTGGGGAGATCTTCTCGTCAGACTGACCAGGTGAAGTAAATGACGACGGCCCGCTTTGTCTTCGTCAATATCAATTTGAACCAGTCATACTGTCTCTTATAAGAGCTGCTGAAAGTAACTCTTTGTGTTGCGTTTGTCCTGTTCTTAACCCTAACTCATGCTTGATTGCCCTGCGAATCAATGAGCTTCAAATGCCGAATATTCTAGTGCATTTTATTTGTTTTCTAGGATTTCATATCCCTTTTTTTGACTGCTACCGCAACCTTTTTGGTGCGAACAGAACTTTTTATCCAGGAATAGGATTGCTGAAGGTTGTGTCGGTGTTTGGATACCGTTTCCAAACCCTGCACCCCGTTTTACGAGGTATTAAGCTGTTTTGTTATATCGATGTGGATCATTCCAGCATTTTTCAAAGCAAATGATTATGTTTCACTTTAAACGTCATTTTGGTACTGGTTTTCTTCTTAGAAGAAACGTATAAATGACGCACATGTGAAAGATTAATAAAATTACACTGCTTAAATTAAGGTAATGTTTTCGACGCCTTAATCTTTTAGACAGATCATTAAAAAGATATTCTTCATTGGAACTTGATTGATGGTACGAGAGGATCTGAGCCACATCTTGGTTCAATTTAACGTTGGAAATAAGGTCACGAAAACTTAGTTTCACTTCATAAAATCTTTTTGACACAAATTATTTTAACTCTTTTAGACTAACTCTTCTTTCAAATTTTAAACAGAAATATGATAAGCTCACGAATTTATTTCAACAAGGATTACTGTAAAGAAGATCTGTCGAGCGAATTTTGGCAAATCTCAGCAGGGGACACTAAAAACCGGAAAAGTTTTTGAGTTGTGGAAGTTCGACGTAATCTTTCTCCTTGAGGACACCGGTTATTAATTCTGAACGAGGCCATTCCCTGAACTCAACTAACTTCTTAAAATGGCCAAGTACGCCCGAGAGGTAAATAAAAACTAAACAAATACTCTGGCTGGTGAAGAAAAACATAAAAAGGTGAAATGAATTAGTCAAAGAAGATGAAAGAGTTCCCAGGAAGTCCTATAGAAAATATAAGACATGAGAAACATAGAGGAAGAATAAAATGAGATGTAATATTAGTTCCCTGAAAAGCTCATAAAAAATACAGAATTCGACACTACTTTTTTCCATCCATCATGACACGTAATAGTGATGCTGAAAAAATACCCTCATGGAAAAGACAGACGGGATCAATTCAAATAAACTTGAATTTTAGCTCCTTTGGCTTATAACAAAAGTTGAAAAATTTATCATAGCACTGTCGTCAAGCTGATGACCTCCGTTAAACATGCATGGGTGTGAGTGAGGGACGACCTTAACATTTGAGAGGCTGACCTTCCAACGCCGCATGCATCTTTTCCTCACAGTCGAAGGCGAGCATGAGCATAAATGTTGGAATTGTGAAAGCATTACGTAAAATTTTCGAGTATCTATATATTCCTGAATACACCCACAACATGGTCGTCCTGGGCATAGACTATAAAACAACAAAGAGTTACATGACTTAAGCTAACGGTAGGTAGTGTGGAAATATCTTACTCTGTGAGTTTCAAGTACACCACATTTTAATGTGGTCGAATTCAACCAGCGCATTTCATTACTGCTGTGTTTATATTAGCATAATATCCTAACATTGAATTATATGTTAATAGAACATTGACTACACTTCGCCCGAACAGAATCTAGTAGTTAAGATTATATGAAAACCATCCTAAGAGGTCCCGATATGCTAATGATGTGATTGAATTATGAAGCCTGCAGTACTCCCTTTGATGTTCAGAAGGCTAATGGTCAGATTTTTTATTAGATGAACTTCAAGAAACGCTTGCTTTTTGAAACACAGTTATATAATTAAATACAGATAACCAACCAAGAAAATCTTTATAAAAATGAAATTTAATGTCTAGTTGTTGATAACTTTTAGATATTACAGAAATTTACAAATGGCCCAAACTGTCATTCTCACACCTTCATCTCCTTTGCCCGTATGACTTGCTTAACAAAATTACTTTAACAAGAATATATTTTAAAATTTACCTCATTTTTGTATCAAAATTGCAGAGTTGAAAAAATATAAACGAAATTGGAAAGACGATTGAGAGAATTCTACGCTTTTCGACTAAAACGCTGTAGTCATGCACGGCTCTATCAATACAGAGTACTCAACTCTTTAAGAAAACTGAATTAGCGATTTGGAACACATGTTACCGAGGAGCCATTCAATTCTTTCCGGTCGCTTCGCTGTTATTAGTACAGCAGAGTGTACTGAAATATCTATGGCAGATAAAAGCAAAATCTTGTTCGTTGAAACATGGGATCACGTAATTAGCCAATCTGTTGCGAGGTTTCCAGACACTCCCCATAATTAGCAGAATAATAGACTTCACAGGGACGATTGTGCTTCAGCTTCTGGTTATGACGGAGTGAGAAATTGATTTTCATTCGGACGTTAACGAAGAGGGACTGAACTCTCTACTAAATGAGCTCGTCAATGTGTCGCCACACCATCTGTTTGGGTCGTTCAGTATGATCAATTATTTAGGAACTCATTACTCCTGTGTGACTTTAAATAAATTAATCAGAGCATATTTTTTATACTTTTTGATAAGTGTGTTATAAAATTATTCCTAAAGGACTTTAAAATCATGATAATTTAAGACATTTCGGAAGTACTTGGCTTGTGCTTCGATCACAACATAAAAACCATAAAGAATCGCAGCATGACAGACTCAAATCGATATTCTATCTGGCTAGATAATCGCAAACTTAGCGCGGGATTAACGGCGAAGATCAAAGTTTGATCTTCTTAAATAAGCCTTAAATGGATCAGTAATAAATCAGACCAACAGAATAAGTTCATCTTCAGACTCAGCTTAAACTTCGGCCGTTTGTTCCGAGCAGAAAATTTGGAACCTACTTTTTGTAGTTCATCGCCGTAGAAGAAGACGGATGATCCGAATCAGTAACTCAAACGATAGACCGGGCTGCAGCGCTTCTGATCGTCGGATGCTTTTTATCGGTGCTCTTACCTCCGAGAAGAACTAATGTACTTCAATATGTACAATCGTTGAAAAATTTTCCCGCGTATAAATACATGAAAATTTTGACTTACTTGTGCGTGTTAAACTGTCATTCATTGGTACTTGTGCGTGTTAAAGTGTCATTCATTGGTGCATTTGCGTGTTACACTGTTATTCGTTGGTACTTGTGCGTGTTACACTATTATTCGTTGGTACTTGTGCGTGTTACACTGTTATTCGTTGAAAGCTCAGTACATCTGGGTACAACGCCCTCGACCACATGTTCAGGCGCATCATACGGGAAAGGTAAATCATCTATTCACGTTCTATATGGTGGAATAATTTGTGAAACGATTATAATTCCTTGTTAAAATCTTAAGATATTTGCTATATTCTCTTCGAATTTTTAGAAATTGTCAGTCATTCCGTGTGCTCACAGAGTAGTCTGAGAAAAGGAAACATTCATGTGTAATGGTACTGACGTATGATAACTGTCATGGTTAGCTCACTTCCGTGTATAGTCCCATACCACCCAATATTGCGCCACAATAACATGATCAATGTTGTAGATTGATGACGCACATTTGTTAGACGGTTTTGTGACACGTGGACGCACACAAGTGTGTCGGTTTTGTGACAAAATTTTGTCTCTTTGTAATTACAACAACGCAGACTCATGAAGACTTAATTAACGCTAGTTTATCGCTTTTTAAATTAAATCTGAATGGATTTCAATTCATCATACTTAGGCATGATGTAAAAATTCATTCCATTGATGAATGAGGTCCTAAAAACACTAGTCCTCGTGTTGCAGAAATGCCTCAAGCTTTACTCTTGATTCATGTCTATGAGTTGTGCTAAAGAACAGAGCGCGTCTAGATGATTTTCTCTGCAAATGTCTACATGCTATCTTATGATTTGATATGCAAGTCAACGTTTGACACCATATAGAAAATATCTGTTTAATCGGTCGCAGAGCGGCGTTTTGTTCAAATAATTGAATAAATTTGCTCTTGAAATATCATTCCTATCTCTTTTCCAATTTCATAACGACTTCCGACCCCCTTCACGAAATGGTCATTGCTGTTCTATTGATAGCTTCTCGACTGAAAATACGAGTGTGCTCGATTTTCTATTCTATTCTATTCTTATATTTCGAAGTAATATTTCGAATCAAATTAATGAACGAATGTTAATGAACATATGAATTATGCAGTGGTAAACGTTATGTAAAGCTGACAATAAATGTATGCACAAGTAACATTTGTAGAAAACTAGACATAAATGATTTGATACCACAGAATCCATGATGCTCTACATAGATCAGGGATCTCCAAACTTTTCCATGTAAAGCCTAGTTAGATATTTTTCACATTCATGCGGGCCAAAAGAATGAAAAATGAATAAATAACAATGAATCAGTGCCGACGATAATCAGTTGTACGATAATTATTTTTTCAAGGCCACCACACAGGGATTTGTTTGGCGGGCCAGATGAAATTATGCGGCGGGCCGGATATGGCCCGCGGGCCATAGTTTGGAGACCTATGCTCAAAATAGACACACAAAATTTCCTTTTCACGGCTATTTGCTCGTAAATACATTCTATTAATGATACATCATGGAAAAAATTTCAACATAATCAATAGAATAAATTATTTTATGTGATTTTAGTCTTTTTCTCTGAGCTTATTTCAGTCCCCTTCATTTCCTGACAAACTGTCACCATCAACACCTTCAATTTTCGCACGAACGCTCCATGTTTTTCCAATGACCTTCCACGCGATTGATGGCACCAATTTACCCACATCAATTCCCCATAAGTCGCTTAAACTCATTGAAAAAAGTTGTTTTTGACCATTTTAAGCCCTGTAAATACTTTTCCGACGCTTGTTTGCGGAGACTTTTTACGCCTCTGGATCCGACGATCCGCAAAGACAGAGCTTCACTCGGTCGAACGCACGGAGAAGCGATCAGGCGGGCAATCTGATGAAAAGAATACTTATATGGAGTCATGCACGGAATGCTGATCAGCGGACTCAATGCAGCCAAGGGGACATGATCTAATAAACCATCAGTGGCAGAGAATCAAGCTCCATTGACCAGGACTCATCAGAGCAATTCTGGTGACAAGGAGATGGAAAGGAGGGCGACTATCTGCGATGTCATAAATGACCTCATCCATAACGCCAGCCCTGACAAAGAAATGCTATACTGAGTGTCATATTTCTTGCATATCGTCTACCACAAAAACGCGCATGTTTTGCATGCGCGTTTTCTCAGTTTCTAATAACCGAACTCAGATCCTAGTTTTGCGTAACTCAGTTTCTAGTTATGCGCACTCAGTTTCTAGTTATAGAACTCATTTTCTAGTTATAAAACTCATCTTTTAGTTATAGAACTCAGTTTCTAGTTATGCGTTCTCATTTTTAGTTATAGACACTAGAAACTGAGTGTGGCAGAATGTTTGGTGAAAAATTAGAATGAGGCCTATTGAGAATTTGAGGTCGTTTACGTGTTGTAATTTTAGTAATGAATATCTTAGATAGAGTTAACGAAAATGTTTCAAGTGTAAAAATGTGAGCATATCTGAATGATTGCTCATAACAGTTAAGTAGTATCTGAAAAACTACTATAAGCTTTTTACTGTTTGCAAGATTTAAATTCATGTTTGCGTCTCAAACAATAGTTAGCGAACTTGTGCATCATGTTGCAGTTTTACAGAGTCAAACTTATCGTTTAAAGTATTCCAGCTCTCAAATTTGACTTTACTTATTATTACACGTGTTAGAGTTAATACCCTTGCTGCAAAAAAATTATTGATATTTGCTGAATCACACTTCGACTTTACTTATTATTGCACGTATTAAAGTTAATACTCTTGCTGCAAAAAAATTATTGATATTTGCTGAGTCACACTTCGACTTTACTTATTATTACACGTATTAAAGTTAATACCCTTGTTGCAAAAAAATTATTGATATTTGCTGAATCACACTTCATTATTGAGTTTTCGTGCTCTACCGTTTATTGAAATTTCGTACAAATTGTATACCTTAGTATCAATAACCCCATGAAAAATTCAATCGAAAAATTTCCAATGTTTCACAGAGTGCTTGCAGAAACGTGCATGCAACAGCGGATTATTGAGAACATGAAAACAGCTTGCTGTTTAAAATAAAATTATTTGTTTTACTGTTCCAAACGATCACGAAAGTGTATTGAAATTTTTTATCAGATTGAATTTTATACGCGGGTCATCGACTCTATTTTTATATTTTTCGAGATATTGGAATTTTTGCTCGACCGTTCGTCACGGACGCACACCCACAAAAGCTCCCATTTTATTTCGATGAGTTTTTCAGCGATGTAATCATTGGCAGCCGTTAGGGACTTTTTACGTCCACCCATTCGAAGTATTGATGACCGAACGGAGCGGGCTTCCGTGGCTTTGCGACAGTTTTTTACGCACTCGACAACGCGGCACGTCAGTGAAGCGAACTTGAGTTTTTGGCCTGACGCCCATTTGTTAAGGCCACGGTAGGTCGAGAAGAGCCTCCATTGAGTGAAGGCCAGCGCCAGTTGATGGATTAACAAGAAGCTGTTTCTTGCCGTGCAACGCATCATCTTCTGTTTGAGAGGAAGTTAAGGCAAAAATGCTACGGCGTTTGTATCATTAGTCACAGCTCTTCTAAGTGATAGGCCTCCAACATTCTAAAAAATTCCCAAGGTTTCCGGAATAAAGCACGGCATAAATTGTGTTTTTCTTCTGCAGAACGTATAATTTCGTTTTTAAGACCCCTTAACGGTACAAAACCTGGAAATGACTAGCTGAAAAAAAAAACATTTTCGGTGAAGTTTATGGAATAAGTTTTTTTCTAAGTTGAGCTTTAACATGACGTGAGGTGACACTGTCACATAAATTGGAACTCTGACCGGTAAATATATTCCTAGATATGAATATTACCCATAGAAGCCTTTATCTCCACTCTGCTCTCGGAATTTCTAAAAACGTGGAAAACTCAAAATTTAGCGTAAAAATTAACAATAAAGTTTATTCAACTCAAGTTCTGATGTATGAAATGCACAGTAGTATATATTCCTGAGTAGTTGAAAAGGGGGTTTGCTTAGAGACAGTAGTTCTTAAAATTCTGTTAGTTTGGGTCAAATTTTATTGATGAAAAAACTCTCATTAGTATTCCTGCTCACTGACAAGAGTAACACATGTAAACAGTATCAAAGTTAACACGTTCATATAACGAAATGGAAATTTAAATAACAGATTCATAGTTCACTTGTTAAATGTTAAGGACCTGCTGCTGTGGGACAAAATTACTTAATACTGCACTAGTTGAATTGCATAAATTAGAGTGCTGGTGATAACGAGAAGAGAGCCCGGTTCTCGACCGGCTAGGAAAACAAACGCAGCTAAAGCTGTTAACATAAGCTCGAGTTAAATGAACAAAAATGAAGCTTACCCAGATAAACTATGCTAATCTTGCTGTGGACAGACAAAAACTGCAGAGATACCGTGCCAATAGAGGTTGAAAATTCTTGAGCGAACTAAAGATGGAATGAGAATAGGTTATGGTATTTACCTTCATTTTGGGGATACTTAATCATATAATAAAATATGCTTGTTAAAATATATATATTTTACTAGCCAATAAAACGAGTTCATGAGAAACTTACTCCTTTGGGAAAATATGGGAACTAATTTCCCAGAACACAACCTCGCTTGCGCAGTAAATTGAATTGAAAATCTGGGGCAGCGAACGGGACTTTCAAGCGTATTACAGCGTCGAAGACGGCAGCAAAAGTTCTTCTCTCGATTTGGCTACCCTACTAGCGGGCTTTCTAACCAAATTTCCGCGTAACTAAAATTCAGGTAATTATATGATCAGCATCATTATCTTCACATCACTCACGCCCAACGGAGAACCGTAATATACATCGTCCTATTTACTGTCATGCCTTACCACGTTTCTCTCAACAATTCTGTTAAAAGTAGCGTACCTTCATTCGCCAAGTTCAACGGTGAAATGAGTGCTCTCACAGATTTTAATTTCCACTGTGAGTTGGGAAGAGAGAGAGTGTGAGGATTGATGAAGCTGAAAAGAGAGGAAACGAAAATCATTCAACATTACAGAACGTGTAAATAAATGATTGCCTTGAAAGTACAGTCATTTTGACGTACTCGACATGCTTACCAAAAGAGTTACCTGATCACGATTATCGAAATGAATCATTCAATCGTATTACTCGTAGAACGAGTTGAGCAATAAAACAAAATAATTATTAAGTCAATGAAATTCGTCTTATGAGGTCTAATGCTATCTACAACCTATATTAATAATGAAAATGAAACAGCTACATTAATACTTTGACTGCGGCATGTAGAGCTGAAGTTTAATTTTCAACTCAAATTTAAAGATTGTTTTAAGCAATGTTGAAAACAGCAAACATTAACTTGATCGTGCCTTCATTTAGTTTTAATTTAGTATTTGAGTTTGTTACAACTAGTCGGCTAGTAGCATTATGAAAACTCCTTCAGTGACCACCGGTAGCTCATGTCGCAGTCAAAGTGTTAATGCCATAATAGAAAGACCCAAGAGCAAGCATAATTAGAAAAATTAACAAATAGAATTTAGTATTCGTAAAATACCATGAATTACTGTGCTTAGTTCACTTTGTTCATAAAATACATCAACTTCATAAACTACACAAATCTTGCAATATTACAATACTTTAGAAAGAAAAAATTAACTGTTGCTATTCAGTATATTTTTTGGAAGTCAAATTACGTTTAACTTATAGAAAACTTGATGAACAATTGACGATAAAGTTAGCAGATCTCGTGGTACTGTACTTGCAGTGAGATTCGCATTGCAGGGATTAGGAGACCTAAAATATTGTACTCGTGAAATCGACAGAAGTTTTACTGTGTAAAATAAAATCCAATCTGCAGACTTGGGAGTAACTTAACGCTTGGCTTAACCCTTTAACGCCCCAGAGGACTACACGGCCCTCTTTCGAAAATAGCCTCAACAAATTGTTTTCTCGTTAAATGAGTTCCTTAATTTGTGCTTTGGAGTTCACTGCTGAGAGGCAGTTCCTTCCTCATCCTGATATCGGTGACTGCCTGATGCCAGCGTCAGTTCAGTGACTGCCTGATGCCAGCGTCAGTTCAGTGACGGTGGTTGTGACAACGGTGATGCGAGTACAAAAATTTCAAATTTAAAGGGTTAACGCTTTGCTTAAAGGCGAGTGCAGTCCCGGATAAATAAATGGTTAACACTTTAACTGCAATGTCTGCAACGTGCACCTCTGATGGCGACGGAGGGGATTTTTTTTTAATTTTCCGTGATGTCAAAAAGTGTTTTTTCAAACTAATTTCTTAGTGTATCTGCGTCATATCACACCGTCACAGTTGAATGAGTCATCGTCTTCCTTGCCAATATGAGCAAGCGAATGAATCTCGAAAGAGGGCGGACACACCACGTAAAAATACAACCGATATTGCAAACTGTACACGTGTTGTTTAAAATATAGCGTTAATACAAACATAAATCATCTCTAACCATTTCAACTAACTTGAGTCGAAAAATATAAAATATATCATCTCACGTAAGCCATGTAGATCTTGTCCTAACATAAATAACCTAACATGTAGAACAATAACCAGTGAAATTAAAAGTTTTAAAAGAACTCACCAAGTTTCTTTTCTAAATTGCCTTGCAACTCTAGAATCTTATTTCTGATTGTTCCCTTGAATCCTCGAAGATAGGGCTGCGTTCTAACGAAAAAAGCGAGCGGGGGGAATATGAATTACAGATAGTAGAATTAAAGTTTAATCATATCACCCGAATATTTAACAATGCCGGTATATAAATAAATAATCGTGCAATGAAAAATAAATTAGGCGATGGTGAACGATGGTTCTCGTTCGAGGAGAGAGCTGCGTCGGAGACTCGGCCCGATGTATCGGAGCCGCTGTCATCTCTCCAGGCGTAATCCCCGCGCCTTCCGTTAGTGCACCTAGGCAAGACAATGAACAAAAGTTAAAGCAAAGGAGTAAATACGAAGTATGATCTGAATTGCTTGGTGAATAAATCAGTTAAACACACCGAAAACTAACTCCGATCTGATACCTATAAACACCGAAACTAAATTTACACCCACGGATCTGATCTCAAACATCTTAACTAACGTTACGCCCACCGATCTGATCTCAAACCCTTCAACTAACGTTACGCCCACCGATCTGATCTAAAACACCTCAACTAACGTTGCACCCACCGATCTGATCTCAAACACCTTAACTAACGTTACGCCCACCGATCTGATCTCAAACACCTCAACTAACGTTACGCCCACCGATCTGATCTCAAACACCTCAACTAACGTTACGCCCACCGATCTGATCTCAAACACCTCAACTAACGTTACACCCACCGATCTGATCTCAAACACCTTAACTAACGTTACGCCCACCGATCTGATCTCAAACACCTCAACTAACGTTACGCCCACCGATCTGATCTAAAACACCTCAACTAACGTTACACCCACCGATCTGATCTCAAACACCTCAACTAACGTTACGCCCACCGATCTGATCTAAAACACCTCAACTAACGTTACACCCACCGATCTGATCTCAAACACCTCAACTAACGTTACACCCACCGATCTGATCTCAAACACCTCAACTAACGTTACGCCCACCGATCTGATCTAAAACACCTCAACTAACGTTACACCCACCGATCTGATCTCAAACACCTTAACTAACGTTACACCACCGATCTGATCTCAAACACCTCAACTAACGTTACGCCCACCGATCTGATCTACAACTAAACCCATGAATGGAACAAGTCTCGCTGAGCGGCTTTGCCGCTCAGCGAGAATGAAAATATCGATTATAACTGGAATTTGATGCTGATTCCGAATCTGCAATTTGTTTTGACCGCTCTCGATTTTTTCGATTTTTTGTGATTTTTTTAATTTTAAATTTTTATACATTTTTAATGTTTTTTTTGGCCTGCACCACCTCATGATCCGAACTCTGCCATTCTCGACCCAACCTGGTCGGACTTGGCATACTTTGGCTTGCACCACCTCATGATCCGAACTCTGTCATTCTCGACCCAACCTGGTCGGACTTGGCATACTTTGGCCTGCACCACCTCATGATCCGAACTCTGCCATTCTCGACCCAACATGGTCAGACCGTGCCTTGAAGACCTGAGTACCGGATAGGGCCGGGTTCCACCCAACCTGTACGGACATGGCATTCTTTGGGCACCACTTCAGTTGTTGCTAGCCGCCTTTCCAAAAAAAAATCACAAAAAATCGAAAAAAACGAGAGCGGTCAAAACAAATTCCATATTCGGAATCAGCATCAAATTCCAGTTATAATCGATATTTCCATTCTCGCTGAGCGGCTTCGCCGCTCAGCGAGACTTAAGCCCCCATAAATAAATACACCCCGATCTGATGTACACCTAAACCCGTAAATAAACACACTCCGATCTGATCTACACCTAAGCCCGTAAATAAACACACCCCGATCTGATCTACACCACCGATCTAATTCTAACTAGTTAATATATAGATTGATTACCCTAGGCGCAATTATTTAACAGGAGGGAACGGAACACCTCAATGAGCTTCAGCCGAACAATCTAATGCTTACGCACGACACGCGACAGCACTGCGACTTACTGCTCTAATGACGAAGCGAAGTGTCTTCATGCGGTGAGTGAGGCGATGATGCCGGGTGCGCGCTCGCGCTCACAGGGTGCTTTGCCGCCTCCTCCCATGCCGACCGTAGTGCGTCAACAAGACCAGGGCACACTGAATGGACGGACGGCGGAAAAAGCCGTGCCGGATGGTGAGGTAGCGGAGCCTCAGAAATCCAGGAGTTGATGCGCTGTTGGTGAAGGCAGAAGAGGGTCTGATGATTTTGGGCTCAACAGATCTGAGATTGGATCTGATGAGTAGCTAGGAGGAAAGTTTAGCGGCGAAGAAGAAATGTCGAAAGTGGGAGTCACTATGCCGGTTGTAAGATATAGAATTGTCAACTGTACTATTGAAGTGTTCGTTATTAAAACCAATAAAGTTTTTCCCCCATATACCCAAATAAATAAAAAGGGCACTTTTTCGACACGTTCAACATGTACGTATTTGTATCACATTACGCTCTGTGGGCGTTCTATAATATACTTCACGAATTACATCCTGGAACATAATCACTATGCGGGTGAAATTCAAAAATTCACATGGTTTTGAAGGCCAAAAAATAGGCAGGCTAAATTGCAATCTTTAGCAATCAGCAGCATCAGCTATTGAAATATAAGATTAAATAACCGTAGACTTTTACAGAATATAAACTCGTGCAGAAATACGTTGAAAAACTCATTCTAAATAAAACGGTACACACGGATTGCATCCAATAGCAAAGAAATTTAACCCTCGTGGTGGCGCTTTCATTTAAACGCTCATCTGGCCCTTTTCATTGTATCAGCTCTCGGTTTGAACACTGGATGCGCGCGATGTGCAGAACCGTTCAAATTCTCAAAAAAGGTAGCTTTTGCGAGCAATTTTCTCATGACCACAGTGTAACTCAAAGCTCGATACAGGAGAGGTTTTCTTCTTAATGTAAGCCCTATTCTTAAGTAAGAATAAAATTCTAGTTAATAATCTTGTTTCGCTTTGAGTGCTGATCAACGCATACATTTCATGTTTTTTTGCGAAAGCAAAACATATAGAAGAACATAAGTAAAATACGGAAGCAAGGGGCAAAATCATGAATTCCAATGAACCTGAACCCTGAATACAATTTAATCCAAGAAGACGCATTTCATGAGCAAAACCAGCAAAAGAAACATATACAAATATTAAACGATAGAACACTAATTATCCTGATGCAAAAATTTCGATAATTTAGCCGTAAAACTCAAGCAATTTTTAGCTGAGTCTTCTATTTCAATTTTTTGTGATTATTTATTGCATCACTTGACTTGGCGTTATCACACTTCTAATAAACGACTAAATTCACTCTTAAATAACCATTGACCTTCTGAGAAAATTTTGGGCGCCATTTCCTTGGGTTGGCTTTTGACTTAGTGTGTGTATATTCGTCAATGCGCGTATCACAATGTCATAATTATCTAAGTTTCCTTTACCAACTTAAGTAAGCGAAGGAATCTCGAATGGAGGCGAATACACCTCAATGCAAAAATATAATTCAATTTACAAATAAAACATAAGAAATCTTCCTGCTAGGCTACCGTTGCGTAAATTTCAACGCAGCTAATTTTGCCGATGATTCTACCTCCGTTGACTGTCTGAATACTTTTTGTAAAAACTTATTCCGTTACTTGTGGCCTGCCCTTAACAGTTGAGTTTTTGCTGATGTTTAAAATGCAATAGCGGGCAGATATTCATTAAAGGGCGTAGATGATATTTATACGGAACACAATACACAGTGGAATGTAAAATTGCCATGATTTGAAGACCGACTCCATAACTGCTGTGCCCGTGGACAGAAACCTGCTGGTGGGCAACGTGGGAAGTTGTGGGTAAAATTCCTCAGATCATCTTTATCGCAAACTACATCTAGTGGGTCAGAACAAATGCTAATAAAAATAGGAGAGCAAAAAACACTGATAAAAATTTCATTATACTGAGAACGTTTCGGGCAAATACCCATCATCAGCTCATTAAAAGAATCTGACATATATCACTGAAATAAAAAATGAACGTAAATATACAAACAGACATAAACACGGATTTAAAAGGTCAGAAAAAAAGTATAAATGTGAAAATGCAGTAAATAACAACGAAAAAACTAAGAACCTATGATGCTAAGAGGATATGAACTCAATTGGTTGTTAAGAGAAGGTTTACATTTAAAAATGAAAAGCGATTCTAAAATGCTTCCCTCTACTTCCCGTTGAGGCAAATTTTTATCAATTTATTGTTATGGCAAAGTTTTATTGTCATGAATTTTTCATTATTATCCCTTTCTGAAAAAATCCTTCGACGTGTGTGAGAATAGGTATGAACAAAATTTAATTTATGAGTATATACACCGCACGTGCATAAGATTTAATTACCCTGTTAGTAAAAGAATCAAATTTAACACGTTAAACTGCATTTGAATATTCAATTCTAATTTGAAGTCAATTATAGTAAGCAATTTTGAAAATGGCGAACATTGACTGGATTGTGCCTTCCTTGACTCTCATTAAGTATTTATAAAAATTGAGTAAGTGACTGTAGGTCGGTCAGCAGCATTTTGAAAATCTCCTCAGTGACCACCGGTGAGTCCCTCCGCCAAAAACGCGTTAAACTAGAATCACTTTTTCTCACATCTGACTGCTTCTAATTTTTGAACTCACTGTTAGGACATCTTAAGAAACAAACTAAATTTACATTTTTTCCTGATGATGAAAGACTCAGTTCTAACTTTGCATGAATGACCAATTCGGCGGATAAATTGAAATCTCCGCTGAGAGCTTTAGGCAGAGGTTCTCACATTTGCATTTGATCAAAGATTGCATCACTGCATGTGCTCATCTGTTGATTACAACGTAGCGTTCCTAAGGTGACACCGCAGAAGAAGTAAATTTGTAGAACTTCTGTGCTGAAAATTTACTCCAATGTATTGGAGCACCTTATTACAACTTATTACACACCCCACGTTACAAATGTGCTGCATGATAACTACATGGTGAAAATCGTTCAATGATAGCTAAAGCACGCGCATTCCGGTATAGGGAACCCATGCAAGAATTCCCGCTAGTTTTTGAGGCTTTAAAGTAGGCTCTTCGATCCTCTAATTCTAGAACCATCCGAAGCTCTCTCAGAGTATCCCTCCATTCGTATGTATATTTTCCCATACTCTCTATGTTGCGTTCAGCTATTGTGTCTGTGCATTATTATTGAAATAAATTGAGCTCATTCTGAGTTCATACCAAATTGTTTGCTAACAAGTACTTTTGCCCTTCAATCCGTCATAATTTTGAGGTAGAAATAGAAAGAAAAATAAATGATTCCCTCCCAACTCGTATCAATACCCTGCCTCGCCATTTTTCCGAGCTATTGTAGTACAAAAAATTTCTCTGTTATTGCCTGTAAATCCATTTTTCAATAATTTTTTTGAATGAAAAGCAATTCCTAATTATAATGCGAAAAATAATTATCCTATTTCTGATGTTCTATATTACGCTTCTTTGGTATTTTTCGTCACGTATTTTCCGTGACACAATGATAATCTTTTGCATAAAATTTCTCCATTTCTTGCGCTCCAATCTCACAAATTTCAAGTTCCCTTCGGAAAAACGTTCGAGTTTACTGCTGATCTGACACACATAACTTCAAACAGAGACGACTGGCCATCCGAGCTTCAAGCTTATCTCTTTGATGCTAGTTCTCCTCGTCCGCTCGTATCAAGCGTTTGACAATGGCAAAATTTCATCACAGAACTTTATCCAGTTCGTAATCCTTCGGCAGTGCTGATACTGAGCCTTCGCTCTCCTGATTTAGGTCTTCGGTCTTGTCGGCATATTTTATAAGGTTTCTGAGCTTTAAGTGCCCAAGTTGAGACACCTTATCACACATACTCTCAGCTAAGGAGTATTTGATGCCCCAAGTTGAGGCGATAAGGAGTTTTGCTGACCGCAGCACGAAACACCTCGCTTTCGAGCTCGCCATGTGTTCCTCGGCGTGGTCCTTGCATCATGTGGTGACGGAAGCACGTAAGTATGATGAAGGTGTTCACAGTTTGGTTAATTTTAGTAAAAATTAAATCTCACTCAAGCATGATGAACGTGTTGACAGTTTTGTTAAGTTTCAAGTGGAAATAAAATTTCACGCAAGTGTGATGAACATTTTGACAGTTTTGTTATTGTTCAAGTGAAAATAAAATCTCACGCAATTATGATTAACGTATTGACACTTCGATAAATGTTTAGGAGAAAATCGAATCTTCGAGTGATTCATTGATGGAATTACAGTAATTTGATGAATGTATTTACATTTTGCTTGATATTCAAGAGGTCATGAGACCTTGCGTAACGTGATGACTGAACCTCGGTAGTACGAGGGTGATGACAGTTTGGTTAATGTTTAAGGCATAATCAAATCTTCGTGTAACGTAAATTTAGAATTACAGTAAATTTAAGAATGTATTTATATTTTAGTTAATATTGAAGCGATCATGATGACTCAGTGTTATGCGGTGATTGACTCACGCGAGCACAATGAAGGATTTAATAAGGATTTAATATTTTAGATAACATGAGAGGGACTAAAAAGCCATTGATACGAAATTTACAGTTTTCGTTAACGCTTTTTGATTTGGATGATCTTCAAGGCTTCAGTAATTTTCTTCATATTTTTCTTTCAGTTTTCAAACACAGGATACGTAGATTGATTATTCGGTAGCTTCTTTATCGGTTATTTTACGCGCTTCTCATCTCGTCAGTGAACTGTAGCGAGTAAACACTTCCGGAATTTCTCACGCATGTAGTATCCGACATGGATGCCTTGCTAAGATTATACCATGGAACAAATCATTAGCTCTTGATGACATTTCACAGAATTGTCTTTTGCTAGCGCTTTGCGAGCAAAACTCAATGCTAAAAACTATTGAATAAACGCTCTTGTTTGTGCGGTGTTTGCGAAGTTCAGAGCTGACTCAAATAAATATTAAAAATTAACGATTAGGAAAATAATGCTCCATCAGAACAATCTCCGACTCATCGATCATTAACGCAGTGCATACATATACATTGAATATTTTTATAAAAAGATTTAGGACATGTATTTGCTCCTTCCGTTGTTTTTGAGGTGCACGAGCCGAAGCGAATAATATTATGTACTCTCTGCAGGTAATTTTAAAATTTTTGCATTAATTAACAATGAAAAATGTTCCCATCAAAGAATGCTTCATTTCATTCTACGAGCTTTCATAAAATTTATGATGTCTAAATCTGATTTCATAGTAAATTATTCAGACACTTTGTGTGCAAACCAAATGCACAACTCGCATGTAGTTGAGTAATTTTGCAGCGACATTCCCAAAGACTACAGTCGCCGCGTGCAGCAGTAGAGGTCTCGCTCTTGTCCATTCCCGCAGAGTGATCCCATTAAGAGCCTGATTTTGAGAGCCGTTGGAGCTGGCAATAGTTCTAATTATTGCACTGCGGGTCTGATTAGCTCGCCCGCCACTGCACGCGCGCTGCTACAGCTACAGCATAAATGCGAGCGTGCTGCAGGCTGCGCCAAGACCTGCATCGTGCCAAATTTAGTTTCACTTCTTCTCAGGTCACGTTTTGTGAAGTTATTTGCTCCTACACGAAAATTTAAACCAACTTTGCCTGACGAATGACTGAAAAACGATTGATTTTACGCTATCAACTCTCAGAAATGCTACTCGTTTTAAGGATTTGAAATTCAATTGGTTCCTATCGATTGCCAAATTTAGTATCAAGTAAATATTATCAAGACACTGTTCTTGGTACTACATTGGCCTGGCAATTAAGTGCTTCTCTCTCCCTGATGGAAGCTGCACCGCAACCTCAATAGATAACAAAGACAGAGTCAATACAAACAACGTCAGCAGGAATGATATCATTTCGTAGCTGTCTCTCACAGCGTTTAGCCGCGGGTAATCATGCTGATTGCTGAGGACAGCTAATGTAAGTATTGTTAGAATGATTTCTGAGCTGAGAATATATTCAATGCATTATGTGAGCTAGTCATCATGCTTTATTCTTTATTTGCAAATTAATAGTATAAATGTTAATCATTTACCTTGATAATAATCATTGGCCTAAACTTTCATTGTTTACGTTGGTAATTTGAAGTGCCTTCGACATCGGTGGCAACGAGGTGAGGCTCGTTTCGGGCGGAGTTTCGAATCTCCAAGTCCCTGTAAGTCTCAAAGGATGATATATCCGACGCGTATAGAACGATTGAGGTCACTCGCTGTGACATATATTAAAGGGAAGCCGCGCATATAAGAACTATTGATGCTTTTACTTTCAAACCAGTTTTCTCACAATTTTTTTGTTGAAGGTTTATAAGAAGGGCTACAGTTTTTGTGAACCTGTCTTCACACACTACTTTCGTGCCTTCGAATATGTTAGAAACACAAGCAGTCTCCTTGTCTTCATATTCAATAGCACTGGTTGAAAAAAAGCTCCGTCTATTTCTCCTATAATATGTAAGAAGAAGACCTAAAAGAGCTAATTCACAGACTTGCTATTCAGTCATAAATGATCAGTTCGTGTCATCTAAGTTCAACAGTTAATTTGTCACCACCTAATTCTGGCTGTATCTGTGAACAGTGAACTGTTTGGTTTTGTAACTGGGTAACTTTTCTGACTTTCAAATCAAAAGGAATCTTAAAATTCAAATGTATTTTTGGCAATATCTGTTTGCACTTCAGTTGAGAAATGTTCGTTTTATTTCATTAATTTCAGTGTGTTTAGGAGGGAATTTACATACATAGGATGCATCATCATTTAGTTAAAAATTAGCACAGGTGTTCCCACGACGTGGCTCACATTCCAATGACACACACGTCACATTTGTTAAAGAATTTTGAAATGGTGGTTGTACAACTGTTAGAAAGAACATTTTATCTTTTGAAATTACAATGTTTAAACTAATTCTGGTGGTCTACGATGTAGTTTTTTTTTGACCGAGAGACCTGGCTTTGGTCAGAATTATCCAACCGGCATTCTTCACCAATTGGTCTATATTTCTACGAAAGTTGATCGCTTTAGGGCAATTTGTATAGCAAATTAACGTTACCCTAATACAGATGCCATTGTAGAGTATACTGTGTGCCTGTTAAGTCTTGAGTTTATCTTTATGCAAAATAATGATTCCTAAGAAATTGAAAGATCGAAGAGTAACAAGCTGATAAGTACAGAACCAGAAATTTTGAAGAATCTCAATGCATATAATAAAATAAAAACCAGAATTGTTTCCTGGATTAAATGTTTTCAGTTCATAAATAATATTTTACCATGTAAATAAGCGTCTCGAAATAAGCGAAAGCTTCAACTTCATAAGCAATCTGCTTTTACGTTACATATAAAGGTATTAACCGGTGCTAACTAGTGATTTAATTATAGAAGCAGTGATTCAGTCCACGAGTCAGCAGCAAAAATGTATCAAATATTCAATCCGAGCCATAAATTATTTTGAAAACAGAGTTCCGTTAGCACTAACGGACCCTTCACAGAGAACAGATACCTTGATTTGGTTCTGAAAAGCAAGCAAAGCTGTATTCACAGATGGCAATGTACAACTCACATCCTTCAGCAGTGTCAAACTTCCAATCGAGCTGGACATTCAGGTAAAGTAAACAGTTTTAGCTGCGCGTTACTTTCTTTGGAGCAAAATATTCAGCTGTGCAAAACCAAACCTTCAGCAATACTCACCATTCAGCGTGAATATCAATAAGCGGTGCAAGTGAAAATGAGACGTTTAATCAGCGCAATTCCCAATGGGTTTCGTTCACATGTCCGCACGTCTAAATGTACTACACATGCAATCCACCAGAATATCAGTTACTCAGCCCGTCTCACCTTAAACCTTTCCTCCGAAGATTCACAGTATTGCCATCCATCTCGGTTTAGGGTTATGAAATTTATAAAAAACATTTCATGAACCTAAGGGCAGTAATAGAGGTATTTCAACCTCAAAAACTAAGAAAATAATAGCATTTAAAAAATAGCAATGAAAAATACGGAATTGGGTGTGGCCCGCACCCAAATGAACTAAAAAGTAATAACTGCTCGCACTCAAGCCTCACTCTACCATTTACACTGCTATCACGTCACGCGTTCATTTGAAGCCGCTGTTGTCAAACCAAAATCCCTCCCACGGTAGAAGAAACAAGGTAGGATCAAACCAGTCTCTTATTTCGTCGACTGTGAGGCAATGCCGACGTCATGGCAACAAACCAATAGCAGCTCTCATATTGCATCTGGCAACATAGCTAGCCGAAAATCTGACACCCCTATTGACCTAACGACATGTCGCGATGGTGACATCATTAAGTTTGTCTGAAATGAAGCCGTTCTATTGGCTAGCCAAACAAGAGGAGGTGCATTTTCCCCCATAGAAATGACTCAACCTCATTTCCTCTACCGTAATCCCTCCTGCACCAAAAAGCTGCTCCACAACAACCCGTACAGGGCGGTGCCGAGCTCGTAATTTGCCTGCATCGATTACCTCGAGGGGAGGCGATGATCAGTTTGGCGTCTATGAACCTCATAATCTCATTAATGAGTTGATGATGAGCGCACCAAAAAATTGAACCTGCAGTCTCGAAAACACCTCGAGAATTTTAGATTTTTGAAACTGGCTGGGAGACGTCGCCCAGAACCGGGGAAAAATATTTTAACTTTTCATTTTCAAAACAAGCTTCGTAGCCTAAATAATTTTTGAAATAATGTTACTGCACTGCTATTATATTATCAAAAGAATTTTGTGTTTGTTATGGTAAGAACAAACTCCTACTGTATGTGTTCGTAAACGATAAAAATTGGCTAGGGTGAGCGAATTATACCTGAATGCGGATCAAATCATCAACATGGAAAGCTGCGGAAGATCATATCTGCAGATCAACCAGATAGTATCATGATTTTGAATAAGTTTCCACTGCGATTACGGTTACATATATACAGTATCTACAACCAATGGGACGGGAAAAACGACAACTTGCAGCTCTCACTCGCTTAGTACAGAAGCACAAGTATAAGATAAAGACATCATCACCAAGAACAATAAGCAATTGATAAAAGAGAATGACTTCAAAACATTATCCCAGTAACTATGACAGATCTTTTCGGAATTTTTCTCCTCTAAGAGATTGAATTTATTTGTAAACGATTAGGCTCATATAATGGGTTTTCATATTTTTTTATCTGCAGGCACTCACCTTCTATGAGTCACGCTTCGATCACAATTGGCAGATGTCTCCCAAAAAAGAAATCGATGAATTTGCTCTGCAGTACCATAAGAGCCGAGGGATAGCGAACAATCATGCTTCATATTTTTTTCTCGAAAAAACTCCCCCAATCGTAGCCTAATTTCAGTTTTTAAATTATATGCGAAAGATTTTTGAAAACGTTTTATTTCAATATGCTTTCTGCCTGCTGATATCGAACCTCAAAAAGATAAACATCATGAGAATTCGATTTTCAGTGACCACCGAAGTCGAAATATGATTTTAAAGATAGACATGCTATGACATATATTGGCATGCTATGATAGACATGATAATACATCATATATTGTTTGAAGATGATTCGAAGAAGTTCTAATACACGCACAGAACTGTACGTATATTCCATATATTCCACATTCGATATTCCTTCCAGAATCACGAATCAGATATTCATTTCATGATTCTACACGCGTAATGCCTGGTTGCCAGCTACTGTGTAGCACCGAACTCGATAAGCTTGAATGAGCTACGATCGGGTCCCTTAGAAATTTTGCCATTCAGAAACAGCGTAATTCAATCGGAAGTGCAATGGATTTCCCCTTCTGGTCTGACAATTGAGATCTTTGAAAGGATGAAGCCGGATTTCCAGTGAGCAAAATCGACTGCGTGGCCTGTTTCTACATTTTCATTAAGACAGATTGGTGCCTTGTAATTTGTTAGTGTTTTGTATTTGATATCGTCGTTTACTCATGAGAATTTTAAAAAAATCAATAATACCTATCAGTAAATATCATCAATAGGGCGAATGCATAAGTCATCCTTTCAACACGTTTCCAAGTGCATAATTAAAGCAAGTAAAACGAACACTCGTAGCGACACTCAGTACAAATTTGATTTTCGGCAAAGTCTCGATTCCTAGATGCATTTCGCAGTGTAGTAAAGTTATTGTTCAAAAAGGAAATGATAATATACTTTATTTTACCATTTTTGAATGGAAAATAGAAAATAAGTTTATTTATTTCAAATATGGATAAATATGTCAGAAACTAATGTACCTACGTTTTCTACTGATTAATTAATTTCTTGACCTACGACAGTGAAAAGCTTTGTTCATGTAATCCATCTTCTGAATTTCAGTATCGACAAATCACTTTGCTCAGCAATTTCGAGCACATACGTCAAGCACCTTCAGTTTCGGGTATTTTTGATTGTTATGAGTTTTTCTTCGCATGTGATGCATAATTTATAAGTTAATGTATAAATGATCAATGCCAAACCGTAATCAAGTATTTTGCAACGTAAGCATCATAGACCATGTAACTTCATGCCATACGAGAAAACTCTACTCTTTTGCTGAGGAAGCTATGAGTAAAATTATTTCTGCCTACTGCGTCACTGTCGCATGCGTTTCATACTCGTAATGATACCCTGCAAACTAAGACTTAGAAAATAAGTTTTGTACTTGAACTTGAAAGAGAATAAGTAAGTCAAAACCTGGAACACGGGTTGAGTTAACAGCTAAAAATGGTCAATCAAACATACGCTCAATGCATAAAAATTTATTTTGATTTGAAAAAAAAATTGTTCTCCGCAATTTGTCCCTCGATGTGCAGTCGGTCAGATTCCACCGATGGCATTTGTTCCCTTCTACCCCTGCCACTGCTATGGTCGCCAAAGAAGATAAAATTACCAAGCGCAAAGGAACGAATTAGCGTTCATTCCTTGTCCATGAAGGCCTCCTAATTGGACCATCTATTTTTACCCACAGCTTGACTGATGGAGGTGGGATCCCTGACGGAACAATAAGCAAATATCGGAGTGACTAAATCTTGAAGGCATGCACAGGAAGAAAAGTTTCTCAGGCCCGAGGTGCCGTGAAAAAGATTCTCAGTAGTTGTCCCTATCGTCGAAAGAAAAAATGCATAAAACTTTTATTTTTATTCATATTGTGTCGAAAAAAGAGAAATTCAAAACAATGAAAACTAGTATTGGGAAATTCCATATTTCTCAAAGAATTCCATTGGAGATTTGCAGCTAAATTATTTCCATCATCATTTGCTTATCAAGCAAAGGTGATTGAAAGGATCCATTCAATATTTCATCGCGTATGGTGTGAACGATTTTGATTCTAATAAAATTACAGTTTTTTCTCACTTTTGATATCTGCAAAATCAGTAACGAAAAAGTAGCTGCAAGCATACTTATTAATGAGTCTACATTAGAAAGTTCTGTTCTTTTCACAACGAATCTAGATTTCGTCATTAAAATTTACTTCCTTGGTGGTTAACCTATCTTGGATGCTTAATTTGAATTAAGGTTTCGTGGCACTCAGAGCTAAAATATTTTCGTCGATAGGACATTTGATGGAATTGATCTTGAAACCCGTCAAAAAGCCACGTGGAAGAAATATGAGGAAGATAAACGGCGTTGCTTCCTCATGAGCTTATTGGAAATCTCAGCAATATGACGTAGCAGCTACAGATGGATAGCACAGTTCTGTAGTAGGATCAAACTCTAAAGATATGTGATTGAATTGTAAGAAATTGATGTTGAAAGGAAATTAGTATACGGCTGCATGCACGAATTTATATTATTCTAAAATTATTTGAGCGCTGGTGGGACAGTTTGGTAACAAAAAGCAATCGAAGAGGTCACCAGTTAAGTTGTGCATAAATGCTTGCGCTGAGCGAAACGCGCAGGCCGGTTAATGCACTTCGGCAGGGTGGGATCGCATGAAGACTAGACTAATCTGAATTTGAAATCTTTGAAAATATGCTCGTTGAACAAAATTTTAGTCCCCTATTGTTTTTTGAGCTCCAGTTATTTACTGCGTTCATCGATCGGTGCTCAAAACGGCGACCAACGTTTAGGATATTTGCAAATTCTGAGCACGAATCAGGTTTCATTCAGAGCTGGCTGGGCATTGAGTTGCTTCTTGGTTGCTCCACAACGATGGAACTATAGCAAGATGTTTCGGAATGGCAAAAAGGGATCATTGCTTTCATTTGAGCTAGGAACACCCTATGAAGAAAGTAGCGGAACTCGTTGGTGTTTTATATCGCACTATTATGCAGGTCTGTGAACAATGTATATAGTCCGGTTCATAAGGCAATTCTTGGCAAACTTGTGGTCTGAAGAAAATTCTAACTGAAAAATACGGTCGCTGAGAGTCCCAAATTGTTGACAAAAATCGCTTTGGATTAAGAACGAAACTACTGCAAAACGTAAATTTTCTACAGCTTCTTTGAATGAACTTTCCATAGACGACTCCAATGTACGTATACACGGAGCGGAGTAACTCGTTACGACCAATGATATCTCCTGCATAGAGGAACACTCGTCTAAACTGGCCACATTGGACTGTGGAGAAGTTGAGAACTAGCGTGTGGTCAGATGAATCACGATTCTGTCTCTATGTCAATGATGCCACCGTCATGTTCGTCGAAGACCTCATGAAGTCTTCAACGAAACCTGTGTGGAAAGGGCGATACAAGATGGAGGGTCTGTCATATTCTCAGGTGGTTTTAAGGACACAGAAATGGGCTCATCAGTTCAAGTGTCCGTCAAACTGAACCAGCACGGCTATATCGGCTAATTACGAAACGACTTCGAATTTAGCTACACAACGAATTTTTGCCAGTTGCAAAACATCTCAAATTGAAAGAAGTATCTTCCTCTCCCCATCTATCAGAATGACAAGTGACAAAGTATCGAAATAGAACTCTGAGTGGCATTACGGTTATTAAGGATACCTCAGTCATTTAGATTGGCCTGGACTTAGCCCTCAGACTTGAACTCAATAGGAAATTTGTGTAGCCACCTAGAACGACATGATCGACCATGAAAAAGTCGTCCAAATACTTTGGTCGCGCTACGAGATCAGTTGATGCAAAACTTGATTAAAGTAGACCATGCAGACGAACTTTAAATACGCATAGACTCACTGGTGAGAATGAAAACCACCGTCATTCGTATCGGTGGAGATCCTACATCGTGATCCTATAATTCTTATATTTTTTTTTCTTTTTTCAATGTTTTTTAGTATTATTTCGTTTTTTTATTCATTTCTTAATTTCTTATTTTTTATTTTTCTTACTATTTTCAATTGATTGTATTTTTTCACTATCATATTAGAAGATAGAGATTAAAATCTTGTTCAAGAGCTTATTAACTCATTTCTCATTCGTTATTGCCTGCGTACCGTCGACAGAACATCACTTAATCTGAATTCACATTTCTCTTGGGAATTGTGCCGACCGTCCAGAACTAACTCCAGAGTAATGCATGTACATATACAATGAATTATTTGACTTGAGCATACATTATCTAAGATGACAATAAACAATAAACTTACGAAAGAGTAAAAGAGCTTCACAGAATCGCTGCAAGGGACTATGAAGCAATCACTAAAACGCAGAGAATAGAGTTAAAAATTCCCAAAATGCGCCTGTTCCTCGAACTGCTGTCACGCTCCGCTTCTGAGGATCCAGCCTTGCCGATCTCTCCTCGATACAAGCTCGCAAAATACATCTATTGAAGAGAAATTTTGGGTCCCCACAGTGTCGTAAACGTTTACATAGATTGATCTTTCCGAGGTAAAAGTGAAAGAGGATCTCTTCTGACGAACGAGGAAAAGGAACAAAGAAGATCTGCTTGGGTGAACTTACTGGAATGACCAAGGTGCTGCACGGAATGCCGTCATAGAAGGAGTTTTATTTAGTAAATTTGTTACTAAGCCAATAATAACTTGAAGACTAAATGCCACTCCCGCAAATGCAACTTCATTGTCTTATTCACTGGCGCAGAGAATTTATTAAACTTGGAAGAAAATCTTGAACGGTTAATTGGCTAACTCCAGAACTGTTTCCATAATTGTTACCTTGAAGACCGTCTTGAACGCTTGTTTGATTGTTTCCTCAGCTTACCTCAAGAATAACTCTGTGTTTACTTCGTCTTTTTAAATTGTTTTTAATGATCACCGTATCGATGTTTAATCAAAGAACGCGATGATGCTGATTTGCAATTTACGCGTAATATGCTTAGACGTACAAGGGGGTAAAGAAGACGTGCGGTGGTGTGCGATGGTACGGTAAGCTTTGTGTGCGTGTGTACTTGGTAACAATGATATGGGACGCAAAGAACCGTTCATCTTCGTGAATCTTTTTAACACATTATACAGCAATAATGTTGTAAAAAAGTCATGATTTCACTTCGTAACTTCGCAATTGTGAAGAAAAGAGTGTATAGTTTCAAAATAAGCTAACTTGAACCATTTGGCACCCGTCATATGGGAATTAAAATATCAGCTCACACACCCATTATTTGCGAATAGAGTCACGTCAATGATTTCCCTTTAAAAGAAAATAGGAATTTTAATGGATATTTAGCCCAAAAAATTTCAGTCCTATAAAGATGACCACAAGTGGTTCAATTTTCTAAGGTATTGAATACCCGAATTATTCCTTGAAGATGATGGCCGTATGACGAAATATTCGCAATAAATGATGACCCAAAAAAATATCCTTCATGGGGTAGTAACTGTTGGTCGCGAGGCTTATTAAAATAGGTCGAGGGTTTTTAAACATTTTTCTGCTTTCTTTCTCCTTTCATGTTACTTTCATTTTTGGAATTCTTATTAAGTTATAATATCAAATACTGTCAACAATAAATGTTATTGAGTTTTTTATGGGTACAGTACTTCTATTTTATTTTTGCTTATTCATGTTTTTAGTTTTGAGGAAAACTTAATATGACAACAAAAAATGAAATCATACATCCGATTTGTCGACCTACCCTTGAATTTGTTTTCCTTTTTTATACTGTTTCTGTTTCTAAGTTTGATTAGGATTAATTAAAGGCTATGGGTATTTGCAGTATAAGCCCATAGTTTTTAAGGTTAATGTGGTCATATTACTCAATGTGAACGAGGTCATGTCACTCAGGGTTCTTATTGTTTGGTTTGTTCGGTTACCCAAAATAACATTACTCTCGGAGCGTAGAAAATTTCATTTTGAATTTATTCATGTAATTAACATGCGGTTAAACGAAAATATTTCAAACAAGCAAAATAGCGAGATTATCCACAAGGTTATTCTTATCGCTTCCCTGAACTAGGGAACTCGTCCATGGCCCATAGTAAGAAATTTTGACGTATCACCGAAGTTTGGTCGTAAAAGGAAAAGTTTCCGCGAGATGATCGACTTTTCAGTCGTTCCAATTGACACATTATCTCCAAGGAGAAAAAATCGCGAAGCTTCCAGATGAATCGGATTGAGTTTTGGGATCGTCGTCTTTTGCTCAAATGAATACGCATATTTACAGAACACACAGCATCAAATGACTTACCTGGCTTAGAAGGTTACGGATTTATTGCAAGTTTACTTGATAAATCAGAGCAGAACGTCAAACGAAGTTTTTTGTTCGAATTCTCTTACAGATATGTTTAAGCTAGAGCCTTATTTCTCAGCGCTTCATGAAATCTCAAGTTTAAAGAAATTATACCACTCACCGTCACTGAGACATGCTTGTGTATTCATTCTTTAAGACACCTAAGTTTGCTCATTCAATTACGTTTGATGTTAAGCCATTTCGATATCATAAGTAAAATAATTAATTTTGTGTGTTTTTTTTCAATGAATTTGATAAAATTGAGGTCATGCAGCTCATGGGATCAATAAAGTATATAAAATTACAAAAAAATGAAGAGGTGCTAATTTGTACCGTCTGTATCGAAAGGGATAAAAAAGGAGTTTGCCTATAAGTTCAGATATGCGTGAGGTAAACCTGCGCAAGTCCAGATATGTGGAGTACAAGAGGCTCATTGTTCAGCTCCCCTGCCAATCTGGGCAGCGAGGTTCAGACATATGGAGTTCATACAAATGGAGTTCAGACATATGGAGTTCAGACAAATGGAGTTCAGACATGTAGAGTTCAGACATATAGAGTTCAGACATATGGAGTTCAGAGATATGGAGTTTTGACATATGGAGTTCAGACATATGGAGTTCTGACATTTGGAGTTCTGACATATGGAGTTCAGCAATATGAAGTTCTGACATATGGAGTTCAGACATATGGAGTTCAGACATGTGGAGTTCAGACAAGTCCGGACATGTGGAGTACGAGAGGCTCATTGTTCAGCTTCCCTGCCAATCCGAGCACAAGGTGAGGGCTACGTCGACACGCTCGTCTCAGTCAGGGCTGGACAATAGAGTCGGAAATTTGGACGAGACCAACGATCAATAAATTCTCAGATGGACCCATGGATGCGTTCTAGAGGCACAATTGCGTTCTCTATTGGTCCAAACACACCTTTCAGATAGCGATGTCTTCCCGGGAGGACTGGAAATGCGAGCTCAGTATACCAGAAAAATCCCCTCTGATAGTGAGAAATGCAGTGTTCTTTTGCTTTATTTTACTATTATAAAACACGCGTGATCACTTTCGTGTTGGTGCTTGGCAGCATTACGATCTGATCGATTTACAATAGTAAATTTTCTGCCACTCCAATCTTCAGTAAATTAATTCTCGGAACGTTGATGAACATTCTGGAGTTTGGACGATTTGGCATAATTTGACATTTGGAGTATAATATTCTATTCGCACTAACAAGAAGCTGTACTCAAATGTGTCCATTGTTCTAGAATCAATGGACAATCTAATTCTGTATCACCCATGGTAAATAAATTGTTTAAGTTGTTTAAATACTCTTGCTCGAACAGAACGTTGAGTTTTAATTATCACATATTCATATAAAATATATTTGCTTCAGGGGTTCAATTCTCTCATGCTGTACTGCCCCTCGCTGGAATTTTAGTATTTCTCGTACCATATCTGAATGGAAAGAATACAGCTTATTCTAAGACGCTCGCAAGTGGGTTCGAAAGCAATCCTGAATCTGTCCAATTTATGACTGAGAGTTTTATAACGGCTGTACTTGTAGATTTGTAGTTTCCAAAGCCGCAAAAATGTTATCAAATATGATTTAGCCAATTGAATTTCCGATTATTTCCGCTGTTCGAGACATTTATGGAATCGTTCTTTTCTCCTAAACTTGAATTAAAACACCAGGATTTGCATAACCTCTGGAGTAAAACTGTCAAAAATGCAAGTCCGCTCAGTATTGCACCAAAAGAAAGTACGGTGTTATTCCGTTCTATGATTTCATGCCTCATCATATTCCTGTAGCAGAAATTGAACTGCATCTCATTAACTCTTCAAACCGTTGCTGCATCTGACTACTTATTTTCACATCTGGCTCATTCGAATGGGCAAAAAACTTATGAACGGATTCTGTGGGAATGATTTAGGTCAGCTATAGCAGTAATAAAATTGTTTATACCTGTTTTCAACACTTAATAAAATATTTCGACTAAATTTTATAATTCGCCATCGTTTGTTAATTGCTTCCGGATTCTGAATGACGAAAAGTTTTTGCCACTGCCCGCTGTAATATTATTAAGAAACTGCAATGTAGATTGATAAATTTTAGCTTTGACAGTCGATACCGAGACGTTCAGGGTACAACAAGCATTTATTTCACTTATTTTGCTTAGTGCTGACAAAAGTTTTTATTCAAGTTTGCATAATTCCAAAGATGATTTCACTTGTGTGTGAACAATTAATTAATATTTGATAACAAGATAATCAGAGCCATTATCATTCATGTGAACCACTCTTCCGGTGGAGCAAGCTCACAACAGCTAAAGATAAAACTTCCCGTGGAAGGAATACAAATCATCTCGGACCGAATGTCTGCAATTCTAGTACCTGCATAATCCTGTGACGTGCACAGCTTTGCAAAGTTATGAACGTCATCCACAAAGGATTGGCTTTTCTTCAGTATTCGAGACAATAATATCCATTAGTCGAACATGAAGAAAGATTAGGGCATAAATGTAGGTCTCAAACACAACGATTAAAAGGCGGTAAATAACAAATGCCGTAAAAACAAAACTTACATTTCTACTTTATGACTGAAGAGCGATGATGTTATCTTTTACGGCTGATGAAGAAGCTCTAATGATGACTCTCGTGGATCATGAGAAGCAAAGATTACCACTACTCATAGTTTATGGAGGAACTAATGATATCACGATAATCATTCATGATAAGCGCTGATGATCTGAATTATTGGACGAGTCAAACGATCAATAAATTCTCAGATGGACCCATGGATGCGTTCTAGAAGCTCATTATTGAGTTCATTCAAACGAGCAAAAAAATTATGAACGGAATCTGTGTGAATGATTTAGTTCAGCTTTAGAACTCAGGTAGTTAAATTACTGATATCTGCTTTCAATCTTTTCAGCCCGGAAAAAAGTTCCAGAAATATATCAAGCAAATAGAGCTGTTGTTGAGTGCATGCTTACCTCTACCATGCTTGGTGACGACACTGTAATAAGTTGCCGATATGCTATTGGTCAATATGCTATTGCTCGCCATACGACGATTTTGCCTTTGATCCCAACTACGGAACGGATTAATGTCGCATGGCGGGGGTTCACTGTATTATCAAGCAAGACCCTCTCTCCCCCATGAAATTGCACCACTCTGAGGCCGATGATGAAGTCATAAGCAGCTTAGCGAAACTGCGTTTCTTCTCCAGGCTAAAGCGCTCGCCGCACTGCAATGTCCCAAATTCGCTGACTTTGAGACAAGTTTCTGCAACGGTGAGCACCAGCGTATAAGATGAGCCTGGCTGCGGGTACTGAATAGAAATGACTGTATTTCAGTGTTGGTTCAGGGGAAAGGAAAGAAAATCGGGCTGCTTCAAGAAATAGACAGCTCTTATATTGCTTCAAAAGTTGCTTCAAAAATGGACTCGACTGAGTTAAATGCACAGGCATAGAATGAATTTTGTTGTATTTTTTTTGAGTTACTTACGCCGATAATAAAGGTGATCACTGAAATACAATTCGTGCTACATCAATGTTTAAAACTTTCACAGTATCCTTCACGTTGCGCTTAGTCATTGGTTCCGTTTGAAAAGATTCAATGCGAAAATATTTTGAATGTTTGCACTTTCGTCTAACCGTAATTCGCTTGAGACGGGGTAAATGTCGTAGGGGAAACAGTTTTGTAATTGAAAACTCAAGTGAAAGAAAATCGTTTTCAGTTCCAGTTTTTCCTTCAATAGAATTAATTTCTACTCTGTTTAAGGACTCTTTTTTCTAGCAAAGTTTCAAATGAAGAATCTTAGAAATTCGTATTTTTCAACACACAAAGATCTCAGAAAAAATGCCAAAAATTTATCATTTTTCATATTCTTGGAGGACTACTCGCGTATTTGAAGGTGTTTAAAAAAATTTCGATTCGTAAATTTTAAATGCAAAGATTTAATGAGCCCTCGTATTTTCGGGAAGACGTCTTAGAAAAATTATCAGCGTTTACTACTCACCAAAATTAAGTTCTTGCGAATTGGGGAACGAGATGGAGCACTCATTATTGAATCCAGAATATTGAAAATTAACAAGAGATATTTATTGCAAATTAAATTTTCACTGCAATTTTTGAAAAACTGCTGAATTTCTCGTGCGTCAGGCTTAAATGTATTCGTTTTCGTGAGCTTTATTAAATTTTGATAATAAGGGAAAATTAGAAAAACCCAATGGCTTACGAACCCTTACATATGTTTCCAGATTATTCTTAAATAATTGATAGTGAGTTCTAAACAATAATGAAAAAAATTCATTACAGTCGCATAGAAAAGTAGAGTTATCTTCGCTTATATCCCTTATGTTCAACTTTTTTAAATTATTTAGATCTTTATCAAAATATGAACTAGATTTATTTTCCTGCAATGATAATTTCACATTCTCAAAACCTATCGAGTATACTAACAGTATCTTCTAATTTAAGCAGCAACGCAGCCCGAGCAGGTGTAGCGTGGGAGGAAAGTTCAAAATGCAATTGTGTGACCGACTGGAGGGACACTGAATTTTACATTGACGCAATGAAATGATTCGTCGATCTGACGGACAGATTGTCAATCATTTTCTTGATTCATTTGAAACTTCATTATAGATTCCATGCGCCAAATCGAGCTTTACATTCTTTCAGATTTAATCTCATAGGCGGTCGTTTTGCATTTTTTTGCAAATTCGGGAAGCGGATAAAGCTCTCAGATAATTTTCAACGTGAAATTAATATGCCATTTAACTCATTTCCTCATCTAAACGTAGTGAAATAGTTTAGAAATACTTAATATTTTACGTTCTTTCGGATTGTTCACTATTATTTGGCCTACCTAGTAAAATTAATGGTGAATTTATAGTGCCGTTACTTATTATTATTGTGCCGTTACTTAGCTACTTATATCGTACGGATACTGACAAAATCAGAAATGGCCAAATCGCTCAATACGCCAAAATCAACGGTTTATGGCACTCTGCATCGGTTTGGCAAACTTAGAATCAAGCGAAGATCATCCTCAAAGTGGCTGCGCTCGAAGTTCCCGAGCCCCGAAGGTGACCAAGGCCTTCAGAGCAAGGTCCAGACGAAACTTAGGAAGTCAAAGGGAAATTTACCCGTAGAAATAATTACTGCGAGGGATGCTGTAAAAAAGACACGAGCTCGTCTCCATTCAAGATTTAAAAGCGTATCAGCAATACACAGGCCTCCAAAAGGAAAAACGATTCATCTAAAAACTTTGAGAGGGTATGTTCACAGATGACATCGGAGGTTTACGTGGTTTAGTTTTTGCTATTGAGGCAAAATTAAGCCACCAGAATGAAAGAGCTCTGGGGAAGTCCATTACAGATCCTCCCTCGGTCATGATTGAATCCTCGGTCAGAATGAGTAATGTCATTTCCAAGATAGGTGAATTTCAACTTATATCTGTTCAACATTGTGAAAAAACGAATGGAAATTAGTACATCTGATTAATTTTAACAACTGACTGAAGGAAACAAAATATTGCCAAGAGAAGAAACTCACTTTCCAAAAGAACAACTTCCTTCTCTGTAATCAAACAGAACACAACAGTAGTACTTTCTACCGGGATTTGAGAGCTAGGAAAAGTAGCCACATAATTTCCAGATTTAAATAAAAATCATTTCTCTGTTTGATAACCTGAAATCCAATAATTATATAATAGTCTTATAAGGACAACGTCCTCATCCTGATAATGAGAGCTCTTGTTTGGCAAAGAAAATCGTTCCAAATGTCAAAGAAATTTTTGAAAAATACCCTGCTCGTGTTCTTCATGAGATAAAAAGCTGAGAAGATTGTTTATCATTTCCCCAACTCACTGATATGAAATGCTAAATCGCAGCCATTCTACGAAATACGACAATTCAATGTTATAAACATCATCGTCAGCCTACAATTTTGCAGAAAAAATTCACCTCTATCGTCACATAGATAAAAACTTACACCGAATAGTGATGCCACATCAGATGCCAGATAAAGCACTTTTGATCCAAACCGTTGATAAACTAATGCTATATGTTTATCATATTTAATTCGTGAATTCACGTGCAACGCTGCTGAAGGAGAGAGTTGTCGAACAAAGGAAAGAATTGTCGACGGACACCACATGGCTCCGACACTATAAATGCGCGCAATCAAGTCAAAACGCTGAACCGATATGGAAGCAAATCTGCTAAACTACAAGCTGTCCGTGCCAGCTATGGAAACCAAACTGCGCTCAGTCATTCCTACAAGGCGAAGAATGTCGCGGCGAGAAGAAAAACTGCGGTCTGTCCAAAGTGAAGACGCAAGTACAAGTAGTTCTCTATTAGTTGTACAAAATTGTATTTAAACAGGGCGTGAGACAACCATTGTGTTTTTGATAAATATATGAAAAAATTACGATGCTCTACGAAAAATGATTGCGATGCAGATTAATCAGAATTACGACATGAATAGAATCTTTCCGTTCTAAATCCATGTTATCTCTTGAAGCATCGGTTACCAGCGACAATATTTCCCTTCGAGTGCTCTGTGTAGAGGGTTGTTTGAGGAGAATGATTCCATTCTTAAACGAGGCTTCGTTAGTCCAAGGTTTTTGCTTGATTTTAAGATTCCAATATTTGACTTGGAACATTTTTGAACTCGGTCGTTATTCTGAGCTTATACTTCTCCGCTAGATGAAGTATTTCTGCGCCAGTGAAAATCACAGTCACGTTCAATTCCTAAACTCAAGTAAAACAGACTCTGGTGTATTTGATGTCATCGCTGGATCTTTTCTAAAAGCTGAGTATATTTGCACATGCCTTTTCTCCAGTGATTGCGTGCCTTTATTTACTTCATTTCATCAAAGTATGTCTTCATATAATAAAACTAGTGAACAGTTGGCTAACAGATATTATTGAATTAACTTAACGCCACATGAACTATGTTGAACTAAAATTACAATAATTATATTCAGACGATTGTTCAATTGATTACTGGAGATCGAGATGATAAAGCTCACAATTTACTGACTATTGATTTTATTTGTTGGGAAAATAATCATTTTATACGATTTGAAAGCCGCGATTTTAATTAATGAAATGATGAATCGGTAGAAAATAGATCGAAATTACACCTCATGGATATAAAGACAGAGGAAAAGAGGTGTTTGACATGAACACAAAAAGGCAAAAGACAACCTGAAGCAGCACGAGGTCGTAGCAACCGATGCTGCAGCAGGGGGATTGAAATACCACCTAAAAATTGCAAGCATAACACTAGCATTGTATAACAGCTAGGTTTGTCACAGCACAAAATTACTAGATGAAACACGATACTTCCCATCAGCCATTTATGTTCATGGCACAAAATGGACGTTCGAGCTGGTGGTTTCAATTATATTATCTAAGCGGCATCTCCATTCCATCATTTCAGAGCAAAAGAAATCCTCTTTATTTTTATACAATGATAGTAGGTTTAATCTATCGAGCTATCTTCTGAAAATGTTTTTTTTTAATACATTATATAATATTTCAGGTAAGCGTCATCTGATTCCATGCGTTGCACTATAAGATGTCCAGTGAGATTTCTGAGTACTTCAGAAAAATAAACAAACACTTGGTTATTTCATAGAAAACATACATTCTCATCTACACTGCCGAATTTATGTATAATTTTAACGTTGAGTGTTAATCAATATGAGATAGAATCGTTCATTGAGCTGTGCAAAATATCGCACCTTGAAGAGCTGATAAAGGTTATTTGATGGAAGTCAGAGCTTGAGAAAAATTGTTGTGTGTCAAATTGGATATCAATTTTACCGTTCCAGAAAACTTAACTTTGTAGGCTAGGAAATCAATTTCTTTAAGAGTATCCAGAAAGATTTTGGAGCAACCTGTTTTTTCACTGCTTCTGAGCCAACTTAACACTCTGTCATCATTTTTGTACTCCTATTTCCATTATCACAACCCCCATCATTAGAATTTTACCGACATCAGAATGGCGAAGGAACTGCCACTCGGCAGTGAACTTCAGAGAACACATTAGGGAACATATTTAACAAGAAATACAATATATTGAGTATGATTTCAGAAGAGGACGTATTGGCTTTAGGGAGCTGAAGAGTTCAGTATCAGTTTTACATTTTTTGTCAACGTGACTGTGAATTTTTTCTGCGTAGTTTCAGTCTGAAGATTGTGCCATAAAAAAGTCGCATTTTTAATGAAAGTTATTTACAAAGATGATTAGCTAATTCAACTTAACATATCCCATGAGGAACTTGACCACTTTCGTAATTTCTTAAAGTTAGGGAAGAAACTGTGGACGAATGTCTAGAGAGTAACAAATGCAGAAAAATCTGATGTTCAAATATTGACTTTTGCAGAAAGGAGAAACTATTTATGAATGTTTTAGAGTAACAAATGTAGAAAAATCTTTTGCTCAAACGATGGCATCAGGACACTGTAAGGGCGGTACAGAGCTAAGCAGTTCAAGAGCGGTATGACAGGTAGCACCTCCACCGTGTTTGTTGGACTGACTGCCGGCAAACTGCAACGAGTAACTTCATAAAGCTCCATAAAGCTTCATAAACGCATCATAAAGCTTCATTAAAGTTTCATAAAGCTTCATAAACGCTTCAATAACGCTTCATTGACGATTTAAAAAGCTTCATAAACGCTTCATAATGCTTTATAATGTTTTATTGACGTTTCATAAAGCTTCATAAACGCTTCAAAAAGCTTCATAAACGCTTCAAAAAGCTTCATAAATGCTTCATAAACGCCTCATAAAGCTTTATCAACGCTTCATAAAACTTCATAACAATTCTTCCATGACCCCTAGACCCCAATATCAATAATAAACAATTTAAGGTCTACGAGAGAACTATGTACAAGCCCACTCTATTTACACGAGAGTTGTAACTAACCGCAGTCCGACTTCCTTTTTCCTCAGAAAGAATCCTTCCGAGGATCCTTTATAATTATTTCATGAATGGCTTCTGTTATTTTGCAGAGCCCTCGCGTATCGCGTGATCAATTTCCTCCTTCACGGTTAAGATCTGTGATTCTTCATTTGTATTACGAATATCATTTCCTGAAAGCTTTTGTAATATAAAAAGGAGGAAAAGATTCGTGGATAAAAAACCTAACGACCGTGAACATGGATCACCTAGCAGAAAAATGCCTGTGCATATAGACCAGGTAATGCAATTGTTAATGCTGCAAGCTCTGGGTAAGTTGAGGTTAATCAAAACAATACATATAAAATAGATTCTAGTGATTTTTACATGCCCTAATTCGCGTGCGAGGAATATTTACGGGTTTATGGGACATTCAATTATCTGTTACGCTCGCTCATGTTCGTTTTCAGTTCAATTAAGTACTTTAAATCCACACGATGTTAATAACTAAGCCTTTCAAACGTCAATTTATGATAGGTTACCGCTAATCTTCATTACTTTAATCTAATATTTACAATGTCAATAAAGCTCCATTTTTACTTCAATCTCTGCACATACTTTCCCTGCTTTGTGCACTTTGGGCTGTTCACCTCCTCCGGCATTCCAGCGAGCCATTTTTGCAGCATCCAGACTTGTGTCTTATCACTTCGACAAGCAAAGTTTCCTTTGTAAGCCCCGGCCCTTCCTCTCATTATAACTTCGAGTTGCCTTTGTCCCTCGCACGCTCCCGTCCCTTGGACACGACTCGAACATGACCGCCATGTCGAGTGAGGAGCCTTCTTCATTTTCTTTGGGGTGCAGTGTTGAAGAGTGATATCTTTGTGCAGAGACCGTTAGAGCATTGAAGTGCTGTTTGTTTATGAGCACACATTTAAATTAAACATCGTTGAAATGAGTTCGTGAGATTTTAGTGAGTGAAATTCATGCGCATGAAACGTACGTTAATTTTACATTTCTACCTTTTGAGATGAAAAATAGTCGCTAACATGACACCCATTGGAAGATTAATGTTGAAGCTTATGAATTATTTCTGTTCTGAAGCTGCTCAGATGTAATTCAGATTTTAAACATTATGTCCCTGGCATAGTTTTTATCCAGGCGTCAATTCTTTCAAGCCGTTTAATTCTGCTTGCACTGCAGATATTTCATTTAAATCCTCTAAATGCTTTGTATTGTCACAATTTGCTGTGTTGGGAAAGATTTAATTTTGGGAATTTAACTAATTTATGTCCTTTTTTGTAATTGTGTGTTATAAATTTTGGTGCTCACTCAATGCTTACCTAAAAATTTGTTCGGTAAAATGTCTTTGCAAATCCCAGCGGCACAGAAGGGGTCTCTTCACCAAATGTTTGGTTAAAATAAATGTTAGGGGTAGGCGGCCATTAGATGTGTGTTGTTTCAGGCGAGGTGGGTAGATTACGCTATCAAGAATTTGACGGTGTAAGCAGTCCTCTACGCCTCGGCAGAACCGCCTGTTGTGAGGGTTAATTGCACAAGCCTCGAAACTACAAACACAGTGGTCGACAGATTTAAGGGTCCAAACACTTGAGCATGAGAACCCTTAGAGCGATACAGTTTCCACGAGAGGTGTTGTCAAAAAAAAATACAGGGGAAAGATGTAGAAGGGCCAACGGCGCTCAGCGAGAATCCCGGGAAAACCTCATAAGGGCGGAGTCAGAAGTTCACGCCAAAAGGCTCTAAGCCAATACAAACGACCCTGAATACCCTTTCAAAAGTCGATTGGTCTGTACGGAAAAGGAGAGAACAGCGCTCTTGAGCACAGCGTCATTACTGAGGGAGTGAATTCAGTCTGCGTCGACGGGCGTCGTGAGAAGTACGTTTCTTTTATCAAGTGCAATACTGGAAATATAATTTTAAAAAAAATGAGCAATACGTAGTTAATTTGGTAAAATCATTTTTTGGGGAATTTGCTAATCCAAAATTTTCTCTTTCCATTTTGCAGAGAAGAAATCTCACACAAGACCACTGTGGATGAGATGTAGAAAGTTATAAGAAAGTTTAAACGTCGATGGGCCGGGTAAGACTCATGTTACTCATTCGCGATAGATGCTGTTAAAAGGATGTATACATATGATGATAAATCTGCGCCGTTCAATTAAATATGGCAAGAAAATATTGTGAATATGAGTGAGGTAGATGTAATACAAAATTTAATGCCCCTTTATTGAATGAAAGATGAATATATTTGAGGAAACGTGATTGACGCTATAATGAGTAACAAGTCATAATTCAAATTTCAGGTGGGAAGGTAAAACTGGATTAACTGGATTAACTGGATTAAACGTACTACAAGGCAAGAAGATTCTCGGGAGTGCCGGGATCAGCATTTCGCAACAGACTTTCTGTGTACGGTGCACAAGACAGAAATTTGAACTGAAGCTGTTTGTAAAAGAACAAGTCTGTGGTTTGAAGTGAGACCACCTTCTGTGCTGCGGGAACGCAAATGTTGGCAGGCCTCATTTGTGGCATTTTATGTAGGAGCAATATATGGGGAAGCTGGCCAGCGGTAGCATTTATTGTCATTCTGTTATGTAAGCTGTTAACACATGAAATTTCTAGAATTCCATTACTCAATCTACACCAGTTCTAATGCCGTACATTGCGTGTGCTTATCGGTGTTCTGTATGATGTATTGCCGTAAATTATAAATTAAGTGAATTTTCACGTGTATAAAGTCCCCCCCCCAAATTTAGTAGCAAGCAGCCCCTCATCATAATTGATGCGCTCTGGAAAACGCGCATTGAGTAAGTCGAGTTCAACGTACATCGGTGAGTACTGCCCAATTTTAGTATACACATTTTGTAGTAGTGTTGATTTGTTTGGGCTTGCCCATAAATTTTCCTTGTGTTTCCTGTGCATTTCATTGAGGTATGCCAACCCCTCAAGCGAGCATTCGGTCTTCTCATTAGTGTAAATTAATGAGAGACGAGGCAGACAGCCATCTCGTGACATCACAATTTGGCAAAGATCAACGCGATCGCTTTGTAATATTTTGTGAGTGTAGTATGACAGTTGCATTGTATTTTTTTTTTTTTGCGTAGTTATTTCATGTGCAAAACGTACAGAAATTCAGTAGAGGTACATGTCTCGTAGTGATGATTTTCTGTGTTCCGGTGTGAGAAGCCAGCAAGCACACGGCCATATAGATCAAGAAAGTGAAAGTGGTTATAAAAGTGATAAGTTTGAGTGAGAAAATTCTGGTGTGTTCACTCGATTAATTTCAAAGTTTCAGTAAAAGTTTTACAGTGAGTAGGTGTGGAAAACATTTGAGTGATCGCAAATTTTGAGTTTTTGGAGAAAGTGAATAGGAGAAGATCGACACTATGCCTGCCCGTGGGAGAAGGAATCACGACCGCAGAAATGCGCCAGCAACGCCACCCCGACCCGAAGAGGAAGCAGTAAACATGCCCGTGGTAACGAGTTGCGTGGGGGCCATTGGTGCTAAATTCAGGAGGGGCGATAATGTGGGGGAACATATGGCAAGATTGAAGTTTTTTACGGGTAATCTGAATAACAGTGAGCAGGTGAAAGCCTTCTTCCTTTGCCTAGGTCCACAAGAGGCAAAGGAATGCAATCTAATAATTGATACACTAACGAACCTACGAGAAGCAGAAAACTGGCTGCGCTCTTACGACGACCAGGTCGAACATCCAACTCAAGCGCTGTTTGAAATAGTAACCAAGAAGCAAACAAGCCGGGAAGGAGTGTCAGAGTACCTGACGCGCCTGGAAAGGCTGTACAACGAGAATTATCTGGAACATCCGGAACGAATCCTTGTAGATTTGATGTGGCTCGGATTAAGGGAGAACATCACAAGACCATTTCGAAGTGATGCGCGACCTACGACAGTACAAGAATTGAGGGACATGGCAATCGAGGTGGAAAATCGACGGATAGTACCAGTACCAAGGGAAACGACAGAGAAGAGGGAACCGGAGAGAGAGAGAGCGCAGCGAAGCGAGAGGAGGCCACAGCATGAGACTGCACGTGTCGGCCATACGATGCGGCATTCACCACAACGGCCTAGAGGGTACCGCCATGAAGAGCCACCCTGGAGAGAAAGGAACAGACAGACACGACACTCTCCTTATCATCGAAGAGGAAATTATGAAGCACCCCACTGGAGCGAAAAGGGCAGACTTAGGAGTCAGCAGCACCAAATATACTACGCAAGAAAGCCACAGCCGCATCCGGAAGTACCACCTGCACCTGCAGTAGACTTAGCCCAGTATAGAGCAGTGCCACCGCCGTGCGTAAACTGTGGAAAATTTGGGCACCTAAGGGCTGATTGCAGGGTGCAACAGTTTGCAGGACAGCCAAAAAACGGAATAGGAGACCGTTAGCTCCAATAATAAATCCCAGCGTGATACTCCAAGTGAATGGTAAACCTGTTACCGCACTTCTTGATACCGGAGCAAATATATGCTTGGTTAAAGAGCGTGTGGTTGCGGGAATTAAAAATGCTAGTGTGAAAGGAACATCGACTGCATTAAAAACAATTGGAGAGGAACCCGTGCCGGTGCTGGGAAAGATTAATGTGCCAATCAAAGTTAACGGTCAGAAAATTGTACAGAGATGCTTTGTTGTGAAGGAAAATGCATTCCCAGGAGACCTGCTAATAGGGGTGGAAGTAATGAACAAAGTCAACGCAAAGATAGACTTCGGAAAATGTAGGGCATCCTTCTTTGGAACTCACGTGAACATGTTTTCAGCACCAGGACACGCTTCTCCGAAAATTCTGTGTGTAACGCGGGAAGAAACATCTGTAACTCTGGCTGAGGACATTACAGTGAAGCCTCGCACGCAAGCCATGGTAAAGTGCCGAGCAGATGGCAAGTTTGATGGGAAGGAAGTAATTTTAGAGCCTAGAATTAAGTGGGCGCCGTACGTCGGAGCCACCGCTGCAAAGGTACAAAACGGGTATGTTTTGATGCCTGTACTTAACCCTTTTGCCGAAGAAATCGCTCTGACTGAAGGAGCAATAATTGCAACATGCCACGAAATCGCGAATGAAGATGCAGCTGCAGAAGAAAACAATGCGGAAAATAGCGAAGCAGAAAATCACCGCAGAGAGAAGCGCTTTCAGCAAATTGATGAGCTTGACCTCAGTCACTTGGTTGCTGAAAAACAAGAACAAGTTAGGAACCTGTTGAAGGAATATCACAAGACGATTAGTGCAGACGAGATGGATATTGGCCATGTGAAAGGAGTGAAATACAAAATTTTGCTGAGTGATTACAGGCCAATTCAAACGAAAGGATGGCGTATTCCATACTCCAGCCAAGAAATTATTGATAAAAAGGTCTCGGAGATGATCGAAAGTGGAATTGTGCAAGAGAGTACAAGTGCTTGGAAAAACCCGCTCGTACTCGTAAAGAAGCCAGGAGGAGGCCACAGAGTTTGCCTTGATTTGCGAGCTGTAAACATGCGGGTGATAAACGAACATTATCCGATTCCACACATTGTAGGGACACTGGAGGAGGTGGCTGGCAAAGAATACTATTCCATTGTCGACGCAAAATCAGCCTTCCATCAAATTGAGCTAGATGAAGAAAGTAAGCAATACACGGCATTTCAGACTCGACAAGGCAACTTCGAGTTCTCTAGGCTACCTATGGGACTTAAGTGCTCAACATCAGTGTACCAGAGAGTAATTTGTCATGTTCTGAAAAGGCAACTTGGAAAATTCGCCGCTATTTACTTGGACGACGTGTGCGTTAACTCTATGACTTTTGAGAGTCACCTAGAAAATTTAAGGGAAGTGTTGCACGAGTTTCAATGTGCCGGAGTAAAAATAGGCTTGGACAAGTGCAAATTTGCACAAAAACAAGTAAAGTACCTAGGATGTTACATCAGTCGTGAGGGACTTATTCCAGACCCCAAAAACGTGGAGGCAATGCAGAGTTACCCTAGGCCGACTACCGCACGTAAAGTGCGCTCGTTCGTGGCAGCGCTTAATTTCTACCGGCGCTTCATTCCGCACTTTGCCACAACAGCTGCACCCCTTAATGCGCTGACTAAAAAAGGGGCAAGGTTCCAGTGGAAGGAAGAACACGAGCAAGCCTTCTGCAAACTTAAACAACTCATGATAGAAGCTCCAGTTCTGAAGAAGCCTTCTCTAAATGAGACGTATTACTTGAGCTGTGATGCCTCAAATGAGGGCTCTGGCGCGGTCCTTGCGCAAAAATGTAACGGAAAGGAACAACCGATTGGATACTTCAGCAAAAGATTCAATGATGCTGAAAAACGTTATTCAATTACGGAGCGGGAAGGATTAGCAGTGGTCGCCGCGGTAAATCACTTTTCACCTTACCTGTACGGCAATAAATTTGTTGTAATTACTGACCACACAGCTCTCAAATATTTGTTCAAAGGTAAAAATACCAAGAACAACAGAATTATGAGATGGGCCCTTACACTCTCTCAATATGATTTTGAGGTGATTTATCGGCCAGGAACTCAGAACGTGGTGCCCGACGCATTGTCGAGAAATATTGCGAACGACAACGAAGAAGAAAATCCAGACGACGAAGCACCTAAAACAGTGTTCGTCACGACGATGTTAGATGAAACTCCCAATGTACAAGAGGCGGAAAGTAAGTTGCAGAAAGAAAATGTGAGAGCAGAGCAATTGAAAGATCCCGTTTGGGGGCCAGTTCTGAGGTATCTTGAAGGTGACAAATCAGGGAACGCTCCAAGTCTCGCTCTGAAATCCGAAATCTTCACTGACGGAGGCATCTTGCATTTCAGGAAGACGCAACGAAAGCCTAACAGAACAAGGCACCTGATCGTGGTGCCAGACGCTCTGAGAGAAGCAGCAATAACGTTAGCGCATGATAGCACAATTGGTGCACACCAAGGTCGTGCTAAAACGTGGAAAAAGCTCATGGAATTCGGGTACTGGATTAACATGGCGCGTGACGTTAACAAGTACGTCGATTCGTGCATGCAATGTCAAAAACGTAAGATCAACAATCGCATTTGTGTTAGCATGGGTTCATTCCCTGAAATTGACAAGCCTCTGGACAGAATAGGCGTTGATTTAATCGAAATGCCTGTCTCGAACGAGGGCCACAAGTACATCTTGACCGTGGTTGATCACTTCAGCAGATATGTTGCAGCTTTCCCACTCAGAAGCAAGACAACTGAGGAAGTGACTCGAGCGTTAACTAAATTCGTAACCACGTATGGCCCTGCGAAAGCGCTCGTCTCAGACAGAGGTACCGAGTTCACGTCAGCTTTGTTCAGAAATGTGTGTGAAAAATTGAAAATAAAATACTACAACACATCTGCGTATCATCCGCAATCAAATGGGATGACGGAACGTCAGAACAAGAACATCAAAACAGTGCTGTCTCACCTCGCAGCCAGCGATCAACCATCGTGGCATGATGCTTAGCCGTGGACATGCTTGGCACTGAACACAAGTTATCAAAGTGTTATTGAAGAAATACCGTATTATTTATTCTTTGGTAGAGACGCTGAAATTCCTGTTGTTGACTGGCTGAAGGCACCTCGCATGGATTATTCTCTTGGGGACAATTACAGTGCCGAGGTGAGCGCCCGACTTCACAATGCGTTCAAAGTAGTGAAGGCCAAGTCCAAGGCTTCACACGACAAGTCGGTGCAAATGAAGGAAAGAGGTGTGAAAAACAACCAGGTGGAGAGCGGAGATATTGTTTTATTACACAATCCTACAGGAAAGGCCGAATCTGCAAACGCGTGGGCTACCGACTGGGTGGGCCCGTACCGTGTCCTTGAAAGGAATGCCACAAATGCGACCATCAAAGCACTATATGGTAACCGACAAGAAAGGGTTCACTTGGATAGATTGAAAGTTGCTTACCTACGGGGCGAGGCTTTCCCCGGTACGTCGGACGTCGCAGCTGAGCCAGGGAATGGAAACGGATATGAAAAAATTGAGAGCGAAGATGAGGACCTGGGGACAGAAAACCACGTAAGCGCGAGAGCTGCATTCAAGGTGCGGCGGAGTTATAACTTACGTTCTCGGTGTAGGTGAACCGCCAACTAGAAACGAGCTGCAGAGGACTGAAATCATGCATCGACTTGGCTTTGCGGGATGTGATCTTGTGTGTTTAATTGTAGAAAAACTCTTGCGTAGGAGTGAGTTTTTTAGCGCTGTACTGCTTTAACCTAAGTGTGTTCTTTAGTAGGATTGTGTTATTCTAGCTTTGAATTAAATCTAATCTCACTGACGGGAGTGTGATGCTTCGTTCAATAGGAATATGCTATAGGTTATGTAACTCCAACTTTCTTTGCTCACAAGAAATTTCGTCTGGATGAAAATCTTGTTGAGCGATCTAATCTTATGCTATGCGTAACTCTCATTTTCTCTCTTGCTAAGTAAAGAGAATTGAGCGTTTATTAGGTTAACGTCGTGTGTTTCTCAAGAGGAGTACTTTGTTTCCTTTGTAGGATGCTTATATTCTCGCCAGCTTCTCGTGAAGCGTGCGCGCTTCATACGAGACAGCTCTAGCGAAAAAATTAAGTTTCATCAGAAGTTCTTAGGCTGAGGCTATCTCAGGCTAGCTGATGTTATCTATACCTTTAGACCGTTCATTTTCACAACGGGGAAAATAAGTTTAGCGTCATATTAAAATTTCGTATTCTTTTGTACTGTAGCGTTGAATTTCTGACTCTGTGTCTTACTCTTGCCCTGAAAGAATATCGTAAACACGGTATTCCGGAAGGAATTATTCTCCTCTTACTATGTAGAAGTATAGTACATTTCTTTTCAGACTTAAGGAATTAATTTCTTGGTAGATTAGCGTCGTATGTACTTCAGCACAGAACAGGCCGGAACAATTGCATAACACGAATATGTCTCGTATGAGCAGCAAATTAAGGAAGGATCACGTGGAATATAAGTAATTATTTACAAGAACGAAGAAGATAGAACTACAACACGACATGGGGGACACATTGCACCTGCGTTGGAGATGTTTAAAAGGATTGCCCAAATTCAAGCGTTGCCGTGGGAAACGACGAAAGATGTATGTACGGCTGGAAATTTTGCACCCTGTTCTGAAGAATGCCGAAGGCACAAGTAATTAGCTCAGAGCCGCTTGCGGTGGAGCTACAGCCAGAGGTCGCGCACCATGTTCGAAGAATGCGGAGGACATCAGTAATAGCTTAACTCGCCAGTGGTCAGGCTGTAAGGAGGACATCGTTAGTGAACGGCCGAGCCAGGAAGAACTTCTCGACTAATTATGTTAATTAGCAGCACTCGACACTTCGAAGTGGAAAGCACCACAGAGCGCCGCAGTACCAGGATGAGGAAGGAAGAAAAAACGAAATTAAAGCATGAGATATTATTGGGTGCCGAGATGTACTAGCGTTTAAAAATGCTTTTATACAGTGGGCACTCAAATGAAACAATAACAATGCTTTTATGTGCTTGAGTGTTGATGTTTACTTAAGTATTTCGGAATTTGCGTCGTGACATTTATGCCTGGTGAGGCATTCCTGAAATACGAATGCAAGTTCCTGTGAATTTTGACTAGGCAATTTATCACATTGGAATATTGAAGCCGCATTTTAGGCATCTCTATTTATACGTGAAATAAAAATTAAAAGAGATTACGTCGGAAAGCCTTTGAATGATACGTACGGTCTTCAAAGAATATGAACCCATGGAATTCTCGCACTAATAAGAGTGGTTACTAGGAGAAAATAAAATATGAGCTGGTGTCTGCCAAAGTTCTACGTCGATGTCAAGGAATACTGAGATTCTACGTCGAAATCGAGGAATACTGAGAGGAGTTTTACTGGATTCCACCGCGCATACAGGATACCACCGCCGGATATACCTCGGACTCTTCAGGATTACTTCGTAGGATGCAGAACCCTATCGCGAAGGGAAACTGCAGTGAAGGAAATTATCGACGATTCGACTCGTATTTTCCGCCAGATCAATATAACTTACTGACGTATCGATTTGTCTGATCAACGAATCGAAGTTCATGAGTAATCTGGCGATTAAATAACTGAGTTGAATAAACCTCATGAAATATATGTGAAACATTGCACTTAACATGATTTGGTGGTAATTTGAATCGTGATAATGATACATCTTACAGAATGGAATCGTGAAGTTAGTGTGGTGTATAGAAATTTCATACGAGTCTGGATATGGGGCTCGCAATACTTCCTCCTGAAATTAAGTACCCATCTTCAACGCGTGTGTGAAGCTATTGAAATGGCAGAAGAGAAGCATGAAAAGAGAGCAAATTCGTCAGCTATACCAAAGGAGTGAACATCGAACCGTCAACTACAGCGGCAAGGATTTGGAGAACAGAAAACGCAAGCGTAAATTGAAACTACGAGACACAAAATCATCGATACTTTAGGATGTCTGAGGAGTGGGAAAGGTGCCCGTGAAATTTTGTGAATGTTATTAGGGTTAAGTACTCAAGTATTTAGTACGCACTTTACTTCGGCGGGAAAAACAGGCGCATCGGTTAGATGAAGATGACACAATATATTACGCTGTGGCTGATTGTATTGTAATAAATAAGATTGTTAAATGTAATGTACCATGTTTCTGCGGAATTAATTTAGAACATAATTGGCTTAAGTAGATGTGTACCATTTGTGTCTTAAGTTGGCTAATAATTCAGTTCAAATTGTTCAAATGAATAACATAACGCTAATACAAAAAAAAAAAAAAAAAATTGTCGAGTCAATTTTTTTTATGTAAAGGAGCGGGGATGTTGGGAAAGATTTAATTTTGGGAATTTAACTAATTTATGTCCTTTTTTGTAATTGTGTGTTATAAATTTTGGTGCTCACTCAATGCTTACCTAAAAATTTGTTCGGTAAAATGTCTTTGCAAATCCCAGCGGCACAGAAGGGGTCTCTTCACCAAATGTTTGGTTAAAATAAATGTTAGGGGTAGGCGGCCATTAGATGTGTGTTGTTTCAGGCGAGGTGGGTAGATTACGCTATCAAGAATTTGACGGTGTAAGCAGTCCTCTACGCCTCGGCAGAACCGCCTGTTGTGAGGGTTAATTGCACAAGCCTCGAAACTACAAACACAGTGGTCGACAGATTTAAGGGTCCAAACACTTGAGCATGAGAACCCTTAGAGCGATACAGTTTCCACGAGAGGTGTTGTCAAAAAAAAATACAGGGGAAAGATGTAGAAGGGCCAACGGCGCTCAGCGAGAATCCCGGGAAAACCTCATAAGGGCGGAGTCAGAAGTTCACGCCAAAAGGCTCTAAGCCAATACAAACGACCCTGAATACCCTTTCAAAAGTCGATTGGTCTGTACGGAAAAGGAGAGAACAGCGCTCTTGAGCACAGCGTCATTACTGAGGGAGTGAATTCAGTCTGCGTCGACGGGCGTCGTGAGAAGTACGTTTCTTTTATCAAGTGCAATACTGGAAATATAATTTTAAAAAAAATGAGCAATACGTAGTTAATTTGGTAAAATCATTTTTTGGGGAATTTGCTAATCCAAAATTTTCTCTTTCCATTTTGCAGAGAAGAAATCTCACACAAGACCACTGTGGATGAGATGTAGAAAGTTATAAGAAAGTTTAAACGTCGATGGGCCGGGTAAGACTCATGTTACTCATTCGCGATAGATGCTGTTAAAAGGATGTATACATATGATGATAAATCTGCGCCGTTCAATTAAATATGGCAAGAAAATATTGTGAATATGAGTGAGGTAGATGTAATACAAAATTTAATGCCCCTTTATTGAATGAAAGATGAATATATTTGAGGAAACGTGATTGACGCTATAATGAGTAACAAGTCATAATTCAAATTTCAGGTGGGAAGGTAAAACTGGATTAACTGGATTAACTGGATTAAACGTACTACAAGGCAAGAAGATTCTCGGGAGTGCCGGGATCAGCATTTCGCAACAGACTTTCTGTGTACGGTGCACAAGACAGAAATTTGAACTGAAGCTGTTTGTAAAAGAACAAGTCTGTGGTTTGAAGTGAGACCACCTTCTGTGCTGCGGGAACGCAAATGTTGGCAGGCCTCATTTGTGGCATTTTATGTAGGAGCAATATATGGGGAAGCTGGCCAGCGGTAGCATTTATTGTCATTCTGTTATGTAAGCTGTTAACACATGAAATTTCTAGAATTCCATTACTCAATCTACACCAGTTCTAATGCCGTACATTGCGTGTGCTTATCGGTGTTCTGTATGATGTATTGCCGTAAATTATAAATTAAGTGAATTTTCACGTGTATAAAGTCCCCCCCCCCAAATTTAGTAGCAAGCAGCCCCTCATCATAATTGATGCGCTCTGGAAAACGCGCATTGAGTAAGTCGAGTTCAACGTACATCGGTGAGTACTGCCCAATTTTAGTATACACATTTTGTAGTAGTGTTGATTTGTTTGGGCTTGCCCATAAATTTTCCTTGTGTTTCCTGTGCATTTCATTGAGGTATGCCAACCCCTCAAGCGAGCATTCGGTCTTCTCATTAGTGTAAATTAATGAGAGACGAGGCAGACAGCCATCTCGTGACAGCTGCTAAGCACGAGTGTGACTTCCGAACTTCAACAAGTAGATTAAAAAATATTCAGATATGAAAGCTTGAAAATTACAGGGAAATTCGACTAACCAACTTTCATTTTAAGTTTACCCGCAGTAGCAACAGAGCAGCAAGTAAATTACACACATGTAAGAAGTTGGCAGGAAATTTACGAACGCGTGATCGTTTCACAACGAAGACTAAATGTCTCCCAGCGGTGAATTTTCGTTGGCAAGCTGTTGACGGTCTAGTTGAACAATGACTAGAGAAAAGATGGAACGTAAAAAGTAACGGTTTCTTTGGTTAATGGTGAATACACAGCACACTCACAAAATTACCGAGCTTGCTAATGTTGCACTCATTTATTGATTGTATATTTGTATTTGCTGCTGAAGCTATACGCAATAATCCACTCTTCATGCATACGTGAATCTTGAGAATGAATTCAAACTTTTGTAGACATGAATCAATCCAGAAGTCGAGTGCAGCAACCGCTCTGTTTTCAAACAACAATCCATAATGATCCGAGACACTTGAAGCTAAACTTAAAATTTAGAAGTTGTACAACTGTTCCCTTAATATCAAAAGCATTAAAATACTTTTTGGCTTTAATTAAGGTAAATTTCCGAAACAAATACGTTATCAATTGCGAGCATTTGAAAAATAGAAAGGGTATTCCCACACTGTAATTTTTTCAAGCAACTGAAGTCAACAAAAGTCATAGTTCATGAGCTTCTTACTGCAATCTTTCATAACAAAATGTGACTTTTGCACGTTTCTCTGCATGAAATTAAGTACCCAAGAAACTGTGAGGCCTAAATCTTTGAATTTTATTCCCAATAGGCCGGCTCTTTTAATCATCTTCTACCAAAGTTCGTCACCACATCAAACTCTTGTCCAACTCAGCAGATCCTTATTGTCTTCTGAACCGAAAGGGTTCCGAGATGAGAAATTTAGCATTGACTTCTGGAAAAAGTTCTGATTAAACTCCTTTGAGAAACAATTTCTGCCGGATGAATGTGAATAAAATACGAACCTGTATAATTTTAAATTCTCGTTGGACAACTGATTGGACCGCAACCGTTGACGAAGTGGTAGCATTCCGAACATAACTGATGTTAGATGAAGAAAATGCCAAACTGCGATCAAAATTAGAGCACCGAATCAGGAGTATCTTGACCAGTTTTTGAGTCGGGGTGTTTTGAAGTCATGTATTAATTTGCCATTATCATACGAACATATTACAAACATCATATCCCCCAGATAAAACCAAACATCAGACACGACTTCAGACCTCAGAATAAACCCTCGGGGGACGGACAACATTGGAGATCACCTCATGATGGATTTTTTACGAGCAGTCAATGGCTATAACGCTAGGGAAAGACAAAAATCTTTCCAAACTACTCACGAGTGAACTTAAAATTAATGAAGGCGGAGCTCGGCAAAATTGACTCGGAAAATCTAATAAGGTAAAAAAAACGCACGCCTCATAACACTATGAGAAAAAATTCTCACCACTTCAGAGCATCATGTCCCAACAAAGCGGCTGAAACAAATCAGTAAGCCTTCCTGGCTTGCACACTACATCGATTAGACACCTCGTTAATGCAATTCAACAGCCGTATAGAAGACTTAGGGTACCCGCACACGAGCAACTTTTTATCGTCAGTTGCCACAACTAACAAATTGTCCAACATGGAAAGCATGCATTCCTATGGCAGCCCGCACACGGACAACTTTTCGTGAGGCGACAACAAAAATTTGTGGGGTGGTTGCGACCGGATCAATTTCTCTGACAACACATTAGTTGTCGGCATCAGTTGCAGGCGATAGAGAACGTTATTTCGAATGGGAGCTCGCACACTGACAACTTTTAGTTGCCACCACCCAGCGCACAGCGCCGGTCGCAAGCTGCCATATTGGCTTTGTTAACTCCAGATTTTTTCTAATGTGATTTGTTTTGGGGCAGTATGGAGCATAAATAAACTGTTAGGCATTTAAGCTATTCTAAAATGGCTCGGCGAAACAACCTATTTCACATCTGAATAATAAATTCATTATATTAAGAAAAAGAGTCTGTGTTCAGCATTTTAATGATTATTAATAAACTCAATAGTGGGATGGCATATTTCCTTCTATTATCTAACGATCCTGCTGTGGTTTTTCATTGTTTTCCAGACTAGAGTGGTCTGACACTGCCACATCCACAGTTTCCATGGTGACGCAAAACGATAGTTGCCGCCATCCGGTGGCTCGTGTGCGGGTGTGCCTTAATGACAACTTTTCGTTGCGACAATTTTTTTTTGTTGTGGCAATATTTCGTTGTGACAACTGACAATAAAAAGTTGCTCGTGTGCGCGTACCCTTAGAAAGTACCAAACAGATGCTCATCGGTGGGAGAGCACTAGAGCCTGCCGAGGCGCCAACCGGGGGATTAGACAAACAAATCGGGATAAAGAAGTTATAGCTGCAGCAATAGCTAAACAAATCCAAAACACCTATGAATGGGTTATTAAATACGACTCAAAGAAGACACCGTTGGACCATTGATCGACATTGGCGGTCAAGCACGAGTAAATGACAAAAATAAAGTCTGAATCTTAGATCGTACGAGTACTTGACCTCAGCTTGCAATGGGAGGATTCCCCTGGAATTCCACAACCTTGAGCATTGAAGCTGCCAATCACAAGCTACCTAATCTTGATGGAAGAGGTCGGAAAGCAGCTCATCCTTTTGAACCTATACAAACCGGCTGGACCCGACGGCCCAACTTTCCGTATACACAAAAAGCAGCCGAAGTAATCAGCGAACATTCAGTGAACATTATTATCAATGTATCAATCGATGTAGAACGGGGCAAGTTGGAGCTGACATATGTCATTCCAATTAAAAAAAATTATCCAATAAATATCGCAGAATTGGCCTGACATCTATCATCACTGATGAGATGGAAAGATTTCTCTAAGTTTGAAAAAAATAGATTGTGTTAAAAGTTAGTTGGAGCCTCTCTAAATACAGCAAGAGTGTTTCAAAAAAAGGAGAATGAATGCACCATTTATTACAGAGTTAAGAGAATAAAGAATGTATCCACAAGGTGTGTTCCAATACTAGGTCCGTTGGAAGTGATAGATTCTGAAAACAAGAAAATATTTGGAACATCGGAAGGACTAATCAGATTGTTTTAATAAATTTACACTTTTTCGATGCAAATATCCAAAGACACTATTTAAGTATGGTTTAAGATTTGTCCTGACCAATAATCACGGTAAAGAATTTAATTTTAAAACAGGGAGAGAGAATAACGTGAGAGTCAGGCCCATTTTTTCTTCATGAAACGTTTTCTAAGTAAATCTACATAAATATGTAGATACACGCTTACATATAATTATTTTTCGTAAAGTCACACATTTAGGGGGTTTCATGGAACAAAGTATCTGCTTTAGAACTTTTGCTTTATGCTGTTCTTCTTCTTTGCTGATCATTATACTGTGTGTTAAATGTCAATTGATTTCTCAACAAAATAGACACACATTTGTCAAAAGTTATGCTTATCCTATAGGTATAAAAATGTCGATAGATTTTTTCAACAGCACGATTGAATTCTAAATTAATCTCGTCTCATTCACGCAATTGTGATGCACTATCAGTACGACATGCTCAAGTAACTCCGATCAAAATCGCTCGTCGCTCGCTTCAAGGTTCTCAGTTAAACATGACTTTATAATAATTCAATAAAAAGCTCAATTCTCCTGCGCAGTGTCATGACGCAAAACTGACGATACGTTGTAAAAAATAATTTTTAGAGAAGCATTACGGGACGAACGAATTGTATGCTGCAAATTTCCCTGCATTGAGGCCCTCATTTGAAAAATGACAAATAGAATTAGTGAGTCGAAAGACCGCTAAACTACAGGAAATAAATTCTGTGGTGAAGATAAAAAGAGGCCTTGTTGCGTAACATTTGCGCTAATGACAGGTGGCTAAGCTTCACTTCGTCCCTGTTGAGTCGTTTGTAATCTTTGTAACCTTGCGTTCAAGTGGAGGCCGACGTTCAGTGCGACCAACTCTCCAGTTATACTGTTGCACTCCAGGTTTCTTCTTTACTCGTGCCGGTTTTTTACTCGAACCGGCTTTGTTCACTCGTTCTGGTTTTATACACTCGAGTCAGTTCAATCTACCAGATAATTTTACTTCCAAAATAAGATTTATATCCGGCATCATAGGTAAAAGTTTGTAAACTTTTTAGGAAGTAAAAAATGTATGTAGAACCTTGAGGAACTAGAAATGAGTCAGATTATATTGATGTGATATCATGAGAGCTCCGCGCGGATTTTATAGAAACATTTTACGTTTTTTTGAAGCTTAAACAAATTATTCGCGATGATTCTTCCTTACCGACATGATTTTATTTAACTCTAAGATTTCTTCAACTACTACTTGTGCTTCGCGAAGCTTCGTGGCGTATTATTGCTTGACAAGACATCCATGCACCGGTTATAGTTACTCACACGCCTCTCTTGAACAATGAGCAAGAGACAAGGGAACGACTCATTGCTGTTACGTTTTGAGGTAACTGCATATCTGTGTTAGAGTGCCAAGGGTTTCAGTGTCACGTCTTCACGCATTTGTGTCCCTTCTTTTCACCGTAAGTAGGATTTTCTAGTATTTGTGTGCACGATCTGCCAATAATCAGTACATAGATATTAATTGGATCTTGCCTCCATTGTGTCAACGATTATGACGAGATCGTTTTGTCTCGATACATTTCTGTAGTGACATTGCCCTCTTACGTAGTATTTCATCTTGCAAGTTTTTATGAGACAAAAAAGTTTTAATCTTACAGACTCTAGGAATTGGAATTTGGATTTTATTCATACTCTTAATACTAGATAGACAGTTATTATTGCGTGTTTGTCAAACAATGGCAATACGATAACGTTGATACGTTCGTGAAATTCATTAATTTCATGAGGCAAAAAGGAGATCTAGTGTTATAATGTTCATTATTGCAGGTCCTTTAGAGTAATAGAATTGCCCCTCCAGTGCTGAAACTTGAAAGAAAAAATAAAACTTAACATAAAAATTTATAAACTTTCACGTGTATAAACTCAACCTAGCTCCTCATTCACACAAGTTGAACACAAAAATGTCATCACTCGCTTACAAACCAAAACACACGCAAACACACACGCGCACGAAGGAACTTTAATATTCCGAAACATTTTGAGCAAATAATGTACACTCTAATACATGTATGGCTCTCCTTATTATCTTACATCCACGCGATATTTCCCAAAAATCAAGCCACGGACAATACAATATAACTTGCGCTCAGCCAGTGCCGCTAAATGTGCGACCCTCAGCAGTCGCCCGACGCTGCGCATAAAATAGGCGCTGCAGGGCGAGTTCAAGAACTGTCATTTGGGCCCATTGTCTGGCCACAAGTTTGGAAAATTGTACCGTTCTTACTGTGAGCCACGTACGTACATTTTTGAGGAGTCTTTTAAATTTATTTATGACGTATTAATAATATAGTGTACACATAATAATTTAAAGCGTAAATAAGCCGCTGAAGAAACGAACAAAAAATTGTACAAAAACACCTCGCTTCTTCTAATGCGATAACCGAACATTCTACTTGTCCCGTTGGCTCGCTAAAAATACAGGCCCAAGTACCGATTTTAAAGTAATGTTTTTGTGAGACCTTGCTCATCCATCACGATAATCAGAGTCTGCTGTTAACCAGACCTGATTCAGTCCTTGAATGCAGGGAAATTATTAACGCGTAGGGCTGTAGAGCCAAGACGTCACCGAAAAGTTCGTTGGGGCTGCGTTCCAATGTTCTGATAGATGGTTTTTGTACGCGAGACGAAGTGATTGATTACGTGAGCTCGTAGACCATAACTCGTAGTTCAGTTTTGGGACCGGCAATCTACATTTTGGTTGAAGGACTCTGGAACGCCAGGACCGAAGGTCAGCAGCTCGCGAGGGTAGATATATGCCGACCGCCTCGCTGAGCTGCGGTCAGTTCAACTCTCGAGCAAACAGCAGCCCACGCCAAGCAACATGCGCACCCTGGTGAGGATGGAATGATAGGATAGCTAATGTTCTCGAGTCTCTAAGACTTCAGTAATACAACTTCTGAAGTTTTAGGTTGTTAACTGCCTTCTAAACTCTCAGGATGATTTTAGTTCTTCCAAAATGAGATAGAGCAGCATTAATTTATTGTTCATAAATATTTTTACGTTTATGGTTTTTCTAAGCATAGGAAAATTAATCGGCAAGAAACAAACATTGACATCAAAACATTTATACAAAAGTAAGGAACTAACTTTAATTTTTGAATAATTTATGACACCTTAAAAAATTTTGATGAATAGCCTATGTTATTATTCTATGACACACAGTAAAAACATGGATAATTAATGGTGTATTTTAGGACCAGCTGATGCTCGACCAAACACCTGAAGTCAAATTTTAGGACGCTGTTACAAACTTTATGAAAGATATTTTGTTTTTGCGTTTGTTAGGATTGACATAATGAACAAATTTCTCCAACAAGAGCAACGATTTAATTCCAGGTCTTCATTTCCTGCCTCGTGGCTGCGTGCTTCGCTCGCCCCCAGGACTTCGACGTGGTAAGTTGGAAATTCAACTTGGAATATTACCTTTCTGTGTTTTGTTAAGTTTAAAAAATGCAATATTTGTTTGAGCCACGAGAAGTTCAGCTTTAGTTTGATCTACAACTCATTTCTTTCGCTCGTATTGCACGCACTTACTCTTGTCTGTAACTGCAGGAAGCCCTCAATACCGCCATGGAAGAGGCCATTCCTGGCTTGTTGAAGTCTGTAGACGACAAGTCTTCAGCTGACGCCATCCGCCCCTTCAGCGACGCCATCATCGCCATGGTCCGGGAACACATCCCTGAGGAAGCCCAAGAGCAGTTCCGCGCCAACGTCGAAAAGAACAACGCTCAGCTGGATAAAGTTGTAGAGCTTGTGAGGCAAATGCCCAGCATGGATTTCTGGTCTTCGCTGGGCGGCGACGCTAATGTCGACGTGCCTGACGTAGTCGTGCCTGAAATTAAAATTTCTCTCTAATTTTTTATTGTAATTTTCAAGAACCAAAACAGGCCATCATTCACTTTGAATTCTTTTTGCTGCTGCGTCACTCCGAATGAATTCTTTATTTCTAAAATAATGTATTGCTTCAATATGATTTTTAAAATCATTTTAAAGGTTGCAATTGCAATTTATTAGTTTGTGTATTGCAAACGTTTTTTTGAAGAAGTTTTTTGTAATTTAGGTATCGAACTGCCAGGTTTGAAAATTGAAATTGATGAATATACTGTTGAAATGAATTCTCTCATTTGGTTTCTCTCTCTCCTCTATCGTGATGTAACGGAATTCAATGGACCGCTGGCGCACATCCATCTTCGTCTATGAAGTAAATCTCGTTAACTTCAATGAATTGAAGTACAAAAGTTTCAGTTCATTCATGATGAACGGGAGGAACACAGATACGATCTACTTTTCAATTGTTTCAAATTGAAAACTTGAACGAAAACTCAAGGGCGATAATTATTTGTAAACTAAGTAAACGAAATTTTAGAATCTGCATGGAGCGTCACGAACAATTCAATAAATTAATCTCGCAATTCTAAATAAAAATATCAACTTAATTTTAGGAGACAACGACATTTGCGTCGCAAATGAATCACGCCTGAAATAGTGCATCACGAGATGTATACGAATCTCCAGCCCTAATTCGCGTGAATTTTTTTGCATGTAATTGGACGAAATTATCGCAAGCGCCAACGAATTAAAGGGTTCATGCAAATTCAACAGCGTATTTTGAAGATTTTCCCTCAATTAAATAATTTTTTGATGAGCACAATCAGTCGCACCAAGTACTTTGAAACGGGATTTAATAAAATCGAAATGTTCACAGTAGCACAATCAACAAAGTCACATCAGAGGTTGCATCGGCAATAGTCATCTTTAGATTCAGGTCGTTGATGTCCTATTATTTTTCGTCGGAGGCACGATTGGTTTTGCAAAGTCTCACAAAAGAAACTGAAAGAAGAGATACCTGGTGAGCGAAGTGTTCGGAGAATTCTGTCGTCTTTTGAATTCACAAGACTAGAAATGTTTGATTCAGGAATCTATGACCATGCAGTTCTGAATTAAGTTTCGTTCCAACTGGCTGGAAAATAAAATTTAGTTTCTTCGCATTCATATTACGACAAAACTTTTCAAACCCTTCATGAACTTGTTTTTCACAGTAGAAGTCTTTCAGATGTTTTTGTCGTCCACTCCTGCCAATATCCAACAATTTTGCATTAATAAAAAGTTGTTGTGCCCGGCAAATATGTGTATGCAGGCGTGGCGATAGGTGTTTTTCATGCTCAATGCACAAGTATTGTTGTCTGTTTACTCGAAATTGTTACAGTAAACTGCAGTACTAGTGGTGTTGTTTTGACAATTTAGTAATTTTCCATTCAATTCAATAGATATTTTATCACTTCAAAGGCTGGACAATTTTATTGAAAATTTATTTGTTCACAGCGAACTCAAAAGTGATCCTATTTCCAAACTTTGTGAATTTTTTATGAACGTGCCAATTCCACAGCCTTGACAGACGACTTGTACATTTGTGATAAATTGCAGGCATTCAAATTATCTGTTCACATTCAAATAATGTAAATTTAGATTATATCCCTAACAAAAGCCATTCTTATTTACTAAATTGTCCGGAGCACTGGTACGAAATTTGAACGTGAGAAAATAGTTAGACAAGTGAAGTCTAAAATTTCGAACATAACTGAAACCAATTTTCTTCCATGACTATCATGCAACAGGAGATCAGGATAATATTTTTAATTTCTTAGCACGGTGCTGTGGTTCGCACATAAACTTCCATCACATTTACAAACAATTGAAGCGCTTCCAGTGAGGCATGCATATCTGTCCTTCATATCGCTGTGTTATGCCTCGAAAAGAACCAGCATCACTACATGTTGTCGTCATAAAGATTAAGCGTCTGTACAATCCTCTACAATCCTCCAGATGATCTGCCACACTTGAGTATTTAATGCAAAGAATACCGCTTAGCTTTCGCTCGTCTATTGAACTTCAACCTAATGAACGTCGCGTCTGTTTAACGCCAACTCGTTCCCCGCACCCTCGTCACTTCTAACTCCTCTGCACACCTCCTACGAGGGGTTCCACTTAACCGAGAGTTACCACTTCGTTTCGGAAAATATGTTTTCAAATTTTCCGAAGCTTCGGAAAATATTTTTTTGTAATTTTAACCTCGTATAATTTTACTCATTTCATAGAAGATAGACGTAAGATTTAGTTCCTCATTGATTGATCAGGATTGTGATCAATCAATGATTGTGATCAATTTATTGATTTCCACCCATAAATTTTCAATAACCGTCACTACATGTTTGCTCTGTCATGTAAAGAGAGCTTGGTACTTTAGACGGTTACTTGAGGCGAGGCATTTGATCCCTGGAGAGGCTGATTTAGTGCTAACACGCAAAGAGTTTCTTCTAAGGGTCATCGCCGCTTCGGCAATGATTCTGTGTTCTTTTCGAAGTGGAATTGCATCTGTTAACCTGAACATTTTTAACTCAATCATAGCTGTGTCGTGTGAGTCTGCGAGTCTTCATAAACAAATTAGAGGATACGAAGACCAATCTCTCCTCGAATACACGTAACTAAAATGATATCAACAGCCTCTCCGCAGTTGCGTCACCGACGCCTAAATTAATTTGTCTGAAAAGTCCCCGTTATTTCTGTTAAGTTTACCGAGCTCCGCTCTGAACAGCTGGGCTATAAATAAAGTACCTTATTTAAACTTATTAGTCTTCAAATTTTACTCTGAAAGTTAGGATGATAGAGAGAATGAGGAATGGAAAAGAAGAGTTTTTATCCATGAAATGGTACTGATGATACTGTCATGAGGAGATAACTAATTTTTTCGAAAATACGACTATATTGATGAACACGGTTTGGCTACCAAAAGAATCACCTAACTACGATAACGGAAATTAATCATTCAATTTTATTTTTAAATGGCTCGTGCAATTAAATCGGTATAACTTGTATCATTGGAGACAGGTTACAGTATGTACTAATTATCGTATTGAGATTATTCGCATGAAGAACGTACTTCGGGTCGAGTAAAAATGAAACGTTGATAACTGAGGGTGTAGAGGTGGTATAAAAGTCTTAAGCAACCATGAAAATCTAAAAAGAGCATCGTGAAAATTTAGTAAAATATGGAAAGATAGGTTGATTTTTAGTATCTCGTTCAAGGGTATAGAGTGCAGGAAAGGTGGAAAGTCAGGACCGGATGTCGAGGATTAGGTAGAAATGCTTTCTGTCGAGCACGTACCACAGAAGTGACTTAGTAAGACCTGTCACGGCTGTAAATGAGAGTAGGGCAATTGGTAGCTGGATATTGGCGGATAACCGAAGCATCGTTTGCAACAGTGATCAAACCCTCCACATTCAGACGCCTCCGTCATTTATGAGAAAACCTCCACCTTCTGACGCCTCCATCATTTTCATAAAGACTTCCGCCTTCTGACGCCCCCATCCTTTCTTGAAAGAGCCAGGCAAACTCTACACCGTTTGGTTTGCGTAGCGAAATCATTTAACACTTTGACCGCAATTGGTTAAACAAAAGTTCAGTAATCAACTCAAATTTAAAGTCATATGTAGTAAAAAATTGGAAAATAGCAAACATGAACGGATCGTGCCTTCATTCAGCTTTAATTAGGTACTTGTGATAATCGTGTTTGAGACTACTGGTCGGTCAGCAGCATTATGAAAATTTCCTCTGTGGCCACCGGTGGCACACGTTGCGGTCAAAGTGTGGAATCTAGCACGTTCGCTCGTTCCGTTTTAAGCTTCCGTGATTATTCGTCATTCATCGGCAGAAGATTAGATTAGATTAGATTAGATTATTAGTCAGTTCAAGCCTCCCTATCCGCAACAAAGGCGATCCAAAGAGAGGAAAGAAGAAGGCCCCATTTAGTATGTAATTTAAGGAAAGCTGAATCTATGCAGAAAGGGCATAGAAACAGTAAGATAAGAAAGAAGTTTATGAAACAAGATCAAAGTTGAAGAAGAAAGTAGTAGGTGCTGAAAAAACAGTACAGCAGTGAACCGAAAAAAGGTGGTCCTTAACAAAACAAAAGCATTTTATTTCAACAAAAAGAAGGCCTACCTAACTCTCAGCTCGGGCCCTCACATTGTCCCATTGCAAGCGCTAATTCCCATAGATACAATAGTTGTATCCCCCTGAGGGGATCATTGTCAGAATTATTAAGTACAGCAATAAGTGTGAATCTGACGCTTGTTAAAAGTCATGAGAAGTTTGTTAACGAATTTTATATACACATATATGTGCATGTAAGAAGAACAATACTACATTTCATACCTACATTTCATAGTTGAAAAGATGAGAATATTTATATTCAGAGTTAAAAACCCCATGCAACTGATGTACGCAGATTCAGTATCAAAATTATACTTGCTGCGTAAATGTATGAAATGGTCATTTTATGAGTACAATTTCAATGCATGATACAATTCTTCAAATTTATCTGATTAATGAGCAAGTGAAATACAACTCAGTTTTCCAAACAGCTGTTATTTTAAACTTCTGGACTATAATCATCATCAATCATGTAAATGTTTTGCTTGATTTGATTAACATCATCTTAACTCAATAACGATGGCTAACATTTTCTGAACTTGCGTGTATTTCACTTCACATTTTTTCGTGATATGTACAATTAATGCTGTATTATCTTTTCTTGTTTAACATGTTGTTACATTTGAATAGCTACAATTAAATTGTTTCGTTTCCTGAGCAGAAACGACTGTATGGAAGGACTTCTTTCTTGAACCACGGAACCACAAATATTTTACCTAGTGCAGCTGCAGACGGGAGGGTGTTTCTTGGAGATGTTTTGTAATATCTTAGGGGTATGCTGCACCAGGAATGCTTTACCAACCCGGCTATTCATTCAAATCAATTTTAATTTTTGCAATGCCAAATAGAATCAAGCCGCGTAATTCCACTGACGAATCTGGACAAAATTCCATCATCATTTGTCTTTTTTTACGTGGAAAGTAAAACTTCACAGTTCTCTAACTAAAAAAATATTTAAATCAGCTTTTAGTAAATTCATTACAAAAGAAGATGTTTCCCAGTTTTCTTCTTTCTAACACCTATAGGGAGATGTAACCAGTGGCGCAGCCAGCTGAAAATTTCTGGGAAAGCCAGGATCTCCAACAAATAATTTTGGAAGGAGGGTGGCAGACATTAATGATTAGCAATCTTATTATTCATTCACTTGATACGGCGACTGAAACTGTCCCCCAGTAGTTCATTTCGAGGGGGGGGCATGGCCCCTGTAGTCCCCCCCTAACGACGCTACTGGATGTGACGTAAAACATGGAGGCTTGAAAACGTCCTAGACTCCTGCTCATGCGCAGAAGCAGCTAACTGAGCACACGCGAGCAGGACTCGCGTCCAAGCTTGACCTTGTCTGCAACACGCGCTCTCGTGATCGGTGAGATGGATGGAAGGCTATTCATAATAATACTTCACCTTTATTACATCTTTATAAAGTTCAAACTCTGAAATAAAAAAAATCAGCTCTACTCGATTGCGCGACGATATGTGCACCTACGCAAATGCGACAGCCAGTGATTGCCTCACTCTTCACTCCCACCCCCATTATTGCAATCATGTAACCACGGATCTGTTACGTCAACAAGGGACGTGTTTTTGTACAGGCAAATCATTCATGAAAACTACGTCTCGGTGTGTCGTAAAGGTAGCGATTTATAAGCTTGATTTACCTTTGTAGTTGCCTGTAGAAACACGGATCCGAAGGTCGCAATTGTCGAGGGGAGACTACAGTATATAAGGGACGGAATGCTGAGTTGAAGTCAGTAGTTCTTCAGCTGAGAGACAACTTCTCCTGCACAATGCGTACCTTCGTAAGTATCATAAAGCTCATGCGAAAACTTGTTCAGATTAACTCGGTTACACTTTCTTGGATAAATCGTAACTTACATGACTTACTTTAAAGCAGTAGGTGAAATTATGAGTATTCATGGTGTGTGTATGTTGGTCAAGTATAATTCAAAATTAGAACTAATACATACGTAAAAGTCAACGAAAAATTCGACGGATGAATAAGATTCCACATCGAGATCAAAATGGTGAAGAGATCATTACAAGGCTTTATACTGCATGGACGTTACATTATGAGTGAGAAAAATAGGTATTATTCAATCTTCATACACAAAGCGAGAGATATTGTCCTGGATAAAATGTACTTTCATAAGGAGTATCATGTCACTACTTCACAACCGCTGGTGGCACCTTTGATGCCAAACGACCTCAACGGAGTTTTGCTCAGTCTCGCACCTAAATTGTAATAAATTTGGCACATGTTTTAGGAAAAAACTGCATCGTGGTGAAGATCTGGTTTCGATGTTCGTATTGCACTTAGATCTATATGGTAGACTCACGCTACATGAGTTTTGTTCTGCTACTGTAACATCAACATTTTACTTTTCCTGCAGCTCATCGTCTGCTGTTTACTGGCTGGGTGCCTTGCTCGCCCTAGCGATTTTGACATCGTGAGTATTATATGGTCCTTAGCTTACTTTCAAAACGACAAATTATCGAACTTTCTGGTATACGCAACCCTTAGAGTGGGTTCAGTAATATTATGAAAATCAACAGTTATACTATGATATCTGATGTTGACTTTGAGGGAACATTATGTGGTATGTTCACTTGCAGGGGGCTTTCAATGCGGCCATGGAAGATTCTATTCCTGGGCTGTTGAAGTCTGTAGATGACAAGTCTTCAGCTGACGCCATCCGCCCCTTCAGCGACGCCATCATCGCCATGGTCCGGGAGCACATCCCTGTGGAAGCCCAAGAGCAGTTCCGCGCCAATGTCGAAAAGAACAACGCTCAGCTGGATAAAGTTGTAGAGCTTGTGAGGCAAATGCCCAGCATGGATTTCTGGTCTTCGCTGGGCGGCGACGCTAATGTCGACGCTGACGTAGTCGTGCCTGAAATTGCCATTTCTCTCTAATTTTATTCGCAGTAATTTTTTCCTGGTAAAAAAAATTCAAAGTTAATAATTTTTCACGAATAAGCCAATCTGAATATCCTAATGAGCACTAATTTGAGCCCACAGTTGAAGATCTCAACTGCGGCTGAAAAATTTTAGGTTGAAATTCATGTAGTAACGCTGACTTTAAGGAAAGGATTAAGATTTCTCAGACATTTCTGAATTTAGGAATATTTGTGTTGAATTAATGGTTCTTTTATTTGCTTGTTCATAAACAGCAAATTTGCAAATATTTTTAAACCCGTTGAATATAAAAATTCTCAGTTATTTCTTTGAGAAACGCTAGCTGTTTTACAAATGAAATATAAATGTTAAATTGTTTCTGCTTTTTCTTCAGCAGATGATTAGAGCACCTGTTTAGCATAATTTTATGGCAGCTGAAACTTTGTTGTATGAGTGTTCTTTTCTGGTAACTTCTAAAGTTGATTTTCGAAATAAACTATTATAATTCTTCTCATGTGTTTCCTCTGTTTCCTCTGTTTTCCAGCATTAGTTAGACTAATGAAATAAAATGGTTCTTCCTCTACAATGGTTTGTAATTGCTGTACAATGAAAAATCTATACTTTTGGCAACTTCTTCACATTGGCGATCCGACGCAATGCAACCATCACATCGTTATTGATGTTATGGTTCTACAATGAGCACCATATGCTACTGAAAGATTATACTGATGCAAGTGACGCCCCAAACTGTTCAATCCAATAGTCGCCAAAAAATAACATTAAACATTCATGTTATGACAACTCTCGAGCAACAATTCTACGATGAAATACATTTAGCTAGTGAATCATCTCCAATAAATATGAAAAATTTCTGTCATGCTCACTATGTTAATAACATTGTTTTGATTTAAAAATTTGAAATATTTTCAAGCGCAACGTTAATGCTCAACATAAGCGTCACCTAACGTCACTAGACCATTTTGTTCCTTGCTAATTTGCATTAAAACGAGAATCTCGGACGGAAAGAATGGCGCACCTCCACACAAATGTATAATTAATAATGCAATTTACACAAACAAGAACACTTCATTAACACAACAATTAGCGACAACGAGCCTGCAAAAGTTGAAATTATTGCTGGGACTCACTGAGCTCGCGTGGCAGACAGAATTACGACTCCATGACCCATTTTCTTGAGGTTTTTATGCGCTCTTGAGGCAGGATCTGTTTGATTTGTTGGTTAGTTGATTTTTTCGCTTAATATGCTCAAGACATAACACAATTGAGAACTTCTCACAGCTGTACCCACACAAATTATATCCAATTACACGATACTTATGCGATGAACTCGCCATTACAAATTGGCATAATTAACTATGACGCTTTCTCAATCTTATTATTGGCCGGTAAATTTACTTCGAAAATTACTGACGTTAGCTACTTATATATGAGATCAGAGGATCATAGACTTTAAACACACCAATTAAAGTATACGTTAATACGAAAGAGAAACACATTTATAAAACCAGGCGCGCAATGATTGGCTCCTATACAAAATATTTTTCACCTTCCAATGCTCCGTTTGGAGGTGCATTCTGTTCATTTTTCAACTCGACATCAATTCTCGATTTTGACTAGGGGAAGACAAACTTTCCGGGCGATGAACGAACGACCAGCCTGTATGCGAGAACGCGTTTTATTTAACCATCACTTCATGGCTTTTCGAGTGCAGATTTATATCAATCTTTAGATGATCTTTTTTTTATGAGACATTTCAGACTGTACACCTTCATTAGCATATATGTACAATAATTTTTCACGCAATTCAGTGCGATTTGTATTTAGAAAATGTCAACCTAATCACCCAACCATATTAGTACTGTAGATTCCTTTTTATTAATTTGAGATCATCAGTCGTCACAATTTCTCACTATTGATTCTGTGAAAATATTTGTACTAGATTGCATTTTATTATGAACCTGTCACTCTATACTTAATATGCATTCACTTATTTCATTGATCGTGAATCTGCTAACCTCTACATACCTCTATCTACCTACCTCTAGTATACATCTTTTAATTGGTCGACTTTCATCACTGACATTTGTTTTACATCTATGACATAATTTGTAAATGAACACAGAACGGTGCTTTTACTTCTGACGTATCTACTCACAGCGTTGTATTTATAACGATTTCATTCTTTTAAACACCTATGCTTGATGAAATTTCACTGTTTCATGTAAAACGTTCATTTGCAATCCTCATTCGAAGAGGCGAAATAGCTCTCAAATCATGAATGTTTTTCATGTAAAATCTCAGCCCCTTTCAACGATTAAGAAAAAGTCCAATAAGTACTACTTTCTTATGGGCACCTCTCCTGTTTGGTCAACAATGCTCCACCCTCTAGCACGTATGTACATCAGCAGGAGACATTTTCCTTTTATTTTTCTCCTCCAATTTATGAGACATTTCAGTGGCCTAGACAGACACCCAAAGCGCAGACATCAACAGACGCGTGAACCATGCTCTTCGCTTCAGACTGGATGCTCTTCTCACAAGGCCTTATTCTCGGTAAAACAAGGCTTCCTTTCATAGTTCTCTTCGCTCCGATTCCTACAGTTTTTTTTCTAAAACGACTTTGCATAATCGTACACTCTCATATTATTCGTCACACCAGCACTCTGAGGTCGCCAGATCTGTGGTTTTCATGGCCTATGTAGTACATCCACCTGAACAAGCTGAAATAAGCTCCTTATTTGATAAGGTTTAGTACGGACAGTTCCGCGCGTTTGTCTAGCTATGGTAACAAATTTTATGTTCTATAAAAAATCTTGTCCTGCATTTTGAATATTGAGGCTAAATCATAAGTAAATCTTTTAATAGAATGATTTAAAACTCGTAAATTATGTAAAGAAATGAGTGCGCTCCTCGCTTCCTCGTTAACTAGTATTGATAATGGAATCTCGGATTAGAGGAACGGCACACAGTCGTACAAAATACGAAATATAGATGGTGTTGTACATTTCACTAGTGTTATAAAAGACACAACATATAACATGAAGAATACACCAAAAACCCTGAAAAATGAAAATAGTTACTGGTACTCATTCGATTCCAGACTGACGCACAACTTCAAAACCGTAATTTTAATGTTTCTTGTGTTCTAGAAAGCAGAGACTGACTCCTACATTACATGTTCGGGGCAAAACACGCTCTGTGTGACTTTGCAAAAATATACTCATACGAATAACACCCTCATACACAACCCCTGTGCTAAAAATTCGCGATTATTATTTGATGTACCTTTATCAATGACGCCACTGCAACTCTAATATTGGGAGGCCAGTTTACCATCTTTTATCAATTTATAGTGTCAGCCAACGAAATATGGAATTCAAGGGCCACAGACTTTTACACAACAATACTAGAAGGCATCATTTGCGAATGATTTTTTCTACGACTGCGGCGCATCCCTCACTTCGGTACAGCTGTTCACTCTTCGCAGGATCAACCAAGGAGGTTTGAATGTTTGACGATCCATTCAAACCTCCTTGGGATCAACAAACTCTCTCTCCACCTACGAGTAAGAATTGCAATTTATTCATTATTCCCCTCTTGCTTCTGAGTGCGGATCAAAATATATTTTTCATTTCCATAAAACATTTCAGTGCTTATATATATCATCATGACAAAGATCTTTTTAACAATTCAACATAGACGAGATTATATTTATTGAAACAATTAGGCGCACCAGAAAGTTTTGTTCTTTTTTATTTGACCAAACTTAATATAAGAATAAGTCCGAACAGCTGTTTCCAAGGTCAGTTCAGATTGATATTCAGTTACACTTTGCATTTAATTGAATCTACTCCAGTTAATATTTTAAACACATCTATAACCCTTGTAAGACAAACGTTTCAAAGTGACTCATGTGCGTCATTGCATGTTGTAGGAATTCCACATAGGCAGCAATCCAACAACAGCAGTGAAAAACATGAACGCTGTCTATCCAGAGGGTGTTTGTGTTAGTAAATTACGTTAACGGTTTTCACTCTCCCTGCTGACCTGATTTTCTTTTTTGTAACTAAATAATAACTTTTTTTAGTAAGAACTGACACGTAACCCGAAAAATTGTACTGAAACGATATAACGTCCAGTGCCTCAAAAAATGACTCGTCCATTAAAAAATTAAATGCAGACACTTTTGATATACATTATTGAAGAACAATGTTTAAAAATTTAACTTCGTAGCTGTAGACAACCCAAAGCCTATTAATTTTTTGTCGCTAGTGTATAAAGCAAAAACAAGACGATCGCTCTTTGGTACTCGTGGACTCGTGGTATCCACTCAGAGTTCATGCTTCGTCACAAGGGGCTTGAAGAAATGAAGCGAGTTAACGAAGTTTCACTGAAGCAGATTGACGCACGAATCTTCAAGTGACCTGTCGCAAAGCTAGCTAATTAAAAAGAGTAGAGAAAGACGCAGGGCACAGAAGCAGAACCTTTACCGAGACTGAAGTTCTCATAGCTCACAGCCGCGTCTGAAGTAATGAGTAATAAGTCCTGGTAATGAGGTTGCAGCTGAGGCAGGTAAAGACGCCCATTCACTCCGGTATTCACGCCTTTCTTTTGGCCCCACTCATGCCGATCTTAAAAGAAGAAACTAAGAGACTTGTCTGGGGAGCCATTGCATCCAAGTGGAACTCTGAGCGGAGGCACGGAACTCCAATAAAGAGAACGGGTGTTCGGGAAACTAGAGTCAATACAGAGATTTCGATTCGCGCTGCTCGCAAAACGCGCTGCATGTAGGCAGCACTTACGATCTTCGTTTTTTGACACTGCAGACTTCAGTCACAATAATACCGCTACAACACTGTACAAGATCTTTAGGGTTCCTGTGGAAAGGTAGATGCGATTGACCATCTTTTTTTGCCAGTTATTCGACTGTTAAACATTTCAAACTCACTGTCGGAATGGTGTACATTCAATGACTTATGCTTTAACTTCAGTACATGTTCTGGCTTGTGTTCGGAAAATTTGCTCGTAGGTGGCTGCTGACCAGACTTTGCTCAGAAATGAATCCTTTGTTCGACTGTTCAATATTAGTCAAGTAATCGGAAAAATCAAACTAGTGAAAAATTTCACGAGAGTGAAACACAGTAAAAATTAGTTTTATAAGTTGAGCCATGGAGATTTAGTGTTTTGGAATTTTGAAGTTACGAGTGTTGATCCCAAAGCATAACTCAACCTTTATGTTTGATGCTGCTGTTCAAACTTGTCTCGACAGCTCTAATGAATATGAATCAAGAAGGGTCAAGTAAGTACGCGCACTACAGTTTCACTCTTGACAGTGGCTCAATGAGGATGCTAAAAGAAAAGATTTTTCCACTTTCCTTTTTTTCAATGAGCTAGTATTTTTAACAATCCTGCACTACCGTTGAGAGTCAATGATCTGAGACTTATTTATTACAATTCCCACAGATGTTCATGAAATTGTAAATATATGAGTAACTTTACGACGGTCTTCACATGTAAGTAACGCATGGAAATTAAAACGACGAGCTATTCATTTTGTTCTCAAAAAAAATAACGTTGTTAGGTTTTAAAATCCACTGTTATGCACTCGCACTTGGCTCTTTTTAACATTGCTCCTTTCAGTTTGAATCTAGTTTCGCTAATTTCTCGAGTTTACAGTAGCTATGAACTATTGTTGACGGAAACACCCTTATCGAAATCGATGGCGTCGCTATGTGTTACGTTTTCTACCCCCATTTGCTGGTTTCCATCAGTCTAATTTCGGTTTAATTTCTAAAGCTTAGTTTTAAAATTCGATTTATAATCAAACTCTTGGTTGGATTTTCAAATCAAACTCTTGGAACGGTATTTCTGCCGTTTTCAACTTCAGAGACTCTTATCGGTTATTATAGACTAGAAAATCTCTGTGCGTGAATTTAATTAAAATGAGATGACAAGGAAAATTGTTCAGTTTCTGAATGTAAAATGACATGCAAATTCTTAGCGTCGTATAGAAACATGTATATATATATTTATATCCTAAGCCTTATATCGCTTATGATTCGATTGTTCCAATGTCATATGAAACTCGTATTCGAAACTTTGGTTTATTTGGTGGTAGAATACTACACGGATTGGGGCACAACACTCACCTAATTAGATCATTTTAAACAGGATTTTACTAATGATAAGTACACCTTATGCTCGTTGAAAACAGAAATATAAACTTGCTTTCGAAGGACCTACTTCAAGCCAAATTATTCATCAAGTTCGAATGATATTGGGTTTTGCTTCCAGAAAAACAGTAAGCTATTCAAATATGTCTTGAAGCAGCAGTTTAAACGAAAATATCATAAGAACATTATTGCCTTTCAATTATTTTTCACGCCATCTGAGATTCTCTCATATTTTTCTACTAGACCAAAATAATCTGAAGTGTTGACGTTTTTTCCACACACAGAGTTGTACACAACTTCAATTGCACACCACTGTTGTATTACCTGCTGTATATTGGAGAAATAAGGAGTGCGTTCGAAACAAGATGCAAACGTCTTAAATATACCTGAAGCAGCATTATCAGGCGTTATAGCAGGAATCCTTGAATGTATGTTTCGACTTATGACGCTCTCGGAAAATGTTTAAAAGTCATTCGGTCTTTCAACAACATGTTTGACCTGCGTATCGCTGAGGCAATAAAGATCAAATTACGGAACTCTGTAACAAATTTGAACTACGTTGATGACAGTTTAGTTAGCATTTGTTGTTCTCAAGAGAAACCGGTCCCATCTTTCCTTCGACTGTCTCTTATTCCGTTGTGTTCTCTCTGTCTAAAATTTCGTCATCAGTAAAGCTCAGGATGTCATTCGGGAAATATGTCTCGCGTATCTATTCTTAATTTTTTACTCTTCAGTTATTTTAAGTAAAAACATTAGCGTAAATTTTCTGGTGTTGGCTGAAGTGTCCAGCCTGAAGTTCGAAAAAAAGAAGTATACTGTTTATTTAGAAGCAATAATGCTTTTTATTTACGAATAGTTCTGACAAAACTAGGAGCGATGTTCATAGTTACCGTCAACTTGAGAAATAAATTTAATTTAATCATAAACTAAATGCTTATTCAACTTTCTTACAACCTTTCTTTCCATAAAAGGGAATGAAAAAATTCTTCAAAATTTTCATAATAGTTAATGAAGTTTTTATTTTTTAGCCAGCTCGTTCTTCATGAAGCCGACGACTGCGTCCTAACTTCTCATGCCATCCTTAGCGAGACACTTTATGTGAACAGAGCGCTCCCTTCAGACTCCTGGACCTGAACAAAGATGGCTGTAATGAGGAAAGATTTTTGCTCACTCAAAGACTAGAACAAGGATCTACTCAAACGTTGCAAATGAGATGTAAACGTCAGAGCCCTGAGGGTTTCAATTATCAAGCACAGATTCACTGCAGAATAAATGGGCAGCTCACGAACGGAATTTATAAGATTTTACGAGTATTTGGTGTGCCGTGAAGCGACCGAGTGTGCGCTCCGTCAGTTTCATGAAGAGTATTCCTGGAGTTTGAACTATTTTTTTATACAAGAAAACTGTTTAGATTCATACTCTCTGCTTAAAAATTTTCATACGAATTGAAAAAAATGACTGCTTGTATTTTCATATAAAGTATAATGAAGTACTGAAAATAAAGTACTCATTTTTTATGAAATTATTAGGTAAGGATAAAGTTGAGTACAAAAAGCTAGCTGTTTTTCTTTACGTTTGCATTTGTATATGCCTAGAATCAATGTTGAAAAGTTCTACATGATATCATAATGAAACTCAAATTTTTCAACGACATTGTGTTTCATTGTTGAACCATGAACCAAGTGTAAATTGATAAAATTCTTTTGAAAGCTGGGATAAATGATATATTTTTAAAAATAGAGCTCGTGAATCATAAGTTGTTTTTTAATTCATGAACACATTTCTATAATTCCCATTCATTCATTGACAACAAAATCAAAGTCCAGATGCACTTCGACAATTTTATTATTCTGCTCACGCCTTATTGAATAGGAAAAGGTTGGAAATCACAGAGCTGACTGCCTCTACTGTCATTGTTCCCATTATTGTATGTCTAGTTATCAGTATTTAGGATCAACTCTACGTGAACTTGGTGGTTAAGAATTCGAGTTTTATTAATTTCTCAGAAATGGAATTAACCCCACAAACCATAGGCGAAATGAACAAATGAGCTAGATTTTTGACAAACTTCGGTTGGCAATGCAGATAAGGCAGAGTTTATTTTTATTTCTCAATCGAGAAAAAATATAATTACCCCGTGCGTCATTGAATAATGCTCCGCTGATGCGCTCGTATTCAGCTGTCAATGAATGACTATTCTCTTTTTCTCTTCTTCTCTTCTTTTGCTGAGGTAAGGGACTTGCCAGTATCAATAATGCATGTTTGACAGAAACTATTTCTAGTTTAAATTCTAACGAGAAATTAACAACGTCGCCGCCCAGCGAAGACCAGAAACCCATGCTGGGCATTTGCCTCACAAGCTCTACAACTTTATCCAGCTGAGCGTTGTTCTTTTTGACGTTGGCGCGGAACTGCTCTTAAATTGGGCTTCCTCAGGGATGTGTTCCCGGACCATGGCGGTGATGGCGTCGCTGAAGGGGTGGATGGTGTCAGCTGAAGACTTGTCGTCTACGGACTTCAATGCACATACTTAGATGTATATTTTTGTACAATTTTACCATGCTCAAGCTAAAAATAAAACTATTTATCCTGGTCTTGGGGTACATGAATGTGTTGGATTTAAACTGACAGCAAAAATTTCCGCAATTTTAGTTCTCTCTAGTCCGACCATATCTTCTAATATCTTGATGTTGTATCTCAGGATCATGCCCCCATAGTAATTAAGAAAGCGTGATAGATGTAATGAAATACATTCGAATCCATAGAATGCGTAGGATTATGTACGAATGTACCTACACAACGTCAATAAGTCTCTGCTGTGACAAAATTTGTAAAAAAAAGGATTCGGTTCTACTTAAAAATAGAATATTTCAATCTAAACAGGGATTATCGAAGTTTATAATCAAAATGAATTTATATGTTTAGAAGTTTATTATATAAAAACTCTATTGATTGGAAGATTAAAATTGCCAAGCTTCATGGAAACAAATAATATGACGGCCGTTTGTCGAAACAAAATCGTTCACGCGTACAACGGAATTACAGGATTAGGTATGACAGACGTCCACCCTGATGTCTGTAGAAGTTTCTTTATAACAACTGTGAGAGTCTTGTATAAAGCTAGGAGTAAATAAAAAACATCTGAAAAGAATATCTGCAGTAAAATCGGGATGAGCGTATTGAACCTTGCATGTGAGAGGATAAAGATGACCCGGAAGGGTCAGGGGCGATTATTTGAAAGGGCAGTGTTTTTTTGAACACATTGATGTTTTTCCTTATATCCCAGAAAGATGATACACCGCCCTGTTTTGGACAGCCTCACCACGGAATAGTGCATTTCTAGAGTCGTGAATTAAAGAGCAAACGTTTGTAGATGTCTTGTACGTACGGCAATTCATAAGTTGGACGCCATCTCAAATCAGTTGTCACGAATAGTTAGGGTCTTCCTCTTTTTTGATATTCTGAGATACATTTTATGAATCGGTTGCAACTATCTTTTAGAGATTTTAAAAACCTGGATATCAAGAGCACAACTTGCCATCATTTTAATACTTATGAATGTTCGTTCAGGTTATCGTTTTAAAATGATCGAACATTAAGAAACATTGTTGATCCCACTCACTTTGAGTAAACTGACACAACTTCAAATTAGTGTGGTCATTCAATGCTAAATAGCGTACATTATTTTCACGATAAAATTTAAAACATTCATTTACCACAAGTAATACAGCAATAGATTGTATCTTAAGCTTAAGTACAATGGACGCATTTGAGTATAGCTACTTGTGAGCCCAAATAAGTTCGGTGACTTCTTGGGCAAAGGTGTACAATCTTGTTTAACCTAATTCACTTAACCTAGTTACACATTAGACTGATCAATGAATTAGTTCACTCGAAATTCGATGCTTAATTTTACAAAATAGTTTATATGGGCTAGATGTTAACAGTATATTCTAGAAACAATCTGAGAACAGACTGAAGCTCAATGACATTAACTGTGGCAAATTGCCTATCAGGATGAGTCATTTAGGAGAAAAGATTTGACTTGGTCATCCTACATGCTTAATATTTCGATAGGAAAAGCGATTCAAGATTCATTTTAAAAGCTTGGTAAGAATATCTCTCACAGATCTCCGCAGGGATTGAGTTCCAATTCTTAGAATTCCTATGAAGAGATTACTGTGTTGTGACCGAGCTTTTGAATAATAAGGAAGCATGAAGTTACTTCTATTTCGAGTTAAATGGTCGTGATTACCAGTTTCTGCAGTTAGCAATTGTTTGAGGTCTTTGTCGCCATCATTAGTCATTGTTTCATACATGAATTACACATGGAGTGTTTGTAGAGATCCAGAAGTTTAAGTATTTATAAACTTTTGAATTAACTATTAGTGTGAGCTTTTTATTCGAGTTTCTTTTTCGCTCTAGATGCTCTTTTTGTAGAGTTAAGAGTTCTTTAGTTTTATTTTTATCAGTTCCGTGCCATGCTTATGTTCCGTACTGTAAGTATGGTGCGATGAGCGTTCGGTAAAGTATTTGCAAAGCTTCTTCAGGTAATACATTATCCATTTTATGGAGGATTCTGATGGATGATAACTTAGAACTAATATGAGCAATGTGCTCTTTGAAGGTAATTAAGGTAATATTCGTGATTATAAGGCCCAGGAAAGTACATGAGTTGGTTTCTCTGATTCTACCTTCGCCAATTTTAATGCGTGGAAGAGATGTTTGTCTCTTGCATGAGAATAAAATATATGTTATCTTATCGATATTAAGGCTCATTTTATTTGCTTTAAGCAACTTTGAAACCATTTAGAGTTCGTTATTAATGTTCTCCGCAATTAGAGCGGAATTTTGATTAGGAAGGACAGTAGAAAGCGTGCTGTCATCGGCAAAAAGTATAAATTTAAAAAATTATATAGATTTCATGAAAGCGTTGATAAAGACTCAAAATAGGAGAGGCCCAAGGACACACTCTTGTGGAACTCCATAGCTAATTGTCTGAAGTTCCGATTGCGCATCGTCGATGACAACGTATTGCTTGCGATTTGTTAAGGATGATCTGAACCAGTCACCAGCAACTCCTCTAACGCCATAACAGTGGAGTTTCGAGAATAATATGTTATTGTCCACATAGTCGAATGCTTTTCGAAAGTCAAATAATACGGAGAAAATAAGCTTTCCTTCTTCTATATTGGAACATAGGTATCGTAAATGATTTAATTCGGCCTTTGCTGTTGATTTTTTAGAGCAAAAACCAAATTGTTTGTCATAGATCAATGATTTTTGTTCAAAATAGGGATATACTGATTTGTATTTAGAGATATGTCGACAATCGTTTACGTAAGTTTCTTGAACACTTTTAAATATTGGGGTTACTCTAGCAACTTTGAGAGAGTTCGCGAAAATACCTAAGATGAGGTACTGGTAATAATACTCGATACAAACGGGGCTATTACATCAGCTATAGCTTTGAGGACTTTAACTGAGAATGTTTTTAACCCACTTGATTCGTTTTCAAGTTGTTAATGCACGTAATTACATCAGAAGAGTTGGTAGGCGTAAAGAAAAAAGAGTTCTTAGATATGATCCGTATATTCCAAGTGATCTGTAGGTTCACTAGGGATACCACAAGCTATATTTTTTCCTGCGTTAACGAAGAAATCATTAAAAAGATTTGCAATATCTTTCATGGCATTATCTTGAACAACAGGTTCAATCGTTTTCTTAGCAGCATAATTTGGTTTATAGAAAGTATTAAGCAGGTGCCAGGTTTCTTAATATCAGTTTTAAATTGAGTCAATTTGAGCTAAGATTATTTTTTTTCGATTTCCTTCTCTGATTTGCCACACAGTTCCTGAATCGTTTATACATTTCCCTAGATATTCGCCCTTCGCAGGGATTAGCTGGGTGCGCTTGACTTTTGTTTATATTAATAACGATTTATTCAGTAATCCAGGGCTTTTATCGACTTTTTGGTATAATTGTCCGAGTGATGAAAACGAGTTAATTTTTCTGAAGAGAATTAAAAAAGAGGTAATTTTTCAAATGAAGAACGGCAAATGATCAAAGCTGTTTTAAATTTACGATCAAAATTATGCAACTTTGTTTCATTCGGTGTAAATACGAATCAAAATTCTGATGTTAAACGGTAAGACGATAAATAAATAAATTCTGTTGTGGTTTTGACGTCACAATTTAAAAAGCAACGCTGTTGCCAGGCGAACTAGCGAAAGATATTTCCCGTGCTGGACTGCATGAACAAGTTTTGCTCTGTCCTTCTACGAATTCGTAACTTTTTAGGATGCTAAAAACTGGAATTGTAGCCGTTCACTTAAAGCTTGAAGGCTCAACTAAAAAAAACACAGTATGTCTGAACTGCAAGAGTTTGGCATTTGCTTCCCATCGTCATAACGTTCAGGTGTGACGTTAAACTAATATCCGGAGAAATCTTGATAAATGGATGTAGATTTTCTTCGCTAATTAATTAGGAAATTTTTTTAGCCTCATTTCGTGCATAAAATACTGCGTTTATACAATAATTAATCCACGTATTTATGAAGTGATTTAAATTTTGGACTCAATATCTGGATATCAATTACGAATTTTTGTTCCACTGCAAATGCAGATACTTTAATTATACTCCTATTTTTCACTCTGAAGAAAAGACGAGGCAGAGCAGAAACGTTCTTTTCCCATGTGCTCGCTAAATCAAAACTCTACGGTTTCCTCAAGAGTTTTTATAGTTTCCAGATTACCACATAATTTTTTGGTACCATGGACTGATGCCACGTGTTTTGGTAGTGCTGAACTAATCAACATCAAGAAATGCAGTCACAGATTTTTGAGATGTGTAATACCTAGATCATGATAAAAGAGGCTTAGTGTCCAGCAATAACTGCAAAAAGAAGTTGCACGCACATAACGAACCATAAAAAAATCTGGAGTACGTTCAAGTAGCAATTATTTTATATTTTGGCCTTGTCAAGGTATTATTTACAACCTCTGTTTTTTTTATGTACTTATTTTCACATTAGTTTTTCCATGAGATTTATTTTTACATTTTTGTTCCGTTCTAGCATTTTGGGCTACATAACATTAGCTTTCGTTCTAGCTTCGTTCTGCCTTCGAAACCTCATGTCTACCCTTCGTCTGATACTTTTATCAGTCACGTGATTGTCTTCATTCATTGTTGGGTTAGGTACTACCGTTATTCCTTTGTCATTGTTTCATTCGTCTTTCGAATGAAGAACTGATAAAATGATATATTCGATGTATAATGACTGATATCTCAAATAATGCACTGACTACATAATACCATAAGTAGTAAGATTGTATAATTCGAGTGATAATAAAATCATACATGTAAGTCGCTAATCTTAACCAGAAACGAACTGAATAAGGGAGAGTCAATCGAAGTAGCCGACTTGAGCTAGATAGCTGGTAACACTCTTACATAAGAGAGGGAGAAAAAAGACCTTGTAACGATTGCATGAGGAGTCTGTTACCGCACACGGACTACCTGACTCGAGTCAGGTGAGAACACGTTTTAGAGCGTCCTTGAATGCCTTAGCTCGCGTTTATAAAATTGGATTCTGGCATCATGGCTCTCTTGCGCTACGACCTCGCTGATTACAGCTTTAGATTTTGAGTTAACGGGAAAAGCTTCTTGTCGATTGTTTTCCATGCGCAATTCCAACTTTAGTTTAATGTCATCAGGCATCGGTGCAGCAAGAACGTAATGTGCACCCTTAAAAATATAATTTTTATATCAGTCTTTAGGACTTGCTATGATGCTAAAATATTTTCTTAGTTGGTCTATCTTTGCACTTACTCAAATACAACAACCAGTTTCATCTGTCGACAAAGCTGTGTCTGTTGCCACCCGAGCTAATTAACAACAGTACGGTTGACGTCTTGCATGAACACTTGACAATATTTCTCAGCGAAAGTGCAACTAATAACGTCGAAAACGTCAATTTTTTGCACACGCCTTAAGAAGTTTAAAATTTTGTATCTTCGAATAACGGTTGTAAAACTCCTTCGCTCAAATTTCAATGATCGCATGCGTACCGAGTTAAAACTTCTTTAAAACAGTCACTTTTTCCAAATAACATGATTTGTAAAACTGCGGAACTAGAATTTTTTGTTCCATCATTGTTAGCAAGCTTACGAAATGTTTCTTATCGTATAATTAAAATAGTGCTTACCATTTTTTAGTAGAGAAACTTCGCCTTGACTTTCACGTGTAAAAGTGTTAACAAAATTCTTAATCTTCGTGCAGCATTTGGGAAAAATGACTTGTTAGCGAGTTTCATTTTATCTCTTTGCGCGGTAGTTTTTGGGGCATCGCCACACTTCTCAACCTTTCGTTGAACATTAAAATGCTTGCTTTTTGCTAATTATGCGCTGTATTTAATCATAAAATGTTCCAAACTTAAGCGTCTACATTCTCATTGAAGAAGCTCTTAGTATAACTAAAAACTATCTTTTCACAAGTCTAATTTTTGCATCTGTAAAACACCCTTTCAACGAACAGCGAATAGGAACAGTTCGCAGCAGAAGTATTGTATGATAATTACATCATTCTGGAAAAACGAGCTAGCTAGTTTAAAACCGTGAATATTTACATTACTTGGTTTAATCCTAGAAGAAATTACCGAAAAGTTTCCTTATTTTACTACATTTTAGAGAAAGTCCTTTATTTTGTGAATAAATTCGTTTTCTTTAATGTGATACTTCTAATCGACAGTATAAGCTTCACTAATCACGGATGAACTATTCTAAACTCTATTTTTGTGTTTTCAAAAAATTCATCATCATATATTTTGTCAAAAATTATTTTGCGCAGATCAATGCTCTCATCTTAATTCGAACACTAACATGTGAAATGAAGCTAAATGTATTTATTCAACTTATGTTTCTAGGAGTAATTCACATGAACACTATATTTATAATTCCGGAATTATTTTGACTTCATTAATGCTTTTAATATTATGGAAAATAATCACTATCCCAATTCATAAGTTGTTGTGATTTTGGTGCTGTTTGAAAGAGAAGGAATACTTCCGGTGCTTTTAGTGCAGTCTCAGTGGGTGAACAGAACATGCTGGTCTAAGATAACAGACTGTTGTGCATCACCTGTAGCCTGCTTAGCACGCACAGGTCTACCTTCTATTGTTAGGCTTTGTAAGAAAATAAAATGCACGAGTAACTGGAAGTGAGCCTCGTCACTTTTTTTGGGTGCGTCAAAAATATATTCTTGACTTTTTCTAGAATGCATTGGAGTGCGCGTGTCTGCGGCCGCTACGCGGCTCACTATGTGCTTACTTCTAACTTCTCACTCAGAATGAATCAAGGCCTTTTTGCGCATGGTTAAAAGTTTGAAGTACTTTCATAGAAGTTTTAAGGTAGATTTACAGTACGGTAATAACTCAGTGAAAAATTTTGAGATTATGAGTAGAAGTTTTGTTTGAAGGCATGGGAGTAGACTAAAGTAAATTACCTGCCGTAGGAATGCGTAAGTACTTTTCATGATATTTCATATGATTTCTATAACGATTCTTATGAAAGCTAAGTATTTTTTTAAAAATGCCGTAATTCTCACTTAGGGAGAGAAAGTTGGGTTACATTACTTTATTGTGTTACACTAATGGAATCATTTTTAATTAAGCCAGAAGTCAAATGGCACTGTTAATAATACACTGGCTAAGTTTGTTTAACTGAACTTCGTATTTGATCAAACAAATAGTCATACTTCTTTCACTGGACACCGACAACGTGTATGACTCTCATATAATTATAAAAATCTTCAACAAAATTCAAATTGACTTTTCACTAGCTCTAAAAGCATTTACTCTCTTTCGCCTCGTCCTCCAGCCAGCGCGTGAAGCTGGGACGCTGGTGAGCAACATCCGTTTCCTCCTCAGCGCTGCTGACGACAACGCCCTTAAAGCCACTAAACCTGGGCGCCACATCAAGAAAAGAAATCGCGTTCTTTAATCAAGTCATGGACACCGCCGTCCACTTCTGGAATAATTTCCCTCAGTGGGACGATCCTTGGGTTCAAGAAAGCGTTGCGTGAGACAGAGACTGGGCCATGAATATGCGAGAGTCTTCGGTCAGATTCGGTGGCATGTCTCGCAGGATCCAGAAGTGGGTTGTAAAATTTGAGGGATCGGAACGATATATATACTTAGTGGGTTTACTTGTTTTCGAAATTTACTATATTTTAAAACTTTTTAGGCGCTTGAAATACTTCTTTAGCGTTAGTGAATTTTTCTATGAGTTGAAAAGTACGTTAATTTTTGATTGACTAACTGTTATAAAATTACATCATCTTATAGTCATGAAAAATTTTGTGGATGTGAATCATGCATTGTTTTTGGGTTCATGAGCATCACGTGCTAGAACTACTGAGACTCTCACACTCAAAGGTAATGTTATTTTTCAAACAATCGTGCTCGGAAAGTTCTATGTAAATTCAATTATTTTAATTGAATAATACACGTAACTTTCACACTTGTGATTTTGTTATAGGAGTCTCTAAAATTACAGAATAGTATATATTTTGCTGTAGCAAGTTTGCATCAGTTCATACAATCTTTCACTTTGACTCTCAATAAGCCTTGATATAATTTGACTGCTGGTTAAGTTCGCGGTTCGTTCAGCAATAATCATTGAAAAGAACAGAAACTGGAGTAACAGAGTTCTGTGTGCGATTATTTGATTTCAATGGAGCTCGTGAATAAAAAATTACAATGCAATTGCATTATCTTCGCTCTCGTCCAATTGTGTTAAGCTTTGAAACTTTTGCCATGGGGAGACGAGAATTCTAGGATGGTGTTAATTAAGTGCAACAAGACTCTTCAAATACAATATAAAGTATCGGAAACGTATATACAATATATAAATTTTCGTAGCGACGAAGTACCAAGTGGAATCGTCCAAAAAATAGTCTGAAAAATGTCTTTATTTTGTGCCTCTTGTCGTCAAACGATATCAAATGGAAGCACAAAAAAGTTGCGCAGCATCGTTAAAAAATTCCCATTCTCTGAATATTTATTTAGGACTGGACTTGCTCTCCTACCATAAATTTAGAGAACTCTCAAAATGTACTATCAAATCAGAGAAATCTTATCACTCTTGAACATATGAGGCACGGGGTATGCAGGAGGGGCCTCTTGCGCCGCCAAACCCGAGTCCCTTGAGCCTCTTAGTATGGCTGTTTGATGGTGATTAGTTTTAAAATCGGACAAGCCCTTCATAAAATTGACAAAAAAAGACGAGACCTTACAAGCAAGCCTCAATGATACTTTAGTTCCTTTTTTTATTTTGCTTTTAATTGCGTGCACCATCGTTCACACCCATGCATGATTTTGCCCTCACTTCTTGAGCAGGAGTTCAGTTAATTTTGAAACTTTTTACTCTGGAAACAGAATGTGAACTGGACCGTATATACTGTTATGCACTTGCAATACGAAAGCAATCTGAGTACAATGTTACAAATTTACAGGGATTTAGAATTGACGTTTTGCAGTCATGACAGTAAGGAATATAGACAGATAGCATAATTTTGTTTCTATACAAACATGGGCTAAGAATTACGTTAGAATTAATACATCTTTTTGAAGTAAAACCCTTAATTGTTTGGGTGAAGATTCGTTTTCACTGTTAATGGTTGCTTGAGAATGGAAAATCATAAAAAATAGCTCTATATCACATGTTATTCATATGTTACTTAATCAACCATGATACAATGTCAACGCAACAATTGGAAAACTATTTCAATGATGGTTGAGCTAGGAAGGAAAAAGCATTTTCGTAAAATAACTGATTCTTGATTTATAGAGGAGAATGAATGACACTTCTATAATTTTTCTGAGCAGTCCCTAACTTACACGAATATGTAAGTATATCTTTTGTTCACTGATGGGCTTTGGTCAAATTTTAATTTTACGTTGCAATATACATAAAGATAGGTACTCAACTTTTCATTTATCTCTGCATGAAAATTCTAATTTGCAACTAAGGCAAAGCTTTCAGAAACGAAAACACTGGAGAGAAAATGATACTGGTACATTTTTGTTCATTTCAATATTTTTGATGATGAGTCAGGTACATACAATGATAATGAGTCTTCGAGTCTGGGAAAAAATATTCTACAACGTTCTAGTTTTATTCTACTGAGCTGGAATTATCGTAGCCGACAGCTCAGTAAATTGTTAAAGTTGTCTGAGAATTACATGCCCATAGTAATCAATTTTATGACGCAGGTATGAGACGTCAAGGACAAGAACAATCCGCACCGCCCCTGAAGCGTTCTAATTAAGGGCAAGCTACCAGCACCTGTGCTCGAAGTTCCCCTGCCGTGGTGCATGGCAACGTGCAACTTTGTGCTCTGATATACCACTGTTTTGGTTCGCCATGAAAATTTGGGGTTCGTCAGTTTTGCAAATTTCACTCACAACTGTGACTGAAAGCCTATGTGATTGGAACGGTATTTTGTTTTTTGATGAAAAAATAATTACTGAATAAAGATTGAGAACGAGGGCGGTACATTGTGATAGGGAGAAAGCTGTTTGTCGTATGTTGAAGGCTGCAGATACGTATGCGTGTAAAGTCATGTTGAAAATTATAATATTGAAAAATTAAAATGTTTAAACACGATACAATTGCGACTGATAATACAGCATTGTTAACGCAGTACAAGTTTTCTCCTCACCCGACCCTCGCACATAAATGAATAAGCATTAAAGACATGAACATTATACAATCTTTCATATGTAATGACGTTTAAAGGAGAAAGTCTTAAAGATTTTTTAAGTAACTTCTCATACGCCAGAAAAAATAAAAACTGGATCTAAAGCCGACACAAAGATGAATCCTCTGATAATTCCAATAAAAGCAATCGATTTAGATTGTTCAATAATATAAAATCTTTGAATCAAAGTCCTTGGGAGAGAAAGAGTTTCAGCTATTGTACTTCCTTGGCCTCATTACTGCAAAAAAAATTGTTTCTACGAATTGAACATCTCGTATTCTTGGGTAGGTGTTCTTGGTGTCCACACACGTCCACGTTGGTTTTACAGCCTTCCTTTATTGTTTGGCTTCAGCTCACCGACAGAATACCTTGCAGTGTATCTTTAAAGGCGAACTTCACGACAGATAGAGGAGGTCAAGTCCTGTGAAAGAAAGTTTCAATATCAATCAAATAACATCCTACCTCAGACATAACATTTAATGTCTACCTCAGACACAATATTTGATGAATCCCTAGCATTTCCTATCCCTGCACCGAAATGCCATCCATGCATGTAAAGGGACCCACCAAAACAACGCCCTGTCAGTTCGAAGGCGTGTGATCTCTAAACCTCGGGCTTCGGAAAATCTCTCAGGCGAAATTCGTGTCTGCAAGACGCTTTGATAAGAACTTAACTTGGGGCGATGCTATCGATCTGAGAGAGTGACAGCGCCCTGAGGGTCTTAACGGTGCCCTGGGCCGCCGTGCGGGGCTGGACGCTTAGAGCTGGTTGACGCTTTCCCTGAGCATTAGGCCACATGTGTACCACTAGGTAAATTGCTCGTTCACGTATCGGTATAAGTGAATATTTCATCCGTTCCACGAACTTTTTTAAAAATATCTGTTATTATACGAGGGGACATGTAATCGTACAATTGCATTTTCAATTTCTTAGGAAGGATAAAAAGGTTTTCAAGCATTAAAGTCGATTTTCTAATTCTGCTACTTACAACCTAATCAAACCAACCGTTAATAACCACAGAAACGCGGTGAGCGTGTTAAGGATAAATTTGTATTGAGGTACACACCGTAATGTGAAGAAACTTCGAAATACCGTAGCTGGGCTAGCACAACCGCACTTTTCAGTCTTGAGCTAGACCGGCCAGAAAAAAGCCGAGAGTGTCATTGAATGACATACTCAGCCTCTTGACATGATGGTGTCGTGTCACACGCTTGCGCAACGTAAAGCGATAAAGCTACGTATGGTAAGTGGATAGAACAAAACTGATCCTGTCGTACGTATCGTCACAGAAATTATAAAATAAACTTGTGAATAAATATTTTTGAACATGCGACGCAATCAATGGGTATTGAACACGGAATATAGGTAGGATGGCGTTGAAGTTCACAGTCTACATGAAAAAATTTTCTAGTGTCTTAACAAGAAAAGTTTACTTTTCTGAAATTAATGATATGAGAAACTGAATGCTGCTGATCAAAAATAATTCTAGCCACCTAATAACGAATGCGAGCTTAAGCAATATGCGAGCTGCAAAAGAGAAAGACTCGGTATTGAATGGAAAACATAAATCAACGAATTTTTTGCTAGCTACGAAAGAACTAATCCCAAACTATTTCACTCTCTACCCTTTTCCCATGAGGTAATCTAAATACCGGATAAACATTTTGTATGTATAATAATAATGAGTACTCAAACTATGGTCGTACAGTTACCCAGTTTACGAAACGAGCCATAAGGAGGCGGTGTCCGGGAAACAAGTGCTCCGAAGGAGGGATCGCGTGCTGCGTGAGGAGCTCCGTGACTGTTATGATCTTCTCAACACTGCCTTGGCGGGAGTGGATCTTATTTATTGCTAGTACTTTCTATGATATTTTTAGGCAAGTTAACTTGAAAGCGGAATTTTACTTCTGTAAGGTGATTAAACACATATTCTATACATCCATGAAAATTATTTAAAGCGTAAGATATTTCTCCAGAAAATATAAATGTTTCCCCATGTGTCGTAACATCACCAAATTAACATTGAAAGGTTTTATGAAATTGTGAGTTCATATAAGGCACAACCACTCTCTTTAGCTCACAAACTTGACAGCGCTATCTAAAAATACTTTGAACTTTTCTTTTACTTGCATATTGCTCGCCTAAGATTATACTGTTGCAACTTGAAAGACGTGTGGTTATTGCTGCACAATGCCCGCACACCAGGGCAGTAAAGCAGAAAATTTTTATCCCTTTGTTAGTGCTTGAACGTTTCAGGTTGTTTCGATCGATGCGGACGAAACGCACCTCGCAAGAATTCGTGCACGTAAAATGTGCACATATACATAATTCACAAACTTCTTATGTTGGTAAAATTTCCAGTTCAAAATCGTTTTGAAAACTGCTAAATCGGTTCTCATCGCTAGATTGAAAACATGTATACGGTAATTTCAAATGCGAGGCAGACAACCCAATTCTCTCTGATTCTCCTTGTTTGAGAGTGTGAAAGTTTCCGCCGCATGCCCTAAATCCAAGAGCTGCAAAGAGGCCGCAAGATTAGCATGCGGCTTCTCGCCAAATCTCATTCAGTTCACGCTTGCGCGGCCATATTTTGAAAGTCCCTCGATAACGAGCACTCCTACGAAAAGTTGCTGCACTAATCAGCGGTTACGAAGTTAGCGGCTCGAAGGGCAACTCTACAGGGAATCGTTAGCTGCATTTTCCACGTACATTTTTCAGAGTCCAATTTAAAAGCGGTTTGTCGTCTATAAATCTCCCAGATTGCCAGAAAGCTACGGACGACGACCAACAGTTTTCGAGAAGCAGCCGCCTCCAAGCGCAAGGACAATTTTCAGGCTGCCTACTTAGTGGAATTCAGAACGACACTTCCAGATTTTCTGGTCCAATTTCCTTCAGGATCTCTGGAAATTATTTGGGATGAAAACAGCGTCTTACAGTACGAAGGTCCACGGCCATTCTGGCGTCCACCACAAAGTCTTCCTGCGTTCTGCTGTTAACATTGTTACCAGCATCAAACTTGGATAGGAGGGAGCATGCCAACCCAAGTGTGTGTCTCAGATATAACAGCTTCCTGTCGCAAAAGCGATTGCTGGCATTCCACGATGTCGGCTGGAATCATTTCTCAAAGGCTCGTGCGTTCGTACTTCGTTTAGCGCTGTCTGGCAAAACACTCGTCTGTGCAGATCACTTAGGCTCTACATCACCACAGCAGTATAGTACCTTCTCACAGCAGTACATCACCAGATAACGTCATCGTTCAGCAAATTTTCATTTTATATTTGCCTGAAAATAAGAATTTTTCTATTACTGTTTCTTGAAGTAGTTGCAGGTGTTTTCTGCGTAACTGCTGTCACGTTGTTCTTTCAGAGCAGAAAAATAATTAAGGATTTTGTTGCACTAATATTTGAAAAAGAGTTCAAGTTAAGATAAATTTCAGTGAAAATAACATTCAATTCGATAGGTAATTAAGAATATTGTGTGAAATTAATCAAGCTAATTGGTTCCTATTAATAATATCCCTTCAAATCAACTAACGAACGCTTTCAAGAATATGCTTTCTTTCAAACGATATTTCAAGTTCAAATATGGGCAAAATTTTACTATCATATCTGATTTTCTAAAGGAAAATATTTTGATACAACCTTCAATATTGCATTAATTTTTAAATTGCCAACTTGATTCAAAAAGCTTCAGGAAAAGGCGAGAATGTTTTCGACAGTTGCGGACGCTGAGCTATCGCAGGGGCCGAGCTAGTTTTTTGAGTGGAAAATTGAGCGTCCTCGCTTGCTTACTCTATTTATGCCGTCTAAAGGGACCTGCGACGAGGCTTGAATGCGGCGTCTCTGCTCCACAGTGTGCAATCAAATTGGCAAATATGCCATGACGAAGCTTACCAGCGGTGCCCCAGCAGCAAAAATTCCAGTCAACGGTCCTGACGCGTTATTTTCCAGCAGTTTCAGGTTAGAATACTTGCGCTCTCGCTGTTGCATTTAGCCATTTGAAGTTATTTCTGTGGTGCAAAACAAGCTTGCTTAATTTATATTTTTGTCGAGCGTTTTAAGCGCGTTGGTTGCACGATTTTCAAAAATAAGCAGGTGACAAAAAACAACTTGAAATTGCTTGTAACTCAAATTTCGATTGGCACAGTGGAACAAAACCAAATGAAAGGATATATCCTTAAGATTTTTTAGCTCCTAACGCTTGCTTAATACAACTACATTGCTAATGAGTACATAAGCTTTTTCCATAATTAAAGGTTCTATTCAGGGTGTGATATCTTGAATTTGCCCTATTTAGCATGGTAACCGTGCAATTGGCTTTTTATTGGCCACCAACAGTATTAACTGTCTTCATGTTTTTAGCTAGGCTATATTCATAAGCAAAAGCTATTTTTACTTCGGATAACTAGATTGCCAAAATGAATCAACTCATTAAAGAACAGCTCATTTTCATTTTCAAACATTATTACCCTGTCCCCCAAAATTTTAATTTTTTGAAATTTTAGTTAAACGTAAAAATTAAACAATAACGAATAAAAATACTTTCGGTATTCTATGATACGGGTTGAAATTAGAAGATCCATCTATTCATGTTACATTTTTTTTCTTGCCTTACAAGGTAACATTTCAGTTATCAGTTTCTACTCTTTATCAGTTTTTTAGTATCATTCTGTCCACCTTTACACATTTTACCTCAGCAGTGTTGCGTAAAATTTTATGTATTAAAACGCAGTATATACATACGAAACTAATGGAAATTCGTAAATAAAGTACTTAGGTTTGAGCTGGTGTAAAAATGAGTTTTTAAACGCCTTCCAGTTAGGTTAAGGTGTTCCTCAGATTTAGCATGAAAAGTGAAGCTTTTGACATTAAACTGGCCTAAATTCAATTCCATCGTGTGGTTCGTTGCCCTGTATCGAGAAACAGTTGAATAACAGGACTTTTTTATTCCAGTTATTCTGTATTGGACTAATCAATAATCTCAGGTAACTTAATAATTAGTGAATTAGAAAAATTATTCTTTAGAAATGAAACACGATGCTTGACCCAACACTAACTACAAAAAATTTTAGGGACGAATATGACATTGAAGGGAAATGTATGTACAGTACGAACAATTCCTGTGCAAAAGACAAAGACGTAGCGTATTTATGGTAATCAGAGCGAAGGTATGACTAAGTTTCCATTAAATTCTGATGTATTAACAACAACGGAGAGCTAAAAAACTTGAACAGTGGGAAGTATGAAATCCCAGCGTTATTCTATAATAGAAGCAACAGAGATGATGGCGACGGTTCAATTTGTTCACGAGCGTCGTGCGGAATAAGTTGGCCTTCGTAGCTCTAGAGTCTGGAGCCATTCTCCCTCAAGTAACGGAGCAGGCGCAGAATAGATGCGTCGCGTGCTGCCGGCCAATTACTGCCTCACTTTAATGTGCAGACCTTCATGAGCGGCGTGATGGAGACGGACGGTGTCGGAGGTGCGGTCTTCACTTGACAGCTCTACTCTTATTAGTTCACAGGACTTATTTGATTTGAAAATAATAGTCATGAAATTTGTAATGGTATTTACGCTCAATGGTCACAAAATTTGCAGTGATATTTATGATAAATGTGAGCGTAAAGATTATATTCAAATGAGCAGGTACTGAAGTATTTCTGTCGAACATGCCGGGTGGAACAGGAAAAGGTGTCAAGATTTTTTATACTCATAACCCAGCACATATTAATCGAGCTAACATCTCTGTTTCAGTATAAATAATAATTTTTCGAATATTGTAAGTAAAAACTGATTATTATTTCCACGGATTGATTCAGTACAGTTGGACAAAAAGTTCATTTCTGGGTGCCGTTTAAAACGGCCGGCAGTAAATTTATTAACGAAAAAAAACTGAATAATTATTTTTTTCAAAGATCAGCGATTTTTTACTAGTTTTTTAACGTTTGTAGTTTCGTTGTGAGTGTTGATTATAGAGACTTGCACTTTTATTGTTAATTGTGTTGTTCAAAAATGACTATTGGAAAACTAATTTTGAAAGTTGAAATTGAAATTGCAAAAAGTTCTGTTAAAAGACAAATCTTGTCTATAGTATATAATTGCAAGCAAAAACTATGATCGCTTTACGTTAAACACTGTAGGCCATCTCGCATAATAAGGGACGAAACAATAATTGTTTCTGAGCATATTTGATGAGTAATTAATACTTTGCTTCTTTGGGCCCACTGTGTAAAATATTCACTCTAAAATAGAGCTATTTTCTTACAAAACAAAATTTACAAAATTAAAATAGAAATGTACGATGAGGCTGTTGTAATTGTATAAATAAATAAAAAATATTCTTCAACCGATGAACCACTGGATGACTCAAAGAAAGAGACCTCATCGCAGTCACTATAGCAACACGGGAACATCTGTTGGGCAAACCAGTTCCATAGAAAATGTCAGTCTCGGAATACGTTTTAGGAGCAATTTCTTAGTATGTTTTTAACTAAGCTTTTATATTTGTCCTTCAACGAATACAATACAATTTTAAGCAGCCAAGAGATAATGTCATGTTAAAGCTGCATTCCCATGGCATTGATTCTGATCCGTGTGGGTCGATTCGTTTACTTAATGAAGTGCATGCGTAAGGTTTTGGATGGATTGTAGAAATATAAGAATGAAGGAACATCGTATTCAGGAAAAAAGTTGAAATATAGGTAAGACAGTCGTCTGCAAGGTAAGTGAATAAGGAGTCATTCTGCACCATACATTTATCCTTCAGTAAGCGTCGATATCATTCTTAAATTTAATTTTCAATCTGAAATATTTTATGCTTAAAAATTTAAATTTATGTTTGGGAAAATTTCATTATTGTACTCATATTTTATTCATGTGAAACTAAAACTTTTGTTTTCACTCAAGTTTACTTTCTAAAATAATTGCTTACCTTTACACTCCAGTGAGGCAACGGCATCTATGACATTACTGACTTTAAGACTCTCGCGGTGTGGCTCTGCAATTTCAGACTGAGAGTCTATAATTGCTGCGGTCTGCGATGTGCCTAACTTTGAAAGCCCATTTATTCACCAAAAGTGTACTGGACTTCGTAAAGCGCTATTTCTCAATATTCCCCAAATAGGCACTACTTCCATCAGAAGCGTGTCAGGCGTGTGATTGTACATTCTTCATCCAAAAGTGCTAGTTCTCTCAATTGCACCACTTTCCAAACTGTTTAGAGTCTGAATAAATCAATTTTGAGTTCTCCTTATAAACGTTTGTGTATTACTGCGGCGTTCGCTTCCAAAGGTTCTGTTCATGAAAACCTGCACTACAGAAACAGTTTCTGAACTTTAATTCACGTGATTCCCCTACAACAGCGAGAGTGATTACTTTGCACAAACTTTCAAATTTGTGATTGCTTAAGCTCCTTTTGATTGAATGCCGCTGCCAGGAGTGGCAAAAGAAGCTCTTTCACGAACATTTCTGATGAACCGCAGAAAACATTTCCCTCCTACTTCTCCGCAGATCCAGTTTTCAATGGAAACTTTCATTGGGAATGGATGCTCCTTTGCTCCGTCTGTAATCATTGATCATCGAGAGTGATAAGCCGTGATTAATAGCATCACTCGGCAGATTTATCACCGCCTGATTAATTTCCAAAGGTTGTCTGATGGATGGGAAAGTGATCGAAGGTCCGCATTGGGGGCCTCTGTTCAAAATCCTCAATTTTTTCGAAACGGTGCGAACGAAAGATGCAGTGTGGGACCTGAGGTCTTTCCAGTCTGATTTTGTATCCCTAATTTACATTGCTTACAATATAATATTTTGTAATGTGCTAAGTATCCGAATATTAATTTATCCGACTGGAGCTGGGTGAGTTATTCTGAACTCATGGGAGGAAACAGGTTTTTAGGTGTATTAAATTCAGTTAAAACAGTCTAGTGTCTTCGCTTTGCGCACACGGAAAAATCATGAAACCAAAGTACTCATTCAACTAAAATATTGCAGAAACTGTGGTAATTGCTGAAACATCTCTATGATGAAGTGTTTCTTTTTCCTCAGAAAGTAATTGCATGGAACAAACATTTAAACTCATAAGTTCAATTTCCTGATCGAACACACTCTATATTAGTTGTATTTCAATAGCTCTCAAACTAAAGAGGGAAAATTTACCAAAAAAATAGAATTAGAAAGTGTAAAATGAAAAACATACTAGGTTCTTATTTTATCAATTCATGGTTATGATATTTTCATAAGATCCTTCAGTTCCAGCTAACGCCCATCTATCTCTCTATTTTTTACTTATCCTTGAAACACTACGAAAATTCTTCAGTGCTGTCTTTGGAAAGTTTAAACACATTTCTTCCAAATTAAAAAACTCCAAATTATTATCAACGTTTTTGATGACATCTACAAGTCCTTACTGTATAGAAATACTCCGTCAAAAGTTAGGCACTACAATTTGTTCCGAGAGGTTTTGAAACTAAAGTTCTTTGAGCGATATTTTTACGAGCGTAGGGTCGGCGTTTTTGCTCTATGAGGTAAAACAAATCATCAACAGATAATTCACTCGGCCCACTGTTGGATTTCGAAGAGAGATATGACGTCCTGGCACAAGTAGAAAGCGTATTAGCTGTTCAAAAATAATTGAGGGCCTTCAACGTATTCCTTATGAAAATATTTCGAATTTTCTGGGTGCAAGTCCGTCGAGCTGATTTTTGAAAAATGCGCTAATGAACAACAACATGTATCATGCACCAGTGAATTTAAGTGCAACGTTGGTTTGTTTCTCGCAGTTCATATGTACGAAAATGCACCAAGCCGAAGCACGGTAAAGTCTTGTTCTCTACTGTTTTATTGCGGCTCAGAACTTCGAAATGATTAGTTTAATCATAAAGTGGTTATCTTTTGTGATAGGAAGGAAAAATTCGTGTAAAAAAATTTATCTTAAACGTCGTGACGAAATATTACAGGGATAGTTGGTCAATTTTTGATATTTTTAGAATAAACTCAACAATTGGTCTCAAAAATTTAATTTATTTACTTACTATCAAGTGTTCAGTCCGATGTATAGATGAGTAAAATTTTTATGCTAGTTTTGCATTGTTTTGCGATTTCGTAAACAAACGGAACCATGCGTGAAGCCTGTGTACACACACACTCACACTAAATTTTCCTGGCGCGATTTTCGATTAGATCTTGGCTGAAATTCCCGCTTGAGTTATGGGTTGTTGAGGCCCAAGCGCCAAGCACTTGAAACCTTAGCACCTTGCAAGGCATTGACAGCGAGAATGCTCATAATTTATGGCTTTAATTCATTTCGTTTTCTCAATTCAGACACGAAAATGTTTTTGTCTTCTCTATTCCCAAATCTTCCCTTGAAACCAATTTTTCCAAAAAGAAAATTAGTTTCAGAGGCCTGATTTGTTCATGCAATAATATTGTTCGGAATTTATTTTTTCAATTCACGTGCGATGCATTCCTGAATTTATTTCAGTAGTATGTTCTTTGGAATACTAGTAGAAAACGATATCTACCGTGTCATTATTTTCTCTTGGAAATTTCATAGCATGAAGGGATTCAAATTTTCCCTCACCCCAGTAAATATCATCAAACCCACAAGTCGGAATATAGGTACTGCAGTCAATTTAAATGAGTTTAGCTGTCCATAGATCTATTGACTGATTTGAAGAAGTTTATGCATTCAGGCGCGATAAAGATTTTGCTGTCAGAGTCAAAAAATCAAAACTGTCTCCAAGAACTGCAAGAAAAATGCTTCGCGATATTAACATGAACTCGAAAGTTGCCTTGAAGTACGTACATGGCTAAAAATTTTGACTCTCGAAACTCAGACAGACCAGGAAAATCGGAAATGGTATCGAAATTGGACATCGGAAAATTGGACAAACTTGAAATCGAACAGGATGGACACCTCTCCACATACTACGTCACACTGCTGCTCTCTCTCTCTCTCTCTGTGTTTAAGCATGGTGTGTTTTCATTGGGTGTATCTGGATTAGCGTTTACGTGTGTGCTTGTGTGAATTAGGAGTATGCAACTGTTTGTGTATGAATGAATACAAATTAGGGTTCTTAGACATTCAGAGAATTTTGTGGAATATACATATGTTTTTATTGAGATCTTGAGAAAATTTTATTTTTTCTCCTGTTTGAGCACTGATGATGGAATTTTAATAATTCTGAAACGTTTTCAATAAATGTAATGTTCGTTTTTACTCTGGCTCTCTTTTTTATTCTGCGAGTAAGATTCTCTACGAATAGTCTTATTGGACGTATAATCACTAATTCTTTATGGGACGAAGAAGCTTGCTCTTGGTAACTAGAATCATGGAGCGATGATTGAGTTTCTTGGAGATGATGGCGTAAATAATATCTGAAGCAAGGAAAGCAGGGCTTTCTTCCAAGAGAACTGATATTGTGCCAGCAGTTAAATAAAGGATAAGCTTCATGATGTTCTGGGCCGATTTTAGGTCAAATCTACGCAAAAAACAATCCCAATCAAGGGATGGTGAAATCTGATTACAACGTCGAGAAACTGCATCAAAATCGCAAGAAAATTATTTTCACTCGACTGGCGTCTTACCTCTTTGCAAGGTAATTAATTATTTTAACACGCTGACTGCGTTTGTGCGGTTGCTACGGTTATTTGAGTTAGTTTGTAATTAGAGGAATTGGAAAACCGACTTCATTGTTCCAATGCATATTTATCTCCCAAAGAAGTATGGAAAGTGTAGCAGCAGGATGATACTCTCCCTCGTTCGATAAAAATCTATTGTAAACAAAAGGAAATGAATACTTGAAATATTGTTCATTTATTCCAGTGCACAAGTGAGAAATTTACCAAGTGGTACACATATGTACCAATACGTAGTCAACATGTTTAACATACATCTTAAAAAGGAAATCAGGAAATGAAGCTGTAGGTTGTCCATGATTTTTACGAATAGATCCTGATATGAATTCTATCTAAAAGTCTCAATAAATCGCAGCCCGCTAAAAATTCTTTCAATATTTGTTCGTATAAATTTGGAAGCGAGAAAGTATATCTCTCCAAAGCAATTTCTTCAGGTATCAACAACTGTATAAAATTGACCCAGGAAGGCATAAAGAATGAAAGCAATGCTCTATTATTATTATTGCGATTCCGTTTCAATTTTGTACCTATAGAAATAACTTTATCTTCACATGTTTTGTATAATTTCCTAGTAATATTTTAAATTTTATCAAACATATTTTTGGAACAGGCCAATTTTTTCATTTTATAAGCTTCATAATTCACGAAAGCTTAGAGCTATTCTCACAATAAACTCCAAAAAAAGATCACTAATATGCAATACTGAGTGCTAATATTGCAGCGGTACGGGTAATTCCGTTAGATTTTCATTATGTGATTTTCATTATTTCAAATACATAGAGTTGCTTTCTATTGCTTGGGAACGAGCACTATTTACCGGCAAACGCTTAAAAATAAACAGCTTATTTCCAATGGTATTCGCTAGGAAAAGTTCATTCAAAAATACTGTATTTTAAATTTAAGTCTAAAGTAATTTCCCGTAGAAAATTTTTCGTTAAAGTTATGTAGCAAGATGGACGCGAAAAAATATTCACTTCTTATCCCACGATAAGTGTTGCCGCAGTTCTTAATTTTGACCCCAGTCCAGAAGTAGGATACCTGTGTCTGTGATAAGCACGGATTATTTGATCGTGTGTTTTTGCCGGTGTGACTCGCAATTATTGTGCCTACATTTTGCGATTATTCTATAGATTCATTTACTGTTATATTTGATTTGAACCGTGACTAAATATTCTATAATGATTTATTGTTAGATTTTTACGGGTGTAGGAACAAATTTAATGCTTAGTTTACTCATATATATTTCCTTTATTTGCAGAACGAGACTCATATTATTTTCAACCCGAAGCCGTTCAGTATAGCCATCGTAACTTCCGTAGCCACTCATTGTAACTTCTGTAGCCTTCACTGTTTCCTCTCATCGGAACTACCTATAATTGTGATGTTGATACCGATCAGCAGAAAACAAAAATGTGAATTTAAAGACTATAATTTCCACCTGAATGCGCTCTTGTTGATTTTGTGTTCGGTAAAACCAGTGGTTAATGAATAACTAAGGCCGGTGATGCCAAGCGAAGGTGTGTGGCGCCTTCAATAAGCTTCTAAGAATTTGTTCATAATTTTTCGGTATTTTCCACGCGAGTGAGTGCACCAGCCCTCTATTTTATCTAGAAGTCCCGGAAGCCATATATCCCTATTTTTATGTATGTCTAGAGTGCGTTTTATTAAACTTTTAACCTGCGACGCATGGGAATTAGGGCCTCTCCATCACCAATATACAACCGTTCGGAATCCAATTCCGGTGATTTGCGATCTCTTCTACGTCGCAAAATCCTAATATCGACACGGGACAACATTCTTTCTTTGAAATTTATGCGAAGCGACTGGCAGAGAGCATCATACGTTTACGGTGGCACGCTTCAGTTGCTAATATCGAACATTACTCACCAAAAATAATATGCCGCGACTCACTTGAATGTGTGTTGTCGGATCGTCACCGTTATTCAAAGTCGGAATTTTTATTGGAGAAAATTACGATGGCCACATTTCGGTGAATGCTCGTTCAGCTCAGCGATTTATTGTTTATTGCGCTGCAAGCGAACAGCGTGGGAATAAATTTCTTTAGAATTCTGCCTGAAAAAAATAAGAGCTCTGAAGTTGTCAAACAGGCTTATGAACTTCCTGAGCATCTGATGCTCGTGCATACGAATATATTGTAATTTTACATGAAGTACGCATTCATGAAAGTATAGAAGAGCAAAGACATATGATGTGAACAATTAAGACCGAGATTCAAGCAGTTAGCGTATTTTTGGGAGTGAAAGTTATTGAATATGTTCTAAAAATGGCTATGTACTCGTCTGATGCGAATTCTCAAGATTTGAGTGTTTAAAATCAACATAAATATCTCAATTCTTGGATTCAACTTTAGGGCTTGCATCATTGGGGCGTCATGAATGCGTAAATTCACGGTAAGGTCATAAACTGAATGCCGGTTAGCGAACCATCAAATTGGCCTTTGCAGTTTATCTTTTGAAGATTACGGCCTGTGAGAGGGGATCACACTCTGCACTCCGTCATAATGGCTTCCGGTGCAGGCTCAACCATTTGGAGGCTGGTGGAGTGGCAGGCAAGGCCATAAGAGGCTGATGGAGTCGCAGGTAGGGCCATGAGAGGCTGATGGAGTCGCAGGCAGGGCCATGAGAGGCTGATGGAGTCGCAGGCAGGGCCATAAGAAGCTGATGGAGTCGCAGGCAGGGCCATAAGAGGCTGGTGGAGTCGCAGGCAGGGCCATAAGAAGCTGATGGAGTCGCAGGCAGGGCCATAAGAGGCTGAAGGAGTCGCAGGCAGGGCCATAAGAGGCTGAAAGAGTCGCAGGCAGGGCCATTAGAGGCTGATGGAGTCGCAGGCAGGGCCATAAGAGGCTGATGGAGTCGCAGGCAGGGCCATAGGAGGCTGGTGGAGTCGCAGGCAGGGCCATAGGAGGCTGGTGGAGTCGCAGGCAGGGTCCTAAGAGGCTGATTGTGTCGCAGGCAGAGCCATAAGAGGCTGGTGGAGTCGCAGACAGGGCCATAGGAGGCTGGTGGAGTCGCAGGCAGGGCCATAAGAGGCTGATGGAGTCGCAGGCAGGGCCATAAGAGGCTGGTGGAGTCGCAGGCAGGGCCATAGGAAGCTGGTGGAGTCGCAGGCATGGCCATAGGAGGCTGGTGGAGTCGCAGGCAGGGCCATAGGAGGCTGGTGGGGTCGCATGCAGGGCTATAGGAGGCTGGTGGAGTCGCAGGCAGGACCATTGGAGGCTGGTGGAGATGGAAGCTGAGCCATTTAATAAAGGCTGATGGAGTCACCGGATGAGCCATTTTAGAGTCAATGAATTCGGCCGTTTCAACGCTCGTCTTTCCAACAAAGGTGGATCGAATTCGATCTCCGCAATTGGCAAACTTTTTCCCAATTGTTTATGCGTGGGAGGCTCAGGATAATGTTTCGTTTGAACTGATTCCCTATCTCTATACAGAGTTTCAAAAGACGATAGTTGTAAACTTTTTCAGTTGCTATGAACACGCAAAATAAACACTTTTTACTAATACCACAAATATTTTGTAACTTCTTCTAGTTAAACTAAACCTTTAATTTACCTGGATACCCACTTAAAGGCATTCCCGTATGTCAGAAATGTCGTAATGGTTAAAGAAACGAGTAACAGAGAAACAGAGGTTTCATCAAACAAATTTTACAATAACTGCACGGAATGTCATTCCCTGCGCCAGTACAGGTCTGGCACCACTTCCGAATGCATTGCTGAACGCGATACAGATGTCATGGTTCTTTTGTAATGTAGCCTGCCATATAGGCGACCGTTATCCATGCTACAAGATCCATCTCGGACTCGACGGGTGCTTCATATATAAAAGATTTCATGAGACCACAGATAAATATACTTGAGGAACTTTTTCTACAGATCTAAGAGGCCACGAACCTAGTCCATTACGCCTATCTACCTATTTGGAGAGATGCCGTACATTCCGGTCAGAATGGCCCTGACCTCTGTCTTGCTGGAAGCACCTTTGGCTGTGAATACCAATAGGCAAATCCTACACCTGTTCTGGTGACGCGTTCCCGAGAAACGTGACAAACTTTTCAAATCTCCGAAGACGCCATCATATATGGCGTCGAAGAAGACTGCTCGATGAAGATGCCAGATGTCGACGCGGAGAAAAGTTTTTCCTGCAATGATCTTCTTATATGGTTAATTGACTCAATTTCTTAGGAAAACTATACACAATGTCATTATCAAGCCAATCAATTGATGTTGTTATTGAAAATAAAACTTCAATTTATTATTATCGATCAACTTGGTTCGCTCGTGGAACTCTTTCTTAACCGTCACATTCAGCCTCGACACATGAAGAAGGCGCTACCCTCATTTGGGGAGCGTGGGCATTCGATAAAGGACCGTGTTTGGAGAAGGTCTGGCTTTTAGCCTACCTGCCTTCAGGTATTGTGAGCAATGATCTTGGTAAAATTATTTTGTTGTCATCAATGTCTGAAATACGTGGACGTACTAGTGCACTTGGAACGTTAATTATCACAGCATGACTCACACCCCCTTGAAAGCAAGTTCTTTTGGGAATAAGCCCGTACGAAAAATCTATAACTCCTTACCAGGTATTCAAATGCGGACACGAAATTTTCACTGCAGTGAGTACGTTGTTTCAAAAGTAATGTAACTTAAAATTCCATTCCAATTACCAACCTGGAACCCTGGAGCAAGGTAAGTGCCAACTGGTGTTCACCTGAGCCTTATTCCCGTCACTAATTTACACGTAGGATTATTTTCTTGTGTAGGATTATTTTGACGTGTATGATTGTTTTCGAGACGGCTTATATTACCTTTCATGCATAGAATTCTCTTATATGCATCAGATTCATTTGATGTAGTAGGCATGTCTTTATGTACTAGGTAATTCCGTAAACTCTTCCCTTTCAGGCAATCCATCATCAAAATGTGGTAAAATTTTTCTTACTTTTATATTAAGGATGGAGTTGCCAGTCGTCGCTAACGTTATTAAAGTGGATAATTATACAAACGCTACCTTATCAAGATGATCACGCTGTCTATTTCCTCAAAATTTGAAGTCATGAGCACATGAATCATTGGATGAATTTGGCATAAGCCACTGATAACTTGTCTTTCTTGAAAATGATTAATGAAATGTTGGAGTGACTTGAAAAAGTTTATGATGACGAAGATAAAAATTAGATGCGGAATAACAACAACCGGAAACGACCCATAACAATTGGTACCGAGGCGGTGAGAAAGAAACATCCACCTAAAAGCACAGGACAAAAATGTATAATACATACCCACATGTTTAGTACGGAGCTTGCCCTTACTTAATGAATGTGTTGAATATCATGGAACGAACGCAAATTTTTAACCACGGAATGAAGTTATAAATTTGTCCGGGTTAAGGTGCAACGGAAGTATTAAATCCTTTATCATTATTTTTACCGGAGATTAGTTTGACATTACGCCCTGACGCACGATGACTCACAAATGTTAAGTTCTTCCAGTTCAGATTTCATAATGTGTGTTTTTTTTTGGTAAAATGAATAACTTGTTACGCTTTGAATGATTTTCCTTATCAAAGCCTTATTGAGTTGAGTCTTCGAGCTTTAACTGAACGGCTACAATTCCAGTTTTTAGCATCCTAAAAAGTTACAGTTATATAGAAGGACAGAGTATAAGTTGTTCGCGCAGTCCATGATGAGAAATATCTTACGCTAATTCGGCTGGCAACTGCAGTGTTTTTTGTGACGTCTAAACTTCAACATTATTTTTTAACTCCTATCGTTTAAAAATGAGAATTTGAATACTCATTTCTACTGAATGAAACGAAGACGCACAATTTCGGTCATGAATTCAAACGAACTTTGATCATCTGACCGTTCTTCATCTGAGAAATGAAATCCTCTTCTCTCCTTTTTCAACACTTCAGTCGATCCTCGAATTTTACACCATTATCTTATGCCAACCTAGACTAATACCAATAAAATTAAGCCTGAATTACTCATTTAAAGTCTCTATTTGATGCAAGTAACAAATCACTGGGATTAACTGAAACTGAATTTTTTTCGTATTAGTTGAGGATCGCATCAGACCAGACAACCCAAGTATGCATTACATTCATTCTTGCCTCTTTACTTTAAGCTATCAGCTCTCCTGTTCTTTTCATCTAGAGTTCGATGTTGAGACCTGCGTCGCCCACACTCACACACGGGAGGGAAATATGGCCACAAAACTTGAGATTGAAATTCAGTTAACCATTCAATACTTTGCATGTCAACATCAATACCAAGTCCTGCAATAAAATAAACATCTCTCCTCCCCTCAACGCACAAGAGTGCGACGACGTACGAGCGTACACAAATTTGGTAGCCTGCTGACTGCGTGAGAACTTCACGCTTTTGGTACCTCGCTCAACTCTTTGATGTACATATTTTTAAGGCAGCTACTAGTCTGTAACGTTCGCATGGAGAGCGTTTTTACGCGAACGTATCAATTGATGGCACAACGTCTCATTGATTGATTTTCCTTTCAACCGAAGGACGCCAGTATAGCCCGCAATCCGAAGGTTACAGCTGTCGGTGGGGAGGCTATATAAGTGACTGGAGGCAGAGTTGAAGTCAGTAGCTCTTCAGCTGAGACACAACTTCTCCTGCACAATGCGTACCTTCGTAAGTACCAAATAACTCTTGCAAAAATGCTTTCAAATTAACTCAGTGTACAGCGTTAAATAAATCGTAACGTACTATTCTTAACATTGTTGAGAGGCAGCAAAGGATAGTTACTATTTTCACAGCATGTTGATCGAATATAAGTTGAGTTTACAAGGACTTCAAATGTAGGAACAATAAAAATATTTTTTAGATAAGTGAAACAACACAATGAGAAGCAAAAGTTCACGAAATCATTAAGGATTCACAGTGCTTTGACATTATTTTATTACTATTAAGCACAGGTATTTTTTCAGATGCTTACACGGGGAAAGAGAAACTGTACAAGATAAAATTTACTTTCATGACCGATCATTATTGTCGCAACTCCACAACCGTTGCAAGCACTTTTGTTGCCCACAGAATTAATGTTCACATTTCAGCTCAGTCCGGCGCCTTAATTTTAGTGAACCTGGGAAATATTTTGAAAATAAATTACAAAATGATGAAGATCTGATATCGATGTTCGTATTGCAATTAGATTTATAGCGTAGACTCATGCTGCTCGAGTAATTTGTTCTGCTATTCTACTGTAATATCAACATTTTACTTCTCCTGCAGCTCATCGTCTGCTGTTTGGTGGCTGGGTGCCTTGCTCGCCCTAGCGATTTTGACGTCGTGAGTACAAAATGTTCCTTATTTTACTTTGAAAATAACAAATTATCTCATTGAAATTTTTGTCGTAAGTAACTCTCATGTTGGTTTTATTGACAGATAGAAAATTAATAATAATAATACTAATACGCTTTATGCTCGATAACCGCAAACGTAGACAATGTTGCATGTTTAAATTTTCACGCTTACTTTTTACCATGCAGGAAGCCCTCAATACCGCCATGGAAGAGGCCATTCCTGGCCTGTTGAAGTCTGTAGACGACAAGTCTTCAGCTGACGCCATCCGCCCCTTCAGCGACGCCATCATCGCCATGGTCCGGGAACACATCCCTGAAGAAGCCCAAGAGCAGTTCCGCGCCAACGTCGAAAAGAACAACGCTCAGCTGGATAAAGTTGTAGAGCTTGTGAAGCAAATGCCCAGCATGGATTTCTGGTCTTCGTTGGGCGGCGACGCTAAGGTCGACGTGCCTGACGTAGTCTTCCCTGAAATTAAAATTTCCCTCTAAATTCATTTGATATATGTGTCACCAAGCAGTATAGAACAACTACCACAGCTAATTATTTTGGTTGAGTTACTCCAGATAAATTTATCATACGTAAATTAATTTGCTGTATAAAATTCTTTCGCCTAGGATGAAAAACCTGTTTACTTGGTTGTGTCATTTATTTTATTCGCAAAGTAATATATCATTTATTCTGTCTGCTGAACAGTTAGGATCTGAACTTGAAGTTCATAAATAGACTGTTGAAATTAATCTATCACATTGTATCACTACATCCTCTTTCGTCCTTGAATGGAGCATAACGAGCTTCTCGTTTTCATCCATAGTCATTGTGGAAATAATTTATGCCATTCAGCGTTGAATGACCACTTTGATTTCCAATCGTGTCAGTTTACTCAAAACGAGTATGATCAATATTGTTTATAAATTTTCGATTACTTAAAAACGACAATTTGAACGAACACTCACAAGTGAACCCATGATGGTAATTTGCGCCACCTACGTTTAGTTTCATAAAAAATCTAAAAGAGAGATATAATTTGTCGCTTTAATATACCTCAGGATATCAAAAAAAGGGACAACTTAGAAGCTTGAGGCATCTGATTTGATGTTCTGTGTCGGATTTGAACTGCTGTACCCACAAGACGTTCACTAATATTCACTCTGTAATTATACAAACAAACTTTTTGTGTTGTTTCCTCCTATTCTAATTCCCTCGGTCTAATCCAATATGTTAAACGTCGGACGCATGTGCTATCTTTACATGCGATTCAACAAGCTAGGTATTGAGACACGCAGAATATAGTATTGTAACGAAAATTTATCCAGTATGTGGAGTACGAATGAATTTTTCAATCCGTGAGATGAACAAACAACCATTGGCGTTTTCGATCATTTAACACGTTCACCGCATTTCCGCAGTTGTTAACGGTCGGTTTGGTTAGGTTGTAAGTAGCAGAAATGGAAAATATACATTACTGCTCGCGTACAGTTTTATCTTTCCTAAGAAATATGAAAATGCAATTGTATAATACATTCTATGAATGTATTATACATTCATCATTGTATAATGCATTCATCCACGTATGATAACATTAATTTTTTGAAAGATCGCGAAACTGATGAAATGTCATTCATTCATAACGGCAAGTGAATGAGTGATTAACCGAATGGTACACTCATCGCCCAATATACGAAGAATGTGTTAAACTAAAAGCACAAAAAATTGCACGTCAAAGCAACAATAAATAATTAGTTTACTGTGATGTTCACTGTAGCGCAGTCGGATCAGTAGCAACGGTGTTGGTCTTCATTCTGCATTGGTCGTTGATGTATCATTATTTTCGTTGAAGAAACGATAATTTTTACAAATGCTCAGTAAAAAATAAAAGGAGGGATATCTGGTGACCCGAGGTTTGCTGAATGATCACTTATAATTCACAGCTCGGGACAAGTTCGACTCAGGATCTCATGGTGAGGTAGTGTCAAATAAGGTGGAGCATCATTTTGCTTGAAAATAAGGCCCCTACTCATTTTTAATATTAGGCTTGATTCTTTACATGCCCTCGAGTTCCTGGATAAATAGGAAATAAACAAAATTAATTAAAATTGATTGCAAAACGAAAACAATGACGTAAGATAGGTTTTCAAACATTATTCCTCACCATGAACAATTTTCGCGAGATAACTCTAGACGGAGATAGCGATATAGAAAAATCCTGTGATGGAGTAAAACACGATCAGAAAGTCAAAATGCACTTCCTCCTTGTATTATATCATCGAATTTGCCTGTGTTCAACTTGTGTAATTTTAACTCAGGATCAAAGATATAATTAGTCTCTTCTGTGTCTTACAAATAACAACGCACATGCTTGTTCATAATGTCTCTTGCAAACCCTCCGAATCTTTCAGTCTCTGTCGTTAAGCCTGCATGTCCAGGAGATGAGAACGATGTGTTTGGTTGATTTAATTATTCCTCTTTCAATATTATTGAATGGAAATTAAATTTGATTGCTCAATTTCAATTCATTTATTGAACTGAAATATTATTTTTTAGTGTAAGTTCGCTTTAATAAGATTTTAATGATTAGAAATAGCTATATTTAGATATAGTTTTTAGAAATAGTTATATTTAATCAGAATTCAGTTGTAAAAAACTGCAGACACTAAGACAAAGCTTGTAGGATATATAAGAAAATAGGACATATCCTATTTCATTGTCCATTACTGAAAGTGTCAGTAGATACAAAAATGCTTTCATGATAACCATACAGGTGGACTAGCAAGTATAAACATTCAGATGGACATACATGCATAAACATACAGATCGAAATACATACAAGAACACAATTAATATTACACAGCAGCTATAACTTAACAGTACTTGCAGACGCGGTACTTCGAAAAAAAAACGGTTTCACACAATGGTTGATGAAGCACGGAAATCATTTAATAAGTTTTATAACTTTGTAAAATAGTGAGCGCTTTGATCACTTGAAGAGCTGCAAGTGTGTGGAGATTAGGCCTGCTTCACAGGTGTCACTTACTCTCCAATGCCTCAGCTCCTGATCGAGCCACTTAAATAGAGAATATATTTTAACAAAACTTAGCCTTTAAATATTATACTAATGATACTGATGCTATGAAATCAGATTCATAGAGGCGTTCTTCAAACTTTTCCAGCTCATTGAGAGGTAGGGTTCGAGTGCTACAGGTAATATATTCAAGAACTTTATATGACTAATAAATTATTGTAAAAAATCTTTTTGAATATGTTTCACAGAGGTATACTCGTATGAGCTTACGTGTAAATTGGTAAATAGATTTATAAATAACCACACGATGACGTTTATGTGAGGCAAAAAGTCACATGGACTCTCTCAAAAATCTGTGATATGCATTAACAGGAAATTACACGAGTCAAATGTCATAATTTCTGCGTCTTTTCTCAAAGAACAGAGCTCTCAGGCTGAGTCCACAGAATTCATTCAGTTGAGTTTCTGCACCTCTAGTACCCGCATTTCCGCAATGTTTCAATTCCTAATTTTTATTTTAGTTGCTTACATCATTTCGAAAACTGGAACTGAATTTTTGCACCGTTCCTACTGTAGGTGATACCCAGCTATTGCAGGGATTATGCCGTGTATCCATGGAGGATGCACTCAATTATTGGGAAGCTGGCGTTGTGCTGTTGCAGAGATCTGTTGGTGCAGTACGAGTGCATTGCAGCTAGGGTGCAGCACTGTCGGCTTTCGTTAGTCAGATGCAGCGAAGGAAACTGAACTTTTGTGATTTTGAACATTAATTCTTTGCTTTACCCATAGCTATTGACGAGATGAACGTTCCTAAAACATGTTTCACAGATTTCAGCCTTCATTGTGGTAAATTAGTATGGAAAATTTTCTCTCATTTATTAAAGCTGTTCCCATTGATAAAATATTCTGACCTAGAGCGATTCATAGTTTTTATGTGCGTGTAAAGATTACCATGTTCTGGATTTTTTTTTAACTTTTGCGTTTGCATACAGAACAAATTTTCACAGCCCCCTTTTGAGAATCTAACTGACTGGCGTTCCCAGCACAAGCACTGATTCCAGTACGAGCACTGATCACAAGTACTAGTCCTCTGTATCCTACCTCTGAAAATGAACTATCTATGCATGCCCACCAGCATTCTCCATTGGGTGCATCACAAGGCAGCGTCAGCAGTCTCACTGGTACGAGTACCTACTGTGTAGCGTACTGTATACTCAGTCTAAATACGAAAAACTCCGCGATAACGCTAAAAATAGCATTTTCTAAGTCCCAAAAATTATATTTCACAATCTTAAGGTTCTGAAGAAAGATAATTTTAGCGTAGTTCCTTCCTTCCCGGCCGGCTTTTTTCATCTTAACTCGTCGTGAAACTGCTTATTGCATTCTGGAAGATCGAGGAGGCCACGCCGTCGGCACGCGTTACACGAGCGGCAGAGATTGAAGTTTGTTGCTGACGATGCAATGAGCAGAAAATGAAACATCATGTCGCGCCCAGGGCAAGATAGAATAACTGAAGTGTTCACGCACGCGATTGCTCGAAAAGGGCTCCAAACTAAAATTTTAAGACGAGTGGATGCTGGAATTTAATATACTTAACCATGGAAATAACACAGAACGACTTGGATAGTAGGCTGAAAAAATTGTCAAAAGATGAAGTTACCTCTGCGAAGAGATGTATTCATGATAATTCAAAATAAATTTCGACTGATAATGAAGAAGTTGCGTACAGAAAAGTAATATTATGAAATATCAATGGAAATATTTGTGTTGTTTGAACGTTATTTACCATCGACATTGTTGAGCAAAATGTATGTAAGTGTACGGGGTCAACCATAATTTCGGCAACACAAATTTGAAATGATAATGAATGGTTTTTTTCTAAGCTATGCCATTGGCTTTTACTTCGTTTTGAACCTAGTTATGTCTATTTTACACAACAGAAAAAAATATGTATCAAAACTAGAGTTCTCGAATGTTATCAATAGAAGCACAACCGGAAATTTTTATAAAAAACAGTGAGAGTAATAAGTGCATTGCTAAAAAGCTGCATATTCGTCATGAAGCAGTTTGAAAAGTCGTAAAGAAGTTTAAGAAAACTAGCAAAACATGTAATTGATGAGGCCAGCGCAGTGAACGGTCCGAACGAGAAAAATCGAGAAAAAATACCCTGCACTCTGTTTCTGAATTGGTCACAGCTATAAGAGTTCGTCAGACTTCATTGCGTCAAATCTTAAAAAAAATTCTAAGTACATCGTTACAAAATGCAGGAAAGGTATAAATATTCGATCCCTCATGAACTTATGAGCTGCGACACAAGTCGACATTATCTCAATCTCTTGGAAGATGGCAAGTTGCCTAGTTTGGTTTTTAAGGATGATAGGAAATTCGACTTTCATCAAAGTCTAAACCACCAGAGTGATAGAATTTGAGGTAAAGATTGGTCAGTAAAAGGCAGCAAATTTAAACAGCGCAAGGGCTGGAATCTTTGCCACTGGGAGATCTCCTCTAGTTTATGTTCCTTCCAAAGTCAAACTTAACAACCAGCGTTACATTTTAGATACACTGGAATAACTACTGCTTCCCAGGGCACGTTAGCACTTCGTTGGCGCACCATGCACCCATCAACAAGACGCTGCTCCTTCTCATGGCTCTAAAATGACTCAACGGCGCACCCATCAACAAGACGCTGCTCCATCTTATGGCTCTAAAATGACTCAACGCGCACCCATCAACAAGACGCTGCTCCATCTTATGGCTCTAAAATGACTCAACGCGCACCCATCGACAAGACGCTGCTCCATCTCATGGCTCTAAAATGACTCAACACGCACCCATCAACAAGACGCTGTTCCATATCATGGCTCTAAAATGACTCAACGCGCACCCATCAACAAGACGCTGCTCCATCTTATGGCTCTAAAATGGCTCAACGCGCACCCATCAACAAGACGCTGCTCCATCTTATGGCTCTAAAATGACTCAACACGCACCCATCAACAAGACGCTGCTCCTTCTCATGGCTCTGAAATGACTCAACGCGCACCCATCAACAAGACGCTGCTCCTTCTCATGGCTCTAAAATGACTCAACGCGCACCCATCAACAAGAAGCTGCTCCATCTCATAGCTCTAAAATGACTCAACGCGCACCCATCAACAAGACGCTGCTCCTTCTCATGGCTCTAAAATGACTCAACGCGCACCCATCGACAAGACGCTGCTCCATCTCATGGCTCTAAAATGACTCAACACGCACCCATCAACAAGACGCTGTTCCATATCATGGCTCTAAAATGACTCAACGCGCACCCATCAACAAGACGCTGCTCCATCTTATGGCTCTAAAATGGCTCAACGCGCACCCATCAACAAGACGCTGTTCCATCTCATGGCTCTAAAATGACTCAACGCGCATCCATCAAGACGCTGCTCCATTTCATGGCTCTAAAATGACTCAACGCTGGATTATGGCGCACACTCCTGTGTTCATCAGCAAATGAGAATGACTCTCGAGTTGCCCGGATTTAGAGAAGGAAATAGAGAAGGGCATTTCGAATAAACGCTCCTTATTATTGCAAAAGAGTGTTTGAGATTTAAGTTCATTTAATTAAAATTCATTTTTATATTTTTTATTGGGAAATTTTATATAATCCTGCTGATATATACGTTTGTACTTTATTCTTCACCCGAATCTACTCGAAATTCATACCCCTTCATCTGTAACAATCTCACTTCGTTTTAAAAATAATTTCAAAACTGTCTATGAACACAAAAATATAAGACGCCAAGTACCTGTGCGGGCACCCGTACGAAAAGTTTATTTGACGATAGAGAGAAATTTGAATTTATCATTAATTTTCAAACAAGTCGGAATATACTACAGGTTTCGCTAAACTGTACATTTTCACAAGCTTTCACGGCAGTTAAAGCTCCTCAACTTGGAAATTGAAAATCAATATTGAATCTAGTTTAAGGAATTCAATATAAAATTAAAACAATTTATTTACCACAAGAAATCAGCATTAGATTGTTTATCAAGTCTAGTACAATTGACACACTGCTACTTATGAGCCCGAATAAGTTCAGTGACTTCTAGGGCATGCTATCATCAACGGTAGTCTATTGCATACAAATATGGGTGCTACTATACAGCGTGAGGTCTACCGCCGTATATCGTCAACCCAATGACTAAAATAGATAATTGAACATTCTAATTACAACATATTAAAAGAAAAAAGGTAAAATAAAACATGCTATCATATATTTCCTAGATCTTAACTCTACTAGCTAGAAGTGGATCTCATACTATAGTGTGGTAGAACCCACGCTATAGCAGCACCACATTATTTTACCTAGCTGAAATTAACCTCTAGTTAAAACAGTCGTGCGCGAACGGCGTTTTATCGTCAAGAGTTTGAGATGTTCGGACCTGTATGCTGATGTCCTCAGAGCTGACGAGTAAAGGCATTTTTGCAGAATTCAGGCGAGCTTCGCTGCCGACAATAATGCTATTCCGGACACGATGGCACTAAATACCGCAGTCCGGAATGTGGGACCCAGGGAATGTTGGAAATATTTGGCCCTCCGCTGGTTGACTCGGGCCTCCCAAGTTTAGTACTCAGAATGAGCGGCATGGGTTACTTTATGGGTGATTCTTGGATTGTTTTAGCAGTGATATTAGCAGGGCTATGGATTTATTATTGACTTCTCTAGATTAACGGAGGTTGCCTAGGCAGTGGCTGCCATTTTGTCAAGCAAATCTAATTGAAAAATAGCGAATGAAAGAAAATTAGGTGCGCTCATTACAAAGAGTACACAAATATAACAGAAACGTAGCCCGTATATTAGGGGAATACTTTTGCAAATAAATATTTATTTGCGGAGCTTCTTTTGTCTGCCTCAAATTAACAAGTGAATGCTTATTTTCTTGATACTATTAGATACTCTAGAAAAAATATATAAATTAAAAGAAAACAATTATTGAATGATTCGCTAGCTCTCAAGGGACAGAAATCGATGTAAACGTAGAAGTAAAATATATGAGTCACTTTTTAGCACGAGTGTCTGTAAATTAATAGGCTGAGAATGTCTAACTAAAAATCCTTCATACGGACAAAAATAAATGAACAAGAAATTATTATTCCTCAAAGCTTCAATTTGATTTATTTCCAAATTACATGTACAGAGATTTCAATGGAATTAGGATTGGAGATTCATACGCATCTTATGATCTCAGAAGTGATTCATTGACAATGCACACCTACATGTCTATCCCAGCTGAGACTTGGTTATTCATTTTCTTCAGCAATGCCAGATCAATTTATTGAATTGTTCGTAATTCTCCATGCAGATTCTATATGACTTAAATTTCAGTGACTCAGTTTATCGATAATTGTCACCAAAGAGTTCTCGTTTAAATTTTCAATTTAAAACAACCGAAAAATTGATCATCAATGTGCTCCTCCCGTTGATCATAAATTAGCTGAAACTTTCGTAATTCGATTTATTAATGTTAGTAAGATTTACTCCCACGACGAAGATGGATGTAAGCCTCGCGGTTCATTATATTCCGTTACATCACGATAAAGGAGATAAAGATACAAAGTGAGGGGATTCTTTTCTACAGTATATATTCATCAATTTCAATTTTCAAACCCGGCGGTTCGATACCTAAATTACAAAGTACCATTTAGATAAACGTTTGTCACATTCAAACTAATAAAATGTATTTACAACCTTTAAAATCATTTCAGAAGTCAGACTGCAACAAATAAATTTTTTTAAAAATGATGAATTTCTTCGGAGTTATGCAGTAGCGAAATGATTTCACTGCGCTATCAAAATTCTAGCTCTCCATTGTCGTGTGCTGACGTTGCGTCCATCTTATTCTCGTACAAATTGTATTATTAATGCAAATAAGCGAGGGGCAAAATCGTCTTGTGACACTAGGCGACGTTTATGACCTGCATCTATTTTGCGCTTGACAATATTTCAAATGATTTTTTCCAAAAAAAAGTGGTTGTATATTTTTTCATATTTATTAGAAGTGATTCACTAACTGAATGTATTTCACAGAAGAATTGTTGCTAAAAATTCTTCATAACACAAATGCTATATTTTATTTTATTTTTTCCTACAAATGGATCAAACAGTTTGGGGCATCACTTGTATCAGTATAATCTTTTATCTAGCATATGGTGCTGATTGGAGAACCATGACATCAATTACGATGTGAGGGTTTCAAGTGCGTCGTACCGCAAATGTGTAGAAATAGCTAAAAATATTGATTTTTCATTGTTCAGTCCTACAAAGATTGTAAAATTGGAAAAGATTCCTTTTATTTCATTATTCTAACCAACACTGGAGAGTAGAAGAAACACATGAGAAGAATTTTAACAGTTTATTACGAAAATCAACATCAAAAGTCACCCGAAAAGAACACTCATGCATCAAAGTTCCAGCTGCCGTAAAATATGCTAAAAGTGTGCACTAATTATCTGCTGCACAAAAAAATTGAATATTTTACATTGATATTACACATGGAAAACTGCTAGCGCTCCGGAAAGAAATTACTAGAAACTTTAGCATTCAACAAGTCAAGAATATTTGTAAATTCACTGGTCATGAAAAGCCAAATAGAAGAAACATTTATTTCCCGCAAATATTCCATGATGAAGATATGTCAGAGAAATTTAATTCGCTGCTTGAAGTCAACCTTAAAACGTTAAAGTTTTTTAGCTGTAATTAAGATTATTAACTGTCGCCAAAATTAGTACGCATTAGAATATTTAGATTGTCATATTCGTGAAAAATTCTTGTTCAACTTTCAATAAATTTTACAAGGAGAAACTTAGTGAGGAAAAAATTAGAGAGAAACGGCAATTTCAGGCACGACTACGTCAGCGTCGACATTGGCGTCGCCGCCCAGCGAAGACCAGAAATCCGTGCTGGGCATTTGTCTCACAAGCTCTACAACTTTATCCAGCTGAGCGTTGTTCTTTTCGACGTTGGCGCGGAACTGCTCTTGGGCTTCCTCAGGGATGTGTTCCCGGACCATGGCGATGATGGCGTCGCTGAAGGGGCGGATGGCGTCAGCTGAAGACTTGTCATCTACAGACTTCAACAGCCCAGGGATAGAATCTTCCATGGCCGCATTGAAAGCCCCCTGCAAGTGAACATACCACATAATGTTCCCTCATAGTCAGCATCAGATATCATAGTATAACTGTTGATTTTCATTATATTACTGAACCCACTGTAAGGGTTACGTGTATCGGAAAGTTCAACAATGTGTTGTTTTGAAAGTAAGCTAAGGACCATATAATACTCACGATGTCAAATTCGCTAGGGCGAGCAAGGCACCCAGCCACCAAGCAGCAGACGATGAGCTGCAGGAAAAGTAAAACGTTGAAATTAGAATAACAGAACAAAAGAATCGTGCAGCGTGAGTCTACGATAGTCTACGTGAGTCTAAGTGTAATACGAACATCAAAACCAGATCCTCACCACGCGGCATTTATTCATAAAATATGTGCCAAATTCATTAAAATTCACGTGCGAGACTGAGCAAAACTCTGTTCAGTTCATTGGGCAGTAAAGGTGACACCAGCTGTTGTGAAGTGGTGACAGATGTGACTCCTTATAAAAACACCTTTTATCCTGCACAATATCTTTCGCCTTGTGGATAAAGACTGAATAATGCCTATTTATCACGCTCATAACATGACATTTATACAGTGTGCAGCTTTGTGATAATCTCATTGCCATTTTACTCTCGATGTGGAATTTCATCCAACCATTATTATTTACTTAGTTTTCCTTATGCATTAAGTCTAATTTTGAATGTCTGACCAGCATATGAGGGCCATGACTGCTTACAGTTTCATTAATTATATTTCTACTACTTAAAACTAAATCGATGATAAATGCGATTTATTCAGAAAATGTAACCAAGTTAATCTGAGCACTTTTTGGCGTAAGCCGTATGGTACTTACGAAGGTACGCATTGTGTTGGAGAAGTTGTGTCTCAGCTGAAGAACTACTGACTTCAACTCTGCATTCCGCCCCTTATATAGTATCCCCTCGGCAATTGCGACCTTCAGATCCGTGGTTCTACATGCGTCCTTCAGTCGAAAGGTAAATCGAGCTTATAAATCGCTACCATTGCCAAATACCGAGTGAGACGTAGTTTTCAGAAATTATTTCTATGTACAAAAACACGTCCCTCGTTGACGTAACAGATCCGTGGTTACATGTTTGCAGTAATGGGCGGGGGGGGGGGGGGGGAGCTGAAATGGCGGCTGTTGTATTTGTGTGGGTGCACACATCGTCGTCGCACACTCGAGTAGAGCTAATTTTTTATTTCAGCGCTTAAACCTGATACTGATGTGATAAAGATGGGCTATTATTATAATAGCCTTCCATCAATCTCACCGATCACGAGAGCGCGTGTTGCAGACAAGGTCAAGCTTAGACGCGGGTCCTGTGCGCCTGTGCTCAGTTAGCTGATTCTGCGCATGAGCAGGAGCTTAGGACACTGTCAGGCCTCCGTGTTTTATGTCATATCCAGTAGCGCAACCACGGGGGAGGCACGGAGGCCACCATGCTTTCTCTCCCCCCCCCTCCGAAATGTTGAGCTGGGCCGCAGTTTCAGTCGCCGTTTTAAGTAAAAGAATAATAAAATTGCTAATAATTAATTAATGTCTAAACTCCAACACCCCCGACCCCCCCCCCCCCCCCCCGGGAAATTATTTTTCATGGCACCGGTCATACCTACCAATAGATGTTAGAAACAAGAGAACAGAGAAACATTTTCTTGAGTAATGAATTTACTAAAATTTCATTTAAAAAGTTTTTTGTTGAAAGACTATGAGAGGTTCTTTCCCAGTAAAAAAGACACATGAGGATTGAATTTTATTCAGATTCTTCAGTGGAATCACTCGTCTTGATTCTATTAGGTATTGCTAAAAATTCAAATTAACTTGAATGAAATGCCGGGTTGTTAAAATATTCCTGGCGCAGCATACCCCTATGATACTACAAAACATCTCCAAGGAACACCCTTACGTCTGCAGCTGCACTAGGTAAAATATTTGTGGTTCTGTGATTGAAGAAAGAAGTTTCACTGAGTCCTTCCACACAGACATTCCTTCTTAGGATACGAAAAAATTGAATTGTAACTATTCAAATTTAACTTATCTTAAACAAGAAAAGATAATGCTGCATTGATGGCACATTTCAAGAAAAAATATGGGGTAAAATACACGCAAGTTTAGTTCATGCGAGCCATCGTTATTGAGTTCAGATGATATCAGTCGAATCAAGCAAAAACATTTACATGACAATTGTCCAGAAGTTTAAAAATAACCGCTGCTTGGAAAACAGAGTTATATTTCACTAGCTCATTATCCGACAGATTTGAAGAATTATATTACGCATTGAAATTGTACGAATATAATGATCATTCCACAAATTAACGAAACGAGTAGAACTTGGCTACTGAATCTGTGCACATCAAATGTATATTTTGAACAATGAATGTAAATATTCTCATCTTTTCAACTCTGAAATGCGAGTTTGAAAAGTAGCAATTTTCTTCTTACATGCGTATATTAGTGTAAACAAATTTCGGTTCATTAATGAACTTCTCATAACTTTTTACAAGCGTCAGATTCGAACTTGTTGCTGTTTTTAATTTTTCTGCAATGAATGACGAATAACCACTGAAGCTCAGAACGAGACTAGCGAGCGTGCTAGATTCCACACTTTGACGGCAAGGTGTGCCACCAGTGGCCACGGAGGGAATTTTCATAATGCTGCTGACCGACCAGCAGTCACAAACACGAGTTTCATAAGTACCTATTTATTGCTAAATAAAGGCACGGTCCAGTTCATGTTTACTTTTTTCAAAATTGCTCACTACAGTTGACTTCAAATTTGGGTTGAATGTTGAACTTAAGTTTGACCAACTGCGGTCAAAGTGTTAAATAATTTCACTACGCAATGCAGATGGCGTAGAATTTCCTGGCTCTTCTAAAAAATGACGGAGGCGTTAGAAGGCGGTCTTCATCGTCCTCGCTCGCTCTTGGAAACGACGCTTCGCTTATCCGCCGATATCCGGTTTCAAATTGCCCTACCCTCATTTGCTGCAGTGACAGTCTTACTATATGCCACTTCTATAGTATGTAGGTGTTCGACAGAAAGCATTTCCACCTAATTCTTGACACCCGGTCCTGACTTCCCACCTTTCCTGCACTCTATGCCCATGAACGAGATACTAAAATATCAGCCATTTTTTCCATATTTACTTAGTTTTCACGATGCGCTTATTAGGTTATAATGATTTTTTAGGATTATTTCATACCAATTACGCATCATCAGTTATCGATGTTTTATTTTTACTCGACCTGAATTACATTCTTTTAGGAAAAACCTCAATAAGCAATTTCGTGTATACTGCAACCTGTCTCTAATGATACAGGTTATACGGATTTAATTTTATGAGTCATTTAAAAGTAATATAATTGAATGATTAATTTTAGTAATTGTAGTTTGGTGATTCTTTTGGTAGCCGAACCTAGTACATCAACATAGTCGTATTTTCGAAACAATCAGTTATCTCCTCATAATCAATATCATTAGCTCATTTCATGGATATCGTCTTTTCTTTTCCATTCCTGTCTCTCTCTATCTTCCTAACTTTGAGAGAAAAATTTATAGAGAATAATAAGTTCTTATTTCACCATTGAAGTTGACCATCAATGGTACTTTATTTATTGCCTAGCTTTTCAGAAAAATGCTTGATAAGACTTGACAGGTATAAAAGAAGCTTATCTAAAAAATTAATTTTAGCGTCTGTGATGCAAATGAGGAAAAGCTGTTCATCTCTTTCATTGAAATTTTAGTTACGTGTATTCGAGACGGGATTGGTCTTCTTATCTTCTAATTTCTTTATGAAGACTCGCAGACTCACACAACACAGCTACGATTGAGCTAAAAATGTTCAGGTTAACAGGTGCAATTCCACTTCGGAAGAATACAGAATCATTGTCAAAGCGGCGATGACCCTTAGAAGAATCTCCTTGCGTGTTAGCACTAAAGCAACCTCTCCGGGAATGAAATGCCTCGCCCCAAGTAACCGTCTAAAGTACTAAGCCCTCTTTACATGACGGAACAAACGTGTAGTGATGGTTATGGAAAGTTTATGGGCGGAAATAATCACAAAGTAATCATTCAATGCGGAAATAAATCCTACATTCTCCCTATATGAAACAAATGAAATTCTACGAGGTTAAAACTATTAAAACGTAAGAACATATTCGCGGAAGTAAAGTGGTAACTCTCGGTGAAGTAGAACCCTCGTAGGAGATGTGTAGGAGTGATGAGTGTGGGGGGTGTGCGTTGCGCGTTAAGCAAACGTAAACGTTCAATAAACGAGCGAAAGCTAGGCGGCATTCTTTCCATTCAATACTGATGTGTGGCAGATTATGTGGAGGATTGTAGAGAATTGAACACATGCTTAATATTTATGACGAGAACATATAGTGATCCTGATCCTTTTCTGGGCTTAACATGGCGTAACGTAACGCTTAATTAACGTAGGCCAGAAGCACTCCTCACTCGAAGCGTTTCGATAATTGTTCGTAAATGTGATGTAAGTTTTTGTGCGAACAACGTCACTCCTGCTCAGAAATATTAACCCGATGTTATGTTGCATGACAGTCATGGAAGAAAATTGGTTGCAGGTATGTTTGAAATTGTAGGCTTGACTTGTTTAATGTATTTTCTCCCGTTCAAATTTTGAAGCTGTGCTTTACACTGCGTAGTAAATATAGATGGCTTCTATTAGAAATTTTATCGAAATTTACAGTATTTGAACGTATAAAAATAATATGAATGATGAAATTGGTCGCAAGATTGTACAAGATGTCCGCCAAGGCCTTCGAAATTCATACGTTCATGAAAAAGCCGTTCACAAAATTTGAAAATAGGATCATTTTTGAGTACGCTGTGAGTAACTAAGATTTTATAAAAGTTTTCCGGACATTGAATTCATAAAATATCTATTGAATAGAAGTGGAAATGGCCAGATTGTCGAAACTACACCACCAGTAGCGTAGTGTACAGAAATGACATCGAGTACGCAGGCAACAAAACTATAGCATTGAGCATGAAAAACATCAATCGCCACGTCTGTAAACGCATATTTGCACGGCACAACAACTTTTTAATAACTGCAAAAATTTTGAATAACGTCAGGAGTGAACGACGAAAGCGTCTGAAAAATATCGACTATGGAAAACAAGTTAATGGACAATTTGAAACATTTCGTTGTATTTTGAATATTAGGATCTAAATTTTATCTTCCAGCCAGATGGTGCTACGACTAATTTAGGGCTGCATGGTCGTGGGTTCCTGAATCGAACATTTCTAGACTCGTGAATTCAAAGATGACCCAATTCCCCGGACACCTCGCCGGACGCCAGGTATCACTTCTCTCGGCTTCTTTTCGTGAGACTGCGAAACCAATCGTGACTCCAAAGAAAAATAATGGGACATCAACGACCTGAATCTAAAGATGCCTAATGCAGTTGCAACTTCAGATGTGACTTTGTTGATTGTGCTACAGTGAACATTGCAATTTTATTAAGTCAAGTCTCAAAATACTTCGTGCGACTGATGGTGCTCATTGAAATATTATTTAATAGAGAGAAAACCTTCAACATTCGCTATACTGTTGAAATTTGTACGAATTCATCAATTCGTTAGCCTTTGCAATAATTTTGTCCAATTATAAGCAAGGAAAATTGATGGGAATTAGGATTCCATAATCTTCCCGGAAGCGAATCGTGCACATTTCGTGATGCTTCATTTTAGACGTGATTCATTTACGACGCACATGTCGCTGTCTCCTCAAATTTAGTTAATACTTTTCTTTAGCGTTGCGAGAGCAATTTATTGAATTGTTCGTGACTCTTTGTGCAGATTCTTTATCACTAAAATTACGTTGGTTAAGTTTATAGATAATTATCACCCATGATTTTTCATTCAAGTTTTTAGTTTCAAAACAATCAAAAAATATATCGTCACTGGGTTCCTCCCGTTCATCATAAATTGACTGAAACTTTTGTACTTTAATTTATTGAAGTTAGTAAGATTTACTTCCACGATGATGATGGATTTACGCCAGCGGTTCATTATATTCCATTCTGTGTTGATTGAGGAGATAAGGAAACAAAGTGAGGAAGTTTTTTTCAACCGTATGTATTAATCAATTTCAATTTTCAAACCTAGCATTTCATTAGCTAAATTACAAAGAACTTCTTAATAAAAACTTTTTTCACACACATAGTAATAAAATGCATTTACAACCTTTAAAATCGTTTCAAAAATCAGATTGTAACTAACACATTATTTTAGGAATGATGATTTCATTCGGAGTGATGCAGTAGTAAAAGGAATTCAAGGCGCTGCTGGCATGTTTTCCTTCAGGAAAATTACACTGAGGAGGAAATTAAAGAGGAATCTTAATTTCAGGGAAGACTACGTCAGGCACGTCGACATTAGCGTCGCCGCCCAGCGAAGACCAGAAATCCATGCTGGGCATTTGCCTCACAAGCTCTACAACTTTATCCAGCTGAGCGTTGTTCTTTTCGACGTTGGCGCGGAACTGCTCTTGGGCTTCCTCAGGGATGTGTTCCCGGACCATGGCGATGATGGCGTCGCTGAAGGGGCGGATGGCGTCAGCTGAAGACTTGTCGTCTACAGACTTCAACAGCCCAGGAATAGAATCTTCCATGGCCGCATTGAAAGCTCCCTGCAAGTGAACATACCACATAATGTTCCCTCAAACTCAGCATCAGATATGATATTATAACTGTTGATTTTCATGATATTTCTGAATCCACTCTAAGGGTTACGTACATCGGAAAGTTTGATAATCTGTTGTATTGAAAGTAAGCTAAGGACCATATAATACTCACGACGTCAAAATCGCTAGGGCGAGCAAGGCACCCAGCCACCAAACAGCAGACGATGAGCTGCAGGAAAAGTAAAATGCTGAAATTAGAATAGCAGAACAAAACTCATGTAGCGTTAGTCTACGATATAGATCTAAGTGTAATACGAATATCGAAGCCAAATACTTACTACTTAGCAGTTTTATCATAAACTATGGGTCAAATTCATTAAAATTCAGGTGAGAAACTGAGCAAAACTATAATATGTTCAGTTCATTGGGCAGCAAAGGGGCCACCAGAGATTGTGAATTTGTGACAGATGGGAGTACTTACTAAAAGCACATTTTATCCGGCGTAATATCTCTCGCCTTGTGTATAAAGAATGAATAATACTTATTTTTCACGCTCATAAAATATATAGCCTTGTAATGATCTCATTGATATTTTCTCTCGATATCACTTCTCATTCATTCGGTGAATTTTTTTATTAACTTTTACATATGAAATAATTCTGATTTTGAATGATATTTGACCATCATATGAGGGCCATGAATACTAGCAAGTTCATGGGCTATCTAACTACTACTTTGAAGGAAGTCGATGTAAGATACGATTTATTTAAAAAATGTTACCGAGTTAATATGTACACATTTTGGCGTGAGCCGTATGGTACTTACGAAGGTACGCATTGTGCTGGAGAAGTTGTGTCTCAGCTGAAGAACTACTGACTTTAACTCTACATTCCGCCCTTTATATACTGTAGTCTCCCCTCGACTACTGCGACCTTCGGATCCGTGGTTCTACAGGCGTCCTTCGGTCGAAAGGTAAATCAAGCTTATAAATCGCTACCTCTACGACATACCGAGCGAGACGTAGTTTTCGTGAATGATTTGTATGTACAAAAACACGTCCCTCGTTAACGTAACAGATCCGTGGTTACATGATTGCAGTAATGGGGGGTGGCTGAACTGCAGGCCGTTGTATTTGTGTAGGTGCATACATCGTTGCACACTCGAGTAAAGCTGATGATTTATTCCAGAGTTCGAGCCTAATTCTGATGTAATAGAGAAGAGGTATTATTATAAAAAGCAATCAATCTCACCCATCACGAGAGCGCGTGTTGCAGACAAGGTCAAGCTTGGACGCGGGTCCTGCTCGCCAGTGCTCAGTTAGCTGCTTCTGCGCATGAGCAGGAGCTTAGGATGCTCTCAGGCCTCCATGTTTTACGTCATATCTACTCATAGATGCAATAGGTATAGGAAAAAAACTGGGAAACATTTTCTTCTTCATTGAATTTACTAAAACTTCTTATAACAAGTAATTTTTACTTGAAAGACTCTGAAAGTTTACATTCCCCGTAAAAAAAGAAAAATGATGATTGAATTTTATTCAGATTCGCCAGTGGAATCACGCGTCTTGATTCTATTAGGTACTGCTACAAATTAAAACTGATTTGAAAGAAAAGCCGGGTTATTAAAATATTCCTGGTGCAACATACTCCTATGGTATTACAAAACATCACCAAGAAACACCCTTACGTCTGCAGCTGCACTAGGTAAAATATTTGTGGTTCCGTGGTTGAAGAAAGAAGTTTCATTCAGTCCTTCCATACAGTCGTTCATTCTCAGGATACAAAAAAATTGAATCGTTTACTATTCAAATTTAAATTATGTTAAACAAGAAAAGATAATGCTGCATTAATGGCACATTTCAAGAAAAAATATGGAGTAAAATACACGCAAGTTTAGTTCATCCGAGCCATCGTTATTGAGTTCAGATGATATCAGTCGAATCAAGCAAAAACATTTACATGACAATTGTCCAGAAGTTTAAAAATAACCGCTGCTTGGAAAACAGAGTTATATTTCACTAGCTCATTAATCCGACAGATTTGAAGAATTATATTACGCATTGAAATTGTACGAATATAATGATCATTCCACAAATTAACGAAACGAGTAGAATTTGGCTACTGAATCTGTGCACATCAAATGTATATTTTGAACAATGAATGTAAATATTCTCATCTTTTCAACTCTGAAATGCGAGTTTGAAAAGTAGCAATTTTCTTCTTACATGCGTATATTAGTGTAAACAAATTTCGGTTCATTAATGAACTTCTCATAACTTTTTACAAGCGTCAGATTCGAACTTATTGCTGTTTTTAATTATTCTGCAATGAATGACGAATAACCACTGAAGCTCAGAACGAGACTAGCGAGCGTGCTAGATTCCACACTTTGACGGCAAGGTGTGCCACCAGTGGCCACAGAGGAAATTTTCATAATGCTGCTGACCGACCAGCAGTCACAAACACGAGTTTCATAAGTACCTATTTAATGCTAAATGAAGGCACGGTCCAGTTCATGTTTACTTTTTTCAAAATTGCTCACTACAGTTGACTTCAAATTTGGGTTGAATGTTGAACTTAAGTTTGAACAACTGCGGTCAAAGTGTTAAATAGTTTCACTACGCAATGCAAATGGCGTAGAATTTCCTGGCTCTTCTAAAAAATGACGGAGGCGTTAGAAGGCGGTCTTCATCGTCCTCGCTCGCTCTTGGAAACGACGCTTCGCTTATCCGCCGATATCCGGTTGCAAATTGCCCTACCCTCATTTGCTGCAGTGACAGTCTTACTATATGCCACTTCTATAGTATGTAGGTGTTCGACAGAAAGCATTTCCACCTAATTCTTGACACCCGGTCCTGACTTCCTACCCTTCCTGCACTCTATGCCCATGAACGAGATACTAAAATATCAGCCATTTTTTCCATATTTACTTAGTTTTCACGATGCGCTTATTAGGTTATAATGATTTTTTAGGATTATTTCATACCAATTACGCATCATCAGTTATCGATGTTTTATTTTTACTCGACCTGAATTACATTCTTTTAGGAAAAATCTCAATAAGCAATTTCGTGTATACTGCAACCTGTCTCTAATGATACAAGTTATACTGATTTAATTTCATGAGTCATTTAAAAGTAATATAATTGAATGATCAATTTTAGTAATTGTAGTTTGGTGATTCTTTTGGTAGCCGAACCTAGTACATCAATATAGTCGTATTTTCGAAACAATCAGTTATCTCCTCATAATCAATATCATTAGCTCATTTCATGGATATCGTCTTTTCTTTTCCATTCCTGTCTCTCTCTATCTTCCTAACTTTGAGAGAAAAATTTATAGAGAATAATAAGTTCTTATTTCACCAAAGAAGTTGACCATCAATGGTACTTTATTTATTGCCTAGCTTTTCAGAGAAAAGCTTGATAAGACTTGACAGATATAAAAGAGGCTTATTTAAAAAATTAATTTTAGCGTCTGTGATGCAAATGAGGAAAAGCTGTTCATCTCTTTCATTTAAATTTTAGTTACGTGTATTCGAGACGAGATTGGTCTTCTTATCTTCTAATTTCTTCATGAAGACTCGCAGACTCACACAACACAGCTACGATTGAGCTAAAAATGTTCAGGTTAACAGGTGCAATTCCACTTCGGAAGAATACAGAACCATTGTCAAAGCGGCGATGACCCTTAGAAGAATCTCCTTGCGTGTTAGCACTAAAGCAACCTCTCCGGGAATGAAATGCCTCGCCCCAAGTAACCGTCTAAAGTACTAAGCCCTCTTTACATGGCGGAACAAACGTGTAGTGACGGTTATGGAAAGTTTATGGGCGGAAATAATCACAAAGTAATCATTCAATGCGGAAATAAATCCTACATTCTCCCTATATGAAACAAATGAAATTCTACGAGGTTAAAACTATTAAAACGTAAGAACATATTCGCGGAAGCAAAGTGGTAACTCTCGGTGAAGTAGAACCCTCGTAGGAGATGTGTAGGAGTGATGAGTGTGGGGGGTGTGCGTTGCGCGTTAAGCAAACGTAAACGTTCAATAAACGAGCGAAAGCTAGGCGGCATTCTTTCCATTCAATACTGATGTGTGGCAGATTATGTGGAGGATTGTAGAGAATTGAACACATGCTTAATATTTATGACGCGAACATATAGTGATCCTGATCCTTTTCTGGGCTTAACATGGCGTAACGTAACGCTTAACGTAGGCCAGAAGCACTCCTCACTCGAAGCGTTTCGATAATTGTTCGTAAATGTGATGTAAGTTTTTGTGCGAACAACGTCACTCCTGCTCAGAAATATTAACCCGATGTTATGTTGCATGACAGTCATGGAAGAAAATTGGTTGCAGGTATGTTTGAAATTGTAGGCTTGACTTGTTTAATGCATTTTCTCCCGTTCAAATTTTGAAGCTGTGCTTTACACTGCGTAGTAAATATAGATGGCTTCTATTAGAAATTTCATCGAAATTTACAGTATTTGAACGTATAAAAATAATATGAATGATGAAATTGGTCGCAAGATTGTACAAGATGTCCGCCAAGGCCTTCGAAATTCATATGTTCATGAAAAAGCCGTTCACAAAATTTGAAAATAGGATCATTTTTGAGTACGCTGTGAGTAACTAAGATTTTATAAAAGTTTTCCGGACATTGAATTCATAAAATATCTATTGAATAGAAGTGGAAATGGCCAGATTGTCGAAACTACACCACCAGTAGCGTAGTGTACAGAAATGACATCGAGTACGCAGGCAACAAAACTATAGCATTGAGCATAAAAAACATCAATCGCCACGTCTGTAAACGCATATTTGCAGGGCACAGCAACTTTTTAATAACTGCAAAAATTTTGAATAACGTCAGGAGTGAACGACGAAAGCGTCTGAAAAATATCGACTATGGAAAACAAGTTAATGGACAATTTGAAACATTTCGTTGTATTTTGAATATTAGGAAACTAAATTTTATCTTCCAGCCAGATGGTGCTACGACTAATTTAGGGCTGCATGGTCGTGGGTTCCTGAATCGAACATTTCTAGACTCGTGAATTCAAAGATGACCCAATTCCCCGGACACCTCGCCGGACGCCAGGTATCACTTCTCTCGGCTTCTTTTCGTGAGACTGCGAAACCAATCGTGACTCCAAAGAAAAATAATGGGACATCAACGACCTGAATCTAAAGATGCCTAATGCAGTTGCAACTTCAGATGTGACTTTGTTGATTGTGCTACAGTGAACATTGCAATTTTATTAAGTCAAGTCTCAAAATACTTCGTGCGACTGATGGTGCTCATTGAAATATTATTTAATAGAGAGAAAACCTTCAACATTCGCTATACTGTTGAAATTTGTACGAATTCATCAATTCGTTAGCCTTTGCAATAATTTTGTCCAATTATATGCAAGGAAAATTGATGGGAATTAGGATTCCATAATCTTCCCGGAAGCGAATCGTGCACATTTCGTGATGCTTCATTTTAGACGTGATTCATTTACGACGCACATGTCGCTGTCTCCTCAAATTTAGTTAATACTTTTCTTTAGCGTTGCGAGAGCAATTTATTGATTTTTTCGTGACTCTTTGTGCAGATTCTTTATCACTAAAATTACGTTGGTTAAGTTTATAGATAATTATCACCCATGATTTTTCATTCAAGTTTTTAGTTTCAAAACAATCAAAAAATATATCGTCACTGGGTTCCTCCCGTTCATCATAAATTGACTGAAACTTTTGTACTTTAATTTATTGAAGTTAGTAAGATTTACTTCCACGATGATGATGGATTTACGCCAGCGGTTCATTATATTCCATTCTGTGTTGATTGAGGAGATAAGGAAACAAAGTGAGGAAGTTTTTTTCAACCGTATGTATTAATCAATTTCAATTTTCAAACCTAGCATTTCATTAGCTAAATTACAAAGAACTTCTTAATAAAAACTTTTTTCACACACATAGTAATAAAATGCATTTACAACCTTTAAAATCGTTTCAAAAATCAGATTGTAACTAACACATTATTTTAGGAATGATGATTTCATTCGGAGTGATGCAGTAGTAAAAGGAATTCAAGGCGCTGCTGGCATGTTTTCCTTCAGGAAAATTACACTGAGGAGGAAATTAAAGAGGAATCTTAATTTCAGGGAAGACTACGTCAGGCACGTCGACATTAGCGTCGCCGCCCAGCGAAGACCAGAAATCCATGCTGGGCATTTGCCTCACAAGCTCTACAACTTTATCCAGCTGAGCGTTGTTCTTTTCGACGTTGGCGCGGAACTGCTCTTGGGCTTCCTCAGGGATGTGTTCCCGGACCATGGCGATGATGGCGTCGCTGAAGGGGCGGATGGCGTCAGCTGAAGACTTGTCGTCTACAGACTTCAACAGCCCAGGAATAGAATCTTCCATGGCCGCATTGAAAGCTCCCTGCAAGTGAACATACCACATAATGTTCCCTCAAACTCAGCATCAGATATGATATTATAACTGTTGATTTTCATGATATTTCTGAATCCACTCTAAGGGTTACGTACATCGGAAAGTTTGATAATCTGTTGTATTGAAAGTAAGCTAAGGACCATATAATACTCACGACGTCAAAATCGCTAGGGCGAGCAAGGCACCCAACCACCAAACAGCAGACGATGAGCTGCAGGAAAAGTAAAATGCTGAAATTAGAATAGCAGAACAAAACTCATGTAGCGTTAGTCTACGATATAGATCTAAGTGTAATACGAATATCGAAGCCAAATACTTACTACTTAGCAGTTTTATCATAAACTATGGGTCAAATTCATTAAAATTCAGGTGAGAAACTGTGCAAAACTATAATATGTTCAGTTCATTGGGTAGCAAAGGGGCCACCAGAGATTGTGAATTTGTGACAGATGGGAGTACTTACTAAAAGCACATTTTATCCGGCGTAATATCTCTCGCCTTGTGTATAAAGAATGAATAATACTTATTTTTCACGCTCATAAAATATATAGCCTTGTAATGATCTCATTGATATTTTCTCTCGATATCACTTCTCATCCATTCGGTGAATTTTTTTATTAACTTTTACATATGAAATAATTCTGATTTTGAATGATATTTGACCATCATATGAGGGCCATGAATACTAGCAAGTTCATGGGCTATCTAACTACTACTTTGAAGGAAGTCGATGTAAGATACGATTTATTTAAAAAATGTTACCGAGTTAATATGTACACATTTTGGCGTGAGCCGTATGGTACTTACGAAGGTACGCATTGTGCTGGAGAAGTTGTGTCTCAGCTGAAGAACTACTGACTTTAACTCTACATTCCGCCCTTTATATACTGTAGTCTCCCCTCGCCTACTGCGACCTTCGGATCCGTGGTTCTACAGGCGTCCTTCGGTCGAAAGGTAAATCAAGCTTATAAATCGCTACCTCTACGACATACCGAGCGAGACGTAGTTTTCGTGAATGATTTGTATGTACAAAAACACGTCCCTCGTTAACGTAACAGATCCGTGGTTACATGATTGCAGTAATGGGGGGTGGCTGAACTGCAGGCCGTTGTATTTGTGTAGGTGCATACATCGTTGCACACTCGAGTAAAGCTGATGATTTATTCCAGAGTTCGAGCCTAATTCTGATGTAATAGAGAAGAGGTATTATTATAAAAAGCAATCAATCTCACCCATCACGAGAGCGCGTGTTGCAGACAAGGTCAAGCTTGGACGCGGGTCCTGCTCGCCAGTGCTCAGTTAGCTGCTTCTGCGCATGAGCAGGAGCTTAGGATGCTCTCAGGCCTCGATGTTTTATGTCATATCTACTCATAGATGCAATAGGTATAGGAAAAAAACTGGGAAACATTTTCTTCTTCATTGAATTTACTAAAACTTCTTATAACAAGTAATTTTTACTTGAAAGACTCTGAAAGTTTACTCTCCCCGTAAAAAATGAAAAATGATGATTGAATTTTATTCAGATTCGCCAGTGGAATAACGCGTCTTGATTCTATTAGGTATTGCTACAAATTAAAACTGATTTGAAAGAAAAGCCGGGTTATTAAAATATTCCTGGTGCAACATACTCCTATGGTATTACAAAACATCACCAAGAAACACCCTTACGTCTGCAGCTGCACTAGGTAAAATATTTGTGGTTCCGTGGTTGAAGAAAGAAGTTTCATTCAGTCCTTCCATACAGTCGTTCATTCTCAGGATACAAAAAAATTGAATCGTTAACTATTCAAATTTAAATTATGTTAAACAAGAAAAGATAATACAGCATTAATGGCACCTTTCACGAAAAAATATGCAGTTAAATACATGCAAGTATAGTTAATGCAAGCCATCGTTATTGAGTTCAGATGATGTCAATCAAATCAAACAAAACATTTACATGACTATTGTCCGGAAGTTTAAAAACAACAGCTGTTTGGAAAACAGGGTTATATTTCACTTGCTCAAAAATCAGGCGGATTTAAAAAATTTTATTAGGCATTAAAATTGTACGAATGTAATGATCAGTCCACAAATTTACGAACCAAGTAGAATTTTGCTACTAAACCTGTGTACATAAGTTGCTTATTTGTTAACTGTGAATGTAAATAGTCTCATCTTTTCAACTATGAAATGTGAGCATGAAAAGTTGTGATGTTCTTCTTACATGCGTATACTAGTGTAAATAAATTTCATCAACGAATTTCTCATAACTTTTTACAAGCGTCAGATTCGAACTTATTGCTGTATTTATTTATTCTGCAATGAATGACAAATAACCACTGAAGCTCAGAACGAGACGAGCGAGCGTGCTAGATTCCACACTTTGACGGCAAGGTGTACCACCAGTGGCCACGGAGGGAATTTTCATAATGCTGCTGACCGACCAGTAGTCACAAACACGATTTTCATAAGTACCTATTCAAAGCTAAATGAGGCACGGTCCAGTTCATGTTTGCTATTTGTAAAATTGTCTACTTCAATTGTCTTTAAATTTGAGTTGAATATTGAACTTTAGTTTAACCAAGTGCGATCAAAATGTTAAATAATTTCGCTACGCAATGCAAATGGCGTAGAGTGTACCTGGCTCTTCTAAAAATGACGGAGGCGTCAGAAGGCGGAGGTTTTGATCGCCCTCGCTCCTGCAAACGATGCTTCGCTTATCCGCCAATATCCAGCTGCCAATTGCACTACCCTCATTTACTGCGGTGACAGATCTAAGCCACTTCTATGGTTCGTGTTCGACAGAAAGCATTCCTACCTGATTCTTGACATCCAGTCCTGTTATTCCTCTTTTCCTGCAGTGTATGCACATGAACGAGATACTAAAATGTTACCCATTTTTTCCATATTTACTAAGTTTTCACGATGCTCGTTTTAGGATTTAATGATTTTTAAGATTATTTTATACCACCTCTGCATCATCAGTTATCGATGTTTCATTTTTGCTTGACCCGAAGTACTTTCTCTCAAGAATAAACTCAATGAGATAATTGTTATATACTGTGTCCTGTCTCTAATTAGAGAAGGTATACTGATTTCATAATCCGAGTCACTTAATAGTAATATAACAGAACGAATAATTTTGGTAATCGTAGCTAGGTTATTCTTTTGGTCGACGAACCGAGTACATCAATATAGTAGTTTTTTTCGAAACAATCTGTTATCTCCTCATGATCAGTTTCATAAGTATCATTTCATGAATATCATCTCTTCTTTTCATTCCTTACTCTCTTTATCTTCCTAAGTTTTAGAGAAAAAGTTAAAGAGACTAATAAGTTCTTATTTCACCATTGAAGATGACCATTAATGGTACTTTATTTATCGCCTGGCTGCTCAGAGAAAACCTTGATAAGGCTTGACAGAAATAATGGGGACTTATCTGACGAATTAATTGGGGCGTCGGCGATACAAATGAGGAGAGGCTGTTCATATCTTTAATTGAAATTTTAGTTTCGTGTATTCGAGATGAGATTGGTCTTTTTATCTTTTAATTTCTCTATAAATACTCGCAGACTCACACAACATAGCTTTGCTTGATCTAAAAATGCTCAATTTCACGGGTAAAATTTCATTTCGAAAAAAATTCCGAATCCGAATAAGGGTCATCGCCAATGCGGTGATGACCCTTAGAAGAAACTCCGTGCGTGTTAGCACTAGAGCAGCTTCCCCGGGAATGAGATGCCTCGCCGTAAGTAACCGTCTAAACCAAGCCCTCTTTACAAGACGAAACAAACGTGAAGAAACGGTTATTGAATGTTTTTGGGCTTATATAATCAGAGCCTGATTAATCAATGACGAACTAAATCCTACATTCATCCTCTATGAAATGAAAAAATTTTACATACAAACATATACCGGGCTTATCCTCCCTATGGGAGGGTAGCCGACAGCAGGCCACAATCACCACACTTAGTCACTAGGAGGCGAGAGAGGCAGCACTGACCGCACCTGAACTGCCAGGATCAGCAGCAGCCCAGCACAACCACCTTCCACAGTCAGGCCCGACAGCCATAGCTAGTTTACCCCGACCACTTCATTGAGTGCAGCCCCTCCCCCCCCCGCACAGGACAGGTCAACCCCATCACATGCGGGCAATTTCCAGTACCGCGTCAAAAATAAAATTACCTTCTTATGCACTGCCCCCCCTCACTTCTGTCCGCAGCCATCCCTCTCGCCACATCCACAGTCAGACCCCTCTCATACAAAAAATTTTACGAGGTTAAAATCATAAAGACGCAGGAACATATTCGCCGAAGCAAACTGGTAACCCTCGGTGGCGCAAAACCCTCGTAGGAAGTGTGCAGAAGAGGGGTAGAAGTGATGAGGGTGTGGGGAACGAATTGATGTTAAACAGACGTCGACGTTCAATAGACAAGCGAAAGCTAGGCTGCATTCTTTGCATTGGAACCTGAAGTAAGGCAGATTGCACACTTTATGATAAGGATTGCACACTTTATGATAAGAACATGTAGTGATGCTGGTTCTTTTCTAGGCATGACATACAAATACGGGGGCCAGATGCATTCCTCCCTCGAAGCGTTTCAATTGTTCGTAGATGTGATGTAAGTTTGATGCGAACCACAACACTCATGCCTAGAAATTCAAAAAAATTAACCCGATCTTACGTTGCATGACAGTTATGGAAGGAAATTAGTAGCAGGTAAGTTCGAAATTTTGGAATTCACTTGTCTAACAACATTTTCTCAAGTTCAAGTTTCCCACGCGTGCTTTATCCTATATAGTAAATAAGAATAGCTTCTATTAAGAATACAATCGAAATTTACAGAATTTGAAAGTGCGAAAAATATTTTGAATGCCTCAAATTGATCACATGTGTACGAGTCGTCTGCCAAGCCTCTGATATTCATACGTTCATGAAAAAAGCAGTTCACAAAACTTGAAAATAGGATCGTTTTTGAATACGCTGTGAATAACTAACTTTTTTTATTAAAGTTATCCAGCCATTGAAGCCATAAAAGACCTTCTGAATAGAAGAAGCAAATGACTCGATTGTCAGAACTACACCAGTACGGTAGTTTACTGAAATGATATCGACTACGCAGGCAACAAAACTATAGCATTGAGCATGAAAAACACCAACCGCCACGCCTGTATACACATGTTTGCAAGACACAAGAACTTTTTAATAACTGCCAATTTGTTGAATATCGTCAAGAGTGGACGACAAAAACATCTGAAAAATATCGACCTGGACAATAATTGAAAGATTTGACAATTGGACGATTGAAAGTTCATGAACGTTTTGAAAATTTCGCCGTATTTTGAATATGCGGAAACTCAAATTTATCTTCCAGCCGGATGGTACAACACCAAATACAGGACTGCGCGGTCGTTGGTTCCTGAATCGAACATTTCCAGACTCGTGAATTCAAAGATGACCCAATTCGCCGGACACCTCGCTCATCAGATATCACTTCTCTCAGTTTCTTTTCTGTGATGTGCGAAATCAATCGTACCTCCAATGAAAAATAATGGGATATCAACGACCTGAATCTAAAGTTGAATAATGCAGTTGCAACCTCTGATGAAATTTACTTGATTGTGCTACAGTGAACATTGGAATTTTATCAAGTCATGCCTCAATGTACTGCGTCCGACTGATGGTGATCATCAAAATATTATTTGATTGAGTGAAAAACCTTCAACAATTGTTATACTGTTAAAATTGTAACGAATTCTCTTATTCGTTTGACATTGCAATCATTTAGTCAAATCATATGCAAGGAAAATTAACGGATATAAGGACTGGAGGTTCGTGCACATCGTCGTGAAGCACCATTTCAGACGTGATTCATTCACTACGCACATGTCGCTCTCTCCTTATATTTAGTTAATATTTTTCTTTAGCATTGCGAGATTAATTTATTGAATTGTTCGTGACGCTCCGTACACATTCTTTATGATTAAAATTGCGTTTCTTCAGTTTATAGATAATTATCACCCATGATTTTTCGTGCAAGTTATTAATTTCAAGCAATCGGAAAATAAATCGTCACTGGGTTCCTCCCGTTCATCGTAAATTGACTGAAACTTTTGTATTTCAATTAATTGAAGTTTGTGAGATTTACTCCCACAATGAAAATGGATGTAAGCCAGCGGTTCATTATATTCTATTCCATGATAATTGAGGAGATAAAGAAACAAAGTGAGGTAATACATTTTACCAGTGTATATTATTCAATATCAATTTTCAGAATATGACAATTCATTAGCTAAGTTACAAAGAACTTCTTCATAAAAACTTTTGTCACGCACATAGTAATAAAATGCATTTAAAACCTTTAAAATCATTTCAAAAATCAGATTGTAACTAATCCATTATTTCAGAAATGATGAATTCATTCGGAGTGATGCACTAAGCAAAATAATTCAATGCGCATTTTGGCCTGTCTTGGTTTATGAAAATTACAATAAAAAATTACAGAGAAATTTTAATTTCAGGGAGGACTAAGTCAGGCACGTCGACATTAGCGTCGCCGCCCAGCGAAGACCAGAAATCCATGCTGGGCATTTGCCTCACAAGCTCTACAACTTTATCCAGCTGAGCGTTGTTCTTTTCGACGTTGGCGCGGAACTGCTCTTGGGCTTCCTCAGGGATGTGTTCCCGGACCATGGCGATGATGGCGTCGCTGAAGGGGCGGATGGCGTCAGCTGAAGACTTGTCGTCTACAGACTTCAACAAGCCAGGAATGGCCTTTTCCATGGCGGTATTGAGAGCTTCCTGCAGTGACAGACATGAGTGAGTACGTGCATTACAAAAGAAGAAAATTAGTTTTAGATAAAACTAAAGCTGAACTTTTCGCAGCTCAAATAAATATAACATCTTTTAAGCTTAAGAAAACAAAAAAGTAATATCCAACTTACAACGTCGAAGTCCTGGGGGCGAGCGAAGCACGCGGCCACAAGGCAGGAAATGATGACCTGGAATTGAATCGTTATTTTAGGTAAGGAATTGTGTTCATTATATCGATCCTAACAAACGCAAAAACAAAATGTTTCTCATAAAGTTTGTAACAGTGTGCTAAAATTTGGCTTCAAGTGTTCGGTCGATTACCAACTGGTCCTAAAATACGCCATTAATAATCCATGTTTCTTATTCAATGTCGTAGAACAACTGGCTAGACCATTCATAGAAATATTTCAAGGTGTGTTATACAAATTTTTCACAATTTCAAGTTCTTTCCTTGCTCTAGTGTAAAATATTTTGATGTCAATATTTGCTTTTCTGCTTACTAACTTTCCTATGCTTAAAAGACCAAACACGATAAAATATTCATGACCAATGAATTAACGCTACTTTTCCACATTTTCAAAGTGCTAAAAACATCATGAGAGTTTGAAAGGCTGTCAGCAACCTAAATTTTCTAAAGTTGTATTACTGAAGTCTTAGAGACTTGAGAACATTAGCTATCCCATCGTTCCATCCTCACCAGGGTGCGCATGTTGCTTGGCGTAGGCTGCTGTTTGCTCGAGAGATGAACTGACCGCAGCTCAGCGAGGCGGTCGGCATATATCTACCCTCGCGAGCTGCTGACCTTCGGTCCTGGCGTTCCAGGGTCCTTCAACCAAAATGTAGATTGCCAGTCCCAAAACTGAACTACGAATTATGGTCTACGAGCTCACATAATCAATCACTTTGTCTCGCGCACAAAAACCATCTACCAGAACCTTGGATCGCAGCCCCAACGAACTTTTCGGTGACGTCTTGGCTCTACAGCGCGAAGCGATAATTGACTGAATTCAAGGACTGAATCAGGTCTGGTTAACTGCAGACTTACTCTGATTATCGTGATGAATTAGCAAGATCTCATAAAAACATTACTTTAACATCGGTACTTGGAACTGTACTGTATTTCTAGCGATCTAACGGGACGACTAAGATGTTCGGTAACCGCATTAGAAGAAGCGAGGTGTTTTAGTGTCATTTTTTATTCGTTTCCTCAGCGGCTAATTTATGCTTCAAATTATTATGTGTACTCTGTAGTAATAATACGTCATATATAAATTTCAAAGACTCCTCAATAATTTACGTACGCGCACGACATTAAGAACAGCACAATTTCCCAAACTTATGGCGCCAGGCAATGAGCCCAAATGACAGTTCTTGATCCCGCCCTGCAGCGCCTATTTTGTGCGCAGCGTTGGGCGACTGCTGTGGGTCGCACATTTACCGGTACTGGCTGAGCGCAAGTTATACTGTATTGTCAAGGGTTGATTTTTGGGGATTCTCGCGTGTGAGCAAGAGAATTTGGAGAGCCATGTGTTAGAGAGTACATTATTTTCTGCAAATGTTTCGGAACATTAAAATTCCCTCTCGCGTGTGTGTCTTTGCGTGTGTTTGTGTGTGTAAGCGAGTGATAGTATGTCGCGTTCAACTTGTGTGTGAATGGGGAGTTAAGTTAACTTTATACAGATGAAAGTTTATTTATTTTTATGCATGCTCTACGCTAGACTTTTTTCCGTGCATATTAAAGCACTGGAGGGGCCATTCTAATATTCCGAATTTCTGAGACGCTTGCAATAATGCACTGGTTGCTTGCAATTGCAACACTGGTTCTCCGTTTTATTTCTTGCAAGCAGTGTTAGATCATGAAAGAACCATCGTTATCGTATTGTCATTGTTTGATAAACAGACAATGAAAGCTGTCTATAATTTTAAGGGTATGAAGAAAATTCAAATTCTAATTCTTGAGTCTGTGAGACTAAAGCCTTTTGGTCTTAAAAAACTTCAAGATAAAAATAAGAACCAACGTGAGAGGGCAACGTCACTACAGAAAAGTATCGAGAATAAACGATCTCGTCATCATCACTGACACAATGGAGGCAAGACTTAATACCTATTTCCCAATAATTTACGGATCGTGCACACAAATACTGGAAAAATACTATTTACAGCGAAAAGAAGGGACACAAATGCGTGAAGACATTGCCACCGACACACTCGACACTCTCACTCAGACGTGCAGTTACCTCAGAACGTAACAGCGTGTAGTTCCCTTGCCCCTCGCTCGTTGTTCAAGCGAGGCGTATGAGTGAACATTAACGGTGCTGGGATGTCCCTAATTTATTTTCAGGCAATAATAAGCCACGAAGCTTCGCCAAGTGGAAGCAGCGATTGAGGAAATTTCCGAGTTAAATAAAATCGTGTTGGTGTAAAAGAATCATCACGAACAATTTGTTTAAACTTGAATAAAAAATAACAATATTTGCACAAAAATCTGTGCGGAGCTCATATAACACCGTTAAATATATCCTTACTCATTTCAAGTTTGTCCAGGTTCTACATGTATTTTCACTTCACCCAAAACTTACAAACTTTTTCCTATGGTGCCTCTTGACTGCTTTCGGATAAAAATTTCATTTGGGACATGGAATTAGGTGGTAGGTGAAAATGACTCGGGCTTATAAGACCAGTACGAGTTAAAAAAAACGGCACATGTAATTAAGAATCACGCGAGTGAAACCTGCATTGTAACACTAACTGGAGAGTCGGTCGCTCCGAGCATCGGCGTCCGTTCAAACGCCAAGATTACAGGAGAAAGCTTAGAAAGACAAAAGTCTTAGAAAGAAAGACAAGACACATCCTCATAACAAGGATATTCAGCCCATTACGAAAAGACTGAAAAAGCCCAATTAAAGCGACGCCACACTCCAAACGTAGCAACATCTATATTTGAGTTCTCAGTATTACTCTAATTGAATAAAGTTTCGTGTGTAAACACACGTTTTAAAAATAGAGTACAAGCTACGCTAACTCAAAACTAAAACTACAACATGAACACGATCACTTTTACGACAGCGGTTTGGAGCGCGCTTAAAATGTTGCCATAGTAAAAAGTAAAATTCGAGGCTGCAATGGCAGTCGCGAGTACGGTACCTGTTTATTGTGCGCACGTGCTAGAATTGAAAATGCAAATTTTTCAATAGAATATTCAATTTAATTTAATGTTCACGAATTGCTTAGCAAGATTTGGCAGCACATGAACGGCCAGTCCCGTGGGAAATACCTGTCGAGGATGACGAATAAACTGTTGGAGGTTACTGCTAACATCACTGGACTCTATGCATCAATCGTAAGCAAATGCATAGACGTAGCCATTCTTCAGACTATCACTCATACGTTGGACTTATTTTCAAAAGAATTTTTTCAACTACGGAAAAATTGTACTAATGTTAATAAGAAACCGGTATTCATATCTCATAGTGATTAGGTCCTCTGGAACGGTAGTCGAAGATACTTCCTGTTTTGTGACTGTTACAATAACCGAAGTAAGATATTTATTTTTTTTTAACTTTTTATTACAATGTTAACAGTAAACTTTGAAAATCTATATTTCACCAGTATATTGGAGAAAAAAACGATTTCCGCATAGAGAATCTAATGTAATCTTGGGATAGACTCGCTTTGTACAAGAAGCTTGCTTATAATTATCTTGAATGAAGACAACTTAAATAATGATCAAAAAAGCCGGTTAATGAAGGCTTCCCGTAAACATACGTATTATAAGTTAAATATTTTATCCAACACATCTGGAAAATTTATTAGGTCATTTTGTCCTTCATCCACAGTAGAATTGCTCGCTTCGTGACCCCTTTTGATGTCGTTTAAAAAGTACTGGGTATTGCCTAGTGAAAGAATATACATAAATACATAATCTAAATGCCGTTGATAAAATACTGGTTCAAGTTCCGCACAGCTTTTATCTCGAAGATTTACATCCAAACAAGCTAAAAAAGAATTTACCTTCAGAGCACAAAGGTTTGATTCTACATCTAATACATCTACTTGTGTGGAAATTTTATCGCTACCGTCAGGTTTTTTATTACACAATTGAACCAGATCTCAGCGTTTTATGTCAATATTTTTCATAAACTTTAGTCTGATAAAGATCAGAGCACAAAAACCACTGCAGCGGCTCCCGCGTTCTAACTTACCTGCATCCCTGCTAGAGTGTGTAGTAAAGGTGTGTCGAGTAATATTTTAGCATATTTGCATTTCTCCTACAATGCTATCAATGGAGTTCGCCCTAAATAAAAAAACTGTATATTAGCATCAGTATCTGTGCTACAGGGATTAGACTTGTAATCATTCATTTTTAGTCCCTATATTCTAGCCCTGATTTGAGCTTCTTGACTATTGCGTTCATCGTTGAATATGTTCTCTTTCACGTCGACTTGATTTTTACATTGAAATTTCGACTTCCAAGATGTCATCCAAGTTGTAAAAATGTGTTGAGATATTTTAAAAAACACGTTCTACTGCTACGAAATTCAATATCATAACAGGTCAGTTTATTCAGACAGAACTTAAGAATGAATTGTTCATGAAATCGTTAATTTAACCATTAGTTACACTACAAGATCTACGACCACAAGGTCAAGCCAAACCAATCGACGCGCGAAACAACGCAGTAGATGATGCAGAGCGGCTCCTGCATTTTAATTAAATTTCATAACTGGTTTACTGCGAGCTGAAAATCCACCACGAATATCTGAAGTCATATTTTTTGTGAGCAAAATTGGCCAGGACGACTTCCCAAGGACGATGTGAAGCTTAGCTGCCTGTCATTAGCGCAAATGTTACGCAACAAGGCCTCTTTTTATCTTCACCACAGAATTTATTTCCTGTAGTTTAGCGGTCTTTCGACTCACTAATTCTATTTGTAATTTTTTAAATGAGGGCCTCAATACAGGGGAATTTGCAGCATACAATTCGTTCCCCACGTAATGCTTCTTTGAAAAATTATATTTTTACAACGTGTCGTCAGTTTTGCGTCATGACACTGCGCAGGAGAATTAAGAGTTTTGCTGAGTTACAAAGTCGTGTTTAACTGAGAACCTTGAAGCGAGCGTAGTGCAATTTTGATCCGAGTTACATACATGACCATGTCGTACTGATAGTGCATCACAATTGCGTGAATGATACAAGATTAATCCAGAATTCAATCGTGCTGTTGAAAAAATCTATCGACATTTTATACCCACAAGATATGCATAACTTTTGACAAATGTGAGTCTATTTTGTTGAGAAATCAATTGACATTTAACACAGTATAATGATCAGCATAGAAGAAGAACAGCATAAAGTACAAGTTCTAAAGCAGATACCTTGTTCCAAGAAACCCCCTAAATGTGTTACTTTACAAAAACATAAATTTATGTGCGTGCATATACATATATATACTCTATATATAAAGTTATTTAGAAAACATTTCATGAAAAAATGTGCCTGACTCTCATGCTATTTTCTCTCCCAGTTTCAAAGTTATATTCATAACCAAGAATATTGGTGAAAACGAAACTTTAACCATACTTAAATAACGTCTTTGGATATTTGCGTTGAAAAATTGAATTTTTTTTAGAAACAATCAGGTCTGTCCTACCAATGTTCTAAATAGGAGCTAACATTCGGTAAAGTCCATCCACGCCTAAACTATCTAATTTGTTAATTATTTTTATACACTTAAATAAAATTATAAAAATAGATTACATAGATTCAAAAATAAATTACATCACAATGATGGCATTTTTTAAAGAACTTCCTTAATCCTCCTTAAAAAACCTTAAAGCGAAACTTGTCGGAATTTTTTTCACAAAATGAAATGGAATGAATAACTTCGTCACAGGCACAACTATCACGTATGGATTGAACGCTACATGGAATACATGAAACAATAGTTATACCAAAAAGCTACTTATAACTAAAAAATCCGTAATATTATCTACTGTAATGCAATAATCCAATACATGTGAGTGAGGAATCACCGCTGCGTTTAAAACAGCTGTGAAGGCAAGGTATGGAGATTGTCTATGGCTGAGTTAGATGTCGGCCTTTAGGAACAGTCCACTGCCAAAACTAATACTGTATTGCTTATTGCCTTTTAGGATATGATGCTTGCTGTTGCGTCGTTTCTTTGTTTACAGAGTGACTCAATTAGCGAATATTACTTAAGAGTGAGCAATTATGCTGCAAATAACAATCGTGCAACTCATCTTTAAATCATTAACTTTATACTGATGATATTATGGAGTTATAATTCGTTGTTTAAAAGTACTTTTCATTGAAGTATCAAATTTTCTTCCGAATATGGCACATGTGAGTGTTCTCTTTTTAAACTCATGTCGCAAATGTCTCAAATTCAAATCTTTCAGCATTGCTGCATGCTAAGTTTTTTATTTTCCTTTCAATTCTCTGAATTGTTTCGATTATAGATGATAATTTTATCACTCCCATCATTTATTGGATTGAAAAACGAACTCCGGTGTATTAATAACTATGAACCTTCATGCTTCCTTCAAATTTTTTTTTTTTTGTTCTTTCCCCCTACATTATCTGGTCAAACCTGATCAAGCAACTTCATTGTACGCGTATTACTTTGTTTTCGCTTCACAGAACTGCAAATGTTAGCGTAAATTTCCCCAAAGCACCAACATTTTGCACGAAAACTGAGGCTTGACCAACTTAACTTACTTCAAATATAGTTTTCCTATATCACTAGCGTGGAAGATTTTCTGGCGAAAGATTCAGGCGAGTTTCTGATTACAAATGAGGCCTCGAGGCCGTGCTTCCATAGCCCTGCTTATTGCAGCCCTCGTCAAGGAGCTTTTGACTACGATCAGGCTCCCATTGTAGCGAAAGAAAAGATGCACCGGTTCTGCGACGCTGCCGCCTAACGAGGCGTTCTCGAGGTTTCCTATTCTTCTCATGAGATGGAATAACAACTTCCACTTCGCACACACCAGAAAGTTTGCTTTGCTCTTCATAGCCTGATGTAGGAGCCAAGATATGATCCTGTTCACCGAGCAAGGCGAGCCATCAAGGAATAAAACCAAATAAAGACAGTGTCAAAATGTCCCATGAGATCAGCTACCGTTGTCCACGGATTTTGAATTGCCAGACTGCGCTGCCCCGACCATAGTTGGCTTTCAGAGCAAGTTTTCTGGAGCATGAAGGGTGTTATTTTCAGAGCTCTCAAGCTGTCCTTTCAGTTTCCGTCATCAATTTAGTCTCCGTAGTTGAAATGAGTTTTAAGAACACTGGCTTTCGAAAGTAAATTGTTTATAAGCAATGCCGTAACTACCATTCACTTCGATAATTTCATAACTCAGACAAACATCTTGAACTTCACATGTCAGTAATACACAGTTCGTTTAGACTCCAAATGCTTCACTCGCACTTAACATTTCAATGAACATGTTCAGGTTCAATAAAGGACTAGCGTTCTCTCAAATTGCGCTGTGAAAAACTCACAATTCTGAACATTTCCCGAAACCTTCTGAGCGACACTGCGCGTCCGGTGGAGCAGGACATCCCTCTCAGGGTCTCAATGCTACGCGGAGACCATTATAATGAGACGTGGTTTTTGATACGCCAAGGTCTTCAACAAAGGTTCAGAAAACGTTCCCAACGAAAAGTAAACGTTCGAAGAGCACCAAGGATCCCAATTAACTTGGTACAGCAATTTAGCATCAACCTTGCAGAGAAATTTCTTAAATGCTCATCTAGAGCATACTTATTCTTAAAATGGAAACTATAACATCATTGTAGCAAAGACAATTCCGTGAGAATGATACTTCGACGATTATTTTGAGTTTTTCATTTCATTGAATAGGGATTCATACCACTCGAATGCTTGCAAACAGCTCGTCTTTGATGTTTTCCGTTTAGATACATATCAAATATACGTATTTAACGAGTATCAGCTCACAGTTGCTCTAATTCTTTCGACCGTAACATGGACATCAAAATTTATTGGTCGTAAACCTTTGTCCCTCACCAGCAATGTTCCGCTCTTGTCCAGCTTTCAGTTTCAATTGTTCCCAACAAACGCACGGGGCAGAAATGAGAAACTTTTACGACCTCAGAGCTCCGTGTTCAGAATAACGTCAAATCCTCAATGTCTGACCACTTGAGTAGTATTTGATTTAAAACAAGATGTTTAAATGAAAATTTTCAAATTGAATGTCTGAACAACTTCGAAAAATCAAGTCAGTAAATGACTCGTTGTGCTGTAGAGAGCGAGTGGAGTGCCACGCCATTTTCTGTGTTGAACACTGGACCTGAAAACTGGCCCGTCAATTGAAAACGCATTATTTTTCTAGCACGTTACCTTCTATATACATCACTCACTTTGCATTGCCAGCAGAAAATCTACACGAGATCAGTGAAATCCTATCCCTGATTTAAGTGGTACTAAAAATTCTATTCTAACATCCCGCTATCTCGTTCTAACTTATTTCCAGCGGAATCAAATTTACCCCACCCTGTCGTAATGAGAATCGCATTCAGCTTAAAATGGACCTGTACGTATCGAGTAAAAACCAAATCTACGATTTTTGACCATTATAACTTTTCAGTAACGCGTCTGAAGCAATTTGAAAGATTTGAACAATTCATTTAACACAAGCATGCATGAACGTAGTTACGAGTGAGACTCGGGAATAAACTTACATCTATAACATTTAAACAGTTGGCACTGACAGCGTGGTACAGTTTGTACAGTTCAACAGCTTCGTCAGTTTCTTAATCAGAAATATTCTTGCACATATTCATTCTTACCTATATTTATGCGTACAAATATACTTTCATACGCATATACACGTTTGTATGTAAATATGTATATGGCACTATATGGTTAGAGTTTTATTCTCCACTGTATTTTTGAGAGTCCTGGCAATATTTCACCATTATAAGTTTGTAAATAAATACATACACTTACACGTAGAAATAAATTAACATATTTTTGCAAAATTACACATATGGAGAAGTTTAGGAAATAAGTGCATTACTTTATGAATTGGAGTGTACAATTAAATCTATATTATAAAAGGAGCCGCGTCCGTCCGTCTGTGTGTCACACCCACCAGCCTGCAGTGTGAGATGAGCGTATCAGTGATACAAGCTTTCAACTCCAGAATTTTCGGTGCCAGCTGATTGGGAGTCGGAATGAATATCACGTGTATTGATTGGTAGGTTAGATTAGGTTGAATATCAGCGGTTGAGACTTGGGAAAGTATTGGAAAGCCATAGAATAGCATGGGAAATCACGGGAAGGCCATGTTGAAGCTCAGTTGCTCCTATATCTAATCCTGCCATTTTTTGACGGGCCGTGTGCACTCGTTATCTATAACTTTTCCCAGATGCTATCATGACGTGAGATAAAAGAACTAAGTCCAACCAAACATCAATTCATTGATCAGACTTTTAAAACTCATTCTTGAGAAGGTGACGTCAGCAAGCTGTTTTGTATCCCGTTTTTTTATGCCAATTTTTCTTTAGTCGCTCAATTTTTTTAAATTGATGTGGAGTATTTAAATTACTGTTTTAAAAACATACTAAAAATGGAGGCAAATGGGCCAAACACTTATTGTTCATTGATTAACTAAACAAAACAAGAATGTTAAAAAATACCCCGCAATTCAAGCCGTCCCCATTATAATGCAATATATAAATATATATATTGAAAATATATTCATATATTGTATATATATATATAATATATGTATATAAATATATAATATATATTGAAAACCTGTGAAGACCTAATTTTAGATAAATATACACAATACCTACGAATGCAAAATACATACATTTTGGGAACTCAGTAGGTGAAGTTTCATGTTCTATATTGGTGGTAAGAAATACAATTCGAAACGATATTATGATTGTTTCGTGAATTCTTTTTATCTAATTCATGATCTCATTTACAGTAAATTTGTCTAGTTATTTGAAGAATATGCAAAACTCAAGCATGCATTTGACTGCTAATTAGGCAGGGCTTCGCAAATATCATCAGGGATAAAATTCCAGAATTTGAAATCACCAAAATAAAATTCTTTTGGGCTTTTTTTTTGGTAATACGCGAGTGAATCAAGTTTATGTTCATTTCCCATCAAGAAATCGGGATGGTCGGTTTGAGCATTTATCTGCAAACAAAGTTCAAAGTTTTCATCAGTTCCAACTATTTTGAACATGTAACTTCGAGAAAAATCGGCAGTGGTCAGACTGCGTCAGAATGTTCGGGTTCTTAAAGTAATCGCTGCTTATGGTCGGTGTATTTTAGGGGGGAGCTAATAATAGCATTTTTTAACGTGAAAACTCAGGTACATTTTCATCTATGCCAAGCTGAGCTTCAATCGGCCCTTACAAGATACTGTATAATCAGACGAATCGATGCACTGTTATCAGTTTCTTTGCGCATCCTTCGGTAGGATGGGATTGACTTCGTGTTATAACCCAATGGATTTCGATACTTGGGCCTGTGTAAAATGTATCGTGTCTCTGAAAATTAATTTCATACCAAGCACTTTATCCAAAAATTTACAAATTATTACCACCTGAAATTCAGCACGCAGAATAGCCCAAAATTATTTACCTTTTTATAAGTTTCATTTTTATTTAAGCTTACACTCCAACTAGCTCTTGCACGCTTGATTCTCATTCTAGAGCGGAGTATAGAAAGCTTGGAATTAGTTGAGCGATATTCCGAATCCGAAATATTCTAACTCCAACTGGAAGATTAAGGCTGAACAGTTGTATTTTTTTGAGAGAAAATTAAATATATAAAAGCCAGCAGGTAAAACAAATATCACCTTTCTGTACAATACTACCATCAATTCTGATACTGTTATAGTAGAAGACAGAAAATTAAGATTTTATTTCTGTGCATGCGATTTGTTCGCTTCTATCTTCAACACACCGAGCACGGAATACAAAAACAGGCTCCATATCTTATATTATCCCTTGTATTTTTATAAGTGTAAATAGTTCGGAACTAATCTACAATTCGTTTGCATGAGGAAGTAATATCGTTCACGCGTAGCTTGTTTCACAGTTCGATGTGACCTCTTGCACGTCAAATCTCTCAAGTTAACAAGCATAGAATACAAAATTTTGGTTGATTTTATCCCGACATGTCGCTTTCAAACTTTGCAGTATGTGTGATCATTTGAACCCTGAATGACGAAGTTATACTACGTCGTACTGCCGTACAAACCTGTTCTGCATCAGTTAATTGGCTTCAGTGTTGAACTTCTTACGCTCTTACCCGCAAAAAATCCTGTGCTTCATTATGTGGTCCCTGTTGCTGCCGAGCCTTTAGCTTAACTCGACTTTTTTGGTGCCTGAATGATTTGAGGACAACGTCTTCGTATCGGAAAAAAAACATGAATGTGACTGAATTGACTAGCTCTATTAGCTCCTCTGGCAGAGCTGCCTACTTATCGTAATTGGGGGACTTTTTCCACGACTGTCATTCCCGCAAGAAGCAGATTGAACGACTGAATACTTGAAGCTCTGTCAGATTACATTTAATTTTACGCTTCTATCTTGTAAGGATCGAGCTTCCAGTCAGATAATTCGATGGCTTTGGATTTAAAAGATTTCTGTTTTGCTGTTGGATTTTTAACGCAATTTAAAATGTAGCATAGTCCAGTTAACGTCATCTTCTAAAAATACAACAATTTAAAAACAACCGAGGATGATGAAAATTTTGTGTTTTTTAATTTGTTTACGTACCTTTCTGTAACTACATTTGCAACTAGTACTAGAGAATACATTTATGTTACATTAATGAACGCGCTTAGGAAAAATGAAAGAAAAATTGACAAGAAAATTTCTTAAAAACAGTTCCGGGAGATAAAATGGTTTGTAAAGTCGAGGCAGATATAAGGAAAGAAATCAAGTAATACGGACACACTCGGAATGTACTTCGAAATTTTCAGTAGGGTTTGATTTTATATTTTCAAATCAAAATACTTTGGTAACCTAATTCAGTATTAATATAGAGTTATGCTGAAATATCATTGTATTTGGCCATTTATGATATCGATGGTTATTTTGAGAACACATTTACCGATCATCACCACTGATACTCCCATGACTAAGGATGAACAGTGTGTGTGGCATTCAGTACTCTACGTTACGAAACAACTTTACATCACGCTGCGGCTGCAAACGTTTCGAACCTTAAATTCAAAAATTAAAAAGACTAAAGACTCATGGATTTCATGTCAGCAGATGTTCAGTATCACGAAAAGTTATAATTTGCATCACTACTGGGATGAAACATTCAAAAACTTCAGTGAACTAACCATGCGGCTTTTCCTCTGAAGTGAAGGATGTGATCCCTCTTGACGGCTTAACGCTTCACTCGCGAGTTTCTGAGTGTTAGATATAATGGGTGTAGCGTCATGGCAAAATTTGCGGGTGCTGCCATAGCGTCAGGTCTACCGCACTACAGCATGAGATCTACCTGTAGCAAATACTATAACGTGAGGTTAGGCTAGGTTACTAATGGATGTTACTTATTTTCAGCATTTAATTTAGCGATAAACATTTAATTTGTACATCTCAAACAGCACCTGGGTAGCCGATATATGGCGGTAGACCTCACGCTGTAGTAGCACTAATTTGCGTCAACCAAACGTTAGTGTCAAAATTTCGAGATATTTTTTTTTCCAGTAGTATAGTCCCCTCATATATTTTTTATATACTTATATATATTTTACTCGAACTTTTTGTATATATGTGTTAATAATTGAACGAGAATATGATTATCGAAAACATTTCCTTGCTCATAAAAAACTAACATGGCTTCTTTTTGAAAAATTACGTTTACCTTACCTATTCTACTCAAGATTAAAACTACAGATACGCTTTTCATTCACAGCGGTGAGTAAGAAACATCTTTATAGCTTGTAACTTAAACGCTCAATAGGTTTTTATTTCCAACAGCACATAGAGTGAGCTAACAGAGTCAAACCAGCGTCTTGTCTTATAAGATCCGTGGAAGTTGAAATTTCAAAGAGTTATAACAGTAAACAGATCCTTCAGAACAGTTTCAAATTTTTGTAATTTACTCGTACTTTGCTCTAGCTGCTTGTCATTTATTCCCTCTGGTTTTCCTACATTCTCATCATTTGTTCCCCAAATTCTCCTCCTAAACTTTCCGAACTGCCCCATTCTTGATCGCCACCACCATCAAAGCCACCAGTTGCTGTACACCCTCTCCTCATCACCAAAGTTCGCCCTCCACATCGTCGCGTCGGTTTCCTAGACTGATAGTGTGGACGGGTCTTTTCGTCTGTTTTAAGTTCTAGAATCTGAGTAGCGATACTTCTGGCATTGAACCCTGAAATCTGAGTCGTCGTAGAATTAACCTTTAACTGCCTAAATGTATTTACTCATTTTACCAGTGTCACAACCACTATTTTTAGACTTACGCTAGAATCAGGTTATCACCAATATCAGAATGGTGATGGAACTACCGTCCGGCAGAAATCTTCAAAAATTACATTAGAGCACAAATTTGACAAGAAATAAATTGTGATTAGCATTTTTAGTGAATGTGTCATGTATGGAACGTTGGACAGTTAAGGGTTAAATCAGTGAGACTCCAACGCTTAGACTCGATCGTCAAACTTTACTCAGAACTACAAATAGCAAAGCTATGAAGCCATTCTTAAGGACCATGATCGAATTTTTTTCAGTCACAGGGTGCTGCGGTATGTATTTGTATCGGTGTACTGCGATATGGATTTGTATCGGTGAACTTCTTAACACGAGCATGAAAGTTTTCCGTTCGGAAATGAACAGTTCTTTCTTAGATATACTTCAAGACCAGGCCTAACTTGCCCCTTCTGGCCTGTAGAAAATCTTTGATTTGCTTCGATAAACTAAATACGACTTGAATGAAAACCCAACTTGCCAGATTGACTTCGGATAGCAAGTTTTTCTCGGGTTGAAGTTTTCGGCTCCAATTTTGCACGCTTCACCAACTTCGAATGGACTTAACAGGCTCGATGCCGGGCTTGAATGCAGTCTTTCAGTGTACTGAAAACTTCGATTTTATTTTGTTATGAATCGAACGCAGGCCTCGTACGAATAAAGCGGTGGGGGACAGAGGTAACCGAGTGCAGGGTCTGTAAAAATGTAAAGCTCAGGAAACCAAGGGACGCGTAATTGAAGTAAAAAAATGTTGCACTAACTTTTGGTCGTGCGTGTAAAGAAGGCCCTGGTTCACAGTTTGTATTCAGTTCGGATGGAAAATTTTCATAAGTTCTGTATTGTATTGCACAGCTACGTACATCCTTCGTAAAAACACTCGGACTTGGAACTTCAACCAAAACTTCCTACCTCACCATCCGCCATTTAATTGCCAATGATTCAGAATCGTAATTTTAAGTAGTATAAATTATTTCTGATCGCTTATATTTTAAGTGCTATAATATACTCGAATTTATACATTTAAAACAAAATACTGCTGAATCCTGTCGTGCTTGACACACTTTATATAGGAAAGGTGTGTGTCATTGCCATGAGATCTATTCTAACTTGCGAACAAGCTTTTAAAATTTCAGTTCTGTTCATGAAATACACATGATAGCCATTGACTTACATGAAAATCTACATAGTGTTCTAGATAGAATCAAAATTTACACATTGACTTGCAGCGTTGCAAATATGTAATTGACAGGAATCAGATAAAATAAGAATGTCTCAATCCAAAGTTAGCGTTTTATTTAGGAATACATTTTGGCAAGTCAACGCTGGTACTCGACCTGGTTTCTTTGAAAAGTTAATTTAAGAAACGTTACAATTTTCAGTAAATTACCCACTCCCATTGTAGCTTGCGCTGAGCACGTCTTTAGTACTGTAGACATCAGCTGGCTATGCTGAATCAGTTTCCCTCATGAAAATATCCGAATGCTTCAAAAATACTTCGCTCATTGGAAAAAACAATGTCCGAACTCAAAATTTTGGAAAATCGACTTATCCACACAGTTAAATTTGCCATTTCGTTCTACGTATTTTGGTAAAACCTTCATAAATGTACCTTCAAAATTGGCCGAGAGGAAGGATTTTTCGATCAAAACTTATTTTCGATCAAAACTAATTCCGTAAAGCAATTTGCAAAATTAAAATCACTTCTCCTGAAAAATTGAAAATTTCCGCTTGTGACGTAGTTCTTCCCAATGAACGATTCCATCTTCACAAGCTCATCAACAAGCTCAATGCCGAGTGAAGAGGGGAACTGTCCCATTTTACTTGAAAAGGACAGTAAAACAGACAACTGCGTATTGAGCGTAAATTTGATAACAAGTGATTGAAAATTTTAAATAATGTTGATAATTTATTGCCATGTCTATGAGCCAAAACTCTTTAAAATTCAAATATTTTGTATGCATAAACTTTGAGCTGATGAGACAGCAGACAATATGTTCACAATATATTGTCTGCATGAGGATTCCCAGTGATTGATTTTAACCTGTACTCGAAGGTGCCCTTACGTACAGATCATGGTGGTCTTCTATATGGTAGTAAACGTATACCTTAATTAACAAAAGTGAGCTACTGCATTATCACATCAGCAATGATTGTACGTTCAGTTCTGAAAACATTAATTAACATTTCCAAACAGAAAAGTAAGTTTCCTTAATTGCAGTGAAGCGCAGGAACCATGGAAAATTACTATTATCGTCCGTAATACGATATTTTTACAGAACAGCGAGGCAAATGGATTCGATCTGAGAAGTAATCACTTTGGGTGTCTTCCGTAATTTCATCGTTTACCAGCACTAAAACCAAGCTATTGCTGCTAAAATATCACTAACAATGATAGAGTGCTCACGTTGAGCAATTGTTTAATAATTCTACAGGTTAGCGGAAGACTCTAGAAAACTTGACAAAGATAAGTGCTCCAGTCTCTCTCGATAAGTCCAGAGCTCGAAGATAAGTGTTCTCTCTTGGTTGGAGTTCCCCTAAAACGGGACTGACCTGCGATCAAATTTTGGTACAGCACTGGAATGACGTCCGGCTCCTGCTGAAGATGCTCTACATTCGCGTCCCGCCACCCGGAAGTCGTGGCTAGAGTGGCATTCTGCTCCCCAGGCAACGGGTGCGATATTTCTCTAAGATTCTCAACCGTGAACCAAGAGCCTGATCTATGAGCGATTTCCATTATTTACGATGTGCAGGGAAGAGGAAGCTCACGCTTCTGTGGTGAGAGATGTCCGCCGTAAGTTACTGAGTGTAAGTAACTAGAATATTTCCTTGCAAAGGTCGATTTTGAAAAGATCAAAAAGCGAATTTTCAATTTTCATCCTACATAGAGACGTAATAGACGGACGCGAAGAAATTTTTTGCTTACGTTGCAAATCTGTGAAAACGATCGGAGAAGAACTACCTTATTTGTGAAAAAGTTTTGAAGTCAAGTCACACAAGCATAATGATTCTTAAACGGTGAAAATATTGTGCATATTTGCTTAACAGGTTCCAGCCTTCGCCCTCCAAAGAAAATTTATCCTCTTTTCCCTATGGCTAAAAGCATATATTGACTTTTCTCCGTCTCCATGAAAAGTAATTCAGAGCGTGAAAATTTCCCTAACTCAAAAAAAAGGAAATACCTCCAACTATTGGTAGTAAATTCTTTCAAGGGAACCATTTTTATACATTCAAAAGTAATTATAAACATAGGCACGATTAAGGGTTTACTGAGAAGAGACTTCCTCGCCAATGAAACCATGTAGAGAAAAAGTACGTGCCTGAAATTCCTATACATAGAATAATATAAGTGAGGCATTTTAAATATTAGACAACTATTGAGAAAACGTTCTTACGACCCATATATTGTATAAATGAATTGTTCTAGAATTTTTAAAATAAACCTTATTTTACCCAAGTCAAAGCTTTCTCATGAAAGTACCTCATCCCATTGTTGGATTGCGTCTTAACACTTGGACTGCGGCTGGTAAAATTAAAGTTTAATATTCAACTCAAATTTAAAGTCAATTGTAGTAAGCAATGTTGAAAATAGCAAACATAAACTGGACCATGCCTTCATTTAGCCTTGATTAAGTATTCATGAAAATTGAGTTAGTGAATACAGGCCGGTCAGCAGCACTGTGGAAACTCCCCCAGCGACCACCTTCAGCTCACATCGCAGTTAAAGTGTTAATGAATTTGAGCGATGACAAAGTTCTGCTGCACGGTGATTTATTATGAAATGTAGTGTGAATCAAAAGTCAAACAGAGATAACATATCTTATTTAATCTGTTGCGTGTTGAAATAAGCATCTTCATTTACTGAAAAAAAATTGGTTCCTATGATCAGGCAATTGTTAAATTTTGAAAACGGGTTGGATTCTCGTTTCACAGAAATTTCGTTCCTTTTCCTCATGATTTGAAATCGAGATGTCATGCGTTCGCTTAATAATACCTGAGACGTTTACCAATTCCAGAAGGTTCTGATGTTCTGAAGGTAAGAATACAATTAATCACAAAAGTTATATACTGTAAAAGAGCGAAATCTTAGATTGTGCATCTTCCTCCTGTGGGGTTATTCTCATGATGAAAATTTAATATTAAGAGCCTTTCCGCGCTCTCATTTCCAGCCGAAATAAATTCTAGCGGGCTTGTTGCTAATTCTGAGTAACATCATGGAAGTTTCGAGGAAGTTTGGGTCATTACTGAGTCTTCGAAATAGAGGCTTCTTCCAATGAGGAAGCTTTTCGAAAACTTCCTCGCGGCAATGAAAATTGTACATTTACACTAGATGAAAACTGAAGGACGCTCAAAAATGTGGAGCTGATGTGAGCCAAACCTCAAAAAATATTTTTTTATCAAGAAGTTATAATGGATAGAAAGTTACTCACATGCTCTCTTGTTGTCTAGTATCGGGTTGCCTATTAATAATTATTTTTATATTCACTACAGTAGTGTAAACCTTGAAAAGATAGGAAGAATAGACGATCGTATAAGGATTTAATTAAGAAATGAGAACAATTGACAAACTGAAATAAATATTATTAAACTTCGAGGTGACATCTTCCACCTTTTTGAACAGTTTTAGTGTGTTCAGGAATGATATTATTGGGCTGCCTATCTTCAGCCAGAGGTATTTTCAGGTGTATTTTATCAAATTCTGATCCAGCTCTTTTAGACACGACCGAGGGAGAAGAGCAACCGTTTGTTTCGAATAAGTCACTTCAAGACGCACAATGCAATGTAGAACAATGTTGAGATCTAGATGTAATGATGTTCCAGCTCATTTCAATGCACTTTGAAACAATTCTTAAGAACATCAAATACCGGATCATCGTTATCTTGAAAGAGTCTATACCACCACAAAAGAATAGGGCATAGACCCTTTAACGAAAATAATCATTCGAATGTACTGGTAATCCCTGTTGTTGATTCTCCCACACAGAGTAACGATCGGACTGAAATCAGTCCACGATGTTGATACCTAAACTATTACTGTACGAGTAGGAAGCAGGACGTCAGGGTTGTAAGCTTTCTCGTGCTGCTTCACAAGTAAACTCGCCCGAAAGTTGAGGAAAAAGAATATCCATCTCGGAATGTCACGTGCTTAGATTGGTACCTGTAGACCAATTTTTCCGGTCCCTACACCACGTAAACATCTAAATGTTGAGAGTGGATAAAAGAGGTTCCCTCTGACTGCTTGTCTGTTTTGGTCGGTGGTTTCTCCTAAGAATGTGTTTCATAAGTAAAACAGATTTGGCCGGAACTGCAATGTTCAGATGTTCAGCAATCACTTTGGGGCAGCAGTCCGTGGTTTCCTCCCAAAATGTGTTTTTCAAGGCACTGGGTATTATATGATTCGATTTAGTTCAAATAAATACATGATAATTTAAGGTACATATTTTGTCTTGCGGGACAATTGCTCTCAGGGAGGAATTTCTGAATCTTGAGGTGAAAATTGTTTCCTTCATTTTCTGCATGAGAGTGAAAATACTCATTCACAGAGTTTATCAAAGCACCCAACAATTAATATGTCTAAATCAGTAGAGAAAATTGGAACATTATGTGTCATCAAATTTGATAGGAGCCTGGCTTTTATTTCAAATAAATGTTTCAAGATTAATTAATTCAGCAACGATGAACGGGGCTTTTCGGGAATTTTATTACACTTTATGATTCTGCGTTCAATGGCAGAACTCAATATGTTCGAAATGTAATCAAACAATTATTTTTATTCGAATATTTTATTTTGCGCTTCCGAAATAATATTAATAAACTTCCCCACCCTTAACAACGAGGAAGAAGATTAGGCACCCTCGGGTAACGGAAGACTTCAAAAATGCAAGACGTTGACTTGGGTAGCGATAAATCTCTTTTTAACCCAGTGTGTATTCATTCTATTTACTGAAATGCATAGTTACATTTGATGAGAAATTTGATCCTAAATAGTCACAGAGCGTTGAGTTAGTGTAATTGTCATTATTCTCAGTTTCCCTTTCTCTGCGTTAATTAAAATGGAGCACCCCATTCTGCTACATCAAACTCACGACTGCAAGGTGGTGTGAAATCTTCGCAGTAAGTCTGGTAAAAACATGCGATGTAGAGATACGGAAATTCACAATGGCTAGAAATTTCAGGTTCACAGAGTTTGAAATGCTGATTTCAAAGCAGCAATGAGCAGAGTAAACAGGCGATCGTTGAGCTGGACAGTCAAGCAATGTGGAACAGAAAAAAATTATAGTATGTTATTCATTATGAGAGAGAAGTAAAATGGGGTGACACGTTCGCCTTGAATTCTTTTACATTTTGAGAGTTTTTATTCGCTGTGGAAGCTGACAATAGAGCTCCAGAAACTGAGAGAACTTCTTATTGTCCCTCGTCAAATGAACGGTAACTAATTGAGACACCATTTCTCTGATTCGTCTTTTTGTTCGGAATATTGGATGGAAAAAATTTGACAGTATCGACATCACTCTGAGGAGGGAGGTAGAGAGACGAGAACTCGTGACGGCTTTCAGAATAAGGATTTTTCTGATACTGAGGTCTAGCCGAGTTTTTCAAGAGAAGGGTTGCATGATTGCGTTTCTTGAAATTACGTTGGAGGGCCACTTTGGATGCGAAGTCATTCATTGCTGCAATTCTTCTTGTGATATTGAGGTAAAAACGAAATTGTAGATAAGTGAAAATCAGCGCAATCTGTGGCTAGGATTCGTAACCAAATCATCTCACTCACTGGAGGATAAACCAGCTTTGAAATTCACTGGAACGTGTATGTTGGTTTATTTATAATAAGCGTGAGTGTTAGTGCAAGCTCTTTTTATGTTACTTATGCCCAACCTTCGCTCATTACTTGAAAATCATTCAAGAATGTGTTTTAGTCTTTTCAGTAGAGTATTTCCAATGGTGGGAGTTCGGATCCTAGGTCTGACCTTCCGATCACGATCGATCTTCCACATCGGGATCTGACTTGAAGATCAGAACCTCCCGGGGGAAAAGATCGGAAGTGCGAGGATCGCTTTTGCAAAGTGTAAGTCCGATTCCGATCCCGGCCTTAATAGAAAAAAAAACGAAACGAAAACGACCAATCCGTCTTTCATAGATGTCGTTTTTTTCTGGTACGCAGCTTCAAAAAACGTATAACACGCCGCTCCCGAACTCTGCTTCGGTCGAGAGCGTGTTCAGCTCTGGGTCAGCCATCCTCCGACCTAAGAGTGCGATCCTGGCTGCCGAGAACTTTGAGGCCCTCGTCTTCTTGAAGGGCAACCTTCCCTTCCTCGGGAAAGCTCACGAGGTGGAGGTGAACGAGCAGTACGAGGTCTGAACGGGGCGATTCAAAGAAAAGGACAGATATAGCGTCGCCTTTGTTTCATATAATGTAATTAAATTGGAGAGAGTTTAGTAGAGACAGTAGAGTAGACATGTTGCTATATGGTATTTAAATACTAAGTGGAATGCCAAGAAATTCGATAGAATACTTCTAATTTTTTTCACAAATGGATTTAAAAGCACTGGTGCGAACCCGCAACGAACTAATCACATTGGTGTGATTTGCTTGCGACGCAAAAATATTGAAATCTTAAATACAGAATAAAATTCAAACAAGTTAAGAAGTCATTGGAAAGGTTCCAATTGATTGAGTTTTTCTGCATATTTGCCTTTGAACATCGAAAACATTTTTTCTAGAAAAACATCGGAAACTTCAAATTCTATTTAGGGTTGCATTTTAGCTAAAGGTATAGACATGGAAATCGATTGGCATCTAGTAATTATGTCCACGGCTAAATCAAGTACTCAAGTTGACGAAACTGATTGTATTTCCCCCACAAATATTAAGAGAATGTTCTTACATGATAGGTGCTGTAGTTGAACCGGTATTGTACGTTAAATAAGATTATTCTTTGATTTAATTCAAAATACGTGTTTCACTCAGTTTTGCATAGAATAACTGAGAAGAAACTATTTCGTTTATCATCCGGAGATAAATGTTATTTAACCAATTTAAACAATTTAAACAATTTAAACAATTTATTTACCACAGGTGATACAGAGATAGGATGTTTCTTAAGTCTAGTACAATGGTCAAATTTGAGTATAGCTACCTGTGGGCCCGAATAAGTTCAGTGACTTCTAGGGCATCCTACCATCAAGGTTAGTCTAAGGAGTACAATAATGTTTAACCTAATTCACTTAAACTAGAGACGCATTAGACTGATCAATGAGATAATTAACTCGAAATTAGATACTTCATTTTACAATATAGTTCATATGGACTATATTTAACAGTATATTCGACAAACGATTCAAGAACAGACTGAAGATCGGCGAAATTAACCAAGGCAAATTACATTATTAGGACCAGTTATGTAGGGGACAAGGTTCGACTCTGTGATCTTACACGTCTAGTAATCTGAAAGGAAGTGAGACTCAAGATTTTTTTTGAATACCTTATAAGAATTACTTTCACGGATCTCCGCAGGCATTGAGTTCCAAGTTTTAGTTCCAACGAAGAGGATACTATGTTGTGACCGAGCCTTTGAGTAATAAGGAAGCATGAATTTACTTCTATTTCGGGTTAAATGGTCTTGATGACCAGTTTGCGCAGTTATTAATTGTTTTAGGTTATTGTCGCCATCATTTGTTAATGTTTTGTAAATGAAATTGCAAATGGAGATTTTGTAGAGATCCGAAAGCTTAAGTATTCGTAAATTTTTGAATGAGTCATTTGTGTGAGCATTATATTCTAGATTCTTTACCGCTCTTATGGCTCTTTTTTGCAGGGTAAAAATTTTGTTGGTTTTATTTTTATCAGTTCCGTGCCATGCTTCTATTCCGCATTGCAAGTATGGTGAAATGAGCGTTCGGTAGAGCATTTGTAAGGCTGTTTCAAGCAGGAAATTTTTAACCTTATTTAGGATTCCGATAGATTTTGATAATTTAGAACTAATATGAGCGATGTGCTCTTTAAAGGTTAGATGTTTGTCTATTATGATGCCCAGGAATTTACTTGAGTTGGTTTCTTCGATTTCACCTTCGCCAATTTGAATGCGTGGGAGAGATATATTTTTCTTGTATGAGAATGTAATATATTTTGTTTTATCGATATTAAGGCTTATTTTATTAGCTTTAAGCCACAATGAAACCTTATGAAGTTCATTATTTATACGCTCCGCCATCCTAACGTGATTTTAGTTTGGAAGGACCGCAGAAAGGGTACTGTCATCGGCAAAAAGTATGAATTTGAAGAATGATGTAGATTTAATGATATCATTGATAAAAATTAGAAATAGGAGAGGCCCAAGGACAGATCCTTGTGGAACTCCATGGCTAATTGTCTGTGGGTCTGATTTTGCGTCGTCAATCACAACGTATTGTTTCCGATTTGCTAAGTATGATCTGAACCAATCATGGGCAGCCCCTCGAATGTCATAACAATGTAGTTTCGAGAGTAATACGTTATGGTCCACACAATCGAATGCTTTTCGAAAGTCAAGAAATACGGAGAAAACAAGCTTTCCTTCATCTATATTAGAATAAAGGTATTGCAAATGATTTAATACAGCTTGTGTCGTAGATTTCTTAGAACGAAAACCGTATTGTTTGTCGTAGAGGAAAGATTTTTGTTCAAAATACGAATACACTTTTTTATACACAATTTTCTCGAATATTTTGCTAATAATTGGTAGTACAGAGATAGGTCTATAATTGTTAATGCAGTTTTTATCAACATTTTTAAAAATAGGGGTCACTCTCGCAATTTTGAAAGAGTTGGTGAAGATACCTTGAGAAAGGGATTGGTTGATAATATAAGATATGCACGGTGCTATTATATCAGCTATAGCCTTAAGAACTTTACCCGAAAAAATTTTCAATCCACTTGATCTATTTTTATAGTTGTTCATGCACGTAATTACATCGGAGGGATTAATTGGCGCGAAAAAGAAAGAGTTAGGTTCACGGACATGGTCCATGTATTGCAAGTGGTCTGTGGGTTCACTGAAGACACTATCGGCTATATTTTCCCTATGTTTACAAATTATTGTTAAACACAGTTGCAATATCTTTTTTCTCGTGGTATTTTACATTTTCGTGAACGACGGACTCAATTGTTTTCGTAGTATTATTATTCGGTTTATAGTATGAATTAAGCAGGTGCCAAGTTTTTTTAGTATCAGTTTTGTATTCAGTAAATTTGCGCGTGAAGTAGTCTCGTTTTGAGGTTCGTATTTGATTTGTCACATGATTCCTGAATCTGTTATACGTTACTTTAGATATTCGCCCTTCGTATAGTAAGGCTAGGTACGCTTGACGTTTCTTTATATTGATCACGATATCTTCAGTAATCCAGGGCTTTTGTCTATTTTTCGGCGTAATTGTGCGGGTGATTATTGGACAACACTGGTTATACGTGGTCGTTATAATTTCAATTAAATTTAGTATTGCTTCATCAATGTTAATCGCATTATTGTCCCGTTCATAGAAGTTTAATGATTGCATTAATTCTTCTAGAACAGTTCGCATTGTTCCCAAGTTGTATTCGTTTACACAACGAAATGAATAAGTATCAGCCTGTAGGCTGGTACAAGGACTATAGACATTTTTCTTGATGAGAAACACCGGGAAATGGTCAGATAAGTCAGAAATTATTATTCCGGTAAGAAAATCAGTCGGATCTAACATAAAAATATTATCGAGTAACGTAGCCGATTCAGAAGCAACACGTGTAGGTTTCGTGATGATTGGAAGGAGGTAGCTAGACTGAAAAACATTTATGAAGTTTGAGATTTGCTCACAGCTATCATATTGTAGAAGGTCGTAGTTGAAATCCCCGCAGATTAATATGTCATTATATAGAGACTTGTTGAACTGAGATATTATGCATTGAAGCACGTTCAGGAAAGAGACGTTACAAGCTGTTGGGGGCCTATATACTGTCCCAAGCATAATCCGTTTATCATTTTTCGTTAGTTCTATAAATAAAGTCTCAATATGTTCGCGATTCATTGTTGCACTTAAAATGACTTTCGAAGATATATGTTTAGATATGTACGTACTGATGCCACCACCACGTTTGTTACTACGGATTGAATGATGGCTATAATAGTTTTGAATTTAAATCAGGTCTTTTGATGAGTCATCTAGCCAACTTTCGGTGAAACTGAGAACATCAAAATTGCTGTTCAGCTCAGTGATAGTACAAGATATTTCATCTATTTTCGGATAAATGGATCTACATTTCCAACATAATAGAGAAAAATCGTTACAGGTCTTCCTCATCGATTCATTGAATTTTTTAATATATAGGTATTTACAGTTTCCAGTTTCATTTAGGTTTGGGTGCAGTCTATTCAAATGATTGAGATCTGGATCAATATTGTCGAATATATCAACATGGTCAGTCATTAGAATTAAGAGACAGTAAGTAAAATGTAACGTAAAAATAAAAATGATACAAACTAAAGGATCAAGGTAAAAATAAGGACATTCCTACTTATAATTAAATTTAAAAAAAGAGAAACTAAAAACACCCAGAGATTATTAGTCTAAATTGTCTAAAACCTAGTATGATTTCATAAGGAGAGCACAAACTCAGTCCATGAGCAGGAACATTAGGGATCATAAATGGCAAATAATGTAGTTACAAGGCTGTCGTACCAGTGGTATCCGCATATAACACTTATAAGATGTAGCAAGGACGAAATGGATTTAAAAACGAAGTGATAGTGAAGTTATTTATGGAATTTAAAAATCTTGACTATCTAAATTGTTTCCAGATTTAGAAACATATACACGAGTTAAGTCTGAGCAGCAAGTTCGGTATGAGCGTTCGATAAAAAGGAGAAAAGAAAGAAATTGAAAAACAATTTAGTAAGCAGCAAAACAAAGCTGCAAGGTCGACGTGGATGCCTTGAAGAGGTAAAGGTAATTCAATCAAAAATCAAGAAGAAAACATATGGACAGATATCAAAATATTATTAAACTCAATACGTCAGTCCAAAAAAAAATCACGAATAATTTCCTCTGAGGACTTGCCGACATGTTGCAACAAGTACTTGTCCAGTTCTTCAGGTGTATTGATGGTTAGAGGTCTCTGAGTTACTTGTCCAGGTATCTTTGGAGAGAAGACGTTGATATTGCCATCCAAACTTCTTGCGGGTCCTATTTGTTCCGGAAATTTTCGTTTGGCCAATCTCAGAGTGTACATTATACTTGCTCGCGAAGGTACTAAGTATTCATTCACGTAGAATTCCGGTTTATTCACACATCAGGCTGTCAGAACTTCTTGCTTCTTTTCGTATTGTCGTAGCTCAAAAGAAATGTTTCTTCTATCGATGTTTCCGGGTAGAGGTTATTTCCCAATCTACTCGCTGTGGTGATGTCAGAGTTACTCAGGTTGATTTTGAGTTGGTCCTGTTGTGGGATGTGCAAATCCCGAGACCCAAGGTCTCAAAGCCGAGCTCCCAGAGCTCGGATCGGCCCCCAAACCTCCCCTACAGCCGACGCCAGACACACACCTGAGCTCGTGTGTCAGAGGACACACCCAGTGTGAACACACGCTGTCGTGAAAACGAAAACACTTCACGCCAGAAAGGAAGCACACACAAGCTCCAAGCTAGTGAAAACACACTAGCTCCAGTTAGTGTGGTGTGTCTGAACAACACTCAGATACACAGACACACAACACGCCTGCAGGTCCTACCTGCTTGTGTCTCAGCAAAGAAAAAGAGAAAACACAACACAAGTATCTCGCAAGGATACTTCAAGAGCGAAACCGGAAGCTCAAAAGCGCTCAACCTCACTCGCCAGCAACAGATGCAATAATGCTAAGGTCGGCGCACAGATTGACGCACCACACGTCAGGAAGTAGATCCCAAAAAATACCTCCTGCCACTCAAACGGAGCAGCTTACAACGTAAAAAACGTCGCATGTGTAATTCTAAACAGAATAAACACATTGGAACACCAAAGCGTCCGTGAACACAAAATACGATGTGTACACAAGCAACCCGCCGACCGGTGCCGCCCTGTGATTGGCCGCGCGTAGGAATACGTGCCTGGCGTAGAAATACACCACAGGTCCTTCGGGAGCTGGCACAACGTTTCTATGCAATTTTCTTCAGGACGTGATTGCGGCAGTTCCCTCGATATTGTCGCAACTCCAGCCTTGCTACTCGTTTAAGTCCCTTGCAAGTTAATCAATATCTTGCATTCTTTGCTAGGTCATAATTAACCCTTTACTGACCTAAAAGACTAAATATCAATTAAATATGACAAGCAAGCAATAAGTGGATTGCTTCCCCTTCCTGGCGACAAATGCTTATATCGAACATCCCTAATGTGTTCGTTTATTCTTGCGAGCTGAATCTGAAGCCTCAGCAGCGGATTCGGAGCGCCCTTGACGTCGAAGCTTTCGCGGGCTGACACGTCAGAAGTAGAAGATCATCAAAGGAGTCGGCAGCACGTACCTTTGTGCTTGACGACTTCCAAACCGGTCCTGCTTTCGGGCAGCCTAACGCCCGGAAAGCCGACTAGCAATGAATAAATGTTCCCTGGACAACTATCTTCGAAGTTCAGGTGAGCAATCTTTACTTATTGTCTTTGCTTGTCATAATCTTATTTATCTCGTTGCAGAAGAGACTATGGTAAATGCCAGGTAATTCTGGAAGTTGGCGCTTTTGCCGGTGAGCGCGACAATATAACCAAAGTGCGTTTTTTGTTCTCCAGTTCTTCACGTTCTTCTTTCCTTTCGAGTCGCTCTAGACGAGAAACTATGCTATTTATCTTCTTATCTTGTTCTTCAATCCTTGCATTTTGATTTGATTCTTTCTTCGTTAGTGTTTCAATCATCGTTTTCAAGTCACTAATTTCGCTTTGAAATTTCTTCATGACTGATTTGAAGAGATCAATTAGGATGGAAATTACTTGCTTACTCTGTTTTGGCAGGCCTCGTACGTCTGGATAGTCAAGCTCCAGCGTACCCTCGCTGTTGTTGTCCTTGCTTGGGCTTGTCGCCATCTTGTGAGAAGGGAGACACTCTCAAAAAGAAGCAAGGGTTGAGTGCTTGTTTTGATGGAATATCACACTTTTTGTTCGATTTTTTGAATTTGGTTAGATAAAATTTATTCTTGGATCCTCATGGTCTGAGTGGGCACTCTTTTTTGGTTAGAAATGCATGATCATTAACCAGTTGGGCACTTTGTTTCGGATCAAAGACACAGACGTCCTCACTGCCTCACTGCACTCACTGCACTCAATATTAATATTATTACTTCGTCGTGATGATGACGATTTTCTCTTGTCTATGTTTGTAATAGAATTTGTTTGGTTATATTGTAATGTGAAGTGACAAAACTAATAAAATGGAAATAATAAAATTACTAATATTTGAGCTCCTTATATTACAGAGAAATTTATCCATAAATAAATCATACTCGTAAATTTTGGAAGGAATGTTTAGTACGCTGGATACAAAATGATAAGGAATTTGTAAAATAAATTATTTCTGTTATATTAATGCATCCCTATAAACCTATTTCGACAAAAAAATTGCGTGCACCAATTGTGTAAAATATTTCATCGTTCAGGCTTTGCGTAGATGCTCGAATTGAAGCTTACTTGATGAACCTAAGTGCAATAATTCAAGAATAATCCTACAATTTTCAGGAAAACTACTCCCTTCGGTCAGGAATACTCGTAGTTGGCCCATATGAATGTTGAAGTTGGTCTGAAATATTCCTCCAAAACGATTGCAAACCTTCTATTAAGATTACTTCTAAAACTACTCATAACAACAGGATAAACTTTATTCTAGAATTCAGTACATATGTCCTGTTGATGATACCTGCGCCGTTGGTTTCATTTGTGCAAGTGTGATCTAACAAAAGCTTCTATTTAAGTGTTTAAGGGTTGAGTATCATATAAAAGACTCAATATTTTTTAACTCATATTAAATTGGTACCGTTTAAATTCACTGAACACTTAAATGGCTTGAGTCAAGGTTGAGGGGTATTTAAGGCAAGCCACTACATGTACATTAAATTGATAATGTATACACATATATGAATATTTCTAATAATATAAATAACAAAAGACAACGTCCTCATTGAAATTAAATACCTGAAATTCATAACATATCACGAAAAATATACATTTGTCACTATTTTTACTCGACATTTGACATTTTACTTGACATTTGAATTTATCTCCCATTTTTCTGCGATATAAATTGTATATGGAAGAATTATTTTTCTTTCCAGTTGTACTTTCAACAGATGTTGAAGCCTGGAGTTTTTACCACCGTCATGCAAAATAATCTGTTCCACTGACTGCTAAAAAGTATGGAACATGTTGTTCAATATTGATCTTTCTATAATCCCTCAGAGATATCTATCACTGCTTTAATTATTTCATCAACGTTACGTAGTGATTTTTAATGCTAAAGGAACTAAATTGGGCTAAACTGAAATGGCCGAATGGCTGTAGATCTTTCAAGAAGTGTCTGCAATACTGCTCTTTCCTAAAAATCTATCAAATATTTTGTACGTCGGTTATATGTGTCACCGTGGCCGAGTGGTTAAAAACGCACCCTTCATGAGTGCCGGCAGTTCTAATCTCGGCAGTACCGCCTGGTGATTTCTCCCGAACGAGAAGGAAGAACGAACGAGAAGGAAGACTTTAAATAAAAAACAACGCAGTATGAGGAAAATGTATGAAAGACGCAGAATTACTGAGGATGAATGGCAGAGTGTATGGAATGAGTACAAGGACCAGCAGAAGAAAGTAAAGAGAATGATCAATGAGGCTAGGGTTAAAGAAGAGAGACACCAAGTTGAAAATCTAAGAAAGAAAGGTCCAGATGGAATAAAAGATTGGTATAGGTTTATACAAGGTAATGATAGAGGTAGTGAAGTTCAAGTTGATGAATTAGTAGTCAATGGTTGCAGTGTGCAAGATAGGATGCAAATGGTGAAAGCAGTTGAAGAATACTGGGAGGACATTGGTGGAATGAATGAGCAGGTTACAGTTGATGAACCAATAAATTTTCTGATAGATGAACATGAACTGCAAATGGAAGACGAAATCACTTGTGAAGAGATTGTAAGTTTTTTGAAGAAAGTGAAAAATGGAAAGGCATGTGGCCCTGATAAGATACCATATGAGTTCTATAAATGTGGAGGAGAGAGTGTAGTCAGTATGTTGAAATGTTTATTTGATGAGATATGGAAGAGTGAAAGAGTACCGGATGACTGGAACAAGTGTAATGTAGTTCTGTTGCATAAGGGTGGACATAAGAGTATGAAAGAACTTAAAAATTACAGACCAATTGCACTGGGTGACACCGTATGTAAGATCTTTTGTGGTATTTTAAATGAGAGAATGAAAAATTTAGTTGAGGAATTAGGAGTCCTGGGAGAAGAACAGAATGGTTTTAGTCAAGATAGACGGGGGGAGGATAATCTGTTTGTAGTGAGTGAAATAATTGAGCGAATGAAGAAGGATAACAAGAAGGTATATTTTAGCATTCCTGGATATTGAAATGGCGTATGACAGAGTGGATCGGGTTAGGCTGTTTGAAATTTTGAGAAAAGTTGGTTTTAGCAGAAAAATAGTGAACATTGTACAGAGTCTGTATGAGAACACAAGTGCTATCTACAGGTTAGGAAATTTGGAAACAGGGCAAGTGAGGAGTGTTAGAGGAGTGAGACAGGGCTGTACTCTGTCCCCCCTGTTGTTTGGATTGTACACAGAAGAATTAGCAGTTCGACTGAGAGGGAGTGGTTTAGGACTGAAAGTTGGTAATGAGAGACTGAGCTGTTTGTTGTATGCTGATGATGTGGTTGTGGTTAGTGAATGTGGTCATGAACTACAAAGGATGCTTGACATTGTGAATGGATATAGTACAGATTTCAAGATGAACTTTGGTGCCGATAAAAGTAAGGTCATAGTTATAAATAGTGATGAGACTGATAGAGACAGACTGTGGAATATTGGAGAAATCAGAATAGGTAGAACAAAAGAATACAAATATCTAGGTTGTATGATGAGTGAAGATGGATGTACTAGAACTAAAGGTGAGAAAGTGGCTAAGGCAATGCAGTGGAGTGGACGGTTAGGTAGTGTGGCCAGATACAGAGCAAACAAGTACGAATGTGTGAGAGGAATGTGGAAGTATGTTGCTGTACCTAGTGTCATGTATGGTATGAGTGCTCTTGCTTGGAATGGAAGTGATCTTGAAAAGCTGGATGTGATACAAAATAAGGTAGGACGTGTAGCATTGGGTGCTCCGAAATGGACAGCTATAGAGGCCATTAGAGGTGACCTAGGGTGGAGCCTATTTTCAGAAAGAATGATGAAACCTGTGCTGAATTATAAGGTGAGAATTGAAAGAATGCAGAATAGCAGGTGGGTGAGGCGAATCTTTGAATGGAATCTGAGTGTAAGCTATTGGGAGAAAGTATGTTGGGGGCATGCAAGGAAACTCAGTATGCAAAAGATTATTCATGTTAGAATTGGGAGACCTGTGGATGACTGGAGTTTAATAAATGTAGGAGGTGTAGGGCCTGAGTGGGACTGCAAGAGGTGGAAGAAAGAGATTGAGAGACAAACAAAAGAGTATGGATTGAATAAGTGGAAGCTTAGCATGATGCGGAAGCCTACACTTAACTGGTATATGAAAAAGAAAGCACCTAAGTTTGAGCTGTTCTATGATGGTAGTTTTGGAAGTCAACTCTTGTTTGCTGTGAGATGTAAGTCATTGAGTGTGAACAGACGTACATGGAGATGGAATGAGAATAATAACAGATTATTTCAGCAGTGTAATAGTGGAGTAGAGGAAACAATTGAGCATTTTGTGCTGGAATGTAGTAAGTATGAGCAAGAGAGAGAGAGTTTTATGAATGTGGTGTCTGAGCAGTATGGAGAGAATGAGTGGAATGCCAGATGTGCTGAAGATGATTGCGGTATGAGCTGTCTTGCTGGATTGGATCAGGAGTGTAATGCGAGTATCACTGAGGCTATGAAAGTGTTTCTTGTGCGTGCCTGGAGTAAGAGACAGTGACTGGAATGAGCCAGTCTGGTAGAATGGGCTGTAATGACCCAATATGCCTGGGGATGGTGTTTTGACACACTGGCTATCCCAGTGACGCCATCCAATGGCAGCTTGTGACAAGGATTGGTAGATCCTGAGTAGTTTAGTGGACAAGTCTGGTACCAGGCGCTGAACTCTTTGTGTGATAACTGTGGAGGGAATTGTAGGCCGTTACAAAGGCCCCGACGCTGTCGGCCCTCAATTTCAAGTTCAAGTTCAAGTTCCCGTTAAGAAATGGAAAATACAGCCACAATTTCTCATTTTACCCAGAGGTGTAGGAAATGGGTTCCGGCTTCACCGGGAGTAACCATCATAGCGTCCGGGTATTAGTTATAAAGCATTAAAAAAACAATGCACAAGATGATATGTTCACGCTTAACCGAATGGAATAAAGCATTCCTTTACACTTTTTAGTGGAGTCATCTTTATATGCTATTTCCTTAGGGTTATTTAAGAACTTTTAAATATTACTCGATAAGGAAAAATGACAAAATTGTATTAAATTTTGTCCAGTTATTTATTTAAGGGAAAAATCTGTGTTCAACACACAATAAACGATCGTCTACAACTCATAACAGTCGTTTGTTAAAAGATAGTAAATTGCGGAGAGTTTTCACCTGTTGTAGCAAATATTTCCGACCGGAGGGAATAGTTGACTACAACACTGTCATGACGACTACACGTGTGTTGCGAGTGGTTACGAGTCAAGTGATCATAATGATTGTGGCATGAGCTGTTTTGTTGGATTAGATCAGGAGTGTAATTTGAATATCATTGAAGCTATGGAAATTTTCCTTGTACGTGCCTGGAGTAAAAGACAGTGACTGGTTTGAGCCAGTCATGTAGAGTGGACTGTAATGACCCACCATGCCCGACGATATTGTCTTGGCATACTGGTTATCCCAGTGATACTGTCTAATTGGAGTTTGTGACAAGGATTTGGTGATCCTGAGAAGTTTATTGAACAATTCTGGTACACAGGTGCTGAAAACTTTGGTGTGATTATTGTGAGTATTGAGGAGGGAATTGTAGGCCATAACAAAGGCCCCGACACTTTCGGCCCTCAATTTTAAGCTCAAGGTGTCAAAACGGCAGTCAATTTGGTCAATTTCACGTTGGTTGCAGTTGCTGATGTTTGCTTATTTAAAAGCTTCAAATTGAGCTCATATGCGCTAAGGATTTGTCCCTAAGAAGACCAGCATTGAGATAAAGAAAGCTATCATTAATCTAAAGCAAGTTGAAAAGAACTGTGGGAAATTCCGGGGTCAATGTGAAGTGGAATGCAATCATGGAAAATAATTATTTGATTCCAAAGAATCACAAAAGGAACCCATTTAAAAACGTTTTACACAAATGATATACTGCCTGCTGATGCATTACTTTTGAATTTTTAAACTTTGAACTTGGTTTTTGCGTGCCAAGGAAGCAAACACGCCAAGCAGAATTTAATTAATAACGGAAGCTAACCCCTTATTACAAACATAAAGAGGTTGGGTCATGAGGGGGAGCCACAGTTCATCTAACTAGTGAAAATTATAAATGAAGGTTTCTAGTGGCGTCCGTTTACCTCATCTCCAATGGCAGCCACTCGGTATCCAAGATGACGGCCGCCATCTTGGAACTGATCTAAACATTGACGTCACCTTAATGGGTGGGTCTGAACCTTTATGTATAATTTCCACTAAAAGAATTGTGGCCCCCCTTCACAACCCAACCTCTTTATGTTTGCAACAGGGTGTTACCTAGCTTCTGTTATTAATTAAATTTTGCTCGGCACGGTTGCTTCCTTATGCGCGCAAAAGCCAACTTTGAAGTTTAATAATTACAAAAAAGGCATCAGCGAGCAGAATGTCATTTGTGTAAAACGTTCTGAAATATATTCCTTTAGTGATTCCTGGGTTCGGAATTATTATTGGTCAGTGTGAAGTTTAATGCAATCACGGAAAGTAAGAATTCCGATCTTAGGAATCACTATAGGAACCCATTTAAGAACGTTTTACAAGAATGACATTCTGCTCGCTGATTCGTTATTTTCGTATAATTGAACTTTGAAGTTGGCCTGGCGCCAAAGAAAGGAAGCGCGTGAAACGGAATTTAATTGATAACGGAAGCTATTACAAACGTAAAGAGGTTGGGTCGTGAGAGGGAGGCACAGTTCTTCTAGTTAAATTTATAAATAAAGCTTCTAAACCACCCATTAGGGTGACGACCGCAATCTTGCTGACATCAGGTCTAACATGGCGACCACCATGGGCGCCGCCATCTTGGACCCGATGTCAGCAAGATTGCGGTCGTCACCCTAATGGGTGGTTTAGAAGCTTTATTTATACTTTTCACTAAAAGAACTGTGGCTACCCCTCACGACCCAACCTCTTTATGTTTGTAATAAGGGGTTAGCTTCCGTTTTTAATTAAATTACGCTCGCTTCCTTGGGCGCGCGACGGCCAACTTCAAAGTTCAATAATTCGAAAATAACGCATCAGCAAGCAGAATGTTGTTCTTGAAAAACGTTCTTAAATGGGTTCCCTTAGTGATTGTTTGGAATATAATTATAAATTTCCGTGATTGCATTAAACTTCACATTGACATTATTTTCCGGGATCGCATTAAACTTCACATTGACCAACCAATTGCGGATATCTCCATGGGCAAGTAAACTGAGCATACTAAGCAGCTTATTAATGAGCATTGTAAATTTTGTTAATTATAACAATATTTAAAACTGGGCAGACAAATCGGTCAGTGTGAAGTTTAATGCAATTACAGAAATTAATAATTATATTCCAAACAATCACTAAAGGAACGTATTTAAGAACGTTTTACAAGAACGAAATTCTGCTCGCTGATGCTTTATTTTCAAATTATTGAACTTTGAAGTTGGCCTTTCCCCGTCAAAGGAAGCGAGCGTAATTTAATTAAAAACGGAAGCTAACCCCCTTTTACAAACGTAAAGAGGTTAGGTCGTGAGGGGGAGGCACAGTTCTTCTAGTGAAAATTATAAATAAAGCTTCTAACTCACCCATTAGGGTGACAACCGCAATCATGTTTACATCGGGTCTAACATGGCGACCACCATGGGCGCCGCCATCTTAGACACAATGTCAACAAGATTGCGGTCGTCACCCTAATGGGTGGGTTAGAAGCTTTATTTATAATTTTCACTAGAAGAACTGTGCCTCCCCCTCACGACCCAACCTCTTTACGTTTGTAATAGCTTCCGTTATTAATTAAATTCCGTTTCACGCGCTCGCTTCCTTTGGCGACAAGGCCAACTTCAAAGTTCAATTATTCAAAAATAACGCATCAGCGAGCAGAATGTCATTCGTGTAAAACGTTCTTAAATGGGTTCCTTTAGTGATTCCTAAGATCGGAATTCTTATTTTCCGTGGTTGCATTACACTTCACATTTACCGACAAATCAACTGTTTGTTTAGTGATCCATATTTTAATTTGATTTAGGTAAATGTGTAGTGTTGGTCAGTAATCGATTTTCCATTTTCCGTTGCCTAAACATAGTTAATTAGATTGAAATAAACAAATTTTCATCTATGCGTTTTCCGTCAGAAATAAGTATTTTAAGAGTTATAGCGGTATGTTAATTTTTGTCTGTGATGACGAATGCCATTGAATAAACAGCTAACTACTAATCGATTTTCAAATTTTTGTTGCTCGAATCATGGTAATAACATCGAAATAGGTTAAACTACTTTTCCTCTATACACTTTTGTAGCATATAAGTATTTTATGAGTTAGAGCGGTAGGTTTTATTTTTTGCACGATTGAGCTGATAGAGTACGTTTGAATACTTTGTAATTTATTATTAGTTCACCCCGCGGAACTTGTGGAGCCTGAACCCCCTTCTAGTATCTTTTAGTTAATAACACAATAGAAATTATCACCCAAAAATAACGAATTATAGCGGAATGTTAACTTTCGTCTTGGATGGCGGGAACGCGCTCGAGCATTTGAGCGCGTTGGAAGGAAGCGTCCATTGCAGTGTTGCCAAAAGACGCGCTCGATGAATTACCTCCCGCATCAAACACTATAGTTGCAATGAGTCATTTACCGCATTAACTCGTAAAATACTCATTTCCGGCGGAAAGTGCATAGAAGAAAACTTGTTTATTTAGATCTAATTAACCAAGTTTAGGCACCAAAAAGTGGAAAATAGATTTCTGACCAATGCTACACATTTACCTTGATTTCAAACAGATGAGAGAGTAAGTTGAATATTGGAAGAATATATCATGAAAACAAGTCAGTTGTATCAACATATATTCATATTATAAACTCGTGCAAATTTTCCGCAACTTAATTTTCACCCATCATAATATGAATAGTTTTAATGAAATTATCACCATCATTAACTCTGTACAATGTATTCCTAGGAGCATTGTTTTTTCTTGTGTCTGGCTTGCATAATACTCTAAAAATAAGATACCTGCTTTTATCAACTGAACAAATTGAGCCTACTGATTTCTCAATTCTTGTGCTCAGTTATATTGTATAGTAAATGGTAGTTGCCCTATATTCAAACGATAATGTTGATATGGAATTTGATGTTGTTTATGATTTCAATAATTTTGTTGCCAGGCATAAGTAATAAGTACAATTAACGACGTTTCACACGAGTGACATTGTGCTCACAAATGCTCAGTTTTTGAGATATTTAACTTAGAATTTATCGGAATGGCATTTATAAAATTAAACCTACGGAAGCATAAGTAGAAATTTGGTTTGGACGTAACGATAGGAAGTTTTTATTTTATTTTTCAGTTATGGAATTTATTTCATGTTCTCATTAAAGGTAAAATTAGTGAAAAATGTTTTCTTTGAGATATGTATTTCCATTTGTAAATCTGCTTATTTTTTTTATTTTAGAAAATATCTTTTGTATGTATATTTTTTCCAATTTACTTAAGATAGCTATTTGAGTTATTCTAGTTTCTATTTTTGTTTTCCAGCATTTGTTATGCAATATTGTTGGTTAAAGCATTTGCATGTGACATCTCAAGCTCCTCAGGATCTTTTCTCTGGTCTCATAGTTGCTTTATTTGTCAGGTAATTAATTTAAAGGTTGTTGAAAATTTTTTCCTACCGTGTCTCCTTCTCACCTGTTTATGCTTCATTCATTTAGTTCTTTTTCATCTATGCTCCATAAATTTAGTTCATTTCCATCCATGTTTCAGTCATTCAGTTTTCTGCATTCATTCAGTCTTCTACACTTTTTTATTTAGGCTTTCCTTAAGGTTTTAGAAAATCCCTTATGTACTTCTTTTCCCAGTTCCATCAAGCTCTGCCACTCATTAGTTTTTCAGTTGTACAAATTTTTCAATAGTGAATTAGCAATTTGACGAGTTTTATGTTTCCTCCCTGCTTGTTGCCAATTAGGAATAAGCAGGTATCTAGTTTATCACACCTGCTTGAGATAAACTAAATAAATAACATTTATTGTTTCTCGAGCAGGAGCAAGGTAAGATGAACCAAAAATTAATCGCACTTACAGTAAAATAACTCTGAAACAAAAGGACAAAAAAATTTTTTATACAATCAAAATTACCAAGTATTCGAAAAAACACTTGCAACACTTCATAGGAAATTTACACGGGTCCTTGATAAAAAATATATAAAAAAACCGAAAACCAAACTAAATCATTGGGTGTACAGGGGCACGGCAATTTGATCGGTGTTGAGCTGCGGTCTATGTTTGGTTATATAAAGGGATTCTAAAATTCTAATATCTGACTCCTGAGCTGATCCTATGATTTCAAAATTATTTCAAAAATTTCAAAATTATTTCAAAATAATTTTAATTTTCAAAATTATTTCAAAAATTTCAAAATTATTTCAAAATAATTTTAATTTTGAAATCATAGGATCAGCTGAGGAGTCAGATATTAGAATTTTAGAATCCCTTTATATAACCAAACATAGACCGCAGCTCAACACCGATCAAATTGCCGTGCCCCTGTACACCCAATGATTTAGTTTGGTTTTCGGTTTTTTTATATATTTTTTATCAAGGACCCGTGTAAATTTCCTATGAAGTGTTGCAAGTGTTTTTTCGAATACTTTGTAATTTTGATTGTATAAAATAACTCTTGATTGTTCAATCTTATAAACTGTTTTATTTAGTGCCTATCTGATTTTGTGTTGTGCTGGACTTGATTTGCAACTATGTATTAACATTGTAACTGTAGTAACCTATTTTGAAATTGCAACTGTTAACATGACAAAATCCAGCTGTAAACTATCTGGAAAAGAAAATATTCTGCTTTATTGAGGTTTTATTTGTTGTAAGTTAATGCATCTCTAGTTTTGGGTAGATAACACTAGTTATCTCGTTTTCTGTATAATACAGTTTTTGCTAGGTTCCTTGGTGCTCTCCTGTTGTTCAGCACCTACTACTTTTTTCTTCAACTTTTATCTTGTTTCATAAACTTTTTTCTCAACTTACTGTTTCTATGCTCCTTCTGCATAGATTTGGCATTCACTTATCTCCATGCTAAATGATGCTTTCCTTCTCTTTGAAATGCTGTATTTTAGTGATTACATCTAATCTAATTGGAGCTGGTAAATATTTATCAAGATTGAAATACTTTTTTAAAGATTAGAATGTTTTCAACTGTCTTGGCTATTATTGTTATTGACTTTGCTGACCTTTGGAGCAGCTAGTGTTGTAACAAGTAATGTCTAGTGAGCACCAAGTTAGTAAGGAATAAGCATTGCCAGAGCTTTTTAATGTCCCTCCATACTGATGCAGTGAAGAGATCATAAGGTTTCAAAAAAGAGATTTAAACCCTTGATAGATGCCCAGTAAAAGAAAAATAAGATTTAGAGAGATCTCACATTACCACATTTGCCTGATCAACCTGGGAATAATGACTAACTGAAAAGTTCTATTATTTTATTAACAATAAGTATGTGAATTTAAAAAAAAAGCTTAAGAGAAATAAAGGATGCGCACAAAACAAAGCAATGAGTGTGCAAGCAAATTTGTAACCTTGAGATTCATCAGATAGATGCACCTGGCATTTTAAGCATGAAGTAAAAATTTACCCATGCCAGAATCTTAATTTTTGCTGTAGCAAACCTAGATTTGGCTAGCCTTAATCCTTTGATCTGACAAAGCAGATTATGAATTGATATTATATCTTGACCCTTTTGTTTGTGCATGTGTGTGTGTGTGTCTAAATCAAGACTTCAATTATGTCAATACCCTTACTTTGTTAATGTCAAATGATAATTAAACCTTATGTTGAAGTCTTATTCCTGTTATTGAAGATGTGGAATATTTTTGAATTGTTTATTAAAGTTGTAATTTATACTGTGAGATTATACTTGATGTATTTCTGGCTAAATTTTTACTTGTTTCAGGCTTGGTATTTTTCAGATCTCTTTATCTCAGATTGTGTACCATTTATTGTTTAATCATGATGGAGGATTTGGCTCATGTGGACAACCAGTCAAACAATGATTCTGACTCTGATGCACCTGTAGCAGTCTCACTCGAAACTGCCAAGTCAAAGAGACTAACTGAAGCCAAAGAGATACAAAAACAGATTTCCTTGACCAAGAAAAAGAAAAAGGATTCTGTCAGAGAAATTCGTGCCAGGCGCCATAAAAGGAATATTCTTCAGAAAAAAGCAAAGGTGAGTTCCGATGCTACATTTTGAAAAAAGATTCATCACAAATATTATGGTTGATGTTTAGTCTAGTAAAAACTGATGTAAAAACAAGTATTCATTCTCATTATCAAAGTGATTTGGGTAGATTTGCCTTAAATGACATCCTTAGCTCTGATGCTGTGTTTTTTGAAGAACCATTGTGCATTTGAGGAAGATGGGAATGATAAAAGCTCTTGCATATTCTTTGATGTTCACTTAATGACAAACTCTGAATTTGTTTGCAGGATTTTCAAAAGAAGAAAATTGAGGCCATGTTGTTGGATTCCTCAGTCCTAAAAAGTGCAAAGGCACTCAAAATGAAGCTTGAGAAACCAAACGAAGATGAGATGGATGTGCAATCTGAAAAGGAAGGGAATGAAAGCTATGCATTAGATGACAGTGGAGTCACAGGCAGTGACAGTGATGCTGAAACAGATACTGAAACAAAAGCTGTTAGCAGTATTCTGCATAAAGACCGTAAGTGGAAATTTAACTCACATGAAAATATATCATGTGGATAGAAAAATCTTTCTGTCCATTCAAGTTTAGTGTTTGCCAATAGTTTACAATGCAACATTGACCTCCTCTCTTTTTCAACTGGTCTCTCAAATCGTGAAAATAATTTTAAAATCATAGGATGTAGCTTTCGATACCATATCAGATTATTAAAAAGCATAGTCACTCTCGAAATTAATGTTTTAGGTTGGGTCTTTAATTAAATTAACTAATTCCAGTGCTATTCAGATATTTATTCCTGATCCACTTGCAATGAGTCGAAATTAGAAATTCACCCCAAATACTGAAAATCAGTTGAGTTACACTCCAAAACTCTACTTCTTGTATCAAGTGCTTCTTGGAGAGATATTTTTAATCACCTTGATGACATGTTTTCCTTCATATTCCTTCTAGCACTTTTTTACAGGTTTTTGTTTGGACCTTTTCAAAGATAAATCAGTCTTGATTGTGAACGCAAAATAACGTTTTTGTGCCAGATGAAGAATCCCAACTCAACTGCTTTGACTTGTCAGTTCTGCTAATTTAGCATTCTTTCAGCACCTGGCTCAATACCACATCAGAATAATGGTGCTGTAATTGTGCATTATTTCAAAAATATGTACTTAATTTTCAACAAGTACTTCGAATTTATATTTATCATTTTGATGCTTCCTGCAATTGCTCTCTTGTCTTCTTATAATGGTGCTTTCTCTCAACTCGGTGCATTTATGTAATGAGCTTATGGTGGGGTCATTCTTTTTACAGTTAATTTTTATAGTTCTTAATTTTCCCTCTTTGTAGCCACATCTGTTTTTGTTGTTCAGTTGCTCATATGTTTTGGCCTACAAGGAATTTTTTTCTCTCAGCTGGTGTACATGTTGTGAGCCTCTCAGAATCTTCTGACTACTTCTTGAAGAAAGCGCTGGAGTGGAAACACCAAATGCTTTATGGTCCGCACATACCGAGAATGACATGTGAGTTTGTTTGAAAAGTCTATCAAGAATTTATTTGTGGAAATGTATCCAATTAAGGAACATTTTTATCTTAAATTGTAGTTCGTAAAAAACTATCTTGAGTTTTGGAAGTATGGGCTTTGAATGGCAACATGTGTGTTACCTAGTGATGCGCCAATACTAAAAATTTTGTCTACATCAATACTGATTCTTGTTGATATATCCAAGTATGTAGTCATTCATCACGATCATAAACTTAGGTATGTTTCAAATATTTCTGTAACTTCTTTGCAAATATTTGGCTTTATCATTGATAAGTCGTTTCTTCTGGTCATATCCTATAGTTCCTGATAAAAATGAAAAATTTTGCACCTAAGAGATCCATTTAATATGGGGGATAATGTACAATTTTAAAAACCTGTTGCAATTTATTTCATTATTCTATGAAATAGAAATAAAACATTATATACTTTGCAAAAAGTTGATGTAAAATATCAATGAGTAATACTCCAACTGTCGTGAAACATGTCCTGAAATAACTTTCATATTGTTTCAAAATTTTCCTATACATGAACATGTGCATGTAAAAATCCTGCAAACAAAGTTTTCATATACCCAACAGTGAATGGGTAATTTCATTAGATCATCGAGAAAATGAGTGAACAAGTTATAATATGTATTCCAACTTTTTGACAAACTGAAATTTGTGCTGGCACTTCTTTTTTTGTGAACAGAGGCAGAATCACATTCCAAGTTTAATGTTTGCAAGTACGTTGTTGGTTTTGACAATCTGAAATTTGTGCTGGCACTTCTTTTTTGTGAACAGAGGCAGAATCACATTCCAAGTTTAATGTTTGCAAATGCGTTGTTAGATTTGCTCTTGCCTCGTTATGAATTTTAAGTTGAAATCAACAAACGTACCAATTCTTGCTAATGCCAATTAACCAGCGTGCTTCATATGCTTTTAACATTGTGCACCATAGAATCAGCTCGATTACTGCTTATGCTAGATTTGGATGTAATATAAAAAATGGTCAAGTTGTTTCTCAAGGGTTATGAACTACCAAAAATTGATCACGAAGATAAGCCAACTTCTCCCTTGAGTAATGGCCCACTATGACGAGAGTTCTGCAGTGTCAAGGCAATGATGTAGCGCTTCTCCATCTTCACTGCTGCACGCACCCAGTAGTGACAAGCGTCACACCTGTTTATTCTCTTGCTATTGTACAATAACTGCCATAATATAAGGAGCAGATACTAAAGCAGCGCTTGACAGTTAATTGATCAAACATTGTGCAATGAACTATGCGGAAACTTTCAAGAAAATGCAATAAACTTATTATCTATTGACTAGATACATAGTAATACAATTTACCATAGTTTTGATACAGTATTTATGTTGGAAAAAATTGGTGTATCATGTGGCTAAAAGTTGAGGAATTGAGAATGGTGATTTCTCACAACTTTTTAAAATTTTTTTGGAACATCCCTTTAATTTTCATCACTTAATCGCAGCATTGACCACGAGACATTCTTAATTTCTTGCAAATCTTAGCAGTAATCTCCTCCCATTCTTTTAGTAAATCCTACATATGATCTTGCTATTGAGGATTTATTTTCTGCGCCTTTTCATAGTCTTCCATACATTTTTCGTAGGGTTCAGGGGGGGACTCATGAGTAGGCCAGTCCATCAAGGTAATTCCTTTCTCTTCATGAAACATAATTTTCCGAACACTAATTATATGTAGTAAGGCGGAAAGTCTCATTTCACCCGATAATAATGCCAACATTTCGAGAGTGTCGCCTTTTTCTCCAAAGAAATACGTTTGTATGTAAAAAAACTGGGCAAGCAAGTGAAGTAATTTTTAAATTGTTCCTTAACTTTTGGTCGTGAGGGATTCACCAATTTATTTTTAAATTTCATTGTATCAAAATTATTGCAAACCATATAACAAGCTTATAGGTATTAATTACATGTATCAACACAGCAAACTATTGAATTCATCTTTTATTATTTCTAGAAAATTTCCCTATACTAATTCATTTCACAAGGTTTGAGATCTGACCCTATGGTGTTGAGGGTTTTTTCTTAAATTATGACCACTACTGTATTTCACTGGCTAAAGGTCCTTTTCAAAACCAGGTACAATTTGATCATTGGTATCTTTGTTGTTTCCTTGAATTGCCAAATAATTCAAAGTGAATTTCATTTATTTACAGATGCTGAGTACAAACAAATGCGAGAGAAGAAAGCAGCTGCGGACAACCGTCCTAAATTACAAATGCCATATCATACCTAATACATACCCATTGGGATATCATTTGTTTTTTACCCGTTTTGGTAAGGCGATGAGCCAATTTGGTTTTATTTAACCCTTTAACGCCCACATTTTTATACTCATATTACCGTTATCACAACTACTTTCACTAAACCGACACTAGCATTAGGTAGTCACTGTTATCAAGATGTGGAAAGAACTGCCACTCGGCAGTGAAGTTCAAAGGACACATTTGTGAACAAATTGAATGAGAAATACAATATATTATTGTTATTTTTGAAAGAGGAGCGTACAGTCCACTTGGGCGTTAAAGGGTTAAGACTGATTTGAGCTGCTGTCCTAGGAACATTTCTGGACCTGTTGAGTTCCAGGTGGTAGCTACAGCACTGGATGGGGCTCTAATTAAACAGTTGTCACCATCCTCTAAAGTAATGAGATCCTAACAGAGTAAAATCGTCTTTTTTTTAAATTGAGCCAAAGTAAAATTTTGTTCCTGAGTAAAGCTGAGAAATGAAAATTGTTGAGTTCAAATTTGAAAGCAATTATAATAGAACTTTTCATTTCGTAAAGAGTACAAAATCGTTAAAATGCCTGTGGATTGGTCGGATGTTGATCAAGGAGACAGTCACCACTGTCAGGAAACCAACTGAGTTGAAGATCAACTTGGAGAAGGACAACACGAACGTGCACGGCCCCAATATTAATAACAAGCCTAAGAGAAAAAGCTAAAGCACTGCCTTAGAAGATCAATAAGGATTTAAAGGAGTTACTGAAGGTTGTACGGGTGATAGGGTAAGTCTCCATGACAATACAGAAGCATCAGTTTTCTCCCAAACCATACGCGGGGCCAAGATCCTTGTAATGAAGCGCACACAGAATCGAATGTCGCGCTTGGAAGTGTGATCTTCACTCATGAGATTATTCACAATTCTGTATTTAACCATTCTAACGATCATGCTGAAAACCAGCTTGTAAATCTGTTTCAAGCATGTAAAATGCATAAGAATTGAAAAGCCCTCATCTATGATGGTTTACGCTTTTAACGAGTCCAATAAAAATTCTCCCACAATTGTGCTGCAAGATGCAAAGGCCAACAAAGCGCATGTAAAGGACATACTGAGAAATGTGTTAGTGACGTCGTGTTACGCCTCTAGTGAGGCTGTGCTTGGACCCTTCAATAAGATGATCGAAACAAATCGAACTGCAATGTGACGCAGCTGCGTCTCAATAGCACAGCTACAGCTGTGACGTAGCTGTGGTACAGAGACGAACGTCTCCGACCTCCTTCGTCCCCCGGATATCAGCTCCATGGATTCCTGTTAATACCTCTAAAAAAAGATATCGAAAGTTAACACAATTCATACCGAAGTAGTAGCTATTCTCTGTGCCACCATCCAACACCTTTGGATGGTGGATGGTGGCAGTTATTTGATGCTTTTTTAATTCACTTGAGATATCAATTTTCACCAAATACACTCGACAATTGCTGTTGCTTGGTTTCGTAACAACATTTATACCCACACTGTAGTAGTTTATTGGATTTTAAGTTTCCCCGAGAAGATCAAGCTTAAGGCCCCCTCACACGCGCAAATATATCTGGAGACATATCTGAACTGGTGCTGAATTCGTGCGTTTGTACGCTCATTTCAGGTTGGCACAGACTGTATGAGGCAGATCAGCTATGCTTGATAATTTTGGAGCGACGGGCTGCAAACCTTGACACCACTGCAGTGTAAAGACAGCCTTCGTGGGAATGCGCGACTGTACTCTGCCTCTCTCCCTCCTTATGCACGTCAATAAGCAATTTCACATATGTATATTCACTACTTTTTAGGAACCATTCTATAGCCCATTTTGAGCGAGCTTTTACATCTCTTTTTTTTTTCTTGTTCATTGCAACTGTACGAACTCGCCGTCTGGAGTCGCTATTCTTGTGCGTACTCTCCGCCTAGCTGCTAATGGCATACTGAAGCGTGTGCCAGTCTTTGTCAAGTTTGCAGTGTGTTGTTTGCATCGTGTGAGGGGCCTTGAGACTGACAAACCAAATTCAGTTCAGATTGTCTGCCGACATATTTGTACGTGTGAGGGGACCTTTAATATTAATGAGAAAACGAAATCATGGGTAAGGGTTTGCCAAGACTCTAATTCGTGCTACACTCCAAAGCAAAAATTTGGAATCACTTTCTTGAAATTGATTCCGCGCGATTTTGAGCACTAAATATTTTTTCAATAACCATAAAAATTGCATCATTTTAAAGGTTCAACTCTTAACTTTAAATTGATACTAAATTCATTCAAATCAAGCCAGTATTTCGGGAGCTATCCCGGATTAAATCAAGGAGGTAGGAAAACAAGGAAATATGGGAATGAATAGAACAACAAAAAATAATCAATAAAAAATTTATTTAGCCTCAAAATTAAGTGTCATTACTTTGTGTTCGCTCCCCTTGCCCTAATAACTGCTCGAAGACGATTTTTCATCACCTGATCAAGTTCTGAATTGAAAAAGTGAAGAATCATGTTCCCGAAATACTGGCTCGATTTGAATGAATTTGGTATCAATTTAAAGTTAAGAGTCGAACCTTTAAAATTATTTAATTTTTATGGTTATTGAAAAAATATTCAGTGCTCAAAATCGCGCGGAACCAATTTAAAGAAAGTGATTCCAAACTTTTGCTTTGGTGTGTAGATATGATGGCAACTTGATCCATAGATACTTATTGAGATTTTGTATGTGAATAACACCAGTATGTAGAACTGAACTTGCTTACACAACAGGGACGTCAACAACAACGCGAATTGGGAAGGGTTCAAACAGAGATGACCTGAGTTATTCCGAGCTGAATCTAGGCGTTCTTACTGCCGTAGAAGCCGAAAAGAGAGGATCTGTTGAGTCAGATGATCAACCCGAGGTCCCGTCCGTAAAGTGAATGTGGTTCGATACTTGAAATGCGTGGCCACGAAGTCGCAACTTAGTTGGAGCTCTGCCAGTTTCTTTATGGTATAGCTTATTAGGTGCCAAAAAAGTGGGAATGGACTGTACGCAATAGTGGCGAGTTATTTCAGTTTTATTTTTCTTCTCCTCGTAGCACAGACGTCCCCAAATGGCTGATACGGGAAAACTTTACAAGGAATAACAGCCTCGCAAATATCTTTCAGCGCTTTTCAAGGAAATTTTACTCTAATTTTAATAATCATCAAATATTCTTGCAGTCATGAGAACGTCAAAACCTGCTACTGAACACGGTAAAATGCTTGGCACGGTGGAAAGAAAACTGATAAAGCGAGTTCAATTATTTTATTATTATTAGCAATGCTTTAAAAAACTTGGCCTTCCGTCACAATTACACAAATACTTGGCAACGTTCAATTGAGCTTTTCCTCGTCGCTTAGCGCGTTCCACAAAATATTCAGAGAATGGCGAACTTTACTAAACAGTACATTTTCACATTTTTAACTTGTACATTGGTAATTGTCAAGTCAATTTATTGATGTTCATCCTAGTCAATGGCATTTGAGCACGCCACAAGTTCAAGAAAGTGCTATCCGTTTTATTGGATAGCGCTTTCTGCCGCCCGAAGTATACACACGAGATATAGTCAACTCCACCAGCGCCAGAGCTGAAGTTTTCAACTCCACCAGCGCCAGAGCTGAAGTTTTCAACTCAACCAGTGCTGGAGCTGAAGTTGTCAACTCCACTAGTGCCGGAGCTAAAGTTGTCAACTCCACTAGTGCCGGAGCTGAAGTTGTATGTCTGACACAGCGCTCAAGAGACCCTGTCGACCCGCCATAGCAGCAGCCGCCGGTCCGACCCAACACCGAGGTACGGCAGCTCCAGATGCCAGCTGATGCCTCCTACAGCCTGCTCAGTGTAAACGAGTGTTACTAGCCTACAAGAAGTTGAACATGAGCGAGGTCCTCCTCTTATATTGTGGCCTTAGAAATTATAAAGAAATATTATTTCTCCTTGAAGTGCATAGACTTGGTAATAGGTACAAATATTTAAACTAAATTAGTTAAGTCTGTCTGTCTATTTGATTGTGTGAGGTCTGTCTCTCCTATGCTATGGGGACTGGTTCTCTCAAGTAGAACGCTGTTCTTCACTTAGGCTATAGATAGATTTTCAGAATTTATACATTACATCCACTCGATGTTTCAATACTCATACCATCATCATTATCTGTTCTTTTACGCCTTTACTTCATTTTTAACTTGCGATTTTCGTGAATGAATCTTATGCTTTGATTCTCCCGTCTTCTACAATCCACACTGCGTGTAAGTAGTTCTTTCTCTTCTCTTCTACTAAACATTCGTTCATCAAATGTATAGTCGATAGTGTGCTTCTAAAAGCTACAAACTTGTTTTCTATCATCGAAAAAGCAGGTCAATTTTGTTAACATATTTTTGGATATTAATTTTGTTTTTCCAGTAAGTAACATATTTTGTAGACTGGTTTAATCATTTCAGTTCCATAACAAGAAATTATCCCCCTTCAGAGTGCAAAAATGCCTAATGTTAAAAGTTGAGGCCATTGCACAAGTTTTGCATTTGAGGCATTTCAATAATTTATAGCTACCAATTACCACTAAATATTCAGACGATAAAAAAGAACAATCTCTTGAGTAAAAACATATAGGAAATTCAACTCAATAATCCTTCGGTCACAAAAAGTGTAACCTCATCCAAGCTTGAGAGTGGCAACAAATAAAAAATTCCACTCTTGATAATTATCAAGTGTAACCTCATCCAAGCTTGAGAGTGGCAACAAATAGAAAATTCCACTCTTGATAATTATCAAGTGTAACCTCATCCTAGTTTGAGAGTGGCCTCCGTGGAGAAAACAAGGTAGTCATTTCTATGGGGGAAAATACACCTCTTCATGTTCGGCTAACCAATAGAAGGGCTTCATCTCAAACAAACTTTATGACCTCACCATTGCGACATTTTAGACCAATAGTGTTGCCAGATTTGGGGCTAGGAGTGTTGCCAGATGTATTAGGAGCGGTGCTATTGGTTCTTTGCCATGACGTCAGCATTGCCATACGGTGGACAAAAAGAAGACTGACTGGTTTGACAATACCTTTTTTTCTTCTACCGAAGAGTGCCGCACCAAAACACGACTTTGCGGAAGCGTCAAAGCTGCCTCTAAAATGCGAGCGTGTACCTTGAGGTGCGCAGTCAGCGGTATCCTGGATGCAGTCGTGTGCAGCACGGTGACGGTGTTGCCGGCGGTCACGGCCGCCACGAGAGCGGCAGTGTTGCGGGCACCCCGCACGCCCACTGCTCCACTCCCACCAATGCCAGGAGTGTTCTTGTGACTCCCACTCAGCACCAGCATCGACTTGCGCGCGCTGTTGCTTACATTAGGTGACAAAAACACTGAAGGTGAGCGTTTAGGTCGAGTTGCTTCAAGAAAGTTATCTACATTTCAACACAGATTAAAAGTAACTTTGGACTGATATCAAGCGACAAAAAATGAAAGGTAAAACATTTAGGTCGCGTCACTTCAAAAAGGTTATCTACATCTCAACACAGATTAAGATTGTAACTTTGAATGCAGTAAAAATCTCATCTACCATCATTATTGTTAAATTCTTACACTGGTGGGAACTGAATAGCGTAATACCGCCAAAATAAGTAAATTAGCCTGAGCTAGTTCCTTGTACAGGTGTTACCCCTGCTGACTATGGCTCCTTCCTCAGGGAAAGAGAAAGGAAATTGCAATCCTTGTCACCAGACAGCACTTTGAAAAGCAGTTCAGCACTGCATCATTCTCCTGGCAGAATGTTAGCACAATTGTTAGGTGGCCACTACGATTTCGAAAGCACTTCAGAGTGCATTAATTAGAACACGAGTTATACGATTGCTGCGCAGTTAAGAGAAACAATCCCAAGCTGACAGCAAAGAGGATGTGTAGAGCTGAAGCGCGTCTGGTATGTACAGTCATCTCAGCATTTGACTCACTAACTTCACAGGTGCTAGAGCATTTTGTTTTAAATTGAATACAACGAAACCTTTACTATGAGTAAGGACAATATTTTACAAGCTATTAGTAAATTTGACTTGTTACAAAGCTTTCACATCTAACAGAAAGTTTTGGTCAAGTTTCTTTGGTAATACTGGTCTTATGATTTTATGAGCACCAACATATTTTGGTATATACACTTGTAACATGTGGCCAATATTAATAGACAAACAATGTGCAAATGTTAGATTCCAACAGCGAACCAGGAGTAAGAAAACGAGTATAATTCAGTGGAAACATGAGTACCATGCGTATAATTTATCATTTGAGGTCCTATCAATAGAGGACTGCCCACCTGCCATTGCTGTTCATGTTGATGAGAGCCACGCCAGCAGAGCAGGCTGCTATGATCAGGTCGGGATCAGCAAGCGACCAATCTGCATCCAGCAATGGAGCAGGGCATCTCACAGACCAGTCGGCAGTGAGCATCAGCTGCGAGTCCTCTTCTGATTGTCTAATGCGGTACAAACGCAGAGTGCCCGACACCTCACAAACCAGAACTACAGATGAGTCTTCTGGATGAAATCTTACAGCCTGACCTGATGATAAAAATATAATGAACACATAAAATATACAAAAATTTGAGTAAAACAAAAATTTTGCTCAACGCAAATGATTAAAAATCATGGCAAATTTTTCAATTGGACTTTCTTTCAAAAAATATCTCTGTGAAAAGGAAAATATGCTTGCACAACCTAATGAAGAGAACATGAACGCAAGTACCGCAAGCACCCAAGTCATGTATAAATTACAAAACTAACACTACAGCAGTTTCAGAGCCCAACCTCATCTTTTCAATAACACGCACCAGGCTCAAGCAGCATGATACTCTCAGTCCAGCCAGCAAAATTTTTCTGGTTTTGTGGCACTTCCATAGAGGCATTAGCTGTCTTGTCATCGTCACTCATGGTCTCCTCCTTGGCTTCTGCCCACACCCTCAAAAGTTGGTCATCACCCACTGATGCCCACAAGGTTGGGAACAGTGAAGATGAATTTATGCCACTGCATGTCAAGGAATTGATGCAGTTGCTGTGACGAAATAATTCCTGCAAAACACCATGAAAATATGCAAAAAATTCATTGTATGTGCCACACAGAAGTCTTATCACTCTTCAGTGATGATCAAGTAAATGTGCCTATTAATTTCGGTAACTCGAAATAAACTATTCAACTCCATGCCTGAAGGGAGCTTTCAGCTACAAGTTGAATATCATGAGCCTAACAGAAGTCCTACTATCTAATGAAAAACGTGTTATTTCAACTACACACAAAACTGCTAAATGATGCTTTCCATTGAAACAATATTAGCAATTACTTTTTTCAAGTACAACAACACTTCACAGAACTTTTTCCACACATCTTCATTCTTTTATTTGAGTTTCTCATTTTGTTATCCAAAAAAAATTAAATAATATGCATATGACAAACACTTACATGCTCTTACCTTAACAAAAGTAGACTTGAGATCAGAGGAAAACTCAATGATGACATCATCACTGGTGGCTACTAGCAACTTCACAAGAGGAGGAGAAGAGTGCAGGGTAGTGTGGGGACTCCATGCCATGTGCAGGCACTCTCCTTCAACCTGACTCTCACACAGCAACTTGCAATCTGTTTCTCCATTTTCACTCTCTTCCTGAAAAATATGTACAAAGATAACAATGGTCATTTATGAAATATGCAAAATATGTACATAAATGACTATGTTCATTCATGAAACCTGAAAAATTACAATGTTCATTCATGAAACCTTGTGCTAAACAAATTGTTTCTTGTATAATTGCTTGCACATTTTGTTATATTTTCTGCAAAAAAATATGTTCACAAAGCTGCATGATTAACAAAATTTTCTCAATCTATCACCAACCAAAATGGTAAAGAACATGGTGTAATTTTAAACTAAGATACAAAAAAACAGTGAATACTTTTCAAATATTTCAAAAAATTCAATATATATATTGAGAAGTAAGCCAAAGAAGAATAAGAACATTGGAGCCTGATAAATTGAATGACTAGTAACTTCAAAAGGTCAAGAAAATGTAACACAAAAAATACAAGAATTTAAATAACTCACTTATACTATCTTGAGGAAAATATTATCTGACTTATTGCATTTTCAAGGACAAAACTTCAACCTTGTCTGATAAAAAAAATTTATCCCTACAACATAGTGCATAGTGATTGGCATCATATGCTGAAAGACTATTAAAAGTAACTCATTGCTTTAACATCAAAAATTTTTACCTCGAGATGCACTGAATAAATTTGCTTTTAATAATATACTAGCCGGTTACCTCCGGTAACCGGCTAAGCTTAAGCCGGTTCAACCCGAGTATCGGGTTGTCCGACTTGCCTAAAAATAAAAAAATTAAAAAAATCAAAAAAATAGAAAAAAATATAAAAAATAAAATGAAAAAAAAAATAAATAAAAAATAAATAAAAATTGAAAAAAAAAGGAAATAATCAAAAAATAAAGAAATAAAGAAGAAAAAAAATCAAAAAAAAAAAAATCAAAAAAAATTTAAATAAATAGTTTTCTGCAAATATAGACACCAGTGGCTTCAATTTAATACCTCACTCGACCATGTTGACTCAGCCAATTTTCCAAACGGACTCGCACAAATTTTGAGTTTTGCTATTAAGTATATAGATAGTATACATAAGTATGCACATCATGGACACAAACCTATAGAATGCCTTACTTATTATCACAATTTCCATCACTTACTGATTTTCTCTAAAATCTAGTTGGAGACGTAAAATGACTAATAGGCTTCATGACCTTTGAGTTCCATCTCAGGTTAATAGTTATTTAGATCTAAATAAACAATTTTTTCCATGAACTTTCCGTCACAAATAAGTATTTAACAAGTTATAGCGGCAAATTACATACTACAACTCTAGTGTTTGAAGCGGAAAAAATTTATTCGGAGGGGAAGAATACAATGGACTCTCCCTTCCGACGTGCTAGAATGATAGAGCGCATTCCAGCCATCAAAGACAAAAATTAACATGCCGCTATAATTAGTGTTATAAATAGTGATGGGACTGATAGAGACAGACTGTGAAATATTGGAGAAATCAGAATAGGTAGAACAAAAGAATACAAATATCTAGGTTGTATGATAAGTGAAGATGGATGCACTAGAACTAAGGGTGAGAAAGTGGCAAAAGCTATGCAGTGGAGTGGACGATTAAGTAGCGTGGCCAGATACAGAGCAAACAAGTACGAATGTGTGAGAGGAATGTGGAATTATGTTGCTGTACCCAGTGTCATGTATGGTATGAGTGCTCTTGCCTGGAATGGAAGTGATCTTGAAAAGCTGGATGTAATACAAAATAAGGTAGGACGGTTAGCATTGGGTGCTCCAAAAAGGACAGCTACAGAAGCCATTAGAGGTGACCTTGGGTGGAGCCTATTTTCAGAAAGAATGATGAAAGCGGTGCTGAATTATAAGGTGAGAATTGAAAGAATGCAGAATAGCAGATGGGTAAAGCGAATTTTTGAATGGAATCTGAGTGTAAGCTATTGGGAGAAAGTGTGTTGGGGGCATGCAAGGAAGCTTAGTATGCAAAAGATTATTCATGTTAGAATTGGGAGACCTGTGGATGACTGGAGTTTAATAAATCCTGAAGGTGTAGGGCCTGAGTGGGACTGCAAGAGGTGGAAGAAAGAGATTGAGAGGCAAACAAAAGAGTATGGATTGAATAAGTGGAGGCTTAGCATGGTGCAGAAGCCTACACTTGACTGGTATATGAAAAAAGAAGAACCTAAGTTTGAGATGTTCTATGATGGTAGTTTTGGAAGTCAACTCTTGTTTGCTGTGAGATGTAAGTCATTGAGTGTGAACAGACGTACATGGAGGTGGAATGAGAATAATAACAGATTATGTCGGCAGTGTATTAGTGGAGTGGAGGAAACAATTGAGCATTTTGTGCTGGAATGTAGTAAGTATGAGCAAGAGAGAGAAAGTTTTATGAAAGTTTTATGAATGTGGTGCTTGAGCAGTATGGAGAGAATGAGTGGTATGCCAGATGTGCTGAAGATGATTGCGGTATGAGCTGTCTTGCTGGATTGGATCAGGAGTGCAATTTGAGTATCATTGAAGCTATGAAAATGTTTCTTGTGCGTGCCTGGAGTAAGAGACAGTGACTGGAATGAGCCAGTCAGGTAGAATGGTCAGTAATGACCCAATATGCCTGGGGATGGTGTTTTGACACACTGGCTATCCCAGTGATGCCATCCAATGGCAGCTTGTGACAAGGATTGGTAGATCCTGAGTAGTTTAGTGGACAAGTCTGGTACCAGGCGCTGAACTCTTTGTGTGATAACTGTGGAGGGAATTGTAGGCCGTTACAAAGGCCCCGATGCTGTCGGCCCTCAATTTCAAGTTCAAGTTTCAAGTTCAACTCGTTACATACTCATTTGCCTAAAAAAGTGTATAGAAGAAAAATAGTTTATTTTAATGTTATTACTATGCTTCAAGCAGCAAACATTAAAAAATCGATTAGTAGCCGCTTAATCGAGTGCATTCCAATTATCAAGACTAAAATGAACATACCGCAATAGCTCATAAAAAAACTCATTTGCGACGGAAAGTGCATCCAAGAAAAATTGTTCATTTTGATCTAATTTAACTATGTTTAGGCAGCAAAAAATGGTAAATCAATTACTGTCCTTTTCTTCACAAATACCCTTTATAGGTTTCAGAGAATGCTTAGGAGTTTGAAACATTGCAAAGTTATGGAAATATTTTATGACTCAAAAATATAAATTTTTGACTTCATACCATATTTTGCAGATACTAATTTGTTGCAAGTTTCCATACAAAAATATTAATGTCTTCTGCTAACCCAGAAATTAAAAAAAAATAAAGTGTTGCATTAATAATTATGACATATTCAAGTTTCATTAAAATACACAACTCTTTTCAGATATACTTCTAACTTACGATTGGATTTGGATCAAATATCTTCATAATTCAAAACCCTGTTGGTTTAAAGATTTTTATCAGAAGATGTAATTTATTGTCATCACTGAACTCACCTGAAGATGCACGGAATATATGTTGATGGCATTTGACAGCGCTACCGCTAGAAGATTCTTACTCCATTCATAAGGTGAGAACTCAACACAAACAATCTCACTGTTCGTTGCAACACTTAGAGTGGGCTCCACTGAAACCTCCATTTTAATTTGATACCTGACTACAAAACCTCTTATCTATAAGGACTCAAAACTCAATTATTCTACGGTCAGAATAGATTTTCATTCGCAACTTTTATTTTCACCGCTGTGTTCACAGTCCGTAACTAGCGGAATGCGGAGCGCATGATTTCTGCAAGAGTCTTTTTGGTGTCTTTTCATTTTAAAAATGATTCATATTACCAGTTTTGAATTTTTAAATGCTCTAGTATTAATGCTGGAAATAATTTCTAATTTAAATATTACTCATTTTATGCCCTTAGTTTTCGTGATGAATGTAAGAAAGTTCTTTATTTAGACGAAGATATGCCAGGTTTTTAGCGTCGCGTATTAAATTGACGACTTTTCACTCAAAAGCCAATTTTTAAATCTAAAGGCCCAGTTAAGGTATTGCAGGAAGTTTTGCCCACTTTTTCTATAGAATTCATTTGAGTTCCACCAACACATTTTGATGGTTTTAAGGACAAGCCTGGGACGCAGGAGAGTATCTCGGAGGTGCTATCCAGTTTGTGTGTATGTTGAACTTCAATTAGGCTAGTAACAAACGCTTATTCTGTTGCCGGCCTTTACTTTCTAGCTACTGTTCAAGTACGTTCAAAAGTGTTGACGTTCGAGAGTTGATCATTTATTTCTCCACGCGTTTCTTCAGTATTGCACAGATATTTACATAAAACTGCTGATAGTCATTCTTAAATTATTTATATATTGTTACACGTTGAAGAAAGAGGTAATAGTACAGATTGTCAGCTTATTTTGTTTGATGGTAGACATTGGCGTTATTGGTGGAGATATAAATAAGTATTGACCTTGGATGCAGCTCGGAGTAGGTTTTGGCTTTTTTGCTACTGTTGAAATGTTATGGTATTGAGGGATAGATTACGTTCATTTTCGCTCAATGGCTGTTGAATTATAAAATTCAATGCCGAATGTTTGTAGGAGTAGGAAGAATAGTTTTACTCCGTAAAAATATTTTTGCAAAAACGTAATCTTTCATTACAGTATTTTTTATTTAATGAATCGCAAGTTTCGATGATGATCGAAAACTTTGTTTGAACCGTTTTCAATGCATCTTTTTAATTCATATAAATCGAATAGTTTTACTTTTGCTCAATTCTTTTCACTTAATCCAATCCCTTCCGAGTGACTACAAATATTTTCCTTTGTTGTTATCGTTTACACCTGTGCTCATGGTCTAATCTTGCTCGACAGACATCCTGTTATATCTTTTTTATTGAGTATGCTTATCAGAGGTCATTAGTAATACGATACCTGACATCGACATGCAAATGAAAGACCTCTTCTTTCTCCAGAGGTGTGTGTGTGTGTGTGTGTGTAGCTTGTGCGGCTCTAATAGCTTCTTGTAGGAACTTTTGCCTTAAAATGTTCAAGGTTTTTCATTATAAAATTTGTCGATTCAACTTCAAACTTAGAGTTATTTTAAAAATAGCTCTCAGAAATTTTTTTTTACGACTTTCGGGAAATGAAAAAAATAAATATCTGTATGAAAAGAATAAAGGACTTGATAGTTTTTAACACCCAGAAGCTCAGTTATGCTCATGGGTAAATTAAAATCTTGAAAGCTTTAGTTTAATGCCTTATCGGTTGTGTTTTTGCCTAAAGCTTGTAAATTCGTTCAAATTGCTATGAGCTTGTATCAGATTTTCAATGTGACATTAAAATTTTAAGAATCTTTTTCTTGGATTTCACTTCTGGCTAAATTCGTGTGCTTGAAATACTTGTTCTTACAGTAAAACTAACGCTGAATTGGACGAGTTATTCTCAAGCTATTTTTTGTTGTTGTTGGGGGGAATGTATTTAAATGCAGTGCAACAGCATTAAAAAAAGATTTTCAGGTTGATGATGGGAAGACCCAGAGACTATTGGTCAGAAGTGTGTTTTTTTTAAACAATTCAGTACCATTCTATGCAGAAAAGACGGCGAATATCTCAGTAAGGTGTGTCTTTATCTCACAAATATATTATGCATTGGTTGATAATGTAATTTCAGAAATATTTTGAATGACCCGGGGGCAAACAAAATTTTCCTCTTATTCCTATTGTTTTCGGCCGAACAAATTCTGAAATCGTTTCGTCAATTGCTGGAAAAAATTTTCGTTACCACTTTAATATCTTTGGAATCATCTTCTAGCATACTGTACAGCAGGTGTAATAGAAGCAGGGACAAACAAAGGCACTTCAGAAAGACCTATCGTTAGAGACCGGAGCGTGGCATAACTTTGAAGCATTGTATAGCCAGCTCAACTTTGTCGACTTAGGTTATAATTTCCGCTGATGTTAAAAATCTTACAGCAGTTATTTTTTTCTCCGGCACACAGTTCAAATGGGTAGCGGACACATTCACTGAAGGAGTGATATGTATGCTTGATGAGATTGCTATTCATATTAATTTTAAACGTTTAATGCGCTAGTGCTCCCGCGAGTCCGGTCACGACCGATTCCGACGACCAAAAAAAATCGTGACCTGAAAAAAATTACAAAAGAAAATTTTTACTTCCTTTTGCGGGAAAAAATCACTTTGAAGATGAGTCATTTAGCAATTTTTCAAAAAACATGCACTGGCGCACGATTTTGAACTCATTGTATTTTTGTTGTTAAATTTTCACAGACGTTCCTCACTTACTATATAAACATTTTCATTATGATCAATTATTTGAAAACTACGAAACTTGAACATTTTGAATTACCAACATTCTACCTCTTTGAATTTATATCAAACATTTCGATAATTATTTATACATAACCCTTTTCATTACAGAAATGTCGCACTGGAATATTAGATGCTTGTACGTGTTGAATAACTTCAAGTTTATCGCTCGTAAATCTTTTTCAACGATGACCGATACAGCAACCCCTCTAAATGCTCTCCGGAATGCATATTCTGCAGGTGTGTCATCTGTGCTACCTAACGTTTTGGTCCCAAAATGTCTTAAGAGAGACGGTAATAGACTGATAATTGCTGAAACTGTCCACAGCTTAAACAATAATGTCTTCGTAATTGGTTTTGGTAAGGCTGTAATTAACATGGTGCGGCCCATTGAAGAAGCTCTGCGTAACGCCGATGGCACGTCGCATTTAGTGCATGGAGTAATCAGTGTTCCGTATCGCATACGTGACATCATTCAAGATTCAAGTTTGCTGCCTTATCAATACTCGCGGGTCCAGATTCATGAAGGAGCAAAGAATAACTTGCCTGACGAAGATGCCAACGATGCTGCCCAGAAAATCGTGTCATCCATTAAAAACTTGTCAGAAAATGATCTACTGATAACCCTTATTTCCGGAGGAGGCTCAGCTCTGCTCCCAGTACCTAAGCCGCCTGTAACCATGAAGGAGAAACAAGGAATCGTCAAAAAGTTGAGTTCTGCCGGTGCAGACATCGTTGAGCTGAACACAGTTCGCAAAGCTCTTTCCGATGTTAAAGGTGGAAAATTGGCTCTGAAGACCAAGGCGAAAATTGTCACGTTGATTCTTTCAGATGTCATTAATAGTCCGTTGGATATCATTGCAAGTGGTCCAACAGTCCCAAACGAAGACCGGCCAGGAGCGGCCTTGGACATTTTGACGAAGTACAAAATTGATCCACCGTCATCCGCACTGCAAGTCATGTCGAACTACAGACCAATTGACGTAGCTCAGTTGGGTCACGTCACTAACTACATTATAGGAGATAATAACCTTGCCTTGAACGCTGCCAGAGATTCTCTTCAAAGTGTGTTGGATGAAGACTGTTGTCTTATTGCTACTGCTTCATTGCAAGGCGACGCGTCAGACGTAGGAAAATCAATGGCATTGCTTAGTCAGATTGTTTTAGCAGGATACAAGCAGGGAAATCAGGCAGACGACACGCAGATTTGCACAACCCCCCTAACAACTGAGGATTCTGATGGCAAACGCGCTGAGCCATTTGGATGTGAGAATTATAAAATGCTAGAAAATTTGCTTCAATTGCTCCACGTTGAAGACACCCCAGCTTTTTTAAGAAAGCTCAGTCGATGCGTCACCGATAAGAAACCTTGCTGTATATTATTCGGCGGGGAAACAACAGTGAAAGTCACCGGTACCGGAACCGGAGGCCGTAATCAAGAAATGGCACTCGCTTTCACTGTCCATATTGAGCAGGTAAGTTAAACCAAGTATCCCTGATTTAGTTACTTAAGCCCAAGACAGTGGTTACTCACGTATACAATCGTGAAAATGAAACGAGGTCTCGCAACTGGCTTTCTGAAAAGAAAATTAATGAATGTATTTCAAATCACTGTCTTCTGCTTTTTCTTTGAAATTTTGTCGTACTGGCACTAGTGTGTCAGCATGTTTCGGGATTTCTTTGAGCCAGAATTTGTTACAAAACACACACCACTCTGATGTAATACCGATGTTTTAACAGAAACGGTACTTTGTTCCTGGCTCGTATTCCACGAAGACATGACGTTTATTTTGCGATTGTTAATGTTAAACTAATGCGTTAATTCATGGGACAAAACATTGTGATTCAAATAAAAAATGTACGTAAAGTAACGTAAAAGCTATAGTGATTACTGATATGTACTGATTCTTCAACGATCACTTCAAGGGATCATGTCCCTTAAGATATGATCCCATATAGAAGTTAAGGATTATATCTATCCTGCATGCAGGTGGAAGGTGTTAGCTGCAGAGAACTACTCACATTTCAGTGAAGTGAGGCAGTGCCGTTGAAAATCCTTCACTTGTTGAATTGTGGTAGTTTTTGATATCGATTGACGTATGAATGAAATAGTCGAATTTCAATATTGAGTGTAACAAACCACCTGAGGTGAACAGTATTCGGTTGCATTAAATAATGCACCAGTGATGCCAAATGTATTTGAACTTTAGCAATGAACGTGAACACTGTTCAAATATCTTTAATTATATGTATTCCTAATTATTGCGTCAAACATAAATATAGTTTATAATATTTTTAAGTGTCTAAGCTATTAAGTGGGCCGAATTTATCAACTTCATGAATAATTGCTTCACAAATTCAGAGAACATCTACCAATATTTTGCAATTATTCTCTTGTATCGCTCCTCAGTTGCTAAACAAGAGCCGGCAAGCCGGAACTGTGGCGTTCGTGTCCGCAGGCACGGATGGCATAGACGGACCCACTGACTCCGCAGGGGCAGCCTCCTTCTGGTCAGCCACAGAGTGAGTGTGAGGGTAGAGACTTCTGGTCGGCCACAGAGTGAGTGTGAGGGTAGGGACTTCTGGTCGGCCACAGAGTGAGTGTGAGGATAGAGACTTCTGGTCGGCCACAGAGTGAGTGTGAGGGTAGAGACTTCTGGTCGGCCACAAAGTGAGTGTGAGGGTAGAGACTTCTGGTCGGCCACAGAGTGAGTGTGAGGGTAGGGACTTCTGGTCGGCCACAGAGTGAGTGTGAGGATAGAGACTTCTGGTCGGCCACAGAGTGAGTGTGAGGGTAGAGACTTCTGGTCGGCCACAAAGTGAGTGTGAGGGTAGGGACTTCTGGTCGGCCACAAAGTGAGTTTGAGGGTAAAGACTTCTGGTCGGCCACAGAGTGAGTGTGAGGGTAGGGACTTCTTGTCGGCTACAGAGTGGATATGAGGGTAGTGACTTCTGGTCGGCTACAGAGTGAGTGTGAGGGTAGGGACTTCTGGTCGGCTACAGAGTGGATATGAGGGTAGTGACATCTGGTCGGCTACAGAGTGAGTGTGAGGGTAGGGACTTCTGGTCGGCTACAGAGTGAGTGTGAGGGTAGGGACTTCTGGTCGGCTACAGAGTGGATATGAGGGTAGTGACATCTGGTCGGCTACAGAGTGAGTGTGAGGGTAGGGACTTCTGGTCGGCCACAAAGTGAGTTTGAGGGTAAAGACTTCTGGTCGGCCACAGAGTGAGTGTGAGGGTAGGGACTTCTGGTCGGCCACAAAGTGAGTTTGAGGGTAAAGACTTCTGGTCGGCCACAGAGTGAGTGTGAGGGTAGGGACTTCTGGTCGGCTACAGAGTGGATATGAGGGTAGTGACTTCTGGTCGGCTACAGAGTGAGTGTGAGGGTAGGGACTTCTGGTCGGCTACAGAGTGGATATGAGGGTAGTGACATCTGGTCGGCTACAGAGTGAGTGTGAGGGTAGGGACTTCTGGTCGGCTACAGAGTGGATGTGAGGGTAGGGACTTCTGGTCGGCTACAGAGTGAGTGTGAGGGTAGGGACTTCTGGTCGGCTACAGAGTGGATATGAGGGTAGTGACATCTGGTCGGCTACAGAGTGAGTGTGAGGGTAGGGACTTCTGGTCGGCTACAGAGTGGATGTGAGGGTAGGGACTTCTGGTCGGCTACAGAGTGGATATGAGGGTAGTGACATCTGGTCGGCTACAGAGTGAGTGTGAGGGTAGGGACTTCTGGTCGGCTACAGAGTGGATATGAGGGTAGTGACATCTGGTCGGCTACAGAGTGAGTGTGAGGGTAGGGACTTCTGGTCGGCTACAGAGTGAGTGTGAGGGTAGGATCTCGCAGGCAACTGTAGATAGAAGGCAGGTGCATACCACGAATGAAGGTACACCATACCAGGATATGTTACAAATTGATCATCTGGAAGTGAACTCTATGTAACTAGACCCACCTTATTAAACCCATCAAATCGTAGATATTTTTACTCAGCGTGCAATCAAACCTATCGTTGGATTCATCGTCTCATGTTTTTTGTTTTTGTGAAATTGAACTGTCTGACCCACATAAATGTCTCATTTTACATACAGCACTAAATGCCAAGACTTCGATACATCGATGTTTAGAACTTCACTGGTAGCTCTTCAATGCTTTCAAATGCACTCAAAAAATGTTTTAATCTATTTTCTTAATTTAAATAATTTGAAACAATTTAACAGATTTTAATAAATTCAATAACAATTATTTTACACCCCTGTCACTGCGATGATACCCTCAAACTCAACATTCGGATGACCAGTGAGCAACAATTCAATTAATGCGAAGATAATCGGGTCGTCTACTCTCTCATTTTGATGTGCATCGAATTCGATTTGATGAAACTTCAGGAATTTTCCCGTTATAGTATGAATCTATTGTCCGATCGTATGTGATGAATACGTCAAGATTAAATTGAAATGACCTGTGTCAGTGCGATTGTAAAATATCGCTGCTGGTGATTAAAGATACTTGGGTAATATGAGTCATAAACTAGATTCAAAATAAAGCTTCATTTCCTGCAGTAAGCATGATAAATGCTGAACTATAAAATTTGATATTTCAGAATTATTTATGATTATTTAAATATTTGTGCCTCATAGTTGCTATTGAAATATTTAGGACATCCAATGACAGACATAGAATACAAATGCGAAGTTTCCTGCCACTTTCGAAGTCCCGTTGAGTTCATCTTATTAAGGCATTTTTCGTTTTAAGCTTCGGGTAAATTTTTATTTGTGAACGTGTTACCTGTAGAGAATATGCTTTCATTCATCAATTGGCTCATCCAGCGTTGATCTCTGGTCAGAGACTTGCACTAACCGTTTTGCTGCCGATGAAACACGCGGTAACACTTTTGAGAATAGCGGACTTGGTCCTGTTTGGATAAAATTTTCAAGTTTGATTTCGGTTTCCGTGGAATAATTAGTCTAACAAGCGATTTATGGTCGATGTTAAAATATACGATGAATGTAGGTAAATTTATCTGTAAATATGCAAATGTTTCACCTGTTTTTTTAATATCTTAGGTATTGTGTTTCAAGTATCTTGCATTTTTCTGGATTTTTGAAAATTCTTGGGGTTCAACAAAAAATAGATCATAGCTTGCTACGAAAATTTATTGCGGCTGCATCTCAGTAGTCAGAGCTAAAAACACTTTCATGCAGAATTCCACTGCTAAATCCTACCTTTTCAGGAGTCTCTACGAAACAGCAAAACTTTCAGGCTTAGAGCCTGAATCTTTCCTCAACAACAACGATTCAAACACTTTCTTCCGGAGACTGCAGGCTGGAAAGTACTTGCTACGACCTGGACACACAGCTACAAACGTCATGGATTTGCAGCTTCTCTACTTAGCTCCGTAGCTGAAAGTGGAAATGTATTGCTCTACTTAGCTCCGTAGCTGAAAGTGAAAATGTATTGCTCTACTTAGCTCCGTAGCTGAAAGTGAAAATGTATTGCTCTACTTAGCTCCGTAGCTGAAAGTGAAAATGTATTGCTCTACTTAGCTCCGTAGCTTAAAGTGAGAATGGATTGCTCTACTTAGCTCCGTAGCTGGAAGTGAGAATGTATTGCTCTACTTAGCCCCGTAGCTGGAAGTGAAAATGTATTGCTCTACTTAGCTCCGTAGCTGGAAGTGAAAATGTATTGCTCTACTTAGCTCCGTAGCTGAAAGTGGAAATGTATTGCTCTACTTAGCTCCGTAGCTGAAAGTGAAAATGTATTGCTCTACTTAGCTCCGTAGCTGAAAGTGAGAATGTATTGCTCTACTTAGCTCCGTAGCTGGAAGTGAAAATGTATTGCTCTACTTAGCCCCGTAACTGAAAGTGAGAATGTATTGCTCTACTTGGCTCCGTAGCTGAAAGTGAAAATGTATTGCTCTACTTAGCTCCGTAGCTGGAAGTGAGAATGTATTGCTCTACTTAGCCCCGTAGCTTAAAGTGAAATGTATTGCTCTACTTAGCTCCGTAGCTGGAAGTGAGAATGTATTGCTCTACTTAGCCCCGTAGCTGGAAGTGAGAATGTATTGCTCTACTTAGCTCCGTAGCTGGAAGTGAGAATATATTTCTCTACTTAGCCCCGTAGCTGAAAGTGAGAATATATTTCTCTACTTAGCCCCGTAGCTGAAAGTGAAAATGTATTTCTCTACTTAGCTCCGTAGCTGGAAGTGAAAATGTATTGCTCTACTAGGCTCCGTAGCTGGAAGTGAAAATGTATTGCTCTACTAGGCTCCGTAGCTGGAAGTGAAAATGTATTGCTCTACTAGGCTCCGTAGCTGTAAGTGAGAATGTATTGCTTAGCTCTAACTGAAGATGTAGTACTTGGCTCTGTAACTGGTGATGTACGCGAACAAACTTAAATTGTCATCAGGAATGTTTGCAGGAGTTGTATTTGCGTGTTCAAGTTAATTAATTTACTGCGCAAATCAACGATGAACTGCGCCTTTTGATCAGAGCATTGACTGTGATTCATTATCTTGTAATTTAAGCTTGTAACAAAATAGAGGTGTGATGTAAGTAAGACAATGAAAGAGTCGCAGTAATTAACTCAGAACAAAACTATGGAAAAGGACTGAAATTAGGCGTTTATTACGTTATGGTTTGAACTTCATTTGTTATTCGGTAAAGGTTTAAGTATTTTCATTGGAAATGCAAGTGCATTTACTGACTATTTCTGAAAGTTGTGTTTTGGCTGCATAGCGCTCATTTCGTCGTAATGTAATGTACATAATTCCTTAATGTTTGATAGTGATATTTTAGTTTCAGTGAACGAAATTTTTTTGGTCCTGTTTCCATTTGAGAATCTTTGAAAATATGAATTCTGGTTGCGTTTTAATTCTTATTTGATCGTTAGTTTTTGCCGGAGTGATTTGAAAAATTCACCTGGAAAAAAATTCCTTGTTATTTCAGTTCAAACAAATCAATTTGGATCATTAAACGCGTTAAACGCATTCGATATGTTGTAGAAAAAGCTAAAACTTCAATTTTTGTCACAAAATTTCCCTGAACAATATTGTAAGCTTGCTCGACATAATTTTAAACGAAATTCTAGCAACTGATGTGTTTTCAAAAACGTACGCTTGAATATTTAGCCATGGACAGAATTTCATCCAACTTCTAGATATTCATTTTTTAGGTAATGTTTTCCTTACAGCTACACCCTTAGGTTTTTAAACGAAAAAATCATTTAGAAAAATGGTCAAAAATTTCTTGTCATTCCAATTTAAACGAATGAATTATGACCAATAAACGCGTTAAACGCATTGGATTGTTGCCGCAGTTCTTGATTTTGACTTACCTTAAGAAACAGTACACTTGTGTCCGTGTTAAGCACGGATTAGTTGATCGTTTTTGCCGGAGCGATTTGTTTAATGTGAATACATTTTTGTGATTATTTGCTAGATTTATTTACTGTTCGTGTACTGTTTCCTTGAACTGTGACTCTGAATATTTTAAAATGAATTATAATGTTGGATTTCTTACGAGTTAGGAATGAAGAAGTCATTTGCTTAGCTTACTCATATGTATTTCATTTGTTTGCAGAACGAACCTCGTATTATTTTCAACCTGTGGCCGTTCTCTAAAGCCACAGTAGCCGTTCTGTAGCCTTCATTGTATCCTCTCATCGTACTGCTAATTACTGAATTACCTGTTTCGCTGCAATGTCGACCAGCGAAGAACATAATTGTAAATTAATGACTATAGTTGTAACCTGAATGTGCTCTTGTATTTTTTGTTCAGTAAAATAATGGTTAAGAATAACTAAGGCCGGTAGTGTCAACAGGAAGGTGTGTGGCGCCTATAGTGATAAAACACCAAATTTTGTTATAAAATTTGGTAAATGTTGAGGATTATCCGGGAATCGATTTTCCACTCTTAGAATCCTTAACATAGTGAATTAGATCGAAATAAACAAGTTTTCTTCTATGCACTTTCCGTCGTAAATGAGTATTTTACGAATTATAGCGGTAGGTTTAGTTTCGTCTTTGATGACAAATGCGCTCGGATAAACAGCTACGCATTGATTTTCGAATTTTTGTTGCTTGAATCATGGTAATAACATCGAATAAACTACTTTTCTTCTATACGCTTTCTTCGTCAAATGAATATTTTACGAGTTAGCTCGGTAGGTTTAGTTCCGTCTTTGATGACGTTCGCGGAGGAGGCGAGACTTCATTGCAGCGTTGCCATTTGCCGAGCTACCTGAATTACTTCCCGCTTCAAACACTTTAGTTGCGGTAAATAATTCACCGCTAAAACTCGTAAAATACTTATTTACGACGGAAGGTGAATCGAAGAAAACTTGTTTATTTTAATCTAATTAACTATATTTCGGCACCGAAAAATTAAAAATCGATTCTCGGATAATCTTCAACATTTATCCAAAATTTGGTCGATATTTACTCTAGTGCATTCAAAGATTTTTAAAATTTTGTTCACAAGAATCGGTAATGCACCAGATTTTTAGACATTTTATATGAATGACATTTTGCTCGCTAATGCACAATTTTCGAAGATTTATATTGAATTTAATATTGTCATCGACTATTAAATTTCACAATGAAACTTAGGTAATTGGAGACATTTTAAGACGTTTTACATAAATGACATTACGCTCGCCAATGCTTAGTTTTCAAGATATATCATAAATGACGTTGAGGTAAGAATAGCATCAACGGCAGTTTCGATACGGCTCTTAGCGGTATAAGGCAATATTGAATTGAATGTTATCAACGACTTTTAAATTTCATTGCGATATTTAAGTAATTGGAGACATTTTAGGACGTTTTGCATGAATGACATTGTGCTCGCAAATGCCTAGTTTTTGAGATATTCAAGTTTGAAGTTATGTGAACGTCGTATATAAAGTTGAACGAACAGACACGTTAATATGCTGAAATACCGTATTGACAAAACGATAGCTAAGGTTAGATTAGCACTTTGACTGCGACTACTAAATATTAAGTTCTACACCAAACTCAAATTTAAAGTCAATTGTAGTACAATATTTTTAAAATACGAAACATGAACTGGATCTTGTCTTCATTTTGCGTTGACAAAGTATTTATGAAAATTGAGTATGCGACTACTGGTCGGTCAGCAGCATTAGGAAAATTACCTCCGTGTACCACCGGTGGCGCACATCGCAGTTAAAGTTTTAAATAAAGTTAGATTAGTTAAATAAACTAACTTACGTAAATCCACAATAACTTAACTTGGCCATACTGGCACCGATGTTTTTTCCCGCCACAATAACTGCGCATGTTACGTATCTGCGTTACACCGGAAGAGCGTTATCGAAACTCGTTAATGCTATTCTTACCTGAACGTTATTTATGCTATACCTCGAAAACTAAGCATTGGCGAGCTCCATGTCATTCGTGTAAAACGTCTTCAAATCTATCAAATTACCTATGTGGCAACGAAATTGTTGAAATCGTTGATGACATTAAATTCAATATTGACCTTTTTGAGATATTCAACTTTTAAGTTATAGGGACGTCGTATATAAAAGTAACGAAAAAGAACGTAAATATGCTGTAATACGGAATTGATATAACGATGGGTGAGGTTACGTTAGGTAACGTTAAGTTAGTTCAATGAATTAACCTAAACTGACCTAAATAAACAAAAAAACTTAACTTAACTTAGTCAAACCGAGACATGTTTTTCCGCCAAAAAATGCGTGTGCTCCAACAATCCGGCGACTACGTGACTGGCTATATAATATTATTCCTACCTGAACGTTATTAATGTTATGTCTCGAAAATTACGCATTAGCTAGCAAAATGTCGTTTCTTGTAAAACGTCTTAAAATGTATCTTCTTACTTATTTATAGAAACAAAATTTTATATTAAAAAATCGTTGAACACACTAAAGTAAATATCGACCCAAAATTTTATTGAAAATAGCAAGTATGCTCTTGCACAATTGAGAACGAAATTCGAAGAACTCATGCATTTTCTGAAACGTTTACATGAATATTTAGTCAATGGACAAAATTCCATCTAACTTTAGATTATTTAGATCAATTTTTTATGCAAAAATTTTTCTACACGGTTTTTTCACATCACTTACGTTTTTGACCATAAATTTCACATCTTGAAAATGCCATAAATTCCCTGAATTCTCGCAAGAAAAAGCGCCTCGAATTGGAAAACGCGGTTTTAAAGTTAATCTCAGATTGATTCGCCCAAGGTAAAACTCGAAATTCAGGTTGCAGATTTAGACTCGCTCCAAAAAGAATTTCAAAAGAATTTCAAAAGAATTTCAAAAGAATTTCAAAAGAATTTCAAAAGAATTTCAAAAGAATTTCAAAAGAATTTCAAAAGAATTTCAAAAGAATTTCAAAAGAATTTTATGAGAATCATGTATAAATTTATGGTCAAACAATGAGTTTTTCCTGATCTACATCCGAGTAATGAAGTAGTCAAAAGGTTTCTTTACTTCTGGAAACATTGAATGAAAACGTGAAACAATATCAAGAAGGTATAACATGACGTCTTTGGTATACAATTTCGCAAAATAAAAATTTTAGAAATTCTTGGCTTTCTCACTAGAATGGACTTGTGAATTGGAAAACGGGGTTTTAATGTCTATCTCAGATTTATTCGCCTTGGGAAAAACGCGAAATTATACTTGCGTATTTTGACTTTTCGGTGGAAGAATTTCATATAATTTAACGAGAATTTTAGGAGAATTTATGGTCAAATAATTAGTTTTTCTTGATGTATATCCGAGTGTTGAAGTTGTCAAAAAGCCCCTGAGGGCTTTTCTGTCAGGGCTCACATACAACTATTGTATCTACGGGAATTGGCACTCCCAGGGGGAAAATGTGAGGGCCCGAGCTCAGAGATAGGTAGGTCTTCATTTTGTTGAAATAAAATATTTTTGTTTTGCTAAGAACCATTTTTTTTGGTTCACTGCTGTCATGTTTTTCAGTACCTACTTCTTCTTCAACTTTTATCTTGTATCATGAACTTCTTTCTGTTTTTATGCCCATTTTGCATAGATTCCGCGTTCCCTTAACTCCATACTAAATGGTGCCTTCCTTCTTCCTCTCTTTGGATCGTATTTGTTGCGGATAGGTTAAACTGCCTAATAATCTAATCTAATAATTTAAGTTTTATCTTTTTTTTAAGTTTTATGTCGTTAACATTGAATGCAAAGATACTCTGTTGTACATCGAAACCTACTTTTATGACTGGAAATTCTGATGAATATCTCATAAAATTCAAGTGAAATTCCGTTAGGAAAAAATCCATGTATGTGATTTGAATTCCGGATTTTTCCTAGGGCAAATCGTGCTCAGAATGATTTTCAAACCATGTTTTCGAATTCTCAAATCACTTTCAGAGGTAAATTAGAGAATTTCTTGCATCTTTATTTCGCAAAATGTTTTCTAAAAAAAACCCATGGGTTTCTTCACGATTTTTTTTCCCCTGTTTATTTAATATTTCCAGAATCAATGACACGGCTTTACAACTACAATACTATCGGAAAAATACTTATTTGGCCAGAAATTCTTATTAATAACTCGTACTCCTATGAAATTATATTTAGGAAAAGGTCTAAATCAGAAAGTTGAATTTTAGGTTCTTCTGTGAGCGAAACAAGCTGAGAATAACTTTAAAACCTCGTTTTCCAATTCTCAAGTCATTCCTAGTGAGAAATCAGAGAATTTTCAACAATATTATATGAGTAATTTTTGTTAATAAACTTAGGGTATACCCCTACAATATATTTTACTTTTTCATTGAAGTTTCCGAAAACAATGAAACTTTTAGACAACTTCTATACTCGGTTGTGCATCAGGAAAAATTACTTATTTTAATAGCGATTTTTATAAATACTTCAGAAGAATATGACGAATTTCTGTTAGGAAAAAGTTTACATCCGCAACTTGAATCTGAGGACAAGCTGAGAGCTGAGAATAACTGTAAAGCCTCCTTTTCCAATTCTCAAGTCCTATCTAGAGAAATTAGAAAAGTTAACATTTTTATTATGCGAAATTTTTGGTAATAAACGTAAGGGCTTACGTTTGGTGAAGAATTCCACACGATAAGAATGCTCGGGACATTTCCCATTTTTCCTGGGAGCGTTAATACCCACCGATACAGTACAAATTAGTAGCCCTCTCTGAGGTGAGCATTTACATTCACTAGATGAGTTTTTCTCTAGATTCTGGAGCCTTGTCCGAAAATGACGGAAAGTTTCATCGGAGTATTCAAACCTTTCTGGATTAACAAAAATTTGTAACTTCTGGATCGGTTATTTTTTCCGCAGTTTGAAAGGAAAATACAGGATAGGAGTAAAACTGTTTTGAAATCTATACAAACTGACTTTTCACGAAAAACTTACGGCTTTAGACAGACCTGATTATGGTCAAGGAAAAATCCCATATTTCACTCAAAAACACGTATAGCTTGGACCAGTTAACAAGTTATTTGACATCTTTACTCACCTAATGACTGTCGACACCATGGTTCACCAGATTCTAGCCGTCTAAACTGTGATCTTTTCTGAAGTTTCTAAATCTATGATTTTGCTACCAAGCCTACATATAATGCGAGTTCATATCAGCCCACTTAAGCCCTGTCTTTTATCGAAGTTAGAGCCTTTCTCCGTACAGTTTATTTAAATTTCTATGTTACTTTAAATGCAGGAAAAGGACATATTTAGATAGCAATTTACCCTAATTATTTGATATGAATCAGTTTTTGAGAACTACTTTGAAAAGTTGTTCGTTTCGTCGGGGGAGCTCAGAGAGTCAAGCTGCTCATATACAACACTTTCATTGGTGTTTTTCAAAAATGTGAACTCGAAGTAAGGTTGAAAAAAACAGGGGTCTGAAAAAAAATTATTGAAAATTTTACAAAACAGTTATGACGCTGGGATTTTCATTACGTGATCAGAAAATTAACATATTCCGGCACATCGCCAGACAACTCAAATAGCCTAAAATGCGTGTCTGCCTAAAAATTTAAGTCGTTGCTCACCACCTAATTAACATCGATGAAGTACAGAATGGAACTGGCCACCAGGAGAAATAATTTTAAAAAAATCAGTGAACCATAAATTTCTCAAACATACGCTATAAATTCAAAGTTTGAGGTTTCCAGTTAATTTTTTTAGGGAATACTCTGATACGGAATACGACCGTGTGCGGGATAGGCAGTACCTGAATTATACATATAACTTCATTATTCATCCACTTCATATATGAAACTGCAATTTCGAAAGGACAAAAACGATGTCTATCTTCATGGGTACCTGCCTTAAGTATTGTGAAAAATACCATTTCCGAATCCAATTAAATCATTGTACATAAGGTTAGATTCCTCACCCGTGACAAAAGCCTCATATGTAAGCGTAAAGCTGATTCTCATTGAACATCAACGGCACAAAATATATGAAAAATGGCGACTGGGGAGCTGAGTCTATTATTGTTGTGCTGGTGCATGAAGAATCTAATGCATCGAACAATGAAAAAATATGCGCAAGAAGTCCAGCTATAAATGTTGGCTCTGTGGTGAGTAAAAGAGGTTTAAGGCTATGAATTGATTTATGGAGACTGGTGTGAGAACAATTTCAGCAAATCGATAATAGAATCCAATTAAACATGTATGGCACCATAATGTTAAACTGGTAAATATTTAACTCCACCAGCAAAGGTTTAAAGCATAAGAGATTGTCTTTTAGTTGCACGAGCTGAAACAGTTTCACTATCCAATTTTAAGCTCTCTAGAATCATGATTAGTAAACTCGGAAGCTTAACGATTCGATAAATTTCAAGTCGTTTCTCATAATTCGATAAAGGAGACTCGTTAAATTGTCGCACCCTATCTAGATCACTGTGTTTGTTGAGATACTTGGTCTACTTCTAAAGAAATTATTTTGGCGAAAGGATAAAATCGATTAAAGTTTGCTTCCGGCAACGTTCTCCCGAAACTCCTTGGAAAGCACAACATATCGCCAACTTGCGCGAAGTTATCAGATTAGACAACAATCGGCCAGGTGAAATGTATAACAATATCAATTTCAAACTTGATACAACAGTAATTATAGACTAAAATGCATGCATTGACTAAACGTACATAGAAAATGTATCCTCGCGAATTATTACCTTTCTCCTATTCCTATTTGATTCCACTAAAAACAAAAACAAATCAAGGCAAAGAAAAATTCAACAAAAAAAGGACAAAACGTTATCTCGAACTTTCCGCATGAAATGTTAACAACAGTCAAGTCAAGAATCGGAAAAATCACTGTCGTCTAAGACAAAAAAAAAAACGCATCAAGCGGTTTAATCAAGCTCACAAGAAGCGCAACAAGGGGGAAGGAGAGAGAATTATCCATCTTGCAACACGATGCAATTTAGTGCAGTAAATGAGCAAGACAGCTGGTAGAAGGTATATCTTTCTTAAAGCTCAGTGGGTTTAACTTTCTTTGCTTGCTGTTTGAGTCGACGTTCGACGATATTCACAAAGTTGAAGATGTCGACACTGAGAAGTTTGGGCACTTCCATGGCAGCAAAATGTCCACCATCTTCGTGCAACCTGCAAAGTATAATTTAGTAACTACTAAAGTTCTTGCATCGAGAGGTATTTTATTGAAACGTGAATACATGGAGCCCCTAACATGATGCACCGCCGGCTCTGGGCAGTGAAAATTATCTTTATTATGATAATAGTTAACTAAAGACACCATAGTCACAACAAAGGCGTTCTCATGAAAGCGATGAAAAAATACTTTTAGAACGAAACGTGAAAAAGGAAATCTAAGCACAAGGTGTAATCCCATACACGATACTGTGCATAAAAACAGTAAATCTAGAAGCAAGAGCTAAAAAGGGTAAAAAAATGACAGCATAGAAGATATGAGACTGGAAAAAGTAAAATGGGCGCAAAAAGCAAAAGTCCCGAAAGCCTATCTATAGCTGAGGTAACCGACCTAACAGCATCTCCCCTGCAGGTGCATGCCCCCACAGAACAGAATACACAAACTGAACTCTACTAGACCTAGCGTATATCCTATGCCCCGGAAAGGATCTATAAAAAATGAAAGAGGGTCATAACAACAATGTGCGTTCAAAATATCTCCGTGCCACAAATTTTATGGATGTAGGAAAGTCGAGTTATAGCTTACAGAATACAAGGATAAGGCAGACCGACGGGAAGAAACACCAATATGCTCCCAAGAGACGATGAAAAAAAAAAATGCGAGCTCCAACAGCTGATAGAAGACAACGAATGACGTAAGTTGCCAAACTAAAACAACCAGGCTTTGTAAAAGCCGGTGAAAGACATGACTTGTTAAATTTGCCATAATGTCAGAGCAAAACCGGTCCCTGCTCTTGCAGGAACTGAGCATCTCGGAGTCTCGATCGAAATCTCGTCACAACGTATGCACGGAAGTAGAACTACGGCTGTATGAGTAAAGATAATTGACAGGTAAAGCATCTGCTGTTGAATTTTGATTGATGTCTATTTTGGTGTGAGATGCAGTCTAGTTATTGTAAAATCAGGATCTTCATGTGTACTATCAATTCATTCATGCACGCATATGCTGTGAGAATGTAAGAAAAGGAATTCATGAACTCAAGCTTGCTCAGTACCACACAATTATCAAAATATGCTTTCGACTCCAACGAAAAAAGAAAGATTATTGCTGCACAGTACATCATGTAGCTGTAAATTAAAAAATATCAGCCAGAAGATCAAAATGATTTACTTTAGTGTTAGTGACTAAACAGACTTACCATATTCAATCTCAAAACTGAAAAAAATGAAATTTAAAATTCAATGAAGAGGAATTGAAAAATACTTCATTTTAAATTACTCATAACGTTAAAAACTTTTCCGAGCAGAAAAGTGTCCGTAGAAGAGAGGAGGCATATTTAAAGAAGTCAACCAATTTCAAAAGCCAAAAAGTGACGAGAGCAGTAAGGAAGATGGAAGCAGATCATGGAACAAATGTTCATTTACTTCAATATCATAAACATTATCTTACTTGTAAAAGACGAGGTCGGTGAGCTTCGAGGTAGCGAAGTTCCTGGGCGCGACGGCCAAATCGTTTGGGAACACCGACAGCCCGGAAGGTACGGTCGCTGGAATTCTGCAAGTCGAGGACGAAATTTGCGGTAGAACACGTTTTAAATATAGAGAAACAGCTTAAATGCTAAGTGAAAACATAGAGTCGATATTGGTTGAAAAATCGAAAAACGAAGCGAGCTTGGTCAACAGTAAGAAGCAAGGCGAAAATCGTTACACATAAAGTCATTTTTATTAAAAATGATCTAATAAAACTGAACGAATATACTAATAGAAATATTAGTATATCATCTACTATGTATGAGAATATTAACTACTTCTATCAAGAATTTTTTGTCTTCTGTGTTCAGCTAACAAAATGCGACAAAATTCGAGTGTAGCATATGGGTACGGCTACACTGAGCAAACATCCTCGCAACATTGTGGCAGCCCCAAGCAAGATCACCTTGCGAACCAGATGGTACTTTAGACAGCACTAAGAATCTACTTCAGGGTTACACACATAGGTACTTGTGGGTTATCGTCACCACTTGTTTAGGATAAAAAGTGTTTTTTAGGGTAAAAAGTGAAAAATGTAATTGTTTCATGAACATTGAAATAATGTTCTGGACAGTATGAACGGATTCTTAATGTGAGAAGGTATCCTTGTTGATATGTATTTATTTGTACTGCAATTTATCTACTCTACATATATATAATGAATCTCAGGGTCATTCCTCTTCAGTTCTTAGAAGGTTCCAGATATTTATTTTGGCCTGAAACAAAACGAGAATTAATAATTTAATTAGGCTAACCTAACTTAACCAAATCTTAACATCAAAAGGAAACTATGAATTAAAAGTAGTGACATAACCCGCAAGTAACCACATATTTTGCATTTCTTCGGGTGAATAAGAAATTTGAAAGCGCCGATTTGGCTAAGCGAATATTTGTAAAAAATTTCCGACAGTACTGAGAAAAATGACTCTGAAAGTCAACATTCATTATTCACTTGCAGCCAGATGATATTAAACCCAGATGATGTGTACTACTTAGGTGTATAAATAGTCGCTTTAACCTGTTTTTCTCATCAACCAACAATATTACAGATTTTAAGCATCTCAAGTTTACCTCGAAGTCAGCGTGTATAATTTTATCCAACATTTCAGATGCTCAAGGGTCCAACGATTTTCAGAGTCCAGCCCTTTACAGCAAAGATTTTCAACATAATACCGTACAATTTTAGGAAACATTTTGCATCATATAATCATTGAGTAATTCTGCAAGCAGTTAGAGTTTAGGACTTTTACACACTGACAGTTCCGACAGTTTTAAAAATTTGAGAAATCAAAATGAGTACATTAAACTTTCCAATCGAAGTTAATTCCATTTAATTTTTCCGAACTGGCAATTTTTTTACAAATTTTAGAAAACAAAGAAGCATTTTGTAATGCATGAATAATGATGCAACCTATTATAGTTCACGACTTTCGAATACTGACGTACCTCCAAGCACTAAAATTTTTCCGAGAAACGTAAACTAGTAACTATCCAGCACAAGTAAATTCCATTTCATTTCACCAACCTGCCGAGCGTGTTCATGGGCGATGACGGACTGAAGGTCTCCGCGTACAGCCGCACGCTGCTGGTGATCGATCCGCTGAACCTGTGAAGAATAAAAGCAATCCTGATTGAGGAGTAATAGTTTGTACTGCCTAAGAAAATACTCCGCAACATGGACGCAAGAAATTTGACTGCGGTCGACGCGTACTATTTTCAGCACTAAAATCAAAGGCAAATATACATATTTTTAACAGTCAATTCTACGTGCAACAGGTAGTTCTCGCTCACGTTCATATCTTTCCAGAAATTTTTGCACGCGTCTTTCTAAAACAGTTTACAGGAATTGGTCAACGCACAAATCAATAACTCCAAGCGAGATGTACGCCGCTTATCACGTTAACAGCGATGGGTTAAACTGAAGTTCAATATTCAACTTGAATTTAAGGTCAAACGTATTGAGAAATTTGGAAAATAGCAAACATCACCTGGAACATGCCTCTATTTAGTTTTGATTAAGTATTTAAAAAATTGAGTTAGTGACCCCTGGTCGGTGAGAAGCATTATGAAAATCCCCTACGTGACCACCGGCGGCTCAAAGTATTAATATCGGTTATGACGGAAAGTTTACGAAATCTTCACTTTCTTTGGAACGAAATCTCCCCGCGCCATCAAAAACCCTTCGTTAAAATCTAAGAATAGAACTCAAAAGTTGCTACTGGGTGAGCGTTTAGCCTGCTATTGACATAGCTAGAAAGTGCCAACCATTGATCTTGAGAAGTGGGGATATTTCAATTCAAATAAGGTTTATTGGACATCTAAAAATGACCAAATTAAAAAAAAATATATTAAATTTCCACTCAGAAGGTTTCCAACGCTAAAAAGGCGCATGCAGTTTCGTCCGCAAGGTTACCTCCGTTCCAACAGTGAAGAAGAAGACTCGAAATTATGAGTTGCACATCGTAATGCATCAATATTAATTCAGCCAAAATATTTACAAGCAGTGAACAAATTCTGTGAAATAATTTTCAACATAAATCAAAGTATTTGAAAAAAAAATCACATTCACCCAAGTATCAGTAATTGTTTAGAAACATTAAATCTGTAGTATTACTATATTTCTGGTATTTCACGATACTTTAACGTAATTAGCACCTTCAATGGTCAATGATAAGTGAGTTATCCATTATTGAGCTATTTCGTGGGGCCAAGAAAAATGAACTGACGGTTATAGAATTTTAACAATTAAATGTTTCTTTAGTAAAAATGATTAGCGATTATTATCGTATTCTAACACGTGTAATACTAGAACAATTTAATTTTTTCAGAGATGTAAACGAGGGTTATGCTTTTTTCCGATTTCTGTTAAGGCATACAAACTGCCAGACTAGAAATAATTACAGATACTCATGGATCAAATAATTATAGAAATAATGATAATTTAATAATTTATTTCCAATAATAATAATAATAATTTATTTCTATAATTATAGAAATAATTATAGAAATGATTAGATTATAGATTAGATTATTATTTAGTTTAAGCCTCCCTATCCTCAACAAATGAGATCCAAAGAGAGGAAGGAAGAAGGCACCATTTAGTATGGAGTTAAGGAAACGTGGAATCTATGCAGAAAAGGCATAGAAACAGTCAGATGAGAAAGAAGTTCATGAAACAAGATCAAAGTTGAAGAAGAAAGTAATAGGTGCTGAAAAAACAGGACAGCAGTGAACCGAAAAAAGATGGTCCGTAACAAAACAAAAACCTATGCTATTTTAACAAAAATAAAGCCTACCTAACCTTTAGCTCGAGCCCACACATTGTCCCTCTGGGAGCGCTAATTCCCATAGATACAATAGTTGTATCCCCCTGAGGGGAATTATAGAAATGAATAATAATTATTTCTATAATTATAGAAATAATTATAGAAATGAATAATAGTAATTACTGATACTCATAATACTCATAATTACTGATACTCACGAGTTCAAAAATGTCTGTTAAATTTGATCTTTTCAAATAAACATTGAAAGGTTTAAGTGCATGTGAAAATCTAGACCATTGCAACTGCGTGTAGGGCTAACTTGCGCGCATGAGCCCTCACGCTTGTGCACAAATTATTCGAGGTAATGCAATAAAAAAAAATTGTATCATCTATTCGACACAGATAGCATTATTTGGACGAGAGGGTCCCACTTTAACTCCATGTCACTCTATGGTGTATTTTCGGAGCAAGTGGATCCTTTGGGGGCATAGAAAACAGAGAGCGGGTCAGAGGAGCAGTTGACTGTTTAGCGGAGGCACTTTCCTAATCAATAAGTTTGTAGTCAACTTCCTCCTTTTTAGATAAGAGCTTAAAAAATTGTAATAATAAACAAAATACGATTCTAAAATTGAGCGATCAATTAACTTGTTTCTTTGAGAAGAAAAAAGTAAATTTTCATCCACTTACCTAGGTAGATCTTTCATATGAGGTCACTTGTCTATCCAGGAAGGATTTCACCGAACTCTTAAAAGTCAAGTTCATAAATGGCAAACTGAATGAACAGTGGGCAAACACGCACCAGTAAACACAGATGTTATCCAGCATGGCATCCAGGGATATGGGGAAATCGGTTTCCAGGAGTCCTCCATTTTTCTGGTACATGTATTTCTCTTTGGTCCACGTGCTGAACTTCTCCAGTATGTAGGCGGCCAGTCCTTGGGGTGAAGAATTCAAGGCTATTCCTGAAAACAACGGGTTGGAATTCGTAAGTAAAGCTTCACAATAAAGGATAGCTCCACATACATCACTGCAAGCATTATACGTCAATGATTGTACAACTAATACCTACAGGCTTTGACGTGAGCCCCGTAATTGGAAAAAAGGCGAGCACTGAAGCTGACTATTGCCAACGCTGGGAATTAATATGACTTCGATCCAAATAACAGCTTCCTTAAATATGCTTATGAAGTATTCTTTCCGATAGAAAATCGAAAGTGTAGCTCTACAGTTAGCTCAAACTTGCCCTCAAAAATAGTGTAAAGGGCATATTGGTGAATAGATACAACAGTGAAATAGAAAAGACTACAGGTTTTTTCACGCGTGAAGGTTTGCTTTTTTATACCTCTTTTATTGACTTCCATCCTCGTGATTCATTTCCCCGCATACATGTTCAAAAAATGTATTTCATGCTCTCTCAACCTAGATGGAGTGTGTGCGTTTGAGGAAGTCCGGCTTCAATGCTAAACTGTAAGGCACATTTTTCAAGAATGAAATTCATTGCTCCTTTGGCAATGTAGAAAACAGAGAATGAATGAGAGGACACATAGAAAGATTTTTCCTAAAGAGACGGGGAGGAAAAAATCTGAAAACATGAATTCTGGAAAAATAACTAAAAATTTCAGAATGTTTTTCAGCTTAAATGACGAGCGATACTAGGATCTATGATCATTTTTCAAATGTTATTGGAACATTTTTGCTGAGTCTTAGTTATGATGAATTTTCGATTGTATAAATTTCTCATCCCATCATATTTCATTTTTCATAGATGTTGCTCTAATTGTTCTTGTAGCTACGTGTTAGGCAGAACGGAAAAGATTAGTTTACGAGTTAGTTAGAGCGTACATTACCGCAAAAAAGGAGTCCCCCAAGAAGGGAGGAAAGAGGCACCATATAGTATGGAATCACGAGAGCGAGGAATCTATGCATAAGGCTTATCCCCACACCCTGTGCATGGAAACAGCAAAACTGAAGGAATTTTGCGAAACAAGATGAAATTTAAAGCGGCAACTAATAAATGCAGAGTAAAAGAATTGCAGTAAATCTGGAAAACGTGGTCCTAACGAAACAAAAACCTATTCTACTTCAACAAAACCTATTCTACCTAACCATAATCTTCGGAACACGCGAAGTGGAAGTCTCCCCTTCATTCATCAAGTTGAAATAATTTAATTTGCTCTAGATTCACATGACAAACCAAATGCGAAACATAATTATTGCTGTATTTCAAGGCGAACCCCTATTTTCGTTGAGCTTAGGCCTAAGCTCCCAAAAACCAACTCGGTAGAGCGTCAAGACCCTGTGAAGCTTCCCTGACTCGCGACTCGCAGCCCACCTCAAAATTTCAATCCAAGGGCAACGTTTCCAGTGTTAGAGCAATTATATGTTAGGGAGAGCTCGAATCATGGTTTCATTCTCACTATCACATTCGTTCCTGTCTCGTACTTTACTCCCTAAGGCACTTGTACGGTTAACTTGTCTGAAAACTAATTTACTCAAGATGTTCCGAACTAAAAGTACGTCTGAGGGTTGATACCAAACTTACGCGCTATATTAGGATGAGAGAACGTAAAATGCATCTTCCAAACAAGTTAGTGGCAAAAAATCATGTGGATCCAAGTGAAGAAATGGAGAGTGAAAACTTACCCTACACACCCAAAATAACCTTGTGCGAAAAGACTTCCCCCTTGAAAAGCCTTCATTCGCTGTTTTATCCGAAGGCGTCAACGTACGTTCACACAAGTACACAAACGAATTTTCACTTAAGAACGAAACATTCAGGTTAGCAGTGGGTTCTGGGCAAACGAAGACATTGATAAGAGTGAATTCGTACAGAATAATGTCACTCTAATGAGAGCAATCATAGCTCAGGGGTGCTGGTACTTGGCTCATATAGACAAGTAAAGTAAAAATTGACAGCAAAGTTTCAAGTGTTGAAATTTTCCTCTCTCTGTCTTCCCATGTAGGTTTAACTTTAATTTCAAAACCTACTCGAGCTTCATTGAAAAACATTTATTCGAAAGGGAACGTGCATGAACGAAGTCTTCGTGACATCAACGGCCTACACTCCCTCGCTCCATAAAACTTGATACCAACAATCCTGTACACCTAATGGCTCTTAACACGTTCCCTGCGTATTGGGCCACATGTGTACCAACAGGTAAATTGCCCATTTAAGTACTGGTATAAATGAATGATATTTTTATCTGTTTCACGACTTTTTCTAAAAATAACTTTAACCATGTGAGGTAAAATGTTATCGTGTTATTACATTTTTCATATTTAATAGTAAGAATAAAAATTTATTCAAGCAGTAAAGTCGATTTCCCAATTCTGCTACTTAAACCTAACAAAACCAACCGTTAACAACAGCGGAAACGCAGTGAACGTGTTAAAAATGAATAGGAAGTAAGCGCTATCACAGAACTTCTGACGAATACGTCCACTTTATGAATAGACTCACCAACAGTGTCAGGTTTGGTGGCTTGGAGATGCATGTATCCCATTTCTCTTATTACAGTGCCATAAAACTTAGACAACGGATACCAATATTTTTCCAATTGAGGATCCATCATTACTCCAGATGGAAGGAATGCTCCCAGCAAGTGTTTCAATGGCACGTCGCCTGACATCGCGAAGAACATGTTCGTATGAATGCCGAAAACACTGAAAAAATTAAAACTGACTGGTAGAATAAAGTAATGTTGGATAGGTCACCAAAAGCGTGAAAACATCAACAAAAAAAGTTGAAATTTGTATCAAGAAAATATAAACCATGAATTGAAAAGTATAAAGACTCTCTTTGAAGCAAGAAACAACTCCTTTTCTATACACATTCATCTCTCATTGCATACTAACTACCTCATTAGATAAAGCCCTGCGGAAAGAAAGATCAGGAGAAATCCCACAGAGCGACATGGATTTTAGTAATTATTCCGATCATTTTTCATATTTACCTGTCTGGAAAAACCGTGCCGATATCCACAGTGATAGCAGATCCCCAGTCCCCGCCCTGAGCGTAATACTTGTTGAAGCCGAGCCTCTTCATGAGCTTGTTCATGATCTGGGCCATGGCCAAGGTGTTCATGCCTGCAGTACAGTAGTACATAGGGTAAACAGTGATGACAGGGTCTACTTCGTTATTACTACAGCTATGAAGGAGCGTTTATTTTTCAGATGGCGGTCATCAATTCAACAATATGCACTCAGTCAATAAGAGTTTAATCAACTGGTATGAATGTTGCGGGATTGTGAAGAATTTAAGAGTTAGCAAACCCTTATAAAAATCATTTTATGGCTGTTAAAATATAGGGTTATGGTCAATTAACTGAGTATTACGTGTTTGAATTTATTTAACTAATTATTTTGGAAAGTAATTCTGGAGACTAGTACTCGCTATGGTCATGCAAAAGATTTAAAATTTTTTGAGAACTTTTGTGGATAAATCCATGAGCGTGATCGAAGTTAGGAATGTTTTTAATAGACAGATCCACTTTTATCAAGCTCGCCTTGAAGGTTCTGAACTATCATTACTGCTTTATACCGTACCCTACATGCGTCAAAGATTAGTGCACACTCTTCTTTACAAATATATATCACTGCCCAGGTATTATATATTGAAATGAGTACGATTTTCTGCTTTCAACGTCTAATCCAACGAACGTTTTCTTAATATGAAGACAAAAATGAGCTAATAAAATGCAATTTCACTGAAAGTTATATTACGTAGATAATAAGGATAGCACTCTTTCAAAAACAAATTCCAACAGACGATGCCATATTTTAAGGTCTGTAGTGAAGAATGTGCGACATGTATAAATATCCTACTATTCAGCGGAGAAATAATTCTGTTTTACAGTTATAAATTCACCAATCGAATATAGGATAGCTCCAGAGTCCAGATACATTCTTGCAAGCATTATGTGCTAATGATTGTACAACTAATACCTACAGGTTTAGTACACCTACCACGCTCTATCTGCCTGAGAGGTACGGAAAAATCGGATACAGTAAGCCAGTTTAACAGTAAGCAAACTAAATTGAAGCAAAGCAGGACCCTGATTTGGCCCGACTGACGATTAATTTACAGAGATTTCAAAATATTTGTCATTCGAGCGGATGTTATTTTTCCGGTGATCAATTACCATTTCAGGATGTACGTCAATATCCTTTCATATAGCACAGCATGAAAAAAAGGATTTGGGATTTCAGGCACTTCGAATTTTTAATGCTTCTCTAAATTGCAACAAATGCTACAAAACTTGATACTTTAAGTGTAATATTTCAAACTTTGACCTAACACCAACCACAATAGATAAGTTATTAATATAAATATTACTTTCTTTTTTAGAAATAGAGAAGGGATTATTCAGACCCTCAAAAATTAGAAATTTTACTGAGCTTGACCACCCAAAAGATGAATAAAAAAATCATAACTCCAACACTATTTGCACGGTAACCAGCGTCCCGGTCTACCATGACCAGCCTGTATTCCAACCAACACAAGGTGACATCTAACCAGGTTTGGCGGCGGCCTCAGAAAAGCCGTATCCAGGAAGCGACGGACAGATGACATCGAAGACAACCTCGCTGTCGGGCCGCGGGGTCGTCAAAAGCGGCAAAATGTTCATGAATTCGACAAATGAGCCTGGCCAGCCGTGCAGCAGAAGCAGCGGGCGGACGGTCTTGCCGCTGTTGGCTGGGGGCGAAGCGCGCATGAAGTGGATGTTCAAGCCCTCGATGGTGGTCCTGGGAGGAGAAAGGAAGGAAATAGAAAAACCATTTATTTCCGAATACGTTAATGCATGAGATGAGCAGAAGCAGAGCTCAGGGTTTTGAATACGGACTAAAAACAACTATATGTAAACAACGTCAGACAATAGTATTCCTTAGCTTATCCAAATTAAAGCCTAATATATACTAATAATGAAAGTCATGGTTGGGTGTTTTAGATCAGAAGTACGTGATCATTAGCACTGAAGTTTTTATGACTAAAAACACGAGGACAGGAAATTTCTCCATCGAAAGTTCAATTTTTAGAGTTGAAACCGCATTTAAATAGTTGGTTCATTTAATTTTCGAAAATTTGCGAACACATCATGCTTCCAACAGAGAAACTGAACAAAAAACAGAAAAATTTACTTGAAATGTTTGTATACGTTGAGTTTTTTCTCCCTCTTCTTCCAGTCGTACGTGTCTCTCCAGTACTTGAGGACGACGGCCATGGTTGTGGAGTCCACGCCGTAGGTGAAGTTGGCGCCCTCCAGTGAAGATGTCAAACGCGGTGACAACGCGAGTCGAGCTTTCAAATCCTCTACGTCCTAAAAAATTGGGGAATACGAATAGATATTAGGAAAAGTTCATTGTATATAAATACACGCATTTCCTAAATCATTGTCCCAAGTAAAATTCAGAATTACGAAAGAGACCTCCATCACATTTCGACGAAAGTACTCAATAGTGACTAATAAGAAATTCTCAATTCGAATACAGACCCGTTACTGACGGTGAAGAACAGATCAAATTACCTAATACCACGTAAGAAGGCCTGTGCGCAAGTAACTCTTTAATGTCAAGGTTAGATTATTTCAATTGCAAAAAATTTAATAACATCATTCAATATAGAATGCTGTTGAGGAACTTTTCTCTCCGTCTTAATTTTAACAGATGTTCACTAGTTGATAGTCTTAAAACTTTACATGAATGAAATTCTATTTTGCAGCCAACCCTAATTGAAATTCGTTTCAACGCTACAAACTAATACGCTGGTCATCATCTGGAATTGAGTTTTGCAGGAAAAAATTAAGTACGACACTTCAATGTAAAATGAATGCCTAAGTAATCGTTCTATTGTAAGTATCATCTTGCGTCACATAGAGTCAGGAGCGTGGCAAAATATTTGTACTGATCATTATTACGTGTTGAACAAATGCACTTCTCTTTGCTCTCATTCTCGGACAGTGAGTGTATTGCATGTACCGTTTTTACCATAAAAAGTAAACCCACTTAATAACTTTGGATTCAGATATTTCAGTTTCATTTGCTGCATTACACACTGAGGTGACTTTTGAGGTCACTGCCAGTTTCTTCTAATAGATCTGGGGCAGGTAGAGTTTTTCGATTGTGGACTGTTGTTGCTATATTAGGTTGATCTTGTCGAGAAACGGGAAGTTAGTGAATAACGATTCAACTTCGATTAACGATTAACGATTCAACTTCGATTAACGATTAACGATTCAACTTCGATTACCGATTAACGATTCATCTTCGAACTTCGAATAACGATTCAACTTCTAACTTCGAATAACGATTCAACTTCTAACTTCGAATAACGATTCAACTTCGAACTTCGAATAACGATTCAACTTCGAACTTCGAATAACGATTCAACTTCGAACTTCGAATAACGATTCAACTTCGAACTTCGAATAACGATTCAACTTCGAACTTCGAATAACGATTCAACTTCGAACTTCGAATAACGATTCAACTTCGAACTTCGAATAACGATTCAACTTCGAACTTCGAATAACGATTCAACTTCGAACTTCGAATAACGATTCAACTTCGAACTTCGAATAACGATTCAACTTCGAACTTCGAATAACGATTCAACTTCGAACTTCGAATAACGATTCAACTTCGAACTTCGAATAACGATTCAACTTCGAACTTCGAATAACGATTCAACTTCGAACTTCGAATAACGATTCAACTTCGAACTTCGAATAACGATTCAACTTCGAACTTCGAATAACGATTCAACTTCGAACTTCGAATAACGATTCAACTTCGAACTTCGAATAACGATTCAACTTCGAACTTCGAATAACGATTCAACTTCGAACTTCGAATAACGATTCAACTTCGAACTTCGAATAACGATTCAACTTCGAACTTCGAATAACGATTCAACTTCGAACTTCGAATAACGATTCAACTTCGAACTTCGAATAACGATTCAACTTCGAACTTCGAATAACGATTCAACTTCGAACTTCGAATAACGATTCAACTTCGAACTTCGAATAACGATTCAACTTCGAACTTCGAATAACGATTCAACTTCGAACTTCGAATAACGATTCAACTTCGAACTTCGAATAACGATTCAACTTCGAACTTCGAATAACGATTCAACTTCGAACTTCGAATAACGATTCAACTTCGAACTTCGAATAACGATTCAACTTCGAACTTCGAATAACGATTCAACTTCGAACTTCGAATAACGATTCAACTTCGAACTTCGAATAACGATTCAACTTCGAACTTCGAATAACGATTCAACTTCGAACTTCGAATAACGATTCAACTTCGAACTTCGAATAACGATTCAACTTCGAACTTCGAATAACGATTCAACTTCGAACTTCGAATAACGATTCAACTTCGAACTTCGAATAACGATTCAACTTCGAACTTCGAATAACGATTCAACTTCGAACTTCGAATAACGATTCAACTTCGAACTTCGAATAACGATTCAACTTCGAACTTCGAATAACGATTCAACTTCGAACTTCGAATAACGATTCAACTTCGAACTTCGAATAACGATTCAACTTCGAACTTCGAATAACGATTCAACTTCGAACTTCGAATAACGATTCAACTTCGAACTTCGAATAACGATTCAACTTCGAACTTCGAATAACGATTCAACTTCGAACTTCGAATAACGATTCAACTTCGAACTTCGAATAACGATTCAACTTCGAACTTCGAATAACGATTCAACTTCGAACTTCGAATAACGATTCAACTTCGAACTTCGAATAACGATTCAACTTCGAACTTCGAATAACGATTCAACTTCGAACTTCGAATAACGATTCAACTTCGAACTTCGAATAACGATTCAACTTCGAACTTCGAATAACGATTCAACTTCGAACTTCGAATAACGATTCAACTTCGAACTTCGAATAACGATTCAACTTCGAACTTCGAATAACGATTCAACTTCGAACTTCGAATAACGATTCAACTTCGAACTTCGAATAACGATTCAACTTCGAACTTCGAATAACGATTCAACTTCGAACTTCGAATAACGATTCAACTTCGAACTTCGAATAACGATTCAACTTCGAACTTCGAATAACGATTCAACTTCGAACTTCGAATAACGATTCAACTTCGAACTTCGAATAACGATTCAACTTCGAACTTCGAATAACGATTCAACTTCGAACTTCGAATAACGATTCAACTTCGAACTTCGAATAACGATTCAACTTCGAACTTCGAATAACGATTCAACTTCGGAAAGGAGTTGTTGAAAAGGTTGTAGTAGTAAAACCCACTGTAAGCACACAAATTGCTCATTTTCAGAGACCATGTATTATGCCTTCAGTAAAGCTAATGATAGTTAAAAGAAGAGCGATATCATGTGTTACATTTCTGGTCAAGCTGTTTATTGGTCGAAGGAGTGGCAGCTTGTTCTTGGACAGCTTTAGAAATCCGTACGGTCGTTTCAGTGGTCGTATCAACGTTGAAGCCTTTTTTATACAGCTTCTTTCGTTGGTATGAACGTGGAAGCTGATTCAGCTCCTGTTCAGTATTTCTTGACTGATTCCATGTACTGAGGGTAAGTTTGATTTCACCGTTGATTAGGGCTTGTGGTAGGTCTTTGTGATATTGTACATTCATTAACAACACACCCTCCTCGTCGGCTCGTTTTACGACATTTGACGTTTTACGAAAACCTCTAAATTTGTCGTTGACTTGATGGCGGCACTTTCTTCTGGTGAAAGATTGCGTAGGGCGGGTAATTTGAAGAAGAAAAAGCCCTTACACAAAATTTTAGATTGAATCCAATATGTAGCACAAATTGTTCTCTTTTGATAAATTTCCCATTTTGTTATAACAAGCAAATCATCCATTCAGAATTTAATTTTTACTAAAGATGTCACTGTGGAACGACTGTTTCATGGTGATTGTTGGATATTTGGTTGGGCAGTCCCTAGTTCGGGCGCCGATTTTTTTAGATATTATTATATTTGTTGGCTGTCCTGTTCGGCGCCAATTTGTTAGATAGTATTTGGTTGGGCAGTCCCTGTTCGGGCGCCAATTTGTTAATTAGTATTGTTAGGCTTATCCTCGTTGGGACGCCAAAGGTTAACTATTTTGGTCGTTGGTATTTCCTCAGGGGATGATAATATTCGATTATTTTTCAAGTTTTATTAGCAGAAAGAAGGTTGGCTGCAGAGCATTCAATATCAAATAATAAGGTTCCAAATTTCCAGGGAGCAGACGGTTCTTTTCGTCGCTCTCTCGAATTTCAGACAAGCCGGATTCAAGAGGGTTTGTCGCGTTTCTAGGGTACTCGAATTCAATTCCGGCGGACATTATTTACAGAGCCGGTAGCGTAATACTAGAAGATCCGTCTGGCATACTGGCGCTGGGCCTAACAGTGATCTTACTTATTAGATTAGATAAGTTAGGGTTTTCCTAACCATAAAAAAGTGTTCTAAAGAGAAGGAAGAGGCAGGTACCGTTTAGTATGGAGTTGAGGGAACGAAGAATCAATGCACAAAGATGTGTTCCCACCCAAAATCTCCTACACAGAAAAACAACAAGTTAGGTGTTGAAAGAAGCACTGCACTGAACCGAAAAAATATGGTCCGTAACGAAAAAGAAACCTATTCTATTTCAAAAAATAAATTCTTACCTGACGAACATCGACAAATTATAAATTCTGGACCTTGCATCGTCCCCCTGGGAGCGCTAATTCCTATGGATATAATACTTGTATCCTCCCGAGAGGCATGACGACCGTACACATTATGAAGTCTCAAAAGCAATTTGAAAAGAATATCATGTCGAGATGGATCTGATAAGTGATGAAGGCTCGTCCTAAAAAATAAACCATAGTTTAAAATGAATTAAAATAAAATTATTACTACAATAGAAACAAAAAAACGCAAGTAACTTTCCTTTACCCCTTTTCCTCTCTGCGAGTCGTCGACGTGATCAAGACTAGTCTCAGTATAGATAAACCACGAACAAGAAACCTGTTAGTGATCATTGGCTGGCCATGTGGCACATGACTTGTTTACATTCGAGCTCGTACCTCTCGCTCGTTTAACTTACAACTTTGCCACAACTTTGAAAACTCGTATGTTTGGACTTCCGTCTGCTTGCTGCACCCAGCTCGTAAAAAGCAAACTTCTAAGTCTCCGGAAAACAATTACACGTAAATGCAATATTTCCCATTCAAGTTTATTCAAGTTTATTAAGGCATTGTTCCTTTACGTCAAACACGTCTTTGCACGTAAATGCAATATATCCTATTCAAGTTCATAAATGCATTGTTGTTTTACTTCAAAAACGTCTTTACTTTTCATGTGCTCACCTTGGCTGGAATGTCGATGACGAAAGGCCTGATTTTGGCATCGTCAGCCTTGTGCGGCCCAGCAGCCCAGTACGGGTTGGGATCGAGGTCGGGGAGAGGTGGGATGGTGTTTAGCTTCACTGCTACGAACCCAACCGCCACAACCAAAAGCACCAAGAAAAGCTTCCTCCTGGCGCCCATGATGAGCCCTGTAAGAAACAACATATTGTCTTCAACTGTATCAATAACTTTATAAAACTGACCATGGCACAAACAGGAATATTCTTTCGTACTCTAATCATGTGGAAATTTTAAATTTAAACACTGGCTTTGAAAAGTACAAGTTTAGTACAGCTATTTAACTCGGACCTAAAACACAATGATATCCACCTCTTCTAACTAACTAATCAGTTTTACAAAACGAATATTAAGACATCACGCAATATAACCCTTGCAGATGAAGTATCCAAAATGCGCATATTTCAAGCGTTAAATGCCTATCGTATATAGCATTCATCACGCAGACAAAATGACAGCAGTAAAAGACTTGCAATTTCACATGCATACGCTGCTAACATATTTGAAGCATCCCACTATTCGAAATGAAAAAAGCAATTAGATGGGTTCCCATACAAAATAAATATTTTCCCACTGAAATTTTGTTTAAGCATAGGTACAACAAAGCTATTAAACAGTTGATATTTTGGATAGTAAGTTAGTCTATTTATACACAAATTTTGAGACAGGCATATTTGAAGTCTAAAAAGAAACCTAACGATTAATTAGGAACGAGAAAATTTTATACTAGAACCTGCAACTGCACTAAGAAATGCCAAAATGACAAGTACGCTGGACAAAAACCTTCGCGCCCTTACTGAGAGTAACTTTGTAAATTTAGTCGCCGCCACATTGATACAATTGCCGGTCGACAACTGCTCCACAAGATTACTCCACACGATCTCAAGGTCTCGAAGATAAGATTAAGTATATCGGTGAGTTTTGTCCACTCTTGCCGCAAGCAATGTTACCAACTCTATAAAAAATAAATGTAGTTTATCCCCCTCTCGCTCAACCATTTCAAAGTTCTGCAAGCATGACGCAATAAAAAAAACGTAAGCTTTTCAACAAACTACATTCATTTCACAGTAATGATATAAGAAGCTTGGCAGTTTACGAAATCGATACTTTCATCGATGCTTTGTTTTAAATATTAGAACGTTCATCAATACGATACAATAAAACAGGTGTCTGAACAAGAGGTTAAATTAATACGTAGGAAATGTACCGAGTCATCATATAAAGTAATAAATGTTGAGGGCCACGAATTCGACGCCACAACTACGAGTATTTGACTTTCGGAACTCAAAAGTGATAGTGTTAGTAACTTAACTAGCGCATGCGCAGAAGTACTTTATGCAAGTATCAGGTTATAAAGGTCAGTGTAGTTATTTGAAATTTCAATAAATATTAACGTAAATATTACGTAAATATTAACGAAATTTGTTGCATTTCTGATTGCACGTCATACCGAACGATACAATGCGTATTCTACTAGTACATAGACAGATAAGGTCAAGTATTTTGTTCTTCAAAAGAGAACAGAGACCCTGACGAAGAAATATTCGTTATCAGAAATTTAAACTTGGGTTGGGATTTTAAAAGACAGAGGAATGAGGTAGAAAAATATTTATTGCTCTAAGTTTATGACTCTTTAGCCGTAACAAAAAAGATCTCATGAAAGCAAAGAGAAGTGATCATTTAGAACCGACTGTATAAAACAGGGATAGGTAGATTAGATGTTAATTCGGTAAATCTGAAGGAATGGACAGTAATCGATTTTGTAAATTTCAACGCCTAAACATAGTTGATTTAATCAAAATAAAAAGTTTTCTTCCATGCACTTTCCGTCTGAAATGAGTATTTTATTAGTTATAGCGGTAAATGACTTACCGCAACTCCAGTGTTTGAAGCGGAAAAAAATTCATCGATCGCGCAATGTGGCAACACTGCAATGGAGTCTCGCTTTCGACACGCTCGTCATCAAAGACGAAACTAATCCTACCGCTATACCTCGTTAAATACTCATTCGACGAAAAAACCACTACAGAAGAAAAGTTGTTCATTTCGATGTTATTACCATTATTCAAGCAACAAAAATTTGAAAATCGATGAGTAGCTGTTTATTCGAGCGCATTCGTCATCAAAGACGAAACTAAACCTACCGCTACTGCTAGATAAAAAGAAGTTCCAGCTCAGAAACCACCAGGAAAATGCTCAAGACCGTAAAAATCACACGTGTATAGATCTAGAAATATTTGAATATGTTTTCCCTAAAAATGTTTTCAATGAATCAGAGTATAGATCAGCGATGGGGGACTTGTGGTATCATAGTGTATATGCAATTCTTTGTCTCACAGCAAACAACATAGCTCATGTGCTTGTTTTTACGAATAATAATTCAGTTCACTCTCTTGCTGTGACAAATGAGCCAAAATAACGAGTGAACAGAGTAACATTGATAAACAACTAATGAAATGTGAGGATCGTGAGATTTGGGTAAATCTGAAGGAGATGACAGTTGTCGATTTTCCACTTTTTGGTGCCTGAACCTAATTAACTGAATCAAAATAAACAACTTTTCTTCTATTCTTTTTTTGTCTCAAATGAGTATTTTACGATTTATAGCGGTAAGTTTAGTTTCGTCATTGATGACGAATGCGCTCGAATAAACAGCTACTCCTCGATTTTAGAATTTTTGTTGCTTGAAAGATGGTAATAACATCGGAATAAACAACTTTTATTCCATACACTTTTTTCGTCAAATGAGTATTTAACGAGGTATAGCGGTAGGTTTGGTTTCGTCTTTCAAGACAGAGCGCTGGAAGCGAGACGCCATTGCAGTATTGCCATACAACTCTATCAAAGAATTTCTTTCCGCTTCAAAGACTGGAGTTGCGGTAAGTCATTTACCGCTATAATTAATAAAATACTCATTTGAGACAAAAAGTGCATAGAAGAAAACTTGTTTATTTCGATCTAATTAACTATGCTAAGGCATCGAAATTTACAAAATCGACAACTGTCATCTCCTTCAGATTTACCGAGATTTGGCCCAACGAGTTACTGTTATCATTAGGTTACTCAGTAGCTAACAGAACATCGCATAAGTTTTCAATAAAAAAGTACTCATAACACCTTGATATTATAGTTAATTCTATTTAAAGCTCTGATTTTAAAATGTTCAGAAAAATTCACATCGCAACGACTTTAGAATCTGAAGACAGTAAATAAAGCTTGGCAAATTAATAAGATGGGAACCATTTTGTCTTAAGAACAAATTGCTACTGATATCTTGACTGCAGCAGGAAACACTGAAGATTAATATTCAACTCATATTTAAAATCAGCCATAGTTAGCAATGTTGAAAATGGCAAACAGTAACTGGATAGCGCTTTTATTTAACTTCGATTTAAGCGTTTATAAAAATCGAGTTTTAACTGCTGGTCGGTGAGCAGCATTATGAAAATTCCATCAGTGACCAGCAGTGGCTCACGTCGCAGTCAGAGTTACCAAAATGTTTGAGGCAAATGACACCTTAGAGCTAGTACATCACGGCTGCAATAAGGAATGACTGAGTTGAGATCATGGTAGGTTGAGATACAAAAACAACACAAAAAAAAAGAGACTCACAATTTTCAGATTTTGCAAGTAACGAGCTTAAAACTTGTTCCATGTAAATAGAAGTTCTTAGTGAAAATTAGTAGATCATTTTTGCCCTACCGTTTGACAAGGAAAGTGTTGTTAAACCGGTGAAGTAGAGAAGTTCGCAATCCGCACCTCCACCGTCTGAAGTCCAGGGCAAAACTGATGTGTCTGTCTGTGTGACTGTGTAGAATGCTAGGCTTCACGGAGGTGTCCGTGAGAGGTTTCAAGGTTATGGTCCATCATATGCATAAGGTGTGGGGGCAATGGGTTATAACTTCAGTAAATGAGCATTAAACTAATACTGTAAATAAGCCCTGATGCGCATGTGCTCAAACCAGGCATATCATCGGTCCGAACAAAAACTTAAAGACGTGACGCGGAAAATTATACAGGAATCGAGAGGTCTGTCTCAAATTGTTTCCGCACAGTAGAATGCATTCAATTATAAGCTACTGTGTTCACACCAAACCACAATCACAATTACGTGAGGAGTTTTACTTTTATTTGTGGAACTAGCTATATTCTAAGGTGATGGCGGTATCTGAAGTTCGCCGCATATTATGACAGATCCGGTAGTATCAAATGTACTCGTTAATAAGCCCGACCTAGCAACAGCCAGACCTTCGCATACAGAGAGGAGTAGAAAGAGAAAGATGTATCAGCAACAAAACTGAACTAGCTAGCGTTGCTAATGCCTGTATCCTAGGGATCCTACTGATTAGTGCTAATTATTGTAGTATGAGAAGCGTTGAAAGAAGGGTGGAAAATAAAGTTGCCCATCTAATGCCGTCGCATGGAGCAAATTGGACTTACGCAATCTGGAGTGTAGCAAAGGAGACTGTTGTCAGGACATTCGGAGAGGACATGAAATTAAGCATCACTTTCTGAAAATCTGATTGAATTGAGTAAACAGTTTACTCTAGATTGATGGTATGAATGTGGTCCTCACCTTCAATGCTCTCGAAGCCTTTAGTCATGATGCGATCAAACAACAGGTCAGAATAATTAATAACGTTCCGAGAAAAAATGGAAAATTGAGTTATAATGTCTATTAATTTTTATTATTCGTCAGCATCGTGTAGATAAAGTATCAGTTTCAAATCAAGTTTAATGTTGATTCCTTAAAGGCTTTGAGCATATCAAGGTTCAAAAAGAAAGACAGTCAGTAAACTTGATAATGCGAAATTGGATTCAAAATTTCAGTCTCTCAAGCGACATCGCCCTCCGTGTTTGAAGAAAATGCCAATTTATCAGAGGGACAGAAAAATGAAGTACAGTAATCGATTCTTGAAGAAAATCAAGACATTCGCCCAAAACGTCGGTTTCACTATACTGTACTTCGGCCTCTAGCACTAAACCAGCGGTATTCGTTGCGCGGCTCGCGATGACTCAATTCACGGCTCTCGAAAAACATATAAATTAATTAATAAATCATTTATATAATATACGCTAACTTGCAGTAGCTGCGGCTTTCTCAATAATACATTTATCCGAAGTGGCTCTCTTGCAAAAATTAGTGAATAACACTGCACTAGGCAAAGAGGTGGGAATGAAAAAGTCTACTACTATAACGAGGAAAGATAGCCTCTTCTAATGCGGCTCAAATTATACATTTTTCAGAAGGTTTCTACGAAATGTTGGGGAAAAAGTGCTTTGGCTCAGGCGCTGAGAAGCGCAAAATCTCCTTCTCAATTGTGACCGTGTTACTCACAGTTGACTTCTGTTATAGTGATGTTAAAAGATTTCCTAACCATCATATAGGAGGAGTAATTAATTAGGATTAATAATTCCGATGAGTAATTTTGCGAGGGCAGAAAGCATACCAACGAGAACAAAAACATGGTAAATGGAGTAGACACGCCGAGCATCAAGACGTGTTCATAGCACTAGTTGCACGAATGGGTACCCCCTGCATTTGATAGGATGAGAGGAAAAAGTGCTGCATTCGATTTCGTGCGTGTAACAATGAAACTTACAATGCGTTTTCTTCGAAAGATTTTGATCGAACAGATTTCTACAGCAGGATATTACTTACTGCATCCTGAGAAACGATATTTGTCTATGACAAACCATAGAGAAACGCCTAGAGGTTGAATGAAGAACGTCTGTGTTTACCAAACGAGTATTCAGTCCCCAAGTAACCTGGAAGAGTTGTTGAATTATAAAAGCTATCGAGGATCATCAACTCACGTTTTTTACATCACAACTCTTTGCAACTCATGCTCTCAGGAGAGTGAATATCATATGATACCGAGTGCGACGAACTTAAATAAAAAACTCGTACTTATGTGGAGCCATTCAGCAAAAAAGTGGCACGGTCATGCTAACTGACTGTTGAGGTCTTCAGATATTTTGCAAGATAACATTCATATCTATAGTTCTGAACTTTAAACGGTTAACAGAACTGAATAATATTGAAACGACAATGTCACGGTGGCAGCCACAAAGTTTGTTATGACATGTTCTCTAGATACAGCATGTTTGCTGTGACAAGTTCCCTAGATACAGCATGTTTGCTCTGACAAATTCCCTAGATACAGCATATTTCTATGACAAGTTCCTTAGATACAGCATGTTTGCTATGACGAGTTCCCTAGATACAGCATGTTTGCTGTGACAAGTTCCCTAGACACAGCATGCTTGCCATGACAAGTTTCCTAGACACAGCATGCTTGCCATGACAATTTCCCTAGACACAGCATGAGAAGGGAGGCACTTGGGTACATCACGCTTATCTATATATCGAAAGCTAGGCAGATAAGATGCCTGCTTTCGCTGATTTGCTCTATAAGCAACTGTGCGGTGACCGAGGTAAAAATATCTCCACTTGTGGTATAGCTCCTATTGTCCAGTGATGAAGCATTCATTCGATGGCAGGGAATTTATACGAGTAGAATTTATAAATTTTTATTGAGCACGATTACGATAACAGCTCGCACAACGTGAAAATTTGTTCAATTTCGTTCGTTTATTGTGCTACACCGACCTAACATTACAAATCGACTCTAAATTTGCCAAATGTGGGATTGAGTTATGCACAATGTTACTGAAATTTCAAATAGTAAATATTTGAATAGTTCTGCTTGAGTTTGATATCCTGCTGGCAAAAAGTCTCGGGAAGTACGCGGGGGTAGATTTTCAATCATGCTAGGTTCGATATCATAGAAAAATACAGCACAGAGGTCTAGCAATTTTTTATTATAGTCATTGCTATGTAAATATTGTAAATATGCAAATCATAGTAAGGGTTTGAAAATTTCAAGGAACTTCACGCTATCACTTGAAATGAATAAAAGGGTACTCTAATGTACCATTTTAACATTGCACAGTTCCTTCGACTAATGCGACTAAGATTCAAATATAATATTATATATAAGTTCCTCATATATATTATTATCCGTGATAAACACAATTTTTGTGAACGATTGTGAACGGCCCATGAGTAAACAATAGGTTGGACCTATTTTCATCATTATAGACCACACGGTGTGCGCCTACTCGTAATAAAAATTCTAAATGTTAAAAATAATTATCATTTTTAGAATAAAAAATTATAAATAAAATTGATTACTAGATTCCGGTAATCAAGATAACCCTAGCCAGTCAGCTGAGTTCATTGAAGAGCTTTGAGAATAACAATTCCGTTCAAACTCTTGGAGCTCGATCATGCCATCTCATACACACTCCCCTTATCTTTCTACGATCTTCAGCAAGCCTTTCGGTGTAACAAATAAAACCCTCCAGAATTGTGCACAGGATTAGAAAGCCACAATCAATAGTGAAAATTAGCAGTAAGGTGAAACAGTTAACTTTAGAAGGTTTGTATTTGTTTAGAAGTGTTAATATCATGTCGTCCAAATTCCTATAATGCCGATCTAGACGTCAGTGATAGTTCGCTCGAAAAAAGTTTTTTCACGATTTTTAGATTTTTCAAAATGACCAATGTCGTGCATACGTGTCAAAAAATTTAATATTTTAAGCATAAGCCCTTCTACTATGGAAATAATTCCGGTAATCACTTCGATCATTTAGAGTCAGGATTGACACTAAATGAAAGATTTCGTCTCGGTAAGAAAGTCTGTAACTACATAAATACAGCATAAATAGACAGATAATTTTTTGCATCATAGGCAAATTATTCGAATGAATAATGCCCATTGATGAATTTTTGATTTTTGGGTCGATTAAATTTGCTTGAAAGGGTTAAATGAATGCTTATAAAAATCGCTGGACTGCTTTTTCGCTCTTTAGGTGCATTTCAGGGGAGAGAGTGGTACAAAAATTAACAAAGGCAAGAATCCGTGAACTCAACTCTGGCTTGTACTGAAGGAATTGCCAAAGTATTTTAAAAATTTATTCAAGACACACGGAGTACTTGACAAAAATTATTAGAAAAACAGCTTGATTAGCGCAAAATTAATATGAAAGATGAAACAGAACATCGCATCCCAAGTGTTTTATTCAATAAGAATAATGAGCAAAGGAATGAAAATCGAAAAGAAAAACATTCTATTCATAGATTAAACTAAGTACAGAGCTACAAAATGAATGTAAAAAATATCATGTGCACAACTGATCCTATATGTCAGAAACCTAATTACGTTAAATTATTCTTCGTGCTTTACTTCAAATGTTGTTCTTCATTCATAGAATGCATCAGCAGCCTCGCAGCATATATGGAGCACAGTGCTAATGTTGTGGGCAGATAGATATGAAGTTCAATTTGTGTTTTAATATCAACAGTAGAGCAAGCTATGATGAAATACATCTTTCTCCTACCTTTCATTAATTTATTGAAGGTACTTATGTCAATCTAAGATAAGACGTAGCTAGATGGAACAAACTGCAGTGATATCACAATAAGCATGAATTGCTTTGTATTAAAACTGAACTTCGCTACGTGAGGTTGGGTTTTACATTAAATTGCTTGGTCTATGCCATCAGTAAGAGTTTTGACTTTAAAATTACCTCATTTGATCATTCTTTTCTAAATTGATCCCAAAAATGAATTCGACTTCTAACGCATTATAGTTCGATCACTTCGTGACCGCGGATGCAAATCTGACGGCAGAGGTTCAAGAAATTGCGGCATATCACATAACTTTAAAAATTCATCAAGTACAAAATGAATGGAAAAGATGACAACTTTAATGAGACATTTAGGAAAGAAATTGATTCCCCGAAAACGTCGGTTTGGTTTACAATATACACGACCCTGTTCGGTCACGGCACAATGTTTACCCTTTTGAATTAATTAACAAAATTCTAACTGAGCAGTGAACACAGGCTCATAAACATTAAGAAAAAATTACATTAATAACTCCCAAATGAACACACGAAACTGAAATTGTAATCAACTTAGAGCCAATAATTGTGAAGTTATGTAAAGCACAACTGTTTTCAAATTTCTGCACTTGTTTTCAATTCATAAGAAAGTCATGCGTGTTGACGTTGGAGGAGGCAGCTTCGAGGAGGCAGCTTGAGGTAGGCAGCGTAAGGCTTTTACGCACGAAAAAATCAAGCCTGTGCATTATAAGATGCAATGTTTAAACATGCTGATGGGACATGATTAGGACCTAGTGTATTTTCCCCCGTTTCTTTCATTTTCTTTCTTCTTCGTGGTGCAAGTGCCGGTGAGGCTACTCGTGTAACTTATGAGAACCCTTCTCTCCCTTTATGGCTTGTGTCGTCTGACTTAGAAGCAACAATAATATTAATACTATCATTTTTGATTGTCATTGTAGTTTTCATAGCGGGTATAAAATATTTCGAATCATTGCTACATTTACTAGACGTGGTCTCCATTCGGCTCCAGTGAACGATGGGCTTGTGAACGGGCTTGCAATTGGACGTAGATTAGGAATAGTTTTATACACATACTTCATCAAAAATTTCAGCGACAACTTATGAGAGATGTGTTGAAATTAGTGACTGTGTTGGAAAAATTCCCAAAATTACTTATACGGCCTGAATTTCTCTGCAAGGCTACCTGGCTTACAAATTCCCACGCTCCTTTTGATTTTTTTCCCGTGAATAGTTCATAATGAAAGTGTACTTTTTTTCTCTCCGTATGAGCCATCATCAGATTCCTTCATGCATTGAAATTCGAAAATTTTCAAGCTCTTTTGATACATTATTCGTCTCCCTAGAACTTCACTATAATTGGTCAAGATTTATTAAACGTCGTTTTGAGTGGTTTCCAAGGATTTATCCCACAAAAATTGAAAACATAGCCGTACTCTAGTACGTTTCATTGAATAGTGAAGGTGTTGAGATGGGATTTTCTCCCGAAGAAACAATGTCTATTAGAAGCTACAGTTGAGGTGTTTTGCTGTTAACATTTTCCCTTAACTCATTGTTATATTCCACACAACCCCTTATATCGCATTTACGAATAATTGTAACGCTACGAGGGAGCATTGCGTTTGGCTAATTAAATTCTTACCATGCATCAAAAAGAACCAAAAAATCGCCGTTTCGAGGAAGATGTGCACCCGTCAAAACAATCCAACATCTATTCCCACTTCTGAAATTTTTCTGACAATCTACCGCGCATCAGTGGCTGCATTTCAGATACTTCCTATATTTTATTTTCTTAAAAACAGAAAGAAAACTAGTTTTTAAGTGTAACAAAATTGGGCCAGTAATTTTTCATTTTTAGAAATGAAATTTTAAAAGTTGTCTACTGAGAAAGTCCAAAAATAAAAATGATACTACCAATAGACAAAATGGTGCGATGAGAAAAACAGAAATAGAAAACAAGGTAATTTTTCATTCCGTCATCCTACTACAATTTGATGCAGGAGCGAACAAAACTGCTGACAAAAATTAAACCATCTTAAAGTTCAGTAAGCTTAGCTCTCTTTGCTTGCTCTTCGAGTTGACGTTCGACAACGTGCACGAAGTTGAAGACGTCGACACTGAGGAGTTTGGGCACTTCCATGGCAGCGAAATGTCCGCCATTTTCCTGCACCCTGAAAAGTAGAACCCATTGACGACCAATACAATGATGTGAATGAAATATGAAATGAAACACTTCTGTTGTAATGAAAATATCACATTCGCTTAACTACAAACATCATTCAAGACCGGAATTTCTAACATATATTGCGGATTGTGGTGTGCATTAGAAAGATATTTTAAACATGGATATTTGTCACACATCAACCGCACAGTAATGTGTGGAAGCACTCTTATGTTGAAGCGAAGAATAATTCTGTAAGCGATGTCTAAATATGGCAAAAATGAACGTTTACGACAGACTCGAAATGTATTACTGCATAGTTGCCGGACTGACGAATGAATTGCAAACTGGGCAGGGGGCTATTTTTGACGATTAACACTTTTCCTGCGATGGGTTAAACTGTAGTACAATATTCAATGCAAAGTTAAAATCAACTGCTGTGCGCAATTTAAAAAATAGCAGGCGTAAACTGGATCTTTCCTTTATTTAACTTTCAATAAGTATATATAAAAATTGAGTTACTGACTGCAAATCGGTCAGCAGCATTGTGAAAATCCCCTCAGCGAAAACAGGTGGGCCTTTTTGCAGGAAACCTGTTGAGTCAGGTTATAAGTTCGTTTAACTCTAACAGAACGCTGTCACGATTTTTTGGTAATTTCTGAATTTGACGCTATACACAGTGCCTATATTTAATTACTCTGTTCAATACGTTAAAAAAGAGTCACAGATTAGGAATAGCCAACCAATCTTTGTCAAACCTCAGGGTTACCCATTGAAAACGTCTGCTCCCAAGTGTTTGATTTGACTTCATGTGGTTATACAAAATCAGCTTGTTCTGCCAACACGTAACGTTTAACAGGTAGGATTAGTGTGGAGTGGAGTTAAGCCCCCTCAATGGCAACAAAGGGTTCCCTAGAAAGGAGGAAGGAAAGCGCCATTTAGTTCAGAATTAACAGTAGTGAAAATTTAAGAGCTAGGTGTGTCCACTTAACCATGCTCATAACAACACCAAGATTAAAAGAAGTTTATGAAACAATGAGAAATCTGAAAAAGTAATAGGTGATGATTGAAAGGACAGCAGTGAACAGATGAAATCATGACCCTTGGCAAAATAAAAATATTATTTAAATTTAATAGAACGAAGGAATATCTAACTTCCAGCTCGGGACCTCGCATCTTTCTCCTTGGAGAGCTAATTCCCATTAACTGAATGTTTTTTTCTGAGGAAGGGCAGTATTCGAATTCTAAATCAAATTTCTGTAAAAATAATGTTGGACTGAGATAGATAATATTAAATTCGACTGGCCTGTTATCTTGTACATCGCAATATTTTGCGCATCAAAAAGGCTTTTTATAAACGTACTCAGAGCTTATCACACTATATTTGCAAAAAAAAACAGAAATCACTTCAAAACGATGACATCAAGAATGATCAGGAATTCTGAATTTGAAGTACCGAAGACCATTTCAATAACTCGCAAATGCGGCATTTCAGGTGATACAAAGTCAGCTTGGTAAAACAAAGAGAAGAAAAAGCATAATTATAATTGGGTCTCGCAACAAACAAGTGAATCTAACGTTGATATTGTTTAATGGCAAAAGTGGACATCATATATAGGTCTCAAGAGCAAAAGAGTAAATTGACGAGTAACACCAATATGCTCCTAAAAGAAAAATAGACAGCTCTGAGCAGCGGACGATAGAAAATTTAAAGCGAAAATTACCAAATAAAACAGACTATGGAAAATCCAAACCTGAATTCGAACCTAAGCATAATCCTAATTCTGGTCTTCCAATAACCCTGCAACGAGGAATCGTTTTTAAGATCACGTCGTATTTGATGCTCGGCATATAAATACAACAGCGGTACCAAAGGCTTCATTGCATAAAGATGATTTGCTTCATTTTGAGTTGAATATTACCTGTGGTCTTCATTCTTTTCGTATGAAATCAATTCCAATTAATGCGAGTTCCACCAAAATTTTCATGTGTACCGTCATCTAATTCGTTATCTGTTGCCATCAGAAAGCGTAGACTGAAAGTTAAACAGTCAAACTTTGGTTCATAATACTACAATGATCGAATTAGATATAAAAAAAGATTCTGAAGATCGTAACTTAACACGTTTTGAGAAGCTGTGAATTAAAAGGAGAAGCTACAATTTTCTCTGCGTAACATTAAAAATTGCACAGCAGTTACAACTAAATAAAATTTTCACTTACAACGACAAGGCTAGAAAACTAAAGTTTAACGTCAATTCAACCGAACAGAAACTATAAAGCCTTCAGATATTTTCCTCCAACGAATTTGAAAACACTTCAAAGAAGGTAACAAAGCGTTGAAAAAGAATAGAATACGAAGCTTAAAAATCCGTATCTCCTAATTTCTAAGCGTAAAATATGCTAAGAGCCGCAACGAGGATTTTTAAAGATTCCAGAAAAATGCAACATGCCATTCTTCGTAATGAACATTTTCTTACGAGTGAAAGACGAGGTTGTCAAGCATTGATGAGGTGAAGTTTGTGGGAACGTCGACCAAACCGTTTGGGAACAACGATAATCCAGACGGCACATACGTTAGGGTTCTGTAAATCGTAGAGGAACAGTTGTGGTAGAATACGATATAAAAGGAGTCGAGTATAGAGGGTGAAGACACGCGAATAGCAGACCTATCAAAAATTTATTAAGCTTTGGTACAGAGAGTTGGGTATCGTATTTGATACCTTGTACATACAGTTGCATGTCCAATTTATGTGTAAGGTAAAATTATCGCTGGAATAGTAAAGCAATTTGAGGTACATTCCTTCATTTCAGATATGGCATAGTTCATTGACAGTTATTGATGGATTATAAATTAGTTTTAGCCTCCTTTACCACTACATAGATGCTCAAAGAGAGGAAAGATATTGGCACCATTCTGTAGGAAGTGAAGGAAACGCTGAATCTATGTACAAGGTGTCCTCCAGCAAAGGATCTCGTGCTTTTAGAAACAGTAGGTTAAGAAGGAAGGTTATGAAACAAGATAAGAGTTGAAGAACAAAGTAGGAGGTGCTGAAAATATGACAGCAGTGAACCGAAAAAAGATGGTCCTCAACAAACTTCATAAAATAAAAAGCATTTTAGTTCAGCAAAAAGTAGGCTGCCCTAAATCTCATCTCCGGCCATCACATTTTCATTGGCAATAGCAATAGAGCAGGCTGCAGCACATGTGCATTTCACCGATCAAATGCAAAGAATAATTGAGGACATTACAAATTGAGCAATCAAACACACCTATTTCATGCGGAAAATTTGAAGTTAATATTCCTTAAGCAAATACTCTTTTAGAATATTGACGGCAAATTTAAGTTATGCTTCTCTACATTCGGTATTAACTGCGTTTTCTATTTGGAATAATTACTTTTATCTGATAAATTCTACATCCGTAATTAAATTAACATACGGTCAACATTGAGGATACAAATCTTATTCTAACCTAACTCGTGATTTTTTTAAAACACCTTGAAAATACATGCAAACTTGGTTGAGAGTTTAGAAGTACTTTTCTAAGATGGAGGTGAACGTCTTGAATAATACCTAATTAAAATTGATGGTATATACATTACACATTTTATAAAAGAGTGCACGAAATTTGATAAGAAAACATATTTAATATGACCTCAAATTTAAAATAATAATAATGAAAGTAACAATAATTGAAGCAAAAATTATTCACTTTTAGTTTCAATTTATATTTACTTATTAAATCTGTCATTTTTACCAATTTATTACCTTCCAATTTTTACTATTACTATGTATGTCTTACGTTTTCAATTTTTCATTTATTTCTGTATCATTGGCATCTTAATTCATATTTCTTACCATCGATTGTGTAATTTCGATTGTGCAAATACTGATTGCATTAGAATAGATAAGTTAGCGTAAGCTTCCCAACTACAACAAAAGGGTTTCTAAGAGAGGAAAGAGAAAATGATCATTTAGGAAGGATTTAATAGACAAGGTGTGCACCTGCACCTTATGCATAGAAACGCTTAGAATAAGAAAGCTTTACTTAGCCACAAGCAACGTATCTAAAACAGGTGGTCCGCAACACACGAAAAATGATCCTATTTCAACAAAAGGCCCACAAACATAGCCTTCAGCTCGAGGCTTCATTTCTGCCTCGTGCACGCTAATTCCCACACACACGCGCACAATAGTAGTATCCTCCTGCATTAAGGAGCATCGTTTTTAAAAAGGGGAAATAAAAGATGCCTGAGGACAGATCATTGATTGAAACCGTAAGCTGCGTTTAACCGCGGTAACTTTGGAGAGTCTCTAATTCCGTATTGTCTATGGTTTGTGAGGTAGTATTTGGATCATTTGTGAGGAAGACCTCTCGCGCTAGAATGACGCTCATAGACAAAGGTACATTATGGTGAGCGATTAAATGCTACATATTTTCATGTTCCAGAAAAAAATTCAGTACTAGGTTTTCCTTCTAAATACTTGAATTAAGGAATTATAGGTGATTTAGTATTGCTAGAGTTGCTGATTTTTGTGATCAAAATCAAATTGCTAGACATACAGATTCGAGTGAAGCCTCAGGTATACTTTGCTATACATTATTTTTTTTTCAAACATTTCACGGTAAAAGGAATATTATAGCTATTGTTGTTGGGGGTAATAAATCTTACGGGGATAAAAAATAACACTCGCAATGTCAGATAATTTTCTCTTGAAGGTAAAAAGTTTGGATGACTAACAAAATTTGGGGGAACAGAAGTAATCCCGAAACTAAATCAGATTCAATGTGCATCAAACCGCACTTTACAATTAGTTCTTATGAATTTTTCATGAATTTTTTACGTGAATTTCCAGAGTGTTTTTCACTAAACGAAAGCCTAATTTTCGCAATTTCCATCGTTTACCTATTATAGAGTTGAAGGTTAATTGAAAAGTTATTTGTTCATTTTCCGTCATCGAAAAGTATTTTCTCGCATAGCAAACGTATTCAAATAGCTTCAATTTACAAATGAAATGAAACTAACATATGCACTACCACAAATCAGTGGATGATATGGCTATTTCAAATACACTACAGGGTAAAAAAATACGGCGGTTCAGAAATTTATCAGTGGGCGATTAGACCACCTTTAGCTTAAATTACAGCTTTCTTTCTATATATACGAGTGTAGGTGACCACATCATGAAATTTTTTCTCTGTAATACTGACTTTTCAGTTGAAAAGGAGTTTAAAGAGAGGGAGAGAGAGAGAGGGAGAGAGGGGATGTTGTAATACACTATGTAAAAAAATCCACAGTAGTTTTAAAGAGCCTAAAGATAAATTACTTGGTGGGGCACCGCAGTACATCAGACCGAACCACTAATTAGCTTATGAGTGCCACATTTTGTATTATTTCGAGCAGACGAGCGTATTTTTCTGTTGCGATGGTCGAAAATCCGTAACGAACTCCGTAGTACTAAATGAAAAAGATTTCAAAGCAATCAACTTTCATAACTCATCAGTAATTAGACAGCTTTTCAGGAAAGTTGATGTATATCCTTCACGACAATTAATACCCACTACACGCTGTTCTCGTTGAAATCCAATAATACTGTTTTTGGACCTCCTAGGTTCTCTTAAAGGAGCAACAGAAATTGTTTTGCATCTGCAGTGATCATGAGTTCTGAGGTCTTTCGAATCCGTTTGAAACGAAAGCAATACCTTCGATGTTTCATAATTCAATTTTTGAAAAACCATTCTATCGCAAAAAATTGAATGAAAATGTTTTTCTTATAAATAAGTTCTTTTGAATATGCATACCTGACGATATAAAAACTTTTGAGATATCTGAATGACCAAAGTTATTGTCCCAGCCAACAGAAAAATTCATTCTATTTTGCTAACCTGTCTTGCAACAGCATGAGTGAGGACAGATGGTAGCTCTCTGCGTACAGCCTCAAGCTGCTGGTGATGGATCCTGTGAACCTGTAAGGAATACACGACGGTTGATTCTCACAAAAGCGGTAGAACTTCGTGAGAAAATTATCCCTTTTAACTACAAAAAGGAATATAACGGAAGTAATCTTTGGCATTGAAATCCAATTCATACGTACTTCAAGCAATCAGTTTAAGAGCCACTGGTGATATTCCACGCAGGTACAAATACTTCCCAAAGATTTTTAACAATCGCTTTAGAAGATTTTAGGAGTAAAGATATCAAAGATATTGCTATCAACGCAAATCAAATGCACTTTGTGTTTGATCCGGCTTGCATGAAGCTGTTTCAGATATTTATAAGGAAAGTCTACAGACAATTACATTGAGGAAGGAAAACAAAGTTTGCATTCATTCCCATTGAAAATAATTAGTCTGCCGCCTAATGGCTATTTTTTTAGCGAAAGAAGGAACAACTTACTACTTGATAGTCGCTCTGTCTCCAGTATGCAAAAATAGAACATAAAAAGAAATTTACTATCACAGTTCTAATCTTACCTGTTCGCTCGTAAATTAGAATGAAAATTATATTTTGATCTGTCACCATTAATTAATGAAGAAAATTCTGGACTGATTATTCTTTTGGAACATGTTTAACGGAATTTAAATTGTATTGGCTCTAATGCAAACAAATCTTTCAATTGGTTTCCGCCACTTTTATTCTTCATTAATCAAATTATTTTCTATCTTTACCTAAAAAAGCAAATGTTGTTATGAATAGCTAGAAGAATCAAGTAGATCTTTATTTCTTCTGAACTGTGTGTACAAATCGATTGTTATGTCTCAAAATGAAATTCTGTTAATAAGCTCTACATTCATTTTATTCAGAAATATTTTCTCGACAATTGATTACAATGAAAATCATACATTCACGATTTACTTCCATGTAATATTAAACTTCTTAAAAAGACAAATGTTTCTACTTTTATTCATGATTTCTACATATGTCAAGAAAAAAAAGGAAGTCAAATTTTCGGAAATATTTAGAGCTAAAATTGCTGTTTATTGGCAGGGCTGTCGCATTCTCTTACTTTGATTTCGCTAAATGCATTTCTGTTTCAAATGTTTTTAATAATTGTAAAAAATACTAAAATGTTCATTAGCTCATGAAAATCTTCGAATTCTACTTGCTGACCCTCTTTAGTATTTATTTCTTCACGTGCAAAAACTACCAATTCAGTAAATTCTTTCTAGTTTTAATCCGAAATATAAACATTCCTTCAGAGCGTCAGAGCTTTCGTTCACCGACGTGCAGACATAATTTATGTCGAAGTTTCCGCATTTTCTCGTGCCAAATTGTAACACACAAGTCCTCGGTTTAACTTATAAAATGCAACCTTTTTCTAATTTACACATAGACTAACTTCATTAGATGAAATGTTAGTTTAAGCCTCCCAAACCGCAACAAAGTCATTCTAAAGAGAGGAAGAGGAAGACACCTTTTAGTATAGAAATAAAGCAACGCTGAATCTATGCACAAGGTGCATAAAACAGTAAGTTGAGAAAGAAGTTCATGAAACAAAAGTAGATAGTAGATAGTAGATAGTAGCAGGTGCTAAAAAATAGGAAGGGAGTGAACCGAAAAAAACGGTCCTTGACATAACAAAAAACCTAGCATTCCAACAAAATGAAGACCTACCTAACTCTCAGCTCGAGACCTCATATTTCCCCCCCTGGCAGCACTAATTCCCACTGATACAATAATTGTATCCCCCTGAGGGGAGACTTTTGTTCATTCCACTAGAAATTCCATTGGTAACACAAAGAAACTGCCCTTTATATAAACTACACCTTTTTCACTTCAAATTAATCCGAGTCAAGTTCAAATTAATTCGAGTCAAGTTCACATTAATTCGAGTCAAGTTCAAATTAATTCGAGTCAAGTTCAAATTAATTCGAGTCAAGTTCAAATTAATTCGAGTCAAGTTCAAATTAATTCGAGTCAAGTTCAAATTAATTCGAGTCAAGTTCAAATTAATTCGAGTCAAGTTCAAATTAATTCAAGTCAAGTTCAAATTAATCCAAGTCAAGTTTAAATTAATCCAAGTCAAGTTTAAATTAATCCAAGTCAAGTTCAAATTAATCCGAGTCAAGTTCAAATTAATCCGAGTCAAGTTTAAATTAATCCGAGTCAAGTTCAAATTAATCCGAGTCAAGTTCAAATTAATCCGAGTCAAGTTCAAATTCATCCGAGTCAAGTTCAAATTAATCCAAGTCAAGTTCAAATTAATCCAACCCTCAGTTGGGTTAAAAAATGACATAATAATTTGTTAATTTGAGTTTTTTGTGTTATATATGTATCTATTGGATGTGATGAGCAAAACTGGTTTCGAGGATTTATTTACACTCAGACATTTATATACGTGAAATTCCACTTTACCACACATATGAAATCAAATACATGCAAGTACAAAGTATTATCAATGGACGATATGTAGATCTAATCTTTAAAAAAAATATACAAGTGCGATACACTGAGTACTAATGTACGATTCCGTTTAATTCGATTTATATACGTACATTACTACCCAGATACATTCCTGCATTGGCAATAAAAATGTTGCCATTCATTCTAATTCCGTGTTTGTCAATGTGAAGAAATGTTGGATCCACTTACAATACTCAATAATAATACAAGAAACAATGTTTCTAATTCACTACTGATTTTATTTTAATTCAATATATAATAATTTTAAGACTTCAATAACTTTTATAATAATCATTTTATGAATATTCAAGTCTTGAAAGTATGATATTTTGAATTGTAAACACACACACACACTTGGATTAGTTTGAACTTGACTTGGATTAATTTGAAGTGAAAAAGATGTAGTCCACCCCCCTTTATTTGGAAAGAGAAAGAAGGCAAAATGAAAGAAAGGCTATAAAACAAAGAAATTCAATCTCTTGAGAGTTGGTGAGACCGAGTGCACACGGCCCGTATCACAGATACGCTCATCACACACTTTCGAGAGGCTTCGGACAGAGAGACAGACAGACGGACGCAGCTCTTGTTACAGTATAGATTGTCTGCAGTAATACGAGCTGTGCAGTTTATTTCTACTTAATGTACCTCAGGGGGACATTGAATATTTGCAATATTGATTATATGTAGTACGCTAGGAAAAAGCACCAACACACGTTTGAGAATTAATTTTTGATAGTCTTTGAATGTTTTACAAATAAACACTTTCCAACTCTTGATTATTTATTGGTATTCGTATTTCATAAAATGCTCGTTATGCTAAATGCATCAAGAATCCCGTAACGAAATCTTCATTGTACACTTTTCTGTAATAATTTACGCATTCGTACCGATAACTACCTTTTCAGATGATTAACTCGAACTGTCCATCATTGGAATAGAACTTTGATAACTCATAGGGATCGAATACATTTTTCTACCTAATCTACATGATGACATAAATCAAGTCTCTAAGATTCTCAAGCATTTTCTTTTATTCCCATAGATTGTTGATTCACATATATCCGCTGTTTTTTATTGAGAATAGTATGTTTATCTTTTTGCGAAATACTATGTAATTTTGTTGAGATTTTTCTTCAGCTATGCGTAATAGTACCCATCATCACAATAAGCTATGTTTTGTAGAAACACTCGTTTAAATCTTAGATTAATGATCTTTTGGACTTCACTTTAGAAGTGGTGGAGCTTTAAAATGACATGATGTATGATAGTGATTTCTGATTTTTCATTTGTCATCTAACCTAATAATACCCGCTGTGTGTTTATTTGTACATTTGTTTGTACGCTTCTTAAAGAAACTTAGGATGTTTGAGTTTGCGGTATCATGGATACCGAATTCCTTAGAATAACATTAAAAGATGGGTTTTGCATTCATTGAAATGTTTGAATTGTACCAGGATGTGTTCGTTTAGGATAAGTTCGGTTAGATTAGGATAGGTTAGCATAGGTTAGCATAGGTTAGGTAGTATTGACAGAATTTTTGCACGGGTACATGCACTTAGGAATTTCCACGGGTCCTGCTACTACCGAACAATACCCATGGTTTATTTATTTTGAGTCCGCTTCTTCTATTTCTCTGTCATGCTTATAAAGATAGTCATAATGACCGTATCTGTGATACGAGTTTCACCAGTGCACAAGCACAAAAATATTTTTTATCACGGGTACTGTTAGGATAGATATTTTTGTTAGTCATCCGCGTCTGGAAAGTTTGTACAAAAAAGGTATTGAATCCCGTCATTTTTGTCGTTTTTGACGGGCCGTGCACACTAGTTTGTAAATATTTATCGACGCACAAAATAGCTTGCATCCTTTTGAAAATTGTTTAGCGGTAGAACTTATACCTTCATATATGATATAACAGCGCATTTTTTTCTGTTTCTCCTTTCAACTATTTCTTGAACTTTTGTGTTCCATTTTGTTAAGAATGCGTATCAGAATACGTTAAAATCCCTTCTAACGTCTATTTTGGGCTTAGAATACCCAGCGGCTTTTCTACCCTAGGTTTGGCAATGTAAGAAATAGTCAAGTTAACACCGTATAACAACCTTTATGCGGTGTAAAGGCAGTTAAAAGAAGACTTTAATAGCCTCCAGTTAACTCGCTCTCCTTAGGTTGAGTGTTGAGATGCGAAACGAGATCTGAAATGAAATGCGATTGCGGTATAATATGGTCAAAATATTTTATTAAAAAAATTATTTTTTGCGTTCGTTCGCTTACTTTGATCCTCCTCACACGAGAAGTTACTAGTATTTTTCCAGGACACATTTCATTTGTGCACTATACCAAAATATCAAATTACGTGTAAAGCTTTCAGATACGCACCAGTAAACACAGATATTATCCAGCATGGAGTCCAAGGGTATGGGAAAGTCGAGTTCCAGCAGGCCTCCATCTTTCTGATGTATTAATTTATGGTTGGTCCACGCGCTGAATTTCTCAAGTATAGGCGGCCAGTCCTTGAGGTGATGAGTTCAAGGCTACACCTGCAATCACGTATTAATATTTTTAAAAAGTACGTTTTTCAAGTGCGCTCTGCGTGAAAATACGCTGTGTTCTGAAGCCCACTACCGTAAGAACTAGCAGCTAACCGGACCCTCCTATTCAGGCTTCTTAGTATATTTTTCAAAAAGTTTTTTCAATAGATGGTTCTAAATTAACTAAATTAATTAATTAACTAAATTCTAAAGTAAGCGTGTCAGTATGTACACGCATGATCTCAGGCTTCCCGTACTAACGCTTCAGTTAACTTTTGAAATATAACTTCTAGACATTTTTCTCAAAAACCATGCCTATAGTTAGTTTACTCATATTTTTGTCTCACAAATAACTAATCATTTTTTAAAATTCATATTTTATCACGGTCTTTAACTATTTCAAAATTGTACACACAGTGATTACAATAACTCCGTGGGGATAATTACCTGCCTCATAAAATTTTATCCTTAATTTGACTGATGGCCAATTTGTTTGGAGTTCAAATTTAACACGGTGCAAATACGAGTTAGCCAAACCGAACAGGAATTCTTGTCGTTTTATTCACAGTTGCTGTGATGGAGAACATAAATGCATTTCTAACATCCTTTATACCTTAATCATAATACAATATCTGATTTTGAAGAGCGTTGCAGCGCTTACATGCAGTATCAGGACATGAGTTGACTGAACAGGAAATGCATTTCCTAATCAAGTACATGGGATACATGTGATCACAAGGAAAAAAACATTAAAACTTCGTTTTGGCCACGGTATTAGAGACAATGTTTCGGAACATAAGCTCCCCATATACAGCATGACCAGGGAGACGATTCTCACTATCTTGCTTATCGCGACGATTAGAGGCAGGGCAGATAAGAAGTTTCAACTCTCTGGTTTGTTTTCATAAGCAACACTTTTGGTATTAAGATACAAACATGAATATTTATAGCAAATCTACAGTCTGACAATTAGGTGTGAAATGGAATTCCTCTACAATGAAGAACATCCGCGAGTTTATATCTTTTTCTTTCCCTGTGGAAGAGAGCTTTTAAGAAAATTTAACAACTCACGCCTCAAATACCTGCGAATTTATATCAATTTCTATACCATGAAAAATCGTCTTCTGGTGAAAATTTCAATATTTCCTACCAAAATCTCCGCTGACTCATTTAGTAGTTAATTAATGGAAACTTCACATCATGATAGCTTACTGAACGTCGCTTACGTCCGATGCTAAAGCAACTTTGTACACTTTGATTGTAATTTAATTGCATTAATTTCGATCTGTAAACGCGTCACGTGCGCATGTTTCATGCGGGTATTAGTTTCGGCAGTAGCTGAGTACAAATGTGAAATCAAGCACGGAAATCAAGGGAATTGTACGAAATAGGGCCAATAAATAACTATTGAACACAAAGTAAGTATGTGTTTTAGCATGACGATGAGCAATTATGTCACTTCTTGTGCAAAAAAGAACAGTGCGATGAATGGAGTATTTTAACCTACAGTCTGTACGAAAAATTTAAATGGTAAAGAAGTCACGAAAGTGAGTTTGTAATTGCAGTATCATTTCACATTCTCATTGCAAATAGCCATGCCATCTTTAGCGAACTTCAGGAAGTTTATCGGGAGCTTCAAGTTTACGAGAGACGAGTTCCGACGCCACCGGCTGAGATACCTCCGCCAACGAGATGACCAAACGGCATTTATTGGTTGCAATGGAAATCAGATGTGTTGGAAACCTAATGGAAGGGTTGACATGCTGACATGCATCGAACATGTACTTTACAAAAGACATCCATGCCGTTAAATAGCTGAAAACGTACAAAATAAAATTACGGTAATAGCGCATGCACGGTGCAGAGCAATATATAAAATAATGAAGTCACAAATAAAAATGCAAGGAAGTCATTTCCGAAATAGTGATTCAAGTGCAACCAAGTTGTTCATTGCTCCTACTTCCTAACTTTCGATATGCTGGTCTGAAAGTGTGCTCGAGTGATGGTGCGTGTGTACGTGTGTGCATTTTGTAGCTTGGTGTGTGCAGGACCACAAGTTTTAACAGATATTGCGCACCTGAGTTTTTGATAATTATTTAAATTTTTCATATGCTTTTTCACTTCACTATTTTATGTAATACTCTATGTATATTCTCTTTTGAACTTCTAGCACTGTCGATGAATTCTATGCATCTTCAAACTTTTGGCAGTAAATCTGCTTATCATTACGTTAGTTTTTCTTCTTGTCTTGAGAGAAAGATTATCTAAGAATAATCTAATCAGTTTCCAATGATTTACTACCGCTCTCAAGCAACACACTCTCCTAGTCAAGAAACATGCTATATCAAGCAATATTATTTTGAAAACGGGAACCTTTAAAGTTGAATGAAGATGTTCGATCTCTCATCTCATTTACCACTCTTTATAGTTCGCACAATTTCAGTCAATAATTTTCCGATCGGTTCCTTTTTACATTTCAAGAATGAGCTGCCCTCTGCATTGATCTTGTCTCCGCTGTGTCAATAAGGTTATTTACGGTGCAATTGCTGTATGTCGGTCCTACTCGTCGTGCCTTGTTGACCAGAGTTGCCGAGTACGCTGGGAGCAGTTGGACTTGTTTCCCTCTTGATTCCACTCCGCTTTCCTTTAAACAATTTAAACAATTTAAACAATTTATTTACCACAGGTGATACAGAGATAGAATGTTTCTTAAGTCTAGTACAATGGTGAAATTTGAGTATAGCTACCTGTGGGCCCGAATAAGTTCAGTGACTTCTATGGCATCCTACCATCAAGGTTAGTCTAAGGAGTACAATAATGTTTAACTTAATTCACTTAAACTAGAGACGCATTAGACTGATCAATGAGATAACTAACTGGAAATTAGATACTTCATTTTACAATATAGTTCATATGGACTAGATTTAACAGTATATTCGACAAACGATTCAAGAACAGACTGAAGATCGGCGAAATTAACCATGGCAAATTACATTATTAGGACCAGTTATGTAGGGGACAAGGTTTGATTTTGTGATCTTACACGACTAGTAATCTGATAGGAAGTGAGACTCAAAAATTTTTTTGAATACTTTATAAGAATTACTTTCACGGATCTCCGCAGGTATTGAGTTCCAAGTTTTAGTTCCAACGAAGAGGATACTATGTTGTGACCGAGCCTTTGAGTAATAAGGAAGCATGAATTTACTTCTATTTCGGGTTAAATGGTCGTGATGACCAGTTTGCGCAGTTAATAATTGTTTTAGGCTATTGTCGCCATCATTTGTTAATGTTTTGTAAATGAAATTGCAAATGGAGATTTTGTAGAGATCCGAGAGCTTAAGTAGTCGTAAATTTTTGAATGAGTCATTTGTGTGAGCATTATATTCTAGATTCTTTACCGCTCTTATGGCTCTTTTTTGCAGGGTAAAAATTTTGTTGGTTTTATTTTTATCAGTTCCGTGCCATGCTTCTATTCCGTATTGCAAGTATGATGAAATGAGCGTTCGGTAGAGCATTTGTAAGGCTGTTTCAGGCAGGACATTTTTAACTTTAGTTAGGATTCCGATAGATTTTGATAATTTAGAACTAATATGAGCGATGTGCTCTTTAAAGGTTAGATGTTTGTCTATTATGATGCCCAGGAATTTACTTGAGTTGGTTTCTTCGATTACACCTTCGCCAATTTGAATGCGTGGGAGAGATATATTTTTCTTGTATGAGAATGTAATATATTTTGTTTTATCGATATTAAGGCTTATTTTATTAGCTTTAAGCCACAATGAAACCTTATGAAGCTCATTATTTATACGCTCCGCCATCCTAGCGGGATTTTGGTTTGGAAGGACCGCAGAAAGGGTACTGTCATCGGCAAAAAGTATGAATTTGAAGAATGATGTTGATTTAATGATATCATTGATAAAAATTAGAAATAGGAGAGGCCCAAGGACAGATCCTTGTGGAACTCCATGGTCAATTGTCTGTGGGTCTGATTTTGCGTCGTCAATGACAACGTATTGTTTCCGATTTGCTAAGTATGATCTGAACCAATCATGGGCAGCCCCTCGAATGCCATAACAATATAGTTTCGAGAGTAATACGTTATGGTCCACACAATCGAATGCTTTTCGAAAGTCATGAAATATGGAGGAAACAAGCTTTCCCTCATCTATATTAGAATAAAGGTATTGCAAATGATTTAATACAGCTTGTGTCGTAGATTTCTTAGAACGAAAACCGTATTGTTTGTCGTAGAGGAAAGATTTTTGTTCAAAATAGGAATACACTTTTTTATACACAATTTTCTCGAATATTTTGCTAATAATTGGTAGTACAGAGATAGGTCTATAATTGTCAATGCAGTTTTTATCACCATTTTTAAAAATAGGGGTCACTCTCGCAATTTTGAAAGAGTTGAGGAAGATACCTTGAGAAAGGGATTGGTTGATAGTATAAGATATGCACGGCGCTATTATATCAGCTACAGCCTTAAGAACTTTAGCCGAAAAATTTTTCAATCCACTTGATTTATTTTTCAAGTTGTTTATGCACGTAATTACATCGGAGGGATTAGTTAACGTGAAAAAGAAAGAATTAGGTTCACGGACATGGTCCATGTATTGCAAGTGGTCTGTGGGTTCACTGAAGACACTATCGGCTATATTTTTTCCTATGTTTACAAAAAAGTTGTTAAACACAGTTGCAATATCTTTTTTCTCGTGGTATTTTACATTTTCGTGAACGACGGACTCAATTGTTTTCGTAGTATTATTATTCGGTTTACAGCATGAATTAAGCAGGCGCCAAGTTTTTTAATATCAGTTTTGTATTCAGTAAATTTGCGCGTTAAGTAGTCTCGTTTTGAGGTTCGTATTTGATTTGTCACATGATTCCTGAATCTGTTATACGTTACTTTAGATATTCGCCCTTCGTATAGTAAGGCTAGGTACGCTTGACGTTTCTTTATATTGATCACGATATCTTCAGTAATCCAGGGCTTTTGTCTATTTTTCGGCGTAATTGTGCGGGTGATTATTGGACAACACTTGTTATATGCGGTCGTTATAATTTCAGTTAAATTTAGTATTGCTTTATCAATGTTAATCACATTATTGTCCCGTTCATAGATGTCTAATGATGGCATTAATTCTTCTAGAACAGTTCGCATTGTTCCCAAGTTGTATTCGTTTACACAACGAAATGAATAAGTATCAACCTGTGGGCTGGTACAAGGACTATAGACATTTTTCTTGATGAGAAACACCGGGGAATGGTCAGTTAAGTCAGAAATTATTATTCCGGTAAGAAAATCAGTCGGATCTAACATAAAATAAAATCGAGTAACGTAGCCGATTCAGAAGCAACACGTGTAGGTTTCGTGATGATTGGAAGGAAGGAGCTAGACTGAAAAACATTTATGAAGCTTGAGATTTGCTCACAGCTATCATATTGTAGGAGATCGTAGTTGAAATCCCCGCAGATTAATATGTCATTATATAGAGACTTGCTGAACTGAGATATTATGCTTTGAAGCTCGTTCAGGAAAGAGACGTTACAAGCTGTTGGGGGCCTATATACTGTCCCAAGCATAATCCGTTTATCATTTTTCGTTAGTTCTATAAATAAAGTCTCAATATGTTCACGATTCATAGTTGCACTTAAAATGACTTTCGAAGATATATGTTTAGATATTACGTACTGATGCCACCACCACGTTTGTTACTACGGAGTGAATGATGGCTATAATAGTTCCTCAATCGGATTTCAAATTGACGATAGTAGCATCCCATTCACTGGAATCATATTGAAATCCTTGCAAGTATCTCAAATACATACAGGTTTACGTATCCTCGAATCCCAGTGTATTTCTCAACTCAAACCAGCATTTGACTTTTCCCCTCATTGCCGCTAACACATAGTTTTCACTCTTTTTCTACTTTCTCTTTTTCTGGCACTTTTCTGTATTTAAAAATAATTTCTTTATAGTTTTATATCTACAAACGTTTTATTTTCTGGGTTGTTTTTTTTTGTATTTTCGTCATGCGTTCTTTTCATGAATTTTTTTTACTGGAGATGATCAGGTTCTCCAAAACTTTTACATATAATCAGTAATATCTCCGTATTCCCGCTTCGGTATTTGCGGTATTTTCACGTAACCGCAGGCTCTCTAAGCCAGGGGTTCTCGGACTTTTTCCAGCCAAGGACCACTTTTATTACACAAAAATAAGCTGAGGACCCCTCACATGTGTTCCCCACAGGAATATATGTATATATATATATATACCGTGTACACATTGTTTCAGAATATCAACAATCATGGAAAGCTGAAAATTAATACCTTAACTGAATTCACTGTTCAATTCATTTAATTTTGCGAACCCCCTGTCAAAGTACCACGGACCCCTGGGGGTCCGCGGACCACACTTTGAGGACCCATGATGTAAGGGCTACAGCGAACGGAGAAAATCGGTGTACGAGGCTGGAAAGAACGCTTCATCTCATTGAGTTGGATTTTCACTCACCCACACCCTTTCCTTAGACCAAAAAACTGAAAAAAATACTCCTAGAACTCGAGTCTGAAAATTGTAAACCATTCCTACGACTTAATTGCAACTGACTCTACGGAAAAGAACATACTACGAACTATGACAATGGATTTCATATTTCTTTAGTTAGTGCTTAGAATATTTTTTCATTCTACGATAAGAAAATATTTTTGGGTAAACTATACCATTTGTCTTCGGAATGATCTCTTCTAGTACCCCGTCCTCCATCAAATTAGGCATGTCTTCCAACACCCCAGTCCTCCATCACCCCAGTCCTCCATCACCCCAGTCCTCCAACACCCCAGTCCTCCAACACCCCAGTCCTCCAACACCCCAGTCCTCCAACACCCCAGTCCTCCAACACCCCAGTCCTCCAACACCCCAGTCCTCCAACACCCCAGTCCTCCAACACCCCAGTCCTCCAACACCCCAGTCCTCCAACACCCCAGTCCTCCAACACCCCAGTCCTCCAACACCCCAGTCCTCCAACACCCCAGTCCTCCAACACCCTAGTCCTCCAACACCCCAGTCCTCCAACACCCCAGTCCTCCAACACCCCAGTCCTCCAACACCCCAGTCCTCCAACACCCCAGTCCTCCAACACCCCAGTCCTCCAACACCCCAGTCCTCCAACACCCCAGTCCTCCAACACCCCAGTCCGCCAACACCCCAGTCCTCCAACACCCCAGTCCTCCAACACCCCAGTCCTCCAACACCCCAGTCCTCCAACACCCCAGTCCTCCAACACCCCAGTTCTCCAACACCCCAGTCCTCCAACACCCCAGTTCTCCAACACCCCAGTTCTCCAACACCCCAGTCCTCCAACACCCCAGTCCTCCAACACCCCAGTCCTCCAACACCCCAGTCCTCCAACACCCCAGTCCTCCAACACCCCAGTTCTCCAACACCCCAGTTCTCCAACACCCCAGTCCTCCAACACCCCAGTTCTCCAACACCCCAGTCCTCCAACACCCCAGTCCTCCAACACCCCAGTCCTCCAACACCCCAGTTCTCCAACACCCCAGTCCTCCAACACCCCAGTCCTCCAACACCCCATTCCTCCTACACCCCAGTCCTCCAACACCCCAGTTCTCCAACACCCCAGTCCTCTAACACCCCAGTCCTCCAACACCCCAGTCCTCCAACACCCCAGTCCTCCAACACCCCAGTCCTCCAACACCCCAGACCTCCAACACCACAGTCATCCAACACCACAGTCCTCCAACACCACAGTCCTCCAACACCCCAGTCCTCCAACACCCCAGTCCTCCAACAACCCAGTCCTCCAACACCACAGTCCTCCAACACCCCAGTCCTCCAACACCCCAGTCCTCCAACACCCCAGTCCTCCAACACCCCAGTCCTCCAACACCACAGTCCTCCAACACCCCAGTCCTCCAACAGCCAGTCCTCCAACGTACATTCTTCCCCCTGGTCAAGTTTGCTTAATTGTTGTGGAGTCTTCCCGTGACAAAGGGATCACTGCAAGACAACCAGAAACATTAAATTCCCACCTGAGTTCCTCTCTGTGGGCCAAAATTGAAATAAACGAAACTAAAATGAATTCAATTTAAAATAAAATAAACACATAGTATACGCTTAATAGTATCAGAAATTGCACAATTTCGCGATAGCGTATTTTCTGTGTGAATAAAATCACAAAAGCATTATATAATAACATTAACTCATGGTATTCAGACCAGCTGGTTTCGACTAAAACAATGTCATTAGCAATGAATACCATATGTAAAGAGAAAAAACATACATGCCGTTTATTTAAAGTAGAGAAATACATAACAGTGAAATATAAAGAAATTCTAAGATATAGTGAATAGAGGAGCGGCAGATTGGTCAATATTCAACACAGGCCTATGTTTAAAAATGTACAATGATTCTAAAATTCGTCTAAAATTCAACACCCCAGTTCGTCTCACAACATCCCAGTTCGAAGATATTCGTATTACTGCCATTCACTGGTCCAAATTCATACTCAATGACCAAATATTTTAGTAAGGTTTTAGCGATGTATGGCCCACATTTGGATTTCCATATATCATTAAAGAATAATCACTCTATTAAAAACTTTTTTCAATTCAAGGACAGGCTGCCTTCTGTGTTACTCTCCAATATTATTTATGAATTTCAATGCGGAGCTTGTCAGAGCTCCTACATTGGGAGTACGCAGAAACAGTCCGCCATGTGTTACTCTCCAATATTATTTATGAATTTCAATGCTGAGCTTGCCAGAGCTCCTACATTGGGAGTATGCAGAAACAGTCCCCCATTAGATTCTATCAACATCTGGGCAAATCTTTCCGAACCAAACTCCCGCTTTCAGTCGCACCTCATTCATCCCCTAGACAACACCAACCATCCTCTATCTCTGAATCATTTTAAAAATTTAGATTGTACTTCTAATACTGATTGGCGAATTTTAGAATCATTGTATGTAAAATAAATATATTTAAAAAAAAGAAATTATTAGCATAGGATTAAATCGCGTAATAATAAAGGTGAATACCCTTCTCTAACCCCCCTTTCCGTCTATAGTTTGTCTATAGTTTGTCTATAGTTTGTTCAAGGGTTTTTAACTTGCTGGCATAGGTTCGTTGCAGTTTCGGTCTGTCCGCAGCTAGATGATCATATTTTTCTTGGTAAGTTCATTTACTGGTCGTTGAACTCATTTATGTCTACAGTTTTAGTGATGTCGGCTTTCCTGGTCTGTCGGGAACCGACTTCCATTTTCGCCATTTCAGCTTTAGCTTGTAGATTTCTATTAGTGCTATATCAGTGCATCGATTTCATCTGACCATACGAGCCGATTTGTTGCCACTTAATTTAGAGTCAATGGTTTTAATGCTGCTTTAGTTCTGCGAACGCTTCTCTATGGATTTTACTTATGTGAATTGTTCTTGTCTGTGCGCAGGAACAATAACTGGAGCTCTTGCAATAAACTCGATTTAATCCAACTGTCTGCTGGAGGCTCCATATGTTTCCAAATAAACCCGTATTTCGATGAGTCTGGGAAATACGTAACAGTTCCAAGAAAAATTTACAGACCGTAAATTGTAAGATAGAAGTAATATCTCGCTAAAACTGTCGTGATGGCCAACCTAATTCGGTCTCCTCATCGCACTGGTATTGATGATGATTCAGACCCGCGAGTGGATGACGCGCAAGAGCAGATTGTGGTGTACCCAAAGCAGAGGTTAGGAGCAGTCACTCGGATCAAGCACTGCATCGAAGAGTTATTGCTGAAGTTTCCTGCCAGTGTGAATGAGGTGACCGCTCTGGTAGAAAAGCTCAATTTCAAAATAGTTGTCTTTCGAGAGTTATGTGAAGAGGAGCTACAGAAGGACTTGCGCGAGCCTGACAAAGAAAAATTCACCAAGTGGTTCGATGATCATTATGCCGAGATGTACTCTTTCTATCTGGCTATGAAAAGCAAGATAACGTCACATTTTGAGAACATAAACGTGGATAGTCTGGGTGCCGTGAGCGTAAGAGACAGCGCATCTAACGCCGGCAGCGGTCGCAGTTCTGCTGGGTCACACTTATCAGCAGCTAAATTAAAAATTGCGGAAAAGAAGGCAGCAATTTTTGCTCGTAAGAAATTTGCGGAGAAGACTCGGGCTCTGAAGGAGCAACAGTTGAAACTGCGCCTCGAACTTGAAGAGCTGGATCTGCGAAAAGACGAAGAAGAATGCAAGTTTATCGAAGAAGCTGTTCAGGAACTGGAGAATGAGAATGAATCGCAGTCAGACCGAATACTTCTTCCCTCGCCTGCCTCTAGTGACCGTTGTAATAAGGTAGATGCAGGTTTAGCTCAGGTTCTTGCCAAGCAGAATGAAATTTCTTTGTCGTTGGTAAAAGCCCAACAACGAAGTCTGCTGCCCAATCGTGTACCGGAGGTTTTCAGCGGTGAAGACGTCACACAATATACAACATTCAAAATAGCGTTCGAACAAATTATAAAGAATAATTGTGATGATGATTCTTCACGATATTATTACCTTTGTCAGTTTACTAGCGGCCACGCTAAGCAACTGGTAACCAGTTGTAATTGTAGTAACCCTGGTGTCGCTTTCGAAAAGGCCATGGAGCTTTTAGAAAGCAAGTACGGCAACTCGTATGTCAGGTCTCATGCGTACCTGAAGAGAATTGAAGAGTGGCCGAAGATATCCAACGGCGATGCCAAGGGATTCGAAGAATTTTCTTTGTACTTGACAAGCATCGCTAACATGATGCCAGGATTTGATGAACTGGGACAATTGAACAATCACAAGGAAATGAAGATGATCATCGATAAGTTTCCCTTGGACGTGGTGAAGACCTGGAGAGCGCACGTCTGCATGATCCAGGATAGAGGTGAGACGGTCGTGTTTTCGCATTTAGAAAAGTTCATTTCTCAACAGTCGCGCATTGTGAACCTCCCAGTTTTTGGCGATTTGAAGCCAAGGCCAGCAAGTGACGCTGCTCAACTTGGCGCTCGGGCGAAAGATCGCAGGGCCTTCCCTACTAGTATCGTAGAAGAGGCAAATGGCACTGGTGAAAATGATTCTTTATGTCCTTGCTGTAAGAAGGATGGCCACAGTTTGGACAATTGTTATTTTTTTAAAGGGAAAATCTACGAAGACAGAGTAAAGTTCGTCAAGGAGAAGAACCTTTGTTTCGCCTGTCTTGAGTCTGGTCATCTATCTGCTTCGTGCAAATTTAGGTTGAGGTGCAAAGAATGTTCTGAAAGTCATCCTACGAGTATGCATAGGGCGCCAAAAACCTTAGTCTCTTCGAGTTTTCTTGAAAGGGATGTAGAAACGCAGCAGCAGCCAGAAGTTTTACCACAGGCATACTACCCTGCAACGTGCGTCACAACGAGCCAACAGCCGGAAGTACGAGGTGGACGAGTAGTTAGTGCTGCTGTACCGGTTATGGTTACTGTTGGGAATCGATGTATCAAGACGTATATGGCACTGGATAGCTGGGCAACGGATAGCTTTATGTCAACAAAATTGATGAAGAAATTGGGGCTGACAGGAGAATCAACTTCGGTGTGTCTCACGACGATGGGGGAAAAGTCTCGTCGTATCCCGGTCCAGAAAATCGCGAAGTTGAAACTGAGTAGTCTGGATGGCCATGAAACTCACTCGTTAACGGAAGTGTATGCTCTAAAGGAGTGGCCCTTCAAAAAAGAAAATTCCCCCAGCAAGCGAGATATAGGAAGTTGCACTCATCTCGTGGATCTGCAGTTAGAGTTTGTGGACTCTGCTATCGAAATATTAGTGGGAACGAACGAACCAGAATTACTTAGACCTTTAGAGTGCGTGAGTGGCGAGGCGAACGAGCCTTACGCTACACGTCATAAATTCGGATGGGCAATAAGCGGTCCCGTGGCTTCTTCGCCGGCAAGGAATTCCTGCCACCGAATTTCTTCCGACAAGTTGGAAAAGATCGACGAGGATCTTGATCGACTACTTAGGCAGGACTTTGTGGATCCAGCTCCAGTTGAATATCGGAGAGAGTATCAGAAATGTCGGTGTTCGCAGAAATACCGCCTGAAGCGGGGACAGTTGAGGTGCTCGCAGCGAAGAAGGAAAGGTGCGAGATTCAGAGCCCAACATCTCGTCTAATTACATCGACTTCCGATTGGACAAAAGTACTCTACATGGTTGCAGCTTTTATGCGAATGAAGTTGTAGCGCACGGATGGCAGCGTTGGCGCAAGGAATATTTGCGTCTCCTACAGCATCGTAAGAGGTGGTCCGGGAACTACGTAAGTTTCGCGGTCGATGATCTTGTCCTACTCGTGTGCTCGGCGCTTCTTCGTAATCAGTGGAGCATGGGATGCACAACTAGAGTGTCTGTGAGTTCTGATGGTATAGTCAGAGCGGCGAAGGTTAGGACTTCGAAGCGCGATGCTGGTCGCATTCCTTCAGTTAGTTGCTCAGAAGTTGTACTTCCGATTGTAAAATTAATTAATCTGATTCATTCGTAGCGTCTTGTTGGAATCGATATAGATTGTTGACGTTCGTCAAAGAGGGCCGGTGTAAAATAAATATATTTAAAAAAAAGAAATTATTAGCATAGGATTAAATCGCGTAATAATAAAGGTGAATACCCTTCTCTAACCCCCCTTTCCGTCTATAGTTTGTCTATAGTTTGTCTATAGTTTGTTCAAGGGTTTTTAACTTGCTGGCATAGGTTCGTTGCAGTTTCGGTCTGTCCGCAGCTAGATGATCATATTTTTCTTGGTAAGTTCATTTACTGGTCGTTGAACTCATTTATGTCTACAGTTTTAGTGATGTCGGCTTTCCTGGTCTGTCGGGAACCGACTTCCATTTTCGCCATTTCAGCTTTAGCTTGTAGATTTCTATTAGTGCTATATCAGTGCATCGATTTCATCTGACCATACGAGCCGATTTGTTGCCACTTAATTTAGAGTCAATGGTTTTAATGCTGCTTTAGTTCTGCGAACGCTTCTCTATGGATTTTACTTATGTGAATTGTTCTTGTCTGTGCGCAGGAACAATAACTGGAGCTCTTGCAATAAACTCGATTTAATCCAACTGTCTGCTGGAGGCTCCATATGTTTCCAAATAAACCCGTATTTCGATGAGTCTGGGAAATACGTAACATTGTACATTTTCAAACATAGGCCTGTGTTAAATATTGACCAATCTGCCGCTCCTCTATTCACTATATCTTAGAATTTCTTTATATATCACTGTTATATATTTCACTACTTTAAATAAACGGTATGTATGTTTTTTCTGTTTACAGATGGTATTCATTGATAATGACATTGTTTTAGTCAAAACCATCTGGTCTGAATGCCAGGAGTAAATGTTTTTATATAACATTTTTGTGATTTTATTCATACCCTTAATAGTTTGTTTGATAATGTACGCTCGTGACAATTGAGCTGAAACGACAATTGAAAATTCATGCCCCACTGCACCCTCGAGGACTGATGTCAAGTGGAGACCACGCCCTGTCGATTTACCAGAGTTACGAAACATCTTATACTCACTAAAAAACACAAAGGCAGTTGGACATGATGGTATCAGTCTTCAATATATCAAAGACAGTTTCCCTGTTACAGCACCATGGATTCGTCTGATAATTAATACATCAATAGTAACCAACACGTTTCCAAACCAATGGAAACACTCCATTATTAGACCGTTGCACAAAAGTGGTGACCCAAATACAGCATCAAACTACAGGCCCATCAGTCTTTTGCCTGTCATGTCCAAACTATTGGAGAAAGTGGTGACAAATCAACTGTCATTTCACCTGGACGAGTGAAATCTACTCCACCAAAATCAATATGCCTATAGAAGAAATACTAGCACCCAAGACGCTCTGCTCAATATATCTGAAAAAATATACAGTGACATCGATCAAAAGAATGTAACACTCTTGCTGCTACTTGATCTCTCTAAGGCGTTCGATAGCGTCGAACATGAAAGACTTCTACGTAAAATACTGAACTTGGGAATAGACACGCAATGGTTTGAAAGTTACTTGTCAAATCGATCTCATGCAGTCCGCATAGAAAACAAATTGTCCCCATTCATTCAAAACAATTTTGGTGTTCCCCAAGGATCCATTCTTGGTCCGCTACTGTTTTCTATTTTCATTAATGATTTCCCTCCAATGCCTTCTAACACACGGATCTCAATGTATGCAGATGATGTTCAAATTGCAATAACAAGTTCAGTATCGGAAATACCACAGACGCAAATTAAAGCCGAAACTTTACTGACTAGCCTGGAATCATGGTACGACCGAAATGATCTCAAATTAAATGCTAATAAAACACAATGCATTATTTTTGGATCCAAAGATGCAATTAAAAAAACTTCAGATCTTACTCCTGCAGTTGGAAATGATAAAATTAATGCATCAGAAAAAGTTAAAAATCTAGGTATCTGGTTCGATAGAAATATGTCTTTCAAATCTCCCGTTGAGACTACTTGCAACAAAATCTACGGAACTTTAATGTTTTTTCATCGTATAAAAAGTATGCTAGACGAAAAATCCAGATTATTAGCTATTCAATCCCTTGTGTTATCGCGCATTGACTACTGCAGCCTAGTATGGGGAGACTTACCTCAATACCTTCAAAGGGACTTACAAAAATGCATGAATTTTGCAGCCAAGGTGGTATGCAACGGTAATTTCAAAAGAAGTGATCACGTAACCCCTCTCCTCAATAAACTCGGCTGGATTCCTATCCAAGAAAGGCTCCTCTTGCAGAAGGCCCAATACGTATTCTCCTCGTTATATCTTCCTCAGAGCAATGCTGAGATAGTGCGTTTCCATCCACCCACTGTAACCAATCAAAAACCGAACAGAAACAATAATGTCTTAGTCAACTATCGTTCATCTCACTTAGGGCAGAAGGCTCTGTCCATATCAGGCGCCTTACTGTGGAACAAACTTCCCCTGAATATTAAAGTCCCTCAAAGACCTAGAGAATTTAAAGCCAAAATAACTCGTCATCTTGTGTCTCAATAGTAATTTTTAGTTACAGAACATACTGAATGAGTACTGACGAATCTCATTTGCCTGGTATCTCCATTGCTGAACAATCTCCCTCGCTCATTGTTTTATAATTCAAGACATCACACAACAGTTTGGAAGTATGCGTAGGTATTATGATTTGACCGCCTATACGTTGTCATTTGCAAACATGGTACCTATGTGTGTGTGTTTATCAATTGCAGACATTCTGCACCATATTACAAAGATAATGTGTTTTTTCTTCTAATTTGAAATTGTAAAGCATCCATGTAAAAAAAATAAAAATAAATTCGTTGTGTGATCATCCATTTATACTGCAGTAATATGCTGATTCTGCTTATAGTTATATGCTTATAATAATGTGATACCTATGTTTGTTCATGAATTGCCGACAATTTGCGCCATATTTCAAAGATAATGTGATTTGTTTTCTAATATGAAACCTTTATGGGACATTAATGTTTTCTTTCTTATCCACGTCCCACAATCGTTTTCATGTTTCTGACTTGAGTAGACTGTCTTGTGCCACTATTTTTAGTACGAAATTTTATAAAATTCATGCTATAATAAAAGATATTTTCTCTGTTCCCCTCGATTGGAATTCTGGTTTATAATGGCTAGTTTATGCTGATATTTGCGCACATGCTTACTTGTATATATGTGTATACGTGTGCACGCTATGCGTATGACACTCTGTAGAATGCGTATGTATTGCCTCGATGCATAGAAATGCATTTGTGTATGCTTACGAGTTTGGTGTAAGTATGTGCGTGGGTATGTTTGTGCATGCGTATGTGTATATATCAACATGTATACGTGCACATATGTGTGTACTAAACTGACAACTAGCATTTTACTAGAGAAAATGGTCTTTTTTCTGTGCACTCTCAACTTGTAACATTACCTAACTCGTCACCTCTTTATTATTGTAAAGCATTCATGTACAAACTATACATTTGTTCTGCGATCATCCATTATATTTAAATAAAATGCTTATTAACTAATGACCGGTATGTTAAAATTGTTGAATCAGAAATACAAAACTTATAATCTTCTTGGTCCTCATGCTTATGTGTACATATATGTGTATATATTCACATGTATGTGTGCACATATGTGTTTACTAGACTGACAACTAGCATTTTACTAGATATAATGGTCATTTTCTGTTCACTCTCAACTTGTAACATTACCTAACTCGTCATCTCTTTATTATTGTAAAGCATTCATGTACAAACTATACATTTGTTGTTCGATCATCCATTTATATTTGAATAAAATACTTATTAACTAACGACCGTTATGTTAAAATTGTTGAACTAGAAATACAAAACTTATAATCTTCTTGGTCCTCATGCTTATGCGTACATATATATATATATATATATATATATATATATATCTGTATGTGTGTGTGTATGTAAGTATATATATATGTACGTATATATATGTATATGGATTTGTATTTATATATTTTTCTCATGCTTCCTTAAAATGACACTTTTGAACATTTGCCGAAACAAGCGATTCATATATTATTTCCTGGCATCAATAATTGCGAAGTTTTATGTCATGTGCATGTAAACTGTCAAAAGTGTTTTCACCCCACAATGAAAATGCATCGTCCATGAATTTGCGTTATCTCTTATAATTATCATTACATGTATTGTCAAATGTAGATTAAGCAAGATTAGGAGTACATTGCCCTCAATCATATCTTTTCGACTAGTGACACGAGTTTTTTCAATACTCGTGTGTGTGTATCATCTAAGTGTATTAATTTTAAGATATTTAAAAACCAATGATTGTAATATTGTACAATCTCTATTGGAAATAAAGTTTTTTCTTTCTTTCTTTTTTCTTTCGTCACTCTGTCTTTGTTAGTGAAGAAGATGTTGGACGAAAGTGCATCAAAAAGCAGTATAACCACAAAAAGGGACTTTTTTAGGTCGGAAGTACGCGTCTTGATGGGATGTGAAGCAAAAACAATTTATTTTAAGTATTGACTCTCGCTGTCTTCATTGTTGCAGAATTTGGAAGCAAATTCGTACAGTAACCAACTGGGACTCATATTCTGTAGAATTTCATTTATACCTATATTACCAAAGAAGAAAAACTAAGCTCTCTCTAACGGAAGCTGCCAGAAGAGCTTTTCATTTCCCGAAAATCGAAATGAATTGCTACCAATGGCAATAGATTTATCTTCGAAGGAGATCAGCATTTGCACAAAATAAAGGAACTTAGAAATTTCCTGTTGAAATAAGTGTCCTGAATATTCAATCGCTTACATTGAAATTATGGTTTTCGTGTACTGGTGCATTTCCCTTAAGTTTCCAGTGAGTTATAACGGCGATGAAGAAATGTAAATATAACATGACTGAGTCTTCGAAACGATGAAGTCGATAAGGCTGTAGTTCTTTAATTTATGTAGCACTAAAACTCAAATTTTCACCGTGTTGATTGGGTGCAAGAAGCACTCTGAGGATCTCAAATATTAAAAAAATTCAGTGAAACGAGGACGCAAAATAAAAGGCACTCGCGCACGGCGGAGATTATGATGACGCTCGCGAGCGACAAGGGGAGGTGAATAAAATGGAGGGGAGTGCAAACGAAACCTCAAGAATTATTTTAAACGCATAGCCGACTCGACTGTGAGCAAAAAAGCTGCCCTAAGCTAGCACGACGGTAGAAGAAACAAGGTATGGTCAAACTATTCTTTTTTTCGTCGATCGTGTGGCAATGCAGACGTTATGTCAACGAACCAATAGCAGCACTCATATTGCATCTGATAACACGGCTAGGCCAAATCTGGCACCACTATTGGTCTGACGATGCGTAGAGGATGTCCTATTGTTTTTATTCAACACTATAAATAATTTTTATTCGGACCCTAAGTTATTAATTTTGAGGAAGAAGAGGAAAAACCGATAGTGAATTAAGACAAGGAGAATGACCATATTGAAGCATACAAATGGGCGGTTTTGGAATTGAGTTAATAGCAGCAAGACACCGAAAGACGGGCCAGTACAAAGACTACACTGGAACGACTCGGAATCGCAATGTGGGTTAACGCGCAGTCGCATCGATCTGGCCTGTTGGGTTGGCAAACGAAAACCTTTCTCAAAAGGAACCAAGTATGACTGGCAGAAAAGATAAATAACGCAACAAGATTATCACCTAAAACACAATACGCTATTTCACAAAGTATTATAAATGTAGTTTAATCGCAGTATTTTGTTTCACAGTTGACCATTTCATTAGATAGTCCTGTAGTTTGTAATACCGGTTTGTAGATGGTCCTGTATTTGACCTGTAGTGTGGGGCGGCAAGCATATGCTGCACAACGCTACAAGCTCCGAGCTAGTGACTAAGGAGTAGAATTTTATAGTAAGAAAGTCTGGCCAATGTACTTACATCATGTAATATAAAAGGAATCAATAATCTATTAACTTAGGTCGGGAAATAAAGTTTACTTAGGCCTAGAAAGCTGTTGAGGAGTTTAGTTTTTTACTCGAGTCAGTAAAGGTTAAAAATATGCCTTTCACTTTACGCTTTTCTTGAGATTTGACAATACAACAGTGCACCACTTTAATTGCATAACCTAATGGCATAAATTACAACACAAAATGACAGACATTATCGTTTCATCAAAGAAAAATTTACGGTTCTCCAGTGTCACAGATACAAGTTCATTCCAATCCTAATATTTGAAATGGATTACCTCTTTGACATTGCGTAAAAATTCTTGTCTTTAGCTTCGAATCTTTACTACCATGGACGTATAACGTGAATTATTTAATATTTAGGTTCGATCAGTAATTTATTTCAAAATTCGAGTTATGGAACCACGATTTCTCGTTTTGACATTTATAGGAACAGTCGCACAGCTTATTCGCGATCAACTTCTTTAAGCCTCCAAGCCTCGTTGACTTCCTTTGAAAAAGAATAAAATCTCCTTGAAAAGTAATAAATTATTTATGGCGTTCTAATTCGACGTTAGCTGGTGTGGTAAAATCCGGTTGACAGGTTCTCAGTAATTGCCCCGATGACAAAAACAGGCCTCGCAAGACTGCAGGGGTAATTGACCATGGCACTCAGAAAATCGGCAGGAGTCCAGGAAATCAGTAATCATGGTATGATTCATAAAAGAATTGTCTCGTTCATATTTATCGCGTTACGCAATCATATGGAGCTCTGGAAGGAACGAATAAAACTGAAAACACGTTCAAGAATGTTTACACTCGTAATGCTAATAACAAAATATGGGCATCTAGTGTAATATTTACAGAACAAACACCGGCGTATTACTATTCACTCGCACAGGAGTATGAACATAAAAATGAAATTAAGCTTTGCTGGTAAGCAATGATAAATCACTTCTGAGATCACAATCAGGAAACAGTCAGCAGCCCAGAAGCGATGTTCTACGGACTATATATCTTTAAACATCAATAGTTTAGGTCGGAGTATGAATGATATTGAGTGCGGCTGTTTACTGTAAATAGCAGTGAAAGAGATACATCTCTATATCTTTCCGGTTACATTGCTTGGTGAAAACACAGAATCTGGGTGTACGAATTGGCTTACGTAAGTTAAAGCTGATGGGTGTTGAAACCACAACATCTGGACAAAAATGAGTCAAATCCATAATATTCCCATTGCAGCCTCCAAAAAATTAGGTAAATTTGAACTACTTACGCATGTCGTTAATTTTTATGGTAAATGTATGACTGTATATGCTCTCCTCTAAAAGTGTATTCCAAGTGAAGGAAGCTGTCTGAAATGGACGATTAAATTACTAGAATTTGAAACTACGTCAACACAGGGTCAATATTTTGTGAGATAAATGTGACTGAAATGAAGACCACCACCAGATGAGTCCAGATTTGGCCCATTTTTTGGAAGCCTCATTGGGAATATTAGGAAAAACGGGTAGATGCATGGGAGTTTCGTTAACTTATTTCGGGGTTATGTTTCTGTTTGATTAAATTAGTTAAATTTAGAAAAAAAATTAAATGACTTCAAAAAAAACTTTTGTTTCCAGGTCTCTAATGAGACCTCCGAGGTCAATTGGCGCCTCATTCAATTTATTTTTGTACAGAAAGACTTGAAGAGTCACGTACACATTTCAGCAACATCTAGAGAGCAATAGTACGTAATATTAACAAGGCAAAAGTTCGTCTCTCAAGAGTTGCGTTTTTTCGGCTTGGCCTCCACTTTACAAAAGTGGAGACGCAAGAACGCTACTAACTCAGATGGCAGATGTGTAAGTTGTATTCCAATAATTAACCATAATTCTAGTATATAGTGAGGATAGAAGCAAAGAAAAAATATAAATTTATCATAAATTTTGGGAACATGAAAGATTTGGATTCATACATGTTGTGATCCATGAATTTATCCTCTTTGATGAAATAACACCCAAACAATTAACATTTATAGGTCTTCATTAATTAAACTCACCTTGGAGACAATGGTTGTTGCAATTACAAAAGAACTGTTGCTAGAGAAAGTAGTTAGTAGCACTAATCTGTTGAGGTAAAGGACACCCTAACTCAAAAACGCAATAAACTAATATTTGTACTGCATATATACTCTTGAAAAAGCATAATGACTTAGTTTACCATTAGCGAAAAGCTATACATGTGAAATATCGCAAGAGGAGAGCGCTTAAGAGATTCGAAATAGAGATATTAGATCGCTTGACTGCTCGAGAACAGTCCGTGACCAATAAACATTCCTAATACATGGAAATCTATAATTTTGGAAAATGTTACTTTTTTCTTTCATTTTAATTCCGCCAAATTGACGAATTTAGAATTGAGATTATTTGCGAGAAGACCTCCACAGCCATGAACCTGGAATGAAAAAATAACTAAAGTGTAACAAGATCCATTAGGTTGAGCACCGTACAGACTGTTTCGGTTCCCAGGTTTGTAGACAGTTTAACAAGTTCATTTCGCATTGTGCCACATGTGTCCAACTAGGTAAATTTTCATTCACGTACCGGTATAAACGAATGGTATTTCATCTGTTTTGCGACCTCTTTAATTAAGAAATAACATCAAACGGGGTGAAATGTTATCGTGCAATTGTATTTCCGCACTTCTTAGGAAGGGTAGAAATGCATTCGAGCATTAAAGTCAATTTCTCTATTTTGCTACTTACAACCTAACCAAACCAACCGTGAACAACTGCGGAAACGCGGTGAACGTGTTAAAAGATTTCATAAAGCCACTTTTAAAAGAATTTTGAAGAAAATATAATCCGAATCGAAGTAAATCAAAGTGACGCATCAACTGTTTTCACGTATTAAGCTTTTTTATATTTGAACAATATTTCTTACTTATTATCGCATTTGTCGATAAGGGATTGTCGGGGAATACCGAAAATAGCAATACCGAAATATAAATCGTGTGGCGTGAAAATATGCCTCGGGATTCGAGTAAAATTTCGAGCTATAATGTCGAAATATATATAATGAATCAAATTTAGTACATGATATAACTGTACAATTTTTGAAATTGATGTTCTCAGGAGTTCTATCGCATTTATGGTCTACATGCTCTACTGTACTATATATTTACATACGAGAGTGACTTCGTTATTTAGTTACGCAGAACACAGTATGTGGAGTAAACACTCACTACACGATGATTCAAATTCTAACCTCTCATGTTTGATGAGTCATGAACTGGAATAAAATATTAGTTCCAAAAACTGCATCTTTGTCGTAAATAGTATTTTAGAAAAGAAGAATAAACTTGATTAAGATCATTCCAAGTTTTAATTCCTAAAAATTTTGAAAATATGATTCATTTAGTATTCCTGAGTCTAAAGACTTCAAACTTTCATGGTGCAAAAATGTGCATTGAAATTAGGATTGTACCTTGCTGGTGGGAATGTACAGAAAATCAAGATGAGATTCAAAATAGTTGGAATGACCGCTCCCTTTGAACGATACTGTAGGTAAAGTTGAGCCATTACAAAAATTTAGGCACTCAGTCCGATCAAAATATGTCCTTCAAATCGCACGTGGAGGAAAACTTGCGACAGAATTAACAGAACCTTGATGTTTTTTCATCGTACAACAAGAATGCTCGATGAAAGATCTAGACTATTGGACATTCCTCCTTTAAGTGTTATTGAGCCTTGACAGTTGCAGCTAGCCTGGTCTGGGGAAACACACCTCAACTTCTTCAAGAAGAGTTTTTAAATAAATTTTACGGCCGAGGTTGTATGCAAAGGCCAATTCAAGAAGAACGATCACGCTGCCCCTCTCCTAATTATACTCGGCTGGACCCGAATTCATGGAAGGCTCCCCACTCATAAAGCCATATTCATTATCTTTTTTACATTTCCCCGACCACACCGCTGGCATTCCACAATTCCTTCCTCCCTCTGTAACGAACCATAAGTCAAATCGTAGAAATTATGACTTATTGACCACAACGCTAACATTGTACAATTCCTTCCACCCTCTGTAACGAACCATAAGTCAAATCGTAGAAATGATGATTTGTTGACCACAACGCTGACATTGTACAATTTCTTCCACCCTCAGAACGAACGAATTCAGAGAATCGTAGTCAAATCGTAGAAATCATGACTTGTTGACCACAACGTTAACATTGTACAATTCCTACCACCCTCTGTAACGAACCGTAAGTCAAATCGTAGAAATTATGCATAAGTGAGCTACCGTTCATCTGACAGTTTTTAAGCTGTCAGTATCGCGTACGTTACTAGCCGGAGAAAAAACTGCCACATGGCATAAAAATTCTTCAAAAAAACGAAAGAATTTAAGGCCAAAACAACGCGCTATTTTACGACTCAACAATAAGTGTATGTTGTTGAACATGTTGACAATGTAACTATGAAATACTTCCTCTCATTACTCAACACTGCTTAATTTTCGATTAAAAGTTTTGCAAGTATATGTACATGTTGTGATCTCTTGTGTGCTACTATGTACACAAGCAGTTAGCACTAAATTGCTAAACCAATAACTTTTATAATTACCCTAAGTGCCATATTTTTGATCAACTACCAATTGATTCAATTTCAAACACTACATCGTAATCTTTTTATTATCAAGCTCATTCGCAAATGTCTATGAATATCCCAGAAATCAAAAGTGGACGCAGAACTTAATGCAAAAAATGCACTTTGACTTCTACTTGAACTACTAATTTCTTAATCTTAGACACTTTGATACTGACTCAACATTAAGTTTTTTTGGACCCAATAACTGTCTTTCAAATGTGATCAACAAATTTTACAGTGAGATGAAATCTTCATATAATTGTGTAATATTTTAGAATATTTTGACGACCAGAATCACTAGAAGCATCAGCGTCAGGTGTAGCACTTCCTACCCATTTTGGAAGTTGCACAAAAATTATGTCCAGTATTTCTCATGGATATGCTCCTGTAAACAAAGTAAACCAGCATTTCTAATGAATATGCTCCTGTGAATAACGCAAAGTCCACAATTATAACGAATCTACTCCTGTGAACAATGTAATGTCCAGCATTTGTAATGAATATGCTCCTGTGAACAATGTGATGTCCAGCATTTCTAATGAATATGCTCCTGTGAACAATGTAATGTCCAGCATTTCTCATTGAAATGCTCCTGTGAACAATGTAATGTCCAGCATTTCTAATGAATATGCTTCTGTGAACAATGTAATGTCCAGCATTTCTAATGAATATGCTCCTGTGAACAATGTAATGTACAGCATTTCTAATGAATATGCTCCTGTGAACAATGTAATGTCCAGCATTTCTAATGAATATGCTCCTGTGAACAATGTAATGTTCAGCATTTCTAATGAATATGCTCCTGTGAACAATGTAATGTCCAGCATTTCTCATGGAAATGCTCCTGTGAACAATGTAATGTCCAGCATTTCTAATGAATATGCTCCTGTGAACAATGTAATGTCCAGCATTGCTAATGAATATGCTCCTGTGAACAATGTAATGTTCAGCATTTCTAATGAATATGCTCCTGTGAACAATGTAATGTCCAGCATTTCTCATGGAAATGCTCCTGTGAACAATGTAATGTCCAGCATTTCTAATGAATATGCTCCTGTGAACAATATAATGTTCAGAATTTCTAATGAATATGCTCCTGTCAACAATGTAATGTCCAACATTTCTCATGAAAATGCTCCTGTGAACAATGTAATGTCCAGCATTTCTAATGAATATGCTCCTGTGAACAATGTAATGTCCAGCATTTCTAATGAATATGCTCCTGTGAACAATGTAATGTCCAGCATTTCTAATGAATATGCTCCTGTGAACAATGTAATGTTCAGCATTTCTAATGAATATGCTCCTGTGAACAATGTAATGTCCAGTATTTCTAATGAATAGGCTCCTGTGAACAATGTAATGTCCAGCATTTCTAATGAATATGCTCCTGTGAACAATAAGTGAAGCCATGCCACGGTGATGCAATGAACGTGACCGTCAAATTATGAACCCTTTTACATGTTTTAGTAAAATATCTCTCTCTGTTTTTTAGAAAACCAACTTCAACCTATGTTTCATATTATGGAAAATATGAACTTTGTTTTTATTGCAGAAAATATTCGGCAGTCTTATTTCCGGTACGTTGAAGAAAATCCTTCACTAGATTTTCTTCTAATAGAAGAACGTAACATGCCATTTGCAAAAAAAATATCATTTTCCTCACAATGGAAGTGCTACTATATGAAGATTGCTTAGGTATTGTGTTCAGGAGACTCATAAGTGTTGAAAAATTCCAGACTTTTCATGGGCTTCTGCTATGAATGATCAATTTAAAAATTGGTCAATACCTGTGTATTCACTTAATATAGCGCACTAAACGGAGTCGCCCATCGCTCTGGTTTTATCCATGGAGTCCACCAAGTTGCTTTTCTCGTCAATATTGAGTTGTGACTCCCCTACTGCAAATTCTATGACCTAAACAACTTTGTAGCTTGTGAAATGAAGGTAAAAATCATCGAGAAATTAAAGAAGCTTTTGAGGATTCACTGTTAGGCACAAGGACTTACGAAGAGGTCTTAAACATATAATCAAATCAATGAAGTATGAAAGTTGATTACATTGTATGCCGAGAAAGAAAGCGTTTTTATCAAGGCTATATGAAATTCGCAGTATCTTGATTTGATACAAAATCTGGCGTTATAGCCATCTAATCCTCAACACCAACTGCAACGGTAAGCGAAAGCCCATTGTTTTTGACTCCACGTGCTTTGAGAACTTCTGGAGTAGACAAAGTTCACTCCAGGTTGCGACTTCTCTTTTTTTGCTGATTCAGAAGCATCCAGTCACCATCTTAATGGCCCTTCGTCGACAATTTTTTGTGCCTACTCTAATATCAGGCGTGTCAGTTGGTCCTTACCATGTAGGTCCATGAAAATAGATCCATACCATTTTACTACCTACATAAAATATCGCCGTTGCGATGGCGTACCTCAATCATGGGGGGAACGTATTTCCCCAAAAATTCGATTCAGTCTCCTCAGGGTAAAAAAACTCGATCATCATTTCTTCAAAACCTAACAATTTTGAGTCTTACAATTTTGCAGCCTCCTCCGAAGGATCTCTGCTCAATTTTAGATAATTTGAGACCTCAAAACAGGCTTCAACATGAGAGTATTTGAATATTTCTGGGTAGTCGAAGGCAATAGTTTTAGCATGAGAAAATTCCTGATTGTGTTTTTTAAATTTTCACTCTAGCGGCTTTGTATTCTTTTTGAACCCTCCGCGAAAAAGTCATCGAGCTCTACCTGCATGAACAATTCTTTGAATGCACGCCACGAAAGAAGTCGATCGGTTTAGTGAAAATACGTAAAGAAAAGTACAACACACAAGAGTATTTTTAATTGAGTCAAAACTTCTCGCGGCTGAGATCTCTCGAGAGAAGATACACAATTCATTCATCTTCTTGAGAGAAGATCAACAAGTTATTTCTCTGCTTGGAATAGATTAACCATTTGTTCATCACTTTGGGAGTAGATTATCAATTTCGATTCTGAACCGCAATTTAACAGCTCTATGGCTGTTCTTTTTCACATTCTATAGTGAAGTGGAGTGCCTTGTAAATCATTCCACTTGTGAACAATGTAACTGATTACCCATAACTGATTCCAGACTATTTGGCCCGTTTCACACCGAACTAGCAAAGCAGCATCTAGCAAGCTCGCATGAGCTATCGAGCAGACGGTCTGCGAGACTGGCAGGTAGGAATGGCACTATTACGAGCCGTTGCCTTTACACTGAACTCGTACGTTTTATCCAGCACACAGCATGCGAGGCGAAAATGCTATTCCTACCAACCAGTCTCGCAGACCATCTGCTACACAGCTCATGCGAGCTTGCTGGATGCGGCTTTGCTAGCTCAGTGTGAAATGGGCCTTAGCCAATGAGTTTTGAAGCTAGACTCCATTGTTTCATCATCATTCATTAACATATTAGCTCTCATACTTTCTCCATCTGGAGTTTCTCTTTTATACACTGGATACAGCGCAAATATTTATCACGTGTTCGATGTTTTATGCAATTTTAATTTCCATACAATACGAAAATTTATATAAGAAACTGGAATTTACTCAAATATTTAAAATAATTAGTAAGCCATAAGATAAGGTTCTTAAAATTCATTACTATTTTCTTTTGAAAAAACTGGGGTAGAGTAGGTACCCAATTTGACAGCAAATGTAGGTTGTGCTGCAAATGAAATTCCTGGTTAAAAAGCACAGTTGTAATTTACTCACCGAGTTTCATGGATCAATAGCATAGTCGTAATTAACACTCACTTTCCTGGTTCATGAGTAAAATTGTAACATACTCACCTACTTTATCCCCCAAAAGAAATAACAGATAGTCTTGCATCAGTCACCTTTATTCCTTGTTACAGCTGAGAACTTCACATTTACCAAAAGCTGCAGTAGTTTTTATACAAGGGATGGCAGTCACCCACTGCTGCTCTTCTCTGCCGCGCAAGTACGGCCTCCGACAGGAAGTCGTGCAAGTCCTGCAGAAATTGAAGTCATCGCATATGCTCAGCGATCTTTTCCTTTGTGACGTTTACATTTGATCAAATTTACTGAGATTGAATTTATTAATTTGGAGCAGCTTTAATAACCGTAAATTGATACACGTAACATATAATCTTAATGCTCACATTTCTCCTAAGCCCTTTTGAGTCACATGCAGCGTGTCAGTGCGAATAATGTCTTTAGATTAAAAGCTTGTGCGTTTAAAAATACGATTTGCACTAAAAGTAGCGCAAATAATCTTACTAGAAGTTAAAATTCAAAATAGGCTTCAGTAAAGAATATTTCCATGCTTGCGTGAGGGTATTATTCGTCACGAAGCGAATTTCTGCTGTCACGCGAGAATGCATTCTAAAAGATTTTGCACGAGATATAGAAGAGATGTTATCGGAGAAATAGTACGAGCTTCTTCGAGAAACACTTCAATTTTCAGGAATGCATAATTTGATTCACTAGAGAACGTTACACCACTGTTCGTTTGGCTCCGGCGTTGAGTCGAATCCTCGTCATGTTATCCCATGTCTTAGTCATGTCGAATCTATTACATTGCGCCTCAAAATTTTCTGGCTGATCATTTATACGATTACTCACGCAGTGTGCAAAGAAAAATTCATCCATTTACAGTTTCAAATCGGGATAGATAAATCATCGGCTTGTTCTGCCAAGAGTCTCTTCATGTGCGACTGAAAAGATGAGGCAATTGAACTTCCTACTCACATGACGACGTCAGAGCAAATGCAAACTTAATGCGTCATTATTATTGAGCCTAGTTACGTAAGTCCTCATTAATTATGGACTTGTTACTCATGCCATTTAATGTAACTGATGCACCTCATCGCATTCTGCTTATCGCGTATTTCGTTTAATTATTATCTAACTCATATTCTGCGTATCTAACTGCATGTGAATTGGAAGAAATAGTTCAGTATCACGTAAAACTCAGAACCCAAGCTAGGTTGTCCTGTTTTTTCTCATAATCAAAGAACAATGAATTATTGGAGTTTCTCCCAGGTGCAGGAGAAAGAGCAACCTTTTCCTAGCGAAGCGGCACGCTCTTCAGAAGGCCATGTAATCTCAAGAAGAGATATGTTGAAAATCACACTTTATTACACTTTCAAGCATAAGAAGGTCTCACAACCCAAGCGAATATACAAAAGAGAAGCATCTACCCTTTAACCTTAGGTTCGTATTCGCTGGAAGACCTTGTGATCACTGACGTGTTCCCTGAACCTAACCCTGATGTACGCCTCCTGGACACAGAAAGGATCGTATAACCTTGTTAGTTTCTCCTGCAGCTGCTGCAAACACCCTCACGCCATGAATACTAATTGCTATAGCGTGAGCAAACAGGGAAAACTCTTCCCGGACTGCTGCTCATTGACATAAATAAAAAAAGGTGGCCTTGCTTTTAACCTTGTAGGGATTTAGGGGAGAGTAATAATTGTATAATCGTGCCAATACGTTCAGTTTACACTTGCATTCAGAGAATAATTATGTAGGTTAGACCATAAGTTGATTTATGTATCCTCAACCACAACAAAGGTTATCCAAAGAGAGGAAGGATGAAGCACCATATAGTATGGAGTTGAGGGAACGAGGAATCTTTGCACAAGGTTCGTTTCCTCGCAAGGTCCCTGCGCAAGGAAATTGTAGGTTGAAAAGGAAGTTTACGGAACAAGACAAAAGATGGAAAAGAAAAGAGTAGAAGCTGAAAAACCGGACAACGGTGATGCGAAAAGACACCAGGTCTGTGACGAAACAAAACCCTTTTCAATTGCAACAAATGGAGGGTCTACCGAACCTTTAGCTCGGGACTTTACATTTTCCTCATGGGAGAGCTAATTCCCACATATACAATAGCCATATCATCCTGAAGGGGTTCATATTCTGTAGAAGACGACAAAATTTGGTTAGGGGTTTAAGGTCTCTGAAAATACCCATATGCGTATAGGATAATTCATCAAATATCGAACAGAAATCACGTGTGTCTAGAAACAACCTTCATAAATCGGTAACTTTTGCTCTGAATAACTCTTGCGGGCCTCAAGGTTATTCTTGAACAGTTGCTTTCTTGTTCTGTGATGTCGCTTGAAAGACAACGTAGATTATTGAAATGTATTTATTGTTCTAAAAATCGAATTCTTTAGTAACATAATTTCATCAATATCGAACAGGAATCGAACAAGAATTTTGATTCGAACAGGATGGTTTGTCAATTAGTTCTCTTCGTATGGAACTTTTGTTAGACTATTAGCACGCCACGTATGGTTTGTCTATTAGTACGCCTCGTATATTTTGTCCATTAATATGCCTCGTATGGTCTATCTATTTGTACACCTCATGTGGCCACTTGGAAAATAAACGTTTTTCTTTCATTCTTTTTTCTTTGGTGCACTGGATTTTCTTGGAAGTGCTCGCGGTGGCACATCGGTTAAGGGATCGGACTTGTATGTTGGAGTCGCGGGTTCGTATCCCGGCGCTGGCGCTGCGATTTTCCCCGTTGGGTATAAGGGAAAGCTCAAGCACAATACCCCACTCGACCCAGGTGTCGGAAATGGGTACCGGCTTTACGGGGGAACCGTCATGGTGTCCTATATATAGTGTTAGTTATAAGACATTTGAAAAACCAATGCTTAAGATCATTTGTATCAGGCTTGATTGGAAATAAAGCATCCCAAAGATGCCGATGTTTGTTTTGTTTGTTTGTTTGAAATAACTGTCTCATTACTTATTTTCAAGATGCATTTGAATGGAGAGTTATCAAAATTTGAATATGATGTCGATGTTTCATTTGCAGTGTTTGTTGAACCATCATTGTGATCATCAACCTGTGTGACCTTTTTTGGAGTAGAGTGTAAAGCACTCGTCAATGAATTATTATTGATGCTTGCATAAATTTTCTTGGCAAGGGATTGATCATCAGTAAATGTAGCCAGACGAATCATTGATGATCTTGAGGGCTTTGGAACACCAGCAGATGATTGATAGCCCCTCACCAGAATTCCCATCTTCAACTATTCAATGTTATTATCAAGCGTTAATACAATATTTTAATGAAATGAAACAGGCGTTCAATAGATCGATTCAGTTATTTAAAAGAATTAAGAATCGAAAAGCTTTGTTCGAGGCATAAATTCATGATTTTTAAGGAATTTTGATTCGAACACCTTTGTTCAGTATTTAATACTGACATGAAAAAGGAACTGAATGTCGAACATGGAATAATTATCAAGTTTTTGGCGGAAAAGAAAAAAATACAGTAACAGAACATCATATGACAACACTACTCTCTAGTTATGACGGGAGGTTGACGGTGACCCAACAACAATTAAACCGTCGCAATTTTCCCGAGGTGCGTAAGATTTTTCGAGTGAAAAAATTCGACCAATTTGTAAGGGTCGTACAGAAAATGCGTTCGCAACAGCTGGTAGCAGTTTGCAGCTCACAGAAAGGAGTTTTTATCACTAAAATAGGAGTTTTAGATGTAAGATCACTGGCACTGAGCAAGTTTGGATGCTTACTAAATTTATTACGCGCATATTTCCAAAGTTGTTCGATAATCAGTTCAGTTCGATATTTGATGAATTACCCTACGTCAAAATATTTAGCATCAATTTAAAATGATAAAAGGAACCAACGCGCAGCCGCTTTAATTTGAAAATAAGTACAAATACTATTGTACGTTTGCCTGAAGATAAAAAATGACTGTGTTATAGCTCGTGGTGTAAACTTATCGTTTCTCACAAGGTAAGCGAAGATAATAAACTCAACCTTTCAGCGAGATATTTAACATTCAAGATCTGGAAATTAACTGTTAGGAAGACAAAAATTAACTTCAGTTTAGGATTGAAATCATTTCTGGAGTTTGAAATTTGAAATCGTTTCGCCTCTTTACTTCAACATTACTGGACCTTCCATTTCTTCCTAAGCCTTCACTGAAGTTACTTCTTTAAGTCACGCAAAAATTGCTAACGAATGTAATTGGCGATTATGGTGCGCAGTCCTGAAATATCATGTCGCTTAAATCATAAGGTGATGAATAATGCCTGATTTTACAGAATAACAAGACAAACAATTCCTATCCTTCAGACTAAAGTTCGAGTTGAATGCAAGAACACGTCACCTAAGGCGCTGCAAACAAAGTCAGTTGCACAGCGCAGGAAAGTAACAATGAGCTCATAACTGAAAGGTCAAGACTTGCGTAGGCAACCGCACGCCACTTCGGTCGAGCTGCGCGTAGCTTGCAACGCAGCCGTGCGCGGTGCATGTACTTAGTAGTTCATGGATGTCATACTGGACAGGGACAAAAATTCCCGTCCTTGTAAATTAACCTTGGTTTGACGTGCACACTATGAGCTGCAAGATCATCGACGTTAGGTTTCAACTCCTTAATGGCCCATAGAAACGCCTCCGTGAGTCGGAGCTGTGAAGAGCTCGCGTCGGATGCGTGAGACCTTGGTTTGCAGTTTCGCTTTCATTCGTTGCGCTCAATAAAGCATCCACACGCTCGCCTCCCTCATCCAGCTCCTTCCTGGATGTCGGCCTAGGATTGTTCTCAGAATTACGCGTTAGTTCGCTGTGCGAAATCTCAAATCTGGGAAAACACAACGTCGTCATGCGCCTGTTGCAGACTAGGGCTCTTGTTTCCGCAATCTTCGATATCGGTTACAGTTAGGTCACCTACGTATAAAGCATACCATGGCATAAAGGTTCTTTCAATATTAATTTTATTACATCAGTGTTGACAATTTTTTGCTTTGTTTTTTAGTAGAATAAACTAAATGGTAAACTATTCACTTCTGTGCTCTTCTGTGCCCTCTTTCTGTACTTTTCTTCGCCCTAATTGCCATTTACGATGACATTTTTTATTTTGGCCGATTTTACCTCATTGAAAAGCTACATTTAGAAAAGAATTAGCACGAGGCTTGAGTAGATGTTCGTTTAAACCTCCCTAACTACAACACAAGTGTTCCCAAAAGAGGAAGGAGGAAGGCATAATTTTGTATAAAATTAGGAGGACTGGGAATCTATGTACGAATTGTTGCCCCAGACCCTGCCAGTAGGAACAGCAAGATTGAAAGAAGTTCGTGAAACCAGATAAAAGTAGACGAAGAAAGAAAATTCGAGTCAAGAAAATGATAGCATTACGCCCGAAAAAAGGTGGTGCATAACAAGAAAACATTTTATTTCCAATACAGATGGTACCAAAGTACCATCATTGGTTTTTAAAATATCTTGAAGTTAATACACTTAGGTGATACACACACATGAGTATTGTCATACTCATGTCACTAGTCGAAAAGAATTGATTGAGGGCTATGTACTTATAATCTTGCTTAATCTATATTTGACGATACACATAATGATAATTATAAGAGACTACACAATTTCATGGACGATGCATTTTCATTGTGGGTTGAGAACACCTTTAGCAATTTACGTATACATGATATGAAACTTCGCAATTCTTGACGCCAGGAAATATTAGAATTGTTTGTTTCGGAAGATGTTGAAAAATGTCATTTTAAGGAAGCACGAAAAAAAATAAATATACAAATATATAAGCATGGGGACCACGAAAATTACAAGATTTGTATTTCTAATTAAGCAATTTTAACATAACGGTCATTAGTTGATCGATAAGCACTTTATTTAAATATAAATGGATGATCACACAACAAATGTATAGTTTTTTACGTGAACGCTTTACAATAATAAAGAGATGACGACTTAGGTAATGTTACAAGTTGAGAGTGAACAGAAAAAAAGAAAAACAGCAATTATCTCTAGTTAAAAATGCCAGTTGTCAGTTTAGTACACACATATGTGCATATATACATGTAAATATATACACATATGCATGCACATACATACCTACGCACATACATACACCTAACACGTAAACATACACAAATACATTTCTATGCATTGAGGCAATCCCAATATATGCGCGTTCTATAAAAATGATGTGCGATGTTCTGAAGTATAGGATAATGAGCAAAGGAAAATTCGCGACAACTCTTTCAGTATGTGTTGCTGCTTACAATTTCTAATGAAATATTGTAACGATGTTCTATTAAATATTGTATCGAACAGATCATTGGTTGATAAGCGTCTTATTTATCATATGTGGGTGATCGCGCAACAAATATGTTTGCATATATATACTTTATAAATGCTGTACAATAATACAACACAAAAAGGAAAGTCAATTTCATCAAAAAGAAGACCTACCTAACCTTCAATACGGGACCTTGCATGTTCCATCTGAAAGCGCTAATTCCCAATGGTGAAATAGTTTTATACCCCTGAACAGAAAATAAAAAAAAATATAGCCCGTAATTTGCAATGAAATGTTCGTATCACTCCGTAGTAGATGTCGTAGGAAATTGAACCTTCAAAATCTTTAACGAGTCGTAAGCCTTCAAGTTTGATCAATTGCAAGCTTTTTTAGGGTATTGGCTGTCATATAACGGCAAGATAAATATCTGGAAGAAAAGTACATACTGTAAAATATATTTCAAGTCCAAAAATAATTGAATAATTCATCAATAGTGACGCAAGAGATCGTTAGCAAGGCCACTGATCTTGAATAAAATCTATGGGCTAGATGCTTCTGCGTTTTAAGTCAAACCCCTGAAAAGAAACTAAGTAAATATTTCTGGAGGGAAACGATAACTAACGCCACTTCTTCGCAAAGCGAAGGAGGTGATGAGTTCGACGAATTCAGGAAACGCTGAGTCACAGTACGAGGTATTAGATTTGATGGGCTGCAAAACAATGTTTGAAAGAAGTTTCAAGAAATAGTGATGAAATTGTGAACAATGGAGCTTTTTCAATCTTTAAATAAGAGTTATAAACCAACAAGTTCTTTTCATTGCGTTACCAGTTCATCAGCGTGTCTCCACGTCAGTATATCTACAAATTTGTTGACAGATTCGATCGAAGAGTGTTCTATAAGCTTAGTGGAAACCAAAGTACTGAAAATGTGTTAATGGGAGCATATGAAATAAGTAATTTAGAGTAACAATCAAGAAGGTCACTGCTGACACGACATTGAGAGGTCACGTCAACGATACTTAGGACGCCTGCGTGCGAGGGAAAGAGCCGAGTAATCTCAAAAGTTAACCTTATGCTCGGACTTTTCCTATTAAAGCTCACAACGCAGGACGAAGTGGGGAAATAAAATTTTCCGCATATTAGCACCCAAAAAGGAGAAGGTGCAAAAAGAAGTAAGCAAACTGTGTAGCAGATGTGAAGCCAAATCGGCAGGGATATGATACGTCTACTACCCTAATAGAATTCGTTAATTCTAGCTGAGAATTCGACACGTAATCGAGAGAATTGCACGCTGCATTTCAGGTTTAAACAAGAAGCGCTCAAGTTGTGCGTCATCCCACAGTACGTCTAAATTGTTGGGCAAATTTGTCTTTCAGTTTTGAAAACAAAATGATTTCGAATGAGATATATATACTTCGCACTAAAATTCATACATGCAGCGACAGACCTCAGGCAAAACTTATTGAACCACAGGTGCTTATAATTGAGACGACAGTCGATGACTCTCGCGAGCATGATACATTCCATACACTCGTGTGTGGGTAGCTCACCGATGACATGGAAGTACTCATGAGTTAGCCCATCTGTTACGAGCTTGAAATGTGAGAGAAAACTATTGAAGCCACATGAATACATGAAGCTTGTAAAGATCTAAATGATTCAAAACATGAGACTAGACTGTTCGAGATGCCCTCGGATAGCGAAGGCACAAAAATGAAGAAACCAAACGTTAAAATACGATATTATCTAATTCAATTCAATTTAATTGAATCACTTCATTCCACAGCTAAAGGCAAATTGAAGGCTTTGTAGAGTAATTGGGCTTAAGATTGCTAATAAAATATTTGGCATATACCCAGAAATGAGCAAAAAATAACGAAGCATAGTTATACAATTCCATGAATGAACATAGTGCAATTATATTCGATGTTCAGTAAATTCGACTAGATTAAGTGACAAATTAGTTACAGCCTCCCATATCACAACAAAGATGTTTACAAAAGTGAAAAAATGAAGATACCATTTAGGTTAGAATAACGAGAGCGGGGAATATATACAAAACTGAGTTGCAATATCAAACACAAAGAAACAGTAAATCGAAAACTTCGTGAAACAAGGTAAAAGTTGAATAAAAGGTTATAAATTCTGAAAAAAAGACAGCAGCGAACCGAAAAAATGCTCCATAACGAAACAAAAAGCCTATTCTGTTTCACGGAAAGGAAGGCCTATCTGACCATTAGCTCGAAACCTTCCATCTTCCCTCGAGAACACTCATTCTCATAGCTGCAACAGCTGTTGTCTCCCCCATGTGCATGGAAGTAGACGTCCAACGTAAAATGAGAAGAGCATTCAATAATAACGGGATCGAGTCGAGCTCTCACAAAAGTCATGAATTAGATATCAAAACTGACATTGGATTGATATTTCAATGAGGCTGTCTTGCAGAACATAAAATACTAAGGTTCCAAAGCATAGATTTTTCAAATCACAGTATGACGGCTCTCACTCGCCAGAAAGATAAAATAAATGTTGGAAATCAGGGGTTAAGTATTTGAATTTATATTGCATTTGCTAGTAAATTATTCAAAAATTTATCGACAACACACGTTACCATGCGACAGTTGAGTTTAATGATTCCGATATGCGACAGATTTTTCTTTTGTCTTCATGAAGTGTGTAGTTCAGTTGTTCGTTATTTCAAGCAGTTTTTACATCTTGCTCAAAAATAATCAGGAATATGCTTTCTAATGTGCCAGAGAAATACGTTCGTAATCCCAAAAGTTGAAACGCGTTGCACGTATACGCATGCAAACCTTAATTGAACTAACACACCAGTTTGGACTGGAGCGAGGTAAGTTCAATGCACGAAGCGGCAGAAACACCGAAAGCTGCCCATGCATAGTCATGGTGAAGTAATTTTGTGGCCTGCCCAAGTTACGCAAGCGGTAAAACCCAGCCGGACGTGCTGAGTGGTAGAGGTCAAGTTTAGAATTGCAGCTCGGCCTGACAAAGCGAGTTACCGGTGCAGTATTTTCGCGCACGATTAAAACTAACTTCAACAGTTTTAGACATTTGGATAATCAAGTTGCTTACAGTTATTGATTTAAAATGAATTTTAAGGGAATGTTTTGGACAAAACAGTGTTCAATTTAAAATCTGTTGTACGTGGAGGTAAATGAAGCAGATGCGTAAGGTTTATTTAATTTTCTGTATAATGTCTCGGATGACTCAGATGTACAACATAAACGTCAAACGTCAGTATAAAGTTTTGAACGTTGGAATAAACACTTTATGCTTTGTGACGGTTCTGTCGACAATGCTTAGTAAAAGGGCTGGCTGCTAGGATTTGAAATCTAATAAGCATTTGAGGAAAATTCGAGGAAGGAAGTAAAAAGTCAAGTCAGAAGAGCATTTCGTTTGTAAACTAAAAAGAGATTAAATAAGGTTCGGTTTCTACAAATCTTCCTGTTTAAGGACGGCCATCTGTCCTGATCATGGCATTTAAACGCAGGTGCAGGATCTCGCGCTACTTTCGACGCATTGCACTGAATGCTTGATGAGCTGGGATATGCCTTTTGAGATTTCATGAAATTTTGACAAACTGCCTACGTAGAAATACTATCTAAAATACAGTACGTTAAAGGGGAAATCTGCAAACTTAACACTGAATTTCTGCTCCATTTTCCAGGATGATTTTACAGCCGTTTAATTTGGCAATTGATAGTCCACTGTCCGGTGCAGACAAATGTTTTTCTATGATACAACGCAACTCTCAGAAAACCGTATAAGTACTCTATGAGCTTAAAATTTGAAATCCTTTGTAGGTTGTTTCTAAGCAATGCCAAGCGAATCTTTATGAAGTGATTAGTGTTCCTTGCCGAAATCCTACCTATGAACGTACGTTCCAACCATTTTTAGGCACTGAATATATAAATTATTATTATTAATAGTATTATAATGTTAGTTAGTTCAAGACCCCATTATCCTTAATAAAGGAGAGAATTATCCCTCGTATTATCTCTGTATTATATTATCCCTCGCACAGATACAGCAAGACAAATTAGGAGAGAAGAGGAATAGCAGAGCTAGCGAAGGCATGGAAACTAAAAGAAGCAGAGTGGGCTCAAGGAATAGAAGTCTTGCAGACTCATCCATAGATCAAGTAACAAACTCTATACACACACCCATTTTTGTCTTACACTACATTTGATTGTCTGTTGCTTTGAACATTTGAGTAAAAAATTAAAGTTTAGGCTTCGCTTACATGGGAGAAAAGAGTTGTACGATACAATCATGCTTTGGTGCCGCTTTACGGAGCAGTAATTTTGTTACTGCTTCATGAGCTGTTTGTTTAGAAAAATAAGCTAAGAAGACGAATTAGTATAAATAAAAGTACTTATCCATAAAACTTCAGTGCAAACGCACGCCTCAAAGCCTTTGCATGCCAGCAGAACGGGCTCTGCTGCCAGGTATCTGCCAAACCAGAAAGTTGCTCAGCATGCAGACGTAAACTGAACGTGGTTGAGCGAATTATGCAGATGTATCTGTCAAATTAGCTATACACTTTAACAAAGGAAACAGGTGAAGTGGGTAACCAATGATAACAAACAGGGGGAATATGTTCAAACTAGCCGAATTCAGTTTTAAAGATCATTTAATTATTCCTAAAACTACAAGTACAGTTTGAAAATAAATGATCTTATGTAAAACCTGGAGTGATTTCTGAGTAGGAGTTGATTAACATTTATCGCAAAATTTAGTCTTTTCCAGTGAGGTTATTTTTTCTGTCATGAAGTATCCTCTTAACTGAGTAATAAAATGATCAAATGGGAAAAAAAATTACCACATGTTTACCATTTGTTATTGAACTCGTCTTTCAGAAAGAATGCAATCAAGAGCATTGCTAGCGCCTTCCGTGTATGAACTCCTGGATAAAGTTTTTAGCTTCGCATTTAATGACATCGACCGGTTTCTGTCGTTCTGAAAATACGTTGCTGTTGAGAGATGGTCAGACCAACCCCACAATAATTATTGTAACCTTGTTGGACAACCAGGCGAGAGCTCAAGAATGACTCGCACAACTCAAGTTGCAAGATTGCCGCGCACATTAAGATTGAAACAAAAAGCCATCCGTTTTAATGGCGGTCCTCCGACACTAACGCGAATAGATTAAATTTTTTCATGGCACAGTTATAAAGTCTGTTCTCTTAGTTTATTTTCAGTTACACATTTATTACAAACAACATCCTCAGTGAATATAGTAGATAGTTCATACTGCAAACAAGGCTAGAAAATAGCTTCACCATAAATGAACTACCGAAAACCATTTAATGTGAAAATGCAAGCGTGCAATCTACGGTGTAAAAACGTTGGTTTCACGCTATTTTTACCTTAATTCGCTAAAGTGGATTTGAGTCGCTCATTTCATGTTCGATGACGTATCAGAGAAGCAATCATTTTCTTTTGATGCTGCAAAGCTCTGTAGCAAATTGGTCGGCAGAAAACAGTTCCCCGAACTACTGGAGCGATAAAAGCGTCACCTCAAACCTCTCGCTCATCGAAAATTACCGAGCGTCTGGTGATGTTCCTTCTGAATCGTTTCTGCGAAATCGTTGGGCTCGGAAGCTCATCATTTCGTGTGGAATATTTTACTGGTGGAGGATAATCTTTTACGTAAGGAATTGGAAACTAACTGAAATGAAACCATCATTTGATTGATAATATTGATAATAATAATGTTGATAATGTTGAAGGGTGTTGATAATCATTTGGTAGAGCTCAGTATACTGCAAAAATAAAGGTCGGGAGTCATGAAGCACAACTAAATCAAATTTTATTTGACGTAAGCAAATCATGCCAACAGGATCAGTATAAAAAACGAGATTAAAGTTAACAATCGTTTGAAAATTGCGAGAAGTATAACCAAGAGACGAATTTGTCAATTGTTTAAATTTACAAAATATGCTGTCAAACTGGAAAATAAATTTACACTGGAAATGCTCGAACGAATCTGAACTGTCTTACCATACGTGGGTAATGATTATATTATATACCAGTTCTTTACATTCAGTTTCGTATTCAAGTCGCGAACAAGAGACTTACTTAAAGTCACCTCCATAATCTTGCACCATAAGTGCTATCAAATTTACAAGGCATGGCTCGCTCGTCTTACATAATCTAGTTTCCGAGTAAATAGGATAAGAGGACTGGAATATCAAAAGAGTTCCTGGTTGCAATTTGGAAACGAAGCGGCGACGAGTTTTTACTGAGTGCCGCTGCATTCGACCGGGATTTCCTCAGACGGTTGAGGTGAAACCGGCTGCTGTCAAATTGGAAACGGCACAGTCCTACCTGATCCGATTTTTGAAGTTTGCATGCGCTTCTACTGCTGCATTCTAGGCCACGCATAACGGAACTAATGTTCGTAGAAAGAGCAACGGTAAAAAATGTAGACTGCCTCTACTACTGACAAGAACTTGTTTTTATATTATAAGTGTGGTGCCATAATTCAGGCTGCCAAAATTCTGCGCTGAAGTTCACGTGCAAGCGTATTATGAATGTAGAATGACATTGCATTTGACAATTGAACAGTGCAGCAGATGAACCCAGAAATAACGCGACAAATAATAATTATTCGTTTTAAGACCGCAACGACAAAACATTCATTTCTTGAAATGAAAATGCACACTGTGGGCCTAAGAGCTGCTAAAGAGTCACGTTCTCAAGCTAGCATCACGTAACGAAGCATTGCCAACGCAGATCAAAACCACACGGGCCCATCCAAGCCACTCGAAACTGTCCAGTCATTGAAAAATAATACCTGGTGTCTGGTACAGGTAACCTAGGTTTCGCCGGTCCAAAAATTTCTTCTTCCAGCGGGAGATTTCCAGTGCATCTTTTCGCCCCAGGGAGGGTCTGGACGCCCGTCGGTGCATGACGTCGGCGAACCGAGCACGACATCGACCTTGAAATGACTGAGTATATAAGGCTGGCCACTTGCAGCCTCAGTCACAGTACAACACTGACCTCTCTGTGATCAAAACTTGTGCATCGCTCTCTCGTGTGACATCACCTCTCTATCATGTGAGAACAAAGATACCTTTGCACAAGACGTCGATAATGTAGGAGGTGTTCGTTCCTTGGGGGAAATGTTTAGAATGGGTGATTTTTCCAGGGGCATAAAGAACGCGTCACGTCGGTCTCTCAAAATGGCAATAAATTTTGAATCCGTTTTTATGTAATCGATATTATGACATACAAAGTTTTGTTGCATGAAAAACTTGCTCTAACAAACAGTCGATAGGAACCTTTCAGTCCGCAACTGCAGATTACGGCATAGTTTAACGAGGACTTGGACAGTAGGTTGCGCAACGATGCACCTCAAACTTGTTCGAGAAGTGGCCGACTGGGAAATGCGTTCTAGGATATTGCGGTACTTCTGTTAGCAACTAAAGTCGTGTGCGGTGATGTTTAATGGCTTAACGCACGCACCCGTTCTGGTTGATTCCCTTGCAATAAAAGAACAATTCAACGCCATTCTCGAGAAACTCGCCCCGATTTTTACCCCATTTCATTAAAAAAATCAACTGCAATCCTTCAATTTTTATATATAAGTTAATTTGGAGTTATTTGGTCAGGCGTCACGGTCTGTTCTCGTTCGAGTGTGTATTATCATGTCGCTTTTGCATAATTTTTACGGTGGTGAGAAATTGTTGAGGTTGAACTGTTCGATATGTACAAATGAAGCGAACGAATGCATGAACAGAGTATAGTGGAGTCATTAAAGAAATACTTTTGTTTTTATTCTTCATTTGGATTGACCTAAAAATTTTAGACCTTGAAGTTCTTCACCGCGTGATCGAGAGCCATAAAAAGCTATATCTCGAATACTTCAAATGTCACTAAGCCATGATCATAAAAACAAGCTCACCCCAACCAGACGCGCGATATTTGTCCGCCACACAACAGCAAACAATTCTTTCTCAATCCTTCGTTAGAAATTTACTCGCGTTCGCACTTCTATGAGAAACAAGAAAACATAATTTATCATCGTAAGACTAGAACATAAGTTCTAACATTTTACCAATGTCATTTTGTAACATTAGACCAATAACCACGGTAGAGGAAACAGAGTCATTTCTATGGGGAAAAATTCACCTCCTCTTGTTCGGCTCGCCAATAAAACGGCTATATTTCAAGCATTTTTTATGACGACACCATTGCGACCTGTCGTTAGGCCAATAGCGGTGCCAGATTTGGGGCCAGCAGTGTTGTCAGGTGTAATTAGAAAGCTACTATTACTAATTCATTGCTATGACGTCAGCATCGCCACACGGTTGACGATAAAATCTGGTTTGACTCTACCATGTTTCTTCTACCGTACCGATAACAAACCCGCGTTGTCCACCAGAATGAAGTTGCTGGTAGCTTCCCTTGTGCTGGTGGCAGTGGTGGCCGTGGTGACCGCACAGTCTGCGAGACTCCCGCAGGCGTCACCTGAAGAAGTCAAGAATATCTTGTCGACGCGGGCAGGCGCGCAGGAGTTTGTGGACTGCGTCAAGAGACCAAAGACCTGCAGGGACAACCGTGCTCATACTCTTGCCAGTAAGTGACTTACTCTCAAGCAATCCAGATGTTCCTTTTCGCGAGGAACAGATGAATTTAAGATCAACGCTAGCTCGTACTTTAAAGGAATTCAAAATCAAGAGGTTATTTCCAAAAGGAACAAATGAATTTAAGACCAACGCTAGCTCATTACGAGTGAATGACCTCATTAGATGGAAACGCTCAATAACTTCCTTCCATTGAAAAAACAAACTTGGTAACAACGCTAAGTTATCACAATTGAGTGATCAACAAGCTATGAATGAAAATACAAAATTACTATTCAGTGCTTCACAAGAAATTGTCTTTAAATGTAACTTTTTTTGGAAAATGTTTTTTATTGATCAAGTAGCCTCGACAATACTTCTTTCAAGCATTTTTTCTGTGCGACGCTGTATATTAGAAAGCTGAAATTTTCTTCAGTGTTCGACTAAACAATGATATAAATATTGTATTACACGCATCTTGAAATAAATGCGGCAGCAACAAAAAATCAGATTTCAAAAACTTACGAGAATTTCACGGTGATTATTAAAAAAAAAACTTACAATGAGCTACTGTGGATCGGAGTCAAACGAATTGAGATAATATAAATCTTTGATGAAAAAAGTTCCGCTTACATCGCATGTGTTTGGCACAGCATAGCGACATGCAGCTGGAGATTAACTTTAACACTTTGACTGCGGCAGGTAAAACGAAGGTTTAATATTAAATTAAAATTTAAAGGAATTCGTAGTAAGCAATGTTGAAAATAGCAGACATTGACTGGATCTTGCTTTCATTTAACTTTGATTAGGTATTTTTGAAAAGTGAGTTTGTGTCTACTGGTCGGTCAGCAACATCATAAAAATTCTCCCAGTGACCACGGGTGGCTCACGTCGCACTCAAATTAACACATTAATTGCGATGGGTTGAACTGAAGTTCAATATTCAACTCAACTTCAAAGACAAAAGTTGGGGAAAGTTTTTTAAATTGCAAACATTAATTGGATCTATCACATAAGATCAATTTAGAAAAAATTGTCAACAAATTTTCAAGCGATTCATGAGTGAGTCGTTCGAGCTTGGAAAAACCTGAGCACGGCCCACCGGTGGGTCATATCGCAACCAATGTGTTGAGAGAGAATGAGAGGATCCGAGAAGGATGGTTTCGTAATATCATTCCCAAATTTAACAGGAGAAAAGTCCCATTGTGTTACTTAAGACGAACGTACGTACTGCATCACAAATGAGCTGGGACGAGTGGTAGGTCAGGTCCTGAAGTTTAGGTAGAGCTCGTGTTTTTACTTCATCCAGAGGTCGAACATTGAAATTGTGACCCATATCCTGATTTGAACTGCATGGCGCACAGTCATGTTGTGAGAGATTATAATTATTTAATGATCCACGACGAATGACGTACCAACATTGCAGTATTTCTACCAGTTGTAAGTAAAAAATAATGGCTTTTGAAATATGACTGAGGTGCAATTCTTTGCTCTATTTCAACAATAAAATTATAATTCCAGAAAAATACTTCAAACCTCAATTCTTGTAGGGAGTCTATATAAAATGGCACTGAATTTTGCACAACTAATTTTCAAGCGCTGAATCCTAATTAAAACGTAAGAAAACGATGCAATAGCTTAATTTTCTTTGCAAAGTTTCTTAAGAGTTGGACATTCTAAGTACGTTATGCATCATTGCTCATACTCTAACGATATGCTTATAAATCATCCACTACTCACTATAAATTGATTCGGTTTATGTGTGAATTCCTCAGCAAAGCACCATTTTCTACTAAATGTTCCCAAGTTAAAGCCTAACCAAATCACACTAACGAATCCCAATTTGAAAAATAATCATTTACAAAACAAGCGCACAGATACTTTCTTATGAACGTGATTATTAAGCCACACTGCCGTACACTTAGCGAACAGTGTTTCTCTATGCGCGTAGAGAAACACTTTTTTTAGCACTTTGACCGTAATTGGTTAAACTGAAGTTTAATATTCAACTCAAATTTAAAGTCAATCGTAGTAAGCAATGTTTTGAAAATAGCACATTGATCATGTCTTCATTTAGCGTTAATTGAGCATTCATGAAAATTAAGCCTGTGACTACTGGTTGGTCAGCAGCATTTTCAAAATCCTCTCCGTGGCCAAAGCCGGCTCACGCCAACCAATAAACTCTGGAAAACAAAGTAAGTTTGCTTAACACAAGCCCGTGTTCTGACGTTCAGGGCTGGCACCGTCGCTGATCAGGACCCAGGGACGCTGCAAGCAGGTCAAGGGCCTCGTGTGCACCCCTCAGGACGAGGAGAACATCAAGATCGTCGTGTCCACCCTCAGCGGCAAATACAACGACCTCTACAATGACCTCCTCAGAAGTCTCGTCAGGAACGCCTAGTTCTCTCTCGCCGCTGACTCTTTTTCTGAAGAATTCATTGGAGCAAGCGCCAATTCGTCTTCGAAGTCCTGTCGAGTTTTATTTTGAAGAAATTGATTAAAATTACGCGATTTTTCTTCAAAATCATACTGTTAAATTTGATTTTAATTTAGCCAGCTTACTCTCGACGGAGCAAAGACCTTCATCGTAGAGTTTCAGTATTAATACGTTATTTCTTTTGCTTATTCATTAGGATGTAAAACAATAATAACTTGTTTTTCGATCAATATGGTTTGGCCTCCTTCAATTTATACCGCACAAGTTTCTGTAAACCTGCTTCTGGCTCGCACAAAAGTGAACGCACAAAAGTGAACGCACAAAGGCTAAACGAGTAAGTGCCGCCTAAAATTGTCTTCACCCGTCAGTCTCGCATTCTATAAATCAGAACTCAGTCGGCAAGCAATAAAACTCAACAGTCATAGCACGTCGACTGTGCTAGAATCCGTGGATAACAATTCAGCAACGTACAATCAGTAGCATTAACTTTAATATCTTTCCTACGGTACATTTAACTTCTCTGATCTCAGTTGGAAGATAAACTGCTTTGCTCGAAAAAATTCCTCCCGCATGGAACTTCAGAGTGGCTTATCCTGTCAGCATAACTGTGATAGCTGTTGGCGTTATATACCGAAGTATACCTTGTTTTTCACAGTAAAAGAGTGACCATAGATTTTGACAACTGAGGCTGCTCTTCATATGAGCGTATTTCGTAATCGACTCTCGTAAAATGCTACTTGCCGATTAACGTAGATTTGTGATCTATAATGCAAAGAGAGTATTTAAGCACCGTTGTTTTAAGTTTACATCAGTAATTGCGATCAAACATGCCAGACGCACGCATCCGTGAAAAGTGTTTTCTACTGTTTGTTCTCTTCTACGTATATTTAAAACACGTTTGTCCATCAAGAATAAAATAACGTTTTATATATTCTTTACAAATAAACTTTGTTCAAGAAGCTCTTTTTTACTTCCTTCCGTAATGGAACACTAAACTTGAATACTGCCATATTTAAGATAACGAAGAAATGGTGGTGTATGAAGAAATAACCACCTTCAATTGAAGGATCTATCATTATATAGATTGAAGATTTTCTGCTACACTGAAGTAAAGACAGTGTCTAATTACACTGCAGATATAAAATTATATGCGAAGCTAGTACGTTATATTAAAACAGTCCTATTTTTTCAAGCGTTTTCCGATTAGCTCTATCATTGGATATGAAAAGAGTTTTTGAAACCATGAAAAAATCATGGAAAATGTCTCTGAGAAAGAAATTTGTTTTCATGGGGAATTGAACAAAGTATTTAATGATTCGCTATGAACCATGAGTTTAAAGTTGTCGTGGTATATGTTTTGAATCTATTATGAATATCGTAGCGTATGAGGACACGTTGGCATATTATGAAACTAGCATCGTTTTTTCAACGTCAACAACCGCACGGAAACACGAACATAAATTAAGAAAATTTAATCGTTAAAACGGACCCAATGAGAACAGCCAAACAGTGGTGTTTGAAAAGACATAACGGAAAACAAGGGGAAAACACTGTTTTTACTCCCAACAAAGCCATAACAGTCAATTTAAGTGGAGAAGCATGAGAATGCCAAAGCAACATCGTTTCGAACACGCATGTAGCTCAGATGGATATGCTTATGTTGCACGGACGCGATTTTGTTTGCAGAGCACGAGTCTTTCTGTCACCAAAAGGGAAAGTGGAGAATTTCATCAGAATACTTCCAGTCTCAGATCAGGAAAAGGGCTTCTGTGTTACTAACTCTCCGATATCCTTACATGGGAAAGGATTATGAGCGGTATGAAATGTTCCCAGAACTGGTAAAGCTGAAAAGATGAATTCAAGCGTTAAAGAAAGTTTATTGGTTCTCTTGATCATTTTTAAAATCAAAAGCTCATCATCGGATGAAAACTTACATTATACGCTACTAGCTTTTAATGGAAAACGAACTAAAGGAAAAATTTTAGTTCTTTACAAGTTTTTTTTTTTTAAGAAGGTTAATGGAACGCAGTACCAAAGGCTCTCGGTGTAACGATAAAATTCTTAATTTAAATCTTCACCCATTACACACACAAGAAAACAGGAATTTGTGTAAATGAGAACAAATGTCTAAATTTAAAAAATTGCCTAGTGTGAGTTTGTCGTTTGGTTAATTTACTTCATGCTCAAGTTATTGATATCTCAAAACATTTTGAAACATTTGAACGATTTATTTAACTCTAGCATGGGCATTTTTACTCGTAAGACATAAGTATACATACTTCATATCTGATAGACAACAATAGTAGCAAAGTAGGCCAAATAAGCTACGAGACATCTATGAAAACCTATCAAGAGATGAACAAATTCTGCTATAAACTATGGTAAATAACAGTAGTTATGTACCTAAGGTAGAACTAGTTAGACATATAAGACAAAAATGCTAACATGAAAGTGGGAGAAAGTAAGTTCGATATTCTGGTATACGCTTTTCTTCAACAGATGTCTCAGTGTTTTCATTGGTAGCTTTGTGGTTAGCGTTATAGCTCTAATATTTTCCATGGCGAAGGAGTGTTTACAAATGATATGTTATTTGAATTTTTTTAGTTTGTCTCCGATATTTAAGCTTTCCATATTTCTTCATTTATCTGGCAATTTGAGAGCTTGTATGTTTCAAGCCTACTTTAGAAAGCCGATTAGGTAGGTGCATCAAGCAACTTTTCGATCTAACGTTTGAGTGTTGAAGAAATATGAGCTTGATTTTATTTTTCATCAAACAGTTATTCATTGTGATTTTGAGATTGTTAGTTAAGCCTATTGAGAAGGTTGTCAGTTGAGATGGCCAGTTTGAGTGCAAATTTGGTATCGAAAGTCAACATTTTCGTTAAATATTAAGTATTTTATGCACAAAATTTGCATGAGAAAATCAGTAGTAATCAGACAGTTTCAAACTTTTAAGGTTCTTGAATGGATATCGTGTGTGGACGCTATGTTCTAAGTTAGACATAGCTCAACATCTAAGTCTTTTCTTACCGTATGGATCTTCAGACAGTTTATTTTTGCCCGTCGAATACCATGCTTCACTGCAGTAATGAATACACAGATGGATCAATGCACTGTAAAAGATTTTTTGTGCTTCTTTACGAAGGTTATGCTTGACTTTGAGCAAAATTCTGATGGATAAGGACAACTTTATAAGTATTTGATTGGTATGATTTTTGAAGGTCAAGTTTTCGTCTAGTAATTTTCCCAGTAATTTGCTGCAGACAGTCTCTCAAGTTTTTCACCGCTTCACAAAATGCTTGGGAGCTGTGTTATTCCTCATAGGAGAATACTGCACATTTAGTCTTTCTGACGTTTACACTGATTTTATTTACTATGAGCTAGACTGCTGCTAGAGCGAAACGCTATTTAATTTTTTACTTATCTGGTTTGTGATGTTAACGTTGATTTCGGGGTAGAAACTCTACTACAATGTACAGGGATTTGAAAATAGTACAAATTTGAAAAAAAGTTGTTGATTTAATGATATCACTTTTACAGATAAGAAGTAGAAGAAGTCAGAAAACAGATCCTTGAGGAACTCCATAAGCTATGTTTTGCAGCTTTGAAGTAGAATTGTCAATTGCTGCGCATATATTACTGTTTGAGTAACAAGATTCGAACCATACAGCAACGAAAGATGGGTGGCTTGAGTTTTTCAGTCTGCAAGGCCGAGTAAGCTGCTAGTGGAATAATTTCTGACTTTTAAACGATACACTCCCCTATATTAACAAAGTAATTATTGAATTTATCTGCAATGCTTTTCTCCTCGAGATAAGATTCAGTTTAAAGGGCAATAGTTTAAATTGTGTTTTGAAAACTATTTTTTCTTCTGTAAAGAGAATTCAAAAGACCCGAAAGCTATTTTGCAAATTTTTTGAATTGTTTGAATTTTTCACTAAATGCTTTTTTCAAAACTCACGGTATCAAGTCTGGTAAGTCCTGTTCTTCATTTTAGTGAGCCCATTTTGGAGAATCACTGACATCAATGATGGACTCGAAACATGCGTGTGCACGCTTTAATTTTTTCTGATTATCACTATTCAACATCATTAGTTAGTTTATTAGTTAGTTTAAGCCTCCCTATCCTCAACAATGAGATGTAAAGAGAGGAAGGAAGAAGGCACCATTTAGTATGGAGTTAAGGGAACGTGGAATCTATGCAGAAAGGGCACAGAAACAGAAAGCTAAGAAAGAAGTTCATGAAACAAGAAAAAGTTGAAGAAGAAAGTAGTAGGCGCTGAAAAACAGGACAGCAGTGAACCGAAAAAAGATGGTCCGTAACACAACAAAAACCTATTCTATTTTAACAAAAGAAAGCCTACCTAACCTTTAGCTCGGGCCCTCACATTGTCCCCCTGGGAGCGCTAGTTCCCATAGATACAATAGTTGTATCCCCCTGAGGGGACATTCAACATCATTATTTTTGATGTTAAGGCAGGCAAATCTAGAAGGCAAGCAAGATGAAAAATCACGGAAAACATTTAGGGTCTTATGATTCATAAAACATTTCTTTAAAATCTTCTCGCAAAATTGCCTTTTGGTGTTGGTAGTTTGATATAGTAAATTTTAATTTCTTTAGATTTTATTCCATTCATATTCATCATTTCGCGGTTGCAGGAAATCTTCATTTGCTACAAATGTTTTTGTTCAAGTTTCAATAAGCGATAATAAGCGATAATAAATTTCAATAATAACTCAATATTAATCTAAAGCAATATTAGCGGTGACTCTTAATAACCACAGAATTCAAGTGGTATCTTTAGAACAAGGCAAAAAATTTAATTTGCTGTACCCCATAGAATTTCTTTGATTTCATTCCTTAGCGCTACTTGAAAAAATAAACTTCGAGGCATGCGATATCGCAACATACTTTACCTAAAACAAAACCAAAAATCCGCATGCAAAGACGCAATGAAATATTCGTTTCTTCGACGACGATGAAATAAATAAATACGATTTTGTACAAACTCTGGGATACCAGTGCCAAAATAAAGTTTACAATTTAGGAGTTTAGGCCTTCATGTACGAGCGTGCTATCAGAGTTTATAAAGCGAACGTGAATGAATATCGATTCATCTAGAGCAGGGATTCCCAACCTGGGGTGTTCGCACCTCCCCTCCCTCCCCTTCAACTCCCCGGGGGTGCGAAACGATATTCTTCGGGGTTTGACCCGATATTCCTGGAGGTACGAGACGATATTCTTCGGGGGTACGAGACGATATTCTTCGGGGGTACGAGACGATATTCTTCGGGGGTACGAGACGATATTCTTCGGGGGTACGAGACGATATTCTTCGGGGGTACGAGACGATATTCTTCGGGGGTACGAGACGATATTCTTCGGGGGTACGAGACGATATTCCAGGAGGTGCGACAAATATTCCTGGTAAATAATAGGCCATTGGCTATTTGCTGGCATTTTTATTTCAGGGGGTGCGAGGTTCGAACGAAATTTTTTACGGGTGCCGAGCTCAAAAAAGGTTGGAAACCCATACTCAAGAGACTAGAGAAGAGTCGGAACAAAATGCTTCATGACTTGGCTATATGAGAGCAACTACAACCCTCATGTCCGAAATCGCCATTCTTTCGGTCTTCAAGAAAAGAAAAATGCTCAAAATTGGCATTACACGCCAATTCGTCCAGTACGAAGCTAGAGCTTCACGTCGAGCCCTGCTCGAGGCGATGGAAGAATAACCACAAAGGAGTCGGTACGAGTGACCTTGAAAATATTCTATAAACCGCACTCCGGCTAGATGTCATAACAAATCTTTGACACCTCTGAACAGACAGGCTTCAGCACCTAGACCGAAAAAAAGCCCGCACGCATGTTCAATTACGTATACATGAAGGACATATGTGCAAAAAGTTAATAATTGAGTAAATTTTATTTTATTTCAGCTTCAATGCTTCCTTCAAGAATACGTGTACTTCATTTTTTTCATCATAGTTTTTTTAAAGTTTTTTTTATTATTTAATTGAAACTATTATTTCTTTGACATGACCAATTATTAAGAAAGTTACATTTCTGGGTACGACTAATGCTGTAGTACCCATAATCATCTACCTGCATTAAATTAATATAAATTACGCAGGTTCACTTTGGTAAATATACAGCAACGAGCGACTCTTAAGTGAGATAGGTGAATTATTCATTGAACCACACTTGAAAAACTCTCGAAGATACCGTTTTAATTAACACTTTGACTGCGACGTGCGCCTTCGGTGGTACACAGGAGTAATTTTCATAATGCTGCTGACCGTCCAGTAGTCGCAAACTCAATTTTCAATAATATTTAATCAAATCTAAATAAAGGCACGATCCAGTTCATGTTTGGTATTTTCTAAATAGCTTACTACAATTGACATTTTATTTGAATTTGGTGTTGAACTTAACATTTAGTAGTCGCTGTCAAAGTGTTAAGCCATAAATCTTACGAATTTTAGGGTACAACCGCGTTCACGAATTTAAACATCACATAATATTTGCAGTAGATATAGTGGACACTTAATTCATTGCGTTCTCGATAATGCGAAAATAGCTCAGTACAAAAGCAACAAAGGTTATCAGTCAATTAACGATTAAAACGATTATAAAACTGCAAACAGATTCGGTTTCGGTACTTAGGCAAGTGAAGTAAGATGACTTGAATTTCACGACCTACTCTCCTTCATATTCTATGGTCATTGTTCTTACTCAATCGTTGCTCAGTTTCGGCTTCGAGTTGTTCGTTTTACTTTCAAATTTTGAGCAATTCATCCGTATTCATGGAAAGGACACTTCCTGCAAAGAATGTGTGATGCCTCTTTGACAATACGGGCAACCATGACAAGGGATCTCCACGATGACTTTTAAATATTCGGACAAAGCCACAGTTAGTTTGCAGTACAAAGACCAGAAGTCGTGATTCACGGAATTGAGCCTAACCTTAAATGGACGACAACCAAAAAAAAAAAACAGTGCAAGCCAAACACAAGTGATGAAGCACCAACAGGAAGGTGACTTTAGAACAGAGCTCAAGCTTGGCAATGCATCGTTAAGGTAAGGTGACCTTCAAACCAGGACTAATCCGCTGACGGCAAAAATATCATTCAATAAATTATGGACAGGAAATGCTCAGTTCATTACTTCAGTTGTAAGATATGAGAGAATGCCTAAATTAAATGAACTGATCACTTCTTGAAAAATGAGGAACGAGTTTAGAATAAGATCTCACCTTTCAGTAAAACCCACTCGTGCTGCAGAACGTACCTGTCATTAGAGTGGTGGCAAAGAAAAATGAATTGAAACCTTTTATCTATGTTGGATTCAAGTTGCCAATTAACATGCTCGCAACATTTACTTTAAGCAGAGGTACTTCTAAACCATCACGTTTTGTAATGAATTTGAAGCCCCAGAAGAATGTTAGCGTACCTCTTTGTTACCTCTTTACAAATTACCTAAATTAAGTTTCTTCGTTCTCACTTGTCTAGTTGAGTCGCAATTGCATCTCTTATTTCTGGAAATGATCCGCGAGTGTCCGCTGATCCGCGAGTTTCCCACTTCGGAAAAATGCTGGAGGCTCAAGATTGGCTTAGGAGCAAAGGTGATTTAGGTGCAAAAGAGCTAGGTTAGGGCACAGAGAAGAATGGCTTGGGATTGAATAACTGCGCTTCAATACATGTATTTCATTTCTTTGTTCCAAATTGTTTGAAATTTAACTTGAAATTCGAAAAAAGCAGTGAATGTTGGTTTTAATGCGTTCACGGAAATTAAAAATTTGATTCAAAAGAATCACTTGAGGAACACACTTAAGAACGCTTTACATCAATGACATTTTGCTCGCCGATGCGTAATTTTCGAGTTATTCCACTATGAAGTTATGGAAGCGTCGTAAATAGAAGTGAAGGAACGGACACGTAAATGTGCTGTAATACGGTATTCACGTAACGATGGGTGAGGTTAGGATAGGTAACGTCGAGTTAGTTAAATAAGCTAGCGTAAACTAACCTAAATAAACCTAATATAACTTAACTTACCAAACAGAGACATGTTTTCGCGCCAAAAAATTGCGCTCGTTCAACAATGCGGCGACTACGCAACGGACTAGGTAATATTATTCCTACCCGAACGTTATTAATGTTACATCTCGTAAATTACGCATCAGCGAGCAAAATGTCCCTCATGTAAAACGTTTTTAAATGTGTTCCTTTCGTAATTCTTGAAAACCAAATTTCTAAATTCCGTGAACGCATTAAAGTAAATGTTGACCAAAAAAAGCTTCCACTCCTGAACGAGCAGCTTAAAGTCAACTGAAATAGAAAAATAGCGCAATACTCTATTCTTCTTTATTACTGGCTAGTAGAAAAAATGTAAGAAGTTAAGAACTACCAAAATCTAACTCATGGCCAGAAGTAGGATGCAGCTGCATAACTCACAAACCTGCCTAACATTTATGCTCGAATTTGCTGGATATGAAAAATCAAAGTAAACATATTTTCGATATGATCCTCGCAGTCTATAACGATGCAATCGTTTCGATTTTATAAAGACGAGGTTATCCCATAAGTTTCTCACATGTAGATCCTAACAAAATATTAGAACCAACAGATTTAAAAACAATTTCCCAAATTACCAAAGGATCTGTTATGAACACTTTCACTCAGCAGAACAACACGCAGCGAATTATCATGAATTTCCATTACCTTCCGTCAACAAAAGCAAGTAAACTGATTTCCTCGTTCACAGCGATCAGCGGCGACCAGTGAACCGTAAGCAGAATTTTTCGTGCCGTACACAAAGCCCGCCTGCGCAATGATTGCGGTCACGACATTTCGTGATAAAAGCGTCGACTCACGCACGTTTGCTCTGCGCAACGGAGCTTAACCTCCCTGTGTCTGCGTCAGGATCGGAGCTTCACAGGATATTTTTGGATCACCGCAGTCATTAGCAGAAATTGTCGAGTCACTGCGCTGCAGTCTGCATGCGGCTGTGGTGACATAGCCGTGTTTGCTTCACTGGGTTGATATCCGGCCGCGAGGTTCTGACGTGTTTGTGAAAATGAATGGTCGAGTTCGAGGCTTATTTTTTCGATCTTCATTGAAATTGCTGCTGCGGTCGCTGAGGGTAGCTTTGATACTGACATCGAGTATTTTTAATTTGTTTCTTTTAACATAATCTGTTATTTATTTAATCCTTATATGTCATAAACCGTCACCTTTAGGAATTAGGTAAATTAGAATTTGATAATATACATTTTTACGAAGTTTGGTGAGACTAAGCAAAGTAATGGTGCGAATTTCATACCACAGTGTGGTCTGGAAATGACTTCGCACAGAACAACGCTTGCAACTGACTTCTAACGATGGTCTTAAAAAGTTTATTTCATGTATTTTTCTGTAAAAGTTTATTCCACATATTTGCGGATGTTTTGACATGGCTTCGCTCTGTCAGACTGCTCAGATGTGGCTAGTATTATACCATTATTTATTGAAAAATTATTTTTATCAACAGTCAGTTTGAGTAAAACTGAATAAGTATAAAGGGTGCCAGTACAGTTTCACCAATGTTAACATAAATTGAAGACTCTTAAAATCAGTTGCTTATTCACCGGCGCGCCATTTTAGAGAACCCATCTAAGATCCTTCCCGAGTTACCCTAACAAAAAGGGTAATTTTCATCCCCCAAGGGGCGTATGAGATTTTTATTATACACTCACATTTGGAGAATGAATTGACGCTTAAAATGAGACTAATTTCAAATTTTTAGGTGCAATACTTCAGAAATTATCACTCACACAAAATGAGGCTTATAGAGAAAACTCGGGAAGGATCTTAGATAAGTTCTCTAAAATGGCGCGCCGGTCCCCCACCGAGGGGCGTATGAGATTTTTATTATACACTCACATTTGGAGAATGAATTGACGCTTAAAATGAGACTAATTTCAAATTTTTAGGTGCAATACTTCAGAAATTATCACTCACACAAAATGAGGCTTATAGAGAAAACTCGGGAAGGATCTTAGATAAGTTCTCTAAAATGGCGCGCCGGTCCCCCACCGAGGGGCGTATGAGATTTTTATTATACACTCACATTTGGAGAATGAATTGACGCTTAAAATGAGACTAATTTCAAATTTTTAGGTGCAATACTTCAGAAATTATCACTCACACAAAATGAGGCTTATAGAGAAAACTCGGGAAGGATCTTAGATGGGTTCTCTAAAATGGCGCGCCGGTCCCCCACCGAGGGGCGTATGAGATTTTTATTATACACTCACATTTGGAGAATGAATTGACGCTTAAAATGAGACTAATTTCAAATTTTTAGGTGCAATACTTCAGAAATTATCACTCACACAAAATGAGGCTTATAGAGAAAACTCGGGAAGGATCTTAGATGGGTTCTCTAAAATGGCGCGCCGGTCCCCCACCGAGGGGCGTATGAGATTTTTATTATACACTCACATTTGGAGAATGAATTGACGCTTAAAATGAGACTAATTTCAAATTTTTAGGTGCAATACTTTAGAAATTATGACTCACACAAAATGAGCCTTTTGAAAAATCGGTCAGAGGCTAGGAGAAACTTGCTTTTCATCTTCCTCCAGGGAGCGTATGACAGTTTTATTATACACTCACATTTGGAGAATAAATCGATCTTTATAATGAGACTACTTTCAAATTATTAGGTGCAATATTTTAGAAATTATGACTCACACAAAATGAGGCTTATAGAGAAAACTCGGGAAGGATCTTAGATGGGTTCTCTAAAATGGCGCGCCGGTTAGTTCTATAGCGATACGCTCAAGCTTGCAATTCGGTCTTTAGGGAGACATAGGATAGCAATTAATCATCCTGTAAATAAAAGCCCTAGTGGAATATCTTAATTATTTTGCTTCTTTACTGAGAAACATTTGTTCCATTGTTCCTCAAATGACTATAGCACACTGCATTTTGCCACCTAAATAAAATTTTTTATTAGATATTGTTAATGAATACAATGTCTGATTACAGTGAAGTACTTTGCTTGAGAATGTTTTGATCGCAGGGAAAAGATCAACACCTATACACTTTGAACTATACTAGTGGAATGTGCACCCACTCTTGATTCTACAGCCGTACAAATTTAGGAAACAATCTGCTTAAACAAATAGGAATAATTTAAATCTCACAGAAGCTCTAACTACATGTTTTTTTCAAAGTAGATAACGCTGTCACTCAAGTTAGTCTTCTGAATTTTTGCCTTTATTTTATACAACACATTAAACGATATATGAATGTTAAAGACTTTAAATTTCCAAAAAAATACAGTAAGTATAGTTTCCCAAGAAACGGGGAGATTGTTATATTTCAATAGAATTCAAGAGGATTCTTCCCAGTTATCACTTCTCATTGCTAAATGGTGGGTAAAATGCGGTAACGCACGGCATTTTACCAGCAACGGGATTTGTTTATGCCTATTTTATTCATTCAAATTTCATGGATTTCCATGGCGCACACCGTCTCGTTGCCTTTATTTTCTGGATTTCCATGAACAAACTTGAAATTCAACGGATGCTGCCATATATTATTACACTGCAGATGTGAAACCTGTGCTCAGGTATTTCGATGGCCAGCAAGGCCATGCATTGAGATGGCTGTTTACCCTGCAATAGGAGCGTAAATGCGCACTTTGCATACAGTTTACACAAGACTAAAATAGAAGCGATGCTCGGCTTTAATATTCTCTGCGTACGTCACAAATCTTCAGTTCCACGTAGGCGCGTGCGCACATTCTATAGCGTACTGCAGGAGGTCGGATTTACAAGCACTTCATGTCGTCATAGCGGTCAGGCTAGAAGCGTAATTTTTTCTAACTTGACTTGGCTACGTAGCGTGGCCAAGTCGACTTGGAATTCACGCTCTCAGCAGCACCGTGACGACTATGTAAATTACGAGATAATCCGGCCCCTGAACTGCAGCAAATGCACTCCGAGTAGAACTGGAACGAGTTCTCAACTCGCTTCCGACAGACCCATATCAGGAGACAGAATTTTTGAACTTCTGCTCACTTTAATTAGCGAAGTATTTTCATGTTGCACTCGATCATTGCTGTGATATATTTATTTTGAATAACCTTGCCAGTACTGTTGTCAGGATTCTGTCTCATAGAGGTTTTTTCTTATATTCCACAGCTCTACATTGATTCAGGAAGGCTTTTACGTCATGACAAAAATCGTGACCGAGAAAATTTATTTTGATAAGAGTTTGAATTGACTCTCAGTCTGAACCGATTACATAAAACGTCGATTGCTGTAGAATTGTTAAGTTATACAAAATAAAAGTCTTTTTTGGAAGAACTCATATCGCTTCCATGATACCCATTCAACACGTGTACATGTCTCATTGATTGGAGAATTTTCAATCTTTGTAATGCGACAAAAAAAGTTACGTGAACTTTTTCAACGAAACGTTTCCGATGTCATGTCACGATGAAAATTGTGGACACAAACGTTTCTGACATCACAGTAAAAATCGAGGAAGTGAACACAATTCGTTAGCCTGTCACGAAAACTTCCCCTAACACGAGCACCATTATCATTTCCCTGAGGACATCAATGTGTACACAATGCGCAAATATTGCCTTACTCTCTTGCTTCTAAATGAGCGCATTTTTACGCCAGCTCGTCGTTCTGACAAGTTATTATCTGAAGTTGAAGAGTGCGACTCGCTTGAGAAAATGAGAGATCGGAAACACGAGTACACCAGCACCAGGCCGATCATGACTTCATGTACTAGATTTTGAAATAGCCATTCTGCAAAAGAAGAATGCCACAATATTTATAGGCTACTCTTCAATTACGTGAATTGTGAAACCGTTTAGCCGGTCACTCGATTCACATTGAAAGAAATATAACGTTACGCTCCGGAAATTATCTTCTTAACCATGGGATGTATATCATGTGCGATGTAATCAATTCTGAAGTCATCCATATCCAAACCGTCAAGATAAATATTGGAAAAATATCCACGGAACGAGTAAGGGTAACAAACTTTTTTTTTAACATAGTAGGATTCCATATCTGTAAGAACTGAATCAAGAAAAATAAAAACCAATAATTCTGAAATTATTTATTCTCATAGAAACATTTAACCTCTGAAGCACAGATACACGTACGGAATGCCATCATACATACGCGAACTGAAGAATAGGAAACGTACATAGAAGTTGAGTCAAAAAGACAGATCAGTAGGTATATCTAGAGAATCTACAGTACGTACTATTCGTTAATGTGATAACATGAGCCGAATCAAAACGATTGCAACTATTTAAGTATTAAACTAAAAGGCCTAAAACATATACTTTCAATTTCTGTACATAACTGTCCACTACATTCTATGGTCTTACTCCATTGCATAGATTAAACTTTCCCGTCCTCTCATGAAAATAGTTCATAAATAGTAATTCAATACTTAGCATAATTAAAAACGGTCCATAATAGCAGCCATTAAAAATTTTGATCTGCCAAGGATATTTGTCCTCCAAAATATCTTGATCCCATTTTTAGAACGTTTCATTTCGTTCATTCGGGGAACTAGTCGGGGGAACTAATATTAACCTGGGTTTGATCGAACCCAGGATAAGAACCTGAGCATGCACGAATCATTCCATTGAGTGCTCAATTAGGACGCAGCAGGTCGATCGCACGGGCGGTGTAATGACGCCTGTCCCGGCCAAGGCACGGCGACGTGTGTGGGGAGTTCGCTTGATAAGGATTTATCACCTGCTCACCAATCGCTGAAAAGATGAAAGATCGAAAAATAGCAAAATTAAACTTCAGAAACAGAATGAAATAAAAAATCGAGGAGAACAAATTGGAATTTGAAAGACAAAAAATACGAACAGACTTAGAAAGAGATCAGCGATCAGGTGTAACGAGGAAAACGTAATCGAGCGAAGTGTGGAAGAGATGAGCGAGTTAAGAGAAGGACTAGCAAAGAGATAAGTAAATTAATTATTACAGAGAGGAAAGTTAATGATCGACGCAAGTGAGACTTGTGATAAAAAGAGAAAAATGTGACAACATGAATACGCGGTTTGATGTAAATCAGATACACTCATGCAAGACATCACAAGTTAAATGAATTGTTGATGAATTTCTATCATTTTTCAATGGTAACCTGTGTTAAAGCGAATTTTTCGTTCCGGTACCTCTGTAGAATATTTGACAACTTTGGTAGAGACAATATGAAAACTTAAAGGATTTGATCCCTCAGTAAGCCAAGACCTCGGAACGTTTCTGACTCTTAAATTAATACAACGGAAACATAATAAAAACTACAGGGAAAACATTTGCCTACCTCAATCATTAGTGCAACACAAGCACACGTTCATTTACACACGTAAAATGCACCCAGAACGTTACTCGCATATACGATATTCCGTAAACAATACTCAATGAACAATACAATTCGAAGAAAAGAACTTTTAATTATTGGTATAAAAATTACACTTTCATTCGACACAATCGATATTAACAAACTTCTTTTATCGTTGAGTTTGTACATAAGATAGAATGTCGTACGGTGATACAAGTTACAATTCAGGATCATTTTTTGGGGACGAAGACCGGCTGTCCTGGTCCTCCTTGTCAGAGTCGTCACCCTCTCCGAGCGCCTTCACGAACTCTGCACGAAAAAGTACACAAATTCATGTTAAAATAGGCTCTTTAAAAGAAGCGGTTGTCAATGGCCAACAGGAGTACATTCTTCAATTGATTGAAGCAATTTAAAATTTTTACTTGAAAAGAAACGGTTGTCAATCACCAACATGAGTACACATTTCAATTTAATGAAGTGATTAAAAATTAATGCTTAAATATAAATGCTTAAAAATAAGATGTTGTCAGCTTCTAATACGAGTGGTTTGAGTATCTCAGGCACCGATGTTCCGCGTTTCTACTGACTGATCTAAAAAACGAGAAAAATGTAACGCCCCGACCAAAGACTAAGGTCACATCTAAATAAATCATGGATCCACAATTAATGAATTATTCAATAGCTTTCCAATGTTCACAAAAGGTTACAGGTGTCAAATCCATATTCAGTGAGCAGACAGGGCTGCGCTCCTACTAGACGAAGTTTAAAGTCGAACGTTTTGCAGTGGGTAGCCAGAAGTAAATGGAAGGGAAAATGTTACCAAAGTGAGATGAAATGTTCACGAATAAAATATCTGTGATCTCTTTCGAAACAAAATTGAGAAACGTGAAAAAATCAAATTCAAAAAGCAAATGCTTATCCCAAGCTATGCTGAAAAGTACTTTGCTTCCTTCTTAGAAAAGGTATGCATTAACCTTGGATAATTCACACACATGCCAGGCTGGACGTGGCCACATCATAGTTCTTCTACGTGGATCTAAGCTAGAACGTCCGATGGTGTCTGCCTGTAAAATTATACATCCAGACAAACTCGTTTAGAGTTACACAGCCATCTGCCAAAAGGTGAACCCATCACTACTCCCTCAAATCGGCTGCAAAGACAAAAACTAACAATTGGAGGGCAAATTTGCTGAGTGTCCTAACCCACAAAACACAGAATTTTAGGACACCTCAAGTTAGAGGCGTGGTGTTCATCGCAGGGTTGCCAAACTGGCTTTTCCTAGCCAAGTTACTAACTAGGAACTAGGCCACTCTGCCTGAGAGACATCTACGCCGCCATGAGGTGAAATTATCACTTAATCCACTCTGCCAGTTTTGACCTCTGATTTGCGGGTTAGGGCACTCTTCATATTTGCTCTCCAATTATTGGGATATTGTTCATAAAAGTACCCAGACTTCATCGAAATTTGTAACCAATTCATCATAAAACCATCGCCCTTTATAGTTCTTGAAGGATTTTTTAGATTCTAATTCAAAGCCATTTTTAAGCCTGAGACAACGATTGTATGTGACGGCATCGGGAGTTCAATTACATAATATTCATTCACTCTACCGACCCACTTTATTCAAATGCGTAGCAACTCATATTTTAATTACTGGTGAAAAGAGGGAAAAAATGCTTACTAAGATCAATCTCACCTTGGAAGTTTATTCTCCCGTCTCCGTCTATGTCCACTTCCCTGATCATGTCCTCGACTGAAAAAAACATTAGGATCACTGAAACATAACCGATGATTGAATGAAGTACCGGATTAGAAATTAGCGTTAGTGTCACAACAAGTTAAATTATTTTAAAACCTTGAAAAACATGATCAAAGAACATGAAAGCTTGCAATGTAGGTCTTGTGAAAGTACCACTTCAACTCACGTAATCCGTTTGAAATTCATCGAATATAATGTCTTTTAGATATTAAAAAACTTTACGGACAGTTCTGATGACATATACTAAGGGCTTGGACAACGAGAACTTGCTATAGAAAACCAAAAAGTTTGACATTGAGAGAGTGGGAATCGAAATATTCCCCAGAGATCGAAATACGTCAAAATCCCGTAAATGTCAATAGCATTTTTGAATTTCAGTGCATTAGTATGAATATATTTATAAAAATTAGGTTACTGATAATCCAGTGAAGCAGAGAAATTAATTACCAAAACTCACAAGTACTGTATTGTGAAATTTCATGACAGTATATACGAGTATGTATAATTGACATGATTCTTGTTTTGCTCACCACTTGAAAACTTAAGAGATTTTTCCGAAACTAGCACATTTATTCCAGCTATTATGAAATGTAATACAAATGTTACATCAAACTAGAATCGGCCAAAAAATTAACTTTAAATCAATGAGACGCAATTCCGAAATTAACACGAATTAAAATAAGTTCCTGCCTTTCAGCAACAGTAAATTAACGGGAAATACGGTCCTGAAATTAAAACGTTGAAAAAACTGCACCCTAACACTTTAAGTATTTCTGTAATAACACGTCTACCGAAATTAATAAAAGCAACTAAGCAATGCAGCATAAATTATTTCGGGGGATGCTGGTTACTGGGATCAGAAAGCTGTTTCAGAGTAAGGCAAAATGAAAAAATCGACTTATTCAATGTGTAAATAGTTTCATTTCTTTCTACTTTCGAGACTTGACGGCTGTTTTCAGTTAAATAGTATCATTTAAATAGTTTCATTTCTTTCTACTTTAGAGACTTGACGGCTGTTTTCAGTTAAATAGTATCATTTAAATAGTTTCATTTCTTTCTACTTTAGAGACTTGACGGCTGTTTTCAGTTAAATAGTATCATTTAAATAGTTTCATTTCTTTCTACTTTAGAGACTTGACGGCTGTTTTCAGTTAAATAGTTTCATTTAAATAGTTTCATTTCATTTTACTTTAGAGACTTGACGGCTGTTTTCAGTTAAATAGTTTCATTTAAATAGTTTCATTTCTTTCTACTTTAGAGACTTGACGGCTGTTTTCAGTTAAATAGTTTCATTCAAATAGTTTCATTCAAATAGTTTCATTCAAATAGTTTCATTCAAATAGTTTCATTCAAATAGTTTCATTCAAATAGTTTCATTCAAATAGTTTCATTCAAATAGTTTCATTTAAATAGTTTCATTTAAATAGTTTCATTTAAATAGTTTCATTTAAATAGTTTCATTTAAATAGTTTCATTTAAATAGTTTCATTTAAATAGTTTCATTCAAATGGTTTCATTTCTTTCTACTTTCGAGACTTGACGGCTGTTTTCAGTTTCTAATTATTTGACAAGCGTTTAATCTTCAGCGTAAATATTCCAGGAGACAGTGAGAACAGGTGCGGCTGTTTCGAGAATTTCATCGAAATTAATTGCAAGCGCAAATTATTGGAAATTATACATCCGATAAATTACAATCAATGAGGCATCCAATTTTCTTCAGAGGGTTTCGCTCTTATTCACCAAATACGCATTTCTCCACTTACAAATATTTATACATGTTAATTTACATATAAATATGATAATTAAAATTTGTACATATGACGACACGAGTGCTGATGTAACTATGAGCACTTATTATCATGTAATTCCCCACAATTGATCACTCAAGATACGAAAGGTTCTAAGATTCACAAAAATTTCGGTTAGAAAGGGCAATGTGCATGTAAACAGGGCCGTTTTTCTTGAATTTAATTTCAAATATCTTGCATTATAAGTACATTCTGAGCTCAGCCACTTACAACGGAGGACATGCTTCTTGGTGGCGATTTAATTCTTCAGATATACTGACGCAACTATCAAATAGTCGGACAACACGTGTAAATATATTCGTTTTAAATGACCAACTTACCTAACTCGCATATCATTAGGAGTTAATTTCAACACTGAATAAGAAATAAATACATTCCCCCCTCGAAATTTTCGGCTGGCTGCGCCACTGCCTTAAACGAGTGCACAATTCATAAATTCCTTCAACAATACTCACTATCATCTTCGTCCAGGTCTTCCCCCAGGCACCGGATCACAGCTCGCAGATCACTGGCGCATATGTAGCCGCGTCCGTGCTTGTCAAATATCTGGTGGCGGTGAAATGTTCGTTAATGAATTATTTCCTCGCTCATTACATCAAGCATTTCTGGGTTTGTCACATACATCGGAGTGAAATAACTATTAATGAAATGCTACCTCCATCGTTTCTGCGTTTGTCACATGTATTGGAGGGAAAACGATCGTTGGTGAAATGTTACCTCGCTCATTTTGGCGACATAACTCACTCTCAGAGAGCAAAGTCCGAGGTAAGGCGAGTTCACAGATATCGCAGAAAATTGATTCCATTAAGAGCATGACACATGAAATGTTACCGACAGTCGAACTTAAGTATTATTGCAGACTGACGGAAAGTTAATGATAAAATTGCGTTTATTTCAACAGAGATTGAGAATTTCATTCCCAGAATAAGGGACAGCAGACATGCAAGAACATCTGTTTTACATCAATGAGTTTTATATCAATGAGGTCAGTGAATATTTTCCCACGAATGAATTATAATAGGCTAGGCGTTACATGATTTGAAGTCTTTTCTCATTTGATAGCAAATCAAATCACGTTATCGCCTTTAGTACGTTAATACCAATGAGATTCTGCTAAAAATAAAACAAGTGGTAGCTATATCGATTTCTCCTGAACGAGGCTGTGATTCAAAATTGCCTCTAAGCGATAACAGAAAAATTTTGACTATACAATCCTCCAGCCACAAAAATAACAAGTCTAAATTTTCTTCTGGCAACATTTGCAAACGTTCTCGTTGTTGCAGTCTTCATCCATCTTCAAACCACTCTCCCCTTTAGTTCTAAAAATAGTGTCGTCTGAATTGCGATTAAATAATTTCAGAAGTATACCAACAACGAGGGCAATTCCCACTAACGCTTTTAAAAATATTCGTGTAAAAATATTTGGGAAATCACACAGAATTTGAAAAGCAAAAGTTCTATCCAGACCAACGGGGAGTTGTCGGAAATAAATTTCCTAAATAATCCAATTGAACATTCTTCCCAGCCTCACTTAAATAACGTAATAAAATCATATCACTTCAGTGAACGCTAATGAATGGATACTAGTTACAAATTTCTCTTTTGGGTATTGGTTGCCCTCTTATCTCATAATTTTACAGCTCCCCTCAAGAAATGAGTCTCCCGGCGCACTCTACCGAAAGCTAGACAAGATAATCAAGCACAGCATGCTGGGCTGCCAGCGAGTTCGCCGCTTGCTTTTCCTGATTGCGAGAACTAATGAAGGGAACTAATGAAGGCATTGATAGCGTCTCTATCTGGGTCATTGTCACCACAATCTTAGCTTGGCGTTCGCCAGCAATCTCGCAGCACTGTAGCAGTCGAGTGAACTCTGATCTCAGCGACTGATATGAAGCGTGAATTGTTCTTTGGATTGTGCTGCAAGTGAAGCTCAAAAGCGAGGGATTGTGAAACAAGAATTAACAGATCGTGATTTCGAAAGCTTCAACGCACTGCCGATTACTAAAATTACCTAACGCAAAAACGCACGTAGCAGATTCAGGGATTTTCAATGAATTGCAAATATGTTTCTTCGTATACATACTCGAATGTACTTGATAATCATGACTTTCATGGAATTATAATTTTTTAAGTTCGATTGGTATTGAGCAACATTAGGGCCTTGTGCATTTGGTGGATATCTCAGAAAATTAATGTGGACACGCGTAAAATACTGGTGCATTTTAGTTTTTGGATATTTATCTGAAAGTGAAATGTTCAAAGGCTGATCCCTATAATCGGTGCAATAAAAAGAATAAATTGCCATTTAACACTACTTTATTCATTGCACTATTTAAGCAGAAAACAAGAATTATCTAAGTAAAAAATTATTCACATTTCCCATGCAGCTTAAATATGGTAACTTGTGAGTTGTGACACATTCTCATTGACTGTTTTGCGGTCGTAAACATATTGCAATCTCGTGTATCGCATTCTTGTGTTGGATGTTACTATTATTTATCAAAAAAATTATACTCGCTGAAGTCCATGTGCAGCATCACAGAGGCACTAGGTGCAAAAGCCCGCGTTTAAACAGCGATGATTACTCTTTGAAACCGCGCCACCTCAGAAAATAAATAGTAAATAATTCTTTGAAACGAGCGATGAGTTCGGTAGCAACATCTTAGATGATGAGCAAAATCTTTAAAAAAAATTAACACGGCCCGTAAAGATAGTACAGACTTTGATTTAGGATCCCTCGTTTCAAAGTTTCCCTCATTTAGTAATATCGTATTCATTTAGTTTCATCACATAGTTACAATCAAATTGAATTCGCACTAATCAATGGTGAAATAATTGCATGAAACGCAATATCTGAGCGAGCTGAGCAGACAAAAAAGTGTCCAGAATACAACTCCACCAACAACAAAGAACTGACGACTAAGAGAACTTCGAAGCATTTCCGCAGGATGTACGAATTCCATATTAAATTTTGGTTCCTCCAGCCTTGAAAGCAGCTACGCAGCAGGCCATCGACCGGTCGTCCACAAGAGAACTCGACATCAAACTTCAAATCACGTACTGATGTTACGGCTAGGAATGCTAATTCCATTCAACGATGAGCGGATTTCACATCACGACGCCACATTAAATCTTCTTTGGATTAAAAAACGGTTGTGAATGTAAGCACATACAGGAATATTTTCATCATCCTGATTGATCTGTTCATACTTTATGTCCCTGTTGAACTTGTAATACTATTTGAGCAGTGTATAATATAATTATACCATCCTAAAAAATAATGTTAATAAAAATACTCATCAAAAAATTATGCAAATTTCTTGTCCATCGTATACTAGTTTTTTATCTACATTTTTTAAATTTTAGTTTGTTCTCTCTTCATGACAGTCGAATTGATAATGACAGACCAAGGAAAAAATTCAACCAGGATCTTACGATTTTTAAAGCCTGATGTGGTAATTTACGACACTCGGACAAAAACATTAGTTATTCTCTTATAATTAGAGCATTAGTTATATACTCTTCAAATATAACAGAACTTTATTCAGCTGTTGAATAACGGTACATACAAATATTCTAATAGATAGTTTAAAAATCCCTGGCAACAAATTAAGACGGCGTTCTCAGGCGAGCGAAGAGAATGGTCCATTTAGTTTGGACTGTAGAGCCGGGGAATCTATGCACGTGCGGTGCCCCTAAAAACAATACCATGCGCATAGATATAGGAACAGCCAGCTGAGAAGGATGAGAGAGATGAAAAAAGAATAAATATCGGATAAGGCATCAAAACTGATAGAAGAAAACTGGACAGGGGAAACAAAAGTTGCGAAGGCATCTCTTTAGCTGAGGAGACCTAACACTATCTCCCCTATGGTGGCACTCCCTATTACCTCTCCCATGATTCCTAAAAAGTAGTGAGTACAGCATTAGCAAAAAACAACACGCACAAAATATATCTATATCTATATATATTCTAGGAACACCATACGAGTAGCTCAAGCTGCAAAAACTTTAGGGATTGCATTATAAAGCGCCCTCCGTAGGCGCCCCCGAAAGCTAGATCAGTGATCGTAAAACAGAAATATGGCGTAGCGAACATCCCTCAAGGTGCTGAAGACAGCACTGCTGGCAATTTATTCGAGACATCAAAATCGTATGCAGCCCACCGACCTCCGGGGGCAACGGGAAAACCAAACAGTGATGAACGTCTCCAGGAGTGCCGATGACCGAGCTCCCTTTATTATTGCAGCCTTTTTAAGTTTTTACATGTCCGTCACCATTAGCTGTGAATGGGGTAACACGGTATTCAAGTTCCTTATCACAGCTCGTCAATTTTTCAAAATAGTTCGATATCTACTATTTTTCAGCATGCATCAGATGCTGAAGCAACGATATAACACTGTGGAACTTCTTTCAAAATGAACATTCCTATTAATTCTTCAATATTTGTCTCTTAACATTTGTCTTAATTCAGTCCTAGTTCTTCCTATCCAAACATTTGCCAGTTGGTCAGCAGTGATGTGTGAGAGCACAGCAGTTATTTTACCTTTGCCAGCAGTTATATCGCACTTGTACGTGTGCTATATTCAACGAATAATGAAAATTAAATGATAGTGAAATAATAATAATCATGATAATAATGATAACGGTAACAAAGTCAGAATGTATTTTCGTCACTTCATAATTATGGATGGTAAAATTATTGGGTTGGCATAAATTTCTTCATTTCCTACTTTTTCAACAACGAACCGTAAATTACTCGTATTTTGATTGTCTTGATTTCTACATGAAAATGTTTTATTAATCATTATATCATAAGAAGATTTGCTAGGCACCAATTTTTCATCAGTTTGTACATTCGAGTTATTATTTACTAATGTTGCGCACACTTTTGAGGTATTATTTAATGGTTCCCCGGATACTTTCTTTCAATCACCATTATTAATATTCATACACCCTTAAAGCGCAAAATTTTACAAACTTTTTCACATGTGCATTTTTTTGGAATTGATTAGTCTTCGTCCACATGTTTACGTGACAATTTAGAGTTAAAACTTAAGACTCAGAGTACATTCACTTACAGTTCCATTACACATAAATGCAACAGCCTTTCATGATATTTCAAATGCGTGCACGTCCCATTTTATGAAGTTATAACCATTAGCTCTTGATTGTGGTTCAAGTATTTAGAAATGAATTGCAAAAATGAACGTACGGATAGCCCAGGCTATTTTCCATGAAGAACAATATAACGATGACTCTTCCCCTGATAGGACAGAACCCCATAAATACAATTATTCATCTATTAAAGCTATCGCAAAAGGTAGCAATTATGTCGCTCAGAAAAGATAATCAGCTTGGGAGTAAATTTGTAAATTTGTAATTTGTAAATTTGACACACGAGCGGTTCTAATACTTCGAGCTAAAAATGGGTAACAGCTTGTGGTTAGTTTATTGTATTGACATTAATCATCCTTGAAATGAAAAATTATCTCACACTCTGTATGGATAAAATATCGTGTCAATTTTAGTGGAAGAGGAAGAAAAAGTTGGGCTTATTTTCTCAATAATCAGAGGAAACATTGAAGAAATACTAACTAGTTCTCTCTTGTAATAAGTCGAAGGTGTTCTATCAAATCCAAAACTATGTTCGTAAGAATAATTAAAATTCCTTTATTTTCGTGAGAGCAATAAAATCACCAGCACAATTCATCTCAGCGCGTTGAAGTACAGTACCATTTGTTAGAGGACTCTGCAAAACTCAGGTCTATGTCTCTAAGAGCGAGACAAATGAAATACAACTCAAGTTGCTGAGTGCGAAAAATGCACATGAATATTTTTTGGAGTTCGACGAACCACAGCAATCTATACTACAGTGTGACAAATCGTAACAATGAGTATCGGAAGAAATAAATCACAGCAATCTATGCTTGATGGCGACAGATCATAACAATCTGTATTTGAGTGCGACAAACCAAAACAATCTATACTGGAGAGCAAGAAATCGCAACAATGAGTATTGGAATGAAACAAATCACAGCAATCTCTGCTTGAATGCGATAAATCACAGCAATCTACATTAGAGTGCGAGAAATCACAACAATCTATATCAGAGTGCAACAAATCGCAGGACTTTACGTGTGCTGGAACGCAGCAATTCCATAAGAACATTTCCGACATTTGGACCGAGAGAGCATTGCGTCAGAGCGCAGCGCTGTGTACGGGAGGTGCAGGTCAGCCGTCTGCTGTGGGCAGGTCAGAGCGACCCGACCTCCCTCTGCCCTCACCTTGAACGCGTCCCGCAGTTCTTTCTCTTCGTCCTCTCGAGATCGCTCTCCATGACCACCAATGTTGCATACGATCTCCACGAACTCGTTGAACGAAAATGTCCCGTCACCTGCTCACAGCAAATCACTTCAGTTATTGCTCGAACTTTTGTATGAACTTTCAAATTTTATTCCTTGCTGTGAAAAAAATGACGAATCTTCACAAACTCGTCAAGTAGAATACACATTTCTTGCGCTAAGAAAATGCAAACATGTTTTTTGAGAATATTAGTAATATTGAATGAATTAGGATCTGATTCAAAGCAAGTTAAGTTTTCTTCACTCTCCATCATAAGAAAATAAGGATTTTAGAGATCATTGAAAGAATGGTTATTTCATGTTAAATGTGACAGTCACATTAAGTTTACAAATTTGTTTAATGGGAATTTTTGCTCGTCCACTCTTAAAATCAGACAGATATACAAATGCCGCTAGCCAAAGCGGCGAAACCGGTTCAGGGGACGTCATTGGACCTAAGACAAAAACTTGAACAACAATGCACACCATAATAGTCCCGGAGACCAAGTAGAGAGGTCACACAATGAAGTCTAGCCAACCCTTCCTCTGTAATTGAAAAGATTTCGAACAAGCCTAGCGCCATGAACTGCAACCATAAGTTTGGTAGTATGGGATAATTTTAGTAAACCTCAAATAAATTAAGGATGCTTAATTGGTTGTGTTCTCGCACGTGAGTGACTCCTTGAAAGTCAGCCTGTAGAGCTCGACTGACTCCCAAAGTCAGCCTGCAGACTTGACAGACTCCCAAAGTCAGCCTGCAGAGCTCGACTGACACCCAAAGTCAGCCTGCAGACTTGACAGACTCCCAAAGTCAGCCTGCAGAGCTCGACTGACTCCCAAAGTCAGCCTGCAGACTTGACAGACTCCCAAAGTCAGCCTGCAGAGCTCGACTGACTCCCAAAGTCAGCCTGCAGAACTCGACTGACTCCCAAAGTCAGCCTGCAGACTTGACAGACTCCCAAAGTCAGCCTGTAGAGCTCGACTGACTCCCAAATTCAGCCTGTAGAGCTCGACTGACACCCAAAGTCAGCATGCAGAGCTCGACTGACTCCCAAAGTCAGCATGCAGAGCTCGACTGACTCCCAAAGTCAGCCTGCAGACTTGACAGACTCCCAAAGTCAGCCTGCAGAGCTCGACTGACACCCAAAGTCAGCATGCAGAGCTCGACTGACTCCCAAAGTCAGCCTGCAGACTTGACAGACTCCCAAAGTCAGCATGCAGAGCTCGACTGACACCCAAAGTCAGCATGCAGAGCTCGACTGACTCCCAAAGTCAGCCTGCAGAGCTCGACTGACTCCCAAAGTCAGCCTGCAGAACTCGACTGACTCTCAAAGTCAGCCTGCAGACTTGACAGACTCCCAAAGTCAACCTGTAGAGCTCGACTGACTCCCAAATTCAGCCTGTAGAGCTCGACTGACACCCAAAGTCAGCATGCAGAGCTCGACTGACTCCCAAAGTCAGCATGCAGAGCTCGACTGACTCCCAAAGTCAGCATGCAGAGCTCGACTGACTCCCAAAGTCAGCCTGTAGAGCTCGACTGACACCCAAAGTCAGCCTGTAGAGCTCGACTGACACCCAAAGTCAGCCTGTAGAGCTCGACTGACACCCAAAGTCAGCATGCAGAGCTCGACTGACTCCCAAAGTCAGCCTGCAGAGCTCGACTGACTCCCAAAGTCAGCCTGCAGAGCTCGACTGACTCCCAAAGTCAGCCTGCAGAGCACGGCTGACTCCCAAAGTCAGCGCCTGCAGAGCACGACTGACTCCCAAAGTCAGCCTGCAGAGCACTACTGACTCCCAAAGTTAGCCTGCAGAGCTCGACTGACTCCCAAAGTTAGCCTGCAGAGCTCGACTGACTCCCAAAGTTAGCCTGCAGAGCTCGACTGACTCCCAAAGTTAGCCTGCAGAGCTCGACTGACTCCCAAAGTTAGCCTGCAGAGCTCGACTCGCTCCCAATTAATAATAATGGAGAGGAGGGACGAGAGCTAGTTCTCCGCTCGAAGTCTCGAGTTTTCACAGCGGCTCGGTGAAGAATGCGAAGAAAGTGAAAAGAAGCGCAGAAGTAGAGAATAAAATGAACATTAAACTTAACATACACCTCACGTTCTATTTATCACGTATGATTACCCATTGCACATAATGTTTGTTGTGAATCAACAGTCCAAATAGATATTTTGTTCACAAAAATTCAAGGCAGCTTCTTTAAAGAAAGATATGAAAGTATCAGCCTGGAATTGTTAACGGTAGTACTGAAAAGAATTCAAGCTATTTATCAAGGACTTCCTGATATGGTAGATGACTTTCTTTAGCCATGTTGCCCAAGAATTATTTTGACATGAAATTCGAAATAAAATGCGTAGCAAAGAGTTATAACAGTCTTTGTTGCGCGGGATTTACTCCCTTGAATACAAATACATGTGACACCTTAACTTCTACCTTTCGACTTGTTCCCAAGGACAAATTAAGGCTGACCCGACTCTAAATGTGCTTAGCAACTACATTCACGAGTCAATAACTGAGATGAAGGGGCAGTTTCAACAGTAGTCTTAGGCTTCAATATAATATCGAATCACTCGAGTCATGATATTGATGGGAGGTGAGGTGTCGTTTAATGTTATACCAGAGAAGCACGACGATCTCTTTGACCCCAATTTTTTGACAGATCATAGACTAACAACATGAGCAGAACATCAGGCTGTTGGAAATTGATCGCATCATGATAAAAATTCGGTTGTGGACATAGAAAACTCACAAACGTTCCTTTAACAATGTGTTACTTTTGAGAAAACTCCGCTGAATGCTTAAATAAAATTGGTAGGAATAAGGTAAGAAATTATTAATAACTACAAGCTTGACCTTAATTCAATTGCGTAAACTGGCGTTAAGTATTAGTACAATTGAGATTCGAATATAAAATCACGAAACGACATATTTCTCTCATTTAAGAGTTAGCTTCAGATTTTTTTTTGTTGCGATCGTCATGTTCAAAGTTAAAGTGAAGTTAATTGCAATCGTCCCACAAATTTGGTTCAGGCCGTTTCATACGAGCCCGTTTCGGATATCACCTTGTCGCACCCCGTTACTGACGAAAAACGAATCAAATGAAGCACAACCTACACTAGCAGTAGAAGTGTTTAAATAACAAGAAAAAAACGCACGCAAGAGGTCAATAGCGAAGTACGCCAGCTTATCGAAAGAGAAACGAGAAAACGAGGCATTAAAGGTAAGAACATACAACAAGTAAGCCAATGCTGACGTGAGCAACAAGCTGTACCACCTTCTGACTGCTTGGGACTTCCGTAGCAACTCGAATGTGGGCCACTCGGCTCGTGACCATAGCCATATTGTATTCAACAATTATTCTTTAGCGGTGAGTCAATAAATACAGGGTGCAGGAGTCAACCCAGGATTTTTAAGCTTCCACAGCCTTTTAAAAAATGCAGAATTGACTGCTGCATCCTGCATTTTTTTTAGGAAGCACAGAGTTCTAAAAATATCCTTGCAAAAAAGGCCACTGACACCTTATCTACATCCTACGAAGAGCACGGAGTTCTAAAAATATCTCTGCAAAAAAGGGCCGCTAACGCCCTATCCACGAGGAGCACAGCGTCCTAAACCGTCGCCTGAAACAGGCCTTATTGAGTCTTCCTCCAAGGGACCAGTTGACGGATATAAACACTCCGTTCAAGGCCGTGAGTGTCCTTGATGCCTCCGCAAAATAAAACAGTCGAAAATTTCATTTTGCCAACCACTAGTCAGACATCTCCTGTGCGCCAGCGCAACTTTATTGGAGAAGTGTTCATGGATCGGGCACTTTACAAGTAATGGCCCTCCTCAAAAGATAGATATACGCGCGCGAGTAATACTGAAGTTCACCCAAAGTGTGCTTCTTTTATTCTTCATTCTAATATGCTCACACGAACATTAGCATAAATTCCTGAGTTACTGTTTATTTTTTTCGAAAAAACTGTAATGCTTTTTAATTTTAATTCCATGTATCCATTATTTTTTGTTTGCTTTTTTAATTGAATGGGCCATTGGTACCCTTGTCACAGCAAAGGGGGGTTTCCAAGAGAGGAAAGCACCATTTAGTATGCAATAAAATGAACAGAGAATCCATGTTCAAGGTGTGTCCCCATCCCCTACCATACTCACAGCATGATTGAAAAAGATTAGATTATAGATTATAAGTTAGTTTAAGCCTCCTTAACCGCTGCAAAAATAGAGCGTATCGAAGAGAGGAAGGCACCATTTAGTATGGAGATAAGAAAATGAGGAATCTATGCAGAAAGGGCATAGAAACAGTAAGATGGGAAAGAAGTTCATGAAATAAGATAAAAGTTGAAGAAGAAAGTCAGAGGGGCTGATAAACAGGACAGTAGTGAACCGAAAAAAGGTGGTCCTTAACATAACAAAGAACATTTTATTTCAACAAAAAGAAGGCCTACCTAACTCTTAGCTCGGGCCCTCACAATTTTCCCATGGGAGTGCTAATTCCCATAGATACAATAGTTTTATCCCCCTGAGGGGGCATGATTGAAAAAAATGATGAAACAAAATAAAAGGTAATAAAAGTAATTGGTGCAGGTAAACGAACTGCAGTGATCCGAAAAAAGGTGGCCCGAAGCAAAACAAAGACGAAACTTTATATCAACAAAATAAAGGGCTATATTTGGCCTCGCATCTTCCATCTATGAATGCCAATTATCATAGATACCATAGTTGTATCCCCTTAATATTTACTCATACGCAAATACGCTTCCGTCACAGGGAACAGAAAATATTAAATCAATCCTCTAGGAGTGATAATTCTCATGAAACAGTAGTCGTATCCCCTTAATATATACTCATACGCAAACATTTTTCCGTTGCTTTCTGTCCAGCTATTTTCTCTCCAAAATTGATTGTGCAAAATTTGACTCTTAATAACTCATTGGTTTAGCTGTACGCGGCGCATTTAACCTTCCAGCTGCCCACTCACTTTCGATGCGTTCAAGATTGCGCCAAAATATTGTTTCAGCAAACTGTATTGAAAGTGACTTAGACCGACGAAAGAAAGCCACTTGAAACTTCTGAGCTGTGTCTGAAGAGTGACTGCACTAGTGATGGAGCTGCATGATTCAAACGTTTTCGCTATTTCGAAAGATTTCGAAACGAATACAGATACGGTGAGGCTGTAAAAATCAGTTGTGATAATTTGTCTAGTAATCTCATGTTTTGATTCGATTTTCTTCGCCACACGTGCTTACGAGTCTCAGAGTTTGTGCGTCCTATATTATGACGATAATTTTCTCATCAATCAACGCCAAAACTGGACAATTTTGTCTTGCAGCAAAAAATCGATCGTTGATGCAGCGGCTCGTACAACGCTCATTTCTTCATGTTTCTAAATAAGAAAGTAATCAATACAATGAACTCAGCGATTGTAAATGTGCTAATGCGACCGACAATGAAAATGTTTATTGACGTTGTTGCTAACTTTGTACCAATTATTTTTTTATACGTACTGACACGACTGATCATAAGTTTTAGTACAGCATCTCTGAAAAATAAATACACATTATTAGACTTAAAATTTTTTGCAATAGAAATTTTCTCAAGATAACCAAATATTAAAAACAACAATACACAAATCAGTCTTAGTGTGGAGGTGACTCTTTTCTATGAACTTTTCGAAGCACTGATTAATCTGAAAAAAAATATTTCCAACAACTCACTCGGGATTGCCCAGCGAGTCACACGCTAGACGGATCTCACTAGCAAGCTCGTCGAATTTCAACAACGGATCTCGACGACGTACTTCTGTAGAACCAACCTACGATACGAGCTTCGAAGGAACCTTGTGCGTGGCATATATTTGCGAGACAAAATATGCCTGCGCATGCACGCAAATTGGTAGGAACAATTGTTATAGTTTATAAAAGGCAATTTTTCTGAAGCCGCTAACTTAAGCTTCAGGAACTTAGCAGAGCACGGTTTGTGCCAACACGGATATATTGGGTCCCTTCACTAGTTTATTTTCTGGTTCCAGCACGACATATAATTACATGCAACAAATCAGTCAATCTTCTATTGCTTTTTGATTTCAGGAGTATTGAGAGTGTGTGTAAGTAATAATAATTTCACATTATATTTCTTTAAAAAAAAAACATTTCAATAAAAAGGAACGTTTCGACCAATTTTTGGTCATTTTCAACCATCTGATCATCATTCACATTAGCCTTATTTCTCCGAGTAAAAAATTGGTGCAAGTTTCATACTTAAGACGCGCGTTCAAGCTCGATCAATTTCAAGTTCAAGTAGTAATTTATTGAATTAATCAATAAATTACCCTACCAGGTAACCACTTATCAGGGAATACAATTATGGGTATCTATGGGAATTAGCACCCCTGGGGGAAGATGCAAGGTTCCAAGCTGGAGGTTAGGTTGGCCTTCATGTATAAATAGAATAGTTTTTATTTCGTTACGGACCATATTTTCCTGTTTATTGCTGTGTTTTTTTAGCACTAATTACTTTCTTCTTCAAATTTTATCTTGTTCCATAAGCTTACTTCCTAATTTGCTGTTTTTATACGTATTAGATCTTGATTTCAGATACACCTGGTGCTTATATTCTTCATTGGAATTCTACTTTTTTGGAAGCACATGGGTGGAACATATCCGCTTCCACTATTTATCAAACCCTTTCCGAACAGCGTCGTGCTTATTTACTCCTACTTCGACAGCTGACTGACACTTTTGGCTGCGTCAAAAGTAACAAGATTCTGCCGCAGGCGTCTTTTAATTTGATGGACGCACGCTAAGGGACTTGAGTGAAAGCCAGGGCATCGGCAGCAGAGTCTTGACACACCTACGGGTAACTCTGTGCATCAATTTCTACAAGCGAAGGTTGGCTACCTCCGTAACTTTGCCTCACGTTTCTGTGATGCTCAGTGAGCTAGATAGAACCAGCATGCTCACTCATATACTTCCTATCAGATTATAAGTTAGATTATAAGTTAGCTTGAGCCTGCCTAATCACAGTGAAGGCGATCCAAAGAGCAGAAGAGGAAAGATACCATTTAGTGTGGAGTCGGGGGAATGAAGAATATAAGCACCAGGTGTATTTGAAATCAAGATCTAATACGTATAAAAACAGCAAATTAGGAAGCAAGCTTATGGAACAAGATAAAATTTGAAGAAGAAAGTAATTAGTGCTAAAAAAACACAGCAATAAACAGGAAAATATGGTCCGTAACGAAATAAAAACTATTCTATTTATACATGAAGGCCAACCTAACCTCCAGCTTGGAACCTTGCATCTTCCCCCAGGGGTGCTAATTCCCATAGATACCCTTAATTATATTCCCTGATAAGTGGTTACCTGGTAGGGTAATTTATTGATTAATTCAATAAATTACTACTTGAACTTGAAATTGATCGAGCTTGAACGCGCGTCTTAAGTATGAAACTTGCACCAATTTTTTACTCGGAGAAATAAGGCTAATGTGAATGATGATCAGATGGTTGAAAATGACCAAAAATTGGTCGAAACGTTCCTTTTTATTGAAATGTTTTTTTTTTAAAGAAATATAATGTGAAATTATTATTACTTACACACACTCTCAATACTCCTGAAATCAAAAAGCAATAGAAGATTGACTGATTTGTTGCATGTAATTATATGTCATGCTGGAACCAGAAAATAAACTAGTGAAGGGACCCAATATATCCGTGTTGGCACAAACCGTGCTCTGCTAAGTTCCTGAAGCTTAAGTTAGCGGCTTCAGAAAAATTGCCTTTTATAAACTATAACAATTGTTCCTACCAATTTGCGTGCATGCGCAGCTCACGTTTTCGGTAGCTCCAACCAAGTGAAGTTTTTTGGCCAACCACAAAAAACAGCTGAGAACAATGTATAACATGCGCTCTATACTGGCGCATCAACTTCATGTTTCCAACGGAGATGAAACGCATGTCTCACGGATATCAAGCAAACGTGACCGAATTAACAATGAAGCGATGGCTCATTTCTTTCATGAAACTTTTCATATTTGATAATTTACTGAAAGTTCAATGAGTGCCTAATGGCAATTGAGACATGTATAGTAAAATTTGATTATTTACGTCACATCTCAGAGAAAAAGGGTTGCCCAATATATTTTAGAGCGTATCTTGACTCACGAGCAGCTCTCAACGATGATCTGTAAGTTTGTGATTTTGTTCTTGTTAATTGCACCTACTCTAAGCCTCGAGGTCCTCGTTGAACTTTCAAGAACGAACTCACAAAAAAGGGAACCAGTTTGAGATGCACACAGCGCAAGCGTTAGCAGAGATGCCAGCAATATGTATGCATTGACGGTGCGCGATACTCACCATTGGTCTCCCTCATCTGAACTGATCTACGGCCGCAGCTCGCCAAAGTTGAGAAATTTACAAGGTCTTCCCCTCAATGGAGCCTGATCAGACGGACTTAGGATGGATTCTTTGGCAGAAACCAACGTTTTTCAACTGAACTGCTCCCCCAATTTCGTGGTTTTGGGGTTTCTACCCTTTCGTGGTTTTATGCATCTGGTGTTTCCGGCTTCTGCCGGCATACATTGTAAGTTGATAAATACAATCTGTTCGAACTCTTATGTATATTTATTAAATCTATTACATTTATAAATTAAAACCTAGCTTACATCATAACTGCGTGAGGAGCATGCCCTTGGCATATAAAAAACACGATTCTTTGTGCTTTATCAGATGAACTTAGAAATTTAACTCGCGAATCTTACCGTAGAGACAGAACGGAATATAAAAAAACATGATTTTAAATTTACACAACAGAGAGAGCCTAGTACAAAAAGTAGGAGTAATTTTTTCGGAGAATTTCAGGATGCAACAAACAGCTTAGTTGACCACGAGAATATAGAAAATATAAAAGACAGTAGAAAAGTTCCAAGGATGGCTCATTTTTGCCTACAGGAACGATTTCGTACGTTAATACGAGCTTTTACTTTATTTTACAAACGTATTACAGGACGTGAAATGTAAAAATGCACATATTGTTCAGTTCTTACTACGTAAAGAATCACACGTAGAGCTAAAAGAATGATCAACTTAACGGCCATTCGGCTATTTGTCAAAATTTTTACACCCCGTGCCATGAAAGCAAAATTGTCATTAATATTTTGACTCCACCTTGGAGAAAAATCCGACAATCTTGAAAATTTTGCAGGGATTTATCTACCCAATCAATAGATTAGTAGAATTATTTTCTAGGTCTATTACAATGGACAGGTCCAGATTTACAATAACTAATTCTGGGTGCCACTATATGTTTAGTTACTTCCGTGCAGCAAATGGAAACCTTCTTCTATATTTTAAGTTTTAAATAATCCAGCTAGAGCACTTTATGTGAACGTGCACTAGACGGACTGAAAAGAAGTTTAGCTTGAGAGACAGAAAAAGTGATATATTATTATATAAGAAAGTTTTAGTTTCCCTTAACCACGACAAAGATGTTCCAAGAGAGGAAAGAGGAAGGCACCATTTAGTATGGAGTTGAGGGAACGTGGAATCTATGCACAAGGTGCACAGAAACAGTAAGCTGGGAAAGAAGTTCATGAAACAAGAAAAAAGTTGAAGAAGAAAGTAGTAGGTGCTGAAAAACAGGACAGCAGTGAACCGAAAAAAGTTGGTGGGTAACAAAACAAAAACCTATTTTATCACAACAAAAAGGAAGCCTACCTAACCTTTAGCTCGGGCCCACACATGGTTCCCCTGGGAGCGCTAATTCACATAGATACAATAGTTGTATCCCCCTGAGGGGAAAAAGTGATGTTAATTTACTTTACCACATTATACAATGATACGAGTGAGAACAGATGTATTTATTTATTTCTGAACCAAATTACAATACGTTCTATTTCAGGCAACATGCCAATTGATTTGAGCCATCGGATCATGAAGAAACAACCATTTCTTAACTGCTAGATTCGTCGATACCTGGGTAAAAATGGCATCCAATACTCTTTAAATGATCCGTAAAAGTTTTCTCACGGATATTAAAAGCCAGAGTTTCAACCCTAAAGAAGTTCCCAAATTCCAAAGAAGTGCGAAATATTTATGATAGGGGGGACTTCGTCTAAAAAAATTTGAACAAAACGAACGCTTCATGCATCGTTGATTAGGAAAAAGTAATTTCTCAACAGAAAATTCAACATGTACAGCAAGCAGGAGTTCCCCACATTTTTTTGCCCTGCACCCCAAAGAAATTTCATCCGAGCCTCATATCCCCTGAGATTAAAATGCCAACATAGAGCCAATATTCTATTATTTACTTGGACTTTTCTCCTACCCCCTGGAACATCGTCCCGCACCTCCTGGAATTTGGTCTCGCACCCCCTGGTATATGGTCTCGCACCCCATGGGATATGGTCTCGCACCCCCAGGGGGTACAAGCACCCCAGGCTGGGAACCCCTGCTCCAGAGCAGCAATAGCACCACAGCGCGGCAAGATTCTCACTGCCCTACAACATTCATTTCGAAATTCACACCTGATGTTTGTGATGTGTAATTACAAGTGTCGATTTTAACTATTTGCTAGGATATTTTATTCGTATACTCATAGTTGATTGTTTACCTAAACCACATGAATTTTTATTCCTTATCGTTTATAAAACCACCTGCATTAGACTGGCACTGGCATCAAATTGTCCCCACTTCAAAGTGAAGGAACTTTCACTCATCAGTGAACTTTTAAGAACACATTTGGACAAAAATTCGGCCACGAATAAAATATGTTAAGGCTGTTGATCCGAGGAAACTTTGAAAACCGAGTGGACGTTAAAACACTAAATCTATTTCCACCATCAATATGAAAGAGCGCAGTTAATATCGAAAATATACTATCTAATGGAATAAACATGTCAATAAAAATTAACTGATATGCACTAAATAAATAAAATTATTAAATATAAGATACTTAATAAAATAGCTCTCCTATCAAGCTGGAAAAAGCAAAATCTGAACAAAAGTCGTCCCAGCTTATTCGCACGAGTCAGAGCGGTCTCGTAACTACTTTGAATATCAAAGTAACTTTCGCAGTCAAACTCTGACGAGATAGAACTTGAGCGGCGCTCCAAACTCAAAGTTGCAAGCCTTTCTGCATGGGTATGCAAGGCCAGAAAAAGCCTTCGGCCAAGATGACAGCGCAAGCTCCTCACAAAAGCGAGTAGAGAACAGGGAAGAAAAAAGAGACAAAATGACTAGAGGCACACACTTATACTGGGAAGAAAAGAAAAACGAAAATAGAAAATAACCTGGCTCACATCCTAAGAAATTATTCGCACAGCCTTCGCTTTGACGCGTGCTTTATTCGGTAGGAGGCAGACCGGCTTGCATCACAGGTTAGTGCCTGTCCTTGTAAGGTCCGCAGTCGAGGACCAACTCTGACAGCATGCAAAATGAGACGAAGGAGATATCCCTCATGGAAAACCCGCAGTCACTTCAAGCTGCAGCCAAACCCGTTTGCGTGAGACAGTCAATTTAAGAACGCCATGGGTTTCAGCATGGCAACAGTCATTGCATCCAGAATATTTAGCATGTTCACTATGTTTCCGTGCTTGCTACTGTGGCTTAGGTAGGTTGGAGGAAGCAGAATTGAAAAGCCATTTTTGCTGCTTGATTATACATTCTTATTTTATCTAAGAAGTGGGGAAAAAATAATTGCACGATAACATATTTACTTGTATCCCATAGTCTAATTTAAATGAGGGTAGTGAAATCAGTGAAATAGTAGCCATTGTTACTGGTACATAAATGACCAATTTACCAGGTGGTACACAAATGTACCGATATATAGTGAACGTGTTAATTGAAGAGTAAAAACAAGGCTATACATGAACAAAACAATAAAAAATAGCCAGCAGAAACGATGCTAAATAACAGTATTTACTTGTGGGAATCTCAACAAATTTCGAAGAAGTCAGCGTTCGGAGCTCACGCTGATCAAATCAATTAATCTTAACGATAGCACTCCAGAATAATATCACAGCAATTTGGAATTACTGCGCAGTTTCCGCTCGCGAATTGCAGACAGAGAAGTTAGATTTATTATAATTGCGCTTCCGTTCAGGCAGCCGGAAACTTTAATTAGATGCAGCAAAGCCTTCGCTGTTTCTGTGTCTCCTATAATTGGCAGCGCGATGAATTGCTGAGCAAAGAATGGCTGAAGTTCATCAACGTCAAAGTTTCTATTTTCTGAGAAAAACATCACTGATTCTGAATTAGGATGCTTTAATGTGACAGCAAGCGATGATTCCGAGCTCTCGGCACAATTTACTCTCATATTCTACTCTTCGTAAGTGGAGAGAAACAAATCCGTGGGTGAAAAAACTATGTCATTGTTCAAACAAGAATCAGAATGGATACTGTAAGCATCTTACAAAGATGAAATTAAGCAAACTAAAGAGCTAAAAAAACTCAGGATACTTTTCAATTATTTACAAGACATCCTTGAATAATACAAAAATGTCAATTCGCTCATCATCAATACATCGAATTGCATTGCAACATACAATTTTGAAGAAAGCTTTTTGCGTTCGGTACAGTCCTACAAGATTCTACAGGGCTTTTAATTTTCATTACCACATCCACTTCCATTCCCTCCCCACTCCCGACGCTAACTACGACACTCAATAAATGACTCGACCCCGCACCATTTGCTGCGAATTTCAAAGACTTCGCAACACTCGACGACGAGACCGCGATGGCTGCGATCAATGGCCTGTGGTAAAGTAAAGAAAAAGTCTGCTCATGTTCGAAAAGGACTTCGAAAAACTATTCGAGTCAATAGAAGTTCAAACGTTGGTGAATACGCTCCTGCATCAAAGAGTGATGTGGGAGAAACTTGTTTTAAGTAATCGGATAAAGGAGATGAGGTTTGAAGAATTATTTAGCTATGCGAAAAAATTTTACTCGAGAAAAACAAGCTTTTTCAATTATTGAAAACCTGAATAAATTCATGGCAGAATTGAATGTAAATGATCTCTAATAATCTTAAAAAAGGGTTGAAATGCGTTGAACGAAAAGAATAAAGGGAAAGATTAGATTAAACGTTAGTTTAAGCCTCCCTAACAGCAAAAATGTGTTCCAAAGAAAGGAAGGAGGAAGGCACTATAAAGTATGGAGTTAAAGTAACGCGAAATCTATGCACGAGGTGCATAGTAACAGTAAGTGGAGAAAGAAGTCCGTGAAACTAGATAAAAGTTGAAGAAGAAAGTAGTAGGTGCTGAAAAACAGGACAGTAGTGAACCGAAAAAATATGGTCCGTAGCATAACAAACCAAAACACCTATTCTATTCCAACAAAAGGAAGGCCTACTTAGTCTTTAGCTTAGGACCTCACATATTCCCCCTAGGAACGAGTCTGGGTAAACAACTTTTTGTTCAAGTATGAAAACTTAAATTAGAAGAATGAGCGTTTTTTTTTTGTTTCGTTGCAAATAAGTTGGACTTGCTACTAACCATCGATGATAACTTTCTATCGGTATAACGCTCAAAATACGCTCAATCATCGATTTATGAGTACATGGCTTTTATTTTCAGTTTAAGTGAACAAATAGCGTCTGCTCGCACATAGAAGTCTAACGTGTTCACGAACTAAGTAGGTATACGAATAGCTAAGCGAACAATTTATGGTAATAAATGCAGGTTTTTAGGCGTCACGGCCAACATTCACAAGGCATTCAAAATTTTCCGTTGACATACTCGAAACCTTGAAAGCATGGAGTATGAAAACGATATTTTCTCTAAGATATCATGAAACTACTTCACAACCGAAACAGAACTCCGGCTCTAATTCACTTTTTCATTGCTGAATTGGTATTCAAGAGAGTGTATAAAGAATTATTGCACAACACTCGTCAAGCTTGGAAATAAACCAGCAAGTAATTTAGTTCGCAAAATTCGAGGATCAACTATCCCGACGGCATCGCTTGAGCCTTTGAACCAAGAGTCAGGCAATCTAACTGATAACGAGAGTTATTGGAAGCACTCAGCAATCGCTCAACACTATAAAAGAATGGGACAGAGCCAATTGAAATTTAGCAGAGGGATATAAGCCCTGAGATGATCAGACATGGAAGTACATGGAATAATTACGCAAGGATTGCTAGAGCTACGCTCCGACGATACACACAGAAAAAGGCAATCGTAAAGATCAAATCTGCGCATGAAGAAAGATTAGAGTCGCTAACAGTTGCTGCCAACAAACCATCAGCTTGTCACACGATCGCCTTCAAGGATCGCGATGTCTCTAATGCATCTCTTGCTAAAAAATCACTTCGAGCGCCTCGTAACAACGATAGGGAAGAACATCGTTGAAGAAAATGAAGATATGCCTCAGCTAACGAAAGTCTGTGAATAAATATACAAAAAATTTTAGACGACAGAAACGGGTAGAATTTCCCCATTCATTCCATTCTGAATATTCGTAGGGGATAATTATTCACTAAATCCCTTTGATATTTTTGAAGCCAAATATTTATCAACTCAACTGATCGCTCATTTTTAAGTCCAAACTCATGAGCTAAAAACAAATACAGTAGAAAATCTACCCGAAAAGTCGCTCGGAAGGAGAAAATTCAGAGCGAGCATCCCTAATTTAGGCAACACATAAAACTTTCAGGGGAAATCAAAGAGCAATTAACGGAAAGCGAGCACGGATTGCATTAAATTATAAGCTAGGCAGAGCCTACCTAACCACAACTAAGGTTTTCTCGGGAGAGGAAAAAAGTGTTTCCACACCCTACGCGTAGCAAAAGCTGTTGAAACCTTTCTTGTAGCACCTTGAACGTATATGTGTATAATACTGATAATGTTACAGTGCTCTTGTGTAAGAATGTATTTCGACAGCACTCTGCGTTGAGAAGTGAGCTCATGGTTCTCGGGCTTGGCTGGAGCCCACTCTACCGCCAACTGTCATAATGTAAACTTACTGTGTCCTGCTGTGTGTTACTGACAATATATAAATACCAAGTGTCTCGCTCTACTTAGCCTAAATTCAATAAAAGCAAGGCTGAAAGAAATCAATCAAAATTAAAATTTAAAGAAGGAAGTAATAATTGCTCAAAAAAGACAGGTATGAACTGAAAAACGGCCCGTAATACTCGTAAAACAAAAACCTGTTCTATTTCAACAAATAGATGGCCGACCTAACCTTTAGCACAGGATCTCACATTTTCCTCTTGGGCGTGTTAATTTCGGTGGATACAATAATTGTATTCCATGTGGTGAAATTGAAGCACAATTATTAATGTCATAATTAAGGTAAATTATAATTATTCATCGAAGCCAGGATAAAAAAAATTTCCTCTGTTTCGATAGTCTTTGATCAAACTAGAAAAATTCTTCATTCACGCACCAAGGAAACGCGCAAGTCTTACTGCTTTTGCTACCACAAATCGCAACGCAGAACAGATGAATTTAAAAAACACGAGTATCCTGATAGAAAAAAGAAACAGAAGTAAAGATATGAAATGCACACGAGCTGAAATCAGTTGTACTCAGGGATGAGAGGAAACGAGGAAAATTGAGTTAATGTTGTACACACAACAGCCGAACGAACCCGTAACTGACTGCAGCAACAAGCGTGGTTGAATATAGAGTTCGCAGGTTGCAATATTTCATCGAGAAAGTTTTAGATCGGTGATGATACTAACGAAGATATAAACTCATTTTTTAAGGATGAGTGCTAGAATCCTACCCTCATCTAAGGTTCGCGAGCTCAAAAGGCAAGCCATCTCATCGCCTAACTCTCCAGAGCCTATCAACGAAAAAAAGGAGCAACGAGAAAAGTACACTGGCTACAACATCTCAAAACCCACGCTATTGCCAGTGGTTGGGCTTCAAATTCCCGTTAGCTGTTCTATCTTAACGTTATATATATGAAATCCGCTTCAAATTAGCGGGTCTTATAAAATCTAACTCGTTGTAACATCAATGGTTCGATGTTTCACATTTATTCCATTTTCTTGAAAAATACCAGACTACTACAATATTTTATACGCATTTTATCCTTCCATGCTTCCTAGCTCATCAGTTTTTCGAGAAAAATTAAGTTCAACGAAATTATTTCAAAACATGGGTTTCGAATCAGACTCCCGACCTTGAGGTACGCTGACGATAACGCTTACGCACCCTGGCGATGTTCCTCACCTATAGGAAATGGAGTTCGTGCTACAATATAATCTCTTCGAGTTCCGAACTCCTCCAACGCATCCACTTCCCTCCTGAGGGGAGAACACCTAGGTATCTATTTCGTATTCGTGAACTCCACAAGCGTTCATTAATGTTGTACTTCCTGGACAGCGTTTTACAAGAGCAGTCTTTGCTGCCTGTCTTTCAAGAACCTTTCTTTCGCTTTTTGCGATGTCTTTCGTTTCACCAATTAATTTAAAAATGAAAAGTCTGTATGATTGATATCCTTCTTGAAGATAAAAGGCCCTTGATTTGTTGAAATAGCTTGCAGGTATAAAATTAATTTGTTTCGAGAAATTAAATAGAAATACTTTTACAAAATTGAGAAACGGTAGCAAGAGATAATCATTTCTGTCAAGTGTGATCGGAATGCAAAAATTTATTAGTTTAGATATTAAAATTTCTGTAAAACTAAGACAAATTTTGATTTTGCGTGCATTTTTAGCGTATAGAAAAGAGATAGAAGCGTGACGAACAAAATCAAGATGTTAAGACGACTCAAAGCCATCAAGAACAAGTGGTTTTTAAATATAATTCTGCTGAACCATATTTTTTTAAATGATAAACTAGGAAATATAAAATAATGCATCGTAGTAGTAGTAGATCGTAGTCAGTTATCCGTCGTATAAATGTGGTAAATGCGAAACAGCGAACCTATCGATGTTAAAACGAATTACATCATGTATTGCTTATACTATGCTGTAGGGTGGGAAAAAAATTTCAACATGGGAACAGAATAGATAAATTGTTCTTAATATGGATGGGAAATGACTGAGGTCGTTTTAGTTGTCATTTAGTGGTGAAATTATAAACTTAGTTCAGTGAACGCAGAGCTAGACATCAGAGCTATTTCGCCTCAGTCTATAACGAAATGAAAGAAAAACTGAACCGGAACTAAAACGAAGACTAATGGAGCGTCGTGCTCGTGTCTACCGAGGAAATTGAATTAATGGATCAGGAGGGAAAAATCTCGAACATGTCTCCAAAACGAACACATTCGAGGTAACGTCTTAGCGATGTCGGCAAAATCTCATTCTTTGAAATGCAGCAGCCGTGCGAGCTTGAATGGATGCGAGGAACCCTGCTCGTAGATTAAATTAGTTCAATCCTGAATTTATTTTGGCTTTAAAAAAGGAGGAAGAATGAAGTAAGAAGCTCACGTGAACTTTTGCTACCAGACACTGATGTCATTTTATGCAAATTTATATATTCGAAAATGGCGATAGGACCAGAAGAATCATTTTACATATGAAGAAATATTATTCTCCTGCCAAAGACAGTGTTTATCGTTTACGGAAATATTTAACCAGAAATTGATATCTAGAGACGAGTTGCAGCCACTAAAAATAACTTGTATGCCAGTGAGATAATTTATTTTGACTCGTGGGAAGGAAACTTATTATTTCAAAATGATAAAAATAGCAGCTTTTAGGCCTGACTGGGAATTTTACTCTTTTCACAGTAATTTCGAGTGCACCCATAGCAACGTTTTTCATTCAAGTTCAATTTCTTTATTCCTCACTGACTTATCCTTAACCCTATTTGTACTGTGGGAACTCTGATACTGAACATTTATTTAGGTACATATGGATACTTTTAAAGAAATAATAGTTCAAAATGAATTCTTTATTGACGAAAAACATTCTAGGAAGCATAAAACAGAGCGACTTGTGTAACATGTGGAAATCCTTTCAAAATTGAAAGTTTTTGAATTGAGCGAAGGATTGCATACAGCACCGACAAGAAAACTTTTTTTACTTAAAGAATAGGTTATTAATGGATGATCGTCCACACGGGATATCAAGACTCCCTTTATTTTCCCCACAATTCTATTCGTAAGAGTAAAACAAAAAATAGTCCGACACCAACGTTTGTACAAAAATATAGCTTTAAATTTGTTTTCTAACAAATCTGAGTTCTACATCTCCCAAATCCACTACAATTGTCTTGATTCGCTCACTAATCTAAGCCATTTCAATGTCTCAATCTCAAGTAGTTAACTTCCACGGACTCGCACTAAAATACCCAATGAAGCGTGATCAAATTTGAGCAATGAACTTTTACCTATTTCTTACAAATTTAATGAAAAAAATTAAATAGCAGCAACAAAACTGAACATTAATTTAAACTAATGGAAATGTTCCTTTTTTATGCTTCTTTTTCTTCTCGGCTCAAATCTTCATGAGGCGCATCTACCCTACCATCGCGTAAATAGTGTCGATCAGCAGACGATTAAAGAAGCAACCAATGCTACAAATGCCGAAGGCTTTCCTTTGTACGACCCACCTGATACTTAGAACCACAGAAAATAAATGGGAGCTGTAAATTTCTGTAGAAAAAACTCCTATTTACTACGAGGAAACATAGTTTCGGTTAGATGCCAAAATAAAAGTATTGTCATCAGAAAGAAAATCTCTTAAAGATTCATGGCAAAACGAGCTCGTGTATGATGATGATGATGATGATGATGATGATGAAGTTGCTCGGGAGTGATGATAAGTGCTCCTGCAGACAGTAAATCATGGCTCGTGCTTGAGGAAGAAAGTGTGGGCAAGGAGGTAATCTAGGGAGAAACTTTTCAAGGCCCCAGAATTAGAGACGTAGTAGGAAATGTTGGCAGTTTTGTTCTGTTATACGTAACTACATCGGCTGAATAAATTCAAATCTATAAATGATGCAGTGGAAAAACTGGGTGAAAAGTGACTCCATATCATTGTAGAGGATGTAATGATGGATTACATAAAAGGGTACCTCGATCAAAAAGTACGAGATCTGCCGAGGGCTCCACTACAGGTGTACACCTTGCTGCAGTTGTGCCCGACGGCTTTCTAACTATTTGAACAGCTCATATTGTAAAATACAATTTTTTATATACGAAGGAAGAGCTCGAAAATTAGTTATTTTACTCAAAGAACTAAAAAATCTAATACTTTTGAGGACCAGCTCCGTCAGTTTTGTGAGATATGAAGTATGATCAATACAACGTCAGGATAAAGTCACGATCGATAATAAATTCCAGACAATGTATACACTAAAAATCAAATAAACAGAGAAAAAACATAAAACAAAGACAACATTGACTATCTGGAGGTGAAAAGGACTCAGCGTGTTGCTTCAAATTGTTTTTCCCTAATAACGCGACGATTCTAAAATCCATTAGACCCAATCACTGGCGGAACTGTCAATTGCCCTCAAATCAACAGCGATAAGGGCGTTGCACAGCTCAGCTTGGCTGCGTAATGCTGCATGAAGCAACTCGTTAGCTCAGCTTCCTGTTTTACCAATACGCAGCCTTGCTAACGAAGTTATTAATGTTATTCTTTAATTCCTCACATCTAAAAAACGAAGAATATAATGATTATTCTTTCTGAAACTTTGTTTTTTTCAACTCACCAGAGATGTTTCAAAATTAGCCTATTATATTAGGCTAAGTTCAATTATCCCCAGCAATCCAAAGAGCTTCTACGCTAATTTGGTGAAAAATTAAAGAACATTCTAGATGACTCCAGAACCTTCAAAACTGAATGAAGCAACTCGCTGGTTCATCTTCCTGTTCCAGCAAACTCAGCCATGCGGAGCAGTACAACGCTCTTGTCGCTGCTGATTTTAGGGTGATTGGCAGTTCGGTCAGTGGTTCTGATTTACGGCTTTTAGAATCGCAGCACATTATTAGGGATTCAATTAGATTAGTCAGTTTTAGCCTCCCTACCCGCAGCAACAAATGTGATCCAAAGAGAGGAAGGAGGTAGGCACCATTTAGTATGGAGTTAAGGAAACGCGGAATCTTCGCAGAAAGGGCACAGAACCAGTAAGTTGTGAGAGACGATTATGAAACAATACCAAAGTTGAAGAAGAAAGTATTAGGTGCTGAAAAACAGGACAGCAGTGAACCAAAAAAGGTGGTCCTTAACATAACAAAAACATTTTATTTCAACAAAAAGAAGGCCTACCTAATTCTCAGCTCAGGCCCTCACATTGTCCCCCTGGGAGCACTAATTCCCATAGATACAATAGTTGTATCCTCCTGAGCAGTATTATTAGGGATCCAAATTCTGAATAACTTACCGAGTTCTTATACCCTTCAGATAGTTAATGTTGTCTTTGTATAAGTTTTAATTTATGTTCGATACTTTGATGTACAAAAGTTTGCAACTTGTTTACGATAGTGATATTTTCACGCAGTATTGATCATACCTCGTATTTTACAGAACTGGTGAAGGAGCTGGTCTCCGAAACGTCTTTGATTTTTGTTTCTTCAAGTAAAATATCTGAATTTATTGGAATTTTCTTTGCTTTAAAATTTTTAATGAATCTGCGATATAAACAGTGAACATTTGTTTAGGTATCGTAGAATGCGATGGTCACTGTACTTTAAAGTTCATTTTACGCTCTAAATCCAATAATAATCACATAAACTTGTTGAAATGTGCCTGAAATAGAGTAGATAGTCGTGCTCAATGCTACTGAGACCTCGGCGTTTTTTCTTGCCTCTTAAGTGAGTTTTCTTACGTTTTCATTTCTGACGAGTTCAATTAATATTTTCTAAAAGTAACACAGAAGATTAAGATTATAAGTTAGTTTAAGCCTCCCTAACCGCTAAAAAAATAGAGCGTATCGAAGACAGGAAGGAGGAAGGCACCATTTAGTATGGAGATAAGAAAATGAGGAATCTTTGCTGAAGGGGCATAGAAACAGTAAGATGAGAAGAAGGTCATGAAACAAGATAAAAGTTGAACATGAAAGTCAGAGGTGCTGAAAAACAAGACAGTAGTGAACCGAAAAAAGGTGGTCCTTAACATAACAAAAAACATTTTATTTAAAAAAAAAGAAAGCCTACCTAACTCCCAGCTCAAGCCCTCGCATTTTTCCCCATGGGAGCGCTAATTCCCATAAATACAATAGTTGTATATCCCTGAGGGGAGGTAACACAGAAACTTGTCTGTGAAAAAGTTCAATGAGTTCATTTGGTTTTTTAGTACCGAGTTTGAATGAATTCATTTTGTTCTTTATTACTTCTGGTTTTTGAGGTTTCGTTAAAAAAATTAAAACATCTATGATGAAAATTGAGTTTCTTACTCGAGAACAGTACGCAAGACGCAATACTGTCTAGACTACGAGTCCATTAATGAACATGAGCTGAAACTTCCATGAACCCCTCAGGTAGAGAGAAACAAACACGGCGCACTTTCGTAGCAAACCTGAGTCCGTAGAGCTGTTCTTTAGTTGCTCTGAGTGCTATAATGTTAGAATCGCTCGCACGAGTCGGTACCAATCTCTCGTAAGTTTTGTTTAGTTTTACGACTCTGGACAAGTAAGCTTCAAAGCCTGAGGCAGCTCAAGTTCACAAGAACTCTCGGGCGCGGACAACGAGCTCTATCGATCCCGGAAGTGGTAAACTCCTTTAAATGTACACTGTGTGACGATAGCAAAACGTTACAAATCATAATAGAGACGACGAAAATCAATGAACAAGGGAATGCATGTGGACGCTAATAGTCGAAGCGAGAGCTCTTCACCCGGGGTTGTGACAACATAGTTATACAGTTCAACATAATTCACTCCCGGTTATGACAACATAGTTATACAGTTCAACATAATTCACTCCCGGTTATGACAACATAGTTATACAGTTCAACATAATTCACTCCCGGTTATGACAACATAGTTATACGGTTCAACATAATTCACTCCCGGTTATGACAACATAGTTATACAGTTCAACATAATTCACTCCCGGTTATGACAACATAGTTATACAGTTCAACATAATTCACTCCCGGTTATGACAACATACTTATACGGTTCAACATAATTTACTCCCGGTTATGACAACATAGTTATACAGTTCAACATAATTCACCGCGGGTTGTGGTAGCATAATAATACGATTCAATACAAGTCCATGACGCAGTTGGAAAAATTTTCGAATTTTTTCCAAATAATGTGCTGAAACTACATTGGCTAATAACAGAATGGAAGGCGGACAAGATGATTGCCGTTAATTGGTGAGGGTGACCGAGCAAACGCTCAGAATTTTCAGAGCAATCAGCGAGAGATATTTCAGAACGGCGGGTTCGTTCTGACCTAAACCAAGATAATTGTAGAATGATCTACACTTAATTTCCAGCACCATTTCAGGGTTAAATTTAAGATGCCACTTGAAACTGCTTCCAGTTCCTACGCTTACGGAGTTATGTAGCGCAAAATAAGATTAAACCACTTTGCTCAAGTCGAGAATACTCTGAAATATTTGGGAAAGTGTTCCCAGAATACTCTGCCCTATGTAGCGTGTTTGTCAGAGAGTGTTGTTTTAGGAAAAGACAAGCAGTCATCGCAAATTTTCAGCTGTGGCGGATCAAAAAAAAACTTTACGTGTGTCTATCCTAATTTTCTCTGCCTGAATCTTTAGCGACGATCTACCGAGGTGGTGCAAGGTCTCTAAACAATAATGGCGATAACGGTACGGAAGAAAAGGGGAAAATTATCATTTATCAGTTCAAATATCACTGCACTTGGTTTTACAGTTAGACATATTCAGTTACAAAATACTCCACATAAGAGCAAGGAAACCAACATTCTTTAAGCTCCCGAAGTCTAGACCAGAAATTATTGTTCTTTAGCGATACGTCGACATCGTCCCACGTCTCCGTGCAGTGAGGCCCTCAAAGCGTTGAAAAAAAACACCGTAAAAATTGCACTGCGATACCATTCTAGGAAGAGCTGTAATAGGAAAATAAATTTGGAGGAAGTGGTCAAACACTTGCACAGCATCTCAAACCATGAAAAACCGCTTCAAAAAGTGTGCTACCAATTAAATTGGACTTAATTATAAGTTAACTTAAGCCTCTCTAACCACAATAATGGTGTTCCTAAGAGAAGATGAAGAAGGGATGTAGCATGAAACTGAAGGAACGAGGAATCACTGCACTAGATATGTCCTACACTCTCTGCGGACATAAACAATATTGTAAGTTAATAGGGCACGATAAAGTTGGAGAAGAAAGCAATAGGGGCTAAAAAAAAGACACCAGTGGACCGAAAAAAGACGGTCCGTTACAAAACAAAAACTCATCGTGTTTCAAAAAATGAGCAGGCCTACCTAACAATCAGCTCGAAACTTCAAATCATTCCCTGAGAACACTAATTTCCAGTGATAAATTAGTAGTTACCACAGATAAAATCGTTGACAGTTGTTTCCATAGTTGTACCCATGGATAAAATCGTTGATAGTTGTTTCCATTGTGGTTTCCATACATAAAATAGTCGACAGTTGCTACCATAGTGGTTCCCATAGATTAAGTATATAGAACCTCCTGATGAGTAAACATTATTCAAGTAATTTTTGCGTAAAATTTACGAGTAAATTTCAAAGAATAGGGTTCAAAAAGCAAAAGAAAGAATTGCGCTAAAAACCATTATTCTAAGGTGTTGACGCTTCCTAAAGTGTTCAAGAATGATGCCAAATGTGTCGCCCTTTGGATGTTTTGTCATGAACCATTCTTTCGTTTATTGAATGCTTTTGATTTACGCGTGAATTTTGGGTAGAAGCCCCACGACAAACATTTATTTTGCTAATTGATCACTCGTAGGTTCCATAATATGTTACTAAATTTAAGCACGAAAACATACGTATGATCATGCGAAATAATACCCCAGATACAGCCAAAAGAATGAGCTACATGAAAATTATTTTTGTCGAGTAGAGCAGTTATTCCAACATGATCCTAGAATGTCTAACCCAGAAGCGAGAGGAAACGGAAAAATTGAGGGTTGACAACGACACGCGGGCTAGAAATCGATGACATTACCAGCCCCTGGAGGAGCGTGAGGGGAAGATGCGAGACAAACTGCAACTAAACTTGGAGCTGATCGAAACTTCGATGCCAGCGTAACTCAGTGGACACTTCTTGCGGGAAATGTGTTACCACGATACGCACATCCGCAAAGATACACAACATTGATAGAAAATTCAACGCGAAGGGTGGAGGAATCTCGCACCAACAGATTAGGTTAAGTTCCTTTCATTTTTGTGCTTTGGTAAGAAAAACTTAAAATAATTATTATGGTAAGCACGGCCATGAAAAGATTTTATAGATTAGATGTTAGTTTAAGACCCTTTAACCGCAACATACACGCAATGAAAAGAGGAAGGAGGAAGGCACCATTTACTATGGCAGAAAGGGAACGCGGAATCTATACACAAGGTTAGACATAGCAAACACTAAATTGAGAAATTAGGTTATGAGCAAGATAAACTTAAAGAAGAAAGTAGTATGGCTGAAAAACATGACAGAAGTGAACTGACAAAACTTGGTTCGTAACCAAAAAAAAAATTATTTCAACCAAAATAAGGTTTGCCAAACCATTATCGCGGAACCTCGCATATTTCTCGTGGGAGCTCAAATTCCGAGAAACGCAATAGTTGTGTCCTCACGAGGGGGCGCCGTTAAAAACTTGCCTTGTATGGCACATGCAAACTTTTTTAGCCGGAACGTTTTTTTGATGGGAATATACTGCAAACTTAACTTCAATTATCTTATCACAATTGCTCTTTGTTTACAAAAATGTAATCACCGCAATCGCTCGAAGGTGTTCAGTGCGGCAGGAAGCAATTCCAGGGGACAATATCCGGAACACGAAGTGGACGTAAATAGGAAAGTATCGATCGTAACAAGCAGGCATGAAGTTGTTTGTACAAAACAATGACTTATTCCACAAAAAAGAACTAAGAATAGATTAAAAAGGATAAAACCAACTCTACATATTTCAGAAATCAACCCACAACCACTGCTTTAACGAAGTGTTGCTTATTCTCTGATGAATCACGAGATTTCAGTATCGAAGGCCTCTATTTTCCTAATGTAAAATAACATAACATTAACTGAACAAGCATTTCCACCAGGGTAATTGAAGTCGTGAACCATTATTTCCTAGAAAAGCGCTTACATAGTCTCCAAGGCATGGTAGGGAACCATCTTCAGCGGCGTACTCCTCTGAGGATAGAAATGGTCATAACAGAAAGAGGCTCGTGATCGAGATCACAAAACACTACGCGTTTTTTTAATCAAACCAACAGTAGATGCAATATAAAGATATAACGTGAAGGATAAAATTATCCCTAGTGAATATTGGAACAGTAACGCGTGCGTCGGCAGTTCTCGCTAACATTAATAATATTTTATTTTAAGATGCTGAAGTGACTGTAGGATAAAAATTCCATTAAATGCAGACGCACTTCAATAAGCTCACCTGTAAATTTTCTCACAGCCGACATAGTGTCCGTGCGTATCCTGCGTACAGAAGTAACAAACTTGCAACGCGATGTTTCGGGATAACAACGCGACGGATCGCCCTAGGCACTACGTACGTCACCGGTAAGAAAGCGGAAGTATGGGTAAAGTTACCTCTCCACGAGACAGAGGCGATGCAAATGCAAGCTAAACTTCACCGAGCTCCACGGGCTCAAGAGAGAAAGAGAGCGACCGAAGAGATGGACTTCGCCGGCCGATTTGCTTCGGTTCTAGAGAGATATTTCACGTTGAGACCTACACTTACTACGTGAAATGTACTGTAGTACCTTTATCAAAAAAGATGTGTTGGATGTAGTCAGAAAAATTTCTGAACTGAAATGGGATAGATTTGTACCAAGTAATACAAAAATTTTGTAAGCACATTTTCATGCAGTGACGGTTGTGTTAACGTTGATGAGAGCTTCGTGTGCGGATGCGACTGGTGGACAAAACCAGAATTCGGTTTTGAACAATTATCTTCTCCTAAAGACGTTGATTGTAGATTTTTGCTAAAAATAGTTGAGAATGTGTAATTAGCTAAAAAAAATCTGACCATGGAGAAGACGGAGTTGACAGAAAATGAGTTATGAATAAAATCGATTAAATAATGAAAGTGAATTTATTAGTGATTGATTACAAGTTAGTTTCAGCGTCCTTTACCGCAAAAAAGAGGTTTAAATAAAAAGAGGAAGGGTGATGGCACTATTAAGTACGGAGTTCAGGGTACGCGGAATCTATGCACAGGTTATGTTCCCGCTCAGGATCCCCTGCACATAGAAACAATAAGATAAGTTGGAAGGTTAGGCAAGAAGATGATAGTTGAATGAGAGAGTTAGAGATGCTGAAAAACAGGACAGCAGTGAACAGAGAAAAGATGGCCTTTCACAAAACAAAAAACATACAGTATTTCATTTCTGCTAAAAGAAGGCCTACCTAATTCTTAGCTCGGGACCTCACATTTTTCCCGTGGGAATGATAATTCCCATAGATACAATAGTTGCATACACCTGAGGAGCATGAAAATGAAACACTATAATGCCGAAATTGCGGTTAAGCTGCAATTAAGACATGTTCATAACTTTCAAATGACATCCCATTAATATTATCCAGACTAATGTTAGATTTATTCTTACACTCATACTAGCAGCTGTTACTTTTTATGAACCTCTGGCAAGCGTATTCAAAAATTTCACACGAATATTACAATAAAGTAAAACATATGTTAATCAGAGAAATGTACTCTGAACTTTATGCTTCCTTACAACCGAGATGCACATGCATGAAATTTGGACCCCGATTCTGATGTAATTTAGAACATTGTTAACGTTCTCTGGTTTGAAATGAGTCGACAACGTTTACAAAATACGATAAAATTATTCAAAAATGATCGTATTTCACTTTATCAATATAAGCTAAAAACCTAGTAATTTTCTTTTGCTAGGTTTGCTCTTAAAATTAATTTCGAGCAAAGTTCTGTGTGTTCAGGAGTGCATGTGGCAGATGATTAATTGGAAAACTTGTACTATGGATTTAAGAGATGTTAGTAAACAACAGTAACCTTCAATTTCCTTGATTCAATTAAATTCAAAGAATCCTAATTCCTTCACAAAAAAAAGGAAAGAGTTAAAACAAAAATTAAACGAAATCACCTTAATGATGGGAGGCAGGAAGAGGAGATGAGTGGAAAGAATATAACGCAGTATTTAAGAGAGGAGGACGGTAATTGAAAATGAGCGTATACTTAGTATTTTATGTTTATATTTATATTTAACGGGCTTAGCCTGGCAACTCGGGCAAGTAATGCGAGGAAACTTGACGCGTTCACATGATGCCGCAACTCACAAGTACTTTTTCGTTTGATTTTAGCAGAGAAAATCTCTTTCATAGAGATTCTTCAATATGATCAGGTTAAATACCATTACAACTGATTGAGGAAATAACATTAGCCAAATATTTCTCTAAACATTTCAACATCCCAGCCAGTTATATCTCAAAAGAAACATTTCGTGGCCAAGCGACTGAACCCAGAGTCAGATTGTTCCAACACGACATGGCGGGTTTCAGGAAAAGGTAAACTGATGTATCGAGTAGATTGTCTGCAACGCTCGTGTAGTGGGTAGGTTGTGTGGACGGCCGGTGTCCGTGCGAGAGAGAAATGCAAGTTGAAAAAGGTGTAGCAAAATATACGTAATTTAATTGAAAAGTTGATCACTATCCAGCACCCACAAAAAGCTTTGATGATTTTGATGTAGGGCGATTAAGTCGTTACTGAATTAAGAGCGCTAAGGTGATGATGTACTGAGGAGCGCTAAGGTGATGATGTACTGAGGAGCGCTAAGGTGATGATGTACTGAGGAGCGCTAAGGTGATGATGTACTGAGGAGCGCTAAGGTGATGATGTACTGAGGAGCGCTAAGGTGATGATGTACTGAGGAGCGCTAAGGTGATGATGTACTGAGGAGCGCTAAGGTGATGATGTACTGAGGAGCGCTAAGGTGATGATGTACTGAGGAGCGCTAAGGTGATGATGTACTGAGGAGCGCTAAAGTGATGTAGTCGCCACTGAGGAGCTCTAATGCACCAGGATGCCGCCCCAAATATCCAGCAGTAGGGTCATCAAAGAACGAGTGACAGAGCGCAATTTGTAAAACTGTGTAGTTTAAATGGGGCGTGGGAGGTTAATTACAAATGTAGCCAGTAAGATATATCAATAAAGTACTCGAGTGGGGCGTAAACAACTGACGTAATACAACAGATAATATTATACGAGTAATCTACAGGTCACACAGCATTTGTTGGAGTCAACACAGTTCCAGCAAGATGTAAATGTTAGTAAAAATAATTTCTTTTATAAAGTCAGAGAGTTAGGTAAAGTAAAATAATTAAATTATTTAAATTCCTAAAATAATTTCTATACTGTTCAGCATCCTATGCTCAGATAATACCTGTATGATTAATGTAAATAATTAAGCGCAATAATCTAATCAGACGTTCGTTCCAAGTGCACAGCATGTGCATATTGGAAACAGCTCGCATAATATCATAGTGTTACAGAATGCTCTCGGTTTTCAAATTTAGTGATAATTTGGTAGTGACATCTACGAATTTTTCTACGACACTTGAGCTAAAATTTATGGTTCCGAAAAATTATTACCTGTGAATGTTTCCTTCAATTTTTGGTACATCTGTTATTGGCTTAAATTCTACTGCCAAGTATGAGCACCGACATATTTCTACAGAGAAGGTCAAGAATCTCGCACACCTCGACAGGGGCGTCGTGAAATACTCTGAAGGATAGACCATCGGATCAAAACGGCTTACGTACAGATACGCAATGAGAAAAATACAACGCTATCAGCTTTTTGACACTCATGAGCCTCTAATGGATGTGAGAAAACAGGTAATGAAATATTTTTAACTTGGAATTGACAATACAATTTTCAAAAGTGAATTCATGAACTGATGACAAATTAGTTCAATGTAGGATTTCTCCATGAAGTATCCGCAGGAGCAGCATACTAGGCAGAAAAAGAAAGAAAAACAGTATATTTCCGAACTATTTTTATTAGCCTAAAGAATGACAATATTTGATTTAAAAATGTGAACTTCAATAGTAAAGAAAAATGTTCATCCCACTAGAATGAATAATTTACTGTTTAAGTTTTGAATAATCAACAGACAAACTGGAAAACTTGAAAGTAATCGATTACGCAGGAATGTGGAAAGAGAGTTTTCTTTAGAAGCTAACGTTTTCTTTCAATTAATTTATGGCTAACTACAATATTTAACCGAACTGATTGGCCTCTAATTAAAAAAAAAACTTACAAAATTGACCAGCCTTGTTGCAAACACTAAGCTTTTATTAAAAAATAATTTCATGCATCCACTAGAATATTTTTGTATTGTGCTGTCATTATTTTAAAGTTTTAAAAGCACTCTGTAAACAGAAACAAATATATACGAAAAATAATATGTTACTCTCGTTAAGCTTAGAAAAATAATTATGATAGAAGGGCCACTAAAATAATTTAATTAATAAAATTTATCACATCAGTTGTCAAGAGTTTATGCAAGCACCGAACGCGATAACAACAGTGTAACAAATGATAGCAGACCACAAAAATGTTACCTAAATACAATAAAGAGAACTAAAAAATCAGAAAATTGCTCGACGAAATCACGTCAATGCTCTGAAATAATATTTTATCAATCATTAGTGAAGTAGGCAGCCGAAAAAACAAAGGTGATTTGTATATTAAAAGGTTTTGCAATTTGTAGGCTTAGAGTTTCACAAAATAACATTTCGAAAGAATTTTGGATTTTCTCTGAAACTCATAAAAGTGTATTCAAATCAACAAACACACAGTGTGTAATGAAAAATTCAATGACAAAAACTCTTAAATCTCGTGTAAACATTTTCAAAATCCGGCAATTATGTTGTATGTTCGAAGCATTTGAACACCTTATTTTGTACTGAGTAATATCGCCTCTTTTGATGTCAAGTTCTTCCTCACGTATGAACTAGTTAGCCAAACCTTATTTATGCTTCTTCTTTTCTGCCCATATTTTGGTCAACTCTCATACTTTGTCAACTTTAAAATAAGTGATAACCTAATTAGGCTTCCTTCTTTTTTCTCCCGGCGTTAGCTTAAAACAGTTACGCAATTTCGCGCCTACAATTACATCGTCAATAGCCATGTCTTATTTTTTTCAAATTTACCTAACGATGCATGCTTTTCATCACAAATTATTATCATCACACTAAAAGTGGCTCATGAGGTTCGCATAAACTCATTGCAATTAAAGAAAAATACAGAGAATCATTCCAGCTAAATAAAATATAAACAGAACATACATGCTGTTCGGAATGAATTTAACAGAACAACATTTGATTTTTTCTAGATTTTTTACATTTATTCAAACCAACAGGGCTTGAGTTAAAAGTTTAAACCCTCCTCCATTCATGTACACGATGACGGAAAGAATGGATGAGTGGGAGCCACCTGAATCGTGGGAGAGAATAACTTGTATCGAGGTGATTCGACCGACCGTCAAAATAAGGAGATTATGAGCGCTACGCTCCCTGAACACTACAAAGAAAATCCGGCATAAACTAGGTAGTTGCAATGGAGACCACGAGGACACTAAATTTCCCCTAACTGACATCGTTTACGGATGCGTAGCCTCAAAGGGTAATGTGATGCACTCAAATCCCAATGTTTGGCCGTCAAACTTCCCTGATCTTAACCCACTGGATTATTATGTACGAGATGCTGTCGAGAAAGATACCAATTGCCGTGCCAGAGAACGATACCACTCAAATTTATCCTGAATACCCTGTACGTATATCAAAATATAAATTACACAAATAATCGAAATAAAGAAACCAACATCAATAAATTCACAAGCAAGAATTAAATTATACAGAAACAAATCTGAAAATACAAATATGAAAATTAAAATAACCAGAAATATTATTGGGATTTGAATGAATTTCCACCGCCATGATTCATAGACAACGAATCTGAAACTTGTATTTACGATCACTGCAAGTTGAATGAAGAAACAAAGATCCGAGCAATTCGCTTTCTTTCATAAAATGAGGCATTACGGCATAAAATCCACAAGAATTAACGACAGGCGCTCGATTAGACCACCTTGCTAAATGCAACGCATTCTCAGCCACATTTAAATTATTAAAATTACTAAATTAACACGCAAGGCAGGCAATCATTTTCGCTACTTTTAGTATTCCGTATGCATTTCGAATGCTTTACGCAATTTAATCTAACTTGCACCGCTGAAAATTTACAGCCGAGAAAATTTGCATCACAAATATTAAACGAAAATTTATTCGGTAATTACTAAACAACAAAGATATATATATACCGAGCTACTCTGTTATGGACTCAAAAGCGTACTCTGTAATGGACACAAAAGTGTAATTTGTAATGGACACAATTTGTTATCTATAACGGACACAAATCTGAGATGGATATTAATCTATAATTTGCAATGGACACAAATCTGTGATGTGTAATGAAAACAAATCTGTAATGTATTTATGTAATGTATTTATGCAAATGCCAAATTGGTAATTTATTATGAACACACATCACTGAAAATTTCTCATATTTATGCGTTTACTGCTGATTTTATATCATTTACGCACGAACTGACGATAGTTAGCTATCCATGAGTGTTTGTGATCGGAAAGCAACGTAAAGACTAAAACAGTTAAATGCAGATAAGAATCTTTCATACAACGTAAACAACGACCCAGTTTACCTATAACGTAATGAAACAAATAAGGCAATATGACTCGATACCTTTCTTGCCCAAAATTTAGAACATTGAGAATTGAAACAGTTCTTGCCCTAAATTTTGATCACAAAGTCCCCAGTTGCAGTGAGTGCTGCAGTTGCAACAACGCCGTGTAGTCTGCAGAATGAATTACCTCAAAGCCCGAAGACAAAAGAATAGTTGCGCCAACAAGCAGCGGGACGCATGACGCGTCACGTAAGGAAGCGGAAATATTGGCCCAACACGCACGACAGACACACTTGTTGCACGAGGCACGCACGTCACACTGTGCATCCATTTAATTAATTATTTCCATAGTTTACGCTGTGGTGGCGTTATTGCGCGTCTCGTTTGAGCATCTCGCAATGTTGGTCGCCGAGTTTACGCTCTGAATGTCGAGGCACCTCAATGTAACTCTCTCATGCAACCTTCTCCTAACTTAGGTCATTTTTTCTAAACTGATGTAACTATCACCCTTCTAATGAAAGTTTTACCTAACTAATGAAAGTTTTACCTAACTATTGAAAGTTTTACCTAACTAATGAAAGTTTTACCTAACTAATGAAACTTTCGCCTAACTTGTGTAGCTTTCCCCACGTTCTACTGCAACCTTCAACTAACTAGTGCAACTCTCAACTAACTAGTGCAACTCTCAACTAACTAGTGCAATTCTCAACTAACTAGTGCAATTCTCAACTAACTAGTGCAACTCTCAACTAACTAGTGCAACTCTCAACTAACTAGTGCAACTCTCAACTAACTAGTGCAACTCTCAACTAACTAGTGCAACTCTCAACTAACTAGTGCAACTCTCAACTAACTAGTGCAACTCTCAACTAACTAGTGCAACTCTCAACTAACTAGTGAAACTCTCAACTAACTAGTGAAACTCTCAACTAACTAGTGCAACTCTCAACTAACTAGTGCAACTCTCAACTAACTAGTGCAACTCTCAACTAACTGGTGTAACCTTGAACCAACTAAACTAACTAGTGCAACTCTCAACTAACTGGTGTAACCTTGAACTAACTAAACTAACTTTCACCTCTTATTTACCTAAATGTTATGCGCACAACCTCCCTAGCACAAGTGAAGAGTTTTTCAACCTCGGCTGTGTTTGCAATACATGTACATCAATATAGATAAAAATAAAGCAAAACCACCAGCCATACATTTTGCCTCAAGCGCCCGTGCAACGTTTGCTCTTTCTCCCCCAGCGCTCAAACAGCATAATCTTATCGGAAACCAGAATTTAGTGAAAGTTATAATGACTTCACACTTAATCTCAAGGCTTCAGGGGTAGTAAAGCGGAGTTGTGCGCATCTCAGCGTCGTAAAGTCTACCTTTATTCCCAACCGCAATTTTGCATCCGCTGCTCGGCATAATTGGGCCATTAGTTAGGAGCGTGCCGTGGCCAGCGTGCCGTGGCCAGCGTGCCGTGGCCAGCGTGCCGTGGCCAGCGTGCCGTGGCCAGCGTGCCGTGGCAAGCGTTCCGTGGCAAGCGTTCCGTGGCAAGCGTGCCGTGGCAAGCGTGCCGTGGCAAGCGTGCCGTGGCAAGCGTGCCGTGGCAAGCGTGCCGTGGCAAGCGTGCCGTGGCAAGCGTGCCGTGGCAAGCGTGCGATAGAATGAGTGCAGTGACAAAGTGATTTGAACAAATACATCATAGTACAATCCGTTCAACTGTAAATGTCACCATTTAACAATTCAATGCCTCTAATATTCAATAACTATTAGAAAAAATTTAAATAACATTGCTATCAGCTGCCCAACCGTCCATATTTTACTGTCTATATCAACGACAATATTCAACTCAGGACTCCAAAATCGATCTCACTGCTCGTGCTCCTGATCACTCAGATATATTTTTTTCCATTCGCATCTCAAAAATTGGTCCTTTAATAAATTTGGAATACGACACTCAGCATTGCTCATCGTCATTCCTATTGATTGAACCATAAATAAAGTAGGAATACAACACCCATCACTACTCACCGCTATCAATATTGTTTGACCCATTAACAAAAAAGAACATGAATAAGAATACAATACCCACCACCATTGCTCACCGTCGTAGATATTGCTTGAACCATTAACAAACTACGAACACAAGACCCACCACTACTCACCGCTATCAATATTGATTGAACCATTAACAAATAAAAACACAAGACCCAGCACTAGTGACCGTCAATGTAGATCTCGCCGAGCATGGTGTTGAGTTTTCATAAATATTCCATGATCCTTCACCCACCACTACTCACCGTAATTAATATTGCTTAATCCATTAGCAAATTAGCAAAGTAAGAACACAACATCCACCACTACTACTCCTTGTCACAAATATTACTCAAGCCATTAACGCATACGAACACAACAGAAGCACTACTGACCGTCAATGTCGATCTCGCCGAGCATGGTGTTGAGCTCCTCCTCGGTGGCGAATTGGCCGAGGCTGCGCATCACGCGGCCCAGCTCCTGCTTTGTGATCGTGCCGTCGCCATCCTTGTCGAACAGGCGGAACAGCTCCTTGAACTCTGCCACAGGAAAATAACGTGCTCAAAATTATGGTGAGCAATGAACATGGAGTCAAAATTTTGGTGAGCAATGAACATGATGAAGTCAAAATTATGATGACCATAAACATGGAGTCAAAATTATGGTGAGCAATAAACATGATGAAGTCAAAATTATGATGACCATAAACATGGAGTCAAAATTATGGTGAGCAATAAACATGATGAAGTCAAAATTATGATGACCATAAACATGAAGGAGTCAAAATTATGGTAAGCAATAAACATGATGGTGTCAAAATGATGGTAAGCAATAAACATGATGAAGTCAAAATTATGGTAAGCAATAAACATGATGAAGTCAAAATTATGGTAAGCAATAAACATGATGAAGTCAAAATTATGGTAAGCAATAAACATGATGAAGTCAAAATTATGGTAAGCAATAAACATGATGAAGTCAAAATTATGGTAAGCAATAAACATGATGAAGTCAAAATTATAGTAAGCAATAAACATGATGAATTCAAAATTATGGTGAGCAATAAACATGTCAAAATAATGGTGAGCAATAAACATGATGTCAAAATTATGGTAAGCAATAAACATGATGAAGTCAAAATTATGGTGAGCAATAAACATGATGAAGTCAAAATTATGGTGAGCAATAAACATGTCAAAATTATGGTGAGCAATAAACATGATGTCAAAATTATGGTGAGCAATAAACATGATGTCAAAATTATGGTGAGCAATAAACATGATGTAGTCAAAATTTAGTTGCGAAAAACACTCAAGGGAATTCATAATTTTCTGTTAGCTGACAATTCGACATTATAACATGATGTCTTCGTTTAGTTTTGAAAAAGAAAACACTGTTTTCGAATGCACGCTGACGTTCGTGACGTTTAATGTAGAGACGTTTGTTTGATTACCTTTTGGATATTTTCCTGTTTGCTTGCTAGTGAAATTAGTTGTGTAAATGCAATCATCAATTCACTTCACGAGATAAGCGTAGGAAAAATTTAAGCTCAGGAGGCATCCTTTTAGAGGCAATACTGCAAAGGCCTCTCCAGTTATGGCCCACTAAAAACTACTATGTCCAAAAATTACAAAATATAACATGATTTGATAAAGTATCAAGTACATTATCAATCGCTCTGCACATTACGTGACTCCCATCATCGAACTCCAACATTCACTAAAATCTTTGAACTTAATTTCAAATAAAGTTTGTCAATGCACCACTGAAGTTTCATGAAAATATTCAATTTTTTGTACAATAAAATAAATACGTGAATATCTTCCCACAAATAAATAAGACGGTTGCGTGCAAGAGTACATTACTCAGGAAATAGACTTTCCAGCACTCTAGCTTTCTTTATTTAAACACTCAAAAAAATGCTCGCGTTTAAGAGCCAGAAGCCTAAGCACGTAAAACGGCTAGCATCCATGCGCACAAAACAAGATTTTAAAATCTATCATCTACGAGTTAAAGAATATAATTTGAACGTTTGACGTTCCAAAACAATTGAATTCGGAATATGTAATAAAAAGGCAGTACTCTGATCGCAGCTTGATTTCAAAATTCAGAATTATTTGATTACTCGCTCGTGAACGTGATTGGTCATTTAAAAACTCACTCAAGAATGTGATTGCTAATTTACAAAATCCTCTTGCAAACGCCACTGCCTTTGCTCAGTGCTCGTAAGCGTATAAAAAGACTCAACAGATGTCGCAAAAATATGAAATAAGGTATCGGCAAGCGAAGCGGACGAGACTGGATAAAGCGAGTTCTTACTTTCCTTGAAACGTGAGACTGCCCTAAATGCGCTCTCTTCGGCTCCATGTCATGAATGAGACAGGAGTGGGAACTAGAACTGGCGGCTTGACGGAGCACTAACATCACGATTCTGGGACTATGCTCACCTTAAGATCACGTATAAAATCTGTAATTCAAGAAACTATTAGAGACTACACTCAAGATGAAGACATGCACACTTTAGCAAATGAAGTCCCTCCTGCTAAAGCATTTATACCAACTGTGGCCACGACACTCGCTATTGCAAAGGAAATGAATGGAGTTCGAGCTACAAAAGTTGGTGGCATTAGCGGGTGATGCACTCACTCAGATGATGCATCTCATGCATCACAACGACGGCCGTAAAACTGAACGAAGCCGCCCTTTTAGACATCGAAAGTCACTTTCACTGGGAGTCATCACAATACGTTGTCGGCAAGACTAGCATGGGTAATAAAAAATTTCATGAAGCTAAAGTTTGGTTAGTCCTAGCTTGGGGTGAAAGTAAGAATTCATCCCTAAATTAGAAAGTAAAATACGCCAATAAATCTACGTACCAACTGTGTAAGATTTAATTAACTTTTATTCTCGATTTTGCACATGATCCTCGTAAATGCGAAGAAAAAATAAAAGTTTCTGACGTAACTCCCTGCAGTAGGCATGCTTTCTCAGGGGAAAGAACGTATGTAAAGTGAAAGATCTATGCCTTTCCTAAACTTTAAATTCTGTAGAGGCGAGCGCAACCAACTGAGTGCAGGTAAAAAATCCAAGAACGGAGCTTGATCTCGTGCCCCGAGTTCGCAAAACTTAATTTGTTGAGGCACTGTGACAAAGTTTATTTGCTGGTCTTTCAATTTTTAGCTCAACGAATTTCTTGGCCTTAAAACATACTTACCTTGAGTAACAACACAGGTTTTGTTCATATTGAAATTACGTCAAAACATTTTATTAATTTGTGATTTAGGCATTTAGGTAAAAAAATGAAAGTATTTAAAATGCTTCTGATATGCGAGGCTCATGTGCTTTTATTGCTTTAAATACTCAAGCGCTCAAAAGTCGTTATCTTACCACCCAATTATGCAAAGAAATATGCTAGTGAAATTAGTTTTAATAACGAAAAACGACTACGTCATTGAAAATTCATTCGCGATTCATTCTTCTTGTTTCTGGGATCCAAAGTGGTAAAAAAGCATTCATGCACTCTATGTAAAATTCAGTCGGACCGTCTTCAGAGGAAGAATATTTAAGGTTAAAAAAGTTTTTTATAGTCTCCAAGCATCTAAGTAAACAATTTTTTAAATTCAAAAAATAAATATCGCAATCAAAATTAGGATGGCTCAATGAGAAGAAGAAGATAAAAAATTATAGAGAGTAAAAGTGTGCTTTTGACAGTGATAAAAAACTAATAAAATTAATGTTGATCTGCACGGTTCGCAATGATTTCTGTCTTCAATCACACGTCGCTCCTGGTTTGATTCGCGATTTATATATCATATTCGATAAAAACTGCTTAAATCATCTATCAGATACCGATTTACTGTATAAAACGTTTTTAAAAATGTACATTCACATTTGGATGATGGTTGGAGAGGATACTCTTGAAAGCAGAGGAAAAATCAAATTGTTTCCATTGAGTTCTGCAGAATGAGAGAAAACTCGAAATGAATTTCGTTCTTCAGGCAAGACTATCATTGCCATCATTCGTCGCGTACAGCTTCAGTGCACGTAAGTGCTAAGAAAATCTAAAAATCTAAAAGTCTAGCTTCTGTGTCATGGTTTTCAGCTCAAGTTCATGCTGTTTTAAATGAATTTATCCCTTAATTAGAGAGGAAATAAAATGCTTAGAAATCTACGGACAAATAGTGTAAGATTTAAATACCTTCTGGTGGTTTTTTTGAGACATTCAAGTTCAAAATCCTTGTAAAATTTTGTGGAAATTTATCTTTTGACAATTGAAAAGAAAACTTGAAATTTAAAACTTAATGTGGGCATCAACCTTCAGAATCATCCAAACGGTAAAATTCAAAGCACATCTCTGCGTTCATAGATTTAAAAATTACCGTATTAAGACGGCGTCAAAAACAAACCGCACGTTCTAATTTGCGGTGACTATTCGTAATTATGAATAAAGCAGTTGAAATTCTAAGCTCCGAATTAGATTCTTCATTGTTTGCTACTCTGGTTTGCTTCTGCAAGAAGTTTAAAATAGTGCAAATCAGCAAGAAGCGACTGAGGCATGCTGCAATGAACCTTTCACCTTCTGAATTCCCTCTAGAGTATAACACTTATTACAACCACCGTCACTAGAGTGGTCCTGGACACACCAACACCGTCAGTAGAGTGGTACTGGACACACCAACACCGTGACTAGAGTGGTACTGGACACACCAACACCGTCAGTAGAGTGGTACTGGACACACCAACACCGTGACTAGAGTGGTACTGGACACACCAACACCGTCAGTAGAGTGGTACTGGACACACCAACACCGTCACTAGAGTGGTACTGGACACACCAACACCGTCAGTAGAGTGGTACTGGACACACCAACACCGTGACTAGAGTGGTACTGGACACACCAACACCGTCAGTAGAGTGGTACTGGACACACCAACACCGTCAGTAGAGTGGTACTGGACACACCAACACCGTCAGTAGAGTGGTACTGGACACACCAACACCGTCAGTAAAGTGGTACTGGACACACAAACACCGTCAGTAAAGTGGTACTGGACACACAAACACCGTCACTAGAGTGGTACTGGACACACCAACACCGTCACTAGAGTGGTACTGGACACACCAACACCGTCAGTAGAGTGGTACTGGACACACCATCACCGTGACTAGAGTGGTCCTGGACACACCAACACCGTCAGTAGAGTGGTACTGGACACACCAACACCGTCAGTAGATTGGTACTGGACACACCAACACCGTGACTAGAGTGGTACTGGACACACCAACACCGTCACTTGAGTGGTACTGAACACACCAACACCGTCAGTAGAGTGGTACTGGACACACCAACACCGTCAGTAAAGTGGTACTGGACACACCAACACCGTCAGCAGAGTGGTACTGGACACACCAACACCGTCAGTAGAGTGGTACTGGACACACCAACACCGTCAGTAGAGTGGTACTGGACACACCAACACCGTCAGTAGAGTGGTACTGGACACACCAACACCGTCAGTAGAGTGGTACTGGACACACCAACACCGTGACTAGAGTGGTACTGGACACACCAACACCGTCAGTAGAGTGGTACTGGACACACCAACACCGTCAGTAGAGTGGTACTGGACACACCAACACCGTCAGTAGAGTGGTACTGGACACACCAACACCGTCACTAGAGTGGTACTGGACACACCAACACCGTCAGTAGAGTGGTACTGGACACACCAACACCGTCAGTGGAGTGGTACTGGACACACCAACACCGTCAGTAGAGTGGTACTGGACACACCAACACTGTCAGTAGAGTGGTCCTGGACACACCAACACCGTCAGTAGAGTGGTACTGGACACACCAACACCGTCAGTAGAGTGGTACTGGACACACCAACACCGTCAGTAGAGTGGTACTGGACACACCAACACCGTCAGTAAAGTGGTACTGGACACACCAACACCGTCAGTAGAGTGGTACTGGACACACCAACACCGTCAGTAGAGTGGTACTGGACACACCAACACCGTCAGTAGAGTGGTACTGGACACACCAACACCGTCAGTAGAGTGGTCCTGGACACACCAACACCGTCAGTAGAGTGGTACTGGACACACCAACACCGTCAGTAGAGTGGTACTGGACACACCAACACTGTCAGTAGAGTGGTACTGGACACACCAACACCGTCAGTAGAGTGGTACTGGACACACCAACACCGTCAGTAGAGTGGTACTGGACACACCAACACCGTCAGTAGAGTGGTACTGGACACACCAACACCGTCAGTAGAGTGGTACTGGACACACCAACACCATCAGCAGAGTGGTACTGAACACACCAACACCGTCAGTAGAGTGGTACTGGACACCCCAACACCGTGACTAGAGTGGTACTGGACACACCAATACCGTCACTTGAGTGGTACTGAACACACCAACACCGTCAGTAGAGTGGTACTGGACACACCAACACCGTCAGTAGAGTGGTACTGGACACACCAACACCGTCAGTAGAGTGGTACTGGACACACCAATACCGTCACTTGAGTGGTACTGAACACACCGACACCGTCAGTAGAGTGGTACTGGACACACCAACACCGTCAGCAGAGTGGTACTGGACACACCAACACCGTCAGTAGAGTGGTACTGGACACACTAACACCGTCAGTAGAGTGGTACTGGACACACCAACACCGTCAGTAGAGTGGTACTGGACACACCAACACCGTCAGTAGAGTGGTACTGGACACACCAACACCGTCAGTAGAGTGGTACTGGACACACCAACACCGTGACTAGAGTGGTACTGGACACACCAACACCGTCAGTAGAGTGGTACTGGACACACCAACACCGTCAGTAGAGTGGTACTGGACACACCAACACCGTCAGTAGAGTGGTACTGGACACACCAACACCGTCAGTAGAGTGGTACTGGATACATAAACACCGTCACTTGAGTGGTACTGAACACACCTACACCTGCAATAGAGTGGTACTGGACACACCAACACCGTCACTAGAGTGGTACTGGACACACCAATACCGTCACTAGAGTGGTACTGGACACACCAATACCGTCAGTAGAGTGGTACTGGACACACCAACACCGTCACTAGAGTGGTACTGGACACACCAACACCGTCACTAGAGTGGTACTGGACACACCAACACCGTCACTAGAGTGGTACTGGACACACCAACACCGTCACTAGAGTGGTACTGGACACACCAACACCGTCACTAGAGTGGTACTGGACACACCAACACCGTCACTAGAGTGGTACTGGACACACCAACACCGTCACTAGAGTGGTACTGGACACACCAACACCGTCACTAGAGTGGTACTGGACACACCAACACCGTCACTAGAGTGGTACTGGACACACCAACACCGTCACTAGAGTGGTACTGGACACACCAACACCGTCACTAGAGTGGTACTGGACACACCAACACCGTCACTAGAGTGGTACTGGACACACCAACACCGTCACTAGAGTGGTACTGGACACACCAACACCGTCACTAGAGTGGTACTGGACACACCAACAACGTCACTAGAGTGGTACTGGACACACCAACACCGTCACTAGAGTGGTACTGGACACACCAACACCGTCACTAGAGTGGTACTGGACACACCGACACCGTCAGTAGAGTGGTACTGGACACACCAACACCGTCAGTAGAGTGGTACTGGACACACCAACACCGTCAGTAGAGTGGTACTGGACACACCAACACCGTCAGTAGAGTGGTACTGGACACACCAACACCGTCAGTAGAGTGGTACTGGACACGCCAACACCGTCAGTAGAGTGGTACTGGACACACCAACACCGTCAGTAGCGTGGTACTGGACACACCAACACCGTCAGTAGAGTGGGACTGGACACACCAACACCGTCAGTAGAGTGGGACTGGACACACCAACACCGTCAGTAGAGTGGTACTGGACACACCAACACCGTCAGTAGCGTGGTACTGGACACACCAACACCGTCAGTAGAGTGGGACTGGACACACCAACACCGTCAGGTGCGTGGTACACCGACATCAGACAGAGAATGGAACTCCGATTTGACAATGATTCGAAGAATACATGGCAGTATATATTCTACTAGAAGCAAATTACGTTAGGGATAGGTATAGAACAAGATGTTGAAATTCTTCACATTCCATAAAAATTTAATTCGGAATATTTAATATGGAGGCAATACTCTGATTGCAGCTTGATTTCAAAGTTAAGAATTATTTGATTACTCGCTCGTGAACGTGATCGGTCATTTAAAAACTCACTCAAGAATGTGATTGCTAATTTACGAAGCTCTCTCGCGAATGCAATTGCCTTTGCTCAGTGCACGTAAGCGTATGAAAAGACTCAACAGACGCAGCAAAAATGTGAACCAAGGCATCGGCAAGCGAGGCTGACGAGACTGGGTAATTATAGGGCCCCTAAGTGGAAGAATCGGAGCATTTGTTTTGCAAAATCGAATCAAACTTAACCTTGAGTTGAAATAGCGTGAATTTTCTAGACAATGATGTGATTAGTTCTGGAGCTGAATAGTTTGAAAGCATTAACAAATTTTTCATAATTCTTATTTTAAAATACGATTAAATTGGAGAACAGCTGCTTCTCTGTAATTTCATTTGTGACATGCACGAAAAACTAAACTCAATTTTATCACACATTTCAACGGGGGCGAGCTTTTACTCGAATATGCTCACCTTCATCATTCCACACCTTTAATGTCGGTAAAAGATGCATGGTGCAAACAGAGCAATAAATTACCGCCGTAGTACTATAAACGAGTACTAGTTAATCTATTGAAACAGTTTTCCATATTACCGCCATTATGGTAAAATTTCCATTTGAATGGAGCGTTCTATCAGAAACAGACCGTCTCCTCAAATCTACAACTGAGAACGCCATTGCACGCACCAACACCCTTTGGAATGCCGAGGATGCGGAGCCGCGCGGCCGTAAACAGAACCTGCGACGGAGGAGCGAAATAATCAATTTTCTGCGGCGTTCACTTTTCGCACGAAGCGCAGAGTCTCCATTAGGGTAATTACTCGCTGATGTAATTACGACGCTATCCGATGGTGTGCGGTCCTCAGCTAATTTCGTGACTGAGGAAGAATTTTAGGAAGTGACATCTGAGAAAATGATGCAATAACTCTCCGATTTTAGACAACTATCAGTTTTCCAAAATCGTGTAGAGCTTGAGAAGAACAGTTTATTGTTTGATACGTATGCAACTAAAGGCTCAGGGAAGAAATTTATTGTCGGTCATTTTTTAGTCCAATTAAAAAGTTATGAACGGTACGACAGGACAAATTTTTTGGAGCTGCATCTTAAACCGTATCAAAATTTTACCAAAACTATAGCACCAAGAAGAATATTGAAACGAGATAAGCGAAATATGACTGGATTTTTCAATAAAATATTCCCTCTGCATATAAACTTCTTGAAAATGTGAGAGGCAAGTCCTGTTGACGGACCCAAAAGGGGGCTCACTATTAAGATATATACTCTCTCAATGTAGATGTTGATACCAATAGAACATCAACGGCGAAATTTTTGCGAACCTTGAGTCAGTATCAACACGTTGACTTCGGTGGGTTCCACTGAAGTTCAGTATTCAACTCAAATTTAAAGTCACTTGTTGTAAGAAATTTTGAAAACAAGAAGCAGTAACCGGTTCTATTAAATGCCATTAATTTAAAAAATTGTGCACATTTTTCAAACGACCCATCGATAAGTCGTTTCGTAGCAGTTCGAACCTACCATTGCAGCAAATCCAACCTACCATTGCGACAAATCCAACCTACCATTGCAGCAAATCCAACCTACCATTGCAGCAAATCCAACCTACCATTGCGACAAATCCAACCAACCATTGCGACAAACCCAACCAACCATTGAGACAAACCCGACCAACCATTGCGACAAACCCAATCAACCATTGCGACAAATCCAACCAACGATTGCGACAAATCCAACCAACCATTGCGACAAATCCAACCAACCATTGCGACAAATCCAACCAACCATTGCGACAAATCCAACCAACCATTGCGACAAATCCAACCAACCATTGCGACAAATCCAACCAACCATTGCGACAAATCCAACCAACCATTGCGACAAATCCAACCAACCATTGCGACAAATCCAACCATCCATTGCGACAAATCCAACCAACCATTGCGACAAATCCAACCAACGATTGCGACAAATCCAACCAACGATTGCGACAAATCCAACCAACCATTGCGACAAATCCAACCAACCATTGCGACAAATCCAACCAACCATTGCGACAAATCCAACCAACCATTGCGACAAATCATATCAACCATTGCGACAAATCCAACCAACCATTGCGACAAATCCAACCAACCATTGCGACAAATCCAACCAACCATTGCGACAAATCCAACCAACCATTGCGACAAATCCAACCAACCATTGCGACAAATCCAACCAACCATTGCGACAAATCCAACCAACCATTGCGACAAATCCAACCAACCATTGCGACAAATCCAACCAACCATTGCGACAAATCCAACCAACCATTGCGACAAATCCAACCAACCATTGCGACAAATCCAACCAACCATTGCGACAAATCCAACCAACCATTGCGACAAATCCAACCAACCATTGCGACAAATCCAACCAACCATTGCGACAAATCCAACCAACCATTGCGACAAATCCAACCAACCATTGCGACAAACCCAACCAACCCTTGCGACAAATCCAACCAACCATTGCGACAAATCCGATCAACCATTGCGACAAACCCAACCAACCATTGCGACAAATCATATCAACCATTGCGACAAATCCAACCAACCATTGCGACAAACCCAACCAACCATTGCGACAAACCCAACCAACCATTGCGACAAACCCAACCAACCATTGCGACAAATCCAATCAACCATTGCGACAAACCCAACCAACCATTGCGACAAATCATATCAACCATTGCGACAAATCCAACCAACCATTGCGACAAATCCAACCAACCATTGCGACAAATCCAACCAACCATTGCGACAAATCATATCAACCATTGCGACAAATCCAACCAACCATTGCGACAAACCCAACCAACCATTGCGACAAATCATATCAACCATTGCGACAAATCCAACCAACCATTGCGACAAACCCAACCAACCATTGCGACAAATCCAACCAACCATTGCGACAAATCCAATCAACCATTGCGACAAACCCAACCAACCATTGCGACAAATCATATCAACCATTGCGACAAATCCAACCAACCATTGCGACAAACCCAACCAACCATTGCGACAAACCCAGCCAACCATTGCGACAAACCCAGCCAACCATTGCGACAAACCCAACCAACCATTGCGACAAACCCAACCAACCATTGCGACAAACCCAACCAACCATTGCGACAAATCCAACCAACGATTGCTGCAAATCCAACCAACCATTGCGACAAATCCAACCAACAATTGCGACAAACCCAACCAACCATTGCGACAAACCCAACCAACCATTGCGACAAATCCAACCAACCATTGCGACAAACCCAACCAACAATTGCGACAAATCCAACCAACGATTGCTGCAAATCCAACCAACCATTGCGACAAATCCAACCAACCATTGCGACAAATCCAACCAACCATTGCGACAAATCCAATCAACTATTGCGACAAATCCAACCAACAATTGCGACAAATCCAACCAACAATCGCGGCAAATCCAACCAACCATTGCGACAAATCCATTAAACCATTGTGACAAATCTAACCACAGCAGTGAACCATTGCGACACAAGGCCTCCCTATACAGACGTAAGCACTCAGCAAAGCAATCACACACTGAGAAATTAGTGAAAGTTCAATGATAAACTGATAGAATTCCAGTCTTCACGCTGTAGCCGTTTCAAAGACCCTTCAGTAGAGCTTGCATATGTTTCAATGAAAGAAATTTAAGAAGGAAATTAATTAAGATGCATGTAAATATTTGTCTCTGACGTCTACTTCAACTACAGTAACCTCTCACGCTAGAGAGAAAATATAAAAATCTAGAAAAATAAACTTGCCTATTCATGAACCTAGAGTGTCTCTCATACTGTGAGTAAATCTGGCAAGGACTTGAATGAATGTCTGATGGAAAGAATGAGTACGATGCATTTTATATTGAAAATTGTGTATGACATTCTGTATGTCCTCAGGGGGATACGAGTGTTGTACTCGTAGTTGTGGAAAATAGCGCTCCCGAGGGGAAAATGTGCGAGAGCTGAAATAAAATAGGTTTTTGTTTGGTTGTGGATAATCCTGTTTCGGTTCACTGTTGTCCTGTTATTCAGCCCCTCTACTTTTTTCGTCAACTTTTATCTAACAACTTCTTTCTCAACTTACTGTTTTACGTATCATGTGCATAGATTCCACGAACCCTTGTGTCCATACTAAATGGTGCCTTCCCCCTTCCTGTATTTGGAGCGCCTTTGCAGCGATGAAAGATACTTAAACTAACTTATCTAACCTAATTTAACTGAACCATGTATACCTAGACAATGGATGTAAAGGTAATCGAATGATCTTAATGAAAATCATATTTGGCTTTTGTGTAACTCGATATTGTCATCATGGCAGACAAGCATGCGTTGCTAAATTTTTGAACCACGCGTGTCATACATTTGTTAAAATAGTTTAAAAATAGCTTCTATTACGCCACATCAGAGGTCGTTGCCAGTTGCCACAAAGCCTGCAGAGTTGGTCTAACAAACGACGTCTTCTCATCTAGTTGTGGCCAATTTTTCCACACAGGTTGGCTTTGGCCGTCGCAGAATTTCCGGTAGCTCTCAAAAATTGTCTAATTAGAAGAGAAGTTTTGAATAGCTCGCTTTGAATGGCAGACATGTCCTTTGCCGGAAATGACAACCGTCCACGGGGAAAACAAATGCCTTGTTCAGAAGCTGTGCGGTCTATGCTGCCCTTCGTTTGGCGCACTTCGCTGTTTAGAGTCTTTACAAAACTGGAGGAAAACCTGCCTAAAAATATGGAAAACACACTTTTCTGGTAATATTACATAATTCAATTTTAAGTTTCATAAAGGAATTCACCTCGTGCTATTAAGTTAAACTGACATACGAGAATTGCTTTTTGCATCGATGTCCAACGCACAAGCTGCACCCGCTCAAAAATCGAGCAATAAATGATTTGACGAACATGGCACCGATAACTTGCGTTGCTGATACATTTGAAGCGTTGACGACAGAAACCGACAAACAATGAATAGCATAATTCCTACCAGGCAACTTCTATACAGCGTGTCCGCAAATTCCTGCATGCGTTCATGGTTCTATATTAGGGGTTCTCAAACTTTTTTTAACCAAGGACCACTTTTATTACAAAAATTAAGCGGAGGAGCCCCTCACATGCGTTCCCCTCACATGCGTTCCCCTCACATGCGTTCCCCTCACATGCGTTCCCCTCACATGCGTTCCCCTCACATGCGTTCCCCTCACATAAGTACAAAAATATGCATCCACTGTTAAATTCGTTAAATTAAACCCTTCTGTCAAAGTGCTACGGACCCCAAGGGGTCCGCGGGCCCAACTCTGAGAGCCCCTGTTCTATATAACTTTGGATCGTGGAGAACGTTAAGTAACCAGTCTACGCTGCCATGACATGTTAGGTCATCACCAGCGACGAGCAAGTCCGGAAACTTCTGAATTGTCTACCGGACTCGAGTGGGGATGCGAAAATTTAAAGGAGACAGTATTTCGGTTCGAGCTTAAAAATGAAAAATGTTAATCCAATTATAAAAGACGTAACTACGAGTACGTTTTTTTGGAGACTGAAAGCTTGACAGGAATCAAAGCTGAAATTGAGGAATTGATAATTTATGTGATATAGTTGAAAAATACCCTCTCTAAGGATTTTCATTTTTTAATTATATTTTTCTATCACAAGGACAACAAAAATAACAATAATTGAATGAAGTAAGAATGAGACGCAACTTGAAAATCAAGGACATTTAAACACGTGCTCATACATACTTACTTCAAAAACTCATCCTGTACCAACACTAGAGTGTTCTGACAATTCCTTCACGAAAAAAAAACACAAAAGCAATCATCTTGACGGAAGGCACATTTAATGGAATTTCAATGATGCCTCCAAAACGGAGCGAGTTCAAGTATTCCGTCACAGGAACACTCAAATTTGGTCTCATCCAAGCTCAAACGGTCGTCTGGTGCTGCAGAATAATTAAATGGAGCAAGTCGAGGGCACATCGTAGCGGCCTCGGCCCCCTGCACCATTGTTGACAGTTCGTTTAGTCGGCGGCACGAGGGACTCCAACTAACTGCTGCTAATTTAAACATGGGTTTCGTGGGATAAAATTCATCTGGTAGAAACTGTTAGATAGCATCTGGTAGCAACTGTTAGATAGCATCTGGTAGCAACTAGTAGACAGCATCTGGTAGCAACTGTTAGATAGCATCTGGTAGCAACTGTTAGATAGCATTTGGTAGCAACTGTTAGATAGCATCTGGTAGCAACTGGTAGACAGCATCTGGTAGCAAGTGTTAGATAGCATCTTGTAGCAACTAACAGTTAAAACTGTTAGATTCATCAGCCAGGTAGCAACTGTTAACGTCGCGCACGCCGATTCCAGCGTTATATATATAGTTTAGCTTCTGATCAGAGGACTCCATTCATAGAATGAATGAGCACAGAATATTCTGAAATGAGACACCGTAATGACAACTGTACGCAGATTGAACTTTCCACCATGGCTGGCATGACATGAAGGTAAATCTGAAATTAGCCTTAAAACTTCTCTGTGACACAAAGTTAAAATTTTAAACTTCTTTTGTTGGCTGTTCAGGTCTTCAGAAAATAGAAAAGGCAGGTGAGAGTGAATGAGAGAAAAAATATTTACAATCCAGCCTCATCTCCTCTTTCTCTCTATCTTTTTCTCATTCTCCTTGTCCCCTAGCGCCTTTCAGTCAGAGAACTGAAAAGCATTTAGTTGCAAACACACGCTATTGTTCATCGAGACGCTCAATAGCTCATTAAAAAAATTGCTTTTTGTTCAAGCGAGCGCAATCTAGCCTGTGAGAGTCGACAGGTGACAGCAAGTTTAACTGTTACTGTTCTTCTAAACAGATTTTTTGCCAAAAACTATTTTAATTGTTACAATGAATGTTAGTACAAACCTTACGAAGTCTAAAAATTAGCCAAGTTATTTCCACAGCATGTCATTTCTCAAATAAAATAGATTTTCAACTAAGCTGAAAATGAAACTTAAAAAGCATCTACCGATTCTTTCAACGCGTCAGCTTCTCACACATCCATTTGCAAAGTATATTTGTCATAATATTACTGCCTGAAACTTGCGCGAGGATCGCAGTCCTGAATTCCCCCAGCGATGTTTGATTAATTTTTATGTTAGTTAGAATGTGACCCTCCAGACAAAAGGCGATCTCTGGAGAGTGGAAAGATGGGACCAGTTGGAATGGACTATAGAAAACGGGAAATTTATGCCCTAGGGGTGTTCTCACACAAGATCCCCTACTCCAGAGACTAAAGTTAGGGAAGAAGAAAAGGAAGATGCAAAAAATAGATAACGAAGAAGGCATGAAAACTAAAAAAAAGGCCACGAAAGACATAAGAGAACAAATTTATCTATAAAACGAATAACCTAACAGTATCAGGTAACATAACAGTCCCCGTAGCATAGGATAGACAAACCTAACTAACCTATTGCTTATCCTATGCCCCATGAGGAGTCATTAATCCACCAAGACACACATCAATTATATGTACCACTCAGAACAGAAATAGCACTGGAAGCGAAACAAATTTGAGTCACAGAAAAATCAACTGTGAAATCTTGAAGAAAATATCAATAATCCGAACATAAATTGCCAGACTATCTAACATTGATGAATGCGAAATATATAGAACATCGGCAGCTGGACCTGAAGGTTCGTCTCTAATGCAAGACGAACACAAGCGTTTGAAGCCCCGGTCAATTAAGAGCTCGGAATTGGCAACATAAACCAAAACTGCGTTTGCTATTGAATGGGAATCCCACTGAAAATAACAGGATTTGATTAAATAAGTTAGTTTTGGCCTCCCTAACCACCACAAGGTGTTCCAAAGAGAGGGAGGATGACGGTAACACTTACTTAGGAGTGTGTAAATTATAAATTATAGCAATCGTGTAACTGAACTAACGGTCTCAAACAGGTAGGGTCAAAATTCTCGTCTGATCCGGAAGAAAACTCTTCGTTCGGTGTTGTATCGCATTTCATAGAGTTGATTTAAGAGTAAAAGTTGTCTACTCTGTACCTAGGCTTAATTTTACTAGTTTGATTAATGCACAACCTGGAGCTACAGATATTACACAAATGGCCAAATGGCATGTTTATTTAAATACAATTCCCACTCATCAATAAAGTACAAACTTGCCATGCCAGCAGGCAGTATCGGTGATTAGAGTCAGCAATACCGTTCAAAAATCAGCATCAAGAGAATTGGCTTCTATCGTTTTCGATTCAGTGAGGCGCTAAATCAACAGAGTAGCAATTGCCGCTCTGCAAACACTAACATAGGGAAAGTTCCCTTTCAAAAGAATTTAGAGCTCTCAGGAATGGCCTGAAATTGAAGTGAAATTGAGCGAGAACATCCTGCAAAGACTCCACACGACCTCCCTGACGATCAAAGAGGAAGCTAGCATGAAAAAGAGGATCCAAGTTTAATGCTATAGTCAGTCAGCGATGAATTAAGGAAAGAACGGAAGTGAAGATTATTTAAAGTTGCCTGTCACATGGAAAGAGCAACAATAACGTGGTTTTCTTGTGATAAACTTCTTTACAAGTTAGCTTCAACGCAAACGAAATTGTGACATAAAGAATCAGTCACTTTGTAATTGAATCATGGTATTCAAGCCAAAGGTGCCGTGAGATATACACCCCCGATCAAAAGTTTAAGACCGCTTGAAAATTTAGAAAAATGCCAACTTTAAAGTGATAAATAATTAAATGCATTCAAGTAGAACCGGGTTTTACTAAAAGTAAAAGGTGAGAAAGACAAAAAATAACAATTGTAACAACTTATTAAGAAATCAACACTTGTAATGAATAATGACTTCTATAGTTGATCATAATTATAAGACCAGGGTAAAAAATTTTAGTTTGAGGGTAATTTGGTCAATATGGTCGATAGCTGCGAAATCCCTCGAAGGTAATGTCAATGTTCATGATTAAAAATTAGTTAAATTTTTAAATATTTCGTTGGAGTAAATTTGAAAGTTCTACTGATGTATGAGTAATCAAACGAGTCTGAAAGTTCAAGTCAAATATGCATACTTGTTAACTTACCACGAGTAGATTTTGTATACAACACATGCATGCGCGCATTTTGAGAGCACAATGTTTCATCAAGACAAATCATGTAAACTGCATATATTTCTTCTTCACAGGATGCACCAAAAAAAACATGTGTGCAGTAGCCTATCAAAAACAGATGCCTGGGCGTCTTAAACCTTTGATCAATTTTGCGTTAAACTGAAATTACGTAAACTTTTGTTACTTGCTAGAAATTCTAAACTACGGAACAAATTTTTATTATTATATAAGAAAGTTTTAGCCTCCCTTAACCACGACAAAGATGTTTCAAGAGAGGAAAGAGGAAGGCACCATTTAGTATGGAGTTAAGGGAACGCGGAATCTATGCACAAGGTGCACAGAAACAGTAAGCTAAGAAAGAAGTTCATGAAGCAAGAAAAATTTGAAGAAGAAAGTAGTAGGTGCTGAAAAACAGGACAGCAGTGAACCGAAAAAAGATGGTCCGTAACAAAACAAAAACCTATTTTATTACAACAAAAAGAAAGCCAACCTAACCTTTAGCTCGGGCCCTCACATGGTTAACACGGAACAAATTTTAAAATAAATATTAATTAGTGACACATTATAAACTCTCAGCATGTACGAACCGATGAAGAATAAGAGCCTCGCAATACATGCAGGCAAATTGACAAGTGATCCGCTGTTCTTCCGCGGCTTAAAACTACTCTTCAAGTTAAATCCTCAAGCAATTAAAACTATGTTCGAGTCAAATCTCAGCTCAAGAAGACAATGCGTTTGCATAAATTATTCCCACCCGGAGAGCTCATGAACGAATCACTGCAAAAATAACATTAAATGAGCATTCAACTTCGAACACGTTCGCTATACGTAGAAAAAGTTGTAAATCCTCGTAGAGCAAAACCAGCTTCGGGTTGCAGAACTTAAAATTTCGTCTTTTTGCCAGCTGGAAGAATCCCTATCTCGTTTCGGAAAAAAAAACCACAGCCACCGACAGCAGATGCTCGTAATTGCTCTCTCAAAAAAAGACGGAGTAATTCCTTAACAAAATTAAAGGTACTAGTGAGAAAACACGGCAGCGCTTTATCGGTAACACTTTCATCTGAATTTTGCTCCGCCTCTTGCAAAATACAAAAAAATACAAATGTCTCAGCATATGAACATGTTGAGAAACTCTTGTTAAAAACAGCTGTTTGAAGTATCGGAAAAGCGTGTTAGGCCGAGTAAATTGGTTTCTCAATTCATAGAAAAGAAGGAAAAGGTCTTGCAAAGTTATCAGAATGACAGCTCTGTGCATTTCCAGCCCAGAATACGGGACGCAGAGAAAACAAATTAACTCGTGAAATTGCGTCTCTGCAGCGACTATCCGAACACAAATTTTGTTAACAGTAGAAAGATATTCCTCTTTTGACAATCGCACTTAAAAGTGACGTACATTTCGACACGAGAAAGATTTTACAAAGCGTCTTGTTGAGCAAAAATTCTTGTTAGGTAGAGCACTAAACCATCGGTAGGATAAGAAATCAACAGAAAATTTCTATAACTTCCTTCAAATTTTATTTGAAGCGCTGCAGAAATCTGCAATAAAATTCCCTCAGGTAACTGCAGAAAATGGAGAAAATCGAGGAATTTGTGTATCACACAGAGTACATTCTAATGAAATGCTACATTGCAGCAACATTGCCTGGTCACAGCAAATACTTTCGCTATGCGACGTAAATCTGATTAAATATTTGGTAAACCTGAAAAAATATTTGAATTATTTCTTTGCACTATTACGAGCACACTCTCATTCATTTTAAAATGAACACGAAAAAACAAAGGATTATTCCTCTCACAAGCAAAGAAGTTTATCGAGTTAAACCTTACCTCGGGACGTTTGATAAAACGTCTTTTCAGTTGTTTCGCTAAAAATGTTCGCTTCAGAAACATGATATGAAAATTGCTATGTGTATTTTTGCAGACACGAAGCAGCGAAATGCAGTTAATCTTTCTACATCGACTCGTAGCTCACAATAATGTTCTCGGAACACTTGAATTTTCACCGTTTCAAAAAATAGTCATTCTCCCGTGAAATATTACGGACAAAACATTTCTGGGAAACTCCATTAACAAGACCGCTTTAAATTCGTACTAAAACCTGATAAATATCAAAGACAGCAACAGACATTGGTCTTATCCTATGTTTTGTGAAACCATTTACCAACACCAAACAATAATTGAACTTTGAAACTGGTTTGCACCGTCAGGTTTGTCATTGATGGACGGCGCTCACGAGATAGACACGTCCAGCAGCACGACGGGAGCTGTGCAGTTTGGAATGACCCGATCTCGCATGAATAAGACAAGTTGATCGCATCATTGGGGAGAAGATCGGTATGAAGATCATGAAACTATTCAGTGAACGAGTTTTGCTGCATTCTTTAGCTTTGGATCAATAATGATATTGCGTCAGATCAAACCCTGTTTTTCTCGAGGAAGTTCCATTTTCGCAGAACGTGCTCGCGGAAGCAGTATAGCCGTTTCTCAGTGAGAGGTGAGCCGTTTCTCTAACATACGCAAAGCAGATGTTAGAGTTACATCATTAAGTTTTTGCAGCAAATGTTTTGGAGGCGAGGACGTTACTGAACAATAATAGTAATAAAATTCTTAATACTCTTACGCATTGTTTAGAAGCAAACCTCTGTTTAAATGGTGGTCAAACAGCGTTTGGAAATAGTCTCTACAAGGAAATTGATCTCCCGAGTTGAACTTGAATTAGAAAAGAATTTGAAACACACCGTGTATCGGGGATACAAATCTGGAGACTTACAGTTTAGTGTATCCGTCGCTGAATAAAAATATCACCTTTGTTTTAGTTTACGTAAAATCACTTAGTATCGTATTTTCAACTGTAAAAATTAAATAAAATAACAATGCTGGCTGAAGTTCATGAAAGATACGGGGTTTAAGTATTTGTTATTTGTCTGCCGCTAAAAGAGTGGAAGTGTAGCAAAAATAACACTTGAAGAGAGTATTGCAAGCGCAATAAGTCTTTCGATTGTCATGCAGAGTTTGAGTGTTGGGTCGGGAATGTGGTACGGTCATATAACAGGTGAACTCTTATCTATGTTTACAGCTCTTTTTGTAGCTATAGGAAAGCGGAATATTATACCTGATAAACTGGAGTTAATAGATGATCGTATTCGAAATACATATTATACGAAAACACAAAGTCAACATGATAGAGACTCTCGCATATCTTCATGTCCGCAATCAGGGTTCGAACTCTAATGCAATGCGGTAAGTGCTACGTCATTGTCTAAAATTTCCTCTGTAAAGTTCATTAGCATTTCCGATGAGATCGTGATTAAATTCAGGTTGTGTCTCTCAAGTTAGTTAAAATTTTATCATTTGATTCTCGTGAGCTATTTATGGGTTGCAAATTTCGAACTAAGTGAACCCTTTAGCGTTCAGGTTTAGGAAAGTACAAATTAGAGTGTCTGCAGAGCAGTCAACATTTCACATATTCCATTGTCTTATTACCCAAGAAGTATTAACTCGGCATCTTTTGCACTTATAGTTCTCCAGTGCGGTGGACTTACGAGAACGATGAATAAGATCGAGATCGTGAGAGATCTAGAAATCAAATGAAGACGAAATGACGAAGTTTCCCTTTTTCACATAAAATCTTGTCTCAGAGTCGTCTCTCAAATATCTTCCGTTGAGTCACATTATATTATCGGGGAAAGACTTCCACGAATGCTATGTCCTATCACAGAAGATCAGAGTTAATTCGTACAATTCTTTATGAATAAATTTAAAAATAGAACTCACTCATATCAAGCTATGTATATTGCAACAGCGTTATGATAGAAAATAAAACAGAAATATTCGTGTTCACAATCAATGACTGGGCATAAAATACACAAGTCATATAAATACTCCAACACTCGCACGGTTAACCGAGTACTTCAGACTGACATTCTTATATTCACAAACTTGAAAAATTTTATCCTGTTTTATTTTAGGCAATAACCAAATCATTTAAATCTTAACGATATGAACGAAAAACTTAATTTAAGCATTAATTTGCTCGCATCCATAATTAGACATAACACTACCGAAGCGTTGCCAACAATTTCAACGAAGAACTTCCCCTTTAATTCACGCGTACATCCGGCAAATTTAAAATCAATCGTCAGTACGCGGATTATTTTTTCTGAAACTAAACGTAAAAATTGTTTGAAGACATTAGGCAGTGTAATAATGTGCGGCCAGTATATCAAAGAAAATATCATGCAAAATGAGAAAAGTTTGAAGTTGAAGCACTAAAAGTAGCTTGACTTATATGCAGCGCATAACGTAATCCTGAAGATTAGATTAGATATTAGTTTAAGCCTCCCTAACCCCAACATAGGCGCTCCAAAAAGAGGATGGAGGAAGGCACCATTTAGTATGGACCTTGGGGAACGCATAATTTATCCACAAAGTGCATAGAAACAGGAAGTTGGGAAAGAAGTATATAAAACAAGATGAACGTTGAAAAAGAAAGTGGTAGGTGCTGAAAAACAGGACAGCAGTGAACCGAAACAGATGGTTGGAACAAAACACAAAAACCTATTCGGTTTCAACGAAAGGAAAACCTACCTAACCTTGAGCTCGGGACCTCACATATTCCTTCTCGGAGGAAGTGATCCTGAATGCCAAGCTTGTGAACAACTCGGGAAAACAGGATTATTCGATTGAGAAGTTGTTCTCAAATCCCTTTTGGATTGCATTTTATGCTCAGATTTTCCTTTCGCAATTACAGCCCCCAGATAAGGGAAGAGAAGTCCTTTTGTGCCGAGTTCTGAGCCATTGTCTGGAGCTACTGAACTGAGGCAGGAAGAGCCCGTGGAGTTTCTCAAGTTTATCTCGCGGGCATGACAGCGTTAGGAAAGTTTTCAGTATAAGAGAAAGAAAATAAACTCAAATGCTCTTTAACACCTAAACTCTTTGAAATTTTTAATGGCACATTAATAACAATGTTTGTATTTAATGCCTGAGAAAGTCATTGTGAATACAAATAAAGTTGTATTTCACCATGACAACCCTGCCATATTATTTTTAAAATGACGTCTAAAGAGTAGACCACATCGTTATCACCAGCATACGCCGTACAGAAGTAGAACAGGCTCGACAAAATATCTAGTCGGCTTATATTTCCACGTGGCTGCAGACTGAACGTAAGCTCTGAAAATTTTCAAAAACACTTCAATTATTATGGTTTTTCTGACTGCACGTTAGTCTCACTTGCAGGCCACATAACGCGGTGATAATGGCGTTTAAAATTTTTCGTATTTTACTTAACTTGAAGCGAATTTTTGTAGGGCCTCAGACTTTGTTCCGTAATCTTTATTAATTTCTCCAATTTACCAAATTGTGCGCCGCGGCTCAAAATTTTCCTCTAAAACTCAATACTGAACAAAAATGAAGCACAGCATCGAACAGAAAACGTAAAATTAAATAATTTACTTTGGAGCGCGAAGTGGCCCAAATTGTCTCATTATTATTCAGTTAATGCGAAGCGCGCCATGTTGTCAGCAAGAAAAATCGCAACACCTGCGTAAAATTTTGATTGCTTTAGGGCTCAAGAATTTGATACGTCGTTCATAATATATCCGAACTCAGGAATAACATAACAGTTATTTCTTTACCTAGACACCACTAAGAACGTTTCGAGTCTATCGACGGAACGATTCCTTGCAGAATGAACACGGCTGAAATGATGCGAGAGCAATGAGAGGGATGAAGGATACATGCCCCAATCTCTTAAACGGCAACAATAAAAAAAAAATTAGATATCATTTTAAGCCTTCCTAACCGCAACAAAGGTGTTTCAAAGAGAGGAAGGAGGAAAGCACCATTTAGTGTGGACTTATGGGAACGCGGAGTCTTAGCACAAGGTGCATAGAAACAGTAAAATCAGAAAGTAGTTCAAGAAACTAGATACAAGTTAAAGAATAAAAAAGCAATTGGTGTTGCAAACAGGACATTAGTGGACAGAAAAGAGGTTGTCCGTAACAAAACAAAAAACCTATTCTATTTCAACCAATTCTATCTCAACCTATTCTACCTATCCTTTAGCTCGGGACCTCCCATATACCTCCTGAGAACGCTAATTTTCACAAATACCATAGCTGAATCTCCCTGAGGAGAAAGAGAGCACAAACACACGGGGGAAATTAAGGCCCCTTAAGCAAAACTTGATTATTAGGTAGTTTAGGCCTCCCTATCCGCAACAAAGGCGATCCAAAGAGAGGAAAGAAGAAGGCACCATTTAGTATGGAGTTAAGGGAACGTGGAATCTATGCAGAAAGGGCACAGAAACAGTAAGATGAGAAAGAAGTTCATGAAATAAGAAAAAATTTGAAGAAGAAAGTAGTAGGTGCTGAAAAACAGGACAGCAGTGAACCGAAAACAGATGGTCCGTAACAAAACAAAAACCTATTTTATTACAACAAAAAGGAAGCCTACCTAACCTTTAGCTAAGGCCCTCACATGGTTCCCCTGGGAGCGCTAATTCCCATAGATACAAGAGTTGTATCCCCCTGAGGGGGCAAGTGTGCTCCATTAACCCGCTACTCATCGCTTACTCAGCAATTTCCATCGGGCCGATTATTGCGGTGCGGCCCATATCTGGAAGTGCTCGCGCATCCCGCGCTGGACACTTCGGAAACTTGAGAAATTGTATCGCCAGTGCGCGTTTCTTATTCTAGGTTATGGATAATCGAAATGTGTCATAGGACTCAACTTCGTGTTCACGAAAAAATGTGGTTGTGGTTAGTTCGAGAAATGTTTTCTATACAAGGGTTTGTACTAACTCTTCACTGTGTAATCTAGGATATAAACGAGTGAACAAAAAATTTTACTAGTTGACTAAGACAGAAACGCATTGCCAACTCAGGGAACAGGATCATGCATGATGATCAACGTAGTAAGGAATTCAGTATTACTAAGGTTAATTTAATGTTCACCTCCACTTTCATTTCATTCTCTAAATCGAACCAGTATTTGAGTTGATAGCAATCCTTCATCGTAATTTGTATTATGCTCTAATATTGAAGGGTATTAGACTCCTGAGGCAGGATGGCATAAATTGAAAGTGTGATTTTCAACACCTCAGCCACTGGTCTGTAGAGCCAAGATCGTAATTTAGATAATGAAAAGCATGAATTCTTGGATATTAAGCTACTGTGTCCAGCTGAAAGTCAACAAATGAAATTCACGCTAATTATACAATACAAAAAAAAGACTCTTCTTATCTTAGACCATAAAATACCGTTGCTATCAAAGTCTTCCGTTACTATTACTCTCAGGTGCCTCATTCCGTATTTTGGCTCTGATGCGCCTGATATCCGGATTTCTGATACAGCTCCAACACCCGCAAAATTATCCCAACTCAACATACAAACACCTCAATATTCACATCCGACAATTAATGTACATAAAATTAGCGACTCCAATATTCAAAATCAACAAGTCTCTTGATCAATGCAAACCCACAGTGAAGGTTTCATATGAGGATAAATAGTAAACCCCCGTCCATGTCGTTCCAATCAGTCACCAGAGACTGGAAGGAAACACACTCATTGTTATTTCAAAAGCTGAAACATTTTCAGGCTTCGAGTAAAGGAGAACGTCACACTCAGTCTTCACTTCCGTGCCGCGATGGAAATAGTTTGGACTATTCAAAGAGGAAAATATTTTACAGTTTGAGAAGACAGAAATATTTTGAAGTCCGCATGAGAGATTTTGTGATCGACGCAACACAACCTGAGGCGTCGTGCGCCCCAAGCCTTCTGCATCCGCTGGAGGCATTGAAAGCCCTCGAATGTGAAACGCTAACGGCTAAATGAAATTAAAAACAAACTTTTACATAAAAAAAATAAATAAAATGATTCACGTAAAATAAATAATAAATAAGATAATTCATTCAAAATGAATAAATGAATAAAATGATTCGTATAAAATAAGTAGATAAATAAAATAAATAAATAAATAAATAAAGTTATTTAAATGAAATAAATAAATAAAGTTATTTAAATTAAATACATGTATAAATGAAATGATTCAAAGAAGAAACGGACGATAAAATATAGAGTTTCGAAGAGCATGAGAACTTTTTCAGTTTTGACGATTTGACCAAAAGGAGAGTAGTCCGCACGCTGGAAGATTAGGCACTCTTCTGTAAACAAAGCGATCAGCTGTTGTAAGATAAATATATTGAGTTGTATAGGGGATGTTCCACGGGCCTAGTGATGCTCCACGGGCCGAGTGATGCTCCACGGGCCGAGTGATGCTCTACGGGCCGAGTGATGCCCAACTACTGGCGAGTGATGCCCAACTACTGGCGAGTGATGCCCAACTACTGGCGAGTGATGCCCAACTACTAGCGAGTGATGCCCAACTACTGGCGAGTGATGCCCAACTACTGGCGAGTGATGCTCAACTACTTATGAACACTATTGAAAACTACAGCTCTCACCTGAGCAATGCTCACGTTTAGATTATTATCTCCCAGCACAACAAAGACGTGGTCTTCTAACACTGAAGCAAAATGACGATTTTCACAAGAGGCAAGAACCTCAACTTCGAAGGTTTGAAAAAATGCGCCTCACGAGCTTGTATTGGACGCTGCTTGGTGCCGCCAGTTTGTGTGTATCTAAGAGATAAGCCGCAACCAGCACAGAAAAATATCAACAACTTCAGAGCTCGAAGAGGAGGCAATGAGTTGTGGCGAAATGCAAGAAGTCACTGCATGCATTGAGGAACCTTACGAGTTATTCCGGCCACCTTCGCGAGAAATGAACCGCTAATGATTACCATAACTTGAGCTATATACGTTTTATTGGTAAGAATGTGAGAATTTGTGATGATTTTAATTTTCCGTAAACTTTCCGATACCACTTCTAGAAATTGTGTTGTCATTTTAGTCTACGAAACTCCTCCCTTATTTCATTTGAAGATGTTTCATCGGTCTTCGTTCTCAATTGCATATATTACCGTGACTGGACTGTCAATGTAAGACCAGTTCAAAAATTTTGTTCAAACGTTGAATTGTCTGGCGATGTTCAGCGATATCAACAGAGAATTAGAACTGCTCGTACAACAAAGCACACGCGGACAAGAATACTTGACCAATATTTTCAAAAGAGTGGTATCATATTCTGCATTTAAGTATGATTAATAAAGGGACTTAAATTCAGTGTTCCACTCGGACATTCGTGCAATTAATATCCAACGTAGAATTGAAATCTTCGCAGTGCAGGTTTAAGCAGTCAGTCAATTTTTGGCTCCCTTGTTAAGCTCCCTTTTTATTTTCCATTACCAGGATATTCAGAATACGTTTCATCCGTTAAAAGCTACAAGGAACCAGTTCCATTGATTTTGGAACTCTTTTGGAACTCATTCACATTGGCACGTGAGATTCTTTTTCGACGCGAAGCTGATGTTTTGTTCTAAATGCGCAAATTATACTAAGGAAATTTATTAATACGTTAAAACATGAATTTTGGTGGTTGCATTCTAAGAAAACGTGTTTAGTTTTATGAATAATTTATGCAAGCAAACTTTGAAACCGGAAATAACTTAGGCAAGCCGGCAGTGATCGAAAATTCTACGTTCCAGTGGACGTGCATGACTGAAAAAAGTTAATTTCAAATAAAAATTTGTCATTCGTTAGTAACGCGGACACATCGAATAACACAGCACATATTAGTGTAGAATTATGTGCCGTTTATTATTTTTGTGTTTTTTACTCTTTACTTTCAATTAATTCTAACCTAAAAGCCATATAAATTACTTTAAAAATCCTTTAATGTACTCAACTTTAGTAAGAAAAACGTTTTTCTAAATAATGAAAAACTACTGACTTATTTAAAAAAGTTATATGGAAGCAGTGATCGAAAATTAGCAATAATGATACCACCACTGTCCTCCATACGCCGAGTTGTCAAATAAAAGAGAATAGCAAACATTCTTCCCATTTCAAAACAACGGTTCTGTTTTTAGAGTAAACACTTTACTGGTCAAATGACTTTTTCTCGAGCAGAAATATTTTCAACTGCGATCGTTCGATTCCAGTTGAATTTTCTCTATGCAAATTTCCCCTCAGTTCGGGAACGACGGATTAGGGGGTCGCCTATAGTCACACAAACGCTATTTCCTCTATAGGTGTTTCTCCATTTCCTCCGTAAGTGTTTCTCCATTTCCTCCGTAAGTGTTTCTCCATTTCCTCCGTAAGTGTTTCTCCATTTCCTCCGTAAGTGTTTCTCCATTTCCTCCGTAAGTGTTTCTCCATTTCCTCCGTGTTTCTCCATTTCCTCCGTAAGTGTTTCTCCATTTCCTCCGTGTTTCTCCATTTCCTCCGTGTTTCTCCATTTCCTCCGTGTTTCTCCATTTCCTCCGTGTTTCTCCATTTCCTCCGTAAGTGTTTCTCCATTTCCTCCGTAAGTGTTTCTCCATTTCCTCCGTAAGTGTTTCTCCATTTCCTCCGTAAGTGTTTCTCCATTTCCTCCGTAAGTGTTTCTCCATTTCCTCCGTAAGTGTTTCTCCATTTCCTCCGTAAGTGTTTCTCCATTTCCTCCGTAAGTGTTTCTCCATTTCCTCCGTAAGTGTTTCTCCATTTCCTCCGTAAGTGTTTCTCCATTTCCTCCGTGTTTCTCCATTTCCTCCGTGTTTCTCCATTTCCTCCGTGTTTCTCCATTTCCTCCGTAAGTGTTTCTCCATTTCCTCCGTAAGTGTTTCTCCATTTCCTCCGTAAGTGTTTCTCCATTTCCTCCGTAAGTGTTTCTCCATTTCCTCCGTAAGTGTTTCTCCATTTCCTCCGTAAGTGTTTCTCCATTTCCTCCGTAAGTGTTTCTCCATTTCCTCCGTAAGTGTTTCTCCATTTCCTCCGTAAGTGTTTCTCCATTTCCTCCGTAAGTGTTTCTCCATTTCCTCCGTAAGTGTTTCTCCATTTCCTCCGTAAGTGTTTCTCCATTTCCTCCGTAAGTGTTTCTCCATTTGCTCCGTAAGTGTTTCTCCATTTCCTCCGTAAGTGTTTCTCCATTTCCTCCGTAAGTGTTTCTCCATTTCCTCCGTAAGTGTTTCTCCATTTCCTCCGTAAGTGTTTCTCCATTTCCTCCGTAAGTGTTTCTCCATTTCCTCCGTAAGTGTTTCTCCATTTCCTCCGTAAGTGTTTCTCCATTTCCTCCGTAAGTGTTTCTCCATTTCCTCCGTAAGTGTTTCTCCATTTCCTCCCTAAGTGTTTCTCCATTTCCTCCATGGGTGTTTCTCCATTTCCTCCATGGGTGTTTCTCCATTTCCTCCATGGGTGTTTCTCCATTTCCTCCATGGGTGTTTCTCCATTTCCTCCATGGGTGTTTCTCCATTTCCTCCATGGGTGTTTCTCCATTTCCTCCATGGGTGTTTCTCCATTTCCTCCATGGGTGTTTCTCCATTTCCTCCATGGGTGTTTCTCCATTTCCTCCATGGGTGTTTCTCCATTTCCTCCATGGGTGTTTCTCCATTTCCTCCGTAAGTGTTTCTCCATTTCCTCCGTAAGTGTTTCTCCATTTCCTCCGTAAGTGTTTCTCCATTTCCTCCGTAAGTGTTTCTCCATTTCCTCCGTAAGTGTTTCTCCATTTCCTCCGTAAGTGTTTCTCCATTTCCTCCGTAAGTGTTTCTCCATTTCCTCCGTAAGTGTTTCTCCATTTCCTCCGTAAGTGTTTCTCCATTTCCTCCGTAAGTGTTTCTCCATTTCCTCCGTAAGTGTTTCTCCATTTCCTCCGTAAGTGTTTCTCCATTTCCTCCCTAAGTGTTTCTCCATTTCCTCCCTAAGTGTTTCTCCATTTCCTCCCTAAGTGTTTCTCCATTTCCTCCATGGGTGTTTCTCCATTTCCTCCATGGGTGTTTCTCCATTTCCTCCATGGGTGTTTCTCCATTTCCTCCATGGGTGTTTCTCCATTTCCTCCATGGGTGTTTCTCCATTTCCTCCATGGGTGTTTCTCCATTTCCTCCATGGGTGTTTCTCCATTTCCTCCATGGGTGTTTCTCCATTTCCTCCATGGGTGTTTCTGTATTTCCTCCATGGGTGTTTCTCCATTTCCTCCATGGGTGTTTCTCCATTTCCTCCATGGGTGTTTCTCCATTTCCTCCATGGGTGTTTCTCCATTTCCTCCATGGGTGTTTCTCTATTTCCTCCATGGGTGTTTCTCTATTTCCTCCATGGGTGTTTCTCTATTTCCTCCATGGGTGTTTCTCTATTTCCTCCATGGGTGTTCCTCTATTTCCTCCATGGGTGTTTCTCTATTTCCTCCATGGGTGTTTCTCTATTTCCTCCATGGGTGTTTCTCTATTTCCTCCATGGGTGTTTTTCTATTTCCTCCATGGGTGTTCCTCTATTTCCTCCATGGGTGTTCCTCTATTTCCTCCATGGGTGTTTCTCTATTTCCTCCATGGGTGTTTCTCTATTTCCTCCATGGGTGTTTCTCTATTTCCTCCATGGGTGTTTCTCTATTTCCTCCATGGGTGTTTCTCTATTTCCTCCATGGGTGTTTCTCTATTTCCTCTATAGGTGTTTCTCCATTTCCTCTATAGGAACCGACCGAAAAATAAAGAACTTCACTATTCAGCGACCTTTTTCTGGAAACAAAATGCAAAAATAAGGGGAAAACTTCCATTTCATCCACATTCGCATTTTATCTTATGCAGACTTTCTGTGCACAAAATTGAAGAACTAGTCATGGAAAAGGTGCAAGTATAATACTATTTATAAATTATAAAACATTAAAATATATGCTTGTCTATGCCTGCACAATCACAACAAATGTGCTCCCAAGAGAAGAAAAAGGAAGGCAGTTGGAATGAAGCAAATGAGGAGTCTATGAACAAGGTGCTTCCCGATATCATGTGTATAGGAACAAGATTAAAAATTTTTTACGAGACACGACTTTAGTTGAAGAAGAAATGACAAATGCAGAAAAATGTCCTACAGTGAACCTAAAAATAGTGCATGATGATCATTGCCAAAATGATAATCCACCCCGCATGTAAGTGCGAAGTGCTGCACTTGACGCGCTGTAGCGAGCGGCCCTGTAACTCCAGGTCCGACACAACTTCTGACAAACTCTACTGATGAACTAAAGTCAGTGAATGACATCAAACCAAACTAAATCACTCCAAATAATAGCGTCTCACGCCTGCGTAACAGAGGTTATTCGAATTACATCAAACCAAACTAAATTTGATCAAATCAAGCACTAGCACATTACGCCTTCATAACAGAGGTTAAACGTTTCCAGCTCCGGTAATCCTCTTGGATTATTACATATTAACGCGAAATGCGAGAGATTTATGAGGATTCGTTTATGAAATTAAACAACAGACGGCTTAGAACTGAAAATACACGAGCGGAATTGTCAATGAAAAATCCTAAGTTTAAAAGTGCGCAATTTTTTATGCACAAGCCTTTACCTTGCAATACCCGAAAGCAAATTTTCAAGCTTCTTTTTAAAAGACGTAACAAAAATTAGTCAAAAATATCTCATTTCTCAAAGCACGAGATGTATACTGGAAAATCCCTCCCAGCATACAATTCGTGAACAAAAAATCGTCCTACCTTTGCTCAAACCATGTGGTGTTCATTTTAAAATCAACCTTTCAGCCTTCAAAAAACGAGATGTTCGGAGAAGAACCCTCCTCTAGTTTCTAGAAATACGCGAGCGAAGTGCCGAGAGCAAACCTCAGTTCCTGTGAGAACGACTTCTCCAATACTCGAGGGTTCTTTTAATGCCAGCGCGTAGGAATCGATGACGGGAGTTGTTTTTCATTTCTAACGAACAGCAACGTGTGCATAGAAAAGAACTGCTTCGAATAAGGTATGTACAAGAAAATTTATACTGTTCTAAGGAAGAAATAAATTCTATTCATGTGTAAATAATTTACATCAGGACTTGAAGGCCTGTGGAATAAACTGCAAAAGAAATAGTCTTGCTACTTTTGGAGTCTTTGTAAGAAAAGTTCTACCAAAAAAGAAAACATGTTTGAAAGAGAAGGTGTGCAACACAACTGACATTTCTAATGTTTTGACTTTAGTCGTACGTTTATTTTACACAATAAATTAATGAACTTTTTCAGAAAGTCTGAAATAAACTTGCTTTCTCAGTTGGCATCAACTTGACTCGTTAGCTCGTTAGACACTGTAGATGGTACTCGTTTAAAAGAAACACAAAAGAGAGTTTTTACGCACTTCTTGCATCATTGACACCGAGTGTTTAACTCGTTTGGAGTGCGAATATGAATGGAAGTTGCCACTCGAGTGTGGAAAAATAAATAGGAAACGAAATGATGTGTGCGCCAAGATAACGTGGTGAGCAAACAAGTTCCTTTGAGATTAATTCTTACTTAATTTTTACGAAGAAATTAGATCACAGGCTAGCTTAACCCTCCCCAACCCCAACGAAGGTGTTCCCTAATGAAAAGTGAGGAAAGCATTATTTAGCATTAAATTAAGAAAAGGGGTAATCTTTGCGCATGGTGTGTCCTCACATCCCGTACAAGGAAACTTTTTTTAGCGGACACTTTGAATTCTTTGAGGAAGGTTGATCGCCTTGCGTACATTTAGCGCTTGAGCTTTTATTCATGAATTTTTCATCGGATTTAAATCCGGTCGTACAGTAAGCTTTGTCAGCACTCCAATACTGTTGCGTTGGAACCAATTACTAATTTTCTTGAAGGCATGCTCAGGATCGTTGCATTTTTGTAACACCCATTCAATTCCGCGATCCAGGTTATCAAAATTTTCCAAATTATCTTCAAAATCTTACGATACTTGGCTTTATCTGCAGTTCCTCTTCTTTCAGTTTTTGTGTAGCATTGTATACAAAGTAAACCCATAACATGTATGCTTTGGCCCCAAGTTTCACGGTCTGGTTGGAATATACTGCATTTAGGGGTAAGCTGTTCCATCTTTTCTTCTCAGACGAGTTACGTCATTGCGGTCACAAGATTCTATTTTGTCAGATCGAAGAATTTGTTCGAAAGAAACTATTATCGTGTGTCAAACTCGCATTTGCAAGCTGTCCTCTTGATTTTGGATGACATTTCTCCAGTAATGGGGACCTGTGAGGATCGATCGTGATGTGGGTTCCTACCTCTGAAGTAAATTGCCACATGTTTTCTTATAGACATGCATTCCAAATTCCCTAGGATTTTTGAAGCTCTCCTCTAATCACAAAAGACCTTAATATTTTTGCTTTCCTTCTTGCAAATCCTAATTATAAATAAAAGAGCAAATAAAGTCGATAGACGCCCTTCTCTCTACGCCATCCCATTCTGCCATCCGTTCTCATGCAGAGAAATGCGATCTTCCAGTGCGCTTAGGCGATTTTAAAGTAATTGCATCTACATGTGGTATTATATATCTTCGTATTTTAGAATCCCTGTATATTTTAACACAAAACCAGTTTTGAATGAGAGTTCGCTTTCCCACTTCAGCTAGTTTAGGTTGTATTTGTTGATTTTTAGTATGATGCTATTTTTTAATCATCGTCTAACATTTTACTTGAAATGGGACAGGATTTTGTGATTTTCTACCGACAGAAGTTGAAAATGACCTTACAAGCCAAACGTCCTTCTTTTAGTATTAGACTGTCTTAATAAGAATGCTGAATTTAAAAAACACTGCTCTTTTATTTATAATAAAAAGACTTAATTTACGTTATGTACGTTATTCCTATCGTTCCTACCTTACGTTATTCCTATCGTAAATTTTTCCCCAAAATCGTTCGAGCAGCACCTCATCTTGGACAATTTTCCTTGGTTTCAGTCATCTTCAATTTCTTCGCGGTATAACCTACACTGATGAAAAAACATGCAAATTCGAAATATACCGATTACATATTTTCCTTATGTACGTCGAAGTAATATGATTTTTTTTTAATCCTTATAGTCCTTTTTTGGCTTCGGCATCTTGCATAAAGCTTTCATGCAGATTCCCGCTACAAAAGTATTTCTAGAATCTCCGAAAATTTTGAACCACATAACCTTCAGGTCTTCCACAAGTTTCTAGTATATTTTACAGCCGAAAATTGCAATAAAAAAACTTAGGTTAAACTTGTCATGAAAAATTTCAGCGTACTTCTCACCGTTTATTTTATGAATTAATCAATCTTATTTGAATAATATAGCATTTACGTACTAGAAACTTGAACGTGTTTCCGTGGAATGTAAGTATATCGGCTTAATTTGTTCAAAAAATGCCAATAGTCCATACCATTGCTTCATCTAATTAAAAGTACACATTGAGAACACTTTCTTTTCAGAGCATTAACAGTTTGATAAAAACAAAATGACTTTGAATGAAATATACTTTTTCTTTCTCTTCCAAGACGAATGATCTAAACATGTGCGAGAAATCTCACAAAAAGCGACATTATATCGAAACATTCCTTTTATTTTACATCTCAGCACCTGAATAAGATATGAAATAAAGGCAGTGGATATCTCAAGACTGCGAGGACAAAGAAGGCAGACGGTGTCAAAGATGCTCACGTGAGAAGTCATTAAATCAGGCAAGGAAAAACCCTAGTTCAGAAAAAGGGTAATTTCATCCTTCAAAAGAAAATGAACATCCTCTTCCGGTCGAGGAAAGATTACATTTTAGCAATCCTTACGCGTATGAACAACCAACTCCCGAGAACGTAAACTTCCTTATCGGCTCTCGACCAACATCATCACTAGTCTCTTTATTTTTTCTCAAATAACAGTGAGGAGGAAATTATAAAAACGTCTGCCGCCTAACACAGCATTAGATATTCATCACATTTCTCCGTTAACTTTGCAAACTAGCATTTCAAGTTCACTTTACACCCAAGAAAAAACTTGAAAGCTCGTTTGAAGCACAGAATAAAAGAGCTCTCTCTGGCCACACCTAAGACTCAGTAAGTCTACAAAAGAGAAGAGGAGATGCAAGATTCGCACAAGCTTGAAGTAACCTAGTTTGCCGAAGTTATTATTTGGTCGAGAGCTGAGCTGGTTTTTTGAACAAAGTTTTCGAAGAGGATGAGGCTCCAGCGAAGATCAGTTAACGCGGCGTGACATGGGCATTGTTGAACGCACTTTCCAAATGAGGAAACGTGAATTTTCTGTAGAAATGAGCGTGCTCTTTGGAACCAAACATGGAGTGTGAGTACACGGATGGATACGACTAAAACGTTCACTTATTTTCAGACAAATGTAGTTCGTGTTTGGAAACATCCTGATCTAAGCTAGTGCAAGGTATCCTAAAGTCCCTCCAAGTATTAAACTTAACCCTTTAACGTCCGAATTTTTGTACTCATATTACCGTTAACACAACCACCGTCACTAAACTGGCGCTGGCATCAGGCAGTCACCAATATCAGGATGGGATAGGAACTGCCACTCGGCAGAGAACTTCAAAGAACACATTAGGGAACTAATTGAACAAGAAATGCAATATATTGAGGGCATTTTTGAAAGAGGACACTGGTGTCCTCTGGGGCGTTAAAGGGTTAAGGTGAGGACATAGGGAAGTCTACATAATTGCAAATATCCTCCTTCACGAAGAGGAAAATTATTAGGTTCCAATAAAATAAGATCTCGTAAGTTACAATACACTACTGCAGAATGAGCTCTTCGATTGCAATCCAACAGAATGAGCTCTTCGATTACAATCCAACAGAATGAGCTCTTCGACTACAATCCAACAGAATGAGCTCTTCGATTGCAATCCAACAGAATGAGCTCTTCGATTGCAATCCAACAGAATGAGCTCTTCGATTACAATCCAACAAAATGAGCTCTTCGATTACAATCCAACAGAATGAGCTCTTCGATTGCAATCCAACAGAATGAGCTCTTCGATTACAATCCAACAGAATGAGCTCTTCGATTACAATCCAACAGAATGAGCTCTTCGATTACAATCCAACAGAATGAGTTCTGTGATTGCAATCCAACAGAATGAGTTCTATGATTGCAATCCAACAGAATGAGCTCTTCGATTGCAATCCAACAGAATGAGCTCTTCGATTGCAATCCAACAGAATGAGCTCTTCGATTGCAATCCAACAGAATGAGCTCTTCGATTGCAATCCAACAGAATGAGCTCTTTGATTACAATCCAACAGAATGGGCTCTTCGATTACAATCCAACAGAATGAGCTCTTCGATTACAATCGAACAGAACGAGTTCTATGATTGCAATCCAACAGAATGAGTTCTGTGATTGCAATCCAACAGAATGAGTTCTGTGATTGCAATCCAACAGAATGAGTTCTATGATTGCAATCCAACAGAATGAGTTCTGTGATTGCAATCCAACAGAATGAGCTCTTCGATTACAATCCAACAGAATGAGCTCTTCGATTGCAATCCAACAGAATGAGTTCTGTGATTGAAATCCAACTGGCAACCCTGCAGGGTTGCCAGTTACTTAGTGGGCTTTATAGTTAAATTTAGTCGGGAAAAAGAACGAATTTGAGAACTGTGGCCAAAAGAAAATTCCGATCTGGTAACGCTGCAAACGTTACCAGATCATTGCTTCATCATGGTGGTTGCTTCATCATGGTGGTTGCTTCATCATGGTGGTTGCTTCATCATGGTGGTTGTTATTACATTTCTAACTTCCTCGCAATCTGAGCCGCTTGCACGGAAGCTGCAATCCTGAATCGATTGTAAAGAATCAGTGAAGTTGACCAGCACCAGCACAATTGAAAATTTGGCGATGTGAGCCCTTGTTTGCGAGTTGAAACTTTCGTTGAAAGTTGAAAATTTCGTGTACGTACACAAATAATTCTGTATGGGATCGCCGAGCGAAAGCCTGGAGTACTTCCAACGCGATTTCAGTGTTGAAATCAAATGAGCAAGGAAACTTTGCGAGTACAATGTTCTCGGTACAAGACAGATCAAAACTACGAGGTTCAAACTCCAGGTAATCATGCATGGTAGACCATGGTAGTCATGCATGGTAGACTATGGTAGTCATGCATGGTAGACTATGGTAGTCATGCATGGTAGACTATGGTAGTCATGCATGGTAGACCATGATAGTCATGCATGGTAGACCATGATAGTCATGCATGGTAGACCATGATAGTCATGCATGGTAGACCATGATAGTCATGCATGGTAGACCATGATAGTCATGCATGGTAGACCATGGTAGTCATGCATGGTAGACCATGGTAGTCATGCATGGCCACGAAATTTTCATGATGGGACCAAATTCCTATACGCAACGCAGACGATTCCTGATAGATTATAGTTTAATTTAGTCTAAGTATCCTTAACCACAACAAAGGTATCCCAAAGAGAGGAAAGATGAGGGCACTATTTAGACTGAAGTTAAGGGAACACGGAATCTATGCACAAGGGGTGTTCCTACATGAGATCCCCAGCGCTGAGAAACATGTTGAGGAGAGGGAGGTTCATGAAACAGGATGAAAGTTGAAGAAAAAATTAATATGTGCCGAAAAAAAAGACAGTAGTGAATTAAAAAATGTTTTTTCGTAAAACAAAACACTTATTCTATTTCAACACAATTATGGGGTCGCCGAAGGCAGCTCGGGGCCTCGTATTCTGCCTTACCGATTCCTAATGAGAAAAATAGCACCACAGCGGTGTATTGACTTGTAATTAACACTTTAGCCACAACGTGCGCCACCGTTGGTTACGGAGGGAATTTTCATAATTCTGCTCACCAACCAATAGTCACCAACTCCATTTTCATAAATACTTAAACAGAGCTAAATGAAGGCATGATCCAGCTAATGTTTATTATTTTCAAAATTTCTTACTACAATAAATTTATATAAAAATTTAGGTTGAACATTGAACTTCAGTTCAACCAATTACGGTCAAAGCGTTACCACATTCACTGCGTTTCCGCGGCTTTTACGGTTGGTTTGGTAGGGTTGTAAGTAGCAGAATATGGAAATGGTCTTAACTGCTCGAACACATTTACATTCTTTCTAATAAATATGAAGTTTACCATTGCATGATTACATTTCATCTCGTTTGAGATGTGAACAGTTATGTTTTAAAAAGGTCACAAAACAGATAAAATGACATTCATTTTCCCCGGTAAGTATACTGGATATTTATCAATTGGTGCACATGTGGCCCAGTACGCGGGGACGTGTTAAATAATGCAAACGCGCTCCTAAGTCCGTCAGATCTGCCCGCCACTACAACGAGACTACGTTCTCGGCAGAAACACTCGCCGTAAATTGGCTTCTTTGAGGCGAGGTGTTCTCGTATCTTGACTTCAAAAGCCCAATCAGCACGAGGAGCAAAATAAGGAGCTCGGACGTAAGTTCAAATTACACACAGAATAATCAGCCTTGTAAAAAGTTACCAGCCTTCATTGAGCTGAATGGAGTCGTGAAAATGAACAAAATAGCAGAAAAAGTACGTTAAATTGAAACGTCGGGTAAAACAGCAAAATAGGTACGTTAAATTGAAACGTCGAGTAAAACAGCAAAATAGGTACGTTAAATTGAAACGTCGGGTAAAACAGCAAAATAGGTACGCTAAATTGAAACGTCGAGTAAAACAGCAAAATAGGTACGTTAAATTGAAACGTCGAGTAAAACAGCAAAATAGGTACGTTAAATTGAAACGTCGAGTAAAACAGCGAAATAGGTACGTTAAATTGAAACGTCGAGTAAAACAGCAAAATAGGTACGTTAAATTGAAACGTCGAGTAAAACAGCAAAATAGGTACGTTAAATTGAAACGTCGAGTAAAACAGCAAAATAGGTACGTTAAATTGAAACGTCGAGTAAAACAGCAAAATAGGTACATTAAATTGAAACGTCGGGTTAAACAGCAAAATAGGTACGTTAAATTGAAACGTCGGGTAAAACAGCAAAATAGGTACGTTAAATTGAAACGTCGGGTAAAACAGCAAAATAGGTACGTTAAAATGAAACGTCGGGTAAAACAGCAAAATAGGTACGTTAAATTGAAACGTCGAGTAAAACAGCAAAATAGGTACGTTAAATTGAAACGTCGAGTAAAACAGCAAAATAGGTACGTTAAATTGAAACGTCGAGTAAAACAGCAAAATAGGTACGTTAAATTTAAACAGCAAAATAGGTACGTTAAATTGAAACACAGCAAAATAGTAAAATATGTACGTTCAATTCAAACACTGGGTAAAATAGTAAAATATGTACGTTAAATTGAAACACTGAGCAAAATAGTAAAGTAGGTACGTTAAATTGAAACACTGAGCAAAATAGTAAAATATGTACGTTAAATTGAAACACTGAGCAAAATAGTAAAATACGTACGTTAAATTGAAACACTGAGCAAAATAGTATAGTAGGTTAGGTACGTTAAATTGAAACGCGTGTGTAATGCATTTAGAAATTTTTCCCGGGTAGAACCTGAACCGTTTTTTTTAGTTAATTTCCAGTTGTTTTAAGTAGTTTTGAGGCTAATATGCAAGACAGACGGACAAACACATAACTTTGTTGAATGATAGGCCCACAGCAATAATATTCATATTTGGATCTGTTTCTAGTCTTAATCGTCAAAGCCTAACAGAGAATTTTGAGAAGCAGATACTATTAGGTTAGATTTTCAAACAATTTCCTCCTTCATAGCCGTACAACTGATGGTGCAAATGTTTTCAATTGAGCATGGCTACGCTTTGTGCTGTTGTTCAAGATTATAGATTAGATTACAAGTTAGTTTAAGCCTCCTCAATCCCTACTACAACAAAGGAGTTACAAGACAGGAAGGAGGAAAACACTATTTAGTATAGAATAAAATAACGGGCAACCCAAACTCAAGATTTTTCCCCACTCCCTGCGCACAGAAACAGTGAGATATAAAGAAATTTATGAAGCATCTAAAAGTTGAACATGGAAATAGCAGCTGCTTGTAAAAGGTCAGCAGTGAACCGAAAGAAAGCTCAGTAAGTAAACCAACAGCCAATTTTATTTCAACAAAAGGAAGGTCAACCTGACCGTCAGCTCGGGACCGGACTTGTTCGTTTGAGAGTGTTAATTTCCACGGAAGCAATAGTTGTATCCTCCCAAGAGAATATCGTTTGATCTAGATATGGTGGTTCAGTGCTCAAATTTCGTTTGGAATATCCATCAACATAAGGATTTGGTCTGAAAAAAGTGTAGCTCACTATTCAACTCGAATATAAAGTTAAATTTAGTAAGCGATTTTAAAAATAGCAAACATTAATGGGATCGTACATTTATTTGACTTTGATTAAGTATTTATAAAAAATGTGACTACTGACTGGTCGTTCAGCAACATTATGAAAATTCGGCGCTCACGTCGCGCCCAACATGTTTATAGAACTTTCCTCGTCGCCAGCAGTACCACTACGACAACGTGAATCATTTATGAATTACGGGTGCCACAGTAGCGTGAGGTCTACCGCCATATATCGCCTTCCCATGTGCAGGGTGAGATGTCAAAAAAAAAATTTTTATCGCTCAATTAAATGTATGGAAATGAGTAACATCCATTAGAAACCTAACTTGACCTCACCTCACGCTATAGTATTAATCTAGAGGTAGATCTCATGTCATGGTGAGATAGACCACACTCTAGATTAGATATTAGTTTGAGCCTCCCTAACCGCTAAAAGAAAGCGTTCCGAAGAGAGGAATGAGGAAGGCACTATTTAGTAGATCAGGGAACGCGATATCTAAGCAGATGGGCATAAAAGCAGTAAGTTGAGAAAGAAGTTTGTGAAATAAGATAAAAGTTGAAGAAGAAAGTAGTAGGTGCTGAAAACAGGACAGCAGTTAACCGAAAAAAAATGGTCCTTAACATAACAAAAGGCATTTTATTTCAACAAAAAGAAGGCCTACCTAACTCTCAGCGAGAGCCCTAACACATTTCCTCCTGGGAGTGCAAATTCCCATTGATACAATAGTTGTAACCCCCTGAAGAGAAGACCTCACTCTATATCAGCACCGAATTATGTCTCTAGTCACGGTCCGGCACGCCCGCAAGCAACTGCTGTGAAGAATGCTTCTCTCGTTTACGCGTTGTGCGCCTGCATCTGTTCCATCTGACGATGATTCATTATAGCTGCAGTATTTCTTTCTAAAAAAATCGTAAGTTTCTTCTCTTCAAAATATGGAAAAAAGTGCTGGTGTTCATTATGCGCTGTGTATTTAAATGAGCGGTCATGACTCGTTTCCTGGTCTCAATAAAATGAAGAATCGGTAGCGGACCAATGGCATTCGAAGCATTTGCTGAAATGCGAATACCGCGGGTGTTCCACAAAAATGTCCCCGACATTTTAATTAATTATATCTCCACTTCAAATTAACATATTTGAATTGTTTTTTTTTACACATGTAGTATATTTTGTTTCGTTTTCGAATAATTCGAGTTCTTGAAAATCTGTTGAATAACCCCTTTACAGTGATCAATTTACTGAAAGAGGTTGAAAAGTAATTGTTCAAAAGAAGAGTTGTTAAAACAATATTGATATTTTCCCTTATTTTATACTTTCCTAAAAAACGAACAAACAAAAATTTAAATGAGTAACAAATCAATACCTTAAACAGCGTTTAAATAAAGGAAGTAATTTAGTATCCTTCGACATACCCTCCATTTCTCTCAAGGCAAGTATTACTTATAGCCTCAATTGAACGAAAAGTTTTTTGAGAACGATTTCATCATTTATTCTGGGTTCTTGAAACACTTCTTCAATTCGTTGTCGAATAATTATTTACGATGGAGTAGCGAGAGCGAAAAACCTCTCCGGCGAGAGCAAAGACCTTTCTGCCTAAAGTTACACCCTTTCTGTAAGCACTAGCAACAGTAACTCGTACGTCCGCCGAAGCTTTTCGAATGCATGCGAAAGCGAAACCACACCTAACGCAATGGACGGTGGCTTTGCATCGCTGCTGCGGCCTGCGCGGCCGGTCCACAGCTGCTTGAGGTGGCAGGCTTCAAAGTACTGCACCGTAACGAACACGCTGACAAACGACCATAGCTCCGAGGCAGAGAAACGAAAAAACGAAATGTTTTCAATACTAGGCGGTGCATGGGAATGAGCAAACGCCTTCACGCACTTTTGTTGAGGTTTTTAGTTTTGCTCAATTTTAAAGTTTGTTCTAGGATGAATGGTGCATTTTATTTCTGGGAAGTTTTATGGGTAAGCGGATGACATGGTGGTAAAATGTAAGTAAACATTGAAGGAGAACATTTAAAATTTTTACGTAAAACAATAAGGAGAGTATCATCCATGTATATTTTTCACGAGCTACGTACATACTCATTCATAACTATACTCGTAAAACGCACTCCCACGCAACTATCGCAGCGTTCCACAATCACTTTTAAATCACTTTAACATTATTTTATCCACGTACTCACCTTTTTCTTGTGTTTTTGAAATTTTTCGGCGCGGCATTTCAGGGAAAGATTTAGACGCTTCTAAAGGCATACTCCAGCACTGTCTGTCACCTGCAATACAAGAAGTTAAAGAGTCAAAAATTTTGTATTTTATTAGTCAGAACATAATAAATTACATGGTAAAGTGCAAATGAAGTAATTTGACTATTTTTGGCTGGTTGCAAAATAAACACGTACTTTCAAGGAGCTTTCTCATGTCATTGATAGTAATTATACCCCCTAGAATAAATCAAGTTCTAGAAAATGTAAAAATGAAATGGACGCATGCAAGCTGGTATGATACAAAGCACAGAGCAACAATTATTAAGGACTCCTGCTAAGGAACCAATAGAAAAACGTTTCAATTTTCTTTTCTTTTCGTTGTGAGAAAACGAACAGCTTGTTGGAAGAACTCAGCGATACGCTGGAAGGGGGTAAGGTAAGAGAAGTTTTCATAGATTAGATTGATTAAATTAGATTAGATGTTAGTTTAAGTCTCCCTACGCGCAACGGTGTTTCAAAGAGAGCAAGGAGGAAAACCCCATTTATTATGGATTTAAGGGATCTTATAATTTATGCACGAGGTACATAGAAACAGAAAGTCAAGAAAGAAGTTCATGAAAAATCAGAAGCGTTAAAGGAAAAGCAGACGGTGCTAAACAATAGGACAGCAGTGAATCGAAAAAAGATGGTCTATAACAAAACAAACGGCATACTATGGTTCAAAAAAAGAAGGATTACCTAACCTTTACCTCGGGACCTCACATCTTTCCCCTGGGAGCGACAATTCCTGAAGTTTTCATAAAACATCTTATTTGCATTATCTTAAGAGACTCGAGTGAGTATAGTACCAATATAGTATTGGGGCATGAACTTGTTAAGAGAGACAGCGAAGTAAAAATAAATCCCTCTAATATGGTTTTTTATCTATCTTCTCAGTTTTTAATCTATTTTCGACCATTCTATCATACTATGCTACTCTATCAATGGTATAACAATTTTCAGCGAATAATTCTGATTAATTTCTCAAGACAAAGAGTGTGGACACGTTCAAACTATTGTTTAATGGTTGGCATGCAGCCTAGTAGCTCTCTTATGATTAGGAAATTTTAAATTATTCTCTTCGCCATACGTTATCAGTGCGTTTACTTTGGTGCATGAGCATCAACGCGTGTTAGTTTATCTCATATTTATACGCTGAGAGGTGGGAGTAAATAGGCCTCATGAAATGCATGGAAATCCTTTTTTGTCATGTTATTTCGCAAAAACCTCCCTCACAGTAGTTAACCCTCTGCCAAACAGGGGGCGTATTTTCAAACTTAATTGTTTCGTGTTTTGGGAGGACAGCCTGCATCGAAAGTTTCTCATAGGACTTGACTACTTGAACTTTTTTAGGTAAATGTGAACTTTTTGGTAAATGTGAAGGGTAGGATAAAAATCGATTTTCCAATTTTCGGTGCCCAAGTATAGTTAATTAGATAGAAATAAACAATTTGTTACAATGCACTTTGGGGAGCAAATGAGTTTTTAACAAGTTATAGCGGTAAAATAGTTACCGCAACTCCAGTGTTTGATGCGGGAAGTAATTCATCGAGCGCGGTGTATGGCAACACTGCAATGGACGCTGCCTACCAACGCCCTCGAATCATCGAGCCCGTTCCCGCCATTTAAGACGAAAGTTAACATTCCGCTATAACTCGTTATTTTTGGGTGATAATTTCTATTGTGTTTTTAACTAAATGATCCTAGAAGTGGGTTCAGGCTCCGCGGGGCCGGCAAATTTTAAACAATTTAAACAAACAATTTATTTACCACAGGTGATACAGAGGTAGAATGTTTCTTAAGTCTAATACAATGGTCAAAGTTGAGTATAGCTACCTGTGGGCCCGAATAAGTTCAGCGACTTCTAGGGCATCCTACCATTACATTATTCTAGGGAGTACAATGATATTTAACCTAATTCAATTAGCCTAGTTTCGCATTAGACTGATCAACAGGATAATGAAGTCGATATTGATGTTTAATTTTACAATATAGGTCATACGGACTATATTTAACAGTATATTCGATAAGGATTTAGGAGCAGACTGAAAATCGGCGATATTACTCATGGCAAATTGCATTATTAGGACCAGATATGTAGGAGGCAGGATTTGACTTGGTGATCTTACACGACTAGTATTCTGATAAGAAGTGAGACTCAAGATTTATTTTAAATACCTTGTAAAAATTACTTTCACGGATCTCCGCAGGTATTGAGATCCAAGTTTTAGTTCCAACGAATAGTATACTGTGCTGGGCGCCAATACAAGCATCGGGTGACGCGCCGTACTCTATAAAAAAAAAGTATACTGTGTTGCGAGCGGGCCTCTGAATAATAAGGAAGCATGAATTTACTTCTTTTTCGCGTTAAATGGTCGTGATGACCAGTTTGCGTAGTTAATAACTGTTGTAGGCTATTGTCGCCGTCATTAGTTAATGTTTTGTAAATGAAATTGCAGATGGAGATTTTGTAGAGATCCGAGAGTTTAAGTATTTGTAAATTTTTGAATGAGTCATTTGTGTGAGCATTATATTCTAGGTTCTTTGCCGCTCTGACAGCTCTTTTCTGCAGAGTAAAAATTATATTGATTTTATTTTCATCAGTTCCATGCCATGCTTCTATTCCGTATTGCAAGTATGGTGAAATGAGCGTTCGATAAAGCATTAGTAAGGCTGTTTCAAGTAGGAAACTTTCAACTTTATTCAGGATTCCGATGGATTTTGATAGTTTAAAATTAATATGAGCGATGTGCTCTTTGAAGGTCAGATGTTTGTCTATTATGATGCCCAGAAATTTGCATGAGTTGGTTTCTTTGATTTCACCTTCGCCAATTTGAATGCATGGTAGAGATATATTTTTCTTGTATGAGAATGTAATGTAATTTGCTTTTATAATTGGTTTTATTTTAATATTTTATAATTTGTTAAGTAATAAATTACAAAGTACTTAAACGTACTTCAACAGCTCATTCGCGCAAAAAATAAAACCTACCGCTCTAACTCGTAAAATACTCATTTGCCGCAAAAAGTGTATAGAAGAAAAGTACTTTATTTCGATGTTATTACCATGATTCAAGCAACAAAAATTCGAGAATTGATGAGTAGCTGTTTATTCAACCACATTCGTCATCAAAGACGAAACTAAACCTACCGCTATAACTCAAACACTCATTTGCCCCCGAAAGTGCACAAAAGAAAAATTGTTTATTTCGATCTAATTAACTATATTTAGGCAGCGAAAATTGGAAACTCGATGATTGTCCTACGCTTCACAAATACCCTCGTTTTTATTGCACAAATCTTTAAGTTTAACTTTTCTCTAAACAAGTTGACGAATTAGATTCTAAAAAACCAAACGTCGGGTAGCCAAGTAAATTGAAGAACTTTCGTTGCCAGCTGTATCGCTACGATGGCTTTAAATGTTCCAAAATATTACCACATATTTTCAAAGTCCCCTTCTATGAACAGCTCCAACATATTTTTTTTCGAATATGACATTCGGAATGTACTCTTTGACATTCATTCCTGGAAAGCAGTTCATTCCTTTTTCTAGTGTTCGTGCCAGCCTAATGTCAGGGCCAGTTTCACAAGAGAGCGTAATGACGGAAGAGGAAAACTTCCAAACGGTAAAAACTTCCCCATGATCCTTAAGTATTACGTAGAAGTCAACACTTCAGGATCATGGTGTGGTTTCAGAAGCACGTGCTAGCGGTGAGCGATGTGGACACTTGATAAGCGGATGACACACCATCGGAACGAGGCGCGCATTCATCGCGGTAAGAGAGACATTAGCTCTGAAGGGAAGTTAAATGATGCGAAACTTGCACAATAAGCTTAAAGATCTCAATTTCCTAAACTCGATTCATGATGAAGTCGTGCTCTTTCGGGTTGCATATAAAAAGCATTGTTGGACTACCCAAACACAAGAAGTTTCATTACGAATATTTCGAGTCACTTGAAACTTGAAAATTTTTCAAGTTCAACGATTTTTTTTATTGTAGGTCACCAAAATTAATTTTGTTGTAGGGCAGATTAGATTGGTCGCTAGTTTTAGCCTCCCTACCCGCAGCAACAAATGCGATCCAAAGAGAGGAAGGAGGAAGATACCATTTAGTGTGGAGTTAAGGGAACGCGGAATCTGTGCAGAAATGACAAAGAAAGAGTAAGTTGAGAAAGAAGACTATGAATCAAGATCAAAATCGAAGAAGAAAGTAAGTGCTGAAAAACAGGACAGCATTGAACCGAAAAAGAATGGCCCTTAAGGTAACAAAAACATTTTACCCAGCAAAAAGAAGGCCTACCTAACTCAGCTCGGGCCCTCACATTTTCCCCCTGAGAGTGCTAATTCTCATAGATACAATATATGCATCCCCCTGAGAAGAAATGCATATAAAGCGTTAACTTAGTCATATGCGTAGAACACGGAAACATACCTCGCAGCTGTTCATTCAGATTAGGCGCACGAACAAACAGATAAGGCGTAGGTGAGCAGAGATAGTGGTACGAGCTCTAGCTTTATCGTGGGGTAAACAAGCCCCAAAAGCTCAGGCGCAACACAGTCAACATCTTCACTATCTTATCACTCTCGGAAGCTTATAATCCAATTTGAGTATACTTTCCTTCCGTGTTAAATGAAGTTCACGAACATGTTGAAGTCAATGCAGTGCCTGATAAGTTCCGTTGAAGAAAAATTAGTGTAAATTTTCACTAGAGATGAGAATTGAGACTTTGAATTGGAGGCAAGGTACGAAATTAGGTTATTTAAGAATGAAAGGCGCTACTATAGGTGTATGGTCTATCGCCATATAGGCTTTTGCCCACCCATGTGCAGTTCAAGATGTACAAATTACATGTTTATCTGTATATTAAACATATGGAAATGAGTAATATCCATTAATAACATTACCCCACATTATAGTACTAGCTAGAGGTAGATCTCATGCTATAGTGTGTTAAACCTCACGTTATAGCAGCACCGAATAAAAAATGAATTACAGAATAAACAACACTTTCTTAAAACTACTCAAGAGATTACAAAATCCTTATTTGCGAATCAGAATGCCGATAAAGAATACTATGAACAAAGATCAAAATGCTAAGAAAACAAAATCACTTTTCTCCAAAAAGGTTTATAAAAACATAAACTTTGAATCATAAATTATTCAAAGCAGGCCCACTAATTAATTCAAAAATTTGAGTTTTGATGTTAGATATATTCTCCTATTTACAACATGCAGTAGATAAATCATCTCTGGAAAATTTTATCCTTTAAATGATTGCATGAAACGTTCGAAAACAGTGAATTCGTTACCAACAACTAATTTATTTTTCTGTGCTGCGTACACTATTAAGTCAGTCTACAATAACATAAATAACAGAAGTTATGCTTAGTAATCCAAGAAACCCACATTCGTACCTTTGTCCGCATTATATGCACGTTCTTAAAGCTGATTTTCATGTAAATTTACAAAATTTTGTTAGACATTGCGGCGCTTTTTCATATCCGTCGGATCACCTTCATCGTTGTTTCGAAAAGGTTCACTGCCACGGGCGGCTTAAAGAAAAAGCTATAGCCAAGCGATCCAAAAGGTCAGCACCAGCGCTCACAAAATGTTGCTTTAAAAGTGACTAGGTAACAAAGAATTTATGCCGGACCTTTTCAAAGAATTTAGCCTCATGCTTCAGCGCGTATTTCTTGGTTCAAGCATAGGAAAGTACAAATAACATATGGACGGGGTTTTGGTCTTTGTATTCCGCCGTCATGGTGTTATACTTCCAGCGGAGAATAACGGATAAATAGAAACGAATACGCTGGCGTTCGACATATAACTTCAAGCACAAGTAAAAAGAACTGTAACCCGGACCAATTAAAATTACGCACTGTGTGTTATGAGCAAACCATTCAGAATTATCTATTGACACATGACACCGAAAAGTTAAAAACATTATTCAAAAAAGGGTATTTCTAAAAAGAGAGAAACCGAGACCACACCCATAACAAAAACTGCCGCAAAATGAGTGGTGTATCGCCATAATATCACTCAATCGACTAAGACATAATTAATTTCTTGAAATGTACCATTCTAATGCTCTCGAAGAGCGCATGTGCCTAAATAAAGTCAGTAGGGTAATTCATCAAATATCGAACAGAAACCACGTGTGTCTAGAAACAACCTTCATAAATCGGTAACTTTTGCTCTGAATAACTGTTGCGGGCCTCAAGATTATTCTTGAACAGTTGCTTTCTTGTTCTGTGATGTCGCTTTAATGACAACGTAGATTGTTGGAATTTATTTATTGTTCTAAAAATCGAATTCTTTAATAACATAATTTCATCAATATCGAACATGAATCGAACAAGAATTTTGATCCGAACAGGATGGTTTGTCAATTAGTTCTCCTCGTATGGAACTTTTGTGAGAGTATTAGCACGCCACGTATGGTTTGTCTATTAGTACGCCTCGTATATTTTGTCCATTAATATGCCTTGTATGGTCTATCTATTTGTACACCTCTGATAGTTTGTCTATTAGCACACCTCGTATAGTTTGTCAATTATTATGCCTCGTTTGGTTTTTCTATTTGTACACCTCTGATGGTTTGTCAATTAGTACTTCTCGTGTGGAACTTTAGTTTTAGGACGTCCTATATTAAGAAACTTTTTAAAACCCAATATGTTGACATATATTTCATGTGGCCACTTGGAAAAGAAACGTTTTTCTTTCTTTTTTTTATCTTTGGTGCACTGGATTTTCTTGGAAGTGCTCGCGGTGGCACAGCGGTTAAGGGATCGGACTTGTATGTAGGAGTCGCGGGTTCGTATCCCGGCGCTGGCGCTGCGATTTTCCCCGTTGGGTATAATGGAAAGCTCAAGCACAATACCCCACTCGACCCAGGTGTCGGAAATGGGTACCGGCTTTACGGGGGAACCGTCATGGTGTCCTATGTATAGTGTTAGTTATAAGACATTTGAAAAACCAATGCTTAAGATCATTTGTATCAGGCTTGATTGGAAATAAAGCATCCCAAAGATGCCGATGTTTGTTTGTTTGAAATAACTGTCTCATTACTTATTTTCAGGAAGCATTTGAATGGAGAGTTATCAAAATTTGAATATGATGTCGATGTTTCATTTGCAGTGCTTGTTGAACCATCATTGTGATCATCAACCTGTGTGACCTTTTTTGGAGTAGAGTGTAGAGCACTCGTGAATGAATTATTATTGATGCTTGCATCAGTTTTCTTGGCAAGGGATTGATCATCAGTAAATGTAGCCAGACGAATCATTGATGATCTTGAGCGCCTTGGAACACCAGCAGCTGATTGGTCGCCATCTTCAACTATTCAATTTTATTATCAAGCGTTAATACAATATTTTAAGGAAATGAAACAGGCGTTCAATAGATCGATTCAGTTATTTAAAAGAATTAAGAATCGAAAAGCCTTGTTCGAGGCATAAATTCATTATTTTTGAGGAATTTTGATTCGAACACTTTTGTTCAGTATTTAATACTGACATGAAATAGGAACTGAATGTCGAACATGGAATAATTATCATGTTTCTATCGGGAAAGAAAAAAATACTGCAACAGAACATCATTTGGCAACACTACTCTCTAGTTATGACGGGAGGTTGACGTTGGCACAACAACAGTTAAACCGTCGCAATTTTCCCGAGGTGCGTAAGATTTTTCAAGTGAAAAAATATGACCAATTTGTAAGGGTCGTACAGAAAATGTGTTCGTAACAGCTGGTAGCAGTTTGCAGCTCACATAAATGAGTTGTTATCACTAAAATAGGAGTTTTAGATGTAAGATCACCGGCAATGTGCAAGTTTTGATGCTTACGAAATTTATTACGCGCATATTTTCGAAGTTGTTCGATAATCAGTTCAGTTCGATATTTGATGAATTACCCTACCGCATACAAACTGCTGGTGTTTATGCTTTCCATATTAAGTTTTTTGAACATACATAACGTGCTTTGATAACGCAAACAAGAAAATCAGACACTCCTTTCACTGCGAAGTTAACGAAATGTAGGCATGAGCAACATACAGATGGCGCGTCTCCACATTGCTAACCCGGAGAACTTCAACTAGCTAACAAAGTTAGATCAAAAGTTGCTGCGAAGGCGAACTCAGCCAGATGGAAGGCGCGGTAATAACGTCAGAGAAAGTTGCGAGGCAAAAGAATTTTCGTTGCTTGACATCTGCTCGAGAAACTCTCGTAACGCAATTTAAGAATTCCCAGAAGACTATTAAGGTTTCTAGAGTGTGACCGAAAACCTTATGGTCTGCGCCGTACATCTCCAACAGCTCCTAGAAGAGTAAAGAATGAAAGCGTGTTGTCATGCAGCTGAATTTATGGAACAGAAGGTTTGCCTTGTGCATTCTACCTCTCTGAATTGACGCTGAATTTTTACCGTTCACAATTTTTTTTTGCGTGGGAGGGGAGAATTTTAATCACAATTATTCATTAGGAATCAAATTTTTTTGGCCAACTTAAAATGCAGAATACAGGATAAAAAGTATTTTAGTCCATAATATAACATGTAGGTACATCTGAATTTAAACGAAGAGTATCGTTTTAACTAGGACACAAAACAGGTGTCAAAAATAAGAGCGTTTTGTACATACTGCAGGATTTTAGAAATATCATTACTCATCAACGCCAGCGTGTCTAAGCTCGCAAACCAATCTTCCTGTTATCAATCATTGCTATAATGTTTCAAGGGATCTTGACGCTGATTTTTATGGTGGCATTGTCAAGATCGACAACTTTCTTTTAAATATGTAGTTTGTCATTAAATTCCCCTTTTCTCAATTCAGCGAACATTAATTCAACATTAAACCTTCTCTTCATTTATCTCTTCATTTATCTCTCACAGAAAGCATTGTACAACATGCAAGTCCGAAGTAAATAACCAACATATTTGTACGCTGAAATTGATTTCCTTGCTTACAGGTAACACATGTGTGATAGTATGTAAGTTGAAAATATGAGAGCTAAACGGCTTACAAATCTCAGCTACAGACTACGTTTTCTTTGGTTTTTCATTTACTGATTTATATTTTGCGATGCAGAAATACATGACGCACACAAAGGCTGAGATAAATACATTTTTGGAGCAGTGAGCAGCATTGTGAGCAGTGAGCAGCATTGTGAGCAGTGAGCAGCATTGTGAGCAGTGAGCAGCATTGTGAGCAGTGAGTACCAATTTTATTTGCTGTAATACCCGAATTGTTTCTCGTTATAAATTACACACTTGCTGGTCGTAAGGCGTTCAAGTGATGTAATTGTTTCAATTTTTAGGTATTTTACCATAAAATGTACAACTAAATCTCTTACGCCAAGCGGACGACTGTGTTGCTCGTGCAATTGCTAGTTTCTAATTTCTTAATGGAAATGTGGGGGAAAAGTTTCAGTCAGAGCGCACGAACGTGAGGCGTTTTAAGCTTTCTAATCACTCTTTATTCCATCAATATGTAATATACAGACATCGGTATATGAGTTTTTAAACAATTTTAAACAATTTAAACAATTTATTTACCACAGGTGATACAGAGGTAGAATGTTTCTCTTCTCAAGTCTATTACAATGGTCAAATTTGAGTATAGCTACCTGAGGGCCCGAATAAGTTCAGCGACTTCTAGGGCATCCTAGATCCTAGGGCATCCTAGGGCATGGCAGGGCACCCTAGAAATTTGTTTAGATAAAATAAAAACAGTGATAAGTTGATATCAGTAAACGAGTGATATCAACGCGTAGCGAAAAACATTTTATACGCCGATTGAAAATGAACTTCATTGGCTTTGCGATTTAGGGACTATTTTTTACATTAATACGCATATAGGGTATAAGCAGATCCTAGTGAATGTACATGAATTGATATTTAAAAATGTTAGTATTAGAACGCTTTGGCTGAATTTAATTTTTACTTTACTTCCGTAACAGATGTTATCCAATTCATTGCATTCTAAGATAGGAAAACGGTAATAAGTTTCTTAACTATGGAATAAATAGTTACTCGTTCGCATGTACTATCAGGAATGATACATTTGTTTGTCATCAACACCAGAAAGATTTGTCTAAGGAAAATTTACGAAGAAAGAAGAACGGGTATCGCGTGCCCCTCACTTGGCGAAAGGAGAAAGATTTGCTGATCCTTTAACGGCAATGTTCCGGTTGAGAGGGAAAGCTTCCCTTTCGTTTGTGTATTTCGCATCTTGAATTCTGCCGTCTTGGGGATTCTTATGGCTTGTAAAAACATGCTGAAGAAAATCAAAACCCAGGAGAAGATTAATATCTCCAAGTACGTACTGGATCCAACCGAGACATAAATTAATTATCATAGTTATGATTTTTCTAGTATTTTCATACGATGGAACAGAAGATCACTGTAAACTAGCAAATATATGAAATTTGTAGTTTATAATAAACTACCGCATTGGTTCAAGGCTCTTCCCAGTAGAAACCCTTAGCTCTGACGATAAAAAGCTCTGCGAGGGCGCGAAATGATCTCCTTCAATAAGTAAAGCGAGTTCAGTCGCGGCACAGTTAAAGATCGGTTTCCTTTCGAATGAATTCTTATTGGAAACTCAATCATCACTATTAATTGCGCATTTCTTTCCTTTTTAATTTATAGGGAGTTTCATTAATGCAGCGCGTCACAGGGATAGAGTTCACATCCTTGTTCTTCACTTGCATGAGTGCAACATATCAAGTTAACTTATATGAGGCCATTGAAACTATTTACGAGTACTAATCTAGAAATATTTGTGCGCCGCAAAATTTTACCATTATTGGAAAATATTATTTGGGTGTCTCTGAGCATGGAAACTTGCGGATTTCAGCATCGACATTTGCAAGAACTCAGGGCACATTTGACATGGAAAGAAAAAATTATTGCTTTTTTAATAAAATAAGAACTGGAAAGTCTTTCCCTTAACAGCATCACATGTCCACTTCTGCAGGTGAGTGGCGTACAGGGTTGTCAGATGCGTCGGCATTTATTCTATGTTTTCTAATTCGGAAAAATAACGTGGGAAAGCCAATCCAGCATCCCCGATTGCTGTTGAGATAGTACAGCTCTTATTCAGCATTCGGAATTCTCGTCTTGAATTCTGATTTTTATTAATTGTGATCCAATCTCACGCGTTTTGTGATTTCACTTGGACATGTTGCACGTCAGAATTCAACTCGTCATAGCCAACGTTTATCGAACAATAGTTACCTTCTTCCTCTTCAATTAACTGCCCCAAATCTGCAAATCTGCTAGTTGTTTAGGGTATCTGTCACCTATTGGAAGCCCGCAGGTATTTCTTAACAATTAAGGAAAAAAAATTCCACGTAGCACCATTTTAACAACACTCACAAACTCGGATTTTTCAATGCGAACCAGCAGGCTGAGCTCATCTTGCAAGCAAAACTGCAACTGCTGAGCGGCGATTCATCGCTGCGATAAGATAACGAAAAGAACCGTAAAGTTGGCCCTGGTGTGAATACGAGATAAGCTTTAAATGAAGCTGAAACCCATCAACGCTTTTAACAAATTCAGTACTTTTAAGTACTTGTGAATGAATGAGTATTCGCAACTATCTATTAGTGTTCAAGCCTTAAGAAGATGATCATACATCGCAGTATCAATAAATATCACACACACAGTAAACGTTACCGAGAGCTTAAACCTGTCAAGAGTTTACCTGTCAAATGCAAACGATGCTCTACACTTTCACAACCTCACTCCACGGACTCGGCTTGTCCACTGACCAAGTCAACGCTCAGACGCCGCTTTAAATGGGCAGCTCGCGGTGCCGCTGACCGTCAGTCAGGAGTGACCTTATGTCTATAAAAATGTCACTCCGATACGCATTGCGTCCATAAAAATGCCTTTCCGAGACACACTCTATCTTCATCATTTATATACTCGAGTTGTGCGTTATTTTATGAGAACCGGATGAAAATTAGTTCTAGGTATTCATACCTTGAGTCAAGCATTTTAAATGTTGAATAAAAGGAATGAATTTTTATCGATGGAAGTTTAAGTTTGCTGAAGGGACAGCATTACTAAAGGATTGGTTAACTTTCAAAGCAAGACTCAGTCCCCTGCGACAAACTGAACCAACTATTTCTCATAGTATTTACAGACAGGGTGGTATATTTGCATTCCTGGAGTGCGTATTTGTGCCTTCAAACTATGATTGTATTGTTTAATTTAAGAAATAACATTATATTATAATAACGATGCATAACATATTTTAAAAAATTGATTATCATAGTTCAAGAAAGCTGCAGCAGCTTCATATTTCATCTTTTTCCTTGTATATATATTTGATTTTCAAATACCGAATTCATTTTTCATCTATCGCGTGCGATAATGAACATTACACGGAACGCATTCCCCAATGTTTAAACAATTAAATAATATGAGGTATTCATGTCCACAAGCATTGCATCAGTAGCACCAGTACATTGAAATGTGCAGATTAAAGTACCGTATAACTACTTAGGGGCCCCACTAAGTTTGGTGATTCTAGAGCATCCTATGGAAGCCTTACTCTACGTTTTCCGTTGGAACTGTTCTAGAACACTTAACTTAATCTCCCTGCTCTGATGCAATAGCTATTTAGCTTTAGAAAATGAAGAGTGATATATCATCTGATTCACTCCTAGCACATTACCCGTTTGACTCTCTAATTATTGATCCCATTCACGCATCAGTATTAGAATAATTGGCCTGTTGTGAGACACAGATATTAAAAATACTCTTCGAAGCAAAAGATAACGGGATAATGATCCTATAAACCAAAATCTAATAATTCGGTAAGAAGCTAAGGTGGGTCTGACATGACTACAATATCAAAAAGGCGTGACAGAGCCTGACGAGATGGAGTAGGCTTAGTGATAATTGTAAGGATTTGGAGTGCATTACGTTTTAAGAATTAAATGTCTGTTCGCAATCAAGTTTGAGGGTACCATAATTCAAATTACTGTAAATTATTGCTTTCTGACCATGAAATTGATTGAAATGCTCTGTAATTTATAAAGTTCATTCAAGAGGGCTCGGTGACAGGCTACAGGCCTGAAAGCCTTTCCTAAATCAATACGATAATCGCATTTCAATTATTTAATGAAGAGGGTTTCTACTCAATTACGATTTACCCTAGCATTTGTTATCAGTCTTGAGTGTATATGTCGTCAGATAGACATGCTCCCGTCTCCACCACGTTCATTTTACGAAGCAAATGGTAGCCAGTAAATCATGTTTTTTTATGTGTCGTCGAGCCAACTTTCAGTGAAACACAGGACGTCGAAGAGCCTGGAAGCAATCGCATTTAATCCATCAATCATCTTAATTCAACCGCTGCAATCATTATTTGGCGGATGCATTGTCTTGAGCTGTAAGGAGCGCATCAGAAATGTGTTAACTATTTGTCCTGTCACTCAAGAAGCCTGGCCCAAGTATTAAATTATACTTCATAGTCACGTCCGCTCGTGCTTCGAATTTCCAACCATACATAACACGTCATTCTATCAAGCGTCCCCTTCGTGCATGTACTTCCTTCGTACTGAAAAGCAAGCATAATGTTTATTATAGTTAGACAAAGCCGGACCTGGTCCACTACAGCTCAGGCGGGAGGCCGAAAGACCCAGAGTCGATTCACTGTTAGGTTTACACAGACAAATCTAACTTATACTGTCAAGTAGTTCATTTTCTGCTCAATTACCAACTACCCTTCTTTGGTGTGAATTAAATTAAACTAATTATCCGCTAGGAGCCCCGAAAGTCGCAAAATCTAGTCAGGTGTCGTGTTCTCAACGTTAAATCCGAACATGAAAATTTAAGTGTGACTCACGCGACATCCGGACAAAAAATACAGTTTAGTTCGACTACGATTGAATTTATTTTATCAATTTTTGGATTGATTGATCATAAATTTCTAGTTGGCTGTATCTTACCCGTTTACCGACATTGGTTTATTAATTTTATAAATATTGATAAGCTCTCATTTTCTTGAATCATTTACATTCGGAAATGAAGTGTCGTCGACATGATTGATATCTGTGTTAATTTTTTCAAACATATCTTCCTAATTAGACAATAAACTAAGCAAAAATTTAAGATCGTAAAATATGATTAAGTAAACCATATTTCAACAATATTAATAAACATATACATATGTTACAGAATGACGTGGAAAATTACGCACATGAGTCAAAGCCAGACTTAGAAGAGAACAAGAGTCGTTTCTTCTGTTGCTTTTGCATCCGGTGTTCATTTAAGAAGTCATTGAAATTGTGAATATTATTCCAAAACTCTGATATTCACCAAAACTCTGATAGTCACTTCAGGTACCGAGATAGAATTTGAGGTAAATTAATTCAGTGCAATTTTGAAGGCATCGTGAGGGTTTGTTATTGCTGGGGAGTGAGAAAATTGTCCTCTCTGGGTGATCTCTGATTACTTTGATAAAATATCTTAACTATGGAAAACCAAAACTCTCGGTCTTTAAAATCTAAAACGCTTAGCCCCAAAAGTCCCTAAAATGTTCAAAATGTTTTTAACACAACGTGTGCACTATTATTTAACTAATAATTTACGGGTAGTTCTTGCAAGAGTATTTCCCTTGCAGAATTGGCGTCTCTGATCTACTACATGTCTCCACTTAACTTAATTGTTGATAAAATAATTTAGAGTCTCATGCATGGATTAATTTGATCCCCGAAAATAGTAGGTGAATCCTGTATACGACCCGTATGACATATTTATTGGAAGCCAAGGACAGCTTTCGTTAGCAATTCCAATATAAATTTTAATTTTCTCATTACATTAAAACTCATTACTTGCCGCTTCGATACAAACTCGTTCACAGGATTGCTGTCGATGTGATGCTTTCTACTAACATTATTCAGTACGACGCTATAAAATTTTTTTTAAAAATATTGTTTGTTCCTAGACCTCCTATGTGATTTTTTTGGCTAGTACTCATTTTTACATCGCGACCAGGGCCACAAATGGAATAGGGTTTTACAAAAAACTATGTACAATCCTAACCAGCATTAAGCCTTGGCATTTTACCTTCTGGCGACGTCTTGCCCAGTGTTTAGAATGTCAACATTCAACTGAAAGACATTACCTTCTTGTACTCACAACAATTGAAACGAGAGTTGTAATCCAATAGTAGCTTTCAGGTGATTTTAGGACGTAACGCCCTCTCATCTGTAGAAGAATACCATGAAAACTGCCAAAGAAAACGTATCGAACGAATTCGAAGGGAAGAGAATTCAAGAGATACCGTGCATCTTGCAAGCCTTGATCAATTGCTGGCACACCTCTGCCAGAAACACACGGTTGTTTGGACGCAAGTGAGTTTCTAATGACTGTGACTTGAAATTGATGCTCCTATAAAAATTATTTTAAAGATTGTGAGTAAATAAATCATGTGGCAATGTTACTTATTTACAGAGAGCACTCAGTTGAGTGAAAATATCCACAATTTAGTGTAAAAAATCAATTTTGCATAGTGAAAGAAGATAAACCTTTTATATTACACAGTAATAAGACTCTTCTAGCTCCAACTGCACTTGCTTGTCCAGTGTCCACTGCTTGATCATAGCTGCGGCTTGTCGGGCAAATAGTGTTGATGCGTGAACGATGTGTGATTATCTTAGAGCTCAAATGTGTCAAACTTGAGATGGGAGCTCTATAAAAGCTATGTATGAAATTACTATGTAAGTAAACTACGCATATATTACGTATCTTTTACCGTGCTTATCATTTAGTTTTATTAGTTCTATTAATGTAGTCAAAATAAAAATCAAGAAAGTCAGTTGTTTTCAAGTTATTGCAAGTTATCATGACCTCTTTCTATTTACAAGTACAACGGTAAATTTTATATCACATGATGTGATTGTATCCACGGATTTCAACACGCGATGTTTATTTTTACCCTAGAGAGCCCAGAACCACGGTCATACATTTGATTTTGGATTTTTCGCCCCTGCTTTAAGCCATAGGATTCTTCTATTTAGATTCTAGATGCTTCGCCTACTTATTGAAAATACTGAGTAACATCATCGTTATACAAAGGCATTATCCCCTACTTTCACTAAAAACTCCATTATACAACTGATTAAACATAAGTACTACCATGCTGCCAGCTAGCAATACAACATGAATTCGTTTGCATGATGGAAATTAGTCTACTTTCTGACTGCAATTGCCAAATACACATACATAGGAAAGTAAATCGTTTATTACACACTTCATCATTAAATGAATATAGAAGGTTTTGGACTAAAAAGAGTACGGCTGGGAGACTTGAAAAGTTTTCTAGAAATGCGGGCGGTTGAAAGCGTGGCTCGACGTCTTAAACGAATTCAGCGATTTTGACGCCTTTAACCGTGGCCGAGTGGCCGTGGCCGAGGACACGTCCTTCACGAGAAGGTGTCGGTAGTTCGAATCCTGACGCCGCTATGTGATTTCTCTCCATTGGGAAACGGGAGAACTCGCCACAATTCCCAACTCTACTCATGTGTCGGAAATGGGTACCGGCTTGACCGAGAATAACTGTCATGGCGTCGTGGTGTTAGTTGTAAGGCCCTTGAAAATTTAATGTACAAGATGATACTTATCAGGTTTGATTGGTTGGAATAAAACATCCTGTTCTGACAGCAATGATCTGGGTTACGTTGGCGCTGCTGGTGGTTGCCATCACATCGCTTGTGACCTATGAGAGATGGCGGCATGGTTACTGGAGAAGATTGGGAGTCTATTCTCCACCCACACAGTTCTGGGTGGGGCACTTTTTGTACTTCCTTTCGACAAAAGTCAGGCGACATCATTTGATTGATGAGGTGAGCGCGTCTGCAAAAAATTATTTGTTTATTCATTGCATTAGAGTCTACCATTTTTTAAACAATTATGAGTTTATAATACCTATTCATGAAAAGTAATTACTGATTTATTTCCCTGTTGTTGCCCATTTCTTTACACAGCATTTGAGACTGTCCATGAATTTGGGACTGTCATTCTACAGACAGATAAATGTTGTACTTGCATTCTTGTTACGCAAAGCATTTTTTTTCCAGGCTTACACGCAGCACAAAAAAGACCGAATGATTGGTATTTATGACTGGCTAACTCCGTCGCTCACGGTCCTCGATCCATCTTTGGTCCAGGCTGTGTTAATCAAAGACTTCGACCACTTTGTTGATCGCCGATCATTCGTTTTCAATGACGACATAATGGACGGGATGTTGACGAATGCTAAGGGAAACCACTGGAAGGGACTTCGGTCGGTGATGAGTCCTACATTTTCTTCGGGAAAGATGAAGAATATGTTCCCACTTGTAAAAGAGAAAGCAAACATCCTTGTTGACGCGTGTCGAGAATCAAGAGATGAGAAGCAGCGAATCACAATGCCTTCCATGTTCAGTAAATACACAATGGACGTAATAAGTTCGTGCGCATTTGGCTTAGAGGTCAATTCACTAAAAAATGAAAATTCCCCGTTCATCGAAAATGCTCAATATTTTTTCAAGTCAGATGTTAAAAGACTGTTCAAATTTTTCTTTATGATGCTTCTACCTTCGCTTGCCAAGCAGCTTGGCATCAGCATGACGCCGCCACAAATGCAGTCTCTCGCGGCGACGGTGGAACAAGCGATCGCCGTCAGGGAGACCGGGCCCAAGCGGGGAGATTTTGTGGACCTGATGTTGGAGGCGAGGAAGTCGAGCGACGATCCGGAGCTGAAACGTCCCTCCAAAATCAGTAAGTTGGTAGGGTAAATGAATTAATTGTTTGATGTATCCGCATCAACTTAAAACTCTTCTTTTAAATAAAAACTCGCTCTCACGCTCCGGAGCTGAAACGCCCACCCAAGGTCAGTGAGTTAGTAGGGTAAATGAACTTATCTTCTGATGTTTTCGTACCGACTTAAAGCTTTTCTTTTATTCATATGGTGTTTAATGTTAAGTCACTCTTATGCGCCGTGCTCGCGTGCGCAACATTCCAGCCCTCGTATCGCCTGAGGAACTCTATGGCCAAATGTGAACCCATCAAGTAGAGCAAAAGTTGTATTAAAATTGCGTTAGGTGAAACCTCTATTCTTTAATAAAACTAGTGCGAAGCTAAAAAAATGTCAGTACAGGTAAATATTTTCTTTTATGTAATGCTCACCACTTCAACGGCATATCAAGATATTTCTTGATAAATGTCCGATGATTAATTATGAATACTCGTAAGGGTCTGAAGTAAATGCATTGCTTGTAATGTGAAGAGTGAAATTTGTCATTCGTTTCTCTTAACAACATTAACTATAAAAAGGAAAAAATTAGTATATTTTATCGAAAATCAGTACTTTGTTGACACACTATTTTGGCCGTGCCAAGTTCTCTCAGACCTGGAATACTTCAGTAGTCATCAGCAGCATCTCGCAGCGAGGGGTATGACAGAGTCTTTCATCGATATTCAATTATTCATCACACTCATGCGATGGCAAGTTTTTCCAATTAGGACAAAATTGTTCTGGGATATATCACTATTTATTGGTACAATTCATATCATTGTATGAATAATTATAATTAATTAATGATTTTACATTAATAATTAGGTAAACAATATTACATTATTGTTCAATTTAATGACTAACCATGAAGATATGTTTGAAGAAATTGATACAGATTTCAGTCATGTCGACACTTAATTTTTGAATGTAAAGGCCAGGTGTTGAATTTGCCATTATGAAAAGGCCGTAGTTATTTGTTCCTGATTGACGTTCTAGTGCACACGGCACGTGAGAAATGAAGAAATTCATTAATGTTCGATGGAAAACATTAATCAGGTCGTATCACAGGTACGGTCATTGAGCACACCCCCGTTGTAGCAATACCCCCTATGCAAATCATTAGGAACGTCGCAGAGAGATGGACCGACCAAGCAACATCTCTGTGTTATTATGAAGTGGGTGATATACGTTGGAATGTGAAATGCTTTACTGTTGGAGTTACCAGAGCATCCTACATAGTTTAAGAAACCTGTAATATCTGCAGAAGAAGCAGTAATTTCGTCGATTGATGGCATTTAAAATTACAAATGAACTATTCTCAGTTGCCTGCACATTAACATTTGAATAATCTGAAGTGACATATTTGTTAATAACTATGTTTATGGTTTCTTACGTGAATCAATAGTCTTTAAAGTAAATCATAACCTCTGTATCAAATTATTTTATTCATTCATAATCTCTTGCTTCAATTTTGACAGAATTTACGATCTTATGATAGAGTTTTAGTCTATTTTTAGAATTCTCAACAAAATTCAATGTCTCCTGAAATTATAATAATTTCTTTTGATGAGAATCACAACTTTTTGGTTGACCCTAATTTCTAACAACGAATCTCATCAAAAAATGATACTAAACATGTATGATCTAGAAACACAAATTTAGAGTGCACAACTCATTGTGTTTCCTCAGCTCTGACGGACGAGATGATAGTGGCGCAATCAATTCTGTTCATCCTGGCCGGGTACGACACCACGTCGAACTCTTTGACTGCCGTGGCGTTCTGCCTCGCGAAGCACGAGGCTTGCCAGGACAAACTGAGGGCGGAACTCAGCGCCCTCGCAGAGAGCAGGCCAGACAAGAAACTGACCTACCAAGACGTCATGGAGGCTCCATACCTCGACGCTGCGGTCGCCGGTAAGTTGAATTTGAAGTCGAGGGCCATGGGAACGGAGTTTTCATCCTCTTGTTTTAGGATCGAGATTTGGTTTCTTGCACCTAAGTTGATTTTTTAGTTGGTTGTTGGCTCGTTAGTGTGTTGCTAGCACGCTTAGTCTTAGGTTGTTGGTTTGTTTTCTAATTAGTTGTTGATTGGTTTTTTAGTTAGTCGTTGGTTGTTCGTATGTTGGTGGGTTGGTTATTTTTTTTTTGCTTGTTTCGTGGTTGGTTGGTTGACTGGTTGATTGGTTAGTTAGTTGGCCTTTCCATCTCTTTGTCCCCCCCCCCCTTGTAAGTGGGAGAATGGGAGAAACATTATCCTTTAAAGGATAATGTTCCTTTAAAGGATAATGTTTCAAAATTTGTGTTCTGTTAAGCACAATTTCGTTTACTTGATTCAAACTCATCAGAATGTTATCCTAACACAAAAATAAGGAATCTAAAGAAGAAAAGACTCTTTTAACTTGTTGGCCGAAAAGTAGTTTTCACGAATGATCAGAGATTCATGTTTTCGGTAATGCTCTTATATCCATATCGTATAAGAATAGCCATTGTGTGTTTATGTGTTAATTTGATTGATCTATCCTACGTATCTATCACCACACGCTGTTCAGTATAGATAGGGAAAAAAATAAGGCGAATCTATTTCTTAGGAGAAAAATAAGGTGAATCTAGGAAAATAAGGCGATTTCTTGGTGACTGCATCTGAAGGTTTGATTTCTGGAAAATTTAAAGAGTAGCTCACACCACACGTGGAATTGGAAAATATATATTCATCCCTGACGACGGCTGAAGAAAATTTAGCCAGTTTTAGACTCACTCTATTCCATTTGTTGCGTCTTATGAAGACCAATTCCCGAAATGAATGCACCAAGACGTCCTTGATTTTCTATATTCTCCTTACTGTTCACCGCAAGACGTAAATGAAGCATGGACTTCATTTTTCATTCAAAATCCAAGAAATAGCTGGCGACGTTCAAAATCTAAACGTTTGCAGCACCTCTTCTCATTGTTTATCTGCGTAGAGCGTCGTATCTTTCTTCACTCTTTACTGTTCAACAACCCGGTCATTTCCGAAATTATTTGCCCGTCAGCCTCAGCGACGGACGACTCAAATGCATGAGGGGGCTACATGAGGCCCCAAAATTGATGTAATTAATTAATTAATATTAATGTAATGTTCCATACAAGGAGTACCATGCAAGGAGTAATAGACAAGAATTTCTCTCGTCCTCATCATAATTCAGCTGTTACATGCAACGAATCTCTGAGGACACCGCGACTTGAGCGAATGTTTGCATTATGTCATCGTGCCCCTTGTACAACATTTCATAACATCGGGTGTGTTTAACTAAATTAATTGTTGAAAAAACACGATGGAATTAGTTTGGAATTAGAAAATTAATAGAAAAGAAAATTGAATTGTAATGCTAGCATCAGGCCGCAACAATCTCATGGAAGGCAGAAAAAAATTCCTTCAACATTATAGACTCTTATCTGGGAGGTTTAGAGTCAGCTATTTATAAGGAAAGGCTATAAAACCTTAGAATGATGTTTTATTGCATTCAATTTGATGCATGTCATTTTACACATTAATTTTTCAAAAGCCTTATGTTTAAAGCAAGGGCGTAATGACGGTTATCCTGTCCGAGCTGATATGCATTTCACTCGCGCTTATGCTCGCCGTGGCACAGTGGTTAAGGGATCGGCCTTGTATGTTGGAGACGAGGGTTCGTATCCCGGCGCTGGCGCGGAGATTTTCCCCGTTGGGTATAAGGGAGAGCTCAAGCACAATACCCCACTCAACCCAGGTGTCGGAAATGGGTACCGGCTTTACGGGGGAACCGTCATGGTTTCCTATATATAGTGTTAGTTATAAGACATTTGAAAAACCAATGCTCAAGATCATATGTATCAGGCTTGATTGGAAATAAAGCATCCCAAAGATGCCGATGTTTGTTTGTTTGTTTGTTTATGAGTGGGGAGATGCGGTTGAGTGTTCTTTTTTTCCCGACAAGAAAAAACACCGGGCTCATCGTGAGGCCTTGAATTTTAGGTCATTTCACGGGAAAGAAAACGAGCGCTCGTTACCATTAAACGAAGGAAACAACAGGGAGAGAAACATAAATTTGATCAGAGTCGATGCATTTAAATAGTTTTGAATGTTCAGTTTAAGCTGCATATGCTTATCCTTTACTATTCATTCTCCTAATATGCACCATAAATAAATGATAGCAAAAGTAGGGATGGAGTTCTCACAGCCGTGGATAAACATACAGGAGGTTCTAACTTTCAACGTGGGATGCTTTCGTATGCATTTCACCTGCTAGGACACTTTTGTCTTATATGAAGGAATGGGGCCCTCAAAATGAAGGTATCGCGGCGTTAGAGGCACGATGCATACCTTCATAACAAGGAATGAGATTCTTCCTTCCCCAGTTTCTACACCCACATCACAATGCACACACAAATATGCTGTTTTATATCAGCAAAACTGAGCATTTGGTTAAGCAGGATGTGCACCCCACCCTACAGAATCGACGGTGTTTACTTCAACTTTCGCATTGTGACGACTTGACACTAACAGTAGGGAATAAATATGCTTTGCTGGCATGTAATATTTCAATATAATACCTCTCTCTTTCCTGATTACACAACAACGGCTCAGTCCGAACCTGCGCTTATCAGAAGCAGGGCTGCAATCTCTCTATCTATTTTGGTAAACGTCCTTATCGCTGCATGACGATTACTCCTCTCCTAATATTGAGTCATCTGTGTCTATAGAGACTTAATGGTACATGAGAATTCAAACTTATAAATTAAATAAATCCCTACACACATGTGTGTCCATTATTTGATATTATGAGTGGGTAATATTTTTTATGAACAGAAAACATACGTTGAAGTTACGCTGACTAGAAAATATGCACAAAAATGCATGTTAAATACCGGAACACCAAATACCTACGATTCTTTTGCAGGCTACGAAAGTATTTCGAACTATTAGCAACTGCCAGTGGCCGTGTGTTAGTTTTGTTGAAATTTTTCCATCTTCTTTAACCCCATGTCCTGTAAACTTCAATTCACTGCTATGACTTGAAAATTTAATGGCGCAAATATTTTCCGTGCGTATGCTAATTTCTCAATCAATTGAACGAATTGCCTCATTTTGATAATCGGAATAGAACACACGCCCAAGAAATTGAAAGGAACTTCATACAAACTAAAATTTAAACAACAAAAAACTAAAAATTTCCCGTAGTCGCCCCTAGCATCACCTCTCTTCTTTCTACAGCTGCACCGGAACAATATTTACAAAACCGACAACGGAACTGGCTTCTGTAAAGAGATCCAAAATGAACCAGTTAAGTTTCATGCAGCAGGCCATTCGTTCAAAATTAAAAGAAATTTTATGATAACAAAAGAACAAAACTTATTGGAAACCCAGGTAAATAGTCATTGTTTCTTCATGACGCATGAGGTTCAAATGCATTTGAATATTTTTACTTTCCACAGTTGAAGTATTCGTACATCTTTTATTTCAAAATCATTTGCGTGTCATAGTCTCTACGTATCAAGATCAAAGCAATGCTAATGTAGTGTGGCATAGGATTTCTGTACAACAACTATATGGTAATTGTTACTTGTGATAAGGTCACGTGTTCTGTATGGCGACTATGTATTTTACAACTCCTGATTGGGGCATGAAAAACTTAGAATAGAAATTCTCCATACACACGTTACGAAAATCACGACTACGTTGATTAGGGCTGAACGTGCCAAAAATGACAACCTACCCATGAGTTTTTGGAAAATAGAACTTCACTGTTTTTTTAGAAACACTAAAAATATCCCACCAAAAATGATAAAGTTAAAAAATGAAGAAGCGAAGAGGAAGATTGGTATTCGTCATTCAAAGGGGTTCGAAGAAATGGCCTGTAGTCTTGAGGAAACCGAAAAAATGCGGATATACCGAGCCGTTAAGTGGAAGATATTCAAGTTAAAAACAGAGATAGGTTCCAAACTGAAATGTTTTCTTCAAATCTGTAATGATTTGAGTGAAATAATGTTTGCAGCTCTTTTCTCCAAACCAGTTCACTGCATCGGCGAGATACGTTAACTCATGCAACACCAAACATTTAACTGCAGAGAAACAGTGTTCTGTAAACTTTTATACCAGCTAACATTGACATTATTGCTTTAGTTCTTCTACTATGCTGCCACGTAAAATAGCGATCCTGACAATTCATAATTTCTAGAAAAGTTGCAGGGAGACAAAAAAATTAAATGTTTAACCAAAATCTTCCCTGAAGCCAGTTGTCCATTATGCCAGACAACGAACTTCAACCGACAATACGTGCAGCGTTCGACCTCACGTCTTTTAAATTAAGGTGTTGAAAATTTAAGAGAATGAATAGGAAAATACTTACGACTTCGAATACGCTCAGTAAGAAAAAGGGAGTTCAAGTATAAAGCTGATCAGTTGGGTGAAAAATTATAAGCTGCTTAGCTTGTTTTCTGACAAAATACACTTACCACGTTTTTCTCTGAAACAAAAATGCTATTATGTGGAAATTCTACAGAAAAGTGAAAAAATGAATTTGGTTTCTTCTTGTGGTCTAATTGTTCAATTTAAATGCCTTTGAGAATAGACGATTGAGGTCAGGGAATTTAAGATCACCAGGCTTATGTGATCTTTAAACTCTCACTTTATTCGAAATTGGTGTTTTAATTTAGAGCATGCTAGCCTCATGTTTCCAGCGCAATGAGTTCGTTAAAAAAACATGAATCAATTTAACGGCCTTAAAAACTCTATTCTTGCATTATGAGCCAAGAACCGCAACTTACTCGAACTAAATTATTCAATTTTACATAACTAAAAATGAGCACTTTCTGTTATGTTTTGGACATACCGGCGTCAGGATGGATGTTATTCTTGTTTAATTTTAATTGCAGAAGCCCTGCGCTTGTATCCGCCCTCGACCTTCACAGAACGACGGTGTACGAAGCCGTACAGGTAACTTACTTAGTCATTTTACACCTTCACCGCGATGGGTCAAACTGAAGTTCAATTTTCAACTGAAATTTAAAGTCAATTGAAGTAAGCGATTTTGAAAACAGCAAAAATTAACTGGATCGTGCCTTCATTAAGTTTGATTAAATACTTCAGGAAACTGAATTTGTAACTACTGTTAAACCAGCGGCATTGTGAAAATTCCTTTCGTGCACACCGGCGGCTCACATCGTGGTCAAAGTGAGGAGCATTGATGTTAAAACCTGACGTGTTTGGTGGTGCGTAGCTGCAAGATTTTGTTTCAGAGGGAATTTTCACTCTAGTGAAAATTTGGGAATTCTTGAATCCATGCATTACTCGAAAGACATACTCTGATGATGTAAATTTAGAGCTGAATGGAGTCAAAATTTCAACTCGTTCATCAGTATTAGTGAAGAAATTTTTTACTTAACTAGAGAAAATTACGGAATTTTTGAATCCATGCATTACTCGAAAGACATACTCTGATGATGTAAATTTAAAGCTGAAAAGAGTCAAAATTTCCACTCGTTTATCAGTATTGGTGAAGATATTTTTTACTTAACTTTGAATTCTAACGTCGTGTTAGATCAATGCTAAGAACGTACTACGCTCGGTGAATTTATCAGTGAGAATAAACAGGATATTGAATTAATATTTTAGCCAATCAAACTCTCTATAAAGTATATGGCTTTGCTTACTAAAGACAGTGCTGCATGTTATGTTGAGTGAGAGGCTAAATATGTATAATCCGAGTTTTTTTATTTTAATAGCATTCAACGTTAAAAATATATTACCCAATAATGCCCAAAATATCAAATTATAGCATTATTAAACCAGGCTTTTCTATAATAAATTAAACCAGGCTTTTTATCAACGCTCCCGAAGACAGAGAATACATGTTTTGTTTATTCAGATGGAAAAAATATATTTTCCGTGTTTTTGCATAACAGAATTCAACTTTAAAGAAAAACACAATATTAAATTATGTCCAAAAAATTCGAAATAAAACAATATAATTTAATGAAATAATACCAAAACAAATATGAAAAAAATTATATCTCTAGGATACCAGGCACTTCCATCGACATTCCCGAAGGAATGTTAGTATCGGTCCCGATTTGGTCCCTGCACCGGGACCCTGACTATTTCCCGAACCCGGACGGATACCAGCCGGAGCGATTCTTGCCGGGCAACAAAGAAAAAATCCCATCCGGAGCTTATTTGCCCTTCGGTCTCGGGCCCAGGATGTGTATTGGTGAGTTTTACCGTGATTTTTTTGTTGAAGTTATCTTATATTATTACTTGGTGAATCCTGAGGTGCATCATTTTATCTCTGAATCGCTTATTGGACTGATATTTCTAACTTTGAAGCTCTTATGAGATTCTTGCGTGAATAAATGTTGACTTAAGTCCTACAGTTCGTTCCTTTGTTTCTTTGAAATTTCACCCCCCTGTGGTGCACTTTCTCATTCCTCAAGCCTTACTTATACACCGGAATTCCATGACTTTTGCACCATAAATGACAAACAGAATGCGGAAAGCGAGCCGTTTCCATCATAAAGAAAAATCACAGCTGATCTTTTACTGCATTCAACGAACCCTGGCTCTCAGTTCCAGGTCTGGCATTCCTTTACTCCCCCCTAGAAAACTGTTATTACTTTTATCCTAAACGTTTATTTCCTACTTTAATATGAGTTTTATAAATATTTCTCTAACTTTGAAATCGGTTCAACTTTTAATTCCAATATATTTCCAAAATTCATCGTTCCATAATCGTTTCACCTCGATATATAATGGAGATTTCATAAAAAAGTTTCATTATAATATATACATAATCTTGCTACGACTTCCATAACGTGCAAAAATTCCAATGAAAATATATAAAGTCAATAAACAATTGAATTCATAATTCAAATTTTCCACCTCTCATTGACCAAATTCCCTTTCAAAGCAGAAAATAATCGTGAAGGACTTTATGACGTTCACGATGAAAAAAATTTTTCACAAAATCTCTTGAATTACACGAAAAAGAAATCTTTCTAGCGCTACTCCATTCGCTATAAAGATCCTGCATTTTACCGGCACGTCTTTTTTGTTTCAGCTCAAAGATTTGCGCAAATGGAAGTGAAACTCGCCGTTGCAAAACTGGTGCTGAGCTTCAGGCTGAAGCTAGCTGAGGGATCAGAAGAGATGCGCTACAAGATGTCGCCTGGAACCCAGCGGCCGGAGGCAGACATGATGGTCACTATGGAAGATATTCATTCTGGTGCTTGAGGTGCGCAGTCCACGTGCAAGGTTCCAAGAAAACTTTTGGTTGAACGACTGCCTCGCTCCACCTTGCTGTCAAAACTCGTCTTCTCCTTAGCAATCCAGTGAAGTGATGTTCAAATGCACAATAACACAATTACTTCACATTCCGAAAGTTGTAAATTCATCAAATAGAATTTTTATGCAGAGAAATGCATGCTTTCTTTGAAGTCTTACAGTTTACTTTCTGTCATAGAATTTTTCAAAGGCCGTGAAGAACTGAGGAAAGGCTCTCATACTGAGGGCTTCAATTGACATTTTTTTTCCTTTTAACTAATATCGGCATTGATGGTTCCATTTTACAGTCGCGTTTTCAATTTCTCTGTTTTCTGTAATCACCAGTAGAGCTGCCTACCCTGATGAACGCTTCGCTACATCGTGAAGTACCGAAGCGAAGCCTAGTTTTTACTACCCTTCAGAACTCCAGACAAATCGATATTCAGCACGTATTTTGAAGAGAAATAGCCGTAAGTAGTTGTAATGAATGAAGAAAAACTATCACCGTGAACAATAATTCCGCCATTATTTACACTCTTTTTAGCACATTTTTCTTAATCAATGAATTGCATCTTCCTTGTTCTGACCGATTAATGAAAATGTTTATAATTAGAGTTATTTACACATTATTGAACATGATATTTGACTACTAGCTGTAGTATAAATTCTCTTATATGAGAATGGTCTAAACTCTTGATTTGTTATTGTTTAAATCATGAGCGTCTTTCATGTGTAATGAGCACATATAAACTTTCTCAAGAGCACAGAAAATAAAAAAATCATATTCTACAAGTGATATTCCCAAAAATATGCATTAAAAAATATATTACTTTGTAGTTATATATTGTTCCATCATGCGCAGGTAAACTGCGTGCACAGCTGCGCCGTGTAGATATGAAAGCTCAAATAGAGTTTGTGCTTCTTGTATGCAAGAACACAACTGAACAGTTTTCCTTTTATTTGTGTAAGTTGGAGACACTCCAAAACTGCCAATTTTGATGACTTTTTCAGATTTCAGCCGTCGCCTGAATTACCATTATCGAGGTATGGCAAGTTCTGAAAATTTCACTCAATTCAAGGGGTCGGACTTGTATGCTGGAAGTTGCGGGTTCGTATCCCGGCGCTGGCGCGGAGATTTTCCCCGTTGGGTATAAGGGAAAGCTCAAGCACAATACCCCACTCAACCCAGGTGTCGGAAATGGGTACCGGCTTTACGGGGGAACCGTCATGGTGTCCTATATATAGGGTTAGTTATAAGACATTTGAAAAACCAATGCTAAGATCATATGTATCAGGCTTGATTGGAAATATAGCATCCCAAAGATGCCGATGTTAACCGATGTTAACCTTCAAAATCATATTTTATTAATAGAGAAATAATGTTCGTCCAGATCTCATCAAGCTCTTCGTCTGAATAACTATTCGTCACACATATTTTCTAAAAGTGTTCACCGAAAAGGTAACTGGAAAAATCATTCAAATAAAACTGTGACTAAACTGTTTCCAATTACCCAAATTTCAAATGCTTTATTTCATTTTGTGCTAATTTAAATTAAATCGCGAGGATTTAAAATGCGTGATATTGTGGGATGTTTACAAGCGTGGTAAAAATTTACGTGTTAAATTTAGTGGAATAAAATATTTTCTCTTCATTCTGGCCGTTTACTTTCCACCGCTTCTTGAATTCAGTTTTTAACAGTAACAACTAGGATTTTTCAGGTAATTCATAAACTGAAAATTCTCGAAAAACAATATAGCAAGAGATACGAGGTACTCGGCAACGAGAGGTAGTTTAACAGGTAATGAAATGAATTCGTCGAAAATAAGTGAAATGAGCGCATTTTACTCTTACCCTAACAAACCGTTTTTGCAAACGAGTAATCAGTTGAGGCGCACATGCTTCGTATGACCGAGTTGCAGAGCTCCATGCAAACACCTACAGTGTTGAGAGCAGCACCGCCAGCACACGGCAGCTCCATCGCCTTTACCCTAGCAGCTCTCGTGCGACCGGGTATCAATACCAACACTCGAAAGCATCACCGAGCAGAGTCAAATTCCAGATCTGGATTACCTTCGAGGGTAAAAAGTGATCACGATACGAAAATAAAGCATTGATCATAAATTAGGCCTTGGTCCCGGGCAGCCAAGCATGAGGATAAATTGTGGAAGTTCTGCTGTGGAAACAGTTTTTGAATAATATGGATATAGTCGATCATCGATATGTACGGAGTCAAAACATGCGAACATCAACTAGGATTAAGCTCAGTTATTCAGCTGATTCCATGCATGATTGAGTTATGGATATCTGAAACTTATTTCTATAGGTATAAGTTGAGGTTGGAATCAGAGCAGTTTTGAAGCCATTGTGAAACAAGTAACTTTATTGCCGCATGAAGGAAAAGAAATCTAGACTTTATATTATTATTGTACTAGGCGATGAGGAAAACTGCAGTATTTACTGGTTCACAGAATGCCTTGCCCCGCTGATGTATTTATACATTGCTCGGAATTATACATCAATAGCTACAGAATTATAAACACAAACCGTAATGACAGCGATATTTATAATAGAAGAATCATAGTGATGTCTTACCCCTACCGGCGGCAATATTTCCATGAAAACGATGGTAAACTCTATCTTGTAGAGGTTCATATTTCGTGCCACTATGTTTGAATGAGCAGAAAGTGCTCTCTCACAAACACGAATAGTTCTCAAAATCCTGATAATGTTGAGAGTCAACTAACTCTCGAGACAGAAAGTTTTTTCAATATACCCAAGCCGCACACTTCTTAAGTAGTTAGCCTTTTTTTACGAAAGTTAGCATTTACTTGAGAAAATCATTATCATCTTATGGTGAATAGGCGCAATCCATGAGCATCTACCATTTGCAAATCTCTGCACACTTATAAATTTTATTTTGAGTAAGAAATTCTTTTAATGGCTTTATTGTCTTACAAACTCTTCAACATAAAAGAATTCAAGTCCTACATGTCTCATAATTCAGTTTCAGAATGTCAAGATGCAGCGAGGTCCTGTACAAATGTAGCCTAGTTATGGGTAAACGAGATTGCTAGCGGAGGTCTAGAGATAAAGAGAGGAAGAAAGATTTAAATAGATCTCAAATTCTTGTGTATAAAAGTAGTAAGAGCTGCTGCGACCAATTTTATGTCGCAGCTCAAACCTATAAATAAAATAATATTGTATTGCTCCCGCGTAACTAGGATACGCGGCCGCTTATAGGTCCATCATTTGAAAAATAGAGAGAAGCGTTTTGTGATTTCGAGAACTTCGCTTCCCAAGTTTCGGCGACTTTTACGAATTGTACTTTTGTCATTCCATCTCCGAATAAAGATATACTTTGGATAAAGTCTCCTGATTATCTACCACTCTTGAAGGGAGTTTAATTTTTTTTAAGCTACGCATGGTATCAACGCCGGCGCTTACTAATGATCCAGCCAAGTACTGAGATTCATTTTGAAGTAATCTGCCTAGACAGGAAGGTTCTTCGACTATAAAAGCCGTAACCAACATCTCGGCTGCGACTGACGGCCCAAGGAGGTTCCCTGCAGTACGCTTTAAAAATTTCTTGCCGAACTCGCTGAAGGACTACAATAGACACCCGTGAGAACTCGACACAGAACATTGTTGAAGGGTCGTAAGCATTACAATTTAAATTCAAATCATTATATTTGAGTCTGCTTACAATTAAGTTCCTCAAAAAATGCCGTCAAGAGCTTAAAAATTTAGTAGTTTAGAAATACAGAGTACAATTGTACCAGGAAACTCTTTGAGCCTCATTTAAAATATCAGATAAGCCGTAACGATGAAATAGAACGCGGTTTTTTATCAATATTTACACGAGTTCACACCTCAGTAGTTGCTGTTAGTAGAGCATTTCTATTGAGTATATATTATTTCAAGTATTTTTTTAACGGTATCATGAACTCACAGATGTACAGCAGCAACGAAAAGTATCAGGAAGATATAACAACCTGCGAATGAAGTGAACAGATGCGGAATGAGCGACACTCGTGGAGGAGGTATGCAGGTGACATGCCGCCCATCTCTACCAACAATAAGAATTGGACATTCAAGCTCACGCCGTCTCAGATCTTAGTACCGGAAACAGCAGCAAGGTACATTTGCGTAGTCAGAAGCCTCTGAATTCAAAACAGAAAAGAGATAAAGCACTCCACCAACAGTAAGAATTGGATATTCAAGTTCACACCGTCCCAGGTCTAAGTAGCGTTTGAAACAGCAGCAAGGTATAGTCAGAAGTCTCTGAGTTTAGAACACAGAAAAGGGATGAAGCATGCATTACTCAAAAACACGTGAGTTGATTGTCTAGTTTCCAGCCCCAATACGGAAGTGAAAGAGAAATCCTTCAACTTCTGACAACCAGCATTTGCTACTCCACCCCAGCCAGCTCATCCCTCCACACTACTAATGACGAACCCGCTCACGTAGAGAGACACCATCATCACAGTAAGGCTCATGGACCCTGAAAATTGACGCAATTCAGAGTACACTCGTGAACGGGCGAGCCTTGCCAAGGTTATTTCCTAACGAAACTATTTTAAGTTTTCAATGGAAAACTTCTACGTATAGAACGACGAAATATTATTCTCGACTGAGAAAATTTTCGATAAAAAACCATGCGTTATCACAAAACGTACTGATATTTCAAAAGTCGACAGTGAAAGGGAAAAAATGAAGAATTGCAGCTCGACCAAGTACTTTTGACCGAAACGTTCGATCCTTGCTGCAAGGAAGTAATATATATTTGAAACATAAAACAAGGTAACTGTACATTTGAAAAACCTAAAATAAACCAGGTTACAGTACAATTTGCACAACGAACACATATGCACACATCAAAATTAGGCTAACAAAATAACTTCAGCAACAGACCTTAAAAGTGATACTTCCGATCCAACCAGAAGTATACGGGAAATTTGCATCAAAAGATTCACGTACCGAAATCAATCATTAGACATATTGATGAATGTTTGCGACACCATAGTTTTTACATGAGATAGGAAAATTTTTCATGCTTACTTAAGCACCAGTGAAAACTGGTAAAAAAATGTTACACTAGTTGTTTTTCGGAATCATCAAGTTGTTTGAAGCACTGGCTCCATTAAATTAGATGAGATAGCTTTAAGCCTCTCTAACCACAAGATAGATGTTCTGAAGAGAGAAGGACATTATTTAGTAAAGAAAGGGGGAACGGGGAATCTATGCATGAGGTGCGTTACCAAACAAGATACCTTGAGCACAGAAACGGCAATTTAGGAAGCCAGTTTATGAAACAATATAAAAATTAAAGAATGAAGAATTATTTACTGAAAAAAGGCAGCAGTGAGCCAAACAAAGATGGTCTGAAATACAATAAAAAACCTATTTTATTTCAAGTAAAAGAAGGCTTACCTAACCTTCAGCTCGGGACCTAACATTTTATCATACTTGTCTCCTTGAGGGTATTGAACATAACACCATACACATGATCGGATAATATGATACTCGAGTTACACTAGTTAGAATTACCGCTGGCTGACACGTTCACGGTGCTGGAACAGAGCAAAACACGAGCTTGTTTAGAATGCGTTTCTGATACCCGTTTGATGAGCCTTGAAGCAGAGACTCGCGTAGAAGCACAAGATTGGAATTGAATGAAGAAGTAATAACTGGGCAGTCATTGCACGATTCATAACAATTACTACCTAGTCTAACTTTTACGCCGCCCATGTAATTAAATCGCTTAGGCGGCGAAAAACATGTATGCTCCGGCGAAAAAGTTTGACTAGGTACCAGGGTGATGTGCTGTACCTGCGCACCTACGAGCTAAGTTGTGGACACGTTTATATTACGAAACTAAACACGAACGTCATCCCATCATGAAGACATAAAACACATTTTTGACACAGCATTCCACAAATAAACTGTTTTGCATTGCAGCACAACAATTAAACTAACTCGTGCGATGGTCGTTTTGCAACTGTTTGCGATGGTCGTTTTGCAACTGTTTTGCATTGCAGCACAACAATTAAACTAACTCGTGCGATGGTTGTTTTGCATGGTCGTTTTGCAACTGTTTGCGATGGTCGTTTTGCAACTGTTTTGCATTGCAGCACAACAATTAAACTAACTCGTGCGATGGTTGTTTTGCATGGTCGTTTTGCAACTGTTTGCGATGGTCGTTTTGCAACTGTTTTGCATTGCAGCACAACAATTAAACTAACTCGTGCGATGGTTGTTTTGCATGGTCGTTTTGCAACTGTTTGCGATGGTCGTTTTGCAACTGTTTTGCATTGCAGCACAACAATTAAACTAACTCGTGCGATGGTTGTTTCGTCATTCTGAACTCAGACGAGAATGGAACGCGGACATGTCTCCATACAAAAATATTGCTCTAATCTGGAAAACATTTCAAATAACTTAAAAGTCAGCAAAATTTTAAACACTAACTGAGGCGTCTTGCTCGCGAGCTTTTCCCAGCGTAAAATTTTGACTAAAAATGGCAGATAGATTTATCAGACGAGGAATATTTTAAGGAGATGCTGATATTATTATTATATAAGAAAGTTTTAGCCTCCCTTAACCACGACAAAGATGTTCCAAGAGAGGAAAGAGGAAGGCACCATTTAGTATGGAGTTGAGAGAACGCGGAATCTATGCACAAGGTGCACAGAAACAGTAAGCTAGGAAAGAAGTTCATGAAACAAGAAAAAAGTTGAAGAAGAAAGTAGTAGGTGCTGAAAAACAGGACAGCCGTGGACCGAAAAAAGATGGTCCGTAACAAAACAAAAACCTATTTTATTACAACAAAAAGAAGCCTACCTAACCTTTAGCTCAGGCCCTCACATAGTCCCCCTGGGAGCGCTAATTCCCATAGATACAATACCTGTATCCCCCTGAGGGGAGGAGATGCTGATAATTCATGCGAAAAAAACATTAATTACCAAGAAAAATTGATGCAATAAATGCATTACAACCAACTGGATTTTAAATAATTTTTAACACTGGAAATTAAATACTTCCAACTGGATTTTGAATACTTTTTAACACTGGAAATTAAATACTTCCAACTGGATTTTGAATACTTTTTAACACTGGAAATTAAATACTTCCAACTGGATTTGGAATACTTTTTAACACTGGAAATTAAATACTTCCAACTGGATTTTAAATACTCCCCACAGTTGCACCATCAAAACCATTCAGGTCTAAATCAAACCACATTTTTGTGGCCATTTATAATACTTCACTTTGAATCGACAGCCAGTGAGCTTACCATCGTTAACAATTAACTCAAGATTAATAAGATTCACTACTGTACCCAAGCTTTGAAGTTATCCAGTGAGAATGGCAGACACAGAGAAAAACTAATCTAAACTAATGTTTAGAGAAAAACTTTTTAAAGCAGAACAAAGGATTCGAAGTAAAAACTACAACTGTAACTTTATATCATACAAAATACACACCTACGGTGACAAATTGCTAAACTTCGGGTACTATATCTTGCTTCTTTAGGTAGTTTTCTAAAACATCAGAGACTGTCATACCAGTCAAGGAATTTTTCCTAACATACTGGCGAGGTTTAGCTCGTTTAAACCTGCTTTTATAGCTTTTTTGCACAAACTCATTCATGAGGGCGGAATTGTCAAAAATGGAAGGGTCTTTTCTGGCGGCCGCTTTGTATTTGAAAAGACTAGGCTTGCAAGGCAACTTGAAGAGTGACTGCAGAACTGCCCACACCTGCACACTACAGTGGGACATGAGTATCGGTATTTTGGCCGAGCGCGGGTCCCAGTGAGGTCTGGAGTAGTGGGTTTGTTGCTGGTGTATGAAGCCGTAGGTGAAGACGTCCAACTTGTCTTTGAAGGACTCAAAAGCGTCCTTGGGTGTGTAGAAGAGGGAGAGAGGCATGCGCGCCTCCATCCGCACGTTCTTGCTGGCACGGAACACGGCGCTCTTCAGGCGCACGTGCTCCGTGTTGAGTATGTTTAGCTGCTTCCGCAAATATTTCACCTCGGAATCCACTTCAGAAAGCTGCTTCAGGTCTATTTTCTTCTCTGAAATGCACAAGGTGTCCATTGAAAATTTCATGTAATATTAACTAACTGCATGATTAAAGAAAGAATACTGGCAATTTTTTCTTTTTTCATTGAAAAGAATGAAAATAATTTCCGAAGCTAAGTGCTTTTTTGACACAGCAGAGAAGAAAGACCTGAGAAGTTTGAACTCGTCACGTAATCGAAGTCCACAGCCACAGATCTCTGCGTAAAACTGAGAGACCTCCGTGACCCCACCAGAATCAGGTAATTACCTCTCTTGTATACTTTGGACATAATAGTAACACAACGGTCGTATCTAGCTCCCCATACTTAGGCTTTCTTCGATGTAGTGAAGCAAACTATTGATTAATCATACATAACATATTGGTAACAACCATCGCTCCAAAGCATAATTAGCATGTAAAGCTCGATCTAGCACCTCTAACACATTATCTCAATTTGGACTACTAAACTCAGTTAACCTACAAACCCTCATTTGTAACAAAAACATGAAATAAGATCAAACTTAAGCTGCAAAGGAATGCAAGACAATTCTGTGAGACAGCAATAGCAATCGCACAGACACAAAAGGTTCATTATCTAGCAGGTTCCAAAAAACACCAGGACGTATATTGAAGAATAAATAAAAAACGAAATCACAGAATTCAGGCTAAAAAAAATTACAAGAAATATAAGTAGGTCTTATTTAAGGAGAGAATTATCACAAACAAACAACCTTCCAACGAACGTTTCAATTTTCGTTAAGCCAAATTTTAATAGAAGCTTTCAACTAAGATAACATCAAGTTCAAAAATTAAAATGATAAAATGATGAACGACCTTTCTGTATTCGACACTGCGAATGTCAAAACTAGAAAATAAGGTTTATACTTTCCACAACAAAATTTAGTCATTGCAAACATAAGAGAAAGTTCACAACTTGGACACACGGTCCAGCTTTCACTGGAAGACGCAGGCGTAGATTATTCAAAAAGGGTAAATTACAACAAGGGCATCTTATTCAACAGGGGTATCTTATTCAACAGGGGTATCTTATTCAACAGGGGTATCTTATTCAACAGGGGTATCTTATTCAACAGGGGTATCTTATTCAACAGGGGTATCTTATTCAACAGGGGTATCTTATTCAACAGGGGTATCTTATTCAACAGGGGTATCTTATTCAACAGGGGTATCTTATTCAACAGGGGTATCTTATTCAACAGGGGTATCTTATTCAACAGGGGTATCTTATTCAACAGGGGTATCTTATTCAACAGGGGTATCTTATTCAACAGGGGTATCTTATTCAATAGGGGTATCTTATTCAACAGGGGTATCTTATTCAACAGAGGTATCTTATTCAACAGAGGTATCTTATTCAACAGAGGTATCTTATTCAACAGAGGTATCTTATTCAACAGGGGTATCTTATTCAAAAAAGGTTAATCATTCAACAGGGGTAGATTATTCCACCAAAGCTTGCCAATAAGCAGACTCAGACCTCACCAATCCTTGCATTTGAGCATCAGACAGCACTCACCAGCTTCCTCTCGGAGAGGATAGCGGCTGCGGGACTTGGTGGTCCTGGGAACGTAGCTGGACACCACAGGGAACCGAGATGGCCTGAAATAGTTTAACACAAACATGAAAAATCAGCCAGAGCTTGTTCTGGTACTTGCAGTCAACGAGCGGGTAGCGTCAAGCCCGCAAGGAAATAAAGCCAGAAACAAAAAAAGTGCGAGTAATTTTGACAAAATGATGCAGGATGACGGTAAAACGAAAACAGTATAGTGTTCCTTTGCTACCTCGTGGTAAGATTATTGCGGATTCCCGATATCCTGGCAAATTATCCAGGTAACATCAGTCAGGCTTGGTCGTTTTTACAAGAAGTTATTACTCAAACTGTCCAGTGCAATAGTGGCAATGGTTTTTACTGGTATGGGGCAATTTTGCAGTGCAGGGTGACGTTGAGAACAGGATAACAGCATTCATCAATAAAAAAAATGATGCGAGTGCTGCATTTCAATGGTATTTCAAATTGATCAGAAGGGCTCATCTGGAGCCACAAAGAATTGTGGTGTCATTTGGACAGAGTTAAATATATATAGAGCCAAAGGAAATAATTTGTTCAAATTACTTATCGTAATCAGCACACCGGATCCAAAAGTATCAGGCAATAAATACTTTGTTGCAATGCAAATGAAATAGGTAAATTTGTGAAATACACTATTTTAAATAGACCAGTCAAAACAGTTTTCTGGCAAATTTTAAAGGTTGAGATGTCTTCTATTGAAAATTTTGTTAAATATGCGCACAATATACTGATTTGTTATATGAAGAGAATTGGTTAGAAATTCAATTCTAAACAAAATTAATTTAAAACACAAAATGCATGCCGACCAACTTTAAATGCCATTAGTATGACACTTTAAATTTAAATTTGGAAAACAAAAACATGTCATGCAAAGAAAACATGGGAAATATGTATCGCTCACCATGTGCAGCACAAATTTTCAGAATTTAGAAACAAACATTTTAGTCTCACAAATGGCATAGTGTAAAACGAGCAAATTAAAATGAGCCATACTTACTCGACTTTTTGTCTTTTGCAGACCTGAAGCTCTTGCTCATCACAAAATCTCTTTATTGCTCTCTTCATTACAATAGGGTCATCAAAAACAGGCTTGAGATCATCGTCATTGCAAGTCGAGTCCACAGGTCTCTCTGCCTTGAGCCTCACACTGTTGCCGTTAAGTAAATTGGAGTCTGACTCGTCACTATTGATGTAGTTGTTGTTGTCATTCTCTTCAGAATGACGGTCCTCAAATGGGCTTTTCCTGTTTCGGTTTGGATCTTCAGTATTTCGTTTTCTGTGTTGGCTGTCGTCTTCTTCATCAGACGCTTCATCGGCAAGCATCTTCATTCTCTCTATCCATCTTTTCCGCTTTTTGAGGTAGTTGGCCTCTTCTACAGACTGCCAAGGCTTCTTGGCAACTGCCAGGCAGCTGTCATGGCCACACTGGATGTCCTGGACGGAGGGCTTGCGTCCCACGTACCGACACGGATGACTCAGAAGACCGTGGCTGAAGATGGTCGGTACAGCATTAGGTACGAGTCTGAAACAAGAAGTTATTTCAAAATTCGAAGTCTTGAAGCTATTGAAACCTAAACAGCCTTGAAAACACACGAATTTGGAAATATCATACAATCAAAATTGAGCTAGCAAATACCCTAAGCATAAAAACTAGGTTTCACTGAGCAAAACCTCATAAGAGTTTTGAGATACGATTCCATGAAAACCTCATTTCATTAGGCAGACAAAAAAGTTGGCTGCGCAAGTTTCTCTTGAATTCTTCATGATTACAAGTATTGAACAACAATTCTTTACTGAGAATGGGCTCTTGAGTCTTCAGACACCTACAAAACCCCAAAGAATTACACACACTTAACACAGAGATGTGATTACAGGAAATGCCATCATAACCTCGCCCTCACGTAGCTGGAAGCAGTTCGACTGGCCGTAAGTGTACTAATCAAAATCAAGCCTCAGCATACTACACACCTAAGGAAATAATTTTCCTTACTTACCCATACTTTTCAACAAAGCAAAAGTTCAAAAACTGCTCTGGATGTTACGCCTTTATGGAACATATCAAAAGTTTGAGCAGTCATAAAGAAAGAAATTTACCTTTTAATTGTCTCTAGGCTTTATGATGAAAAAGTGTTGAAAAGAATCAACTTTATATTAAGAAGAATAAATTTAGAGCAAATTGGTAGGCGACTCACTACAGTTCTTTAAACAAAAAATGTGAATTTTAACAGAACGTGGGTGGTAGCAGCAGGGAAGACAAACCTGGGCCTGCCCCTGCGTGCCTGGCAGCAGCAGGAAAGACAAACCTGGGCCTGCCCCTGCGTGCCTGGCAGCAGCAGGAAAGACAAACCTGGGTCTGCCCCTGCATGCCTGGCAGCAGCAGGAAAGACAAACCTGGGCCTGCCCCTGCGTGCCTGGCAGCAGCAGGAAAGACAAACCTGGGCCTGCCCCTGCGTGCCTGGCAGCAGCAGGAATGACAAACCTGGGCCTGCCCCTGCGTGCCTGGCAGCAGCAGGAATGACAAACCTGGGCCTGCCCCTGCGTGCCTGGCAGCAGCAGGAAAGACAAACCTGGGCCTACCCCTGCGTGCCTGGCAGCAGCAGGAAAGGCAAACCTGGGCCTGCCCCTGCGTGCCTGGCAGCAGCAGGAAAGACAATCCTGGGCCTGCCCCTGCGTGCCTGGCAGCAGCCGGGGAAAACAATCCTGGGCCTGCCCATGCGTGCCTGGCAGCAGCAGGGAAGACAATCCTGGGCCTGCCCCTGCATGCCTGATATCAGTAGGGAAGACAAACCTGGGCCTGCCCATGCGTGCCTGGCAGCAGCAGGGAAGACAATCCTGGGCCTGCCCCTGCATGCCTGATATCAGTAGGGAAGACAAACCTGAGCCTGCCTCTGCGCGCCTGGTAGCAGTTGGGCTGGAAGTGGTCGCTGCAGAGCGTCATGGCTTTGTGCCAGCAGTGGTAGCCGTGTTTGCGGCTCAGGTGCAGCAGCCCTGGGTCGCCGATGTTCTCCATCCATGCACGGCACCTTCAATTGCAGAGAAAAATGTAAACAAGTCTGTGATTTAAATAGAGTTGAGAGAAGGGGAACAGCACTCATTGGTATAAAAAAATTGATTAAAGTGCATCATTTAAATGGAGTTGAAAGCAAGATAACAGAACTCATTGGTAAAAATTGACATAAAATTAGAGATGGAAGTTGGTCACAAGCTCGCATCAGTACCCGCACTGAGTCATTTGTTGTCATTGTGCGTTGTGATTTGCAGTGTCAATTGTTGTGTGTAATTTGCAGTGTCAATTGTTGTGTGTAATTTGCACATAACTAAAGGTTGATGAATGACATAGGGATCCAAACTGTTCCATGTACGATTTATAGCACACTCAATAAAAATTGCTCGTACATTCTATTTCTGGTTGAATTTGTGTCCAGCATTTTAAAGGTGACTGCCAAGAAGCAGTTCCGTCCCTATCATGGTTTTGGTGACAACCTAATGCTAGTGCCAGTCTGATAACGTGTGCCAGTCTGATAACGCCATACGTGTGTAAAAAAACAACTTGTGAGAACTTTTACTTTTGCTTAAAAACTTTTACTTAAAAAAATTATGAAACAAAAAGTTGAAATAGTTCTTAACTTGAAATCTCAAAAAACCTTCAATGAATAATTTTTATGCCATAGTGTAAATAAAACATAACAGAAACACAATCATCAAGCCCGAAGAAAATCGAGTAAATAATTTAACTGATTGAGAAAAACTTCAGTAAAAAAAGGAAAGCCTGTAAAAGATCTCAATAGTGCCCAACACACTCAACATCCAGTGTGAAGTGACACACACAGTTTTTAGTTATTGGTGGCCTACACCACAACACTGAACAGATTAACTGTTTATTTGAAGTAAATATGAGTACATTCAACTTTATATTTATTTAAAACTTAGTCAATGTATCTTCTCTAATTCCCCCACAAAAGAAAGAATGAAAGCTGGTTTTGCTTGAAGAATTTCCCTAATAATAATGATGATAAATAGCATTAGGTTTATATTTAGTGGGGCTATCCACTTGGTTCTTATTACAGCCTACATGTTTGTAGTATCAAAAAATTGAGCTATGTCTTTTAGCCCTAACCTTTCTGTAGCATCAGTTTGATACTTCAATTCAAGATTGAATTTGTCTGGTTTTCTTAGATTTCATTGCAAAAACAAAAATCAAGCCCAACTTCCATTCTCAATCACTATTAAGACAATGTTATTGGGTGCAAAAGCCGTGATGAGTGATCTGTTAGCTGAGGTTAAGACAAACTATCATTTTATTTGTGCTCTGTATCTTGTGTAACTAGGCTCCTTTGAAGCCTTCAACTCAGAATGAGAACTCAAATATTTGCAAAATTATTTATTTATCAGATTTTCATTATTTGTAAAATTCTCAAAGCAATTTATTAAAATTTTAAAGCTTATAGAAGTTTTTACAAACCGTCCTACTGTATGTGATTCCCATACTTTTCAATGAAGAAAAAGCTCAAAAACTGCATTGAATGTTGCACCATTATGGAACAAATCACAAGTTTGAGTACAATAATAAAGAACTAAATTTATCTTTTTGCTGTCTCGAGCTTTTATGTTGAAAAGGCGCTAATTTTGGAATAAATTTGGAGCTGGTTGTTGGATGATTCACAACAGGTTTTAAACAAAAGATGTAAATTTCAACATTTCTTTCACTGCTAACAGTCTACAATGAACAAGTGATGTCAACATGGACACTGCCTCCACTCACAAGTCCTCACTGATGGGGAAGAGGAAAAGTACGGCATCCTTGTCAGATGAGCACAAGCTGTCAGCACAGTACTTTCTCTGCATCTCTGCAAAACAAACCATTCATCTTCATTAAAATTACTATGAACTATTTCACATAATTTTATCGCTTGGACCTATCATTATGTAGTTCAAGTCTCAGAATTGTAAACTCACTGAAAATTGTGAAAAAAAACATTTTATCAACTTTGAATCACTCCCAAGTCCAGCACCATCATTAGTTCATAACTAAGACATCTCATCACTTAATACATGAATAACATATTTTACACATAGGGCCTACAATGAAAGTCACGTCATCACACCCACACGTTTTTGGTACTTGTTTTTATTTCTTAGCTCTCTGCACTTTGTAACTTAATGCTATAGCTCTTATTTGAGGCTGATTATACCCGTCGTTGATCAGGTTAGATAAATGGTGATATTAAAGCTCGAGAAATTAAACTGCAAAGCGTTGACAAATTAACCAGAGCGTAAAAATCAACGTCAAAATAAAGCATCGATCTAACCAAACCAACAGCATGGACAATCAGCTAAGCATGAAAACTTGGGAAATTAAAGTATTAAATACACAGATAACAAAGACGCTGGTATCCTTTTTCATTAGAGGCAGAATACAATTTACTAGAAGAAATAAAAATTGCCAAGCAGAAATCGTTATTGGTTCCAATATCGAGACTAACTCGTTTTAACTCAAGCTTATAAAGTGGCACATCTTGGGAAAATGTGAATTGTGTAGTATGAAAGTAAATTATTATTTACACCATGGTATAATTACAAAAATTTTGGACTTATAATATTCAAAATATTATTTGAAAGAACTCTATAACACAACATCTCTTAACACATCAGTGGTTTGCTTTATTGATATTTCATGATTTGTTTTTAGTACCTTCAATTCATTTTACTTTGTTCTTATATTCCAGACGTAATTCTTTCCTTTTTCGTTTGAACTGATGATGGTGCTGGACTCCAAAACGTTTTCTTAGTAAAGTTGACAACATTTCTTCTCTTAGGAAGCATTGTACTGGCAAAAATAACCATGAAAGGAGCTTTCCTATAGCTATGACTTGCCACTACTATTTATTCAACAGCCCAAAATACAGAAGGCTGAAGAGTATTTATTATGAGAAGGTAGCGCTTAATTTAGCTCACCTGCTGAAGACGGAAAGGCTTGCTTGGAGGATTTGATCTTTACTTTTGAGCTTGAAGGTCCAGGCCTGACATAGCCCCGCTTTTTCCTAAACTGAGGGGAGACATGCACATAAACTTGCGACACTGTAGCCAGATCGTGGCGCTGCTGAGCGGCCAGTCGCTGTATGCACGAGGCGCGCTCGGCAGCAGGGTGCGGCGGAGGTCGGGTGATGCCCAGCTCTGAGATGGCAGACTTGCAGAACTGGGCACACTTCAGCCCCAGGTCATTCTCTACGCAGAACTCCAGTGTGAATGTGGAAGGCTTCAGCCGTGTAAGTGAGATAGCAGCAACTGTACAAATTAGGTTCCCATTATTCATTTAGAGCATGAGAAACGTTTTAACAAATATTACGAAATTTCATTAAATACTCAATAAAAATCAAATTCATACATGAAAAAATTTCAGAAATAATATTTATTACACTTCGAGGAATAATAATAACAAAAATTAAAAGTTCCACTACTAAAGATATAAATACTGTACCTCACACATACGCTAACAGCTAAAAATTAACATTATTGCATTGCACTGATAGAAACACCCATAATTCCATCACTTAGAACATAACTTAAATGCAGGAGTATTAACTCAAGTGACAGCAAAGAGAGTACACAAAGAGGCTGATGTGAATATATTGGTAAAAGTGCCAATAGATGACTCAAATGATGTTCATAACTACATGGAAAATCACCTCAACAGCACTATTGATAAATTAGAGCTCTAAACTACATTCATAAAAATATACTTGCAGAATTCATGAAAATAATTATCTCAAATGAAAGTCAATCTTTTACCATGTCAATTTGTCATAACTCTGCTCAAGAGAAAACTGGTAAAATGCATTCAAACAGTGATAAAATAATTTGTAGACAACAGCTAATGCCTTGAAGATCCTTTTAGCCGTTTGTTACAAATGAATTCATAAATTATATAAGTAGATGCCAACATTTCTACTCACTTTTAGGTAATGCCGAGTCTATTTCCACAGTCCCGTACTCAGTAACTGTAAAAAAATTAAATGAGACATCATTGGTAGACATATCAGGCAAATAGTAGTGGAACACAAATTTTCTTTTGCAAATCAAAGAGGCAAAATGGAAGGAAGAAAATAAAAAATTGAATTTGGCAGAATTGTATTTTCTGCTGAAGTCAACAATGGCTTACTCCAAAAAAAATAGAAAATAAGAATTCATAATGAAAAGAAGGTATCAAATACTTAGGAGAAGATTAAATTAAATAAGTCAGTTTAAGCCTCCATAACCACAAAAGTAGTGTTCCAAAGAGAAGAAGGTACCATTCAGCCTAGAGTTAGGAAAACGAGGGCTCTGTGCACAAGGTGTGTTCTTAAACAAGATCCTCTGCACATAGAAGCATCACATTAGAGAGGGAGTTTATGAAGCAAGATGAAAGTTACAGAAAAAAGTAAAAGGCACTGGAAAATATGACAGTAGTGAACCAAAAAATATTGGTCCACAAGAAAAACATACATTTCAATTCTAGTATGGTCTGCATAACTTTCTCCTCAGGATTTTACATTTTTCACTTGGGACCACTAATTTTCAGAAATAAAATTGTTGGATCTCCTGAAATATTTAGAATGCTACTTTTGTATATAAGTCTGCACTTCTTCAACTTTTAGAATTACTCCACAAACAATCTAAGGCAGCAAATACAGGAATGCTCCACTAAAGTAGAGATGTAACAGAAACAGGCTCACCAAAATAAACACTTGTCAAAAGTTACCCAAGAAAAATATTCAACCAAGACTGAGCATGCAGATGAGAACAGGTACTTACAGTGCACTGGTGTGGAGAATGAAAACAGAGAATTATTAAGCAAAAAGCTAGATAAGTTTCATGTAGAAAAACAATTCTATTCCAACTCATTTCAGTGAATATTAATTGCTAACATCAGAAGACACAAAGCTATGCTTATTTCTATGAAAAACTTACAGTTTATTCAATGCCTCTCATAACAATTGACAACACTTACCAAATGTAATGTCACAACACTTGGATGGTGATGGAAAACTTTCTTCACTGCTTACATAGAAATCTTCTCTTGGTGGCTGAAGTCTTTTTTCTTGGAGGTGGGCTGATTTTACTGCTGAATTTCTCTCTTCTACATTTGGTTTGGATGTAAGGAACAGTGTAGGCATAGCTACCTTCTTTAGTTCCTTGGGATCAGTGTCCTCAACAAACTGATCATCATCAAAATGTTTCTCACACAGAAGGAAGTTATTTGGGACAGATCCGTTCACACCAAGATGGTGGACAAGGTTCTCTCTTCCACAGCGCTGCAGCCATGACAATGCTATTCTTGGGGTTTTGGGAAATGGGTAGAGCAGGTGATTTTTGCTTGTTGAGATGCACCCTTCAGATGAACAAATGAAATAACTAGCATGAAGTCCGCATTTTTTAGCATTGATAGCTTTTATTCCACAAGGAACAGACTTCACAGAACTCTCCTCAAGAGGTATTTCCACCAAAGATGCATTGACGCCTTGAGCTTCAATGACCCTAACATCACATCCGTTCACAACTCTTTGATGAGCAAGCATTATCACATTCTCTCCAGTGCTTGCACATGAATCTTCACCCGCATCATCATTTTCCTCAAACACGACCCCAGAGCTGGAATCTGATCTCTCCCTGTATGTGTGTAGAACTGTACTTGCACTGCTAGATGCTACATTTGCATCCACAGACAACAAAGTGTTTTCACCATTATTCACATCAACAAGCTCCTCATCTTGTAAAAAGTATTCAGGATGATCGTTATCACTCCTCCCTTGAGGGGAGTGCCAGGAGTTCATGATTCAAGAGTTATGTTGAGTCCCCACCAGGTCTGTGACTTTGTCACAAAATTTGATGGATTTCTTCTGAAAAATAAGAGGATGGGTAACAGAAAGAGAAAAATCAATTAGCTACTCCATGACCCAAGATATCAAAAAATGAAATTGAACTACAAAAGTAAAGGGTTCTATTTAACATTGCGGAAATTACTTTCTGTGCCAAGTCTTTCTATTAAGTAGGATAGATTAAATCAGTACTAGAGAGACATATTCATTACTCATGTCAACACTCTTTCCAAAAATTCTTGGGGATTGATCTCTACACCAATTTTTTTCATCAGAAATCAACTGTTCATTTTATATAGAGTTTAAATTATCTTGACACTTTGACTGCAGTGGGTTAAATTGAAGTTCAATATTCAACTAAAAGTTTGAAGTCAAGTTTAGCTATCAATTTCAAAAATAACAAACATTATATGAATATCACTTTCATTCAGTTTTGATAAGAAAGTGAAAATTGAATTAGTGACTACTGGTTGGTCTGCAGCACTAGGAAATCCCCTCTGTAACCACCGGCAGCTCATATGGTGAAAGTGTCAATAAACTTTTACTGAATTTGATCTGATAATTGGCTTATCACACTATTCTAAACCGGAGTTCTATCATTGCTATACCATGGCCCAACATGTTTCTCAAGCATATTAACTCAACCAATTTTTATCATTTCTATTACTACTCCCAAAAACACTAATTATACTGGTTTTAGTACTTCCAGCACTGATCTTGCTTTACTATGTTCTTCATTTTAAAAAATGGCACCTTTTTATCAAATTTTAATACCATATATCTATAGCTAAATTACAAAACAAAAGTCGTAATAAAAATGTCCTGGTAAACTTACCTAATTCAAAAGCATGGGAGGTTAAGACTTTGTCTTATAGGGCTCCCATCTCTTTATCTTACAAGTGTGTTAAACCAAAATACTTTCCCATTTGCTCCTTAAACACTTAACTACGGACTTTTCTAGAGTCAATACTCGCTGTGGGATATATCAGTACCTCCCTCACTCAGTCATAGACCAGGCACACTGGTCCAGTCTGGTCTTGAAGGCACCAATGGTTGCAGCCGTCACATCTTCTGGGAGAGAGTTCCAGTTATTGATAACTCTCACACTGAATGCATTTGCTCTGACAATGGTTCTCCAGTGACCTTGCTTCTTAAGCTTTCTTGAGTTGGACCTTGTCACAGCATCACTGTACTCAGAGAACAATCTATAATCAACATTCTCCATGTCATTCAAAATCTTGTAGGTTTCTATTAAATAACCTCTCTTCCTTCTCTTTTCCAGTGTCGTAAGCCCCAGTTGTTTACATCTCTGCAAGTAGCTAACAGTCTTCAGCTCTGGTATAATTCTTGTCATCCTTCTCTGCACTTTTTCCAACTCCTGAATGTCTCTGGAAGGTGACCAGCTTTGCACTGCATATTCAAGATGTGGTCTCACTACTGAACAATACAGAGTTTTCCCACTTTCCATGTCTAAATCTGGAAAATAACTTTTTATAAGTCCAACCATTTTGTTTCCCTTAGCTGCCACTTTTCCAATATGGTGTACCAGCTTGAGATCAGATGATACAAAGACTCCAAGGTCCTTCTCCAGGTCTGATTTCTTAAGTTACTTTTCCCCAAGGTTATAAGTATGTCCAGGGTTACAATAGCCTATTTGCATGGTAACACATTTATCGGGATTAAAATCTAGTAATATCTAGGTAAATAATATCTAGCCAACAGAGAAGTGACAAAGTAAAAATATAGGAGGTTTGATTTTGAGTATACAGCACAGCATTGATTATAACCAAATTATACCAAAGAATAAAACTAGTTAAGTTAATCTATATAACAATGCTACATATCTACTACAGAAATTATTCCTGGGAAAAACATAGAAAAATCCTAAGTGATATTTTGTTTTCCTTAATATTTCTTGCTTGCTAGAGAATATAGTGTCCTTTTGCTATGTTGCAGTTTAACTATAGCAGATTCACGAATTTGAACATTTGTAGCGTATGCATATGTAAAGTATTTTGTGGAGTTCTGCATAAAATACAATCATCAGCTGCGCAGTAAAAGTCATCATTAGCTGTGCACTAGAGATCAGGTTCATCAGCTTCATTATCATAATTTCTCAAATGTTATTGCTTAACAGTAGGCCCTATTAAAAAAAGAATACTGCACTGTCAAGGATGGGTTATTAAGACTAGAGGAAGGATTTTAAAAGTTCAAGTATATGTTAAAAAAATGCAGTAAATATACTGTCCCTACTCCATGGAAATTCAGTCATTGCGGCTTTCTAGGAAGTGACCAACTGTAATAAACAAGGAATCACTATGCTTCTATACATTTATATATATATCTACAATTAATAATAAAATGCCATAAAAAAATAAAATTACATGTGGCCACCATTAAGCAATAAAAATATATAATGGCAAATAGAATTCCTCAGTTATTGATAAGCTCAAAACATTTGGAAAACGCATAGAAGCCAACTTCAAAGTTTAATAATTCAAAAATAATGGGTCAAATTTCACTTTATTGTTGCCAACAATTTTCATAATTTTGTTGCTATAGATAGGTAATATAGTCTATTTTCAGACGTTTTATACGAATTACAATGTGCTTGCCAATGCTTAATTTTCGAGTTATTTAAGTTTGAAGTTATACAAACGGCGTTCCTGAATGGCCTTTTACGCGCAAAAGCAGTCATTGTTTTTGCAATAGAAACGGAAGCTAACTCCCTATTACAAATGTAAAGATGTTGGGTTGTGAGGGGTAGCCACAGTTCTTCTAGTGAAAAGTATAAATAAAAGTTTCTAGTGACGTCCATTTACATCGACTCTAAGATGGCTGCCGCCATCTTGGATACCAGGTGGTGCCATGGCGGCAGCCACCTTTTGTTAGCTTCCGTTATTAATTAAATTACGCTAAGCGCGCACGCTTCCCTGGCGCGCACAAGCCAACTTCAAAGTTGAATCATTCTAAAATAACGCATCAGCAAGCAGAATGTCATTTTTGTAAAATATTCTTAAATGTGTTCCTTTAGTGATTCTTCACAACAAAATTATGAAAATCGTTGACAACATTAAAGTAAAATTGGACCAAATAATGCATCAGTGAGCAGAATGTCATTTGTGTAAAACGTTCTTAAATGGTTTCCTTTAGTAATTCTTGGGATTGGAATTATTATTTTCCGTGATCACATTAAAAGTAACATGGACCCATACCCCAATGAGAAATGCACACAATGGCTTTCACTAAAATTCTTCAAAAAGCAGTTTAACCCACCTGTTATACTGCCTTTGGTAAATTTTAATCTTATACTTCAATACAGCCCTTGATCATATAATAAAAAAAACTCTAATTTAGATCAAATCTAATGTCTCCTATTATTGTGTATTTTGGAACCCCTAATGCTAACTGTTAGACGTCTCTCACTGTACTGAAACCATTCTTTTCAATGTTTCTTCCCGTCTAACATTCATACCATACATTACACTGGACTACAAAATATTTCCACACTCTTCCAACACATTCATAATTGTTACCTACATGCTTAGCCACGCTGCGCAATTTTCTATACTACTGCAGGTTACTTACTTTGGCCAATTTTTCACAATCTCACCTTCAACTCCTTGAACTTGAACTTGAACTTGAACTTGAGGGCCGACAGTGTCGGGGCCTTTGTAACGGCCTACAATTCCCTCCACAATTTTCACACAGAGTTCAGCGCCTGGTACCAGACTTGTCCACTAAACTACTCAGGATCTACGATTCTTGTCACAAGCCTTCATTGGAAGGCATCACCGGGACAACCAGTGTGTCAAAACACCATCCCCCGGCACATTGGGTCATTACAGCCCATTCTACCAGACTGGCTCATTCCAGTCACTGTCTCTTACTCCAGGCACGCACAAGAAACACTTTCATAGCCTCAGTGATACTCGCATTACACTCCTGATCCAATCCAGCAAGACAGCTCATACCGCAATCATCTTCAACACATCTGGCATTCCACTCATTCTCTCCATACTGCTCAGACACCACATTCATAAAACTCTCTCTCTCTTGCTCATACTTACTACATTCCAGCACAAAATGCTCAATTGTTTCCTCTACTCCACTATTACACTGCTGACATAATCTGTTATTATTCTCATTCCATCTCCATGTACGTCTGTTCACACTCAATGACTTACATCTCACAGCAAACAAGAGTTGACTTCCAAAACTACCATCATAGAACAGCTCAAACTTAGGTGCTTTCTTTTTCATATACCAGTTAAGTCCTGTGCACTCGCTCGATTGTGCGAGCTTTTCCGGAACACCAGCAACAATACGCAAGAGACACAGAGCTGTGTAACGTCAGCTGAGAGAATGCATTCCTAAAAATCAGCAGGAGTTGTGTATGTGCAGGTATCAGTGTATCAGACAAAAAAATTCTTGTTGTTTAGCATCGTTAAATTCTTCCACTTCATTTATACTTTTCTATTCGACTTTAGGCGCAGAATCGATTTAACCGTGTATGGTTGACACAAATTTCCTTGATAATATTATAAATCAGGAATTTTCATACCAATGGTGATTCCAATATATTGTGTGGGATGTAAATATTTCAAACAGGGGAGCATATATATTATTAATAACTACTTTCTGTTTATATAGGCCGCTGAAAGCACGTAATGATCGTATCTATGTGATTCAAAAAGAGAACAAAATAAGTAGATCTTTTTATGTAAACTTATTGTTTGTTGATATATGCAAAACCTCTAGGTATGTTGAAAATCCTTAAAATTCAACTGGTTGTAATACATCTAATGAATCAATCTTTTTCTTCTTTTTCTCGTAACGGATCCCCGATCCTCTGGCAATACTGTAGTGATCGCTCTCAGCCGCACTTCAGCCTAATTTCATAAATAATAAAAACTAACATTCTAAAATTAAATTATACAAATGTAACTATTTTTATAAATTTACAAGACCGAATTTATTCGTTGAACCCCAAAATGTTACAAAAAAATGTCTTTCGAAAATATTTTCCGACCACGTTTCCGCCCGACACTTCCGTTGGAAACATTACGTAGAACCATTTCGCAAGTTCCGATAGCCATTTTGAGGCAGAGGTGTCATTCTGGTATTCAATTCTCCTGTGTTAGTGCTTGGGCCCCAGAGGGGCAATTGAAGCTACGAGACACTTAACATTCCACTGCCACGTCACCTACCTTGCCCGATCATATCAAAAGGGTAAAATAATCCGGTAGCTCATTCTGAAGAGGACAGAAACTGCCTCCTTCTCCTTGCTCTAATCACTCAATTACTGGACGGTTAAGTGCACGTACCGCATTCCCCATCAACCTCACTCCGAATTGAGACCCTTGGGTTGCAGCTAATTCAACTGCTGCCTAACCAACAAGTCAATATTCAATCAAAACTGGGGGAATAGAGCTTTATCGTCCTCATTTATCAGTGACGCTATTTGCCGTCTCTATCCATTGGGATTACCTTGCACACGACCCTCTCCACAAATACACTCACCACATTATCAACGCAGCTGTGAGCCTGTTGCAGTTCCTACTCAAGATCGAACCTCAACATCAGCTCATCCTGAAGATGTTGAAACCTTTCATGTAGCACCTTGAATGTATATGTGTATAATACTGATAATGTTACAGTGCTCTTGTGTAAGAATGTATTTAGACAGCACTATGCGTTGAGAACTGAGCTCATGGTTCTTGTGGATCTCTGCTCGTGGTTCTCGGGCTTGGCTGGAGCCCACTCCACCACTACCCTTCGTAATGTAAACGTGTGTCCTGCTGTGTGTACTGATTATACAAACTCCAAGAGTCTCGTCTTCTTAACCTACATCCATTAGGTTATGGGCCCAGTAAACCTTCCGATGAAGCAATATCAAGTGAGGTTATCTTAAGTCCCGAAGCGAAAAACAGCCCGGGACAGCGAGAACAGAAGTTGGTGATTTGTTAGTGCTGTGTGAGACAGAAACGGTGAAAGAGAAAGAAACATGGCAGGCTCCGTAAGTGAAAGTGCAAAGAACTGCCTCACGGCTCTTAATGATAAAAACTATCCTACGTGGAAGCTGCAAATGAAGATGATTCTGATGAAGGAAAAACTGTGGAACTTGGTTCGAGGAACGGAAACCATGCCACAGACTACGGACGAGACTGCTCGAAGAAAATTTGAAGAAAGACGTGACAGTGCACTTGCAACAATTGTGCTTGGTGTCGAAACAAGTCAACTTTATTTGTTGGGTGATCCTACTGACCCTGTGCAACTATGGCATAAGATTGAAGATACATTCCAGAAGAAAACTTGGTCTAACAAGTTCAGACTACGCAAAAGACTCTACAACATGAAACTAAAAGAAGACCAAGACTTACAAACTCATCTCAAAGCATTTGTCGAAATATTTGAGTCCTTGAGTGTGATTGATGACGCTGTTGATGAAGAAAGTCGTGTAATAATCTTGCTGTCGTCACTTCCCGACCATTTCTCCACACTGGTGACTGCACTGGAAGCTCATGAAAAACTACCGTCATGGGATATTGTGACAGAGCGTCTTCTGAATGAAGAAGCAAAACTGAAAAACCAAAGTGCTTCAGACTTCAGTGAAAAATCCCTTGTGACCTCCAAATTGAAAAACTCACGATGCTTCGAATGCGGAAAATTGGGACACCTACGTACCAAGTGCTGGATCTATCAAGAAAAATTGAAGAAAGAAGATGGGAACCACACAGAAAACCAAAACAATTTTGTAGCAGGTAAAACAAATTATATCGGTGCATTGTCTGTGATAAATATCAATAATTGTTGGGTAATTGATTCCGGTGCAACAGCACACATGTGTAATAATAGGAATGATTTTTCTTGTATGAATGAGCTATCTAGTCCAATTAACATTGAAGTTGGTGATGGTAGAAACTTGCAAGGTGTTGGTGTAGGTGATGTTGAAGTTATGGTGTTGTTGCCTAAAGGTCGAGTAGATACCTGTGTTGTTAAGAATGTCTTGTATGTACCTGGCTTAGCCTACAATTTACTTTCCGTGCCTCAGATTACAGAAAGTGGAAACTCAGTTTACTTTGACGAAAGCTCATGTAAGATTGTAAATAAAGACGATGAATTAATTGCCTTAGGCAGTAAAGTAGGAAAATTGTATAAACTTAATTGCACCCTTAATTCAGCCGCTAAATGCATGAACGTTTCCTCTGATGAAATTCTGTGGCATAAACGATTTTGTCATCTAGGATTCAATAATCTTAAGAAATTAGCCACTAAGAATCTTGTTAGAGGTTTTGATTGTTCTGTGAGTGGAGATAACATTTTTTGTGAAAACTGTTGTGATGGTAAAAATCATAGGCTTCCGTTCCCCAAAACAAATCACAAAAGGAAACGCCAACCCTTAGAACTTATCCACAGTGATGTGTGTGGCCAGCTTAATCCCATATCACTTGGGAGTGGAAGGTATTTTGTAACCTTCATAGATGACCACTCCAGATATACTTGGGTGTACATTATCAAACATAAGAGTGATGTTTTCAAAGTGTTTCAGGAGTTCAAATCCTTGGTAGAAAATCACTATGATCACAAAATTAAAATTCTGCGCTCCGATAACGGTGGGGAATACATCTCTAATGACTTTGAACAATTCCTAAAAAGGGAAGGAATTACCCATGAAAAAACTGTGCCTAAGACACCTAAACAAAATGGAGTTGCAGAAAGAATGAATAGAACTCTTCTTGACTCTGTCAGAGCTATGCTGTCTGGTTCAAAGTTACCAAAATCATTCTGGGGTGAAGCTATATCAACTGCCGTGTATGTCAAAAATAGGAGCCCTGCTAGTGCATTGAATGATATGACCCCTTATCAGGCCCTTAATGGACACAAGCCCAACGTACAGCACCTCAAAACCTTTGGCTGCAGTGCGTACGCTCATGTCCCCAAAGATGAGAGGGAAAAACTTGATCCAAAATCTAAACCGTGTGTTCTTGTAGGATATGGAAGTGGATCCAAGGGATATCGTCTGTATGACATAAACAGTAGAAGGATATTTTTGAGTAGAGACGTTATGTTCAATGAATCTCAGCAGATGCCAATTGAGAAGGAGCCTTCAGAAGTAAATGATGGTAATTTTACTCTTCTTCCTCAGGATCCAGAACCAGAAGACTCTGAGGGAGGGGTGGAGCATAGACAGTCAGATGCTGGGATGGAGGGAGTGCAGCCTAGACAATCAACCAGATATCGACGGGCTCCTGATAGGTTTGGTGAATGTGTGTATTTAATGAAAAATGAGCTTGATATACCATCTTGTGTTCAAGAAGCACTCAGTGGACCAGAAGCAAAACTATGGGAAACAGCTATGGAGAATGAGATGGAGTCTATAAATCAAAACAGAGTATGGTCCCTTGTAGAGTGTCCCAATGACAAAAAACCTATCAAATCAAAGTGGATCTTTAAAAGAAAAACCGGACCCGACGGAAGCATTTGCTCGTACAAAGCTCGCCTTGTGGCTCAGGGCTACTCACAAAAATATGGCATTGACTACGACGAGACCTTCAGTCCCGTGGTTCGATTTGAGTCTGTCAGGACAGTACTAGCTTTGGCTGCCAAATGCAACATGCAAGTCCATCACATGGACGTTGCAACAGCCTTCCTTAATGGAGAACTGATTGAAGAACTATATCTGGTTCAACCTGACGGTTTTATTGTCAAAGGCAAAGAAAATCTGGTGTGTAAACTACAAAAATCGCTCTACGGACTAAAACAAGCTCCTAAGTGTTGGAATACTACACTAGATAGCTATTTGAAGAAATTGGGTTTTGTACAATCTAAGAGTGATGCTTGTATATACACTCGTGTTCAAGATAAGAAACTGTGTATTGTGGCGGTGTATGTAGACGATCTAATAATTGCTTCTGAGTCTGGTGATGAAATAAATCAAATAAAGTTGAGCCTTTCTACCCAATACAAAATGAAGGACCTTGGTGTGCTGAGTTACTTCCTAGGTGTAAGTGTTGTACAATTTAAAAACAATGTCTTCTTGAATCAAACTGCCTACACTGAGGCTCTGTTGTCAAAATTTGGCTTTGATAATTGTAAACCTGTTGCAACTCCCGCCGATGTAAACGTAAATCCGATATGCTCCCCAAATGATGTCGAATTTGACCCTGCCACTTATCAAAGTGCTGTAGGTAGCCTTTTGTATTTGTCAACCAGAACTCGACCTGACATTGCATTCGCAGTGAATAATGTTGCTAAATACAGCTCCAAACCTCTTGAACAGCATTGGATGTGTGTTAAGAGAATATTCAGGTACCTGAGAGGCACCTCTAAACTAGGTCTCTTGTATAGCAAATGTTCTGATACTTGCATTGGTTATTCAGATGCTGACTGGGCTGGTGATAAAAATGACCGAAAGTCTACCTCTGGTTACTGTTTCACCCTCAGTAATTCGGTAATTACGTGGAGATCTAACAAACAAACTTGTGTAGCCCTCTCAACTGCAGAAGCCGAATACGTTGCTCTTGCCGGTGCGGCTCAAGAGGCTGTCTGGTTAAAGCACTTACTCAGTGATCTAAATTTTGGGACTATGGAACCAATGGTTATAAACGAAGACAACCAGTCAGCCATCTGTCTTGCCAACAATCCCAAATATCATGGGAGGAGCAAGCACATCGATATTAAGTTCCACTATGTACGGGATCTTGTAAGTAACAAAGATATAGACGTAGTGTATTGCCCTACCGACGAAATGCTCGCCGACATATTCACCAAGAACCTGCCGATAGAAAAGTTCTCTAGACTAAGAACGAAGTTAGGAATGGTCTCATCTGACACACATTCAATGTGAGAAGGAGTGTTGAAACCTTTCATGTAGCACCTTGAATGTATATGTGTATAATACTGATAATGTTACAGTGCTCTTGTGTAAGAATGTATTTAGACAGCACTATGCGTTGAGAACTGAGCTCATGGTTCTTGTGGATCTCTGCTCGTGGTTCTCGGGCTTGGCTGGAGCCCACTCCACCACTACCCTTCGTAATGTAAACGTGTGTCCTGCTGTGTGTACTGATTATACAAACTCCAAGAGTCTCGTCTTCTTAACCTACATCCATTAGAAGAGACCAATCTGCCAGCCACCCAATAAAGGCCAGACCATTAAAACCATATTTCTTTGTCCTTCTGATTGGTTCAGTCCGAGGTAAAATTCTAGTGTTTGATTTTGATTAATAGACGCCAAAAATATTGCGTCCGAACCCCAGCCTTAACTCCTTCTGAGTCTTGCAAACCAAAGAAAATCAATGCGCATTCCCACGCGCTGGTGACCCGCCTTTATAAAAGAATTCAAACCTGTCTAAAGTAAAACTTGAGTTACGCCCATCAAACTTAAAGTTTACAATACCTTAGATGAAAAGGAAATCAGATCCTCTGGCGTCACCATACCTACCTAGGATCCCCGATCCCCAGGTATCAACTTACCTGGTAAGGTAGTCCGGTTTAAGTAATCTCGACACACTCGCTTCGCCTTTCCTGCGACAGATTCATGATCCTTTAGCTTTGCCTTGCTTGCAATAAACTTTCGCTCTCCTAGCCGTTGTTGCACCTGGGAGCAATTTTCCCGATTTAATTGTAGGCATTTTTTATGGGTCTACGACTGAGCCGACATTAGGTCCACTATTGGGATCACACACGCTATCTACACCTATTTCTCATTTTTTGTGCATATTATCCTTAATTTAGTAAATCAGTTTAACTTTTGAACATATTATTAGCATAGCCTTTATATTTCTTTTATCTGGTTGTTTCAGTAATCCAACCTTAATCAACACCGCCTCATATATTGTGGTGATGAAAAATTGGCCGCCGCAAATCCCGAGAATTGGGGTCTGGCTGTTGGCTGGCAACTGGCTGACTGGCTGGCGCAGCCTTTCCTGGCTGCCGCCACTGACTGGCGGCGGGCGAGTGACGTCAGTCTTCGAACGGATCTTGTCGAGTGCAGTCGCGCGTGTGGTTTGGCTCTTCGGTTTTTTCGTCGGTTGTGCCGGCGTGTTTTCTTTCGTTACGTCTGTGAGCAAGGCGGGTGCCTTGCTTTCGGAATTCCTCTGGTTGTACGAGGAAGGTCATCTAGCTGTGGCAGCTACTTGACGGGTCTGCTGGCGGTGAAGGCATCGAGCAGATTTTGACGGTAAGCCAACAAGCTATCTAGGCTTTTGGCGGTGGTAGCCTTCTTGTGGGCATCAAGATGGCGGCGGCTGGAACGGCTGCGTCGGCTGAGGTGGCTGACGCAGCTGGAAAGGCTGCGGCAGCCGGAGCTGGCGATGCGGCATCGCCAGCGCCGCCGGCTGGGAGCATGTCGGGTGGTGTGCTTGTGGATGCTAGCCTGCTGGCGAACATCCTGACTCAGGAGCGCGGGCCGATCCTCGACCGTCTGTCTAGGCAGTTGCCTAAGCTGACGGGCGATGGGTCGGTCGACGCGCTTGAGTGGCTGGAGAGCTTGGAGAGGCTCTGCCAGCTGGAGCGGGTGGCTCCGACCGACATCATCGGGTTCATGCTCGACGGCAACGCCGCTCGAGTGTTTCGCTCGATGACTGTCGGTGATGCGGGTCAGTGGCAGGCAGTTAGGGCTGTGTTGGCCTCGCAATTTGCTTTGCCTATGCAGGAAGCATATAGGCGGTTCACCGACCGTCGGCTTGGGGCCGGGGAGTCGGTGGACGTGTACCTGGATGACCTGGCGCGTCTGGGTGGGAGGGTGGGGTCGACCAAGAAGGATTTGATTTTTAGGGTCAAATTCTATGAGGGTCTCCCCACTACTCTGTATACGTGGGCAGTTTCGCGGGGGGACGCGTATACTGCGCCGTTCGACGATGTAGTGTCGAGAGTGCGGGAGAGGATGGCCGCACAGAGGGCTGCTGCCGGGCGTGGCCAGGAGGTCAGGCGCGGAGCAGACCTTGCTGCTGCGGGGAAGCAGGGCAGTGGTGGCAAGGGTGCTTGTTACCGCTGCGGCGGTGCACACCGCGTGCGGGTTTGCCCGCAGAAGCCAGGCGCGGCGGCGCCTGCTGGCGGGGGGGCCAGGAAGGCTCCCGCCGCCAAACGGAAGTTTGCATGCTTTGCATGTGGGGAGGTCGGGCATTTTGCCGGTGACTGCCCGGCAGTAGGTAGGCCTGCGGTTGGTGGGTCGGGTTTCGCTGCGGAGGACGCCAGTCGGGGCGACGCGTCCTCCTCAATGGAATCCGCGTAAGCCAAGCTTACCGGAGGTCTCCTCCCCCCGAGGGAGGTGACGGCGCCCCCTCGGAGAGAGGGACCTTGAGCGGCACGGGTGTGTCGCTGGGTCGGGGCGATCTAGAATCGCTCGGAGCGACTGGCGTTACGACGGGGCGTCGGTTGCCAGTCGTTCGTGCCATCTTGAATGGGCATTGTTCTTGGTGTCTGGTAGACTCCGGGAGCGAGCGGACGGTGGTTTGTCCGCGGGTGGTGGTGGGCTAATGCCCCCGGCCGGGGCGGCCGTTGCTAACGGCGGACGCAGGACTTCCCATGTGGGGAAGCACTGTCGTGTGGTAGTCGGGTTGCAGGGGCATTGTTTTGGTGTCACTGCGCTCGTCATGCCGGAGTTGGGGAACCTTGGCGTGGACTGTCTACTCGGGAGTGATGTTATCGATCACATGGGGGGCGTCACCGTCAGAAGAGGTCCTGACTCGAAGTATGCGGTTGACTGGGGGAGATCTCGGTCAACTGGATGCTGTGGGGGGCCCAGCAATGGACTCACCCGTGCCAAGCTGGGAGCCGGCCTGGTGACGGGGGCGGGGTCGGTGGGGTCGAAAGGTGCGCCAGCACCGATCGAGATCGTCGACCCTGACTTTGTTGCTAGGTTCGCTGACGGTCGGTGGACCGTCAGTTGGCGGTGGTCCGAGAAGCCGCCCGAGGGGTTGCAGACTCGGGTCGCGGAGTACGGATGTACTCAGGCGCCTCACGTGCGGGAGCGCTATGAGGCGGAGATTCAGAGTTGGATCTCAAAGGGTTGGTTGAGGCGATGGCATGGCCCCATCCCGGGCGTCATTCCGTTGCTGGCCGTCGTGCAACCAACGAAGGACAAAGTCCGTCCAGTCATGGATTATCGTGAGTTGAACGGCTTTGTCGAATGTCATACTGGCGATGACATGGTCGCTGTGTGTGGCGACAAGATTCGGAAGTGGCGGCAGCTGCGGGGCGAGCTTAAGGTCGTCGACCTTAAGTCCGCGTACCTGCAGATCCACGTTTCCGAGGATCTGTGGCGGTACCAGATCGTGAAGTTTAAGGGTGTGCCTTACGCTTTGACGCGATTAGGCTTTGGCCTCTCGTGTGCGCCTCGAATCATGACGGTGATTCTCGGCAAGGTTCTGTCGCTGACCGATCGCGTTCGTCGAGGGACGGACCACTATATCGATGATGTAGTGGTGTGTGAGTCCATTCTCAGCGCGCAGGAGCTCCGGGAGCATTTGGCACGGTACGGACTTGTGTCAAAGGAGCCTGAGTGCCTGGATGGAGGTCGGCTGTTGGGCATTTCTTTGCGGAAAGATGCCAACGGACATCTTCGAATGTCGCGGGGGACTGCTCTCTCCGAGTTTGGCTCGGTGAATGCCGGCCTGACGAAGAGAGGGCTGTTCTCCTTGTGCGGTCGGTTAGTTGGCCATTACCCCGTGGCGGGGTGGCTGCGTCCTTGTTGCAGTTTTTTGAAACGGCTGGGGTGCAGTGGCTCTTGGGACGACCCGGTTGACGGTTCTGTCAGCTCGTTGGCTGCGGAGCTGTTGGCGCGGGCTCGTCGGGACGACCCTGTTGGGGGCGTGTGGGGTGTCGACTCGCATGGTACGGTTACCGTGTGGGCTGATGCCAGCTCCCTCGGAGTTGGTGTGGCCCTTGAGGTCGATGGCCGCATTGTGGAGGATGCGTCTTGGCTCCGAAAAGAGTCAGACCACCTTCATATCAATGTGACCGAGTTGGAAGCGGTGGCGCGGGGTATCAATTTGGCGATTGCGTGGGGTTTTAAGACCTTCACGGTCGCCAGTGATTCCCGGACAGTCGTCACGTGGATGGACAACACTGTCGATGGCCGCAATCGTGTTCGCACGAAGGGCGCGGCAGAGATGCTCGTGAAGCGACGTCTTGGGGTGATCCGTGAGACGATCGCTGAGCATGGTCTGGTCGTGTCTGTTCGCTTCGTCTCGACGATCGAGAACAAGGCCGACCAGCTGACCAGGGTACCTAAGAGGTGGCTTAGTTACCGCGATGGTGGGGAAGCCGGCGCAGAGGTGGCGGCCGTGCTTGCCACTGGAGAGAGTGTCGAGGATGCCATCTGGGCGGCTCATTTGCCGCATCATTTGGGCATTGATCGGACGCTCTACTTGGCGCGTCAGATCCGCAGTGATCTGTCGCGCGAACAGGTGAAGCGTGAGCTGGCTGGATGCGAGGCCTGCCAGCGGATCGACCCTGCGCTGCGGGGGGAAAATCTCGTGGAGCGGGGGGATCTGTCTGTGGAGGAGAGTTGGCGCCGGGTTGCAATTGATGTGACCCACTATGGCACTAAGCTCTACCTGTCATTGGTTGACTGTGGTCCCTCGCGGTTCGCCATCTGGCGACGGCTGCTGAATGAGTCAGCAGCGAGTATTGTCGCTCACTTGCGTGAAATCGTAATTGAGCGAGGGCCGTGTGACGAGTTGCTCCTGGACAATTCGACGGCGTTTCGATCAGCGACTGTGGCACAGTTCGCTGATGCGTGGGGGATTTCGCTGCGATTCCGTGCTGCCTACGCCCCGAGCGGCAACGGGATCGTGGAGAGAAATCATCGGACGATCAAGAGGATCGCCGCCAGGGGAGGTATCACTCCTGAGGAGGCTACATTCTGGTATAATGTGACGCCTCGGAAGGACACTGAGGCGGGCTCAGTCCCTTCGAGCGGTATTTTTCGGTATCGCTGGCGAGTGCCGTTTGACGTCAATCTTCGGGTGATTGATGGCTGCGCGAGCAACAGCTTTGCTGTCGGCGATGAGGTGTGGGTGAAGCCCCCGCTGCCTTCATGCACGAAGCAGTGGACGTCAGGTGAGGTCACCAGCGTCGTGTCAAAGTACGTGGTCTGCGTAGACGGCATGCCCAGGCATGTGCGCGACGTCAGGAGACGACGCATTGGGGGTGATCGGGGCCGTGTCCCCGAGAATCACCGGGGCGCCGAGGGCGCTGCGGCGCCCGACGTAGTTATCTTCGGCGGAGGTGGCGGCGGTGGCGCAGCTCCTCTTGCGTTGCCTGAGAGGGTGGTGGTGGACGCATTAAACGCGGCGCCAGTGGCGCCGGCGGCAGCGAATGAGTTTAGTGAAGACTCACTTGAGGAAGAGGGCGAGGAGCCTGCCGCTACTGATGGAGAGGCAGAGCAGCCCCAGGGGGAGCCGGCGCAATTAAGGCGGTCACACCGTGAACGACGGCGACCCTCGTACCTAAACGAGTACGAGTGCTAAGCACTGGACACCGGGAGTTTCGTGAGAAACTGGAGGAGATGTGGTGATGAAAAATTGGCCGCCGCAAATCCCGAGAATTGGGGTCTGGCTGTTGGCTGGCAACTGGCTGACTGGCTGGCGCAGCCTTTCCTGGCTGCCGCCACTGACTGGCGGCGGGCGAGTGACGTCAGTCTTCGAACGGATCTTGTCGAGTGCAGTCGCGCGTGTGGTTTGGCTCTTCGGTTTTTGCGTCGGTTGTGCCGGCGTGTTTTCTTTCGTTACGTCTGTGAGCAAGGCGGGTGCCTTGCTTTCGGAATTCCTCTGGTTGTACGAGGAAGGTCATCTAGCTGTGGCAGCTACTTGACGGGTCTGCTGGCGGTGAAGGCATCGAGCAGATTTTGACGGTAAGCCAACATATATATAAGAAACTGTTGGCTCACCTTAAAAGCTCTGCTCGGTGCCTTCACCGTCAGCAGAGCCGCCAAGCAGCTGCCGCAGCTGGTTGACCTTCCTCGTAGGCCCAGAGGAATATCGAAAGCAAGGCACCCGCCTTGCTTTACAAACGTAACGAAAGAAACACGCCGGCACAACAACGCGAACCGAAGAGCGAAATCACACGCGCGACTACTCTCCACAACTGCCATAAGTCCACTGCCGCCACCCAGCCGCAGCCAGTCGGCTGCGGCAGCCAGATCCCAAAACTTGGGGGTGGCGCACTCATCGCTGCGGCGCCCTCTTGCGGCGGCAAATTCTTCAACGCCACATCTCCCCCAGTTTCTCACGAAACTCACAGTGCTTGGTGCCTAGCACTCGTACTCGCTTAGGTACGAGGAACGCCGTCGTTCACGGCGTGACCGCCTCAATTGCGCCGGCTCCCCCTGGGGCTGCTCCGCCTCTCCATCGATAGCGTCAGGCTCCTCGCCCTCTTCCTCAGGGGAGTCTTCACTCGACGCGCCATCCGCCGCCGGCACCACTGGCGCCGCGTTTAATGCGTCAACAACCACCCTCTCAGGCAACGCAAGAGGAGCTGCGCCACCGCCGCCACCTCCGCCGAAGATAACTGCATCGGGCACCGCAGCGCCATCAGCGCCCCTATGATTCTCGGGAACACGGCCCCGGTCACCACCAATGCGCCGTCTCCTGACGTCGCGCACATGCCTGGGCATGCCGTCTACGCAGACCACGTACTTTGACACGACGCTGGTAACCTCACCTGACGTCCACTGCTTCGTGCATGAAGGCAGTGGGGGCTTCACCCCACACCTCATCGCCGACAGCAAAGCTGTTGCTCGCGCAGCCATCAATCACCCGAAGATTGACGTCGAACGGCACTCGCCAGCGATACCGAAAAATACCGCTCGAAGGGACTCAGCCCGCCTCAGTGTCCTTCCGGGGCGTCACATTATACCAAAATGTAGCCTCCTCAGGAGTGATACCTCCCCTGGCGGCGATCCTCTTGATCTTCCGATGATTTCTCTCCACGATCCCGTTGCCGCTCGGGGCGTAGGCGGCACGGAATCGCAGCGAAATCCCCCACGCATCAGCGAACTGTTCCACAGTCGCTGATCGAAACGCCGTCGAATTGTCCAGTAGCAACTCGTCACACGGCCCTCGCTCAATTACGATTTCACGCAAGTGAGCGACAATACTCGCTGCTGACTCATTCAGCAGCCGTCGCCAGATGGCGAACCGCGAGGGACCACAGTCAACCAATGACAGGTAGAGCTAATTGCCATAGTGGGTTACGTCAATCGCAACCCGGCGCCAACTCTCCTCCACAGACAGATTCCCCCGCTCCACGAGATTTTCCCCCCGCAGCGCAGGATCGATCCGCTGGCAGGCCTCGCATCCAGCCAGCTCACGCTTCACCTGTTCGCGCGACAGATCACTGCGGATCTGACGCGCCAAGTAGAGCGTCCGATCGATGCCCAAATGATGCGGCAGATGAGCCGCCCAAATGGCATCCTCGAGACTCTCTCCAGTGGCAAGCACGGCCGCCACCTCCGCGCCGACTTCCCCACCATCGCGGTAACTAAGCCACCTCTTAGGTACCCTGGTCAGCTGGTCGGCCTTGTTCTCAATCGTCGAGACGAAGCGAACAGACACGACCAGACCATGCTCAGCGATCGTCTCACGGATCACCCCAAGACGTCGCTTCACGAGCATCTCCGCCGCACCCTTCGTGCGAACGCGACTGCGACCATCGACAGTGTTGTCCATCCATGTGACGACTGTCCGGGAATCGCTGGCGACCGTGAAGGTCTCAAAACCCCACGCAATCGCCAAATTGATACCCCGCGCCACCGCTTCTAACTCGGCCACATTGATGTGAAGGTGGTCCGACTCTTTTCGGAGCCAAGACGCATCCTCCACAATGTGGCCATCGTCCTCTAGGGCCACACCCACTCCGAGGGAGCTGGCGTCGGCCCACACGGTAACCGTGCCGTGCGAGTCGACACCCCACACGCCCCCAACGGGGTCGTCCCGACGAGCCCGCGCCAACAGCTCCGCCGCCAACGAGCTGACAACCGTCAACCGGGTCGTCCCAAGAGCCGCTGCACCCCAGCCGTTTCAAGAAACTGCAACAAGGGCGCAGCCACCCCGCCACGGGGTAATGGCCGACTAACCGACCGCACAAGGAGAACAGCCCTCTCTTCGTCAGGCCGGCATTCACCGAGCCAAACTCGGAGAGAGCAGTCCCCCGCGACATTCGAAGATGTCCGTTGGCAGCTTTCCGCAAAGAAATGCCCAACAGCCGGCCTCCATCCAGGCACTCAGGCTCCTTCGACACAAGTCCGTACCGTGCCAAATGCTCCCGGAGCTCCTGCGCGCTGAGAATAGACTCACACACCACTACATCATCGATATAGTGGTCCGTCCCTCTACGAACGCGATCGGTCAGCGACAGAACCTTGCCGATAATCACCGTCATGATTCGAGGCGCACACGAGAGGCCGAAGCCTAATCGCGTCAAAACGTAAGGCACACCCTTAAACTTCACGATCTGGTACCGCCACAGATCCTCGGAAACGTGGATCTGCAGGTACGCGGACTTAAGGTCGACGACCTTAAGCTCGCCCCGCAGCTGCCGCCACTTCCGAATTTTGTCGCCACACACAGCGACCATGTCATCACCAGTATGACATTCGACAAAGCCGTTCAATTCACGATAATCCATGACCGGACGGACTTTGTCCTTCGTTGGTTGCACGACGGCCAGCAACGGAATGACGCCCGGGATGGGGCCATGCCATCGCCTCAACCAACCCTTTGAGATCCAACTCTGAATCTCCGCCTCATAGCGCTCCCGCACGTGAGGCGCCTGAGTACATCCGTACTCCGCGACCCGAGTCTGCAACCCCTCGGGTGGCTTCTCGGACCACCGCCAACTGACGGTCCATCGACCGTCAGCGAACCTAGCAACAAAGTCAGGGTCGACGATCTCGATCGGTGCTGGCGCACCTCTCGACCCCACCGACCCCGCCCCTGTCACCAGGCCGGCTCCCAGCTTGGCACGGGCGAGTCCATTGCTGGACCCCCCACAGCATCCAGCTGACCGGGATCTCCCCCAGTCAACAGCATACTTCGAGTCAGGACCTCTTCTAACGGTGACGCCCCCCATGTGATCGATAACATCACTCCCGAGGAGACAGTCCACGCCAAGGTTCCCCAACTCCGGCATGACGAGCGCAGTGACACCAAAGCAATGCCCCTGCAACCCGACTACCACGCGACAGTGCTTCCCCGCGTGGGAAGTTCTGCCGTCCCCCGTTAGCAACGGCCGCCCCGGCCGGGGGCATTGGCCCACCACCACCCGCGGACAAACCACCGTCCGCTCGCTCCCGGAGTCTACCAGACACCAAGAACAATGCCCATTTGTAATATAGCGAGTAGTGTAAGTTCTAGTTAGAGAGACCGAAAGTTGGCAACGCTCGATAGGGCAACACTCGCGAGTCAGTCTGCTATTGGCCTCGGATTCAACAACAAGTAAATGTTGACCGAGTGTGTACATAATTAACTACTGTGGTTGGTATCTAACTTCTTAAGTTCTAAACTAATGTACTAATTCTATTCTACCCTATACTATACATTTCCCGTCTATCTCCGCACTAACCTCACTAGCCACAGTACCGACATTTGAGTATAAAGTTAAGGTATCCAAGAGGTGAGTGAACTATTTACCTAACTTGCTGTGTCATTGAATTGTATTGTGTTCAGTACTATAACTATGTTGTGTCTATGTGGAACCCTTGCTGTGCTCTAGTGTAGGGCTATCCACTCTATAATACTGGCGACGAGGATTATTTTTTGTAGAACTATTGGGAGAGGCTAGACTAATGAAGGAACTCAGAATTTATATTATTCAGTGACTAGAGTATTGATGCTGTAAATTTCTGATTTTTTTTTTTAACAAGGGGTATTATTACAGCCTCTTGAATTGGCTACTCTTGCAACTGATATTGTTGCTACTACTATTTCAGGTAGATATCTGACAATTAGCTGTAAAGCTGGGTAAAAATGCCAATGCTAGGCTCAGTGGGAGAATTCAATCCTTTAGAGGAAGAATTCCCAGAATATGAAGTCAGGCTAAACTGCTTCCTTAGTATTAATAAAGTGGAAGATTCAAATAAAGCTAAAACATTTATTGCTCTGGTGGGTCCTAAAATTGTTAGGTTGACCAAAGACCTACTATCACCTAAAAGACTTTTAGATGCTACCTATGAGGAGATCATGGAAGCGTTAAGACGGCATTTTAAGCCGACACGCAACCAGATCTTTGGAAGGTTTAGGTTCCATAAGCGGAGCCAGAAACAAGGGGAGAGCATTGCTGATTTTGTGGCTAGCTTAAAGGCCCTCTCAGACACCTGTAATTTCAAACAGGAAGTTCTGGAAGAAACTCTGCTAGATAGGTTAATACTGGGTGTGGCCAGTAATGATGTTCAAAATTGTTTGCTCAATGAAAATGACCTCACATGCAAAAAGCCGTGGATCTGGCAACTGCCAAAGAAACTCAACTGAGGGAGACGGTTGTGTTAAGGCAACCTAATTCCATACTAAATGTGGGCCAGCATAGAGTAAAGCAAACTGCTATTAAGCCTCAGGGCAAAACTCAGGCTCAAGCTAGCCCCAAATCAGCATGCAGCGGCTGTGGTAATCTGCACTGGCGTAGAGATTGCCCCTATAAAGACAGTGTTTGTCATGGTTGTGGCCAAAAAGGCCATCTTAAGAAGTGTTGCTTTAAATTGAAAAAGCAAAATTCTGCTAGAGACAACAAAAATAATTTTGTGCATGCTATGCATGAGAAAAAGGGGAGGGAACACCACCCTAACCCTAATAGAACTAACAATGCAGCCTGTGCAGACTATCCAGTTGCTAATCTAGGCTGTTATGGAGAGATTTTCTCAATAGCCGAGGAAATGAAACCCCCAATCAAAATAAAATTGTTACTAAATGGTGTGCCATTAGAGATGGAGGTAGATACAGGTGCTGCCAGGTCTATCCTTTCAATGGCCACCTACTCTAAAATACCAGCTAAGTCCAGACCCGAGCTGAGACTTTCTGATGTTAAGCTTAGGACTTATGGGGGAGCGGAGCTAGTAGTTTGCGGAGAGATTAGAGCTAACATCCAGCGTGAATCTGGTGATATGGTTCCTCAACTAGCAACTATTGTGATTGTAGACAGGGAGGGGCCAGCTTTGCTGGGTAGGGACCTGATTGATTCCCTTGGGCTAACTATAGTATCAAATAATGTCAACAAATTGACTACCTGCCCTGAAGAGTTAGCAAATAAATTCCCTGACCTTTTTCAACCAGGTCTAGGTTGCTTTAAGGGAAGGAATTTCAAAATAGAAGTGGATCCAGCCGTACCACCAAAGTTTTGTAAGGCCAGGAACGTGCCTTACACACTGAGACCTAAGGTGGAGGCAGAACTTGATAGACTGGTGCAGGAAGGTATCCTCACCCCTGTACAATACTCGAGATGGGCAGCGGCGATCGTCCCTGTGCTCAAGACTGATCAAAGCATCCGCATCTGTGGGGACTACAAATTAACAGTCAACAGAGCCACTAGGCTTGATACCTACCCTATACCCAGAGTGGAAGATCTATTTAGCGGGTTAGCAGGAGGAGTTATATACTCCAAGCTAGATATGTCTCAGGCATACGCTCAACTACCCTTGGATGAAGACTCCAAGGAACTCACGGTAATAAACACCCACAGAGGTTTATTTGCCTACAACCGTCTCAGTTTTGGAATTGCGTCCGCACCTGGAATCTTTCAGCGTGCCATGGAAGGACTATTGCAGGGCCTCCCAGGAGTGTTCTGCTACCTGGATGACGTCCTGGTGAGTGCCACTAATGAGCAAGAGCACAACAAGCGTCTCTATCAAGTCTTATCTAAACTACAGGAGGCAGGACTAAAACTGAAAATGGATAAATGCCAAATTGGAGTGCCACAGGTATCCTACCTTGGATACCAAATTGACAAGGATGGATTGCACCCCACTGCAGAGAAGGTAGCAGCAATCCAGAATGCACCAGCCCCTACTAATATAACTCAACTGAGAGCCTACCTTGGGCTGCTAAATTTCTATAGGAAATTTCTAAAATCATCTGCAACTATGCTGGAGCCCCTAAATACCTTACTGAGAGACAAAACCCCTTGGAAATGGGATGCAAGTCAGGAGAGAGCCTTCCAGAAATCTAAACAAGCCCTCCTGGACTCTCAGACTCTAGTCCATTTTGACCCTCAGAAACCCATAGTGGTAGTGGCGGACAGTAGTGCGTATGGTGTGGGAGCGGTGCTGTGTCACCTTATTGATGGGATTGAACGCCCCGCCTATTTTGCCTCCCGAACTCTAACAGCAACAGAACGCAACTACTCTCAAACTGAGAAAGAAGCCCTAGCTATGGTGTTCGCACTTCGAAAATTTCATTGCTACCTGTGGGGACAAGATTTCACTGTGGTTACGGACCACAAACCTTTGTTAGGACTATTTGATCCGGGTAGAAGCATTCCTCCGATGGCATCCGGGCGCATTCAAAGGTGGGCTTTACTACTGCAGTCCTACAAGTTCACCTTGCGTCACCGGTCCGGCGTGCTGTTGGGCACAGCTGATGCTCTCAGTCGTCTACCTTTGACAACTCCCGAGGAAGCCACACCTATTCCTGCGGAATGGACGTCCTTAGTAAATTTCCTCGAGTCAGCTCCAGTCACCAGCACCCACATCCGCGACGGCACCCTAAGGGACTCAGTACTTTCAAAGGCATACAAATACTGCCAAGTAGGCTGGCCTTCGACGGTAATTGGTGACCATGATCTCGCTCCGTATACTAGGAGGCGAGACGAATTGTCCACACAAAATGGCTGTGTGCTCTGGGGAGCAAGAATTATTGTACCCCAAGCTCTCAGACAAGCCATTGTGGACGAACTGCACTCTGGCCATGCTGGATCATCCAGGATGAAGGAGTTAGCTCGCAGCTATGTATGGTGGCCGCTGCTGGACAAAGATCTAGAAGAAACGACTAAGTCATGCAGCGAGTGCCTGAGCACTCGAGCTGCACCAACGAAAGCTGAACTCCATCCGTGGGAATGGCCTGCGAAGCCTTGGCATCGCATACACATTGACTACGCGGGCCCAATGGATGGAAAATACTATCTAGTGATCGTGGATGCACACTCTAAGTGGGTTGAAATTTTTCCCACATCTACTACAACCTCTAGCGAAACGATCTCGTGCCTGAAACACACTTTTGCGACATTTGGATTTCCAGTAACAATTGTTTCTGACAATGCAACGTGTTTCACATCGGCTGAATTCCAAGAATTTGTGAAGGCATGTGGTATGCGACATATTACGAGCGCACCATACCACCCTTCAACTAATGGACTGGCAGAGCGCATGGTACAAACTTTCAAGAAGAATATTCGAAAGTCAACGGAACCCCTACGCCTAGCACTAGACAGGTTTCTGTTCAACTATCGGCTAACACCCCACACGACAACAGGTGTTACGCCCGCCGAACTGATGTTAGGCAGAAAAGTTCGCTCTCGTCTTGATCTGCTTTGGCCGTCAGAAGCAATCGCGTCCAAAGTTGCTCAACGCCAGGACGCTCAGAAAAGATACCACCCAGGGTCTCGAGCGGTTGATATTCCGCCGGAGTCTCCTGTGATGGTCCGTCAATACACGCCGGGTTCCCCAAAATGGACCCCTGCTACCACCATTGAGAAAACAGGCCCGGTATCCTACAAGTGCCAACTGAAGGGGGGAGAGGTCGTTCGTCGACACCAGGACCAAGTTATTACCCGCTCGAACACCATCCCTGAACCCTTGGAACAACCTACGGAGGAAACCGTCGTGTTTCCACAACCTGCTCAAAATTCATACCCACCACCTCCGACCAATGAACCTGACACCGGAACACCTGATTACCCGACTCCCACCCAGGAGGCTAGGATGCACGAGCCTCCAAGTGCTAACATCTCACGCAGGTCTACCCGGGCTCGGAAGCCTGTGGTGAGAATGGACCTTTAGGATTGACTATATTGAATAAGGGGACTGGGGATACAGGGAGGGGTTTCTAATTAAGGAGGGAGGGGTGTAATATAGCGAGTAGTGTAAGTTCTAGTTAGAGAGACCGAAAGTTGGCAACGCTCGATAGGGCAACACTCGCGAGTCAGTCTGCTATTGGCCTCGGATTCAACAACAAGTAAATGTTGACCGAGTGTGTACATAATTAACTACTGTGGTTGGTATCTAACTTTTTAAGTTCTAAACTAATGTACTAATTCTATTCTACCCTATACTATACATTTCCCGTCTATCTCCGCTCTAACCTCACTAGCCACAGTACCGACATTTGAGTATAAAGTTAAGGTATCCAAGAGGTGAGTGAACTATTTACCTAACTTGCTGTGTCATTGAATTGTATTGTGTTCAGTACTATAACTATGTTGTGTCTATGTGGAACCCTTGCTGTGCTCTAGAGTAGGGCTATCCAATCTATAATACCATTCAAGATGGCACGAACGACTGGCAACCGACGCCCCGTCGTAACGCCAGTCGCTCCGAGCGATTTTAGATCGCCCCGACCCAGCGACACACCCGTGCCGCTCAAGGTCCCTCTCTCCGAGGGGGCGCCATCCCCTCCCTCGGGGGAAGGAGACCTCCGGTAAGCTTGGCTTACACGGATTCCATTGAGGAGGACGCGTCGCCCCGACTGGCGTCCTCCGCAGAGAAACCCGATCCACCAACCGCAGGCCTACCTACTGCCGGGCAGTCGCAAGCAAAATGCCCGACCTCCCCACATGCAAAGCATGCAAACTTCCTTTTGGCGGGAGCCTTCATGGCCCCCCTACCAGCAGGCGCCGCCGCGCCTGGCTTCTGCGGGCAAACCCGCACGCGGTGTGCACCGCCACAGCGGTAACAAGCACCCTTGCCACCGCTGCCCTGCTTCCCCGAAGCAGCAAGGTCTGCTCCGCGCCTGGCCTCCTGGCCACGCCCGGCTGCAGCCCTCTGTGCGGCCATTCTCTCCCGCACTCTCGACACCACATCATCGAACTGCGCAGTATACGCGTCCCCACGCGAAACTGCCCACGTATATAGAGTAGTGGGAAGACCCTCGTAGAATTTGACCCTAAAAATCAAATCCTTCTTAGTCGACCCCACTCTCCCACCCAGACGCGCCAGGTCATCCAAGTACACGTCCACCGACTCTCCGGCCCCAAGCCGACGGTCGGTGAACCGCCTATACGCCTCCTGCATAGGCAACGCAAATTGCGAGGCCAGTACAGCCCGGACTGCCTGCCATTGACCTGCATCACCGACAGTCATCGAGCGAAACACTCGAGCGGCGTTGCCGCCGAGCATGAACCCGATGACGTCGGTCAGAGCTACCCGCTCCAGCTGGCAGAGCCTCTCCAGGTTCTCCAGCCACTCCAGCGCGTCAACTTAGGCAACTGCCTAGACAACCGGTCGAGGATCGGACCACGCGCCTGAGTCAGAATATCAGCTAAAAGGCTAACATCTACAAGCACACCCGACGTGCTCCCCGCCGGCGGCACTGGCGATGCCGCATCGCCAGCTCCGGCTGCCGCAGCCTTCCCAGCTGCGTCAGCCACCTCAGCTGACGCAGCCGTTCCAGCCGCCGCCATCTTGCTGCCCACAAGAAGGCTACCACCGCCAAAAAGCCTAGATAGCTTGTTGGCTCACCTTAAAAGCTCTGCTCGGTGCCTTCACCGCCAGCAGAGCCGCCAATCAGCTGCCGCAGCTGGTTGACCTTCCTCGTAGGCCCAGAGGAATATCGAAAGCAAGGCACCCGCCTTGCTTTACAAACGTAACGAAAGAAACACGCCGGCACAACAACGCGAACCGAAGAGCGAAATCACACGCGCGACTACTCTCCACAACTGCCATAAGTCCACTGCCGCCACCCAGCCGCAGCCAGTCGACTGCGGCAGCCAGTCGGCTGCGGCAGCCAGTCGGCTGCGGCAGCCAGATCCCAAAACTTGGGGGTGGCGCACTCATCGCTGCGGCGCCCTCTTGCGGCGGCAAATTCTTCAACGCCACAGAAACATTACTACTTCTCAGATATTTCAAGCCGTGGAAAACAACGCCGAAACGCGCAGAGCCAAGCGCTGCCAATGTTAGTTCATAGACATACGTATTTGCTAAGATAACGCATTGGCTCTCATATTTTACTTCCCCATGTTAAAAATATATCCAATTTTTTCCCATGAGTTTCTTATACCTGCACTAACTTGAGAGTGATTTCCTTGATTTTTGTCTCTATGTCCCTCACTCGTCTAAAGAAAAAAAGAGGTGTGTTTTGAAAAAATGTAGCATACCCTACTAGTTACTCAGGGTCATCATTTTGGACCATTTTGCTCAAAAAATAATTAGGGAACGGTGTCAGCAAGAGTAACAGTCATAGTATAGCCTCCTTACTATGAGTGCATTGGTTTTAGGCACGGTACACCGTGGTTTTGGGTATGCATCCAGATAAAATAAATCGGTACAGGACAAGTTAGTGTTCAGTTGTTGTACCTACATGTTTGTGAGTTTTATTTGTCCTTGGTACTGAAAATTTTAATTGTGCTTGTACCTATAAAGTAAATGACGCAAAAATTACTTTCTGATTGAATTTTGTTTCCAGCGAATTTTCTGCACGATTTTAAACATTCACCAACGTAATATCAGCGTCACATGCGCTGTGCATGTCGTGGTCACTACAAAGGTCACTGTCGGAGACGTTGTTGATATGCTGACGTACGCCGCGGTACGCGACCTAGCTTTGCTGTTGCTATGTGCCTGGGGTTACTGGGCTCGGGCTCCAGCCACCCAGTAGCAAATCCATAGGTAGCTGTCCTAAATTCTTGGTTGAACCCGTGACTGAATTATTATTTTCTGTGTTGATTTCGACAAGTTTTTAGTTCAAGTTGGTTTTTCAAGCAAGCAGAAAATTGATCAATAATTATGGGTTGATTTCTATCTGAGCAGAACTCTGAGGTTACATCCTTAATTAAGCTATTGAATGGTAACCCTTTTGTGTGTCTAAGCCTCTCAGGGGGTGTAGGATAGGCACTAGTTTAGGCGGCTAGTTTGGCTGTCGTATGCCACAGGGAGTGGTGGCTTCAGGAGGGATAGTGTTAGGTTATCACAGCTATAGATTAGATAAGTTAAGCTTTCAAGTTGGAGAATTTTGTACCCATTTCTTTAAATTTTTGAAATTTCTTCATTATTATTTTTTTGCTTATTTTCACTTTTTTCTAAATTGCTGTTTCTACACATAGGGTATTTTCATTTTCTGTAGAAGTGCACAATGTGTATAGATTTCCCATTTCCACCATCCACACTAAATGGTTTATATGTGTGACTAAGCAGTTGCTAACTTTTAGCCTAGGCCCTAACTAATTATTATATAAACCGGTCAATATTGAGCTTAGGTGATGTAGGGAAACTAAGCATTCCGTTTCTAACAATCACTTCAGAAGCCCATTTAAAAACGTTTTACATCAATGACATTTTTTCCGCTGATGCTTAGTTGTTGAGTTAGAGCTGTAAATTAGCGTGCCAAAAGAAGCGGGCGCACCAAGCAGAATTTAATTAATAACGGAAGCTAACCCCCTATTACAAACGTAAAGAGGTTGGGTCGTGAGGGGGAGGCACAGTTCTTTTAGTGAAAATTATAAATAAAGCTTCTAACCGACTCATTAGGATGACGACCGCAATCTTGGAGCTGGCCGATGTAAACAAGATTGCGGTCATCACCCTAATGGGTCGGTTAAAAGCTCTATTTATAATTTTCACTGGAAGAACTATGCCTCCCACTCACAACCCAACCTCTTTACGTTTGTAATAGGGGGGCTCAATATTGAATATAATGTTGTCAACGAATTTCATAATTTCGTAGGTATAGATGGGTAAAATAGTCAATTTTAAGACGATTTACACGAATGACAATGTGCCCGGAAATGCTTAGTTTTCGAGTTTTTTAAGTTTGAAGTTATGCGAATGGCGCTCCTGAATGGCCCTTTTAACGCAAAAACAGTCATTGTTTTAGCAATGAAAATGGAAGCTAACCCCTATTAAAAACGTAAAGAGGTTGGGTCGTGAGGGGTAGCAACAGTTCTATTAGTGAAAATTATGAATAAAGCTTTCTAGTGACGTTTGTTTACATCGATTCGAAGATGGTTGCCGCCATTTTCAGCCGGTTGGCGCCATGGCGGCAGCCACCTTGGCGTCGATGTAAACAAACGTCACTCGAAACCTTTATAATTTTCACTAAAAGAACTGTGCCTACCCCTCACGACTCAACCTCTTTACGTTTGTAATAGGGGGTTAGCTTCCGTTATTAATTTAATTACGCTAGCCCCGCGTGCTTCCATGGCGCGCACAAGCCAGCTTCAAAGTTGAATAATTCGAAAATAATGCATCGCCGGGCAGAATGTCATTCCTGTAAAACGTCTTATAATCGACTATATTACCTGTCTATACCTACGAAATTATGAAATTCGTTGACAACATTATATTAAATATTGACCATAGGGGGTTTGCTTCCGTTATTAATTAAATTTCCCATGGCGCGCTTGCTTCCTTGGCGCCCGAAAGCCAGCTTCAAAGTTCAATAATTCAAAAATAACGCATCAGCAGAAACAATGTCATTCTTGTAAAACGTTCTTAAATGGGCTTCTTAAGTGATTATGTGAAACGGAATGCTTAATTTTCCCACATCACCTAAACTCAATATTGACCCATTGGGTGGTAATTGATTTTGCAGTTTTTGGTTCCTAAACATAGTTAATTAGATGGAAATGAACAAGTTTTCTTCTGTGCACTTTCTGTTATAAATGACTACCTATTTTACAAGTTATTGCAATATGTTAATTTTCGTCTTTGATGATGAATCATTGAATGCAATCGAATAAACAGCTACTCACTGATTTTTGAATTTTTGTTGCTTGAATCTTGGTAATAATATGAAAATGAACTACTTATCTTCTATACACTTTTTGCTGCAAATGGGTATTTTACGAGTTAGAACGGTAGGTTTTATTTTGTGCGCGATTGAGCTGTTGTAATTTATTATTAGCTCAACCCGCTGACCTTGTGAAGTTAGCGGAGCCTAAACCCATTTCTAGGATCTTTTAGTTAATGACACAATAAAAATTATCATCCAAAAATAATGAATTAGAGCAGTATGTCTCTGTTAACTTTTGTCTTGAATGGCGGCAATGCGCTCGAGCATTCGAGCGCGTTGAAAGGAAGCGTCCATTCCAGTATTACCATATGATGCGCTTAATAAATTACTTCCTGCTTCTAACACTACAGTTGTGGTAAGTCATTTACCAATATAACTCGTAAAATACTTATTTGTGACGAAACTTGTATACAAGAAAACTTGCTTATTTTGATCTAATTCTGTTGGTTTAGACATCAAAAACTCAAAAATTGATCACCACCCAACGCTCAACATTTACCCTGTAATTTTATGAGTTAATAATTTCAATTCTGATATATTTTTTACATCAATGCCTTCAAAATTAGTATACATAGTCATAATATATTCGGGTAATTTTTACTTTAATGTTAACGATTTTCATAATTTTGTTGGCATAGATAGGTAATATAGTCAATTTTAAGACATTTTACATGAATGACAATATGCTCGCAAATGCTTAGTTTTTAAGTTATTCGAGTTTGAAGTTGTATGAGCCGCGCTCCTGAATGGCCTTTTTTGCGCAATTTCAGAGTTGAAACGGAAGCTAACCCCCTATTACAAACGTAAAGAGGTTGGGTTGTGAGGGGTAGCCACAGTTCTTCTAGTGAAAATTATAAATAAAGGCTTCAAGTAACGTCCGTTTACATCGACTCCAAGATGGCTGCCGCCATCTTGGGTACCGGGTGGCGCATGGCGGCAGCCGCCTTGGAGTCGATGTAAACGGACGTCACTAGAAACCATTATTTATAATTTTCACTTGAAGAACTGTGGCTACCCCTCACGACCCAACCTCTTTACGTTTGTAATAGGGGGTTACCTTCCATTTCTATTGCAAAAACAATGACTGCTTTTGGGCAATAAAGGCCATTCAGGAGCGATGTTCGTATAACTTCAAACTTGAATAACTCAAAAACTAATCATTTGCAAGCATATTGTCATTCGTGTAAAACGTCTTGAAATCGACTATATTACCTATCTATGCCAACAAAATTATGGAAATCGTTGACAACATTAAAGTAAAATTTGACCATATATTCTGCTAATCTAACTAGGAAGACCGACTGCTTTGAATAAATTTAATTTTGAAATCAAAGCTATAAATTTATATTAGGTTCTTTTATTTTCATACTGTAGTACAGTTGCATCTCGGTACTCAACCATAATCCGTTCTGAGATGGTGGTCGAGCACCGATATGTTCAAACGCTGAAACCAATTTTCTCATAAGAAACAATGGAAAGTATTTTAATCCGTTCTTACCACTAAGAAAAATACCTAAAATATTATAAGAACGTGTATCTAAACAACAATGCAGACGTAAATGTGCACAAGCAGTACATGATAAAGCTTTCTTTAACACTTCCTTATGCTTCAAGATAGTGGAAATGGTTGACTTTGCCATTTCGTACTGCGACGCGAGGTGGGACGCTCGTAAACCACTTCTATATTTTGTTATAATTTTCTTCTTCAGTTAAAAAGTGGTCCTCACTGTTTTCCTCTTTGCCTTCCCCTTATTACTGTCTTTCTTTGGACCCATTATTAAGGGCTAGAGCAACACAAAAAAGTTTAAATCTGAGAAGAAATACTCAAACAAACTGCTTACGTCTTACTCTGCTGGCGGTCTGAGTCAAACTGACGCTTTCCCGCTGGCCGAGGAGCGAGTTCGGGTCGACTCGGCTAGTCGAGTACTGAAAATCTGTTCGAGGTCTGATGCATTTTCTACTCAAATTTTTTGGTCGAGTATAGAGGCGGTCGAGTACCGAGGTACGAATTTATAAGCTTTTCTTTTCAAGGAATGGATCACAAGCCTCTACAATTTCAGAAGGCTACATGATCTCAGCAGTAAATGTCGAAAGCTTATGTGAGCTCTTCAATAATTTTGTGGGAAACATTAAGGTTCGTCAAATTTTTGGTCAATTTGTCAAAGTGGAAGATTTGGACATTCTACTATTTCTAAAAAACTTTTGTGGTACACTATTAGCAGTAATTATCAGCTGACCTATTTCAGAATGGACGACAGCAACATTATTAGTCCTAAATATTTAACTCTGTAATTATAGAGCTATACCCTGCTGTATGATTTTATTGGCATGCTGTCACATGGAGGGCTTGGAACTGTTGTAGCCTTTGTAATCATGGTGATTTGGCAGAAGTGGTGGATTTTTATAACGGTGTTAGATTTTAGTATGTATATATTATAGTAAATTTAAATTTGGTTATATTTATCCATAATAGTATATGAATTTAGTTCTGCTTTGTGTGCATCAAATTTGCACACAAGTTTGGCAGAGCATAGAAAAGCAGCCATTGTACCTGTCCATTGCTAGGGCAGCCTCAATTTTTTCATATACATCCAGATTTTTAACAGCTATTCAAAAATCGTTTCAGAGAATTTTTTATTTTAAGGCTATTGTGAAGCATCTTAGGGATATTCATTTTAGAATCATCACATATTATAAAATGCAAATTGACATTCATTGATATGCCTAGATGCTTTCCTTTGCATATCTTCATTGAACAAATTGAATTTTTTAAATCATTCATTATATCTTTTTATATATAAGCTTGGTTTTATCAAGGTCAACTTCCCTACATTTTTTCCATGTGTTCTTATGTTTCAAAACTTTGCTGCACGGTCACTTCATTCATTCACTTATATTTGAGTCAAAAATTCTGATTTTTATCCTGCTCCTACTGATCCATTGGATATATTTCTTTAGAAACTTCATGTTACCTTCTCATGAAAAGTAGATTCCCTCTCATCAAAAGCACCCAGTAGGCCCACATGAATCAAACTCTTCCTGTCAAGGGAGCTGGGGCCTAGCTTACACTCCTTTGCTCTCTGATTTCATACTCACTATAGAACATAATTCTACTCTGTTCAGAACTTGCTCAGATCAGAATGAAGGCAGAGATTTTGTATTTAATTTTTTTTTTAAATAAATTATCATACCGTAAACCCTTTCACAGCATTAATGCCTTGAGATTTCTAAAGTGAATGGTGAAAGTGTAATATTTTAGTTGATATTTTATGTTGTGAATTATACTTGATGTATATCAATGAGTCCTGAGCTGAAGGTTTGGCAGGCTTTCTTTTTGTTAAAATAAAAAAGATTTTTGTTTTGTTACCAATCATCTTTTTTTGGTTCACTGCTGTCCTGTTTTTCAGCACCTACCACTTTCTTCAACTTTTTCTTGTTTCATAATCTTTCTTAGCTTACTGTTTCTATGCACCTTGTGCATATTCTGCATTTCCTCAACTCCATACTAAATGGTACCTTCATCCTTCCTCTCTTGGAACATCTTTGTTTTGGTAAAGGGAGGTTAAAACTTTCTTATATAATAATAGTTATAATATCATTGAGTGCCTAAGCATGATTGCTGTGGTTTTCAAATTAGTTGCTGAAATTTAAACTGAATATCTTTCAACCATCCCATTGGTTTTATCTCTTCAAGAATTAATGAAATTTTAAGTCAAAAATTTTTTTTACAAATATACTCAGTATTATTCCTATAATTTCTTGTATGTTGCTTTATTATTATTATTATTATTATTATTATTATTATTATTATTAAATAGGTTGCAAAAATGATTAGGTATATTTCATGGAGTGTATGAGAACTTCTGATATTTATCTTCATTTTTATACTATTTTTCATGTGTGTAGTTGAGCATTGAGTTTTAATGATAATGCACTATTAATTTTTACTCATTTTGCAGATATGTGACTGGCAAAATCATTGCAATGATGAATTACTTTTATTTTGGGTATACTTTTCAGAACTTCATATTGAAAGGAGTAGACATAACATCTGTCTCTGGTATGTATTATTGTATTGCACAATAATTTATTAACATATTACTGTATTTTGTTTTTTACATCAATCAACAGCACACTAACAAAAAAGTGATGCCATCTTTTTGCTGTAAATTATCCTTCTTGTCCTATTTCTTAATAATTTTAATTGATTCACTGATCAATGAGAAAATATAATATTTCTCTCAGATGCAAGTTTTTCTGCACTACTTTTCATATTTAAAGTTGGGAATGATACAATTTATATTCACTGCTTACTCCTTAGTAGTAACATAATTTTTATTTTGATGTATTCTCTTCTTCAAAAAATGTTGGCATAAGGTTCAAGAATGCAGCCCCAAGTGGATGTTGCAGTCACTAGGTTGTGTTTGGATTTCTCAATTATCTTGATTAAAGTACCCATGTTTGTGCAGTATGTCTTAGTCTGTTCCACCTTCACATGCTATAGCTTTCATCAGGAACTTGTGCTCTTAATTTACCCTCATGAGCTCACTGTTCTTTTTGTGTTTCATTTGGATAAACCATCACAAATCTCCTATCCACATTCTACCAGTACTTGTGAAAATGGGCTGGAAATTTATAGCCCCAGATCCTACAAACTTCTATAAGAATCCCTTGCATGTGTGAGCACTGCCACAAACCAGCAAAACAATTCAAGAATAAGCTACTTGGTTTGCTCCTGTTGCTGTTCATTGTTCTACTAGTGTACATGACCTGTCATAAATCATGGGGTTTGATACTTTTCTTTAATAAAGTGTCAAGATATGGATGAAAAACAAATATATCCATCCTAATAGTACCTACAATTAAAATACTGCTGTGCTGGTGCACTGGTGAAATTAGTTTCTCAGGTACGGTCTTCAAGCATCCTAATGAGCGTCACAGGCACACGCACCAACCAAGCAAGCAACAACTGTATATTATTATTATTATCATCTAAGAAGTTTTCGAAAAATTTGCTATATCTTTTTCATTGCGATAAGCTGCATTTTCTCAACAATAGATTCAATTTTCTTGCCATATTTTTGACTTATGAACAAAATTGAGCAGATGTCAAGTTTTTTATATAAATTGACTGGTATTGTATTTCACAATAATTAACTAGCATCTTGCTGTATTGGGTTTTTTATACCAATCAACAGCACTGCATTACTTATAAGGTAGGAGGAATTATACGCAAAAAATATTTATTAATTTATGGAGACACCTGGCATTGTATCATATTGTATGGTGTTGATTCTATTGCAGGGTTCCTTTGTTTGTGCATCGGAGTGGCATCTCTGTGCATCGGCAATGAAGGCTTGAGGGTCGTGAGAGCTCACCTGGCACGCTGCACTCCCAGCAGTCGCTCAGCTCCTAACCCTGGCCTCTGCCCTGCTGCAAGGTCTGCTCAAACTGGGCTGGAGAGAGGGTGCAAACAGTTGGTTGCTGTTCAGAAAATACTCAATGAAACGGAGAAGAAGCCACGTTCCCAATGCAATTCAAGGTAACTTGCCTTTTTAATGCTTCTTTTTTCTGTCAGGTGGATACAACTATTGTTTTTATGGGAAATAGTGCTTCCAGGGGGACTATGTGAGGTCATTAGCTAAAGGTTATGTAGGCCTTTTTGTTGAAATAGAATAGTTTTTTTGCTACAAACCATATTATTTCAGTTCACTGCTGTCCTGTTTTTCAGCAACCACTACTTTCTTTTTCATCTTTTTTCTTTTTATGAACTTTTCTCTGAGCTTACTGTTTCTATGCACCTTGTGCATAGATTCCACATTCCCTCAACTCCACACTAAATGATGCATTCATCCTTCCTCTCTTGAAACATCTTTGTCAGGGTAAAGGGAGGCTAAAACTTTCTTAAAATCAATCAATCAAGGAGTTGCTTCTCTTTTTTTGTATTCCAGTTCCAGGAACGTAACTTACCTATTTAATGCTTCTCTTTTTGCAAACCAGGAACTTATATGTTCTTTGATATGACTTCACATAAGGTTTGTTTGTTTTGTGAGGATAAACCTTCTCATTGTGTAAAAAGATATGAAGAATTATTATATCGAGTAAATTATGAATTTGCAAATTTGATGACTTGAGGCTTCTGGAATTACTAGTGGTGGGACTAAAAAAAACCATGCCGTTTTTTAAAAAAACACGTTTTTTTTTTTACAAAAAAAAACGTGGCCAAAAAAAACGTGGATATTTTTTTTTTTTTTTAAATATTTTGTCTGAAAATAACTCAGCAAGAAAAAAAACCACATTACATTATTTGTTTTCATGTCAAATTACAAAATAAAACAGCATACTTCTTAATTGATGGTTTTCTATGGTTTTATGAAATTTTTCATTTTCTGCGGTTTCATGCATTGATATTTCATTTATTTTACAATACATGTGAATGACCTTCAACTCCCAAAATGGTGTGTTATAATAACATATCTTTTCTTATGGTCATTGATAGAGATGTGACTAAAAAACCATGCTGTTTTTTTTATACAAAAATTATGACTAAAAAACATGGATATTAATATATTTATGTGACCTTAAAAATCCAATGCTGTTTTTTTTAAAACATTGTTTTTTAACAGAAAAATCTTGACCAAAAAAACATGGCTATTATATTATATGGGACCAAAAAATTTTTTTTTTAAAAAACATTTATAAAAAATCATGACTAAAAAAACACGGATATAAATATCAGGAAAGTTTTTTCTTTAATTGAATTGTCTTTAGAAACTTATAAACAAAGAATGCTGTTAATATTGAAATCATGTTAATTAGAACTGTACTATGTCTTCGAATAAAATATCTACAAAGAATCTATTCACTTAAAAAATTTGTGCGCAGCCACCTTAACAAGTGGACTCAACTCCCCGAATTAACGGGCCTTTCGGCACACAAATTTACCGGGAACCCATCTGGGGCCGGTAGCGCTGAAATTTAAGATGATTAAGGACAAGCGGAGCATCATTAGCGGGAGTCTCGCCTGAAGAGCTTCGAAAACAATGTTCAGGCGAACACTCTTCACTGTAGCCGGCTGTCAAGGACCCAAGAAGTCCCAGGTAGCGAGGGCAGAATGCCGAGTCCCGCGCAGCACACGAGAAGAAGGTGCGCTCGCGTTCACGGCTGATTTCAATCTGATGTGGCAGCCTTCTGGCGCCACGCTCCTTAGCTTGCTCGAATCCGTCGCGCTGGCTTAGGACTCGAACAAGAAGATCAGACGAACGTTTTAGTATTTAAATTTACATTTTTCGCCGTAGACGTGAGGACCTCCGCCATTGCTCCGCTTAGTCGTAAAATTATCAGCGTTATTAATTTTAGGCTGATTAGATGGAGCACAGCCTTTGCCCCTTATTGCAGAAGGCCTTTTTGTGCCTTTTAAAGTCCGCAAAGGACCTCAGCGTTCGAGCAATGACTGGAATCTCGACACACTCCATAAAACCTTTTGGAGACCAGCTCCATCCTCAGTAAGTCATTCAGTAAAATTTGGTGAAATGGACAAAGAATTTTCACTGTTCCTTTGAAAAACATTTAACTGAATGACTTACTGAGGATGGAGCTAGCCTCTGAAAGGTTTTATAGAGTGAATAAATTCTTTGTGGATATTTTATTCAAAGACCTGGTACAGTTCTAATGGATATTAATATATCTTATGTGACCAAAAAATCCATGCTGTTTTTTGAATGTTTTTGTTACAAAAAAGTCATGACTAACAAACACGGATATTAATATACTTCATTTTACCATAAACAACCATGCTGTTTTTTTTGAAAAATATCATTTTTACAGAAAAATCATGATTAAAAAATGTGGATAATAATATATTTTATGTGCCCCACAAATAACCATGCTGGTTTTTTTTAAATCATGTTTTCTTTACCATAAAATCATGACTAAAAAACATGGATATCAATGACTTTTTGTGAAAAAACATGGTTTTTAAAATGTCATGTTTTTTTGGTCAGATAAAATTTGATAACACATGTTTTTGTAAATTTTTTTTTTTTAAAGCATGGTTTTTTTTGGTCACATAAAATAAATTAATAACCATGTTTTTTTTACAGATTAGATTAGTCATTAGTTTTAGCCTCCCTACCCAGCAAAAAATGCGATCCAAAGAGAGGAAGGAAGATTATGAAACAAGATCAAAGTTGAAGAAGACAGTAGTAGGTGCTGAAAAACAGGACAGCAGTGAACCGAAAAAAGGTGGTCCTCAACATAACAAAAACATTTTATTTCAACAAAAAGGATGCCTACATAACTCTCAGCTTGGGCCCTCACATTGTCCCCCTGGGAGCGCTAGTTCCCATAGATACAATAATTGTATCCCCCTGTGGGGTGTTTTTTTTACAAAGAAGTCGTGACCAAAAAATGATTAATAACTTTTTAATAGAAAAACACGTTTTAAAAAAATTTAATTTTTTTGGTAACATAAAGTATGTTAATATCCATGATTTTAAGACACGATTTTTTATGAAAAATACATAAAATAAAACAGCATGGTTTTTTTGGTCGCATAAAATATATTCATATCCAGGTTTTCTTATACATCATTGTTTGTAAAAAACATATTTTTTAAAAAACAGCATAGGGTTTTTTAGGTCTCATAAATATATTCATGTTTTTTTTGTCATGATTTTTTAGTACAAAAATATTTCTTTGGTCTCATAAATGTATTATACATGTTTTTTCAGTCATGATTTTTCAGTAAATAACGTTTATTTTTAAAAAAACTGCATGGGGCTTTGTAGGTCACATAAAATATATTGTTTTTTAGCCATGATTCTTTGTAATAAAAACAGCATGGTTATATTTGGTACCAGAAAATATATTAATATTCATTTTTATTAATCAGAATTTTTTGTAAAAAAACATGTTTTTAAAAAAACAGCATATTATTTTGGTCACCTAAAATATATTAATATCTATGGTTTTTAGTCATTTTTTTTGTAATGAAAACATAAAAAAGAAACCATACAGTATAAGTGGTGGCAGATAACCCACAATTACCTAGAGGAGTCTAAGAGGTACAGCAGGAGCCACAGAACTTACCACAGAACTTATATTGATGGAGTCAAAATTCAGAGCTTATTATCTCTGCAAAGTCTGATTTTTGGTCACATAAAAATAAAATCAGACATAGTAGAGATAGTAAGCTCTGAATTTTGACTCCATCAATATAAGTTCTGTGGCTCCTGCTGTTCCTCTTAGACGCCTCTAGGTAATTGTGGGTTATCTGCCACCACTTTTACTGTATGGTTTCTTTTTGATGTTTTTATAACAATAAAATGACTAAAAAACATGGATATTAATATATTTTAGGTGTCCAAAAAAACCCAGACATATACTTAACAAAATTTAGGTGTGCAAAAAAAAAACGAAAAAAAAACAAAAAAACACATAAAAACACGTTTTTTTTCAAAAAAAAACCGCAATCAAGTAAAACCGTTATTTTTTGCATCACTAGGAATAACCTCAGAAAAATAATTTGGAATTAAATAATTTGTTGGTAAATTATATAAATTTAGTTAGCTTGAAAAATTTGTGTTTTGTTACACTAACCTTATTTTTCCATCAAAATTCCATTGAGAAGAATATTTACAATGCATTAATGAAGATCATATTTCTTTGGGCAGGCCTGTGCATCTCATGCTCCAGAGCTTAGTTCATATGTGCTACGTAGCAATTGGATACGTCGTCATGCTTGTTGTCATGACATTCAATGCCTACCTTTTATTCGTAGCTGTCCTCGGGGTAGGAGCTGGCTATTTCCTATTTGGGACTTTCAATTTAATGCTGATGGGGAAAATAAATCCCTACTTAATAGCCGAAAATTGCGGTGGCATTGGCAAGTTAGTAAAGGTTGGACCCGATCTCTCTGACGCTGTGCCTGGCGCGGCTCCCTCACTCGCTCTCGTGAGTGCTGGTGGTAATACCGAGCCCATGATGCACGACTTCGGTGCAGCTGGTGGCACCAATGACGCGTTTGTCGACCGTGAAATGCTTGGCATGAACACCCCTGAAACTGACAGGCAGCTCCTCATGACCTGCGCTGACGACTTGAATTCCGAAGAGCATCGCACGTCTGACATTGCAGCTCTTCTCAGCCAAGAAGTCACTGTTGACATTCATGTTTAAATTGTTCATTGATCAAAATTGTGGGATTACATTTTTTTCATGTCACAATACAGTCCTTGTTGAGCAGCTGTGGTTGAAATTGCTTTTTTTCTACTGTTATGGAAAAAAAACTATTATTTGTTGTCCTTCAATTTGTGAATATCGTCTGAAATTTTTGTATAAACGTCTATTTCACTCTTGTGACGAGCCTGACATTCCTCGAGAAATCCTAAATCTTCTTTGCCCTTAATGAGGAAAAATTGCTGGAAATTTTATTTCCGCCCATGAAAAAGATTGAACTGCATTACGTGTTGGTGCATTGAATGCCCAACTCCTGTACTTGTTCTGTGATAAAATTTACGAATTTAAGGAATGCTATGCTTTATTACACTTCCTCTATGCTGCTTGTTATAAATTAGCTATAGTTTTATTTTTATTTGAAAATGAACCCATGCTGTGTAGAGGGAGAGACCTGCTTTAAATGACTTCAAAATTGAAAGAATCTGACGGGTTTCAAAACTGCAGCTATTATCTCAGGAATTTTTATCCAAAGTTCCATTTTTATTAAGACGAATACATTAGTTCTTATTGACAATAACTAAATTAATATCAATGAAAGGCATGGAATGTTTCAGGGAAAATTTAACTTGTAAAGCCCATAAAAGTACTTTAGCAGGGTTGCTAGATTGACTTTTTTTGCCAAAATCCTCATAATTCTGCAAGTGAAGTTGCATCGCAAATATTTCTCTGATGCTGGTCGGCTTCTAGCTTAATTTTGATTTGCAAAAACGTGTAGTTTAATTTGTAAAAGCCCTTCAGGGGGATAAAACTTTTGTACCTATGGGAATTAGCGCTCCCAGGGGGAAATGTGTGAGGGCCCGAGCTGAGAGTTAGGTAGGCCTTCTTTTTGTTGTGGAAATAAAATCTTTTTTGTTATGTTAAGGACCACCTTTTTTTTGGTTCACTGCTGTCCGGTTTTTAGCACCTACTACTTTCTTCTTCAATTTTTATATCTTATTTCATGAATTTCTTCCTTAACTTACTGTTTCTATGCCTCTTCTGCATCCATACTAAATGGTGCCTTCCTCTCTTCGATACGCTCTTTTTTGTAGCGGTTAGGGAGGCTTAAACTAACTTATAATCCTAATCTTATTTGCAAAAGCCTGATCTTGAGTATTTTGGATGGGAAAAATTTCAGTCTAGCAATCCTGGGTTGTGATTCTGTTGTGGGTCTCACTCTTCTCTCTCTTTACAGTAAAAACTCGCCTCTGTGCGCTAACGAAGATTTTGTAAACACCCTTTGATCCATTATTCACTCCCTTTGTCTGCTATGGGCGCCTTCTATGTTAATGAACGCCGCAAGCTACATGACTTGTGTGAGCTGTTTCTGGTCATTTTCTGTCCCATTAACATGACCTCTTTGGCTCATGTGGTATTCCATGTCATGTCGCTTTGATGTTTAAAAATTTGATAAATATCTTATAATACTGAATTAACTGAATCCTTCAGGAAAACCAATATTTCCTTGTCAATTGTGTCCATGTCTTCAACTAAGTACTACATCTGTTAAATCTTTGTAGGATGATCGTCTTTGAGTGCCATATGTGTTTAGTGTGTTGATATATAATTTTAAAAGGTGATATATATATATTTCAATTCCAATATGTACTTGCCCTCTATTACCAATTCTTTTTCATGTACTTAACATGGTTTATTTTAGTAATTTTTTTAACCAACATCGTTGTGCGTATTTTGCATTTACTTAAAACACAGTTTTCATGGCTAGTTTTGCTATATTTGTAGAAAATGATGTTAAGATCGGACTCGTTCGGATCGGATCCTAGTTTTATTTTGTCTTGTTGCCCGTGTAGTGGCTCTAGTACGGTGCAGCGAGGTGGCGTATCGCAAGTGTTCTAGAGCGAGAAAACAGAGCTATTTCATCCCGAGCTTTTCTCACACTGCTGCCCATCTGATATGGGGTTAAAATATCAGGATGTACGTGTAGTATTTATGCCTAGAGACCTGTTTTGTTTTGAAACGGATTGTTGCGTAGCAGCAGGCAATATGTTATCTTGGTTTGTTGGGAGAGGAGCGCATTGGATACGGCTGTGTGCAATTAAAGTGATAAATCGCTAATTCCTAATTATATGTGTGTGCCAATTGTGTACCTTTGCGCCATGATGTGATCTCTGTTAACGATCGTGTTACCTTTAAGGACAATTTGAAGAAATATTTCCAGAAAATTTCAAGTTTAAAATGTTTCAGAACTTGGGTATTGTCGAGAATATTGGGCCAGTTGGTCATGCTCATCTGCAAATGCAAGCATCCGCTGTCGATGGCATCTTTTCAATACTACCTGTATATTTATCGGAAAGGTCCCAGGGGGAAAAAGTGGGATCCTGAGCTGAGAGTTGAGTAGGCCTTTTTCTCGTTAAAATAAAAGTGTTTTGTATTGTTAAAGACCATTTTTTTCGGTTCACTTTGTTTTTAGCACCTCTGACTGTTTTCTTCAACTTTTAGTTTGTTTCATAACCTTTCTTATCTTACTGTTTCTATGCCCTCGAGATCCTGTGTGGAAGCTCACCTTGTGCATAGATTCCGCGTTCACTTTCCTCCATACTAAATGGTGCCTTCATCTTTCCTCTCTTTGAACATTTTTGTTGTAACGAAGGTTAAAACTTATTTATAATCAATCATTATCGGAAAGTGCCGGAGTTTCTATCGTTTTACGTCGTTGTAGCTAGCAGTGCACTGGCACCGAAAGTTCTTCAGTAGACTTGAAAACTCTACGTAATGTATTTTTGTAACTAAGCCCTCAACTTAGTTATTATAATAAAATTCGAGCGATCACCCAGCATCTAGCGTTGTTGCCTAATGCTGTGTATACGAATATTGAAAACATGCTCGCATTTGAGACTTGACACCGGAAGAGTTGTCAAAGAGAAACTTGCGTTGCCGAGTGTGCCAATACAGCGACGGTGTTGATGAAAATTCAGCTCCCGATTTGTGTACAGGTGTGCGCATACATTTCCTTCTGATGACGCTTTTAGCACGCGAATTGAAACTTGACATTTAGTAACTCCGTCGGCGAGAGAGTTTTAATTTGCATGATACTCATGTAAGGCAATAATTCTTACCAGTACCTAACATACTTCGAAACCTCTTTCATTTATGACCCTTCAACAATCACAATTGGATGAACAAACCAGACGCGGATTTTTTCAAATTTATTGATGGTTTCAAGAGATGAGGGACAAACGAAGAAATTTTCAACAGTCAAATGTGCTCAAAACATTTTGCTTTGGCATATGAGGTGAGACATGCGAAGCCGACAAATAATACTTCACATTCGAGATGTCAAACATTGTGTTCGTAGTTTCGATTATTATGCGGGATTCAGTTTATAATTTAGTTTGTTACAACTTGAGGTTCACTGAATGAGATCTCTATCGGTGCAGATTATGTCGCATTTAAATTAACAACTTATTTGTTATTTAAATCAGAAAGTCAGCGCATTTTGAAAGAAAGAAAAAGACAAAAATATCTGCCGAATTCGGTGCAGCGCTCTTATGAAAAAAAGCATTGTTAAGCTTGAATCCTTTTGAAGATAAGTAACTTGAAGCTATATATCTTAATTATACAGAATACAATTTCTCAATCACAGGAAAGCTCAACTTAATGTGACAAAAAAAAAAAACAATCGGTGGAAAAAAAGCGAAACAAGCTAGGTTGACACTACCAGAAATGTACGAGAATCGAAGAACTTAGCACTTATAGCACCTACTGCATCGTTATGAAATAGTCATTAAAGCCTCATAAATTATTAGCACGGGACTCAGCACAAGTCGGCATGCGCCAGCCGCGTGACTGGCCTCATATTCGAGTATGTAAAAGAAGCTATTCAATTGACAACAAAAGTAAACATTCGTTCCGAACACAAATTCGTTCCCGAAACATAGCACCTGCCACGGATGCTTGTCATTCCCTGGCTAGTTTCCGTATGTCCTTTGGCAAAACTCGATCATCTACGCAAGTTAAGTCGAACAAATGCATCTGTCTACGTGGTATAAGTTGTTACGCTGCAGGCACATCTAAAACACAGGCGTGCATTGCATAAATTGTTCACGTTGACCGCGTATTGGGACAAGGTAAATTTTTCATTTACGTATCAGTGTAAATGAACAGCGTTATAATTGTTTCAACACCTTTTTTTAGAAAAGAGTTTAGCATACGACGTTAAGTATCGTGGAACAACATTTTCAACACTTGTTAGAAAATAGACAAGTTATTTTCGAGCAGTAATGTTTCATAAACCGATGCTTACAACCTAGCTTAAACAACCTCGCAAAAGCAGTCAATGTGTTAAAAAGCTCTGAGTGTTCAACATGAAGCAGGACACAATTAATAATGATGGAAAAATCACTGCAAACGCTACACAATGATTGAGAGCTTGTAAGTTTATATCGCCCCAGCACAGATGTTGAGTCATCAAAACGCGGATTTTCAATGAATCGTTGGGATAAGATACGATCGGGCCGTTTGAAAAATTTAAATCGATACAATTACGATCGGGCGGCCATGATTTTTAACGTTGAGTCAAAGCGAACAAACTTACGCAATCTCAACCATTGCGCTCACGGGAACGTGGAACATAACAGCAAACTTACTCATTAGTACCTTGGCGCCAACACAACACTTTGCCTGAAGCGGCGACCACTGACAAACACAACAGTCGCCCGTACGAGAAATGACACTGATGTCCAACTGGAATTATGACATCATTAACAATAGGGATAATTACTCGTTTAAAGAACATGGATTGAAACATGTGCACCTTGCAACAGACGAAGCATTTTTGGTAGCTCAAATGTGTATGAAGACGGGATTTCGTAGCATGATTATTATAATCAAAATCCTGAAAGTACGAGGAAATTCTAAGCACGGAATCAAGCACGCAGCCTGCCTACCCTGCTTGATCATTCAAGAACCTCTCTATCTTCAGACAGGAGCTGGCTCTATGATGTGCTGAATGACAATCCTTCACTAAGGAGAAACCGTCATTTTGGTTCCCTTAAAGAAGAAAGCTTTCATGGGAAATGTCTGCTTCATACAAATACACAAATAAAGATTTTGTACGAATTAGTAATCAACATAAAAATAGAATGGTGAACATAAAGATATCACAATCAATATAAAAACGGTATCTACATGTAAATAGAATTGAACACAAACAATTATACCTACGAAAATTTATGCATTCACCTTTCCAGAAACAGAAGACACGTGAAGCAACGATCAAAACATAAGCCACAGGATATGCAAAGAACATGCAGTAAGCTGAACGAACATGAGCGCAACAAAAACCATAATTTCACCTCCAAAAACGCTGATCAAATTTAGCCCTAAGTGCACTGTAAGATCAGAAACTACAAGCGAGATCAAAAATATTAGCATTAACATTATGGGCACCTGAAGTGATGACTTCTGTTCCAGACAATGGTGGGAACCGAAAGATAATCAGATCTGACATCTAAGGTGGAACATTATTTAACTCTATGATTCAATGCACATGATGAACTTGTGTGATCTAAAGTGAAAATATATTTACGTTTGCAACCTAGCGTGGAATATACTTCAGTTCCGCGATTTAAAGTGGAAAAATAGATTTAAAATCTAACGTGGAACGATGTTTATCTCGGCGAGGTAAGGTGGAACAATGATCGGTGGTACAATACTCGTCTTCGAGAAGTGCAACAGAACAATTTTCAGTGCTGTGATCTAACGTGACAAAGATTTTTATCAACTTGAGATTTAAAAGCATTAATCAATGCTCGAAAAGATAAAAATAATAAATAGGAACGCACATAAAATATACACGCAATACGTAGTGAGAGAGGAATTGAAATTCCTTTTCAACATTTTCGGGGTAATGTGATAGTAATATTTTCACCTGAAACTACCTACTCACGTAACAAGAATATCCATAGGCCAGTATATATACACACAAAAGCCGTCAATCTTTCTACGAGTAATTATATGCAAAAAAAAAAACGACCACTTCCATATACAAAGCGTGTTTCCTAACGAATAAATAATATTAACTTACTATTTAAAGCGTAGTATTATACTTAATAATATTGCTAGCTTACGCAACAGAATATGGCTGCATATGCAGGACCTACACCCCTATATTACAGTGGAGTATCCGAGCCTACGGTGCAAAGGCTAGATAGCAGCGGTGCAACAATGGTCTTCAAGCGACCGTATACGCGCAGTGAATTTCTTAACGCCGGACGCCCCTTCACTGCTGATATTCTAAATACCTAATTTTTAAAATAAACTACAACCGCTTTACATTGATGACCTACTATGAATGATTCTACGGTGGTCGACAATGAGTGCTACAATAATAATATAATGAAGGCATCTACGGATGCTTTATTTCCAATCAAGCCTGATACATATCACCTTGTACATTGGATTTTCAATGCCTTATAACTAACGCCAGGACGCCATGACGCTTTCCCCCGGTCAAGACCGGTACCCATTTCAGACACCTAGGTACGTAGAGTGGGGTATTGTGCTTGGAATTTTTCTCCTATACCCAACAGAGAAAATCGCCACCGCCAGCGCCGAGTTTCGAACCCGGGTCTCTGCCGCACGGCGGCAGAACCTGTAGCACATGGCTATCGCGAGCAGTGATGGAGTAACGAGACGAAATGTGAATGAAAAATTCAGTGATAAAGAGGCAATATTATCTCGGCTAAGCGTGAGCTGCCTGAAAATATGACGAAGCGTTTGTAGCGTTAAAAAGAACTACAACTCCAGTTAGCGTTAGGTAGCTTCTACACACTGCAGTCTGCTCGGAGTCATAGATTAGAGATGATAGATTTAAGAAAACATACAAGCAAAGAATATTGAGTAGTTAAAAATAGCAGAGTTGAAATAATAGCAAAACGAAAACGGATAACCGTACTATCTTTATCAAAAATCTGAAGAACTCCTGGAAAGAAAATTTGCATTAGACGGTTTCATATTTCCCGAGAGCATAATCTGATTATAATTCAAATAACTTTAGCTCCAAACTGCAGCAAATTCATGCACGTGGGCACTATGGCTCACATTCCCTAATGATAAACAAGATACCATTTCCAAACCTGAATTTTTTCAGAAATGACTAGTTACGGCGTAGATTTTACTCCCTCTGCTCACCGTTACGCTAAACGCAACAGTGAGGTATAACATACCACACAATTTTGATCCATGCCCATGGGGGCCACAAACACTATTCTCAACAAACGAACCATGAAAGTTTGATGCGGTGAACCAGGAACGCTACCCTCAAGCAGCAGAGTAGATAAAATCCCCTTCCCCCCCGGTTGATAGCGAGCAAAATAAATTAAAAAAACCTTCACAGTTAAGCGAGTGTTCTGTAATGTTATGTGCGCTTTTTTTATTTCTACGAGAAACTACTATTGAATAACGTTAGTCACTAACGATTTTGTATGTGAGTACCTTCTAATTCAACAACTAGTAATTATTTAAACTTACGAAGTACAAAAATCTGATGAGCCAGTATGTACGAGGAAATCAAGAAAAATTGATGCGTAAGACAAAAAACAAAAGCTAACGACACTAAGACTCCTTACGTCACAAAAATTGTACAGCATTAAAGGCAGAGAACGGCTTAGCTGTGAAGTTCAAGTATGAGCTGCACAGAAACTAGCTGGTGAAGACACAATTGTTGTGTCAAACAATTGTTGTGCTGTTGTAAAGACAGTAAATAGAGCTGAAATATAACAAAAAAGTTAGCATTAAATAAATGGTTTTGGTGTCACAAGCTGCGTGACGCCTGGAGTAAACGGGTTCACTTTGCCGAGTATGGCGAGGCAACTAACACAGATACCCAACTTCATCTGAGTGATGGTTACAATTCACCCACCTTCACAGTTGAAGCTTGACACATTGATTGCGATAGGTCAGACTGAAGTTCAAAATTTAACTCAAATTTAAAGTCAAAAGTCGCTAAAAATTTTATAAATAGCCAACATTAACTGGGTATAATAAATACCATTAATTTAAAAAGATTGTTAAAAATTTTTCAAACGATCAATAAATGGGTCGTTATGCAGCTGGAAAAACCTAACCTGAATCTATACAAATGTATAACAGATGTGTTTGTAAACATTTATGACAGCTGTGTGTGAACTTTTGAAACAACGCAATCAGCAATTTTTGACATCACAATGTTACTGTGAATATTTTCCTTTTCTTACCACTAAAGTTATTATTACGCGTAAACCATATTAGCTGATTATATCAATGTCGTTATAATCTTTAAAACTTATTACCTGTTGTATGTGAACTTGTAAAAACGCCCTCATGCAACAATCTGTTTACACCAATGTTGTGATATTGAACTCCAATATTATTCGCTCATGGACTGAGTTTATGTGTACCCACGTAATCGCAATAGATTTTTTTTATATACTCTATTCTCTCGTACTTCATAAGCTAGTTTTCTAGACAGGAATATCCCTTAAAGCTTGACTCTGTATTTCGTTTTAAGCTCTATAGTACCTAATTCTTACTGTTTACTAATTTTAAATGACTGATCACCCTGAGATATTCGAGGAAATCGACCCAGATCTCAATCACTTGAACAGAATATATCCAAACCTAAACGACTCTCAAGAGTGTAGGTATACTAGAAAGAAAGAAAGAAAGAAAAAACTTTATTTCCAATAGAGATTGTACAATATTACAATCATTGGTTTTTAAATATCTTAAAATTAATACACTTAGATGATACACACACACGAGTATTGAAAAACTCGTGTCACTAGTCGAAAATAAATGATTGAGGGCAATGTACTCCTAATCTTGCTTAATCTACATTTGACAATACATGTAATGATAATTATAAGAGATAACGCAAATTCATGGACGATGCATTTTCATTGTGGGGTGAAAAAACTTTTGACAGTTTACATGTACATGACATAAAACTTCGCAATTATTGATGCCAGGAAATAATATATGAATCGCTTGTTTCGGCAAATGTTCAAAAGTGTCATTTTAAGGAAGCATGAAAAAAAAAATATATAAATACAAATCCATATACATATATATACGTACATATATATATACATACATACATACACACACACATACAGATATATATATATATATATATATATGTACGCATAAGCATGAGGACCAAGAAGATTATAAGTTTTGTATTTCTAATTCAACAATTTTAACATAACGGTCGTTAGTTAATAAGCATTTTATTTAAATATAAATGGATGATCGTACAACAAATGTCTAGTTGGTACATGAATGCTTTGCAATAATAAAGAGATGACGAGTTAGGTAATGTTACAAGTTGAGAGTGAACAGAAAATGACTATTATCTCTAGTAAAATGCTAGTTGTCAGTTTAGTACACACATATGTGCACACATACATGTAAATATATACACATATATGTACACATAAAAAAGAAAAAAAAATGGTTTATTTCCAATAGAGATGGTACAAAAGTACCATCATTGGTTTTTAAAATATCTTAAAATTAATACACTTAGATGATACACACACACGAGTATTGAAAAACTCGTGTCACTAGTCAAAAGAAATGATTGAGGGCAATGAACTCCTAATCTAGCTTAATCTACATCTGATAATACATGTAATGAAAATTGTAAGAGATAACACAATTTCATGGACGATGCATTTTCATTGTGGGGTGAAAACACTTTTGACAGTTTACATGTACATGACATAAGACTTCGCAATTCTTGACGCCAGGAAATAATATATGAAATCGCTTGTTTCGGTCAATGTTTACAAGTGTCATTTTGAGGAAGCATAAAAAAAAGAAAAATATATATAAATATATACCCACATACACACATATGTACATATACGTATGCATGTGTGTATATATCCATACACACACTCACACACATACACACACACACACATATATATACACGCGTTTTACGGCCATGTGTGTGCCCAGGTTACGAAAAACACCAGTTTCGTTAACATGGACACACACGTGTGTACATATAAGCAAGAGGACCAAGAAGATTATAGGTTTTGTATTTCTGATTCAACAATTTTAACATAACGGTCATTAGTTAACAAGCATTTTATTTAAATATAAATGGATGATCGCACAACAAATGTATAGTTTTTACATGAATGCTTTACAATACTAAAGATATGACGAGTTAGGTAATGTTACAAGTTGAGAGTGCACTGAAAAAAAGACCATTATCTCTAGTAAAAATGCTAGTTGTCAGTCTAGTACACACATATATGCACGTATACATGTAAATATTTACACATACACATGCACACATATACCCACGCACATATTTACACCTGACTCGTAAGCATACGCAAATGCATTTCTATACATCGAGGCAATACATACGCATTCTACAGAGTGTCATACGCATAGCGTGGACACGTACACATTTACACAAGTAAGCATGTGCGCAAATATTAGCGTAAACTAGTCAGTATAAACCAGAATTCCAATCGAGGGAAACGGAGAAAATATCTTTTATTATAGCATGAATTTTATAAAATTTCGTACTAAAAATAGTGGCACAAAACAGTCTACTTAAGTCAGAAACATGAAAACGATTGTGGGACGTGAATAAGAAAGAAAACCTTAATGTCCTATAATGGTTTCATATTAGAAAAAAAAATCACATTATCTTTGAAATATGGCGCAAATTGTCGTCAATTGATAAACAAACATAGGTATCACATTATTATAAGCATATAACTATAGGCCGAATAAGTATATTACTGCAGTATAAATGGATGATCACACAACGAATTTATTTTTTTTTACATGGATGCTTTACAATTTCATATTAGAAAAAATACATTATCTTTGTAATATGGTGCAGAATGTCTGTAATTGATCAACACACACACACATAGGTACCATGACGGTCTAGTTTGATGCTTGCACAGAAACGGAGAGGAATGACATAAAATGCACCTTCGACTGGTTCATCTACTCTAGTGCACACAGTTGTACGTGCACATATACACACCCATATGCGCACATACACCTATATACGTACACACATATACAAGTAAGCATGTTTGCAAATGACAACGTATAGGCGGTCAAATCATAATACCTACGCATACTTCAAAACTGTTGTTTGATGTCTTGAATTATAACACAATGAGCGAGGGAGATTGTTCAGCAATGGAGATACCAGGTAAATGAGATTCGTCAGTACTCATTCAGTATGTTCTGTAACTAAGGATTATTATTGAGACACAAGATGACGAGTTATTTTGGCTTTAAATTCTCTCGGTCTTTGAGGGACTTTAATACTCAGGGGAAGTTTGTTCCACAGTAAGGCGCCTGATATGGACAGAGCCTTCTGCCCTAAGTGAGATGAACGATAGTTGACTAAGACATTATTGTTTCTGTTCGGTTTTTGATTGGTTACAGTGGGTGGATGGAAACGCACTATCTCAGCATTGCTCTGAGGAAGATATAACGAGGAGAATACGTATTGGGCCTTCTGCATGAGGAGCCTTTCTTGGATAGGGATCCAGCCGAGTTTATTGAGGAGAGGGGTTACGTGATCACGTCTTTTGAAATTACCGTTGCATACCACCTTGGCTGCAAAATTCATGCATTTTTGTAAGTCCCTTTGAAGGTATTGAGGTAAGTCTCCCCATACTAGGCTGCAGTAGTCAATGCGCGATAACACAAGGGATTGAATGGCTAATAATCTGGATTTTTCGTCTAGCATACTTTTTATTCGATGAAAAAACATTAAAGTTCCGTAGATTTTGTTGCAAGTAGTCTCAACGTGAGATTTGAAGGACATATTTCTATCGAACCAGATACCTAGATTTTTAACTTTTTCTGATGCATTAATTTTATCATTTCCAACTGCAAGAGTAAGATCTGAAGTTTTTTTAATTGCATCTTTGGATCCAAAAATGATGCATTGTGTTTTGTTAGCATTTAATTTGAGACCATTTCGGTCGTACCATGATTTCAGGCTAGTCAGTAAAGTTTCGGCTTTAATTTGCGTCTGTGGTATTTCCGATACAGAACTTGTTATTGCAATTTGAACATCATCTGCATACATAGAGATCCGTGTGTTAGAAGGCATTGGAGGGAAATCATTAATGAAAATAGAAAACAGTAGCGGACCAAGAATGGATCCTTGGGGAACACCAAAATTGTTTTGAATGAATGGGGACAATTTGTTTTCTATGCGGACTGCAAGAGATCGATTTGACAAGTAACTTTCAAACCATTGCGTGTCTATTCCCAAGTTCAGTATTTTACGTAGAAGTCTTTCATGTTGGACGCTATCGAACGCCTTAGAGAGATCGAGTAGTAGCAAGAGTGTTACATTCTTTTGATCGATGTCACTGTATATTTTTTCAGATATATTGAGCAGAGCGTCTTGAGTGCTAGTATTTCTTCTATAGGCATATTGATTTTGGTGGAGTAAATTTGACTCGTCCAGGTGAAATGACAGTTGATTTGTCACCACTTTCTCCAGTAGTTTGGACATGACAGGCAAAAGACTGATGGGCCTGTAGTTTGATGCTGTATTTAGGTCACCACTTTTGTGCAACGGTCTAATAATGGAGTGTTTCCATTGGTTTGGAAACGTATTGGTTACTATTGATGTATTAATTATCAGACGAATCCATGGTGCTGTAACAGGGAAACTGTCTTTGATATATTGAAGACTGATACCATCATGTCCAACTGCCTTTGTGTTTTTTAGTGAGTATAAGATGTTTCGTAACTCTGGTAAATCGACAGGGCGTGGTCTCCACTTGACATCAGTCCTCGAGGGTGCAGTGGGGCATGAATTTTCAATTGTCGTTTCATCTGGATTGGTACACACCTCACTGAAAACTTGAGCCCCTACTTTTGAAAAGAATGTGTTGAAATCCGTGGCTGTTGCCAAGGGATTTTCAAAATTACTTATGCGATCTAAATTTTTATATGGGGCTACCTCACTAATGATTTCCCAAGTTCGCTTCGGGTTATTTTTAGCCGTTATCAGTGCCTGGTGGAAGTGAGTTTGTTTCGCTTCAGTGATTTTCTTTCGAAGAATTTTTTCATGTTCTTTATATCTCTTGTATAAGGTACTGTTTGATCTATTGTTTTTGTACTCTCGCAAGTTAGCTTTCTTTATTCTGCTCATCTCTTTAACTTCGTCAGTGATCCAAACAGTTCGTTTTGGCTTGGTTTTTTTGGTGACGTAAGGTGCACATTCGTCGAGAGCTGCTGTGAAGTTCTCGTTGAAAATTGACACTTGGATATCAACATCGTCAGATTGCATCATTTTCTGGAATTCGGTAGACCTATCGAGTAGTTTTTCTTGAAATAGTTCTGCTGAATAGTGCCTTTTCGAGCGATAGGTCATTAAGCGGTATTTTTGTCTTTCCTTCGCAATATTAATTTCACATTCTATAGAGTGGTGATCGGAAATAGAAGGTGATATTACTGTACTAAGTATTGCGGTGGGATTATTTGTGATTGCTAGATCGAGGAGAGTTGCAGAGATTTTAGTGATGCGAGTCGGTTCTTTGACCATTTGTGATAAGCTTAGTTTATACAATAGTTTGCTTAGCTGATTGTTTTTATCCGTTAGGTCAACATTGAAATCTCCGAAAGCAAAGAATGATCTTTTTGCCTGAAGGATTTCTTTGAAGGTTTCCTCAATGAAATCTAGTGTTCGATTTAGGGGAGACGATGGGTGCCGGTAAAGGCTGCCAATGATTATTGATTTGTGTTTATTTATTTGCACTTCTAACCAAACCATTTCAATGCCTTCGCAAACTTTATTCACTAGTAGTGAAGATGTTGAGTACATTTCTTTTACAAAAATACAAGATCCACTACCTCGGCTGGTTTTAGCGCCATCGTAGCGGTACAACACGTAATCAGGAATGTTAAAAAATGAACTTTGGGTTCGTGAATCAAACCATGTTTCTGAGACACACAAAATGTCAATTTTTTCAGTGACCAACATTACTCTGATTTCATCCAATTTACCATTCAGGCTTCGAGCATTTACATGCTTAATTTTGATTTTACCTATATTAGCACTCTTTTTAAAGGTAGCGAGGTTACTACTATCTCTACTATCTTCAGGGGATTTATCGATTTTGTCTAAGTTGCCCAGGGTGTTTGGCCCAGCATCTGCTATGTAAGAAAGTCTACTATTTGGCTGGGCAGCGGCACTTTGTCAAGATGAGGTAACCCCGGTCTGATTTTTGCCTTGTGTGACAAGAGCACTGTAGTGATCGTTTTTACGATGGAGCAGTAGTGGAGGGTTATTATTTGATAACTCTGAAATGGGAACGACTGATATTTTCAAAACACAATGATCTTTTTCATCCAGGACGAGAAGTTTTTGGCCTGTCACATTTGAAATGATTAGTGGTATAAGGTCTACAGCAGCTTGGTCAAAATGTTTTTCGTTAATGTAATTATCTATGAGGTTTTGCATGTCGCCACTGTTCTTGTCAAAAAACTTAGCATATGTGCTGTAGTTTGCTTTACTCTCTGTTTTGATTGCAGCCTTTAGGGAATTGTAATTCCATTTTGATGCTGGTTGTTTTGTAAGTAGTTGAGCTACTGCGTGGAGGAGGCAGTGTCCATCGGCTTTGGTGGGAATCAGTTTTATGTTCCATGATCGTTTCAATTCATCCATTGTGGAATTCATGCGTTCACAAATGGGGCTGGAGACGTTTTTTTTCGCACTTTTTTCATCATTAAGAGGTTCTGAGAGGTGCGGGGAATTTACGTTTTTCTGGCTCTGAATTCCTGTTCTGTGGTGATTTCTCGTATGGGGACTTGCAGAGAACTGAGAAATGCTCGTGTCAATTATATTTTTCTGATGATGATTGTGCATACCGTTGGGTAGTGGATTTTCCATCGATTGTCGACTGCAATTTTGCAGCGATTTCTCTCTTCCTATTGATTTTACTGCTTCCGAGTATGTGATTGGATGTTGATTTATACTCGTGTCTGAGAGGGGCTTTTCATCCTCTTCATCAGCATTGGATAGCAATGAAAACCTATTTTTTGTAGGCACTCCGCAGTTGTTTGTGGCGGATGCAGGAGAGGGCTTGTTATATGAGGGCAAACATCGGGAGGAGAGGGGAGGAGAGGGTTTGTTATATGAAGGCAAACATCGGTTTATGCTGCTGGAGGTTTCACGTGGATAGGCGGTCAACTTAGAATAATCATTCAACTCATTTTGCTGTTTTGAATAATCATTAGAGTATTCAATTTCTTCATTCAGATCATGGGAGTTTCTGACACAGGAGATAAAATGTGAAGTTAGTCTCAAAGGTGATTTTAGAGCAATTTGTTGAAGAAAATGATGCGTGTCTTCTCGCGTAACGGGCCAAGTGCGGACATTGTTGTAAGCTTCATCAACAGGACCGGTTTTTACATTTGCTCGCAGCGGAATCAGTTTAAGACCAATTTTTCTGCACAGGCTCGATGCCATGTACAATTGATGCCCACTGCAGGCACTCACCACATAAATACGAGAAAGAAGATTCTTTGTCCTGATCAAATTTTTTAATTTCGTGAGATTTTGGGACGAGAGGCTCAAACCTTTGAAACTAATTATATAGTTCCTGAAAGGAGGTGCGCGTTCAATCTCATCATAGAGATCATTTAGACGTTCCGAAGTTATGGTCTGAATCCTGCATGCACTATCAATGTCATCTCTGTTGATTTTTGTGAGACTATTGTCTCCAACGAGAAAAGTGTCTAAAGGGGATTTCGCATAAGGATGGTTACTCGCAGCTACCACTGGCGTAAAATCATGAGCGCTGATACGATAATTTAAAGCAAAAAGCTGTTCTGTAATCACTTGAATATTTGATACAGTGGAAGAAATCGACGCTGGGCTTGGGGGACAATTTTGTCTCAAAGCTTTATTGAGAAATGCAGCTGTAAGAGACAGCGTGTTATTTATTTCGTGAATAGTTTGGGAACTGGTCATTTGGAGAGGATGTAAGTACCCATCAAAAGCGGTAACAGGTCTGGTTGTATTTTTCTCCACTGAAAATCTAACGTTATCCTCGCAGTTTACGCTCTGAGGTATTTTACTGCCACTATTAGCTGCTTCGTATGCATTTTCAAACATAACTTCGCCACCTGAAAGGTCTACACACAATTTATCATTAAAATTATAATTAAAATTACCCCTTTTACTCTCTGACTGGTTGCACACATCCAAAATTTTATCGCGTTCTAACGATGACGTTGGTGTTTCCGTCGGCGGTGAACGATTTTGAGCTTTCTCAGTGACGCAGGGCAGGGGCGACGTCGCCATGACGCAATCGTTTCGGCGAGACGAAGGAGCTAGCAGTGCTGTGGCAGCTTCCGCCAGTGAGGACGTATCTTCTTCACTAAAGATTCTCGGCTTTGTGGACGATGAATCTTCTCGGACACAGTCCAAAGCGTGGGGTTGAGAGTCGAGTGCTGCTTGTACGGAATTTCTTGAACTCGCTTCGATTGTGCCCGTAGCAGGTTTCAGAACTTGAGAAGATGAATTATTACTGGGAGCTGAATTATTACAAGCAGCGCCTGAGAGATTTTCGCCCGTGTCAGATGACTCTGATTTTGCAGTCATTAGTGATGCTTCAGGGGCTGGGAAACACTTGCTGATACCAGACTTCACGAACGTCCGAGAAGCATTTTTCGTTTTGAGTGTTTGAGGACCTTGAACAGATGGATTTACAGGGGCGGATTTATTAGGTCTGCCTTTCCGCTTTATGGCTGGGGCTTGACGCTTTTTACTGAGCTTTTCGTGCGAAGCTGTACTGGAGGATGTTTTTTCAGATGGAGCAACCTTCCGAGTAGTTGAACGAGTTCTATATTGATACATTGTGACGTTGATAGAGAGGAAGAAAAATTAAAATTTGTTCATTGGGTTAAAGTAGAAGACCTCGCCTTTTAAAGGTAGATAAAAAGAGACTGCCAGTAGGAAAGCAAGGGGGGGGGGGGGCTTGGGGTGTAAGACAGAGGAGGACAGAGTGTGAGCGGGAGGAGGGGGCAGGATGCTTGCGGTCGGCAGAGCAGCGTTGCTTGCTGTCCTGCTTGGGGAAGAAAAGAGAACAGAAAAAAAGAAGAAGAAAAGAAGAAAAAGAACTTCAACTCTTCCATCAGGAGATTGCTCTGGTGAACTTTTCGAGAAACGTCGGATTGTTCAAGTTTACTTCACATTGTGGAATTATGCTCTGTCTGTGAACACAGGCTTACTATGTTTAACATGGTAAATTTTTCCCGAAGTTGCTGGATCAAATTTATTTAATTTTTATATTTAAAAGTTCCTTCAAAGAAGAAGAAGTTTTTTATCCTTCTCACATTTAACGTCAATAGTTAACCAAAATTGTCCATCAAAAGAACATGAGGTAAGCTAATTTTTTTTTAATCAAAAATTGAATGAGTACATTAGAAATTTTCAACATTCATGCTCTATTGTAACAAAAAATAGTTCACAAAAAATGGTCACCATTATTTTCCAAAGATGCGAGTTTGACAGAGCACACTTTCTATTTTGTTTCTGGAGATAACGGCACTTGTCCTTCCACGTTAAGAGTGGAGGTGTTTTGGAGGGATGGAGTGGAGATGGAGGGGGGAAGGAGGGGCCAGGGGTAAGCTTGTTCGCGCTGCCCTCACCGGCACTGCGAAAGCATCACTAAGTTTTCACATCTCGCCACTCTGATCTGCTTGTTAAAATGATCATAATTGAATCACCGAAACACTGAAAGTTCACTTTTACCATTTAGTTAGGTAGACGGCACATTCACGGACACACAGTTCTAATTTCGTACTTCGTGGAGTTTTTCTTCCCTCACATTCTGAAACAATTTAGCTCCGGTAACATGGAGCGTGCGTCCACGGTGACAGTTGACGCTCATACTAATACATCAAAATTCAACGAAACTATACGAATAACTGACCGAGATTTCTCACTCCTGTGTTGGAACTGTAGGTCACTCTATCCAAAATTGGAAGAGATACAATGTACTATTACTGAACTTAAATATAACCTAGACGTGATTAGCTTCACCGAAAGCTGGCTAGATGACTCGACTAAAGACATGATTCGATTTGAAAATTATCATAGTTACCATTCGCCATGAAAAAAACAGCAGGGCATAGGCACCAGCACATATATATCTAACCACATAGACTCGAGAACCATAGCAAGTGCAACAATGAATCAGGATCAAATAGAATCACTCTTCGTAGAACTGTCTAGCGATGGTAAACGCATTGTGCTTGAAACGGTGTATAGGCCTCCTACAGCCTGTCCTATATCCTTCCTGAATGAGCTGAATCGTGTTATTTCTCAGTTCAACAGGCCCTTATACAATGACATAATAATATGCAGTGACTTCAATTATGATCTACTGAAACATGAAAGCTATGAACCAATCTCTAATTTCCTAACAACCTTTCAGTCTCAATCTTTCCTTCCGATCATTACAAAGCCTACACGAATAACCTCAGAGTGTGCTACGCTGCTTGACAATATCTTTATGACAGACCCAAGTGATTTTCTTGCTGGAATAATTACATCTGACTTATCAGATCACTTCCCAGTTTTTCTTATTAAGAAAAATGTCTATATTGCTTGCACCAAGGCACGGGCTGAAACTTACTCATATCGTAAAATAAACGAATCAAATCTTGAAGAAATGCGCACCGTTCTAGAAGAATCAATGCCTACATTGCACATCTCTCAACAAAACAATAATGCTACGAGCATTGATGAAGCAGTAGTAAAGTTGACTGAAACTATAATGACCGCATACAATCAGTTTTGCCCAATTGTAACTCGTACAGTTACCCCGAAAAATGAACAAATTACTAGAGACACCGTGATAAATATAAAGAAACGTCAAGCGTACCTAGCCCTCCTTTGCGAAGGGCGAATATCTAGAGAAACATATAACCGATTCAGAAACAATGTAACAAACCAGATAAGGACATGAAAAAAGAACTACTTTACGCTCAAGTTTACTCAATTCAAAACTGACGTTAAAAAGACTTGGCATCTCCTTAACTCTTGCTGTAGACCGAATAATGCCGATAAAAAGAAAATTGAACATGTTCTTCAAGATAATGTAAAATACCATGAGAAGAAAGAAATTGCTAATCTCTTTAACAACTTCTTCGTAAACGTAGCGAAAACTATAGCTGATGGTATTCCAAGTGAACCTACTGATCACCTGGAATTTATGGATCATATTCGAGAACCCAACTCCTTTTTCTTTACGCCTACAAACTCCTCCGATGTAATTACGTGCATAAACAACATGAAAAATAAATCGAGTGGGTTAAAAACGTTTCCGACTTAAGAACTTAAAGTTATTGCTGACATTGTAGCCCCGCTGATATCAAACATTATTAACCAGTCTCTCTTACTAGGCACTTTCCCGGACTCCCTCAAAGATGCTAGAGTAACCCCTATCTTTAAAAGTGGTGAAAAAACCGTTGTAAACAATTATCGACCTATCTCCGTACGTACTACCAATTATTAGCAAAGTATTCGAAAAGATTGTGTATAAAAAAGTGTACTCTTATTTTGAACAAAAATCATTTCTTTACGATAAACAATACGGCTTTCGCTTTAAAAAAATCAACAACACAGGCTATATTAAATCACTTACAAATCCTCTATTCTAATATAGATGAAGGAAAGTCTGTCTTCTCTGTATTTCTTGACTTTCGAAAAGCATTTGATTGTGTGGACCATAAAATACTACTCTCGAAACTACACTGTTATGGCATTAGAGGGATTGCCCATGATTGGTTCAGGTCATACCTAACAAATTGCAAGCAATACGTTGTCATTGACGACGCAAAATCAGACCCACAGACAATTAGCCATGGAGTTCAACAAGGATCTGTTCTTGGGCCTTTCATGTTTCTGATTTTTATCAATGATATTGTAAAATCTACATCATTCTTCGAATTCATACTTTTTGCCGATGACAGTACGCTTTCTGCGGTCCTTCCGAACCAAAATCCTGCTATGGTTGTGGAGAGTATAAATACTGAACTTCACAAGGTTTCATCGTGGCTCAAAGCTAATAAAATAAGCCTTAATATTGATAAAACAAATTATATTACATTCTCATACAAGAAAGATGTATCTCTCCCATACATTAAAATTGGCGAAGGTGAAATCGAAGAAACCAACTCATGAAATTTTCTGGGCATCATAATAGATAAACATCTGACCTTCAAAGAGCACATCACTCATATTAGTTCTAAATTATCAAAATCCATCGGAACCCTGAATAAAGTTAAAAATTTTCTGTCTGAAACAGCTTTACAAATGCTCTACCGAACGCTCATTTCTCCATACTTGCAATACGGAATAGAAGCATGGCAGGGAACTGATAAAAATAAAACCAACAAAATTTTTACTCTGCAGAAAAGAGCTGTCAGAGCGGTAAAGAACCTAGAATTTAATGCTCACACAAATGATTCTTTCAAAAATTTACAAATACTTAAACTTTCGGATCTCTACAAAATCTCCATCTGTAATTTCATTACAAAACATTAAGAAATGATGGCGACAATAGCCTAAGACAATTATTGACTGCGCAAACTGGTCATCACGACCATTTAACCCGAAATAGAAGTAAATTCATGCTTCCTTATTATTCAAAGGCCCGGTCGCAACACAGTATCCTCTTCGTTGGAACCAAAACTTGGAACTCTATACCTGCAGAGATCCGTGAATGTAATTCGTACAAAGTATTCAAAAGACACCTTGAGTCTCACTTCCTATCAGAATACTAGTCGTGTAAGATCACCGTGTCAAAATCTTGCCTCCTACATGTAACAATGATAATGTCATAATGTAACTTGCCTTGGGTACCATAACCAATCTTCTGTCTGCTCTTGAATCGTTTTATCAAACATACTGTTAAATATAGCCGATTTGACATATATTGTAAAATACAGCATAGAATATCGAGTTAATTATCTCAATGATCAGTCTAATGCGAAACTAGGTTAAGTGAACTATGTTAATCATTTTTGTACACCCTAGAATAACGTGTTGGTAGGATTCCCTAGAAGTCGCTGAACTTGTTCGGGCCCACAGGTATCTATACTCAAATTTGACCATTGTACTAGACTGGAGAAAAATTCTACCTCTGTATCACCTGTGGTAAATAAATTGTTTAAATTGTTCAACAGTTACATCGGGATCCAACAGAGAAATTTAAGAAAAAACTGAACGAACTCATATCTAGTGTTAATGCTGTTCCGAATAATTATAATTTGGAAAAACTTGAAGGGCACTTTCGACCGGGTTATACAGGGTGTTTCAAAAATACACGGCATAATTTCAGGTATGTATTTCCCACATGTAGACAATCAAAATAGTTCATTACAACATATGTCCGGAAATGCTTCATTTCCGAGTTATGGCCTTCACAACATTGAAATTCACCGGAACGTTTTTCTTTCCGCAGGTCGTTGCCATTACAGAAGATGTTCAAAATGACCACCTCCTGCTTGAATACAGACCTCACATCGATGTCTCATTGACCTGCGAACACGATCCCACACTCCAGGAATGTTGCGTATGTCCTCAGAGCGTGCCACAATTCGATTCCGAAGGGATTCCAAATCAGGCACCGGAGACGAATAAACCAATGATTTTAAATGGCCCCACAAGTAGAAATCGAGAGGGTTCAGATCAGGTGAGCGTGGAGGCCAAGCAATTGGGCCACCTCTACCTATCCATCGATCAGGAAATCTTCGATCCAAGTACCGGCGAGCCGTACGACTGAAGTGTGCAGGAGCGCCGTCATGCAAGAAGTGAGCGTGCTGACGATCGATCAGTGGAGTGTCGTCATAAACATCAGGTATGATGTTTTCCAGGAAGTTTGTGTACGCCTGCCCCGTAAGTCTGTTTACAAGTACATGGGGTCCAACTAACCGATCACCAATGATACCGGCCCACATGTTGAGGGAGAACCGCACCTGGTGATGAGATACAACAGTTGCATTTGGGTTTTCATACGCCCATACATGCTGATTGTGGAGATTTGTTATGCCATCTCGTGTGAACTGTGCTTCATCTGTAAATAATACTAAGGCAGGAAAGTTCGGATTTGCAGCACATTGCTGCAAGAACCACTGACAGTACCTAACTCGTGCAGGGTAATCTGCTGGTGACAGCGCCTGTACACGTTGCAAATGGTAAGGATACAATTGATACTCTTTCAGCAGTCTCCAGACAGTCGTATGGGGAACATTCACTTGCAACGCTAACCTTCGTGTGCTGATAGAAGGAGTTCTGTTCACAATCTCCAGAATCTCCTCCTGTTCTTCTGGAGTTGTAGATCTTGGTCGTCCCCTTCCCAATCCAGGAGAGTCAAATTTTCCATACTCGCACAGACGCTGATGGAGACTTACAAATGTCTTCCGATCTGGACATTGTCGCTGTGGGTACCTCTCCTGGTACAAACGACGAGCCAGCGCAGCATTGCCGTCTGCCTTACCGTAGATCAAGTGCATCTCTGCCAGCTCCTGATTTGTGTACATGACACACAGTCGAACGCCAAACACAACACTGAATTTAACCTTCGCCTAGGAATGATCTGTCAGAGTGCCCTCTTAATGTGTCCTTTGACGGAAACGACCTGCGGAAAGAAAAACGTTCCGGTGAATTTCAATGTTGTGAAGGCCATAACTCGGAAATGAAGCATTTCCGGACATATGTTGTAATGAACTATTTTGATTGTCTACATGTGGGAAATACATACCTGAAATTATGCCGTGTATTTTTGAAACACCCTGTATTTACGGGAATGTCAAATTTCATGAGAATCATAATGATCCAACGTTGAGGCCAAGTATAACATAAGCTCCTGCCGTCACTTATCCAGTTGCTAAGACTTTGAATAGAATTATAAGGCCTTATATCCTTCAGAGGTGTAAGCACCAATCAACTAATGAATTTGTTGGCTTATTACGTAGTAAAGCCTCTAGCGGCATTAAAGCATCATTAAACGTTGAATTTTTGTTCACCAAACTACACAATTGAGACAATCTTAGATTGCGTACATAATGGTGAAGAGCTTTCTCCCCCTAATCCGCTTCATCCCTATATCTTGAGGTGAGTTCTCACAAGCTGTAAGACTGGGGCTCCGTTTCGGCTCGTTGATGGCAGCTTGTTCCACCAGGTAGATGGTGTTGCTATGGGCAACACCATCCCACGTTTGGGCCCACATTTTCTAGCTCTTACATGTCTCATGTTGAAAACCTGGCATTGAACACTATGCCCGTTAAGCCGACAATCTACGGCAGATACGTGGGAGATGATGACAATTGGAGCTGTTGGAGAAGATGACAATTCGGTGTTACGTTTCACGTATGAGTTGTATGTAAAAAAAAGCTACTATATTTGGATGTATTGTTGAAGCTTTGCAGGGTGCTTTCCAGAGGTCCGTGTACGTAAAGCTTTCTCATGCTGAGGAAACAATTATGATTGCGATGCTTCACAGGTGTATAAAGAAGGCGTTATTCATACTTTATTAAACAGAGCTTATAAAGTGTGCTGTAGCTGGGCAAGTCTTCATTCAAAATTCTTCGAGTTAGAAGATTGCTAATAAATAATAATTTTCCTAATACTCGGGTTGACAGGATAATCTACAGCTTTTTAAACCGAAATTTGAGCATTGATAACAGTCCTGAACCTTTTTTTACGTCATATTTTCATATTTTATGAAAATCGAAGGAACAAAAAATACAAAATTGACGAACGAATTTTCAGAAATATTGTTACAAGTTTTGTAAAACATATAGATCGTAAAATTGCTATTAGAGTTTGTGTATATTACAAAAATCGTAAAATCAGTGATCTCCTTGTGAAGAAAATTTCCAGATTCAGTGTCGGTGTTCTAGAGAAAGCAAATGTCATTTATCAGTTCAAATTTGACCGAAGAGAATGTCTCAACAAAAACTACATTGGGATGACTAGGATGACCCTGAAACAAAGTTCAACTGCGCTCAAGTACAAGGTTCTATTTTCAATCACTTTCGTGTTGATCATAGGTTTATACCCTCGAATGAAGATCTTTATTGAAATTCCAAAAAATAATATCATGTTGCAAAGAATATATTCAATTATTAGAAGCCCTACATTTTCATAAATTTAAATCGGCCCTCGATGGAAATACCAACGATTTTTTGCTCTAAAACTATTCAATAGGACTGTAGCTTAGATGAAAATACTAATTATGTTTCACTGTTAGAACCTGTTGGACATTATTGATGGCTCACGAAACACTACAAACAACTATTTCATTGAGAATTATGAAAATCATATTTAAGGTTCCAAACTCCCATCCCACGAACAGGTTCTATGTTTCTTTCTTTATAATCATTACAAGTTAGATGAAACTATCTTCGCATCTACTTCCAAGGCTGTAGAAAAGGTAGCAGAGTTTTGGGATCGGGCAAGAATTCCCACTAACCACAAGTAAAACTGTTTAAAAAAAGTAAATGGAATGTTTGAGGAGTAGAAAAGTATAAAGAAGAATGCAGGAAGATAAATTGTGACTCAAGAAGGTAAAGAAGTAGCTGTTAAAGGAACGTTTGGAGACTTATTTGATACTGCCCTCGCCAATGCGCTAGAGATTATTGCAATCGTGAAAGACCGGAAATTTCTGTCTGCTCAGCGCAAACCTGGACGTCAAGGAGCAATGGTACCGGTAGATGTCACCTTGAAGAAGAAAGAAGTCAGAAAAAAGAAAAGAAAAGAGCAAACTAACAAGCAGGGGAAGGGATCTACAGAGGATGCCCACATTTTGTAGACTCTAGCAGGGGTAAAAAGCAGCACAAGCGACAGTATTTCTAAAAACGAAAATGATCCAACTTCAGACCTTAGAACCAGATGCACGACACCAGGTCCTTTGAAACGGGGCGCCAAGTGTTGTTACCAGAACTTGCTGCAACTTTGGATCGAAATGAGGTGTCAGACAGGTCTGGTGTCATGGTAATTGGTGAAACTGTCTGCACTCTGGGACAAGAAATCCAGCCACTAGCCCTGAACCGATCCAGCATCAGACAGCAACTACAGCAGCATCGTAAAGCTCCCCCAGAAAAAATTTTTAGAAAAAGTGTGACCCACAGTTCCACTCATCGTGCACTGGGATGGGAAGCTTATCTAGATCTCACTGGCATTGGTACTGTGGACAGATTGCATGTGCTAGTGACAGGTAAAGGTAAATCACACCTTTTTGCAGTACCAAAGCTACCATCGGGGAGAGGAGAAGCACACGCTCAGGCGATCTTTTCTGTTCTGAAAGACTGGAATTTAAAGGAAAAGGTCCAGGGGATGTGCTTCGACACAACCAGCTCTAATACTGGTCAGCAGAAAGGAACGTACATTTTTTTTGGAACACCTTGGTGGCGCACTGCTCCACATTACTCTTAGCCGTCATATCTTCGAGTTAATTGCTGCAGCAGCCTTTTCTCAAGCCAGGGTGACTTTACCTGCTCCAGATGTTCTATTATTCAAGCGTTTCAAAACAAGTCAGCATAATAATGATAAGACCACGTATGAAGACTGTATAACTGATGATTACACGGCCAACGAAGTGGTCAACTTCAAAGATGCGATGGTAGAGATCTTAGAGACAGCTGTCAAAATCACTCAGCCCAGAGATGACTACAGAGAACTCCTTGAACTAGCCATCATCTTCCTTGGAGCTGTCCCTCCTCAAGGCATCCACTTTGCAGTTTCCTAAGCATTACACCATGCTCGGTGGATGGCGAAAGTGATCTATTCCTTCAAAGTCTGGATGTTTCGCTCACAGTTCAAGCTGATAGCCCTACTACTATTCTTCCTCGTTTAGCCTTAGTAGCCATCGTGGTGCTGTGGTGCCCATTGCTGGATGTCAAGAATAATGCTGCGTCCAACACTGAGGATGTCAGGGTTGCTGCTGCGCCCAGTGTTGGGAATGTTATTTGTGCTGCCGCACGCAACGCTCGGGATGCGATGTGGCCAGGGCTGGGAATGGCCGTGCTGCGCCCAGCACTGGTGGTGTTCATTGTGTTGCCTCGCCCAGTGCTGGGGATGAGTTGCGGCGCCCTGTGCTGGGGTTGGTCCTGCTGCGCCCTGTGCTGGGGTTGATCCTGCTGCGCCCTGTGCTGGGGTTGGTCCTGCTGCGCCCTGTGCTGGGGTTGGTCCTGCTGCGCCCTGTGCTGGGGTTGGTCCTGCTGCGCCCTGTGCTGGGGTTGGTCCTGCTGCGCCCTGTGCTGGGGTTGGTCCTGCTGCACCCTGTGCTGGGGTTGGTCCTGCTGCGCCCTGTGCTGGGGTTGGTCCTGCTGCGCCCTGTGCAGGGGTTAGTCCTGCTGCGCCCTGTGCTGGGGTTGGTCCTGCTGCGCCCTGTGCTGGGATTGGTCCTGCTGCGCCCTGTGCTGGGGTTGGTCCTGCTGCGCCCTGTGCTGGGGTTGGTCCTGCTGCGCCCTGTGCTGGGGTTGGTCCTGCTGCGCCCTGTGCTGGGGTTGGTCCTGCTGCACCCTGTGCTGGGGTTGGTCCTGCTGCGCCCTGTACTGGGGTTGGTCCTGCTGCGCCCTGTGCAGGGGTTAGTCCTGCTGCGCCCTGTGCTGGGGTTGGTCCTGCTGCGCCCTGTGCTGGGATTGGTCCTGCTGCGCCCTGTGCTGGGATTGGTCCTGCTGAGCCGTGTGCTGGGGCTGGTCCTGCTGCGCCGAGTGCAGGGGTTGGTCCTGCTGCGCCGTGTGCAGGGGTTGGTCCTGCTGCGCCGAATGCTGGGGCTGGTCCTGCTGCGCCGTGTGCTGGGGCTGGTCCTGCTGCGCCATGTGCTGGGGTTGGTCCTGCTATGCCCTGTGCTGGGGTTGGTTTTGATGAGCCCTGTGCTGGGGTTATTTCTAACTCGTCCAGCTCAGGGGAGGGCTCTGTCTCACGGTCTGCATTTGCTGCGATGTCTGCAGCGTTTAGCTCCTCCAATTCAACTTCTAAAATTCACAGTTTGCATTCGATTTCTTTATTGGATGCAACATTTTTTTCATAATGTAACAATAAATTGAGACGTTTCAACAATTTATATTCAATAGCTTTTTTTTTCATCTTCAGCGCAGATGAGTTCTGCTTGAAAGCTCTACTCGTAGCAGCAGCTGTTTTCTGCTCCGCCAATGGTATTTTAGCTAAAGAAACTGTAGGAGCAGCAGTAGCACCAGGTGAGGTTGATGGAAGGTAGATTCGCTTCATCTCAAGAGGACGTTATTTGTTTTCTTCAGTGCACGCGAAACCTGGGAAAGGAATTTATTTACTAAGAATAGAAAGGACATAAGTATTGATAACCTGGAAAATTTATGAGCAACATAAATCAAGCAACAGCTGCGGAGCTAATGATGTGTATTTGCTAATTAAATTAATTAAATTTACGCTCAGGATATAGATTAGGTGATTTTATTTCATGGACTCCTACAAGCATTCGGATATGTTTAATGCGCCATTAGAGGCTGTCGTATTGTGAGGGCGTTTTATAAGATCAATTTACAATTTACAATTTTCTTGATCATCCTACAAAAAGTATTTAACCGATTTGCCGCAATAATCGGCATGTTCTTTTTAAAAATTATAATTATTTACGAGCCAGTATCAATTTCTAAACTTAGCCTCACGAAAAAGGAAGTTATACCCGATTTAAAACTTCGTATAAAAGTGTCCGAATACGTCACAATATTGTGTCGTCCAAAATTTTGGTGAAAAGTTTTTATCGACCAATTTAAAGTGGGTTTGGCTAGGATGGGTCACGTGAAGATACGTCATATAAGGATTGCATGAGGAAAATTTAAAATAATGATATCCATGAGCTTAAAGGGCTTGAGTATTGCCGTCAAGTGAAATTTATATCTGCGAATTATATTTGTTTACATACATACATATACTAGGCTTCTCCTCCCTATGGTAGGGTAGCCGACAGCAGGCCACAATCACCACCCTTAGTCACTAGGAGGCGAGAGAGGCAGCACTGGCCGCACCAGAACTGCCGGATCAGCAACAGCCCAGCACAACCACCTTCCGCAGTCAGGCCCGACAGCCATAACTGGTTTATCCCGACCGTTTCATTGAGTGCAGCCCCTCCCCCCCGCACAGGACAGGTCAACCCCATCACACGCAGGCAGGCTTCCAGTACCGCGTCAAAAATAAAATTACCTTCTTATGCACTGGCCCCACTCACTTCTGTCCGCAGTCATCGCTCTCGCCATGTCCACAGTCAAACCCCTCTCATACAAAACACGTTTCACCCCATCCATCCAACTCACGTGGTCTACTACGCGCTCTAAGACCACTCACTTCTGACATATAAATCTATTTTACCAGCCGCTCAACATTCATTCTTTCAACATGCCCAAACCATTCAAGCACTCTTTCATCCACTCAACTTTTCAACTGCTCAACTTTTTGATAACACCCGTCTGCCCCCTAACCAATTTATTCCTGATCCTATCTCTTCTTGTTACTCCATACATGCTCCTCAAACACTTCATCTCAAACACATCCAACTTTCTCCTCTCAGCTGCTCTCAACCCCCAGAACTGTGTTCTATAGAACAAAACTGGCACGATCAAGCTTTCATACAGTCCCCTCTTAGCATTTATACTCAAACTCCTGCACTCAAAAACTTTCCTCATTGCACCCAATGTCTCACAGCCTTCACTCACTCAATGCCTCACCTCTACTTCCATACTATTCGTAACAGCCACATCCGACCCGAGGTACCTAAAATGTTCTACCTCCTTTAACACTTCACCATTCATCCTCACATCCAAAGTTCCAAACACTCCACCTCTTGAACATCTCATCATCTTACTTTTATTCACATTTACTCTCAATTTACCTCTTTCGCACACTCTACCAAACTCTGCAACCAGTCTCCTCAGTTTTTTCTCTGAATCAGCCACAAGCGCTGTTTCATCAGCAAACAACAGCTGACACACTTCCCAGTACATACCATTCTGTCCCACCAACTGTGCACCTTTCCCTAACACTCTGGCATTCACTTCTCTCACCACACCATCCATAAAAAAAATAAACAACCACGGCGACATCACACAACCCTGTCTCACACCTGTCACAACTGGGAACCACTCACTCACCTCATTCCCTACTCTCACACATGCTCTGCTATCAATGTAGAAACTCTTGATCGCTTCAACAGTCACACACTCCATACAAGCTTACAACTTGCCATAGAGCCTCACGGTCCACTCAGTCATACGCCTTCTCTTGATCCATAAATGCCCAATATACATCTTTACTTTTTGCTAAGTATTTCTCATTTACCTGCCTCACAGCAAAAATTTGATCTACACAACCTTTACCACTTCTAAAACCACATTGTTCTTCAGCAAGCACACGATCCGTCAACACTCTCACTCTTCCAATTAAAACTCTTCCATACAGCTTCCCAACGACACTCAGTAGACTTATACCCCTAGAATTACTGCACTCATACCTGTCACCTTTCCCCTTGTACAATGGAACTAGACACGCGCTACTTCAATCTACTCCAATCTCCAATCTAATTATATTTATTTACGCTCTCATAAAGACAATACTTGTTCTCTCAACTCATCGTGGCAACATTCGTTTACTTTACTCATTATGGCAACAAGTGGTTACGTTTGTTGGGCCATGTGTCTTGTCGTGTCGTGTGTCTGGTGGTTTCTTGTGTCATCTTATGGCTTGTCGTGTCTTGTGCCTCGTAGTGTCTTGAGTCTTGTCGTGTGTCCTGTTATTTCTTGTCGGCTCTTGTCATGTCATGGCATTTCTTCTCATGTCTTGTAACTTGTCATGTCTTGTGTCTTGTGTCTTGTCGGGCCCTGTGTTTTGTCGTGTCTAGTGACACGAGTATCTTGTGTCTTGTTACGTCTTTTGTTTCGTCATGTCTTGTGTCTTGTAGAGTCTTGTGCCATGTCGTGGTTGGTGTTATGCCATGGCTCGTGTCTCGTCATGTGTCGTATCTTCTGTCTCTTTCTGTCGGGTGGAATTTTGTGTTTAATGCTTTGTCGAGCATTGTGTTTAACGTCTGTCATGAATTGTCGTGCATAGTTTTTCGTGTCTTGTTTTGCGTTGCCTTTCTGCAATCATTTGTTTATTTCTCTCTTGGTCTCTTCGTGTATTCATTCCAGTACTCACTTTAATGACGCAGAAGTCCTGATCTCGAGGAATGCACTTGCAAGGCTGAGCGCGGGACGTTAGTGTTGAAAGATTTGTGCGAATAATAGCAAATCTTGATGCAAAAAAATAACAAATTCAGTGGGAACGTAGCAGAATTTGAAATTACTAAATCTACCCGTCTTTTAATCCTGTGAAGGTAAGATTAGATGTTAGTTTAGCCTCCCTGACCGCAAAAAAAACAGCATTCCGAAGAGAGGGAGGAGGAAGGCCTCATTAACAGTTAGCGACGAAATTATCCGCACACCCCTCGTATTTCGAATTTTTCTAGAAATACTCAAAAATTAATGTTGCCACAGGTATAAGATTTTCACTGGGTGTGAAGCACACATTAATAACAATAATACGAAATTTCCAGAACAAAATATTATTTCGAAAGATTTAACAAGCTGAACTTCAGAAACACGATATAACAAAATTATTCATACAGTGAGTAGTATTACACTTTGTTGACGTGAATCTTCCGTTTGAGTAGATTTTTAATAATCAATAGCGTGACCTTTCATCTTCATAACATTTAAAGGCCTTTTTTATAGTTTTGACAAGCTTTTCCGTAGTTTCAGGTGGAATATTGTTCCATTCTTCAAAGGCGATGCGATTCAATTCCTTAAGATTCTTTGGAGCTCTCTTGTTAATGATGATTTTTAATTTCTGGCACAAATTTTCAATAGGGTTGAGATTAAGACTCATCGACGGCCATGGCAGAACGTTTATCTTATTTCTAAGCATCTTTAAGAACGTCACAGACGCACCCACCCACCAAGCAAGCAACAACAATTACAATTTAAGTTATTGTTCGCCAAGAAGTTTTCATGAATTTGCCATACATCTAATCACTGCGATAAGCCGCATTTTCTTGACAAAAAATTCGATTTTCACGCAATGTTTTTTACTCATAAACAAAAGTGAGCAGATGTCACGTTTTTCATAATCTTCAATGGTATTTATGATACTGTCCAAGCAAGCAGATTCCCATTGTAATAACATAGGGAAATTACGCACGAGAACATGTACTTATTTATAAGTTGACGGACACCTGGGCTTTATTATACCGGGTGTCCCACAGAAATGTCCCCGATTTTTAATTAATAATATGTCCGCTTTAAATTAACATATTTGAATTGTCTTTTTATCACAATGTAGTAAATATTGTTATCTTTTCGAATAATTTAAGTTTTTGAAAATCGGTTAAATAACCACTTTAAATGATCAATTTACTGAAAGGGGTAGAAAAATTAATTGTTCAAAGGAAATGTTTTTAAAACACTATTGATATTTTTCCTTATTTTGTACTTTCCATAAAACCAAACAAACAAAAATATAAAAGAGTAACAAATCACTACCGAAAATAACGTTTAAAAAAATAAAGTAATTTAGAATCCTTCGACATACCCTCCATTTCTCTCAAATAAAATAAATGAAGGCATCTACGGATGCTTTATTTCCAATCAAGCCTGATACATATCACCTTGTACATTGGATTTTTAAATACCTTATGACTAACGCCAGGACGCCATGACGCTTTCCCCCGGTCGAGACTGGTACCCATTTCAGACACCTGGGTGGAGTGGGGTATTGTGCTTGGAATTTTTCTCCTATACCCAACAGAGAAAATCCGGGATAGCCTTAAAGAGGTCTCCCACTGGACATCTAGTGATGTCAAGAGGAAGTGAGTTGTCTTCCTTCATTTCAGAGACGTCTGGGATGACTAAGAGAGAGCTGTTCTCTCTGTGTGGCCGCCTTGTAGCTCATTATCTTGTAGCTGGGTGGTTACGACCTCACTGTAGCTTTTTGAAGCGACTGGAGTCACACGGGCCATGGGATAAGCCTGTCAGTCACAGTGTCCTGAAGCTAGCTAAAGAGCTGGCTTCGCGAGCACTGGCTGATGACCCTGTAAAGGGTCGTTGGCATGTCAATCCTGATGGTAATGTTACCGTCTGGACTGACGCCAGTTCACTGGCAATGGGTGTGGTCGTCCAGGTGGATGATCGCATCGTGGAGGATGCTACCTGGCTGCGGAAGCAGACAGATCATCTCCACATTAATGTCTCAGAGCTTGAGGCTGTGGGACGCGGAATCAATCTGGCTATTATGTGGGGCTTCAAGACCTTCACTATAGCCACTGATTCCAAAACAGTATTATCCTGGTTGGATAACACTGTCGGTGATCACATTCGTGTGCGCACCAAAGGAGCAGCGCAGATGCTCATCAAGCGTCGCTTGATGGTGATCAAGGAGATCATCAATGAGTATCAGCTGTCAGTTGAGTTTCGATTCGCTCCCACGGTCGAGAACAAAGCTGATCAGCTCACTCGTGTGACTAAGAGCTGGCTTAGTTATCACACGGCTGACGAGCCGGACTCTGTCTTGGCTGCGTCAGTGGCGGCTTCTGCAGAAGAAGGGACGCCAGAGAGCGCCATTTGGAAGGCTCACCTGCCTCACCATTTGGGCGTTGATCGTACCTTTTATTTGGTCAAGCAGTGCAGGCCGGGCCTTACTCGAGACCAAGTGAAACGTACGATTGTAGGGTGTGAGGCGTGTCTTCGCATTGATCCTGCAAGACGGGTGGAGAACCTTATCGAGCACGGCAATTTAGCCGTCGAGAGTGACTGGCATCGTGTAGCTGCGGATGTGACGCACTATAACGGTGTACAGTTTTTCTCTCTCGTCGATTGCGGACCATCTAGGTTTGCAATTTGGCGAAGGCTGTCGAACGAGTCGGCAGCCAGTGTAGTCGCTCATCTCCAGCAGGTGGTGATTGAGCGAGGACCTTTTGTGGAGCTATTGTTGGACAATTCTGTCACATTTAGGTCGGCAACTGTCACTCAGTTTGCCAACGAATGGGGTATCTCTCTGCGTTTCAGAGCCGCTTAAGCCCCGAGCGGTAATGGAATCGTAGAGAGAAATCATCGCACAATCAAGAGGATTGCTGCGCGGGGGGGGGATCACCCCCGAGGTGGCGACATTTTGGTACAATGTAACGCCACGACACGGAGTCGATAGCAACTCAGTGCCTTGTCGTAAGTTATTCGCCTATCCTTGGAGTATGCCTTACGACAACGGCTTAGGTAAAGCCGGAGATGACGGCAAAAATGTGCATTTTGCCGTCGGTGACAGGGTGTGGGTGAAACCCGCAGTGCCCTCTTGCACCAAGCAGTGGACTCCTGGGCGAGTCACTACTGTTCGATCAAGGCACGTTGTGTGCATTGATGGCATGCCTAGGCATGTCAGCGACATAAGGAAACGTCGCGGCTCTGACTCTGAGGACGTGTACGATGCATGTGACTCAGACGACGATGGGCCCCATGAGACTCCTGTTGAGCCTCTTCAGGTTAGTGTTGAGGAAGCTCCGGAAACGCAACTTGAAACTGCCAACGACACGGGAGAGCCCGTCGTTGACACAGGTGACGAGGTTGTCACGGAGAATGGTAATGAGATGCCAGGACGACCCGTGCGGGAGCGGCGTCCCCCCCAATGGTTGGGTGATTACGTCACCTGAGTTCCTCGAGGAACTGAGGGGGATGTGGTGTATTGCTACGCCAGGCGATGTATTCCTACGCGCGGCCAATCACAGGGCGGCACCCGTCGGCGGGCTGCTTGTGTACACATCGTATTTTGTGTTCACGGACGCTTTGGTGTTCCAATGTGTTTATTCTGTTTAGAATTATACATGCGACGTTTTTTACGTTGTAAGCTGCTCCGTTTGAGTGGCAGGAGGTATTTTGTGGGATCTACTTCCTGACGTGTGGAGCGTCGGTCTGTGCGCCGGCCTTGGCATTATTGCGTCTGTTGCTGGCGAGTGCGGTTGTGCGTGCTTGAGCTTCCGGTTTCGCTCGTGAAGTATCCTTGCGAGATACTTGTGTTGTGTTTTTCTCTTTTTCTTTGCTGACACAAGCAGGTAGGACCTGCAGGCGTGTAGTGTGCCTGTGTATCTGAGTGTTGCTCAGACACACCACACTAGCTTGGAGCTAGTGTGTGCTTCCTTTTCTGCCGTGAAGTGTGTTCGTTTCACGGCAGCGTGTGTTCACACTGGGTGTGTCCTCTGACACACGAGCTCAGGTGTGTGTCTGGTGTCGGCTGCAGAGGAGGTTAGAAGGCCGATCCGAGCTCTGGGAGCTCGGCTTTGAGACCTTGGGTCTCGGTATTCGCACATCCCACAACAGGACATATGGGTCAGCTATGTTTAGTTATAGAGGCAGTTATATAATTCAACTGCAGCCACTCGATCTAAATGAAGAAATAAGGTAGACGGTTGTAACAAGTGCATTAATCTAAACGTTTGCTCAAACTGCTATACTTTCTTATACTCCCGTTCTTGATGTGTCTTTCACCCTTGGTTATTTCTCAAGTTCAATTTTAAATTGCAAGACTTACTAAAATCTTTAATTTCTTTCCTTTCTGCTTACTTGGACTGAATCTGTAGGTCTTTTTATAAACCTTTACGCATAACATATTAACATTTTAAGCTTTTTCATTTCTAGTATGAAATTTTTGTCGTTTGTACCATTCGATAATTGTTCTTTTCATGAAGTTATTATTCGCATGAACTGTCAAGGCAACCGTGAATGGAACTGGTAAAAACAGAAGTTCATCGAAACTCTTACCTGCAAATCACAAGCCGACTCAATTAATTAATGCTAACTATAACTTGCTCTTCACACGCACGGCGGTGCAATGTTTAAATAAATAAATAAATAAATAAAATAAAATTTTTAAAAGTTTAAAGTTTAAATAAAAGTTTTGAACACAAACTTTACAGAATATCAATCTGTGTAAGTTACACGAGCGCGTACGACGGAGCACTGCACAGCTGAAGAAACTTATACTTTCCTTTAAACTTGCAAGCGTAATTGAGAACTTTTCATCTATCGATGAATCGTAACGGGGTAACAAATTTTCATCTCGAAGCCTGAGATTCTCGCCTTGATAAAACTATTTTTATCTAGATCACGTCAGCCCAAACAATAAAGTCACAAAGTAACACTTCAGTCACAAACGTAACGCTTCTTCCAACCCTGACTGCTCCCAAAGTTATGAACATTTCTAAATAAGCAACTCAACTTTTCCAGGTCAGCGGCCCGAGAAAAGTAACCCGATCTCGGCAGTCAACGGTCTTATATTCCTCGCCACTCGTCCTCGTTGATCCCCCCCTCCATGCGCGATCGATGAGATCGTCCCAGCAAAATTTGCAGCTCTACTGAACAATCGACGTTGGCGAACTTAACATGAACTCGGAGTGGATAGAAAGTTTTTCGTGTACATTATAGCCTGTAATGCATAATCAGGCCCTTATAGAAAGATGTCCCAAAATGACGATATAAGGCTTAATAGTGTTGGTTTTCATTGATCGATCTGAGCATTTTTGAGCCTGATATTCTTTTCCGTAGAGAAAATGATACTCAAGCTTCTAAAAAGTTTTTTCCTGATTTGAATTATTGTGTAATTTTTTCTGAATTAATTCAGAGTGTAGTGTATCCCTATGAAGTTTTATTTCATGGAGGTCAGACCTTGAGGAGATGGATGTATTTTTTAAAACAGTGAGAAAATCGAGTGCAGGAAATTAAGGGTGCTAAGTTAGAAAGCTCGATTGATCACTTTCATTGTTGTCGTAAATGATGAAGTTTTGCTGGTACGTATTTTGGGTGAAAGTGAATACATGCTAGTGCGCTTTGCACGTTGTTTACCAGTACTGCTCTCACAAAAAGTTGAGTTAATTTTCTCATGAAGCTCTACTTGTGTTGAGTTGAACTTTTGTTCAGGGTACGAATGCAGCCTAGCGTTAGGTGGAAATTCAACCACAGCTTCTAAATTGTGATCAAGTACTCTTAAACTTGTGCAGAAAGTGAAGGTTGATTTTATTCATGAATTATGCTAACGCTGAATAGGAAATTCACTGAATTTTTGTAGAATTATTGGAAAATTTCTCATTGTGTTCTGATAGCGCTCATCAATATTTTTGCCACTTTTACTCCAATCTAGTGTATGAGGTTCTGTACTGTATTTTGTTTGCCTCGCAGAACTTGTGGGAGGCGCAACGCCATAATTGGTGGGCGGTTGCTGCTCGTTAGCCTTGCGAGGCATACAGGGTGACGCTTTGTTTTCCGACCTAAAGTAAAAGGTTTAAATATGCTCGTGTATGTATTGTAATAAAAAACGTCGGTGAGCAAGCTCGTGTTTACCAGAGCCATTTCATGAACCTCGAGCTAAAACCGATTTAGTCGTGATTTTTGTCTGACAATAGTAAATAAACTAAGCATTTGTTATCTAAATTCGGGCATGAAAAAAATTGCCCATTTCTATCTTGAACACCAGTAGCTGCATTTTATTTCTACGTTTCAAACTGCAGCGGTGCCGTCCCTCAGAATTTCGATCAATCAACTGGGCGTACTTATCGGCCCACTGCAAATGGGGGCTTAACAATTTGACTGCGACGTGCGCCACCGGTGGTACACGGATGTAATTTTCATAATGCTGTTGACCGACCAGTAGTCGCAAATTCAGTTTTCATTAATACCTAATCAAAGCTAAATGGAAGCATGATCGAGTTCATGTTTGAGATTTTTGATATAGTTTACTACAATCGACTTCAAATTTGAGTTTGGTGTTGAACTTAATATTTACTAGTCGCAGTCAAAGTGTTAAGGTGCAGGAACAATGAAGCAGACCTTCTCCACTTGTTCGGCTAGACGCGGATACCTAAGCCAGCCGAGGCCATCGACGACCACTCGTCATATATTCCAGCAGGAGCAGCCCGTTCCTCATGCTCGCTCATTGCTGCAGCGGTGATGCTAGCTAAACCGTGCGAGGGGACGCCACTCGTGAATTGCTTTAGGGTTTTATCCATTAAATAAATAATCGATAAATCCTAACCCGGGATGTGTGTTAAACTGTTCTCAAATTTGTTCGTGGAGTCGTTACTAGATTTTAGTCTTCTGTGTCCTGTTGTAGACGTTTCAAAAACCATTAACTCGCAGTGAAATAAAATTTCTTACTTTTGACGTTATTCGTAATAATCCTATTTGTGTGGGCTCTCCACAACAGTACACAAATGTAATTGAAGAAACAACTCTAATAACGCGCACCATGAAATTCGCAAACGTCACGATACTGGTCATGAGGAATATGACGACATTGTCTTTCAATTTCAATTTCAATGCATCAATTGTTCTTGGTTTGGTGCGATAAACTTTTTCTTTGAGATATCACAAAATCAGTCTATGCGCGTGAGGTCTGGAGAACACGCAGGACACTCAGTGATACCCCTTCGTTGAATCCATGTGTCTGTAAAGGCTGCTGGGTTTCCCGAGCTGATCGTCGAAGAGATTTCTGTGGTGCTCGAAGGAGTGTTTCCAGCACCTGCTCTTCTTTTCCAGGGCTGGTGGATGTCTGTGGTCATCCAGAACATTTCTTGTTGACGTTCTGGACGGTTCCATCTGCTTCATATTTGTCTGATTGGAGCAATGTTCCAGCGCTTTGGTGGTGGTTTTGCGAATTCAGTTCTGAATCGTTTTTGCACTTCAAATGCGTTTTCGGTCTTTCAATAACACTTCAGGGCCAACTTCCTCTTTTCCAAGCTAAGTTGATTTCCTGCCATGCTGTGATGAATTAAATACATCTGCGCTTCAAAAAAGGCACCATGTTAGCGACAGTTAAAGTGTGAATACGTTTTTTTGAGACACCCTGGATTTACTGTTTGCACTGGGTATGAACTGTCCGTATTTATTCAAATCAGGGTTTTGCTCGAAAATATGCGAATACTCTAAAATCCTGTGGTTTTAAGGGGTCGAATCAGATTGAAAAATTTTAAATCGGCATGAGATAAAGGTACTTCGCATTTTTCAGCATGATTTCGCATTGCAGAATGCGATGGGTGTGCTGTGCTAGCTGATTCCCTATACGGAAGCTTCTACCCCGATGCTCTGTGTTAGGCCATCGCGCCAGTATGGCCAGATGGATATTCTAGTATCACGCTACCGGCTTTGTAAATAATGTTCGCCGGAATTTAATTCGAGTAACCTAGATACTCCCCACACCCCCCTTGAATCCGGCTTGTCCAAAATTCGGGAGAGCGACGAAAGGAAAAACGGTCAGCTCTCTGGAATTTCGGAACCTCATTATCCGTTATTGAAATACTCTGCAGCTAACATTGTTCCCTGCAAATAAATCTGGAAATTAACCGAATACTATCTTCCCCGAGAAGAAAACCGACCACGTGCTCTCCGTGGTACAGTGGTTAAGGGATCGGGCTCTTATGTTGGAGTCGCGGGTTCGTATCCCGGCGCTGGCGCGGAGATTTTCCCCGTTGGGTATAAGGGAAAGCTCAAGCACAATACCCCACTCAACCCAGGTGTCGGAAATGGGTACCGGCTTTACGGGGGAACCGTCATGGTGTCCTATATATAGGGTTAGTTATAAGACATTTGAAAAACCAATGCTAAGATCATATGTATCAGGCTTGATTGGAAATAAAGCATCCCAAAGATGCCGATGTTAACCTACAAAGAAAAAAAAAGGGTCTCAACTCCTAGAGAGTTTTCAAATGAGTGGCGCCCAATGAGCGGCAGCCCTACATCCGCTGAGATACAGCCTCTACGAACTAAACTTCGACACCCGCGAACAAGGTCAGCCCGTAAAAGCCTCCGAAAGATCTAGAATCTTGGGCGCGAGCAAGGACCAAAAATATTAATAAATAAAACAATTGGCGCCGAACAGGGACAGCCTAACAATTATTATAATTTCTAACACTCTGCTATTCTGATATAGAAATTTCGTGACGCCATACTGACGTACAACGATATGAACTGCACACAGCTATAGGAGTAAACCAAAGAGGCTCGCATATCAATGAAAAGCGTACCCTTGCACCGGAATAAAGAAGCCACCTTTAAAGTTATTTAGCAGAGTGACTCGTGAATGAAAGTTATAAAATTATTTTGCAGCAGTAATTTTAATTCACGCGACAGCTTCTCGAACGGTTTCCCTAAATACAGAAATGAACAGTTTAAATGGTCTTCGTTTTCTCCAATAGCTTGCGACGTGTATTGTTTTGATAGAAATTTCATATTCTGCGAATTTATGTACGTAAAAATTCAATTTCACAATAAACATTTTAGAAAGTTGAACATACATGGTCTCCATAAAGTTTTTTCACCATTGTAAAAATTTATTACAATGAAATTAATAGGGTATTTTATTCAGATTTCTTCTATTGCACTAAGCATTTATTAAAGATTTTCACTTCATTTTAAAGATTTCTAGATGGGCACCATTAACTGAACGAAGCACATCAAGACTGTGCTCGATTTCTTGCCATGTTTGCTGTAGCATAGCTTCATCAATTAGTCCACATTCCTTCAAGGAGTCATCATTTACTTCAAATGTTTACCTTGACCTTTTAACTGAATATGTGGAACCACAACTGAATCACATTCAACCAACCATCATTTTTTAGCTAGATGGTGCACCATCATATTGGGTACTGCATGTTCGTGGGTTCCTCAGTGAAACAATTTGAGTATTTGCGTCGAAATTAAAAGTAGTGTCCTTCCTTCTTGGTCAGCAACGTGAATACACAAAGTATCCCTGCTTTCTTTGAATGTGGTATAGCAGAGCTCGAGGTTGAGATGGTTGTTAGGTTGAGATGAATTGGCCTCCGAGATCTGATTTTAAACCTGGACATCCTAATATTGTATATGAACCCCTTCTTGACAAGAATATAATATTTCACCTCAGCAGTTAAAATTAACCCTCATGAAATAATTTTTATGGGCATTGACAACTTCTGGCTATTGTTTGAAATACATCATCTTGGCATTTCTTGGACTGTCAATAAAAAATCAAGGCCGGTGTGTTTGACGGTCCACAAATTAGACAGCTCATCAAAGATGAACAGTTCATCGGTGCTATGTCAGACTTTGAGAAGAATACTTGCCTATCATTTAAAAACGACATAAAAAAATTTCTTGGAGTACACGTGCAAGTAATTACCCAGAAATTATTCAGATAGTATTTGAGATAAAAGAGTTTGGTCGCAACATGAGAATTGCATTACATTTTTTGCATTGGCCTCTTGTCAGCGTTACGGAAAATCTAGGTGATGCTAGCGACGAGAAAGGTGAACGATTTCAACAAGATTTGAAGGTTATGGAAGAGCGTTACCATGCAGGGTAGATGGGATGTTTATATGCTGGCTCGCTATTGTTGGAGCACCAAACACGACACACCTTAAATTGAACACTAAGGAAAAAGGAACAAGCATCAATTTTCACCTTAACCTGTACAAAATTGTAGCCTTATCCTTTGTAAAAACATAATATTACTAAAGAAACAGTTCATTCATGCTTATTTCGTTCATTTGTTATTGTATGTAAATACTAGTAGTTTTTTGTAAAACAAGCACTGCTACTCGTATGTACAAAATTTTGCATACATCTCAAGAAAATGAATATTCTATTGTTTAAAAATTTAACGTGATAGAGAAAAAATGAGATCAGTTTTGGGTTCAGCATCCAGAATTTACTTTAATAACAACTTGGAGACCTAATTCAACCATAATTAGGTTCCCAGCGTTATTTAATGATGTAAGGGGAAACTTTAACTTTAAATGTACTAACGTCGCAGGTTATTCAAGTCGATGCGTATACAGTAAAAAGTATTTATTTTCATCCATACAGGCTTATATTATTCCCATATCTGTATTTTAGATCCGTTGATACAGATTACCGGCGTACTAATGAATTCTCCTTTTGTCAGTCTAGCAAGTTTATGTCTAATTTTCCATTGAAATTGAACTATTTTTTCCTGGTTGGTAGCCGATTGTCTTCTAATATCAAGTAAAAGTTTAGTGTTGTGAAAATTCTGAACCAATCGGTTACCTATACATGTACGCTAGTATTTGGAAGCAACCCTATAAGGTTCGTTTTTCCTATCAAATGGCAATTTCCATCGTCTTAAAAAATGCTTCTAAAGTTCAACACACACGAGCGACAAAGTTACAATGACTTTCGTTCTCATAACAAAAGTTGCTCCTATGACCAGCTTAAGGTGAGGGGGGGCAACGATTTCAGGAAATAGGTCATAGCCGATTTTTGGTGGGCGAATCGTCTACTTCACCTTCTGCTGTGCTGTCTAAGTAAAGTTTTACGTATCTATGGCACAATATTATTTATTTTCTTGTTAACCGGTATTTTGAAAAGATAGCAGCTTAAGAAATATATTAGAATGAATGATGAGGACTTGCTGTGTAATGTACATAAAAGGTTTCCGTTAGATTCATTTCTTTCTATAGAGTTTATTGTTCTAGTTCACTTCATTCCTTATTCTGTCAAATATGAAAAAAACAGTAATTTTCTAGTGCGAAGAAAAGACTTAAGAGACTTCGTATACATTATGCATACCCAAGATTAAGAATTTCTGCATTGTACGGAAAAGTGGTTTTGATCATATGTATATGTACGAGCTGTTAAGGGAAAAGTGGCAAATTTGGCCCCGTTGATGTAAAATGTGTGTGCATTGCAGGGTGAGCAAAAGTTGAATGTTCATGAACGTTGTTTGTTCGAACTGACGACATATGTTGTTCGCATGCGACAGCCTTAATTGCACACAAACTTTTCATCTTAGGGGTAAACAAGTTTTTTCTTTGTTTAATTATTGATAGTTCGCAATAGCTATTCATTTATTAATCACCCTCACATTGAAGAAATTTACTATGAAATAATCTATGCCGTAGTTTTTACAAAATGGATCGAGTTTTCGTGAAGTGTATTCTCCATTCCGTGAAGTGTATATGTACATTTGTACTTTGTTGAATTAAAATCGAGGAAATCGGTTAGTTAATAAATAATGATTGCATTTTAAGTTACAGAAAAATTGCGTTTCTTTCAAGTAGAGACGATGACAATCAGACAACGTTATGTTATGATAAAGAAAACGAAAATGAAATGTGATGAGAGTAATGAGAGCATGCAGAAAATTAAATAGCGTTGTGTCAAAGGGTCGTCCCTGACTAGCAAATGTAATTATTCTATCGGAAGGATTTCCTAAAAATGATTTAACACTCTACTGGATCGGAAACATTCCAAAATTTACACAAAAAGAAATTGTTTAAAATAATTTTAGAAACGTTTTCGAAGTTTTCATGTAAGCTCATATTCTGCGCGTCATAGTTTTATACAGTTATGGGTAAAAATTCAATTATTTTTTCAAAAGCCTAGCTAAGTGCGCTATCAATATTCTACTGTGAAATCGAAGATGATTAAATGATTTGAATCTTAGAACTCAACGCGAAAACGGAATAAAATCCTTTGTTTAGCTTAGTTATCAAAGTCAATCATAAAAGTGGAGCCTAGACGTCCTTTGTGTATTGTGCTAAAATTGGAGTGAAAACAATGAATTCTTGGTTTCAATAGCCCTGGAGTTTTTATATGAATTTCTTCACTACTCCTGATTTCTGGTCATCTTTGAGCTGAAGGGACTAATGAATCTATCAGAGTTAATTAATTTGGTGGCGAACAGCTGTGGAGAACTCAAAGATGAGTGAAGTATACCCTTAAGTTCCGTTAAGAGTATTTATCAAATAAAACTAAAGAAAGCTCACTATAACATAACCCACAAAAGTGGACAAGAATAAAATAGAATAGAATAGAAGACTTTTTATTGCCATTCAAAGTAATAACTAAATTGTAATATATTTAGTGATAGAAAATTCAAAAACTTGTTAAATTTTTTTTTGAAGCGATATCAAAAAACTGTATCTTAACTTTGTAGACCAGTTCATTGTGTATCGAACAAAAAAAACTAATCGTCTCCATGTACAATATTGGCTGAGAAATAAGATTTTTCAGAAATTTCCCTTTTAGGGAGGCGGAGGGGACGGGTGTGGGTAAATTTCAAAATTTTGGGGGCTCTGAACATCCATTCGAATGTTCTAAACATGTTGTGAATACCTCCAAGCTTGTTTCGCTCATGAAGTATCTTTTACTAATTTTTGAAGTTTTATAAGAAAAACCGTTCGTCCCCCTTAATCGTTTTAAAAAAATTCTAAGATCAGGTACGCTGAACAACCTTGAAACGCTATACGTCAGTTCAAAATTTCGAAGATGGATATGTATTACATTACTAACAAAATATTGAAGGAACAATGCAGCCATTAATACGTGCGATTCAGTATATCACATTTATTGGCATTCGTTTATACATAGAACGTAAAAATATAATTTCTCAAACGATTTTTGGTCTCAAAATGGTATATTAACAGCTGCACAAAAACGAAGACCTCGATCACTCTTTCAGCACAGAAGTTCAGTCTGGTTTGATCCGTCAATCTGTTAATATCTTTCACGAGCTCTGACCATTGATTGTATCGAGTAGTTGCATGAAAATATCGCAATTGCCACTGTGGTACTGCTTCACGAAAGGAGTAATTTAACACAAAATTAAATGAATAATTATTAGATTTATTTATAACTACTGAATGTTTAGTTTGAATCCTCCCAATTTAGCTATTCCATTCCTAGCGGAGGTTTAGTCGAGCCCTCGGTATTTGTGTTGCAGAGCATGCCGGCAGGAGTTTTGAAAATCGACCAGTTACTTTCCGCACATTCACATCTTCAATCCGCTCTCATGCAGAGAAGTGCGATATCCCTGTTAGATTAGGTGATTTTAAAGTAATATCTTTTGTATATAATCAAATAAACCTCCGTGTTTTAAAATCTCTTCAAATTTTAAAAAGAAACCAGTTTTGTATAATATGTAATCAGCTTTCCTTTCGCACCTAATGCAATATCGATCCGAACCTTTTTGTTTTCCATTGATTTGTTTCTTTTATGTATCTTTGCTTATATTGTTTCATGACTGGGTATTTTATTTTAGATTTGACTAGTTACTTCTCAATTATCTTCAGGTTGATAATCACTTAGGAGGTCGTAATGCTCAAAATATTTTAATTCAGGTTAATTTAACATTTAACGTTGAGATATTTAAATTTATGTTTGAAAAACGACACCATAGTGACTGTGATCGAGTGGTTTAAAGCGGGTCTTTCACGGGAAGGGTCGGCAATATCTTCCTGGCAATACCGTCCGATGATTCTTCCTGATGGGAAAAGGGAGAAAACTCAGCCACAATTTCTCACTCAGCCCAGCTGTCGGAAATAAGTACTGGCTTGACCAGAGGTAACCGGTATTGTGTCTTGGTGTTAGTTATAAAAGATTTGAAAAACAAATGTTCAAGGTGATGTGTGTCAGGTTTGATTGTAATAAAGCATCTTTTACACAGATCTAACAGAGATTTTATAAGTTCAACGGGAATCATGAGATTTTCAGACAAATACGTTCACACACAAGTGCGTAGGAAAAATTTTCCTTCTTTTTATCAAGGGGACGTAGACATCGTCGTTGAATTCTTTTGGGGAGTTTGAGCTTCCCAGACAACTAAGTTCACCTCAGAGGAATTGGCACTCCCCGGGAAACTTGATATTCTCTTGGGGGTTGTATGAAATTTTCTGGGAAACTGATATTTTCCAGAAGACTTCTCATTTTTTGGGTCTCTAGACCTTTGCAATGCGACTTAGTATTTCCGTGAGGGATTTGAAATTTCTTACGGAGACTGTGACCTCCGTATAGCAGACTCGGAAACGCTATGACACTATAAGGCGAGCTGATCATAGAATTAGGTATCCTTTATTTATTATCTATTCAAAGAAACGACATTTCAGTAAACTTCTGCTCAAGCTTTCATGATTTTACCAACGTTTTTCTTTATTGTTTTGCCTCATGATGACATTCATAAGCCACCGAACTGCTTTCGGACCAGGTGCATCGCTGTGCAGTCGCAATAATCATGACATCTTCTGAGATTTTTAGCGAAATATTCATGGACTTTTTCTATAGCGCTCATATTTTTGCTTGTTATGAACGTACTTAAAAAATATTGATAAAAGTTAATGTTAAAAATATTTCACAGCGAATTAATACCTAACAACTTGCTCAAATACTTTTTCAATACACACCGTATACTTGTTACATCTACCGCTCATCAGAAAATTTTTTTACTGCTGTTGTTTCTTTCAAAAAATTTAAATTCAATATATTGGTTAGGTTAGGTAGATTTATCAGATAATCGTGCTTCCGCCTATGTTATTCATCATGAAATAAATACAAGTAACTAAATCGTTTAGCTTTAACACCTTCATTTAATGTTTTCTTTGAGGAAAATTCGTTACACAGCCTGTGTTCTTTCTTGCCGAGAATAGGTGCTGGATGCCTTTACAGGTTTAATAGATTATGTACGGGGTACCTCATTTCGGCCAGCTACGTCTTGATTCATCTCCGTACAAAACTCCAGGGGCTAAGCTAGAGCTGAGTTCACCCAAGGCATCCGTACATACATGCACGAGGGTCGCACTTGGAGTGCAGTGTTCACCAAATTTATCTCAACACGCGCACTCACAGAATTGGCGTATGAAGAGTGTTCGAATATGAAAGAAACAATCGGGGTAGTTGATATCATTCCCGAAAGAATAATTTTGTTTCATTTATCAGTAAAAATTGAAACATTAATACACTTCGAAATGTCGAATCGTAAATGTTGTAGGTCTTCAGGAAACTATCTTGGGTAAGACGCTTTGGGCCAGTACCACAGCGATCGAGGTCTCCTTATCGGACACCAATGGATTCTTACTGGAATACATCAAAATTTGAACTGATGATGCCCACTTTAGAGACAGAAATGAATTTTGTTGGAAGGATACCTGACGATGAGAGACGCATCTCGGATATCTTACGAGTCTTAAATTTAGTCTGAGAATCATTTTTGTGTCGATACCGGAAGTACATTGACGGAGCGGGCGGACATTTTGAGCACTAATTGTAATTCTAATTTCGTCTTAAAGTTTACGTAGTCATATGAGTTTTCATCGATTACGACTTTGTCGTCTGCCCCTCCATACTTGAGACAGACCTTACTCAGCTTTGATATACGATATTTCGAAAATGACAAATATTTGATATTTTACTTCTTAAATAAAAAGTTGTTCGTTTCAGTTTTTACATATATGTGGTAGCAGTGTTTGTAGTAGCAGTGTTAGTTCTAGAGCACCCAATTTACCGGTATTTGTTAGGACTCCATTAAACGTTAATAAATTGAAGGCATAAATACAATATTTTTTGGAATGTTGCGTCATTGAATGGTTTGAAGGACTTCAATCTAACTAACCAAATGAGTACGTTAGCCAAAATATCATCCAGGCTTTTCAGTTGATTTTCAACCTGTTCACAATTATAAAAAAAACAGATGTACATGTATAAATCTATCTTGAAGCAGTACTGAGCATAGAGTTAACCGTATTTCTTACGTAATTAGAACAGCCAATGAGCATTTCAAGGACATACAGAGAGCGTGTTTACTAAACGAAATAGCAAAATATCCCTACACAACACAAGTAATTCTCAGAATCCCGCGGCAAAAGAGAAGGACTTCTCAGTTACGCAATGCTGGCCTAAATCTGTCATTTTTCTATGATTATGTTATTAAAATCTTCAACAATAGAGTCTCATTCGCCACTAAACAAACACTTAGCAGTTCATTAATCGGATTACAGAAAAAATAAGGGATCTAAGATCAGGGAAAGACACGCTTGCGACTGAGTGAACAGGAGATATCAAACAGTTTGCTGTAAAGCGGTCTCCTCAAATATCACAGAAGTATTTTTGAGAAATATTACTGAGGGACTTTTGTCTAAGCTGATCATCCGCGAAAGGAACGACCCTAAGAAATCATTAGCGATTCTGCGCATTTCAAAGTTGATGCCCAATTAATTATTAAATTTTGAATTGATGATCATTGATTTGAAAAATTTTTCTCCAAAGAAGTCGTCGTAAATAAGAGTCCTTTAATGATGGACGTGCAATCAATTTCAATAACAAGAAGTCTGAAGCTATAAATAGGACTCAGGTTTTCAATCCTGGTAGTTATGAGAAAAGAGATGTAGAAAGCGTTGAAATAATCTGTAGGGGATACGTGAAGTTTGGATTTCTGTGAAAAATAGTGTTTTCGCATCCTTTCAAGCTGTCACGAACAACAACACCGGAGATGGAAATCATAATGATCACAATGTATAGTTCAAAGCGTAATTTTCATATCATGTGTAAAAAATAATGATACCCATTCGCCAATCTTGGTATTACTTGAACAAATTTAGCTCTGCCATTGGCGCTGTACGTTAGTTTTCCTACTCAGTCTAACTTTTTCTCCGCATCATCGATAGTTACGCATCCGTTTAGCACCTCACGTGCGTACGAGTATTTATGCACACTTATCATCACCGTGGTGAGCATGTATTTGTTTCCAAAAGCACTTTTTGCGGGGTATAAAAATTGTCGTTACTCCAAAGGGATATCAGAGCATGATTACGCAAGGTGGGTAGTTATAGCAGAACCAAATTATACGTAGCTAAAAAATTCATGTAAACTTGATATTTTTACAGTTGAGTACATACTTTTTCAAATATATTATCGTATATATGCACGTATTTAACTTGAATTTGTTTATTATTCGTCTAATATACTGCATGTATGTGGAAATAAAGGACTGCGAATGAATGAGAGCATATTTATAAAATTATGCTCTGGATAACAAAAATGTAAATGTTTATGTTATTAGGTTAACTATAATTTGGCCTTTTACACCTACCCGCCATGCAGTCTTGTTTAGTTATTTATTTGAGGCTGCGATAATTTTCATCCATCGTCACCGCCGTAGAAAGGGTTTTTAGCGACGGTTAGGCGTCCGTAAATCGTCGCCCTTCATCAATTTCTCTTACGCATTCGCGGTTGCGTTTGAACTAATTTATTCACACAAAATTAGCGTGTGAAATGATTGATAATTTTTAAAAAATTAGTAGGAAATGATCGATAGGATTTAAATATGTAGATACAGTGACCAATGAATGCCATCGTGACGTAATATTTACTCATTTTCGCTAGCATACCTATCTTTTCGCTGCTGAATGGGCAGCAACTTGTTTAAACCAGATAGCAGCTAATATTTTCTGTCTCCAGGTAGAAAATTGTCCAATGCAATTGAAGAAATTCTGCTGTAAACCTTTTCTGGATAAAATAGACCAAAATAGTTAAAAAGGACTAGAACTACAATAAATGATCTTCAGTGATCTGGAACGTGAATTTGCTGAACAAGAATGAAGGAAAAATTGACTCCTATTTGGAAATTTATCGAGTGAAATATTTGAAGTGGCAGCCGCTAATTTAATGAAGAGCACAAACAACTAACAAAAATTACCAGAATCACCGTCGAGTCGTATTCATTGATGGACAGATTTTTGTTTTTAAATGAAAACAGATTTTACATGCTGAGATCGAAAGCATTGATGCCTGAATTCAGAATTTTGTGGTTTTAAAATTTTATTAATACGTGCAAGACATGCGTGGAAAAAATTTTTTGATTCGCAATACATTTCTACTTAGAAAACTTTCGAAATGTTGAAGTGTAATGTTTTTTAGAATAATTAGACGAATATTTTTGAAAATAATAAACTTCTTAATGGAATTATTGAACATTGATGAGGTATCAAAACGTTTTGTGTTAGAAAAGTTTTTCAATTATTTTTCGCAGGCAAAACTTCTTGCACAATATCCACAATTCAGAGAACATCAAGAGTAGAGAACATCACAGAACTATTACAAATGCAACACAAACAAAACTGCGGTTTGAAATCTCATTTCGAATCAAAATTCGTTTCAAGAAAGCCGTTTGTATGAAATATGGATGTCTGTGTTGTTATGATATGACTGCTGCTCTCACATTGCCAGCTAATTGAGAGGAAAATGGGAGGCATAATAATTATTTTTACTCCCATATTTTTATCGTTGATTATAAATTTACGCAACAGAAATAATTCTAAACTGTTCATTCAAACAGTTCAATAATTAAAGAGTTTCCCTGTTATATTGCTTGTTATCTATGCCGTAAAATCCCCCGGTGGCGTTATTTTAACCACAATACTCCAGGCACTAAGTTTGTCGTTAAGTTGTGTGTAAACCTGAACCTTAATTCCATCGACAAATGGTAAATTTCATATTACCTAAAATGTACCTAAGGCACATTAATTTCATTAAACCTAACGTATCTTAACCTAACCAAACCTAGCCTAACCTCGCCTGATCTGCCAAGTTACAGTTACGTAATCCGGCAGAATGTATGTATAGCTTTTAAAAATAAATTGTGGTATCATACTACTGGCCACGGTTTGAGTACGCAAACTAACCGGAGATTTGTAGTCATCACCTTCCAAAAGCCGGAATGTGCGGACATCATAAACGCGCAAAGGATAAATGTAAAAGTGATGGCAACGATTATGAGAAATAATAAATTTAATGATAGTTAATTATTTTTAATGGAAGGAAACGCCTAAATAACTACCAGTGATAGTGACAGAAAAAAAAATCAAGAGCAATGCAAACAGACTCCTGTGAAAAATGCAATTTCCAAACTGTTCGCTTTTCAGCATATGCACCAGCTGCAAGAAAATTAGGTTGAACACGTGAATGCATCTCACAGAATAAGTAAACTGTGCTAGCTGTAGAGGAAAGGCTGATTGTATATCATTGAAAACCGGGTTTTCTTTCAAAATGTGGAGAGATTCTAAAATGCGGAGGTTATGCAGAATATCTGCAACTTAGATTAAGTTAAGAGTTTATTTTAATCGAAATAAAAACTGAAATATTGGAATATAATCATAGGAAATGAATACAGATATCATCAGTAAATATTGATACTATTCAAAATATTCCATTCAATCAGATGAGGACACAAAGTATATTCAGAATTCGCTTCCCCCATAAGACCAAATTACCTTCGAACTTTTATAAGCCACCAAAACTGCTGTTGTTGCAAGTATTCATTTTCCACGCAGTCCCGTACCAGAAGAGCCTGTTGAGCTGCGACGCAAATGATCTACAAAAACCGAGTGTTAGTCCGGCCAAGCGTCAGAGCTGCTATTTGGTCCAGCCATTATCAGTTTGGTGCCGGTACTCTTCAGCGGCACTTCAAGACTCGCTTCGAGAGACTTCTCATTCTCAGCGGCAGGTGGCTCAACGGTTCTGAAGCTTTCTACGGTCATACAATTCGACAACATGGACCCCGAAATTCTCTGGGGAATTTTAACTTTAACTCTACAAGATGAGATCTTAAAACCAAAAGCAGCGAGGGAACGGCAGCAGGCTGCTGGCGTCGCATGGACGGAAGACACCCGAGGCCTTCGGAGGTTGGTCCTTTTCTAATAGAATGAGGTGTTTTCGGGGGCTAGTGTGAGATTTGGGTGCTTTGCTCCTCATAATATTTTATCCGCAAATGAATTAATATTTAACTTAAAACCTCTTTGAATACTTAAAACCTCTTTGAATACTTAGAACCTCTTTGAATACTTAGAACCTCTTTGAATACTTAGAAGCTCTTTGAATAGTTGAGAACCTCTTTGAATAGTTGAGAACCTCTTTGAATAGTTGAGAACCTCTTTGAATATTTGAGAACCCCTTTGAATATTTGAGAACCTCTTTGAATACTTGAGAACCTCTTTGAATAGTTGAGAACCTCTTTGAATACTTGAGAACCTCTGTGAATATTTGAGAACCTCTTTGAATACTTGAGAACCTCTTTGAATACTTGAAAACCTCTTTGAATACTTGAGAACTTGTCGAACGTCTGCAAGACTTTCATTAACCTTCAACTGCAAATTTATCCTACAATTTCCAGTTGTCTACAAACTTCGACTACATTCGTATGATTTGTTGTCACACACGTTGTTCGGGTCTGTGCCAGCTGCGACGAGTCCGGTGCCTGCATGGGTTCACTCGCTCTTCGGCATCAATCTATCCCGGATTTTCGACCGTACAGCAGATTTTATGACCACCTAATTTTAAATTGTTTAAAAAACCTATCATAAGCATAATAAATTACTGAAGCTGGAGCACATTTTTAAACCTTATTCAACCTCTTTGCAGCATTTTGTACAGAGGTTTATGTGGTTTGATGCAGAGAAAATTCCTCTAAAATCGCCCAATCTAACAGGAATGTCGCACTTCTCTGCATGAGAGCAGACTGAAAAGTGGGAAGGTGTGGAAAGTAATTGATTAGTTCTAAAGCTCCTGCCGTCATGCTCTGCAATACGAATACTAAGGGCTCGAGTGGTCGAGCCCACGAATTAGTATTAGCGTATATAGTTACAAAAACTGTTCTTTTGGTTGCATTATGAAAAAATAATTGGCGTCTAAAAATTTTCGTATCAGAATCACTTACTTTTCAAAGTCACTTTTTCGCCGGAGTACCTATGATTTTAGCAGCCCAATGGCAAGACTATACTGGAGCGACTAAAATTATAGATGTTTCGGAGAAAAAATTCGAGTGGGTTCCGACGAATTTTGTATGCGTCATTCTGTACTAAGCGCTTGCCAAGGGTGAGTTTTCAACCGGGACAAGTGTGACCTGATAGGTTCAAAGTTTAATTGAAGCAAATACAAAATAGCTCTCCATGAAATCCAAAAATTAGGCAATACCAAGAATGCAAGACGGGGATCTTGTTTACTGTTCGCTCCTTTGTATTCATCCCTCTCGCTTTTCAAGAATCAAGAATTAAAAATCCAAAGATGAAGCTGCATTAAGATTAGAGGCTCTCAATTGAGCAGCACCCGTGACAGCGACCTCTATTTGTCGCGACCTCGTCTGAAAACATTTTCAAATTCTAAGAAGATAGCGCTCAGGACTGTTTTTTAAATTTCTCTGCCATGTTCAGCAATACCATGAAGTCTCTTCGTACCTACAATAAGAGAAACACTTCATTACTGCTGAACTTTCTACCAGAAGTTATCCCTGTAGTCCGCATGCAGTGTTAAAATGAGCGTAAAAAGTTAAAAGAAAAGGATTTTATTGGGAAATATCTAGCCCGAAGAAACACCGATGTTAGCTGACCGAGCTGGTTTAAAATATTCGAGTAATGACGGGAAGAAGAGTATAACAGAAGAATTTTTTTTGCTGCTTTACGGGAAATTTATGATTGTTGACGCATCTCGGTGTGTCTGATAAATTTACTGAGCGATGTAAAATATCTTCAGTCGTTCAAAATATTCGCATACACCGGACAAAGCCTACTGCTAAATGTTTCGAAAATTTCGTGCAGCATACGCCGGACAAAGCATACTGCTAAATGTTTCGAAAATTTCGTGCAGCATACGCCGGACAAAGCATACTGCTAAATGTTTCGAAAATTTCGTGCAGCATACGCCGGACAAAGCATACTGCTAAATGTTTCGAAAATTTCATGCAAAATATTTCCAATCCAGAAAAATAATTCTGCATCAACAGCGCTTTAGGTAACCGAACAGATCACGTTACTGTTGGTGCTCCAGCATCGTTGTTGATGCTAATGCAGCCGAAAATAGTGAACTTAAATTGAATATCTATTGTAGGCCATGGACTAAAACAAACACATAATTATCTACCTCTAGACTTTCTAGATATTTCTACAGACAGCATGGCAGAAATTTTGGGCGATGTATGATTGGAAAAAAGTATCAGCATGTAATATTTAGTTGTCTCCTAAACCTTTGACATGTTATTTTCAAGTGCACTTTAGGGTTGATTCCTCAGGACACACACTACTCCTAGGGCCGTGTTCTGGATGTAGGACTCAGTACATCCATTCCAATTCAAATAAACAAGATGAAAAATAAATTTTTGTGTACTTTTGTTTTAATAAAAACTGTTAATTAAAAGGCGTGTGAATTGGGATTCGAAAACAATAATACGTTTGTTAATTTTTAGTTAAATAAGTTGTGCAGATCACGGTCACAAAGAATGTCGCTTGTGTAATTGTTAATAAAATATAATTTTAATTTTTGAAGGCTTACAGTTAGTAGGAATGAAGTTAAGTAGAGTGTCATTGGATGGAAAACATTTACCTCACACGTGTGGCGGTGCTCGCGAGCAGTCCCAATTAAGTTTAACACTCTCAAAGGAGTTTCCAAGCACATCTAAATTAACAGACAAGACGGAACAACTAAAGTTTTTAGGAAGATCCGAATACGTTATCATAAAAAGATCCCATAAATTCAACGCTTGGATTACTATATATAAGCAACTCAGATTATACTTTTCCTCGCTGCAAGTGCTGTAGGTAGAAGTTTTTACTTCCGTCCTTACGTATAACGAAAGCCGTTCGAACCCTGAACCGTACTAGTGTAATCATAGAGGGCAGTAATACTTGACTTCGATTGATGTGAGACAAAAACTAGCGAAGCGCAGTGTTACACGAAAATAAGAGACGGGAGTTTTTCAAAACTGCTGCCGATGTGATGCCTTCTTCATTCCTTAAGTCGGTAAAGCTGGTATAATACTATGTCAAATTTATTTCAAGATAAACGACTTCTATTAACTCTAGAGTAATTAGAGCGCAAAATCGAGTGTAATAATAACTTCAGTGGCAAGTTATGCAAAATTTCTAAATAGAAATGCAATTTCTAAATGCAAAATTTATAAAGCAACAGACTGAAAACTTGATATCAGCCGAGGAAGTTCTGGATGCGCGAGCTTTTATTGAAGGCAATAATTATCATGCTTGGCTACCATCAGATCCCTCCAGCACGAGCCACTACGTCAGTCAAATGGAGACAGCTTTGCCTCTTCCTTCCTGTCGCGTCATACAAGACGCGAATTTTTGAAAACCATGTGGCAACATCAGGTCGGATCTTCCGCGCTGGTCCGCTAACCCAAGGTAGCGACTTCATTTGGCTGTAGCCGTCAAAGTTGAAACGTTCTCTCACTATTTTGCCTTAAGCTGTGGTCCCAGTGTAATCGTGTGTATAAGAAATCTGATTTAGAATATTCGTGCTCTCAATTAGCTATGTTTGTCTCTTTTGTAGGTGTTTTTGTGTGTCAGATAGTGGTGAACTGCCGGTTCCTAGAGCATTCAATGATGCTTCTGGCAACCGGCGAACCACCTATATCGAGTCAGGCTAGCCTTAGTGAATTTTCTGGTGCTCCCTCCAGCTAGTATGCTGCATTGTGATTTGTGATGCTAGGAATTTGATAACTTATATTATGTAAATAAAGGTAGCCAGCAGTCTAAGATGAAAGTGCCTGTGAGAAGTTGAAGCTTGTCTCTATAAAAATGGCTGCAGACAACATTTTGCTGGGAGTGAGAATAAATTATTGAACTGGCGCCTCATAAAATGTAAACAGCTGGTTAGCACTAATAGCTTATACTTTTTGGTTGGCTCAGATCAAAATTAGTTCACCTCTGTTCGTCAGGAAAATTTTGAATGTCAATGTTGTGTTGGCTCCTCACCCATGAGCTAGGCTGAGCAAGTTGCGTCAGCCAGCGAGCTGGAAGCTTAGAGCTAAAGCGTATTCAAATCAGACTGAGAATATGTCCAGAAATTGGAGGGTGGAAAGCTTTAGTGGACTACTTACAATGGACTTCCTATGCAAGTAGTCCACTAAACCTTTCCACCCTACAATTTATGTGACCACTGCCCATGTGATTTTGTGTGCTCAAGCTGATATCAGCAACCATGCACTTGTTGCCTTGGGGACGGTTCACCTGTGATTTAAATTGAATAACTTTGACACGAGTGATAGTCAAAATATTTCTCAAGTTTAGTGCAATGATCAAATTTGAATATATCTGCCTGCGAGTCCAATGGAGTTCAGCAACTTCCAGGAAATTCACTCAGCGTTATTACAAAATGTGTAGGAACTTGGGCTGACTCATTTAACCTAGTTCAGTATTGGGCTGATAAATGAGATAGCCATTTCGACATTAGATAATTATGGTTAATCTGCTGTATTCGTACGTATTAATTTAAGCCACGACTGTCCTACGGCTGAATAAGCCGTCGTGCTTGACTGTGAAGTTTGGTGGAAATGCTGGTTTGCTGTTCCTGTTGTAGCGTTGCCTCTGCACCAGAGACCTAATCCGTTTAAATCCCTTCACAGTTAGGGTAAAAGCAAACTAAGATAGCCTCTCTATCTATCTGTAGGTTGAAATTAGAAGACTTATATGGAAACGTGAGAAGACCGTCCCCCAATCCTTGTAAGTATTAAAAAATAAGATGTTGTCAGGCTATCTTCCTGAAAGTTGTAAACCCGTGCCTACAGCAGCACTTAATTGGTCTAAGCCGATGGGTCTACAGCCGAGTTCCTGCAATTAAACTAGAGTGCGCGAGTAGACTGTACTCCTTTGATCCCATGTGTGTGTTTACGAAATGTGTATGTTTACAAAATGTGTTTCCTATTTAGAAAGTCATTCCTTTTTCTGCCTCAGATATTCCAACGCTTACTTCATTGTTATGCATTTAGTCTCGACATTATTGATCCACTTCCATATAATGAGTCACCATGAGATGTTCTGAATGTGAAAGCACCATATATATTGTTGTTTTCTGGAACTAGAATTTGCCAAACTGTTGAGCCAGAGTACTGGCAATCTCTCCAGACTCTTGATACCGGCGTGCTAGATCATTGTCATTAGAAGATCTTAATAGTCCTAGTAATAGCTAGGCGCTCTGAGTACCTTTCTCAGTTATTTTATTTTATTTCAGTTATTATCTCACTTATTTCATTTCTTTCTCAGTTATGTCTTTAATTTCATTTTTTATTTGAACCTAAAAGTCTCTCTATTGTGCGGTCATTTCTCATTATTTTTAGAAACTAAAAATGTCCTTGTTGTGCAGTTTACGGCGACTGCGGTGCTGAAATAAAAACGAAAGAGTACTTCACCTTTTTTATGCCCGTTGCCACCCGTTACTCTGCCTCACGAAGCGAAGATAGCCAATCCGCGGCTGAGACAAGATACTTCCTCATTTTCGCGCATAAATAAATCCAATTGAAAGCTGACAAGGTCTGCCGGAGCAAAATATAAAAAGGGCATCAGAAAAAACTAAGGAGTGAAAATAAGTGTAGCACCAAATTGAAATGTTCGAGAAGTAAAATGAAGTTGTTTAGTAATCCGTTATCATGTAAGAATTGCCTGAGTGTCTATGATAAATTCACATTCAACACTACTTCTAACTAATCGAACCTGTGTAAAGGCTTGGAGTGAATTTGAAATTTTTAAAAAATGAAGGATTTAAGGCTAGCTCACCCTAAAGAACCGCAAGTGTCCTGCATAGACTGTGTCCTGCATAGACGGTGTACTGTACCATCTGTGTTCTAAGCTTGCGTAGTCAGACTCACAGCTTGCTGCGTACGACAACTGACTGATAGTTCGCACACATGCTAATCCAAACACACACACACACATACACACGCACACACACCTGGGATTCCTGGGATGTAGTTCGGGACCGACAGGCCCAGGCCATGCTGATGCACCGCCCCCAACGACGACTCGCCGCTACATTTTCTCCACTCGCAGCTGCGCCACCTGCTGCAGGAGGCTGTTGCCCGCTGCAGGCTGGTAGTAATGCGGAGTCGGAGGTCGATCCGGGACCGACGCCAAGAACTTATCCAACCTTGAGTTGAAGGCAGCCAGTTTCCCACGGGACTCCCTCAGTTCGATTGGGAGGCAGTTGAAGAGTCTTGGGCCAATGACCGAAAAAGATCTTTCATGGCGCGTCCTCACGCTGGCTAGAGCCCTGTTGTTGAATGGCGGGACGACACATAACCTCCCTAATCGGGGATGGTGTCTAATTCTCAACGCCAGACTCGGGTCAAAAAAGTTTGGTACCAGTCCCTCCAGCATCTTCCAGGTGTAAATTATCAAGTACCGCTCTCGTCGTCGCTGCAGGGAGAACAGTGATAACCTCTGGAGCCTCTCCCAGTAGTTGAACGGATCCATTCCGACGATTTTCGACGTGAACGTTCTCTGAATTGCCTCCACTTTCTGGACCTCCCCCGTCGCAATCGGACTCCACAGCTGGCAGCAGTATTCGGCCAGGGGCAAAATCAGCGCTCTATACAAGGTCATCATGGCCGCTGCTTCCCAGGCACGAAACGTCCGGAGGATCCATCCGAGTTGGCTTCGACACTTTTTTGAGACCGAGTCTATGTGCTTTGTGAAGCTTCCCCCGTCCTCCACGATCACGCCCAAACCCCTGATTGATGACTTCCTTTCCACAACCACCCCACCAGCAGTTGTGTAGGGGAAGGTCTCATCCGGATGGTGACCGCAACGAAGGAGCTCGAATTTGCTCTCATTGAAGCACATGTTGTTCACCTCGGCCCATTCGTAGATTTTATTTAGGTCCCGCTGCAGGGCCTCGCATTCTTGCCTGCTGGCCACTTCCTTAAAAACTCTTGTATCGTCCGCAAATGATGATTCGCAGGAGTGGAGTAATCCGGCGTCAATATCACTGACATGGACCAAGACTAAAAGTGGTCCAAGCACCGAGCCCTGGGGCACTCCACTTATCACTTGCGACTCGGCTGACCGGCATCCGTCAACGGCCACTACTTGTTTTCTGCCACTAAGGAAGCACCTGATCCAATTCCACAAGTCGCCACCAACGCCAGCAGCCCTCAACTTTCTAAGCAAGATCCCATGGTCTACCGTATCGAATGCCTTAGCAAAATCTAGGTATACAGCGTCTACTGCATGACCACGACCGAGGGCCTCCGTGATGTGCCGTTGGTGCTCAAGCAACTGTGAGAGGCAGGACCTCCCTCTTCTAAACCCGTGCTGACTCGGGTTGAACAACTCAGCATCCTCCATATATCCTACCAGCCTTCTCACTACTATTTTCTCAAAGATATTTATAATGTGGGAGGTCAGTGTGATCGGCCTATAATTCCGGGGTAGGTGTTTCTCGCCACCTTTATATATGGGGGTAATAATTCCCAGCTTGAGTTTGGTAGGTATGGACCCCGCACTCAGTGATGCCCTCCAGAGCAGGAACAAAGGCCTGCTGATGGCAACTCTACAGTTGCAGAGGAGGACAGCCGGAACACTGTCTGGACCCGGCGCCGACGAGGGTGAGAGCTCGCCAATGCTTTCCTCAACGTCTCGCTCACCGAATTCAAAGTCCACCAGGTTTATCGGTGTGGTACTCGGCCACTCATTCGGGCCCCAGCCGCCATCGTCTTCCCCAAACTTGGACCGACTAAATACCGCCTCATACTGTGCGCGCATCACAGCGTATTTCTCTTCAAAGTTGCACACATTCCGTCCGTCGACTCGAAACGGTCCCACAACCGACTTTGTGCGAAGTTTCCTCCTGGCGTACGAGTAGAAGTATTTAGGGCTATTTTTTATAGCGGCGATAGTTCTATCTTCACAGGATCTTGCCTCTTCCTCATGTGATGCCTCGAGCTGCCTCTCGATCTCAGCCACTCTCTCAAGGATGCCATCCCTGGTGGTCCCTGAGCGCGCCAACGTCCCCAACTCTTTTAAGCAGCTTTGAGCGCTCTCTTATTAGTACCTTCCGGTCCCTAGGTATTGGGTTTATCCCCCCAATCTTCCGTGTTGGGGCATATCTTGGACAGACCTCGGACAAGACAGCGAGGATCTCGTCGTACATCTCGTTGGGGGTACGTCCAGCCAAACGTGCGTCCCAATCAATGTCACCCAGCGCTCCCGATAGGCCAGTCCAGTCTACGTGATCACTCATAAAATTGAGAGAGTCAAGTAACCCCCCCCCGACGCTCCTCGGTCCCAGACTGTCTGCCGCTCCAGGCCAAGGTCACCATATATGAGGATACATCTGTGGTTGGACATAATAGTCTCCTCAACCTCAACCCGTCTGACCAGCTCGTCGTCGTTTGTTAAAAACAGGTCTAGGACATTGTCTAGTCGGGTTGGGAGGCGGACGTATTGCTCCAGGGCTAAACTCTCCATAAAGTTCCAGAAGTACTCGCTCTGCACTCTTGACTCTCTCGTTCCCCCATAGGCATGACCCGACTCTTAGTACATGGTTGGAAAGTTGAAGTCTCCCATAACCGCAATTGTGGGGAGTGGAGGTGGCAGAGATTCGAGCGCCGAGGATATGAGGCTAATTGCCTGCTCATAGTTAGCCTGTTGACAAGTTGGAGGGCGGTAAACAATCACCACCACCAAGCCCAGGCTGGCAAACCACAAGACCAGGTGCTCCACCACCGAGTTTGTGCCGGCAGAGAGGACTGTAGCATGTCGATATTAGTCGTTCCTGACAAAGCATGCAACTCTCCCCTTCTTTATTCCAGCCGTTCGATCAGCTCTGAACAGACAGAAGCCCTCCATTTTAACTTCAGCGTCCAGGATTTCTTCGTTAAGGTGGGTCTCAACAAGGGCCACACGTCCCGCACCAACAGCCAAGGCCCTTTGCCTCAGCATTTCCACCTTGCGCTTTTGCCTGTGGGGCCTCAGACCTTGAATATTCAAGAACAAGAACGCAGCGTTGTCCTCCCCCGCTACCAGTGAACCTGGCAGCTGCAAGCTGCGGGCCGTGTCGCCTGCGGAGGTCGCTTTATCCTCCAGCTCAGTAACCAGGACAACTGCTCTTCTATGGCGCTCACCTGCCGGCGTAACCCTAAAAAAGCCGAGAAGTTCGTTGCTTCCCCGTCACTGGCGCCGCGGCTGCGGTTACCAACTGCGCCAGCTGGTTCCGGCGGGTCAAGGTTGGCATCTACCACATCAGGAGCGGACGCGATGCGCCTCAAAGCCGGCTGCTCCTCGCGTCGCCGTTCTTTATTTGTAGGCAAGGAGGACGCCTTCCTGGCTCCTGCTCCGATTGAGAGAGCCTCAGCACTCAGGCTGGAGGGATGTAGGAACTTGCATTTTTTGCAGGTACACTCCTCCCCGCCTTCAGCTTTACGGCACATAGCCGGGTGGTAGAATCTACAGTTCTCTCCCTTTATGCAGCCCCCTCTCATTTTGCCACCAAATTTTAGAAACTTATAGCAGAGTTTCGGGTGGGCAAAGCGGCACTTCTCATCCCCTCGACCGTGCTTACATTTTTTGTTGAGGAAGTGCTTACACACCTCTCTCTGCGCACGTACCTCCGCAGGACCACTAACCGACACCTCCTCAGGGTCTTTCCGCGCCTCCGTACGCACACTCTCCTCTGCAGGGACGCCAGGATCACTGGGATCCACCCCCACATCACCAGCCGGGGGCGTAGGCGGCACAGCTGCAGCCATCGCTGCTGGGCGGCCGGCCTGCTCCGCCCGCGCGGCTAAGGGTGCGTTCACACTACGAGCGGAGCGAGCGGAGCGGAGCGGCGCGGAGCGGAGCGGCAATAATGCTTGTACACGTTTGAATGCAGAAACGCTTGGGTGTTCACACGACAAGCGGAGCGGAGCGGCGCGGCGCGGAGCGGAGCGGAGCGGGACGCCCGGGAAATTCGTTGGGATTTTTTGACGCTCGCTCCGAGCGTTTCTCCTCGGCTCCGCCTTTGGATCGTCATATCTTACCGGGGTAGAATTGTCGTTTGAGTTAAAAAAATCTAATATATAACTAATAATTTGTACAACTAATCATTTAACAATTATAACTGATAGCGTAGCATGTAATATTTTAGTGTAATTTTGCCCATTTGGGTTCATTAATCATTTATTTCTATTTTCTTCTGCTTTCTCTAATAAGTTACTTTATTATTGCTTCAGTTTAAGGAATTTTATTTTATTTTTCTTATGTAGTTTCATCTTTCTTATGATGCTGTGTATTTTATTTCATGATCTTGCTTAAAGAATACATACGTTCGATTTCTTAATAAAGTTTTCATTTTTTCCGTAAAATGGGAGGGAAAGGAGGCCGCCTGATGATGATGACTCAATGAGTGTCAAATACACAATAAGCTGCAAAATTTTATGAGCTTGGGTGATTTTTTACAATACTAACGGAAAACATATCAGTATTTCGAGAACTATTTGGTCAGGACAAGTCAGTATTTGTCAGTATTTTTCACTTAGCTTTCTCTGGCACAACCCTGAATTTCTGAAGGGAATTACTTTACTTGCACTTACGTTTAAGTCACCACAAGACGTTTTTTTGTTCGTACTGGCCTACGAAAACCTGTAGTAATATAAAGTGATACAGCCTATATGGAAAGACTTTAATTTTGCTTAAACTTCTTTGCTTTACATGTATCCTCAATAAAAATTTGTGAATTATTACTGAACAGCAAATTTATCTTATCTCGCTGGAAATTTTTCCTTCTATAAGGGATTGTAGTACATCAAAAGTTGCCGGTTTCATCCATAAATACTCGTAAAATTGCGATTCATCTCTCCTCAGTGCTTCGAAGAGATAGTGGTATTCTCCATAGCGATCTCTCCTCATGTTGATGGGATGGATCCAGTGTTTCCGTTTTGTCGTCGAGCAACAGAAGCGCATGCTCGGAACGCTCCATAGCGACTGATGCTTGTTTAGGTCACTCTGCTCAGCTCACATGTGAACACACGCGCCGCGCCGCTCTGCTCCGTGCCGCGACCCTCCGCGCCGCTCCGCTCGCTCCGCTCGTAGTGTGAACGCACCCCTAAGTCAGCCCGCAGTCTATCCGCCGTCTCGTCGTACTTCTCCTTAGAAGTCTTGAGAACCGCCGGCGTCACGCAGGTCTGGCAGACGAAGGATGTCCTCGTGAACTCCAGGCGCAGCAGATGGTAGGCTGGGAGGCCAGAGCAGTCCAGGTGGGTGAAGCCGCCGCACTCGCCACACTTCAGGCCCACGCCACTCAAAGCGTCCCCACAGCCACACGTCACCCCCACAGGGACCAGCCGGCACACGGCACTCACGGTCATTTTTGCACTTATTTAGTTATTGCACTGCTTAGTTTATTTTATTTATTGCACAGTTTTTATTCGCTCGTTTACCGAGTTCACATTTACAATTAAACAAGCAAAGCAACGTGCAGTTTAAGGTCCCAGCACAAATACGAGACCAATCTTTACGAATCGACAATTCTGAAACAATCAGTAAAACGTAGTAAAGGGAGCAGTGAAAATTCACACACGCACACGCACACGCGCACGCACACGCACGCATATATATATATATATAAATATTAATGCAAAAACATATATATATATATATATTATTAATGTATGTACAAAGCTAATGCCAGCGAACAAGTCGGAAGATGATACTGAAATTGAAAAATCGAACAAGAATTATCACGAGAGTGGTAGGGAGTTAATTTGAATAAGTGAACGAGTTTAAAATATGATTAAAAAATATAATTTACGTCTCTTGAAAAAAACGCTAATCTTTCTAATTCAATTCTGAGTTGTAATATCAACCGTTGAACAAAACTTTTGATTTCTCGGTTGTAATACAGAATTAATATATATAACAAATTATGAAAGGAGACTTGATTCAAAATCTACAGTTTAAAGAGGAAAAATAGCTTCAAATGAAATGAGTACGAAACCTTATTATAACCAAAAATACCGCATAAAACATTTACTCGAATTAAAAATTGCAAGTAAAGCAAAGAAATTGAACGTTTCGAGCATTCGCTCATCTTCAGCGAAACAAATTTACTTGAAAAACATGAAAGAAATTAGAAAGTGGATAAATTGAAAAAACAAACAAACAAAAAACTAACCTTAAAAACTACTTGTTAACTATTGAAAACGGAAAAGAACTAAGTAGGTTGTTTAAAATCAGCTTAGTTCTTGATATGAATAGAGACTCTAAAATTCTTAAACCGACGGCAAATTTAAATCTGGTAAGAATTTTAAAATTACTCATGTTAAAGAAATTACTCATGAAGAGGCACGCAAACTTTCCCTCTTAGATTGTTTACTTCACCGGTCTGGGAATGGTTTCTGTGTGTAGAAAAAAGAGTTTTACAGGCTTAGGAACCAGTTTCTACAGTTTCTCGCCATATATTTTCAAAGTGAATTTTATCAGGATTTTAATCTTTAGAGCGTTCAATGTTTGCAGTTCTTATAAGTTTCTACATGATGAGTTCACCTTTTTAAAATAATTTTTCCGTATGAATGTTTTTTCAACTCGACTTGTAGATTCTCATATTGGTAAATTTTTGGAAATAAAGTTCAAAAAAGTGCCTTCTGTAGATTCAATCTGTGAGGACATTCGCTTTGTTTCGTTCCCGTATTTTGGACCTCAGTCGAAGGAAATGAAGAAATAAATTTTAGATTCGTTTGTCGAATACTTTCCGGGCATAAACTTTAAGGTGATTTTAGTTAAGGGTTTCAAAATAGGCTTATTTTTTCGTTTCAAAGACATTCTTTCAACCGCGATGCAGGCTTCCCTAATTTACAAATTTTGTTGTGCACGATGTGCATCTGAGTACGTCGGTTTGACGTCGCGTACTCTAGGCTGTAGGGTGGCCGAGCATCGAGGTAGGAGTTACCGCACAGGAAATATTTTAGTTAGTCCTTCACATTCAGCTATTAGGGATCATTCAGAGCATTGCAATAGCCCGTTTAACAGGAGTAATTTTAAAGTACTTACCAGATTTAAATTTGCCGTCTGTTTAAGAATTTTAGAGTCTCTATTCGTTTTAAAAAATAAGCCGATTTTAAACGACCAACTAAGTTCTTTTCCGTTGTCAATAGTTAACAGGTAGTTTTTAAGGTTAGTTGTTTGTTTGTTTGTTTCTTCAATTTATCAACTTTCTAATTCATTTCATGTTTTTAGAGGTTAATTTCTTTTGATGAAGATTAGTGAAGCTCGAAACGTTCAATTTTATTATTTTACTTGCAATTTTTACTTCGAGTAAATGTTTTATACGGTACTTTTAGTTCTCTCCTCTTTACTTAAAATCATGAAGCCTTCCGATAACTTTTTGGACGAATTATAACCGCTATAAACAATTTTAAATTCTAGCAAGGGGTGCTCGAACCAGAACTTGGCTCAAATAGTATTGCCATTAAAGTTTTAATTAAGGAACATTCCAATCACAAATCCATGATCGAACGTAGCGCTTCAGCAATGTTTTCAAACCAAAAATATCGAATCATATCTTTTATTGGTGTTAATTGCGCATCATACAATAGATTAGATCAGAATTTACTATGTGTGACACAATTCATATTACAATTAAGAAATGCCCCTATTTCCTCTACTTAACAATATTCTAACAATAATTAGAATACAAATTATAATTTATAGAATTCAACGCACAATTTTATTTTAAATAGCATTCCACTCATAACTTCTATGGAAGAGAGATCCGATTTTGTTTCCTGTGAAATGGTACTTCGATCATAATGTCTAACATGAAACCGTTCAACATCATTTATACCAACTAACACCCCAAACTTAATGCTAAACATGTAGCGCCCTAACCATTACCTAAGTCAAGAAAAAAATTCGACCAAAATAACTATGACTTAACACATTTCCAGCGAAGTGACCCACCGGTGGTCATTTAGGTGATTTTCATAGTGCTAATGACCCACCTGCAGTCACTAACTCATTTTTTATTAATACTTAAATAATTAAAGCTGAATGAAGGCCCGATTTCTAATCAATGTTTGCTGTTTTCAAACTTGATTTCCACAATTGACTTTAAATTTGGATTGGATGTTGAACTTCAGTTCAACCCATCGCAGTTAACGTGTTAACACACAAACCGTAAGTTCTACCAAGTAGCAGTCCTACGCCCCATTGTATCAAGCAACACTTTAAATGGAATTTTTCTCTTAGTATTCGAGCCAAAAATTCCACTAAGCAACAGTTTTGTTACAATATTGATAGACTCAAATTCCAACCACAATTTCTGCTACATAGCATTTCAACCAAAATTGTTATCAGGCAATTTGTCAACCATTTTATCTAATTTGAACATAGTAACGTTTCATCCATGATTAGATCTAATAGCACTCCATCAATAACTCCCATCGAGCACAGTTTTGGCTAAAATTTCATTCACGTAACATACTGATTCAATTTTCTAAGGATTACCACTTCATTTAAATTCATGTCATGTATCAATCCGACCATAATTTCAGTCAAGTAACTCGGCAACCATTGTTTCCATCCTGTAACACACGATCCACCGTATCTTCCAGGTAACATTCCAAATTCACTGCAGTCAGGCAACAATCTGGTCATAATTTCTGTGGTGTGATACCTCCGGCTATAATTTCTAACAAATAACCTTCCAAATATAATTTTTATCACTATAACTTGAGCAAGAACCACTATTACCCAGGTATCAAAATTTATTGACCTAATATTGTGCTAATATACACTCTCAATATTGACTGGATATTCAAAATGAACATTGGGACAATATCTTATTTTGGAAAATTCGGTTGATATTAGAAAAATATATTGGCGCAGTAACAATATTATCATCAACCCAATATCAACTAATTATTGTGTCAATACTGACTTGATAATGAAGTGTTCCCTACAATAACATTGGTTTAATACTCAATTCCTGATAGGTTGATATTTGTAAACCATATGGCCCCGATAATTATAATATCACTAACCCAGTATTAGTTAATTATTGTGTCACTATGGACTTAATATTGAATGGTTCCTTAGAAAAACATTTGCCTGTAAGGCTTGCAGTTGTTGATGCTTTAGCAACTGAGTTCCGCTTGCGGCGAGCGAAGCAGCGATCTTAGTTTCATACTCATAACCTCCTGCAAATGGTATCGGTTATTCGCTATGCAGAATTTTACACTTTTTTCGTGGATAATTTTACATACACACACACTAGTATTACTGAACACAAATGGACTAGAACTGAGTTTGAGGGGTAACTAAGGTAGGGTACTACAGGCCCAATACTTATTTTCTGACATGAAGTGGATATTGGGAGAATATATTGTCCCAATAATAATTTATTTTTAACCCAGTATCAGCTCATTACTGTGTCACTATTGACTTGATATTGAGGTGTTTCCTTAAACAACACTTTGGCTCAGTAATTAATTTCTAATATCGCATCAATATTCAGAAGGGTTCAAAGACGATAAATGTATATAATTCTGATAAATATGTTATCCTATGTACATACCTACACGCCTACAAGACTATGAATTAAACTGCTTTCAAAATTTATCTAAAATCCATGATTACAAACCTCTTTGGCAACGTAGTCCAAATTTTGTGTTGCACGTACATACCAGTGGTCGGGCAACCTGTACTAAGCAGCATATATACGTTCATCTAAGCAGCATATATATGCGTGATTGAAAAATTTCACGAAAGCGCTTTACTCAAAGAATGATGCATGCAAAATGGGTTATATGGTAGGAATAGGCCTACTCAATACCTTCGTTACGAAATTAAGTCATTTATATCATCTATACAAATGACTTTATATCATCTTAATTCAATATATAGACATTTATTGCTATAGTAACATATGACAAACGATTTTAGCATATTTTTTGAAAAAATTAGACCTTCGAAACTCATTGGACGACTGAAAAAACAAGAACTGTGAACCTGTGATTACAGTAATTCTGAATATACGTATTATTGTAACGTATTCACATTTCTTGATATCTGTCGTATATCTGCACTCATTAATGACTGCAATAACTATTCATTAACTTTATTGGTACATTTTAAACAAAAAACTCCGTATTATTGGCGAACAATATCCACCCAACATTTGTGCAATAATAATTTGTATTTTAACAAATTTTATCAAATTGCGAGATTTTTAATTATTATGAGATAGTTTCCACTTATATGAATATCGTAAATATATATATATACACGGTTAGTTTAATATTAGAAATAAAACTATTTACTACCTTGTCCCAATAACAAGTTGATATCATGAATAAATATCTCTTTTTTCGATATTGTCTTGTTATTAGCCTATTATTGTAATCCAAGATTCCAATATCAGATCAATAAATAATTATAAACCAAATATTGGCCTAATAACTTCTTGCAACCTGGGTGAGTTGAACTGCATCTAAAATATTTATAAAGTAACAATTCCATCATCAAACCAAATGGTAAAATTAGAGCTCATATCAAATCAACTTACATTTCTACAACAATTTCTATCTAGTGACACTCTGGCCATAATTATTTTTATCCATTTACACTCCCCATTGATTTCTATCTAGTGAGAAACAGACCTTGTTTTCATACAAATAGCGTTCTAATCATAATTACTATCATGTAAAGTTCTTACTTGTGAATTTTTCCAGAAACACTCAGGTCATAATTTCTATCAAATAATAATCAGTCCTAAATGTCAATAATTAATTACTTTAATCACTATTTTTATCCTGGGGCAAGCAAGCCATAATTTCTACCAACAGACACTCCATCAATAATCTCTAGCAAGTAACACTTCATCCATAACACTCTGAATAAAAAATGTAATAGTGAGCACTACAATGATAATTTTTGTCTAGTAACAATCTGACGAAAGGGAGTCGGAGGAATAAATTTGCGACTCCGACTCCACCTCTCTAGAATTTTGCCACTCCGACTCCGACTCCACCTTTCCAGAATTTTGCGACTCCAACACCGACTCCACCTAATCACAATTTATTAGATGAATACTACTGTTTGCAGGTGTTGCAACCTGTACATATGGTTAATATGATCGTTATGTACGAACGACTTTCAAATTGACAATAGAATGCTAAAATTTAAGTTTCACTAATATATATCTACTAGTGTACATGATTCATCAAAAAAGACGGGATTCGATAGTTTCCCTTTAAAAAAGTCGCAAGATATCGATGACAAACAAATAGATCCATCCTAACAGTACCCGCGATTAAAATATTCTTGTACTTGTGCACAGGTGAAACTCGTATCACATATACGGTCATTAGGCTTCCTTATGATCGTCACAGCCGCACACACCAATCAAGCAAGCAACAACTGTGTGTTACATTTCAAATTATTATCAGCAAAAAAGTTTTCAACCAATTTTTCATGCATTTTTACTACGATAAGCTGCTTTTTCTCAACAATAGATTCAATTTTCAAGCAAAATTTATAATGCTGAGAAACAGATACTATTTCAGTTTTTAAAATTGTGAAAACATAATTATAAAAATTTCCATTTCAGTAATTGCTTGCTTAGAAACTGGGGAGTGATCAGAAGAAAAAAGTAAAACATGTAAATGAAATTGTAAAATACAACATAACTCATGAAAAACCAAGCAAAATTCAAGGAATAACTTTAGGAATGAGCAGAATTGTTCTTTATTAATACATGTTAACTTGGCCTAAATACATAGAAAAAAATAAAATAAAGAAATAAATTTCAACTAATTTTACAGTAATTAACATGAAAATAAGCTAATCGAATTTGCATTATCAATAGCGATTACGTAACCTGAAATTAGAAGTCTTTGTCTCAGACCATAGCTTCAGGTTTTGGCAAAGACCAGTCATCATCAATATATCACAACCTAAAGACTAGAAATATTTATGTTCACAGCATAACTTTTGGTTACTGCAGAGACTAGTCATTATCAAACAATACACCAAAGCATAGCCAAAACAAAGGCTAACAAAGATCGTTGTAAGAAACCACTGGTATAGAATATAGATACATTGAGAGCGTACAGAGTTACCTCTCTTTATGTGAGTACAATATATTACATCAGCTGAGCTTTTCTGCAAGTAACTTGCTGCACATTAACTACTAGTAGGAATTTAAAAACGAAAAATGCACCACATATTGAAATCATATTTATATTTAATTAAGATTTTGCACTAACTATATATTCAAAACTATGTCAGCTCTATAAAACGTTTCGGAGACCAGTTCCATATTCAGTTAACAGTCTGCAAGTAAAAAGTAAAGAAAATCAGTTTTCTATGCAAAATACAAGGGTACAATAAAATCTACTAGTGAATTTGCAATGGGTATGAACTATTGGTGCTATCAAGATCCGGTTTTTCTTTTGAAATAAAAGGAGATTCTAAAATACGTAGATCTAAATCATTAGATGCTCTGCGTAAAATGGAAAAATTTTGCTCTGCTATTCGGTCACAACACTGCTCGCTCTGAAGGCGGATAGATGAATGAGGCGGTTGGGTCAGAGGTCTTCCGCTACGGTAGCTGACTCCACGGTGTTGGGCAATCCTAATATAGAATGGCAAAGTCGTCATGCCGACGTAGCCAGATGTACACTGTACAAAACAAAACTTATACACAATGGATGCCCGCATCAATTCATCAATTAATGCTCAAATCAAAATTTCTGACTCGTTACTATCAAACCATATATTTTTCGAGCAACACTACCCGCTCCAACCTTGATTGCCTTAAAATTGCGATCCATCCTCAGTTCCATTCAAGTAGCACTCAAATTATGATTTATACCAAATGACACTCTGACAGTAATTTCAGTCAGGTTACCCACAAAAAATTATTTCGAACGAAAACGCTCTAAGCATTATATTTTAAAAGTAAAACTTCAGCCGCTGTTTCTATCGAGTAGCACTTCAAAATAACCTTCATCAAGTAACAATCCGGCCATTCTTCCGGACATGTAAGTTCTCAATCAAAGTGTCTTTGAAGCATCGATCCAACAATAAATATTTTCTCAACAGTAACACTCCAGCATCTCCTACTTTCAAGTAGGACTTTGACTTTAATTTCTGCTGAGTGTGGATCCAGCCAAAATTTCAGGCAAGTAACTGTCCAACCATAAACCCTTATCATAAAAACTCAATCATTTGATCATTACTCAATCAACCAACGATTCGATCAAAATTTCTATCCAGTAAAACTTCTGTCTTAATTTCAATCTCCAACCATAAAAACTAACAAGTAACAATTCGACCATAATTTAAATCAAAAAATACTCCAACCTTAAGGTCTAACAAGAAACACTCAGAACATAGATTCTAACAGTTAACATTCCAACCTAAATTTCTATTAGTAACGCATTCAAGTCTTGATTTTTATCACGTGACATTCTAACCAAAATTTTTACCAAGTAAAAACCCGGTGAAAAATTTTGTTAATCAACATGCCAACGGTAATTTCCTTCAAGTTATGCTAATAATCTCTAGCAAGTACCACTTCATCCATAACACTCTAAATAAAATATGTAATAATGAGCACTACAATGATAATTTTTGTCTAGTAACAATCTGGCAACAATGTTAAGTTACAATAAAATCACTCTTTCTGTCAATAAATTTTACTCATTCAACTGCTGCCGGTTTTCTCAACTTTCTAACTATAATTTCATTCGGAGATCCGACTGTAATATCAGTCAAAAACAGTCACTTCATCTATAACATCTATCAAATAACATGCCAACATAGTTTCAGGCGAGTAACGTTACAATCGTTATTTCTATGAAAATCCATGCTACAATTATTACTAATTAGTAGCACTTAATTCCTTATAGCTAACACGAAACAGTCCAAAATACTTTAGAAAAAGTGGTGATCCAACCGTAATTTCTAACAAATAACACTGAGCCTATAAATGCGAACATATAACATTTAAATGATAGTTTTTAGCATGAAACATATGAACCGTTCAATCTAGCATGTTATTTGAACAAAAATTTCCTACGAGCAATATTGGAACAAATTTACCTTAATTTACCTTAAGTAGATCTTATATTTCTGTTATTAAATATTCGATTGAAAACTCGTAATGAGTAACTTCTTGAACTAAAAAAATAATTTTTACTGTCCATATATACTAGTCTTATTCAATATTGGAGCTACGTTATGAGCGAAAAATAGACCTTAGCATTGCTGTTTACATACAGTGACGTTGTAATCAAATTGTAGAGTTTATTGGATGCACTCCATAAAACTTTCAAGCCCCTGAAATTATCAATCTTTATATCTAGTAACGATTATTTGAAGCAATCTGCATAAAAAGGTGCTCAAAGGACAATCAACAAGGTTATCGCTCTCTACTGCTCCCCATAATAGTTATGTTATTATTAAATCTTCAATTCTACATTATATTTCCAATTAGGCGATTCGTCGACAATATTATTCGTAGAATAAAAAGAAGAACCAAAGAAAAAACAAACATTACATTCATTGCAAACGTTTCAGAATTAAAATTCCATCATCAGTGATGAAACAGGAGAAAAATTGTCTATTAAAAAACAATAAAAATCATATGTATATTCCAAAAAATTCTCTGAATGCTTAAAAACCCATCAGAGATGCCTGGAAACGGTTCAGAAATATCAAGGCTGACTAAAGGCCGTGACTCACTGGCAAATATTTTCAACGCGCTGACAAGCTTGCTCACGAAATGACCAAATTTCGCAAGCACGCTAACGTTTTCGTGCTCGGAGGTTGTCCGACAAATCGATGGCCAGCGTGCTCATTTTCAGTGCCATATAGAAAGTAAAGGAGGAAGGTACACTGTTATGTCGAGCTTCGATGTTGAATGGACAAGAGCGCAAACAATGCGCTTCATAGACACTTTTCCAGAATATGAGTGCTTATGGAAAGTGAAATCTGCTGTGTACAGAAATAAAGTCCAAGAAGTAATGGACATGAACCTTTCGTTTAATGATATTGCAAAGAATATACTTTTTGCTTTCTTCCGCGCAGTTCGTGCGCAGTGCCGAAAACAATTTATTTTATGTGCGTCAAATAGTTTACTGGACCGATCTTTGTAGTGATTCAATATTACCGATGGTTCAGTTATGAATTTCTAAATGAAGGGATACAATATTAAATGGTAGTCTAGAGAATTAACACTTGCACTTAATGACAATTTATGTGTAAAACATATTTTCGAAAATTCATTTTACCTAATTCTCTCTTATTATCACAACAATATATTTCATACGAGCACAAGCGAGAAGTGAATAATAAGGATAAGTTAAATTTAAAACAATGAAAATAGATAAACACTACAAAAAATTTTACCGTAAAATTTTCAAAACTGATATTCACTTGCTCTAAAGAAATTGAAAACATTGAACTTTAAAAGCACTTATAATTTATTGTTTTAGCATTTTGTAACGTTCACCTAAATTCAAAACCACACGATATAGTCGTCTTCCCCTTTCTCTTTTAATAAATATGACATAAAGTCCCGGATACATTGATAGTTTCAGTGCGAGTAGACGCTCTCAAGTTTTAAGAGCCAATTTTCTTGTCTATTTATTTCTAGTTTTCTTTTTTTACCGTCGTTTTTGTTTCAACATCTCAGATGATATTGATATATTTATTCAATCCTATTTTCACAATATTGCCACCGTTAATGTTAATATTGGAAAAAATAGGAAGAATGAAATAATTCATTAATTCATGTATATGTCATTATTCATTAAATAATTAATATCTTCATTGTTAACGCCAAATCTAAATTCTTGAAAAATTTCAACGAATCTTTGTCCATCCCTTTTTCCTTCGTTTGATTGTATGGAGATTTTTAATAACTAAAAGCGCAAGAGTGCTTCGAAGAAGGATTTTCTCTCGTGATGTATGATTCATCTTTCAAGTAGCGCACGCCCTCCCTCATGACAGTTGAACATCGATTGAAGTTCGTGCATCAGTCAGCACTACCAGCACTCTCGAAGGCGTCTCCAGTGAAGCACCAAACCCAGCGCGCTTGCCACCATGCTCGCGAGTATGCTGGCGAAATTTAGCCAGTGAGTCGCGGCCTCAAGCGCGGGTCCTCATTAATTTCTAAAAGTGTGTAGTGTAGCACACTGCAAAAAATCGGAATAAGTCACAATGGAAAAACGGAAAATCAAAATAAGCCACAATGGGAAAAAACAGTAGTGTGTAGTGCAACACACTGCATAAGAAGCGAACTTTTCGAAGAGTCTTTTTCCAGTTAGGTGTTCATTATTATCTTATTTCCATTCTTCGATCAACGGATAAACGGCTTAAAACTTATTTAACATTGTATTCCTATTTTTTGGATATCGTCGAAGATTTTCAAATCCCAATTAATCACTAAACACCCAACCCACCCCACCAGTCAAGTCGATTACAGTCGAGTGATACCGGATACTGTGGCGGCCCTATAAGACGACCGTATCATGTCCTGAAGGAGAACATTCCTGCGTGGCATAAGGAGTATTGTGAAAGTTTCTCTCATGAACTAAATCACGTTTACCGGAAGTCGAGCTGATCGGCACGTGAGTGATGTGGTGACCCTACATGGGCTCTGCATCGTGTGATGCTTGATGACAGTCCACTGTGACGTGAGGAATATTGTGAAGGACTGAAGGTACTCTCAAGGAGTTGATCATACCCTCCATAAGTACTGTCTAGCGGTATGAGCGGTTCGTTAGAGGTCTATTCCATCTACGGAGCTCTCTGCAGGAGAATGTTTACTGCAGCGTTGATTTAATAATCATTGAGGAATGGTAGCACCAGATTTCGCTTGACTGGAGAACGCTGACTCACAGGAGAAATGTCTGAAAACTTGCAGTCACCGAATGCTATCCCACTTCAGTCCGAATTCGGATCTTACCCGGCTTTTGTAGCGAGAACAGGGGGGGCCAGTCATTCATAGCATACTTGTTAGAAAATCATCAGTGAAAAGAGCATACTAAGCCGAAATACTTCGATCGATGGTGTTGCTTGCAGTGGTGCTTTATGTTAAACATCAATACATTTTTCAAAATTTTCATTTTTCCCGTATATGTTCTAATGGTTCAGACAAATAGGTGAAAACAATATCTTGTTTAATTCATAGTATCGTATTTTTCGTAGGTATACTCTTTGCCATAGGGTGACGCTGGAATTTATTTATAGTTAGATGGCATCCTTATATTTTAAACATCACTGCATAAATAAATATTTTATACAATTTTCTCGAACATTTTTATGTGGTTTATTTTCACTTCGCTTTGACTTCAATATAATGTGATGCTATCTTATGCCTTGGGCTTTCTAGTTTTTGTGACCGAGGCGAATTGTGACTCAAATAACTGACTGGATATTCGGGCCGCTTGTTGGTTCCGAATTCGCTCTTTGATATTTTTTCAAGTATATAAAAATAATTATTATAGTTATTACTATCACCATTCTTAGAGTAAAAACTGGTTAAATCAGTTTTGGCGTTCACAGATGAGGTCCGTTGCAAGTAGAAGGGTTGCCTTTCCTGCACCGGCGATCCACCTTGATATTTATTTGCGACTCGTACTGCCTTTGCCGTTGGCGCTCCTTGTATGTACAAAAAAGGTGTCGACTTCACTGTACAGGTAAATTTATATTTTTACCCCTAACCTATCTAATAATTCTTTCTGACTGGAATGCGTACTGGAGTGAAGGTCAGTTGTGCGGGTGACATGAAATGGTCCCTTATAAGGTTGCACAGCCTTATTTGCGTCTCGTTGAGTGTATGAACCGATCTGACGATTTTTTCGCAGGGACTTTTTCCTTCGTGTACCCTTTTCATTTCAGTGATAGTAGTTTAGATTTCGTAATTGGTGAACAATGTTTTCTTTCTGAAGTTTCAAAATGAAGAAAATGGATTGGTGGAGCTCGCTTACAGATTGAGGCTTGCGTTTTTAAGAAAAATAATTTACTTAAGCCTACTCTTATGACATGCTTCTGGTCACGTTTCTCTATCGTGTTAAGAAATTCATCAAGCTGAAAAAATTAAAACAATGTTTGCCAAAATGTCATCACTCTCCGGACTTGTACTGGTTCATCTACAAAGATGAGACTCAAAGACCTCCTGCCACAGGTCTCTGCGACCACCTACGATAGGTCTTTTCGACCTCTTACTACAGGTCTATGCGACCACCTACTAAAAGTCTCTGCGACCTCCTGCTACAGGTCTCTGCGACCTCCTGCTTCAGGTCTCTGCGACCTCCTGCTACAGGTCTCTGTGACCTCCTGTTACAGGTCTTTGCCACCTCCCGCTACAGCTAGGTCTCTACGACCTCCCGCAACAGGACTCTGCGTCCTTCCGCTAAAAGCTTTCGCAGTCTCCACCAACAAATCTTTAAGGCCTCTCACTACAGAAGCAACGTAAACGAGATACTCGGTCTCCAATTTACGGGTACAATTTTGCTAGTGAATATGCTTAGAAAGCTGGACGAGCTAAAATGAAAATGGAAACGCTTGTTCGGCGAAGCTGACGAAGCGTCTCGGCTTGTTCGGGCTTCCGCAAAAAAGGCAGGAAAATTCGTAATGTTTTAACATAAAAAATACGTTGTTCAGAATGAGAGCATTAGAATCAAGCAAAGCTTAAAATTTTCATTTGTGAGCAATTTTGTAATTGAATTCTCATATGAACGTGTGGCGATGGGAAATATGCTCCGAAGTATTTCTATGACTAGGCTTTACCAAATCGAAGATTATTTTGATTTTGATTTGCTGATATTTTACTCTAAGTCACTCATTCAAATGAATAACACGCGTATTCACATATAGTTTCACACTTCCTGTATGGTATACAATAGCGTTGATTTCCTCACCTTTAAAGAGATCATCTCAGGCCCTTGCCAGATCCTGTCGATGTCACAGTCATTTTGCATGTTTTTGTTGTAGAAGGACCCTTAGTTGGTGGACTATTCGTTCCTAGAATTTTATGGCGCTACGACAATAATTCCCCCCTTCCCGGGGTTGGGGGGAAGGGACCAAAATCTTCCAATTTTCCTGATTTTGACCCCATATAAAAAGAGAACAAATGGGAAATAGAAAAAAAGCCGAATGTGAGTGTGTTAGAAATGTTCCAAGGATTCTAAAACTGCATTTGTTTTTGTTCTAGCATCAAAACTGAAGGAGGAGTTCTATTTTGAAATATCAATATCAATGAAAAGCACCCAAAACTTATAACTTTTTCCTGATTTTGACCCCATATATAAAGAGAACAAATGGGAAATAGAAAAAAGCCGGATATGAGTGTGTTAGAAATGTTTCAAGGATTCTAAAACTGCATTTGTTTTTGTTCTAGCATCAAAACTGAAGGAGGAGTCCCATTTTGAAATATCAATATTAGCGAAATATCAATACCTAAAAACCAATATGTCATATTTTTGCAAAATCTAAGGCCTGAATATAAAAATGAATGGAATCAATTGTGTTTCTTTTCAAAGTTTACATATCATAGTCAAATTTCATAAGAATCTGACTGAAAATAAAAAAATTCATTTCTAAGATAAAAAAGGAAAAATTTTTATAATTTTTTTTTAAATCACAATTCACAGTTTGAATATGAAGTTATGTATGGAAAGTATCGAAATATAAATTAAAACTGCATTCAATTACATCAATTGTTCATTATATTACACTTCAACAAAAATTTTTTTTTGCTTATACCCAACACTTCGAATTTTCAACATTCATCCTGCGACTAGTTCTCGAGTTTTGATGCTAGAACAAAAATCCAAAGACAGTTTTAGAATCCTTGGAACATTTCTAACAAACGCACATTCGGCTTTTTTTTCAAATTCGAATTCTTTGAAGAAATATATTGCTCTAAACTCAAAAAATTAATGCTGATTTTTGAAATTTCCAAAAATTTTGAAAAAATAGAAAAAATTGAACTTGAAAAAAAGCCGCATGTGCGTTTGTTAGAAATGTTCCAAGGGTTCTAAAACTGTCTTTGTTTTTGTTCTAGCATCAAAACTGAAGGAGTTCCAATCTGAAATATCAATAAATATACACCATAAAACACATTTTTCGTCAAATAAAAAACTAAGGCCTAAATCGAAAAAAAGGACACGGGTAAAAAAGGTTTACTTTCACAAAAGACATATACTGGCCAATTTTCAAACGAATCGGACGAGAAAAGGTCTCAAACACGGATGATCTCCTTAATTCATCTCATATTCGTCCGACGACGAATCTTCGTCGATTTCGTCGGACCTCCGGCAAGGGATGTAGCGATAGCAGCAGCGGCAACAGCTTTTTGACTCCGCTCGCCTACGACGTTTGTCAGCCTTGGTCGCCTGCTCAAAGATATTAGTGAAGGAGTTAGATATTCGTCACCATATTGAGATGATGTACCTGTTTCATCAAATTATAATTATCATGAAGATATATAGAATCGAGGATTAGTGATTACACATTTAAATCAAATGTAATAACCAATCGAATGCTGTTTGCAGTAACAGACTATAAAAAGCGTTTTCATATTTTCTATTTTATGATTACAACATTTTATGACATAAATGTGTGGGCGGTAAATTTCTAAGCGGGGATTGAAAATATAATCATTAACCATAAGCGTTAAATCGGTTCATATTCGGCTGTGGTTAACGATTTTTTAATTAAAACTGAGGCTGAAAAAAACCGTTCCCAAACTGTCCTCTAAACCGTTGGTGTAGCCTGTCAATACACTCGAACTTCTATTAATCTATTTTTGTTTCGGTATGTTCCATCAAAAACACATTATATTTGATTAATGACTCTAAAAGTAAATGTTTTATTCATAAAACTGTCCAGTGTAAAATGTACGGTTATGGTAGAAAGCAATAGTAGTACAACGGTAGTACTTTACGGCAATTCTTCGGGAATCGTATATTCAAAATAAAAAGAAAATCCAACGTTATGGAGAACATTCATTGATGCAAACGTTTTGGAACATTATTACTTCATATTCAGTGTTAGAAGAAATACAAATGTTTCATCTCTGCATCAAACATGGAGTATGCGAGACGGCTGGTGCAATGATCATAAATGACCAGAAAAGGACGGGGTTCCAAACCGCTCACACTTGCACGTCTGCACTGGAAGCATCTACCATGGCTGGAAGTGAGGGAGAGGCACGGCATTTTACTCGTGAACGTGCTCTGCCAGAGGCAGTGTGTGCGCGACATTACGGTATGCGCGTACAAGTGTCTTTATCGGATGTTGAGAACACTAGTCACCACTTTTATAGTGACTATATATATAGTCACTATTAAGTAAAAAATGGACTCTATATAGTATATAGAATTGAAGTTGTAATCGTTGACGCATTGCTGTTATTTACCCAAATCGATCATGCCAATTACTGTGTTTATTTGCCTTCCTCATGTGTACCCCTTTCATTTTCCTTTCGTTGTTTCCCTTATCTTCAATTTCGATAAAAATAGGAGAGCAAAAATCACTGATAAAAATTTCATTATACTGAGAACGTTTCGGGCAAATACCCATCATCAGCTCATTAAAAGAATCTGACATATATCACTGAAATAAAAAAATGAACGTAGATGTACAAACAGACATAAACACGGGTTTAAAAGTTAAAAAAAAGTACAAATGTGAAAATGCAGCAAATAACAACGAAACAACTAAGAACCTATGATGCTAAGAGGATATGAACTCAATTGGTTGTTAAGAGAAGCATACATTTAAAAATGAAAAGCGATTCTAAAATTCTAAGATCTAAAACACTTGAAGCTACACGTACTACTTTAAAATGACTAGAGTGAGGAGGTATATTGCACGTTTCAGTATGATCGCGAACAGCGGAGTGAGATGGACGGCTCAATGGAACCCCAGTACGGTAACTAACTCCAACATGCTCGGACACTCTAGCTCCGAGAGTACGTGTGGTCATGCCAAAGTACTCGGATGCACATCGTGCACAACTGTATGAATACACTAGTGAGGCCTGCATGGTAGAAGGAAGTTTGTCTTTATAATTGAAAAAAGAACCAATTGTAAATTTGTTTCTTAATATTAAATGAAATTTTATGCCTGAAAAATGTCTAGAGAGTAGGGCAAGTAATTCAGTTTTGAGTTTTTTAGAATACGGTCCAAAATATGGTAAGCACAAATATATTGGGTGAGAGATTGGTTCTTGAATGACCGAATTTGGTTCGACATTATCATTTTGAAACTTGTTCGCTAAAAACTTTCCAATTTGGTGCTCAACAAACGAAGATCTAAAAGCATTTTGGCGGAAAAATTCTATCAAAAAAGAGAATTCTAAATGAAGGACGCTAAAATTAGAACAAATTTTATAAGCACGAGCAAGCAAAGTTTTTATGCAATTCAGTTTAAAATTAAAAGTGAAATAACTATGGAAACTCATTCCTAGGCCAGAGAAAGTATTTTTCGGTACACCGACACTTCAAATTTATTCTCTCGTTCAGTCACTAAACAATCCAGGAAAGGTAATTTATTATGCTCTTCCCATTCCATAGTGAATTTTGTATTTTTATGCTGACGATTAATGAAGTCGAAAAATAATGTTGCATGGGATTCTTCACGGAACAGCAAAAAGTATCGTCTATGTAACGACGGTAAAATACGGGCCGGAAGTCATTGGGACACAGTTTTAGCCATCTAGTTTCGTAAAAGGACATGAATATATTTGCGAAAGTTGGGCCAAGAGGTAGGCCCATACCAAGGCCCTCAATCTGCTTATAAAATTTCCCATTGAACACAAAAAAAAAGAATATTTTACCGCAAGTTCCAATAGGGTTTTGAAAAATTTACGTGTAAGGCCAAAAACTAGAGAATTAGGATCAGTAAAAAGTTGCTGCAAACATATATCTATAGTTTCTTCCAACGGGATATTAGTGAAGAGGTTTTCAACGTCAAATGATGTCTTAAAGAATTTTGATGCATTACTGATTTTGATTAAATCATTAACAAAAGAATGAGAGTTCTCTATCGTAAATTCATTGCGAGAAATAGGGTTCAAGATCGGCACTAAAAATTCAGCGACAGAAAAGCCTGGAGTATTATATGCAGCAAATATCGGCCTGAACTGAAACATAGTGAAAAAATTGCTTCTATGTATTTTTGGCAAACCATACAGTTTACCTGGCCCCGAACCCGAAACAAACATTTTACTGTAAGTATCATCGGACAACATTTTCAATTCTTCAAGTTTACGTAGGAAATTATTTATTTTGTCTTCTATTCTAAGTGCATAAGTGTGAATCGGCTCTGATATCAATTGAAACTTAGTCCTGTCAGAGATGATAGCTGTCATGCTTTCAATATATTTGCTTGTATCAACAATGACCACACCACGACCTTTGTCAGGTCGAGAAACAATGATATCCTTATTTTGGCCAAATTGTTTCAACAATTGTATATCAGACTTAGAAATACAAGACGAAAAAATCTTTTAAGGAGAAAAGTTATAATAATATTTGGCCGCTACGCTTCGAAGCTGATCTGTAAATTCAGGAATAACATCCCTGCTTCTATTTTTCAGAACTAAAAGTATTTTCTCAAAAGCTAAAAAATAACTATAAAAATCCATTCTATACACTGGTAAACAAAAATCTAAACCAAAAGCCAATAGAAACTTAACACGGTCAGGTACAATTGTTGAACTATAGTTGAAGATAACCTTATCTGGATCAAGTGGACGAGTACTGCAATCAATTCCCAAGTTGAAGAGCTTCCTCGAGTGTGTGCGAAGTTTCAGGACTAAGTTTCAATTGATATCACAGCCGATTCACACTTATGCACTTAGAATAGAAGACAAAATAAATAATTTCCTACGTAAACTTAAAGAATTAAAAATGTTGTCCGATGATACTTACAGTAAAATGTTTGTTTCGGGTTCGGGGCCAGGTAAACTGTATGGTTTGCCAAAAATACATATAAGCAATTTTTTTACTATGTTTCAGTTCAGGCCGATATTTGCTGCATATAATACTCCAGGCTTTTCTGTCCCTAAATTTTTAGTGCCGATCTTGAACCCTATTTCTCGCAATGAATTTACGATAGAGACCTCTCATTCTCTTGTTAATGATTTAATCAAAATCAGTAATGCATCAAAATTCTTTATATCATTTGACGTTGAAAACCTCTTCATTAATATCCTGTTGGAAGAAACTATAGATATATGTTTGCAGCAACTTTTTACTGATCCTAACTCTCTAGTTTTTGGCCTTACACGTAAATTTTTCAAAACCCTATTGGAACTTGCGGTAAAATATTCTTTTTTTGTGTTCAATGGGAAGTTTTATAAGCAGATTGAGGGCCTTGGTATGGGCCTACCTCTTGGCCCAACTTTCGCAAATATATTCATGTCCTTTACATAACTAGATGGCTAAAACTGTGTCCCAACGACTTCCTGCCCGCATTTTACCGTCGTTACATAGACGATACTTTTTTGCTGTTCCGTGAAGAATCCCATGCAACATTATTTTTCGACTCCATTATTCGTCAGCATAAAAATATAAAACTCACTATGGAATGGGAAGAGCATAATAAATTACCTTTCCTGGATTGTTTAGTGACTAAACGAGAGAATAAATTTGAAGTGTCGGTGTACCGAAAAAATACTTTCTCTGGCCTAGGAATGAGTTTCCATAGTTATTGCACTTTTAATTTTAAACTGGATTGCATTAAAACTTTGCTTGCTCGTGCTTATACAATTTGTTCTAATTTTAGCGTCCTTCATTTAAAATTCTCATTTTTGATAGAATTTTTCCGCCAAAATGCTTTTAGATCTTCGTTTGTTGAGCACCAAATTGGAAAGTTTTTAGCGAACAAGTTTCAAAATGATAATGTAGAACCAAATTCGGTCATTCAAGAACCAATCTCTCAACCAATTTATTTGTGCTTACAATATTTTGGACCGTATTCTGAAAAACTCAAAACTGAATTACTTGCCCTACTCTCTAGACATTTTTCAGGCATAAAATTTCATTTAATATTAAGAAACAAATTTACAATTGGTTCTTTTTTCAATTATAAAGACAAACTTCCTTCTACCATGCAGGCCTCACTAGTGTATTCATACAGTTGTGCACGATGTGCATCCGAGTACTTTGGCATGACCACACGTACTCTCGGAGCTAGAGTGGCCGAGCATGTTGGAGTTAGTTACCGTACTGGGGTTCCATTGACCCGTCCATCTCACTCCGCTGTTCGCGATCATACTGAAACGTGCAATATACCTCCTCACTCTAGTCATTTTAAAGTAGTACGTGTAGCTTCAAGTGTTTTAGATCTTAGAATTTTAGAATCGCTTTTCATTTTTAAATGTAAGCCTTCTCTTAACAACCAATTGAGTTCATATCCTCTTAGCATCATAGGTTCTTAGTTGTTTCGTTGTTATTTGCTGCATTTTCACATTTATACTTTTTTTTTGAACTTTTAAATCCGTGTTTATGTCTGTTTGTACATTTACGTTCATTTTTTATTTCAGTGATATATGTCAGATTCTTTTAATGAGCTGATGATGGGTATTTGCCCGAAACGTTCTCAGTATAATGAAATTTTTATCAGTGATTTTTGCTCTCCTATTTTTATTGAAATTGAAGAGAATACCAGAAAATGTACCTGATTCCCTTATCTTTTCTTAGGAGGATCAATCTCTTCGTTCTTTCATTTCCCTTATTCTAAAAGAGAGACTTAATTTCCAGAACAACTAGCTATATTCTTGACTGCGTTATGCAAATAAATTCATACATAATGTTCAGTACGGTATTTGAAAATAACCAATTTAATAAAACCATTTTATTCCGACTACAGCTCTATTTCTTTCCTCGAAGCATTTTATGCCAGTATAAGCTGAAAGAATAAAATTCCACTTTAAGATTTATGCCTCACTTTAAGTGCATTTTAAACATTTGAAACTGTTTGCAATTCATATTTTATCCCGAAAATTACCAAGTTTGCAATTAAATACTGATAAATACTGAAATGCAGATTTGACCGTCTTTTTACCTACTCAACAACTGTCCAGGACCAAAGTCAGTCGAAAATATTTATTATTACCTCTCGGTCCAGAAGATATATGACTCTCTTGAGAAATTTATACTCTAAAATGAAAAAAATCCAAATCGTTCGCCTGAAATGGATCCTAACAGGGCTTACATTTTCTCTTATCCTCTAGTGTTCCGACCTTTCGTTATCAGAGTACGGTACTTTCGCTCAATCGTTTTCTGACACCTCCTGTTGAGCGACCTTATTTCTCAGACACAAGTGATAAACTGTTTCATCAATGTAACCTGCAGGTCCTTGATATTTTCAAGTAAAATGTTTTGCAAAAAACATTTGAAATAATAAAAACACAAAAAAGTCCATTTAGCCGCCAGCCGAAACACTTGTAAAACACACTGATGGGATCTGAAATCCGAAGAGTGAATGAAAAACTTTTCTGACCCCAAGATGAATTTTCTGCGTTGGAATTCATTTCAACTACTAGACGAGGATAAGTCCTACCTTGGCCCGGTTAGTTGGGCTCGGAGTGCGCGATGTTCGCACCCAAATGTCGTCAATCTTTCCCTGCTCCGCCAGAGGGCTTGTACTCGTGCGTATGACGGTCCACCCAGGGATCGCCTTGGTAGACAGCAGCATCGAAAAATTGTGCAGTTAGCTTTTGATAAACTGATATCACTAAAGTCTGGGAAAGAAAGACGTGCTTAATTTGTAAGGTTCTTGTTAGGAACAGTAGGAAGTCAGACCTTACTAGAACGGGTAAAATATGCCAGTGCATCGTTTCCGCGATATAAAGTTGACTAAGAGAAAGGTGTGTGCTTCATAGGCCACCAATAGGGATCGTTAAATGTATAACATATTGAATGGCTTCTTGTGTCCAGAGTCTATTTAAACCTTAATCCGGGTGAGCATTACACTGAGAAATATTTGAAACACCTGTGCGTATGTCAAACGTTTTTCGGAGAAATCCTGACACATATTGGTATATCTCATTTAAAGTTATGTTCAAGCGGTTGAGAGTAAAATCATCTGTTTGCGTTTCAAAGCCAAAAAATTCTTCTGAAAGCGCAACTGTGATGGGATTTTTGAATGGAGTATAATTTTCAACGTCAATTTAATTTTAACCTTGAAATTTTTAATTCCAAGATAGTGCCTGGACATTATAATGCCATCAGTAGCCAATCTCAGAGAATGAAAGATTTATTTGAAATTATGTTGACTTATGTTATATGTGGCATGGTTGGCACACTTATGTGCGTCGCATCAGCACATGATACGCAAAGTGTATAAAAAATATAGGTTGATAATGTATATGGTTGAAACATTTTTGCGTGACAGTTTGGGACATCCTGACACAAAAAAGGGTCGGTTTTGTGACAAAATTCTTCTAACTGAACATGTTCGACAGAGCACGATCTGCAGGAAATATGCACATACCATTTATACTAAGCATGGAATTCAGTGGCTTCGAATATGCAGAGAAACTAAAGAAAGATTCTAGAAGTGGAAATATTCTACGATGGTTAAACTATTATGTGCAATAACACAAGTGTGGGAAATTTTTTTACTTATTGATCATTTTGATAGTCTATTAAAACCCGCTTTATAATTTGCACAGTACTTAAGTTCTTGACTTTTGATCAATTCAGCATCAAAATTGATCGTCACAACTTCAAAGCAGACACACGCACGACACATTTTTTTATCAATTTGATGCAACATTATTTCATTATTTCGGCCATGAACGCAAGTGCAAATACCCTTCGAGATCCAACTCAAAAATTAACATCACGGATATAGTCTTAACACCTGCGCTTACGTTCAAGTTTTTTTAGGTGACCCGAGACATTTCGATCATAGTGTTTATCTGGGAAGTACTTGACGATGAATTTGAACTATCATTTTAACACAATCAGGAGTGATTCTGGTAGCTCTTTAAAATACAACTCCAACATCTTTCGAGGATCTGTTGGGTAGTTAAGTAACCTCAATAGAGGGAACCCGATCGGTGCCAAGAAGTAAATTCAGATTTATACCCATACGATGCAATTCCAACTTGTGCTTGGAAAATGAGAGATTACCTGAATTCATCTGACAAAGCACAAAATGCATCATGAATGTCAATTCATTTTTTTCAGAACCGTTGTCACAATACAACTACGTAGAAGATTTTTTTTAACCCGAAGCAAATTTTTTAGCTTCGCGAGCCAAATAAAAAGCAAGATTTATACAATATCTTTTTGAATATTGCCAAAATAAAAGTCTCTCAAACAAGTCTCCAAAAGTCGTAGCATTCATGTTGTATTTTATCGAGTAAAACTCCCGGAAAAAGAATTTCTTGTCGTCCGTAAAATTTACTACGTTCTTCCTTCGTCCGAATTTTCAATACGAAGGACCAAGATCAAGGCCTAAATTCACTACAGTATCAACTTGCAAGGCCTGTACTACACAGAACTTGTGTCTTCTAAGCCCCTCGCATGCTGATATTAATCGCTCGTGACGTCATTTGATTGGTCGGAGATTTTTGTCATATGTAACAAATCTATGAGGTTTATTCAAATTTACTCCAATAATTCATTTATTTTTCGATAAAAGAAGCCGACCAAGCTTTAAAAATTTTCAGGAGTGTTCAGTAATCTTTTTCTATCTAATTAGCTTGAAGAAATTCTTTTTCCCTCTATTGTTTCTCATACGATAGGAAATAGGAGCGTTGTCAAGCTTCCTTGCGCCAGGCGGTAGTCTGTACAGTTTGATTAGAAGATTTGTTTGTAGTAAGATTGTACTCAATATTCCCATCCATGAGCAGAAACTTTAGGTTTTTCGTTTAAGATTGGAGTATAGAAGTTATCGAGGGTAAGGCTGCTTCACCAAAATTCGGTTTTCATACTAACCACTATTACGCGATATCGGAAAGAATCGTCAATTAAAACTCAAGTCCATCACAATTCATCGAAGAAAGAAGGAAAAAACAGGTAAAATCGAATATTATGGCCTTGAAACTTGTCATAGCTACACGTTGGTTCTTTCAAATGCTTCACCGCCTACATGCTGTGATTTTCTCATTTCAATGAATGAGAACACGAGTAATATATATGGTTCATTCCAGTTTATATCAGGAATTATCGTTTCTTTACGCACCATACATATCACTTTTGATCACACGCACATTTCAAAGTAGTTTAGATAAAATTATACGGAAAAACATGTTCAGTCTCATTGAATCCTAATGAAACCATTTCCATCGTCTGATCACCGTTGTAACGTCTTTGCTATGTTACTACGTTTAGGAAAAAAAGTGGAGTTACAAGAGGCAATGGCAGCACACGTCGGATAATAACGTCGAATGAGTTTTGGGAAGATTTTCTTTTTGGTCAAACTCATTCAAACTTATTTTCAAACTCAAACTCATTTTCTTATGTGATATGTAGAATAATGCTGATTTTATGAGTTTTTTCTCAAAACGAATAACACGTGTAAAATAGAACATTCCATCTCCAAAATCATTTCTTAATTTTTTATTGATGGACTCTTTAGATGCGGTGAAATGGTAAGCAAATTAATGTTGTGTTTTATGATGTTTTAATATAATGAAACAAACAACGTTTTAATATAATGAAAAATTCATGCGCCGAAACAAAGATATTATGAGAAATTTCAATATTATACTAGTTTAGAAAATATAAAGAAAAACTTTTGGAACTCAATCGACTGTTCTTGGAACTCCTTACCACAAAGTATTTCGAGTCCATTTGCTAACGCGATAGTGAACTGCACACAGCCTTACACAAATGTGAACTTATGTTTGAGCAAAAACTCTAGTTATAATCCATGCTTATAAACTACTATGCAAGAATTCGGAACTTCTAAATATGAATTCGGAGTTTTACCATTTGTATGAAAAAATTCAAATTAATTAATAATAAAAAGTGCTTTCAGCTTATTCACTCCATTTAACTTCGATGAAGCCTCAGCAATTGTGAGCAGAGTTCCACGCAGAACCTCTCACCAACCTACCATGTTCAACAGGGGCAGCTCGGCATTTGTTGGAAAGTGTAGCTCAACAGTTGTTTTTCAATGAATTGCTGAACTTATCCATTTTTTGCAGCTTACAGCTATCGAGAAATGATGTTCGACATTCAACATACAGGCATCAGCCAACTTGGAAAAACGCAGATAATTTCTTTTCCAATTTTTGAACTTTTCGAAATGCTTCAGTTCTTCACATGTTAAATTGAAAATAAATTCGCTCAAAATTTTATTAGAACGCTGTCAATCGTTAAAAATGTAACACCTCTGTATAATCTATAAAAGCGACGTTTCGATGTACAATCATCAGCTTCAAGGTGAAAAAATTTTTTTTTCAATCACATTGATAAAATGCACATTTAATTCTTAAATATATGACTAGAGACAAAGTTTGCGCAACAAGAATATGTATACACAAGACAAGGTAACAGTATTACTCAACCATAGATGTTAACGGTACAAACGATAGGGGCGAAATGAACGATCGCGCGGTTGCATCAAACATCTGCGCTGGGAATTTAGTAAATAATTTTAGAGCAAAAATGTTATTTGTGTTGTGGTTGAGAATAGGTTGACGTTTATGAATGTGTAACGCTTCTATTATTTGAATAGGCTCTTTTTTAACAACACTATATAAGATTTTTGTGCAAGTGAATCGATCTTCATTTGAAAGCTGGCAGCTGAGGCCAATGCGGAAATGATTAAAAATGGAACCTTGGTATTTATGAGCGGGTAAACTTTGTTTTAGGGTCATCCTATAGTGAAGCCAATGTAGCATTTACTAGGAGACTTACATTTTGTTCTGTCACATTTAAACTGGTATAATGCACTGGCTCTGTCTATGTCATTAACCCTGGATGCAGACATATTCTTTTCACTATGAGGTCACCAATTTTGCGATTTTCATAATACCCACAGACTTTAATCTTCTGCAGAAACATATGCGACAACCATCGTATGAATTAGTTCCCTTGTTGCATAATATGAGCCAAGTGGCTTAATAGCTTCACTAGACGTCGAATTCTTGTTCACAAATGTACCCGTTGCAGATGCTATAGAGATAATTTTACATTGTGAGTACAATAATGAAGACCTTTCTCCACCTAATCTGTTTCCTCATCATATTTTGAAGGAAATCCTTACAAACTGCACGATCGAAGCCCCTTTTCGGCACATTGACGGAAGCTTGTTCCGTCACGTGGATTGAGTTGCTATGGGTTCCCCTTAAATTAGGGCCCATATTTGCCAACTTCTACACATGTTGTGCGTGGAAAACCTCGTTATAAACACCTTACCTACTAACCCGTTATTGTACTGTAGATACGTGAATGAAAATTTTGTTGAAGTAGATGGCCTGGCGCACTTAGAGATGTTAAGAAATTTGACAGCAGAAAAATCGGTGTTGAATTTTACGTATCAGTTGGGCGTGCACGGTAAGTTGCATTTTTAGAAGTTTTGTTTGAAGCGTCTCATTGTACTTTTTAGAGATCAGTTTACGTCAAGCCAACTCACGCAGGTGGAACTATAAATAGGATTGAGATATTCCGCAAGTGTGCAAAGAGATGTTATACACACTTTAATAAATAGAGCACATAAAGTGTGTAGTTGCTGGTCAAGTTCTCAGTCCGGAATGCTCAAAGTTAAACGGTGGCTTGTCAATAATAACTTCCCTAATACTCTTATTGATAAGACTTTTGATAATTTCTTAAACCGAGCCGTGGGCAGTAACAATAATCCTAGACTTAATTTACACTATATTAATATATATATGAAAACCAACTTGTGGGTGCAAATTGCGCTGTGGGCCACTTTTCCCCCGGTATAAATTAGGGTCCGACGCTCTCAGCCCCGCATTTTGTCAGACTCTCCAGCATCAAGTCGTTAAACGCCGCCCCTCTCCAGCCTATTACTACCCTTTGGTCCTCACAAAATACACAAGAATTACAAAATTGATGACTGAGTTTTTAAGAACATTGCTAAAACTTTGTTAGGCCAACAGATCCGGATACGTCAATTGAAGTCTGTTGTATTATAAAAATCGCCAAATCAGTGATCCCTTAGTGAGAAATAATAAGTCTGCATCCAGCGTTGATGATCTAGACAGAGCCAGTGCAATATACCAGTTCAAATATGACAGATGAGAATGTAAGCCTCTTAAGATTTATCACTGTCACCTCAATCAGATTTGTCCCTTTCATAACGTGTAACTATCACTGATTAGAAACGTCTATGTCGTCAAAATTTTCATAGCTTGCTACCTGCTGTATGTGAATTTTGCAAAAAACGCCTTCAGTAATATGTACTTACCAATGTTGTGATGGAACTTAGATTACTACCTTGCTCACTTTCCCACCTTATTTGTTGGTAATTTTAACCAGTAAGGTTAATACTTGCGAATAACCTTTATTACTAACCTTCAAAATCAATTCCGTCCTTTATACGATTAGATACAGTTAGCGACGAAATTATTCGTTCACCCCTCAAATTACTCCAAATTACTTTGAATTACTCAAAAGCTATTGTTGCCACAGGCATAATATTTTCACACGGTATGAAGCACATATTAGTGACAATAATACGAAGTTTCTGGAACAAAATATTATTTTAGACAGATTTAACAAGCTGAACTTCAGAATCACGAAAAGACAAAATTATTTATACAATTGAGAACATTACATTTCTTTGAGAAGTATTTACCGTTATACTTGTTTCATTGAAAAAAATTGTGTCTCAGATGTCCTTGAACGTTCTAGATATGGGATAATTCTGGAAAATTGTGCCAGAGCTAACGGCGGGGATCCAGAGGAGTAGAACTTTGACATTCGTACACTAGCGCCACGATGGGAAAAACTAAGGAACTCGGTGTGGACCTCCGACAGAAGATTATTGACCGCCACAAAGCTGGAAATAGTTCTGGCGACATAGTTAGGCGTTCGAACATCCCAAGATCTACAGTATAATCTGTTATAAAAACATTTACAAATTTTGGTACAGTAGAAACGTTGCCTGGGCGTGGTCGCAAACAAAAACTCTCGGTGATAACTTCTCGAAAATTGTGTTGTGAGATCAACGCTACTCCACGAGTGAAGCTAGACGACATTGCCTAGAGATTGAACGCTTAGGGAACTAGCGTGAGCAGTCGCACAATCCAGCGCCGTCTGAACAAGGAAAGCTTACACGGACGCTGACTTCAAAGGACTCCACTTCACAAACCATGTCATGTTGCAGCTCGCTTGAACTTTGCAAAGTCACGCTTGGATAACGACAGAGGCTTTTGGGAGAGAGGATTATGGAGTGACGAAACCAAAATCGGGTTTTTAGGCTCAGTGATGTGAAGAAGGTTTGGTGTAAGAATGGTGAAGTTTTCCTGCCGAAGAAAACTGTGCCAACAGTTAAACACGGAGCTAGATCATTGATGTCTTGGGGTTGTTTTGCTGCATCGGATACTGGAAAATTGGTTGCAATTGAAGGGAAGATGAACTCTGATGACTATATTTCTGTTTCGGACAAAAACCTGAAGGTGTCAGCTAATAGTTTGAAACTTGGGAGGCAGTGAGTATTTCAAGAAGACAATGACCCAAAACACACGGCCAGTTTTACTACTAGCTGGCTCCTAAGGAATAAGATTTAATGTTCTGCCATGGCCGTCGATGAGTCTTGATCTCAACCCCATTGAAAATTTGTGCCAGGAATTAAAACTCAACATCACCAAGAGAACTCCAAAGAATCTTCAGGAATTGAAACGCACCACGATTGAAAAATGGAACAATATTCCATCTATAACTGAACTAAAGTATAACTTCGACGTGATTAGCTTCACCGAAAGCTGGCTAGATGGCTCAACTAAAAACATGGTATAATGAAAAATTATCGTATTCAACACTAGCTAAGCAAAAACAAGCCGGGCGGCGGCATCAGTACATGGATATCTAAGCACACAAACTCTAAACTCATAGCAAATGCAACTATGGATCGGGGTCTTATAGAGCCACTATTCGTAGAACTTACTGGAAATGAAAAATGAATTATGCTTGGAACGGTGTATAAGCCTCTTACAGCCTGTCTTGTCTCCTTCCTGAATGAGCTCAATCGTATTATGACAATGATCTACTTCAATGATCAATGACTTCAATGACTTCAATTATGATCTACTGAAATATGAGAGCTGTGAACAAATCAAATTTCCGAAACGTCATTCAGTCTAAATCTTTCCTTCCGATCATCACAAAGCCTACACGGAAATCCTCAAAATCTGCTATGCTGCTCGACAATATCTTATGACAGACCCAACTGATTTCCTTACCGGAATAATTACTTCTGACTTACCAGTTCATTTTACAGTTTTTCTAATTAAGAAAAATGTCTATATCACTTGCACCAAGCCTCGGGCTGAAACTCACTCATATCGTATAGTAAACGATTCAAATTTGGGAGAAATGTGCACCGTTCTAGAAATATTAATGCCAACATTGCACATCTCTCGATAAAACCATAATGCAACGAGCATTGATGAAGCAGTAGTAAAGTTGAGCATAAAGTAACTCAAAAATGAGTTACTTTATGCTCAAGTTTACTCAATTTAAATCTGACATTAAAAAGACTTACGCCTGCTTAATTCTTGGTATAAACCGAATAATGCCAATAAGATAAAAATTGAATCTGTAGTACAAGATATTGTAAAATTTCAGGAGAAGAAAGATATTGCAAATTTTTCTGACAATTTTTTCGTAAACGTCGGGAAAACTATAGCTGATGGTATTTCAAGTAAACCCACTGATCACCCGGAATACATGGTTCATATTCGTGAACACAACTCTTTTTTTCTTTACGCCTACCAACTCTTCCGATGTGATTGCGTGCAAAAACAACTTGAAAAATAAATCGAGTGGGTTAAGAACGCTTTATAATAGAGTACTTGAAGTTATTGCTGATATTGTAGCCCCACTCATATCCAATATTATTAAGTAGCCTCTTTTCCTAGGTACTATCCCGAACTCCCTCAAAGTTGCTAGAGTAACCCCTATTTTTAAAAATGGCAAAAAACCTTGTGTAAACAATTATAGACCTATCTCTGGGCTACCAATTATTAGCAAAGCATTCGAGAAAATTGTGTATCACAAGGTGTATTCTTGTTTTGAACAAAAATCATTTCTCTGTGATAAACAATTTAGTATTTACCCTAAAAATCAACAACACAGGCTATATTAAATCATTTAAAATACCTTTATTCGAATATAGATGAAGTCTTAATAGTTTGAAACTTGAGCAACTTGACCTCAAAGGACAGTATAATCTTCTCCGTATTTCTTCACTTTCGAGAAGCATTCGATAGTGTTAACAATAACATACTCTTTATTCTCGAAACTACACTGTTATGGCATTGGAGGGGTTGCCCATGATTGGTTCAGATCATACCTAACAAATCGGAAGCAATACGTTGTCAATGACGATGCGAAATCGGACCTACAGACAATTAGCCACGAAGTTTCGCGAGGATCTGTCCTTGGGCCTCTCTTATTTCTAATTTTTATCATTGATATTATTAAATCTACATCATTTTTCAAATTCGTACTTTCTGCCGATGATAGCACGCTCTCTACGGTCCTTCCAAACCAAAATTCCACTCTGATTGCGGAGAGTATAAATGACGAACTTCTTAAGATTTCATTCTGGCTTGAAGCTACTAAAATAAGCCTTAATATCGATAAAACCAAATGTATTACATTCTCATGCAAGAAAAATATATCTCTCCTTCGCACTAAAATTGGCGAAGGTAAAATGAAAGAAACCAATTCATGTGAGTTCCTGAGCATCATATTAGATAAACATCTGACCTCCAAAGAGCACATCGCTCATGTCAGTACTAAGTAGTTATCAAAATCCATCGGAATCCTAAATAAAGTTAAATATTTCCTGCCTGAAACAGCTTTGCGAATGCTCGGTAAATCTGAAGGATATGTCAGTTATCGATTTTGTAAATTTCGATGCCTTAGCATAGTTAATTAGATCGAAATAAACAAGTTTTCTTCTATGCACTTTCCGTCTCAAATGAGTATTTTATTAGTTATAGCGGTAAATGACTTACCGCAACTCAATTGTTTGAAGCGGCAAGTTAGCACGTCGGACAGCAACACTGCAATGCGCACTCGCTTCCAGCGCGATCGTCATCAAAGACGAAACCAAACCTACCGCTATACCTCGTTAAATACTCATTTGACGAAAAAAGTGTATAGAAGAAAAGTTGTTTATTTCAATGTTATTACCATGTTTCGAGCAAGAAAAATTCGAAAATCGATGAGTAGCTGTTTATTCGAGCGCATTCGTCATCAAAGACGAAACTAAACTTACCGCTATAAATCGTAAAATACTCATTTGAGACGGAAAGTGCATAGAAGAAAACTTGTTTATTTTGATTCAATTAATTAGGTTCAGGCACCAAAAAGGGGAAAATCGACAACTGACATATCCTTCAGATTTACCGAATGCTCTACCGAATGCTCATTTCACCATACTTGCAATACGGAATAGAAACGTGGCACGGAACTGATAAAAATGAAACCAATATACTTTTCACACTGCAAAAAACAGCCATCAGAACGGGAAAGAGTCTAGAATATGATGCTCAAACAAATGATTCATTCAAAAGTTTACAAATACTTATACTTACGGTTCTCTACAAACTCTCCATACATAAATTCATTCATAAAACATTGGCCAATGATGGCGTCAATAACTTCAAACTATCATTAACTGCACAAGCTGGCCGTTACGACCATTTAACCCGTAACAAGTAAATTCATGCTTCCTCATTATTCAAAGGCTCGGTCACAAAACAGTAGACTCTTCGTTGGAACTAAAACTTGGAACTCAATTCCTGCGGAGTTCCGTGAAAGTAATTCTTACAAATTATCCAAAATAAATTTTGAATCTAACTTCCTATCAGAATACTAGTCGTGTGAGGTAACCAAGGCAAATCGTGTCTCCTACATGACTGGTCCTGATAATGTAATTTGCCATGGTTAATATCGCTGATCTTCAGTCTGCTCTTAAGGAGATCGTCCCAATTTTCCAACTTTTTTCGTCCAATGCGTTTGAAAATTGGCCAGTATATGTATTTTTTGCAAGTAAACCTTTTTTACTTGTGTCATTTTTTCGATTTAGGACTCAGTTTTTTTTACGAAAAATTAGTTTTTTGGTACATTTTTATGGATATTTCAAGACGTATCTCTTCATTGAGTTGTGATGCTAGAACAAAAGCTAGAATCTTGCTTAAACATCGCTGTTTAAGCAAGACAGTTTTATAATCATTGGAATATTTCTAACAAAATTCAATAGTAAAATTTCAACATTTTGGAATTTTTTTGCGATAGGTGATATTTTATGAATACATCACAAAAAATTATTTTTGGGTTTTTGGAGTTGTATAACTTTTTTTCTCCTCAAATTTGAAAAAAAGCCTATTTGATTTTGTTAGAAATATTCCAAGGATTCTAAAACTGTCTTTGGTTTAGTTATAGCATCAAAACTAAATGAGAAGATACGGTTTGAATGTTGCAAGTTATTTGTTTTGGGTATAAGCCATAACAAAATTTTTTGTTGAATTGTAATATAATGAGCAATTTTTGTAAATGAATGCAGTCTTAATTTTTATTTCGATAATTTCCATACATAACTTCGTATTCACACTGTGAATTTTGATTTCCAACCAAAAAATAGAATGAAAAATATTTTGTTTTCAATTATGAAATTTTTTATTTTCAATCTGATTCATATGAAATTTGACCATAATATGTAACTTTTAAAAAGAAACACAATTTCTTCTATTAATTTGTTTTATTCAGGCCTAAGTTTTGATAAAAATGGGACATATTGCTTTTTAAGTTCATTTTTATTGATATTTCAAACTGTATCTCCTCATTGCGTTTTTATGCTAGAACAAAAAAAAAGACAGTTTTAGAATCCTTGAAACATTTCTAACAAAAGTGAATTTTCAAATTATCCATTTCCCGTTTTTTTTATATTGGGTTGAAATGGGGTCGAAAATTCAAAATTTCCCCCCCCCCTTCGGGGGGAGGGGATCTATTGTCCGTAGCGCCATAAAATTTTAGGACCGAATAGTCCACCACCTAAGGCTCCTTTTAGAACAACAAAACAAAAAAAGCTCACCGGACCGACAGGGGCCTGGCAGGGGTCTGGGACGATCTCCTTAAATCGTTTATAGAATATCTTGTTAACATCTAGTTCATATAAACTGTTTTGTAAAATGAAGCATCGAATATCGAGTTAACGATTTCATTGATCAGTCTAATGCGTAACTAGGTTAGGTGAATTAGGTTAAATATTAATGTACACCCTATTATAACGTTGATAGTAGGATGCCCTAGAAGTCGTTGAACTTAACGGGCCCACAGTTAGCTACACTCAAATTTGAACATTGCACTAGACTAAAGAAACAATCTACCTCTGTATCACCTGTGGTAAATAAATTGTTAAGAATGGTTTATAAATTGTTTAAAATAATTGTAACTTCTCCTTCCAGCAAGAACGAGAAAATATTTCCGTCTTGTTATTTCGTTGTCAATCGCTCTAGAACGACAAAAAAGAATGCACTGCTGCGCAGGATGTCTTTGTTGATCGACTGAAAAAACTATCAGTAGGCGGTAAATTGGAGAGTAACTAAAACTCATTGCGAGCAGTAGCAAACAATTGCATGAGCAAATGTTTTCAATCTAGTGCTGCGTAAGTGCTATGATTGGCAGAGAACAAGTGCGAATGGTGATGGCAAATTTTTCTGAGTGAACCTCACATTTTCCCATCTTGAAAAGACCTACAAATTTGAATTTTATCTACTTTGTCTCCTTTCTATTTTGATGAATTGTTAGTCATAAGTTTTTATTTTGTATTCTTGTTCATGATATTCTGAAGCAATGCTTGTTTCTAGATGAGAGACATCGTTGCACTATGTTTGAAATATTTCGCATTACCTTCACAACTTCAAGCTTGAACATTAAAGGATGTTTAAGGAAATAAATTGACTTGATATCTGACAGGCAACAATGTTAGCAAAGAAAGTTGAATAACTTAAGTATTGCTCTGAAAATTACTTGGTTGGCTATTGCTTCCAACTTACAATAAATTGCTGATATAAAACTGAAAATTTAAGGTTATTGTGGGTTATCTGTCGCAACCTTTAATTTATGGTTTCCTTTTGATGTTAAGATAAGGTTAAGTTTGGTTAGCTTCATTAAATTTTTTTTAATTTTTTATTTGTAACTTTTGTTCTACTTCACTACAAAATGAATCTCTGGGACTTTCCAAGAACTGAACAGGAAGGTCCCAGAGATTATTTATAAAAATATATATGAAGAGTAGACAAATTGCTTTAGAGAAAATATTAATCAACTAGGATACCTTCTCACATGAAATATTCATTCATACTGTCCATAACATTATTTCAATATTCATAAAGCAATAAAAAATTTTACTTTTTTACCTGAAAACATTTTTTCCCCTTAACAAGTGGTGACAGATAACCCACAAGTACCGGGAAAGCCTCTGGTGTAAAATTATTTCTCCAGATAATTTTTTTCGAATCTGTGTGCTCTAACATTTTTGTTGAAGTACTGATATAGCGTCGAGCTGTCAAGTTTTTATTCCATCAACCGAAAATGCAAATCAGTGAAATAACATATTCAGCTTTTTGTGAAGATGGCTGTTCTCGATCAAAGTTTTCATTCTTAATGCTAACAAAACTAATGAGACCTTTACGTCTGTTTAATTTACACTATAATTATACGAATAGGTAGCATTTCATACACCAAATATTTATTCAGATATGTGGGGATTGCGAATGTTGTGTATTCGTTACTTTTACTTAATGGTTGAATATAAACTCGCGCACATAAGTTTTCCTTATTCAGAGCATCAAACACTTTAAAATGAGAGTTAATAAAATAAATTTTTTTATCGACCGAAAATTGAAAGGAATCTGCTGAGCTTATAAAAAATTGGCAACCAGTTTAACACTCATTTAATGCCTGAAAAAGTTAGGTGCGAGGCTTACATTTTATTATCTGAAGATAGGTCGAATGATAAGTGTAATTTGTAGGAGTTCACGTGCCAGATCCGCGCTGTACCGTACTTGTGTTGCGCCCTCACAACTAATTGAGAGGCTTTTACCATTGCTTTCAATGTGACCTGGCTGCGTTCCATTTTCTACGTATTAAATTGTGTGTTTTATTTTACTTTAAATCAATTCAGTTTTCCTTAACATTTACTCACTCAGTAAACTCTCTTTCGTGAAATGCACCTGCGATGTTGGCGTAAACGTTCTCGCCGTAACCTCGTGTTTCTCTCTTTTGGGCCATCGATCAGAGCTTAAATTGCTACTCTGGAACGCTCCTTTGTAAGAAGAATTCTAGTCTTGTTTCGAGCGAAAAGTCTTTGATGAACTGTGCTCTCCGAAGAGCTAGCTTATTATAAAATGCCCACCTTTGGACTGCGTTTTCAGTTCCACCACATAAAAAGTTGAGTCACCATAGTTACCTCCAAACAACGAACCATGAAGACTCATAAATATCTTCAACGCAAACACAGTCGCAAAACTGAAGCGCTTGTGACTGTTTGCTGTAGAAGGGAATGAAAAACGGAAGTAAAATTGAAGGGACCAAATTTTTTCATTATCCTCTTTTGCACGGAAAGAAGTATCTATCAGTCATCTTTCAGTTAGTCTTAAATTTAATCTTCGGGTAAATGTCCACTCGTTGGCATTCAAGTTGAGAATGACGGATGTTTTCCAAAATAATGAGTATGCATGTTTTGCTGCATACACCACGTTTGGAAGGTACTTTGTCCTAGAACCCTCAATTGCTGGAGTTTAAACAATTTAAACAATTTATTTACCACAGGTGATACAGAGATAGAATGTTTCTTAAGTCTAGTACAATGGTCAAATTTGAGTATAGCTACCTGTGGGCCCGAATAAGTTCAGTGACTTCTGTGGCATCCTACCATCAAGGTTAGTCTAAGGAGTACAATAATGTTTCACCTAATTCACTTAAACTAGAGACGCATTAGACTGATCAATGAGATAATTAACTCGAAATTAGATCCTTCATTTTACAATATAGTTCATATGGACTAGATTCAACAGTATATTCGATAGTTGAGACTTAAGAAACTTAACTAGACTTTTAAGAAACAATCTACCTCTGTATCACTTGTGGTAAATAAATCGCTGAAATTTCTTAAATTGTTTAATAAAGGCTACATTGGCTTCGCTAGGATGACCCTGAAACAAAGTTTAACCGCTCATAAATACCAAGGTTCTATTTTTAATCATTTCCGCATTGGCCACAGCTGCCAGCCTTCAAATGAAGTTCTATGCACAAACACAAAAATCATGTATCGTGTGGTTAAAAAAGAGCATATTCAAATAATAGAAGCGTTACACATCCATAAACTCAAACCTACTCTTAACCAAAAGACAAATGACTTTTATGCTCTAAAATTATATACTAGATTCCCAGCGCAGAAGTTTGATGCAGCTCCGTGATCGTTCATTTCCCCCCTATCGTTCATGCCATTAACATCTATAGTTGTGCAATACTGTTACCTAGTCTCGCACATACATATTCTTGTGGTAGAAACTTTGTCTCTCGTCATTACGTTTTTTTGTGCTATGATTTTCTATTTTCTAACTGCGCCGGATAAAGTTTAAGTATTACATTTGCCTTTTATCAATGTGACTGAATTTTTTGTATATTTTCAGCCTGAAAATGATGTTTTTGCATCGAAAGGTTGCTTTTTATATACTACAGATAGACTACAGAAGTATTATATTTATAGCACTTGACAGTGTTCTAGTAAAAAAGTGTTGAGACAATATCTTCTCAATTTAACACGTGATGAACTTGAAAGCGACTATACTAGATACAATTTCTTACCATTTGAAATTTCGAATCAAAGATGTTTCTAGAGACAACACTATAAAAATCCGGTGAGTGTCGAGACTGTAGACCAACCAAAGAATTTTTTACACTTCTTTAACGACTGATTAAAATATCTCTCGATGATGCTAGCTTTTTTGTCGTACCACATTGAAGAGCAGAATTGCAGCGTCGGTGACTACTGCACCGTTCTTAATGTTATTCAAGTCGTCGAGTCAGCCTGCCACTAAGGCTTTGCATCGAATTATCTGTGTGAGCGTTACCGTGTTGGCAACGCAGAAAGATGCGGCATTTCTAATTTCCCTGAGTTTTTACTCTATTGTGTAATTTTTCATTGCAATATTCAGATTTTTTTAATTTCGTTGAGTTATGCAATCTACATTAATTTTGAATCTTTAAATTAATTTTCACCTCTGTAACTATCGAAGCTATGATCTGCATTAAATTATCTGGTGAAGTTTTTATTCTTTCAGCTGTTTCCTTATGGATTAATGATACTACTGCAGTTGTACTTTCCTTTGTTTAGTAACTTCTTGCCTGAAAGAGGCAAGCACACTAAAGGCAATTATTCTTTCTGTGATTTCAATTCTTATTGCACTATATGATCAAATTTCCCAATTTTTATTTTAATCCTCATTACTCAGGGTGATTAAATTATTTTGAGCGAAGTTTAAGCACATAAGTTTGCAGTGTTTGTTTCCGACCACAGAAGGTTTTCGAGCGCTCACGTTGGCTTCTATACAGTCTTCCAGAGACTACATGTTTTCGTCGGCAGGTGGAAGTTAATGTTTTTGTATCTCATTTTGAATTGTATCATTTTTAATTACACAGCTCTACTCTTCCTAGTTTAAATTCATTATTCGGAAAGCCTTGAGGGCAGTAATGTGATCATTCTCCGAGGTTTGAGTACCTCCAACCGAAGGCTATAGGTCACTCGAGTTAAACTGAACGTACGCAATGCAAGACGCGGTCTTAACATTTTATTTACAATTTTATAGTTATTAGGCTACCTCGCAGACCATTTTCAGAGCGAAACCTTTCAAAGCGAAGGCCTTGCATTTTATTAAAAAGAAAACTGTTAAATATTTTGAGCTGAATTAATCAGTTAAATTTGAATATATATAATTTAATTAATAAAAATAGTGTTTGGTTAAAGTTTTTACGTCTGAGCATATTTATGCATTTTTGTTGAGTTGTACCTCATTTTCATTACTTTTAGAATTTAAATTTGCATGACTTTGTCTTCGAAATTCTGTATGACTAATAAGATCTTGTTCGAAGTGGAAAATGGAAATGAAAACTACACTATAAGTTTAGTAATACGAATTTTTCAGATTTATAATCATTTTTCTCTGTTGAGATGGTTTGAAGGTCGGGTAGTAAAATTTCGATAACTCTGCAACAAAATCCTTGTGCCATCATGAATCACAAACGTAAATTTAAAATAAAATATTTTTTAAGGTATAAAAAAAATTACTTCTCATTACACATAAACGCGTCAGTATAGAATAAACCGATTACTACACACTTCAACTGTAACGTAAGCCACCGGTGGTCTCTACGAGGTTTTCATAACGCTGCTGACCGACTAGTGGTCACAAGCTCAATTTTGACAAATAATTTATCAAAACTTATGAAGGCTACATTCATTTGATGTTTGTGAAGATATTGTAAAGATGTTGAATAGCCAAATTTTCTGGTGCACCAAGCATTTTGTTCTTTCGCAGTTTCTTCGCGTCAAATGAGTTTTCTGACTCTTCGTAGCTTCAACATGTTCAACATATTCAAAATGAATAAAATAGTAACTTAATTATAGCCTTCTTAACCCCAAAAAATGTGTTCCTAAGAGAGGAAAGGGGAAGGTACCTTTGGCACAGAATTAAGAGAACGAAAAATCTATGCACAAAGTATATGCCTCCATCCTCAACATGAAAGAAGCAAAATTGAAAAAAAGTTTATGAAAAAAGAATAAATTTGAAGGAGAAGAAGCTGACAGGCGCCTAAGAAAAGCACAGCAGTGAATTGAAAATAAGGACCGGGACCAACTAAGATATTTATTTATAAGGAAGGCCTCCCTAACTTTTGACTCGGGACCTCACACTTTACCCCTGGGAGCGAGAATTCTCATAGATGCAAGAGTTGATCCCTCTGCGTGCCTAGCAAATATATACGTAGATGTTTGATGGAAAATAGATTCTCATGTTCCGAGACTGATCATACAGGTTTATTCAGAGAAAGCATTGAGTTAAATCTATTTACTCTAGGAAAGATAGGTCAAGGTGACTGCGAGAGTGAAGTAGGTTTGAGACGAGCTAAAACTATAGAAGTGCGTCAGCTGCCAAAAAAAAACCGTTTAACCACCTGCCCACATTCACACAACCCTCGTTAAGACCCTTCACAATAGCTCTCTATCCCCGAGAGCAACGCGCTTGCAGGCCCAAGATTATTTGAGTGACAAAATAATCAGTTCATCGCAGTACTTACAGAAAATCTAAAAGCGTGAATTACTTTGAATTGCTCATAATACCATTTGGTGTCAATAGTGAAACTCTGTACGTGTGACGATTTTAACATCTGCTCAAAAAGTCAAAATCGTATTTTCCCAGAACCAAGCTTTTAAAACAAACTACCTATGTATTTAAGTACTCTACATTGCTATGGAACTTCGTCTTATTATCGGGGAGTTATCGTGTTTAATCCTTGAGTCATATTTCTTCAACGACTATAGTCAGTATTTTGTTAATGCATTGTCTCGAGATGTAAGAAGCGAGTCTGCGAATATGATGACCATTTGCCCTCTCGTTAAAATTTCATCACAAATACATTATACTTCTTAGTCGTGTCTGCTTAATTCTGGATATTTTCAATGATGGATACTAACAAGTGATTCTATCACGTGTCCACTTAGTGTGCGTGCTTCCTTCAGAAAGCGAGCACAACATTTAACAAGATAAGGGTCGATCCTCAAGCCATGAGGTGACTCGGTCCACGCCACTCAGGCGAGAGCTCGTCAGGCCGAATGCCTAATCCCTGCTAGGTTTAACTGCCATACTTACCCTATGTTACCAAGTAGCTGTTTCTCTGTCACATATTATTTTGTTTTTAGACGTAATAAAGTGAATATTCTGCTAAGTCTCTCCATCCCTGAAGTATGAACGAAGTTAATCACAGAACTCTGTAAGATGACGCCTTACCATTGGACCCGAAGTTGAGAATAGAAAAAACATCTCGGTGACAAACTGGACATCATCAGTTATAATAGCTGAGCGGAAAGTGACATTCAAAATACAAGTACAGATCTCTTCTGGGGACTAAATAATTATATATAATTTTTAGAAAGGTTATTTGGAGGGTAAGTCAAGTGACATCAATCTAAAATAGTGAGTTCAAGCAGCTAGAGGCTAAGAAATTTACAAGCTTGAAGTACTTTCAAGGCAAAAAAAAAAATCGGAACAATAATAAGAAGTTGAAAGGCTTTGAGATCTGTTATATTTCAACTAAATGAATGAACCAGTAAATTAGAGCTTAAACTTTAGTTTTCTGAAAATTTTCTAATTTTTGCTGTGCAAATATCCGACATATTTGAACAGTTTTTCGTATGGAATTAAAAATTCGCTAGAATTAATTCAATGGTTTCATTAAATACATGTTCGATTTCAAACATTCAACTATAATAATGAGTTTCCTGTAGTGTTAGCCACAATTAAAATCATGTTTAATGTTGAAGGACTAACAGAGTTTAAAAACAAAACAAAAATACAATGAAGGTTTTTGGTGATAACATGCTCATCTTTATTTTACCATTTCGTAGCAGCTTGGCTGAGATCACCGTTCGATCCAAAAAACTCGCAAAACTATAAAAAATTAAAAATTCAAATTCTGGAAATGTTTAAGAACTTGTCCGTGGAAGGGAAACGCCATCTGAAGCGCACTGCTGTTTCAGGTTCATTATTCATTGGCAGTGATATATTTGAAATTACGCAGATTGAAAGAGTCACTGGCAAATAGTGCTGCATCAATCTCTATATTGATTCTGTGGAGATATTCTCACACTAGCTTAATATATTGCCAAAAAATCTAAACGGACATCTACAACGAGCGGGGATAAATCTAAAAGAATAAGTTACGACACGCCACATTTACTAGGCACATAGCACAGTACTTTAGATGATCAAGTTGGATGGCCAAAACGTAAATTTTGTCACATCCTGGTGCTCTTACGACGAGGTAAAACAACAGAGAAGTGATGGTCTCACGAAGTTAGCTCGTATAGGACCGTTGCCGGAGACGGTGTGGAACATAAGAGTCTTAACCTGTGTTAATTCTTTGGTCAAACTTACATGTACTTTGAACTGCACTAGCCCCAGTCTCGCTGTATCAAATAAAGGGTTTGTATATAACGGCAAAGCTCCATTGCAAGAACCTAGCTTAACTCAAGAGGGCTTTGGTCCCGATCTATCAGTTGAAATGAAATATGGAGCCACTGTTATCACTCCCGGACTTGAAACCGATAAGCAGCCTCTGGTCAACATCCAACAGAATGTCTACTAATAAAAACATGACGACAGATTTAGGACAGATGATGATTGAAAATAAAAGGTCGTCATTCTGACATGAGCTTTAAAAATATGTCAACTATGTTTTAGAACAGTGCTCATTAATGGTGTGAAAGTTCAACATAGATTGCCATATTTTGATTTACCTAAATGAACAATTACAAATAAAAATAATTTGTAAAAAATTAAAAATAGCTTATATAAATAAGTTTAGAATTCTTCGCAGAAAAATGCAAGTTTTTTACAAAATCACCGTAACTTAGGACAACTTGGTAACAGCAACTGAAATATCAGCTTAAAATGAAGAGGCTCATTCATACTGTTGAAAAATTACGAATTTCCAGATCATCAGATGTAGTGTGTGTACTTACTTTTTTTGTCGTCCTCTGGTGAGAATTGCTTGCAAAATTTGGAATTCCTACCGGAACAGAAAGCCTCGACCCCGCTGGCGCTGGCTGCCTCGACCCCGCTGACTGTGCTGCTTCAGGCGCAGCTCGGACTGGCATTCCAGACATGACGGTTGGAGAATGCAAGGAATCTGCAATATACACAAAATACTCATGTTAATCCTGTTCATTAAAAATGTTGTAATATTTTTGTATGGTATAAGGCTGTCTGCCGTAGCCAACACAGTTAAATGAAACCTCACACTGACGTTAGTTGACTACTCAGCTGATTGCACGGCTATTCAATCGTGTGTTCGCTATCTGCGCAATCAAGGCTTGACTTTTAATCAAGGCTTCGTCGTCCGTTTTTAACTATGTATATATAATTTACTATAAATAATAATAATTAAGAGATTACCAAATCCAATTCAACTTTGAATTAGAAAATCTCTTTTGTATATTAAAAAAGAATATATTTGAGCGAGTAGTTTCAATTTGGGAAAGAAATTATTTCTGAAATTCATTAGGAAATAATCGATTTTAAATCCTATTTCTCGATTTTTCTATGTCAATGCAAGCACTTCCTGTCAGTGCTTCATCATAACAAGTGGTGTTCTTAAATGCTCAAATGCTCATAGGAGCATTTTATCTCATTTTCACTGTGACACATATATTAAAGGAAACGAAGCAGACTTATTACCTTGAATTTACGCCGATTGAGGTTTCAAATTTTTTATTCTAAATTGAAAGTTAGCATAACATATATTCAGCCAAAATCGGAAATACGTTTTAATAAGAACATAAAATCCCAAAATCCCGTTAATAGGATTTATGGTAAATTACAGACCATGTTTAAAGACCAATTTTCCTCTAAATATTCTCAATCGCTTCATTTCAAGTTCTTCGCGAAAGTGATCTTTTCATGAACCTCTAGGGTTTCATTCCTTAATAAAACTTTTAATATATTTGCTCTTTTTACCTTATACGCATTTTCAAATAGAAGCGATATATTCAGGAATTGAATGAAAAGGCACCACTAGCAAAGATGGATCGGATACAATTATGCATATTCTCTGTATTGTTACATTCTCATCCGAAGTATTAAAATTTAAATTTAATTTCGAAATTTTAACGGCAGTATGATTTTAAGTTTTATTTTTGTTAGCAATTCTTGATATTGAATTGAATTGTTTTATATATCAAATGCTGAGTAAATATGCAGAGTGTTCTAACCCAAAAATCAGAGGACAAAACTGGCAGAGTGGGTTGAGTGATAATTTCACCTCATGGCGGCGTAGATGTCTCTCAGGCAGAGTGGCCTAGTTCCTAGTTCAGTTCTTATGATATAAGAAACCCGAGGAAATAAAAGTTCTCTAGCACAATATTCATTCGAGTAAAAAAATAATAATAATTGCGCAAGATGTTGTATAATAAAAACATAAACCTGAGAATGAGCGTAAGCTCAGCTTTGTTGCCTACAGTTAAGCGTTCACTAATCCTCCTTGTGATCTGCGCGAACTGTACCCCGTCAGAGCATTTTTTTTCATTTCAATAATCCAGCTTTGATAATATTTTTTATTTTCAGTCGTGATGAACCAGTACATGAAATTCTACAGCTATGCAGAATGATTTCGAGTCGATCACCCCTATTTACTTCGCTTTGCAGCACGTGCGGTAGTATGATTAGATAACATTGTGAAGTTATGGCATTGACAATCAATTTCGAAGGATTATTGCCCTTTTGTCAGTACTATTGTAAATTTATGTATGGCGATGCTTTAGCTAAAAGTAAGATTAGCTGAAGCAGTACTGGAACATTAAACTTCAATGAATATTTTGTAATTTTTTTCGACGCCAGCACAGTTTGCTCTTCAGCGCGTTAGAATTTGCTAACAGAGAATTCATAAAAGCGTATTGGTCACTCAAACAGAGGTTACTCACCAACTTTCGGCCCGTCAGGTAGCTCTGCTTCTTCCCAGTCAGGGACTTCCGAAGCGGCGCCTTCCGACCTTCTCCTCTCGCAGTGCCGCAAACACTGAGCTGAAGGGGAGAAGACACAGAACATTTACACAAGAAGAACATCAAAACTACGGTGGGCCCCAAGCCCACCCTAGACAAACATACGCACGCACGCTAACCAATCAGCAGCCAGCAGTCACGACTGGCCGCTGACGTCATCACGGCCAAAGCTTATAATTGGCTGCGTATCCAGGCTTTACTGTGATACTCGTTTGGATTGTAAGTCTAATTTTCATGGTCAAAATATAAACGTTTCTGGGCGTAGTAAGGATAGTGAAAGCCGAAATAGTGAATTGCGGTTACATTGACAACACTTTTTATTATTTCATTCTCTATACATACACGTTAGTCAATTGATGATTTTACCAAGAGGAGCTTGGGGAACTATGTGAAAGGGTTATGCTTGCGAGACAAAATATGATGAACAACGGAATGTTTCATTATGGCACTGAATTTTGTCAAACAAATGTCACAAAGAACCATTTCGTTGGCTCTTTAGGCTTCTAATTTTTCTTAAGTGAGTAATTGTTATTATTGCTTCATCTCAAAATTTAAAATACCCTTTTCTACGAAAAAATACTTGGAATGATTCAGCTTAAAAATGAGTCAACAATCTCGGCCATACCACTAGCAACGCAGTTCCTAATTGAAATGACATAAGTTTTTATTGACTATGTTAGTCTTCAAAATTGGGAAAAATTGTAATTCTACATTTCTTGTAACTCATCAAAATTACAACGCCATACATATTCACTCACTACCTTGAGACACTTTTTTTTTGGCCGTTTTGACTCATTTGACTCGCGTTTTGACTTTTTTTCTTAAGGCCCAAAGCGCCAGCGGGAATGAAGGCAATAACTTTCGTGCCTCACGGCGTGACAATGAAGGAACGCCCGAGATCACCCTGTTGAGGGAAGCTTGTCCACAGTATTGAGATCGTTTTGTTTCGCGAACGATCGAACCTGCTGAATAAGCATCGTCACTAGATGATTTTGTGTTACAGTACTATGCTGAATAGGAACATTAATAACTAGAGCTGTGCCATTGCATAACTTGCATATATGCACGCCGAGAGTTATGCAGAATGTTTTATCAATTGTTAAAATAAAGGGCGTCTTGGTAGTGAAGTTTCCATTTTTTCAAAATTTTGGGATCAGCAAAGACAAATTTAATTTTTTGACCCAAGCTTTCGGCTAGATTAGCTCTTGCCGTCATCAGGGGAACGATGTATTTTTAAACAAAACCTCTTATGGTATCCGCAGGTATCTAGTATACAAAACATTTTTTTAAATTTTTACATGCAAGCCGAAAATCATTGATCAAGGGCGACTGATGAGCATAGGAAGAAACTGCGGGGGGACATCAAGATGACGATTAATTTTGTTAGGTTCCTAAACACTGTACATTGCTTCGACAATTTTTCGAGCGTATTAATTTTTAACATTTTATAATATACATACATTTTCAAAATCAAAAGAATGGTTATCATCTTCGGAATGCTAATAGAAAAGGGATAACCTATTCTTCCTCTGCACATTCTTCGCATGCTCATCAATTCGTTGTTAAAGATTTCTACCCGTTTCCCCAATGTAACATGCTTCACAATTTTTACATTATAATTTATATATAAGATTACTTTTTTCAGAATTCTATCGTTTATCTTTAAGTCTGATTAGGCTGTTTTTTATTGTATTCGAAGATTTGAAAGCCAATTTAACATTGAATGGTTTTAAGATTCGCTGGACTCTTTCAGAACAACCTTTAATATACGGGACGCTTACATATTTCAGCGGGCGTTAGGAATTTTCGTTGCTTTATCGAAGTGTGGGGAGGCTTTGATTATTTCCACCAATCATTAGTCGGTTGCTATTACGTAGTTACGGAGGAAAATTATTCTAGTTCAATAATTAATCCACTGTTGAAAGTTCTTACTTCAAATTTTGCTCACTACAAATATTAACTGCTCTCTGATAAAGGGATTTCGCTACACTCCTCCTCTGTGATAAGGGATGATAACTGAAATAGTCTAAGTACCTGCCTGTGTTTGTTGGTTTCCGGTAGACCTGGAATTATAATCTATTATTGCTTAACCGATTAATTAATATATCTAAGTACGGGATGCATCCATTACTTTCTAATTCCATAGTAAATTATATGTTGGTGTTGAACCCATTGATATGCTATACATTGATATACATTCCTATCATCAGCCCAGCCCCGTATCATCAAACTAGACACCAATAATACCTGTAGACAATGCTAGACACGATTAGTACATGTGGAGTATTAAGACATTCTCTGTCGTCTTAACCGCTTTCATTTCACAATCAATAGTCACCAAGCACACTCCGTGGCATTCTCAGGCACCGAATCTCACGAGCGTTTTTTATGTATTGACGAGTTACAGTTCATTGCAGCACGTCTCAGTTAATATTGTGGATAGGCCTTTCTGAGCGATGACGTGATACGTTGACTTGAATTGGTAAACTCTTACTTCTTTTCTTCATCATTATTTGATCAATCCCACCATCTGCAATATAAGATATTTTGCTCCCCTCAATTCACTTCACATTTGCTTTTATGTTGAAGAATATATTGATACATCGTATGCCACCTCAATTTTTGGCAACTAAGTTTCTGAGCAATTTTTTTTTAGTAAAAGGACTCATGACTTACCCCTTCCCAAAGGAGTCATTCGTACGTGTTAATTTCGAACATTGTTCCGACCGTATTTTCCTGGTTTTCTTATTTGAAATTATTCTCTGAAATAAGAACGAGAACATACATCAATTCACTTATTACATTTTATCGTTTAACTTGTATGCTCAATATGGGCACTTTTTTTTGTCATTTCTTTAAATACGTATGTCACCGCGAACATACCTGTACTTATTCGTATTTCACTTTACGGCCTCATCGGTAGAACTGGCTTCCCTCACACGCCAGATATTTATTGTGGTTCTGTTCTTTTTCCCACGCCGTTTTAGAAGGAACCAATCATGTTAGAGGTGTTCGTTCAGCTCCACCTTTATTCATACGCAAGTGAACACCATTGGCTGCTTTGATGCTGGAATTCCCTCCTCTTTAGTGTTCACGTCTAAGATCTTGTAATTTTATGTAGGAGTTTTTTATGCTTCGTGGTGCGAGGTTCGCTTATCGCTCTTCTAAACACAAGAGCGAGGGTCCCCAGCACCCTACTTCAACCTTTATCCTCGTGTTCTTTCGGTCCTCAGAATGCTGGCCTTCTCACCGCTTAAAAAAACATACAGGACATGGAACCATACACACACCCCATACACACAACGTTTAAAGTTTTATCACGCGACACATTTTTTCACGAAAGGGTCTTAATAAATTCTACGACGACGAAAATTTGCTATTAGTTTCCAGAACATTTTAGCCCGTTACTTCTTTCTTGATATATGATAAATAATAGGGAATTACGCCAGGTTTATGGTTTCTTAGGTATTAATTATCGTTTGACATCCCTGCTCAAATACCAAATGGATTTTAACATTACCTGAATTGATGCTGTAACTTACTCTGTCGTTGTAGGCTTTTATGAGTAACATTTTCTCGTCCAAAGCATTTTTTTCGGGGTCCTTGAGTTCTATTTAATTTACCTCTGTGAAAATGTCATTGACCTTGTAATATTTCCAGATTTACAATAATTTTCCGCAGCGTCCGCGCTCAGCAACATATTTATCTACATAACTAGAAACGTAATCATCAATGGCATTTACGCTCTACGAATGTCAACATATCGGCTCATTGACCCCATTAAAAATTAAGGGAGTAGCATGGTTGATTAAAGGAGACAGCGGAGAATTAAAGGAGTATTAAGCAAACCGAGGCCTCTTCCCTTCTGACACTTCCAGGGCGCGACTCATAAGCGCGATACGAGCAAGTTCTCCCATGTTGCTACCAGAGGCCACCTGTGCAGATGGCCTCTTGGTGAGACGCCTGCCATCTTTCTCGAGAGAAATGACGGTTGCCATCTTTCGCTTCAGTTTTGAAGATGGTGTTGTGCGTGACAGATGTCTGGATCGTGTCTCTATTATTTAAAACGTTTCAAGTAGTGTTAGAGTGTATATCAGTGCGAGTGTGTATTACGTGAGGGTGTATAGTACGTGAGGGTGTCAGAAGAAACAAGAGATGGAAGAGACGTATAATGCTGGTCTGTAGAGGCATTATTTCATGAGCATGAACGGAGCAAGGACCCCACTGCTAGTTTCACCACCTCGGTCAATTGATATTTTAGACGATTCATCGTTGTGGTGGGGCTGGTAGTGAAGGCAAAACCTCAATGTGAGCAATGTAAAAACAACAAAATGTGGAAACCAAACCTGAATTTTCCCTCGTCAGTCTTCAGCAACCTTTGAATTGAAGGACGTTCTTGAAGGTGATCAACAATGTGTTCAGATACATATTTGTGTGTGTGTAGCGGGGGGGGGTGGTTTGTGTGTGGGTGTGGGGGTAGGTGTGTAGGAGGGGGGGTGAGGGGAGGGTTTGTGTGTGGGGATAGGTGGGGGAGTGTGTGTATATGAATAGCCGGTGTAATTAAGCTCGGGCAAGGTAAAGTCATTTTATTTTCCTTTCTAATTTTAGGAATGAAAGATGAAAAATCTGCTGGACGATAGTTGTTTTGTTATATATATAGCAACGAGTATATTCTTTCAACGACCCTAGGGTATTGTTGCTATATTCTTTTCAAGGTACATTTATATTGTTCCCTGCAGGCTTTCGCCTCCAAGGCTGCGTACAGCTGATTTCCCAATATTGCACATTTAACCGTCGACACTTCTCAACCAAATATAGCCAGTTCCCATTAATTACCTTAGTTATTGCGTTGCGAAAACTTCAAGAAAAGAAAAGAAAGAAAGAAAAACATTTTATTTCCAATAAAGTACAAGCATGAAATGTCGATACATTGGTTTTGAAAACACCTTAACATTAACATCCTTAAATGATTATAACACATTGGTATCGTAATACCCGTGTAGAATGTTGAAACAAAATGATTGATAGAAAAGTACAACAAAATTGAGTTCCTTTCCTTGCCTAATCTGATTTTGAACTAAGAGAGCACAATCCTCGCGACGCTCATTTGAAAAACACATTCATTAGTACGCACAAGTTTTGAAAATGAAAGCAAAAAATGCATTCAAATACCTTAACATAGAAACCCTTAATTGCTATTTATACATGGTTATCGTAACACCCATGTTAAGTGTTGGAACATATGATTTAGATCCTTAATTGCCATTCATACATGGTTATCGTAATACACATGATAGTTGTCGACACAGGATTTAGGGAGAAGCACAAGTTAATAAAAAAATAAACAATAATATGTATAAGAGGATCGTTTGCATTTGGAGGGCGGCACTAAGTTTCAGTTTCTGTGTTTCAATTTCTAAGTTTTGATTCCTGAAATTTTTGCTAGGAAGTGAAAATTTATCTTATTGTACGTGCGCTAAGTCGTTCAAATATTGATCTTACTTATTCCTGTCGAATAAAATGAGCATCACAACTGTTGGTTCCATGCAGGGGAATGAGGTTGCTTTCCACAATTACTAGTGCTTCATCTGTGGTGCCCAGGAATGGAAATGGAGCCTATTTTTTTCTAATAAATTATCAACTCCAAAATCCAAAAATTCCTTTCGCCCATCCGACAACACTTCACTCCCTCCTCCGGTAATGCCCCGCATCCGGTCATGCCTCTACACTTGGTCACGCTTCACATTTGTTTATATCTTACATCCGGTGAAAGCCCACATCCGATCTTTCATCCCTATGTAAGGTGTCCCAACGATAATATTTGCTATCACAAAACACACAATGGTTATGGTATTTCTTACTTGCGCTAATAGTACTGGCACAAAGAGTACATCGGGGTTAAAAGACATGAAAATTATTGTTTTACATCGCTAGCTGTAATATTTTCAACATAGGTGGAACCGTACAAAAGTTAACTATCTAAAATTAGTGTTGTCGTAGTGTATTCACGAGAATAAAAAGGCAAGAAGAGTTTACCACACAAAGCTTACGACAACAATTTGAGACCAGAATAAGAAGATTTAAATGATGATCTTTAAAGTTATGACATTCGTCAGTTCCGAGGCCTTTTTTAAATGTTTCAATGAGACCGAAGTAGAGAAAGTATGTACTAAAATACCCTCACATTTACCATCCTCTCTCTCTTTGCGGTAATTAATATGGGTTTGGAAATGCAAGATGAAAGTGAGTCACTAAGAACACAAAATCCCTGTGACACATAGCTGAAAATAATCTTGTTAGGGTGCGCGTTATTGGATCACGAGTCCGTAATGTTTGCTACATAGCTGGAACACCAATGTACACACGAGCGCAGGAAAGTAAAAAATTGCTAATGAACTACGTCGCATGTTCAAAAAGCTTCAATATGAGCGAAAAGTACTTACGAGTATCTTAAAGTTAAGACCATGACTTAAGATCGAATACATGAGGATCTTAATATTTATATTGGTTGATTTGAAACAAATGGTTGGGAGAAAAGTACAAAGAAAATGCATTCCTTCCATTGTGTTGATATCAAATACATGATGATCGTAATATTTCTATCGGTTAAGTTTTGGAACAAATAATTGGGAGAAAAGTACGTAGATAAATGCATTCTCTCCGTTGTGTTGGTCTGGTTTTAACACTGGATTTTATTTTAAGGGGTTAAGAAAACATTGCACATGTGATGCGTTGTTAAGAACACTCCAGTTGGCGCACTTCCATATTGAAATTTGAGCTTACGAACGTTGGAACTAGTGAAATGAGGGTTTAAAGGTTGAAAGTACAACGGGTAGATCCAAAATTAATTTGCATCTTTGACTGCTAGGTTGATGCTAGAGGCAGTTTTACATTGTTTTGTATCAACTAGTAAGCTAAAATACCTGGTATGGATGAAATGAAGGATTTTACAGTAACGGAAAAATTTAAATTTCGTATACTACAGGCCTTGGCACAGAAAAATTCACCGGATTCAAAATAGATGAGAGGGACCGATGTGCAATGCCAACCGTAACATTATCAAGATTGCTGGGGCAAAACGAGAAAGTCAAAACAACCTCAAATGGTGTGGCCGAAGCATACTGGAAGAGTGTAAAGGTCGACACTGCGTCACAACAGGATCAACATGAGCATTTTAAAGGGGAATATGTTCTAAACATACAGGCACGCACATACGTACACCTATATCCATACGCATATACGCACACACGTACTGCATATGCGCACTCTTCCAGCACGTACTGCTGTTCACACTTATTGTGTTGACGCAAGATAGAGAGCCATTTTAGTTTTGAATTCTCTCAGTGTTTGAGGGGTTTTGAAGCTCTGGGGGAGTCTGTTCCACAGTAAGGCGCCTGATACTGACAGAGCTTTCTGCCCGATGCTAGATGAACGGTATTTGATTGAGACATCATGTCTCCTGTTCGGCTTTTGGTTCGTGACGGTAGGGGAGTGGAATTCCACTATTTCAGCACTGCTATGAGGAAGATAAAAAGAGGAGAAAACGTATTGGGCTTTGTGCGCCAGAAGCCTTTCCCGAATCGGAGCCCAGCCAAGTTTATTCAGGAGAGGTGTTACGTGGTCATGCTTTTTGAATTTACCGTTGCATACAACCTTTGCTGCAAAATTCATGCATTTTTGTTGGTCTTTCTGAAGATCTTTCGATATATCTCCCCAGACCAGGCTACAGTAGTCAATACTTGATAAGACCAAAGAATGAACGGCCAACAATCTAGATTCTTCGTCAAGCATATTTTTTATACGATTGAAAAACAATAAGGTCCCGTGAATTGCGTTGCAGGTTTTATCAACGTGGGATTTGAAGGCCATGTTTCCATCGAACCAATAACCTAAATTCTTCACTTTTTCTGATGGGTTAATTTTATCATTTCCAACTGTATGAGTTAGATCTAGATTTCGAATGTTGTTTATTGAATGCTTTGACCCAAAAATAATGAATTGTGTTTTGTTCGCGTTTAGCTTGAGACCATTTTGGTCATACCATGACTTGAGGCTGATCAATAGAGCTTCAGCTCCTTTTTTCGTCTGTGGTATTTCTGCTACAGAGCTTGTCATTGCAATTTGGACGTCATCTGCATACATGGAGATTCGTGTGTTAGAAGGCATTGGAGGGAAATCGTTAATGAAAATTGAAAACAGTAGTGGGCTCAGAATTGATCCTTGAGGGACACCGAAGCTATTTTGAAGGAATGGGGACAACTTGTTGTCTAAGAGGACTGCATGAGACCGATTTGAAAAGGTAACTTTTAAACCACTGTGTATCCACTCCTAAGTTCAGTATTTTTCGTAGGAGTTGATCATGTTCGACGCTGTCGAATGCTATAGAGAGATCAAGTAGCAGCAGAAGTGTTACATTTTTTTGATCGATGTCGTTGTATATTTTTTCAGTGATGTTAAGCAGGGCGTCTTGAGTGCTAGTGTTCTTCCTATAGGCATATTGATTTCGATGAAGTAAATTTGACTCGTCCAGGTGAGATGACAGCTGATTCGTTACAACTTTTTCTAATATTTTGGAAAGGACAGGTAAAAGGCTAATGGGCCTGTAATTTGACGCTGTATTTATGTCACCAGTTTTATGCAACGGTCTAATTATAGAGTGTTTCCATTGTTTTGGAAACTTATTTGTAGCTATTGATGTGTTGATAATCAAACGAATCAATGGTGCTGTGACTGGAAAACTGTCTTTTATGTATTGGAGGTTGATTCCATCATGTCCAACTGCTTTTGTGTTTTTCAATGAGTATAAAATAGTTTTTAACTCTGGTAACTCGATAGGGCGTGGCTTCCACAGGGCGCCAGCCTTTAAAAGTGCAGTAGGGCATGAACTTTCAACTGTCAATTTCCTCGGACTGGTGTTACTCACTTCGTCGAAGACTTGGGCACCTACTTTTGAAAAGAAAGTGTTGAACTCAGTGGCTTTTCCAAAGGATTTTCAAAATCACTTTTGCGCTCTAAGTTTTTATATTGAGCCACCTCACTAATAATTTCCCATGTACGTTTTGGATTATTTTTTGCCATGAATAGTTCTTGGTGGAAGTGAGTTTGTTTTGCTTGCGTGATTTTATTCCGAAGAATCTTTCCAAGTTCTTTATATCTCCTGTATAAAGTAATGTTTGACCTGTTTTCTTTATACTCTCGCAAGAAAATTTTCTTTATTCTGCTTAGGTCTTTAATTTCGCTGGTAATCCACAGAATGCGTTTTGGCCTAGTTTTTTTGGTGATATAAGGAGCGCATTCATTTAGAGCTGCTGTAAAGTTCTCGTTAAAGATAGAAACTTGAATGTCAACATCGTCAGATTGCATCATGCTCTGAAATTCGGTGAACCTGTTAAGGAGTTTTTCATTAAATAGTTCCGGCGAATATTGACTTTTTCGGCGGTAAGTCATGAGACGATAGTTTTGTCTTTCCTTTGCAATATTAATTTTACATTCTACAGAGTGGTGATCGGCGACAGAGGGTGATATTACTGTGTTAAGTATTGCCGTAGGTTTGTTTGTGATTGCTAGATCGAGGAGAGTCTTAGATACTCTTGTAACGCGAGTCTGTTCTTTAACCATTTGTGAAAGGTTTAGTTTGTACAACAGTCTGCTAAGCTGATTTTTTTCATCCGTCAGGTCAATATTAAAATCACCGAAAGCAAAGAATGACTTTTTTGTAGCTAAAATTTCTTTGAAAATTTTCTCAATGAACTCTACTGTTGTTGGTAGAGAAGCTGATGGGTGCCGGTAAAGGCTGCCGGTAATGATGGATTCATGTTTATTTATTTGAACTTTCAACCAGACCATTTCTATGCCCTCGCACACTTCGTTTGTTAAAAGTAAAGACGACTGGTAAATTTCTTTTACGAAAATACAAGAACCACTACCTTTGCTATTTTTAACGCCGTCATGGCGGTACAGCACGTAATCGGAAATATTGAAAAAGGAGCTCTGAGTTCGCGAATCGAACCATGTCTCGGAAACACATAAAATGTCAATGTCTTCTGTGACCAACATTACTCTAATGTCATCCAGCTTACTAAAGAGGCTACGAGCATTGATATGTTTAATTTTAATGTTTTTTATTTTATGGCGATTTTTTGTGGCATCAGAGGGATTTTTTGGTAGGGACTGTTTCGCGGATTTATTGATTTTATCATTGTTGCCCAGAGTGTCAAGTCTAGCATCTGGTGTGTTTGAGAGACTGCCATTCAACTGGACAACAGTATTTTGTCATGAAGATGGTGTGATATCAGTCTTGGTATTGTCTTGTGCAACAAGAGTACTGTAGTGATAATTTTTCCGGTGAAGCATCAACGGATGGTTATTAGTTGATACTTCTGGTGAGGGGTCGACTACTGTTCTCCAAATACCATCGCCTTGCTCATCGAAGATGAAAATTCTCCTACCAGTGATCTTCGATATGATATGTGGTATTAGGTCCCCAGCATCATGATCAAACTGTTTTTCGTCAATGTATTTACTTATGAGCCTAGGTAGATCATCGCTTTTCTTGGCAAGGAAATTGACATATTTGTTTTCATTTGTAGTGCTTTCATTTTTTATTGCTGCTTTTAAGGAATTGTAACTCCATTTTGAGGGTGATTTTGTTTTAAGCTGGTGAGTTACTGCATGAAGGAGGCAGCCCATCGGCTATGGTAGGATGCAGCTTCACTTTCAATGATCGTTTTAATTCATCCATGGTGGTACTGACGAGTGAGTACATGGGGCTTGAGTGATATTTAGGCTGACATTCAGCATTTTCAGACGAGAGTTGTTTAGATTTCTTGCTTTCCTGGCTTTGAATAGGCAGGCTGTGGCTAGTTTTAGTTGAATGAGCGACTGAGAAATGAGGGGTGCTTTTGTCATTTCCACTCTCTTGGTGGTGGTTATGTGTGCGGTTTGGCTGTAAATATTTTATCGGATTTTGAACGAGATTCTGCTGCAATTTTTCTCTTTGTATTGATTTTACTGCTTCCGAGTACGTGTTTGGTATTTGATGATTTGTTCTCGTTTGTGATGAGGGTATATCGCTCTCTAAGTTCGCGTCAGATAATAACGAGAACCTGTTTTTTTGTGGGTACTCTGCGGTAGCCGGAGATCAATGGAGGGGAACGTTCATTCCCAATAGGCAAGCAATGAATCAGGTTTCTGGAGACTTCACTGGAAGTAGTTAGTGATCGAGTAGAGTTCTTCAATTCATTTTGCTGTTTTGCACTGATGTTGGAGCATTCAGTTTTGTCATTTAGGCCATTTGAGTTTATGATACATGAGCTAGATTGTAAAGGGAGTTTTAGACTCGATCTGAAAGCAATCTGTTGAAGATAATGGTGTGTTTCTTCTCTTGTACCGGGCCAAGTACGAACATCATTGCAAGTTATGAGATCAGTTGCACCGCTTGTTCGGAGTGGAATCAATTTAATACCGTTTGTTTTGCACAAGTTCAACGCCTGATGCAATTGTTTACCGCTACCCGCACTCACGACATAAATACGGGCTAAGGCATGCTTAGAAAATATGAGTTCTTTGATTTTAGCAATGTTAGATTGTGAGAGGCTTAAGTCTCTGAAGCAAACGATGTAGTTAGTGAAGTGAGGCATTTGGCCAATTACGTTCAGGAGATCATCGATGCGACTGGAAATAACAGTTCGTATTTTACAAGAGGGGTCAATGTCGGTCCTTTGGACCGTCGTGAGAATTTTATCTCCGACAAGAAAAGTATCCAGAGGTTTTTTGCAGTGTGAGTCAGAAAATTGGCTTGTCGAAAACGGGATCTTTGGCGTAAGATCGAAAGAGCTTACATGCAAGTTCAATTTGAAAAGTTGTTCTGTAATGAGCCTAATATTTGAAGCGGTTGAAGATATCGAAAGTGGACTTGGAGGCGTCCGCTGTTTTGACATTTTCGTTAATTGGGCTGCAGTGAGAGACAGGTTATTGTTTACCTGGTGAATGAAATGGGACATTGAAATTTGAAGCGGGTGCAAGCTGTTTGATGTAATATTCAGGTAATCATGATCACTAGAATTATAAATATTAGAAATATTAGAATCGCAAATATTAGGCTCATTCATCGCATCATTCTCGGAAGCTAGTGACAAATTTACATTTTGACCCATCATACCCCGTGGAATACTTGATTCTTTCGCTGGTGTATCTTCTCGAGGACTGCTTGGATTGTGGAGTTCAGGCTCAGGGGCTTCTTCCTTGCTCTTGCTAGGGCTTGTTTTGACAGCTTGCGATGCCGATGTGAAAATTTCATTGTTACCAGCAGCGCTTGGGAGATTTCTGTCTGTGGCGGGTGACTCAGAGACTCGACTCTCAGTCGGGCGACCTTCTGTCGACTCTCTGTCGGTTCGCTCTGGTGATGGTGGATGTGTTGCGGTGCTTTCGTTGACGTTGCACTGCTTTATTGTCGGGGTTTCTTCTGTTATTTTGAGCGGTTGAGGCTTTTGAACGAGCGATCAAGCATAAGTTATACGTCACAAACATGTCCCATTAATGTCAGCTTAATCATGAACACGCACCAATGGAATTTTCTGCACATTAGTAGGAATGTATTTAATTTACATACTCTGGTACATTTTATTGTGCTTTAAGCCGTGTTTGCTTATGGTGAATTGATTAATCGCGCAAGAACTAAGGTAATTCAAGGGCAAACTGGTTATAATCGGTTTGAGCAGTGTGTCGGTTGGAAAGAGTGACTAATGGGAAATCAACTGTGCGCAACCGTTTTTTTAAAATCAAATTAAGAGGTGGCCATCCTGGGCCTCTCGTGATTCTCCGATGGTAAATAGGAAAAACTGGTGGCGCCTTGGGACCGCGACGGTAGTGCTCCATGCTGAGCCATGCGTGGCCACCGGTTGGGACAGAGGTGCAGGGGCGCCTATAAAGTGGACACTTCGAATCCGAATCAAAGGAGAAACATGGATGCAACAACCAAGTAGTACTGCGAGCACCCCCAGGAATCACCGATGCCACTCGTATAATTTTTAATAGGGGCGAATTACTCCCATTACGAGAGAGTTCCTATTTATAGACGTTTGTCGTATACTTTCTCTTAATGTGCAAAAAACTGTTCATAAGCTTTCAATCAAAGCTTATAGTCTTCAAATTTCCCATTTGTGAATCTATTCGTAGATATCTTTGTGTACAGGTGTACGGCAGAATTTAGTAGCTTAAAAGTGCATATAATTTGAGGGTGAAATTTAAAAAGACAATGTGATATCCTTTTTCCTGTGCTGCACTCATAAATAATGAACACGCTGGGAGATATATTGTTCATTTGTTTTACTTGTACACTCATGAGACATCACAGTAAGTAATACATTAACACATTTTTGATGTAAAATTAGACGAATTTCCTTTTAAGCGGCCAATGAAGATGCTTGTATGTGACGAAAAAATTAAACCTTGTAGATTAGAATTAGAAACAATTGGAAGAAATTAATTAATTATTTAATTAATCAAATAAATAAATAATTAATTATTTTATTAATTAATTAGCACAGAGATGTGTCGGTCATTTAAGTGCTCTAGGTGCTCTGATTGTAATGGAAAGCAAGTTTTCGATGCAGTATTTGATGTTGTATTCATAAGATCATTAATGTTACAGTCAATGTGGCTATTGGCCGTTGTAGCATCAGCAACCCGTGATGCTATAAATATTGTTATTTCTAATCTTTAATTTGCACACCACCGGAAAAAGATTGGTTTTCAATCTAACCTAAATAAAATCCAACAATTGGTTCTGACAAGTTAATATAATTTCTGACAAGCTAGAAATACGGAACCCGAATTCTACAATAAGTAATACCCAAAACAGTTTCCAAAGAAAGCCATATTCTTTGAGTTCTTAAAACTAACAGAACTTAAAGGTTGCCTTCATAGACGAGGTGGCGATTTAATGGCGCACAACGCACACCAGCCCTTCTGAGAACGCGACCGGCTCTCGGGGAACTGGCGCGCCTGCAGGCGGCTGAGGAGTATGAGAATTTGTAGTCTCAGCATCTGAAAATCTCATCACATGTATTTACATCCGCATCCATATCTGCATCCATACAGCATGCACATGTACATGTACACACACACATACATGCATATAATATATAAAGAATCAATATATATATATATAGATCAATGATTAATAGATATAAATTGTAAGCGGCGGTCCTATTTCGCTTGTATATCTTCATGAGCATTTACATTTATTGCCATGTGTGCGCATCCACAAATGCAGTCCCTCCATTTAATTGTTACTGAATAATAATAATGAGAAGTGTTGATACAATCAACATTGAAGCACGGATACAGGTCCTTTACTGCGTGGTTACTGAAGGCTTAAATGGTAACCAAAATTAAATATCCATGTTTTTATATTTTCCTAACGATATTTATAGTCAATTCCATTGAGCATTGATCGTTTTCCGGCTTCAGCATCGCTGCAATTGCTTTAATTAACTTACTGAAGAGGTAGAACTAAGAGTCGACCATTCATCTTTATTTGCGATTGCGTAATAAACTATTGGCGATAAGCATAGCTTAAGTCTGTTGGAGCAAACTGCAAGATTTTTGGATCTCAGAATTTTCATTGAATTCACAATACAAATGCTGAGCTGTAAGCTCTGTCGTATCATCAGAATAAAAAACAGCGATAGTACACCCAATCATCGTGAGATTCATTTCATGAAGAGAATTTTAAAAATAATTGTTGAAAATTATTACACTAGATACGTAACCATTGCTTTCCTCGTTTCAATGAACACATCGTCAACTAATAACCATGGCAGACTTACACGAGCTAGCTACAGAATTGGGTGATATTGGATCGACCAACAACTTCCAACTTCGTTACAACGAAATGTTCCTCACGGTCGCTATATGTCTGCCTTCCCTATCTCCTCTGAACTTCAGAGCGCCGATTCAGAAATTGGAATGACGTCAATTATAGACAACAGCTGGGAAATAAATCTATTTGTAAGCATCGATAGGTTGTCTTCATATGTTCTAAATTATCGGAGACATTACCGAACACATACCTGAGAAGTAATTATTTCACAATATATCTAAATAAACGAGTTAGTGGTTGGATGTACAGGCTTGACCAAATATTCCGAATCTTTCAGTCCAACTCCGCTATTTTACTTGACATTTGTCATTGAGTTCGACTCAATTCATCCCTGTATGAAGGTATCAATATCAGAAGCCACCAAATTTTATCTTGTCTCAGCTATTTAAAGTAATTGTGATGCTGACAAATTTTGGTGCTTTGATTCTAAATCCGTTCCAAGATTTGCCTTAGCACGTGTGGTTACTCAGGTTGTATAACACTATACATTACGAACATACAATAAGTGAGACGCTTTTGGACCAGGGTTTGGGATCAGAGAACCCTACTCGGCACGATATGGGTCTTTTTGCAGACACAGATAAGTTACTTATTGCTTATAGGAGGTAGTACTTGCCTAACTAAGTCTTCAAAAATGTTTGAAACTTTTAATCTTACTCTTATGAGTAAATGTAGAGTCCTTCACTTCAGAAACCAACAGTATTCACCCGTCATGGTTTCATTAAACTGCCATTGATACCTAGTTTCCATCTTTGCGATATCTTAATTGGTTGAACTTTTCACCGTATTCGTTACCGAAATATCACCCATATTGCACGAGAAGAAATGCAGGTGAGAATACATCAAATGCATTTTAAGGGATATCCGGCACCGGGTAGCTTGATAGGCTTGTCACGTGCCGTCCGCTAGTTTTTAAATTCTTCAGTCCTATGATCAACAAGGAAGTTCTGCGCTAATTAGGCTCATGAGCCCCACGCAGGCAACTCAAGTGAAGTAAGTAAATTGGTCAACTCCTTGCCACGAATAATTTCTGGTACAACAAAAATGCCTGATTCAAGTTTACCAGCAGTTTTCTTTGCATCTCATTTCTTTTTGAGATGCTGGAATCTATCAAAGTCATGAGCCTTTGCTTCATTAAAATGCTTAATAAAGCTTAGTTTCATCTCAGGGGTTGGAATATCAATTTTATAAGGATGTACCAAAGCATGGGCTGACTTTCATTTCGCCCAACTGAGTGTTCTTCTCTTTCAGAGCATTTTTTGACAATAAAATGATTCCTGTCTTCATAACTGTTGCACTTGTGCATAATTTTTTAGTATATCTTAGCTATAGTCCAAGAAATGAAGAATTAAATGAGAAATCATTAAAGTTATTCAGCTTCGGGCAGACGGCGGCGGTACTCACATTCATGTCCAGACTGCACACCCTGTCCCGTAGGTACGCCGGTGGACCCGCAGGCTGCTCTGACCCAGTACCCCTCGGAGCTGAGCACGTAATGTGTGGACCACGCGCTAGCTGGTGCTGGACGTGAGCGACACCCCATCATCCGTCTCCAGGGAAATTCAGGCCTCGATTAAGTCGAGTAGTGCGTTGCGTGATTCGGCGTGCGGTCCCATCTGAGCGGCTGAGCCTGGCAACCAGTCTAAATTTGTATTAATTTTTCAATTTTCAAATCATTGGTTATAATTAATTATTCGTTGATGGAAATTATCGTCTATTTCAAATTATTTATATTATATCCGATTCGCTATTTTTTCCTTGTCGGTACGTTTCGCGTGCATTCTTTTGACAGTTGCAAAGGACAAATTTAACAACGACGGATGCAGACGATAACAATGAGGTTCGTAATAATTCTTGATTTTTGGTAGTGATAAAACACAGCTAGCAATAAAAATTTTACGCCATGAAATTTTACACAAAAAATGAAAATTGGACCGCTCATGCACCGCTAGATCTTGTTGTTTTCGTAGTAATTTTTAGCTTTTAATTGGCTGTTTTTATGAACGTAGAAATAATTCAACATCATTGGAAAACAGTTTTCCCGAACCACTTGCTGAAGAGTTGATGAGAAATATTGTTCGTGAACTGAACACTGTGGCAGACTACCTATATTACGGCGTGTGCAATTAACATAAGTTGAACCAAGTAAACCGCCAAATCTCCTGAAGTTACAGAGATAGACTTGGATTATCTGTACTGTGAAAACGAAGTTTAAAGTTCCCTCATCTTGTCTCCGAAGCAGTGTGTTCGGTTTTAATAAAAGTCATAACTGAAAGCAGATCATGACTGTAACGAGCAAGAAACCATGAATACTAACAAAATTATTAGGGTTTTGTTAGTATAAACCAGATGGAGATAGATAAGAAAATCTCTGAATAAAGTAGAAGTGACCAAATTGTTCCTCAACATGCGAGCTGCTGTTCTTGTAGCAAGGACAATTAAATATTATCAAGTTCAGTATAATTAATTAAAAATAAAAGAAAATAGGAAAAGAGGCAAGCAAAGAGACTCATTTTCGATTGCTACACTATACCAATACGCACAAGGAAAAGAATAGAAATAGGAGACGAATATTAAATATCTATCACGCATTCCATAGCTATCATAAACAAGCAATTGTACGCTTGCTTTGACATGTATGCAGCCGTTTCATAAATCTGTGTCCCATGTTACGAGAGTATTTCGTGTTGTCATTACTAGGACTCATATACACCGTTTTCACATATACATCTATGATGTTACTTTCACACGAGCCACAATATAAGATTTTATAGATACAGCAAAAATGGAAGATTTTCTTACAGTGTAATTATGCATTACTCATTAAGAAAATTTTCTCTAATATTCTCTGTAAATCTTGCCTACTCTTTCATAACACTTTGGAATATTGTGTTATTTTTAGCTTAGTAATGATCAAAAGGAATTATATACGTGTTCGCTAAGCTATCAGAAACGATACTTTTCATCAATAATTTCCAGATTCTGGTGTTCATTATATGCAAGAAATTTTAGCCTGAGGAAACCTTTAGTATTTCCATATCAATTTATGACAGTTATTTCTGGTACACAGGTTTTGCTCTGTACAAGCACTATTAAAGGTTTGGCTTTCAGGGCTTATTTCCTGGGATTGAGCTAGAGGCCATAACGTTCCTCATCTTAAAGAACTTATTTACCCCAAACCATAACTAATTAGTTCCTGAATAGATTAAGATATGTTAGCTTAAGCCTCCCTAATCTTAACGAAGGCGTTCCAAAGAGAGAAATGTTGAAGGCAGCGTTTAGTATGGTATTAAGGGAATGTTAAATCTATGCACAAGCGGTGTACCCACGTAAATCACTATAACGCATAGAAATAGTGTACTAACAAATAGTGAAATAGTGAAGTAGCAGGTTCTGAAAAATCGAACTGCAGTGAACTGAAAAATAATATTCTTCAACAGGACAAATAACCTATTATCCTTCAACAAAAAGAAATCCATCCTGACTCTGATATGGGGACCTCACATTTTCACCATAATTCTCTAATTTCCTCATTCGGGAGCGTAGATAACTCATGCATACAACAGTTCTAGGAAGCTCCCTCATCGTATTTAGTTCCTGAATGGTACGCGAAACAATGTGGAAAACATTTTGTTTCAGCGTAAACTTGTTTTGCTTGTGGATCTATTTAACTCACAGAAAAGTGGGGAAAAACCTCTTGCCAACTTTGTTTTATTGCTGGTTGAGATTAGGGTGAGAAGCAGAGTAGAAATACAATACTAGCCGATAGCTCTCAAGGACAGCGTCCCTCATAGGGTTACAGGATTGGGCGACCACTGAAGAAGTGGGGATTATTGCTGCAGTAGGAAGTGTAGGAGGTCAGGTACATCCTGTGAAGAAATAAGACTCGTACGTTCACTCGTTCGCCCGCTACGGGGGTTTGGAAAATGGGGGGAGGGGAGGGGGAAGTGGTATTGCTTCCTGCTACACCTCCCCTATGGCACATTCTTCACGGCTTGACGTTGCTACGTCATTTCTTATGTCTCTGTATTACTCAATAATGATTTCGGGGGTTTAACCTAAACGAAAAAATTTGAAAAAAATTACTTAAAATATTTTTGTTCACACGTTCAATCAATTTCAATTATTGTTCAATCATGCACACGCTTAAATGATTGAGAGTGCATAGCATAGTCTGAGAATGAAAAAAAAGTCAGGGAGGCACTCACCGACAAATGATGGACTCGTATCTGTGTGAATTTGCGTGGCGAAAACGAACCGAGAAACCGCAGTAGTTTCATAAAATATTATTGAATATAAGCAAATTTCAGGCTCAATAAATAATTTCTCCCCAAAATGGTTATCATTTTCGTGTTTTTCACACGAAAATACATACTTTGGCGAAAAGAAATTATTAAAATTCGATAGGCCCCCATACCGAAAAGAGCCGTGTTTGCTTCTGCACAATGCGTGTGTTAGTTCATACGTATACTACTCGTGTTCATGCTACTATTTCTGTGCCTAAATGCTACATTATATTACTAGTTTACGTCTATAAATGGAGAAAAATATCATTTTTATTTAAATTTAGGCGGACAATAGCGTCTGTTGGCAAATAAAGATTGCTAAACAGCGAATACTTATTTGTTCATACGTACTGATAACGGTATCATTCGAAATAAAGCGGAAAGATGACGCAATCGAAAAACTTTGTGCGGGAAACGAATCAAACGATATAGTTAACCCTTTAACGCCCAAGTGGACTGTACGGTCCTCTTTCAAAAATAACAATAATATAATGTATTTCTTATTCAATTTGTTCACTAATGTGTCCTTTGAACTGCACTGCCGAGTGGCAGTTCCTTCCACATCATGATAACAGTGACTACTTAATGCCAGTGACGGTTTAGTGATAGTGGTTGTGATAACGGTAATATGAGTATAAAAATATGGGCGTTAAAGGGTTAACACAGCAAGAGCAGTTTTATCATTCCTAATCGAAAACTTTATTGTTTGAAAACTTTATTGACAATATTGTGATATAATCAGATATTTAGGAAATAATTTTATTACAACACCTATGTAGGGCTTATAAAGATTTTGTTTTAATATGATTGTACAAGTATCGGTATCGATCGCAGTATCGGTCAAAGTATCGGTATTTCCAGATATCGGAGTTTCGTTATCGGTCAAAAAATGGGTACCGGTATCGGCCCAAAGAATGGTATCAGTACATCACTAATTTTTTCTAAGAAAACGTTTCGGAGTTCTGCTCCATCATCAGATCAAACGAAAAAAATTACGTCTGAAATTAAAGATCAAAGCACAATGAATTGTAGGTACTAAAAATATATCATGAAAGAAAAAATACAAAGTATGACACGGACGTAAACAAAGAATAAAATACAGAAGCGCAAAAAGAATACATGTAACACATAAGTATGAAATGAAATTAGGCTGGTACTGACGAGGAATCTACCTATTCATTATTTGCAAAGGGTACGAACTGGTCCAATTGTTCAAATCCGGGTTTCGCTTGTAGATATATCCAAGGACTCTAAAATTCTGAGTTCATACTGGTTGAAGCTGAGTCTAAAATTTTAAAATCGGCAGGAGATATAGGAATATTGCAATTTTAGGCATAATTTCACACTGCAGAATGCGATGGGTGTGCTAGCTGGTTACCAGTGCGGAAGGTGCGGAAGGACGAAGGTATCGTAATATTATCGTGGCCAGCTAATTCACTTGGAATGTTATCGAGAAAATCTGGGATATCTTGTCAGAAAGGTTCATGAATATAGATAGCAATTTAATTCACCTAACCTCACCTAACCCAATCTAAACTTATCAAACCTAACCTCACCTAACCTAACCAAACCTAACTTAACCTCTTTTAACACAGCCCTACCTATTACATAAATGACATATCTCATCCTAACCTACCTCAGCTGAAAATAAACAAATTATCTAACTCTGCCTAAGAGACAATAACCTTACCTTACTTATCATAACCAAATTAAGTTAACTATTCTCTCATTTTGTGGTTGACTTTAGCGCACATATTTTTCAAGTTAACACGTTCTTCGCGTATTAGGCCATATGTGCACCAGTGAATCAATTGCTCATTCACGTACTGGCATAAATGAATGACATTTCATCTGTTTCGCGATCTATTAAGAAATAACAGAAATTATGCCTGGTAAAATATATTGTGGAATTTCATTTTCATATTTCTTAGCAAGGACAAAATGGATTCGAGTATTTGTCAGTTTTCCTATTCTGCTACTTACAACCTAATCAAACCAACAGTACAACCGCGGAAACGCGCTGAACGTGATAAGTCGAATCTCTTTGTACTAATATATGTGCCAGTTAATGAGGGTATCATTTCAGTTTAGATTTCCCTAGAACCTTCAACGTTATCGGCAGTTTCAACTGCAAGTACTCTAAATGAATTTTTTGAAGCTAGACCTTGAAGATCTGTTTTCTAAGTTCAACAATGAAGCTTACAAACAAGTAAGTGGCTTAACATTCATTCACAGCGGATTCATCCCGCTCTGTCGCCGTTCTTTTCTTAGTGATTTCGAGGATAATTCTTGAAAATACTACCCAGATAAATTTGAACTTGGTTTCCATCGTAGAAATTTCGATGTCATAGCTAATCTTTACAAATAAGGCTAGGAGTCAGAAGAATGTTTTTAACATTTTATAACTGAATTAGGAAAATAAATGGCTTGCTAATTTACGTCAATAATGAATTTTTTCCACGGACGTGAAGGTTTCATGAGCTCGATATAAATTTCTGACATCAGTCGTGCAAAAAATAATTTTAACGGGACTTGAGACCAAATTTTTAGTTTTTTTTGGCATATCAATTATGGGATGAAAAATAACATTAGTAGTTGAAATTTTGAAACTTTTCCATTGAGTTATTTATATTTCATACGAACATTCAATATTAACAACATTTCGCATTGTCGGTATCCTACAATTTCATACTCGAAAAAATTTTTAAAGCAGGAAAAACTAAAATTTTTGGAAAAGTTTACTAGGAGGTGAACAATCCACAGCGCCCCTAGACTAAGGTTATATTTTATGTCACTCTACTTGGGTGCCTGAAGGATGAAATGAAAACTGAAGTGCGAGTACTGCTGGCAGTGAAGACCTTCCCTCCTATCTACTTTGAAAACATTTGAAAAAAATTATCCGAGTTTTACACGAAATGAGATCCAAAATTTTACGTAGCGAAACGCTGTGGTATGCCAACATACGTGCAACTATGTCGAGCTTTCTTATGTTGGCTGCACTGGACTCCATGTATTCATGAATTGTGCACAGTACAGAGAGAACTCTTTTTCGCCTGCAATAATTTTTATGGATCACGGAACTCGTCAATTAGGGAACATTGTTTCAATGATGACCATATCTATGAAGCACAATTTTGATGAAACATGTTCATGAAGCACGAGGTTTTAGAACAGTGCCAACAAGACAAACAAGAAGTAACCTGGTAGCGCGTAGTGTAACATTCTAAAACCTTCGTTTTAAATTTTTTTTACCAGACATCACTAAAACTAAATTTCATTATTGTAAACTCTTATAGAATAGAAGTGTTTGTAACGTAAATTCAAAATAAATATTTCGAGTAATTGTTTAATTAAATTTCATCTTTTAAAACAATAAACAGCTAATATCTCACAAACCTAAATTTTTTTGGAAAATTTTATAGAAGAAAAAGTGCTTATATGGCACATGGCATGCAAAGTATGACACGGAAAACAAAAAGCAAAACACAGAAGCACAAAAAAACATCCGACACATAAGTATCAAATAAAATTAGACTGGTACTGCTAGGAATCTACCTTTTCAGTATTTGCAATGGGTACGAACTGTCCATATTATGCATTTTCTACTTGATGTGCAATTTCACACCTCTTGTTCTCAAACACCATGTATTTACTTTATTTTAAACAAGAAAAATTAAGAGACAAATTAATTATTATGAAGATCTTTTCAATTTCTGCCATTCAGTCCATAATGATCTGAACAATTTTTGTTTCATTTTTTCCTGAAGGTTTTCTATTTAGTTTCTTTCCCGTTTCCCTGATCGACTTAATTTTTTCTATTCGGATCAACGATATAGACGTTCGAAGTCATGTACCTTGTTTCACCTCTTAAAAAACATAAAAATTTTAAGCCAATGGATTTTTATATTTCATTGGCTTATGCTCGCAAAACAATCTGTTTTAAATTTCACCGAAGGACTTCCAGATTTTCACATATGTGTTGTTTTTCTTCGTGACCGCTAAATAGGTTCCAGCGCTGCCAAAGCAGTTCGTCCTGGCGGAAACATCGTCTGTTGCAGCGCGGCGTTTCTAGGAAGCGAAAATTTCCACGCTGATTAGATTTTAGGGCATGTCATTGAATCGTTTGCTCGCTGCTGTCGTAGCTCAGGTTTGATTGTATTTCTAACCTTCTAACAGCAAAAACTTGTATTTCTAACTAATAATTTAAATTTTGTGTTTGTAAAGCTTCGAAATGGTTTGTTACCCTGAGAATTCAAACTATCCAACATTACAAAAGACAACTTGTAACAATTATATTATTAGTTACCACTATTAAGATAGCCAAAACAAGCTTACACCCTCTAACATTAATAAATTGAATGAGAATTCAAACGAAGATAATTGAATTCCATGAAGTGCACAATCACAGTTGTCATTTCGGGCCTTTCGTTGAGCATTTTCCCGGACTTTTCAAACTAATTAGACTTCATTAACAATTTATGAAAATTATTGTGCATAAAAAATATACAATCAAAATCAGAGAAGCAAAGAAATGAATATTTTGATTATTGGTTACAATTAGGGTGAAAAATAGAAGAAAAATCCAAAAAACTACGTCTCTATAAATAAATTGGCAGTAAAGGTCATCTTCAAAATTCGGAGAGAACACATCGGTTAATGAGTTTGCGTTAATAATTAGGAACATTTTCTGTGCTTTAATACCTAGAAAATTGAGAAACCGCTGCAAAATGAAAACAAACTAAAAAAGGTGGTTTATACTTTTACAAAGGTCACTCAAAAGAAAAATTAAGAAGTTTTGATGTTATCATTTGCTTTGTGAATATCAAAACTTTGCATTTTATTTAACTTTGTGATTTCAGCAAGTCATTTATAACTTTTGATCTGTGAACCTACTATAGCTCGTGTATCTTATTTGGTCTCGTATGGTGTGTAATTCTGTCATCCAAAGTATTAATTAAATGTTCGTTCGTATATTCTAATTTTGAAAAACTCACTTCTACTCCTATAACCATACAATCCAATATGTTGTTAAGATTTGAATGTAAATTAAAAAACAGCACACACAAATTTTTAGAATTTTAAGTCATATCGAATGTTTCTTCCTGTTTTCGTAAGACAGTATGCATACTTTCTGAGAAATATTTAGCCATCAATATAAATGAAACTCCATAGAACTCCATAGAATTTATTGTCACAAGGTCACGTTTAAAATTACAATACAGGTAATCTAAAAAGGTGACAAGGGCCACGTCAAGCTCATTCGCTTATTGGGCCTAATAAAAACAAGGGGAAAATCGTACAACCAACTGCTAAAATTTAAAACTACACTATTAAACATCCAAAATAAGAGTTCCAGCGAGTCGAGCTAACAGAGAAAAGATACAGTAACAAGAGGAAAACACATTAGAGGGTAACATAGAAAAGGAAAATAAAATAGGAAAATATCAAGTGACAAGGGAATATGTAAGAGTAGAATTGTCAAGAATACACAGAGAAAAGTAAAAATTAAAAGTATTAAAAAGGGAAGCGTACCTAATAATGCGCAAACGCGGACTTCTTTATTATACAATACAGGTACTCTTAAAAGGTGACAAGGGTCACTTCAAGCTCATTCACATTCTTGGGCCTAATAGAACAAGGGATAATCGCCGGAAATGTTTTTGTTACCAGGCCTGGAGCGGGTATCAGTTCAGTTTTGAAAGACTGTGAGAAATATTCGAACAGCATGAATCAAATTATGTGCGACAGCGCAGAATGTAAACCAATTTTAGGGCCCATTAATAAATTTATATTCCGTGTAGAAATAAAATAACAATGTTCTCAGCCCACTGAAAAACATGTCCGTCATTTCCGTTGAACTCTACTAATCTCTTTATGTTTCGGACTCCGGACAGTAATATTGTAAGGCATCCGTGAAATTAAAACACCAAATTTCTGCAGACCTTATGCTTAAAATTGCTGCAGACCTCTTTTGTACAATGATGTATGTAGCATATCGCACGCCTTGTTTTTTTAGCATCGATTTTTTACTTCTTACCTTCTTTGTTCACTTGCAATATTTTTACTGTTCGAATTCTGAATCATTTTCGGAATCAACACACTCGTTAACCGATACAGCTGCTCCCTTTATGATGTCATTCGATATCGAGAACCTATAGAATAATATACTTCTAAATGAAACCATTAAAACATATTTAATTTTTTTTAAAGAATTCAGTCCTAGTTTTAAGAGCGTCCCGAAATTTTTCAAATCGCTTTTGCAACTCTTAATTTTAAACTCTTTTTTTTTGTTTTTGACAGCAAATTTTATAACCCCATGACGGGTTGGAGATGGGTGAGCTCCAACATACCCCACGAAGTTGGCCTAACTGATAGTCAAAATATTATTACATGCTTTCATGAGAGACGCTGGTTGGACTTATGTCCCTCTAAACTCAAACTAGGGTTTACGGACGGTTTAATTTTTGATATTCAAGGACAGAATTCTTTTCACTTCCTTAACTTTTCATGTAGTTATATTTCCAACAGCCCAATAGATGGCTTCCTACAGAGATAGGACGTAAGAATACTTAAGCGTTTCTTGGCGCTCATATCTTCAAACATTTTAACAGGCTTTTTAATTCAGTTTTTCGCAAATCTAGTTTACAAGTCCCAGTATCCATATTTTCACTTTTTTTCTTTTGTTTTGAATTGAACAGTATCAAGATTTCACAATGCACAGAAACAATGATTGTTTTAACTTTTCTTAACTGTATTTTGAGTGATACTTTTCAAATCTTATTTCAATGTCTGTTCTACCCCGTCCCGATCTTATGAATATTTTTAATAATTATAAACTATCCCTTCAAAAAAAGTACTGAAAGTTCCCGTTCCCATTTTCTAACCCAAGTCAGCAAAATGAAAAAAAACTATAGCTTCTATCTATACATTTCACTCACATGTCATTTGGAATATTTCTCGGCAATTATTTTGATATCAGTTTTTTCCAATTATTAAAGTAAACATTTCAAAAGCATGCTCCAGTCAGTCATCTAAATACATGCATAGTTGCACACGTTGTGCGTTTGATTATGTTGGCTCTCTACAGCAGTTGTTCCCAAACTGGGGTCTCTAGACCCTTGGGGGTCCCTGAGAAGGTCTTAGGGGGTCCGCGACACAATGAAAAAATTACCCCCAGACAAAAATATCAATACAAATAAAGCAAATGGGTAGCATCGCTGGGTTTTGAAGTGTCGCTGGCACTATGAAGCTTGTTGAGAATTCTTCACAATTCTATGCCAAACGTAAATATACGTCAGAATAAAAGTTCCATCTCATCATTATAAAGCCTAGTCTAGTTCAAACTAATTGACGCATATTCTCGGCCCAGTATTCAGATTTTTTTTAACTATGAATATATTTCAACCATTTTAGAACGGAAACATATCGCGCTGTCCTGAAATCATTCGAGTTTACATCACGCAAAGTGACTCCTGAGCTTTCAATAGCTTAAACTTGCTCAGTTTCATTTGTCACGTCAACCCCGTTTGGAGTAAAAATTTATTTTGAGTATCGCATAAATTCACATAAAAAGCTCACATAAAAACTCCCCGGTTTTTCAAACCTGAATTTCACTATCCCAACGTTAAATATTAAATATACCTGAATTAAAATATTTTGAACATTTCGACCTCCTGAGTCATTTTCAACCTGAAGATTATTGAGAAATAACTAGTCAAATCTAAAAATAAAATAACCAGTCATGGAACAATAGAAGCAAAGGCACGTAAAAGAAACAAATCAATGGAAAACAAAAAGTTTCAGATCGATATTATATCGTTGGGAAAGGAATGCTGATTACACATATTATTCAAAACTGGTTTTCCTTTTAAAATTTGAAGAGATTCTAAAATACGGAAGTTTATTTGACTAGATGCAAAAGGTATTACTTTAAAATCACCTAATCTAACAGGGATATCTTACTTCTCTTCATGAGAACGGATTGAAGATGTGAATGTGCGGAAAGTACCTGGTCGGTTCTAAAACTCCTGCCGGCATGCTCTGCAACACAAATACCGAGGGCTCGGCTAAACCTCCGCTACGAATGGAATAGCTAAATTGGGAGGATTCAAACTAAACATTCAGTAGTTCTAAATAAATCTAATAATTATTCATTTCATTTTGTGTTAGATTACTCCTTTCGTGAAGCAGTACCACAGTGGCAATTGCGATATTTTCATGCAACTACTCAATACAATCAATGGTCAGAGCTCGTGAAAGATATTGACAGATTGACGGATCAAACCAGACTGAACTTCTGTGCTTAAAGAGTGGTCGAGGTCTTCGTTTATGTGCAGCTGTTAATATACCATCTTGAGACCAAAAATCGTTTGAGAAATTACATTTTTACGTTCTATGTATAAACGAATGCCAATAAATGTGATATACTGAATCGCACGTAATAATGACTGCATTGTTCCTTTGATATTTTGTTAGTAATGTAACGCATATCCATCTTTGAAATTTTGAACTGACGTATAGCGTTTCAAAGTTGTTCAGCGTACTTGATCTTAGAATTTTTTTTAAAAACGATTAAGTAGACACAAAGTGTTGAACCTTATCAACCCCTTCGAAAATTGAAAAATTGTTAGCGTCTTTTCCCTGTTGGCTGAGGTAATAAGCAATAGTTGATGCCTTCCCTATTCCGCACAAGCAAGTGCACTGCTGGACCAAATGCCTCGGACCTAATGTCAAGTTTGGAAATTTCATGACATAATATGCATTAGCTAAAATGAAGGTAAATAATGCAATGTGTTCAACTCAAGGCTTGAAAGAGGCAGCTCAGCACGTGTTCTATAGTCTGGACAACGGATGTTTTATTGAGACTGTCGTCGGATTAAAAAAAGTATCATTACATGTCATCAGATGATCGTTTTTACAGTCGCATCTAAACTAACAGCCCTCTCCAATTCTGGATTAAATTTCATTCTTGTCCACTTTTTTGGGTTATGTTAAAGTGAGCTTTCTTTAGTTTCATTTGAGAAGTACTCTTAATGGGTATACTTCACTCATCTTTGAGTTCTCCACAGCTGTTTGCCAAATTAATTAACTCTGCCTGATTCATTCGTCCCGTCAGCCCAAAGATGACCAGAAAGCAGGAGCAGTGTAGAAATTCGTATAAAAACTCCAGGGCTATTGAAAGCAAGACTTCATTATTTCCACTCCAATTTCAGTACAACACACAACGGACGTCTAGGCTCTTCTTTTATGATTGACTTTAATAACTAAGTTAAACAAAGGATTTTAATCCATTGTCTAGTTAAGTTGTAAAATTTAATCATCGTCAATTTCATTTGAAAAACATTAATAACGCACATAGCATAACTTTTGAACAAATAATTGAACTTTTACCCATAACAGTATAAAACTATGACACGCAGAATATGAGCTTACATGAAAACTTCAAAAAAGTATCCTAAATGATATCGAACAATTTCTTTTTGTGTATATTTTGGAAAGTTTCCGATCAAGTAGAGTGTTAACTCATTTCTAGGAAATCCTTCCGATAGAATAATTACATTTGCTAGTCAGGGACGTCCCTTTGACACAACGCTATTTAATCGCCTGCATACTCTCATTACTCTCATCACATTTCATTTTCGTTTTCTTTATCATAGCATAACGTTGTCTGAGTGGCACTCCTTTACTTTAAGGAAATGCAATTTATCTTTAGCTAAAGAAGCAATCATTAATTATTAAGTTACCAATTTCCTCGCTTTTAATTGAACAAAGTACAAATGTAAATACATAATTGGACAGATATTCACGGAATGAAGAATACATTTCACGAAAATTCGATCCATTTTGTAAAAACTACGGCATAGATTATTTCACAGAAAATTTCTTTAATGTGAGGGTGATTAATAAATGAATCGCTATTGCGAACTATTAATAAATAAGCAAAGAAAAAAATTGTTTCGCCCCCAGTATGAAAAGTTTGTGTGCAATTAAGGCCGACGCATGCGAACAACATATGTCGTCAGTTCAAACGAACAACACTCATGAACATTAACCTTTTGCTCACGCTAAAATGCAGACACATTTTACATCAACGGGACCAAAGTTGCCACTCCTCCTTGAACAGCCAATACAAATACATTTGAACAAAACCATTCTAAGCAAATGTAGTCGGTTGGTAAAGTCAGTGCATTTAATATTGCTAACATTAGAAAAAAACTTTCTCGAAGGCTGAAAAATATCTATAAAAGTATAATTTGAAAATGGGAAGACAAAAATCTAAACCGAACTCCAGTAAAAACCAACTCGAGGCCGAATGACAATGGAGCTAAAGTTGACTATCATGTCGTCGGGATCGCATAGGCGAACATCTGTGTTGATCCCCAGGGCGTCTTGCTTCTTGGCTTGTATCCGTAGGGTAGAGGTCTTCCCTTTGCGGAATGGAAAGAATGGTTTTTAAACTCGATTTGTAGATTCTCATATTGGTACATTTTTGGAAAAAAATTCAGCAAAGTGCCTTTTGTGGATTCAATCTGTGAGGACATTCTTTTTGTTTCGTTTCCGTATTTTGGACCTCAGTCGGAGGAAATTTTATACTTGTATGTCGAATACTTTCCGGGCATAAACTTTAGGGTGGTTTTAATTAATAGTTTCCAAATAGGCTCATTTTTTCGTTTCAAAGACATTCTTCCTACAGCGATGCAGGCCTCCCTAATTTACAAATTTTTGTTGTGCGCGATGTGCATCGAGTACGTCGGTTTGACGTCGCGTACTCTAGGCTGTAGACTGGCCGAGCATTGACGTAGGAGTTACCGCACAGAAAATATTTTAGCTATTCCTTCACATTCAGCTACTAGGGATCATTCAGAACATTGTAATATCCCGTTTGACATTAGTAATTTTAAAATTCTTACTAGATGTAAATATGCCTCTGATTTGAGAATTTTAGAGTCACTATTCATTTTAAGAAATAAACCGATTTTAAACAACCAACTAAGTTCTTTTCTGTTGTCAATAGTTAACAGGTAGTTTTTAAGGTTAGTTTTTTGTTTGTTTTCTCAGTTTGTCAACTTTCTAATTCATTTCATGATTTTTTTTCTGATAAATTTGTATTGCTGAAGATGAGCGAATGCTCGAAACGTTCAATTTTATTATTTTACTTGCAATTTTTAATTCGAGTAAATGTTTTACACGGTATTTTTAGTTCTTTCCATTTTACTTAAAATCAGGAAGCCTCCCGATAACTTTTTTGCACTTATTATAACCGCTATAGACTATTTGAAATTTTAGCAAGGGGTGCTCGAACCAGAACTTGGCTCATATAGTATTGCCATTAAAGTTTTAATGAAAAACATTCCAATCATAAATCTATGATCGAACGTAGCGCTTCAGCAATGATTTCAAACATAAAATATCGAATCACATCTTTTATTAATGTTAATTGTGCGTCATACAAGTAATTAGGAGATCAGAATTTACTTTGTGTTACACAATTCATATTACAATTAAGAAATGCCCCCATTTCCTCTACATAACAATATTCTGACAATAATTAGAATACAAATTATAATTTATAGAATTCAACGCACAACTAATCTTTTTTTTCAAATAGCATTCCACTCATAACATCTATGGAAGAAAGATCCGATTTTGTTTTCTGTGAAGTGGTACTTCGATCATAATCTCTAACATGTAACCATTCAACATCATTTTTACCACATGACACCCCAAACTTAATGCTAAACATGTAGCGCCCTAACCATTACATATGTCAAGAAAAAAATTCGAATAAAATATCTATGAATTAACACACAAACCGTAAGTTCTACCAAGTAGCGGTCCTACGACATATTGTATCAAGTAACACTTTTAATGGAATTTTCCCATTAGTACTCGAGCCATAAATTCCACAAAGCAACAGTTTTGTCACAATATTGATAGACTCATATTCCAACCACAATTTCTGCTAAATAGCACTTCGATCATAATTGTTATCAGGCAGTTTGTCAATCATTTTATCTGATTTGAACATAGTAACGTTCCAGTCATGATTAGATCTAATAGCACTCCAACTACAACAACTCCCATCGAGCACAGTTTCGGCTAAAATTTCATTCACGTTACATACTGACTCCAATTTCTAAGGATTACCACTTCATTTAAATTCATGTAAAGTATTAATCCGACCATGATTTCAGTCAAGTAACTCGGCAACCATTGTTTCCATCCTGTAACACTCGATTCACCGTATCTTTCAGGTAACATTCCAAATTCACTGCAGTCAGGCAACAATCTGGTCATAATTTCTGTGGTGTGATACCTCCGGCTATAATTTCTAACCACTAACCTTCCAAATATAATTTTTATCACTATAGCTTGAGCAAGAACTACTATCAAGTTGAACTGCAACTAAAAATTTTATAAAGTAACAATTCCATTATCAAACCATCAGGTAAAATTAGAGTTCATATCAAATCAACTTAAATTTCTACAATAATTTCTATCTAGTGACACTCTGGCCACAATTATTTTCATCCATGTACACTCCCCATTGATTTCTATAGAGTGAGAAACTGACCATGTTTTCATACAAATAGCGTTCTAATCACTATCAAGTAAATTTCTTACTAGTGAATATTTCCAGAAACACTCAGGTCATAATTTTTATCAAATAATAATCAGTACTAAATGTCAATAATAAAATACTTTATTCACTATTTTTATCCTTGTGCAAGCAAGTCATAATTTCTACCAACAGACACTCCAACATTAATCTCTAGCAAATACCACTTCATCCATAACACTCTAAATAAAACATGTTATAATGAGCACTACGATGATAATTTTTGTCTAGTAACAATCTGGCAACCAGGGTTGCGGAGTCGGAGGAATGAATTTGGGATTCCGACTCCGACTCCACCTTTTCAGAATTTTGCGACTCCGACTCCACCTTTTCAGAATTTTGCCACTCCAACACCGACTCCACCTTATCGTAATTTTGTGACTCCAACTCCACCTATTCAGAATTTACGAGTAGATCCACCCCAATAGTACCCGCGATAAAAATATTCGTGTACTTGTGCACAGGTGAAACTCGTATGACGCACAGACGCACACACTCGTCACAGACACACACACCAACCAAGCAAGCAACAACTGTGTGCTATATTTCAAATCAATATTAGCAAAAAAGTTTTCAACCAATTTGACATGCCTTTTACAACAAATAAGCTGCATTTTCTCAACAATAGATTGAATTTTCAAGTAAAATTTAAAATGCTGAGAAACAGACACTATTTCAGATTTTAAAATTGCGGAAACATAGTTATGAAAATTTCCATTTCAGAGTATGCTTGATTAGAAACTGGGGAGTGATCAGAAGATAAAAGCTAAGCATTTAAATGAAATGGTAAAATACAACATAGCTCATGAAAAAGCAAACAAAATCCAAGGAATAACTTTAGAAATGAGCAGAAATGTTCATTATTAATACATGTTAACTTGACCTAAAGACAAGAAAGTAAACAAAACAAAGAAATAAATTGTAAGTACATAGGTACTACATATAGCTGAAAAACCTGAACTAATATTACAGTAATTAACACGAAAGCAAGCTAATTGAATTTTCATTATCAATAACGATTACGTAACCTGAAAACTAGAAGCCTTTACGTCTCAGACCATAGCTTCAGGGTTTGGCAAAGACCAGTCATTATATATACATCAATATATCATAACCTAAAGACTAGAAATATTTATGATCACATCATAACTTTTGGTTACTGCAAAGACTAGTCATTATCAATATATCACAACCTAAAGACTATAGAAGCCTTTATGTCTCAGACCATAGCTTCAGGTTTTGGCAAAGACAAGTCATTATCAATATATCACAACCTAAAGACTAAAAATATTTATGATCATAGCATAGCATTTGGTTACTACACAGACTAGTCATTATCAATCAACACATCATAGCATAGCCAAAACAAAGGCTAAAAAAGGTCGTTGTAAGAAACCACTGGTATAGAATATAGATACATTGAGAGCGTGCCGAGTTACCACTCATTATGCGAGTACAATGTATTACATCAGCTGAGCTTTTCTGCAAGTAACTTGTAGCACATTAACTACTAGCTTCTAGATCCTATGTATAAATTGAAGTGGGAATGAGAGAAACAGAATGAATTTGCGATGTTTCAATTACTAATTCCGGCTTTTTCACTTTAATATATGCATTATTGCTCCAGTACCAAAATTATACTTCGCACTCGTAGGTATCAAATGAATATGTATGCGAACCCACAATGACTAGATATCAATGACCACTGACCGTATTAGGTGATAGGTATAAATACGCTGTTTAGAACCTCGAATAAAATAATCAATAAAAACATTGCGAAATTTTTAGCTCTTCAGTAAAGTATTTTAACTCAGCTTTGTTTACTTTCGGTTTTAAACAATAATAATTAATTTTTTACAAAAATTAGAATCGAAGACACCAAAAATTGCGACTCCAACCTCGACTCCACCACATACGAATGAACGACTCCGGCTCCACCACATTCGGAAAAGCGACTCCGACTCCGACTCCAAACACATTCAGAAAAGCGACTCTGACTCCACACACATTCAGAAAAGCGACTCCGACTCCACACACATTCAGAAAAGCGACTCCGACTCCGAATCCGACTCCAAAGACATTCAGAGAAGCGACTCCGACTCCGACTTCGACTCCACACACATTCTGAAAAGCGACTCCGAATCCCCACACATTCAGAAAAGCGACTCCGACTCCGACTCCGACTCCACACACATTCAGAAAAGCGACTCCGACTCCGACTCCTCACACATTCAAAAAAGCGACTCCGACTCCGACTCCTCACACGTTCAGAAAAGCGACTCTGACTCCGACTCCACACACACATTCAGAAAAGCAACTCCGACTTCGACTCCACACACATTCAGGAAAGCGACTCCGACTCTGACTCTGACTCCACACACATTCAAAAAAGTGACTCCGACTACGACTCCGACTCCACCCTAAAACATGCGACTCCGGCGGCTCCGACTCCTGACTCCGACTCCGCAACCCTGCTGGCAACAATTTCAAGTAACAATAAAATCACAATTTCTGCCAAGTAGACCTCCGCCCACATATTCATCAATTAATGCTCAAATCAAAATTTCTGACTTGTTACTATCAAACCATATATTTTTCGAGCAACACTACTAGCTCCAACCTTGATTGCCTTAAAATTGCGATCCATCATCAGTTCCACTCAAGTAGCACTCAAACTATGATTTATACCGTATGAGACTCCGACTGTAATTCCAGTCATGTTACCCATAAAAAATAAGTTCGAGCGACAGCGCTCTAAGCATTATTTCTGCAAAGTAAAACTTCAGCCGCTGTTTCTATCGAGTAGCATTTCAAACAACCTTCATCAAGACTAAGTAAGTTAGTAACAATCCGGCCATTCCTCCAGTCATGTAAGTTCTCAACCAAAGTATCTTTGAAGCATCGATTCAACAATAAATATTTTCTCAACAGTAACACTCCAGCATCTCCTACTTTCAAGTAGGACTTAGACTTTAATTTCTGCTGAGTAAGGGTCCAACCAAAATTTCAGGCAAGTAACTGTCCATCCATAATCCCTTATCATAAAAACAATCATTTGATCATTACTTAATCAACCAACGATTCTATCAAAATTTCTATCCAGCAACACTTTTGTCTTAATTTATATCTCCAACCCTAAATACTAACAAGAAACAATTCGACCACAATTTAAATCAAGTAATACTCCTACCGTAAGGTCTAACAAGAAACACTCCGAACATAGATTCTAACTAACAGTTAGCATTCCAACCTAAATTTCTATTAGTAACACATTCAAGTCATAATTTTTATCAAGTAATAACCCGGTAAAAAATTTTGTTAATCAACATGCCAACGATAATTTCCATCAAGTTATGCTGTAATGATAAATTCTACACATACAACTCCTGCCGGCTTTCTCAACTCTCGAACTATTATTTCATTCGAAAATCCAACTGTAATATCAGTCAAAAACAGTCCCTTCATCTATAACATCTATCATATAATACGCCAACATAGTTTCAGGCGAGTAAAGTTACATTCGTTATTCTATGAAAATCCATGCTACAATAATTTCTAATTAGTAACACTTAATTCCTTATAGCTTACACGAAACAGTCCAAAATACTTTAGAAAAAATGATGATCCAACCGTAATTTCTAACAAATAACACTGAGCCTATAAATGCGAACATATAACATTTAAATGATAGTTTCTAGCATGAAACATATGAACCGTACAATCTAGTATGTTATTTGAACAAAAATTTCCTACGAGCAACATTTGAACTAACTTACCTTAAGTAGTGTAGAGATCATATATTTCTGTTAGTAAATATTCGATTGAAAACTCGTAATGAGTAACTTCTTGAACTAAAAAAAATAATTTTTACTGTCCATATATACTAATCTTATTTAATATTGGAGCTACGTTATGAGCGAAAAATAGACCTTAGCATTGCTGTTTAAATACAGTGACGTTGTGATCCAATTGAAGAGTTTATTGGATGCACTCTGTGAAACTTTCAAGCCCCTGAAATTATCAATATTTATATCTAGTAACGGATATTTGAAGCACTCTGCATAAAAAGATACTCAAAGGACAATCAACAAGGTTATCGCTCTCGACTGCTCCCCATAATAGTTGTGTTATTATTATTTTATCTATAATTCTACCTTATATTTCCAATCAAGCGATTCGTCGAGAACATTATTCGTAGAATAAAAAGAAGAACCAAAGTAAAAACGAACATAACATTCATTGCAAACGTTTCGGAATTAAAATTCCATCATCAGTGCTGACAGAGGAGAAAAATTTTGTCTGTTAAAAAATAATAAAATTCACATGTATATTCCACAAAATTCTCTGAATGTCTTAAAACCCTAATTTGTTCATTCATACATAAAAAATAGCATACTCCTAATTCACACAAGCACACATGTATACGTTAATTCAGATACACCAGCGAAACACACTACGCATGCACACACACACGCACAATAACACACCCAATTCCGTCAGTAGGTGGGGGCAATTGATAACTTTAAGTCACTAATGTCTTTGTTGAGGTTAGGTTTATGAGTGAATATGAAAAGGGACTCTCAAATTCTAAGATCATGCTCACTATTAGCTCTGGTTCTTCTTTTTATTCTTCGAATATTTTTATATTAATTCATATTTGATTGGCGTTACTATTCTTAAAGTTATCATGTTGAGGGTTTTATAGCCCTTTCCGCCAAATTAAGATAATTCTCACTCTGACAATTAATAAATTTTTATAACGGAACAAAGAAGTGCTGATAAAATTGACATGAAATTATGTTTTTTCTGCAGACTTGTTATCAATCAATATCTACATTGAAAGTACTATCGTTAAAAATCAATTCAAAATTACTTCTTGCGGACGAAAAAGAAGTAAAACTCAACGCTAAATTAAAATTAAAAAACGTAGAAGCCAAATGTGAGTCGAACACGAGTGTCAAAATGCTACCATTATCGAAATAAACATCTGGATGCTGTCACAATGTAATCAAGTTTCAACCACACACTGTGAGGAATTCAAAGTTTAATTAATAAATGTGCTGAGAAAATGTTTCAATATTATTCGTACATGAATGTGTGAAAACACACACATTTTAGGCGTTGAACATTGAGAAGCATGGTCGAGGATTTGTAATTAGTGTGTATAACATTCTGAAGACAACTTTTTCTGACTTAAAATGGAAAAGGATAACAGCAGTGTGATACCAGAAATGTCAAAACGTACACTAAGACGTTTAGGGCTTTGAGAAGCATCTGAAACTGAAGTGACTCCCAATTTAAATATTGGAAAGCTTTAAATTTGAGATTAAAAGATAATCCATTGCAATAGCGGTTACTCGTCAAAGGAAAATAGCTTTCTTTGTTTTTAATTTGCGTACGCACGTCATTTTGCGTATGCAAAATACTCCCGTATCCACATATAAATGAAATTTGAAGCAAATGAAAGGGCAAGAATTATTCGAATATCTTCCCACCTTTAGCCAAGCATATGTCTGAAACAAATAGCCCAAAATTAAAGCTTAAGAGCGAAAACAAAATTGAAGGTGTATCAAATTGAATTAAAAAAATTAATATAAAAACACTAGGGCATAATAATATGTAGCAGATATGACCTTGACTGACAGTTCATGAATGGTTTTATTTTCAAAATGACCAATAATAATTCATTAGTCCAAGATCTAGTGGACTTGAAGCTTGCCTAGGATTTCTAAATTGACTAAAATCTGATACTAACTCAGAAGATAATTCGTGGCCCCTAACCCCTAATGGAGGTGAGCGAGTTAATTGAGCACCTGCTCATGCACTCCCTCCCTCTAGTCTGAAGTGTACGTCCGGTCATCCTGACGTACTTAGTGCACAGCATGCTCAACATACAGTATCTATCAACTAGAGAAGACTGGGCAAGAAGCTGCATCTTACCCTTGAAGTCATTAAAGAAATGAGAAGTGGATTTATACATCAGTACAATGGGGTATTTCACGTTAGGAAAGTAAAGGGCCAAATATTTCAATGAGTCCAAATATAATTTTTCATCAGAGTATTGTCCAAAATAAAGCGCTGACAAATAAATCAGGTCAATAAATAAATCAAAACAACGAACGAGAAGAAATGAATTTCTCATCTGAAAACTTCTCAGCTCTTTGAAACTTCGATAAACAGCAACCATATTTAATGAGAAATCGTCTCGGAAACAAAAATTAATTGTAAAGAAAACTGTATAAAGAAATTTATCATGAAATTAGTTTGTCCTCACAGTGATGCGTAGAAAATTAATTCTTCGGGTTAATATAGTGTTGAAACTTATAGTGCCACCTGTCAACAGGAAGGAACGCTCCCCCAGTTAGTCCGTCATGTCGAGAAGTGGCAAAACTAAATTCTAAAGTCCGTATATTCCGTACATGTTCTAATGGTTCAGACAAATACGTGAAAAATATAACTTGCTTAATTCGTAGTATCGTATTATTCGAAGGTATACGCTTTGTCATGGGGTGACGCTGGAATTTATTTATAGTTAGATGGCATCCTTATATTTTAAGCATCACTGCATAAATAAATATTTTAAACAATTTTCTCGAACATTTTAATGTGGTTTATTTTTTACTCCGCTTCGATTTCAATATAATGCGATGCTATCTAATGCCTTGGGCTTTGTAGTTTTTGTGACTGAGGCGAATTGTGACTCAAATAACTGACTGGATATTCCGGCCGCTTGTTGGTTCCAAATTTGCCCTTCGATATTTTTCAAGTAAATAAAAAAGTAATTATTATAATTATTATTATCACCATTCTGAGAGCAAAAACTGTTTAAATCAGTTTTGGCGTTCACAGATGAGGTCCGTTGCCAGTAGAAGGGTTGCCTTTCCTGCACCGGCGATCCACCTTGATATTGATTTGCGATTCGTACTGCCTTTGCCGTTGGCGCTCCTTGCCTGCACAAAAAAGGAGTGTTGAGTTCACTCTACAGGTAAATTTATATTTTTACCCCTAACCAATCTAATAATTTTCTCTGACTGGAATGCGTACTGGAGTGAAGGTCAGTTGTGCGGGTGACATGAAATGGTCTTTTATAAGGTTGCACAGCCTTATTTGCACCTCGTTGAGTGTATGAGCCGATCTGCTGATTCTTTTGCAGGGACTTTTTTCGCCGTGTGAAAAAATTTTCATTTTTCACAATTTTCATTTTTCCTTTTCACTTCAGTGATAGTAGTTTAGATTTCGTAATTGGTGAACAATGTTTTCTTTCCGAAGTTTCAAAATGAAGAAAATGGATTGCTGGAGCTCGCTTACAGATTGAGGCTTACGTTTTTAATAGAAGTAATTTACTTATGCCTACTCTTATGATAAGCTTCTGGTCATGTTGCTCTATCGTGTTAAGAAATTCATCAAGCTGAAAAAATAAAACACTATAAGCCAAGATGACATCACTCTCCTGATTTGTACTGGTTCATCCACGATGATGAGACTCAAAGACCTCCTGCCACAGGTCTCTGCAACCACCTACGACAGGTCTCTTCGACCTCCTACTACAGGTCTATGCGACCACCTGCTAAAAGTCTCTGCGACCTCCTGCTTCAGGTCTCTGCGACCTCCTGCTACAGGTCTCTGCGACCTCCTGCTACAGGTCTATGCGACCAACTGCTAAAAGTCTCTGCGACCTCCTGCTTCAGGTCTCTGCGACCTCCTGCTACAGGTCTCTGCGACCTCCTGCTACAGGTCTTTGCCACCTCCCGCTACAGCTAGGTCTCTACGACCTCCCGCAACAGGACTCTGCGTCCTCCCGCTACAAGCTTTCGCAGTCTCCACCAACAAATCTTTAAGGCCTCCCACTACAGAAGCAACATAAACGAGAAACTCGGTCTCCAATTTATGGGTTCAATTTTGCTAGTGAATATGCTTAGAAAGCTGGACGAGCTAAAATGAAAATGGAAACGCTTGTTCGGCGAAGCTGACGAAGCGTCTCGGCTCGTTCGGGCTTCCGCAAAAAAAGGCAGGAAAATTCGTAATGTTTTAACATAAAAAAATACGTTGTTCAGAATGAGAGCATTAGAATCAAGCAAAGCTCATAATTTTCTTTTGTGAGCAATTTTGTAATTCAATTCTCATATAAACGTGTTGCGATGGGAAATACGCTCCGAAGTAATTCTATGGCTAGGCTTTACCAAGTCGAAGGTTATTTTGATTTTGATTCTCTGATATTTTACTCTAAGTAACTCATTCAAATGAATAACACGCGTATTCACATATAGTTTCACACTTCCTGTATGGTATACAATAGCGTTGATTTCCTCACCTTGAATATATCTCATATTCGTCCGACGACGAATCTTCGTCGATTTCGTCGGACCTCCGGCAAGGGATGTAGCGATAGCAGCAGCGGCAACAGCTTTTTGACTCCGCTCGCCTACGACGTTCGTAAGCCTTGGTCGCCTGCTCAAAGATATTAGTGAAGAAGTTAGATATTCGTGACCATATTGAGATGTTGTACCTTTTCCATCAAATTATAATTATCATGAAGATGTATAGAATCGAGGATTAGTGATTACACATTTAAATCAAATGTAATAACCAATCGAAAGCTGTTTGTGGTAACAGACTATAAAAAGCGTTTTCATGTTTTTTTGGACGAAAACAACATTTTATGACATGAATGTGTGAGCGGTAAATTTCTAAGTGGGAATTGGAAACATAATCATCAACAATAAGCGTCAAATCGGCTCATATTCGGCTGTGGTTAACAATTTTTTAATTAAAGCTGAGGCTGAAAATAACCATTCCCAAACCGTCCTCTTAACCGCTGATGTAGCCTGTCAATACACTCGAACTTCTATTAATCTATTTTTGTTTCGGTATGTTCCATCAAAAACAGATTGCATTTGATTAATGACTCTAGAAGTAAATGTTTTATTCATGAAACTTTCTGGTAAAAAATGTACGGTTATGGTAGAGAGCAAAGGTTGTACAACGGTAGTACTTGTACGGCAATTCTTAGGGAATCGTATATTCAAAATGAAAAGAAAATCCAACATTATGGAGAATATTCATTGGGGCAAACGTTTTGGAACATTATTATTTCATATTCAGTGTAATAACAGAAGAAATACAAATGTTTCATCACTGCATCAAATATGGCGCATGCGAGACTGCTGGTGCAATGATCATTAACGACCAGAACAGGACGGGGTTCCATAGCGCTCGCACTTGCACGTCTGCACTGGAAGCATCTACCATGACTGGAATGAGGGAGCGGCGAGGCATTTTACTCGTGAACGAGCTCTGCCAGAGGCAGTGTGTACGTTAGACATTACGCTATGCGCGTACCAGTGCCTTATATCAGGATTTTCCCGCAGGAAAAATTGCCGGAATCACATTGGACGGCACTGGCCAGGGAATCACTGTCATTGGTCGACACTTTTTCAAGTATTTACCACATTTGTTGCAATGAATATCGGATATTGAGACCACTAGTCACCACTTTTATAGTGACTATATGTATGTATATATATAGTCACGATTAAGTAAGAAATGGACTCTATATAGTATATAGAATTGAAGTTGTAATCTTTGACGCATTGCTGTTATTTACCCAAATCGATCATGCCTATTACTGTGTTTATTTGCCTTCCTCATGTGTACCCCTTTCATTTTCCTTTCGAATTGTTTCCCCTATCTTTTCTTAGGAGGATTAATCTCTTCGTTCCTTCATTTCCCTTATTCTAAAAGAAAGACTTAATTTCCAAAAAAACTAGCTACATTCTTGACTGCTTTATGCAAATAAATTTATACCTAATGTTCGGTAAGGTTTTTTAAAATGACCAATTTAACAAAACCATTTCATTCCGACTACAGCTCCACTTCTTTCTTCGAAGCATTTTATGCCAGTATACGCTGAAATAATAAAATTCCACTCTAATTAAGATTCATTCCACACTTTGAGTTGATTTTAAACATTAGAAACTGTTTACAGTTCATATTTTATCCCGAAAATCACCAAGTTTGCTATTAAATACTGATCAATACTGAAATACAGATTTGACCGTCTTTTTATCTACTCAACAACTGTCCAGGACTAAAGTCAGTCCAAAATGTTTGTTATGACCTCTCGGTCCAGAAGATATATGACTCTCTTGGGAAATTTATTTCTAAAATAAAAAATTGAAAATCGTTCGCCTGAAATGGATTCTAACAGGACTTCCATTCTCACATATCCTCTAATGTTCCGACTTTACGCTTTCTGAGCACAGTACGTTCGCTAAATCGTTTTCTGACACCTCCTGTTGGGCGACCTTATTTCTCAGACACAAGTGATAAACTGTTTCACTCTATATAGCCTACAAGTCCTTGATGTTTTCAAATAAAATGTTTTGTAAAAAACATTCGAAGTAATAAAAACACAAAAAAGTCCATTTAGCCGCCAGCCGAAACACTTTTCAAACACACTGATGGGATCTGAAATTTGAAGTGTGAATGAAAAACCTTTCTGACCCCAAGATGAATTTTCTGCGTTGAAATTCATTTCAACTACGAGACGCGGATAAGTCCTACCTTGGCCCGGTTAGTTGGGCTCGGAGTGCGCGATGTTCGCACCCAAATGTCGTCAATCTTTCCCTGCTCCGCCAGAGGGCCTGTACTCGTACGTATGACGGTCCACCCAGGGATCGCCTTGGTAGACAGCAGCATCGAAAAATTTGCAGATAGTTATAAACTGATATCACTAGAGTCTCGGAAAGAAAGACTTGCTTAATTTCTTAGGTTCTTGTTAGAATATAAAAAAAACAGTAGAAAGTATCAAATCTACATCATTTTTCACATTCATACTTTTTGCCAGAGAGTTGACGGACCCACGAAGTTAAGATGATATAATTGAGAAATCAAGAAGATATAGTATTCGACGAGAAACCTACAGAAGTTTGAGAAGAAGATCCAGTGACTTCAGCAAATCAACACGGCGGAGATAACTACAGAGAAATAAGAGAACTACCGTGAAGATTGTCTGGTGACGAGAATTATCGTAACGTCTATGAAGAGGATCTGCAGAGACAGTCAGAGCAACGAGAAATCGATTATAAGGACAGCATCTACAAACAGAGAGCTTCAGAGATATACGGAAAGAGCGACTACAGAGCTAAAAACTACAACTACGAGGTGTCAGTCTACTACAGCTACGTTATCTTCGTGCTGCGGACGAAGCAGTAACGGTGCATCGCCTATAACGACTGCGGAGATCACGACGTCGTGCGAAGACTAAAACTACAATTTAAGATAAGTAAAGCAGCAACTATTAATTGTTATAATTGTTACAGTTCCGTTGCAGCCTAGAGATTCGTTGTGCGTGAGGCAGACAGCGTACAGCAGCAGTGGTAGAGTTTTTGTCAAGCAGTTTTTTTTTGCTTTTTGCATTAGCCAGTGTGCGCAGACCTCAAGGCAAAAACAAAGGCTGTACTTGCAGTGAGTGCAAGCAGTGTGTTCAAAAACCCCTGGGCATGAGTTTTTTTAAGAGTTTAAGGACACCGTCTGGGTTGAAATCGAGATAAGTGTTGATTTTCTGTTTTTATATGCATCTTATAGAAGATTTTCTTGCGCTTTCATTGGTACTTTTCGTTTACGTCTACTTCGAATAATGCGCCCACCAGAGGGGGGAAAAGCGATGGGGGTTGCGTGACCTTGACCCCTCCCCCCCCCTCATTATTGGGAGTCAATTGGGTGTGTTTCTCTGCGGCAATGGCAATAGAGTTCGTTCATGAGCTACTCAAAGTGTTTTCATTATTCAAACGAATCATTCTAATGCTGAATAAATATTTTTTATAAGATTTTGACAATTTCAGAATTTAGCTGTTCTGCCGTATCTATGATACCGCAGCATTCATTCATAGCTCGATGACAGCTGCAGTATCATAGCTACAGCTATGGCGAGCACCCCAATTCAAAGGGCTTGAAAAGAGCTACAAAACAGAGGAGTTGACTTCAAAATAAGAACGTCTTTTGTTGTGTATTTTTTCCCAGAGTTACAGAGCTACAGCAATGTAAATTATATCAATCGAAAGGGCTTAAAAAGAGTTACAAACGCTTAAGAGTTTTTTGTCGGAAAAACCTTTAGTTCAAAAAATAAAAAGAGAAACAATTTTTTTGTGAAAAAACACGTTTTTCTGGAAACTTGATAATTCGTTTCTCAAATGCTACTTCTTCCACAATTTTAGAGCTACAAGAATGGTTTATACACCATTCGATGGGGCTTAGCAAGGTGTATCAATAAGGGCGTTTCATTTTTCGATACATAAATTATTATTATTACACTAAATAAAAAAAAATAAAAAAAGGATACAAATTTAAAAAAAATACTCCCAAATCCACAAAAAAAGTTATCAAAATTTGTAGCCCCTTATGGTTATATGGACATATAAGCAATCTAAAAACGAAGTTCTGGTTCTGTAACTTCAAAATTGTAGAAGAAGATAGATATTTAAAAACCCTATTTTATCATATTTTAAAAAAAAATCCAGTGCAGATACAAAAATTTTGTCAAATAACAAATGATCTTTCCATCATTTCACACCTACTGTGAAAATTTTAGAGAAATCCATCCAAAAATAACGGACTTTTCTCCTACCCAGACGGTGTCCTTAAGAGAGCTGTTTTTTAAAGTAAGTGGCGCTATTTTCTTGAATTCATATTGGAGTTTTAGTCACTGCTGTATAAATTTGTGTTTGAGCTACTGTTTAAACTGTGTTGAGCAGTGATATAATATGTGTAATACCTAGACAACGAACTAGTAACGTGCCTGAAATTTCAGTAACCAGCGCACTTAGAACTAGTACAATGACTACCACAATTTTTTTCTAGCTTGGATATATTGGCGACATAGAGATAAGTATTCTTAAATGCCTTCTGTAGCCGAACGTATTTTTTTACGTATTTGTAGCCGAACAACGTATTTTTTGATGTTAAAACATTACGAATTTTCCTGCCTTTTTTGCGGAAGCCCGAACAAGCCGAAACGCTTCGTCAGCCGCGCCGAACAAGCGTTTCCATTTTCATTTTAGCTCGTCCAGCTTTCTAAGCATATTCACTAGCAAAATTGAACCCATAAATTGGAGACCGAGTTTCTCGTTTATGTTGCTTCTGTAGTGGGAGGCCTTAAAGATTTGTTGGTGGAGACTGCGAAAGCTTGTAGCGGGAGGACGCAGAGTCCTATTGCGGGAGGTCGTAAAGACCTAGCTGTAGCGGGAGGTGGCGAAGACCTGTAGCAGGAGGTCGCAGAGACCTGTAGCAGGAGGTCGCAGAGACCTGAAGCAGGAGGTCGCAGAGACTTTTAGCAGGTGGTCGCATAGACCTGTAGTAAGAGGTCGAAGAGACCTGTCGTAGGTGGTTGCAGAGACCTGTGGCAGGAGGTCTTTGAGTCTCATCATCGTGGATCAACCAGTACAAGTCAGGAGAGTGATGTCATCTTGGCTAATAGTGTTTTAATTTTTTCAGCTTGATGAATTTCTTAACACGATAGAGCAGCATGACCAGAAGCAAATCATAAGAGTAGGCATAAGCAAATTACTTCTATTAAAAACGTAAGCCTCAATCTGTAAGCGAGCTCCAGCAATCCATTTTCTTCATTTTGAAACTTCGGAAAGAAAACATTGTTCACCAATTACGAAACCTAAACTACTATCACTAAAGTGAAAAGGAAAAATGAAAATTGTGAAAATGAAAATTTTTTCACACGGCGAAAAAAGTCCCTGCAAAAGAATCAGCAGATCGGCTCATACACCCAACGAGATGCAAATAAGGCTGTGCAACCTTATAGAAGACCATTTCATGTCACCCGCACAACTGACTTTCACTCCAGTACGCATTCCAGTCAGCGAAAGTTATTAGATTGGTTAGGGGTAAAAATATAAATTTACCTGTGGAGTGAACTCTACACTCCTTTTTTGTGCAGGCAAGGAGCGTCAACGACAAAGGCAGTACGAGTCGTAAATAAATATCAAGGTGGATCGCCGGTGCAGGAAAGGCAACCCTTCTACTGGCAACGGACCTCGTCTGTGAACGCCAAAACTGATTTAACCAGTTTTTGCTCTCAGAATGGTGATAATAATAATTATAATAATTACTTTTTTATTTACTTAAAATATATCGAAGAGCGAATTCGGAACCAACAAGCGGCCCGAATATCCAGTCAGTTATTTGAATCACAATTCGCCTCAGTCACAAAAAACTACAAAGCCCAAGGCATTAGATAGCATCACATTGTATTGAAATCGAAGCGAAGTAAAAATAAACCACATAAAAATGTTCGAGAAAATTGTATAAAATGTATATTTATGCAGTGATGTTTAAAATATATGGATGCCATCTAACTATAAATAAATTCCAGCGTCACCTCATGACAAAGAGTATACCTTCGAATAATACGATACTATGAATTAAACAAGATATTGTTTAACACCTATTTGTCTGAACCATTAGAACATGTACGGAATATACGGACTTTAGAATTTAGTTTTGCCACTTCTCGACAAGACGGACTGACTGGGGGAGCGTTCCTTCCTGTTGACAGGTGGCACTATAATTTTCAACACTATATTAACCCGAAGAATTAAATTTCTCCGCATCACTGTGAGGACAAACTAATTTCATGATAAATTTCATTATACAGTTTTCTAAACAATTAATTTTTGTTTCCGAGACGATTTCTCATTAAATATGGTTGCTGTTTATCGAAGTTTCAAAGAGCTGAGAAGTTTTCAGTTGAGAAGTTCAATTCTTCCCGTTCGTTGTTTTGATTTATTTATTAACCTGATTTATTTGTCAGTGCTTTATTTTGGACAATACTCTGATGAAAAATTATATTTGAACTCATTGAAATATTTGGCCCTTTACTTTCCTAACGTGAAATACCCATTGTACTGATGTATAAATCCACTTCTCATTTCTTTAATGACTTCAAGGGTAAGATGCCGCTTCTTGCCCAGTCTTCTCTAGTTAATAGATACTGTATGTTGAGCACGCTGTGCTTTAAGTACGTCAGGATGACCGGACGTACACTGCAGACTAGAGGGAGGGAGTGCATGAGCAGGTGCTCAATTAACTCGCTCACCTCAATTAGGGGTTAGGGGCCACGAATTATCTTCTGAGTTAGTATCAGATTTTAGTCAATTTAGAAATCCTAGGCAAGCTTCAAGTCCACTAGATCTTGGACTAATGAATTATTATTGGTCATTTTAAAAATAAAACCATTCATGAACTGTCAGTCAAGTTCATATCTGCTAAATATTATTATGCCCTAGTATTTTTAGATTCATTTTTTTCTTCAATTTGATACACCTTCAATTTATTTTCGCTATAAAGCTTTAACGTTGGGCTATTTGTTTCAGACATATGCTTGGCTGAAGGTGGGTAGATATTCGAATAATTCTTGCCCTTTCATATACTTTAAATTTCATTTATATGTGGATACGGGGGTAATTTTGCATCCGCTAAATGATGTGCGTACGCAAATTAAAAACAAAGAAAGCTATTTTCCTTTGACGAGTAACCGCTATTGCAATGGATTATCTTTTTATCTCAAATTTAAAGCTTTTCATTATTTAAATTGGGAGTCAATTCAGTTTCAGATGCTTCTCCAAGCCCTAAACGTCTTAGTGTACGTTTTGACATTTCTGGTAGCACACTGCTGTTATCCTATTTCATTTTAAGTCAGAGAAAGTTGTCTTCAGAATGTTATACACACTAATTACAAATCCTCGACCATGCTTCTCAATGTTCAACGCCTAAAATGTGTGTGTTTTCACACATTCATGTACGAATAATATTGAAACATTTTCTCAGCACATTTATTAATTAAACTTCGAATTCCTCACATTGTGTGGTTGAAACTTGATTACATTGTGACAGCATCCAGATGTTTATTTCGATAATGGTAGCATTTTGACACTCGTGATCGACTCACATTTGGCTTCTACGTTTTTTAATTTTAATTTAGCGTTGAATTTTACTTCTTTTTCGTCCGCAAGAAGTAATTTTGAATTGATTTTTAACGATAGTACTTTTCAATGTAGATATTGATTGATAACAAGTCTGCAGAAAAAACATAATTTCATATCAATTTTATCAGCACTTCTTTGTTCCGTTCTAAAAATTTATTAATTGTTAAAGTGAGAATTATCTTAATTTGGCGGAAAGGGCTATAAAACCCTCAACATGATAACTTTAAGAATAGTAACGCCAATCAAATATGAATTAATATAGAAATATTCGTAGAATAAAAACAAGAACCAGAGCTAATAGTGAGCTTGATCTTAGAATTTGAGAGTCCCTTTTCATATTCACTCATAAACCTAACCTCAAAAAGGACATTAGTGACTTAAAGTTATCAATTGCCCCCACCTACTGACGGAATTGTGTGTGTTATTGTGCGTGTGTGTGCATGCGTAGTGTGTTTCGCTGGTGTAGCTGAATTAACGTATACATGTGTGCTTGTGTGAATTAGGAGTGTGCTATTTTTTGTGTATTAATGAACAAATTAGGGTTTTTTGACATTCATAGAATTTTGTGGGATATGCTTAAGATTTTCATTGTTTTTACTAGACAAAATTTTTCTCCTCTGTCAGCACTGATGATGGAATTTTAATTCCGAAACGTTTGCAATGAATGTAATGTTCGTTTTTACTTTGGTTATTCCTTTTATTCTACGAATAATGTTCTCGACGAATCGCTTAATTGGAAATACAATGTAGAATATTAGATATAATAATAACATAACTATTATGGGGAGCAGTCGAGAGCGATAACCTTGTTGATTGTCCTTTGAGTATCTTTTTATGCAGATTGCTTCAAATATTCGTTAGTAGATATAAATATTGATAATTTCAGGGGCTTGAAAGTTTCACAGAGTGCATCCAATAAACTCTTCAATTGGATTACAACGTCACTGTATTTAAACAGCAATGCTAAGGTCTATTTTTCGCTCATAACGTAGCTCCAATATTAAATAAGATTAGTATATATGGACAGTAAAAATTATTTTTTTAGTTCAAGAAGTTACTCATTACGAGTTTTCAATAAAATATTTGCTAACAGAAATATATGATCTCTACACTACTTAAGGTAAATTAGTTCAAATGTTGCTCGTAGGAAATTTTTGTTCAAATAACATGCTAGATTGTACGGTTCATATATTTCATGCTAGAAACTATCATTTAAATGTTATATGTTCGCATTTATAGGCTCAGTGTAATTTTTTATAAATTACGGTTGGATCACCATTTTTTCTAAAGTGTTTTGGACTGTTTCCTGTAAGCTATAAGGAATTAAGTGTTACTAATTAAAAATTATTGTAGCATGGATTTTCATAGAATAACGATTGTAACGTTACTCGCCTGAAACTATGTTGGCGTATTATATGATAGATGTTATAGATGAAGGGACTGTTTTTGGCTGATATTACAGTTGAATTTTCGAATGAAGTAATAGTTCGAGAGTTGAGAAAGCCGGCAGGAGTTGTACGTGTAGAATTTATAATTACAGCATAACTTGATGGAAATTATCGTTGGCATGTTGATTAACAAAATTTTTTACCGGGTTATTACTTGACAAAAATTATGACTTGAATGTGTAACTAATAGAAATTTAGGTTGGAATGCTAACTGTTAGTTAGAATCTATGTTCGGAGTGTTTCTTGTTAGACCTTACGGTAGGAGTATTACTTGATTTAAATTGTGGTCGAATTGTTACTTGTTAGTATTTAGGGTTGGAGATATAAATTAAGACAAAAGTGTTGCTGGATAGAAATTTTGATCGAATCGTTGGTTGATTAAGTAATGATCGAATGATTGTTTTAATGATAAGGGATTATGGTTGGACAGTTACTTGCCTGAAATTTTGGTTGGATCCTTACTCAGCAGAAATTAAAGTCTAAGTCCTACTTGAAAGTAAGAGATGCTGGAGTGTTACTGTTGAGAAAAAATTTATTGTTGGATCGATGCTTCAACGATACTTCGGTCGAGATCTTAAATGACTGGAGAAATGGCCGGATTGTTACTAACTTACTTAGGCTTGATGAAGGTTGTTTGAAGTACTACTCGATAGAAACAGCGGCTGAAGTTTTACTTTGCAGAAATAATGCTTAGAGCGCTGTCGCTCGAACTTATTTTTTATGGGTAACATGACTGAAATTACTGTCGGAGTCTCATACGGTATAAATCATAGTTTGAGTGCTACTTGAGTGGAACTGAGGATGGATCGCAATTTTAAGGCAATCAAGGTTGGAGCTAGTAGTGTTGCTCGAAAAATATATGGTTTGATAGTAACAAGTCAGAAATTTTGATTTGAGCATTAATTGATGAATACGTGGGCGGAGGTTTACTCGACAGAAATTGTGATTTTATTGTTACTTGAAATTGTTGCCAGCAGAGTTGCGGAGTCGGAGTCAGGAGTCGGAGCCGCCGGAGTTGCATGTTTAAGGGTGGAGTCGGAGTCGTAGTCGGAGTCTCTTTTCTGAATGTGTGTGGAGTCGGAGTCGCTTTTCTGAATGTGTGTGGAGTCGGAGTCGGAGTCGCTTTTCTGAATGTGTGTGGAGTCGGAGTCGGAGTCGCTTTTCTGAATGTGTGGGGAGTCGTAGTCGGAGTCGCTTTTCTGAATGTGTGTGGAGTCGAAGTCGGAGTCGGAGTCGCTTTTCTAAATATGTGTGTGGAGTCGGAGTCGCTGTCGCTTTTCCGAATGTGGTGGAGTCGGAGTCGTTCATTCGTATGTGTTGGAGTCGAGGTTGGAGTCGCAATTTTTGGTGTCTTCGATTCTAATTTTTGTAACAAATTAATTATTATTGTTTAAAACCGAAAGTAAACAAAGCTGAGTCAAAATACTTTACTGAAAAGCTAAAAGTTTCGCAACGTTTTTATTGATTTCTTTATTCGAGGTTCGAAACAGCGTATTTATACCTATCACCTAATACGGTCAGTGGTCATTGATATCTAGTCATTGTGGGTTCGCATACATATTCATTTGATACCTACGAGTGCGACGTATAATTTTGGTACCGGAGCAATAATGCATATATTAAAGTGAAAAAGCCGGAATAAGTAATTGAAACATCGCAAATTCATTCTGTTTCTCTCATTCCCACTTCAATTTATACATAGGATCTAGAAGCTAGTAGTTAATGTGCTACAAGTTACTTGCAGAAAAGCTCAGCTGATGTAATACATTGTACTCGCATAATGAGTGGTAACTCGGCACGCTCTCAATGTATCTATATTCTATACCAGTGGTTTCTTACAACGATCTTTTTTAGCCTTTGTTTTGGCTATGCTATGGTGTGTTGATTGATAATGACTAGTCTGTGCAGTAACCAAAAGCAATGCTATGATCATAAATATTTTTAGTCTTTAGGTTGTGATATATTGATAATGACTTGTCTTTGCCAAAACCTGAAGCTATGGTCTGAGACATAAAGGCTTCTATAGTCTTCAGGTTGTGATATATTGATAATGACTAATCTTTGCAGTAACCAAAAGTTATGATGTGATCATAAATATTTCTAGTCTTTAGGTTATGATATAATGATATATATAATGACTGGTCTTTGCCAAACCCTGAAGTCTGAGACATAAAGGCTTCTAGTTTTCAGGTTACGTAATCGCTATTGATAATGAAAATTCAATTAGCTTGCTTTCGTGTTAATTACTGTAATATAAATTTAGTTTTTTCAGCCCCGAGAGCAACGCGCTTGCTGGTCCAAGATTATTTGAGTGACAAAATAATCAGTCCATCGCAGTATTTACAGAAAATCTAAGAGCGTGAATTACTTTGAATTGCTCATAATACTATTTGGTGTCAATAGTGAAACTCTGTACGTGTGACGATTTTAACATCTGCTGAAAAAGTCAAAATCGTATTTTCCCAGAACCAAGCTTTTAAAACAAACTAAGAATAATACGCCTATGTATTTAAGAACTCTACATTGCTATAGAACTTTGTCTTATTATCCGGGAGTTATCGTGTTTAATCCTTCAGTCTTATTTCTTCAACGACTATAGTCAGTATTTTGTTAATGCATTGTCTCGAGATGTAAGAAGCGAGCCTGAGAATATGATGACCATTTGTCCTCTCGTTAAAATTTCATCACAAATACATTATACTTCTTAGTCGTGTCAGCTTAATTATGGATATTTTCAATGATGGCTACTAACAAGTGATTCTATCACGTGTCCACTTAGTGTGCGTGCTTCCATCAGGAAGCTAGCACAACATTTAATGAGATAGGGGCCGATCCTCAAGCCATGAGGTGACTCGGTCCACGCCACTCAGGCGAGAGCTCGTCAGGCCTAATGATTAATCCCTGCTAGGTTTAACTGCCATACCTACCCTATGTTATCAAGTAGCTCTTTCTCTGTTACATATTATTTTGTTTTTAGACGTAATAAAGTGAATATTCTGCTAAGTCTCTCCATCCCTGAAGTATGAACGAAGTTAATCACAGAACTCTGTAAGATGACGCCTTACCATTGGACCCGAAGTTGAGAATATAAAAAACATCTCGGTGACAAACTGGAAATCATCAGTTATAATAGCTGAGCGGAAAGTGACATTCAGTATACAAGTGCAGATATCTTCTGGGGACTAAATAATTATGTATAATTTTTAGAGAGGTTATTTGGAGGGTAAGTCAAGTGACATCAATCTAAAATAGTGAGTTCAAGCAGCTAGAGGCTAAGAAATTTACAAGCTTGAAGTACTGTCAAGGCAAAAAAAAAAATCGGAACAATAATAAGAAGTTGAAAAGCTTTGAGATCTGTTATATTTCAACTAAATGAATGAACCAGTAAATTAGAGCTTAAACTTTAGTTGTCTGATAATTTTCTAATTTTTGCTGTGCAAATCTCCGACATATTTGAACAGTTTTTCGTATGGAATTAAAAATTCGCTAGAATTGATTCAATGGTTTCATTAAATACATGTTCGATTATTAACAATCAACGTTAATAATGAGTTTCCAGTAGTGTAAGCCACAATTAAAATCATTTATAATGTTGAAGGACTAACATCTTTATTTTACCATTTCGTAGCAGCTTGGCTGAGAACACCGTTCGATCCAAAAAACTCGCAAAACTATAAAAAATTAAAAACTCAAATTCTGGAAATGTTTAAGAACTTGTCCGTGGAAGGGGAACGCCATCTGAAGCGCACTGCTGTTTCAGGTTCATTATTCATTGGCAGTGATATATTTGAAATTACGCAGATTGAAAGAGTCACTGGCAAATAGTGCTGCATCAATCTCTATATTGATTCTGTGGAGATATTCTCACACTAGCTTAATATATTGCCAAAAAATCTGAAAGTACATCTACAACGAGCGGGGATAAATCTAAAAAAATAAGTTACGACACGCCACATTTACTAGGCACATAGCACAGTACTTTAGATGATCAAGTTGGATGGCCAAAACGTAAATTTTGTCACATCCTGGTGCTCTTACGACGAGGTAAAACAACAGAAAAGTGATTGTCTAACGAAGTTAGCTCGTATAGGACCGTTGTCGGAGACGGTGTGGAACACAAGAGTCTTAACCCGTGTTAATTCTTTGGTCAAACTTACATGTACTTTGAACTGCACTAGCCCCAGTCTCGCTGTGTCAAATAAAGGGTTTGTTTATAACTGTAAAGCTCCATTGCAAGATCCTAGCTTAACTCAAAAGGGCTTTGGTCCCGATCGATTAGTTGAAATGAAATATGGAGCCACTGTTATCACCCCCGGACTTGAACCCGATAAGCAGCCTCTGGTCAACATCCAACAGAATGTCTACAAATGAAAACATTATGACAGATTTAGGACAGATGATGATTGGAAATAAAAGGTCGTCATTCTGACATGAGCTTTAAAAATATGTCAACTATGTTTTAGAACAGTGCTCCTTAATGGTGTGAAAGTTCAACATAGATTGCCATATTTTGATTTACCTAAATGAACAATTACAAATAAAATTAATTTGTAAAAGAATTCAAAATAGCTTATATAAATAAGTTTAGAATTCTTCGCAGAAAAATGCTAGTTTAAAAAAAAAATCACCGTAACTTATGACAACTTGGTAACAGCCACTGAAATTTCAGCTTAAAATGAAGAGGCTCATTCATACTGTTGAAAAATTACGAATTTCCAGATCATCGCATGTAGTGTGTATACTTACTTTTATCGTTGTCCTCTGGCGTGAATTGCTTGTAAAATTTGGAATTCCTACCGGAACAGCAAGCCTCGACCCCGCTGGCGCTGGCTGCACAGCTTGTATGGCTGACTGTGCTGCTGCAGGCGTCGCTCGAACTGCGTTCACTGCTGCGTTCACTACTGCAACATCGGCAGAAGTGAACGCAGTTCGAGCTACAGGCACCGCTCGAACTGCGTTCACTACTGCCGATGTTGCAGCTGTAACAGATATCTGCGCCGTTTCAACCGCCGACTTAGCAGTCTGTAAAGCTGGATGTGCGGCAGTCCGTACCGACTTAGTTGCTGCTGTGGCAGCCGAGATTACTTTGTGACGAACTCACATGGCATTCCAGACATGACGGTTGGAGACTGCATGGAATCTGCAATATACACAAAATACTCATGTTAATCCTGTTCATTAAAAATGTTGTAATATTTTTGTATGGTATAAGGCTGTCTGCCGTAGCCAACACAGTTAAATGAAACCTCACACTGACGTTAGTTGACTACTCAAATGACTGCACGGCTATTCAATCGCGTGTTCGCTAACTGCGCAATTAAGGCTTGACTTTTAATCAAGGCTTCGTCGTCCGTTTTTACCTATGTATATATAATTTACTATAAATAATAATAATTAAAAGATTACCAAATCCAATTCAACTTTGAATTAGAAAATCTCTTTTGTATATTAAAAAAGAATATATTTGAGCGAGTAGTTTCTATTTGGGAAAGAAATTATTTCTGAAATTCATTAGAATACAGGGTGTTTCAAAAATACACGGCATAATTTCAGGTATGTATTTCCCACATGTAGACAATCAAAATAGTTCATTACAACATATGTCCGGAAATGCTTCATTTCCGAGTTATGGCCTTCACAACATTGAAATTCACCGGAACGTTTTTCTTTCCGCAGGTCGTTGCCGTCAAAGGACACATTAAGAGGGCACTCTGACAGATCATTCCTAGGCGAAGGTTAAATTCAGTGTTGTGTTTGGCGTTCGACTGTGTGTCATGTACACAAATCAGGAGCTGGCAGAGATGCACTTGATCTACGGTAAGGCAGACGGCAATGCTGCGCTGGCTCGTCGTTTGTACCAGGAGAGGTACCCACAGCGACAATGTCCAGATCGGAAGACATTTGTAAGTCTCCATCAGCGTCTGTGCGAGTATGGAAAATTTGACTCTCCTGGATTGGGAAGGGGACGACCAAGATCTACAACTCCAGAAGAACAGGAGGAGATTCTGGAGATTGTGAACAGAACTCCTTCTATCAGCACACGAAGGTTAGCGTTGCAAGTGAATGTTCCCCATACGACTGTCTGGAGACTGCTGAAAGAGTATCAATTGTATCCTTACCATTTGCAACGTGTACAGGCGCTGTCACCAGCAGATTACCCTGCACGAGTTAGGTACTGTCAGTGGTTCTTGCAGCAATGTGCTGCAAATCCGAACTTTCCTGCCTTAGTATTATTTACAGATGAAGCACAGTTCACACGAGATGGCATAACAAATCTCCACAATCAGCATGTATGGGCGTATGAAAACCCAAATGCAACTGTTGTATCTCATCACCAGGTGCGGTTCTCCCTCAACATGTGGGCCGGTATCATTGGTGATCGGTTAGTTGGACCCCATGTACTTGTAAACAGACTTACGGGGCAGGCGTACACAAACTTCCTGGAAAACATCATACCTGATGTTTATGACGACACTCCACTGATCGATCGTCAGCACGCTCACTTCTTGCATGACGGCGCTCCTGCACACTTCAGTCGTACGGCTCGCCGGTACTTGGATCGAAGATTTCCTGATCGATGGATAGGTAGAGGTGGCCCAATTGCTTGGCCTCCACGCTCACCTGATCTGAACCCTCTCGATTTCTACTTGTGGGGCCATTTAAAATCATTGGTTTATTCGTCTCCGGTGCCTGATTTGGAATCCCTTCGGAATCGAATTGTGGCACGCTCTGAGGACATACGCAACATTCCTGGAGTGTGGGATCGTGTTCGCAGGTCAATGAGACATCGATGTGAGGTCTGTATTCAAGCAGGAGGTGGTCATTTTGAACATCATCTGTAATGGCAATGACCTGCGGAAAGAAAAACGTTCCGGTGAATTTCAATGTTGTGAAGGCCATAACTCGGAAATGAAGCATTTCCGGACATATGTTGTAATGAACTATTTTGATTGTCTACATGTGGGAAATACATACCTGAAATTATGCCGTGTATTTTTGAAACACCCTGTATAATCGATTTTAAATCCTATTTCTCGATTTTTCTATGCCAATACGAGCACTTCCTGTCAGTGCTTCATCATAACAAGTGGTGTTCTTAAATGCTCAAATGCTCATAGGAGCATTTTATCTCATTTTCACTGTGACACATATATTAAAGGAAACGAAGCAGACTTATTACCTTGAATTTAGGCCAATTGAGGTTTCAAATTTTTTATTATAAATTGAAAGTTAGCATAATATATATTCAGCCAAAATCGGAAATACGTTTTAATAAGGACATAAAATCCCGAAATCCTGTTAATAGAATTTATGGTAAATTACAGACCATGTTTTAAGACCAATTTCATTCTAAATATTCTCAATCGCTTCATTTCAAGTTCTTCGCGGAAGTGATCTTTTCATGAACCTCTAGGGTTTCATTCCTTAATAAAACTTTTTTAATAAATTTGCTCCTTTTACCTTATACGCATTTTTAAATAGAAGCAACATATTCAGGAATTGAATGAAAAGGCACCACGAGCGAAGATGGATCGGATACAATTATGCATATTCACTGTATAGTTACATTCTCATCCGAAGTATTAAAATTTAAATTTAATTTCGAAATTTTAACGGCAGTATGGTTTTAAGTTTCATTTTTGTTAGCAATTCTTGATATTGAATTGAATTGTTTTCTATATCCAATGGAGGGTAAATATGCAGAGTGTCCTAACCCAAAAATCAGAGGACAAAACTGGCAGAGTGGATTAAGTGATAATTTCACCTCATGGCGGCGTAGATGTCTCTCAGGCAGAGTGGCCTAGTTCCTAATTCAGTTCTTATGATATAAGAAACCCGAGGAAATAAAAGTTCTTTAGCACAATATTCATTCGAGTAAAAGAAATAATAATAATTGCGCAAGATGTTGTATAATAAAAACAAAAATCTGAGAATGAGCGTAAGCTCAGCTTTGTTGCCTACAGTAAGTAAAGCGTTCACTAATCCTCCTTGTGATCTGCGCGAACTGTACCTCGTCAGAGCAGTTTTTTTTTCATTTCAATAATCCAGCTTCGATAATAAATGTTTTTTATTTTCAGTCGTGATGAACCAGTACATGAATCTCTACATTTTTGCAGAATGATTTCGAGTCGATCACCCCTATTTACTTCGCTTTGCAGCACGTGCTGTAGTATAATTAGATAACATGGTGAAGTTATGGCATTGACAATCAATTTTCGAAGGATTATTGCCCTTTTGTTAGTACTATTGTAAATTTATGTACGGCGATGCTTTAGCTAAAAGTAAGATAAGCTGAAGCAGTACAGGAACATGAAACTTCAATGAATATTTTGTAATTTTTTTCTAAGCCAGCACAGTTTGCTCTTCAGTTCGGTAGAATTTGCTAACAGAGAATTCATAAAAGCGTATTGGTCACTCAAACAGAGGTTACTCACCAACTTTCGGCCCGTCAGGTAGCTCTGCTTCTTCCCAGTCAGGGACTTCCGAAGCGGCGCCTTCCGACATTCTCCTCTCGCAGTGCCGCAAACACTGAGCTGAAGGGGAGAAGACACAGAACCAGGCCTTCCACGATCGTCAATCCTAGGACTACCCTAGGATTGATTACCCTAGGCTGGCATGTATTTTACCCTAGAATGCTCCTTGATTACCCCAGAAAATATAAATGAGAGCAAAACAAAAATTATCGTATAGACTTTATTAGTGCTATTGGCTTTTTCCTTAATTACGTCACATAAGCAACATTTTTGCCGTTTCTGAGGATTCCTTAATTAATAAATATATGATCTGATACCTATATTATGGAAATGTGTATAAAATGGCATACTTCCATTAAAATTTCAAAAGATATTTCCAAATATGAATCGATAAACAACTCAAGCAAACACACAAAGCACTGTGGTTGACAAAATTAAAGTCCAGATTTACGTAATTGGTGCTCACAATGCATAAATAATAATTGTTACAGAAGCCAAACAAAAAATTTTGGATGATAAGTATACTGTATATACCTATGCAGTATTTTTCAGCTTGTGGTGTTGAATTTTTTGACCGATTCAGAACAAATACAAAATGAATGAACTCTACGTGAGTTTTTAAGTATAGCCTTAGATAAATTTGTTCAAAATAAGAAGAAGCCCAACTTAATAGAAATAATTTTTAATCTCCAGGAAGCTATACTACTCACATAAAAAAATAAAGTTCTGGGAATACATTGTACAAAACTGCAATCCACAACATAATAAAAACGCTTTCACGCTTTCCGTATTTAAATTTTGCTGAAGATTCTGGACGCGTAGCATTACTTTTTACTTAATTATTAGCCTTTATTAAAGTAGTATAATTTGGAATATTTTACGCCATGAAGCCGGATTCTTCAAGGTAATTCACTACATGCATTAAACTACGCTCGGTTTCATTCTTCAAACTGGTTCTTTGTAAAGTTTTGGGAAAATTTAATTGGTTGAAGAAACATTCAACGAAAGCATTTGAAAATGGGAGGGACAACGACGTTGTAGTTATGATTTTAAGATTTGGATAACATGCCAGCCTACTGGCATTTTTACGGCTGAAAGCTGTTTCCCAGTAATTAACGGCTGACATGTCTGGTGTTAATTGTTCATCGAAGTAATGCTTTCGCCACTCACCCCTGAGACATTTCTTAACCAGAAACTTTTTCATTTGAGGAATTTCGTCTAATATGTACGACAAAGATTTTAGAGTCAGTGTTGAAGGCTTGAACCTAGGGTTTGCAATTCCGGGACAAAATGAAAATCACGGAATTCCGGAATTCCTGGAAGACAATCCTGGGAATTCTCGGGATTCCGGGATTTCTTCATATTTTTACATTTATGCTATTGTAATTTATTGTCCATGCCCATCATAGTATTTGACGATTTAGGGAGCGAAAAAACTTTATCTGAGATGGATTCTCTAGTGAATTCACTCTTTGTAACTGTATTTACTGACAAGCCATCAGCTGGTACAAGCCTGGTCACTTGTTCTTCTGAAGTACTTTGATGCACTTTTACGAAACTTGGTATTTTTGTTTGTTTAAGTTAAGTACTTTTACTACTGCTCTCCCATGCATGAGGACGCGTTGTTCCAATACGAATTCAGTCTTCTGAGCTACTAGTTGACGCATCTGGGTCTACAGTTTCAGGCTTCACTAAGTTATATTTACTCCTCAGGTGACGTAACAAACCACTGGTAGACCAGCTTTTCCAAAGTAAACTCTTGCCGCACTTATACACTCGCGCTTTCTCCAGTTGCATCTCTAACATAATATCGCAGCACAAAGACTTCAGTTTCTACAACATCGGCCGTTGCAGTTAAGTCTATTACAGTCTATTATTTACTACCTGCAAAACTAAACCACAAAACAAATTCTGATGCAATAGTAGAACAATATTATGAGATAGTAAAGACTACACTGTGTAGTGATGTAAATTGCCATTATATTATTACACTAAAGTCCTATCTTGTGCTCTCTAATTGATGAAAAAATCATATTAAACAGCACGATTTTAAGTTATTTTCCCACCCATATCTTGAAAATATATGCTATTTATAATCCCGGGAATTCCAACGAAAAAAGGATTTCCAGAACAGGGAAATTTCAGCCCCAAATCATCCGGGATCCCGGGATGCAAACCCTAGTTGCAGCATTACGCAGATCAGAGTACGAGGTCATGTACAAAATCCTCGACGAAAAACCTTTTTTGGATTTGTCACATTGCTTCAACCAAGATGCATCTACAAGTAGTAACAAAATCTCATTCTCTTGTGACGTTATGCCAGTTATCTCTGACATCGTTTCAGTTGCTTTCATTCCAATGCATGTATCACCTTCCGGCACAAAAGCACTATTGAATGTTGGATGGGATGGATTCAGCAAAAAAAATGGTCGCATTATTCACAAAAGTTACAAGCATAAAATCTGAACATAAGCTCCTATTTAGGCTATAAATTTCTGATCTCAGATTGAAGATATTCGGAAATTCAGACTGAAACAAGGTATTATATGTGTTAAATTTCCCCTATATTGTAATCTAAGAACTCCAAATAAACGTGTGTTAGCTTGTTATTGAAAGAATTTGCTATCATATCATTTAACTGAGTTGGAATACTAAACGACAACTCAACAAAGTAAAGTGTGAGTGCATCCCTCTGATCCAGCAATCGCCGTACACAAGCTTGTGAAGGAGCTACCCCATTGCGAAAAGAACTGTAACTTGTTCAGTACCTGTATGGAACACGTTAATTTGTGCTCTATAAATAAATCAAATTTTTTTACTTTCTACTTCTGAATTAATGTCATTTGCTAAATTAATTATCATTTGGGTTTTACAATTCTACTTATTGTCAATCTTCTATGTTTTTTCAAGATTTTAATAAACTAGAATTGAAATATGGATTTCACCCTAGATTTTGCATTTTTTTCTTTACCCTAGACTGTACCCTAGGAGGGGTCTGATTACCCTAGACTAGGGTAATTACCCTAGGAGTGGAAGCACTGCACAGAACATTTACACAAGAAGAACATCAAAACTACGGTGGACCCCAAGCCCGCTCAAGACAAACATACGCACGCACGCTAACCAATCAGCAGCTAGCAGTCACGACTGGCCGCTGACGTCATCACGGCCAAAGCTTCCAATTGGCTGCTTATCCAGGCTTTACTGTGATACTCGTTAGGATTGTAAGTCTAATTTTCATGCTCAAATTATAAACGTTTCTGGGCGTAGTAAGGATAGTGAAAGCCGAAATAGTGAATTGCGGTTACATTGACAACACTTTTTATTATTTCATTCTCTATACATACACGTGAATGCGCATTCATGTACATATTTGCAATTCATATATAAAGACTAAGGCGCATTTAGATTAGACTAAGGTGCTGAATGTGTTAAAACGTTGGTGCCGTATATTAAAAGTTTTCGGAAAGGGTTCGTTGTTTTTTTAAACCATTCAATATCAGATTCTCATACTAGTCGAAACAATATAAACATGAAGAAATTAAATTAGTTTGAGCGATAAAAAACCAGCTAATGATATGTAGCGATGTTATTTATATTTATTATACGTAAAGACTACCCAAATAGTTACATACAGGAAATGGAATGAAGTTTACGTTAACGTTATGTTTTATGTTACGTTCATTGATGAATGCTTCGTGCGTACGTTGCTTGATTGATTATTGATTAGTTTTAGCCTCCTTTTACCACATACCACAACAAAGAGGATCGAAGTGAGGAAGGATGAAGGCACCATATAGTATGGAGTTGCGGGAACGCTGAACCTATACAAGGTGAGTTCCGGCACAGGATCCCGTGCGCATGGAAAGTCAGTTAAGAAGGAAGGTTATGAAACATGATAAAAGTTGATGAAGAAAGTTAGAGATATTGAAAAACAGGACAGTAGTAGACCGAAAAAAGATGGTCCTACACAAAACTACGAACATTTTATTTCAACAGAGAGAAGGCTTACCTAACTATCAGCACAGTACCTCATATTTTTCCCTTGCATGGGAGCGCTAATTCCCATAGATATAATAGTTGTATCCACCTGAGGGGCACGATCGTTGTTTCGTAACAATAATGGAGAATATTGAGGAATGAGAGTCCACAAGACCGCCATGCACACACTTTGGATTAGGGTTTACAAGCATCCAGTTTTTGGACGGGGCTCAACACACAGTATTAACTAGTATCAGAAGTGAACTACAGTACTAAGGTGGCTAGGTGAGCTAATAACTGAAGCCTAAGCAGAGCCGTCGGCATGGCTTTTCATTACATTTTCCAGTTACAACATATCAGTAGTGAGCGTATACGCTAAATAATAGCGAGGTAAAAATGCTTATGTATACAAAGCAATGAACTACGCATGAACATTTAGTGCAATTAAAACTCTCAGTATGTGCACAAGCGTGTGCTAAGAAACAAAAATATAGATATAGGACATTAAATCCAATCTCTGTGTCTGTTGAAAGCTTGCACTGTCACGGTTGACACTGCAGTGCAAGAAGAGCAATCATTTGGATAAATTACGAGCTAGTAACAGTAAATGAGCTTCCTACCATGACGCACTGCAGAATTATTGTAGCGATATAAGCTTTTGAACAAATTAATACATTAACAATAAAATATACTTAGGTCAATCAAAAAATATACCTAACTTGCTACCAGAGGGTAATATTACTCATGGACAATTTTCTTGAGTTTTTCAGTACAACTTTTGGAGGGCATAAGTGTGTTCACGCGTCTTGTACATTGAAGTGTTTTACACACGGCAAAAAATTGTTGCAACTTGTCGGTGACCTGGACACAGCAGAAATTACAGTGATGCTGACACAAATCTAAGAACTTACAGACTAGTTCACGAAATCCTGATAGGTGCCGATAATTTGAAAGCAACACAAAAATACTCTCTCGTACAAAATAATCAGGTCAATAAATAGTTTCAAATCCAGTTATGGCATCGTTCTCTCGGTTTTACGATAGCCCTCTCCGGAGCGATATCTCATCCACTAGAAGGAAACAAAGTTTATCTCTAGCACTGACGGGTTTTACCTTCATTTTCAACATGGACACACTTTTAGCACTTGTACCAGGACGTACTTCGAATTGTTTCATCAATGCACGCACAGTCCAAAGAGAGGGTAATGGAATCAAGTTCCTCATCAGTTGATAGTGGGTCTCTGATGAGCTTACAAGAATGTTCACAGCGAGCCACTTGTGATACATGGTGTATGATCTCTTGCCCCTTAATTTGAGCTTGACAAATGCACTGAGATAAGGACCAAGTCTGCCACTTACACGCCTCAGGAAATTATCTGTGTTCAACCGCTTGTACAGTACCTTTGATTTTCTCCTGAGCCTTTTCCTAAGTTTTCTCTCGGGAGCTGGTCTGCTGTTTTCAAGGGCAATTGTCGTTCCAGAAGAAGAAGCGAACAACCGTCGCTTACAAGGTGCCACTGGAGGACCTGTGTCTTCCAACAAATAACTGCTGCTTTTGCCACACGAATTCTGAAATAAATTGACGAAAATTAGATTGTATATTATATTTACTTCCCCAACTTGAAGAAAGTATTAATTGTAAACATAAATCAAACTTTAAAGTGATTGAAAGCTTAGGTTTTGAACACAACACATCTAATTAAAAAAAATGCCACATTTAATCTACATGGAGTGGAATCACAGCTCTGGTCAGTATTCTTTTCCAAGGTTTCTAGTATTAAACTATGAATGAGTTCCAACATACCGAACGGTATAAAGTGCGTACCACTGAGACAGGATAGCCCTGTTCAGTACCCAAGAAAGTCAGCGAGTACCGCGAGTCCACTCTTCTAATGAATCAAGCATTATAATTGGATGCATTGTGCAAAGAAGCATTACCTAAATGTTTGCATTTTTTCAATTCCACTGACACAAGAAATAAAGTATAGTTCAGAAATATGCTACGAGAATCACATTTTAATTATATTTTTCACCCAAAGATAATTATATAATTTCATGATAGATGTATTAAATCGAGAAGTGGAATGATCAGATAAGTAAATGAGTGACAGTGAATATGGTATTGTCACTGATGGAAATGGCAGCAGGTAGTTCTCACAAGAATTCTACAAATGCTGCTCTGTTTTAGAATAATGCGTATGTGATAACTTTTCAGCAATCTTTCGTGCTTTTTCTGTTAGCACTCATCCAACGCTGTCCAATTCTGGCTTGTCACTTGAAAAATCTATCTTGCTACAATTCAAAGACACTTCAATGAAGTACGAACTCTGGTTATTTCAACACGACTAGCCTGCGTCGTTTCCCTCCACGAAGATGAGCAGCATTGTTTGCTGGAAGCACTGGTGGCAGGCCTTGAGGTGCCAGGAGTGGCAGGCCTTGAGGTGCCAGGAGTGGCAGGCCTTGAGGTGCCAGGAGTGGCAGGCCTTGAGGTGCCACGAGTGGCAGGCCTTGAGGTGCCACGAGTGGCAGGCCTTGAGGTGCCAGGAGTGGCAGGCCTTGAGGTGCCAGGAGTGGCAGGCCTTGAGGTGCCAGGAGTGGCAGGCCTTGAGGTGCCAGGAGTGGCAGGCCTTGAGGTGCCACGAGTGGCAGGCCTTGAGGTGCCAGGAGTGGCAGGCCTTGAGGTGCCAGGAGTGGCAGGCCTTGAGGTGCCAGGAGTGGCAGGCCTTGAGGTGCCAAGAGTGGCAGGCCTTGAGGTGCCAGTAGTGGCAGGCCTTGAGATGCCAAGAGTGGCAGGCCTTGAGGTGCCAAGAGTGGCAGGTCTCGAGGTGCCAGGAGTGGCAGGTCTGGAGGTGCCAGGAGTGGCAGGCATTGAGGTGCCAAGAGTGGCAGGCCTTGAGGTGCCAGGAGTGGCAGGCCTTGAGGTGCCAAGAGTGGCAGGCCCTGAGGTGCCAGGAGTGGCAGGCCTTGAGGTGCCAGGAGTGGCAGGCATTGAGGTGCCAGGAGTGGCAGGCCTTGAGGTGCCAGGAGTGGAAGGCCTTGAGGTGCCAGGAGTGGCAGGCCTTGAATTGCCAAGAGTGGCAGGCCTTGAGGTGCCAAGAGTGGCAGGTCTCGAGGCGACAGGAGTGGCAGGCCTTGAAGTGCCAGGAGTGGTAGCCCATGAAGCACCAGGAGTGGCAGCTCTCGAGGTTCCAGGAGTGGCAGGTCTCGAGGTGCCAGGAGTGGCAGGTCTCGAGGTGCCAGGAGTGGCAGGTCTCGAGGTGCCAGGAGTGGCAGGTCTCGAGGTGCCAGGAGTGGCAGGTCTCGAGGTGCCAGGAGTGGCAGGTCTCGTAGCACCAAGGGTAGGAGGTACAGTATCAGCAGCTGATGGAGAAATAAGGGAATAAATTAGGAACAGTGATATGGCACCTCAAATGAAATTGAAGCACACTACAAAATGAGTGGTATTTTCAACAAATTCAATTCTCCCAGAAGCTCTACTTCATGTCATTCAATTCTTACTCATTAGTAGAGAAGGCGGTTTAAGACTCCACCCAATAAAATAATTTCACAGAGGAAGTGGAAGGAAGCATATAGTATGCAAGGAAAACATTTAGGTACAAACAAAAAAGAAAGCCGACCTCACCATCAGCTCAGGCCCTGAAATTCTCTCTCATGGAATACTACTTCCAATGGATACAAAAGTTCTATCCCACTTATTCGGAAATCATCAAATGTAAGTGATCCTTCATAATGTAAAATAGGCAAGGCCTATTGGTAAATTAAAGTTCTGCTGCACTGTAAGGGTACATAAGGAATTAAACACTGGGGTACAGAGGAGGGTCATCAAAAACTAAAAGAGCTCATCTTTAAATGAATACAAAACCTATTTTTACCAACCAAGACTAACATGTCAACACAAACACTGCACTAGGTATTTATCATTCATGAAGCTCCTGAGTTATCTCAAGATTGTAATTCAGATTATATTAATTAATTCAACACTAAATATACATGGAAAAAGATTGCTAGTAACATTTTGACCACTGTATTATGTATGAAATAATTTTCAATTCAATGCTGAAGTTTGTTTCCCTACAAAAAACTTACTTTGCTATGTTTCGTTGAGTGTAATAATGAATTGTGTAGCATCTATTTCCTGGATAAATGCTACACACTGTAAAACATGTGTGAATACCATTCTCAAAAGTATTTGGAAATGTACTACCCTTTCTTTGTGTACACTAAGGATTCATAAGTGACAGCCATGCACTCTCTAAATAAGTGTAAATTAAGCTTATGGGCTTCAATTTTCACATGGGATGAATATTTCTTCAGGTGGCCTTGACTTTTTCAAGAATTTCAATACATTAAACTCAATGTTAAGATTCTTTTCTTTCATTTCAATATTCCTCAATTGGATTGGGGAATCAACATTTAAAATGTAAACTTACTTTTGTTAGAAGTGGCAGGCATTGCAGCACCAGGCATTGTAGCAAGAAGTAGGGCAGGCCTTGCACCAGGAGTGCCAAGGCTTGTAGCACCAAGAGGAGGAGGTTCAGTGCCAGCAGCTGATGGAGAAATAAGGGAACAAATTGGGAACAGTGATATGGCATCTTGCATGAAATTGAAGCACACTACACAATGAAAGATATTTCCAACAACCTTAATTTTTTCTGAACTTCTACGTCATGGCATCGCCCATTAATACTTTAGGAGAAAATAAGTCATTTTAAGGCTCCACCACCATAACATAGTTTCACAGAGAAAATAAAAGGGAATGAGTAATATACGCATAGAGCTAAGAACCACTGAATATTAATCCCCACAAACCAAAGTCATTAAGGGGTATGTTGGCTTCTGGAGTACCCATACCATTTTCAAAACACAGCCTTTGAGATGCAATAAATATGTTCTTTTCACCCCTTCAGTGTAAAATTAATCATATGAATTTAGACCTTTTATTCAAGTAAATCAACCCACTACCCAGCTTCTAGCCCCTTGATCTTGTAAACTTTTGTACTGATCCTTTTGAAATTTCAATTTATTATTATTATTATTATTATTATTATTATTATTATTTAAATTCCCCAATCTCAATGTGAATGCTTTTGATCTCAATAAGTTTTATTCCTTTCAACTAGATTTTTAAATTTTTAATCATTCAATTTTAGTAAAATTTCTATTTGAAATTGAAGTTCATAATAATTGAGATTACATGTAGCCTACTCTGAACATATTTTTTGAAAGATCCATTAATCATGTTTCTGGACCTTGAAATAACCAAGAGGAACCATATGTAAACTATGTAAACTTTGTATAGTCATCTTTGGTGGCCAACTCTACAAGGCCACCTTTATGAATAACACTCTGATCACTGTTCATAGTATTGAAGGTCATCTTTGAGCATGACTAGATATAAGATCAAAAGCTGACTTATTCAAACCTAATCATTTATTTTAAAGCTGTGTAAAGTCAGAATAAGTATGCTACTATTTTCCTACTAAAGTAAAGAAGCCTGCATGATGTTTCTTTTCATTATAATAAAGGCAATGAGCCGTGAGAAAATAACTGTAAATTTTAAACAGCAAACAAAATTTTTTGAAATGGATCATTCATGCTCATTGAGTGCAATCATGATATCACAATGATTACTTCACACAACAGCCATATATAAATTATTTTAGAGTATCTTATAAGTTGCAAGCAAATTGAAAGAACTTGGATAAAAAACATAGGATGATTCAAAGTGTTTAACCATCACTTGTTCAAAAAAACTACTAATGAGAGATTTTGATTGTGTTAAATTTGAATACAATACAAGCAGTTGCTGCCTTACTGGCAAAACAAAATTATAGCCAATTCAAGACAATTTAAATCAGCATTTATTCATCTATTGAAACATTACTTTTAGAATAGCATTTGCAACTAAATCTTGCATGAAAAGCATAGCATTCATTTTTCTTAATGTATATTAAATTTTGGGGTTATCTACTGCAATATTTATTCATTTCAGCTAAAGCTACCAACAATATTTCTTTTTATATTTTTGATAAAAATTTGAAGCCCATAAAATTTCTACTCTTGATTAACACACTGTTATTATACGTCAATCCAACAACCATTCATTATTCAAAATCGAGGGTATGAGGTAAATCATAATTAGTGAAACTTTGATGTACTGGATTAACTTGGAATAAAGGAAACAACTAAAAGTTTTACATTACCTTGGTCTTGCACAGCTCTTCTTGACACTGCTGAAGATTACAATAACTTTCTCGCATTTCTGAATGGAGACAAAATGAAGTTGGGGCATATAGTCTGAACGAGAGAAGTGCTGGCACACACATAAGCCCTCTCCGGCCTTTCGGATCTCTTATCCATCTTCAACGTTACAGTACCACATGCTGCCATCCACTCGTCGTAATTTCCTTTAGGAAATAGGAAAAACGACAAATCAGGACATTGACGGTTATCATTTCCACAATTTTCCATCAAGCACTTTTAAAAGCGTACGTACGTATTTTTGCAGCAATCTTCGTTACACCTCTGTCACAGCTGCTTTCAGATTCAAACAGAGTCTCCTGCCGATTTTTCGTGACGTCACAATTTCTTGGCTCCTCATTGGCCAATTGGCACCTACGTCATCGCGGCAGGCGCGCAAATTCGCTTAGTGATAAGTTGCGGATCTTCTAGTATATGGTCTGTGGAGAAGACGACTGATCAGGCCTTCCACGCCTGTCAATTTTTGTACCCTAGGCTGGCATGTATTTTACCCTAGAATGCTCCTTGATTATCCTAGAAATTATAAATGAGGGCAATTTAATAATTACTGTTTAGTCTTAAATAATGCTATTTGGTTTACCATTAACTACGTCACATTGAAAGCTTTTTGAAAGTTTCTGGGGATTCATTTATTAATAAATGGATGATTTGAACACCGTTTTTATGGAAATATATATAAAATGACGTCTTTCCATCAAAATTCCAAAAGATATATCCAAATTTGGATCGATAAACAGCTCAAACAAATGCACAAGCACAATGTTCAACAAAATTGAAATCCAGGCTTACATAATTAGTGTTCACTACAAATAAATAATTACTACAGAAACCCAACATAAAATTTTGGATGAAAAATGCAGACCTATGTAATATTTTTCCCACTAGTTGTTTGAGTCTTTTGACCAATCCAAAGCGAAAAATGAATAAAATCGATGTGCGTTGTTAGGTAGAGCCTTAGAGCAATCGGTTTAAATTATAAGAAAGCTTAATTTAATACATATATTTTATTTTCTCCTAGAATCTATGCTACTCACATAAATAACATGATGTTCTCTAAATACATAGCACAAAACTGCAATTTACATCCTAATAATCTTTTTACCGATGTACCTATTTACAAGACCAAATATATTTGCATTAATTCTCTGTTTTCTGATCCGTCCTCTTCAAGCATGGGCTTGACAAATTATTTTAGATCTCTTTTAGAACTATGTGTGCAAAATTCCTTTGTTATTTCCAATGGACGTAGAAATAAACAAATTGAAGGGTTGGGTATGGGTCTCCCATTAGGACCTACTTTTGCCAACATTTTCATGTGCCACAATGAACAGAAATGGTTAGATCAGTGTCCGACCTCATTTAAACCGGTTTCTATTGACGCTACGTTGACGATACTTTCATCCTTTTCAAAAACAAATTTGATGCCCACTTTTTCCTTCAGTATTTCAATTCTAGACATTCCAGTTTAAAATTCACTTTAGATCTAGAGAAAAACAACTAATTAAATTATCTTGCTATCGATGTCCCTCGATCTGGTAATAAATTCATAACCTCTGTCTACAGGAAACCACATTCTCAGGAGTAGGTTTAGGTTAAGTTTTGTTGCAAGCGATTGAAACATAATAGCATTTCAACCCTTATAACTCGCGTCTTTAGTATTTGTTTCAAACTACACTGTTATTCATAAAAATTTACTTTTTGTATTCTTATTTAAAACCAATGGATCTCCGTATTCAGTTATTTTTCGTGCAGTTAACAACTTCCTGAATGGTAAATTCATTCCGAAATCTCATTTTCCAGCTCTGAACTATAGTTACTGCGTTTCGTCATATTTTCGATATCAATCGGTAAAGTTGAAAAAATAATAATAATAATGAAGGCATCTACGGATGCTTTATTTCCAATCAAGCCTGATACATATCACCTTGTACATTGGATTTTCAAATGCCTTATAACTAACGCCAGGACGCCATGACGCTTTCCCCCGGTCAAGACCGGTACCCATTTCAGACACCTGGGTAGAGTGGGGCATTGTGCTTGGAATTTTTCTCCTATACCCAACAGAGAAAATCGCCACCGCCAGTGCCACCAACATAGACTCACGTATTTTAGAGTCATTATATACTTATAAACTCAAACCCTCTCTCAACGAATTGCAGAGAGCATGTCCTATGAAAATAGTTAACCGGTAAATTCGTTTTTTTTGTGCTCGCATTCTGCGATTCTGCAATAATAATAATCTCGACTGTACTGATATGTCCTTAATTTTATTTGCAGACTTTTTCTTCTACATTTCTTTTATTGTATATCTGCTTCGCAAAAACATTTTCCATAATAAAACGCTATCATGCCTTCTGCCTTTATATATCTACAGTATTTGCATTGCTGAAGATTTAGCTCCCGTGGCATTACTTTTCACTTTAAAATAGCCTTCACTAGATAGTATCATCTGGGAAATTAGATGCAGTGAAGCCAGGTTCTTTAAAGGTAATACACTGAATGCATCAAACCAAGAGTGGTTTCATTCATTCAACTGGTTCTTTGTGAAGTTTTGTTCAAATTTATTTGGCCAAAGAAACGTTCAACGAAAGCATTTGAAAGTGGGAGTGACGTTGAAACTATAATTTTAAGATTTGGATAACTTGGTAGCCCACTGGTATTTTTACTGCTAACCTGTTTCCAAGTAATTAACGACTGATATTTCTGGTGTCAATTGTTCATGCAAGTAATGTTCTCGTCACTTCCTCAAGACCTTTCTTATCGACTAACTTGTCTTTTGAAGAATTTCGTTTGAAATATATGACACAGATTTTGGAGTCAATGTTGCAGCATTACGCAGATTTAGCCAGTGTAGGGAGCCATGTACAGAATCCTCGACGGAAAACTTCTTTTTCATTTGTTAAACTCTTTCAACCAAGAATTTTCTACAATTAGTAAAACAAACTTTGTCATGTGAAGTAGTGCCAATTATATCTGACGTTGTTTCAATTGCTGTCATCTCAATGTATATATCCCCTACTGGCACAAAAGCACAGTGAATGTTGGATGGGATGAATTCAGGAAAGAAATGGTCGCCTTCTTCACAAGAGCTACACGCATAAAATCTGAACAAAAACTCATAATAAGGCTATAGATTTTTGATTTAAGATTGATGATATTTGGATAGTCAGACTGAAAGAACATTAATTTCCCAAAATTGAAATCTAAGAACTCCGATTAATCACAGGTTAGCTTGTTGTAACGCATTGGCTATCTTGCACCTGAGTTCGATTGCTAAACGATAACTCAACAAAATAAGTACAAGTGCATCCCACTGCTCCAGCAATCGTCGTACACAGCTTACAAAGAAACTGCACGTTTCACATTGCGGAATGAACAGCAACTTGTTCAGTCCTGGTATGGGGCAAGTTAACTTATGCTAAATAGACGATTCAAAATTTTAAACGTTCTTTTTTGCGTTAATGTCTTTTGCTCAAATAATTATCCTGTGGGTAACTCAACTGTAGTTATTGACAATCCTGTTTTTTCATGATTTTTATGAAATAGATAGGAAATATAGATTTTACCCTAGATTTTGTATTTTTCCCCTCACCCAAGACTGTACCCTAGAAGAGGTATGATTAGCCTAAACTAGGGTAATTACCCTAGGAGTGGAAGCACTGCGACTGATTAAGTAAGAAGCGAGTCGAAGGTCAGAAGCTCATGGAAGAGATTCAAAAGTTTCATACCTGATCTCTTTTCTGAGTACTTTGATATGGCTCGTGTCCCAGTCAAAACATTTGGTACAGAGCAGACGATACTCTCCATCATTTAAAAAAAAATTAAGCAAACATGTAACTGATATGCATACCCACGTTCTTAGTTGGTGCCATGCTTGCAGAATTATGCTAGCCAATTCTGTCAAAAAAATGTATCATAGAAGTAATTATTCCAATCAACCTTATAATGACCTTTTTTGTAATACGTTTTAACCATGAGAGGTTGTAGAAAATATACCGAAGATTTTCAATTAACTATTTTTATTTTTTGTTCTACTTCTTTGAACACATGTTTCTGTGAAATTTGTTTTTGGACTCTTACGTAACTTGAAGCATTTTGGCTTTCCCTGACAACTCTTATGAAACTGCATTGTCATCGTGAATAAAATCTCATTAAACGAAAATATTTTATCGCTGAATAAATATTCGTTTCCTTTAATGCCTAAGATTTCGGCAAGCCTACACAGATGGTGGTCTGTCCTGGGCCTAGGTTTTCGGGTGGTCAAGGGAACTTTTTACAGGGTGAGAATGGAATGGAGATGAACCACGAAGTGGAAAACCATCGTCTTCACGAACTACCGACTAGGTAGGTAGAATCCGTGAACTTGTGTTGTGATCTCGGTTGGCGGTCAGAAAGATCGGGGAGAGGAAGAGCTAAATTTGACTCACTCAATAGGTTTGAACATTTTAACCAATAAATCCAGGATGACAAAAATCTGCACAAAATGTAATTATACAAAATCATTCTCATTAGAAAAAGAACACCCGAAAGGAACGGTGATTCGATAATTATTGAAAATGATTGCCACTTTCTAGAACATGTTGGTGACGAGATTTGGGTGTTTGAGTGTAACTCAGAAAACTAAGCTCCCAAGCACAGCGCAAAACGTTACACTTCATGTTTTCTTAAAAATGAGAATATGCGAATGATATTGATGACCGAATGCGCGTGGATGTTCATTTTTAATCATTAGGGAACCGTCGATAGTAAGCTCGTGCCTCAAACACGTTAGTCAATTAATGATTTTACCAAGAGGAGCTTGGAGAACTATGTGAAAGGGTTATGCTTGCGAGACAAAATATGATGAACAACGGAATGTTTCATTATGGCACTGCATTTTGTCAAACAAATGTCACAAAGAACCATTTATTTGGCTCTCTAGGCTTCTAATTTTTCTTAAGTGAGTAATTGTTATTATTGCTTCATCTCAAAATTTAAAATACCCTTTTCAACGAAAAAATGCATGGAATGATTCAGCTTAAAAATGAGTCAACAATCTCGGCCATACCACTAGCAACGCAGTTCCTAATTGAAATGACATAAGTTTTTATTTACTATGTTAGTATTCAAAATTGGGAAAAATTGTAATTCTACATTTCTTGTAACTTATCAAAATTACAACGCTATACATATTCACTCACAACTTTGAGACTCTTCTTTTTTTGGCCCTTTTGACTCATTTGACACGCGTTTTGACTTTTTTTCTTAAGACCCAAAGCGCCAGCGGGAATGAAGGCAATAACTTTCGTGCATCACGGCGTGACAATGAAGGAACGCCCGAGATCACCCTGTTGAGGGAAGCTTGTCCACAGTATTGAGATCGTTTTGTTTCGCGAACGATCGAACATGTTGAATAAGCATCGTCACTAGATGATTTTGTGTTACAGTACTATGCTGAATAGGAACATTAATAACTAGAGCTGTGCCATTGCATAACTTGCATATATGCACGCCGAGAGTTATGCAGAATGTTTTATGCATTGCAAAGAATTATTTTGTGCATATGAAAAATCACATGTACAATTTTGCATATGCAATATAACAGATGTAATATGCATAATGCATTACGCATATGCACGATTTCATAGCATATATGCTGTAATAGGAATGGGGTAATTCGATTTTTTCAATGTAAAACTGCAAATTTGTTCCTTGATCGAGAAATTTTGTACATTGATGGGACCTTTCGCATATACACTTTCAGTTCCTAATGCAAAATCTCAAGTTTTACCCGGTGCGCTATGTTCAGTACCTGATGCCCAGGTTTCATTCTTGACCTGTTCTTCAGTTAAATTTGGTTCATAAAGTAGAAATAATTCAATACAATTGGAAAACAGTTTTCCCGAACCCCTTGCTGAAGAATTGATGAGAAATATGGTTTGTGAACTGAACATTTGTGGTAGACTGTCTATATTACGGCGTGTTCAATTAACATAAGTTGAACCAAGTAAACCGCCAAATCTCCTTAAGTTACAGAGATAGACTTTCAGAAATTGCACAATTTCGCGGGTAGCGCATTTTCAGTATGAATAAAATCACAAAATCATTATATAAAAACATTTACTCTTGGCATTCAGACCAGCTGGATTCAACTAAAACAATGTCATTATCAATGAATATCGTCTGTAAACAGAAAAAAACATACGTACAGTTTATTTAAAGTAGAGAAATATATAACAGTGACATTTAAAGAAATTCTGAGATATAGTGAATAGAGGAGTGGCAGATTGGTCAATAGATTGGTCAATAGATAGATTGGTCAAGATTTGCCCAAATGTTGAGGGCAAATATTTCCGAATCAACCTCCAGCTTTCAGTCGCACCTCATTCATCCCCTAGACGACACTGTGACAACACCAATCATCCTCTATCTCTGAATCACTTTAAAATTTTAGATTGTACTTCTAATACTGATTTGCGAATTTTAGAATCATTGTACATTTTTGAACTTAGGCCTGTGTTAAATATTGACCAATCTGCCGCTCCTCTATTCACTATATCTTAGAATTTCTTTATATGTCACTGTTATATATTTCTCTACTTTAAATAAACGGTATGTATGTTTTTTTCTGTTTACAGATGGTATTCATTGATAATGACATCGTTTTAGTCGAAACCAGCTGGTCTGAATGCCAGGAGTAAATGTTTTTATATAATGCTTTTGTGATTTTATTCATGTAGACTTGGATTATCTGTACTGTGAAAACGAAGTTTGAAGTTCCCTCATCTTGTCTCCGAAGCAGTGTGTTCGGTTTTAATAAAAGTCATAACTGAAGCAGATCATGACTGTAACGAGCAAGAAACCATACATACAAACAAAATTATCAGAGTATTGTTACTATAAACAAGATGAAGATAGATAAGAAAATCTCTGAATTAAATAGACGTGACCAAATTGTTCTCCAACGTGCGAGCTGCTGTTCTTGCAGCAATGACAATTAAATATTATCAAGTTCAGAATAATTAATTAAAAATTAAAGAAAATAGGAAAAGAGGCGAGCAAATAGACTCATTTTCGATTGCTACCCTATACCCTTACGCACAAGGATAAGAATAGAAATAGGAGACGAATATTAAATATCTATCACGCATTCCATAGCTATCATAAACAAGCAATTGTACGTTTGCTTTAATATGTATGCAGCCGTTTCATAAATCTGTGTCCCATGTTACGAGAGTATTTCGTGTTGTCATTACTAAGACTCATATACGCCGTTTTCTCTTATACATCTATGATGTTAATTTCACACGAGCCACAATATAAGATTTTATGGATACAGCAAAAATGGAAGGTTTTCTTACGGTGTAATTATGCATTACTCATTAAGAAAATTTTCTCTAATATTCTCTTTAAATCTTGCCTACTCTTTCATTACACTTTGGAATATTGAGTTATTTTTAGCCAAAAGGAATTATATATGTGTTCGCTAAGCTATCAGAAACGATACTTTTCATCAATAATTTCCAGATTCTGGTGTTCATTATATGCAATGAATTTTAGCCTTAGGAAATCTTTAGTATTTCCATATCAATTTATGACAGTTATTTCTGGTACACAGGTTTTGCTCTGTACAAGCACTATTAAAGGTTTGGCTTTCAGGGCTTATTTCCTGGGATTGAGCTAGAGGCCATAACGTTTCTCATCTTAAAGATCTTATGTACCCCAAACCATAACTAATTAGTTCCTGAATAGATTGGAGGATATGTTAGCTTAAGCTTCCCTAATCTTAACTAAGGCGTTCCAAAGAGAGAAATGTTGAAGGCAGCGTTTAGTGTGGTATTAAGGGAATGTCAAATCTATGCACAAGCGGTGTACCCACGTAAATCACTATAACGCATAGAAATAGTGTACTAACAAATAGTGAAATAGTGAAGTAGCAGGTTCTGAAAAATCGAACTGCAGTGAACTGAAAAATAATATTCTTCAACAGGACAAATAACCTATTATCCTTCAAAAAACAGAAATCCATCCTGACTCTGACATGGGGACCTCACATTTTCACCATAATTCTCTAATTTCCTCATTCGGGAGCGTAGATAACTCATGCATACAACAGTTCTAGGAAGCTCCCTCATCGTATTTAGTTCCAGAATGGTACGCGAAAGAATGTGGACAACATTTTATTTCAGCGTAAACTTGTTTTGCTTGTGGATCTATTTAACTCACAGAAAAGTGGGGAAATACCTTGCCAACTTTGTTTTATTGCTGGTTGAGATTAGGGTGAGAAGTAGAGTAGAAATACAATACTAGCCGATAGCTCTCAAGGACAGCGTCCCCCATAGGGTTACAGGATTGGGCGACCACTGAAGAAGTAGGGATTATTGCTGCAATAGGAAGTGTAGGAGGTCAGGTACATCCTGTAAAAAAATAAGACTCGTTCGTTCACTCGTTCGCCCGCTACGGGGGTTTGGAAAATGGGGGGAGGGGAGTGGGAAGTGGTATTGTTTACTGCTACACCTCCCCTATGACACTTTCTTCACGGCTTGACGTTGCTACGTCATTTCTTATGTCTCTGTATTACTCTATAATGATTTCGGAGGTCTAACCTAAACCAAAAATTCGAAAAAAATTAATTAAAATATTATTGTTTACACGTTCAATCAATTTCAATTGTTGTTCAATCATGCACACGCTTAAATGATTGAGAGTGCATAGCATAGTCTGAAAATGAAAAACAAAACGTCAGGGAGGCACTCACCGACAAATGATGGACTCGTATCTGTGTGAATTTGCGTGGCGAAAACGTACCGAGAAACCGCAGTTTTTTCATAAAATATTAATGAATATAAGCAAATTTCAGGCTCAATAAATAATTTCTCCACAAAATGGCTATCATTTTCGTGTTTTTCACACGAAAATACATACTTTTGCGAAAATAAATTATAAAAATTCGGTAGGCCCCCGTACCGAAAAGAGCCGTGTTTGCTTCTGCACAATGTTTGTTTTAGATCATACGTATACTACTCGTGTTCATGCTACTGTTTCTGGGACTAAATGCTACATTATATTACTAGTTTACGCCTGTAAATGGAGAAAAATATCATTTTTATTTAAATTTAGGCGGACAATAGCGTCAGTTGGCAAATAAAGATTGCTAAACAGCGAATACTTATTTGTTCATACGTACTGATAACGGTATCATACGAAATAAAGCGGAAAGATGACGCAATCGAAAAACTTTGTGCGTGAAACGAATCAAACGATATAGTTAACACAGCAAGAGCATTTTTATCATTCCTAATCGAAAACTTTACTGTTTGAAAACTTCATTGTCAATATTGTGATATTATCAGATATTTTGGAAATAATTTTATTATAACACCCATGTATGGCTTATAATGATTTTGTTTTAATATGACTGTACAAGTATCGGTATCGATCGCAGTATCGGTCATAGTATCGGTATTTCCACATATCGGAGTTTCGTTATCGGTCAAAAAATGGGCATCGGTATCGGCCCAAAAAATGGTATCGGTACATCACTAATTTTTACTAAGAAAACGTTTCGGAGTTCTGCTCCATCATCAGGTCAAACGAAAAAATTTACGTCTGAAATTAAAGATCAAAGTACAATGAATTGTAGGTACTGAAAATATATCATGAAAGCAAAAATACAAAGTATGACACGGACATAAACAAAGAATAAAATACAGAAGCGCAAAAAGAATACATGTAACACATAAGTATGAAATGAAATTAGGCTGGTACTGACGAGGAATCTACCTATTCACTATTTGCAAAGGGTACGAACTGGTCATATTGTTCAAATCCGGGTTTCGCTTGTAGATATCCAAGGACTCTAAAATTCTGAGTTCACACTGGTTGAAGCTAAGTCGAAACTTTTGAAATTGGCAGAAGATATAGGAATATTGCATTTTTATGCATAATTTCACACTGCAGAATGCGATGGGTGTGCTAGTTGGTTACCAGTGCGGAAGGTGCAGAAGGACGAAGGTATCGTAATATTATCGTGGCCAGCTAATTCACTTGGAATGTTATCGAGAAAATCTGGTATATCTTGTAAGAAAGGTTCATGAATGTAGAAAGCAATTTAATTCACCTAACCTCACCTAACCCAATCTAAACTTACTAAACCTAACCTCACCTAACCTAACCAAACCTAACTTAACCTCATTTAACACAGCCTTACCTAATACATAAATGACATAACTCATCCTAACCTACCTCAGCTGAAAATAAACAAATTATCTAACTCTGCCTGAGAGACAATAACCTTATCTTACTGATCATAACCAAATTAAGTTAACTATTCTCTAATTTTGTGGTTGACTTTAGCGCACACATTTTTCAAGTTAACACGTTCTTCGCGTATTAGGCCATATGTGCACCAGTCAATCAATTGCTCATTCACGTACTGGCATAAATGAATGACATTTCATCTGTTTCGAGATCTATTAAGAAATAACAGAAATTATGCCTGGTAAAATATATTGTGGAATTTCATTTTTCATATTTCTCAGGAAGGACAAAATGGATTCGAGTATTTGTCAGTTTTCCTATTCTGCTACCTACAACCTAATCAAACCAACAGTTTACAACGGCGGAAACGCGCTGAACGTGATAAGTCGAATCTCTTTGTACTAATATATGTGCCAGTTAATGAGGATATCATTTCAGTTGAGATTTCTCTAGAACCTTCAACGTTACCGGCAGTTTCAACTGCAAGTACTCTAAATGAATTTTTTGCAGCTAGACCTTGAAGATCTGTTTTCTAAGTTCAACAATGAAACTTACAAACAAGTAAGTGGCTTAACATTCATTCACAGCGGATTCATCCCGCTGTGTCGCCGTTCTTTTCTTAGTGATTTTGAGGATAATTCTTGAAATACTACCCAGATAATTTTGAACTTGGTTTCCATCGTAGAAATTTCGATGTCATAGCTAATCTTTACAAATAAGGCTAGGAGTCAGAAGAATGTTTTTAACATTTTATAACTGAAGTAGGAAAATAAACGGCTTGCTAATTTAAGTCATTAATGAATTTTTTCCACGGACGTGAAGGTTTCATGAGCTCGATATAAATTTCTGACATCCGTCGTGCAAAAAATAATTTTAACGGGACTTGAGACCAAATTTTTAGCTTTTTTAGCTTATCAATTATGGGATGAAAAATAACATTAGTAGTTGAAATTTTGAAACTTTTCCATTGAGTCATTTTTATTTCATACGAACATTTAATATTAACAACATTTCGCATTGTCGGTATCCTACAATTTCATACTCGAAAAATTTTTAAAGCAGGAAAAACTAAAATTTTTGGAAAAGTTTACTAGGAGGTGAACAACCCACATCTCCCCTAGACTAAGGTTATATTTTATGTCACTCTACTTGGGTGCCTGAAGGATGAAATGAAAACTGAAGTGCGAGTACTGCTGGCAGTGAAGATCTTCCCTCCTATCTACTTTGAAAACATTTGAAAAAATTATCCGAGTTTTACACGAAATGAGATCCAAATTTTTACGTAGCGAAACGCTGTGGTATGCCAACATACGTGCAACTATGTCGAGCTTTCTTATGTTGGCTGCACTGGACTCCATGTATTCATGAATTGTGCACAGTACAGAGAGAACTCTTTTTCGCCTGCAACTCGTCAATTAGGGAACATTGTTTCAATGATGACCATGTCTATGAAGCACAATTTTGATGAAGCATGTTCATGAAGCACGAGGTTTTAGAACAGTGCCAACAAGACAAACAAGAAGTAACCTGGTAGCGCGGAGTGTAACATTCTAAAACCTTGTCTTTAAAATTTTTTTACCAGACAACACTAAAACTAAATTTCATTATTGTATACTCTCATAGAATAGAAGTGTTTGTAACGTAAATTCAAAATGAATATTTCGAGTAATTGTTTAATTAAATTTCATCTTTTAAAACAACAAACAGCTAATACCTCAAAAACCTAAATTTTTTTGGAAAATTTTGTAGAAGAAAAAGTGCTTATTTGGCACATGCCATACAAAGTATGACACGGAAAACAAAAAGCGAAACACAGAAGCACAAAAAAACATCCGACACATAAGTATCAAATGAAATTAGGCTGGTACTGCTAGGAATCTACCTATTCACTATTTGCAATGGGTACGAGCTGTCCATATTATGTATTTTCTACCTGATGTGCTATTTCACACCTCTTGTTCTCAAACACCATGTATTTACTGTATTTTAGACATGAACAATGAGACAAATTCATTATTATGAAGATCTTTTCAATTTCTGCCATTCATTCCATAATGATGTGAAAAATTTTTGTTTCGTTTTTTCCTTAAGGTTTTCTATTTCGTTTCTTTCCCGTTTCCCTGATCGACTGTATTTTTTCTATTCGGATCAACGATATAGACGTTGGAAGTCATGTACCTTGTTTCACCTCTTAAAAAACATAAAAATATTAAGCCAAAGGATTTTTATATTTCATTGTCTTATGCTCGCAAAACAATCTGTTTTGAATTTCACCGAAGGACTTCTAGATTTTCACATATGTGTTGTTTTTCTTCGTGATCGCTAAATAGATTCCAGCGCTGCCAAAGCATTTCGTCCTGGTGGAAACATCGTCTATTGCAGCGAGGCCTTTCCAGGAAGCGAAAATTTCCACGCTGATTAGATTTTGGGGCATGTCATTGAATTGTTTGCTCGCTGCTGTCGTGGCTCAGGTTTGATTGTATTTCTAACCTTCAAACAGCAACAACTTGTATTTCTAACTAATAATTTAAATTTTGTTGGTGTCAAGCTACGAAATGGTTTGTTACCTTGAGAATTCAAACTATTTCACATGACAAAAAACAACTTGTAACAATTATATTATTAGTTACCACTATTAAGACAGCCAATGCAAGCTTACACCCTCTAACATTAATAAATTGAATGAGAATTCAAACGAAGATAATTGAATTCCATGAAGTGCACAATCACAGTTGTCATTTCGGGCCTTTCGTTGAGCATTTTGCCGGACTTTTCAAACTAATCAGACTTCATTAACAATTTATGAAAATTATTGTGCATAAAAAATATACAATCAAAATCAGAGAAGCAAATAAATGAATATTTTGAATATTGGTTACAATTATGGTGAAAAAAATATGAAAAATAAAAAAAACTACGTCTCTATAAATAAATTGGCAGTAAAGGTCATCTTCCAAATTCGGAGAGAACCTATCGGTAAATGAGTTCGGGTTAATAATTAGGAACATTTTCTGTGCTTTAATACCTAGGAAATTAAGAAACCGCTGCAAAATGAAAACAAACTAAAAAAGGTGGTTTATACTTGTGGAGAATCCACACAAATAGGTTCAATGGTAAACGGGGAACGACAGCAAGAAAGTTTATTCAACGCTGCAAGTAGCAGTAAATATAAATGATACGAACCATTCAAAAATGCCGAACATCAGGATCGTAGGTTCACGAGCTAGGAACAAGAATTAATCAACAAACTAGGTCAAATCTTAAGACTAGTGCCGGCTCAGCGTATAAGATTACAAAACTACATTAACTCTAATTAACAACAACAAAATTCAGGAACGAAGGATCTAGGGTTAACCTAGATAAATGAAAGAAAGGCGATCTCTATAAATTCACAAAAATGGCGACTCCTAGCATGGTGGCTAAAACGCAGCGGCACTGTTTCCTGGCTGCGAAGGCGCGAAACCATGCATTCTTCAGCGGCGATCCTAATCAGTTTGCGGCGTGGCCCTCCAGAGGACTGGCCGTTCGCCCAGCAGGCAAAATTCAAGCCGCACGGCCCCGAGAATTCCCTGTGGTTTAACGCAGCTCAGTAGGCCGATCAACAGCCAGGGTAGCCAGCACCGCACAACTGAAATGACAGCCTCCTCTGAGATCGCAGCGCAGATTTAAAACCAGCTGTCCCGCATCGTTCCCGGTAGAGCAGCCTCAAGCTGGGCTTTTGGAGCCCGAAGACGCAGATACTAGAACAATGAAACAAATGAATTAATGCAATGAAGAAGTCAATGGAGTAAGAAGTTATTCATAATGATTTTGCAGCAAACAGGAACATTATAGCAGGACTATTTCATATGCTAACCTGAGTTTAATTATGCCTCAGTGTGGAAGCCACTCGTAGAGTTAGAAAGATGGTAAACGTGAAGAAAAAGGCTCAAGCTAAGAGCAAGTTTAGGAAATAGAATTAGGTTTAAGAGTCAATAGTACTACCCGGAGAGTTAGACAGCTGGTAAGCCGTCTTTCAGTTAGGCTCCAGGTAGGATAATTAAGTTAAGGAAAAAGGTTAAGGGCCCATTCCAAGCAAGCTCGAAATAGATTTAGGTTACAAGGATTTAAGATATCATAGTATTAAGATATCGCAGATATAAAGGTTTAAGGATTTAATAATTCAAGAAATTTAAGGTAGCTTAACAAGATCACTCACACTCACAGTCATACAATTAACAATGGCAAGGTTATCTATCAGAGCAATAGGACAAAGGAGATTAATTCATAAGAAATAGAAGCAAAGATGGCTTTAGGAAATAGAGAGAATAGGTGAAGAAGCGATCCACCGGGACTCGCGCTTGAGGACTTGCCACGGCTGAACACCGAGCGTCGGCACCCACGACTGCGGAACGCCTTTACTCTCGGGATTGATAACCGCAGAGATCGCGACTAAAGGTCACCACCATAGCTAGGAAGTCGCAACTTAAATAAAGGAACAAAAAAGCAAGAGATACCAAACGGGTACCACTGCAACAAAAGGGATCAACCCAAAGTATCAATAGGAATGAAATGAAGCTGTACTGACTCGCCGTAAAGCAGCTCCCACCTCACCTGGCCCGAGCCAAGCTGCAAAGGTACTAAAGTTTTAACTGCTAAGTATCTCTCAGGGCAATGGGGAATGTCAGAATTCTCCATACTTCAGACTTCATTAACAATTTATGAAAATTATTGTGCATAAAAAATATACAATCAAAATCAGAGAAGCAAATAAATGAATATTTTGATTATTGGTTACAATTATGGTGAAAAAAATATGAAAAATAGAAAAAACTACGTTTCTATAAATAAATTGGCAGTATAGGTCATCTTCAAAATTCGGAGAGAACCTATCGGTTAATGAGTTCGCGTTAATAATTAGGAACATTTTCTGTGCTGTAATACCTAGAAAATTGAGAAACCGCTGCAAAATGAAAAAAAACTAAAAAAGGTGGTTTATACTTTTACAAAGGTCACTCAAAAGAAAAATTAAGAAGTTTTGATATTATCATTTGCTTTGTGAATATCAAAACTTTGCATTTTATTTAACTTTGTGATTTCAGCAAGTCGTTTATTACTTTTGATCTGTGAACCTACTATAGCTCGTGTCTCTTATTTGGTCTCTTATGGTGTGTAATTCTGTCGTCCAAAGTATTAATTAAATGTTCGTTCGTATATTCTAAGTTTGAAAAACTCACTTCTACTCCTATAACCAAACATTCCAATATATTGTTAAGATTTGAATAGAAATTAAAAAACAGCACACACAAATTTTTAGACTTTTAAGTCATATCAAATGTTTTTTTCCTATTTTCGTGAGACAGTATGCATACTTTCTGAGAAAAATTTAGCCATCAATATAAATGTTTTTGTTACCAGGCCTGATGCGGGTATCAGTTTAGTTTTGAAAGACTGTGAAAAATATTTGAACAGCATGAATCAAATTATGTGCGACAGCGCAGAATGTAAACCAATTTTAGAGCCCATTATTAAATTTATATTCCGTGTAGAAACAAAATAAAAATTTTCTCAGCAACTGAAAAACATGTCCGTCATTCCCGTTGAATTCTACTGACCTCTTTATGTTTCGGACTCCGGACAGTAATATTGTAAGGCATCCGTGAAATTGAAACACCAAATTTCTGCAGACCTTATGCTTAAAATTGCTGCAGACCTTTTATGTACAATGATGTATGTAGCATATCGCGCGCCTAGTTTTTTTAGCATCGAATTTTTACTTCTTACCTTCTTTGTTCGCTTGCAATATTTTTACTGATCGAATTCTGTATCATTTTCGGAATCAACACCCTCGTTAACCGATACAGCTGCTCCCTTTATGATATCATTCGATATCGAGAACCTATAGATGAATATACTTCTAAATGAAACCATTAAAACATATTTAATTTTTTTTTAAATAATTCAGTCCTAGTTTTAAGAGCGTCGCGAAATTTTTCAAGTCGCTTCTGCAACTCTTAATTTTAAACTCTTTTTTATTTTTTTTGACAGCAAATTTTATAACCCCATGGCGGGTTGGAGATGGGTGAGCTCCAACATACCCCACGAAGTTGGCCTAACTGATGGGTAAAATATTATTATATGCTTTCACGAGAGACGCTGGTTCGACTTTTGTCCCTCTAAATTCAAACTAGGGCTTATAGACGGTTTAATTTTTGATATTCAGTGACAGAATTCTTTTCACTTCCTTAACTTTTCATGTAGTTATATTTCCAACAGCCCAATAGTTGGTTTCCTACAGAGATAGGACGTAAGAATACTTAAGCGTTTCTCGGCGCTCATATCTTCAAACATTTTAACAGGCTTTTTAATTCAGTTTTTCGTAAATCTAGTTTATAAGTCCCAGTATCCATATTTTCAATTTTTTTTCTTTTGTTTTGAATTGAACAGTATCAAGATTTCACAATGCACAATGCAATGTTAATTTATATCATAAGGCCTAGTCTGGTTCCCACTAATTGACGCATATTTTCGGCCAGTATTCAGGTATTTTTTAAGTATGAATATATATCAACCATTTAAGAATGAAAACATATCGCGATGTCCCAAAATCATACGAGTTTTCATCACGCAAAGTGACTCCTGAGTTTTCAATAGATTTTTTAAAATAAATCAACATGCTCAGTTTCATTTGTCACGTCAACCCCGTTTGGAGTAAAAATTTATTTTGAGTATATCTCATCAATTCACGTAAAAACTTCCCGGTTTTTCAAACATGAATTTAACTATCTCAACGTTAAATGTTAAATTAACCTGAATTAAAATATTTTGAACATTACGACCTCCTGAGTGATTATCAACCTGAAGGTAATTGAGAAGTAACTAGTCAAATCTAAAATAAAATAACCAGTCATGGAACAATAGAAGCAAAGATACATAAAAGAAACAAATCAATGGAAAACAAAGCTGTTCGTATCGATATTACATTAGGTGTGAAAGGAAAGCTGATTACATATTATACAAAACTGGTTTCCTTTTAAAATTTGAAGAACTTCTAAAACACTGAGGCCTAATCTAACAGGGATATCGCACTTCTCTGCATGAGAGCGGATTGAAGATGTGAATGTGCGGAAAGTAACTAGTGGATTTTAAAACTCCTGCCGGCATGCTCTGCAACACAAATACCGAGGGCTTGACTAAACCTCCGCTAGGAATGGAATAGCTAAATTGGGAGGATTCAAACTAAACATTCAGTAGTTCTAAATAAATCTAATAATTATTCATTTCATTTTGTGTTAGATTACTCCTTTTGTGAAGCAGTACCACAGTGACAATTGCGATATTTTCATGCAACCACTCAATACAATCAATGGTCAGAGCTCGTGAAAGATATTAACAGATTGCCGGATCAAACCAGACTGACCTACTGTGCTGAAAAAGTGATCGAGGTCTTCGCTTTTGTGCAGCTGTTAATATACCATCTTGAGACCAAAAACCGTTTGAGAAATTACATTTTTACGTTCTATGTATAAACGAATGCCAATAAATGTGATATGCTGAATCGCACGTAATAATGACTGCATTGTTCCTTTGATATTTTGTTAGTAATGTAACGCATATCCATCTTTGAAATTTTGAACTGACGTATAGCGCTTCAAAGTTGTTCAGCGTACCTGATCTTAGAATTTTTTTTAAAACGATTAAGGGGGACGAACGGTTTTTCTTATAAAACTTCAAAAATTAGTAAAAGATACTTCATGAGCGAAAAAAGCTTGGAGGTATTCACAACATGTTTAGAACATTCGAATGGATGTTCAGAGCCCCCAAAATTTTGAAATTTACCCACACCCGTCCCCTCCGCCTCCCTAAAAGGGAAATTTATGAAAAATCTTATTTCTCAGCCAATATTGTACATAGAGACGATTACATAGTTTAGATCCAGTTTTTTGATATCGCTTCAAAAAAAATTTAACAAGTTTTTGAATTTTCTATCACTAAATATATTACAATTTAGTTATTACTTTGAATGGCAATAAAATCTTCTATTCTATTCTATTTTAATCTTGTCCACTTTTGTGGGTTATGTTATAGTAAGCTTTCTTTAGTTTTATTTGATAAATACTCTTAACGGAACTTAAGGGTATACTTCACTCATCTTTGAGTTCTTCACAGCTGTTCGCTACCAAATTAATTAACTCTGATAGATTCATTAGTTCCTTCAGCTCAAAAATGACCAGAAATCATTAGTAGTGAAGAAATTCGTATAAAAACTCCATGGCTATTGAAACCAAGACTTCATTATTTTCACTCCAATTCAGCACAACACACAACGGACGTCTAGGCTCCACTTTTATGATTGACTTTGATAACTAAGCTAAACAAAGGATTTTAATCCGTTGTCGAGTTGAGTTCTAAGATTTAAATCATTTAATCATCTCTGATTTCACAGTAGAACATTAATAATGCTTATAGCTAGACTTTTGAACAAATAATTGAATTTTTACCCATAACTGTATAAAACTATGACGCGCAGAATATGAGCTTACATGAAAACTTCGAAAAAGTTTCCAAAATTATTTTAAACAACTTCTTTTTGTGTAAATTTTGAAATGTTTCCGATCCAGTAGAGTGTTAAATCATTTTTAGGAAATCCTTCCGATAGAATAATTACATATGCTAGTCAGGGACGACCCTCTGACCCAACGCTATTTAATTTTCTGCATGCTCGCATTACTCTCATCACATTTCATTTTCGTTTTCTTTATCATAGCATAACGTTGTCTGATTGTCACCTCTTTACTTTAAGGAAATGCAATTTTTCTGTAACTAAAAGAGCAATCATTATTTATTAACTAACCGATTTCCTCGATTTTAATTCAACAATGTACAAATGGACATACACAATTGGACTTCACGGAATGAAGAATACACTTCACGAAAACTCGATCCATTTTGTAAAAACTACGGCATAGATTATTTCATAGTAAATTTCTTCAATGTGAGGGTGATTAATAAATGAATAGCTATTGCGAACTATCAATAATTAAACAAAGAAAAAAATTGTTTACCCCTAAGATGAAAAGTTTGTGCGCATTTAAGGCTGTCGCATGCGAACAACATATGTCGTCAGTTCGAACAAACAACGTTCATGAACATTCAACTTTTGCTCACCCTGCAATGCACACACATATTTTACATCAACGGGACCAAATTTGCCACTTTTCCCTTAACAGCTCGTACATATACATATGAACAAAACCACTCTTCCGTACAATGCAGAAATTCTTAATCTTGGGTATGTATAATGTATACGAAGTCTCTTAAGTCTTTTCCTCGCATTAGAAAATTACTGTTTTTTTATATTTAACAGAATAAGGAATGAAGTGAACTAGAACAATAAACTCTATAGAAAGAAATGAATCTAACGGAAACCTTTTATGTACATTACACAGGAAGTCCTCATCAGTCATTCTAATATATTTCTTAAGCTGCTATCTTTTCAAAATACCGGTTAATAAGGAAATAAATATTATTGTACCATAGATACGTGAAACTTTACTTAGACAGCACAGCAGAAGGTGAAGTAGACGATTCGCCCACAAAAATCGGCTATGACCTATTTCCTGAAATCGTTGCTCCCCCCTCACCTTAAGCTGGTCATAGGAGCAACTTTTGTTATGAGAACGTAAGTCATTGTAACTTTGTCGCTCGTGTGTGTTGAACTTTAGAAGAATGTGTTAAGACGATGGAAATTGTCATTTGATAGGAAAAACGAATCTTATAGGGTTGCTTCCAAATACTAGCGTACATGTATAGGTAACCGATTGGGTCAGAATTTTCACAACACTAAACTTTTACTTGATATTAGAAGACAATCGGCTACCAACTATGAAAAAATAGTTCAATTTCAATGGAAAATTAGACATAAACTTGCTAGACTGACAAAAGGAGTCTTCATTAGTAAGCCGGTAATTTGTATCAACGGATCTAAAATACAGATATGGAAATAATATAAGCCTGCATGGATGAAAATTCACATTTTTTTACTGTATACTGATCGACTTGAATAACCTGCAACGTTAGTACATTTAAAGTTAAAGTTTCCCCTTACATCATTAAATAACGCTGGGAACCTAATTATGGTTGAATCAGGTCTCCAAGTTGTTATTAAAGTAAATTCTGGATGCTGAATTCAAAACTGATCTCATTTTTTCTCTATCACGTTAAATTTTCAAACATTAGAATTTTCATTTTCTTGAGATGTATGCAAAATTATGTACATACGAGTAGCATTACTTTTTGTACAAAAAAACTACAAGCATTTACATACAATAACAAATTAACGAAATAAGCATGAATGAACTATTTCTTTAGTAGTATCTTGTTTTTTTACAAAGGATAAGGCTACAATTTTGTACAAGTTAAGGTGAAAATTGATGCTCGTTCCTTTTTCCTTAGTGTTCAATTTGAGGTGTGTCGTGTTTGGTGGTCCAACAATAGCGAGCCATCATATAAACATCCCATCTACCCTGCATCCTGCTTCATGTTAAACACTAAGAGCTTTTTAATACGTTGACTGCGTTTGCGCGGTTGTTTAAGCTAGGTTGTAAGTATCGGCTTATAAAACATTACTGCTCGAAAACAATTTGCCTATTTTCTAACAAGTGCTACAAATATTATTCCCCGATATTTTTCGTTGTATGCTAAACTCTTTTCTAAAAAAGGTGTTGAAACAATTAAAACGCCGTTCATTCACACCGATACGCAAATAAAAAATTTACCTGGTCCCAATACGCAGTCAACGTGAACTATTTGTGTAACGTCGCCTTTGTTTTAGATGTGCCTGCAGCGTAACAACTTATACCACGTAGAACAGATGCATTTGTTCGACTTAACCTGCATAGATGATTGAGTTTTGCCAAAGGACATACGGAAACTAGCCATGCGATCAAGGGATGGCTAGCATCCGCGAGCGAGTGCTATGTTTCGGGAACGATTTTGTGTTCGGAACGAATGTTCAATTCTGTTGTCAATTGAATAGCTTCTTTTACATACTCGAATGTGAGGCCAGTCACGCGGCTGGCGCATGCTGAGTGCCGTGCTAATAATTTATGATGCTTTAATGACTATTGCGTTACGATGCAGTAGGTGCTATAAGTGCTAAGTTCTTCGATTCTCGTACATTTCTGGTAGTGTCAACCTAGCTTGTTTCGCTTTTTTCCATCGATTTTTTTTTTGTTACATTAAGTTGAGCTTTCCTGTGAGTGAGAAATTTTATTCTGTATAATTAAGAAATATAGCTTTAAGTCACTTATCTTCGAAAGGAACTCAAGCTTTACAATGCTTATTTTCGTAAGAATACTGCACTGAAATCGTTAGATATTTTTGTATTTTTCTTGCTTTTAAAATGCAGACATTTTTATTTAAATTACAAAAAAAATATTTTAAATGCGACATAATTTGCACTGATAAAGATCTTATTCAGTAAAACTCAAGTTGTAATAAACTGAATTCCGCACAATATTCGAAACCTTGATTACAATATTATATCTCGAATGTGAAGTATTATTTGTCAGCTTCGCATGTTTCAACTCATATGCCAAAGCAAAATGTCATGAACAAATTTGACTGTTGAATATTTCTTCGTTTGTCCCACATCTCTTGAAATCACCAATAAAATCGAAAAAAACACCTCTGGTTTGTTCAATCCATCCGTGACCGTTAAGGGTCATAAATGAATTAGGTTTCGAAGTTGTTAGGTACTGGTAATAATGATTAAAAATAATAATAGATTAGATTAGTTAGATTAGTCGTTAGTTTTAGCCTCCCTACCCGCAGCAGCAAATGAGATCCCTAGAGAGGAAGCAAGAAGGCACCATTTAGTATGGAGTAAAGGGAACGCGGAATCTATGCAGAGAGGGCATAGAAACAGTAAGATGAGAAAGAAGTTCATGAAACAAGATTCAAATTGAAGAAGAAAGTAGTAGGGGCTGAAAAAACAGGACAGCAGTGAACCGAAGAGAGATGGTCCGTAACAAATCAAAAACCTATTCTGTTTCAACAAAAAAGAAAGCCTACATAACCTATAGCTCGGGCCCTCACATAGTCCCCCTGGGAGTGCTAATTCCCATAGATACAATAGTTGTATCCCCCTGAGGGGTAATAATAATAATATTAATAATATTAATAAATTCAGTTAACGACAACTTCGGTCAGAGACTTTTTAGTTGTCGCTTTTGTAATTCAACCAAAGTTATGATCGTAATTTATACACTAATGGCGTTGCACTATTTTTAACAGCAGCAACTTTACGACTCGCTAGTTCTTCAACAGCTCACACTGTATCGCGTTCCAGGATTTAAACCTCAAGTGTTAACCGTCCACCTCACCAGGACAAACGCAATGAAGTTCTTAGGCTGGCAATTTCTAATACCTCCACCACAACAAACTGGGTAACAGTTGTCACAAAATTTCTTTCAATTACTATTCACACCGAGTGAAGGTCTGACAACATATTTCACTGAAAATACATTACCATCTCACAGGGCACTGAATCCAGCACATCAGATGTTCCAGTTTCAGGCTCTTCATAGTCGCCACCATAATCATTTTAGTTGTGATTCAATCAGGGGACTCTTCAAATCCATTACATTGAGAAACAAGTTGGAATTTGAAGCCAAACGTAGATTTTATTCGGATTTGACGGTGGAAGGGATTTAACAGAAACATAATTTTATGAGTGGTAGCTAGGGCCCCACGGAAGGGGTTCCAGCAACCCGCCCTCACTTTGGCCGAACGCCTGACCCATGCTGGAACCCCCTCTCAATAGAGAGTCAAGGATAACAGTACGGTGCGCTCGGCCATCTCATTCATTAGAGTTCAGGATCAGTGTATAATCACTGTATATCCCAATTGGATGAAATGCTCAACTCAGAGCCAAGGTGCGATGATTCTTGAATTCAAATTCCAAAGGCAGCGCTCGTTGGGTCTGGGCAATCTCCTCTCACTCTTATTCACATTTAAAGATTTTCAAACTGATTTATCTCCTTGACAAACTCCAGCACTTTATGGATGGGTCCTCCCTCACGTAGCAAAATGCTTGCGCTACCATTCCCTCCGGCTCTATGTTTTGTATTCGGTCTCTTGTCTGCTTCAGGGCGGTACATTCCTCCAAAATATGTTTTACGGTTAGGATCTCTACTCCACACCACCCGCAAATGGGTCTCTGTCCAAGTGCCTCCGGGTCCATGAGATAACTGTGAGTTAAAGCGGTGTGTTTTAGTCGTAATCGGTTCATGACGATCTCTTCCTGACGGTTTAACTTGTAGCTGCATTTTTTTCCAGCTTCCATGGCTTGCTTTTATTGTTCTCAAGTCTCCATGTTCCTGCTGCTATTCCAGGTTCCATATCGCATATGTCTTCTTGCTGATTATCGGTAACCAGTCGCTGTACGGAATCAGCCCAAATTCAGCGCGTCTTGCTGCTGCTGCCTTCGCCGCTTGGTCCGCACGTTCATTTTAGACTATGCCCACTTGTGCTGGGACCCTACTGATCGTTATACATATTTTTTCCCTCCGAAGTAATTTGGTACATCTCTAGTATTATCTTATTCAAAGTTGATTATTTTCAGTGTAGCTATCGACTATCTGTATTGCACTCATGGAGTCGCTGCATGTTACAAAATGCTGAAATAGAGTATCCTTGATTATATTCAAGGCGAGCTTGATGGCATGCAGTTCGGCGGTCATAACACTTGCCACGACTGGGAGAGAGAGACGCTTCTGACGATATCGCTCATCACGGCCGCTGCTTCAACTCCTGTCGGTTACTTGGATCCGTCAGTATAGAGGATTTTGTGCTTTTGATATCTATTCCCCCTCGCGCCATCCTGTCCTTGCCGCGGGGAGGAGGTATGTGTGTTCAATGAAGCCCAAGGCTATGTTGTCCCAGGTTCAACCATGACAGACGGGCTTGGGCCGAGATCCAGACCAACTGGGAGGGTAACACTGACAACCGAGCTGACAATTGGATACTCTACTAAACACACACACTGACCTCTCCTGTGATCTGATTGTGAGGCCGGCCGGAACCTAGACCCGACCTGCCGGCTTGATAGTCGTACGCGACGAGGGTTAGCTGATGGCCCGGTGGAAAGGCGGGGGGTGGTTTAAACGCAAGTGAGGCGCGAAAACGTCTCGCTGGTTAGTCAAGCGCAACAACCTGCTTCATCTGCTCGTGCCAGGAGCTATGCCTGTGCTTAATGAGTGTGCTCGTCGGGACTGCGTGAGCCTGACAGAAAGCTTCCCCTTGTTGGCGGCCGCCCAAAGCTGGTGCCGACTCAGGGCACAGGTGAGATTTAACCTATTAATCATGGATAATTCCAACTCCAACCCCCCCCCCCCCAAACTGTAAAGTAATATGATGGTGACGACCTGAACTTGCCCCCGGACTTCATGGAAACCTCCCAGACAGGAAATGTGGAAAGCAAATCTCTGCCAACCTCCGCGGCACTAAAACCATTGCAGAGCACATCTGCAGGTGGCGAGGAACGCGAGGAGTTGCAACTGCTAAGTAAATACACATTCGAGCCTTTCAATCTGACATTCAATGATGCACGACGCAACATAAATACTAACCCCGAAGAAAGCAAACTTTGGACTCGGCCCAGAAGACAGTACAAGAAGAGACCCACCAAAAGCAACCACATATTACACGATAGACTGGGATCTCTGACACACCGAAAATCTCCACGATGGTGGCCCTCGGTGGACGAGAGAAAACAGAGGAGATCCTGAATGACGTCGGCGCCCGCAGAGAATGAGAAGACAGTGGACTGCATACGATGAAGAGTATAAAGGTACACCTTATTACTCAAAGTACATCACTTTAAACTTTCCAAATCTAGACATAGTCAGAAACCTCAACGTGGTCCAAATTGACAACGATATCAGAACGCATATATGTAGGTGACCCGTGAAAAATCTCAAGATGGGGAAAGAGCTCTCTACTAATAATCACCCAGTCGGAAGACCAAACAAAGAAATTTCTGTCTATATATAACACGTATTGATGGAAATCCAGTTGTTGTCTCTCCACACCGGACTCTCAATGCGCTGAAGAGCGTTGTGCGTAGCCCCGCCTTTGGAGGGTGTTCGGAGGACGACTTGAGAAGCCAACTGAGTGACCAAGGAGTTACAGATGTCCGGCGAGTGAAGATAAAAAGAGAGGAATAACTAATCACAACAAATACCTACATTCTAACCTTTGAGAAACATTCCCTACCAAGAACCATCTCCCTCACACCCTGGCATCACGAAATAGTCAAAGCATACCAGGAAAGACCACAGCAATGCTTTAGATGTCATCCATTCGGTCACGTAACAAAGTACTGTGAAGTGAGATTGAAACTTGTGTCCGATGCATAGAAAAAGGACATAAAGAACTGGATTGTAGGAACCCGATCTGCTGTTACCATTGTCAGAAAGAACATTACTCCAACGACAGAAGCTGTCCAACGTATATACTTGAAAATGAAGTCCTGGCCACGCAAGGAAAAGAAAAAATACTCCGTCCTAAAGCTCTCCAAATAGTTTTGGAACGATCACCAGAACACAACCGCCTATATGGTACAGTACTGCAAACGCCAAGATCAACCCCTGATACTGCAAATAACCTTGCGCGTAACAAAACGAATCTAAAGGCAAGCAGATCTAGAACAATACCATGACGCTCTCAACACAACTATGCAAACGCTAAGACTCCCAGATGCAACATCAACTCCCGAACCCACGACTATCTCGGACTCGATTCCACAATCAGCCACAGATGATGCTAATGTAAATAAGATGTCACATAGACTGCTGGACAAAAGTGCCGTTTCCCTGAAGCTGGAATCAATAATCAGTAGAAAGTGATCACTTTTAAATGTATCACTACAAGTGTTCCTTGTAAACGTAAAGAGCTGATCCTCATTGACTTTTGTTAGACCTATGTGTGTATATGTACCTCTGGAGGACAAGAAAGTTGGAACTGTATTATTCAGTAATTGTAGGTTGTTTTCAGTCATCCTGTTCTCTATTATTTTACCACTTGTATCACTGAAGTCTGAGCCCCAGCTATAGCTGTGAGCATTTGAATCCATCATAATAATGCTGGATCCTGTAATCTGATTACTGATGTCCTGTAACTTTTGCACAAATCCATTACTTTCCAAATGTGGAGGGAAATACATATTCATTATATTGATAGGCTTTTTGTTGATAAATATTTTGCAGAGCACAAGTTCTAATGCGGTAGTCAATTGTGTTGTTTTTTGGGAATGCTGGAGTGAATAAAAGTAATCACCCCCCAAAAGTTGTGGCGCTCATGTAACAATGATTATTGAATACATATAATTCCTGGCTGATGTTGATCAATAAGCAAGTGAAGGTAAGGTAGTTTTACAAAGTAGCCTCTTAGATTCCTTGGTAGGATTTTTAAATTCATGTTGACTAATGAGGGAGGTAACATTTGATTTTGTGAGTAACTCTTAAATTAGTTCTCCAGTTTCTAATAGACTTCTTATTTTTGTTATGCTTTCTATTTTTTGGTTATACTGTTAGCTAGTAAGATTTTGATAATAGCAGAGAGAAGCTGGATGATAAGGTTTTTAAAGAAGCCCAGTATTTGTTTCTCGTGGGAGATCTTTGGTAAATGCTGTGTTGCATTTAAGTTGTCATCTCTTAATTGACATTGGTTTTTTAGCATGCTACTGGGATCCGGAGGATAACCAGGATAATCTCAGGCAGTGTATTTGAGCCCAAGAAAGCGTTCTGGCTTCTTGTAGTGGTTTATATTGGCATGGATTTATTCTTGCAGCTTTGGCTGGTTATCACCTGCCTATGTTTCTTATAAGTAAACGTCTTCTGAGATATGTTTCTGCTTTCAAGCAGGTGGGAACTATGAGATTGGATTAAAGATGCATATGTGTTCTGAAAGAAATTTTGTTGTTGTGGCTGAGTCAGAGCAAGAAATTTTCGCTGTGATTCAAGATCAATATATTCTTCAATGTTCATCTCTAATCGTGTTTTCTGCTGTTAAGACTAGATGGCACGTGCTTCTTTGAAAAAGATATTTTTGCTATGTATATTAGACTGTCTATGGATTTAGCAGAATGATTCCCTTCGCAATTAGGTCATTGGTAGTTCTCTGATTTGCAGGTTGCTTCATTATGATCTGCTGATGAACAGTTTCTGCAATTTTTTTGTTCCGGCATATGGAAGCGGTATTCTCTCACCTCCAACATTTTGTGCAACGGATTGGGTTTGGATAGAAAGGATCTACATTGTAATTACGATATCTTGCCTTGATCTACTTGGGGCATTCAGTTCCCAGAGAAGTCAAAACAAACATAGGAGAGTCAGCTTGTTTTGGGTCCATGTACATTTTCCTGGTACCTATATTCCTGATGGGGCAAGGTGCAGCAACAATTCATCCAGAGACTCCCCAAGAAATTCAGGCGCATAAATCTTGTCACATACAGTAGAGGCCCCCCGGGCTATTTCAGTAGTAACAGAGATTTTATCCAAGGATTTGGCAGCAAGTAACATTTTTCTTTGTTCAAAGGTTTTTACTTCTATAATTTAGCTTCCTGTTTTTCTATGCTCCACTTTTTCCACTGGGCCTAAAATTTGATTAATTAGGCTCTGCACTCTGAGTGGACTCAGTTTTGCAAGTTTTGTCTGTTCATCCTCGTCAGAGATTATGACATGCCTGGAAGAATCAGGCATTTTATCTATGTTTTTGGCAGGTTCAAATCAATTTTAGCACACCTGGGTTGGCTGTGAGAAAGTTGCTTGTTTGTTTCGGTATTGTTCTTGGTTGTTAGGAATGGTATCTATAGTTGTATATAGAGACCTATCCCTATGATAACACTTCAGATGGATTGCTTTCAAATGACAAGTCAGTTGTACAAAACTCCAATTTGTTGCACGAGTTTTTCTTCTTTTTAACATAAGCTACTTTTCTACAGGTTCAGGGCTTTGCGCCAGAGCTTGTTTTTGCATACTAGTAGGCTTTTCAGTTTGATTTTTAACTGCAAATATTGCATTGCTGTCAAACTTTTAAGCATTTCTGATACAGCTCATAAATTGAATCTATTGTTTAGAAAATGCAGCTTATCGTCGTAAAAAGGTATAGCAATTTTTTGGAAAACTTCTTGACAAATATTAACTTAAATTATAATACTCAGTGAATTTTTGCTTGCTTGATTGGTGTGTGCGTCTGCATGTGACGTTCTTAATGATGGTTAATGACAGTGTCTATTCTGTGATACGAGTTTCACCAGTACGCAAGTACAAGAATATTTTAATCGCGGATACTAATAGGATGGATCTATTTGTTTGTCATCTATATCTTTACACTTTTTTAAAGGAAACCATAGAATTCCGTCATTTTTGACGGATCATGTACACTAGTAGATATGTATATATAGTAGTAAAACTTAATTTTTAACATTCTGTAGCCAATTTAAAAGTCATTCATAATTAAAGAATAATATAAACATGTGTACAGGTTGCAACACCTACAATCATTAAGAAATAAAATATTCATCATATAAATTGTGAATAGGTGGAGTTGGAGTCACAAATTTGTGAAAAGTTGGAGTCGGTGTTGGAGTCGCAAAATTCTGAAGAGGTGCATGGAGTCGGCGTCAAAAAATTCGGGAAAGGTGGAGTCGGAGTCGGAGTCGCCAAATTCTGAATAAGTGGAGTCAGAGTCGCAAATTTATTCCTCTGACTCCGTAATTCTGGTTTGTAAGACACTTAATAATTTCTTTAATATGATTAATGAGTGTAAAGAGAAGAAATAAATACGAACAGTGCATTGAAAGAAAATTTCATTCACAGAGGGGCGAGCGAGATAAAAAACAACACTCAGGAGTTAGATAACGAACCCGTGAAGAATGAGGTACTTCAAGTGCTAGTGTGAATTTTATGAGTTGCCTGCGCAACAACTCAAGCGTCATAAATCACTCGGACTTTAGCCCTGCAAGGGAATCATTCCTATGTGTACTTCTAATTACTGGCAGCTTTCCTTGTATCAACTTGTGTGCGAGGAGTTAGGCAAATAGCCTCCAATTACAAGTCATAATTGGAACGTATAAAAAAACTACGATATGTTCGGGAAGTACTTTACAACTTGCATCTAGTAGTAAACAAGTCAAAAGAAAGTACTGTGAGAGTAACTTAATCTCCGGCAGCGTAAAATCATGCTCTGCATTGCAAGGAACAATGGCCAACCAACTTTTCAAAAAGACGGGCTCTCATCTTTTATCTACGTGTAAATACAAATTTAACAAAATTCACACAACCAGTTGGGGATACTTACGCAAATTCGAAAAATAGCTTATCATCTGAAGGGATCCTCTTGGACCTAGTGTATTTACGTAGATTGTCACACTCATCAGCAACTCACCATTACTGCGAAAAATCTCAGCTGGCTTCTTTAAGATACAAGGTAATGACGATCAACCAACTTACCTCCGTCGAATCGCAACCATAAATAATAGAAAATAATCTTCGACAAACAGCATCACCGGCGGCAATTTAAATTTAGGAGTTAAATAAGGGCATTATGGGGAATGAGCGCAAAAATCCAGCCAGCACAAGTAAATAAGTGTCATGAGACCTCAATAAGACAATCTATTGACATTATATGGGTACACCATAACATGGAAATTGATTAGTAACAATTACCTAAGTACCAAATGATCATCTAAACAGCAGCTACGCACACGGAGGAAGAGCCGCTACGGAAGATGTTGGGGATGTAAACCTAGTAAAAATAATCAATAGCAGGGAGTAATTTATATGCCTATAATTTATCTGGAGCTAAGCTGCAATAAAGAAATGTGAGGGTTCTGCTTGGCAGGAGCCTTCCGGGAGTTCCGGTTAAATATTTGTTATTTCGTTACTGAAGGACCACATGGGCGCAGGACCTCCAACCTTAGCTCCATCTCTCGTCGCTTAGTTGGGTATTTAAGAGAAGATTAAAGAAAGGTTGTGCATAGTTATAAGCACGTTAGGCTAATTATAGCTATAAGAACAATATATAGGCTAGTCATGGTTATAATTATGCACGTTAGCCAAAAAAGGATGCTTTATTCCAATAAATCAAGCTTGAAACATATCAGATCATCATAACTTACACATATATCACATGCCACATATCATCTTGAGGGATAGTTAGAAACGGTAAGTTGAGAAAGAAGTTTACTAAATAGAATAAAATTTGAAAAAGAAATTAATGAGTGCGGGAAAAAAAGGATTGCAGTGAACTGAAAAAATTATCTAGCATTAAACCAAGAAAGTATTCCAAAAAGCCTATTAGTTTATATTTACAAAAGCCATGACTCACTTAAGGTAAATCTACGGTACTTGAAAACCTAATTTAACTTACATCTAAAATCTATTCTCGAAGTTGCTCGTAAACATGGTATAAGAACAAATTTAAAATGACACAATTAATAATTTAAATTTCCTGTAGAAAGTATTTTTATATCAATAAATTTCATGTGAAGTTGAAATTTTCACTGAACGAAATACAACTCTGAAAAAAGTCACCCTTTTTTACAACTATCCGCACGGCTTTGAAGCATTCGATATTACTAGATCGAAACCTATTACAATTTCATTTTTAATATAATTGACCTCATTTAAAACTTTAACCGCAACGCGCGCCACCGGTGGCCACGGAAGGGATTTTCATAATGCTGCTGACCGACCAGCAGTCACAAACTCAGTTTTCATAAATAATTAAAGCTAAATGAGGGCAAAATCTAGTAAATGACTGCTATTTCCAAAATTCCTCATTACAATTGACTTTAAATTTCAGTTGAATATTTAATTTAAGTTTTATCAATTCTGGTCAGAGAATTAAATATCAATTGAATTGAGTATTTTTCAATAGTTTTTGCACGACAGTATCAAATTCGAATCAACTCCGTCAAATCAAAATGGACAATATCAAAAGGTTATGAAGGTTAGAACGTCTAGACACCTGTCCCATGCAGTAGCAATGACACTTAACTTTGTTTTTCAGCATGGAAGTTTCACAGTATTCTCTATAATTAATTCTAGAACAATCATTTTTAACATTCAGTAGTAGCAAAGAAATTCAAAACCAAATAATGTACGCCGTTTAAGTTTGAGTAAGCAGTGCACCAATAAAAACACTAATATATGTGTGGAAAAGTAGAAAACTTATTAGTAATCAAAGCTCAAATTCATGGCTGGAATTAGATTTAACGACTAAGATTGGAGAATCAAGTAACTTAGCATCTGTTCGAACGTTTCTATATATATATATAGCGTCTGTATATATATATATATATACAGACGCTTACAAACAAACACAAAGAACTTTGTAAGGCTGGAGATGTCGATCTTAGTCGTACAAATATTCGTTCAATTTCATACAGTATTTAATATTCTCATGTTAATGCATACGCACGAATTATTCGATTATTAAATCAATGAATAATCATTAAACATCCCATCACCTGGCATCAATAGTTCCATAATCAATTAAATAAAAATATTATAACACTTATTAGTAAGTTCACTTCAAGTTCCTGGTTTGGATTAAAGTAGATTATGAGTTAGTTTAGGTTTCACTAACCACTGCAAAGGTGTCCCGATGAGAGGTAAGATGAAGTCACCATTTAGCATTAGGCTAGGAGAACGCAAATTCAATTCACATGGTGTGTTTGCACAAAAGATCCACTGCGCATAGCACCGGTAAGTTTAGAAAGAAGTTTGAGAAATAAGATAAAATTGGAAAAGGGAGTAATAGGTGTTGAAAAACACGACAGCAGTGAGCTAAATAAATGGTCACGAACAAATAAAAACACTTTTCTATTTCAACAAAAAGGTCGTCCCAACTCTCAGCTTAGGACTTCATATTTTCCCTCTTTGGAGTTCTATAGTTATCATTGATGCAATAGTCGTTTTCCCTTAGGGCTTTTTGACTGGATAGTGTTGAAGAAAACTGAAATTATATACTGAGATTTTTAGACATAGAAATTCACGTTTTGAGATAAATCCAGCAACGTATTTATAAACTCAATAAATACAATTCTTCACATTTACTTCACAGATAACTTGCACGTTGAAAATTTGAATACATTCAACGCTATAATTTGAAAATATGCTCATTTTAAATGAGTTTAAAAATATCGGTGACGTAGGGTGAAGTAGGGTGGTGTAGCGTGGAGTGAAGTAGAGTGAAGTGAGTGGACTGAAGAGGGGTGAAGAGGAGTGAAGTGGAGTAGGGTAGAGTGAAGTGGAGTTAAGCGCAATGAAATGGAGGGAAGTAAAGTGAAGTGGAGCGATTTGGAGGGAATTGGATTGAAATGGAGGGAATTACAGTGAAGTGGAGTGAGGTGGAGGGAAGTGAAGTGAAATGAAGGGAAGTAGAGTGAAGTGGAGTTAGGAGGAGGGCAGTGAAGTAAAATAGTGTGAAGTTGAGAGGAATCGAATGAGGGGAAAATGAGTGGAGCGGAGTAAAGTAGAGTAATGTTAAGTACTATTAGCACAGTATCGATGCTACACCAAATAGTTATATATGAACATTTTCTACAATGTTCTCCCATGTATTGCATTGTAGCTCCTTCCAATGGCGATTACCTATTTCACTGCCAATCAGATCGATTTCATGATACAGATATTTCGGACAGTTTGGGTCTAATTAAATCAGGTTGGTCTTCAGGTCCCAACCCATCAGGTTTTTTTAGCTATTTTTCATTCGAGAATCATTTCAGTTTTTTATGCCATGACTCACTCTTGCTTTATTGAATAAAATTTGAATTCCAGTACAAGATTGAATACGATGGAGGAACCAAAATTGTTTGAAAACGTTTATGCTTAAAGATCCATCAGTCTTTCCCAATTGAAAATTAGCGCAGTTGCGCGGGAGAATTTTGGCAGTTTATCGCAGTGATCGTAGTTTTAAGACGAATTCAGGCAGTTCACCGCAGACAAAATGCATGGGAGTCAATACTAATAGCGGTTTTTGGCAGACCTCAGCAGTAATTGTTTACAGTCGAATTGAAGCAGATATAGTTCACTGTTGGCCTCCGTCGTTCGCAGCAGTAAATGCCTCGGTCGAAAACAGGCAGTTACAGATGTGCTTCCGCCTATGGCACCCCGTACAGTTACTTCAGTTAGCCATAAAGTTTTATTTGTATTATATTTCAACATCCTAACATTAGTCTGATTACCTAGCTAAATAGCACAAATATTTTACATGTAATTTTACGTTTTTTTGTTGTGTTATGCAATAGTTTATCTTTGTGCGCGTTATTTTTGCAAAAAAATATAAATTGCTGTATTTGTTGAAATGTGTCTGTCCATTTAAGGGGCTTGTATAGGTATTTAGTGGAATGAGTGATAATAAAAGATTAAATGTAGTCCCGAAGTCGACATATTAGAGGGGTCAGTTCCATGTGACACCCTCGATTGAAGTTCTAGGGTGGAGCATAGTGGGAAAAACCTTTGTTACAAAGGTTCCTCTTGAAGAAAGATAACTCGTGTAGATCGGCGAATCAGGAATATTCCTGTGAGTGATTTTGTTGTTTCCAATTATCTATTTTTCACATCCGATTTTTAAATGGTACAAGCATTTTAAAATAATGTAAGCCACTTAAAAATGTAGAGCAGTTCTAGGCAGATCTAAACAGACGTTCTCGCGAGTGCTGCCGACAGCCTCGGCAGAGATAGCCGTCCCTAAAGCGGACGTAGCGACCGCTGCACTGCGCTGCGACGCCACTAACCTTTGCCAAAAACGTGAAGAAACTGCCAAAAAAACTGGGCTGATTTTCAACTGGGTTCTATCTCACGCGTTTAGTTTCACAGTTAAATTTTCATGCACGCCAGAAAAATTATCTACTAATTTATTAAATACCAGGAAAGAAACGAAAAATATTGCAATTTCCAACATGCCTAAAGTCAATCATTTCTTACTTGGGTCATTTGGCAAGTGGTACACGAATGTTATGTACAAATTCACTCGTTGTACTGACACGGAGTGGTTCACTCTATATATTGCTCCACCTGAGCCTTTCATATTACGTACCGCTGAAAGAGGAGAAACTTCGATCACTGAGGATAAATTCTTTAGGTGAGTTTTGATCAACACATGAATTATGATTTAGTTCCGGAATCACATTGACTTCATTATTTATACCTACTTTCTTTTGGGACTTATCATCGTAATTGGCTCGTTTTCGGCGATGTAGACAAGTTGAGCACTCTTTATTAAAGTATTCATCAGCATTGATGATATTTTTGCTAATAATAGTGCAGTGTTACCTCGTACATTAGACCAGACCCTGTTATACTAATCTGTTCAATTGTCGCAAATCGAAAGAAACCACACGGAACATATAGACAGTATTAAATGAATTCGTTGAAAATTGATCTGTAATTTCGTAAAGTTTTGCGTAGTCTTTGAATTTGCGGTAATTGGACAGATCCATTTCAAAAGGTGTTGCCTATTTTTACCAGGAGCAATCTGCAATTTCTGGGAAAAATCGTTGCACTGCTTAAATGAATCTTCCGTAAGAGAGTGGTTAAAGTGGCCATTTTATCGTTGAAATAACGAGACAATGCCGATCATAAGCTCGGCAATAAATAATCGTTAAAATCTACCGGTAAATTCTGATTATTAAATAGTTAATTTTTGCTGTAAGATGATAATTTTTGCCTGAACTTACCGGTAATTATAGTCCTTTTTCCGATAAGCCAACGATATATCGTCGGAATTAGTGTCAGGAATGTTTCATATTTTCATCGGTTTTCATCCAAAACATACGGTAATTACCGGTAATTTACCGTTAATCCGACTATAATATGAGATATTTCCGATTCTAATTCCGACGATATATCGTCGGTGTATCGGAATAAAAAGACTATAATTACCGGTAAATTCAGGCAAAAATTATATCGTCGGGCAGACGATAAAATTTAGACTGGGTAATCCCCAAGGATTATCAAAGCCAGAAATGCATGATTCAACTCCGTGCCCCCCACCTATTGGGTGTGGTGTGTCGGACTTCTTTTTATAACGAAGACAGTGAGAATTACTTGTAATTACTTTTCATTTGTAAATCCCATAAAACTTCCTGTGAAATTAACCAATCCTGTGACGATCGTAATTGTGCTGAAGTGCCCGACAGTCAGTGAATTATGGCTTTATATAACTGATCGAGCGTTCAAAGTACACCAAGCAATGCACACACACCAAAATAAATACAATTTTCGAATTTGATTCTTACAATGCCACGCCACTGGGTACATTTCATGATATATCAATTGAAGTGTTTTGTTATCAAAGTTTGAGCTTAAATGGATAAGTTCTTGATTTATTCGTTAGCTTTTGGCCCTACGTAAAATAAATATAAGAATTTTTTACTTTCGTTCAGTCTAGATAGATCACAGACCTGATCAAGTCCGTTGCGCAATTGCCGCGTCCCTCCTACTATTCAATTAAAGAACAGCTACAGTAGGGCTAACTTGACAGACTTTAGATGCTCTTCAGTACGTCGATGCTGTCCGAGGTGTGGACAGTGGCAGCCGAGTTGCTTTTTGGACCGCTAAATTGAACTTGACTTGGATTAATTTAAACTTAACTTGAATTAAGTTGGAGTGAAAAAGGTGTAGTGTAGGAAAGAAAGTAATTTAAAATTTCAGCTGATTTTTAGAACTAGATGAACCCAAGACTACAAAAATTATTCTCTGAATTAAGAGAAAGACAGAAAGGGCTAAAGACTGTCGCCTGTTTTGGGAATTCAAACAGCGACACCGGTAGCTCCTCAGAAAGTCTTGACTCTATTTCTCCAGCAAGAATCAAAATGACGTAGAGTGAATTGAATATACATACACACGACTGATAATTCGAGCAGCTCTTTGTAAATTTGTAACAGTAAAGATGATGTAAATGTTTTGAGTAGAAGTTCCATATCTGAGCCTTAATTTTTTTGTAAGGTATGTCCTTGTGTATCTGGTTCTGAAATTAAATAAAAGAAAAATTACCTGAGCAGTCTCGTGAAGAAAAAAATGTTAGCTCTGAATTAGTGGCTAGATTGCTCACACCACTACATGAAAATTTTCCCACATTCCCGTGCACTGCTAAAACTTTGCAAAAACAGCTGTGGACGGTAGATCTTTTGACATTTTTGAAGTGTGTGTCATGTGTTATGAAAAATATGTGCACTTTGATTGGCTGAGCTCTTTAAAAAATTTTTGGATGAAATTTCAAATGGGAGTGCATCTCATACTAGTTTAGCAGTGAACATTGATGGCATACCTCTCTACAATAATACTAATAACTACAGAGCAAATACAATCCTTGTGTCTACCATTGAAAATCTAGCCAAAATAATTTGTGAAGACATTTTATTGTCAAAATAATATCTCTATGAAATGAATGTCTAAACTCGATTGGTTGCTAAAATTTTTTTGAATGACCTGAAAAACTTTTCTGGTCAGTTGGAAATGCAAAACATGCACATATACTGTACACTCTCACAAGGTCCGTATTATCTGAAACGCACCAGTTCGCTGTGACTGAAAGGTATTATTAGCCATTCTCGGTACAACGGTTGTGAAAGGTGTATATAAACACGTGTATACACATAGGAAGTCACCCCTGCCACTTGAAAGATAACCAGCCAGAAAGATATGATGAAAATTGTATCAACAGTTACTGTTCTGATCCAGCTCATCTCTGACCAAATATATCAGTGCTTGAAAGAATGCATTATCCGATGATGACGGAATTTGAACTCAATCCCATGCACATGTTTTTTTGGCGTAACAAAAAATTTCACTCTATTGAGTTGTCCTGAAGCAGGTGGGAAAAAAGTTCATGTGAACTATTGTGCCCACATAAAATTTGATGATTACTGCAGTAAAATTTCTACACACATACTGTAATGTCGCTATTTTCAGTACGACATTAGGTTTGTTTCAGAGGAAGCTTTACCTTCAATTCGCCTAGCCGAATACCAGGCAGGAGCAAAGCAAACGCACAGCAGGACTTCTAGTTTTGTACTGGTCTCTGTTGTTCAAACAGCTCGCTCTTAAGTCTAGTTCGTAACAATGAAGTTCCGCCTGGCGTCTTCCGGCGCCGGCGGTATGGGCGCTTCCGACCCATCCGGTGCTTGTAAACACCAGGCGCCCATCGGCTCTTCCGGCGCATGCCCTATCTAGACATGTGACCCGAACGCTATAAGGCATCCGTGCCGAGCGAGACTCATAAATCTCAACCTCCGGAAGTCCCATTAACACCACCAGTACTTCGCTATACAACACATACCCAATGATTTTAATAGAAATTATGAAGGTGGAATATCCAACCTGGAAAGCCAGTGTTTTCGAATATTTGAATTACAGTGGCACAAAAAATAGTACCTAATGCAATCTATAAAAATTAAAAAATACTTTGTTGCTATACGAATTTTTTTAAGTTATCATCAGTTTGAGAGCTTGGACTTCACTAAATATTTGTTTAAAAAAATTATTAGAGAGGCTATTTATCGGTACGAATCATCTGTTGTGAGCTATGATGTACAACATCTTGTTGAGGCTTATGCCCGATGAGCTGAAGCCAAATAAATCAAATAACAAAAAATAACATCGCAATTCTTTGTGTTATTTTTCGTCCCGAGTTTCCTTTATTACGGTTTAGGATGCATCCATATTCATAGAATTTTCCCATTGGGCAATACACAGTCTTCTTATCGGGCGAGTTCCTTTCAGGGGATGCCCTTCTAACTTTTTCACAGTTTTCCGTCGCTTCATATTCCATTACGATGAAAATTCTTTGAATTTTTGTGAGCAGCATTTTATGTGTCTTTAAATGATGAAATAAGGAAGTAAATAACCTTTCAGAGGGTTTAAATACTTGGCGGTATGTGGTTATCAAACAATTTTCAAAAACTTAAATTATTCGAAAAGGAAAATAAATGCACTACATTGTGAAAAAAAGACAATTCAAATATGTTTATTTAAAGTGGAAATATGATTAATTAAAAAGTGGGGAACATTTTTGAGGGACATCCGGAATTCCAATATTAAAAGACTTGCAATTTAATGAATTCATACCACCTCTCAATAAAAATATTAACATTAATATTAATATTATTATTGAAAAAATAATATCTGGGCCCTAAATAATTAGAGAAATTGATACTCATTTAGTTTTTTGTCTCTTCATTCTGTGAACATGTTGAGTATTTGGTACGTTCGTCGATAGTTTTTAAGTATTTTTTATTGTAGTCTTTGTGTTGTTATATATATATCTTAAAAAGTTGTTATTATTGGCAGTCTAGTTTTATTTATAATAAAGGATAGAATCAGAACGTGCGGTATTATATCCATGGGCTTTCTTTTCCTATTTGAAACAGATCGGAACATAATTATTTTGAAACATCTTCATTTATTAGTGTCGAACGCTCTTTATCAGTGAAGATCTTTGCAGAAAGTCTATGCCGATCCGCACTTCAAAATCGAATATTCCTTGCACTAATCCTGCATTAAAACTGCACTAAATGCATATACTTCTGTGAAGATCTTCAATGCATCTAATGTTTGCAATAAATGGCCATAATCTTTAACGATTGGTGAAGTCATTAATAATTGGGTACTTCTTGCACCTCCTGAATTTGGGACAAACACTGATCTTCGTACCTCACGTTGTGTAACATTTTAGCTTATTCTCAATTTCTTAACGTCGCCGATCTGTCCGTAACCTAATGTCTAGATCGGCGTCACCTAAATTCCCATATTGTTACATTCACCAACTGTCATTAATGTTGGCTGATTACTTGGTACTCAACGGATGCAGCACTCTTACTTCGCTTAAGATTCACTTCTCAGCCTGGAAACCCACTTACAATGCTTCAACATTCTTGGTCTCTACTCCGCTGAACATCAATAGAAATTCTCACTAGGAGATGATATCTGTTCCTGAATCAGTTTTTATCCTTTCATTTATACGGACTTTTTGTATTTTTTGCGCCACACGAAGTTGAGACGTTCTTTTGAGTATTTTTTGCTCGTCGTATTTGCGTAAAGGTTTCTGAAAAGATAACAAAGGTGTTTTTTTATTCGTTTATTTCTAGACAACACACATCAAACCAAATACGCGAAAATCATTCACTAAATTTTCTGTTCTAATACACAAAACAAGTAAAGTACTCATTTAAAAATCTTGAAATTAAAAAGTTCTACATATGTTAAAGGGCAATAAGAATTGCAATGAGGAAGTTAAAAGTGATTTGATAGGATGTAAAAAATCGATAGTTCAGCATTGGTCTCAATCAACCACACAACAGCATTCTAGAATTCACCAGACTCGCTCAAATATGTTTCAGTAAATATTAATATAATCGAAAATGTCTTCTTTTTCATTGAAGGAGTTTTGTAAGGGACCTTGAGTGCTGGCCTGTTGGATGAAGACGTTAACTGATGATGTTTCTAATAAAATCATTTTAGAATTCAGTGGATCGTGTTAGCTATTAGAACGAGTTACAAATGGGGCTTTTATATTGTTCTCAAAAATCCACTTTTCTACAGCTGAAGCTAATCCCTTCAGGGATGCACCAAGTTCGAATGAATTAACAATGTAATTTAACTAAGATTGGAGGAAAAACATTAAACGCGCTTGTGTTTAGACATGTGATTTTTCGCGAACAGACAATGGGAAATGCATCGAATTTCAATATCCATTTAGAATAACAATTATGTCGGCCTACACTTTTACTTAGTCGTAGTTTGAGCGAGCAACGATCAGTAGAATCCGAGAATTGAAAAATTTAGCAGTGTATTTAATTCTTTTACCTATCATTGCCCGTACAAGCAATGCAAAACAATTTTTCGTTCGACTTCTCTGGTTATGAGACGACAGAATATAGTTTTTGTTACACCCAAGCATATTCAAAAACCTTTATATGACTCTAGTGCTACTATTGATACCATCATGAATAGAACTGATAATATTCAGCTTAAAAATTATTAATGCCATAACACTTCATTTGAACTCCTCGTTTTTTCTTTTAATTTAATCCACTTTGCTTAAAGAAATTCCGATGCATCACTAAATTTACATCTCAATTTGAATTCTTATGTGAGAGTGTTTAAATAATCAGACGAAAACACATGTGTAGAACAACATCCAAAAGTCCTGGCTGAAAATTATTGTGGTTTAATCCTGTTGTCAGTGTACCTATATTCGCATTACTTGCCTTGCTACAACTGATGTTCTTCAGTATGTCAAACAACGGCGGCTTCCGTAAATGTCCGTCCATTGTGACGTCAGCCCAGCTCTCTCACCGACTCAGGCTCGGGACTGAAAATAGCCTTCACACATCTCAAGTGCCTCAACAATATTATTGGCGACCATACAGACAATGTCTTTTTTTGCCTTTTTCCCTAAATCTCGGTGATTATACAGTCCGTTAAAAACATGAATTTCCATTTCACTTCTGAAATTATGAGCTTTGAAAGGTTTTAGAATTTCATTCTTTTAAAAATAAAACCTTTAGAACTGATAAGTAAATCTTGATGTTGATAAATTGAATTCATACATCTAATAGTGTGCTTAAGTCCGGTTCGTTAAAGCTAAATTATTTTTCATTGATGGGAAGTTCAGACTTAGAATATAAGCGTAATATTTCCCCCATTGTGCAGGGACATAGTTCGAGTTATTTTGCTAATATCACATGCCTTGAGCCGGCTCTTGACTGTAATTCCTAAGTTATTTATTTTTTTAAAGTACCGGCGGTGGTGTGGGACTTCATCTGACATCAACGGTTTCGAGGCTTCTACAGCTAAATCGAATAATTTAAAAAAAGCTGTAGGGTACGACTGAAACAATACGCGGGTAAAGTTCCGGTTGGGACAACGTTAAAATATAGGGAGATTAAGGCTCACGGCTCAAGTCTAAGGCAATTCATGTTGCTCGTATGAATTTTTTTGTTTCTACCAAAGTATTGCTGTAAAAAGACCCTCAACTTTAAGAGATCATTCTGTCTCTGTCTGTGAAGCGAACAGCTAAATTTCATAAGCAGAAATGAAACTAACCAATATTATTTCGTCATACGCACACTTGGACCGTGAGAAGTTCACTTTGAAATTGCTTATGACTCTTATAGATTTAATTGTCACACTTACACGCAAATTTGCACCTGATACCAAGAGGAGAAGTTTCAAATCTTAATCAATCTTCAATGCTGATTGCTGCCTATAATATCTTATCTAAGTTGAGTTCAAGTGAATGAGTTATTGTTTAGTCCTAAAATACATTAGTGCATCAAAAAGACCTTCTCATCAGCGTTGTTTACTGCTCGATGAAATGTAAATGGTCAACTCTTTTCTTATTTTATAATCAAGTGATTAAATGAGTATCGAATATGACATGAATTGCTTTTAATCACATTACTTGCAACTGTCCCAACGTAATGTATAATAAGAAAAATAGCTTCTATAGTACAAAATATAAAGATAATGAAATTTTTCCAAAACTCTTATTATACGGAAACTGTCTCAAAGATATGTAATGTGCTGATAATTTTTTTCGGTAAATAGGGTAAAATTTTTCGTTTAAATGCTTCATTTCATTCTGGAACATATATATGAGCTATCAGGTTATTCTTAACTAATATTTTGCAACTGAGGTATTGATAATAGACCTCCATCTACATCTGGGTACCTAAAGTTTTGTATAATTTCGGAAAATTTCCTTGTCAAAAATCTTAACCAGCATTAAAAATAAAAAATAAGCCTGATTATAGGACTATCGTACCTATAGAAGAAAGCTCGGAGTAGAAATTATGAACTACAACTTACTCGTGACTAACTCTAGTTTTTCTAATTTGAGGGCTGTGAAAAAAGTAGTACCTGTACAATCTTGAATATATTTGTTCACGGACAATGTCGTTTTTAAAAGAAATATTTTTCGTTACATTTTATCTTTATCGCACAGTCGACCGTATTCCCTTTTAGCTTGGCGAACAATGACAAATCAGTACCTTCATTATACCGACAAATTGTCTTTAAAAAGCCATGGTAAAAGATGATTCATTTACACATTAAAAAATCTGAAGAAATACAGGTCCATGAGAAGCAAAAGCGGAAAGGGATTGAACTAATAGACACAAAAGTATTTTCATTGCTGATCGGAAGTTCTTTATTTCACAGCCCTCCAGACCTCCTCATTCTCCTCACGCATTTGACGTTCGCGTGCCACATCGCGCGTTAGCTGTGGCTGCTCAGGCGGCTCAGCAACGGGGCTCAGATGCGACATGGCGCCGGATGTCAAAAGCTTTCTCGACACGAATACCTTATAGTAACATCTTTGCATAGTGGTAATATTGACCATTGTGACCTATAAGACATTTCCAGTGGTTTCATGGACTACACAAAATAAGACATCTATACATGAAGTACTGCAAGACTTGCGCCACATCCATTTGTATAACTTTGAGCTATCTTACCTGAATGGAATAGTTGCATTGCTCTAAGCTCCCCTAGAAATATGAGGTAAGATTTGAATATAGAATAGCAAAATATATTACCATTATTGTCCCTTGTAATTTTTATTACCCATTATAAGGTAGAATTACATTATATCATGTTTTTTAGATATTAATTTCAATAGTAGTCATTCGATTATTATTATTATTGCCTACATGTAATTTGAAACGATTGTTACTCGTTCATCAGTCATATTTTACGTGGCTTACAAAAGCACATGAGCATCGAATGGGCTGTCACTGCCTGAAACTTACTAGTCAGTGAAGTCGAAAAGGAAAACTTATTTAGCGTTGTAACGGATTCTATATTGATAAGGGAAAAGTATCTAAACTCTTATTTGAAACCTATTCTGAATGGGTCTAAATAGAGAGGCAACAAAAGTGATGGTCAGGAGGGCATATAGTCAGTGCGACTGCCGGTCGTTGAGAGACCTGAGATGAGGGGAGGCTATTTCAGTCTCAAGTCTAAGTTGTTTAGCATTCATTGACTGACGACACAACAACGGGACACGAACCGTGACCGCAATCGGGTAACATATCAAACATCGGCCATTGAAAAGCAGGTAATGCAAAGACGGAAGCACTGTAACACCGCGGACTTGACCTATCCCAAGTCCAGGTCCTGAATTCTGGATACTGTGTCATATTAGTTGGTCCGATCATTCGCTGAAGCACTTGTAGAAAACGGAAAATTTTTCCCTCGCATAAATTACAATTGCTCGTATTCATTCCAGACGTTGGCATTGCAGTAGACTCAATGCCACTTCAACTTAGTTTTCAAGGAGCTCATGATATCCTCGTCTGCGTTGAACCTTCTATGTTTACAGCGCAGAAGAGCTCCTTCTGCGCGTCCGACTGCGCAGAGGTTCAAGTTCAGTTCATGCAGGATAAGAGGCAGCGAGCCCAGTTGGAAAGCCGTGTCTCCGGCCGTTTTAATTTACCGTGTGGCAGCAGTTATAAGTATGTGCCGTGTTGTGTACTGTGATAAGGTAACGTGTTGGTGCTGCCTCTACGGCTACGTCTGTTGCTACGGCTACTGTTGAGATCACGGTTACATCTTCTGCTAGGGCTACTGTTGAGGTCACGGCTACATCTTCTGCAACGGCTACTTTTGAGGTCACGGCTACATCTTCTGCTACGGCTACTGTTGAGGTCACGGCTACATCTTCTGCTACGGCTACTGTTGAGGTCACGGCTACATCTGCTTCTGCTATGGTGGAACGGTTACACCTGCCGCTCCTACGTCATACGTTTTCTGAACGTAGATCTTCGAGGAGCTAGGCAGCCAGCGCGATGAGCTAAATCCATTCGGTCTGCGCTGGGAGAGGGTCTTCTCGGCAAGCGGGAACCACTTCGGTCTCCTCGTGGGACGACTCTCGACGGAGGTTGGTTGGAGAGGTAGAGGGCGCTGCTAGCTTTGACCAGATGGGAGGCCTTACGATCAATTGTAATTGTCCCACAAATTAGGTGAGAACCCATAAAAATTCATACGGCAACTTGTATTTCATCGAAGTGATCTTGTTACGTCTTGTCAAATTTAACTAGTCCTTTTAGTTGAGATCTTTTCAATATAACGTGATTATCGTAAAAGTGCGTGAAGTGCGTAAACTTACAGTATTTTCAGGAATATCATCTTTTCTCTTAAATGTAACTTACTGTACATCCCTATATTGCGTAGGTCAGGCTTTTTTGGCGTTCCGGCTATAATGCGTGACTTTCTCTAACAGGTTGCCGTTTCTTGGGAAACTTCGGGGTGCTGGGAAGGGGGTCGCCTTCCGTTCTCTACCTATTGAGAGCGGAACCCTCTGAGTGGCTGGGGTGACGGCTCGGGAACCAGCCAAGTTTACTTTGTTATTTAATAAACTCTGTTCTCGCAAGCTGTTATTACTGGCCCATCCTGAATTATTTTCAAGAGCGCTATCCCACGAGAAATCAAACTCAGTTTCAATTTTTGGGATGTATTGCAATTCTATATCGTTTTTTGAACTCGAGGAAATTTCGAAGTATCGGAATCTAGTGTTTGTGCTGATAATTTCAATCTGGGTATGATAAATCCTACATATAATGCTGTCGCACGTAGCACCACAAGCACATAGAGGTTTCAAAATATGTAAAAACTAGCAAAAGTTTGGTTATGTCCTCATCTATACCTAGTAGTTGTGAAAAATTGTTTTGCACCAATTTCAACTATATGAGAACAAAAATTTTAAAACTGCTTGCAAAAGAATTAAAAGAGTGAAGTAATCAGCACTATGCAATGTATCTGAAGAAATTATAGCAAAATGGTGATCGAAATATTGAATACAGCGTCGTGAATAGTACTGAACCCTTTTCCCGCAATGCTATTGGTATTTGCTATTTCTCCTGTCTCTTTACGTATTAGCCCAATTTCTTTGAAATGTTAATACAAGAGGTTTGATGTACGGCAGCATAAGCAGATTTTATGTAAATAGCAAGACGGAACTGATCACGAGGTTGCAGCAGATAGTTAATAAACGTCGGTAAATTATTTGAAGAATGGTTGAAACACTGTGGCAGTACTTTGAGGCGGCGACTCATCGTGGCCTGGAGCTGTGCTCCAAACTATATCTCAGGAATCTCAGGTACTGAGATCTGTGTATAGAAGAGCTGGAGTTTGAGATGTACAGCACCGCACAAAAATATCATGAACGCAATCAGGTCGTGCTAAGTTAGCGGCTACCTTGGGAAACAGAGCTTTGGTCGCTGTAAATTTATTATGCTAATTGAGTGGTGTGAAATTGGCTGTTGATATGCCGATACCTATATGCTGCATAAACGGTGGGGCTGTTTCAAAGCAAGCACTGTTGATAAAATCGGTTGAGGAATCGTAAACTGATACAGGGTATGTCTCTGAAATGAGAGAAAAATTAGAGAACGCTTTCCAAAATTGGTCTCCGAGCAAAAAGCGAATGTATTCTTTCCGCTGAATTTCCATGGAACAACGCATCTTCATTTTTGGCATAAGAAGGTTATTATTTCATTTGAATGTCAGATGCGCATAAAACTTTACGGCGTTTATAAATCACCTTTTTTTTCATAAACTAGTTAATCAACGACTACCTTTGCAACGCCGTTCCAGTACTTCACATTAAGCCTCATCATTCATGACTTTATATATGCTCCATACCTCACGCCTCCAACAACCTCTGTGTTATCTGTCGGCTCTTCTTTATCCGACTCCCTTGAGAAACGTCATCTCAAGCCACAGCAACCTCTTTTACTCTGAAACCATCCAATTCCATCCAGTTCCTTTTGAAAATCAACGAAATTCCTCCCTTTTTTTCGGCTCACTTCAATCCAACTCCTCTTTATGCTTCACTAACTACGAAGGCCGCTTATTCGTAAACTAGCAAAAATTTTATTGAACATTTTTCAAAAAATTTTCAAGAAAGTTGGACACTTGTTTTCAAGGTTTAATACGAACCCTCGCCAAACGCAAGAGTTTCTCTTTACGCCTTTAAAGAATTTCAGTTGCGATATCAATAATTCGGTTATTATAAATTTCTATGGTATGTGCTATAACCTTTTCGATGGTGAAAGAAGCACAATGTTTTCTGGGATGGTTGATACGTTGCAGTGACTTATAGTTGATTTTTTACAACAAATCCATACAAATACATGTTTGTAGTTCATGATCAAACTGTGCGAGTATTCAATAAAATATTCCTGGTTTACACTTTTTTTCAATTTTAGATTATGAGTGTGAGCTGTATTTGAAACCTGAAGTAAAGGTCTATTGAAGCACTAATAAGCAGTATCTGAGTTTTTCGAGTCTGAGAGTAATTTAACCCGGCACTCTAGCTATGCACATTAAAAAACTTATTTCTGACGAACACATGCACGGAAACTATAATAACAGTCAGGTTTTTTGTCGAATATGAAGTATTAATTAAACACCACGTCACAGAAAAGGAAACTTCACGCACATGTAATAATGTCAAGTTCCATGATTTGTTGCTCGGTCCACGCAATGTCTTGAGAAGCAACTCCCAACCAAACCAGCCCAATTGTTCAGAGGTGTGTTGAGAGGAGCTCGCGTGAAATGAACTTACTGTTAAGAAGAAAAAAAAGAAAGAAAAAAAGAAAAACAGTATATTTCCAATATAGATGGTACAAAAGTATCATCATTGGTTTTTAAAATCTCTTAAAATTAATACACTTAGATGATACACACACACGAGTATTGTAAAACTCGTGTCACTAGTCGAAAATAAATGATTGAGGGCAATGTACTCCTAATCTTGCTTAATCTACATTTGATAATACATGTAATGATAATTATAAGAGACAACACAATTTCATGGACGATGCATTTTCATTGTGAGGTGAAAACACTTTTGACAGTTTACATGTACATGACATAAAACTTCGCAATTCTTGATGCCAGGAAATAATACATGAATCGCTTGTTTCGGCCAATGTTCAAAAGTGTCATTTTGAGGAAGCATGAAAAAAAATATATATATATATAAATATACATCCGTATACATATACACACATATATATATATTCATACATATATATACATGTACATATACACACATACATATACATGTATACACGTACACATAAGCATGAGGACCAAGAAAGAGAGAAAAAAAAAGAGAGAAAAACAGTTTATTTCCAATAGAGATTGTACAATATTACAATCATTGGTTTTTAAATATCTTAAAATTAATATACTTAGATGATACACACACACGAGTATTGAAAAACTCGTGTCACTAGTCGAAAAGAAATGATTGAGGGCAATGAACTCCTAATCTAGCTTAATCTACATTTGATAATACATGTAATGATAATTATAAGAGATCACACAATTTCATGGACGATGCATTTTCATTGTGAGGTGAAAACACTTTCGACAGTTTACATGTACATGACATAAAACTTCGCAATTCTTGACGCCGGGAAATAATATATGAAATCGCTTGTTTCGGTCAATGTTCACAAGTGTCGTTTTAAGGAAGCATGAAAAAAAAAATATATAAATATATATCCACACACATATGTAAATATACGTATGCATGTGTGTGCATATCCATACACACACACACAAATACATATATACATATAAGCATGAGGACCAAGAAGATTATAAGTTTTGTATTACTGATTCAACAATTTTTACATAACGGTCATTAGTTAACAAGCATTTTATATAAATATAAATGGATGATCGTACAACAAAAGTATAGTTTTTACATGAATGCTTTACAATACTAAAGAGATGACGAGTTAGGTAATGTTACAAGTTGAGTGTGCACAGAAAAAAGACCATTATCTCTGGTAAAATGCTAGTTGTCAGTCTAGTATACACATATGTGCACGTATACATGTAAATATATACACATACACATGCACACATATACCCACGCACATACTTACACCAAACTCGTAAGCAAACACAAATGCATTTCTATGCATCGAGGCAATACATACGCATTCTACAGAGTGTCATACGCATAGCGTGGACACGTACACATATACACAAGTTAGCATGTGCGCAAATATCAGCGTAAACTAGTTCGTATAAACCAGAATTCCAATCGAGGGAAACGCAGAAAATATCTTTTATTATAGCATGAATTTTATAATATTTCGTACTAAAAATAGTGGCACAAAACAGTCCACTTAAGTCGGAAACATTAAAACGATTGTGGGACGTGAATAAGAAAGAAAACATTAATGTCCTATAAAGGTTTCATATTAGAAAAAAAATCACATTATCTTTGAAATATGGCGCAAATTGTCGGCAGTTGATAAACAAACATAGGTATCACATTATTATAAGCATATAACTATAAGCCGAATAAGTATAATACTGCAGTATAAATATATGATCACACAACGAATTTATTTTTTTTACATGGATGCTTTACAATTTCATATTAGAAAAAAACACATTATTTTTTTCAATATGGTGCAGAATGTCTGCAATTGATCAACACACACACACATAGGTACCATGTCGGTCTAGTTTGATGCTTGCACAGAAACGGAGAGGAATGACATAAAATGCACCTTCGACTGGTTGATCTACTCTAGTGCACACAGTTGTACGTGCACATATACACACCCATATGCGCACATACACCTATATACGTACACACATATACAAGTAAGCATGTTTGCAAATGACAACGTATAGGCGGTCAAATCATAATACCTACGCATACTTCAAAACTATTGTGTGATGTCTTGAATTATAAAACAATGAGCGAGGGAGATTGTTCAGCAAGGGAGATACCAGGGAAATGAGATTCGTCAGTACTCATTCAGTATGTTCTGTAATTAAGGATTATTATTGAGACACAAGATGACGAGTTATTTTGGCTTTAAATTCTCTCGGTCTTTGAGGGACTTTAATACTCAGGGGAAGTTTGTTCCACAGTAAGGCGCCTGATATGGACAGAGCCTTCTGCCCTAAGTGAGATGAACGATAGTTGACTAAGACATTATTGTTTCTGTTCGGTTTTTGATTGGTTACAGTGGGTGGATGGAAACGCACTATCTCAGCATTGCTCTGAGGAAGATATAACGAGGAGAATACGTATTGGGCCTTCTGCATGAGGAGCCTTTCTTGGATAGGGATCCAGCCGAGTTTATTGAGGAGAGGGGTTACGTGATCACTTCTTTTGAAATTACCGTTGCATACCACCTTGGCTGCAAAATTCATGCATTTTTGTAAGTCCCTTTTAAGGTATTGAGGTAAGTCTCCCCATACTAGGCTGCAGTAGTCAATGCGCGATAACACAAGGGATTGAATGGCTAATAATCTGGATTTTTCGTCTAGCATACTTTTTATACGATGAAAAAACATTAAAGTTCCGTAGATTTTGTTGCAAGTAGTCTCAACGTGAGATTTGAAGGACATATTTCTATCGAACCAGATACCCAGATTTTTAACTTATTCTGATGCATTAATTTTATCATTTCCAACTGCAAGAGTAAGATCTGAAGTTTTTTTAATTGCATCTTTGGATCCAAAAATAATGCATTGTGTTTTATTAGCATTTAATTTCAGACCATTTCGGTCGTACCATGATTTCAGGCTAGTCAGTAAAGTTTCGGCTTTAATTTGCGTCTGTGGTATTTCCGATACAGAACTTGTTATTGCAATTTGAACATCATCTGCATACATTGAGATCCGTGTGTCAGAAGGCATTGGAGGGAAATCATTAATGAAAATAGAAAACAGTAGTGGACCAAGAATGGATCCTTGGGGAACACCAAAATTGTTTTGAGTGAATGGGGACAATTTGTTTTCTATGCGGACTGCATGAGATCGATTTGACAAGTAACTTTCAAACCATTGCATGTCTATTCCCAAGTTCAGTATTTTACGTAGAAGTCTTTCATGTTGGACGCTATCGAACGCCTTAGAGAGATCGAGTAGCAGCAAGAGTGTTACATTCTTTTGATCAATGTCACTGTATATTTTTTCAGATATATTGAGCAGAGCGTCTTGAGTGCTAGTATTTCTTCTATAGGCATATTGATTTTGGTGGAGTAAATTTGACTCGTCCAGGTGAAATGACAGTTGATTTGTCACCACTTTCTCCAATAGTTTGGACATGACAGGCAAAAGACTGATGGGCCTGTAGTTTGATGCTGTATTTAAGTCACCACTTTTGTGCAACGGTCTAATAATGGAGTGTTTCCATTGGTTTGGAAATGTGTTGGTTACTATTGATGTATTAATTATCAGACGAATCCATGGTGCTGTAACAGGGAAACTGTCTTTGATATATTGAAGACTGATACCATCATGTCCAACTGCCTTTGTGTTTTTTAGTGAGTATAAGATGTTTCGTAACTCCGGTAAATCGACAGGGCGTGGTCTCCACTTGACATCAGTCCTCGAGGGTGCAGTGGGGCATGAATTTTCAATTGTCGTTTCATCTGGATTGGTGCACACCTCACTGAAAACTTGAGCCCCTACTTTTGAAAAGAATGTGTTGAAATCCGTAGCTGTTGCCAAGGGATTTTCAAAATTACTTATGCGATCTAAATTTTTATATGGGGCTACCTCACTAATGATTTCCCAAGTTCGCTTCGGGTTATTTTTAGCCGTTATCAGTGCCTGGTGGAAATGAGTTTGTTTCGCTTCAGTGATTTTCTTTCGAAGAATTTTTTCATGTTCTTTATATCTCTTGTATAAGGTACTGTTTGATCTATTGTTTTTGTACTCTCGCAAGTTAGCTTTCTTTATTCTGCTCATCTCTTTAACTTCGTCAGTAATCCAAACAGTCCGTTTTGGCTTGGTTTTTTTGGTGACGTAAGGTGCACATTCGTCGAGAGCTGCTGTGAAGTTCTCGTTGAAGATTGACACTTGTATGTCAACATCGTCAGATTGCATCATTTTCTGGAATTCGGTAGACCTATCGAGTAGTTTTTCTTGAAATAGTTCTGCTGAATAGTGCCTTTTCGAGCGATAGGTCATTAAGCGGTATTTTTGTCTTTCCTTCGCAATATTAATTTCACATTCTATAGAGTGGTGATCGGAAATAGAAGGAGATATTACTGTACTAAGTATTGCGGTGGGATTATTTGTGATTGCTAGATCGAGGAGAGTTGCAGAGACTTTGGTGATGCGAGTCGGTTCTTTGACCATTTGTGATAAGCTTAGTTTATACAATAGTTTGCTTAGCTGATTATTTTTGTCCGTTAGGTCAACATTGAAATCTCCGAAAGCAAAGAATGATTTTTTTGCCTGAAGGATTTCTTTGAAGGTTTCCTCAATGAAATCTAGTGTTAGATTTAGGGGAGACGATGGGTGCCGGTAAAGGCTGCCAATGATTATTGATTTTTGTTTATTTATTTGCACTTCTAACCAAACCATTTCAATGCCTTCGCAAACTTTATTAGCTAGTAGTGAAGATGTTGAGTACATTTCTTTCACAAAAATACAAGATCCACTGCCTCTGCTGGTTTTAGCGCCATCGTAGCGGTACAACACGTAATCAGGAATGTTAAAAAATGAACTTTGGGTTCGTGAATCAAACCATGTTTCTGAGACACACAAAATGTCAATTTTTTCAGTGACCAACATTACTCTGATTTCATCCAATTTACCATTCAGGCTTCGAGCATTTACGTGCTTGATGTTGATTTTACCTATATTAGCACTCTTTTTGAAGGTAGTGAAGTTACTATCTCGATGGGATCGTTCAGGGGATTTATCGATGTTGTCTAAGTTGCCCAGGGTGTTTGGCCCAGCATCTGCTATGTAAGAAAGTCTACTATTTGGCTGGGCAGCGGCACTCTGTCAAGATGAGGTAACCCCGGTCTGATTTTTGCCTTGTGTGACAAGAGCACTGTAGTGATCGTTTTTACGATGGAGCAGTAGTGGAGGGTTATTATTTGATAATTCTGAATTGGGAACGACTGATATTTTCCAAACACAATGATCCTGTTCATCCAGGACGAGAAGTTTTTGGCCTGTCACATTTGAAATGATTAGTGGTATAAGGTCTACAGCAGCTTGGTCAAAATGTTTTTCGTCAATGTAATTATCTATGAGGTTTTGCATGTCGCCACTGTTCTTGTCAAAAAACTTAGCATATGTGCTGTTGTTTGCTTTACTCTCTGTTTTGATTGCAGCCTTTAGGGAATTGTAATTCCATTTTGATGCTGGTTGTTTTGTAAGTAGATGAGCTACTGCGTGAAGGAGGCAGTGTCCATCGGCTTTGGTGGGAATCAGTTTTATGTTCCATGATCGTTTCAATTCATTCATTGTGGAATTCATGCGTTCACAAATGCGGCTGGAGACGTTTTTTTTCGCACTTTTTAAATCATTAAGAGGTTCTGAGAGGTGCGGGGAATTTACGTTTTTCTGGCTCTGAATTCCCGTTCTGTGGTGATTTCTTGTATGGGGATTTGCAGAGAACTGAGAAATGCTCGTGTCAATTATATTTTTCTGGTGATGATTGTGCACACAGTTGGGTAGTGGATTTTCCATCGATTGTCGACTGCAATTTTGCAGCGATTTCTCTCTTCCTGTTGATTTCACTGCTTCCGAGTATGTGATAAGAAGATAATAAGTTTTGTATTTCTAATCCAACAATTTTAACATAGCGGTCATTAGTTGATAAGCATTTTATTTAAACAAAAAGTGGATGATCGCACAACAAATGTATAGTTTTTACATGAATGCTTTACAATAATAAAGAAGGTGTCACGTCGCTGGAAAACACTGGCACATGGAAACATTGAAACACATAAAGTGTGATTATAGCTACAATTTTGTAATATCATTTGAGCTGTTTGAATAAGGAGATGAAGCTTGTAGGAGTGTAGCGAAAATATCAGTTTTTATTTGTATTAGGCCAATTAATTGAAAAAATTTCGTGTTATTTGTCACAGCATTCTACTAGAGAGAAATTATCCCCTACAGTGCACAATGAAATATTAGCTCTAAAGCATGTACATGAAGAGATAGGCCCAAAGCACGCGGAAAATACGTTTAAAATATTAAATAAGGAGAAATTGTTTCGAGGAGTGTATATCAACTTTGATCAATTTTGATATGAACTAAAATAATTTAAAATTATTTGTGATATTTGGTGCCGCATTCTGCTGGAGATAAATGATCTCCTACGGCGAGCAGTGCAATATTAGCTTCAAGGATACACATGAAGAAAAGGGCCCAGGGCACGCGGCAATTACGTTTTAGTTTGAAAACGATATGAGGAATACTTCGGAGTGTATCACGTAATATTAAAAGTCTGATTTCAATAGACCATTGCCAACCATGACATGGAAACGTTTAGGAAGCACTGTTGTGGCTTACGGTTTCATTGTTATTTGGACGCTCTTGTGCTCTTGTGCTGAAGAGCAGTACGAGTACACCATGCAGTACTACTGCACACCCCCGGTGTCCCGAGCTCAGGATGTTTCAAATAACAATGAACAGCTAAAATAACAGCTTACGAGAACAGAGTTTATTAAATAACAAAGTAAACTTGGCTGGTTCCCGAGCCGTCACCCCAGCCACTCAGAGGGTTCCGCTCTCAATAGGTAGAGAACGGAGGGCGACCCCCTTCCCAGCACCCCGAAGTTTCCCAAGAAACGGCAACCTGTTAGAGAAAGTCACGCATTATAGCCGGAACGCCAAAAAAGCCTGACCTACGCAATATAGGGATGTACAGTAAGTTACATTTAAGAGAAAAGATGATATTCCTAAAAATACTGTAAGTTTACGCACTTCACGCACTTTTACGATAATCACGTTATATTGAAAAGATCTCAACTAAAAGGACTAGTTAAATTTGACATGACGTAACAAGATCACTTCGATGAAATACAAGTTGCCGTATGAATTTTTATGGGTTCTCACCTAATTTGTGGGACAATTACAATTGATCGTAAGGCCTCCCATCTGGTCAAAGCTAGCAGCGCCCTCTACCTCTCCAACCAACCTCCGTCGAGAGTCGTCCCACGAGGAGACCGAAGTGGTTCCCGCTTGCCGAGAAGACCCTCTCCCAGCGCAGACCGAATGGATTTAGCTCATCGCGCTGGCTGCCTAGCTCCTCGAAGATCTACGTTCAGAAAACGTATGACGTAGGAGCGGCAGGTGTAACCGTTCCACCATAGCAGCAGCAGATGTAGCCGTGACCTCAACAGTAGCCGTAGCAGAAGATGTAGCCGTGACCTCAACAGTAGCCGTAGCAGAAGATGTAGCAGTGACCGCAACATTAGCCGTAGCAGAAGATGTAGCCGTGACCTCAACAGTAGCCGTAGCAGAAGATGTAGCCGTGACCTTAACAGTAGCCGTAGCAGAAGATGTAGCCGTGACCTCAACAGTAGCCGTAACAGAAGATGTAGCCGTGACCTCAAAAGTAGCCGTAGCAGAAGATGTAGCCGTGACCTCAACAGTAGCCGTAGCAGAAGATGTAACCGTGATCTCAACAGTAGCCGTAGCAACAGACGTAGCCGTAGAGGCAGCACCAACACGTTACCTTATCACAGTACACAACACGGCACATACTTATAACTGCTGCCACACGGTAAATTAAAACGGCCGGAGACACGGCTTTCCAACTGGGCTCGCTGCCTCTTATCCTGCATGAACTGAACTTGAACCTCTGCGCAGTCGGACGCGCAGAAGGAGCTCTGCTGCGCTGTAAACATAGAAGGTTCAACGCAGACGAGGATATCATGAGCTCCTTGAAAACTAAGTTGAAGTGGCATTGAGTCTACTGCAATGCCAACGTCTGGAATGAATACGAGCAATTGTAATTTATGCGAGGGAAAAATTTTCCGTTTTCTACAAGTGCTTCAGCGAATGATCGGACCAACTAATACGACACTGTATCCAGAATTCAGGACCTGGACTTGGGATAGGTCAAGTCCGCGGTCTTGCAGTGCTTCCGTCTTTGCATTACCTGCTTTCCTATGGCCGATGTTTGATTGGTTACCCGATTGCGGTCACGGTTCGTGTCCTGCTGTTGTGTCGTCAGTCCATGAATGCTAAACAACTTAGACTTGAGACTGAAATAGCCTCCCCTCATCTCAGGTCTCTCAACGACCGGCAGTCACACTGACTATATGCCCTCCTGACCATCACTTTTGTTGCCTCTCTATTTAGACCCATTCAGAATAGGTTTCAAATTAGAGTTTAGATACTTTTCCCTTATCAATATAGAATCCGTAACAACGCTAAATGAGTTTTCCTTTTCGACTTCACTGACTAGTAAGTTTCAGGTAGTGACAGCCCATTCGATGCTCATGTGCTTTTGTAAGCCACTTAAAATGTGACTGATGAACGAGTAACAATCGTTTCAAAATAACATGTAGGCAATAATAATAATCGAATGACTACTATTGAAATTAATATCTAAATAACATGATATTATGTAATTCTACCTTATAATGGGTAATAAAAATTTCAAGGGACAATAATGGTAATTTATTTTGCTATTCTATATTCAAATCTTACCTCATATTTCTAGGGGAGCTTAGAGCATTGCAACTATTCCATTCAAAGGTAAGATAGCTTAAAGTTATACAAATGGATGTGGCGCAAGTCTTGCAGTACTTCATGTATAGATGTCTTATTTTGTGTAGTCCATGAAACCACTGGAAATGTCTTATAGGTCACAATGGTCAATATTACCACTATGCAAAGATGTTACTATAAGGTATTCGTGTCGAGAAAGCTTTTGACATCCGGCGCCATGTCGCATCTGAGCCCCGTTGCTGAGCCGCCTGAGCAGCCACAGCTAACGCGCGATGTGGCACGCGAACGTCAAATGCGTGAGGAGAATGAGGAGGTCTGGAGGGCTGTGAAATAAAGAACTTCCGATCAGCAATGAAAATACTTTTGTGTCTATTAGTTCAATCCCTTTCCGCTTTTGCTTCTCATGGACCTGTATTTCTTCAGATTTTTTAATGTGTAAATGAATCATCTTTTACCATGGCTTTTTAAAGACAATTTGTCGGTATAATGAAGCTACTGATTTGTCATTGTTCGCTAAGCTAAAAGGGAAAACGGTCGACTGTGCGATAAAGATAAAATGTAACGAAAAATATTTCTTTTAAAAACGACAAGTGACATCGCCTACTTGACAGACGTATTTGATACATTTAACGAATTAAATCTGCAACTACAGGGTAATGATGTAAATCATATCAAAGCAAAATCGAAGATTTGCAGTTTCATTGACAAGCTTACTCTTTTTAGGAATAATATCGGCCGTCGAAATTTTTCTCAATTTCCAAGTCTTAGCGAGCTAGAAAATGAAGAGTTTGGCACATCTGTACAGGATGCTGACATCCTGATTTATTGTAATCATTTAAATTCTTTGTATGAAGATGTGAATCGCAGATACCAAAATTTGATCAATATGGAAGTACCAGACTGGCTGCTAAATCTATTCAAAGACGCTTGAAAAAGTGACAACATTTCTACAATACGAGAAGAGCTGTTAGCTGTAAAAAACGACTTCGAATTAAAACCTTATTTTAAAAAATCATACCATGAATTCTGGTTACAAAGAGAAATTCCTGAAAAGTATCCGAAGTTGTGGGAGGTAGTAAAACTTTATTTCCTAGCTTTTTCATCTTTATACATGGCTGAAAGTGGATTTAGTGCAGTTACGCAGCTTCTCAGTAAACAAAGAAATCGACTCCAGATAGTACAAAGGGGAGATTTAAGACCACTTCTCAGTAGCATTGAGCCAAGAATAGACGAATTGGTCAAAAAACACCAAGCTCATCCATCTCATTAAAGGGTTAAAGGGATAAAAGGTAAGTCTTAATTCTTTATAATTATATTAACCAAAAAATATTGTGTTACAGGTAATAAAATGTGAGTAGGCTAAATTTAGCATAAAGGGGGCGTTGTTGAAAAATGTCCTGTCCAAAGGGGCGTTACTCCAAAAAAGTTTGGAAAACATTGGTCTAAACCGAAATACACGCTCTTTTTAGTTATCTCTAACTCTTCTTTTCTTTTCCTAATTATTTTTTCTAATTTTATCACTCGTAGTTTTTTGTAAACCAACACAGTTCATACGCCCACACCCTACCGTGTGTTATTGAAAAAACTCCAACCAACTTTTGACGACAAAATTTCCGATCAAATGACAAGCAGCGTGACCGTTTTCAAGTTACAATCATGGCACATGTTCTACATACATTTTTCAACGGCAGAAGAATAAATTTACTTCATTTTGGCGTGACGGACTCGGGGTAACCCTGCGCACCCAGACGTTGGCGACGATTTCCACTTCCTCCGGAGCTTCGCGGCACGTCTCGACGACGATCCTTCCTCCCCTGTTCTGTGGCGGACACGCAATGATATGTTCAGTGTGGATTGCTTGCTGTTATGGATTGCTTGATTGTTTGACGATCATTCCTCCCCTGTTCTGTGGCGGACACGTCATGGGGCGTTTAGTGTAAATGTACAACATTGCTTGTTCGGGGCTGAGTTTACATCGAGCCAATGACCATTACTAATGAAAGAATTTTTTCATGCGAGACTGCTTAATTTAGGATCAATGAGTTTTGGAAAGATACTTCATTCAAATTGAATGTACGATCATGAACTAAGGTCTAAATTTGAAAATCTGGTTGTAAGAATAGAACTCTACCGATAACAGTTGAAATAATTTGGGCAAATAATATATTTTCACAAGCGATATGTTTGTGAAATATATACCTCCCTAATTTTCCCACATTCATGGGAAATTGGATCCGTGCTCCCAATCATGCACTCACACACTAACAGTAAACATATTCGATCAGATACCCACACAGAATCTCGCCACAGAGTAGGGGAATTGTCAATTTCACGGCAATGAGATTATGAGAGCGAGTGATTATGAGAAGAATTTCTGAAATTTTATGTCAGTTTTCACCATTAACGTTAATAAGTGTTACAAAATAGATTCAGTGATGAAATTTACACCGTTCACAGTTATATATTATTGCCGATGAGGATGGAGAGGAAAATACACGGCAGTTCCCAAATGTTGGGGATATTGTTGTATTGGTAGAATCAAGAACTACCAACGAACGACTGCACGCAGCTATCATACAGATCTAAATAAACACATCAACTCCACAGACATATTCTCCAATCGATCCATTATACCAAAACATATATATACTAATAAAAATTATTTCTGTGAAACACTTCGATATCTACTGCAGCACGAAACGCATGAACCAAGCCAGGTACTTCTTACTTCTAATTGGCATTCAAATATCCATGAAAAATAACTTCTACATTCAGCGTTAGTTTCGAAGCAAGGAGGGTTAAGAGGTGAACAACGATTTTCTAGAGATGAAAAAGCTATTTGCCTCTCATTGAAAACTGAATATAAAATGCATGACCCAAATATCTTCGCTGAAATATGTCTAAGTACTAATGAAAGTTGATTCTGAAAATATATTTCAGAGTTTGGTGACTGATAACAACATCGCTTTATTACACTGAAGTGTCCAAGAAGTGATGTAAAAGCAGTCAAAGTAAGGAAGGAGGGAAAGAGGACACATATGAAACATTGGCATATTTCAGAACTCACTTGCATTCTCTTGATCGGCGAAGTGTGGATGGCGCATTTCAGAGCTTCTACTCCGTGGGCCGACAGACCACCGGTCGCCGGAAACACGCCCTTCGAAGCGAGCAGCTCCCGTGGTGTTCCGGCCATGTTGACGACTGAATTGCAAGTATTCAAGGTATAATAGGTGCAAATAGAATAATGGTAACTCTGTACTGCATCAGAATTAGATCCTTAATTATTAACATCACACTCGGATAGCGAGCTAGAACGGGGTGCAGCTCGCAATTGTAGCTCATGATATATTCTTGAATAGTTATTCTCGACCTACCACATGCAAGGTTACTCCTTCTGAGGGGGCTTTAATTCAGGGAGCAAGAGATAATAGCTGCGAAAGAATAAATGCAACACACATTGCAGAAAATGTACTCCGAATTGGAACTTAATTTATAGAATACCAAATTCAAATAGATTTGGAAAAATTGACCAAAAAACACTATTACTGTTGAAAAGAAATAGGATCAATACGAAAATACAAATAAAAAGCGCTCAGAAACAAACAAATGCTGCCGAAAAATTAATGAGTTTTGCACTTGGTGGAATGTTCCCTTCCGGTGACGTGTTCAGGAATCACCGCTGAATTAAGCGTTCGATTAACTCACTCCTGACCGTAACGTCCATACACCCATGGACACTAACGCTGGATATAGTGCAAGATTGACGGACTAACAAAATGAATGTTCAATCGGTGCCCTCAATTGTTCATAGTGGATTAGAGGAGAAATAGTTTTGGATCATGAGACAATTATTTGTCCTAACTTTATTGCGCTACTTTGAGCTAAGATAGTTAGAAACAAATTGTTGATATTCAACGGTTGTTGCAATCCGGCTACATACGTTGGTATGAGCTCCACTGAAAGCAAATGGCTTACAGAATGTGGAAATATTACGTCCGTTTTAAACCAAACAATTTGCGAGTCTGGTAGGGCGGATGGAGTCTTGTTAGTTAGCAGTACCTTAAAAATGAGAAGAGTAGGTGTGAGTCAGTCAGTGAGAAGAATAGATTCATAGTTTTTGCGCAAATTCTAAGGTCCTTAAAATAATTAAATAATTTCAAGGTCTTCTTTTATCAAAATTGTTTCATAGTATTATCATACTGCGACCAATATATTCACGGACATTCCGTTCTTAGCACGTTCAAAATTAATCCAGAGGCATTAAATAAAAAACTATTCGCCACGAATCTTTCAACATATGAACCGAAACTGTCACCGCCAAAGGGCTCACACCGTCACGGCGTCGGGGGTTTCATTGTTTAGAGTGATTTCTGGACACGTCACTGCGGTAACGGACGACCTAATAGGCGCCATTAAATCTCACCTTATGCCTTAGTATACTTTTAAATTTTTAAAGGGTTTAGAGGGTAGTATTGGGGGCCGTGGAACGAATCATGCCTTCTACGTGTAAAATACGACTTTACTTACGTTAAAATCACATTAAAAAATCACTTCTGGAACGAATTAATTTCGTAAGGTGAGATATGACTGTACAAATGTCTCAACTTTATTGTGAAGCGTTTCAGTCCCAATCTAATGAAATAACAAATTTTAATATGAAATTCTGACTGTTACTTTAATGTAGTTGAGATTCCACCTATGAATAGGATATTTCAATTTATATTAGAGAATGAACAAGAAGTTTTCCTATGATATTATCTAGATATAAAAACACAAACTGTCCTACCGAAAGTCATACTTACTAAAAGATTTATGATATCACCTTGTTGCGGTTTTATACCTCAATTCATTAGGAGCTTGGAGCTGTACATAGCCAATTTAATCCTATAGTCAGGATGAAATGACAAAATTATATGTATGTGATTGATCGATCTGCATATTTTATGTTAAAGAGAAGTACACACGTTGTTGAAAGACTCATGGTAAATTAGTGTTACGAATTGTAACAAAAAATTCCATTACCAGCATTTCATATTTCAAGTTAGGGAGCGGAAAACTTGAGATTTTCCAGTGTAAAAGATTTCACACACAACAGTAAACGAGCATGAAACATTAAAAAACAAAATACAATAAACAAAAAAGAAATAGAGAAATAGAAACTGAATTTCATCAAAATCCAAATCAACAATTGACATCGTAACCGTCTAGCCACAAGCTATAAACGGTTGATTTTTAAATATAAATTGGGAATCCTGAAGTGCGGAAATCGGAAAACAGAGAGACTCATTCAGTAGTTTGAAAATTTAGTGTAAAAAACACAGTCCATTTTAAAAATTGCTCTACTTGATGAGTTGCGTAGTTTGGATAGCTTATTGCTTTTTGAAAGAAAACACTGCTGTGCTGTGCACACAGAGAGAAAATACCTTTAACAAAATCTTCAATAACAATTGTTGAAGATCCCATAACGTTCGAATTATTAGCCATAATACTCGATAATATCAACTTCCGATCTGAACATAAAGAACTGCGATGAAGTTGAATAAAGTCTCCGTTTTTTCTTTCGATTTGTATTGACTAAATGTGAATTGAAAGGGAAATTTATCAGTGAGCAGTACACTATTCAATTAACTACTGTCAATCTTACTTAGGTACTCTGATCAAAAAATGTTGGTTGAAACATTGTTACAATAGTAACCCGTGTAACTATCCCAACTTGTAATATTGCTTTAAAACCTGATGAGAAGGCATGTAGTTTCGCTTCCTCTATTTAAAAAAAAAATTCCCTGAACATGCTCACAAATTTCTGTTTGGATATCGTACAGTTCGGCTGAACGGTTTTCAATTCACAAAGCAAAAATTACCCAGCCAAAATGAATAATTTTGTTAAAAATTACATCAAATAATTTGGAATATCTACGTTTGATTTTCTTTTTTATCATATAATAGTAGTAATAATAACAAAATTATAGCAGGACCTGTGTCAAAATTCAGTTGTATATCTTAACAAATTTATTTATTTATTTATGTATTTTAACAAATTTAATAGTTATACACTTAAACGTTTGTTAAGTTAGGTCGAAACTGTCAGAGTTGAAAACCGACATAGCCTAACTCTCGAACACATTTACATCTTTTTTACGACGTATGAAAAATGTAATAGCACGATGATAGTTCGCTTGTTACGATAAAATCTATCCTAAAAACCTAGCAGAATAATTTAAATGTTGTGTATTTAAACTTGATCGAAAATGAGAACTTTATTTAGGGGAACACATTTTTACTAAAAATATAAAGCAGACCTTGTGATAAAGAACTATATTTTGTTCATTTTATCATATCTTAATCGATTCTAACCTAATCTAAATTCACTCAGCTTACTTCTACGTAACTTGACCTTTATTTTCACAATATAACGTAAACTTAACCTATCTTATGCTAGGCTTAAAATAACCTAACTTTTTCTAATGGGTTCTACCTAACCTTCACTTTGTGGACAGAAGAAAAATATCCAAGGTTATTTCTCAACCTGATTATCCAACCAAATTTCAATCGATGCGCAAAGTTTTAGCTGTTATGCTGTCTGCATTAATTCAAGCATGAGGCATCGAAAACAAGTATTGCATCCAATTAGAAACTACTCTCTGCAGTTGCACCGTACGATGCAGTTCGGCAGTATTAGGTGCCGTTATTGACGCTAGTTTATGGTAGGGTATAGTGTGATACTTGCCACTGAATCGCAACGTAATATATAATGTCGCTACTTTGTGAGTTAGAAATGCAGATGCTTCCAAGTCACCGAAATTCAACGGGCGGAAATAATTACGACTCGCTTAAAATACTACAGGTAATTGCAGCGTGGAGCTTTTACTTCACGCCGATTTTCTCTTCTTAACATTTCCGCAAGAATATTTAGTAAACAAATATTTCCAAACACGAATTCGCTTGTAATTTAACTTCATATGTTCTACACACTGGTAACTCCGACAGCCTTTTCTACACTAATGTTTAGTATTTGTTTTGATAGTGTATTTAAACGGTGAAATAATAAAGCAAGTAATTCATTGAACTAATAGAAGAAAACGATCGGAAAGGTAAAACGATATTATACGCGGTCATTTTCCTCAATACATGATATGTTATCCATTTATTCCACTGCACTGTTCACAAGGAAGGATGGACAAATGATGTGAAAATCAATATTAATGGATCAGAAATCTTAAATATTTAAACGACCGCTTTTACGTATTAGAGTCGAGCGACTGAAATAAAACTTACCCAAGTAGCAGCGCAGAGTCTTGCTTGAAGGCTGTTTTTCGACTACGAAGCTCCCTGTTGCTTCCTTAGAGTATTCGTGCTGACATCAATGTTTGTTCTAGCGAATTTTCATGTTTCTTTGTTTTCAGTAGCTTATTCGCACCCAGCTCAACGCCTGGACGCAGAGCTTCCGACGGCAGTGCTAGTACGTCTGCGGCGTCACCGACTCTGAGGTCAGTCGAGAGGGAGCAGCGGCTTATCTAGGCAGAGACGCGCAGTTCCATCAGGCGGGTTTGCGCACGAGCAAGCAGGCGATAGCTTAGAAAACCAGGATGTTTTCGAACAAAGTGCATCGTAGTTTATTTCCTGTTTTTGGATCACAATGATTATGACATATAGACTTTGAAACTTCCTAACGTTACTCGTAGCATTCTAAATTTCAATTACAATATGACCAATTAAAGCCTTGAAATTCCATGTGCATGAGCCAGAGTTGTTTTCTTGAGAAAAATTACTATAATTACAGAGCGAAAGCTATCTCCTTCTTTCCGAGATCAAATGTGTTGTTTTACAAAAGTGAAAACTGTCATGCTTCCCTTTACTATTCGAACGTAGACGTCGTTTCGCAGAGTCAAACGCTGTAATACATGCGTGAATCGATAACTCAGTACGTGCCTTTACTCAACATGCTAAAAAGAGTTTGCTTCCGTACATAAGAAATCGGTGTCTATGAGCAAAGGTTCAGAAAGTGATACTTCTGATTGTAACTCATTATCAGTTATCAGCTACGTATCCATGAACCACAATTTCATTTCTACAGCAATTTTGCTACACCTTAGAAATTTTTACATTCCCAATTTTTAAAGACTCTTGATGTTGGTCTGCAAATCCTAATGCGTACTAAAGGATTGAACCTCTGAATGTTATCGAGCCTTGTCGTCAAATTCATAGCTCCAAAACACGGGTGGTTCTCAGCTGGAGTTCTTACTGCGAGTATTGATGATAGTAAGCATTTCAACAACGCTGCTCACCTCTCCGACGCGGATGGTGCTCCAGACAATGCTATTGAATGAAGACCGGGCTGCAAAACTACAACTCACTTCAGATAGCGGACGCTGAAAAAAGTTTACATCTGTGGGTTCATTGAAAAACTTTAGAATTGATGTGCTCGCTGTTGTATTGATTGGTTTTCCCTACTATTTTACATGTAAACTTCGTGGTTCTAACTGTTACATAAACGCTGAATGTGTATTCTGTGAGGAATGATTACATTATTGGTTACATTATCAGCCTTACAGCTCGCAAGTGTATTGAAGTAAAAGCTTGTTTGTAATACGTATATAATATTTAATATATTACGCAGTATTTCCTGGTGTGCTATCAGCACAAATAAATGCTTCACGACTTTCAAGCCCTAGCATAATTAAGTGTAAAAAAATCGATATACAGGACTTGTCCTGTGGTTGCGCATTGAAGCGTAATTGTTATTTACATGACAATGATATTCATCAAACTAAAACGAGCCATCACTCCATTCGTTATTGAGCAATCGTGATACTATTATAATGAAGTTTTAAGACCCTGACTTTCTACTTACTATTTCTTTCACATTCTGTTCGATATAACTCTTGCCGACATCAAATGCAAACTCTGTACGCAGCGACGAAGCTCAAACGTTTGCTTGAAGCGAAAACATGACAAGATAATCCAACCCCGTTCGCTCATAAATATATATAGTATTTGAAAATTAGTAAGTCAACTGAAATGATGATTGATTCAAGTGATGAATTACTAGAAATAACCTTCACGAATTTTTATCTTCATGAGTTGAGGTTAGCAGAAGATGATGTATAACTTGGGGATCGATAGTATTTGCAATTACTGCACATCTAGAACTCAAAACAAGATCCCGAGTGTATTCATTTAAAAGTGCACAAACTGGACGATTTCACGAATGGAGCTGCTTCATTTTTTATACAGTTTATCATAGACAGCCATTTTCTATCAAAACGTTCTAGGAAGTGAGATTAAAGGGGGAACTATTTATGCTTGCATTATTTTGAGAAAACTTCGAGTGTGGCATACGAGCAGATCTTTTACGTAAGGGCAGCCTGATATTGGCGAACATACCACACCTGGTATGCTAGTAGATTTAATTTAACTGTTCTGAGAATAGAAATGCATGACAAAACGACTCTAGTAACACAATGGTCCCATCTTAAAATAAATTACAATAGCCTAATATTTTTTTCTATAACCTATTGCATCATTTATGCTCAATCGGTGAAGCCGCATACATATACCCTAAATAGTATAAATCTATGAGACTAACGAGTGAGCCGCTTTCAGAAGTGAACAAAACTATGCTGATGGTCTGCGGAGTACGAAATGTGCGATCTGGTGTGTCCGAGGAGGCGTGACCGAATGCCGAAAACTGATAGTATAAACTTTGACAGCAGATATAAAAACTCAAAATATTGACGTAGGTATGAACACAAATCATGTTTGTTTTCAATATATCGAATACACAAGTTGAGTAGGGTCTTTCTAACTAAACAGTGAGGGGAGTTGCCAGAGTCGTAGGTGACGGAAACTCACATGATTAAGTGAAATTTACTACGGAATTGGAATTACAGTACGTGTTCAATCTGTCCGCCCGTAACTTCAATGAAGGTTTGGTACCAACAAAGAAGCGATTCCGGGACACGCCAATAAGCAATAAGTTCAAACAGCCCAATATCTTTCTATCAAGATCCATTTCTGTCTTTTTTAGAATTTGTTGATCGATTCATATTGTTTAAGCCATTTTACTACGTTCACTGTAGCGGACGACTATTGAAATAAATGCTGCCCTAATTTCTAAATCTACGGTCAGATAACGTCGAAAGTGAAATAATTTCCTTAGAAGACTACAACTTTTATGACTACATGTTTTGCAAACGATGAGTGTTTGGATTTTTAATCGTTAATGAAAATGTCATCCCTTTGGATTTTAAATCCACTGTCAACGTTTGTACTTTTAGTGTTGAAACAACCGCTTCAGAGCATAATAGATTCTTTCTCGCTGGCAAATGGTCTTTTAGTTAACTTTCCCTCTCTAAATGCCAATTTTTTTAATTTGCTAGGAATCAATTACGACTGGACGGTATGATGGATTTTAAAGAGTGTATTAGGAAACGTATATGAATAGCGCAAGAAACCAAGGTTTGGACACAACGGCAGCCTTTGAGCGCATAAACAACGGCGTTGTTAGAGAGTTCGATGCTTCAAGGTAGACAGGATGGGAGAAACATTGGGGAGAAACGTAAGTGGCCTTTTCAAAGTTTGGGGGTAACTAGCGGATTTGAGGGTTGGAGTATAGATGATTTCTTGAACAGACTTTGCAGAGACTTTTTGAATATAACTGAGGTTGGAAACATGATTGATGCAAATTCAGTGATAAATTGAAAGGTATGCAATGTCAAGAAATATAAATACTAAGGAGATGTGCGGACAAAAGCTAGATGATTGCGCTAAGGAATCTTGAGGGTAGTTGTGAGGGCTGCCGTCCAGAGCTCGGGAAAATCTCCGGAGAAGATGGGGTAGGTATTTAAGCGAGCCGAGGGTATGAAATGCCTTCTTCTTACGTGGAACTTTGTCTGGTTCGGACGCGAACGTCACACCAAACGACGAGATGTAAAACCAGAATTGGTCAAACGGGAAGCACGTAAGTAGTTAAAACCATTGGGAGTATTACATTCAGGGAGCGAATAGAACGAAAGAAATATTTTTTGCATTACCCTATATATCAGGAAAATGTCAATGATCATACTTGTTGCAAAAAACCGGGGAAGATTCGTGACGCCATCTTGAATCATTTCAAACTTGGGGCCTCCGTTCAGACTTCTAGTTAGTTCAGTGCTATTTCCCATTTTGTTTGTTCCTTAATCAAATGCGTACATCACTAAAAATGGTAAATCGAATCATCAAATTATTTCTGCCATTTATATAAATTAAAAATTGATTTTGGAAAAGATTAAATCGTAAAGGAATAGATAATTGCCAAGATATGTTTGTCCCCAGGTGGGGAGGGCTCTTTCTCAGCGAAAGCTTGGGAGTGCTATCAAAATGTCTCAAGAAGCACCCCACAAGCAAGTCGAAGCAAGAATCGAGAGCAGGAATGTCAATGCAAATATGTTCGGCAAGATATCAAAGGGGGCGTTTTGTCAGACGTCTTCACGTGGCAAGCTATAGGATGCGGGTGTGAAGCCTGGCAGAGTCGTGCGGGTGATAACGAAGGCAAACGTTATTAAGCTTCTGACGCAAAGCTGTAAACAGTTAAAGAAGGTAGCAAAATAAGCAATTGAATGTTTTCTATTTTCTGCACACGATTTATCGGACATTCATTGTTTATTTACTTTGAATACGTCATGATATTTAATGAGAAAGTTGACGGTAACGTGCCGCTGACACCAGAGGCACAAAGCCTCGAATTTAGTAAGATATGAATTTAATTAAGACCAAAAAAAGGTGAACGATTATCTGTCTGGGTAGCGTCCGAGATTTCCTGGGCACGTGTTTCTACGTGGCGAGTTCAGAGCGAGAGGAGAGGGGAACAATCACGACGCAGAATAGTTGATACATATATTTGTGATGCAATAACGGATCGGCTTGAGCACGGGCGAGATTAAAGAATCATACATTAATACCCCGAGGGTCAGCACCACACATAATGACGCCCTCAGGTGACTAATAGTGACGACCGCCAACAAAGAACCGACAACTCGAGCCCGGATGAATATTTTGCATATACTCAATCGCGGTCTCCAAGTGTTTTGCAGACACCCAATTCAATCCATAAAGTGTTTTACAGACACTCAACCCGATCCACGAGAGTCCGATCCCGACAGTATTTCGTGTACAAAATCCCGGATCACCAACACAACAATTTGAGCAAGACGACCACGCCTTAATTAACTCAGACTTATACAACTCAATGAGGGCGGGACTGAACTCTCGGGCTCCCAAACAACCTCGGCCCGTACTATGCTTTTTGTTAAGTCTCGAATCGTCAGTTCCTTTCTCGCTTCGGGGCCCTCACCGCTCTTCTCGCCGACCGGACTCTGAGTGACACCCATCGTCCCGCCAGCCCAGTCGTGGGCTCGCGCCTCCCCAAAAAGAGAATGCGGTTGGGGGGAAGAGGGGTAGGTTTTTGGGGAGAAGGGGTGCAAGGGTATGCTTTGGTGGGGCTCCGCTTTCACCTTAGCCATGGCTAATTTCACCATTGATCCCACGCTCCGTTTCTCGTCCCGACGATCGGAGCCGGCACATTGTTTTTATAACTCATCTAATAACTATTATGGTCCTTGACCAATTGACGTGGCCGGCGCTAATACGCACCAGCGTCTCTCCGCTCTCCGACTGAATTCTTTTATTACCCCGTCGTAAATGGAGCCGTCTTATGTTGAATGTTCCCATGCCGGCAAGTTTGGAAATAAATGATATTTCTATTACATACACAATAATGCAAGTGATTATTGGAAGTGAGGAGAGATGTTTTATTACTCATGCATCCATTTATTACTCACGTGTTCATTTTTTTTTAAATAATTTTACTCAGGTTATTATTTAAAAAAAGCAGTGAAATCTTTCCGTGGTCGTTACTTCTTCATGTTGATCAAGCAGATGCAATGTAGGAAAAACACTCTCTATTCCTTATTTCCATCAATTTTCCATTTTATTTCTGTGTAGCTCTCATTTCTATTTTTTCCTTTTTTTCTCTTGAGTATCGAGAATTTAAATCCTCTCTTCGTCGCTAGGTGCTCTGCTCACTACGGTACGGAGGGAGCTTAAAGGGGGTCAACCCGTAGATTTTTAAATATTGATCCTATTCGTCTGAAATTTGACCAGTATATATATGTTTGAAAAAATTAACATATTTTAGTCATACTAATTTTTCGATTTAGGCCTTAGTTTTTTGAGAAAATAGAAAATATTAGTTTTTTTTTGGCAATTTTTTCTTCAAAAAAAGAGAAGCCATTGAGTTTTTATGCTAGAACAAATTCAAAGACAGTTTTGAAATTCTCGTAAAATTGTGAAAAAACTGAAAGTAAACTGGGGATAATGGAGACTAAAGGAAATATTAGCCATTCGGATCGTGGTTACAACTCACAATGTTGTTGACTGACTTACTGTTAATACGACGGCTAAACATGGATATTAAAGCCCTTGAGATAACGAGCCAAACAAGCAAGCTGAATTTCTCACTACAGTGAAGTGCAAACAAGAATACTGTCTTCTAAGAATACTTGCTTTACTGCAAATCTTTTGCATCCAGGACGTGCGGAGACTTTGACTTGAAGTACAAATTTCCTCGGTCTTGGCCGTTTTCGAAGCTTCCTCATTTTCAAATTTTTATACCGACAATCAATGTCTCTCGACTAAGAGCGACTATCGATTTACAAAGCCCCAATAGTAATAAGCAGGGCTGGGGTGTCGGGACTCTGAACGTCCGACTTCGACTCCCGGATATTCGAAGGACCGACTCCGACTCCGACTCTGACTTGGTAATAGTACCCGGATATTGATCGCGGATATCGCGGTTTAGAATTTTGAATTTATCCGGATAAGCATAATTTACCTAATAGGTAAAACGTTGTTTAAGATACAACCGCGTACCCGACACATTCGCCATGAAACTACGTTTATCTTGGAAGACCGGACGCACTGACGGAGAACTATTTGCATGGAACTTTTTATTTGTAGCAGTTTGACGTTCCTATATAAAAAATATTGTAATTCTAGTATATATCAAAGCCTACTCGAATTTCATGATCAGTAAAGTTTTATGCCATGTAATTTCAAATATGTCAATCGCAAAAGAATGCAATTTATCTTCAAGTCCACCAAATTTCCCACCGGACAATGTACTACTTTATTGAACGTTTAAAATTCAGAGCCACTAATGTCAACATGAATATTTTTACCTCGGCGACAGCTATTTGCGTTTGCATACAGTAAAATGTATGTTCTCATGTATATTTCTTATGTATTCAATTATATATTTTTGTAGCATTTTTGCTTATGCTTCTTGGTAACCACGTTTGCGCTTATGTTTGTTTTTTAACTTTTTGTGTAAGCCCTAATGTAACGCGATATATCATGTCATGTGATATAATCGGTTACACAGTATAGCAGTATGTGGTGATCTTGTGTAAAAACATCAGCGTGGTTATTGAAATGTGATGCACGAAACGTCAGTCTTGCACATATTTGTACCTTTTTTTCCTCGTGTATCGTGTCTGAGAACGCTAACGTCTTGCTCAAATTATTAACGCTGAATTGACAGTTTAAATAGGGATGGAATTTTCTACTTGTGGCCGGGACTGCTGATGCCGTTTTTTAGAAAGGAGCAGACTGATTGTTTTTACTTTCTCAGCAAATTAAAAGTCTGTTAAAAGAATTCAGTCGATCTTGATTGACTCAGCATTTGCTTCTTGGAGTAATTCTCGAATGATGTTGAGGAATTTGTTTTTGGTTTTTGATTGACCTAACATTGGCTAAAAAGGTAACTTTCGTTAGAAAATTTTTCTTTTTCTGTATGTGTATTTCTTTAATTGTGCGTTCATGCATACGATGGCGATGCTGATCGTATTCGTTTCAGTTTCAGATCGCGCGTGTGCGAGCGGTAACACGGCATCTTGTAACACGGTAACACGGCATCTTGTAACACGGTAACACGGCATCTTGTAACACGGTAACACGGCATCTTGTAACACGTTAACATGGCAACTTTTAACACGGTAACACGGCATCTTGTAACACGGTAACACGGCATCTTGTAACACGGTAACACGGCAACTTGAAACACGGTAACACAGCAACTTGAAACACGGTAACACGGTATCTTGAAACACGGTAACACGGCATCTTGTAACACGGTAACACGGCATCTTGTAACACGGTAACACGGCATCATGTAACACGGTAACACGGCATCTTGTAACACGGTAACACGGCATCTTGAAACACGGTGACACGGCATCTTGTAACACGGTAACACGGCATCTTGAAACACGGTAACACGGCATCTTGTAACACGGTAACACGGCAACTTGTAACACGGTAACACGGCATCTTGTAACACGGTAACACGGCATCTTGAAACACGGTAACACGGCATCTTGAAACACGGTAACACGGCATCTTGAAACACGGTAACACGGCATCTTGTAACACGGTAACACGGCATCTTGTAACACGGTAACACGGCAACATGTAACACGGTAACACGGCATCTTATAACACGGTAACACGGTATCTTGAAACACGGTAACACGGCATCTTGAAACACGGTAACACGGCATCTTGAAACACGGTAACACGGCATCTTGTAACACGGTAACACAGCATCTTGAAACACGGTAACACGGCATCTTGTAACACGGTAATACGGCATCTTGAAACACGGTAACACGGCATCTTGTAACACGGTAACACGGCAACATGTAACACGGTAACACGGCATCTTGTAACACAGTAACACGGCATCTTGAAACACGGTAACACGGCATCTTGCAACACGGTAACACGGCATCTTGAAACACGGTAACACGGCATCTTGTAACACGGTAACACGGCATCTTGTAACACGGTTACACAACATCTTGAAACACGGTAACACGGCATCTTGTAACACGGTAACACGGCATCTTGAAACACGGTAACACGGCAACTTGTAACACGGTAACACGGCATCTTGAAACACAGTAACACGACATCTTGTAACACGGTAACACGGCATCTTGTAACACGGTAACACGGCAACTTGTAACACGGTAACACGGTATCTTGTAACACGGTAACACGGCATCTTGTAACACGGTAACACGGCATCTTGTAACACGGTAACACGGCAACTTGTAACACGGTAACACGGCATCTTGTAACACGGTAACACGGCATCTTCTAACACGGTAACACGGCATCTTGTAACACGATAACACGGCATCTTGTAACACGGTAACACGGCATCTTGTAACACGGTAACACGGTATCGTGCTTACATGGGTCAGTTGTACTCGCGTCAACACACCAAAATATTTTCTCCGTTGTTTCTTGGCCATTCTTCCTGCCTTCAAAGATTTTTTTTGTTGCAACTCATCGGTGTTTGAACATTTGAAATTAGGACGAAAATGCTATGGCTAACGGTGTTTGAACAATTAGAATAATGTTGTATTTTTGTTGTTCTTTTAGTAGCTTGCTATTAGAAACTGCATACCAAATGGATTTTCCTAATTTATGATAATTTAATTTACATAAATTCTTCGCAGAAATTATGATATTTATATTTTATTCATTTTTTTGTCTTCGAAGTCCTGAATAATTTTTCATTTTGTACTCGCACGAAACCGGTCAACTTAATTTGCCATCTAACTCAACGTTGGGGAGAAGAATTGACTTGATCTTGCCGTCGCATCACTGTTTCTCATTTTTCTTTCGTTAGCTTTTCACAATTTTCTGAACGTTTCCATAAATCATTGCGTTTTGTAATAGACTTTGTTCAACTATTTGTGGCGTTTTATGTCAACGATTCCTTGATGAAGATTTCAGGCTGGAATGCCTGGACTTGCTATTTCGTTCATTTAATTCTTACTGTTTTCCTATTCAAAATTTCAAACTTAGCTGTTTGAAAATTTTTAGAACTATTTATTACTCCTGCTTTTTGCGTGACATCACATTTAGACTATGTCAATACTTGCAGTATATCAGTCCTTTGTCGAGGTACTTGCGGGCTACATGAATCATAACACTATTTAACCACTTAAAATTTTGGAAATTTTCTGTTTAAAAATGTTTTTCACAATTCGTTTTGTTTCATTTGACTAGTACCTTTTTATTTCGTGTACCCATGTTCGCGCGTTATTGTACGAAATGCAGATAGAATGAGAAACGATATGTTTTTTTGGTGGTCATGGTCGTATAGGATTTTTGGTAACACTTTTTTCTATGTTTTGCGGTTTCCTATTCAATTGATTAATTTATTTATTAATATCTTTTTCCTTTCATGCACAGTCATCAGTTCGATCTAGCAGGATGACGAGTTTTATTCTCAGTAAAAATTGAAAGTCATGATAATTAAATTTGCTAAACGGTCTTCGATAAGTTAGTTTTGAATTTTTATTTGTTTCAGGAATTTCAATTATTTCAGTAAATATAATTCGAATTAATGAAAATTAGCGTAATTTGAATCGACTGAATTTTAAGAAGGTTGAGATTCATTTCTACTTGTATGTTTCTGTAATTATTTTTATATAGCGTGTCGATTTATGTTTTTATTAAATTACTTGCGACTGAACATGTTCTAGTGCTTGTACCTCATTATGAACGAGATGTTAATTTATTCAATTGTATATCACGTTTTTCCTTGATTTTATCACTGAATCTAAAGATCATCTAAAGCATTCTCCAGAAGTGTCTAAAATCAATACTATTGTGAAAACCAATTCGCCATTGCGTTTTGTGGAATTTTCTAAATTAATTGTTTGAAGTTGATAGATCCATGATTTGTAAAACATTCTTTCAATAAGTAGTAACTTTATTCCTATGAGAATTATTTTGCATTGTAAAATTGCGAATTCATTTCTTTATGAGCTTAATCAGTAATCCGTTATTACAACTACATGATTACTTGAGTACTTGTATAGTTAGTGTAATGTACTTAATTTCAATGTTTTAATTTTAATGTTTAATTCTAAGGAAATTGTTTTTTTTGTATCGCCTCAGCTGCCCTTTTCCGTGTTGCTTTGCGTTGATGTACTTAACCAGCTTAAACTATAGTATTTGTATTTAAAATTTAGTTCAAAATGGCGGACTGTGCTACCATCGTTGCTTTTAATATCACAAATTATCATCTTCGAGCGTGTCATCGAAATGTTTGCAAGCGGTATGGGCTATTGCCGTATTAACTTTATTTGATTAGATACTTTGTTTTGAAATTTTTCGAATCAATCTAAAAACTTCGTATTAATTTTTGTAATTTGAGCCGATAGTTTTTTAGGGGAGAGGAGGTATGTGCGCCTATTTGCCTCTCTTTACTCCGAGTATTTGAAAGCCACACCGCGCTTATAGACTCGTTTTTGGCCGCGCTTCTTGCACTGTAACCAGTTTCAGTCCGCCACGTCGATCGAGCGCCTTCAACACCAGTAAAGTGTTCGTCGGAGATCATCTTTACCTATTCTACCAGCAGACAACCGGAGGCATCACCAGCGGGAGCTGCATCATGAAAAACTTATATACGCCTGAAACAAACAAGAAAAATACAAGAGTAGCTCTGCTTAAGCAATACATATAATTTTTTTGGAGACACCGTGTAAGGGTATTTTTACCATGACACGTCGATCACAAACTTGTAGCTATGGCTACTACTAGGTGCATATAGCTCATTAAAGTACCGGTATGTATGCTGAGTTTTCAATTACTTCCCTGATTCTCTTCTAACCGTAGCAGCCGCACAAGAAATACTGAATTAGTTTCGATTGTAAACTGGAGCGATCGATAACAATTATTCGGTACCGATTATTAAATTGAAAATTTATGAAATTTTGCGCTTGGTACTGCGACTTTTCCAGCAGCCAATGACTACAGAAAAATTCACTGATGATCGCTGTCGAATTTCATGGGTGGGACGGGCGAAAATTTTGAGCGGCAGTAATCGTTAGACATCGGTAGTCCTCGTCAGGAATCGACGGTGATGTCGTCAGTAGCTTTTGATTGGGGAGTGATCAGAAAGCTAAGAAAATAATCTTCATTTAAACTTTTCGTCTGATGTAATTGAAGTGATGAGGCAAAATTCTGTTCTTGGTAAAGATTTTTGAGATCTATGAAATTTTTCCAAAAAAAGCCAGCGTGTCAGGCAAGTGCGTCACATGTCAAAGTATGTCTCAGTACTGTCAAGAGGGGAATAAATTATTGATGAGAGATAATATGATCGTCTAGAATGTTTTCTTAGCTCTGATGAAATTGTTTCAGTAAAATGATTGTTGAATTTTTTAAACAAAAATATCAACACGATGGAAAAAAATTCAAAATAACAGAGAATGCAACTTAAATGCATTTGATTACCCTAAGAGTTATTTTTGACTCAACCCATCCGTTGACTATATTCCGCCAACGCTAGTTATATGTGGGCCCCTGCACTTGCCCTCGAAAGCTCGAGAGTTGAAACACTATACTAATTGTTCATTTATCACAACACGAGTATGAATGATTTTCAAACTGGCCAGGATAAGTTCGGCTTACATTGCTTCACATGTAAAACTTTCTTTGCATTTAGAAAACTACAAATTATTGGCTACATAAGAGCAAGTTGAATGAAATGTCAACTGTATATGAGTTTATCGTACGTCAGTTGAGTTGATTCAAAAACCGAAGCGCATAATATCCCAGCAAACCAATTTCCGCGCTACGAATTCATTGCCTTGATATATTCCATATTAGATTTTTCACCCTCTCTGTCTATAGTTCTAGCACCTATTGTGTTCACATGACCTCTTAAAACAACTTTTCTTTTTTACATTCTTACTTCAGTTCTACATTCATTTCTTTTGCTTATTTAACACTCTTTCCTAGCTTCGGTTACTTCACTAACTTTGCTAACTGTAAATTTTTTACTGGTTTTACTAGCTTGGGCTTAATGTTCATCATCATTATCTCATGAGTCTTTTCATCGAAATAACTGTCGCTCTTAAATTAATTCTCATATGACGGTAAAACATTTGCGTTTAGAATGCGTCAAAAAACCTCGTATAACATATGTATTAACGGCGAATATTATAAATCAATGATGACAAAAAGCAGGTCAAGTTACTTTACTTTATGAATCTATCGAGCGTATTATGTTGGTCAGTTAATGAATAAATGAGGCTTTTCATACAACCATGTCCCTTCTTGGAAAAAAAAAATTTCGATCCTAAAAATCCACTTGGAGAAGAAACCTTTCCCTCTCCCTCAAGGTCGCGAGACTCTCAGAAGATGCTAATTCTCTTCCATTTTTTTCAACTATGCTGTGGGAATGACATTACTGCAGGCTTTCTTTTCACCGCAGACAATTTTGATGGTTGATCATGTGATATTTTCGGTTCAGAATAACTTCAAACGATGTTGACCCTCATGATCGGAAATGAAGTTATTAGCTCTTCTTTTTTCCTATTAGGAATAATGAACTGCAATGACCCAAGTCAGCCATGTCATGAGTTAGCTCTAATAATATTAGTCAAGGAACTATTAAAATACTCTGTTTCTTTCAGAACAACTTACAAAAAACCGAAAACAGAGAAATACCGCATAATATTAGCCACACAAATTAGTCCACGCGTTTTAATATCGCCTATATTACCTCACAAAGCTTAATTAACCACACGGTACAAATTTTGCAACATTCGTGTCTTCGAAACAATTCGAAAATTTATCTTCGGCGATGCCACTTTTGCTGAAGCTATTTACAACGATTTTTTTTCGTGTGTAAGAATTTTACCCAATTTATTACAATAACAACCAATCACTATGCTTTTCCTGGTGCTCGTGAAGAACTTCGTGCAATTTTTTCCGATCGTGGATTTCGATGTAATTCAAACAATTCATCAAATTTACCACAAGAGATAATAAAGGCATACAGCATTAGATTGTTTCGTAAGTCTAATACAACTGACACATTTGAGTATAGCTACTTAATTGCGGGCTTTAATTATTTCAGCGATTTCTAGGGCATCCTATCATCAACGCTATTCAAAAGTTAACAATTATATTTAACCTCATTCAATTCACCTACATGGGCACTATATAGACTGATCAATGAATTGGTGCACTCAGGATTCGATGCTGAATTTTACTATAATGCTTCAAATGGGCTGGATGTGAACAAAATATTCTAGAAAAGACTTGAGAACACACGTAAGATGTTTGTCGTTAATCATGGTAAAATACCCTATATAACAACCAATTGAAAATCGAGGACGTCGCGCTGATGTGTTGAGGCCGAGCAAGGGATAATGTAAGAGACGTATCGCCGGTAAATCATCTCCGCATCATAGGCGAAATGTCCACTTAGGGACGAAATTTTTGCCCCAGGGACATCGGCGGCCAACTGCGATGATCGACCATTCTACGTCTTTGCTCGTCTCCGGCATGTCTAATTTCGCCGGCGATATGTACATGATACGCGGCTGGCCATCCTTGAATTCTGATTTAAAAAAAAACTCTCGGCCACGCACAGCCGAGATTTATCGCCTCTGAACAACCCTCAAATTTATATATAGGGTCGTTCAGAGGCGATAAATCTCGGCTGTGCGTGGCCGAGAGTTTTTTTAAAGCAGAATTCAAGGATGGCCAGCTGCGTATATATATTTATAGATACAATTATATACTTATTTAGGTATTTATATTATATATACTGTATATATATAAATTTCTGAGTCGTTCAGTAGCGATAATCTTGGTTGTGCACTGCCGCGAGTTTTTTAATCACAAAATTGAAGGATTGCCAGGCTCAAATCATACATATATTAATAGGGAAAATGTATCAATGTATTAGTACAGTTTATGGGCGATTGCTCGTAACGGCGAATACCCTAAACTGAAATGCGGTAAACCGGAGACTCACTGTATGTATATCTATAAAACTACAAATATATAACATATTTGACGGCTGCTCTCCAGGATGACAATGTCGCTGAGCGTAGCCGAGCTTTTAAAAGTAAATCCTTTATTCAAAGAATTTCGAAGAAAGAATTAAAATGGAAGTTAGGGGAAGGACACTGGGAATCCGTTTCACCAAAGCGCGTCTACAAACCTTGTGCACAGGCACAAAATTGGAAAAAATTATGAAAGATAAAAATTGGAGAAAAAAGTAAAAGGTGATGAAAAAAGACACCAGCGAACCGGAAAAAGATATTCCGTTACAAGAAAAAAAACAGTTTATTCCAATTAAGACACAGGCCATTGGATTTTAAAACGCTTCAACTTGAAGATCCTTAGTTGATAGACATATGTGTGTGGGTGTCACAATACCTGTGTTGCTTGCCGAAAAAAAGTAATTGACAGAAAATCATGAAAATGTATTCCCCCTGTTGAATTATTTCGAGGTTTTTGATGCATTAACACTAAATATGCATGCACCTACATATGTATATCTCTATCGATTCATGAATAATGCAACCGACGCATTGATGAAAAAAAATTTTGAAATTATTTGAAATATGAAGGCAGCCTTTAGCGATATCGGGGAGATGAATTGAGAGTAAAAATTGTGGATGTACAGTCTAAAGGATCGACACAGTAGAAATTCGAAAGCGTCTTATGTTTGGGTTTCAACTAGTATACCAAGAGACTAGCTCGGAAAAAGTTTAACCATTCAACCAATTCATATTTCTTACGCGAGCATAATAGGCTATGTATTTGCCTACAAAAAATAAAAAAAACACTCGAGTCAGGACCAAGGAAATGATAGTCACATAATACTAATCGAAAACATTTTACAAACCGAATGGAAAATTTCGTGAATGCCTACCAAAATCATGAAGTCAAAAAGCTGTCGGAATGAAAGAATTAAAATATCTTAATATCAAGATCCTTGGTTGATAATCGCACATGGGTATCGTAATACCCATGTCAATTATTGTCGAAACACAAAATCATTGAGAGAAAGGCACGGTCTACGTGCCTTTATCTACGTTCCCTTCGTTGCGGTAATCTGATTTTGATAATGCATATAAATACAAGTGATAAGGAAACATAATCATAATGATGTATTGTTGAAAACTATCTAAGAAGTGCGCACTTACATTGTCATTTTAGCATGCGAACATAGGACCTAGTCACATGAGAGATTAATGTTGAAAGTAAAATGGACATACTTCAGTTGTTTTGCGTCTAAGTCAATGAGGTCAACATTCGGGACAATTTTTCATTCTAGCGTATCTACTACTGTGCCAAAACAACGAGCTCGAAGTGAATAAAATATTTTACGAAAACACAAAGTTATAATTTCCTACGGTAATAATCATGGTGCAAAAAAGTTTACCTGTCAAAAACATAAGGATCGTTGTACAATGCCAACCATAGCATTTGCCGCATAGCTTGGAGAACACAAAAAGTCAAACTACCTAAAATAGTGTTGTTATAATGTACTCAAGAGCGCAAGAAACGATTAAGTGCCACACAAGTTTACCAAAAACATTTTAGGACAGGGATATATATTTATGTATACATACAAAACAGAAAGCTTTAGGTATTGAAACTATATTTAATAACGAGTTCACAAAATTTGAAACTAAAATAAGTACGAATTTCCTCATCACCGTATTTTGGTTTAAAATTCCTGAACAAGTCAGTGATTTCTGCTCTAAACGCAACCTTATCAGAGACTTTAGGAAACTTTCCGATAAAATTTATCATCTTTACTAAGAAACCATTCCAGAGTCCCGCTCCTTCATCGATTCAAAGGAAAAAAATTATAACGTCTGAAATAAAAGATCTAAGTAAAATGAATTGCGGAGACTAAAAATATATCATATGCGAGTAAAAACGAAGTATGGCACGGAAACAAAAACAAAACACAGAAGCAAAAAAAAAATCCCGTAAAATATGAGAATGAAATGAAATTGAGCTGGTAATGACGTGGTTTCTACCTATTCAATACTTGCAAAGGGTACGAACTGTCCATATTGTTCAAATCAGGGTTTCGCTTAAAAATATGCACGGGCTTAAAAATTCTGAGGTCATACGGTGTTGAAGCAGAGTCTAAAATTTCGAAATCGGTAGGAGATGTAGGGACATCACATTTCCGGCATGATTTTGCATTGCAGAATGCGATGGGTGTGCTGGTTGATTCCCAGTACGCAAGCTTCTACCTCTATGCTTTGCCACTCTGATAGAGAAATTTCGTAACGTAATACCAACGAACAAAGATGTGCACTGCACACACAAGAGTACATCAATGCGGCTAGCATTTGAGGCCTGTGCTTCTCTGTTTTGTTTTTCATTTTCCCGTGCCATACATTGTCTTTTTACTCTCCTGATATATTTTTGGTGCCTACAATTCACTGTACTTTGATCTTTTCTTTCAGACGTAATTATTGTTTTCCTTTGAACTGATGATGGAGCGGGACTCCGAAATGTGTTCATAGTAACGATGATAAATTTTATCAGAATTTTATTCTTTCTTACGTTTCTAAATAAGTACACAGCGTCAGATATATTAAACGTTTCGAGGCCCATCTCCCTTTATCATATAATATATTTCCAGAAATCTTTTTAAATATGATTTTAATACTTAGTCCTTCCTTCGTTTCTAAATTCCCAAAGATCATTCGCTTCAAAAAAAAAGTAACTTCCCTGGCTTCCTGAAAATGTTCTATTATAACAATTAATGAATGGCCTGCCTAACCTCGTGCTTACGAATCAGCCTGGGAGCGCTAGTTCTCATAGATACAATAGTTCTAAGGAAAATTTTATCACTCCAACTCAGAGCACGGCTAATGTCTTCCTGTCTAATTCTACTGACACTGACAGTGGCTCCACACCGGCTGGTGAACGATTCTCCACTGCTGGAGGAGAAGTAAGGAGTTTCTTGCCTCTTCCTCCACTCCAGTTAGCCGATCCTGTATAAAAATCATGGTTAATTGCCAAGCATTGGATTACGATAAAACAAATGAATATTCTCTTCATTGCGAAATACCTTAACTCCAGTTTACTGATATTTCTGGCATTCTACGAACAATTTTTATTTTTGACTGGAACTTTTATACGAACCAGTTATGCAAAATGCAAGGAAAACTTTGGAGTGTGGCCAAAATATCCCCTCCGAAAAGCAGTGTGGTGCGCAGCTTCTTTTTCAATAACTATTTCATAAGTTGAATTTCAATGAGGATAAATGCTCGTCACAGAAAGAGGTTTATCAAGTTTACTCTTCATTTTAGGTCATGTATCAGCAGCTTAACTCATTCTAACACATTTCCTGCTAAGTGACCAACCGGTGGTCACTTAGGTGATTTTCATAGTGCTGCTGACTCAACTGCAGTCACTAACTCATTTATTATTAATACTTAATGAGAGCTAAACAAAGGCTCGATACAGTTAATGTTCGCTATTACCAAAGTTGATTACCACAATCATTGACTTGAAATTTGAATTGAATATTGAACTTCAGTTTACCCCATCGCAGTTAACGTGTTAATAAGGATATACTGGCTAGACGAAAACTCTGAAAGAGAAAAATACCGAATTACTTGTGTGTTAAAAATTAAAAATACATCTTTAATTTATTACCAACCTTTCGTTTTAATTATATTCTGACGTACACATTAGAGACACATGTAAAATTATGCTTTCACTACTATGATGGTAAAATATATATGAAGCGTTGAAGAAAAAGGTTATAGCAATAAAAAATTCTCTAGTGTGAATCAAGAAATCAAGAAAAGGAGAGTCCCAATACATTACGCACCCAAAATATCACAAAAAAATTAGAAAAAAATAAAATAAATTAGCACTAAACATTAACAGGAATAGATTTCCTTCCAATGCGAGGCCTCATATGAGCAGAACAAAACGAATTTTACATATCAGTCTGAACGAAACGTTATCTTAGCGTTATTCTCACCGGCTTACGTCAGGAAAGAATTCATCCATTTTCATAATTGGGGCGGTTGAGTATCTCTCTTAGGGTCCTCAGATGAATGAGATTCTTCTGAAAGTAAAACGTGGATATGAGAGACTTCCAGATAGGTCTAGGTCAATATTAGGACGTATCACGTATTTTTTTCTGGAAAGAAATGTTTTTATTCCGCCTTAGTTTTTGTACAATAATAGTCTTATTAAAATTTCTTACAGAAGATTAACAATTTCACCCCTATAGGTACTAGTGTGGATGACTGCTTAATAAGTAACCTCTAAATTAGAGATGTTGAATATTATTTAGGTTTCTTGCTGGACATATTCAAGGTTTTTGTGTTTAAGTAGTCTACATGTCAAGCAAGGTTGAGTTAAGCTTTGCTAGGGTGAGTTATGACAAGCCATTTAATGTTCAATTGAACAAAAAGAAAACTTCACTGTGGACGGTGAAAACATGTTAATGGCACTGTTAGATTTTGCGTGGGCTGCAGATTTTTAATGTTGGATTTAATCCTACAATATCGATTGCAAGAGAACTAATGGGAGATTTTCATTAGAAATTGAACTGGCACCTATAAATGGAAGTTGTTATATTATCCAGTTCATATTCAATTATGTTTACACTGAAGTATTATTATATTCACATATTTGTATTAGATACACATACAATTTATGTCCTCTGCTATAATTATAGAAATATATTCTGAAAAAGATACTACTCCAACAAATTCCTATGAAGATGTGCTGAAGAAAACGGTTATAGCAATAAAAAATCCTCTAATGTGTATGAAGAAAGGGAATGTTCTAAAACATTATAAAATGAAGTACATTATTAGTATATAGTTAAATAAAGGGTATTACTGTTATTGATGCCACAGTACTTTAAAGCTCAACTCGCTCTTTCCTTATCATTGATATAAGAATCGTAAAAATATGATTTTCGGTAAAGAAACATTTTCAGGGGGACACATATATATGTCGAGTATAATTTGTGCGCCATTCCACTTATTACGAGTGGTGGTGACGACAAGTTGACTAGTTCTCAACAAAAATCTCTTACCTCGTCTGCACACAATTACAGTCCCTCCTTTTCACTTTGATATTCTAATTAACAATAATGCTGCGTAAGATCAGCCTACTTCTAATTGTATAAACATTTATACGCATTTTCAAGTTTGTAGCGTAGACCCTTGCATTGTCTGTTCAATTACCTCAATTCTCAACAGCATTTCAACTTTAATTTAAAAAAGATCAAGTTCAATTTAAAAAAAACTCAAGTTCAATTTAAAAAAAAATCAAGTTCAATTTAAAAAACTCAAGTTCAATTTAAAAAACTCAAGTTCAATTTAAAAAACTCAAGTTTAATTTAAAATATGTCGAGTTCAGTTTAAAAAAGCTCAATTTTAATTTTAAAAAGCTCAAGTTTAATTTTAAAAAGTTCAAGGTCAATTTAAAAAAGCTCAAGTTTAATTTAAAAAAGATCAAGTTTAATTTAAAAAGTTGACTTTTAGATGAATCCATTACTGCCATAACACCCAGGCTATGTCTACGCTCCTACAATCATATGTATAGAAGCATTTTGCTGGAATACTTGTGTTAGAAGATTCAAAGATGGGAGATAACGCATAAATGCACTTAGGTATGGTATAAAGGGGTAAAAATTAATTTATTACTTGAGAGATTGGCCTCTAATTTGGTATACATTTTATGTGTAATACTAGGTTATATAACATGATATAATAAGCCATTATTGTAGAGCATTATTGTTTAAATATAATTTTGAAGCTATACAATGTTCAACTTTTCAGTCAGTGCAGTTTGATAAAAGTCATACAGTTACTTATAACATAAAATTTATCTTGAATTTTTTGGTCAATAGATATACACTGTATGTACTGATGATCTGTTTGTCAAATGTTTAGCAAATGATTCATTGGTAAAACTTGAAGAATGTTTGTCTGATATTCGATTTATTCTATTTTCAGAGTCAGTATTTTTAAATATATGCATGCATTCTCAGCAATAAACTTTACTTAAATTATTATTACATAGGTATGTAATTTTAGAAACATAAGGGTAAAAATTGAAATTCTTCTTTTTTTATATAGGTCTATAGCCTGCTTGAGACTTAAAATTAAACTTGATCTTTTTTAAATTGAACTCGATCTTTTTTAAATTGAACTTGAGCTTTTTAAATTGACCTTGAACTTTTAAAATTAAACTTGAGCTTTTTTAAATTGAACTTGAGCTTTTATAAATTGAACTCAAGCTTTTTTAAATTGAACTTGAGCTTTTTCAAATTGAACGTGAGCTTTTTTTAAATTGGAGTTAAAAAGCTGTAGTAGTCATATGTTTACTCAAATATTTATCAACTGCCTCAACAAGCACATAAAAAAGTTAAAACTCATGTAATTGAAAACAATGATATATTAGAAACATGTATATTTTAAAATAACCAAAACTCAAAACAATTATTCACACACGCGTAAAATACTTACTTGATGTGACTTAAGTTTGAAGGTGTAAGAACGCCCCTCTCCCTTGCAGCAGCTTTTTTCGGGCAACGAGCAAGTGTAACATTACCTTCACTGGGGCACCGCACTTTTATCACGGCCTTCAGTAAATATTTAATTCGATAGAAAAACTTGCTTATTTATTTTTTTACTGAAAAAACATTTTTTAATAAGTAAATTTTTGGAATAAGAAGTAAATCAAAAAATATAATGAGAAAGCAATCGATCTTGAGTACTTATACATAAATATCTCTAAAAAATACCCTTCACATAACAGAATTTGAAAAATTAAACTAAGCTTGAACTCTCCTAACTACAGATAAGGAAGTTCTAACGATGAGAGTAACTGTCGACCGACACAAAATCGTTCAAAAACTTTCATCCAGTACAAATTCTAAGTTTGCAAATGCATATAACGTTCAAACACCTGCATTACAATCAATAAAATCTCAGTTATTAAGCAATAATTGCGAATTAGTCACTTCACATCGGGCAACTTCACAAACTATCTAACTGCAAGTGCAGGAGCGCCGGGGCGGTGAAACGGACTGCTACTTCAAAACTTCGAGAGTTCGACTGTTTGAGTGCTTCGACCAGCTAATAGGGCAAGTTTTTAGGGTAAATCAACTCAGAGACTTCATGTTTGAATGTTCGTTACAAATTTTTGAATGAATACATTATTCCAGACAAAAAAAAATTACACTTATCACTTGTTCTTGGAAGCCTGTATGAGTGTAAGACAAAATACTTTTTTGTTATTCCATTTTAATTCAAACTAGCAAGGATAGGGTAGTTTGTAGATTAGTCGTCGACTGGCCTTCGACTAATAATCGACTCTTTACAAATCACTCGTTAACTTCTATTCCAGACATGTTTATTTATTAAATGTCTTCTCAGTATGTTTCGTTGATGATTAAGTTTTTGTTTTACATTGAGTAAAAATAATAACCGATTTTTAGTTTTTGTTCTAAGTGTTGAGGTATGTGGGGAATTTGTAAGCATTTTGCTATTCAAAATGCAAGAGTGTAGAAGTATATCTCTAATTTTCTCATCTCTTCTTTCTCTCATTCAAACGAATATTCATTTGTGTGATGTCTCTAGAACGTAATAATTAGAATAACAATAATATTTTATGTATTATTTCCATCCTACAAACACTCATATGTCTTGAGAAGGGACTTCACCTTACGCACGACTGCCTCGGGAATAAAAACAGTTCTATAAAAATTAAAAGATCAACGTGACTTGAATTGCGAACAACGAAAACTTAGACTTGTATTGCTTTATTATTCTTATTGTTATTATTATTATAATTATTATTATTATTATTATTATTATTATTGAAACAGATCCACAGCCACGTTGTTAAGGCTGGTGTAGGGTTGTCTTCAGGTTGTTCCAGTCAGAAGTGGTGTAACGAGTGTTTTACGCTCCTCTTCCTTTCTTCCTTCCTTCCCAGCCTTCGGTCCCTTTAGGCGTAGCGTTCCGGGGTGCGTCCCGCACCCTGAGGATCACCGCCTTCTTCTCTTCTCCATATTCGAATCCAGTTCGTCTGAGTGGGTTCGGCTTCAGCTCAGTGTCCGGTGTTATCCGAGCACCTTGCGAAGAATGTGGGCAGATCCCAGGAGAACTGACTTTTGCAGCAGTCCAGGGTGGATTTTATCACAGCCGATGCTACCCAGATGCCTTTCAAGATTGGTGGTTGAGGCCCCAAGTGTCCCAATCACGATGGGAACCACCTCGGCGCGGCAACCGTGGGTCGAGGCGAGCTCGACCCGGAGGTCTTGATACTTGAGGATTTTCTCAGCCTCCTTTTCGACGATTCTTGAGTCGTACGGAACTGCCACGTCGATGATCTTGATCTGTTTCTGGGTCTTGTTAATGACGACGATGTCCGGTCGTCTGGCTGTGATGGCCCTGTCAGTTTGGTGGAGGACGTCGTAGAGAAGTTTGATGTCGTCGTTTTCCATCACAGTCTTGGGCTCGTGCTGGTACCAGCGGTCAGCGCAGGGGAAGTTGTGAGTCTTGCACAGGTTCCAATGTAGAGTTTTTGCTACCTTGTCGTGCCTCCTCTTGTATTCCCTCTGCGCCAGCGCCGAGCACTCGCTGATCAGGTGGTTGACGGTTTCGTCTTTGGTTTTGCACATCCGGCATTTTGGGTCGTTGCTTGTGTGCGTGATTCTAGCTGCTCTGTTTTTGGTGTTGAGGGCTTGTTCTTGCGCGGCAAGGATCATGCCCTCAGTTTCTTTCTTGAGTTCACCTCGGTTCAGCCAGTTCCAAGTGAGTTCGGGTTTTGCTTTTCGAGTTTGTCGGGGGTATTGGCCGGCGAGTGCCAATCCCTCCCACTTTTGGAGTCGCTCTCCCCTTCTCCTCTCCTTGAAACTGTCTGAGGTCTCTTCCTCTTTCAGGGTCTTCGATGTCCACACCAGTTTCATCCAAGGATCCTGGTGCTCTCTCGTGTACTGGCCGAGTGCTCTGATCTCACTTTGGATGCACTCTTCCACTTCAAGCAGACCTCTTCCTCCTTCCTTTCTCTTGCCTGTCAGTGCATGATCGGGGGTGGAGTGCCCTGAAGATGGTCATCAGCTTTCTGGTCTTCGTATCTAGCTGCTTTTGTTCGAGCCTCGTCCATTTAACTATTCCGGCGGTGTACCTGATGACCGGTACGGCCCATGTGTTAATGGCTTTGATGATGTTGCCGCCGTTGAGATTAGATTTCAAAATTAACCTTACTCTGCTGATGTATTCTTTCCTGATCTTTTCCTTCATCTCGGTGTGCAGAACGTTGTCGTGTTCAAGCACTCCTAGGTATTTGTACCCTTCTTCTTCGATCTGTTCGATTGTTTCGTTCTCTAAATGGATACCTTCAGTTGCTGAGACTTTGCCTTTCTCGATGTTGATGAGGCCGCACTTGCTTATTCCGAATTCCATTCCGATGTCGTGGGAGAATTCGTGCACAACTTTCACAAGTCTTTCGATCTCACTAGCGGATCTTGCGAACAGCTTGAGATCGTCCATGTAGAGTAGGTGGTTGAGGCTGTTATTGCGGTCGTACTTGAATCCCAGGCCCGTGTTGTTGAGGACCTGAGTCATTGGGACCAGTGCCAGTACGAACAAGAGTGGAGATAGGGAGTCGCCTTGAAAGATTCCTCGACGGATGTTCACCTCTCCCAGCTCAGCGTTTGCACACGTGAGCTGGACCTTCCAGTTAGGCATGGTAGTTGCGATCAGCCGCCGGACGTTTCCTGCGACTCCGTATGTCTCCAGACATTCGAGGATCCATGAGTGCGGGACCATGTCGAAGGCCTTTTTGTAATCAATCCACGCCATGCTAAGGTTCTTGTGTTTAGCTTTGGCGTGGGTCATGATCAGCTTATCGAGCAGAAGATGGTCTTTCGTCCCTCTCGTTCCCCGTCTACATCCCTTCTGCTCGTTAGGGAAGTAGTCGCGGCTCACTAGGTGCTCATACATGCTCTCGTAGATCATGCCGGTGAGGATCTTCCACATGACCGGGAGGCATGTGATGGGTCTGTGATTGCTCACCGCTGATCCTTTTTCCTTATCCTTCTGTATCAGCACCGTCCTTCCAGTTGTCATCCAATCTGGCACAGTGCCTGATGTTAAGCATCTGTCCAGGTTTTCTACCAGCCTGGGATGGAGGGATGTGAAGGTCTTGATCCAGTAGCCTTGGACTTTGTCTGGACCGGGGGCCTTCCAGCTCTGCGTTTTTCTTATTTGCTTTTGTAATCGCGCCGCCGTTATCCGGAGGTCTTCGTCCGGATTGACGTCTTTGGCGATGCCTTGGAGCCATTCAGCCTCGGCGTTATGCTGGACCTCTTGGCTCCAAATGCCGCTCCAGAAGCGCCGCGTACCTTCGGCTTCCGGGACGTCCATTTCGACATTTCTGTGGCGCAGTTGTTTGTAGAATCGTGACTGGTTGGTCGCGAACATTTTGTTCTGTTGAAAGCCAGCGATTCTGTTCTCATATCTAAGGATTTTGCTTCGTTTTGCCGATAGTCTTTGTTTGAGGGTTTCTTCTACCAGTTGTAGTCCTGCCTCCCTGCAGTGGTAGATACCCTCGAGTTCCGCCATTTTGTTTCTGCAGGTCAGTCTGCCACGTCTCCATTCCGAGATCCAGCTTAGATGTTTCCGGAGCTCATCTATGCTTTTTTGGATTCGGTGTTTCCACGGGGGGTCTTTCTTTCCTCTCGGCCGGTTGGTTGCCGGCGGAGGAGCAAGCTCTTTGGAGACTAGGAACGCTCCGGCCAGAATTAGGGTGTTAGTTTCTGTGATGTTCCTAGTCTTTATTCTGCCGATGAGATGATTAATCTTGGCGGTAGCTGCTAGGATCTTCCCCGATGGGACGTGTCTGAGGTTCGGTAGTTGTTCTTTTGGAGTTTCGTGAAGGAGCGTTAAGTAGGTATTGTGGAGCTCGTTGAGCAGAGTCTCTTCATCTCCCGGAAGGTCTCGGCGGTCCACCACAGGTTCTTCCCCTACGATGGGTTCCGCCTCGTCCGTTTCCGGTTCGGTGTCGCCGGCTTGGTGGTACCGGTTTGGCACTATAGCTTGTTGCGGAGGTGCTGCTATTAAATCGACGTCTGAAGCATCGTCAGGTTCTGAGTCGCTGATCTGGTGGTACCTCAGCTGGTTTGGTACCTCAGCTCCAGCTCCAGACGTTTCTGCTTCATCGTCGGAGGTGTAATTGCTCGAGCAAGAGTCGTCTTCTGGTCTTTGGTCGGTGTCATTTCCGGTGGTCACGATTGGTGTCTCAGTTTCAGGTGGTATCGGAGGCGCTCTTGCTTCGGCCTGGTGATTAGTTTCGTCAACCCCTTCTTCCGTGTTTAGTTCACTGGCTATGAGCTCTTTTTCCTCGTTGGTAAGGAGGTTTTTGAGGTTGATCTCTCTTATTTGGCTCGCCAGCATTTGCTCGGAGTGGTTGGGAAGACCTAGGTCTACCCAGATTTGCCTCATACGTTTGCGAAAGCCTCGGGTTTGGGGGTCGCTTCGTAGGTAGCACATCCAAAGGGTTTTCCAGGCTTCCTTCGTCCACTTTTTCCGGGGTTGACGTCTGTTAGTGGGAGGCGGCGAGGTAGGAGGGGTCACTGTCTCCAGTGACCGGTCTGCCGCTCTCCCTGGGTTGTTTGGAGTAGTCGCCGTCGAGTGAGCCGTGTCCCGCACGGCTTCACAAGCAACTGGAGCCTGCTCCTGTACTGCAGTTGGGTTCGTAGTGAGTTGACGACCGGGTTCGCCCGAACCATCCGGTCCACTAGTAGCGTGTGGTTCACTACTAGTTCCCGGGGAGCTTACCCTGCCGGACGCGGCACCCGCAGTTGGAGACTGTCGGGTCCCGTTCACGTCGTTGGGGGGTTGTTTCTTTATGCGCGCTTCCATGCGGTTAGTGATTACCCTCAGCCAGCGGGGACAGTTTGGTCGGCGTCTGCTTATTCAGTATCCGCAGATAACCTATTTGCATAGGCCGTCCCCCCAATCCGCCAGCGGGGGGACGCTCCCCTGAGCGGATGTCAGCCGCTCGGGGATTATTATTATTATTATTATTATTATTATTATTATTGAAACAGATCCACAGCCAAGTTGTTAAGGCTGGTGTAGGGTTGTCTTCAGGTTGTTCCAGTCAGAAGTGGTGTAACGAGTGTTTTACGCTCCTCTTCCTTTCTTCCTTCCTTCGCAGCCTTCGGTCCCTTTAGGCGTAGCGTTCCGGGGTGCGTCCCGCACCCTGAGGATCACCGCCTTCTTCTCTTCTCCATATTCGAATCCAGTTCGTCTGAGTGGGTTCGGCTTTAGCTCAGTGTCCGGTGTTATCCGAGCACCTTGCGAAGAATGTGGGCAGATCCCAGGAGAACTGACTTTTGCAGCAGTCCAGGGTGGATTTTATCACAGCCGATGCTACCCAGATGCCTTTCAAGATTGGTGGTTGAGGCCCCAAGTGTCCCAATCACGATGGGAACCACCTCGGCGCGGCAACCGTGGGTCGAGGCGAGCTCGACCCGGAGGTCTTGATACTTGAGGATTTTCTCAGCCTCCTTTTCGACGATTCTTGAGTCGTACGGAACTGCCACGTCAATGATCTTGATTTGTTTCTGGGTCTTGTTAATGACGACGATGTCCGGTCGTCTGGCTGTGATGGCCCTGTCAGTTTGGTGGAGGACGTCGTAGAGAAGTTTGATGTCGTCGTTTTCCATCACAGTCTTGGGCTCGTGCTGGTACCAGCGGTCAGCGCAGGGGAAGTTGTGAGTCTTGCACAGGTTCCAATGTAGAGTTTTTGCTACCTTGTCGTGCCTCCTCTTGTATTCCCTCTGCGCCAGCGCCGAGCACTCGCTGATCAGGTGGTTGACGGTTTCGTCTTTGGTTTTGCACATCCGGCATTTTGGGTCGTTGCTTGTGTGCGTGATTCTAGCTGCTCTGTTTTTGGTGTTGAGGGCTTGTTCTTGCGCGGCAAGGATCATGCCCTCAGTTTCTTTCTTGAGTTCACCTCGATTCAGCCAGTTCCAAGTGAGTTCGGGTTTTGCTTCTCGAGTTTGTCGGGGGTATTGGCCGGCGAGTGCCATTCCCTTACACTTTTGAAGTCGCTCTCCCCTTCTCCTCTCCTTGAAACTGTCTGAGGTCTCTTCCTCTTTCAGGGTCTTCGATGTCCACACCAGTTTCATCCAAGGATCCTGGTGCTCTCTCGTGTACTGGCCGAGTGCTCTGATCTCACTTTGGATGCACTCTTCCACTTCAAGCAGACCTCTTCCTCCTTCCTTTCTCTTGATGTATAGCCTGTCAGTGCATGATCGGGGGTGGAGTGCCCTGAAGATGGTCATCAGCTTTCTGGTCTTCGTATCTAGCTGCTTTTGTTCGAGCTTCGTCCATTTAACTATTCCGGCGGTGTACCTGATGACCGGTACGGCCCATGTGTTAATGGCTTTGATGATGTTGCCGCCGTTGAGATTAGATTTCAAAATTAACCTTACTCTGCTGATGTATTCTTTCCTGATCTTTTCCTTCATCTCGGTGTGCAGAACGTTGTCGTGTTCAAGCACTCCTAGGTATTTGTACCCTTCTTCTTCGATCTGTTCGATTGTTTCGTTCTCTAAATGGATACCTTCAGTTGCTGAGACTTTGCCTTTCTCGATGTTGATGAGGCCGCACTTGCTTATTCCGAATTCCATTCCGATGTCGTGGGAGAATTCGTGCACAACTTTCACAAGTCTTTCGATCTCACTAGCGGATCTTGCGAACAGCTTGAGATCGTCCATGTAGAGTAGGTGGTTGAGGCTGTTATTGCGGTCATACTTGAATCCCAGGCCCGTGTTGTTGAGGACCTGAGTCATTGGGACCAGTGCCAGTACGAACAAGAGTGGAGATAGGGAGTCGCCTTGGAAGATTCCTCGACGGATGTTCACCTCTCCCAGCTCAGCGTTTGCACACGTGAGCTGGACCTTCCAGTTAGGCATGGTAGTTGCGATCAGCCGCCGGACGTTTCCTGCGACTCCGTATGTCTCCAGACATTCGAGGATCCATGAGTGCGGGACCATGTCGAAGGCCTTTTTGTAATCAATCCACGCCATGCTAAGGTTCTTGTGTTTAGCTTTGGCGTGGGTCATGATCAGCTTATCGAGCAGAAGATGGTCTTTCGTCCCTCTCGTTCCCCGTCTACATCCCTTCTGCTCGTTAGGGAAGTAGTCGCGGCTCACTAGGTGCTCATACATGCTCTCGTAGATCATGCCGGTGAGGATCTTCCACATGACCGGGAGGCATGTGATGGGTCTGTAATTGCTCACCGCTGATCCATTTTCCTTATCCTTCTGTATCAGCACCGTCCTTCCAGTTGTCATCCAATCTGGCACAGTGCCTGATGTTAAGCATCTGTCCAGGTTTTCTACCAGCCTGGGATGGAGGGATGTGAAGGTCTTGATCCAGTAGCCTTGGACTTTGTCTGGACCGGGGGCCTTCCAGCTCTGCGTTTTTCTTATTTGCTTTTGTAATCGCGCCGCCGTTATCCGGAGGTCTTCGTCCGGATTGACGTCTTTGGCGATGCTTTGGAGCCATTCAGCCTCGGCGTTATGCTGGACCTCTTGGCTCCAAATGCCGCTCCAGAGGCGCCGCGTACCTTCGGCTTCCGGAACGTCCATTTCGACAATTCTGTGGCGCAGTTGTTTGTAGAATCGTGACTGGTTGGTCGCGAACATTTTGTTCTGTTGAAAGCCAGCGATTCTGTTCTCATATCTAAGGATTTTGCTTCGTTTTGCCGATAGTCTTTGTTTGAGGGTTTCTTCTACCAGTTGTAGTCCTGCCTCCCTGCAGTGGTAGATACCCTCGAGTTCCGCCATTTTGTTTCTGCAGGTCAGTCTGCCACGTCTCCATTCAGAGATCCAGCTTAGATGTTTCCGGAGCTCATCTATGCTTTTTTGGATTCGGTGTTTCCACGGGGGGTCTTTCTTTCCTCTCGGCCGGTTGGTTGCCGGCGGAGGAGCAAGCTCTTTGGAGACTAGGAACGCTCCGGCCAGAATTAGGGTGTTAGTTTCTGTGATGTTCCTAGTCTTTATTCTGCCGATGAGATGATTAATCTTGGCGGTAGCTGCTAGGATCTTCCCCGATGGGACGTGTCTGAGGTTCGGTAGTTGTTCTTTTGGAGTTTCGTGAAGGAGCGTTAAGTAGGTATTGTGGAGCTCGTTGAGCAGAGTCTCTTCATCTCCCGGAAGGTCTCGGCGGTCCACCTCAGGTTCTTCCCCTACGATGGGTTCCGCCTCGTCCGTTTCCGGTTCGGTGTCGCCGGCTTGGTGGTACCGGGTTGGCACTTCAGCTTGTTGCGGAGGTGCTGCTATTAAATCGACGTCTGAAGCATCGTCAGGTTCTGAGTCGCTGATCTGGTGGTACCTCAGCTGGTTTGGTACCTCAGCTCCAGCTCCCGACGTTTCTGCTTCATCGTCGGTGGTGTAATTGCTCGAGCAAGAGTCGTCTTCTGGTCTTTGGTCGGTGTCATTTCCGGTGGTCACGATTGGTGTCTCAGTTTCAGGTGGTATCGGAGGCGCTCTTGCTTCGGCCTGGTGATTAGTTTCGTCACCCCCTTCTTCCGTGTTTAGTTCACTGGCTATGAGCTCTTTTTCCTCGTTGGTAAGGAGGTTTTTGAGGTTGATCTCTCTTATTTGGCTCGCCAGCATTTGCTCTGAGTGGTTGGGAAGATCTAGGTCTACCCAGATTTGCCTCATACGTTTGCGAAAGCCTCGGGTTTGGGGGTCGCTTCGTAGGTAGCACATCCAAAGGGTTTTCCAGGCTTCCTTCGTCCACTTTTTCCGGGGTTGACGTCTGTTAGTGGGAGGCGGCGGGGTAGGAGGGGTCACTGTCTCCAGTGACCGGTCTGCCGCTCTCCTTGGGTTGTTTGGAGTAGTCGCCGTCGAGTGAGCCGTGTCCGTTTCCGGTTCGGTGTCGCCGGCTTGGTGGTACCGGTTTGGCACTTCAGCTTGTTGCGGGGGTGCTGCTATTAAATCGACGTCATTATTATTACTATTATTATTATTATTATTATTATTATTATTATTATTATTATTATTATTATTGAAACAGATCCACAGCCACGTTGTTAAGGCTGGTGTAGGGTTGTCTTCAGGTTGTTCCAGTCAGAAGTGGTGTAAAGAGTGTTTTACGCTCCTCTTCCTTCCTTCCTTCGCAGCCTTCGGTCCCTTTAGGCGTAGCGTTCCGGGGTGCGTCCCGCACCCTGAAGATCACCGCCTTCTTCTCTTCTCCATATTCGAATCCAGTTCGTCTGAGTGGGTTCGGCTTCAGCTCAGTGTCCGGTGTTATCCGAGCACCTTGCGAAGAATGTGGGCAGATCCCAGGAGAACTGACTTTTGCAGCAGTCCAGGGTGGATTTTATCACAGCCGATGCTACCCAGATGCCTTTCAAGATTGGTGGTTGAGGCCCCAAGTGTCCCAATCACGATGGGAACCACCTCGGCGCGGCAACCGTGGGTCGAGGCGAGCTCGACCCGGAGGTCTTGATACTTGAGGATTTTCTCAGCCTCCTTTTCGACGATTCTTGAGTCGTACGGAACTGCCACGTCGATGATCTTGATCTGTTTCTGGGACTTGTTAATGACGACGATGTCCGGTCGTCTGGCTGTGATGGCCCTGTCAGTTTGGTGGAGGACGTCGTAGAGAAGTTTGATGTCGTCGTTTTCCATCACAGTCTTGGGCTCGTGCTGGTACCAGCGGTCAGCGCAGGGGAAGTTGTGAGTCTTGCACAGGTTCCAATGTAGAGTTTTTGCTACCTTGTCGTGCCTCCTCTTGTATTCCCTCTGCGCCAGCGCCGAGCACTCGCTGATCAGGTGGTTGACGGTTTCGTCTTTGGTTTTGCACATCCGGCATTTTGGGTCGTTGCTTGTGTGCGTGATTCTAGCTGCTCTGTTTTTGGTGTTGAGGGCTTGTTCTTGCGCGGCAAGGATCATGCCCTCAGTTTCTTTCTTGAGTTCACCTCGATTCAGCCAGTTCCAAGTGAGTTCGGGTTTTGCTTCTCGAGTTTGTCGGGGGTATTGGCCGGCGAGTGCCATTCCCTCCCACTTTTGGAGTCGCTCTCCCCTTCTCCTCTCCTTGAAACTGTTTGAGGTCTCTTCCTCTTTCAGGGTCTTCGATGTCCACACAAGTTTCATCCAAGGATCCTGGTGCTCTCTCGTGTACTGGCCGAGTGCTCTGATCTCACTTTGGATGCACTCTTCCACTTCAAGCAGACCTCTTCCTCCTTCCTTTCTCTTGATGTATAGCCTGTCAGTGCATGATCGGGGGTGGAGTGCCCTGAAGATGGTCATCAGCTTTCTGGTCTTCGTATCTAGCTGCTTTTGTTCGAGCTTCGTCCATTTAACTATTCCGGCGGTGTACCTGATGACCGGTACGGCCCATGTGTTAATGGCTTTGATGATGTTGCCGCCGTTGAGTTTAGATTTCAAAATTAACCTTACTCTGCTGAAGTATTCTTTCCTGATCTTTTCCTTCATCTCGGTGTGCAGAACGTTGTCGTGTTCAAGCACTCCTAGGTATTTGTACCCTTCTTCTTCGATCTGTTCGATTGTTTCGTTCTCTAAATGGATACCTTCAGTTGCTGAGACTTCACCTTTCTCGATGTTGATGAGGCCGCACTTGCTTATTCCGAATTCCATTCCGATGTCGTGGGAGAATTCGTGCACAACTTTCACAAGTCTTTCGATCTCACTAGCGGATCTTGCGAACAGCTTGAGATCGTCCATGTAGAGTAGGTGGTTGAGGCTGTTATTGCGGTCGTACTTGAATCCCAGGCCCGTGTTGTTGAGGACCTGAGTCATTGGGACCAGTCCCAGTACGAACAAGAGTGGAGATAGGGAGTCGCCTTGAAAGATTCCTCGACGGATGTTCACCTCTCCCAGCTCAGCGTTTGCACACGTGAGCTGGACCTTCCAGTTAGGCATGGTAGTTGCGATCAGCCGCCGGACGTTTCCTGCGACTCCGTATGTCTCCAGACATTCGAGGATCCATGAGTGCGGGACCATGTCGAAGGCCTTTTTGTAATCAATCCACGCCATGCTAAGGTTCTTGTGTTTAGCTTTGGCGTGGGTCATGATCAGCTTATCGAGCAGAAGATGGTCTTTCGTCCCTCTCGTTGCCCGTCTACATCCCTTCTGCTCGTTAGGGAAGTAGTCGCGGCTCACTAGGTGCTTATACATGCTCTCGTAGATCATGCCGGTGAGGATCTTCCACATGACCGGGAGGCATGTGATGGGTCTGTAATTGCTCACCGCTGATCCTTTTTCCTTATCCTTCTGTATCAGCACCGTCCTTCCAGTTGTTATCCAATCTGGCACAGTGCCTGATGTTAAGCATCTGTCCAGGTTTTCTACCAGCCTGGGATGGAGGGATGTGAAGGTCTTGATCCAGTAGCCTTGGACTTTGTCTGGACCGGGGGCCTTCCAGCTCTGCGTTTTTCTTATTTGCTTTTGTAATCGCGCCGCCGTTATCCGGAGGTCTTCGTCCGGATTGACGTCTTTGGCGATGCCTTGGAGCCATTCAGCCTCGGCGTTATGCTGGACCTCTTGGCTCCAAATGCCGCTCCAGAAGCGCCGCGTACCTTCGGCTTCCGGAACGTCCATTTCGACATTTCTGTGGCGCAGTTGTTTGTAGAATCGTGACTGGTTGGTCGCGAACATTTTGTTCTGTTGAAAGCCAGCGATTCTGTTCTCATATCTAAGGATTTTGCTTCGTTTTGCCGATAGTCTTTGTTTGAGGGTTTCTTCTACCAGTTGTAGTCCTGCCTCCCTGCAGTGGTAGATACCCTCGAGTTCCGCCATTTTGTTTCTGCCGGTCAGTCTGCCACGTCTCCATTCCGAGATCCAGCTTAGATGTTTCCGGAGCTCATCTATGCTTTTTTGGATTCGGTGTTTCCACGGGGGGTCTTTCTTTCCTCTCGGCCGGTTGGTTGCCGGCGGAGGAGCAAGCTCTTTGGAGACTAGGAACGCTCCGGCCAGAATTAGGGTGTTAGTTTCTGTGATGTTCCTAGTCTTTATTCTGCCGATGAGATGAATAATCTTGGCAGTAGCTGCTAGGATCTTCCCCGATGGGACGTGTCTGAGGTTCGGTAGTTGTTCTTTTGGAGTTTCGTGAAGGAGCGTTAAGTAGGTATTGTGGAGCTCGTTGAGCAGAGTATCTTCATCTCCCGGAAGGTCTCGGCGGTCCACCACAGGTTCTTCCCCTACGCTGGGTTCCGCCTCGTCCGTTTCCGGTTCGGTGTCGCCGGCTTGGTGGTACCGGTTTGGCACTTCAGCTTGTTGCGGAGGTGCTGCTGTTAAATCGACGTCTAAAGCATCGTCAGGTTCTGAGTCGCTGATCTGGTGGTACCTCAGCTGGTTTGGTACCTCAGCTCCAGCTCCCGACGTTTCTGCTTCATCGTCGGTGGTGTAATTGCTCGAGCAAGAGTCGTCTTCTGGTCTTTGGTCGGTGTCATTTCCGGTGGTCACGATTGGTGTCTCAGTTTCAGGTGGTATCGGAGGCGCTCTTGCTTCGGCCTGGTGATTAGTTTCGTCAACCCCTTCTTCCGTGTTTGGTTCACTGGCTATGAGCTCTTTTCCCTCGTTGGTAAGGAGGTTTTTGAGGTTGATCTCTCTTATTTGGCTCGCCAGCATTTGCTCGGAGTGGTTGGGAAGACCTATGTCTACCCAGATTTGCCTCATACGTTTGCGAAAGCCTCGGGTTTGGGGGTCGCTTCGTAGGTAGCACATCCAAAGGGTTTTCCAGGCTTCCTTCGTCCGCTTTTTCCGGGGTTGACGTCTGTTAGTGGGAGGCGGCGAGGTAGGAGGGGTCACTGTCTCCAGTGACCGGTCTGCCGCTCTCCCTGGGTTGCTTGGAGTAGTCGCCGTCGAGTGAGCCGTGTCCCGCACGGCTTCACAAGCAACAATGTTAACGGTTAACCTACAGTTAATGATATGGTTTACGGTGCTGTTAAAGTTTAAGTAGGTTGCAATTATATAATGTTGGATTTAATTCTATAATATAGATATCAAGTAAACTAATGGGAGTTTTTAGTAGAAATTGAACTGGCAACCATAAATGAAAGTCGTTATAATATCCTGTTCACATTCAATTATGTATATGTTAAATTACAATTACAATTATATCCACACACATTTATGTTTGAAGAAAGTGTGTAATTGTATAAACATCATATAATTACAACAATTATATAAAAAATAGTTTGAAAAAGAAACTACTCCACCAAATTCCCATCGAGATCTGTAGAAGAAAAAGGTTATAGAAATAAAAGATCATCGAATGTGTATCATGAATGGAGAAGTCCCAATACATTAAAAAAAAGTATATTATTAGTATATAGTAGAAATAAAGCATATTACTGTAATTGATGCCACAGACTTTATAGCTCGACTCGCCCTATCGTCGTTATTGATTTAAGTATCGCAAAAATATGATTTTGAGTACGTCATATTACCGTTATTGGGATTTTTGGAGTTAACAACACCACAATTTTTACGAAAAATATCAGAGCAACTTGATAACTGCTATTAATGAAATGTGTTTGAAATTAATTTTATATAAAGTGTGCAAGTTTCATGAGAATTGGACCATATTTTAGTTTATTAAACAGGCAGCAACAACAAAAACATCCCTAATGAAATTAAACCAGTCAACAACTGTATGATCATCTAAACCCAATTGTTTACAGATCACAGTTATAGAAAGTTCCAATCAAAAATAAAAATAAATTAGCTTCAAAATTTGTGGGATCGAAGGATGACTTTCCTGAAAAAAGCTCTTTCTTCCTGCGGAAACTAAAGTACGACACTTCCGTGTAAGAAATTATTTGGAAGTTGGATCACCAAAATTTTAAAGCCGAAGCATTTAATTACATGGGGGAGCCACATTTTACACAACTCACATTAGTATGATTCAAATAATTGTAATACTGCAAATACGCTAATAGCGACACTTCACAATTCAATAAATGCTCAAGATCTTCTAATGTACTAACGAATATGTTTTTTTTTCTGAAAATTAAGAAGAAAAATATAAAATTATATATGATAAAATGTGTTCCAAATCTAATTTTACATATACTAGTTTCATAAAAATTGCACTATAATTAAAAAAATTCTGCGTGGGGTTGTTAAACTTTAGAAATTTCCTGTTATTGAAGCCACTACTTTAAAGCTCAACTCGTTCTATCCTCATCATTGATCAAAGTATCGTAAAAATATGATTTTGGATAGAAAAACATTAACAGAGGGTAACATACATGACGAAATAATTCACTCACCATTTCCCAAATTACTAGAGGTGGTGAACTACAAGTTAGGCCATATCTCGAGAAAAATATCTGGTAAATGTGAAGAAGATGCGACTTATTGATTTTTGAAAGTTTGTTGCTTATAACATATCAATTACATCAAAATGAACAACTTTTCATCATTGCATTTTTTGGGGCAATTGAGTATTTAACGAGTTATAGCGGTAAATTACTGGCCGTAACTCTAGTGTTTGAAGCGGCAAGTAATTCAAGCAGCGCTTCTGACGGCAACACTGCAATGCCGTCTTGCGTCCAGCGCGCTCGTCATCAAAGACGAAACCAAACCTACTGCTATACCTCGTTAAATACTCGTGTACCGCAAAAAGTGCATTGATGAAAAGTAGTTTATTTCAATGTTATTAGTTACCAAGATTCAAGCAACAAAAATTCTAAAACCGATTAGTAGATGTTTATCCATCGCACTCATCATCATAGACGAAAATTAACATACCGCTATAACTCGGTAAATACTCATTTGCCCTAAAAAGTGCATAGAAGAAAAGTTGCTTATTTCGATATAATTACCATGATAGAGACAACAAAATTTCGAAAATCGATTAGTTGCATCTCCTTCACATTAACCAAATCTCTTACCTCGGCTGCACACTATTACAGTCCGTCTCTTCCACTTTGAAACTTAACAATAAGACTGCGTGATACCACCCTATTTTCAATTTTATGAACACTTGGAAGCATTTTTACCTTTGCAGCGTAGTCCTTGCATGGTCTGTTCACAAACCTCGGTTCTTTAGTAGTCTTATCCGTCTACTCAAACATTTTTAAACTGCCCCACAAACTATTTACTCATATGTACCTAATAGGGTTAAAACTCAAGTGATTGAAAAATAATAAAATATTTGGTATATGTATATCACAAAATGACCAATACTCAAAACAACAACTATTCGCACAGGCATAAAATACTTACTTGATGCGACTGCCTGCTAGGTTTGAAGGTGTAAGAACGCCAACTCGCCCTGCAGCGGCTTTTTTCAGGCAACAGGCAAATTCTGTAACACTTCCTTGAGTGGGCCACCGCACTTTTGTCACGGCCTTCAGTATATATCTTATTCGACAGAAGAACTAGCTTCGAGCACAATTTCAATTTTCTCCTCAAAAAAGCTATTTTCTAGCAAGTCAATTTCTAGATTACCAAAGAAATAGAGAAATATAATGAAAGAGTAATCTATCCTGAGTACTTTGATATAAATATCACTAAAACACCCTTCGCATAACTGAATTTAAAAAATTAAACTCAGCTTGAACGTTCCAGTCGACGAGAAAGTTCTACGGATGAGAGTAACGATCGAATCGGGTCGATCAACATAAAATCGTAGAAGAACTTTCATCCAGTATAAATTCTGAATTTGCCAACATATAAAACGTTCAAACATCTGCACTACAACCAATAAAATTCACATTCCAAGATTTTAAGCAGTAATAATTGCGAATCACAAAGTCACAACACCTATGGGGACATTAAAAACTAACGAACTGTCTAACTAAGCTGCACCGCTGGTGCGATGACACGGACAGTGACAGACTGCCCCTTGCCAGATCGAAACTTCCACTGGTACTCGTTCGAACCAGATCATAGAGCAAATTTTTAGGGTAAATTTGCTTACAGACAGTAACGTTTGAATGTTCGAAACAAATTTTTGGAAGAGTTCTTTATACTAGACTAAATAATACTGTATATATATCACTTGTTCTTGGAAGGCAGTATGAGTGTAATACATCATACTTTTTGTTACTCCATTTTAATTCAAACTGGCATGGATAGGGTAATTTGTAGATTGGTCTTCGACTGGTCTTCGACTGGTAGACGATTCATCGATCTCGTACTTACCGAACTCATGACAAACCATTTGCCAACTTCTTTCCCAGACATGTTTTTTTTATTATATTCCTTCTCAGTGTGTTTCGTAGATGATCAAGTCTTTGTTTTAAACTGAGTAAAAATAATAACCGATCTTTAGCCTACGTTTAAGTGCTGTGGTATGCGACGTTTGCTTAAAACGCATGTACGAGTATAATATTTTCAAGGCAAGAGTAATATAGTGTCTAATTTTCTCACTTCCTCTCTCTCTCTTCCTAACGAAGATTAATTTGTGCGATGTCATAAGAACGTAATTAGTAATACATCATTGTTTTATGTATAATTTTCATGATGCAAACACTCGTATATCTTGAGAGCAGACTTCAGCTACGCACGACTGCCTAGGGAATGAAAAAATCCAACAGAAATTAAAAAGCAATGTTACTTGAATCGCGAACAATGGAAAGTTGACCTTGTATCCTTTACCTATACAAACTAGAAATAATTTGATTACTTTTTAGAATATAAGATTCCCTTATTACCATTAGTTATTCTTTCCAACGTAATTGGCCAAATTTTAACGACATGATGCGATATTTCGTTTCCTTTAAATTTCATTACCAGCTACAGTTGGTAACGTCAGGAAAGTTAATATTAGAAACTGTCATAATAAAATACGTTTTCGCTTAACACTGTTTGAAATCTGTGTTTTTCTTGAAATAATTAGCATTGTCAACAACACGATATTTTCACCATAAAAAATAGAACGATATAGCATAAAATTTATGAATACGATTAATCTTAGGTATAATTTGAATCACAATGATACGAGATTTGTTAATTTTTTAATGTTGTTCTTCATTTTAGAAATTACCAAATTATAATTAAATTTTTAGAATGCATTTAGAACTAAAAAGTGATTAAACAGATTTCACTCTTGAATCTCATTTCTCAATTTGAAATCTTGCGTTGTCCTCTCAATAAGTAGCAGTTCTCTTCTGAGAGAGATAGATATACTGCGGGGACTGTAGTTATATGTTTGACTATTCTGGTATCGAAGAATGAAATAAAAACATACCCATAACAAATGTACGGTGAAAATCTATAAATGAACGCAAGTAAACGCACGGACGCATTTATTGTACAGCACAGAGAAGTCTTCAATTTTAATGTTGGCTATATTTTGGAAAACATGAAAATTAAAAAAAGTATGCGAAATATAGTATCAAGCTTGATACTATAGCGCAGCCATGTCAAAACACACGTTTCATGGCTTCCGTCCATTATAGGGCGAAAATTCAGTGATATTTGTATAGCTGCAAACCACGGATGGCCGTCAGCAAATGTTACGGCCATTAACCAACTGAAAATTGTGCGCCCTCAAATCATAACTGGCCTGCTTAGAATATCACGTCCGAGCTCGACCGTGCGCAGCTATGAGCGTGGAAAGAGAGTTATAAGGCCGAGACGGCCGACTCGCCTGTAATTCATACATGATCGACTGTCTCGTCGTTAATTCACCGGCGACACGTCCTTGATTTTCAATTGGGTAGCCGCTGCACGCTGATTAGATTTTAGAGCATGTCAGTGAATTGATTGCTCGCTGCTGTCGTAGCTCAGGTTTAATTGTATTTCAAAACTTCAAACAGCAGTAACGCTGAGGTTGGGTTTGTGATGATAATTTATTCGAGCGAGGCTAACGTAGGCACATGAGATTGAAAGCAAACCATGATGCTAGGAAAAGACTAAAAAATATCGGTGAAACCAAAATGGTAGAAACTTTCAGAAGAATCAGAATCGTTGATAACTTTACTTGAAACGTATCAGAATAATTTACTACTCAATTTATTTGGGTACGTTTTCATTCTTTGGATTTTCAGAAAATCAAAAATTATGGTTTCAATCTAATATAGGTAAATATTCTTAAAAATTAAGAAGCTGCTCTCAAATTGGATAACAGCTCTAAGGATTCTCCTCGTCTAGCATTTAGCAAACATGAGTGTTTTTCTCACATCCGTGTGAAAATTCTGGAGCAAGAGCGCGGCTGTTGAGGAAATGATCACACGCACTTAAGGTGTAGATGGAATTTGTGAAAAATTACATTCATTCAAAGTTAATTTGTAATCTTTTATTTATTTGATAAAACTACTGTATTTGACTGTTTCTTGAAAGAAAAATGAAGTATTTAGCACATGCCAATAATTTCATTATCGCGATTTCTTTCAACTCAGCTAAAGAATGCAATTGGGTTCAAATATTTCTATAATAATTAGGCATGATGTTTTTTCGTATACCACGTTTTTTGGGGAAAATTGTTCAGTAGTTCAATGAATGAACACACTGCGCAATATCATGATCAGAAAACGTTTGGCAGTATTACAAGCTGCGGGTCATGTATAAACCAGTTTATTATCCTCCATTGAAAATAATTTCCTGCATTCCATTATGAAAATACCGCAGAACTCTTAAAATAAATTCACAAAGAATATTGTCATAACCTGATGCTGGGCCACTACAATAATCCTGTAGGTTTAGGAAATAACTATTGGCCAGTTACAATAAGAAATGTGAAATAACGTATATGCTGATAAACGATGATAATTGAATTCACTGAAGTGCACAATCACAGTTGTCATTTCGGGCCTTTGGTTAAGTATTTTTGCCAACCTTTCAAATAATTAGACTTCATTAAGAGTTTTGTGCATTGCGCATAAAAATATACAATCAAAATCATAGAAGCGAAAAAATGAACATTTTGATTATTGGTTACAATTATGGTGAAAAATAGAATAGAAAGTAAAAAACTACGTCACTATAAATAAACAGGCTGTAAAGATCATCAAAATTCGGAGAGAACACATCGGTTAGAGAGTTTGAGTTAATAATTAGGAATATTTTCGGTGTGTTAATACCTAGAAAATTAATAAACCAGAAAAAATGAAAACAAACTAAAAAAGATGGTTCATACTTTTACAGAGGTGACTCAAAAGAAAAATTAAAAAGTCTTGGTATTTTCATTTGTTTTTAACTTTGTGAATTTAGAGCGAGTCGTTCATAGCTTTTAACCTGTTAATATACTATAGCTCGTATATCTTATTTGGTCTCATATGGTGTGTAATTCTGTCATCCATAGTCTAAATTAAGTGTTCGTTTGCCCATTCTAAGATTGAAAAACTCACTTCTTGTCCTATAACCCAACAATTATATATATTGTTAAGATGTAAACTTAAATTAATAAATAGCATACACGAATTTTCATAATTTTAAGTCATATGAAATGTTTTTCTCAGTTTTCGTTGGACAGTATGCATACTTTCTGAGAAAAATTTAGCCATCAATATAAATGTTTTTGTTACCAGGCCTGCTGCGGGTATCAGTTCAGTTTTGAAAGACTGTGAGAAATATTCGAACAGCATGAATCAAATTATGTGCGACAGAGCAGAATGTAAACCAATTTTAGAGCCCATTATTAAATTTATATTCCGTGTAGAAATAAAATAACAATTTTCTCAGCCAACTGAAAAACATGTCCGTCATTTCCGTTGAACTCTACTAATCTCTTTACGTTTCGGACTCCGGCGAGTAATATTGTAAGGCCTCCGTGAAATTCAAACACAAAATTGCTGTAGACCGTTCTTATGTAAAATGATATTTGTCGCATATCGCACGCCTAGTTTTTTTAGCATCGAATTTTTACTTCTTACCTTCTTTGTTCACTAGCAATATTTGTACTGTTCGAATTCTGTATCATTTTCGGAATCAACACATTCGTTAACCGATACAGCTGCTCCCTTTTTGACATCATTCAATATCGACAATATATAGATGAATATACTTCTTAATGAAACCGTTAAAACATATTTAAATTTCTTAAATAAGAATTCAGTCCTAGTTTTAAGAGCGTACCGAACATCTTTCAAGTCGCTTCTGCAACTCTTAATTTTAAACTCTTTTTTGTTTTTGACAGCAAATTTTATAACCACATGACAGGTTGGAGATGAGTGAGCTTCACCCTACCCCACGAAGTTGGCATAACAGCTGATGGTTACAAATATTATGTGCTCTCACAGGAGACGTTGGTTGGACTTTTGTCCCTTTAAATTCAAACTAGGGATTGTGGACGATTTCATTTTTGACATTCAGTGACAGAATTCTCTTCACCTCATGAACTATTCATGTAGTTATAATTTCAACAGCCCAATAGATGGCTTACTATATAAATAGAGATAGAATAATTATAATAATAATAATAATAATAATAATAATAATAATAAACCCCGAGCGGCTGACATCCGCTCAGGGGGGCGTCCCCCCGCTGGCGGATGGGGGGGACGGCCTATGCAAATAGGTTATCTGCGAATACTGAATAAGCAGACGCCGACCAAACTGTCCCCGCTGGCTGAGGGTAATCACTAACCGCATGGAAGCGCGCATAAAGAAACAACCCCCCAACAACGTGAACGGGACCCGACAGTCTCCAACTGCGGGTGCCGCGTCCGGCAGGGTAAGCTCCCCGGGAACTAGTAGTGAACCACACGCTACTAGTGGACCGGATGGTTCGGGCGAACCCGGTCGTCAACTCACTACGAACCCAACTGCAGTACAGGAGCAGGCTCCAGTTGCTTGTGAAGCCGTGCGGGACACGGCTCACTCGACGGCGACTACTCCAAGCAACCCAGGGAGAGCGGCAGACCGGTCACTGGAGACAGTGACCCCTCCTACCTCGCCGCCTCCCACTAACAGACGTCAACCCCGGAAAAAGTGGACGAAGGAAGCCTGGAAAACCCTTTGGATGTGCTACCTACGAAGCGACCCCCAAACCCGAGGCTTCCGCAAACGTATGAGGCAAATCTGGGTCGACCTAGGCCTTCCCAACCACTCCGAGCAAATGCTGGCGAGCCAAATAAGAGAGATCAACCTCAAAAACCTCCTTACCAACGAGGAAAAAGAGCTCATAGCCAGTGAACCAAACACGGAAGAAGGGGTGGACGAAAATAATCACCAGGCCGAAGCAAGAGCGTCTCCAATACCACCCGAAACTGAGACACCAATCGTGACCACCGGAAATGACACCGACCAAAGACCAGAAGACGACTCTTGCTCGAGCAATTACACCACCGACGATGAAGCAGAAACGACAGGAGCTGGAGCTGAGGTACCAAACCAGCTGAGGTACCACCAGATCAACGACTCAGAACCTGACGATGCTTCAGACGGCGATTTAATAGCAGCACCTCCGCAACAAGCTGAAGTGCCAAACCGGTACCACCAAGCCGGCGACACCGGACCGGAAACGGACGAGGCGGAACCCATCGCAGGGGAAGAACCTGTGGTGGACCGCCGAGACCTCCCGGGCGATGAAGAGACTCTGCTCAACGAGCTCCACAATACTTACTTAACGCTCCTGCACGAAACTCCAAAAAGAACAACTACCGAACCTCAGACACGTCCCATCGGGGAAGATCCTAGCAGCTACTGCCAAGATTAATCATCTCATCGGCAGAATAAAGACCAGGAACATCACAGAAACTAACACCCTAATTCTGGCCGGAGCTTTCATAGTCTCCAAAGAGCTTGCTCCTCCGCCGGCAACCAACCGGCCGAGAGGAAAGAAAGACCCCCCGTGGAAACACCGAATCCAAAAAAGCATAGATGAGCTCCGGAAACATCTAAGCTGGATCTCGGAATGGAGACGTGGCAGACTGACCTGCAGAAACAAAATGGCGGAACTCGAGAGTATCTACCACTGCAGGGAGGCAGGACTACAACTGGTAGAAGAAACCCTCAAACAAAGACTATCGGCAAAACGAAGCAAAATCCTTAGATATGAGAACAGAATCGCTGGCTTTCAACAGAACAAAATGTTCGCGACCAACCAGTCACGATTCTACAAACAACTGCGCCACAGAAATGACGAAATGGACGTTCCGGAAGCCGAAGGTACGCGGCGCTTCTGGAGCGGCATTTGGAACCAAGAGGTCCAGCATAACGCCGAGGCTGAATGGCTCCAAGGCATCGCCAAAGACGTCAACCCGGACGAAGACCTCCGGATAACGGCGGCGCGATTACAAAAGCAAATAAGAAAAACGCAGAGCTGGAAGGCCCCCGGTCCAGACAAAGTCCAAGGCTACTGGATCAAGACCTTCACATCCCTCCATCCCAGGCTGGTAGAAAACCTGGACAGATGCTTAACATCAGGCACTGTGCCAGATTGGATGACAACTGGAAGGACGGTGCTGATACAGAAGGATAAGGAAAAAGGATCAGCGGTGAGCAATTACAGACCCATCACATGCCTCCCGGTCATGTGGAAGATCCTCACCGGCATGATCTACGAGAGCATGTATCAGCACCTAGTGAGCCGCGACTACTTCCCTAACGAGCAGAAGGGATGTAGACGGGGAACGAGAGGGACGAAAGACCATCTTCTGCTCGATAAGCTGATCATGACCCACGCCAAAGCTAAACACAAGAACCTTAGCATGGCGTGGATTGATTACAAAAAGGCCTTCGACATGGTCCCACACTCATGGATCCTCGAATGTCTGGAGACATACGGAGTCGCAGGAAACGTCCGGCGGCTGATCGCAACTACCATGCCTAACTGGAAGGTCCAGCTCACGTGTGCAAACGCTGAGCTGGGAGAGGTGAACATCCGTCGAGGAATCTTTCAAGGCGACTCCCTATCTCCACTCTTGTTCGTACTGGCACTGGTCCCAATGACTCAGGTCCTCAACAACACGGGCTTGGGATTCAAGTACGACCGCAATAACAGCCTAAACCACCTACTCTACATGGACGATCTCAAGCTGTTCGCAAGATCCGCTAGAGAAATCGAAAGACTTGTGAAAGTTGTGCACGAATTCTCCCACGACATCGGAATGGAATTCGGAATAAGCAAGTGCGGCCTCATCAACATCGTGAGAGGCAAAGTCTCAGCAACTGAAGGTATCCACTTAGAGAACGAAACAATCGAACAGATCGAAGAAGAAGGGTACAAATACCTAGGAGTGCTTGAACACGACAACGTTCTGCACACCGAGATGAAGAAAAAAATCAGGAAAGAATACTGCAGCAGAGTAAGGTTAATTTTGAAATCTAATCTCAACGGCGGCAACATCATCAAAGCCATTAACACATGGGCCGTACCGGTCATCAGGTACACCGCCGGAATAGTTAAATGGACGAAGCTCGAACAAAAGCAGCTAGATACGAAGACCAGAAAGCTGATGACCATCTTCAGGGCACTCCACCCCCGATCATGCTCTGACAGGCTATACATCAAGAGAAAGGAAGGAGGAAGAGGTCTGCTTGAAGTGGAAGAGTGCATCCAAAGTGAGATCAGAGCACTCGGCCAGTACACGAGAGAGCACCAGGATCCTTGGATGAAACTGGTGTGGACATCGAAGACCCTGAAAGAGGAAGAGACCTCAGACAGTTTCAAGGAGAGGAGAAGGGGAGAGCGACTCCAAAAGTGGGAGGGAATGGCACTCGCCGGCCAATACCCCCGACAAACTCGAGAAGCAAAACCCGAACTCACTTGGAACTGGCTGAATCGAGGTGAACTCAAGAAAGAAACTGAGGGCATGATCCTTGCCGCGCAAGAACAAGCCCTCAACACCAAAAACAGAGCAGCTAGAATCACACACACAAGCAACGACCCAAAATGCCGGATGTGCAAAACCAAAGACGAAACCGTCAACCACCTGATCAGCGAGTGCTCGGCGCTGGCGCAGAGGGAATACAAGAGGAGGCACGACAAGGTAGCAAAAACTCTACACTGGAACCTGTGCAAGACTCACAACTTCCCCTGCGCTGACCGCTGGTACCAGCACGAGCCCAAGACTGTGATGGAAAACGACGACATCAAACTTCTCTACGACGTCCTCCACCAAACTGACAGGGCCATCACAGCCAGACGACCGGACATCGTCGTCATTAACAAGACCCAGAAACAGATCAAGATCATCGACGTGGCAGTTCCGTACGACTCAAGAATCGTCGAAAAGGAGGCTGAGAAAATCCTCAAGTATCAAGACCTCCGGGTCGAGCTCGCCTCGACACACGGTTGCCGCGCCGAGGTGGTTCCCATCGTGATTGGGACACTTGGGGCCTCAACCACCAATCTTGAAAAGCACCTGGGTAGCATCGGCTGTGATAAAATCCACCCTGGACTGCTGCAAAAGTCAGTTCTCCTGGGATCTGCCCACATTCTTCGCAAGGTGCTCGGATAACACCGGACACTGAGCTGAAGCCGAACCCACTCAGACGAACTGGATTCGAATATGGAGAAGAGAAGAAGGCGGTGATCCTCAGGGTGCGGGACGCACCCCGGAACGCTACGCCTAAAGGGACCGAAGGCTGGGAAGGAAGGAAGAAAGGAAGAGGAGCGTAAAACACTCGTCACACCACTTCTGACTGGAACAACCTGAAGACAACCCTACACCAGCCTTAACAACTTGGCTGTGGATCTGATTCAATAATAATAAAAATGAAGGCATCTACGGATGCTTTACTTAGAATCAAGCCTGATGCATATCACCTTGTACATTGGATTTTCAAATGCCTTATATCTAACGCCAGGACGCCATGACGCTTTCCCCCGGTCAAGACCGGTACCCATTTCATACACCCGGGTAGAGTGGGGTATTGTGGTAGGAATTTTTCTCCAATAACCATCAGAGAAAATTGCCACCAGCGCCGGGACTCGAATCCGGGTCTGCTGCACAGCGGCAGAACCTCTAGCCACACGGCTATGGCGCGTAAGAATACTTAAGCCTTTCTCGACACTCAAATTTTCAGACATTTCAACAGCCTTTTTAATTCACTTTTTCGCCAATCTAGTTTACATGTCTCGGTATCCATATTTTCAGTTTCTGTTCTTTAGCTTAGAAATGAACAGTATCAGGATTTGACAATATAGAGTAAACAATGATTGTTTTAACTCTCCTTAACTGTATATTAAATGTTACTTTTTAAAACTTATTTTAATACCTGTTCTTCTCCGTCACGATTTTACGAATATTTTTAAGAATTATAAACATCCCTTCAAAAAAGAGCTGAATGCACCCGTTCCCATTTTCTAACCCAAGTCAGAAAAATGAAAAAAACTATAGCTTCTATCTAGACATTTCACTCGCATATCATTCGAAGTATTTTTCGTCATTATTTCGATATCAGTTTTTCCAATTATTAATGTAAACATCTCAAAAGTATGCTCCTGTCTGTCATCTAAATACATGCGTAGTTGCACACGTTGTGCGTCTGATTATGTTGGCTCTCTATAGCACTTGCTGTTCGTGTGATGGAGCTTTCGCATTTACAGGCTTTCCTAATCTTTCTCGTTCCGTTGTACGTATCCGAGTAGAAAACGCAACCTACACTAAAGTTTGAAAATTTCAAGATAATTGTTATTATCGCCAGTACAATAAGCGTGCGTAATTAAAATGCTTTTTCATTTTGCGAGTTCTTTTTGTGCAAGATGATGAACAATCTGCCGACCTCTGCAAATAGTACACGTTTAGGTTTCTCAGAAGAGTTCTTCTCATCCAACCTATCACTTTTACATTGTTAGTTTCTTTACCCTAATCTCAATCTGCAATAAAACAAAGTTCGCAAGTAATTTTTCCCCCTTCTCTGTTAGTTAAATAGATCCAAAAGCAAAACAAGTCTACGCTGAAATAAAATGTTTTCCACACTATTTTGCGTATTATTCGGGAACTAAATACAACGAGGGAGCTTCCTAGAACTGTGGTAGGCATGAGCTATCTACGCTCCCGAATGAGGGAAACTAGAGAATTATGGTGAAAATGTGAGGTCCCCATGTCAGAGTCAGGAAGGATTTCTTTTTGTTGAAGGATAGTAGGTTATTTGTTCTGTTGAAGAATATCCTTTTTCGGTTCACTGCAGTTTAGTTTTTCAAAACCTGCTACTCCACTATTTGTTAGCTCACTATTTCTTTGCGTTGGTGATTTACGTGGGTACACCGCTTGAACATAGATTTGACATTCCCTTAATACCATACTAAACGTTGACTTCAACATTCCTCTCTTTGGAACGCCTTCGTTAAGATTAGGGAGGTTTAAATTAAGTTATCTTCTAATCTATTCAGGAACTGATTAGTTATGACTTGAGGTAAATAAGATCTTTAAGATGAGAAACCTTATGGCCTCAATCCCAGAAAATAGCCAATCCCAGGAAATCAGCCTTGAAAGCCAAACCTTTAATAGTGCTTGTACAGAGCAAACGTGTGTAAATTGATATGGAAATACTAAAGGTTTCCTCAGGCTACAATTTCTTTCATATAATTAAACCAGAATCTGGAAATTATTGATGAAAAGTATCGTTTCTGATAGCTTAGCGAACACGTATATAATTCCTTTTGATCATTACTAGGCTAAAAATACCCCAATATTCCAAAGTGTTATGAATGAGCAAAAAAAAAAACAAGATTTACAGAGAAAAATGGAGAAAATTTTCAAAATTTGTAATGCATTATTACCCGGTAAGAATATCTTCCGTTTTTGCTGTATCCATAAAATCTTCTGTAGTGCCTCGTGCGAAAGTAATATCACAGTTGTATAAAAGAAAACGGCTTATATGAGTCCTAGTAATGACAATACGAAATACTCTCGCAACATGGGACACAGATTTATGAAACGGCTGCATACATGTTAAAACAAACGTACAACTGCTAGGCGAGCGGAGTCAAAAAGCTGTTGCCGCTGCTGCTATCGCTACATCCCTTGCCGGAGGTCCGACGAAATCGACGAAGATTCGTCGTCGGACGAATATGAGATATATTAAAGGTGAGGAAATCAACGCTATTGTATACCATACAGGAAGTGTGAAACTATATGTGAATACGCGTGTCATTCATTTGAATGAGTTACTTAGAGTAAAATATCAGCGAATCAAAATCAAAATAATCTTCGATTTGGTAAAGCCCAGCTATAGAAATACTTCGGAGCATATTTCCCATCGCAACACGTTTATATGAGAATTGAATTACATAATTGCTCATAAAAGAAAATTTTGAGCTTTGCTTGATTCTAATGCTCCCATTCTGAACAACGTAATTTTTATGTTAAAACCAGGTTTGCGGAGTCGGAGTCGGAGTCGCCGGAGTCGGATGTTTTAGGGTGGAGTCGGAGTCGGAGTCGGAGTCGCTTCTCTGAAGTGTGGTGGAGTCGGAGTCGGAGTCGCTTCTTCGAATGTGGTGGAGTCGGAGTCGGAGTCGGAGTCGCTTCTCTGAAGTGTGGTGGAGTCGGAGTCGGAGTCGCTTCTTCGAATGTGGTGGAGTCGGAGTCGGAGTCGGAGTCGTTCATTCGGATGTGGTGGAGTCGTGGTTGGAGTCGCTATTTTTTGGTGTTTTCGATTCTTATTTTTGCTAAAAATTATTTGCAATTGTTTAAAACCGAAAGTAAACAAAATAGAGTTAGAATACTTTGCCGAAAATCTAAAAAATACCCAATGTTTTTGTTGATTATTTTGTTTTAAGTTTGAAACAGCGTATTTACACCTATCACCTAATACCGTCATGTGATCTAGTCATTGTGGGTATGCATATCTGTATATGTATATATGATACGTACGAGAAAGAAATATTATTGTACTGAAGTAATAATGCATATTTTGCAGTTAAAAAGCAAGAATTAGTAGTTGAAAGCATTGCAAATTCGTTCTGTATATTTCTGTTTTGTTCATTTCCCCTTCAAATAATACATAGAAAATAGAAAATAGTAGCAAATGTGGGGCAAATTACTTGTAGAACATTTCAGCTGATGCAATATATTGTACTCTCTTGAGGAGTGGTAACTCTGTACGCTCTTAATGATGCATTGATTGATAATGACTAGTCTTTGCATAAACTTAAAGTTATGTTGTGATCATAAATATTTCTAGTCTTTAGGTTATGATTCGTTGCCAATGAGTAGTCTTTGCCAAAACCTGAAGCTATGGTCTGGTACATAAAGACTTCTAATTTTCAGGTTATGTTATCAAAATTGAAATGGCTTCCTTGTCTTTAAGTCAAGTTAACATGTATTAATAATAAAAAATTCTGCTCATTCCTAAAGTTATTCCTTGTATGTTGTTTGGTTCTTTCAGAGTCTTATCGTATTTCATTGTATCATTATCATGTTTAATATTTATCTTCGTATCACTCCCCAGTTTCTAAGTAAGCATACGCTGAAATGGAGAATTTTATAATCGTGTTTATACAATTTTAAAAACTGAAATAGAATCCGTTTTGTAGCATTACATAACTAATTATTTCTTCTTAAGGGAGATTTGGAAATGTTGTATGGTAATCAATATCGGCATCGAGACACTTAAAAAAATTAAAATACAATATAAACGAGCTGCAATGAAAATAATTACACGCACTAGCAAAAACTTCACTTATGGTCACACACATATTCTAACTGAAAACAATGCACTATCTCAGCTGCAATGGTTGTTGCATTTATGCGATAGTACAAATTTTCTTGCTGGAAACGTTTCAAAATTGCTCAAAAAACATGAAATGAGAAGAACATGGGCGTTTATTAAAATAAGAAAGTGACAAATACAAAGTAAAAAGTTAGACAAGAATAAGAGATAGTATCATATTACACGCAAAGAAGCTAGAAGTAACATTTATTCGCAAGCCAAACGTTCCGAAAACGTCAGGCCCCTGCGACGAAAGCAGAACAACTTTTGCCTACTGTAGCCGAAATGTAACAAAGTGCTGAGCAATAATATGACACCTTTTCTGCATTGTTACCCTGCATTGAGTAGATACAGAGAAGAAAAGGCAGTGTGCCAATCTGGCCTACCTTATCTACATGTAAATCATAATTTTGGGGATTTCAAGCATAGTCATTGAATTAACTTTTATAATTTCACTGACATAGTGCATACTTAGTAATAAAAAAACTGTTGATACATATCTGTGATTCTCAGTGTAGGCAGGGCCTACTTTACCTACTTAGAAAACATTTGTCAGTAATATACAGGGTGCTTCAGAATAAGAGGCCAAAAATTGCACACCAAGTAGAAGATGTCCAAATAAAACCTTTTTCTGTTATGAAATTTTCCGAAGAAAGAGACATTGAGATATTAGCCGTTTATTGTTTTAAAGGATAAAATTTAATGACTAAATTACTCGCAATTTTTCCTTTGTATTTACGTTGATCGGGCGAAATGTTCTAGTTGCATGACCTCCTAGATCTCCTGACACTCGATTTCATTTTTAGGGACACGTGAAGAGCCTTGTTTATGCTACACCCATTGAGTCTGAGGAAGATCTTGTGGCCAGAATTGCAGTGGCTGCAGGTGAGATCCCTTAATGCCAGACGTGTTTCCTAATATCGGGCAGCTGTTAAGGGGAACATTCGAATAGTGCGTTGATGTAGGTGGAACACATTTTGAACAATTTTTGTAAAGTAAATTCAAAATAAATATTGCAAGTAATTGTGCCATTAAATTTCATCCTTTAAAACAATAAACAGCTAATACCTCACAACCCAGATTTTTGGGGGGAAATTTCATGGAAAAAAAAGTGTTTATTTGGCCATTTTCTACTTGATGTGCAATTTTGTACCTCGTGTAACACTCAGTATACATAATTGCGCACACGACCCGTCATAAATGACGGGATTCAATATTGTCTTTATACAAATCTTCCAGATGTGGATGACAAAGAAATATATCCATCCTAATAGTACCCTCGAATGAAATATTCTAGTACTTGTGCACTGGTGAAACTCGTATCACAGTTACAGTCATTAGGCATCTGTAAGAGCGTGAAAAGGAGACAGACCAACCAACAAAGACGGACAGCTAATTTTTATCGTTCAATGAAATTTCTTGTTGAATATCTTCCGTATTTCTGATGGCAGCTTTGTGGAAGAAAAAGTTTTTCTTCAGTTGGCCTCTCTTAGTTCACAGACAAAAATTTGAAACTGTTGAAATTAGTTCTTTCTGTTCTTCGTTTTTTTGTTTGCAGCTGCATCTTTTCTCTTCGTTTTTTTGTGTTTAAATTTGACATTCAATAATTAAGCATGTTTGAGCTACTAGCAGAACTGCATTAACCTTAAATCGCTTTAATTAACAATACTCGTGACGCTTTGGCGTTCACTCATTAAATAATCTTTGAGCTTGCTCTGCTTGGGAAGCATGTCACCCTTTTAATAAAAGTAGGGCCGGATATATCTGACTTGTTTCTCTTGCGTAAAAAGCAGTCTTTTTCTGCGACTTGAACTCCTCGACCTGGCTCTTGCAGCCTCTTGAATAGGCACTCATTATTCATGGTAATTAATTGTCCATTAATTGGTAAAATCTTAGTGCTATATGCAATCTGGCAATAAGATCCTATATTCAGCTATTCGGCGACCAGACATCTTAAAACTCTGTCTCTCTACTCGGAACGCCTCTAAAATTTCCTACCGGAGTATCGTGCTGATGAATGGCCGCGTCCATTGGTTGTCTTCTATTTTTCGGGAGTTTCGTTTTTAAAAACTAACCTTGCGTTAAAGAAGATCTTTGGTCTCCATTTCAAAGGAATTTAATAATAAAATACTACAGAGGACGCTGCTGTGCGTACTGTTGGAATCCTCAAGATACGCCTAACTAGGGGACTGTTTATTTTTTGCGCATCTCGGGAAACAACTTGCTGTTGTTCCCTTGAAGTTCTTCTGTATTTGAAATCAATGTTCGAACAGTTGCCCTTACTTTTAAATCCTAAAATTCCATTGTAATAACATAGGAGAGATTACTTTCACGAAATACATAAACCTATTTCAATTGTTAAAATAAAGGACGTCTTGGAAGTGAAGTTTCCATTTTTTTCAAAATTTTGAGATCAGCAAAGACAAATTTAATTTTTTGACCCAAGCTTTCGGCTAGATTAGCTCTAGCCGTCATCAGGGGAACGATGTATTTTTAAACAAAACCTCTTATGGTATCCGCGGGTATCTAGTATACAAAACATTTTATCAAATTTTTAGATGTAAGCCGAAAATCATTGATCAAGGGCGACTGATGAGCAAAAGAAGAAACTGCGGGGGGACATCAAAGTGACGATTAATTTTGTTTGGTTCCTAAACACTGTACATTGCTTCGACAATTTTTCGGGCGTATTAATTTTTAACATATTATAAGATAGATACATTTTCAAAATCAAAAGCATGGTTACCTTCTTCGGAATGCTAATAGACAAGGGATAACCTATTTTTCCTCTGCACATTCTTAGCATGCTCATCAATTCTTTGTTAAAGATTTCTACCCGTTTCCCCAATGTAACATGCTTAACAATCTTTACAATATAATTTATATATAAGATTACTTTTTTCACAATTCTATCGTTTATCTTTAAGAACTAATCGATTAACTAATAATAGATTATAATTCCGGGTCTACCGGAAACCAACAAACACAGGCAGGTACTTAGACTATTTCAGTTATCATCCCTTATCGCAGAGGAGGAGTGCAGCGAAATCCCTTTATCAGAGAGCAGTTAATATTTGCAGTGAGCAAAATTTGAATTAAAAACTTTCAACAGTGTATTAATTATTGAAATAGAATAATTTTACTCCTTAACTACGTAATAGCAACCGACTAATGATTGGTGGAAATAATCAAAACCTCCCCATACTTCGATGAAGCTTTTGAAAATTCCTAACGCCCCCTGAAATATGTCAGCGTCCCGTATATTAAAGGTTATTCTGAAAGAATCCAGCGAATCTTAAAACCATTCAATGTTAAATTGGCTTTCAAATCTTCGAATACAATAAAAAACAGCCTGATCAGATTTAAAGATAAACGATAGAATTGTGAAAAAAGTAATCTTATATTTAAATTATAATGTAAAGATTGTTAAGCATGTTACATTGGGGAAACGGGTAGAAATCTTTAACAACGAATTGATGAGTATGCTAAGAATGTGCAGAGGAAGAATAGGTTATTCCTTGTCTATTAGCATTCGGAAGAAGATGACCATTCTTTTGATTTTGAAAATGTATCTATCTTATAAAATGTTAAAAATTAATACGCCCGAAAAATTGTCGAAGCAATGTACAGTGTTTAGGAACCAAACAAAATTAATCGTCACCTTGATGTCCCCCCGCAGTCTCTTCCTTTGCTCATCAGTCGCCCTTGATCAATGATTTTCGGCTTAAATCTAAAAATTTAATAAACTGTTTTGTATACTAGATACACGCGGATACCATAAGAGGTTTTGTTTAAAAATACATCGTTCCCCTGATGACGGCTAGAGCTAATCTAGCCGAAAGCTTGGGTCAAGAAATTAAATTTGTCTTTTCTGATCTCAAAATTTTGAAAAAAATTGATAAACCTATTTATTTATTGGTTTAAAGGAGACACTTGCCCTTTTATTTTATAAGAACAATCAACACTATACCTGATGCCCCACAAAAATGTCCCAGATTTTTTAATTAATTATATCTCCGCTTTAAATTAACATATCTTAATTGTCTTTTATTAAAAATGAAGTAAATTTTGTTTCCTTTTCAAATAATTTAAGTTTTTGAAAATCAGTTGAATAACCACTTTACGATGATCGATTTACTGAAAGGGGAAGAAAAACTAATTGTTCAAATGGAATGTTTTAAAAACAACACTGGTGTTCTTCTTCATTTCTCAATACATACTGATAGGAATAATTTCATAATGATGTATCCTACACACCACCAAATATTTAAACCCTCTGAGAGGCTTCAAGTTTCAAGTGTTTTCAAAAATAGTGTTTCAGGAACTGAAAGAAAACGGTGAAATAATGGGTAAAACTCTTCGTTCAATGGTGGCTAGAAGTAATACTTGTCTTGAGAGGAATACAGGGTATGTCGAAGGATACTAAATTACTCTATTTCATCGTTATTTAAGGTTACTTTTATTTGTTACTCTTTTAAATTTTTGTTTGTTCGGTTTCCTGAAAAGTACAAAATAAGGAAGAGTATCAATATTGTTTCAAAATATTTTCCTTTGAACAATTAGTTATTCTACCCCTTTCAGTATATCAATTATTGTAAACTGGGTATTTAACCGATTTTCAAAACCTTAAATTATACGAAAAGAAAACAAAATTTACTACTTCGGGAAAAAAAGACAATTCAAATATGTTAATTTAAAGTGGAGAAATAATTAAAAAAAATCGGGGACTTCTTTGTTGGACACCCGGTATAATAAAAAGCCAAGTGTCCGTCAATTTATAAATGAGTAAATGTTCTCGTGCGTAATTTCCCCTATGTTATTACAGTAGAAATCTGCTTGCTTAGAAAGTATCATAAATGCCATTAAAATATTATAAAAAACCTGGCATCTGCTCACTTATGTTTAGAAGTAAAAAACATTGCGTGAAAATCGAATCTACTGTCAAGAAAATGCGACTTATCGCAGTAAAAAGGTATGGCAAAGCTATTTAAAAACTTCTTGGCGAACAATAATTTTAAAGTATAGTACACGGTTGTTGCTTGCTTGGTTGGTGTGTGCGTTTGTGAAGTTCTTAAAGATGCTTAATGACCGTATCTGTGATACGAGTTTTACCAGTGTACGAGAATACTGTATTTTAATAACGCGTATTATTGGGATGGATTTATTTGTTTGCCATTTTTATCTTGAGATTTTTTTAAAACGATACCATTGAATCCCGTCATTTTTGACCAATCATGTACACTAGTAACTTGATTATTGACATTCTGTAGTCAGTTTAAAAGTTGTTCGTTAATAAAGAATATAATGAACATATGCACAGGTTTCAACACCTGCAACCGTTTACTACTAAGAATGACCGTCGTGTGTTTATTTATGTTTCGTGGCACGCTCTTAAGAATAATTGATAGGAAGAAATTAGCACTGGCGGTCTTGGTTTCAATTCACGGTCAATTAATACACTTATTTTCGCTGTACCAGTGCTCTATAATAAGTCACTTTCAAAACAATTAAAGAGATCCAGAGCGTTATGTACTCGAGTTCGAATCGTGAATACCGAGTTCGTCGGGATATTGTATATTACAATGTACCGTATTGCCTGTTACAATATGCTGTTTTGTGTATTACAATATACTGTATTACAATGTACTGTATTGCATGTTACAATATACATACACAAGCTCGCAGTTGCTTTCAGTAATGCTGAACTTCTGTTTCTAGGATACGATACGAATGGCTATAACTGCTTCTCTTGCGGCTCAAAAATACTCTGTTCGGAGAGTTTATTACCCTAATAAAACAATTAGGTTACGCTTTGAATAAGCAAAAAGCATGGAAACTTCACTCAAACAAAAATTTGTTGAAGGAAGATATTGAATCCCGTCATTTTTGACGGTCCGCGAACACTAGTTAAGAAAAAAAATATTCATCTTATAAATAATGAATAGGTGGAGTTGGAGTCACAAAATTGTGAATAGGCGGAGTCGGTGTTGGAGTTGCCAAATTCTGGAAAAGTGGAGTCGGAGTCGGAGTTGCCAAATTCTGAAAAGGTGGAGTCGGAGTCGGAGTCGCCAAATTTTGGAAAGGTGGAGTCGGAGTCGGAGTCGGAGTCGCCACATTTTGAAAAGGTGGAGTCGGAGTCGAAGTTGGAGTCGCAAATTTATTCCTCCGACTCCGCAACCCTGGTTAAAACATTACGAATTTTCCTGCATTTTTTTGCGGAAGCCCGAACAAGCCGAGACGCTTCGTCAGCTTCGCCGAACAAGCGTTTCCATTTTCATTTTAGCTCGTCCAGCTTTTTAAGCATATTCAATAGCAAAATTCAACCCATAAATTGGAGACCGAGTTTCTCGTTTATGTTGCTTCTGTAGTGGGAGGCCTTAAAGATTTGTTGGTGGAGACTGCGATAGCTTGTAGCGGGAGGACGCAGAGTCCTGTTGCGGGAGGTCGTAAAGACCTAGCTGTAGCGGGAGGTGGCAAAGACATGTAGCAGGAGGTCGCAGAAAACTGTAGCAGGAGGTCGCAGAGACCTGAAGCAGGAGGTCGCAGAGACTTTTAGCAGGTGGTCGCATAGACCTGTAGAAAGAGGTCGAAGAGACCTGTAGAAAGAGGTCGAAGAGACCTGTCGTAGGTGGTTGCAGAGACCTGTGGCAGGAGGTCTTTGAGTCTCATCAGCGTGGATGAACCAGTACAAGTCAGGAGAGTGATGTCATCTTGGCTTATAGTGTTTTAATTTTTTCAGCTTGATGAATTTCTTAACACGATAAAGCAACATGGCCAGAAGCATATCATAAGAGTAGGCATAAGTAAATTACTTCCATTAAAAACGTAAGCCTCAATCTGTAAGCGAGCTCCACCAATCCATTTTCTTTATTTTGAAACTTCGGAAAGAAAACATTGTTCACCAAATACGAAATCTAAACTACTATCACTGAAGTGAAAAGGAAAAATGAAAATCGTGAAAAATGAAAATTTTTTCACACGACGAAAAAAGTCCCTGCGAAAAAATCAGCAGATCGGCTCATACACTGAACGAGGTGCAAAGAAGGCTGTGCAACCTTATAAAAGACCATTTCATGTCACCCGCACAACTGACCTTCACTCCAGTACGCATTCCAGTCAGAGAAAATTATTAGATTGGTTAGGGGTAAAAATATAATTTTACCTGTAGAGTGAACTCAACACTCCTTTTTTGTGCAGGCAAGGAGCGCCAACGGCAAAGGCAGTACGAATCGCAAATCAATATCAAGGTGGATCGCCGGTGCAGGAAAGGCAACCCTTCTACTGGCTACGGACCTCATTTGTGAACGCCAAAACTGATTTAACCAGTTTTTGGTCTCAGAATGGTGATAATAATAATTATAATAATTACCTTTTTTATTTACTTGAAAATATCGAAGAGCGAATTCGGAACCAACAAGCGGCCCGAATATCCAGTCAGTTATTTGAGTCACAATTCACCTAAGTCACATAAAACTATAAAGCCCAAGGCATTAGATAGCATCACATTATATTCAAATCGAAGCGAAGTAAAAAGTAAACCACATAAAAATGTTCGAGAAAATTGTATAAAATATTTTTTTTATACAGTGATGTTTAAAATATAAGGATGCCATCTAACTATAAATAAATTCCAGCGTCACCCCATGACAAAGAGTATACCTTCGAATAATACGATACTATGAATTAAACAAGATATTGTTTTCACCTATTTGTCTGAACCATTAGAACATGTACGGAATATACGGACTTTAGAATTTAGTTTTGCCACTTCTCGACATGACGGACTGACTGGGGGGCGTTCCTTCCTGTTGACAGGTGGCACTATAATTTTCAACCTTTTATTAACCCGAAGAATTAATTTTCTCCGCATCACTGTGAGGACAAACTAATTTCATGATAAATTTCTTTATACAGTTTTCTATACAATTAATTTTTATTTCCGAGACGATTTCTCATTAAATATGGTTGCTGTTTATCGAAGTTTCAAAGAGCTGAGAAGTTTTCAGATGAAAAATTCATTTCTTCCCGTTCGTTGTTTTGATTTATTTATTGACCTGATTTATTTGTCAGTGCTTTATTTGGACAATACTCTGATGAAAAATTATATTTAGACTCATTGAAATATTTGGCCCTTTACTTTCCTGACGTGAAATACCCCATTATACTGATGTATAAATCCACCTCTCATCTTTTCAATGACTTCAAGGGTAAGATGCCGCTTCTTGCCCAGTCTTCTCTAGTTAATAGATACTGTATGTTGAGCATGCTGTGCACTAAGTACGTCAGGATGACCGGACGTACACTTCAGACTAGAGGGAGGGAGTGAATAAGCAGGTGCTCAATTAACTCGCTCACCTCCATTAGGGGTTTGGGGCCACGAATTATTTTCTGAATTAGTATCAGATTTTAGTCAATTTAGAAATCCTAGGCAAGTTTCAAGTCCACTAGATCTTGGACTAATGAATTATTATTGGTCATTTTAAAAATAAAACCATTCATGAACTGTCAGTCAAGTTCATATCTGCTAAATATTATTATGCCCTAGTATTTTTAGATTCATTTTTTTAATTCAATTTGATACACCTTCAATTTTGTTTTCGCTCTAAACCTTTAATGTTGGGCTATTTGTTTCAGAAATATGCTTGGCTGAAGGTGGGTAGATATTCGAATAATTCTTGCCCTTTCATTTGCTTTAAATTTCATTTATATGTGGATACGGGAGTAATTTTGCATCCGCAAAATGACGTGCGTACGCAAATTAAAAACAAAGAAAGCTATTTTCCGTTGACGAGTAACCGCTATTTCAAAGAATTATCTTTTTATCTCAAATTTAAAGCTTTTCAATATTAAAATTGAGAGTCACTCCAGTTTCAGATGCTTCTCCAAGCCCTAAACGTTTTAGTGTACGTTTTGACATTTCTGGTATCACACTGCTGTTATCCTATTTCATTTTAAGTCAGAGAAAGTTGTCTTCGGAATGTTATACACACTAGTTACAAATCATCGACCATGCTTCTCACTGTTCAACGCCTAAAATGTGTGTGTTTTCACACATTCATGTACGAATTATATAGAAACATTTTCTCAGCACATTTATTAATTAAACTTTGAATTCCTCACAGTGTGTGGTTGAAACTTGATTACATTGTGACAGCATCCAGATGTTTATTTCGATAATGGTAGCATTTTGACACTCGTGATCGACTCACATTTGGCTTCTACGTTTTTTAATTTTAATTTAGCGTTGAGTTTTACTTCTTTTTCGTGCGCAAGAAGTAATTTTGAATTGATTTTTAACGATAGTACTTTTCAATGTAGATATTGATTGATAACAAGTCTGCAGAAAAAACATAATTTCATGTCAATTTTATCAGCACTTCTTTGTTCCGTTCTAAAAATTTATTAATTGTTAGAGTGAGAATTATCTTAATTTCGCGGAAAGGGCTATAAAACCCTCAACATGATAACTTTGAGAAAAGTAACGCCAATCAAATATGAATTACTATAGAGATATTCGTATAATAAAAAGAACCAGAGCTAATAGTGAGCATGATCTTAGAATTTGAGAGTCCCTTTTCATATTCACTCATAAACCTAACCTCAACAAGGACATTAGTGACTTAAAGTTATCAATTGCCCCCACCTACTGACGGAATTGTGTGTGTTATTGTGCGTGTGTGTGCATGCGTAGTGTGTTTCGCTGGTGTATCTAAATTAACGTATACATGTGTGCTTGTGTGAATTAGGAGTATGCTATTTTTTGTGTATGAATGAACAAATTAGGGTTTTTAGACATTCAGATAATTTTTTGGAATATACATATGATTTTTATTGTTTTTACTAGACAAAATTTTTCTCCTGTTTCAGCACTGATGATGAAATTTTAATTCCGAAACGTTTGCCATGAATGTAATGTTTGTTCTTACTTTGGTTCTTCTTTTTATTCTACGAATAATGTTCTCGACGAATCGCTTAATTGGAAATATAATGTAGAATTATAGATATAATAATAATAACATACCTATTATGGGGAGCAGTCGAGAGCGATAACCTTGTTGATTGTCCTGTGAGTATCTTTTTATGCAAATGGCTTCAAATATTCGTTACTAGATATAAATATTGATAATTTCAGGGGCTTGAAAGTTTCCCAGAGTGCATCCAATAAACTCTTCAATTGGATCACAACGTCACTGTATTTAAACAGCAATGCTAAGGTCTATTTTTCGCTCATAACGTAGCTCCAATTTAAATAAGATTAGTATATATGGACAGTAAAAATTATTTTTTCAGTTCAAGAAGTTACTCATTACGAGTTTTCAATCGAATATTTACTAACAGAAATATATGATCTACTTTAGGTAAGTTAAGGTAAATTTGTTCCAATATTGCTCGTAGGAAATTTTTGTTCAAATAACATGCTAGATTGTACGGTTCATATATTTCATGCTAGAAACTATCATTTAAATGTTATATGTTCGCATTTATAGGCTCAGTGTTATTGTTAGAAATTACGGTTGGATCATCACTTTTTCTTAAGTATATTGGACTGTTTTTTGTTAGCTATAAGGAATTAAGTGCTACTAATTAGAAATAATTGTAGCATCGATTTTCATAGAAATAACGATTGTAACGTTACTCGCCTGAAACTATGTTGGCGTGATAAATAATAGTTCGAGAGTTGAGAAAGCCGGCAGGAGTTGTATGTGTAGAATTTATAATTACAGCATAACTTGATGGAAATTATCGTTGGCATGTTGATTAACAAAATTTTTTACCGGGTTATTACTTGATAAAAATTATGACTTGAATGTGTTACTAATAGAAATTTAGGTTGGAATGCTAACTGTTAGTTAGAATCTATGTTCGGAGTGTTTCTTGTTAAACCTTACGGTAGGAGTATTACTTGATTTAAATTGTGGTCGAATTGTTACTTGTTAGTATTTAGGGTTGGAGATATAAATTAAGACAAAAGTGTTGCTGGATAGAAATTTTGATCGAATCGTTGGTTGATTAAGTAATGATCAAATGATTGTTTTTATGATAAGGGATTATGGTTGGACAGTTACTTGCATGAAATTTTGGTTGGATCCTTACTCAGCAGAAATTAAAGTCTAAGTCCTACTTGAAAGTAGGAGATGCTGGAGTGTTACTGTTGAGAAAATATTTATTGTTGGATCGATGCTTCAAAGATACTTTGGTTGAGAACTTACATGACTGGAGGAATGGCCGGATTGTTACTAACTTACTTAGTCTTGATGAAGCTTATTTGAAGTGCTACTCGATAGAAACAGCGGCTGAAGTTTTACTTTGCATAAATAATGCTTAGCTCTCCGTGGCACAGCGGTTAAGGGATCGGACTTGTATGCTGGTAGTCGCGGGTTCGTTCCCAGCGTGGCGTGGAGATTTTCCCCGTTGGGTATAAGGGAAAGCTCAAGCACAATACCCCACTCAACCCAGGTGTCGGAAATGGGTACCGGCTTTACGGGGGAACCGTCATGGTGTCCTATATATAGGGTTAGTTATAAGATATTTGAAAAACCAATGCTAAGATCATATGTATCAGGCTTGATTGGAAATAAAGCATCCCAAAGATGCCGATGTTAACCTAACCTTAACCTAACCTTTAGAGCGCTGTCGCTCGAACTTATTTTTTATGGGTAACATGACTGAAATTACTGTCGGAGTCTCATACGGTATAAATCATAGTTTGAGTGCTACTTGAGTGGAACTGAGGATGGATCGCAATTTTAAGGCAATCAAGGTTGGAGCTAGTAGTGTTGCTCGAAAAATATATGGTTTGATAGTAACAAGTCAGAAATTTTTATTTGAGCATTAATTGATGAATATGTGGGCGGAGGTTTACCTGGCAGAAATTGTGATTTTATTGTTACTTGAAATTGTTGCCAGCAGGGTTGCGGAGTCGGAGTCAGGAGTCGGAGCCGCCGGAGTCGCATGTTTATGTGTGGAGTCGGAGTCGTTGTCGAAGTTGCTTTTCTGAATGCGAGTGGAGTCAGAGTCAGTGTCGGAGTCGCTTTTCTGAATGTGTGTGGAGTCTGAGTCGGAGTCGCTTTTCTGAATGTGTGTGGATTTGAAATCGGAGTCGATTCTCTGAATGTGTTTGGAGTCGGATTCGGAGTCGGAGTCGCTTTTCTGAATGTGTGTGGAGTCGGAGTCGCTTTTTTGAATGTGTGTGGAGTCGGAGTCGGAGTCGCTTTTCCGAATGTGGTGGAGTCGGAGTCGTTCATTCGAATGTGGTGGAGTCGAGGTCGGAGTCGCCATTTTTGGTGTCTTTGATTCTAATTTTTGTAAAAAATTAATTATTATTGTTTAAAACCGAAAGTAAACAAAGCTGAGTTAAAATACTTTACTGAAAAGCTAAAAGTTTCGCAATGTTTTTATTGATTATTTTATTCGAGGTTCGAAACAGCGTATTTATACCTATCACCTAATACGGTCAGTGGTCATTGATATCTATACCATTTCCAATCCAATTTCCTCCTCGTAAAATTGATTTTCCTCATAGTGAGATTAAATTTCCTGCTAGTGAAACTGAATTTCCTCCTAGTGAAACTTAATTTCCTCCTAGTGAAATTGAATTTTCTCATAGTGAAACTGAATTTCCTCCCAGTGAAACTGGATTTCCTCATAGTGAAATTGAATTTCCTCTTATTGAAACTACATAAATTTCTTCATAGTGAAATTGAATTTCCACATGATGAAAGAAGTTGATATAGCACTTTTACAATCAGTTTACTTGGAAATATAACTGCACGTACTCTGCTTGTAACTATGATACCATTAGTGATATAATACAGGATTTCGTCCGCTTTTATTATTCTGACGAAAAATTGCCCCCTCGGAGATGAAGTACAAGAAGATCAGTGATAATGAAAAGAAAAGAATTTATGAAGCTTACATAAACGAGGAGGACTGGAGAACAGTTGCAAACGCTAAGGGGGTTAATTTGAAAACAGCATACGAATGGTTAAAGAAAAAACAAGAAACTCCAAAGAAGAAAGGTGGCGGCATATCTAAGAAAACAAATGAAATTGTTGAACTGCTTACTTATACCATTGAAAACAATGCCTCAACTACCTTGGCTGAACTGAAGACCGTTATCAGCACCCGTTTCAATATTAATGTTAGCATTAATACCGTGAAGAACTGGTTAGACTGTGAACTCTTCACAGTAAAACTTGTGCGTTCCCAAACGTGCAATATGAACACCCCAGAAAACAAGGATAAAAGAGCTCCATACATGGACAACTTTTTCCAAGCGAAATCAGAAGGCCGTACTACAATATGGGTTGATGAAACCAATTTCAATCTTTTTTGCTAGCGAAAGGAAGGCCGGTCAAAAATTGGGACAAGAGCATCGGTTGTGACACCTCTGAGCAAGGGGTCAAATCTCCATTGTATTGGGGCAATGACATCAAGTAGAATGGTACTCTTTACCACTCGACGTGGCGCTTTCAAAGCTGATGATTGCCTCCAATGGTTCCGAGAGCTCATCCAGGCTTGCATAGACCAGGGGATAGAAAGACCAACATTTATCGTTGATAATGCCTCAGCCCACTGCAGGGTTGAAGGCGTTTCAAATGAATATCCATCTGTTCAGTTTCTCAGGCTAGCACCATATTCTTATCAACTGAACCCAATAGAACTCGTCTGGAGTACCTTTAAGAGCCACGTGAAACGCAATCTCAGAGAGCGACTGGATTATTTAGTGAATGTAACAGCAAATAATGGTTTTTCAATAGCTGAAGAAAGAATGAGAGAATTGGAAGTGATTGCAAGAGATGCAATTGGACATATCACTCCAAATATGTTACTCGCCTTCACTAACAGAGTAGAAAAATATTATCTAGCGTCTACAAGGAGAGAAGACTTAAAGGAAGTGCCCTAATCTTCAAATAACTACTCATAATAAATACATTACATTACTCTCTTGTTACATTATTTAACTTTTATGCCAAATATTTACAGGTATATATTTTAGCTATCACCTATCTTTGGGTTGTGACTATGAAAATGATTTAAAAGCATGATTTATATATGACATGGTATTGTTTACATGTGAATTATAATTATAATATATGGTATACCACTGTTGCAGATTTTCTCATTCATCCCCATAGCTACAGAAAATATAAACAATTTTTATTATTATTTATATCATCACGAGGAACTACAAATTCACTATGAAGGAAATTCAATTACAATAGGAGGAAATTCAATACCAATAGTGGAAATTCAATTTCAATAGGATGAAATTCAATACCAATAGGCGGAATTTCAATTTCAATAGGAGGAAATTCAATTTCAATTGGAGGAAATTCAATTTGAATAGGAGGCAATTCAATTTCCATTGGAGGAAATTCAATTTCAATAGGAAATTCAATTACACTAGTAGGAAATTCAGTTTCACTAGGATGAAATTCAATTTCAATAGGAGGAAATTGGATTGGAAATGGTATAGTCATTGTGGGTTCGCATACATATTCATTTGATACCTACGAGTGCGAAGTATAATTTTGGTACCGGAGCAATAATGCATATATTAAAGTGAAAAAGCCGGAATTAGTAATTGAAACATCGCAAATTCATTCTGTTTCTCTCATTCCCACTTCAATTTATACATAGGATCTAGAAACTAGTAGTTAATGTGCAGCAAGTTACTTGCAGAAAAGCTCAGCTGATGTAATACATTGTACTCACATAATGAGTGGTGAGTCGGCACGCTCTCAATGTATCTATATTCTATACCAGTGGTTTCTTACAACGATCTTTTTTAGCCTTTGTTTTGACTATGCTATGGTGTGTTGATTGATAATGACTAGTCTGTGCAGTAACCAAAAGCTGTGCTATGATCATAAATATTTTTAGTCTTTGGGTTGTGATATATTGATAATGACTTGTCTTTGCCAAACCCTGAAGCTATGGTCTGAGACATAAAGGCTTCTAGTTTTCAGGTTACGTAATCGCTATTGATAATGAAAATTCAATTAGCTTGCTTTCGTGTTAATTACTGTAATATTAGTTTAGTTTTTTCAGCTATATGTAGTACCTATGTACTTACAATTTATTTCTTTGTTTTGTTTACTTTTTTGTCTTTAGGCCAAGTTAACATGTATTAATAATGAACATTTCTGCTCATTTCTAAAGTTAGTCCTTGAATTTTGTTTGCTTTTTCAAGAGTTTTGTTGTATTTTACCATTTCATTTAAATGCTTAATTTTTATCTTCTGATCACTCCCCAGTTTCTAAGCAAGCATACACTGAAATGGAAATTTTATAATTATGTTTTCACAATTTTAAAATCTGAAATAGTGTCTGTTTCTCAGCATTTTAAATTTTGCTTGAAAATTCAATCTATTGTTGAGAAAATGAAGCTTATTTGTGGTAAAAGGCATGTCAAATTGGTTGGAAACTTTTTTGCTAAAATAATTTGAAATATAGCACACAGTTGTTGCTTGCTTGGTTGGTGTGTGCGTCTGTGACGTTCATACGGATGCTTAATGACCGTATCTGTGATACGAGTTTCACCTGTGCACAAGTACACGAATATTTTAATCGCGGGTACTATTGGGGTGGATCTACTCGTAAATTCTGAATAGTGGGAGTTGGAGTCACAAAATTACGATTAGGTGGAGTCGGTGTTGGAGTGGCAAAATTCTGGAAAGGTGAAGTCGGAGTCGGAGTCGCAAAATTCTGAAAAGGTGGAGTCGGAGTCGGAATCCCAAATTTATTCCTCCGACTCCGCAACCCTGGTTGCCAGATTGTTACTATACAAAAATTATCATCGTAGTGCCCATTATTACATGTTTTATTTAGAGTGTTATGGATGAAGTGGTACTTGCTAGAGATTAATGTTGGAGTGTCTGTTGGTAGAAATTATGACTTGCTTGCCCAAGGATAGAAATAGTGATTAAAGTATTTTATTATTGACATTTAGGACTGATTATTATTTGATAAAAATTATGACCTGAGTGTTTCTGTAAAAATTCACTAGTAAGAAATTTACTTGATAGTGATTAGAACGCTATTTGTATGAAAACATGGTTTTTTTCTCACTCTATAGAAATCAATGGGGAGTGTACATGGATAAAAATGATTATGGCCAGAGTGTCACTAGATAGAAATTGTTGTAGAAATTTAAGTTGATTTGATATGAACTCTAATTTTACCTGATGGTTTGATAACGGAATTGCAGTTCAACTTGATAGTGGTTCTTGCTCAAGCTATAGTGATAAAAATTATGTTTGGAAGGTTAGTTGTTAGAAATTATAGCCGGAGGTATCACACCACAGAAATTATGACCAGATTGTTGCCTGACTGCAGTGAATTTGGAATGTTACCTGAAAGATACGGTGAATCGAGTGTTACAGGATGGAAACAATGGTTGCCGAGTTACTTGACTGAAATTATGGTCGGATTAATATTTGACATGAATTTAAATGAAGTGCTAATCCTTAGAAATTGGAGTCAGTATGTTACGTGAATGAAATTTTAGCCGAAATTGTGCTCGATGGGAGTTGTTGTTGTTGGAGTGCTATTAGATCTAATCATGACTGGAACGTTACTATGTTCAAATTAGATAAAATGATTGACAAACTGCCTGATAACAATTGTGATCGAAGTGCTATTTAGCAGAAATTGTGGTTGGAATATGAGTCTATACCAATGGAAAAATTCCATTAAAAGTCTTACTTGATACAATATGTCGTAGGACCGCTACTTGGTAGAACTTACGGTTTGTGTGTTAATTCATAGATATTTTAATCGAATTTTTTTCTTGACATATGTAATGGTTAGGGCGCTACATGGTTACCTTTAAGTTTGGGGTGTTATGTGGTATAAATGATTATGAATGGTTACATGTTAGAGATTATGATCGAAGTACCACTTCACAGAAAACAAAATCGGATCTTTCTTCCATAGAAGTTATGAGTGGAATGCTATTTGAAAAAAAAAAATTAGTTGTGCGTTGAATTCTATAAATTATAATTTGTATTCTAATTATTGTCAGAATATTGTTATGTAGAGGAAATAGGGGCATTTCTTAATTGTAATATGAATTGTGTAACACAAAGAAATTCTGATCTCCTAATTACTTGTATGACGCACAATTAACATTAATAAAAGATGTGATTCGATTATTTTGTTTGAAATCATTGCTGAAGCGCTACGTTCGATCATAGATTTATGATTGAAATGTTTTTCATTAAAACTTTAATTAATGGCAATACTATTTGAGCCAAGTTCTGGTTCGAGAACCTCTTGCTAGAATTTAAAATCGTCTATAGCGGTTATAATAAGTGCAAAAAAGTTATCGGGAGGCTTCCTGATTTTAAGTAAAATGGAAAGAAATAAAAATACCGTATAAAACATTTACTCAAATTAAAAATTGCTAGTAAAATAATAAAATTGAACGTTTCGAGCATTCGCTCATCTTCAGCAAAGCAAATTTATCAGAAAAAAACATGATATGAATTAGAAAGTTGATAAACTGAAAAAACAAACAAAAAACTAACCTTAAAAACTACCTGTTAACTATTGACAACAGAAAATAACTTAGTTGGTTGTTTAAAATCGGTTTATTTCTTAAAATGAATAGAGACTCTAAAATTCTCAAATCAGAGGCATATTTATATCTAGTAAGAATTTTAAAATTACTGATGTCAATCGGGCTATTACAATGTTCTGAATGATCGCTAGTAGCCGAATGTGAAGGACTAGCTAAAATATTTTCTGTGCGGTAACTCCTAGGTCAATGCTCGGCCAGTCTACAGCCTAGAGTACGCGACGTCAAACCGACGTACTCGATGCACATCGCGCACAACAAAAATTTGTAAATTAGGGAGGCCTGCATCGCTGTAGGAAGAATGTCTTTGAAACGAAAAAATGAGCCTATTTGGAAACTATTAATTAAAACCACCCTAAAGTTTATGCCCGGAAAGTATTCGACATACAAGTATAAAATTTCCTCCGACTGAGGTCCAAAATACGGAAACGAAACAAAAAGAATGTCCTCACAGATTGAATCCACAGAAGGCACTTTGCTGAATTTTTTTTCCAAAAATTTACCAATATGAGAATCTACAGATCGAGTTGAAAAACCATTCTTTCCATTCCGCAAAGGGAAGACCTCGACCCTACGGATACAAGCCAAGAAGCAAGACGCCCTGGGGATCAACACAGATGTTCGCCTATGCGATCCCGACGACGTGATAGTCAACTTTAGCTCCATTGTCATTCGGCCTCGAGTTAGGTTTTTAATGGTGTTCGGTTTAGATTTTTGTCTTCCCATTTTCAAATTATATTTTTATAGATATTTTTCAGCCTTCGAGAAAGTTTTTTCTAATGTTAGCAATATTAAATGTACTGACTTTACAAACCGACTACATTTGCTTAGAGTGGTTATGTTCAAATGTATTTGTATTGGCTGTTCAAGGAGGAGTGGCAACTTTGGCCCCGTTGATGTAAAATGTGTCTGCATTTTAGCGTGAGCAAAAGGTTAATGTTCATGAGTGTTGTTCGTTTGAACTGACGACATATGTTGTTCGCATGCGTCGGCCTTAATTGCACACAAACTTTTCATACTAGGGGGCGAAACAATTTTTTTCTTTGCTTATTTATTAATAGTTCTCAATAGCGATTCATTTATTAATCACCCTCACATTAAAGAAATTTTCTGTGAAATAATCTGTGCCGTAGTTTTTACAAAATGGATCGAATTTTCGTGAAATGTATTCTTCATTCCGTGAATATCTGTCCAATTATGTATATAAATTTGTACTTTGTTCAATTATAAGCGATGAAATTGGTTACTCAATAATTAATGATTGCTTCTTTAGCTACAGAAAATTTGGATTTCCTAAAAGTAAAGGGGTGACACTCAGACAACGTTATGCTATGATAAAGAAAACGAAAATGAAATGTGATGAGAGTAATGAGAGTATGCAGGCGATTAATAGCGTTGTGTCAGAGGGACGTCCCTGACTAGCAAATGTAATTATTCTATCGGAAGTATTTCCTAGAAATGATTTAACACTCTACTTGATCGGAAACATTCCAAAAAATACACAAAAAGAAATTGTTTGATATATTTTAGGATACTTTTTTGAAATTTTCATGTAAGCTCATATTCTGCGTGTCATATTTTTATAATGTTATGGGTAAAAGTTCAATTATTTGTTCAAAAGTTAAGCTAGGTGCGTTATTAATGTTTTTCAAGTGAAATTGACGACGATTAAATTTTAGAACTTAACTAGACAATGGATTAAAATCCTTTGTTTAACTTAGATATTAAAGTCAATCATAAAAGTAGAGCCTAGACGTTCGTTGTGTGTTGTACTGAAATTGGAGTGAAAATAATGAAGTCTTGCTTTCAATAGCCCTGGAGTTTTCAAACGAATTTCTACACTACTCCTGATTTCTGGTCATCTTTGGGCTGACGGGACGAATGAATCAGGCAGAGTTAATTAATTTGGCAAGCAGCTGTGGAGAACTCAAAGATGAGTGAAGTATACCCATTAAGAGTACTTCTCAAATAAAACTAAAGAAAGCTGACTTTAACATAACCCAAAAAAGTGGACAAGATTGAAATTTAATCCAGAATTGGAGAGGGCTGTTAGTTTGGAAGCGACTGTAAAAACGATCATCTGATGACATGTAATGATACTTTTTTTAATCCGACGACAGTCTCAATAAAACATCCGTTGTCCAGACTATAGAACACGTGCTGAGCTGCCTCTTACAAGCCTTGAGTTTAACACATTGCATTATTTACCTTCACTTTAGCTAATGCATATTCTGTCATGAATTTTCCAAACTTGACATTAGGTCCGAGGCATTTGGTCCAGCAGTGCACTTGCTTATGCGGAATAGGGAAGGCATCAACTATTGCTTATTACCTCAGCCAACATGAAAAGGCGCTAACAATTTTTCAATTTTCGAAGGGGTTGATAAGGTTCAACACTTTGTGTCTACTTAATCGTTTTTAAAAAAAATTCTAAGATCAAGTACGCTGAACAACTTTGAAACGCTATACGTCAGTTCAAAATTTCAAAGATGGATATGTGTTACATTACTAACAAAATATCAACGAAACAATGCAGTCATTATTACGTACGATTCAGCATATCACATTGATTAGCCTTCGTTTATACATAGAACGTAAAAATGTAATTTCTCAAACGATTTTTGGTCTCAAGATGGTATATTAACAGCTGCACAAAAACGAAGACCTCGATCACTCTTTCAGCACAGAAGTTCAGTCCGGTTGATCCGTCAATCTGTCAATATCTTTCACGAGCTCTGACCATTGATTGTATTGAGTAGTTGCATGAAAATATCGCAATTGCCACTGTGGTACTGCTTCACGAAAGGAGTAATCTAACACAAAATGAAATGAATAATTATTAGATTTTTTAGAACTACTGAATGTTTAGTTTGAATCCTCCCAATTTAGCTATTCCATTCCTAGCGGATGTTTAGCCGAGCCCTCGGTATTTGTGTTGCAGAGCATGCCGGCAGGAGTTTTAGAACCGACCAGGTACTTTCCGCACATTCACATCTTCAATCCGTTCTCATGCAGAGAAGTAAGATATCCCTGTTAGATTAGGTGATTTCAAAGTAATATCTTCTGCATCTAATCAAATAAACTTCCGTATTTTATAATCTCTTCAAATTTTAAAAGGAAAGCCAGTTTTGAATAATATGTAATCAACATTCCTTTCCCAACGATGTAATATCGATCTGAAACTTTTTGTTTTCCATTGATTTGTTTCGTTTACGTGCCTTTGCTTCTATTGTTCCATGACTGGTTATTTTATTTTTAGATTTGACTAGTTATTTCTCAATAATCTTCAGGTTGAAAATGACTCAGGAGGTCGAAATGTTCAAAATATTTTAATTCAGGTATATTTAACATTTAACGTTGGGATAGTGAAATTCAGGTTTGAAAAACCGGGGAGTTTTTATGTGAGCTGTTTATGTGAATTTATGCGATACTCAAAATGAATTTTTACTCCAAACGGGGTTGACGTGACAAATGAAACTGAGCAAGTTTAAGCTATTGAAAGCTCAGGAGTCACTTTGCGTTATGTAAACTCGAATGTTTTTAGGACAGCGCGATATGTTTCCATTCTAAAATGGTTGAAATATATTCATAGTTAAAAAAAATCTGAATACTGGGCCGAGAATATGCGTCAATTAGTGGGAACTAGACTAGGCTTTATAATGATGAGATGGAACTTTTATTCTGACGTATATTTACGTTTGGCATAGAATTGTGAAGAATTCTCAACAAGCTTCATAGTGCCAGCGACACTTCAAAACCCAGCGATGCTACCCGTTTGCTTTATTTGTATATATATTTTTGTCTGGGGGTAATTTTTTTATCGTGTCGCGGACCCCCTAAGACCTTCTCAGGGACCCCCAAGGGTCCGGGGACCCCAGTTTGGGAACAACTGCTGTAGAGAGCCAACAAAATCAAACGCACAACGTGTGCAACTATGCATGTATTTAGATGACTGACTGGAGCATGCTTTTGAAATGTTTACTTTAATTATTGGAAAAAACTGATATCAAAATATTTGCCGAGAAATATTCCAAATGACATGTGAGTGAAATGTATAGATAGAAGCTATAGTTATTTTCATTTTGCTGACTTGGGTTAGAAAATGGGAGCGGGTGCTTTCAGTACTTTTTTGAAGGGATAGTTTATAATTCTTAAAAATATTCATAAGATCGGGACGGGGTAGAACAGACATTGAAATGAGTTTTGAAAAGTATCACTCAAAATACAGTTAAGAAATGTTGAAACATTTATTGTTTCTGTGCATTGTGAAATCTTGATACTGTTCAATTCAAAACAAAAGAAAAAAAAGTGAAAATATGGATACTGGGACTTGTGAACTAGATTTGCGAAAAACTGAATTAAAAAGCCTGTTAAAATGTTTGAAGATATGAGCGCCGAGAAACGCTTAAGTATTCTTACGTCCTATCTCTGTAGGAAACCATCTATTGGGCTGTTGAAAATATAACTACATGAAAAGTTAAGGAAGTGAAAAGAATTCTGTCACTGAATATCAAAAATTAAACCGTCTATAAACCCTAGTTTGTATTTAGAGGGACAAAAGTCCAACCAGCGTCTCTCATGAAAGCATATAATAATGTTTTAAATATCAGTTAGGCCAACTTCGTGGGGTATGTTGGAGCTCACCCATCTCCAACCTGTCATGTGGTTATAAAATTTGCTGTCAAAAACAAAAACAAGAGTTTAAAATTAAGAGTTGCAGAAGCGACTTGAAAAATTTCGGGACGCTCTTAAAACTAGAACCGAATTCTTTTAAAAAATTAAATAGGTTTAATGGTTTCATTTAGAAGTATATTCATCTATAGGTTCTCGATATCGAATGATATCATGAAGGGAGCAGCTCTATCGGTTAACGAGTGTGTTGATTCCGAAAATTATACAGAATTCGAACAGTAAAAATATTGCAAGTGAACAAAGTGAAGTAAAAATTCGATGCTAAAAAAACTAGGCGTGCGATTTGCTACATACATCATTGTACATAAGAGGTCTGCAGCAATTTTAAGCATAAGGTCTGCAGAAATTTGGTGTTTGAATTTCACGGATGCCTTACAATATTACTGTCCGGAGTCCGAAACACAAAGAGATTAGTAGAGTTCAGCGGGAATGACGGACATGTTTTTCAGTTGGCTGAGAAAATTGTTATTTTGTTTCTACACGGAATATAAGTTTAATAATGGGCTCTAAAATTGGTTTACATTCTGCGCTGTGGCACATAATTTGATTCATGCTATTCAAATATTTCTCACAGTCTTTCAAAACTGAACTGATACCCGCATCAGGCCTGGTAACAAAAACATTTATATTGATGGCTAAATTTTTCTCAGAAAGTATGCATACTGTCTTACGAAAACAGGAAAAAAACTTTTGATATGACTTAAAATTCTAAAAATTTGTGTGTGCTGTTTTTTAATTTACATCCAAATCTTAACAATATATTGGATTGTATGGTTATAGGAGTAGAAGTGAGTTTTTCAGTCTTAGAATATACGAACGAACATTTAAATAATACTTTGGATGACAGAATTACACACCATAAGAGACCAAATAAGATACACGAGCTATAGTAGGTTCACAGATCAAAAGTTATAAACGACTTGCTGAAATCACAAAGTTAAATAAAATGCAAAATTTGATATTCACAAAGCAAATGATAATATCAAAACTTCTTAATTTTTCTTTTGAGTGACCTTTGTAAAAGTATAAACCCCCTTTTTTAGTTTGTTCTCATTTTGCAGCGGTTTCTTAATTTTCTAGGTATTAAAGCACAGAAAATGTTCCTAATTATTAACGCGAACTCATTAACCGATAGGTTCTCTCCGAATTTTGAAGATGACCTTTACTGCCAATTTATTTATAGAGACGTAGTTTTTGGATTTTTCTTCTATTTTTCACCCTAATTGTAACCAATAATCATCATATTCATTTTTTTGCTTCTCTGATTTTGATTGTATATTTTTTATGCACAATAATTTTCATAAATTGTTAATGAAGTCTAATTAGTTTGAAAGGTCCGGGAAAATGCTCAACGAAAGGCCCGAAATGACAACTGTGATTGTGCACTTCAGGGAATTCAATTACCTTCGTTTGAATTATCATTCAATTTATTAATGTTAGATGGTGTGAGCTTCTATTGGTTATCTTAATAGTGGTCTCTAATAATTATATAATTGTTACAAGTTGTCTTTTTTCATGTTGGATAGTTTGAATTCTCAGGGTAACAAACCATTTCGTAGCTTTACCACACACAAAATTTAAATTATTAGTAAGAAATACAAGTTTTTGCTGTTTGAAGGCTAGAAATACAATCAAACCTGAGCTACGAAAGCAGCGAGCAAACAATTCAATGACATGCCCTAAAATCTAATCAGCGTGGAAATTTTCGCTTCCTGGAAACGCCTCGCTGCAATAGACGATGTTTCCGCCAGGACGAACTGCTTTGGCAGCGCTGGAATCTATTTAGCGATCACGAAGAAAAACAACACATATGTGAAAACCTAGAAGTCCTTCGGGGAAATTCAAAACAGATTGTTTTGCGAGTATAAGCCATTGAAATATAAAAATCCTTTGGCTTAAAATTTTTATGTTTTTTAAGAGGTGAAACAAGGTACATGACTTCGAACGTCTATATTGTTGATCCGAATAGGAAAAATAAAGTCGACCAGGGAAACGGGAAAGAAACTAAATAGAAAACCTTCAGGAAAAAATGAAACAAAAATTATTCAGATCATTATGGAATGAATTGGAATGAATGGCAGAAATTGAAAAGATCTTCACAATAATTAATTTGTCTCATAATTGTTCATGTCTAAAATATAGTAAATACATGCTGTTTGAGAACAAGAGGTGGGAAATAGCACATCAAGTAGAAAATGCATAATATGGACAGTTCGTACCCATTGCAAATAGTGAATAGGTAGATTCCTAGCAGTACCAGCCTAATTTTATTTGATACTTATGTGTCGGATGTTTTTTTGTGCTTCTGTGTTTCGCTTTTTGTTTTCCGTGTCATACTTTGTATACCATGTGCCAAATAAGCACCTTTTCTACTATAAAATTTTCCAAAAAAAATTAGGTTTATGAGATATTAGCTGTTTATTGTTTTAAAAGATGAAATTTAATTAAACAATTACTCGGAATATTTATTTTAATTTTACGTTACAAACACTTCTATTCTATAAGAGTTTACAATAATGAAATTTAGTTTTAGTGATGTCTGGTAGGAAAATTTTAAAGAGAAGGTTTTAAAATGTTACATCACGCGCTACCAGGTTACTTCTTGTTTGTCTTGTTGGCACTGTTCCAAAACCTCGTGCTTCATGAACATGCTTCATCAAAATTGTGCTTCATAGACATGGTCATCATTGAAGCAATGTTCCCTAATTGACGAGTTCCGTGATCCATGAAAATTATTGCAGGCGAAAAAGAGTTCTCTCTGTACTGTGCACAATTCATGAATACATGGAGTCCAGTGCAGCCAACATAAGAAAGCTCGACATAGTTGCACGTATGTTGGCATACCACAGCGTTTCGCTTCGTTAAATTTTGGATCTCATTTCGTGTAAAACTCGGATAATTTATTCAAATGTTTTCAAAGTAGATAGGAGGGAAGATCTTCACTGCCAGCAGTACTCGCACTTCAGTTTTCATTTCATCCTTCAGGCACCCAAGTAGAGTGACATAAAATATAACCTTAGTCTAGGGGCGCTGTGGGTTGTTCACCTCCTAGTAAACTTTTCCAAAAATTTTAGTTTTTCCAGCTGTAAAAATTTTCCGAGTATGAAATTGTAGGATATCGACAATGCGAAATGTTGTTAATATTGAATGTTCGTATGAAATAAAAATGACTCAATGGAAAAGTTTCAAAATTTCAACTACTTGAAGTTGATTTTCATCCCATAATTGATATGCTAAAAAAGCTAAAAATTTGGTCTCAAGTCCCGTTAAAATTATTTTTTGCACGACGGATGTCAGAAATTTATATCGAGCTCATGAAAACTTCACGTCCGTGGAAAAAATTCATTAATGACGTAAATTAGCAAGCCATTTATTTTCCTACTTCAGTTATAAAATGTTAAAAACATTCTTCTGACTCCTAGCCTTATTTGTAAAGATTAGCTATGACATCGAAATTTCTACGATGGAAACCAACTTCAAAATTATCTGGGTAGTATTTTCAAGAATTATCCACGAAATCACTAAGAAAAGAACGGCGACACAGCGGGATGAATCCGCTGTGAATGAATGTTAAGCCACTTACTTGTATGTAAGTTTCATTGTTGAACTTAGTAAACAGATCTTCAAGGTCTAGCTTCAAAAAATTCATTTAGAGTACTTGCAGTTGAAACTGCCGGTAACGTTGAAGGTTCTAGAGAAATCTCAACTGAAATGATATCCTCATTAACTGGCACATAGATTAGTACAAAGAGATTCGACTTATCACGTTCAGCGCGTTTCCGCCGTTGTAAACTGTTGGTTTGATTAGGTTGTAAGTAGCAGAATAGGAAAACTGACAAATACTCGAATCCATTTTGTCCTTCCTAAGAAATATGAAAACTGAAATTCCACAATATATTTTACCAGGCATAATTTGTGTTATTTCTTAATAGATCGCGAAACAGATGAAATGTCATTCATTTATGCCAGTACGTGAATGAGCAATTGATTGACTGGTGCACATATGGCCTAATACGCGAAGAACGTGTTAACTTGAAAAATATGTGCGCTAAAGTCGACCACAAAATTAGAGAATAGTTAACTTAATTTGGTTATGATAAGTGAGGTAAGGGTATTGTCTCTTAGGCAGAGTTAGATAATTTGTTTATTTTCAGCTGAGGTAGGTTAGGATGAGTAATGTCATTTATGTATTAGGTAAGGCTGTGTTGAATGAGGTTAAGTTAGGTTTGGTTAGGTTAGGTGAGGTTAGGTTTGGTAAGTTTAGATTGGGTTAGGTGAGGTTAGGTGAATTAAATTGCTTTCTATATTCATGACCCTTTCTTACAAGATATCCCAGATTTTCTCGATAACATTCCAAGTGAATTAGCTGGCCACGATAATATTACGATACCATCGTCCTTCCGCACCTTCCGCACTGGTAACCAACTAGCACACCCGTCGCATTCTGCAGTGTGAAATTATGCCTAAAAATGCAATATTCCTATATCTCCTGCCGATTTCAAAATTTTAGACTCAGCTTCAACCAGTATGAACTCAGAACTTTAGAGTCCTTGGATATCTACAAGCGAAACCCGGATTTGAACAATATGACCAGTTCGTACCCTTTGGAAATAGTGAATAGGTAGATTCCTCGCCAGTACCAGCCTAATTTCATTTCATACTTATGTGTTACATGTATTCTTTTTGCGCTTCTGTATTTTATTCTTTGTTTATGTCCGTGTCATGCTTTGTATTTTTGCTTTCATGATATATTTTTAGTACCTACAATTCATTGTACTTTGATCTTTGATTTCAGACGTAATGTTTTTTTCGTTTGATCTGATGATGGAGCAGAACTCCGAAACGTTTTCTTAGCAAAAATTAGTGATGTACCGATACCATTTTTTGGGCCGATACCGATACCCATTTTTTGACCGATGACGAAACTCCGATATCTGGAAATACCGATACTTTGACCGATACTGCGATCGATACAGATATTTGTACAACCATATTAAAACAAAATCATTATAAGCCATACATGGGTGTTATAATAAAATTATTTCCAAAATATCTGATAATATCACAATATTGACAATGAAGTTTTCAAACAGTAAAGTCTTCGATTAGGAATGATAAAAATGCTCTTGCTGTGTTAACTATATCGTTTGATTCGTTTCCCGCACAAAGTTTTTCGATTGCGTCATCTTTCCGCTTTATTTCGTATGATACCGTTATCAGTACGTATGAACAAATAAGTATTCGCTGTTTAGCAATCTTTATTTGCCAACTGAATCTATTGTCCGCCTAAATTTAAATAAAAATGATATTTTTCTCCATTTACAGGTCTAAACTAGTAATATATTGTAGCATTTAGTCACAGAAATAGTAGCATGAACACAAGTAGTATACGTATGAACTAACACACACATTGTGCAGAAGCAAACACGGCTCTTTTCGGTATGGGGGCCTATCGAATTTTAATAATTTCTTTTCGCCAAAGTATGTATTTTCGTGTCAAAAACACGAAAATGATAACCATTTTGTGGAGAAATTATTTATTGAGCCTGAAATTTGCTTATATTCATTAATATTTTATGAAAATACTGCGGTTTCTCGGTACGTTTTCGCCACGCAAATTCACACAGATACGAGTCCATCATTTGTCGGTGAGTGCCTCCCTGACGTTTTTTTTTTCATTTTCAGACTATGCTATGCACTCTCAATCATTTAAGCGTGTGCATGATTGAACAATAATTGAAATTATTTGAACGTGTGAACAATAATATTTTAATTAATTTTTTCAAATTTTTGGTTTAGGTTAGACCCCCGAAATCATTATAGAGTAATACAGAGACACAAGAAATGACGTAGCAACGTCAAGCCGTGAAGAATGTGCCATAGGGGAGGTGTAGCAGGAAGCAATACCACTTCCCCCTCCCCTCCCCCCATTTTTCAAACCCCCGTAGCGGGCGAACGAGTGAACGTACGAGTCTTATTTTATCACAGGATGTACCTGACCTCCTACATTTCCTATTGCAGCAATAATCCCTACTTTTTCAGTGGTCGCCCAATCCTGTAACCCTATGGGGGACGCTGTCCTCGAGAGCTATCGGCTAGTATTGTATTTCCACTCTACTTCTCACCCCAATCTCAACCAGCAATAAAACAAAGTTGGCAAGAGGTATTTCCCCACTTTTCTGTGAGTTAAATAGATCCACAAGCAAAACAAGTTTACGCTGTAATAAAATGTTTTCCACATTCTTTCCCGTACCATTCAGGAACTAAATACGATGAGGTGGCTTCTTAGAACTGTTGTATGCATGAGTTATCTACGCTCCCGAATGAGGAAATTAGAGAATTATGGTGAAAATGTGAGGTCCCCATGTCAGAGTCAGGAGGGATTTCTCTTTGTTGAAGGATAATAGGTTATTTGTCCTGTTGAAGAATATTCTTTTTCAGTTCACTGCAGTTCGATTTTTCAAAACCTGCTACTTCACTATTTCACTATTTGTTAGTACACTATTTCTATGCGTTATAGTGATTTACGTGGGTACACCGCTTGTGAATAGATTTGACATTCCCTTAATACCATACTAAACGCTGCCTTCAACATTTCTCTCTTTGGAACGCCTTCGTTAAGATTAGGAAGGCTTAAGCTAACATATCTTCCAATCTATTCAGGAACTAATTAGTTATGGCTTGGGGTTAATAAGATCTTTAAGATGAGAAACGTTATGGCCTCTAGCTCAATCCCAGGATATAAGCCCTGAAAGCCAAACCTTTAATAGTGCTTGTACAGAGCAAAACCTGTGTACCAGAAATACATGTCATAAATTGATATGGAAATACTAAAGGTTTCCTCAGGCTAAAATTTCTTGCATATAATGAACACCAGAATCTGGAAATTATTGATGAAAAGTATCGTTTCTGATAGCTTAGCGAACACGTATATAATTCCTTTTGATCATTACTAGGCTAAAAATAAACCAATATTCCAAAGTGTTATGAAAGAGTAGGCAAAATTTACAGAGAATATTAGAGAAAATTTTCTTAATGAGTAATGCATAATTACACTGTAAGAAATCTTATATTGTGGCTCGTGTGAAAGTAACATCATAGATGTATAAGAGAAAACGGCGTATATGAGTCCTAGTAATGACAACACGAAATACTCTCGTAACGTGGGACACAGATTTATGAAACGGCTGCATACATGTTAAAACAAACGTACAATTGCCTGTTTATGATAGCTATGGAATGCGTGATAGATATTTAATATTCGTCTCCTATTTCTATTCTTTTCCTTGGGCGTATTGGTATAGGGTAGCAATCGAAAATGAGTCTATTTGCTAGCCTCATTTCCTATTTTCTTTAATTTTTAAATAATTATTCTGAACTTGATAACATTTAATTGTCATTGCTGCAAGAACAGCAGCTCGCATGTTGGAGAACAATTAGGTCACGTCTATTTAATTCAGAGATTTTCTTATCTATCTTCATCTTGTTTATAGTAACAAAACTCTGATAATTTTGTTTGTATGTATGGTTTCCTGCTCGTTACAGTCATGATCTGCTTTCAGTTATGACTTTTATTAAAACCGGACACACTGCTTCGGAGACAAGATGAGGGAACTTTAAACTTCGTTTTCACAGTACAGATAATCCAAGTCTATCTCTGTAACTTCAAGAGATTTGGCGGTTTACTTGTTTCAACTCATGTTAATTGCACATGCCGTAATATAGTTCAGTTCAGTTCACAAATGTTCAGTTCACAAACCATATTTCTCATCAACTCTTCAGCAAGTGGTTCGGGAAAACTGTTTTCCAATAATGTTGAATTATTTCTACGTTCATAAAAAGGGTGGTCAACTGCCAATTTAAAGCTAAAAATTACTACGAAAACAACAAGATCTAGCGGTGCATGAGCGGTCCAATTTTCATTTTTTGGGTAAAATTTCATAGCGTATATTGCTGTTCTTTATTGCTAGCTGTGTTCTATCACAACCAAAAATCAAGAATTATCACGAACCTCACTGTTATCGTCTGCATCCGTCGTTGTTAAATTTGTCCTTTGCAATTGTCAAAAGAATGCACGCGAAACGTACCGACAAGGAGAAAATAGCGAATCGGATATAATATAAATAATTTGAAATAGACGACAATTTCCATCAACGAATAATTAATTATAACCAATGATTGCATAATTAAAAAAGTAATACAAATTTAGACTGGTTGCCAGGCTCAGCCGCTCAGATGGGACCGCACGCCGAATCACGCAACGCTTTACTCGACTTAATCGAGGCCTGAATTTCCCTGGAGACGGATGATGGGGTGTCGCTCACGTCCAGCACCAGCTAGCGCGTGGTCCACACATTACGTGCTCAGCTCCGAGAGGTACTGGGTCAGAGCAGCCTGCGGGTCCACCGGCGTACCTACGGGACAGGGTGTGCAGTCTGGACATGAATGTGAGTGCCGCCGCCGTCTACCCAAAGCTGAATAACTTTCATGATTTCTTATTTAATTCTTCATTTCTTGGGCTATAGCTAAGATGTACTAAAAAATTAGGCACAATTGTAACCTGTTATGAAGACAGGAATCATTTTATTGTCAAAAAGTGCTCTGAAAGAGAAGAACACTCAGTTGGGCGAAATGAAAGTCAGGTCCATCCTTATAAAATTGATCTTTCAACCCCTGAGATGAAACTAAGCTTTATTAAGCATTTTAATGTAGCAAAGGCTCATGACTTTGATAGATTCCAGCATCTCAAAAAGAAATGAGATGCAAAGAAAACTGCTGCTAAACTTGAATCAGGCATTTTTGTTGGACCAGAAATTATTCGTGGCAAGGAGTTGACCAATTAACTTACTTCACTTGAGTTGGCTGCGTGGGGCTCATGAGCCTAATTAGCGCAGAACTTCCTTGTTGATCATAGGACTGAAGAATTTAAAAACTAGCGGACAGCATGTGACAAGCCTATCAAGCTACCCGGTGCCGGATATCTCTTAAAATGCATTTGATGTATTCTCACCTGCATTTCTTCTCGTGCAATATGGGTGATATTTCGGTAACGAATACGGTGAAAAGCTCCACCAATTAAGATATCGCAAAGATGGAAATTAGGTATCAATGGCAGTTCAATGAAACCATGATGGGTAAATACCGTTGGTTTTTGAAGTGATGGACTCTACATTTACTCATAAGAGTATGATTAAAAGTTTCAAACATTTTTGAAGACTTAGTTAGGCAAGTACTACCTCCTATAAGCAATAAGTACCTCATCTGTGTCTGCAAAAGGACCCATATCGTGACGAGCAGGGTTCTCTGATCCCAAACCCTGGTCCAGAAGCGTCTCACTTATTGTATGTTCGTAATGTATAGTGTTATACAACCTGAGTAACCACACGTGGTAAGGCAAATCTTGGGACGGATTTAGAATCAAAGCACCAAAACTTGTCAGCATCACAATTACTTTAAATAGCTGAGACAAGATAAAATTTGGTGGCTTCTGATATTGATACCTTCATACAGGGATGAATTGAGTCAAACTCAATGACAAATGTCAAGTAAAATAGCGGAGTTGGACTGAAAGATTCGGAATATATGGTCAAGCCTGTATATCCAGCCACTAACTCGTTTATTTAGATATATTGTGAAATAATTATTTCTCAGGTATGTGTTCGGTAATGTCTCCGATAATTTAGAACATATGAAGACAACCTATCGATGCTTACAAATTGATTTATTTCCCAGCTGTTGTCTATAATTGACGTCATTCCAATTTCTGAGCCGGCGCTCTGAAGTTCAGAGTAGATAGGGATAGGCAGACATATAGCGACCGTGAGGAACATTATGTTGTTACGAAGTTGTAAGCTGCTGGTCGACCCAATATCACCCAATTCTGTAGCTAGCTCGTGTAAGTCTGCCATGGTTATTAGTTGACGATGTGTTCATTGAAACGAGGAAAGCAATGGTTACGTATCTAATGTAATAATTTTCAACAATTATTGGTAAAATTCTCTCCATGAAATGAATCTCACGATGATTGGGTGTGTACTATTGCTGTTTTTATTCTGATGATACGACAGATCTTACAGCTCAGCATTTGTAGTGTGAATTTAATGAAAATTTTGAGATCCGAAAATCTTGCAGTTTGCTCCAACAGACTTAAGCTATGCTTATCGCCAATAGTTTATTACGCAATCGCAAATAAAGATGAATGGTCGACTCTTAGTTCTACCTCTTCAGTAAGTTAATTAAAGCAATTGCAGCGATGCTGAAGCCGGAAACGATCAATGCTCAATGTAATTGACCATAAATATCGTTAGGAAAATATTAAAACATGGATATTTAATTTTGGTTACCATTTAAGTCTTCAGTAACCACGCAGTAAAGGACGTGTATCCGTGCTTCAATGTTGATTGTATCAACACTTCTCATTATTATTATTCAGTAACCATTAAATAGAGGGACTGCATTTGTGGATGCGCACAGATGGCAATAAATGTTAATGCTCATGAAAATATACAAGCGAAATACGACCGCCGCTTACAATTTATATCTATTAATCAATGATCAATATATATATATTTAATCTTTATATATTATATGCATATATGTTTGTGTGCGTGTGTGTACATGTACATATGCATGCGGTATGGATGCAGATATGGATGCAGATGCAAATACATGTGATGAGATTTTCAGATGCTGAGACGACAAATTCTCATACTCCTCAGCCGCCTGCAGTCGCGCCAGTTCCCCGAGAGCCGGTTGCGTTCTCAGAAGGGCTGGTGTGCGTTGTGTGCCAATAAATCGCCGCCTCGTCGATGAAGGCAACCTTTAAGTTCTGTTAGATTTAAGAACTCAAAGAATATGGCTTTCTATGGAAACTGTTTTGGGTATTACTTATTGTAGAATTCGGGTTCCGTATTTCTAGCTAGCCAGAAATTATATTAACTTGTCAGAACCAATTGTTGGATTTTATTTAGGTAAGATTGAAAACCAATCTTTTTCCGGGAGTTTGCAAATCAAAGATTATAAACAGCAATATTTACCGCATCACGAGTTGCTGATGCTACAACGGCCAATAGTCACATTGACTGGAACATTAATGATCTTATGAATACAACATCAAATACTGCATCGAAAACTTGCTTTCCATTACAATCAGAGCACCTAGAGCACTTAAATGACCGACACATCTCTTTGCTAATTAATTAATAAAGTAATTATTTCTTTAATTATTCGAATATTTAATGATTTAAATAATTTGTTCCAATTGTTTCTAATTCTAATCTACAAGGTTTAATGTTTTTCGTCAAATACAAACATCTTCATTGGCCGCTTAAAAGGAAATTCGTCAAATTTTACATCAAAAATGTGTTAATGTATCACTTACTGTTATGTTTCATGAGTGTACAAGTAAAAAAAATGAACAATATATCTCCCAGCGTGTTCATTATTTATGAGTGCAGCACAGGAAAAAGGACATCACATTGTCTTTTTAAATTTCACCCTCAAATTCCATGAATTTTCAAGCTACTAAATTCTGCCATACACCATTACACAATGATATCTACGAATAGATTCACAAATGGGAAATTTGAAGACTATAAGCTTTGATTGGGAGCTCATGAACAGTTTTTTGCACATCAAGAGAAAGTATACGACAAACGTCTATAAATAGGAACCCTCTGGTAATGGGAGTAATTCAATGAGCCTATGTGTTGACATTCGTAGAGCGTAAATTCCATTGATGATTACGTTTCTAGGTATGTAGATAAATATGATGCTGCGGAAAATTATTGTAAACCTGGAAATATTACAAGGTAAATGACACTTTCACAAAGGTAAATTAAATAGAACTCAAGGACCCCGAAAAAAATGCTTTGGACTAGAAAATGTTACTCAAAAAAGCCTACAATGACAGAGTAAGTTACAGCATCAATTCAGGTAATGTTAAAATCCATTTGGTATTTGAGCAGAGATGTCAAACGATAATTAATACCTAAGAAACCATAAATCAGGCGTAATTCCCTATTATTTATCATATGTCAAGAAAGAAGTAACGGGCTAAAATGTTCTGGAAACTAATAGCAAATTTTCGTCGTCGTAGAATTTATTAAGACCCTTTCGTGAAAAAATGTGTCGCGTGATAAAACTTTCAACGTTGTGTGTATGGGGTATGTGTGTATGGTTCCATAAGCTGTATGTTTTTTAAAGCGGTGAGAAGGCTGGCATTCTGAGGACCGAAAGAACACGAGGGTAAAGGTTGAAGTAGGGTGCTGGGGACGCTCGCTCTTGAGTTTTGAAGAGCGATAAGCAAACCTCGCACCACGAAGCATAAAAAACTCATACAAAAAATTACAAGATCTTAGACGTGAACACTTAAGAGGAGGGAATTCGAGCATCAAAGCTGCCAATGGTGTTCACTTGCGTTTGAATAAAGGTGGAGCTGAACGAACACCTCTAACATGATTGGTTCCTTCTAAAAGGGCGTGGGAAAAAGAACCGAACCACAATAAAGATCTGGCGTGTGAGGGAAGCCAGTTCTACCGATGAGGCCGTAAAGTGAAACACGAATAAGTACAGGTGTGTTCGCGGTGACATATGTATTTAAAGAAATGACAAAAAAGTGCCCATTATGAGCATACAAGTTGAACGATAAAATGTAATGAGTGAATTGATGTATGTTCTCGTTCTTATTTCAGAGAATAATTTCAAATAAGAAAACCAGGAAAATACGGTCGGAGCAATGTTCGAAATTAACACGTACGAATGACTCGTTTGGGAAGGGGTAAGTCATGAGTCCTATTACTGAAAAAAATTGCTCAGAAACTTAGTTGCCAAAAATTGAGGTGGCATACGATGTATCAATATATTCTTCAACATAAAAGCAAATGTGAAGTGAATTGAGGAGAGCAATATTTATTATATTGCAGATGGTGGGATTGATCAAATAATGATGAAGAAAAGAAGTAAAAGTTCACCAATTCAAGTCAACGTATCACGTCATCGCTCAGAAAGGCCTATCCACAATATGAACTGAGACGTGCTGCAATGAACTGTAACTCGTCAATACATAAAACACGCTCTTGAGATTCGGTGCCTGAGAATGCCACGGAGTTTGCTTGGTGACGATTGCTTGTGAAATGAAAGCGGTTAAGACGACAGAGAATGTCTTAATACTCCACATGTATTATTCGTGTCTAGCATTGTCTACATGTATTATTGGTGTCTAGTTTGATGATACGAGGCTGGCCGGCCAATAGGTATATTAGCGTTGCCAAGGGAAATGTCATGTTCAAGTTGCCACAAAATTTGTCGATAGCGTTCGGTATTGCATTATAGTGTGTTGTGTTTGGAGGCAGATTGTAGGTGTGCAGATTGTTGAGCATTGCGTTAACTCCCTTCATGATAAGCATTGTGCAGTAGCCTCACAAAGGTGTAATAAGATGTTCATCTATAATTCATAAACCTTTTCACCGGAACTCGAGTATTATACCCGAAAATCACCGGAGCAGCAACTCTCGTCAACAAAGAAAAATGCGCACAGAAAAGCGCGCTGTTTGTAAGTTGTTCCCTTCACGTTGGTAAGTATCGTCCTTGTTTCAGTATTTTTAGAAACTTGTGCATTTTGTTTTACCAGTGATTTCTTGTGTTTTTTTTTGGGAGGTACGCCAATTCTTCTCTTCCGAGAACATGGTTTCTTTATTACTGCAAATTAATAAGGGGGCTGGGACTTTTCTCTCGTGACACATACGCAACAAAATAAATTACAAACGTACCGTTATTTTTGAGCCACGTCGAGCGAGTGAACAAAAAATTGAAATTGTCGGGCTGCCTAAAAATGTCCAAATTGAAAGCTTCTCCCACTCAGCGTCAAAGGAAGCTTCAGAAGATTGCCCTCGAATTGTGGTTGCGCTCGAACTTCTTGTACACCTCAAAATAAACACAGCCTCCAAAGCGAGTTGTGCGAAACCGAAAAAGGGCAATGCGAAAGTTAGGGGACAACTCAATGTCTGGAAAAAATAATAGAAAACAGAACCAAACGATGACTTTCATTTGTCATCTTTCAATATATAACACACCTTGAAAAAAACTACTGTTGGAAGCAAAGATTTCCCTTAACAAGTATTTTAATATGTTAACTGCGATTGGTTAAACCGAAGATCAATATTCAATTCAAAATTAAAATCCATTGTGGTAATCAACTTTGAAAATAAAAAACATTAACTGAATCAGGCTTTTATTTCACTTTCATTGTGTATTTATATAAAATTAGTTAGTGACTGCAGGTGGGTCAGCAGCACTATGAAAATTACCAAGTGACCACCGGTGGGTCACTTCGCAGGAAATGTGTTAAGCTTTATTTTGTCCAATTAATTTATTTCCAGTTCTTGGCTCTATATCACAATGTTTGTGCGTTTAACACATATTATTAGTACAAATAAATTATCAAAAATTCAGAGTTGGTATTTCAAGTTTGAAGTCTAAAAAACAAATCGAGCACCAAGTCACAGCCTTAATATTCAGTTGTATCAGTAAAGTGTCGAGCTATCGCCTACGATACGCCAACGTGTGCCATAAAAAAATGAGTACATAACACACGAAAATTGACTAATTTCAACAGGAAAGGTGCCCATGATTCCTAAGCTGGTTTTATGGCGATGAACTTTGGATTATTTGAATTCCTAAGAGGGATATCTTGAGAAAATATTTTGCTGATGTTGGATTTGTTCCACCATAGTACACCAATAAACATCAGATCGGTTTTACCGACACAGTCTGGCAACGTTAAAGGTTGCATTCTCTGTTTTCAGAAACAAAGCGCAAATTGAGCGCATGATTAAATTTTATTTTACTTTTCGTCGATTATTCTGGCTGAACGAACGATAGCACATTAATGCGCACTGTATAGTGGAGGTCATTTTTGACGATCGCCTACAACGACAAAATACTCAGTACAGGAATTGCAAGTAAAATTTTTTGCGAGATGATACGCTCATGTTCTCATCTTGGTTTTTAAATTGTCGTCGTCATGAAACGGACACCGTTGTGGGCATGATAAATATCATCTTGTACATTGGTTTTTCAAATGCCGTATAACTATCACCAGGACGGTTACTCCCCGGTCGAGCCGGCACCCATTTCGAATATCAAGATAGAGTGGGGTATTGCGATTGAGTTTTCCTTTTACCCAACGGGGAAAATCGCCACGCAGCGCCGGGATTCGAACCTTTGACACCTTCACGGAAGGGTGCGTTCTGAACCACTCGGGCACGGCGAGTATCATAAGTTGGTTTCGTACGTTAAATGAGACATGGAGCTTAAACTACCAGCTTTCGGTGATTTTATCGTATATGAAAATGAGTCAATATCGGTTCACTCTATGCTGAACCAAAAAGAATTATCTTCGTTATTCATATCTATGAAGTCACAGCAGATATTTTGACAATAGCAATGTATACTCTCATAATATATTGTATGATAAACTTACAGTTTTCCCACAATGAGTACAACACAGATTACGTCCCGAAAGTCTTATTCTGGGAATTCATTCTTGAAAGTATCATTTCTTACACTTTGGGGTACTTTGGGATGGCGAAACTAATAAATGATGGTGATCATTAGAATACTAAAAGTAATTTGTTCATTACTTCATTCATTAACATATTAGCCAATACATCTGTAAATTTCAATACAAAAATTAATAAAATAATATAAAAAAGTTTTCATAATCTTCCTCTAGGTAATCCCCTCATTCCGAAAGTCCCACAAATACCAAACATTTGCATTAGGTATTGAAGAATCAAATATTGCAGGAATATTCAAATCAGCATATGATCGTTAAATGTAAACTGCAGGTTTGATTGTTCTTATGTAAGTCCAGGAAGTCAAATCACTATAATGATCCAAATTTTGGGAATTTGGGGCATATTCGGAATTGGATGGATTACCTTATTTAGTTCTTTCTTTTTTTATGAACATGCAGAGCACAAAAACGTCATTTATTATTAATTCACCAAACGCAAATTTTTCGGAAATTGATACAAACTTCACAGTTACATTTCCACTTTAACACTTAGTACGTACAGCTGGGGAGGCCTGTGTGTAGAAAAAAAAACAAGAAAACTAGTACTAGGTGTACAAAAACTGTTACACCACGCAATTCTTAAAAACTTTAAACTTCATTAAATTCAGTTCGGACACCTCTATTGTATTTTATTTATGAACCAAATTTAACTGATGAACAGGTCAAGAATGAAACCTGGGCATCAGGTACTGAACATAGCGCACCGGGTAAAACTTGAGATTTTGTATTAGCAACTGAAAGAGTATATGCGAAAGGTCCCATCAATGTACAAAATTTCTCGATCAAGGAACAAATTTGCAGTTTTACATCAAAAAAATCGGAATACCCCATTCCTATTACAGCATATATGCTATGAAATCGTGCATATGGGTAATGCATTATGCATATTGCATCTGTTATATTGCATATGCAAAATTGCGTATGTGATTTTTCATATGCACAAGATAACTCTTTGCATTGCATAAAACATTCTGCATAACTCTCGGCGTGCATATATGCAAGTTATGCAATGGCACAGCTCTAGTTATTAATGTTTATATTCAGCATAGTACTGTAACACAAAATCATCTAGTGACGATGCTTATTCAACAGGTTTGATCGTTCCCGAAACAAAACGATCTCAATACTGAGGACAAGCCTCCCTCAACAGGGTGATCTCGGGCGTTCCTTCATTGTCACGCCGTGAGGCACGAAAGTTATTGCCTTCATTCCCGCTGGCGCTTTGGGCCTTAAGAAAAGAAGTCAAAACGCGAGTTAAATGAGTCAAAAGGGCCAAAAAAAGAAGAGTCTCAAAGTTGTGAGTGAATATGTATAGCGTTGCAATTTTGAATAGTTACAAGATATGTAGAATTGCAATTTTTCCCAATTTTGAAGACTAACATAGTCAATAAAAACTTATGTCATTTCAATTAGTAACTGCGTTGCTAGTGGTATAGCCGAGATTGTTGACTCATTTTTAAGCTGAATCATTCCATGTATTTTTTCGTTGAAAAGGGTATTTTAAATTTTGAGATGAAGCACTAATAACAATTACTCACTTAAGAAAAATTAGAAGCCTAAAGAGCCAAAGAAATGGTTCTTTGTGACATTTGTTTGACAAAATGCAGTGCCATAGTGAAACATTCCGTTGTTCATCATATTTTGTCTCGCAAGCATAACCCTTTCACATAAAAATTCCCCCAAGCTCATCTTGTTAAACCATTAATTGACTAACGTGTTTGAGGCACGATCTTACTACCGACGGTTCCCTAATGATTAAAAATGAACATCCACGCGCATTCGATCATCAATATCATTCGCATATTCTCATTTTTAAGAAAACATGATGTGTAACGTTTTGCGCTGTGCTGGGGAGCTTAGTTTTCTGAGTTGCACTCAAACACCCAAATCTCGTCACCAACATGTTCTGGAAAGTGGCAATCATTTTTAATAATTATCGAATCACCGTTACTTTCTGGTGTTCTTTTTCTAATGCGAATGATTTTGTATAATTACATTTTGTGCAGATTTTTGTCATCCTTGATTTATTGGTCAAAATTTTCAAACCTATTGAGTGAGTCAAATTTAGCTCTTCCTCTCCCCGATCTTTCTGACCACCAACCGAGATCACAACACAAGTTCACGGATTCTACCTACCTAGTCGGTAGTTCGTGAAGACGATGGTTTTCCACTTCGTGGTTCATTTCCATTCCATTCTCACCCTGTAAAAAATTCCCTTGACCACCCGAAAACCTAGGCCCAAGACAGACCACCATCTGTGTAGGCTTGCCGAAATCTTAGGCATTAAAGGAAACGAATATTTATTCAGCGATAAGATATTTTCGTTTTACGAGATTTTATTCACGATGACAATGCAGTTTCATAAGAGTTGTCTGGGAAAGCCAAAAAGCGTCAAGTTACGTAAGAGTCCAAAAACAAGTTTCACAGAAACATGTGTTCAATGAAGTAGAACAAAAAATAAAAATAGTTAATTGAAAATCTTCGGAATATTTTCTACAACCTCTCATGGTTAAAACGTATTACAAAAAAGGTCATCATAAAGTTGATTGGAATAATTACTTCTATGATACATTTTTTGACAGAATTGGCTAGCATAATTCTGCAAGCATGGCACCAACTAAGAACGTGGGTATGCATATCAGTTACATGTTTGCTTAATTTTTTTCAAATGATGGAGAGTATCGTCTGCTCTGTATCAAATGTTTTGACTGGAACACGAGCCATATCAAAGTACTCAGAAAAGAGATCAGGTATGAAACTTTTGAATCTCTTCCATGAGCTTCTGACCTTCGACTCGCTGCTTACTTTAGGACACCGTCTAGGTAAAAAAAAAGTCCGTTGTTTATAGATGGATTTCTCTGAAATTTTCACAGTAGGTGTGAAATGATCCAAATATCATTTGTTATTTCGACAAAAATTTTGTATCTGCACTGGATTTTTTTTTATTTTCGAAAAAATATGATAAAATAGGGTTTTTTTAAAAATCCTACTACTTCTACAATTTTGAAGTTACAGAACCAGTACTTCGTTTTTAGATTGCTTAGATGTCTATATAACCACTCGCAATAGGGAATTTCGATAATTTTTTTTGTGGATTTTGAAAAAAAAAATGAACTTTTTTCAATTTTTTTTTTCATCTCGTGTAATTTTCAAAATAATAAATTTATCAAAAAATGCTATTGCGCCAGGATACACCTTGCTGAGCCCTATCGAATGGTATATAAACCATTCTCGTAGCTCTGAAATTGTGGAAGTAGTAGCATTTGAGAAACCAATTATCAAGTTTCCATAAAAACGAGTTTTTTCACAAAAAAAAATTGTTTTTCTTTTTATCTTTTGAACTACAGGGTTTTCTACAATGAACTCTTGAGAGTTTGTAGCTCTTTTCAAGCCCTTTCGATTGATATAATTTACATTGCTGTAGCTCTGTAACTCTGAGAAAAAATATACAACAAAAGAGAATAGGTGTAATTCATGGAAACAATTAATTTTTTTAATTTTTCATTTTTTTTCGACCAAAATACGTTTTTTTGTCAAGTCAACTCCTTTGTTTTATAGCTCTTTTCAAGCCCTTTGGATTGGTGTGCTCGCCATAGCTGTAGCTATGATACTGCAGCTGTTATCGAGCTATGAATGAAAGCTGCGGTATCATGGATACGGCAGGACAACTAAATTCTGAAATTGTCAAAAATTATAAAAAAAATGTTTATTCAGCGTTAAAATGTTTTGTTTGAATAATGGAAGCACTTTGAGTAGCCCATTAACGAACTATAATGCCATTCCCGCAGAGAAATGCTCAATTGACTCCCAATAATGAGGGGGGAGGGTTCAAGGTCACTCCACCCCCATCGCTTTCCCCCCCTCTGGTGGGCGCACTATTCGGAGTAGACGAAAAAGAAAAGTACCAATGGAAGCGCAAGAAAATTCTCTATAAGATGCATATATAAACAGAAAATCAACACATAACCTGATTTCTACCTAGACGGTGTCCTTATTCAGTCGCAGTGCTTCCACTCCTAGGGTAATTACCCTAGTTTAGGGTAATCAGACCCCTCCTAGGGTACAGTCTTGGGTAAGGGGAAAAAATACAAAATCTAGGGTAAAATCTATATTTCCTAACTATTTCATAAAAATCATGAAAAAACAGGATTGTCAATAACTACGGTTGAGTTACCCACAGGAGAATTATTTGAGCAAAAGACATTAACGCAAAAAAGAACGTTTAAAATTTTGAATCGTCAATTTAGCATAAGTTAACTTGCCCCATACCAGTACTGAACAAGTTGCTGTTCCTTCCGCAATGTCGAACGTGCAGTTTCTTTGCAAGCTGTGTACGACGATTGCTGGAGCAGTGGGATGCACTTGTACTTATTTTGTTGAGTTATCGTTTAGCAATCGAACTCAGGTAAAAGATAGCGAATGCTTTACAACAAGCTAACCTGTGATTAACCAGAGTTTTTAGATTTCAATTTTGGGAAATTAACGTTCTTTCCGTCTGATTATCCAAATATCATCAGTCTTAAATCAGAAATCTATAGCCTTATTATGAGTTTTTGTTCAGATTTTATGCGTGTAGCTCTTGGGAAGAAGGCGACCATTTCTTTCCTGAATTCATCCCATCCAACATTCACTGTGCTTTTGTGCCAGTAGGGGATATATACGTTGAGATGACAGCAATTGAAACGATGTCAGATATAACTGGAACTACTTCACATGACAAAGTTTGTTTTACTAATTGTAGAAAATTCTTGGTTGAAAGAGTTTAACAAATGAAAAAAAAGTTTTCCGTCGAGGATTCTGCACATGGCTCCCTACACTGGCTAAATCTGCGTAATGCTGCAACTTTAACTCCAAAATTTGTGCATATCTTTCAAACGAAATTCTTCAAATGACAAGTTAGTCGATAAGAACGGTCTTGAGGAAGTGACGAGAACATTACTTGGATGAACAATTGACACCAGAAATATCAGTCGTTAATTACTTGGAAACAGGTTAGCAGTAAAAATACCAGTAGGCTACCAAGTTATCCAAATCTTAAAATTATAATTTCAACGATTTTGTCGCTCCCACTTTCAAATGCTTTCGTTGAACGTTTCTTAGGCCAAATAAATTTGAACAAAACTTCACAAAGAACCAGTTGAATGAATGAAACCGCTCTTGGTTTGATGCATTCAGTGTATTACCTTTAAAGAACCTTGCTTCACTGCATCTAATTTCCCAGATGATACTATCTAGTGAAGGCTATTATAAAGTGAAAAGTAATGCCACGGGAGCTAAATCTTCAGCAATGCCAATACCGTAGATATATAAAGGCAGACGGCATGATAGCGTTTTATTATGGAAAATGTTTTGGCGAAGCAGATATACAATAAAAGAAATGTAGGAGAAAAAGTCTGCAAATAAAATTAAGGACATGTCAGTACAGTCGAGATTATTATTATTGCAGAATCGCAGAATGCGAGCACAAAAAAAAACGAATTTACCGGTTAACTTTTTTCATAGGGTATCCTCTCTGCATTTCGTTGAGAGAAGGTTTGAGTTTATAAGTAAATAATGACTCTAAAATATGTGAGTCTATGTTGGCGGCACTGGTGGTGGCGATTTTCTCTGTTGGGTATAGGAGAAAAATTCCAAGCACAATACCCCACTCTACCCAGGTGTCTGAAATGGGTACCGGTCTTGAACGGGGGAAAGCGTCATGGCGTCCTGGCGTTAGTTATACGGCATTTGAAAATCCAATGTACAAGGTGATATGTATCAGGCTCGATTGGAAATAAAGCATCCGTAGATGCCTTCATTATTATTATTATTTTTTCAACTTTAGCGATTGATATCGAAAATATGATGAAACGCAGTAACTATAGTTCAGAGCTTGAAAATGAGATTTCGGAATGAATTTACCATTCAGGAAGTTGTTAACTGCATGAAAAATAACTGAATACGGAGGTCCATTGGTTTTAAATAGGAATACAAAAAGTAAATTTTTATGAATAACAGTGTAGTTTGAAACAAATACTAAAGACGCGAGTTATTAGGGTTGAAATGCTATTATGTTTCAATCGCTTGCAACAAAACTTAACCTAAACCTACTCCTGAGAATGTGGTTTCCTGTAGACAGAGGTTATGAATTTATTACCAGATCGAGGGACATCGATAGCAAGATAATTTAACTAATTGTTTTTCTCTAGATCTATAGTGAATTTTAAACTGGAATGTCTAGAATTGAAATACTGAAGGAAAAAGTGGGCATCAAATTTGTTTTCGAAAAGGATGAAAGTATCGTCAATGTAGCGTCAATAGAAACCGGTTTGAATGAGGTCGGACACTGATCTAACCATTTCTGTTCATTGTGGCACATGAAAATGTTGGCAAAAGTAGGTCTTAATGGGAGACCCATACCCAACCCTTCAATTTGTTGATTTCTACGTCCATTGGAAATAACAAAGGAATTTTGCACACATAGTTCTAAAAGAGATCTAGAATAATTTGTCAAGCCCATGCTTGAAGAGGACGGATCAGAAAACAGAGAATTAATGCAAATATTATTGGTCTCGTAAATAGGTACATCGGTAAAAAGATTATTGGGATGTATATTGCAGTCTTGTGCTATGTATTTAGAGAACATAATTTTATTTATGTGAGTAGCATAGATTATAGGAGAAAATAAAATATTTGTATTAAATTAAGCTTTCTTTTAATTTAAACCGATTGCTCTAAGGCTCTACCTAACAACGCACGTCGATTTTATTCATTTTTCGCTTTGGATTGGTCAAAAGACTCAAACAACTAGTGGGAAAAATATTACATAGGGCTGCATTTTTCATCCAAAATTTTATGTTGGGTTTCTGTAGTAATTATTTATCTGTAGTGAACACTAATTATGTAAGCCTGGATTTCAGTTTTGTTGAACACAGTGCTTGTACATTTGTTTGAGCTGTTTATCGATCCAAATTTGGATATATCTTTTGGAATTTGAATGGAAAGACGTCATTTTATATATATTTCCATAATAACGGTGTTCAAATCATCCATTTATTAATAGATGAATCCCCAGAATCTTTTAAAAAGCTGTCAATGTGACGTAGTTAATGGTAAGCCAAATAGCATTATTAAAGACTAAACAGTAATTATTAAATTGCCCTCATTTATAATTTCTAGGGTAATCAAGGAGCATTCTAGGGTAAAATACATACCAGCCTTGGGTACAAAAATTGACAAGCGTGAAAGGCCTGATCAGTCGTCTTCTCCACAGACCATATACTAGAAGATCCGCAACTTATCACTAAGCGAATTTGCGCGCCTGCCGCGATGACGTAGGTGCCAATTGGTCAATGAGGAGCCAAGAAATTGTGACGTCACGAAAAATCGGCCGGAGACTCTGTTTGAATCTGAAAGCAGTTGTGGCAGAGGTGTAACGAAGATTGCTGCAAAAATGGCCCCGTACGTACGCTTTAAAAAGTGATTGATGGAAAATTGTGGAAATGATAACCGTCAATGTCCTGATTTGTCGTTTTTCCTATTTCCTAAAGGAAATTACGACGAGTGGATGGCAGCATGTGGTACTGTAACGTTGAAGATGGATAAGAGATTTAAAAGGCCGGAGAGGGCTTATGTGTGTGCCAGCACTTCTCTCGTTCAGACTATAGGCCCTAACTTCATTTTGTCTCCATTCAAAAATGCGAGAAAGTTATTGTAATCTTCAGCAGTGTCAAGAAGAGCTGTGCAAGACCAAGGTAATGTAAAACTTTTAGTTGTTTAGTTTATTCCAAGTTAATCCAGTACATCAAAGTTTCACTAATTATGACTTACCTCATACCCTCGATTTTGAATAATGAATGGCTGTTGGATTGACGTATAATAACATTGTGTTAATCAAGAGTAGAAATTTTATGGGCTTCAAATTTGTTCAAGATTGAGTTTAATGTTGTCAACGAATTTCATAATTTCGTAGGTATAGATAGGTAATATAGTCGATTTTAAGACGTTTTACGCGAATGACATTCTGCCCGGTGATGCGTTATTTTTGAATTATTCAACTTTGAAGCTGGCTTGTGCGCGCCATGGAAGCGCGCGCGGCTAGCGTATTTTAATCAATAACGGAAGCTTACCCCCTATTACAAACGTAAAGAGGCTGGGTCGTGAGGGGTAGCCACAGTTCTTTTAGTGAAAAGTATAAATGGAGCTTCTAACCCACCCGTTAGGGTGACGATCGCAATCTTGTTTACATCGGCACCAAGATGGCGGCGCCCATGGCGGCAGCCATCTTCCAGTCGATGTAAACAAACGTCACTAGAAACCTTTATTTATAATTTTCACTAAAATAACTGTGGCTACCCCACACGACCCAACCTCTTTACGTTTGTAATAGAGGTGAGCTTCCATTTTCATTGCAAAAACAATGACTGTTTTTCCGCAAATAAGGCCATTCAGGAGCGCCGTTCGTATAACTTCAAACTTAAATAACTCGAAAACTAAGCATTTCCGGGCACATTGTCATTCGTGTAAAACGTCTTAAAATTGACTATATTACCTGTCTATACCTACGAAATTATGAAATTCGTTGACAACATTAAACTCAATATTGACCTCAAATTTTTATCAAAAATATAAAAAGAAATATTATTGGTAGCTTTAGCTGAATTAAAAAAATAATGCAGTAGATAACCCCAAAATTTAATTTACATTAAGAAAAATGAATGCTATGCTTTTCATGCAAGATTTAGTTGCAAATGCTATTCTGAAAGTAATGTTTCAATAGATGAATAAATGCTGATTTAAATTGTCTGAAATTGGCTATAATTTTGTATTGCCAATAAGGCAGCAACTGCTTGTATTGTATTCAAATTTAACACAATCAAAATCTCTCATTAATAGTTTTTTTGAACAAGTGATGGTTAAACACTTTAAATCATTTTATGTTTTTTTATCCAAGTTCTTTCAATTTGCTTGCAACTTATAAGATACTCTGAAATAATTTATATATGGCTGTTGTGTGAAGTAATAATTGTGATATCATGATTACACTCAATGAGCATGAATGATCCATTTCAAAAAATTTTGTTTGCTGTTTAAAATTTACAGTTATTTTCTCACGGCTCATTGCCTTCATTATAATGAAAAGAAACATCATGCAGGCTTCTTTACTTTAGTAGGAAAATAGTAGCATACCTATTCTGACTTAACACAGCTTTAAAATAAATGATTAGGTTTGAATAACCAGCTTTTGATCTTATATCTAGTCAGCTCAAAGATGACCTTTAATACTATGAACAGTGATCAGACAGTGTTTTTCATAAAGGTGGCCTTGGAGAGTTGGCCACCAAAGATGACTATACAAAGTTTACATAGTTTACATATGGTTCCTCTTAGTTAATTCAAGGTCCAGAAACATGATCAATGGATCTTTCTAAAAAATATGTTCAGAGTAGGCTACATGTAATCTCAATTATTATGAACTTCAATTTCAAATAGAAATTTTACTAAAATTGAATGAATAAAAATCTAGTTAAAAGGAATAAAACTCATTGAGATCAAAAGCAATCACATTGAGATTGAGGAATTTCCATAATAATAATAACAATAAATTGAAATTTCATAAGGATCAGTACAACAGTTTTCAAGATCAAGGGGCTAGAAGCTGGGTAGTGGGTTGATTTACTTGAATAAAAGGTCTAAATTCATATGATTAATTTTACACTGAAGGGGTGAAAAGAACCTATTTATTGCATCTTAAAGGCTGTGTTTTGAAAATGGTATGGGTACTCCAGAAGCCAACATACCCCTTAATGACTTTGGTTTGTGGGGATTAATATTCAATGGTACATAGCTCTATGAGTATATCACTCATTCCCTTTTATTTTCTCAGTGAAACTATGTTATGGTGGTGGAGCTTTAAAATGACTTATTTTATCCTAAAGTATCAATAGGCGATGCCATGACGTAGAAGTTCAGAAAAAATTTAGGTTGTTGGAAATACCTTTCATTGTGTAGTGTGCTTCAATTTCATGCAAGATGCCATATCACTGTTCACAATTTATTCCCTTATTTCTCCATCAGCTGCTGGCACTGAACCTCCTGCTCTTGGTGCTACAAGCCTTGGCACTCCTGGTGCAAAGCCTGCCCTACTTCTTGCTACAATGCCTGGTGCTGCAATGCCTGCCACTCCTAACAAAAGTAAGTTTGCATTTTAAATGATGATTCCCCAATCCAATTGAGGAATATTGAAATGAAAGAAAAGAATCTTAACATTGAGTTTAATGTATTGAAATTCTAGAAAAAGTCAAGGCCACATGGAGAAATATTCATCCCATGTGAAAATTGAAGCCAATAAGCTTAATTTACACTTATTTAGAGAGTGCATGGCTGTCACTTATGAAGCCTTAGTGTACACAAAGAAAGGGTAGTACATTTCCAAATACTTTTGAGAATGGTATTCACACATGTTTTACAGTGTGTAGCATTTATCCAGGAAATAGATGCTACACAATTCACTATTACACTAAATGAAACATAGCAAAGAAAGTTTTTTGTAGGGAAACAAACTTCAGCATTGAATTGAAAATTATTTCATACATTATACAGTGGTCAAAATGTTACTAGCAATCTTTTTCCATGTACATTTAGTGTTGAATTAATTAATATAATCTGAATTACAATCCTGAGATAACTCAGGAGCTTCATGAATGAGAAATACCTAGTGCAGTGTTTGTGTTGACAGGTTAGTCTTGGTTGGTAAAAATAGGTTTTGTATTCATTTAAAGATGAGCTCTTTTAGTTTTTGATGAGCCTCCTCTGTACCCCAGTGTTTAATTCCTTATGTACCCTTACAGTGCAGCAGAACTTTAATTTACCAATAGGCCTTGCCTATTTTACATTATGAAGGATCACTTACATTTGATGATTTTCCAATAAGTGGGATAACACTTTTGTATCCATTGGAAGTAGTATTCAATGAGAGAGAATGTCAGGGCCTGAGCTGATGGTGAGGTCGGCTTTCTTTTTTGTTTGTACCTAAATGTTTTCCTTGCATACTATATGCTTCCTTCCACTTCCTCTGTGAAATTATTTTATGGGGTGGAGTCTTAAACCGCCTTCTCTACTAGTGAGTAAGAATTGAATGACAAGAAGTAGAGCTTCTGGAAGAATTAAATTTGTTGAAAATACCACTCATTTTGTAGTGTGCTTCAATTTCATTTGAGATGCCATATCACTGTTCCTAATTTATTCCCTTATTTCTCCATCAGCTGCTGGTACTGTACCTCCTGCCCTTGGTGCTACGAGACCTGCCACTCCTGGCACCTCGAGACCTGCCACTCCTGGCACCTCGATACCTGCCACTCCTGGCACCTCGAGACCTGCCACTCCTGGCACCTCGAGACCTGCCACTCCTGGCACCTCGAGACCTGTCACTCCTGGCACCTCGAGACCTGCCAATCCTGGCACCTCGAGAGCTGCCCCTCCTGGTGCTTCATGGGCTGCCACTCATGGCACTTCAAGGCCGGCCACTCCTGACGCCTCGAGACCTGCCACTCTTGGCGCCTCAAGGCCTGCCACTCTTGGCACCTCAAGGCCTGCCACTCCTGGCACCTCAAGGCCTGCCAATCGTGGCACCTCAAGGCCTGCCACTCCTGGCACCTCAAGGCCTGCCACTCCTGGCACCTCAGGGCCTGCCACTCTTGGCACCTCAAGGCCTGCCACTCCTGGCACCTCAAGGCCTGCCACTCCTGGCACCTCAATGCCTGCCACTCCTGGCACCTCAAGGCCTGCCACTCCTGGCACCTCAAGGCCTGCCACTCCTGGCACCTCAGGGCCTGCCACTCTTGGCACCTCAATGCCTGCCACTCCTGGCACCTCAAGGCCTGCCACTCCTGGCACCTCAATGAATGCCACTCCTGGCACCTCAAGGCCTGCCACTCTTGGCACCTCAATGCCTGCCACTCCTGGCACCTCAAGGCCTGCCACTCCTGGCACCTCAAGGCCTGCCACTCCTGGCACCTCAAGGCCTGCCACTCCTGGCACCTCAGGGCCTGCCACTCTTGGCACCTCAAGGCCTGCCACTCCTGGCACCTCAAGGCCTGCCACTCCTGGCACCTCAGGGCCTGCCACTCTTGGCACCTCAAGGCCTGCCACTCCTGGCACCTCAAGGCCTGCCACTCCTGGCACCTCAATGCCTGCCACTCCTGGCACCTCAAGGCCTGCCACTCCTGGCACCTCAGGGCCTGCCACTCTTGGCACCTCAAGGCCTGCCACTCCTGGCACTTCAAGGCCTGCCACTCCTGGCACCTCAATGCCTGCCACTCCTGGCACCTCAAGGCCTGCCACTCCTGGCACCTCAAGGCCTGCCACTCTTGGCACCTCAGGGCCTGCCACTCTTGGCACCTCAATGCCTGCCACTCCTGGCACCTCAAGGCCTGCCACTCTTGGCACCTCAATGCCTGCCACTCCTGGCACCTCAATGCCTGCCACTCCTGGCACCTCAAGGCCTGCCACTCCTGGCACCTCAGGGCCTGCCACTCATGGCACCTCAATGCCTGCCACTCCTGGCACCTCAGGGCCTGCCACTCTTGGCACCTCAATGCCTGCCACTCCTGGCACCTCAAGGGCTGCCACTCCTGGCACCTCAAGGGCTGCCACTCTTGGCACCTCAAGGCCTGCCACTCCTGGCACCTCAAGGCCTGCCACTCTTGGCACCTCAAGGCCTGCCACCAGTGCTTCCAGCAAACAATGCTGCTCATCTTCGTGGAGGGAAACGACGCAGGTTAGTCGTGTTGAAATAACCAGAGTTCGTACTTCATTGAAGTGTCTTTGAATTTTAGCGAGATAGATTTTTCAAGTTACAAGCTAGAATTGGACAGCGTTGGATGAGTGCTAACAGAAAAAGCACGAAAGATTGCTGAAAAGTTATCACATACGCATTATTCTAAAACAGAGCAGCATTTGTAGAATTCTTGTGAGAACTACCTGCTGCCATTTCCATCAGTGTCAATACCATATTCACTGTCACTCATTTACCTCTCTGATCATTCCACTTCTCGATTTAATACATCTATCATGAAATTATATAATTATCTTTGGGTGAAAAATATAATTAAAATGTGATTCTCGTAGCTTATTTCTGAACTATCCTTTATTTCTTGTGTCCTTGGAATTGAAAAAATGCAAACATTTAGGTAATGCTTCTTTGCACAATGCATCCAATTATAATGCTTGATTCATTAGAAGGGTGGGCTCGCGGTACTCGTTGACTTTCTTGGGTACTGAACAGGGCTACCTTGTATCAGTGGTACTCACTTTATACCGTTCGGTATGTTGGAACTCATTCATAGTTTAATACTAGAAACCTTGGAAAAGAATACTGACCAGAGCTGTGATTCCACTCCATGTAGATTAAATGTGGCATATTTTTTAATTAGATGTGTTGTGTTCAAAACCTAAGCTTTCAATCACTTTAAAGTTTTATTTATGTGTACAATTAATACTTTCTTCAAGTTGGGGAAGTAAATATAATATACAATCTAATTTTCGTCCATTTATATCAGAATTCGTGTGGCAAAAGCAGCAGTTCTTTGTTGGAAGACACAAGTTCTCCAGTGGTACCTTGTAAGCGACGGTTGTTCGCGTCTCCTTCTAGAACGACAATTGCCCTTGAAAACAGCAGACCAGCTCCCGAGAGAAAACTTAGGAAAAGGCTCAGGAGAAAATCAAAGGTACTGTACAAGCGGTTGAACACAGATAATTTCCTGAGAAGTGTAAGTGGCAGACTTGGTCCTTATCTCAGTGCATTTGTCAAGCTCAAATTAAGGGGCAAGAGATCATACACCATGTATCACAAGTGGCTCGCTGTGAACATTCTTGTAAGCTCATCAGAGACCCACTATCAACTGATGAGGAACTTGATTCCATTACCCTCACTTTGGACTGTGCGTGCATTGATGAAACAATTCGAAGTACGTCCTGGTACAAGTGCTAAAAGTGTGTCCATGTTGAAAATGAAGGTAAAACCCGTCAGTGCTAGAGATAAACTTTGTTTCCTTCTAGTGGATGAGATGTCGCTCCGGAAAGGGCTATCGTACAACCGAGAGAACGATGCCATTACTGGATTTGAAACTATTTATTGACCTGATTATTTTGTACGAGAGAGTAATTTTGTGTTGCTTTCACAATTATCGGCACGTATCAGGATTTCGTAAACTAGTCTGTAAGTTCTTAGATTTGTGTCAGCATCACTGTAATTTCTGCTGTGTCCAGGTCACCGACACGTTGCAACAATTTTTTGCTGTGTGTAGAACACTTCAATGCACAAGACGCGTGAACACACTTATGCCCTCCAAAAGTTGTACTGAAAAACTCAAGAAAATTGTCCATGAGTAATATTACCATCTGTTAGCAAGTTAGGTATATTTTTTGATTGACCTAAGTATATTTTATTGTTAATGTACTAATTCTGTTCAAAAGCTTATATCGCTACAATAATTCTGCAGTGCATCATGGTAGGAAGTTCATTTACTGTTACTAGCTCGTAATTTATCCAAATGATTGCTCTTCTTGCACTGCAATGTCAACCGTGACAGTGCAAGCTTTTAACAGACACAGAGATTGGATTTAATGTCCCATATCTATATTTTTGTTTCTTAGCACACGCTTGTGCACATACTGAGAGTTTTAATTGCACTAAATGTTCGTGCGTAGTTCATTGCTTTGTATACATAAGCATTTTTACTTCGCTATTATTTAGCGTATACGCTCACTACTGATATGTTGTAACTGGAAAATGTAATGAAAAGCCATGCCGACGGCTCTGCTTAGGCTTCAGTTATTAGCTCACCTAGCCACCTTAGTACTGTAGTTCACTTCTGATACTAGTTAATACTGTGTGTTGAGCCCCGTCCAAAAACTGGATGCTTGTAAACCCTAATCCAAAGTGTGTGCGTGGCGGTCTTGTGGACCCTCCTTCCTCAATATTCTCCATTATTGTTACGAAACAACGTTCGTGCCCCTCAGGTGGATACAACTATTATATCTATGGGAATTAGCGCTCCCATGCAAGGGAAAAATATGAGGTACTGTGCTGATAGTTAGGTAAGCCTTCTCTCTGTTGAAATAAAATGTTCGTAGTTTTGTGTAGGACCATCTTTTTTCGGTCTACTACTGTCCTGTTTTTCAATACCTCTAACTTTCTTCATCAACTTTTATCATGTTTCATAACCTTCCTTCTTAACTGACTTTCCATGCGCACGGGATCCTGTGCCGGAACTCACCTTGTACATAGATTCAGCGTTCCCGCAACTCCATACGATATGGAGCCTTCATCCTTCCTCACTTTGAACCTCTTTGTTGTGGTATGTGGTAAAAGGAGGCTAAAACTAATCTATAACCAATCAAACAACGTACGCCCGAATCATTCATCAATGAACGTAACATAAAAAACATAACGTCAACGTAAACTTCATTTCATTTCCTGTATGTAACTATTTGGGTAATCTTTACGTGTAATAAATATAAATAACATCGCTACATATCATTAGCTGGTTTTTTATCGCTCAAACTAATTTAATTTCTTCATTATTATATTGTTTCGACTAGTATGAGAATCTGATATTGAATGATTTAAAAAAAACAATGAACCCTTTCCGAAAACTTTTAATATACGGCACCAACGTTTTATCACATTCAGCACCTTAGTCTAATCTAATTGCGCCTTAGTCTTTATATATGAATTGCATATTTGTACATGAATGCGCATTCACGTGTATGTATAGAGAATGAAATGATAGAAAGTGTGGTCAATGTAACCGCAATTCACTATTTCGGCTTTCACTATCCTTACTACGCCCAGAAACGTTTATAATATGAGCATGAAAATTAGACTTACAATCCAAACGAGTATCACAGTAAAGACTGGATACGCAGCCCATTGGAAGCTTTGGCCGTGATGACGTCAGCGGCCAGTCGTGACTGCTGGCTGCTGATTGGTTAGCGTGCGTGCGTATGATTGTCTAGAGCGGGCTTGGGGTCCACCGTAGTTTTGATGTTCTTCTTGTGTAAATGTTCTGTGTCTTCTCCCCTTCAGCTCAGTGTTTGCAGCACTGCGAGAGGAGAAGGTCGGAAGGCGCCGCTTCGGAAGTCCCTGACTGGGAAGAAGCAGAGCTACCTGACGGGCCGAAAGTTGGTGAGTAACCTCTGTTTGAGTGACCAATACGCTTCTATGAATTCTCTGTTAGCAAATTCTATCGAACTGAAGAGCAAACTGTGCTGGCTTAGAAGAAAATTACAAAATATTCATTAAGTTGAATGTTCCTGTACTGCTTCAGCTTATCTTACTTTCAGCTAAAGCATCGCCATACATAAATTTACAATAGTACTGACAAAAGGGCAATAATCCTTCGAAAATTGATTGTCAATGCCATAACTTCACCATGTTATCTAGTCATACTACAGCACATACTGCAAAGCGAAGTAAAGAAGGGTGATCGACTCGAAATCATTCTGCAAAATTGAAGAGTTTCATGTACTGATTCATCACGACTGAAAATAAAAAACATTTATTATCAAAGCTGGATTATTGAAATGAAAAAAACTGCTCTGATGAGGTACAGTTCGCGCAGATCACAAGGAGGATTAGTGAACGCTTTACTTACTGTAGGCAACAAAGCTGAGCTTACGCTCATTCTCAGATTTTTGTTTTTATTATACAACATCTTGCGCAATTATTATTTTTTTACTCGAATATTGTGCTAAAGAACTTTTATTTCCTCGGGTTTCTTATATCATAAGAACTGAATAAGGAATTGGCCACTCTGCCTGAGAGACATCTACGCCGCCATGAAGTGAAATTATCACTTAATCCACTCTGCCAGTTTTGCCCTCTGATTTTTGGGTTACGACACTCTGCATATTTACCCTGCATTTGATATAGAAAACAATTCAATTCAATATCAAGAATTGCTAACAAAAATAAAACCTGAAACCATACTGCCGTTAAAATTTCGAAATTAAATTTAAATTTTAATACTTCGGATGAGAATGTAACAATACAGTGAATATGCTTAATTGTATCCGATCCATCTTTGCTCGTGGTGCCTTTTCATTCAATTTCTGAACATATTGCTTCTATTTGAAAATGCGTATAAGGTAAAAGGAGCAAATTTATTAAAAGAATTTTATTAAGTAATGAAACCCTAGAGGTTCATGAAAAGAGCACTTTCGCGAAGAACTTGAAATGAAGCGATTGAGAATATTTAGAATAAAATTGGTCTTCAAACATGGTCTGTAATTTACCATAAATCCTATTAACGGGATTTTGGGATTTTATGTCCTTATTAAAACGTATTTCCGATTTTGGCTGAATATATATTATGCTAACTTTCAATTTAAAATAAAAAATTTGAAACCTCAATCGGCGTAAATTCAAGGTAATAAATCTGCTTCGTTTCCTTTAATATATGTCTTACAGTGAAAATGAGATAAAATGCTCCAATGAGCATTTGAGCATTCAAGAACACCACTTGTTATGATGAAGCACTGACAGGAAGTGCTTGCATTGACATAGAAAAATCGAGAAATAGGATTTAAAATCGATTATTTTCTAATGAATTTCAGAAATGATTTCTTTCCAAAATCGAAACTACTCGCTCAAATATATTCTTTCTTAAAATACAAAAGAGGTTTTCTAATTCAAAGTTGAATTGGATTTGGTAATCTCTTAATTATTATTATTTATAGTAAATTATACATACATAGTTAGAAACGGACGACGAAGCCTTGATTAAAAGTCAAGCCTTGATTGCGCAGCTAGCGAACACACGATTGAATAGCCGTGCAGTCAGCTGAGTAGTCAACTAACGTCAGTGTGAGGTTTCATTTAACTGTGTTGGCTACGGCAGACAGCCTTATACCATACAAAAATATTACAACATTTTTAATGAACAGGATTAACGTGAGTATTTTGTGTATATTGCAGATTCCATGCAGTCTCCAACCGTCATGTCTGGAATGCCATGTGAGTTCATCACAAAGGAAGTAATCTCGGCTGCCACAGCAGCAACTAAGTCGGTACGGACTGCCGCACATCCAGCTTTACAGACTGCTAAGTCGGCGGTTGAAACGGCGCAGCCATCTGTTACAGCTGCAACATCGGCAGTAGTGAACGCAGCAGTGAACGCAGTTCGAGCGGCGCCTGCAGCAGCACAGTCAGCCATACAAGCTATGCAGCCAGCGCCAGCGGGGTCGAGGCTTGCTGTCCCGGTAGGAATTCCAAATTTTACAAGCAATTCACGCCAGAGGACAGCGATAAAAGTAAGTATACACACTACATGCGATGATCTAGAAATTCGTAATTTTTCAACAGTATGAATGAGCCTCTTCATTTTAAGCTGAAATTTCAGTTGCTGTTACTAAGTAATCCTAGGTTACGGTGATTTTTTCTACAAACTAGCATTTTTCTGCGAAGAATTCTAAACTTATTTATATAAGCTATTTTGAATTCTTTTACAAATTATTTTTATTTGTAATTGTTCATTTAGGTAAATCAAAATATGGCAATCTATGTTGAACTTTCACACCATTAAGGAGCACTGTTCTAAAACATAGTTGACATATTTTTTAAGCTTATGTCAGAATGACGACCTTTTATTTTCAGTCATCATCTGTCCTTAATCTGTCATCATGTTTTTATTTGTAGACATTCTGTTGGATGTTGACCAGAGGCTGCTTAGCGGGTTCAAGTCCGGGAGTGATAACAGTGGCTCCATATTTCATTTCAACTAATCGATCGGGACCAAAGCCCTCTTGAGTTAAGCTAGGTTTTTGCAATGGAGCTTTACCGTTATAAACAAACCCTTTATTTGACACAGCGAGACTGGGGCTAGTGCAGTTCAAATTACATGTAAGTTTGACCAAAGAATTAACACAGGTTAAGACTCGTGTGTTCCACACCGTCTCTGACAACGGTCCTATACGAGCTAACTTCGTTAGACCATCACTTCTCTGTTGTTTTACCTCGTCGTAAGAGCAACAGGATGTGAAAAAATCTACCTTTTGGCCATCCAACTTGATCATCTAAAGTACTGTGCTATGGGCCTTGTAAATGTGGCGTGTCGTAACCTATTTTTTTAGATTTATCCCCACTCGTTGTAGATGTCCGTTTAGATTTTTTGGCAATATAGTAAGCTAGTGTGAGAATATATCCACAGAATCAATATAGAGAATGATGCAGCACTATTTGCCAGTGACTCCTGCAATCTGCGTAATTTCAAATATATCACTGCCGATGAATAATGAACCTGAAACAGCAGTGCGCTTCAGATGGCGTTTCCCTTCCACGGACAAGGAAATTTTACGTGTTCCCTTTACCACGTTTACTGGTACCAAATTTTTGAATTATTGAGCTTGGTGAAGGGAAAGAAGTCGTAGACAAGGATTGATACAGGAATACCTACTCACGAGCAGGTATCCAGCTGACCCGGCACCTTCTCGTGGTGGTACCGTTGAAATACCCAACTGCTCTTTCCTCTATCTTTTGAGTTTTCTTTTGAGGGATTAAGATTTTAGTTTTTTTCCAAATCCCCGTTGTTGGATAGAACAAAGTCGGGCGGTGGCCCGAGCTCTTCGGAGCTTGGGTCTCATTTGCGTAGTTATTTTCTCTTTAATTTGCCCTATATTCCGGGGCCCTTAAATAACCTATAAGAATAGACCTAAGTTACGCAGACCAATAGTCCATTTTGGATTACTACTTTGGATCCCAAAGTAAAACTTTAAGCACTTCTGGCAACAATCAGCGAATACCTCAAACCCCGACTTCGAGGCGGGGAAACCCCCTCTGAAGCCAGGAGTATGTATGCCAAAAATAAAAACAAATTAAAACAACGAACAAACCCCAACAAAAACAACCTAAGCACTGCCACCAACGTAGGTGCAACAAACCCAAAACTAACACTAACTAATACCACCGCAACAAAAATCTTACTAACTTAATTAACTGGAAACGAGCAAGGGCAAATCATAAATACAAAATTCGAGCAAGCAAACAGGAAACGTGGAAGAAATTCGTAAACCAACTTAATAAATATGCACCAATGGCCAGAGAATACGAAACAATAAGGAAAATAAAAGGTCGAGTACAAAGTAAAGTCCATATATAGATCGAAAACAATATACACTAGAGCACAATCCCTGATATTGTGAATAAACTGGCTGAGAATTTCAGCGAAGTGTCAAGCGATCAAAGCTATTCCCCTGAATTTCAACAAATAAAAACCGCAAATGAAACTATACCGATCCATTTCAGTTCGCCAAACGTAGAAACCTATAACCAAACTTTCCATATGCATGAATTTGAATCCGCCCTAAAAAAACTAAAAACACATAACCAGGAAACGACAAAATAACATACGACATGATCAAACACCTAAATCTACCAGCTAAACAATACATCTTGAACACTTTTAACAAATTCTGGACAACGGGCTACTTCAACCACAATGGCAGCACTCAATAATAATACCAATCCCAAAACCTGGAAAAGACCACAGTAAACCGAACAACTACAGACCGATCGCACTAACGAGCTGTCTGTGCAAACTAATGGAACGAATGATCAATAACCGACTGATAGAATATTTTGATATGCATAACATAATAAATAAAGCGCAGTGTGGATGCAGGAGAGGGCGTAGCACTGTAGATCACTTGGTCAGACTAGACTCAACCGTAAGATTAGCCTTTGCAAACAGTGAACACTTCATTTCAGTGTTTTTTAACCTCGAAAAAGCTTATGACAGAACATGGAGATATGGGATTATACGTGACTTATTTGACATTGGACTCAGGGGTAGACTACCAATTTTCATCACCAAATTCTTAGAACATAGAACACTGAGTGTCCGAGTAGATAACTATAACTCAAACACCTACGAACAGCGAAACGGAGTCCCTCAAGGCAGTGTCCTCTCAGTTACATCATTTGCCCTCAAAATGAACGACATAGCTAAACAGATTCCACCGGACAACAAGTTCCATTACTCTCTATATGTTGACGACTTGCAAGTCGGATACCACCACCAAGACCTCCAGGTCATTCAAAACAAAATGCAATCCTGTAATGATAATATATTTAAGTGGTCTCAAAATCATGGATTCAAATTTTCACAGAGCAAAAGTAAAGCAATTCATTTTAATATTATACCCGGACTATTCCTCAGCCCAACACTCAAAATCAATAACGAAAACATTCAATACACAAAATCACATAAATTCCTAGGCCTAATCTTCGCCGATAAATTGAACTGGCAACAACACATCGCTGCTCTAAAGAAAAAAAGGAAATGACAGCCTTAACGTACTGAAATCAATAACAGCTTAAAGCTGGGGAGCCGACCAAACCACAGTTCTCAGAATCTTCAGAAGTATGACAAGATCAATTCTCGACTATGGATCAATAATCTATAACTCTGCCAGTCAAACAACTTTGAAACCCCTCGAGTCAATTACGCGCGAGGCACTCCGAATCGCTACAGGAGCATTTAGATCCAGCCCAACAAATAGCCTATATATTATTTCCAATGAAATGCCTCCTGATATTAGACGAAATTATCTCTCACTCTGCTACTACTACAAGGTCCGAAGTCAGCACGGAAACCCCGCTTTTAGTTGCACTGTAACGGCGAGCAATAGACTACTTCTTCAAAATAGGAGAATAACCCCAACTTTGGCCATCAGAATGCAAATACTTATAGAAAAATTAAGTTTGAGGAAAAACCGAATTAAACCAGACTTTTCCTACAATTTAAACAATTTAAACAATTTATTTACCACAGGTGATACAGAGATAAAATGTTTCTTAAGTCTAGTACAATGGTCAAATTTGAGTATAGCTACCTGTGGGCCCGAATAAGTTCAGTGACTTCTAGGGCATCCTACCATCAAGGTTAGTCTTAGGAGTACAATAATGTTTAACCTAATTCACTTAAACTAGAGACGCATTAGACTGATCAATGAGATAATTAACTCGAAATTAGACACTTCATTTCACAATATAGTTCATATGGACTTGATTTAACAGTATAGTCGACAAACGATTCATGAACAGACTGAAGATCGGCGAAATTAACCACGGCGAATTACATTATTAGGACCAGTTATGTAGGTGACAAGGTTTGACTCTGTGATCTTACACGACTAGTAATCTGATAGGAAGTGAGACTCAAGATTATTTTTGAATACCTTATAAGAATTACTTTCACGGATCTCCGCAGGTATTGAGTTCCAAGTTTTAGTTCCAACGAAGAGGATACTGTGTTGTGACCGAGCCTTTGAGTAATAAGGAAGCATGAATTTACTTCTATTTCGGGTTAAATGGTCGTGATGACCAGTTTGCGCAGTTAATAGTTGTTTTAGGCTATTGTCGCCATCATTTGTTAATGTTTTGTAAATGAAATTGCAAATGGAGATTTTGTAGAGATCCGAGAGCTTAAGTATTCGTAAATTTTTGAATGAGTCATTTGTGTGAGCATTATATTCTAGATTCTTTACCGCTCTTATGGCTCTTTTTTGCAGGGTAAAAATTTTGTTGGTTTTATTTTTATCAGTTCCGTACCATGCTTCTATTCCGTATTGCAAGTATGGTGAAATGAGCGTTCGGTAGAGCATTTGTAAGGCTGTTTCAGGCAGGAAATTTTTAACTTTATTTAGGATTCCGATAGATTTTGATAATTTAGAACTAATATGAGCGATGTGCTCTTTAAAGGTTAGATGTTTGTCTATTATGATGCCCAGGAATTTACTTGAGTGGGTTTCTTCGATTTCACCTTCGCCAATTTGAATGCGTGGGAGAGATATATTTTTCTTGTATGAGAATGTAATATATTTTGTTTTATCGATATTAAGGCTTATTTTATTAGCTTTAAGCCACAATGAAACCTTATGAAGTTCATTATTTATACGCTCCGCCATCCTAGCGGGATTTTGGTCTGGAAGGACCGCAGAAAGGGTACTGTCATCGGCAAAGAGTATGAATTTGAAGAATGATGTAGATTTAATGATATCATTGATAAAAATTAGAAATAGGAGAGGCCCAAGGACAGATCCTTGTGGAACTCCATGGCGAATTGTCTGTGGGTCTGATTCTGCGTCGTCAATGACAACGTATTGTTTCCGATTTGCTAAGTATGATCTGAACCAATCATGGGCAGCCCCTCGAATGCCATAACAGTGTAGTTTCGAGAGTAATACGTTATGGTCCACACAATCGAATGCTTTTCGAAAGTCAAGAAATACGGAGAAAACAAGTTTTCCTTCATCTATATTAGAATAAAGGTATTGCAAATGATTTAATACCGCTTGTGTCGTAGATTTCTTAGAACGAAAACCGTATTGTTTGTCGTAGAGGAAAGATTTTTGTTCAAAATACGAATACACTTTTTTATACACAATTTTCTCGAATATTTTGCTAATAATTGGTAGTACAGAGATAGGTCTATAATTGTTAATGCAGTTTTTATCACCATTTTTAAAAATAGGGGTGACTCTCGCAACTTTGAAAGAGTTGGGGAAGATACCTTGAGAAAGGGATTGGTTGATAATATAAGATATGCACGGTGCTATTATATCAGCTATAGCCTTAAGAACTTTAGCCAAAAAATTTTTCAATCCACTTGATTTATTTTTCAAGTTGTTTATGCACGTAATTACATCGGAGGGATTAGTTGGCGTGAAAAAGAAAGAGTTAGGTTCACGGACATGGTCCATGTATTGCAAGTGGTCTCTGGGTTCACTGAAGACACCATCGGCTATATTTTTTCCTATGTTTACAAAAAAGTTGTTAAACACAGTTGCAATATCTTTTTTCTCGTGGTATTTTACATTTTCGTGAACGACGGACTCAATTGTTTTCGTAGTATTATTATTCGGTTTATAGCATGAATTAAGCAGGCGCCAAGTTTTTTTAATATCAGTTTTGTATTCAGTAAATTTGCGCGTGAAGTAGTCTCGTTTTGAGGTTCGTATTTGATTTGTCACATGATTCCTGAATCGGTTATACGTTACTTTAGATATTCGCCCTTCGTATGGTAAGGCTAGGTACGCTTGACGTTTCTTTATATTGATCACGATATCTTCAGTAATCCAGGGCTTATGTCTATTTTTCGGCGTAATTGTGCGGGTGATTATTGGGCAACACTGGTTATATGCGATCGTTATAATTTCAGTTAAATTTAGTATTGCTTCATCAATGTTTATCGCATTATTGTCCCGTTCATAGATGTCTAATGATGGCATTAATTCTTCTAGAACAGTTCGCATTGTTCCCAAGTTGTATTCGTTTACACAACGAAATGAATAAGTATCAGCCTGTGGGCTGGGACAAGGATTATAGACATTTTTCTTGATGAGAAACACCGGGAAATGGTCAGATAAGTCAGAAGTTATTATTCCGGTAAGAAAATCAGTCGGATCTAACATAAAAATATTATCGAGTAACGTAGCCGATTCAGAAGCAACACGCGTAGGTTTCGTGATGATTGGAAGGAAGGAGCTAGACTGAAAAACATTTATGAAGTTTGAGGTTTGCTCACAGCTATCATATTGTAGAAGATCGTAGTTGAAATCCCCGCAGATTATTATGTCATTATATAGAGACTTGTTGAACTGAGATATTATGCTTTGAAGCTCGTCAGGAAAGAGACGTTACAAGCTGTTGGGGGCCTATATACTGTCCCAAGCACTATCCGTTTATCATTTTTCGTTAGTTCTATAAATAAAGTCTCAATATGTTCACGATTCATAGTTGCACTTAAAATGACTTTCGAAGATATATGTTTAGATATGTACGTACTGATGCCACCACCACGTTTGTTACTACGGAGTGAATGATGGCTATAATAGTTTTGAATTTGAATCAGGTCTTTAGATGAGTCGTCTAGCCAACTTTCGGTGAAACTGAGAACATCAAAATTGCTGTTCAGCTCAGTGATAGTACAAGATATTTCATCTATTTTCGGGTAAATGGATCTACAGTTCCAACATAATAGAGAAAAATCTTTACAGGTCTTCCTCATCGATTCATTGAATTTTTTAATATTTAGGTATTTACAGTTTCCAGTTTCATTTAGGTTTGGGTGCAGTCTATTCAAATGATTGAGATCTGGATCAATATTGTCGAATACGTCAACATGGTCAGTCATTAGAATTAAGAGACAGTAAGTAAAATGTGACGTAAAAATAAAAATGATAAAAACTACAGGATCAAGGTAAAAATAAGAACATTCCTACTTATAATTAAATTAAAAAAAAAGAGAAACTAAAAACACACAGAGATTATTAGTCTAAATTGTCTGAAACCTAGTATGATTTCATAAGGAGAGCGCAAATTCAGTCCATGAGCAGGAACATTAGGGATCATAAATGGCAAATAATGTAGTTACAAGGCTGTCGTACCAGTGGTTTCCGCATGTAACACTTATAAGATGTAGCAAGGACGAAATGGATTTAATAACGATGTGACAGTGAAGTTATTTATGGAATTTAAAAATCTTGACTATCTAAATTGTTTCCAGATTTAGAAACATATACACGAGTCAAGTCTGAGCAGCAAGTTCGGTATGAGCATTCGATAAAAAGGAGAAAAGAAAGAAATTGAAAAACAATTTAGTAAGCAGCAAAACAAGGCTGCAAGGTCGACGTGGATGCCTTGAAGAGGTAAACGTAATTCAATCAAAAATCAAGAAGAAAACATGTGGACAGATATCAAAATAATATTAAACTCAATACGTCAGTCTAAAAAAAATACTAATCACGAATAATTTCCTCTGAGGACTTGCCGACATGTTGCAACAAGTACTTGTCTAGTTCTTCAGGTGTATTGATGGTTAGAGGTTTCTGAGTTACTTGGCCAGGTCCCTTTGGAGAGAAGACGTTGATATTGCCATCCAAACTTCTTGCGGGTCCTATTTGTTCCGGAAATTTTCGTTTGGCCAATCTCAGAGTGTACATTATACTTGCTCGCGAAGGTACTAAGTATTCATTCACGTAGAGTTGTTCTGGTTTTGTCACACGACAGGCTGTCAGAACTTCTTGCTTCTTCTCGTATTTTCGTAGCTCAAAAGAAATGTTTCTTTTATCGACGTTTCCGGGTGGAGGTTTTTTTCCCAATCTACTCGCTGTGGTGATGTCAGAGTTACTCAGGTTGATTTTGAGTTGGTCCTTCATGAGCTGGCAAACCGTTTCTATGCAATTTTCTTCAGGACGTGATTGCGGCAGTTCCCCTGATATAACCAAAGTGCGTTTTTTGTTCTCCAATTCTTCACGTTCTTCTTTCCGTTCGAGTCGCTCTAGACGAGAGACTATGTCATTCATCTTCTTATCTTGTTCTTCAATTCTTGCATTTTGATTTGATTCTTTCTTCGTTAGTGTTTCAATCATCGTTTTCAATTCACTAATTTCGCTTTGAAATTTCTTCATTACTGATTTGAAGAGATCAATTAGGATGGAAACTACTTGCTTACTCGGTTTTGGCAAGCCTCGTACATCTGGATAGTCAAGCTCCAGCATACCCTCGCTGTTGTTGTCCTTGGTTGAGCTTGTCGCCATCTTGTGAGAAAGGAGACACTCTCAAAAAGAAGCAAGGGTTGAGTGCTTGTTCTGATGGAATATTCACACTTTTTGTTCGATTTTTTGAATTTGGTTAGATAAAATTTATTCTTGGATCCTCATGGTCTGAGTGGGCACTCTTTTTTGGTTAGAAATGCATGATCATTAACCAGTTGGGCACTTTGTTTCGGAGCAAAGACACAGACGTCCTCACTGCCTCACTGCACACTGTAATGCCTTAAGACTACCGACTATTAAACATTGATTCCCCTACATGGGCTTTAACAAACCAACTATAAATACAGAACTAACGGAACTGCCAAAGAACGAAACTCCCGAATACATAATCCGGCGAGAGCATAAAAGAATAACAAAAGAACAATATGATGGATACGTGACCATATACACGGACGGCTCACGAGGGGAGGGTGGCACAGGAGCGGCGGCAGTATGTGGCACTATTGTTCGCACTGCAACACTTCCGAAGGAAGCCTCAATATATTCAGCTGAAATACACGCCATTCACTTAGCCCTTAACATCATTAAAGACAAGAGAGATAAAAAATATGTAATTTACTGTGACTCCTTGAGTGTTGTTAACGGCCTAAATTGCGAGACACATCACCCAGTACTACGCCGAATACAACACGAAATACACGACGTGCAAAAAAGTGGCAAACTCATCAACATATGCTGGATCCCCTCCCATGTCGGAATAGGCGGTAACGACGATGCAGATACCGCAGCTAAGAACGCTACCCGAAGACCCGAAGAATTTATTCTAATTTGCCACTCAGACTGGAAACCATTAATACAACAAAAGATGATTGACCAGTGGAAGACTAGGTGGGAAAATTGCAGAGACAAGTTGAGGGAAATACAGCCATCACCAGGCACGAAATTGGAATTAGGTGAAATATCACGTAAAGAGGAAATAATAGTTAACAGACTCAGAATAGGACACACATTCTTAACGCATGGCTACCTGATGAACAACGAGATACCTGATATTGCGCCAGTATGCGAGTTTTGCAACAACTCAACACTAACTGTCAAACACCTAATCATAGAATGTGAAAGTCTAACATTTATTAGAAATTGTATAAAGGCTTGCCAAACGCTACAACCTACCGTCGAGACGGTATTGGGTCGCCATTTAGACGTCAAGGAATTAATGAACTATCTTCGTGTGATAGATGTCTACGACCTAATTTAAATGTTTCAGTAACTTTGCATTGCAATTGACTTACCTTTAATGATGAGTTTCTAAATTGACCTTTCGATCGCAGACGACATGCATAAAGGGGAGCAGTAAAGGACCCGTGTCCGTGCTTTAATGTTGATTGTATCAACACCCCTCATTATTATTATTATTCCACGGACAAGTTCTTAAACATTTCCAGAATTTGGATTTTTAATTCTTCATAGTTTTGCGAGTTTTTTGGATCGAACGGTGATCTCAGCCAAGCTGCTACGAAATGGTAAAATAAAGATGTTAGTCCTTCAACATTAAACATGATTTTAATTGTGGCTTACACTACAGGAAACTCATTATTAACGTTGAATGTTTAAAATCGAACATGTGTTTAATGAAACCATTGAATCAATGCTAGCGAATTTTTAATTCCATACGAAAAACTGTTCAAATATGTCGGAGATTCGCAGAGCGAAAATTAGAAAATTATCAGAAAACTAAAGTTGAAGCTCTAAATTACTGGTTCATTCATTTAGTTGAAATATAACAGATCTCAAAGCCTTTTAACTTCATATTATTGTTCCGATTTTTTTTGCCTTGACAGTACTTCAAGCTTGTAAATTTCTTAGCCTCTAGCTGCTTGAACTCACTATTTTAGATTGATGTCAGTTGACTACCCTCCAAATAACCTTTCTAAAAATTATACATAATTATTTAGTCCCCAGAAGAGATCTGTACTTGTATACTGAATGTCACGTACTTTCCGCTCAGCTATTATAACTGATGATGTCCAGTTTGTCACCGAGATGTTTTTATATTCTCAACTTCGGGTCCAATGGGCTTAAGGCGACATCCGACAGAGTTCTGTGATTAACTTCGTTCATACTTCAGGGATGGAGAGACTGAGCAGAATATTCACCCTATTACGTCTAAAAACAAAATAATTTGTAACAGAGAAACAGCTACTTGAAAACATAGGGTAGGTATGGCAGTTAAACCTAGCAGGGATTAGGCATTCGGCCTGACGAGCTCTCGCCTGAGTGGCGTGGACCGAGTCACCTCATGGCATGAGGATCGGCCCCTATCTCATTAAATGTTGTGCTCGCTTTCTGAAGGAAGCACGCACACTAAGTGGACACGTGATAGAATCACTTGTTAGTAGCCATCATTGAAAATATCCATAATTAAGCTGACACGACTAAGAAGTATAATGTATTTGTGATGAAATTTTAACGAGAGGGTAAATGGTCATCATATTCTCAGTCGTTGAAGAAATAAGACTGAAGGAGAAAACACGATAATTCCCGGAAAATAAAACGAAGTTCTATAGCAATGTAGAGTACTTAAAACATAGGCGTATTATTCTTAGTTTGTTTTAAAAGCTTGGTTCAGGGAAAATACGATTTTGACTTTTTCAGCAGATGTTAAAATCGTCACACGCACAGTTTCACCATTGACACCAAATAGTATCATGAGCAATTCAAAGTAATTCACGCTTTTAGATTTTCTGTAAATACTGCGATGGACTGATTATTTTGTCACTCAGATAATCTTGCACCTGCAAGCGCGTTGCTCTCGGGGCTAAAAAAAACTAAACTAATATTACAGTAATTAACACAAAAACAAGCTAATTGAATTTTCATTATCAATAGCGATTACGTAACCTAAAAACTAGAAGCCTTTATGTCTCAGACCATAGCTCCAGGGTTTGGCAAAGACCAGTCATTATATCTATATCAATATATCATAACCTAAAGACTAGAAATATTTATGATCACATCATAACTTTTGGTTACTGCAAAGACTAGTCATTATCAATATATCACAACCTAAAGACTATAGAAGCCTTCATGTCTCAGACCATAGCTTCAGGTTTTGGCAAAGACAAGTCATTATCAACATATCACAACCGAAAGACTAAAAATATTTATGATCATAGCATAGCTTTTGGTTACAGCGCAGACTTGTCATTATCAATCAACACACCATAGCATAGCCAAAACAAAGGCTAAAAAAGATCGTTGTAAGAAACCACTGGTATAGAATATAGATACATTGAGAGCGTGCCGAGTTACCACTCATTATATGAGTACAAAGTATTACATCAGCTGAGCTTTTCTGCAAGTAACTTGCAGCACATTAACTACTAGTTTCTAGATCCTATGTATAAATTAAAGAAGGAATGAGAGAAACAGAATGAATTTCCGATGTTTCAATTACTAATTCCGGCTTTTTCACTTAAATATATGCATTATTGCTCCAGTACCAAATTTATACTTCGCACTCGTAGGTATCGAATGAATATGTATGCGAACCCACAATGACTAGATATCAATGACCACTGACCGTATTAGGTGATAGGTAAAAATACGCTGTTTCGAACCTCGAATAAAATAATCAATAAAAACATTGCGAAATTTTTAACTTTTCAGTAAAGTATTTTAACTCAGCTTTGTTTACTTTTGGTTTTAAACAATAATAATTAATTTTTTACTAAAATTAGAATCGAAGACACCAAAAACTGCGACTCCAACCTCGACTCCACCACATACGAATGAACGACTCCGACTCCACCACATTCGGAAAAGCGACTCCAACTCCGACTCCACACAGAATCAGAAAAGCGACTCCGACTCCGACTTCGACTCCACACACATTCAGAAAAGCGACTCCGAATCCACACACATTCAGAAAAGCGACTCCGACTCCGACTCCGACTCCCCACACATTCAGAAAAGCGACTCCGACTCCGACTCCACACACATTCAGAAAAGAGACTCCGACTCCGACTCCACACACATTCAGAAAAGCGACTCCGACTCCGACTCCACACACATTCAGAAAAGCGACTCCGACTCTGACTCTGACTCCACACACATTCAGAAAAGCGACTCCGACTACGACTCCGACTCCACCCTTAAACATGCAACTCCGGTGGCTCCGACTCCTAACTCCGACTCCGCAACCCTGCTGGCAACAATTTCAAGGAACAATAAAATTACAATTCCTGTCAAGTAAACCTCCGCCCACATATTCATCAATTAATGCTCAAATCAAAATTTCTGACTTGTTACTATCAAACCATATATTTTTCGAGCAACACTACTAGCTCCAACCTTGATTTCCTTAAAATTTCGATTCATCCTCAGTTCCACTCAAGTAGCACTCAAACCATAATTTATACCGTATGAGACTCCTACAGTAATTTCAGTCATGTTACCCATAAAAAATAAGTTCGAGCGACAGCGCTCTAAGCATTATTTCTGCAAAGTAAAACTTCAGCCGCTGTTTCTATCGAGTAGCTCTTCAAACAACCTTCATCAAGACTAAGTAAGTTAGTAGTAATCCGGCCATTCCTCCAGTCTTTTAAGTTCTCAACCAAAGTATCCTTGAAGCATCGATCCAACAATAAATATTTTCTCAACAGTAACACTCCAGCATCTCCTACTTTCAAGTAGGACTTAAACTTTAATTTCTGCTGAGTAAGGATCCAACCAAAATTTCAGGCAAGTAACTGTCCAACCATAATCCCTTATCATAAAAACAATCATTTGATCATTACTTAATCAACCAACGATTTTATCAAAATTTCTATCCAGCAACACTTTTGTCTTAATTTATATCTCCAACCCTAAATACTAACAAGTAACAATTCGACCACAATTTAAATCAAGTAATACTCCTACCGTAAGGTCTAACAATAAACACTCCGAACATAGATTATAACTAACAGTTAACATTCCAACCTAAATTTCTATTAGTAACACATTCAAGTCATAATTTTTATCAATTAATAACCCTGTAAAAAAATTGGTTAATCAACATGCCAACGATAATTTCCATCAGGTTATGCTGTAATTATAAATTCTACACATACAACTCCTGCCGGCTTTCTCAACTCTCGATCTATTATTTCATTCGAAAATATAACTGTAATATCAGTCAAAAACAGTCCCTTCATCTATAACATCTATCATATAATACGCCAACATAGTTTCAGGCGAGTAACGTTACAATCGTTATTCTATGAAAATCCATGCTACAATAATTTCTTATTCTAATTAGTAACACTTAATTCCTTATAGCTTACACGAAACAGTCCAAAATACTTTAGAAAAAATGATGATCCAACCGTAATTTCTAAGAAATAACACTGAGCCTATAAATGCGAACATATAAAATTTAAATGATAGTTTCTAGCATGAAATATATGAACCGTACAATCTAGCATATTATTTTAACAAAAATTTCCTACGAGCAACATTTGAACTAATTTACCTAAAGTAGCGTAGAGATCATATATTTCTGTGAGTAAATATTCGATTGAAAACTCGTAGTGAGTAACTTCTTGAACTAAAAAAATAATTTTTACTGTCCATATATACTTATCTTATTTAATATAGGAGCTACGTTATGAGCGAAAAATAGACCTTAGCATTGCTGTTTAAATACAGTAACGTTGTAATCCAATTGAAGAGTTTATTGGATGCACTCTGTGAAACTTTCAAGCCCCTGAAATTATCAATATTTATATCTAGTAACGAATATTTGAAGCCATCTGCATAAAAAGATTCTCAAAGGACAATAAACAAGGTTATCGCTCTCGACTGCTCCCCATAATAGTTATGTTATTATTATTAAATCTATAATTCTACATTATATTTCCAATTAAGCGATTCGTCGAGAACATTATTCGTAGAATAATAGGAAGAACCAAAGTAAAAACGAACATTACATTCATTGCGAACGTTTCGGAATTAAAATTCCATCATCAGTACTGAAACAAGAGAAAAATTTTGTCTAGTAAAAACAATAAAAATCATATGTATATTCCACAAAATTCTATGAATGTCTATAAACCCTAATTTTTTCATTCATACACAAAAAATAGCATACTCCTAATTCACACAAGCACACATGTATACGTTAATTCAGATACACCAGCGAAACACACTACTCATGCACACACACGCTCATTAACACACACAATTCCGTCAGTAGGTGGGGGCAATTGATAGATTTAAGTCACTAATGTCTTTGTTGAGGTTAGGTTTATAAGTGAATATGAAAAAGGACTCTCAAATTCTAAGATCATGCTCACTATTAGCTCTGGTTCTTCTTTTTATTCTACGAATATTTCTGTATTAATTCATATTTGATTGGCGTTACTATTCTTGAAGTTATCATGTTGAGGGTTTTATAGCCCTTTCCGCCAAATTAAGATAATTCTCACTCTAACAATTGATAAATTTTTAGAACGGAACAAAGAAGTGCTGATGAAATTGACATGAAATTATGTTTTTTCTGTAGACTTGTTATCAATCAATATCTACATTGAAAAGTACTATCGCTGAAAATCAATTCAAAATTACTTCTTGCGTACGAAAAAGAAGTAAAACTCAACGCTAAATTAAAATTAAAAAACGTAGAAGCCAAATGTGAGTCGATCACGAGTGTCAAAATGCTACCATTATCGAAATAAACATCTGGATGCTGTCACAATGTAATCAAGTTTCAACCACACACTGTGAAGAATTCAAAGTTTAATTAATAAATGTGCTGAGAAAATGTTTCAATATTATTCGTACATGAATGTGTGAAAACACACACATTTTAGGCGTTGAACAGTGAGATGCATGGTCGAGGATTTGTAATTAGTGTGTATAACATTCTGAAGACAACTTTCTCTGACTTAAAATGAAATAGGATAACAGCAGTGTGATACCAGAAATGTCAAAACGTACACTAAGACGTTTAGGGCCTGGAGAAGCATCTGAAACTGAAGTGACTCCCAATTTAAATATTGAAAAGCTTTAAATTTGAGATAAAAAGATAATCCATTGCATTAGCGGTTACTCGTCAAAGGAAAATAGCTTTCTTTGTTTTTAATTTGCTTACGCACGTCATTTTGCGGATGCAAAATTACTCCCGTATCCACATATAAATGAAATTTAAAGCAAATGAAAGGGCAAGAATTATTCAAATATCTACCCACCTTCAGCCAAGCATATGTCTGAAACAAATAGCCCAACATTAAAGCTTAAGAGCGAAAACAAAATGAAGGTGTATCAAATTGCATTAAGAAAATTAATATAAAAATACTAGGGCATAATAATATTTAGCAGATATGAACTTGACTGACAGTTCATGAATGGTTTTATTTTTAAAATGACCAATTATAATTCATTAGTCCAAGATCTAGTGGACTTGAAACTTGCCTAGGATTTCTAAATTGACTAAAATCTGATACTAATTCAGAAGATAATTCGTGGCCCCTAAACCCTAATGGAGGTGAGCGAGTTAATTGAGCACCTGCTCATGCACTCCCTCCCTCTAGTCTGAAGTGTGCGTCCGGTCATCCTGACGTACTTAGTGCACAGCATGCTCAACGTAGAGTATCTATTAACTAGAGAAGACTGGGCAAGAAGCGGCATCTTATCCTTGAAGTCATTAAAGAAATGAGAGGTGGATTTATACATCAGTACAATGGGGTATTTCACGTTAGGAAAGTAAAGGGCCAAATATTTCAATGAGTCCAAGTATAATTTTTTATCAGAGTATTGTCCAAAATAAAGCACTGCCAAATAAATCAGGTCAATAAATAAATCAAAACAACGAACGGGAAGAAATGAATTTCTCATCTGAAAACTTCTCAGGTCTTTGAAACTTCGATAAACAGCAACCATATTTAATGAGAAATCGTCTCGGAAACAAAAATTAATTGTAAAGAAAACTGTATAAAGAAATTTATCATGAAATTAGTTTGTCCTCACAGTGATGCGGACAAAATTAATTCTTCGGGTTAATATAGTGTTGGAAATTATAGTGCCACCTGTAAACAGGAAGGAACGCTCCCCCAGTCAGTCCGTCATGTCGAGAAGTGGCAAAACTAAATTCTAAAGTCCGTATATTCCGTACATGTTTTAATGGTTCAGACAAATACGTGAAAACAATACCTTGTTTAATTCGTAGTATCGTACTATTCGAAGGTAAACTCTTTGTCATGGGGTGACGCTGGAATTTATGTATAGTTAGATGGCATCCTTATATTTTAAACATCACCGCAAAACTAAATATTTTATACAATTTTCTCGAACATTTTTATGTGGTTTATTTTTTACTTCGCTTCGATTTCAATATAATGTGATGCTGTCTAATGCCCTGGGCTTTGTAGTTTATTGTGAATGAGGCGAATTGTGACTCAAATAACTGACTGGATATTCGGGCCGCTTGTTGGTTCCGAATTCGCTCTTCGATATTTTTCAAGTAAATAAAAAAGTAATTATTATAATTATTCTTATCACCATTCTGAGAGCAAAAACTGGTTAAATCAGTTTTGGCGTTCACAGATGAGGTCCGTTGCCAGTAGAAGGGTTGCCTTTCCTGCACCGGCGATCCACCTTGATTGAGACTCGTACTGCCTTTGCCGTTGGCGCTCCTTGTTGGACAAAAAAGAAGTGTTGAGTTCACTCTACAGGTAAATTTATATTTTTACCCCTAACCAATGTGATAATTTTCTTTATCTGGAATGCGTACTGGTGTGAAGGTCAGTTGTGCGGGTAATTTGAAATGGTCTTTTATAAGGTTGCACAGCCTTCTTTGCATCTCGTTGAGTGTATGAGCCGATCTGCTGATTTTTTCGCAGGAAATTTTTTCGCCGTTTGAAAAAATTTTCATTTTTCACAATTTTCATTTTTCCTTTTCACTTTAGTGATAGTAGTTTAGATTTCGTAATTGGTGAACAATGTTTTCTTTCCGAAGATTCAAAATGAAGAAAATGGATTGTTGGAGCTCGCCTACAGATTGAGGCTTACGTTTTTAATAGAATTAATTTACTTATGCCTACTCTTATGATATGCTTCTGGTCATGTTGCTCTATCGTGTTAAGAAATTCATCAAGCTGAAAAAATTAAAACACTATAAGCCAAGATGACATCACTCTCCTGACTTGTACTGGTTCATCCACGATGATGAGACTCAAAGACCTCCTGCCACAGGTCTCTGCAACCACCTACGACAGGTCTCTGCGACCTCTTACTACAGGTCTATGCGACCACCTGCTAAAGTCTCTGCGACCTCCTGCTTCAGGTCTCTGCGACCTCCCGCTACAGCTAGGTCTCTACGACCTCCCGCAACAGGACTCCGCGTCCTCCCGCTACAAGCTTTCGCAGTCTCCACCAACAAATCTTGAAGGCCTCCCACTACAGAAGCAACCTAAACGAGAAACTCGGTCTCCAATTTATGGGTTCAATTTTGCTAGTGAATATGCTTAGAAAACTGGACGAGCTAATATGAAAATGGAAACGCTTGTTCGGCGAAGCTGACGAAGCGTCTCGGCTTGTTCGGGCTTCCGCAAAAAAAGGCAGGAAAATTCGTAATGTTTTAACATAAAAAATTACGTTGTTCGGCTACAAATAAGTAAAAAAATACGTTCAGCTACAGAAGGCATTTAATTATACTTATCTCTCTGTCGCCAATATATGCAAGCTAGAAAAAAAACTGTGGTAGTCATTGTACTAGTTTTAAATGCGCTGGTTACTGAAATTTCAGGCATATTTACGTTACTAGTTCGTTGTCTAGGTATTACACATATTATATCACTGCTCAACACAGTTTAAACAGTAGCTCAAACACAAATTTATACAGCAGTGACTAAAACTCCAATATGAATTCAAGAAAATAGCGCCACTTACTTCAAAAAACAGCTCTCTTAAACTCTTAAAAAACTCATGCCCAGGGGTTGTTTTTGAACACACTGCTTGCACTCACTGCAAGTGCAGCCTTTGTTTTTGCCTTGGCGTCTGTGCGCACTGGCTAATGCAAAAAGCAAAAAAAAACTGCCAGACAAAAACTCTACCACTGCTGCTGCACGCTGTCTGCCTCACGCACAACGAATCTCAAGGCTGCAATGGAACTTTAACAATTATAACAACTAATAGTTGCTGCTTTCCTTATCTTAAATTGTAGTTTTAGTTGTCGCACGACGTCGTGATCTGGGCAGTCGTTATAGGCGATGCACCGTTACTGCTTCGTCCGCAGCACGAAGATAACGTAGCTGTATTAGACTGACACCTCGTAGTTGTAGTTTTTAGCTCTGTAGTCGCCCTTTCCGTAGATCTCTGAAGCTCTCTGTCTGTAGGTGCTGTCCTTATAATCGATTTCTCGTTGGTCTGACTGTCACTGCAGATCCTCTTCATAAACGTTACGGTAATTCTCGTCACCAGACGATCTTCACGGTAGTTCTCTTGATTTCTCTGTAGTTATCTCCACCGTGTTGATTTGCTGAAGTCACTGGATCTTCTTCTCAAACTTCTGTAGGTTTCTCGTCGAATACTATATCATCTTTACTTCTCAATTATATCCTCTTAACTTCGTGGGTCCGTCAACTCTCTGGCAAAAAGTATGAATGTGAAAAATGATGTAGATTCGATACTTTCTACTGTTTTTTTATGTTCTAACAAGAACCTTAGAAATTAAGCAAGTCTTTCTTTCCCAGACTCTAGTGATATCAGTTTATAACTATCTGCAAATTTTTCGATGCTGCTGTCTACCAAGGCCTCAATAACAAATACACTGACAACACTACCACGCATGAGGCCATCCTCTCTCACCACACAAACATCCCCGCAGACAAGCATCAGGCGGACACACTCATTAAACACTACTCAAACATTAGCCGACTCCCGCACAAACACGAGAATAGGATCATACTGCGCCGCCTGCATGCTCTACAGATCGACAACACGTACACGCCCTTTACACCTCACATGACGGCGGTGGCCGTCTCCAAAACTAAACATACAGGCAGCACCGGACCTGATGGCATCTCATACATTCACTTCAAACACTTAGGACCACAAGCCATCAGGGCCCTCACAGACATCTTCAACCACTCAGTCGCAAACAACAGCATACCCAACATCTGGAAGACAGCCAAGATCTTACCCATCCTGAAGCCCAACAAATCACCCACAGATCCAGCCTCTTACAGACCTATATAACTTTTGTGCAACCCTTCAAAGATACTAGAGAGGCTGGTTCTTCACAACATCTCATCACACGTCCCACTCTCACCCTCACAACACGGCTTCAGGCAACAACACTCCACTAACACTCTCCTCACGCACATGACACAAACAATTCTCGAAGGCCTTAACTCTCCCAAACCTGTTCCACGCACACTGTTAGCTGCCATTGACATAAGCAAGACCTTCGACACAGTTCCACGTCACTTACTTATAAACAAAATACTCAACACACACATCCACCATAACCTTCAGAAATGGCTCGCCAATTTTCTCTCGGTCCGCTATGGCTACACAACATAAAACGGCAAGTCCTCCATAACAAAACACTTCACCAACGGAGTACCGCAGGGCTCCGTTTTTTCACCTACACTATTCAACTACACTATAGCCACTCAACTACAAGATTACATTCACATAATAGAGAACTGGCTAGAAACAAACAGACTCAAGGTCTCCGCAAACAAATCCTCACTCACACTCATCACACCTTATAATAGAGAATACAACATCCATCCCCACGTCACATTGAACAACACCCCCATCCCCTACACAGACACACCCAAAATCCTTGGAGTTACATATGACAGAGGTTTAACGTTCAGCCCACACACTAACAATATCAACACTAAATGCAACACAAGGCTGAACGTCCTCCGAGCACTAACACATACTACATACGGCCACTCCAAGGAAGACATAACAACAGTATACAAACAGTTCATCAGACCCATCCTCACTTACGCACACACATCTTGGTACGCAGACACTGCCCGCACACACTTACAGAAACTACAGTCCACACAAAACACAGCGTTGCGCAATGCCACGGGCTGTACACGATCGACTCCTATAGCACACCTACACGAAGAAGCCCTTGTCCTCCCCCTCCTTGACCACATGAACACGCTAGGGACAAACTTCTACACCTCCACACAAGACCCTGCCCACCCGCTACACTACATGCAAAAACCCCGGCCAACCCAACAAACATTACACACCACCCCGGCCACACACCTCAAAACACTATACGACTCCCTCCCTCCCTGCCCCCCTGACACCTCACTACGCACACGCATACACACTCAGTTCACCTCACGCGCCCTCGCTGCCCTATCCCCTAACTCCCTCCTCGGAGTGAGACCCCCCCCCCGTTCCCTCGACGGAGCGATCCCTCCCCCGGCAGGATCGAGTCCACGCGGCGCGGCTGCGGTGCGGGCACCACACTTCACTCCCCTCATACATGCACAGAATAGGACTTGCGGAGGACGACAGCTGCGTCTGGTGTCATGCCAGCGTGGGCGATCTTCCGCATGTCCTCCTACACTGTCCCGCCCTACACGCACACCGACACACACACCAGATACATGCACTGGAGCACCTCTGGACTCGTCCCGCGGACGTCGTGAGGTTTCTGCACGACGCAAGCGTCTTCCAGAGGCCCATATAACCACACCCCTCTTCGCCTTGGGCCGGGCCCGGTCTGGGGCGGCCCTGACCGCGGCGGACCCATTCGAGCGGCCGTCGGGGCAAAACAACAACTGTTACGATCCTCCCTTTTCAGCATCGAACGAAGTGATTAAATTTTTCTTTTTGGGTAAATCGTTAAAATGAAATAAATCTCTTTTCTCAATCTCAGTGAAATCTCATGGTCGGCATCCTAATTAAGGCGCAACTATAGCAGGCATTGAAACACACGTTATGTATGGCCACACAATTTACTGTTATAAACGGATATCACCAATATGTCGAGGACTGATTAAAGCCCGCAAACATGACAGCGGCAAAGGGGCAATCTTACGCAACTTGTGTGAAGCGCAGGTGCAGGTTTCGTTGTATTCGAAGTAGCCTCGTTTACTTTACTTAATTAATCAGTAGATTTAAGCGTGAAGTCACAGGTGGAAATTTATACAATAACAACGTCCAGTACGCCGAGCTGGATTCTATTACAAAGACTCAAACAAAGACGGCCATTACGAGGACCTTCAGCTACAATGACGCGTACGAGAATGATCCCTCCTAACATTACGCATCATCTTTTATGGAAGCAGTTACCGCAGCTACTCTCCATGGCGGTTGGCATCACCAACGGCCGTGAGATCCACTTTTCGTGACTTTTCTGGTATGGCCCTCGTCGCTGCCAGGCAGGCGTCGCCCAGAGCTGCTGAGGAAGCTTTTGCTGAGGTACGCAGAACCTTGCAACCGTCTCTAGTGCACTGGGTACGGAGCTCTCTCTCGCTGGCGCAAACGTCGTCCGTGCATGGCGCGCCGTTATATAGAGGGTACATAACACAACAACAACCAAGGCGATCCCTGGGTGGACCGTCATACGCATGGGTACAGGCCCTCTGGCGGAGCAGGGAAAGATTGACGACATTTGGGTGTGAACATCACGATATACACAAGACAGGTAGGTCCACTTCAAAGGGGACAGCTGCTCGCAACCGTTAGACAAGCCAGCCAATAGGAGACGTTTGACCTGATGACGTTGCCACACCCATACCACGTGACCCACACCACACTCGCGGCAGCGATGCACTGGCTGTCGTACGTACGATTGCACCATGGCAGGAACTGCCGGGTTTCCGCACATTCGTATTGAAAAATATTTAAATAGTCTGGAAACTATGATACTGAATAACTTTGATAATCTTGTATGCAATGCTTAATAGCCATGTAATAACTAAAATTTGTGTGCATACTGAGCAAAACCTTCATAATTATCAATCCAAAGCTCCGTTTAGGACTTGCATACTCATTGTAATTCTAAAATTAAGATGTTTTTTTTCGAGTGTTTAAAGGATAAATCAAATGAAAGTCCTCATGATGTTACTTTATATTTTCAGAAAGAAACACAGAGTTCATAGTTCGTCAACGTAAATAAACCACAGGATGAAATTAGTCTGGCAAACAATGCTTTCCGCTTCTAGAAAGTCTTCAATTCTTTCAGAATACTTGTTGAACGACATGCATAGGAAGCAGGATTAGTTTTTCACGATGTCCATCATCTTTAATGCACATTTATTTCGGTCTATTTATATACATAAATATATTACGGGCATCGTATAAATTCAAATTATAAATTATAAGAATTGGCTCCCGAAGTCATCCGCACAAATCTTTCTCTTGCACCTCTTTCATATATAATCTGCTGTGCTGTCTTTCTCTTACCTACCGATTTGTTCAGACGATTTTTGAATAATCACCGCTACATTATATTGCGTTATAAAGAACGTGTTAGCTTAGATTATTTATTTTCGAATTGCTCTGTACATGATCAACGTCTAAATAGTTGAAAATTTGAATAACGAGCATTGTTGAACTAAAAGTATAGCTTTGAGTAACTCCAGGAATATTGGCAGTATTGCTGTAGTCATTCCAGTAGCTACACTTTTCCCAGTGAAAATCCCTCAATACAGTAAAACATGCAATTACATGGAAAAAGTAGCCTTACATCCATATTTATTCGATGAATACATTATTATTATTATATAAGAAAGTTTTAGCCTCCCTTAACCCCGACAAAGATGTTCCAAGAGAGGAAAGAGGAAGGCACCATTTAGTATGGAGTTGAGGGAACGCGGAATCTATGCACAAGGTGCACAGAAACAGTAAGCTAGGAAAGAAGTTCATGAAACAAGAAAAAAGTTGAAGAAGAAAGTAGTATGTGCTGAAAAACGGGACAGCAGTGGACCGAAAAAAGATTAGATTAGATTAGATTATAAGTTAGTTTAAGCCTCCCTAACCGCTACAAAAATAGAGCGTATCGAAGAGAGGAAGGAGGAAGGCACCATTTAGTATGGAGATAAGAGAATGAGGAATCTATGCAGAAAGGGCATAGAAACAGTAAGATGAGAAAGAAGTTCATGAAACAAGATAAAAGTTGAAGAAGGAAGTCAGAGGTGCTGAAAAACAGGACAGTAGTGAACCGAAAAAAGGTGGTCCTTAACATAACAAAAAACATTTTATTTCAACAAAAAGAAGGCCTACCTAACTCTCAGCTCGGGCCCTCACATTTTTCCCCTGGGAGCGCTAATTCCCATAGATACAATACCTGTATCCCCCTGAGGGGTTCGATAAATACATTATTGTAGCAATTTTATAGTGAACACTACGTCCTTTAATTAATAAATATACAGATATATATATATATGTGTACAGACATATACGGCACACATCCTATAATATGCCATTAGCTCCGGTTTTATATATATATATAAATGAATAATAATAATAATAATCTCACTTAACAACAACTTCGGTCATAGACTATTTAGTTGTCGCTTTGGCATTTCTACCAAAGTTGCTGTGTTGTTGTACGGTGATACACTGAGGTCATGATTGTCTTCCATCTTTCTCCGCTATCTATACAGATTACTTCAATTACGACGTTATTGTTCGCATATTCCATCTTACTCAGTCAAGTACGATGCATTTCAATACAATACACGTTTCAGCAAAAAACAGAACTCATGTCCGACTTCAACAATAACTGGCCTAACACAAAGTATGCACTCCTTTCGTCAGGCCACAACAATTCTCCAGAACTTTACCCCCATTCGTTACACAGCAATATAGCATTACATAAATGTCGATAACTACCGTTTAGCATGAGCCACCCGAAAAGGAGCTGTCATGGACATACTAACACTTATCACAACATTTGCTTCTTTTTACCAGTCATCATATGGATTCAATCACCATATGAACAAAGATTGAGGCCAATATAGCTGAAACTCGTAATTTTTACCTGAAGAACCAGGGTACATGGATGCAATGGAACAATGAATGTGGAAGGATTGAAGCAAGGACCCCAAAGTTGGGGTTCCAGCTCACACCCTTACTTTGGCTGAGCGTCTTACCCGCGCTGGGTAAGAGCTCCAGCTCACTTACCTCAACTCTGCGTTGAGGAGCGCAGTACGCTCGGCCATTTAGGTTCTAAACTGTGCCGCAGAACATACCAACTGCTACAAGACTAAGACATAGGCAAACCGTAATACAAACATTAAAACACAACCTCGCCACTCTTGAACTGGGTGGGTCCACTCAGATTTAACATCATATATTCCCTAATACATTCACTTTTTTAACAAATTCCATTACTTTATGAATAAGTCCCCCATCAGATAACAGGTTGGCCACGCTTATGTTTCCTCCTGTCACCGCTTAGAAATTACAAATCTCATTTCCTTTCCTGTTGGACATAACAAATTTTAAGACTTCAGCTGTAACCAGAAGCTTGAAACGTAAAATACACATTTTGTGAAATATATCCTGCAGAATTGAAATCTCTTAGAAATACCTTTCCGTTATAACACCAAGAACAACGTGAAAATAACTCTCAAAGAAATGCTATAAATATAAAAATAACACCAATCGCTATACATATTATACAGGGTGGGCCAGAAGTATCCGAGCCTTTTAATTTGCTAATACTAGAAAAACTATGAACGCTAGGGAGTTGAAACTTGTTTAATTTGAAAGAATAACATTTTTATGGTTTATCAAGGCTAAATTTTAAATACGTTCGAATGAGTGCCACGACTGTTTAGACAAATTAGAGCTCTTTTCTTTGTCGCTTCCATAACGCTCCTCAGTGTATCAGGCGAGAGTTGAGCTATTTCATATAAAATTTTATTTTCAAGTTCGTGTAAATTTGTTAAATTGGCTACATTAACTCGTGACTTACGGGAGCCCCACAAGAAGAAGTCTCATGGGGACAAATCTGGAGAACAAGGAGACCAAGGGATGTTACCAAATCGTGAAATTAAGTTATTTGGAAAGCACTCTCCCAACAATACTCTTTCTCTTCCTGTTAATAACAATAGTGTTGTTAACCTATAAAAAATTTTTTCTTTCAATAAATCAATTTCAACTTCCTAGTGTTCATAGTTTTACTTATATTATCAAATTACAAGAGTAAGTTACTTCTGGCCGACCCTGTAAAAACCAAGAGACAATTAGCATGGGCTGGACAATTTTGGAACACATTACAGCTACTACCACACCTTAGAAGTACTGTCGTTGCTAAAATCAGAAACTGTGAAAGGATAAAAATGAATGCTAAAAAAGTTAAAACATTAACACGCAAGCTGGAAAGTGAAAATAACGTTTTTGGAACTTGCAAAGCCCTAGGGACTCTTAGAGCGTGATTTACGATATTAAAAAGTTATGTCTATATTTTACGCAACGTTGATTCGAGATCAGATGTTAGGTTAAAGGCTCCCTAACCGCAACAAAGACGTTCGAAATAGAGGAAGGAAGAAGGGACTGTTAAATATGGAATTAAGGAAACGCGGAATCTATGCACAAGGTGCATTGAAACTGTACATTCAGAAAGAAGTTCATGAAACAAGATAAAAGTTTAATGAAAAAGTAGTCGTAGTAGCAGCAGCTGAGAAACAGGACAACAGTGAACCAAAAAAAATTGTTCATCCCATAATACAAACTTTATTTCAACAAAAAAAGCCTACCTAACTCGCTACTCGGGACCTCACATATTCCTCCTAGGATCGCCAATTCCCTTGGATACAGAAGTTGTACCCCTTTTATGATGAACTGTACATGTATTGGATCCAGGTCATATCGGTCTAACCAAAATGGGACAATTTGTAGTAGTAGTAGTAGCTAGCGCTTCAGTTACTCAAACTATGTCACACCGAAGGTCACAATTTAATTCGTACCAGACTTCCAAATCACCACACAAGATGAACATCACTATTACTTGAAACATCAAAATTATATGAGCATCGTGGTTATAATTGCAACTCAAGATTACAAGTGTCTCCCCATTAAAATTTGTTCACAACACTGTACAGTCGAACGTACTGGGCATCCAAACCCCGTAGTGGGGTTTCAGCTGCCCACCCATTTATGGCCGGACGACTTACCCACGCTGAAACCCCCGATGTACCAACGTAGCGCGCCCGGCCATATTGCAGTTTCTTCATCTTCAAACTTCTAAGACGATATGACGTCTGGCTATAATGCGTTACAGCGCGGCTTCACGTTAAATCTCTTCAAGCAGTGCAACATGGAGTACGAGGGTTAGTCAAAAAGTTCTCAGACAATTGCCATAATTTTGAACTGAACAGAGATTAAAAAGTTGAAACCTGTCCTTAGAGCTTCCTTGATAACTTGCAGCTGTCTCATCAGTCTGTGTCAGGTCAGCATCGAGAGAGGTTGCATCTCAAAATAGTAATTTTCAACCTTTCAAATGACAAATTTTGAGATCAGAGCTAACATCAAATTTTTAACTAAACTAAATTGGAAACCTGTTGAAATCATCGAAGCTTTGCTAACAGCAGGTTTATGGAGACTCTGCACCACGTAGAGCAGTCGTTTATGATTGGATTGAACGCTCTAAAGAGGGAAGAGTCCAACTTGATGACGACCCATGAGGAGGAAGGCTCACAACAGCAATAAATGAAAACATCTCTCTCGTACAGAACCTACTGGAACAAGCTCCCCCTCCCCCAATTTCATGAGGAAGGCATTTACAGGTGGAAAAATAAATTACAAAAGTGTATAGACCACAATGGAGCTTATGTAGAAAAATAAAAGTAATGAGTTGTTAAATAAAGAAATTATGGCATTGTCTGAGAACTTTTTGACTAGGCCTACCCCTGGTATCCCCCTGGGATAGCTAATTTCCTTTTACACAGTAGTTGTGTCTCCCTGATGATTAATTATATATTGGGTCCTAAACCCCTTGACACCAATTAGTAATGTGAACTACTTCAAGTCTTCTGGTAGCTGAATAATCGCATAATAGAATTTTAAGAAAAATTTGCCCCTCTTCATTTCAACAGAAGTGCTCCGTGTTTTCCATCATTAAAAATTGAAAGTTATAGTTAGATACACATTTGTAAAAATCTGCAATGCACTGCTGTACCCCAGAATACTTAGAGGACATGCGAATTAAATTCAACTTAATAAAGTAAACGCAATAATTTATGTTTTGTTCAACGCTCCTGTAGCGCTGCAGGACTGTGCATGATGCACGGGTCATACCAGTCTTACCAAAATGGGACACTTTAGAGACCAAGTTTCATCGAGGGGAAAAACTTAATTGTTCATTATTTTGTCCCTTTTTCTTTCACACATGTCTTTCGTAATGATCTACTCTGATTGATTGTACATTTCTACACTTCACATAAAACTTGATGAGGGAGAATGTAATCTGCGAGCAACAAGTGTTAGGCCTGGGACAGTTTGAATCGATTACTTCACGAATTGTCTTACCAAAGCCAGGCAAATGACTGATTTCTGCTTAACAAAACCAAGAACTGAATGAGTCCGTAAAAAGCAAAAACCTATTCATTATAAAAAAGGGCTACTTAACCGTCAGCTCGAGATCTCATATGCTCCTTATTGGAGCACTAATTCACACAGATAAAATACTTGTCTCCCCCCAGGGGTGCTTTTAAGTTGAAGTTATTGTGATAACAATTTAGCGTTGAAGAATTCTTCCTTCAGCAACAAATATATTTTCATTTCCACACACGTACGGCCTTTCACTTTTTCTGTTTCAAAAAATTTTCGTTTTTCCATACTTCCCTTGCACATAACTGGAGACATTTCCTCTTCTTATCCGTATTTTTCTTGCTAATGGGTTGAGGGTCCTTTTTCTTCTGTTTCGGAACCTGAGAGGCAAAAAAAATTAGCAAACTCACAACAAAACAACATTTCTGTGATGTAGGTGCAATTCATCATCACAGTGAGAGAAGTTGGAACTTGGAAGAGATGTCTGTGTGATGAAAGGAGACTTGTTGTAAGAACAGGATGAAGAGGATGACTATAAATTGCAAACCGTGAAATGGTGAGCAGGACCAAAAATGTACACCAGGAAATGCAAATGAATCCGAAATTCCCTGAAAACAAGCAGGAGAAAGGATGGGAATGAGAAGAATTAGGTTAGATTATTGGTTAGTTTGAACCTCCCTATCCTCAACAAATGAGATCCAAAGAGAGGAAGGAAGAAGAAACCATTTAGTAAGGAGTTAAAGGAACGCTGAATCTGTGCAGAAAGGGCATAGAAACACTAAATTGAGAAAGAAGTTAATGAAACAAGATCAAAGTTGAGGTAGAAAGTAGTAGGTGCTGAAAAACAGGACAACAGTGAACCGAAAAAAGATTGTCAGTTAACATAACCAAACATTCAATTTTAACAAAAAGAAGGCCTACTTAAATCTCAGCTCGGGCCCTCACATTGTCCCCATGATAGCGCTAATTCCCATGGATACAAAAGTTGTCTCCCCCTGAAGGGGAATAAGAGGAGAGAGACATGGAAAGAAGATAGAAAGAAAGGAAATGGAAAGGAAAAGGACATACATCTTTCTAACAAACACTGTAGCAAGTTGACAGGAGTTATGTTATATGAAGCTTTTCATTACCAAAAAATTAACATAACATCATGAATAATAAAACACTTCTCTCAAAGCAAGCCTAAATTTCACAAAATAATTAATGTAACATCTCACATGTTAACTCAACGTAATTCGCCTGAAATACTAAACGTATATACACAAACCATCACCTGAACCATGCTGACTATAGCTATCATTGTGCCATTTATTTTTCCATTCTGACTAGAGTTCAATCATCTTACCTTCAGAAAGAAGCCCAAGGTGTCTCTCTCAGCTGCTGATCAGAGAGTCTTGCAATTGCAGGCAAAAGGGGTACGGATGAGAAACTCCACGGGGGTCTTCATATATCTCAAGATGAAGACGAACATTTTGGAGTTTCTGCAGTAGACGAGCCTTGTGGTAAATGTTAAAGCTTCCATAATGCACTTTGCAATGCCAGTATCCATTACTGCCAATCATGAATTAGAAGAATAAATATTGTCAAAAAGGGTCCCACCTTTGAATGTATTTGTGATATAATGTTGAAATTTTCATACAGAACAGGAGTCCTTTTTTTCTAACAGCATTTTTTCTGCCATTCCTTGTTTTTTGATGTCCTTTTGACCCTCATGGGGCATAAAAATAAATTCCTTCAACAAGATGGGTCATAAAATGCTTTGATATTTTCTGCCACTAGACATTCATCAAAATTAAGATCTGGTTGACCCAGGGTTCTTGACAGCTTATATTAGTTCCAGATGGGGAAGTTGTAGAGATGCTTTAAAAAATTAAACTTCTTCTAGTTACACTTTCAGGAGTTACAGTAGTGAGGATGTCATAGTAACATCATAAACAGTCTGGCAAGCTTCAATGCTTGCCAATTTAGGAGATTCAGAGGCTCTCTTTTAAGCTGCTCGTGGAGTTGAGCATGCTTACTTAGTTACTGTCTGAGAAGTAGAATATTTTGACACTTTGTGAATTACCTAACTCAGTTGACAATTATTTGAACAGGCAATGTAAACTCATGTCCAACTGAAGTGGGTATATGGCATGATGCAGCATTTATTAAAGGTGAAACATTCCCAAGGCAGTGACTGGCAAGTAGCATCCATTAACTTGACCACACTCTTCCTGTTGGACAATGAGAAAGAATTAGACAAGGTACAGGAAATTGGTAGAATCATCAATCATGACTAATATTATTTGCTCCTACGGCCGTAATAACAAAATCTTGATACTACTGATACCAGAACTTAGTACATGAATAAAATTAATTGGACTATAACAATAAACATACTACAACAACAATGTGTAATAACTGATCTGTACATGCCTCTTGATTGAAGCATTTCTGTTTCAGCTGGGAAATTTATTTTTCCCTATTGGAAATTGGAAGCAAAGAGGGCTGAGATTAGTTGAAGACTGCAAAAGCCTTACAAATTTTTTTCATTCACATAAATAGTAGGATGTAACCTCATGACCCATAAGATTGGTTTCCAGTGTTCCTCCCTCAATCACTCAATCCATTACTAAATTCTTTCCATTCCAGCTTGTCATTTCATCTTGAGAGATTTTTAATAAACTACTCATATTCTCCCACTTTCCCTTACCCTAATTATATTTTAGAACATACATCAGGCAGTCAATGTAAATGTAAAACTCATTTTCACCCATATATTCTGTGTCTGCAACTCAGTGAGAGGGTATTTGAGAAGGAGAGGACCATAATCGATTTTCCAATTTTTGCTGCCTAAACGTAGTTGATATGATGAAACAAAAATTTTTTCTTCTAAGCACTTTCTGTTGTAAATGAGTATTTAACGAGTTATAGCGGTATGTTAATTTTTTGTCTTTGATGACTGGAATGTGCTCGAATAAACAGCTACTAATCGATTTTTGAATTTTTGGTCCTTAAATCATGGTAATAACATCAAAATAAACTACTTTTCTACTATACACTTTTTGCGGCGAATGAGTATTTTAAGAGTTATAGCGGTAGGTTTAGTTTTGTGTTCCATACAGCAGAAACCGTTGCACGCTTGAGCTGTTCAAGTACGTTTGGGTACTTTGAAATTTATCAATAGCAAATCCCGCGAAGCCTGAACCCACTTCTAGGATCTTTTAGCTAACAACACAATAAAGGTTATCACCCATAAACAACAAGTTATGGCGGTAAGTTAATTTTCGTTTTTGATGGCTGAAATGGGCTTGATCATTCAAACGCATCGATACGGAAAGTCCATTGTAGTCTTCCCCTCTGGTCAATTTCTTTCCGCTTCAAACATTAGAGTTGCGGTAAGTAATTTACACCTATAACTTGATTAATACTCATTATTGACAGAAAGTGCATAGAAGTAAAATTGTTTATTCAGATCTAATTATATATGTTTAGGCACCGAAAAGTGGAAAATAGATTATGGTCCTCTCCTTCACATTTACTCTCTAGTTTCAATCATCCATATAACATAGTCAATTGCTCTTTTCAACCCCTTTTTCTTTTATATCAGCTAAATATAGACAATAAAAATTTGTGATTTTAAAAAATGTCCCACTGATATCAATCACCATATACATCTTTCCTTCAAGCATAGCCACATTAAAATTCATACCCTTAGACATCTCTACAAGCCAGCAATATTATTGCATTCAAACATAAACTTGCATTCAAACATAAACTTGCATTCAAAATGCTCTTCAAAGGCTGTGTAGTTTTGATACTAATAACAACAAATATACATTTATAGGCTAACACATTTCAATATTTTCTTATTATTAGAAAACATCCCCACAACCTGGTTCTTTATTCTTTCTACAAATCTCCTGCAATTGATAATTTAAATCAATACAACTAACTAAACATTCGGCCCTTGTTCATCTAAAATTGTAGTTGCAAAGTTACCTTTATAATGAAACTTGAAAATAAAAATCTATGACACATGCTATCTGCGTAGAATTGTCATTTATTTGAATAATTAGTTTCTTATCAACACTTCTGGTTTTGGTAAATGTGTAGCGCTTGGCAGTAATCAATTTTCCATTTTTTGGTGCCTATACATAGTTAATTAGGTTAAAATAAAGAAGTTTTCTTCTATGCACTTTCCGCAGCAAATGAGCATTTAATGAGTTAAAACGGTAGGTTTAGTTTCGCCTTTGATGACAAACGAGCTCGCATAAACAGCTACTCATCGATTTTTTAATTTTTGTTGCTTGAATCACGGTAATAACATATATATCAACTGCTTTTCTTCTATACACTTTCTGTGACAAATGAGTATTTTACGAGTTAGAGCGGTAGGTTTAGTTTTGTCTTTGATGACTAGCGCGTTGGAAGCGAGACTCCATTGCAGTGTTGCCATCCGACGCGGTCGATGAATTACTAGCCGTTTCAAACACTTGAGTTGCCGTAACTAATTTGCTGCTATAACTCGTAAAATACTCATTTACAATGGAAAGTGCATAGAAGAAACATTGCTTATTTCTATCTAATTAACTATATTTAGGCACCCAAAAGTGAAAAATCAATTACTACCCAACGCTACACATTTACCCTGGTTTTTGTCAAAATCTGTGGTCAATATTGATTTTAGGTGCCTCACGGGAATTAATAATTTTGTTCCAAACAATCACTAAAGGAGCACATTTAAAATCGTTTTATACGGATGTCATTCTGCTCGCTGATGCGTTATTTTCTAATTATTCAACTTTGAAGTTGGCTTTCGCACTCCAAAGGAAGCGAGCCTGCCAAGCGGAATATTAATAATGGAAGCTAACACCCTAGCACAAATGTAAACAGGTTGGGTTGTGAGGGGGAGCCACAGTTCTTCTGGTAAAAATTATAAATAAAGGTTCTAACCCACCCATTAGGGTGACGTCTGCAATTACGTTTACACCGTAACGGGCGACCATACTGGGTGGCAGTCATTTTAGATGGCAGCCATTATTCTACGATAGCAGCCATCTTTCAACTGATGGTTTCTCTGTACAACGTAAACAGTATTACAGTTGAGTAACTGTAAAATATCGCATCAGTGAGCAGAATGACATTCATGTAAAACACCTTTAGGTAACCTTTATTTATGATTTCCATCAGAAGAACTGTGGCTCCTCCTCACGACCCAACCTGTTTACGTTTGTAATAGGGGGTTAGCTTCCGTTGCGCTCTCTTTCTTTAGCGCGCAAAAGCCAACTTTAAAGTTGAATAATTTGAAAATAATGCATCAGCGAGCAGAATGTCATTCGTGTAAAACGCTTTTAAATGTATTCCTTTAGTGATTGTTTGGAACGGATTATTAATTTCTGTGAGGCACCTAAAATCAATATTGACCAAATCTGCATTTAAATTGGTAAATCTGACGCATATGACAGTAATTAATTTCGTTAATTTCAATGTCTAAACATAGGTAATTTAATGAAATTAAACGAGTTTTCTTATATGCACTTCCCGTCTGAAATGAGTATTTTATTATCTAAAGCAGTAAATTACTAATACAACTCTAGTGTTAGAAGCGGTAAATAATTTATCAACCCCGCGCAATAGCAACACTGCAATGGAGTTTTGCTGACCGCGCTCTCATCGTCAAAGACAAAACCAAACCTACCGCTCTACCACGTTAAATACTAATTTGACGAACAAAATGTACAGAAGAACAGTAGTTTATTTTGATGTTATTACCATGATTCAAACAACAAAAATTCAAAAATCAATGAGTAGCTGTTTATTCAAGCGCATTTGTCATCAAAGACGAAACTAAACCTACCGCTATAACTCGTAAAATACTCATTTCAGACGGAAAGTGCAAAGAAGAAAACTTGTTTATTTTGATTCAATTAATAAGGTTTAGGCAACGAAAAGTGTAAAATCGATTACTGTCATATCCTTCAGATTAACCTTTGAATTTAGTATATATAATCTATCTTTGTATTACTTGTTGCAAAATTATTTTCTAGACTGCAATTTGTGGTGTGATACATGTCTTTCTGTTTGAATGAAATCTGATTTTAGTATTTTAACTGCTACAAATCTACAAATTTAGCACTTCATTTAGAACTACAATTTGATGTTATGTGATAGTTCAGTCTTGTAATGCATAGGTGGAATTATTATTGATCAATTTTTCATAGTCTTTCCATCTTTGCCAAGTATCCAGATTATGATCAATAATCATAATTGAACTATTAAACAATTCTGGTTACTATCATTAATAAATCACTCAATAAAGTGAAATTTTAAAAACCTCACAAAAAATAAATAGGCAGACATTTATAATTGTTAAATTCAAGCAAATTGGCATACCAGCTGAATAAAATATCATCTTCAACCACCCTTTCAATTGGCACGGATAATTACAATTTATGAAGAAATGTTTTAAAACATAATTAATTAAGCACTTTTAATAAAAATTTGCCTGGCATTATTTCTTCCATTGTAGCGTAGCAACGTATTCAGAAAAACTTTCAACTAAATTATACTACCATAAATACACAAACCACATGAAATGCCCCCAGAAATTTCCAATAAATTCCCAGATAACGAACTAGTTATAAAAAATTTTCAATTTCACACCTTACACTTTCGAGCTACATTGAATAATTATGAGGCAATTACCTAACACCAGTTTCTAGATATACGTAGATTTTGTTTTAAAATCTAGTCGCCATTGCGCCCGATTCAATGGCCGCCAATGTGGTATTGTTGTTGTCGAACTTGTCGTACAGCTGACTCGATAATGTCACATATTGTCGCCAGGTAGCGTATTCCTGGGTTGCTATTCGTTCTAGGCCCGTGACGTCACCACACCCAGGGCCCTTTCGAGAAATTACTTGAATGCTCCTACCTTCTTATGTGTACCGTGGTGAACATCGCGCACTCCGAGCCCAGCTGACCGGGCCAAGGTAGGACTTATCCTCGTCTCGTAGTTGAAATGAATTCCAACGCAGAAAATTCATCTTGGGGTCAGAAAGGTTTTTCATTCACACTTCAAATTTCAGATACCATCAGTGTGTTTGAAAAGTGTTTCGGCTGGCGGCTAAACGGACTTTTTTGTGTTTTTATTACTTCAAATGCTTTTTACAAAACATTTTACTTGAAAATATCAAGGATCTGTAGGTTATATAGAGTGAAACAGGTCATCACTTGTGTCTGAGAAGTAAGGTCGCCCAACAGGAGGTGTCAGAAAACGATTGAGCGAACGTACTGTGCTCAGAAAGCGTAAAGTTGGAACATTAGAGGATATGTGAGAATGGAAGTCCTGTTAGAATCCATTTCAGGCGAACGATTTTCAATTTTTTATTTTAGAAATGAATTTCCCGAGAGAGCCAAATATCTTCTGGACCGAGAGGTCATAACAAACATTTTGGACTGACTTTGGTCCTGGACAGTTGTTGAGTAGATAAAAAGACGGTCAAATCTGTATTTCAGTATTTATCAGTATTTAATAGCAAACTTTGTGATTTTCGGGATAAAATATGAACTGTAGACAGTTTCTAATGTTTAAAATGAACTCAAAGTGTGGAATGAATCTTAATTAAAATAGAGTTTTAATCTTTCAGCAAATACTGGCATAAAATGCTTCGAAGAAAGAAGTGGAACTGTATTCGGAATGAAATGGTTTTGTTAAATTGGTCATTTTAAAAAACCTTACTGAACATTAGGTATAAATTTATTTGCATGAAGCAGTCAAGAATGTCGCTAGTTTTTTTGGAAATTATGTCTTTCTTTTAGAATAAGGGAAATGAAGGAACAAAGAGATTAATCCTCATAAGAAAAGATAAGGGAAACAACAAAAGGAAAATGAAAGGGGTACACATGAGGAAGGCAAATAAACGCAGTAATAGGCATGATCGATATGGGTAAATACCAGCAATACGTCAAAGATTACAACTTCAATTCTATATACTATATAGAGTCCATTTCTTACTTAATAGTGACTATATATATACATATATATATATATACATATAGTCACTATAAAAGTGGTGACTAAGTTCTCAATATCCGATATTCATGGCAACAAATGTGTTAAGTACTTGAAAAAGTGTCGACCAATGACAGTGATTCCCTGACCAGTGCCGTCCAATGTGATTCCGGCAATTTTTCCTGCGGGAAAATCCTGATATAAGGCACTGGTACGCGCATACCGTAATGTCTAACGCACACACTGTCACTGGCAGAGCTCGTTCACGAGTAAAATGCCTCGCCGCTCCCTCATTCCAGTCATGGTAGATGTTTCCAGTGCAGACGTGCAAGTGCGAGCGGTATGGAACCCCGTCCTTTTCTGGTCATTAGTGATCATTGCACCAGCCGTCTCGCATGCGCCATATTTGATGCAGTGATGAAATATTTGAATTTCTTCTCTTCTAACACTGAATATGAAATAATAATGTTCCAAAACAATTGCCCAAATGAATTTTCTCAATGATGTTGGATTTTCTTTTCATTTCGAATATACGATTCCCTAAGAATTGCCGTATAAGTAATACCGTTTTACTATTATTGCTCTCTACCATAACCGTACATTTTTCACTGGAAAGTCTCATAAATAAAACATTTAATTTCAGAGTCAATAATCAAATGTAATATGTTTTTGATGGAACATATCGAAACAAAAATAGATTAATAGAAGTTCGAGTGTATTAACAGGCTACATCAACGGTTTAGAGGACGGTTTGGGAATGGTTATTTTCAGCCTCAGCTTTAATTAAAAAATAGTTAACCACAGCCGAATAAGAACCGATTTGACGCTTATTGTTGATGATTATGTTTCCAATTCCCACTTAGAAATTTACCGCTCACACATGTATGTCATAAAATGTTGTTTTCGTACAATAAAAAAACATGAAAACGCTTTTTATAGTCTGTTACCGCAAACAGCATTCGATTGGTTATTACATTTGATTTAAATGTGTAATCACTAATCCTCGATTCTATATATCTTCGTGATAATTATAATTTGACGACACAGGTACAGCATCTCAATATGGTCACGAATATCTAACTTCTTCACTAATATCTTTGAGCAGGCGACCAAGGCTTACGAACGTCGTAGGCGAGCGGAGTCAAAAAGCCTTTGCCGCTGCCACAATCGCTACATCCCTTGCCGGAGGTCCGACGAAATCGACGATATATTAAAGGTGAGATATATTAAGATATATTAAAGGTGAGGAAATCAACGCTATTGTATACCATACATGTAGTGTGAAACTATATGTGAATACGCGTGTTATTCATTTGAATGAATTACTTAGAGTAAAATACCTGCGAATCAAAATCAAAATAATCTTCGATTCGGTAAAGCCTAGCCATAGAAATACTTCGGAGCATATTTCCCATCGCAACACGTTCATATGAGAATTGAATTACAAAATTGCTTACAAAAGAAAATTTTGAGCTTTGCTCGATTCTAATGCTCTCATTCTGAACAACGTATTTTTTATGTTAAAACATTACGAATTTTCCTGCCTTTTTTTACGGAAGCCCGAACAAGCCGAGACGCTTCGTCAGCTTCGCCGAACAAGCGTTTCCATTTTCATTTTAGCTCGTCCAGTTTTCTAAGCATATTCACTAGCAAAATTGAACCCATAAATTGAAGACCGAGTTTTCTCGTTTATGTTGCTTCTGTAGTGGGAGGCCTTAAAGATTTGTTGGTGGAGACTGCGAAAGCTTGTAGCGGGAGGACGCAGAGTCCTGTTGCGGGAGGTCGTAGAGACCTAGTTGTAGCGGGAGGTGGCAAAGCCTGTAGCAGGAGGTCGCAGAGACCTGTAGCAGGAGGTCGCAGAGACCTGAAGCAGGAGGTCGCAGAGACTTTTAGCAGGTGGTCGCATAGACCTGTAGTAAGAGGTCGAAGAGACCTGTCGTAGGTGGTTGCAGAGAACTGTGGCAGGAGGTCTTTGAGTCTCATCATCGTGGATGAACCAGTACAAGTCAGGAGAGTGATGTCATCTCGGCTTATAGTGTTTTAATTTTTACAGCTTGATGAGTTTCTTAACACGATAGAGCAACATGACCAGAAGCATATCATAAAAGTAGGCATAAGTAAATTACTTCTATTAAAAACGTAAGCCTCAATCTGTAAGCGAGCTCCACCAATCCATTTTCTTCATTTTGAAACTTCGGAAAGAAAACATTGTTCACCAATTACGAAATCTAAACTACTATCACTGAAGTGAAAAGGAAAAATGAAAATTGTGAAATATAAAAAATTTTTGACACGGCCAAAAAAGTCCCTGCGAAAAAATCAGCAGATCGGCTCATACACTCAACGAGATGCAAAGAAGGAAAAAGACCATTTCATGTCACCCGCACAACTGGCCTTCACTCCAGTACGCATTCCAGTCAGAGAAAATTATTAGATTGGTTAGGGGTAAAAATATAAATTTACCTGTAGAGTGAACTCAATACTCCTTTTTTGTGCAGGCAAGGAGCGCCAACGGCAAAGGCAGTACGAGTCGCAAATAAATATCAAGGTGGATCGCCGGTGCAGGAAAGGCAACCCTTCTACAGGCAACGGACCTCATCTGTTAACGCCAAAACTGATTTAACCAGTTTTTGCTCTCAGAATGGTGATAATAATAATTATAATAATTCCTTTTTTTATTTACTTGAAAAATATCGAAGAGCGAATTCGGAACCAACAAGCGGCCCGAATATCCAGTCAGTTATTTGAGTCACAATTCGCCTCAGTCACAAAAAACTACAAAGCCCAAGGTATTAGATAGCATCACATTATATTGAAATCGAAGCGAAGTAAAAAATAAACCACATAAAAATGTTCGAGGAAATTGTATCAAATATTTATTTATGCAGTGATGTTTAAAATATAAGGATGCCATCTAACTATAAATAAATTCCAGCGTCACCCCATGACAAAGAGTATACCTTCGAATAATACGATACTATGAATTAAACAAGATATGGTTTTCACGTATTTGTCTGAACCATTAGAACATGTACGGAATATACGGAGTTTAGAATTTAGTTTTGCCACTTCTCGACATGACACACTGACTGGGGGAGCGTTCCTTCCTGTTGACAGGTGGCACTATAATTTTCAACACTATATTAACCCGAAGAATTAATTTTCTCCGCATCACTGTGAGGATAAACTAATTTCATGATAAATTTCTTTATACAGTTTTCTTTACAATAATTAATTTTTGTATCCAAGACGATTTCTCACTAAATATGGTTGCTGTTTATCGAAGTTTCAAAGAGCTGAGAAGTTTTCAGATGAAAAATTAATTTCTTCCCGTTCGTTGTTTTGATTTATTTATTGACCTGATTTATTTGTCAGTGCTTTATTTTGGACAATACTCTGATAAAAAATTATATTTGGACTCATTGAAATATTTGGCCCTTTACTTTCATAACGTGAAATACCCCATTGTACTGATGTATAAATCCACCTCTCATTTCTTTAATGACTTCAAGGGTAAGATGCCGCTTCTTGCCAAGTCTTCTTTTGTTAATAGATACTGTATGTTGAGCATGCTGTGCACTAAGTACGTCAGGATGACCGGACGTACACTTCAGACTAGAGGGAGGGAGTGCATGAGCAGGTGCTCAATTATTCGCCCACCTCCATTAGGGGTTAGGGGCCACGAATTATCTTCTGAATTAGTATCAGATTTTAGTCAATTTAGAAATCCTAGGCAAGCTTCAAGTCCACTAGATCTTGGACTAATGAATTATTTTTGGTCATTTTAAAAATAAAACCATTCATGAACTGTCAGTCAAGTTCATATCTGCTAAATATTATTATGCCCTAGTATTTTTAGATTCATTTATTTAATTCAATTTGATACACCTTCAATTTTGTTTTCGCTATTAAGCTTTAATGTTGGGCTATTTGTTTCAGACATATGCTTAGCTGAAGGTGGGTAGATATTCGAATAAGTCTTGCCCTTTCATTTGCTTTAAATTTCATTTATATGTAGATACGGGAGTAATTTTTCATACGCAAAATGACGTGCGTACGCAAATTAAAAACAAAGAAAGCTATTTTCCTTTGACGAGTAACCGCTATTGCAATGGATTATCTTTTTATCGCTAATTTAAAGCTTTTCAATATTTAAATTGGGAGTCACTTCAGTTTCAGATGCTTCTCCAAGCCCTAAACGTCTTAGTGTACGTTTTGACATTTCTGGTAGCACACTGCTGTTATCCTATTTCATTTTAAGTCAGAGAAAGTTGTCTTCAGAATGTTATACACACTAATTACAAATCCTCGACCATGCTTCTCACTGTTCAACGCCTAAAATGTGTGTGTTTTGACACATTCATGTACGAATAATATTGAAACATTTTCTCAGCACATTTGTTAATTAAACTTTGAATTCCTCACAGTGTGTGGTTGAAACTTGATTACATTGTGACAGCATCCAGATGTTTATTTCGATAATGGTAGCATTTTGACACTCGTGATCGACTCACATTTGGCTTCTACGTTTTTTAATTTTAATTTAGCGTTGAGTTTTACTTCTTTTTCGTACGCAAGAAGTAATTTTGAATTGATTTTCAGCGATAGTACTTTTCAATGTAGATATTGATTGATAACAAGTCTGCAGAAAAAACATAATTTCATATCAATTTTATCAGCACTTCTTTGTTCCGTTATAAAAATTTATTAATTGTTAGAGTGAGAATTATCTTAATTTGGCGGAAAGGGCTATAAAACCCTCAACATGATAACTTTAAGAATAGTAACGCCAATCAAATATGAATTAATATAGAAATATTCGTAGAATAAAAAGAAGAGCCAGAGCTAATAGTGAGCATGATCTTAGAATTTGAGAGTCCCTTTTCATATTCACTCATAAACCTAACCTCAACAAAGACATTAGTGACTTATAGTTATCAATTGCCCCCACCTACTGACGGAATTGTGTGTGTTATTGTGCGTGTGTGTGCATGCGTAGTGTGTTTCGCTGGTGTATCTGAATTAACGTATACATGTGTGCTTGTGTGAATTAGGAGTATGCTATTTTTTGTGTATGAATGAACAAATTAGGGTTTTTAGACATTCAGAGAATTTTGTGGAATATACATATGATTTTTTTTGTTTTTACTAGACAAAATTTTTCTCCTGTTTCAGCACTGATGATGGAATTTTAATTCCGAAACGTTTGCAATGAATGTAATGTTCGTTTTTACTTTGGTTCTTCTTTTTATTCTACGAATAATATTCTCGACGAATCGCTTAATTGGAAATATAATGTAGAATTATAGATGTAATAATAATAACATAACTATTATAGGGAGCAGTCGAGAGCGATAACCTTGTTGATTGTCCTTTGAGTATCTTTTTATGCAGATTGCTTCAAATATTCGTTACTAGATATAAAAATTGATAATTTCAGGGGCTTGAAAGTTTCACAGAGTGCATCCAATAAACTCTTCAATTGGATCACAACGTCACTGTATTTAAACAGCAATGCTAAGGTCCATTTTTCGCTCATAACGTAGCTCCAATATTAAATAAGATTAGTATATATGGACAGTAAAAATTATTTTTTTAGTTCGAGAAGTTACTCATTACGAGTTTTCAATCGCATATTTACTAACAGAAATATATGATCTCTACACTACTTAGGGTAAATTAGTTCAAATGTTGCTCGTAGGAAATTTTTGTTCAAATAACATGCTAGATTGTACGGTTCATATATTTCATGCTAGAAACTATCATTTAAATGTTATATGTTCGCATTTATAGGCTCAGTGTTATTTGTTAGAAATTACGGTTGGATCATCATTTTTTCTAAAGTATTTTGGACTGTTTCGTTTAAGCTATAAGGAATTAAGTGTTACTTATTAGAAATTATTGTAGCATGGATTTTCATAGAATAACGATTGTAACGTTACTCGCCTGAAACTATGTTGGCGTATTATATGACAGATGTTATAGATGAAGGGACTGTTTTTGACTGAGATTAGAGTTGGATTTTCGAATGAAATAATAGTTCGAGAGTTGAGAAAGCCGGCAGAAGTTGTATGTGTAGAATTAATAATTACAGCATAACTTGATGGAAATTATCGTTGGCATATTGATTAACAAAATTTTTTACCGGGTTATTACTTGATAAAAATTATGACTTGAATGTGTTACTAATAGAAATTTAGGTTGTAATATTAACTGTTAGTTAGAATCTATGTTCGGAGTGTTTCTTGTTGGATCTTGTGGTAGGAGTATTACTTGATTTAAATTGTGGTCGAATTGTTACTTGTTAGTATTTAGGGTTGGAGATATAAATTAAGACAAAAGTGTTGCTGGATAGAAATTTTGATCGAATCGTTGGTTGATTAAGTAATGATCAAATGATTGTTTTTATGATAAGGGATTATGGTTGGACAGTTACTTGCCTGAAATTTAGGTTGGATCCTTACTCAGCAGAAATTAAAGTCTAAGTCCTACTTGAAAGTAGGAGATGCTAGAGTGTTACTGTTGAGAAAATATTTATTGTTGGATCGATGCTTCAAAGATACTTTGGTTGAGAACTTATATGACTGTAGGAATGGCCGGATTGTTACTAACTTACTTAGTCTTGATGAAGGTTGTTTGAAGTGCTACTCGATAGAAACAGCGGCTGAAGTTTTACTTTGCAGAAATAATTCTTAGAGCGCTGTCGCTCGAACTTATTTTTTATGGGTAACATGACTGAAATTACTGTAGGAGTCTCATACGGTATAAATCATAGTTTGAGTGCTACTTGAGTGGAACTGAGGATGGACCGCAATTTTAAGGCAATCAAGGTGTGAGCTAGTAGTGTTGCTCGAAAAATATATGGTTTGATAGTAACAAGTCAGAAATTTTGATTTGAGCATTAATTGATGAATATGTGGGCGGAGGTTTACTTTGCAGAAATTGTGATTTTATTGTTACTTGAAATTGTTGCCAGCAGGGTTGCGGAGTCGGAGTCAGGAGTCGGAGCCGCCGGTGTCGCATGTTTTAGGGTGGAGTCGGAGTCGTAGTCGGAGTCGCTTTTCCGAATGTGTGTGGAGTCAGAGTCAAAGTCGGAGTCGCTTTCTGAATGTGTGTGGAGTCGGAGTCGGAGTCGCTTTTCTGAATGTGTGTGGAGTCGGAGTCGGAGTCGAAGTCGCTTTTTTGAATGTGTGAGGAGTCGGAGTCGGAGTCGCTTTTCTGAATGTGTGTGGAGTCGGAGTCGGAGTCGGAGTCGCTTTTCTGAATGTGTGTGGATTCGGAGTCGCTTTGCTGAATGTGTGTGGAGTCGAAGTCGGAGTCGAAGTCGCTTCTCTGAATGTGTTTGGAGTCGGATTCGGAGTCGGAGTCGCTTGTCTGAATGTGTGTGGAATCGGAGTCGTTTTTCTGAATGTGTGTGGAGTCGGAGTTGCTTTTCTGAATGTGTGTGGAGTCGGAGTCGGAGTCGCTTTTCCGAATGTGGTGGAGTCGGAGTCGTTCATTCGTATGTGGTAGAGTCGAGGTTGGAGTCGCGATTTTTGGTGTCTCCGATTCTCATTTTTGTAAAAAATGAATTATTATTGTGTAAAACCGAACGTAAACAAAGCTGAGTCAAAATACTTCACTGATAAGCTAAAAATTTCGCAATGTTTTTATTGATTATTTTATTCGAGGTTCGAAACAGCGTATTTATACCTATCACCTAATACGGTCAGTGGTCATTGGTATCTAGTCATTGTGGGTTCGCAAACATATTCATTTGATACCTACGAGTGCGAAGTATAAGTTTGGTACTGGAGCAATGATGCATATATTAAAGTGAAAAAGCCGGAATTAGTAATTGAAACATCGCAAATTCATTCTGTTTCTCTCATTCCCACTTCAATAGGATCTAGAAACTAGTAGTTAATGTGCTGCAAGTTACTTGCAGAAAAGCTCAGCTGATGTAATTCATTGTACTCACATGATGAGTGGTAACTCGGCACGCTCTCAATGTATCTATATTCTATACCAGTGGTTTCTTACAACGATCTTTTTTAGCCTTTGTTTTGGCTATGCAATGGTATGTTGATTGATAATGACTAGTCTGTGCAGTAACCAAAAGCTATGCTATGATCATAAATATTTTTAGTCTTTAGGTTGTGATATATTGATAATGACTTGTCTTTGCCAAAACATGAAGCTATATCCTGAGACATAAAGGCTTCTATAGTCTTTAGGTTGTGATATATTGATAATGACTAGTCTTTGCAGTAACCAAAAGTTATGATGTGATCATAAATATTTCTAGTCTTTAGGTTATGATATATTGCTATATATATAATGACTGGTCTTTGCCAAACCCTGGAGCTATGGTCTGAGACATAAAGGATTCTAGTTTTCAAGTTACGTAATCGCTATTGATAATGAAAATTCAATTAGCTTGCTTTCGTGTTAATTACTGTAATATTAGTTTAGTTTTTTCAGCTATATGTAGTACCTATGTATTTACAATTTATTTCTTTGTTTTGTTTACTTTCTTGTCTTTAGGTCAAGTTAACATGTATTAATAATGAACATTTCTGCTCATTTCTAAAGTTATTCCTTGAATTTTGTTTGCTTTTTCAAGAGTTATGTTGTATTTTACCATTTCATTTAAATGCTTAATTTTTATCTTCTGATCACTCACCAGTTTCTAAGCAAGCATACACTGAAATGGAAATTTTTATAATTATGTTTTCACAATTTTAAAATCTGAAATAGTGTCTGTTTCTCAGCATTTTAAATTTTGCTTGAAAATTCAATCTATTGATGAGAAAATGCAGCTTATTTGTGGTAAAAGGCATGTCAAATTAGTTGAAAACTTTTTTGCTAAAAGCGATTTTAAATTTAGCACACAGTTGCTGCTTGCTTGGTTGGTGTGTGCGTCTGTGACGTTCATACGGATGCTTAATGACCGTATCTGTGATACGAGTTCCACCTGTGCACAAGTACACGAATATTTTAACCGCGGGTACTATTGGGGTGGATCTACTCGTAAATTCTGAATTGGTGGAGTTGGAGTCACAAATTTACGTTTAGGTGGAGTCGGTGTTGGAGTGGCAAAATTCTGGAAAGGTGAAGTCGGAGTCGGAGTCGCAAAATTCTGAAAAGGTGGAGTCGGAGTCAGAATCCCAAATTTTTTCCTCCGACTCCGCAACCCTGGTTGCCAGATTGTTACTAGACAAAAATTATCATCGTAGTGCTCATTATTACATGTTTTATTTAGAGTGTTATGGATGAAGTGGTACTTGCTAGAGATTAATGTTGGAGTGTCTGTCTGTTGGTAGAAATTATGACTTGCTTGCCCATGGATAAAAATAGTGATTAAAGTATTTTATTATTGACATTTAGGACTGATTATTATTTGATAAAAATTATGACCTGAGTGTTTCTGGAAAAATTCACTAGTAAGAAATTTACTTGATAGTGATTAGACCGCTATTTGTATGAAAACATGGTCAGTTTCTCACTCTATAGAAATCAATGGAGGAGTGTACACGGATAAAAATAATTATGGCCAGAGTGTCACTAGATAGAAATTATTGTAGAAATTTAAGTTGATTTGATATGAGCTCTAATTTTACCTGATGGTTTGATAATGGAATTGTTACTTTATAAAATTTTTAGTTGCAGTTCACCTTGAGAGTGGTTCTTGCTCAAGTTATAATGATAAAATTTATGTTTGGAAGATTATTTGTTAGAAATTATAGCCGGAGGTATCACACCACAGAAATTATGACCAGATTGTTGCCTGACTGCAGTGAATTTGGAATGTTACCTGAAAGATACGGTGGATCGTGTGTTACAGGATGGAAACAATGGTTGCCGAGTTACTTGACTGAAATTATGGTCGGATTATTACTTGACATGAATTTAAATGAAGTGGTAATTCTTAGAAATTGGAGTCAGTATGTTACGTGAATGAAATTTTAGCCGAAACTGTGCTCGATGGGAGTTGTTGTTGTTGGAGTGCTATTAGATCTAATCATGACTGGAACGTTACTATGTTCAAATTAGATAAAATGATTGACAAACTGCCTGATAACAATTATGATCGAAGTGCTATTTAGCAGAAATTGTGGTTGGTATATGAGTCTATCAATATTGTGACAAAACTGTTGCTTGGTGGAATTCATGGCTCGAGTTCTAATGGAAAAATTCCATTAAAGGTGTTACTTGATACAATATGTCGTAGGACCGCTACTTGGTAGAACTTACGGTTTGTGTGTTAATTCGTAGATATTTTAATCGAATTTTTTTCTTGACATATGTAATGGTTAGGGCGCTACATGTTTAGCATTAAGTTTGGGGTGTTATGTGGTAGAAATGATTTTGAATGGTTACATGTTAGAGATTATGATCGAAGTCCCACTTCACAGAAAACAAAATCGGATCTTTCTTCCATAGAAGTTACGAGTGGAATGCTATTTGAAAAAAAAGATTAGTTGTGCGTTGAATTCTATAAATTATAATTTTTATTCTAATTATTGTCAGACTATTGTTATGTAGAGGAAATAGGGGCATTTCTTAATTGTAATATGAATTGTGTAACACAAAGTAAATTCTGATCTCCTAATTACTTGTATGACGCACAATTAACATTAATAAAAGATGTGATTCGATTTTTTTGTTTGAAATCATTGCTGAAGCGCTACGTTCGATCATAGATTTATGATTGGAATGTTTTTCATTAAAACTTTAATGGCAATACTATTTGAGCCAATTTCTGGTACGAGCAATCCTTGCTAGAATTTAAAATCGTCTATAGCGGTTATAATAAGTGCAAAAAAGTTATCGGGAGGCATCCTGATTTTAAGTAAAATGGAAAGAAATAAAAATACCGTATAAAACATTTACTCAAATTAAAAATTGCAAGTAAAATAATAAAATTGAACGTTTCGAGCATTCGCTTATATTCAGCGAAAAAAATTTATCAGAAAAAAAACATGAAATGAATTAGAAAGTTGACAAACTGAAAAAAAAACTAACCTTAAAAACTACCTGTTAACTATTGACAACAGAAAATAACTTAGTTGGTTATTTAAAATCGGTTTATTTCTTAAAATGAATAGAGACTCTAAAATTCTCAAATCAGAGGCATATTTATATCTAGTAGGAATTTTAAAATTACTGATGTCAAACGGGCTATTACAATGTTCTGAATGATCCCTAGTAGCTGAATGTGAAGGACTAGCTAAAATATTTTCTGTGCGGTAACTCCTACTTCAATGCTCGGCCAGTCTACAGCCTAGAGTACGCGACGTCAAACCGACGTACTCAGATGCACATCGCGCACAACAAAATTAGTAAATTAGGGAGGCCTGCTGTAGGAAGAATGTCTTTGAAACGAAAACATGAGCCTATTTTGAAACTATTAATTAAAACCAACCTTAAGTTTATGCCCGTAAAGTATTTGACATACTTTCGTATGTCAATTTGACAAAGTATTCGACATACTTTCGTATGTCAATTTGACAAAGTATTCGACATAAAATTTCTTTCTTCATTTCCTCCGACTGAGGTCCAAAATACGGAAACGAAACAAAACGAATGTCCTCACAGATTGAATCCACAGAAGGCACTTTGCACAATTTTTTTTACAAAAATTTACCAATAAGAAAATCTACAAATCGAGTTGTAAAACCATTCTTTCCATTCCGCAAAGGGAAGACCTCTACCCTACGGATACAAGCCAAGAAGCAAGACGCCCTGGGGATCAACACAGATGTTCGCCTATGCGATCCCGACGACGTGATAGTCAACTTTAGCTCCATTGTCATTCGGCCTCGAGTTAGGTTTTTACTGGTGTTCGGTTTAGATTTTGTTCTTCCCATTTTCAAATTATATTTTTATAGATATTTTACAGCCTTCGAGAAAGTTTTTTCTCATGTTAGCAATATTAAATGTACTGACTTTACCAACCGACTACATTTGCTTAGAGTGGTTTTGTTCAAATGTATTTGTATTGGCTGATCAAGGAGGAGTGGCAACTTTGGCCCCATTGATGTAAAATGTGTCTGCATTGTAGCGTGAGCAAAAGGTTAATGTTCATGAGTGTTGTTGGTTCGAACTGACGACATATGTTGTTCGCATGCGTCGGCCATAATTGCACACAAACTTTTCATACTAGGGGGCGAAACAATTTTTTTCTTTGCTTATTTATTAATAGTTCGCAATAGCTATTCCTGCATTAATCACCCTCACATTAAAGAAATTTACTGTGAAATATTCTATGACGTAGTTTTTACAAAATGGATCGAATTTTCGTGAAATGTATTCTTCATTCCGTGAATATCTGTCCAATGATGTATATACATTTGTACTTTGTTCAATTATAAGCGAGGAAATTGGTTAGTTAATAATTAATGATTGCTTTTTTAGCTACAGAAAAATTGCATTTCCTTAAAGTAAAGGGGTGACACTCAGACAACGTTATGTTATGATAAAGAAAACGAAAATTAAATGTGATGAGAGTAATGAGAGTATGCAGGCGATTAAATAGCGTTGTGTCGTAGGGACGTCCCTGACTAGCAAATGTAATTTTTCTATCGGAAGGATTTCCTAGAAATGATTCAACACTCTACTTGCTCGGAAACATTCCAAAATATATACAAAAAGAAATTGTTTGATATTATTTAGGATACTTTTTTGAAGTTTTCATGTAAGCTCATATTCTGCGTGTCATAGTTTTATACTGTAATGGGTAAAAGTTCAATTATTTGTTCAAAAGTTAAGCTAGGTGCGTTTTTAATGTTTTTCAAGTGAAATTGACGATGACTAAATTTTACAACTCAACTAGACAATATATTAAAATCCTTTGTTTAACTTAGTTATTAAAGTCAACCATAAAAGTAGAGCCTAGACGTCCGTTGTGGGTTGTACTGAAATTGGAGTGAAAATATTGAAGTCTTGCTTTCAATAGCCCTGGAGTTTTTATACGAATTTCTACACTACTCCTGATTTTTGGTCATCTTTGGGCTGACGGGACGAATGAATCAGGCAGAGTTAATTAATTTGGCAAACAGCTGTGGAGAACTCAAAGTTGAGTGACGTATACCCATTAAGAGTACTTCTCAAATAAAACTAAAGAAAGCTCACTTTAACATAACCCAAAAAAGTGGACAAGATTGAAATTTAATCCAGAATTGGAGAGGGCTGTTAGTTTGGAAGCGACTGTAAAAACGATCATCTGATGACATGTAATGATACTTTTTTTAATCCGACGACAGTCTCAATAAAACATCCGTTGTCCAGACTATAGAACACGTGCTGAGCTGCCTCTTTCAAGCCTTGAGTTGAACACATTGCATTATTTACCTTCACTTTAGCTAATGCATATTATGTCATGAATATTCCAAACTTGACATTAGGTCCGAGGCATTTGGTCCAGCAGTGCACTTGCTTATGCGGAATAGGGAAGGCATCAGCTATTGCTTATTACCTCAGCCAACAGGTAAAATACGCTAACAATTTTTCAATTTTCGAAGGGGTTGATAAGGTTCAACACTTTGTGTCTACTTAATCGTTTTAAAAAAATTCTAAGATGAGGTACGCTGAACAACTTTGAAACGCTATACGTCAGTTCAAAATTTCAAAGATGGATATGCGTCACATTACTAACCAAATATCAAAGGAACAATGCAACCATTAATACGTGCGATTCAGTATATCACATTTATTGGCATTCGTTTATACATAGAACGTAAAAATGTAATTTCTCAAACGATTTTTGGTCTCAAGATGGTATATTAACAGCTGCACAAAAACGAAGACCTCGATCACTCTTCCAGCACAGAAGTTCAGTCTGGTTTGAACCGGCAATCTGTCAATCTCTTTCACGAGCTCTGACCATTGATTGTATTGAGTGGTTGCATGAAAATATCGCAATTGCCACTGTGGTACTGCTTCACGAAAGGAGTAATCTAACACAAAATGAAACGAATAATTATTAGATTTATTTATAACTACTGAATGTTTCGTCTAATCCTCCCAATTTAGCTATTCCATTCCTAGCGGAGGTTTAGTCGAGCCCTCGGTATTTGTGTTGCAGAGCATGCCGGCAGGAGTTTTAGAACCGACCAGGTACTTTCCGCACATTCACATCTTCAATCCGTTCTCATGCAGAGAAGTGCGATATCCCTGTTAGATTAGGTGATTTTAAAGTAATATCTTCTGCATCTGATCAAATAAACTTCCGTATTTTAGAATCTCTTCAAATTTTAAAAGGAAAACCAGTTTTGAATAATATGTAAACAGCATTCCTTTCCCAACGATGTAATATCGATCTGAAACTTTTTGTTTTCCATTGATTTGTTTCTTTTACGTGCCATTGCTTCTATTGTTCCATGACTGGTTATTTTATTTTTAGATTTGACCAGTTATTTCTCAATAATCTTCAGGTTGAAAATGACTCAGGAGGTCGAAATGTTCGAAATATTTTAATTCAGTTATATTTAACATCTAACGTTGGGATAGTGAAATTAAGGTTTGAAAAACCGGGGAGTTTTTATGTGAGCTGTTTATGTGAATTTATGCGATACTCAAAATAAATTTTTACTCCAAACGGGGTTGACGTGACAAATGAAACTGAGCAAGTTTAAGCTATTGAAAGCTCAGGAGTCACTTTGCGTGATGTAAACTCGAATGATTTTAGGACAGCGCGATATGTTTCCATTCTAAAATGGTTGAAATATATTCATAGTTAAAAAAAAATCTGAATACTGGGCCGAGAATATGCGTCAATTAGTGGGAACTAGACTAGGCTTTATGATGATGAGATGGAACTTTTATTCTGACGCATATTTACGTTTGGCATAAAATTGTGAAGAATTCTCAACAAGCTTCATAGTGCCAGCGACACTTCAAAACCCAACGATGCTACCCGTTTGCTTTATTTGTATATATATTTTTCTCTGGGGGTAATTTTTTCATCGTGTCGCAGACCCCCTAAGACCTTCTCAAGGACCCCCAAGGGTCTGGGGACCCCAGTTTGGGAACCACTGCTGTAGAGAGCCAACATAATCAAACGCACAACGTGTGCAACTATGCATGTATTTAGATGACTGACTGGAGCATGCGTTTGAAATGTTTACTTTAATAATTTGAAAAAACTGATATCAAAATAATTGCCGAGAAATATTCCATATGACATGTGAGTGAAATGTATAGATAGAAGCTATAGTTTTTTTTCATTTTGCTGACTTGGGTTAGAAAATGGGAACGGGAACTTTCAGTACTTTTTTTGACGGGATAGTTTTTAGATAGTGATAGTTATCACTCAAAATACAGTTAAGAAAAGTTAAAACAATTATTGTTTCTGTGCATTGTGAAATCTTGATACTGTTCAATTCAAAACAAAAGAAAAAAGTGAAAATATGGATACTGGGACTTGTAAACTAGATTTGCGAAAAACTGAATTAAAAAGCCTGTTAAAATGTTTGAAGATATGAGCGCCGAGAAATGCTTAAGTATTCTTACGTCCTATCTCTGTAGGAAACCATCTATTGGGCTGTTGAAAATATAACTACATGAAAAGTTAAGGAAGTGAAAAGAATTCTGTCACTGAATATCAAATTTTAAACCATCTATAAACCCTAGTTTGAGTTTAGAGGGACAAAAGTCCAACCAGCGTCTCTAATGAAAGCATATAATAATATTTTAACCATCAGTTAGGCCAACTTCGTGGGGTATGCTGGAGCTCACCCATCTCCAACCCGTCATGGGGCTATAAAATTTCCTGTCAAAAACAAAAAAATAAAGAGTTTAAAATTAAGAGTTGCAGAAGCGACTTGAAAAATTTCGGGACGCTCATAAAACTAGGACTGAATTCTTTTAAAAAAAGTTAAATATGTTTTAATGGTTTCATTTAGAAGTATATTCATCTATACGTTCTCGATATCGAATGATATCATAAAGGGAGCAGCTGTATCGGTTAACGAGTGTGTTGATTCCGAAAATTACACAGAATTCGAACAGTAAAAATATTGCAAGTGAACAAAGAAGGTAAGAAGTAAAAATTCGATGCTTAAAAAAACTAGGCGTGCGATATGCTACATACATCATTGTACATAAGAGGTCTGCAGCCATTTTAAGCATAAGGTCTGCAGAAATTTGGTGTTTGAATTTCACGGATGCCTTACAATATTACTGTCCGGAGTCCGAAACATAAAGAGATTAGTAGAGTTCAACGGGAATGACGGACATGTTTTTCAGTTGGCTGAGAAAATTGTTATTTTGTTTCTACACGGAATATAAATTCAATAATGGGCTCTAAAATTGGTTTACATTCTGCGCTGTCGCACATAATTTGATTCATGCTGTTCAAATATTTCTCACAGTCTTTCAAAACTGAACTGATACCCGCATCAGGCCTGGTAACAAAAACATTTATTTTGACGGCTAAATTTTTCTCAGAAAGAATGCATACTGTCTTACGAAAACAGGAAAAAACATTTGATATGACTTATAATTCTAAAAATTTGTGTGTGCTGTTTTTTAATTTACATTCAAATCTTAACAACATATTGGATTGTATGGTTATAGGAGTAGAAGTGAGTTTTTCAAACTTAGAATATACGAACGAACATTCAATTAATACTTTGGATGACAGAATTACACACCATAAGAGACCAAATAAGATACACGAGCTATAGTAGGTTCACAGATCAAAAGTTACAAACGACTTGCTGAAATCACAAAGTTAAATAAAATGCAAAGTTTTGATATTCACAAAGCAAATGATAATATCAAAACTTCTTAATTTTTCTTTTGAGTGACCTTTGTAAAAGTTTAAACCACCTTTTTTAGTTTGTATTCATTTTGCAGCGGTTTCTTAATTTTCTAGGTATTAAAGCACAGAAAATGTTCCTAATTATTAACGCGAACTCATTAACCGATGTGTTCTCTCCGAATTTTGAAGATGACCTTTACTGACAATTTATTTATAGAGACGTAGTTTTTTTTGGATTTTTCTTCTATTTTTCACCATAATTGTAACCAATAATCAAAATATTCATTTTTTTGTTTCTCTGATTTTGATTGTATATTTTTTATGCACAATAATTTTCATAAATTGTTTATGAAGTCTAATTAGTTTGAAATGTCCGGGAAAATGCTCAACGAAAGGCCCGAAATGACAACTGTGATTGTGCACTTCATGGAATTCAATTATCTTCGTTTGAATTCTCATTCAATTTATTATTGTTAGAGGGTGTTAACTTGTATTGGCTATCTTAATAGTGGTAACTAATAATATTATTGTTACAACTTGTCTTTTGTCATGTTGGATAGTTTGAATTCTCAGGGTAACAAACCATTTCGTAGCTTTACACACACAAAATTTAAGTTATTAGTTTGAAAACAAGTTGTTGCTGTTTGAAGGTAAGAAATACAATCAAACCAGAGCTACGACTTGCAGCAGCGAGCAAATAATTCAATGACATGCCCTAAAATCTAATCAGCGTGAAAATTTTCGCTTCCTGGAAAGGCCTCGCTGCAATAGACGGTGTTTCCACCAGGACGAACTGCTTTGGCAGCGCAGGAATCTATTTAGCGATCACGAAGAATAACAATACATACGTGAAAATCTAGAAGTCCTTCAGTGAAATTCAAAACAGATTGTTTTGCGAGCATAAGCCAATGAAATGTAAAAATCCTTTGGCTTAAAATTTTTATGTTTTTTAGGAGGTGAAACAAGGTACATGACTTCGAACGTCTATATCGTTGATCCGAATAGAAAAAATAAAGTCGATCAGGGAAACGGGAAAGAAACTAAATAGAAAACCTTCAGGAAAAAACGAAATAAAAATTGTTCAGATCATTATGGAATGAATGGCAGAAATTGAAAAGATCTTCATAATAATTAATTTGTCTCATAATTGTTCATGTCTAAAATATAGCAAAAACATGGTGTTTGAGAACAAAAGGTGTGAAGCCGCACATCAAGTAGAAAATGCATAATATGGATAGTTCGTACCCATTGCAAATAGTGAATAGGTAGATTCCTAGCAGTACCAGTCTAATTTTATTTGATACTTATGTGTCGGATGTTTTTTTGTGCTTTTGTGTTTCGCTTTTTGTTTTCCGTGTCATACTTTGTATGCCATGTGCCAAATAAGAACTTTTTCTTCTATAAAATTTTCCAAAAAAATTTGGGTTTTTGAGATATTAGCTGTTTGTTGTTTTAAAGATGAAATTTATTTAAACAATTACTTGAAATATTAATTTTGAATTTACGTTACAAACACTTCTATTCTATGAGAGTTTACAATAATGAAATTTAGTTTTAGTGATGTCTGGTAAAAAGTTTTAAAAAGAAGGTTTTAGAATGTTACACTACGCGCTACCAGGTTACTTCTTGTTTGTCTTGTTGGCACTGTTCTAAAACCTCGTGCTTCATGAACATGCTTCATCAAAATTGTGCTACATAGACATGGTCATCATTGAAACAATGCTCCCTAATTGACGAGTTCCGTGATCCATGAAAATTATTGCAGGCGAAAAAGAGTTCTCTCTGTACTGTGCACAATTCATGAATACATGGAGTCCAGTGCAGCCAACATAAGAAAGCTCGACATAGTTGCACGTATGTTGGCATACCACAGCGTTTCGCTACGTAAAATTTAGAATATCATTTCGTGTAAAACACGGATAATTTTTTCGAATGTTTTCAAAGTAGATAGGAGGGAAGATCTTCACTGCCAGCGGTACTCGCACGTCAGTTTTCATTTCATCCTTCAGGCACCCAAGTAGAGTGACATAAAATATAACCTTAGTCTAGGGGCGCTGTGGGTTGTTCACCTCCTAGTAAACTTTTCAAAAATTTTAGTTTTTCCTGCTCTAAAAATTTTTCGAGTATGAAATTGTAGGATATCGACATGTGAAATGTTGTTAATATTGAATGTTCGTATGAAATAAAAATAACTCAATGGAAAAGTTTCAAAATTTCAACTACTAATGTTATTTTTCATCCCATAATTGATATGCTAAAAAAGCTAAAAATTTGGTCTCAAGTCCCGTTAAAATTATTTTTTGCACGACGGATGTCAGAAATTTATATCGAGCTCATGAAACCTTCACGTCCGTGGAAAAAATTCATTAATGACGTAAATTAGCAAGCCATTTATTTTCCTACTTCAGTTATAAAATATTAAAAACATTCTTCTGACTCCTAGCCTTATTTGTAAAGATTAGCTATGACATCGAAATTTCTACGATGGAAACCAAGTTCAAAATTATCTGGATAGTATTTTCAAGAATTATCCTCGAAATCACTAAGAAAAGAACGGCGACATAGCGGGATGAATCCGCTGTGAATGAATGTTAAGCCACTTACTTGTTCGTAAGTTCATGGTTGAACTTAGAAAACAGATCTTCAAGGTCTAGCTTAAAAAAATTCATTTAGAGTACTTGCAGTTGAAACTGCCGGTAACGTTGAGGGTTCTAGAGAAATCTCAACTGAAATGATATCCTCATTAACTGGCACATATATTAGTACAAAGAGATTCGACTTATCACCTTCAGCGCGTTTCCGCGGTTGTAAACTGTTGGTTTGATTAGGTTGTAAGTAGCAGAATAGGAAAACTGACAAATTCTCGAATCCATTTTGTCCTTCCTAAGAAATATGAAAACTGAAATTCCACAATATATTTTACCAGGCATAATTTCTGTTATTTCTTAATAGATCGCGAAACAGATGAAATGTCATTCATTTATGCCAGTACGTGAATGAGCAATTGATTGACTGGTGCACGTATGGCCTAAAACGCGAAGAACGTGTTAACTTGAAAAATATGTGCGCTAAAGTCAACCACAAAATCAGGGAATAGTTAACTTAATTTGGTTATGATAAGTAAGGTAAGGTTATTGTCTCTTAGGCAGAGTTAGATAATTTGTTTATTTTAAGCTGAGGTAGGTTACGATGAGTTATGTCATTTATGTATTAGGTAAGGCTGTGTTAAATGAGGTTAAGTTAGGTTTGGTTATGTTAGGTGAGGTTAGGTTTAATAAGTTTAGATTGGGTTAGGTGAGGTTAGGTGAATTAAATTGCTTTCTACAATCATGAACCTTTCTTACAAGATATCCCAGATTTTCTCGATAACATTCCAAGTGAATTAGCTGGCCACGATAATATTACGATACCTTCGTCCTTCCGCACCTTCCGCACTGGTAACCAACTAGCACACCCATCGCATTCTGCAGTGTGAAATTATGCCTAAAAAGCAATATTCCTATATCTCCTGCCGATTTCAAAATTTTAGACTCAGCTTCAACCAGTATGAACTCAGAATTTTAGAGTCCTTGGGTATCTACAAGCGAAACCCGGATTTAAACAATATGACCAGTTCGTACCCTTTGCAAATAGTGAATAGGTAGATTCCTCGTCAGTACCAGCCTAATTTCATTTCATACTTATGTGTTACATGTATTCTTTTTGCGCTTCTGTATTTTATTCTTTGTTTATGTCCGTGTCATACTTTGTATTTTTGCTTTCATGATATATTTTTAGTACCTACAATTCATTGTACTTTTATCTTTGATTTCAGACGTAATTTTTTTTTCGTTTGATCTGATGATGGAGCAGAACTCCGAAACGTTTTCTTAGTAAAAATTAGTGATGTACCGATACCATTTTTTGGGCCGATACCGATACCCATTTTTTAACCGATAACGAAACTCCGATATCTGGAAATACCGATACTTTGACCGATACTGCGATCGATACCGATACTTGTACAATCATATTAAAACAAAATCATTATAAGCCATACATGGGTGATATAATAAAATTATTTCCAAAATATCTGATAATATCACAATATTGACAATGAAGTTTTCAAACAGTAAAGTCTTCGATTAGGAATGATAAAAATGCTCTTGCTGTGTTAACTATATCGTTTGATTCGTTTCCCGCACAAAGTTTTTCGATTGCATCATCTTTCCGCTTTATTTCGTATGATACCGTTATCAGTACGTATGAACAAATAAGTATTCGCTGTTTAGCAATCTTTATTTGCCAACTGACGCTATTGTCCGCCTAAATTTAAATAAAAATGATATTTTTCTCCATTTACAGGCGTAAACTAGTAATATAATGTAGCATTTAGTCACAGAAATAGTAGCATGAACACGAGTAGTATACGTATGAACTAACACACACATTGTGCAGAAGCAAACACGGCTCTTTTCGGTATGGGGGCCTATCGAATTTTAATAATTTCTTTTCGCCAAAGTATGTATTTTCGTGTGAAAAACACGAAAATGATAACCATTTTGTGGAGAAATTATTTATTGAGCCTGAAATTTGCTTATATTCATTAATATTTTATGAAAATACTGCGGTTTCTCGGTACGTTTTCGCCATGCAAATTCACACAGATACGAGTCCATCATTTGTCGGTGAGTGCCTCCCTGACGTTTTTTTTTCGTTTTCAGACTATGCTATGCACTCTCAATCATTTAAGCGTGTGCATGATTGAACAATAATTGAAATTATTTGAACGTGTGAACAATAATATTTTAATTAATTTTTTTCAAATTTTTGGTTTAGGTTAGACCCCCGAAATCATTATAGAGTAATACAGAGACACAAGAAATGACGTAGCAACGTCAAGCCGTGAAGAAAGTGCCATAGGGGAGGTGTAGCAGGAAACAATACCACTTCCCCCTCCCCTCCCCCCATTTTTCAAACCCCCGTAGCGGGCGAACGGGTGAACGTACGAGTCTTACTTTTTGACAGGATGTACCTGACCTCCTACACTTCCTATTGCAGCAATAATCCCTACTTCTTCAGTGGTCGCCCAATCCTGTAACCCTATGCCGGGGACGCTGTCCTTGAGAGCTATCGGCTAGTATTGTATTTCCACTCTACTTCTCACCCCAATCTCAACCAGCAATAAAACAAAGTTGGCAAGAGGTATTTCCCCACTTTTCTGTGAGTTAAATAGATCCACGAGCAAAACAAGTTTACGCTGAAATAAAATGTTTTCCACATTCTTTCGCGTACCATTCAGGAACTAAATACGATGAGGGAGCTTCTTAGAACTGTTGTATGCATGAGTTATCTACGCTCCCGAATGAGGAAATTAGAGAATTATGGTGAAAATGTGAGGTCCCCATGTCAGAGTCAGGATGGATTTCTTTTTGTTGAAGGATAATAGGTTATTTGTCCTGTTGAAGAATATTCTTTTTCAGTTCACTGTAGTTCAATTTTTCAGAACCTGCTACTTCATTATTTCACTATTTGTTAGTACACTATTTCTATGCGTTATAGTGATTTACGTGGGTACACCGCTTGTGCATAGATTTGACATTCCCTTAATACCATACTAAACGCTGCCTTCATTATTTCTCTCTTTGGAACGCCTTCGTTAAGATTAGGGAGGCTGAAGCTAACATATCTTCAAATCTATTCAGGGACTAATTAGTTATGGTTTGGGGTAAATAAGATCTTTAAGATGAGAAACGTTATGGCCTCTAGCTCAATCCCAGGATATAAGCCCTGAAAGCCAAACCTTTAATAGTGCTTGTACAGAGCAAAACCTGTGTACCAGAAATAACTGTCATAAATTGATATGGAAATACTAAAGGTTTCCTCAGGCTGAAATTTCTTGCATATAATGAACACCAGAATCTGGAAATTATTGATGAAAAGTATCGTTTCTGATAGCTTAGCGAACACGTATATAATTCCTTTTGATCATTACTAGGCTAAAAATAACCCAATATTCCAAAGTGATGTGAAAGAGTAGGCAAGATTTACAGAGAATATTAGAGAAAATTTTCTTAATGAGTAATGCATAATTACACGGTTAGAAAATCTTCCATTTTTGCTGTATCTATAAAATCTTATATTGTGGCTCGTGTGAAAGTAACATCATAGATGTGTAAGAGAAAACGGCGTATATGAGTCCTAGTAATGACAACACGAAATACTCTCGTAACATGGGACAGAGATTTATGAAACGGCTGCATACATGTTATATAGCAAACGTACAATTGCTTGTTTATGATAGCTATGGAATGCATGATAGATATTTAATATTCGTCTCCTATTTTTATTCTTTTCCTAGTGCGTATTGGTATAGGGTAGCAATCGAAAATGAGTCTATTTGCTCGCCTCTTTTCCTATTTTCTTTAATTTTTAAATAACTATTCTGAACTTGATAATATTTAATTGTCATTGCTGCAAGAACAGCAGCTCGCATGTTGGAGAACAATTTGGTCTCGTCTATTTAATTCAGAGATTTTCTTATCTATCTTCAACTTGTTTATAGTAATAAAACTCTGATAGTTTTATTTGTATGTATGGTTTCTTGCTCGTTACAGTCATGATCTGCTTTCTGTTATGACTTTTATGAAAACTAAACACAGTTTCTTCAGAGATAAGATGAGGGAATTTGAACCTCGTTTTCATAGTACAGATAATCCAAGTCTATCTCTGTAACTTCAGGAGATTTGGCGGCTTACTTGGTTCAACATATGTTAATTGCACACGCCGTAATATAGACAGTCTGCCACAGTGTTCAGTTCACAAACCATATTTCTCTTCAACTCTTCAGCAAGTGGTTCGGGAAAACTGTTTTCCAATGATGTTGAATTATTTCTACGTTCATAAAAAGGGTGGTCAACAGCCAATTCAAAGCTAAAAATTACGAAAACAACAAGATCTAGCGGTGCATGTGCGGTGCAATTTTCATTTTTTGTGGAAAATTTCATAGCGTATATTGCTGTTTTTATTGCTAGCTGTGTTTTACCACTACCAAAGATCATGAATTATTACGAACCTCACTGTTGTCCGCATCCGTCGTTGTTCAATTTGTCCTTTGCAACTGTCAAAAGAATGCACGCGAAACGTACCGACAAGGAGAAAATAGCGAATCGGATATAATATAAATAATTTGAAATAGACGACAATTTCCATCAACGAATAATTAATTATAACCAATGATTGCAAAATTAAAAAAATAATACAAATTTAGACTGGTTGCCAGGCTCAGCCGCTCAGGTGGGACCGCACGCCGAATCACGCAACGCACTACTCGACTTAATCGAGGCCTGAATTTCCCTAAAGACGGATGATGGGGTGTCGCTCACGTCCAGCTGCACCAGCTAGCGCGTGGTCCACACATTACGTGCTCAGCTCCGAGGGGTACTGGGTCAGAGCAGCCTGCGGGTCCACCGGCGTACCTATGGGACAGGGTGGGCAGTCTGGACATGAATGTGAGTGCCGCCGCCGTCTGCCCAAAGCTGAATAACTTTAATGATTTCTCATTTAATTCTTCATTTCTTGGACTATAGCTAAGATATAATAAAAAATTATGCACAAGTGTAACAGTTATGAAGACAGGAATCATTTTATTGTCAAAAAGTGAAAGAGAAGAACACTCAGTTGGGCGAAATGAAAGTCAGCCCATGCCTTTGGTCCATCCTTATAAAATTGATCTTCCAACCCCTGAGATGAAACTAAGCTTTATTAAGCATTTTAATGAAGCAAAGGCTCATGACTTTGATAGATTCCAGCATCTCATAAAGAAATGAGATGCAAAGAAAACTGCTGGTAAACTCGAATCAGGCATTTTTGTTGGACCAGAAATTATTCGTGGCAAGGAGTTGACCAATTTACTTACTTCACTTGAGTTGGCTGCGTGGGGCTCATGAGCCTAATTAGCGCAGAACTTCCTAGTTGATCATAGGACTGAAGAATTTAAAAACTAGCGGACAGCACGTGACAAGCCTATCAAGCTACCCGGTGCCGGATATCTCTTAAAATGCATTTGATGTATTCTCACCTGCATTTCTTCTCGTGCAATATGGGTGATATTTCGGGAACGAATACGGTGAAAAGTTCCACCAATTAAGATATCGCAAAGATGGAAACTAGGTATTAATGGCAGTTCAATGAAACCATGATGGGTGAATACCGTTGGTTTCTGAAGTGAAGGAGTCTACATTTACTCATAAGAGTAAGATTAAAAGTTTCAAACATTTTCGAAGACTTAGTTAGGCAAGTACTACCTCCTATAAGCAATAAGTAACTTATCTGTGTCTGCAAAAGGACCCATATCGTGACGAGTAGGGTTCTCTGATCCCAAACCCTGGTCCAGAAGCGTCTCACTTACTGTATGTTCGTAATGTATAGTATTATACAACCTGAGTAACCACACGTGCTAAGGCAAATCTTGGAACGGATTTAGAATCAAAGCACCAAAATTTGTTAGCATCACAATTACTTTAAATAGCTGAACAAGATAAAATTTTGTGGCTTCTGATATTGATACTATCATACAGGGATGAATTGAGTCAAACTCAATGACAAATGTCAAGTTAAATAGCGGAGTTGGACTGAAAGATTCGGAATATATGGTCAAGCCTGTATATCCAGCCACTAACTCGTTTATTTAGATATATTGTGAAATGATTACTTCTCAGGTATGTGTTCGGTAATGTCTCCGATAATTTAGAACATATGAAGACAACCTATCGATGCTTACAAATAGATTTATTTCCCAGCTGTTGTCTATAATTGACGTCATTCCAATTTCTGAACCGGCGCTCTGAAGTTCAGAGTAGATAGGAAAGGCAGACATATAGCGACCGTGAGGAACATTTCGTTGTTACGAAGTTGGAAGTTGTTGGTCGATATAATATCACCCAATTCTGTAGCTGGCTCGTGTAAGTCTGCCATGGTTATTAGTTGACGATGTGTTCATTGAAACGAGGAAAGCAATGGTTACGTATCTAATGTAATAATTTTCAACAATTATTGGTAAAATTCTCTCCATGAAATGAATCTCACGATGATTGGGTGTACTATCGCTGTTTTTATTCTGATGATACGACAGATCTTACAGCTCAGCATTTGTATTGTGAATTCAATGAAAATTCTGAGATCCAAAAATCCTGCAGTTTGCTCCAACAGACTTAAGCTATGCTTATCGCCAATAGTTTATTACGCAATCGCAAATAAAGTTGAATGGTCGACTCTTAGTTCTACCTCTTCAGTAAGTTAATTAAAGCAATTGCAGCGATGCTGAAGCCGGAAACGATCAATGCTCAATGGAATTGACCATAAATATCGTTAGGAAAATATAAAAACATGGATATTTAATTTTGGTTACCATTTAAGTCTTCAGTAACCACGCAGTAAAGGACCTGTATCCGTGCTTCAATGTTGATTGTATCAACACTTCTCATTATTATTATTCAGTAACCATTAAATAGAGGGACTGCATTTGTGGATGCGCACACATGGCAATAAATGTTAATGCTCATGAAAAAATACAAGCGAAATACGACCGCCGCTTACAATTTATATCTATTAATCAATGATCAATTTATATATATTTAATCTTTATATATTATATGCATATATGTGTGTGTGCGTGTGTGTACATGTACATATGCATGCGGTATGGATGCAGATATGGATGCAAATGCAAATACATGTGATGAGATTTTCAGATGCTGAGACAACAAATTCTCATACTCCTCAGCCGCCTGCAGGCGCGCCAGTTCCCCGAGAGCCGGTTGCGTTCTCAGAAGGGGTGGTGTGCGTTGTGTGCCAAAAAATCGCCGCCTCGTCGATGAAGGCAACCTTTAAGTTCTGTTACATTTAAGAACTCAAAGAATATGGCTTTCTATGGAAACTGTTTTGGGTATTACTTATTGTAGAATTCGGGTTCCGTATTTCTAGCTAGCCAGAAATTATATTAACTTGTCAGAACCAATTGTTGGATTTTATTTAGGTTAGATTAAAAACCAATATTTTTCCGGGAGTTTGCAAATCAAAGATTATAAACAGCAATATTTACCGCATCACGAGTTGCTGATGCTACAACGGCCAATAGCCACATTGACTGGAACATTAATGATCTTATGAATACAACATCAAATACTGCATCGAAAACTTGCTTTCCATTACAATCAGAGCACCTAGAGCACTTAAATGACCGACACATCTCTTTGCTAATTAATTAATAAACTAATTATTTAATTAATTATTCGAATAATTAATGATTTAAATAATTTGTTCCAATTGTTTCTAATTCTAATCTACAAGGTTTAATGTTTTTCGTCAAATACAAACATCTTCATTGGCCGCTTAAAAGGAAATTCGTCAAATTTTACATCAAAAATGTGTTAATGTATCACTTACTGTTATGTCTCATGAGTGTACAAGTAAAACAAATGAACAATATATCTCCCAGCGTGTTCATTATTTATGAGTGCAGCACAGGAAAAAGGACATCACATTGTCTTTTTAAATTTCACCCTCAAATTCTATGAATTTTCAAGCTACTAAATTCTGCCATACACCTTTACACAAAGATATCTACGAATAGATTCACAAATGGGAAATTTGAAGACTATAAGCTTTGATAGGAAGCTCATGAACAGTTTTTTGCACATCAAGAGAAAGTATACGACAAACGTCTATAAATAGGAACTCTCTCGTGATGGGAGTAATTCAATGAGCCGATGTGTTGACATTCGTAGAGGGTAATTTCCATTGATGATTACGTTTCTAGGTATGTAGATAAATATGATGCTGCGGAAAATTATTGTAAACCTGGAAATATTACACGGTAAATGACACTTTCACAGAGGTAAATTAAATAGAACTCAAGGACCCCGAAAAAAATGCTTTGGACTAGAAAATGTTACTCAAAAAAGCCTACAATGACAGAGAAAGTTACAGCATCAATTCAGCTAATGTTAAAATCCATTTGGTATTTGAGCAGAGATGTCAAACGATAATTAATACCTAAGAAACCATAAATCAGGCGTAATTCCCTATTATTTACCATATGTCAAGAAAGAAGTAACGGGCTAAAATGTTCTGGAAACTAATAGCAAATTTTCGTCGTCGTAGAATTTATTAAGACCCTTTCGTGAAAAAATGTGTCGCGTGATAAAACTTTCAACGTTGTGTGTATGGGGTATGTGTGTATGGTTCCATAAGCTGTATGTTTTTTAAAGCGGTGAGAAGGCTGGCATTCTGAGGACCGAAAGAACACGAGGGTAAAGGTTGAAGTAGGGTGCTGGGGACGCTCGTTCTTGTGTTTTGAAGAGCGATAAGCAAACCTCGCACCACGAAGCATAAAAAACTCCTACAAAAAATTACAAGATCTCAGACGTGAACAATTAAGAGGAGGGAATTCGAGCATCAAAGCTGCCAATGGTGTTCACTTGCGTTTGAATAAAGGTGGAGCTGAACGAACACCTCTAACATGATTGGTTCCTTCTAAAAGGGCGTGGGAAAAAGAACCGAACCACAATAAAGATCTGGCGTGTGAGGGAAGCCAGTTCTACCGATGAGGCCGTAAAGTGAAATACGAATAAGTACAGGTGTGTTCGCGGTGACATATGTATTAAAACAAATGACAAAAAAAGTGCCCATTATGAGCATACAAGTTGAACGATAAAATGTAATGAGTGAATTGATGTATGTTCTCGTTCTTATTTCAGAGAATAATTTCAAATAAGAAAACCAGGAAAATACGGTCGGAGCAATGTTCGAAATTAACACGTACGAATGACTCGTTTGGGAAGGGGTAAGTCATGAGTCCTATTACTAAAAAAAAAATTGCTCAGAAACTTAGTTGCCAAAAATTGAGGTGGCATACGATGTATCAATATATTCTTCAACATAAAAGAAAATGTGAAGTGAATTGAGGAGAGCAATATTTATTATATTGCAGATGGTGGGATTGATCAAATAATGATGAAGAAAAGAAGTAAAAGTTCACCAATTCAAGTCAACGTATCACGTCATCGCTCAGAAAGGCCTATCCACAATAAGAACTGAGACGTGCTGCAATGAACTGTAACTCGTCAATACATAAAAAACGCTCTTGAGATTCGGTGCCTGAGAATGCCACGGAGTGTGATTGGTGACGATTGCTTGTGAAATGAAAGCGGTTAAGACGACAGAGAATGTCTTAATACTCCACATGTATTATTCGTGTCTAGCATTGTCTACATGTATTATTGGTGTCTAGTTTGATGATACGAGGCTGGCCGGCCAATAGGTATATTAGCGTTGCCAAGGGAAATGTCATGTTCAAGTTACCACAAATTTGTCGATAGCGTTCGGTATTGCATTATAGTGTGTTGTGTTTGGAGGCAGATTGTAGGTGTGCAGATTGTTGAGCATTGCGTTAACTCCCTTCATGATAAGCATTGTGCAGTAGCCTCACAAAGGTGTAATAGGATGTTCATCTATAATTCATAAACCTTTTCACCGGAACTCGAGTGTTATACCCGAAAATCACCGGAGCAGCAACTCTCGTCAACAAAGAAAAATGCGCACAGAAAAGCGCGCTGTTTGTAAGTTGTTCCCTTCACGTTGGTAAGTACCGTCCTTGTTTCAGTATTTTTAGAAACTTGTGCATTTTGTTTTACCAGTGATTTCTTGTGTTTTTTTTTTTGGAGGTACGCCAATTCTTCTCTTCCGAGAACATGGTTTCTTTATTACTGCAAATTAATAAAGGGGCTGGGACTTTTCTCTCGTGACACATACGCAACAAAATAAGTTACAAACGTACCGTTATTTTTGAGCCACGTCGAGCGAGTGAACAAAAAATTGAAATTGTCGGGCTGCCTAAAAATGTCCAAATTGAAAGCTTCTCCCACTCAGCGTCAAAGGAAGCTTCAGAAGATTGCCCTCGAATTGTGGTTGCGCTCGAACTTCTTGTACACCTCAAAATAAACACAGCCTCCAAAGCGAGTTGTGCGAAACCGAAAAAGGGCAATGCGAAAGTTAGGGGACAACTCAATGTCTGGAAAAAATAATAGAAAACAGAACCAAACGATGACTTTCATTTGTCATCTTTCAATATAGAACACATGTCGAAAAAAACTACTGTTGGAAGCAAAGATTTCCCTGAACAAGTATTTTAATATGTTAACTGCGATTGGTTAAACCGAAGTTCAAAATTCAATTCATAATTAAAATCCATTGTGGTAATCAACTTTGAAAATAAAAAACATTAACTGAATCAGGCTTTTATTTCACTTCCATTGTGTATTTATATGAAATTAGTTAGTGACTGCAGGTGGGTCAGCAGCACTATGAAAATTACCAAGTGACCACCGGTGGGTCACTTCGCAGGAAATGTGTTAAGCTTTATTTTGTCCAATTAATTTATTTCCAGTTCTTGGCTCTATATCACAATGTTTGTGCGTTTAACACATATTATTAGTACAAATGAATTATCAAAAATTCAGAGTTGGTATTTCAAGTTTGAAGTCTAAAAAACAAATAGAGCACCAAGTCACAGCCTTAATATTCAGTTGTATCAGTAAAGTGTCGAGCTATCGCCTACGATACGCCAACGTGTGCCATAAAAAAATGAGTACATAACACACGAAAATTGACTAATTTCAACAGGAAAGGTGCCCATGATTCCTAAGCTGGTTTTATGGCGATGAACTTTGGATTATTTGAATTCCTAAGAGGGATATCTTGAGAAAATATTTTGCTGATGTTGGATTTGTTCCACCACAATACACCAATAAACATCAGATCGGTTTTACCGACACAGTCTGGCAACGTTAAAGGTTGCATTCTCTGTTTTCAGAAACAAAGTGCAAATTGAGCGCTTGATTAAATTTTATTTTACTTTTCGTCGATTATTCTGGCTGAACGAACGATAGCACATTAATGCGCACTGTATAGTGGAGGTCATTTTTGACGATCGCCTACAACGACAAAATACTCAGTACAGGAATTGCAAGTAAAATTTTTTGCGAGATGATACGCTCATGTTCTCATCTTGGTTTTTAAATTGTCGTCGTCATGAAACGGACACCGTTGTGGGCATGATAAATATCATCTTGTACATTGGTTTTTCAAATGCCATATAACTATCACCAGGACGGTAACTCCCCGGTCGAGCCGGCACCCATTTCAGATATCAAGATAGAGTGGGGTATTGCGATTGAGTTTTCCTTTTACCCAACGGGGAAAATCGCCACGCAGCGCCGGGATTCGAACCTTTGACACCTTCACGGAAGGGTGCGTTCTGAACCACTCGGGCACGGCGAGTATCATAAGTTGGTTTCGTACGTTAAATGAGACATTGAGCTTAAACTACCAGCTTTCGGTGATTTATCGTATATGAAAATGAGTCAATATCGGTTCACTCTATGCTGAACCAAAAAGAATTATCTTCGTTATTCATATCTATGAAGTCACAGCAGATATTTTGACAATAGCAATGTATACTCTCATAATATATTGTATGATAAACTTACAGTTTTCCCACAATGAGTACAACACAGATTACGTCCCGAAAGTCTTATTCTGGGAATTCATTCTTGAAAGTATCATTTCTTACACTTTGGGGTACTTTGGGATGGCGAAACTAATAAATGATGGTGATCATTAGAATACTAAAAGTTATTTGTTCATTACTTCATTCATCAACATGTTAGCCAATGCATCTGTAAATTTCAATACAAAAATTATTAAAATATTATAGAAAAGTTTTCATAATCTTCCTCTAGGTAATCCCCCTCATTCCGGACGTCCCACAAATACCAAACATTTTCATTAGGTATTGAAGAACCAAATATTGCAGGAATATTCAAATCAGCATATGATCGTTAAATGTCAACTGCAGATTTGATTGTTCTTATGTAAGTCCAGGAAGCCAAATCACTCTAATGGCCCAAATTTTGGGAATTTGGGGCATATTCGGAATTCGATGGATTACCTTATTTAGTTCTTTCTCTTTTTATGAACATGCAGAACACAAAAACGTCATTTATTATTAATTCACCAAACGCAAATGTTTCGGAAATTGATACAAACTTCACAGTTACATTTTCACTTTAACACTTAGTACGTACAGCTAAGGAGGCCTGTGTGTAGAAAACAAGAAAACTAGCACTAGGTGTACAAAAACTATTACACCACGCAATTCTTAAAAACTTTAAACTTCATTAAATTCAGTTCGGACACCTCTATTGTATTTTATTTATGAACCAAATTTAACTAAAGAACAGGTCAAGAATGCAGCCTGGGCATCAGGTACTGAACATAGCGCACCGGGTAAAACTTGAGATTTTGCATTAGCAACTGAAAGTGTATATGCGAAAGGTACCATCAATGTACAAAATTTCTGGATCAAGGAACAAGTTTGAAGTTTTACATTGAAAAAATCGAATTACCCCATTCCTATTACAGCATATATGCTATGAAATCGTGCATATGGGTAATGCATTATGCATATTGCATCTGTTATATTGCATATGCAAAATTGCGTATGTGATTTTTCATATGCACAAGATAACTCTTTGCATTGCATAAAACATTCTGCATAACTCTCGGCGTGTATATATGCAAATTATGCAATGGCACAGCCCTAGTTATTAATGTTCCTATTCAGCATAGTACTGTACCACGAATTCATCTAGTGACGATGCTTATTCAACAGGTTCGAGCGTTCACGAAACAAAACGATCTCAATACTGTGGACAAGCTTCCCTCAACAGGGTGATCTCGGGCGTTCCTTCATTGTCACGCCGTGAGGCACGAAAGTTATTGCCTTCATTCCCGCTGGCGCTTTGGGCCTCAAAAAAAAGTCAAAACGCGAGTCAAATGAGTCAAAAGGGCCAATAAAAAAGAGTCTCAAAGTAGAGAGTGAATATGTATAGCGTTGTATAGCGAAAGAGTTACAAGAAATGTAGAATTGCAATTTTTCCCAATTTTGAAGACTAACATAGTCAATAAAAATTTATGTCATTTCAATTAGGAACTGCGTTGCTAGTGGTATGGCCGAGATTGTTGACTCATTTTTAAGCTGAATCATTCCATGCATTTTTTCGTTGATAAGGGTATTTTAAATTTTGAGATGAAGCAATAATAACAATTACTCACTTAAGAAAATTAAAAGCCTAAAGAGCCAAAGAAATGGTTGTGACGTTTGTTTGACAAAATGCAGTGCCATAATGAAACATTCCGTTGTTCATCATATTTTGTCTCGCAAGCATAACCCTTTCACATAGTTCCCCAAGCTCCTCTTGGTAAAATCATTAATTGACTAACGTGTTTGAAGCACGAGCTTACTATCGACGGTTCCCTAGTGATTAAAAATGAACATCCACGCGCATTCGATCATCAATATTATTCGCATATTCTCATTTTTAAGAAAACATGAAGTGTAACGTTTTGCGCTGTGCTGGGGAGCTTAGTTTTCTGAGTTGCACTCAAACACCCAAATCTCGCCACCAACATGTTCTAGAAAGTGGCAATCATTTTCAATAATTATCGAATCACCGTTCCTTTCTGGTGTTCTTTTTCTAATGCGAATGATTTTGTATAATTATATTTTGTGCAGATTTTTGTCATCCTTGATTTATTGGTCAAAATGTTCAAACCTATTGAGTGAGTCAAATTTAGCTCTTCCTCTCCCCGATCTTTCTGACCGCCAACCGAGTTCACAACACAAGTTCACGGATTCTACCTACCTAGTCGGCAGTTCGTGAAGACGATGGTTTTCCACTTCGTGGTTCATTTCCATTCCATTCTCACCCTGTAAAAATTTGCCTTGACCACCCGAAAACCTAGGCCCAAGACAGACCACCATCTGTGTAGGCTTGCTGAAATCTTAGGCATTAAAGGAAACGAATATTTATTCAGCGATAAAATATTTTCGTTTTATGAGATTTTATTCACGATGACAATGCAGTTTCATAAGAGTTGTCTGGGAAAGGCAAGAAGCTTCAAGTTACGTAAGAGTCCAAAAACAAATTTCACAGAAACATGTGTTCAAAGAAGTAGAACAAAAAATAAAGATAATTGAAATTCTTCGGTATATTTTCTTCAACCTCTCAAGGTTAAAACGTATTACATAAAAGGTCATCATAAGGTTGATTGGAATAATTACTTCTATATATATATGATACATTTTTTGACAGAATTGGCTAGCATAATTCTACAAGCATGGCACCAATTTAGAACGTGGGTATGCATATCAGTTACATGTTTGCTTAATTTTTTTTAAATGATGGAGAGTATCGTCTGCTCTGTATCAAATGTTTTGACTGGAACACGAGCCGTATCAAAGTACTCAGAAAAGAGATCAGGTATGAAACTTTTGAATCTCTTCCATGAGCTTCTGACCTGCGACTCGCTGCTTACTTATTCAGTCGTCTTCTCCCCTTCAGCTCAGTGTTTGCAGCACTGCGAGAGGAGAAGGTTGGAAGGCGCCGTTTCGGAAGTCCCTGACTGGGAAGAAGCAGAGCTACCTGACGGGCCGAAAGTTGGTGAGTAACCTCTGTTTGAGTGACCAATACGCTTCTATGAATTCTGTGTTTGCAAATTCTATCGAACTGAAGAGCAAACTGTGCTGGCTTAGAAAAAAATTACAAAATATTCATTGAAGTTTAATTTTCCAGTACTGCTTCAGCTAATCTTACTTTTAGCTAAAGCATCGCCATACTTAAATTTACAATGTTACTGACAAAAGGGCAATAATCCTTCGAAAATTGATTGTCAATGCTATAACTTCACCATGTTATCTAATCATACTACAGCACGTGCTGCAAAGCGAAGTAAATAAGGGTGATCGACTCGAAATCATTCTGCAAAGCTGTAGAGTTTCATGTACTGGTTCATCACGACTGAAAATAAAAAAACATTTATTAACAAAGCTGGATTACTGAAATGAAAAAAAAATTGCTCTGACGAGTTACAGTTCGCGCAGATCACAAGGAGGATTAGTGAACGCTTTACTTACTGTAGGCAACAAAGCTGAGCTTACGCTCATTCTCAGATTTTTGTTTGTATTATACAACATCTTGCGGAATTATTATTATTTTTTTTTACTCGAATGAATATTGTGCTAAAGAACTTTTATTTCCTCGGGTTTCTTATATCATTAGAACTGAACTAGGAACTAGACCACTCTGCCTGAGAGACATCTACGCCGCCATGAGGTGAAATTATCACTTAATCCACTCAGCCAGTTTTGCCCTCTGATTTTTGGGTTAGGACACTCTGCATATTTACCCTCCATTGGATATAGAAAACAATTCAATTCAATATCAAGAATTGCTAACAAAAATGAAACTTAAAACCATACTGCCTTAAAATTTCGAAATTAAATTTAAATTTTAATACTTCGGATGAGAATGTAACAATACAGTGAATATGCATAATTGTATCCGATCCATCTTTGCTCGTGGTGCCTTTTCATTCAATTTCTGAAAATATTGCTTCTATTTGAAAATGCGTATAAGGTAAAAGGAGCAAATTTATTAAAAGAGTTTAATTAAGGAATGAAACCCTAGAGGTTCATGAATAGATCACTTTCGCGAAGAACTTGAGATGCAGCGATTGAGAATATTTAAAATAAAATTGGTCTTTAAACATAGTCTGTAATTTACCATAAATCCTATTAACGGGATTTTGGGATTTTATGTCCTTATTAAAACGTATTTCCGATTTTGGCTGAATATATATTATGCTAACTTTCAATTTAGAATAAAAAATTTGAAACCTCAATCGGCGTAAATTCAAGGTAATAAGTCTGCTTCGTTTCCTTTAATATATGTCTTACAGTGAAAATGAGATAAAATGCTCCCATGAGCATTTGAGCATTTAAGAACACCACTTGTTATGATGAAGCACTGACAGGAAGTGCTTGCATTGACATAGAAAAATCGAGAAATAGGATTTAAAATCGATTATTTTCTAATGAATTTCAGAAATAATTTCTTTCCCAAATCGAAACTACTCCCTCAAATATATTATTTTTTAATATACAAAAGAGATTTTCTTATTCAAAGTTGAATTGGATTTGGTAATCTCTTAATTATTATTATTATTTATAGTAAATTATATATACATGGTTAAAAACGGACGACGAAGCCTTGATTAAAAGTTGAGCCTTGATTGCGCAGTTAGCGAACACACGATTGAATAGCCGTGCAGTCATCTGAGTAGTCAACTAACGTCAGTGTGAGGTTTCATTTAACTGTGTTGGCTACGACAGACAGCCTTATACCATACAAAAATATTACAACATTTTTAATGAACAGGATTAACATGAGTATTTTGTGTATATTGCAGATTCCATGCAGTCTCCAACCGTCATGTCAGGAATACTATGTGAGTTCGTCACAAAGGAAGAATTCTCGGCTGCCACAGCAGCAACTAACTCGGTACGGACTGCCGCACATCCAGCTCAGACTGCTAAGTCGGCTGTTGAAACGGCGCAGCCATCTGTTACAGCTGCAACATCGGCAGTAGTGAACGCAGTCCGAGCGGCGCCTGCAGCAGCATGTCAGCCATACGAGCTGTGCCGCCAGCGCCAGCTGGTTTGGTTGACTGTGCTGCTGCAGAGTCAGCACAGTCAGCCATACAAGCTGTGCAGCCAGCACCAGCGGGGTCGAGGCTTTCTGTTCCGGTAGGAATTCCAAATTTTGCAAGCAATTCACACCAGAGGACAACGATAAAAGTAAGTATACACACTACATGCGATGATCTAGAAATTCGTAATTTTTCAACAATATGAATAAGCCTCTTCATTTTAAGCTGGAATTTCAGTTGCTGTTACCAAGTTGTGTTAAGTTACGGTGATTTTTTTTTAAACTATCATTTTTCTGCGAAGAATTCTAAACTTATTTATATAAGCTATTTCGAATTCTTTTAAAAATTATTTTTATTTGTAATTGTTCATTTAGGTAAATCAAAACATGGCAATCTATGTTGAACTTTCACACCATTAAGGAGCACTGTTCTAAAACATAGTTGACATATTTTTAAAGCTCATGTCAGAATGACGACCTTTTATTTTCAGTCATCATCTCTCCTAAATCTGTCATCATGTTTTTATTTGTAGACATTCTGTTGGATGTTGACCAGAGGCTGCTTATCGGGTTCAAGTCCGGGAGTGATAACAGTGGCTCCATATTTCATTTCAACTGATCGGTCGGGACCTAAGCCCTCTTGAGTTAAAGCTAAGTTCTTGCAACGGAGCTTTACCGTTATAAACAAACCCTTTATTTGACACAGCAAGACTGGGGCTAGTGCAGTTCAAAGTACATGTAAGTTTGACCAAAGAATTAACACAGGTTAAGACTCTTGTGTTCCACACCGTCTCCGACCACGGTCCTATACGAGCTAACTTCGTTAGACCATCACTTCTCTGTTGTTTTACCTCGTCGTAAGAGCATCAGGATGTGACAAAATCTACGTTTTGGCCATCCAACTTGATCATCTAAAGTACTGTGCTATGGGCCTTGTAAATGAGGCGTGTCGAAACTTATTTTTTTAGATTTATCCCCGCTCGTTGTAGATGTCCGTTTAAATTTTTTGGCAATATATTAAGCTAGTGTGAGAATATCTCCACAGAATCAATGTAGAGAATGATGCAGCACTATTTGTCAGTGACTCTTTCATTCTGCCTAATTTCAAATATATCACTGCCGATGAATAATGAACCTAAAACAGCAGTGCGCTTCAGATGGCGTTTCCCTTCCACGGACAAGTTCTTAAACATTTCCAGAATTTTGATTTTTAATTTTTTATGGTTTTGCGAGTTTTTTGGATCGAACGGTGATCTCAGCCAAGCTACTACGAAATGGTAAAATAAAGATGTTAGTCCTTCAACATTAAACAAGATTTTAATTTATGCTTACACTACAGGAAACTCATTATTAACGTTGAATGTTTAAAATCGAACATGTATTTATTGAAACCGTTGAATCAATTCTAGCGAATTTTAATTCCATACGAAAAACTGTTCAAATATGTCGGAGATTTGCACAGCAAAAATTAGAAAACTATCAGAAAACTAAAGTTTAAGCTCTAATTTACTGGTTCATTCATTGAGTTGAAATATAAAAGGTCTCAAAGCCTTTCAACTTCTTATTAATGTTCCGATTTTTTTTTTTTGCCTTGACAGTACTTCAAACTTGTAAATTTCTTAGCCTCTAGCTGCTTGAACTCACTGTTTTAGATTGATGTCACTTGACTTATCCTCCAAATAACCTTTCTAAAAATTATACATAATTATTCAGTCCCCAGAAGAGATCTGTACTTGTATACTGAATGTCACTTTCCGCTCAGCTATTATAACTGATGATGTCCAGTTTGTCACCGAGATGTTTTTATATTCTCAACTTCGGGTCCAATGGTAAGGCGTCATCTTACAGAGTTCTGTGATTAACTTCGTTCATACTTCAGGAATGGAGAGACTTTGCAGAATATTCACTTTATTACGTCTAAAAACAAAATAATATGTAACAGAGGAGCAGCTACTTGATAACATAGGGTAGGTATGGCAGTTAAACCTAGAAGAGGTTAGGCATTCGGCCTGACGAGCTCTCGCCCGAGTGGCGTGGACCGAGTTACCTCATGGCTTGAGGATCGGCCCCTATCTCATTGAATGTTGTGCTCGCTTTCTGAAGGAAGCACGCACACTAAGTGGACACGTGATAGAATCACTTGTTAGTAGCCATCATTGAAAATATCCAGAATTAGGCGGACACGACTAAGAAGTATAATGTATTTGTGATGAAATTTTAACGAGAGGGCAAATGGTCATCATATTCTCAGACTCGCTTCTTACATCTCGAGACAATGCATTAACAAAATACTGACTATAGTCGTTGAAGAAATATGACTCAAGGATTAAACACGATAACTCCCGGATAATAAGACGAAGTTCCATAGCAATTTAGAGTACTTAAATACATAGGCGTATTATTCTTAGTTTGTTTTAAAAGCTTGGTTTAGGGAAAATACGATTTTGACTTTTCCAGCAGATGTTAAAATCGTCACACGTACAGAGTTTCGCTATTGACACCAAATAGTATTATGAGCAATTCAAAGTAATTCATGATTTTAGATTTTCTGTAAATACTGCGATGGACTGATTTCTTTGTCACTCAAATAATCTTGGACCTGCAAGCGCGTTGCTCTCGGGGGATAGAGAGCTATTGTGAAGGGTCTTAGCGAGGGTTGTGTGAATGTGGGCAGGTGGTTAAACGATTTTTTTTTGGCAGCTGACGCACTTCTATAGTTTTAGCTCGTCTCAAACCTAGTTCACTCTCGCAGTCACCTTGACCCATCTTTCCTAGAGTAAATAAATTTAACTCAATGCTTTCTCTGAATAAACCTGTATGATCAGTCTCGGAACATGAGAATCTATTTTCCATCAAACATCTATGTATATATTTGCTAGGCATCGCAGAGGGATCAACTGTTGCATCTATGAGAATTCTCGCTCCCTGGGGTAAAGTGTGAGGTCCCGAGTCAAAAGTTAGGGAGACCTTCCTTATAAATAAATATCTTAGTTGGTCACGGTCCTTATTTTCAATTCACTGCTGTGCTTTTCTTAGGCGCCTGTCAGCTTCTTCTCCTTCAAATTTATTCTTATTTCAAAAACTTTTTTCTCAATTTTACTGCTTTCATGGTGAGGATTGAGGCATATACTTTGTGCATAGATTTTTCGTTCTCTTAATTCTGTGCCAAAGGTACCTTCCCCTTTCCTCTCTTAGGAACACATTTTTTGGGGTAAAGAAGGCTAAAATTAAGTTACTATTTCATTTATTTTGAATATGTTGAACATTTTGAAGCTACGAAGAGTCAGAAAACTCATTTGACGCGAAGAAACTGCGAAAGAACAATATGCTTGGTGCACCAGAAAATTTGGCTATTCAACATCTTTGCAATATCTTCACAAACATCAAATGAATGTAGCCTTCATAAGTTTTGATAAATTATTTGTCAAAATTGAGCTTGTGACCACTAGTCGGTCAGCAGCGTTATGAAAACCTCGTAGAGACCACCGGTGGCTTACGTTACAGTTGAAGTGTGTAGTAATCGGTTTATTCTATACTGACGCGTTTATGTGTAATGAGAAGTTATTTTTCTTATACCTTAAAAAATATTTGATTTTAAATTTACGTTTGTGATTCATGATGGCACAAGGATTTTGTTGCAGAGTTATCGGTATTTTACTACCCGACCTTCAAACCATCTCAACAGAGAAAAATGATTTTAAATCTGAAAAATTCGTATTACTAAACCTATAGTGTAGTTTTCATTTCCATTTTCCACTTCAAACAAGATCTTATTAGTCATACAGAATTTCGAAGACAAATTCATGCAAATTTAAATTCTAAAAGTAATGAAAATGAGGTACAACTCAACAAAAATGCATAAATATGCTAAGACGTAAAAACTTTCACCAAACTATTTTTATTAATTAAATTACATCTATTCAAATTTAACTGATTAATTCAGCACAATATATTTAACAGTTTTCTTTTTAGTAAAATGCAGGGCCTTCGCTTTGAAAGGTTTCGCTCTGAAAAAGGTCTGCGAGGTAGCCTAATAACTATAAGTTTGTGAATAAAATGTTAAGAACGCGTCATGCATTGCGTACGTTCAGTTTTCCTCGAGTGACCTATAGCCTTCGGTTGGACGTACTCAAACCTCGGAGAATGATCACATTACTGCCCTCAAGGCTTTCCGAATCATGAATTTAAACTAGGAAGAGTGAAGCTGTGTAATAAAAAATGATACAATTAAAAATGAGGTACAAAAACATTAACTTCCACCTGCCGATGAAAACATGTAGTCTCTGGAAGACTGTATAGAAGCCAACGTGAGCGCTCGAAAACCTTCTGTGGTCGGAAACAAACACTGCAAACTTATGTGCTTAAACTTCGCTCAAAATAATTTAATCACCCTGAGTAGTGAGGATTAAAATAAAAATTGGGAAATTTGATCATATAGTGCAATAAGAATTGAAATCACAGAAAGAATAATTGCCTTTAGTGTGCTTGCCTCTTTCAGGCAAGAAGTTACTAAGCAAAGGAAAGTACAACTGCAGTAGTATCATTAATCCATAAGGAAACAGCTGAAAGAATAAAAACTTCACCAGGTAATTTAATGCATAGATCATAGCTTCGATAGTTACAGAGGTGAAAATTAATTTAAAGATTCAAAATTAATGTAGATTGCATAACTCAACGATATTTAAAAAATTTGAATATTGCAACGAAAAATTACACAATAGAGTAAAAACTCAGGAAAATTAGAAATGCCGCATCTTTCTGCGTTGCCAACACGGTAACGCTCACGCCATGGAGCTAGGACATATGGAGGGAGCATAGCGCACTCCGATCGGGCTCAATTTGGCTGCAAAAGTTGAAAGACTCGGGCACTCTCAATGCCCGACTCGTCACAGTTCTGAGCCAACCACAGACGCTTGGCTGAAGTTGGCTCCACCCACCTTCCTTACAACCCCTCCTCATTTTCCAAAGAAAGATTAGTACCTCACCACAAGTCAAAGGGTGAGGTGTGCGTGCAAGTCCCTCTAATTTGTAATAATCAAGGGCCTGTAATCTTTATAGTTTTCAACTCTTAATGTATCTTTGCTAGTGATTTTGATATTATCAAGTGTCCTCAAGTTAGGAAACACAATTTATTGTCTTGCGGAGTCTCAAAATCCCAAATTAATCATGAACGATTGAATTATTAACTAAACAGCTGGAAGAGCATTCAGCGAGCATGTCCGCACTCTAGCGTAGTTAGTAGGTAACTGGCTTCCATGCTGACGTCACGCTCGCGAGACGGCTATTGGTTACCACAGACATAGGAGAAATCTCAAAAACTGGTTCTCTTCACAGACGGCTATGCTCCCTCCATATATACTCCCTCCAGGGCTCACGCAGATAATTCGATGCAAGGCCTTAGTGGCAGACTGACTCGACGACTTGAATTACATTAAGAACGGTGCAGTAGTCACCGACGCTGCAATTCTGCTCTTCAATGTGGTACGGCAAAAAAAGCTAGCATCATCGAGAGAAATTTTTATCAGTCGTTAAAGAAGTGTTAAAAATTCTTTGGCTGGTCTACAGTCTCTACACTCACCGGATTTTTATAGTGTTGTCTCCAGAAACATCTTTGGTTCGAAATTTCAAATGGTAAGAAATTGTATCTAGTATAGTCGCTTTCAAGTTCATCACGTGTTAAATTGAGAAGAAATTGTCTCAACATTTTTTTACTGGAACACTGTCAATTGCAATAAATGTAATACTTCTGTAGTCTATCTGTAGTATATAAAAAGCAACCTTTCGATGTAAAAACATCATTTTCAGGCTGAAAATATACAAAAAAAATCAGTCACATTGATAAAATGCAAAAGTAATACTTAAACTTTATCCGGCGCAGTTAGAAAATAGAAAATCATAGCACAAAAAAAAACGTAATGACGAGAGAGAAAGTTCGTACCACAAGAATATGCGAGACTAGGTAACAGTATTGCACAACTATAGATGTTAATTGGCATGAACGATAGGGGCGGAATGAACGATCACGGGGTTTCATCAAACTTCTGCGCTGGGAATCTAGTAGATAATTTTAGAGCATAAAAGTCATTTGTCTTTTGGTTAAGAGTAGGTTTGAGTTTATGGATGTGTAACGCTTCTATTATTTGGATATGCTCTTTTTTTAACCACACGATACAAGATTTTTGTGTTAGTGCATAGAACTTCATTTGAAGGCTGGCAGCTGTGGCCAATGCGGAAATGATTAAACATAGAACCTTGGTATTTATGAGCGGTTAAACTTTGTTTCAGTGTCATCCTAGCGAAGCCAATGTAGCCTTTTTTAAACAATTTAAGAAATTTCAGCGATTTATTTACCACAAGTGATACAGAGGTAGATTGTTTCTTAAGTCTAGTTAAGTTTCTTAAGTCTTAACTCCAGCAATTGAGGGTCCTAGGACAAGGTACCTTCCAAACGTGGTGTATGCGGCAAAACATGCATACTCATTATTTTGGAAAACATCCGTCATTCTCAACTTGAATGCCAACAAGAGGACATTTACTCGAAGATTAAATTTAAGACTAACTGATAGATGACTGATAGATACTTCTTTCCGTGCAAAAGAGGATAAGGAAAAAATTTGGTCCCTTCAATTTTACTTCCGTTTTTCATTGCCCTTCTACAGCATGCTTTCCACAGTGACCAAGCGCTTTAGTTTTGCGACTGTGTTTGCGTTGAAGATATTTATGAGTCTTCATGGTTCGTTGTTTGGAGGTAACTATGGTTACTCAACTTTTTATATGGTGGAACTGAAAACGCAGTCCAAAGGTGTATAATTTATTATAAGCTAGCTCTTCGGAGAACACAGTTCATCAAAGACTTTTCGCTCGAAACAAGACTAGAGTTCTTCTTACACTCCAGAGTATCAATTTAAGCTCTGATCGATGGCCCAAAAGAGAGAAACACGAGGTTACGACGAGAACGCTTACGCCAACATCGCAGGTGCATTTCACGAAAGAGAGTTTACTGAGTGAGTAAATGTTAAGGAAAACTAAATTGATTTAAAGTAAGTTAAAACACACAATTTAATACGTAGAAAATAGAACGCAGCCAGGTCACATTGAAAGCATGGTGAAAGCCTCTCAATTAGTTGTGAGGGCGCAACACAAGTACGGTACAGCGCGGATCTGGCACGTGAACTCCTACAAATTACACTGATCATTCGACCTATCTTCAGATAGTAAAATTTAAACCTCGCACCTAACTTTTTCAGGCATGAAATGAGTGTTAAACTGGTTGCTAATTTTTTATAAGCTCAGCAGATTCCTTTCAATTTTCGGTCGATAAAAAAATTTATTTTATTAGCTGTCATTTTAAAGTGTTTGATGCTCTGAATAAGGAAAACTTATGTGCGCGAGTTTATATTCAACCATTAAGTAAAAGTAACGAATACACAACATTCGCAATCCCCACATATCTGAATAAATATTTGGTGTATGAAATGCTACCTATTCGTATAATTATAGTCTAAATTGAACAAACGTAAAGGTCTCATTAGTTTTGTTAGCATTATGAATGAAAATTTTGATCGAGAACGGCCATCTTCACAAAAAGCTGAATATGCTATTTCACTGATTTGCATTTTTGGTTGATGGAATTAAAACTTGACAGCACTACGATATATCAGTACTTCAACAAAAATGGTGGAGCACACAGATTCGAAAAAAATTATCTGGAGAAATAATTTTACACCAGAGGCTTTCCCGGTACTTGTGGGTTATCTGTCACCACTTGTTGAGGGGAAAAAATGTTTTTAGGTAAAAAAGTAAAAAATGTTATTGTTTTATGAATATTGAATTAATGTTATGGACAGTATGAATGAATTTTTCATGTGAGAAGGTATCCTAGTTGATTAATATTTTTTCTAAAGCAATTTGTCTACTCTTCATATATATTTTATAATTAATCTCTGGGACCTTCCTGTTCAGTTCTTGGAAGGTCCCAGAGATTCATTTTGTAGTGAAGCAGAACAAAAGTTACAAATAAAAAAATTAAAAAAATATGAGGAAGCTAACCTAACTTAACCTTATCTTAACATCAAAAAGAAACCATAAATTAAAAGTGGCGACAGATCACCCACAATAACCTTAAATTTTCAGTTTTATATCAGCAATTTCTTTTAAGTTGGAAGCAATAGCCAACCAAGTAATTTTCAGAGCAATACTTAAGTTAGTCAACTTTCTTTGATAACATTGTTGCCTGTCAGATATCAAGTCAATTTGTTTCCTTAAACATCCTTTAATGTTCAAGCTTGAGGTTGTGAAGGTAATGCGAAATATTTCAAACATATTGCAGCGATGTCTCTCATCTAGAAACAAGCATTGCTTCAGAATATCATGAACAAGAATACAAAATAAAAACTTATGACTAACAATTCATCAAAATAGAAAGGAGACAAAGTAGATAAAATTCAAATTTGTAGGTTTTTTCATGATATGAAAATGTGAGGTTCACTGAGAAAAATTTGCCATCACCATTCGCACTTGTTCTTTGCCAATCATAGTACTTACGCAGCACTAGAGCGAAAACATTGGCTCATGCAATTGTCTGCTACTGCTCGCAATGAGTTTTTGTTACTCTCCAATTTACCGCCTACTGATAGTTTTTTCAGTCGATCAACAAAGACATCCTGCGCAGCAGTGCATTCTTTTTTGTCGTTCTAGAGCGATTGACAACGAAATAACAAGACGGAAATATTTTCTCTTTCTTGCTGGAAGTAGAAATTACAATTATTTTAAACAATTTATAAACCATTCTTAACAATTTATTTACCACAGGTGATACAGAGGTAGATTGTTTCTTTAGTCTAGTGCAATGTTCAAATTTGAGTAGAGCTAACTGTGGGCCCGGTAAGTTCAACGACTTCTAGGGCATCCTACTATCAACGTTATTATAGGGTGTACAATAATATTTAACCTAATTCACCTAACCTAGTTACGCATTAGACTGATCAATGAAATAGTTAACTCGATATTCGATGCTTCATTTTACAAAACAGTTTATATGGACTAGATGTTAACAAGATATTCTATAAACGATTTAAGGAGATCGTCCCAGGCCCCTGTCGGTCCGGTGAGCTTTTTTGTTTTGTTGTTCTAACAGGACCCTTAGGTGGTGGACTATTCGGTCCTAAAATTTTATGGCGCTACGGACAATAGATCCCCTCCCCCCGGTGGGGGGGAATTTTGAATTTTCGACCCCATTTCAACCCAATATAAAAAGAAGAAAAAACGGGAAATGGATAATTTGAAAATTTACTTTTGTTAGAAATGGTCCAAGGATTCTAAAACTGTCTTTATTTTTGCTCTAACATAAAAACGCAATGAGGAGATACGGTTTGAAATATCCATAAAAATGAACTAAAAAAGCAATATGTTCCATTTTTATCAAAACTAAGGCCTGAATAAAAAAAATGAATAGATGAAATTGTGTTTCTTTTCAAAAGTTACATATAATGGTTAAATTTCATATGAATCAGACTGAAAATAAAAAATTTCATAATTGAAAACAAAAAATTTTTTATTCTATTTTTTGGTTGGAAATCAAAATTCACAGTGTGAATATGAAGTTATGTATGGAAATCATCGAAATAAAAATTAAAATTGCATTCATTTACATAAATTGTTCATTATATTACAATTCAACAAAAAATTTTGTTATGGCTTATACCCATAACAAATAACTTGCAACATTCAAACCGTATCTACTCATTTAGTTTTGATGCTATAACAAAACCAAAGACAGTTTTAGAATCCTTGGAACATTTCTAACAAAAGCAAATAGGCTTTTTTTGAATTTGAGAGGAAAAAAAGTTATACAACTCTAAACCCAAAAATAATTTTTGTGATGTAATCATAAAATATCACATATCACATAAAAACATTCTAAAATGTTGAAATTTTACTCTTTGATTTTGTTAGAAATGTTCCAATGATTCTAATACTGTCTTTGGTTTTGTTCTAGCATCACAAATCAATGAGGAGATACGTCTTGAAATATCCATAAAAATGTTCCAAAAAACTAATTTTTCGTAAAAAAACTTCGGCCTAAATCGAAAAAGTGACACAAGTAAAAAAGGTTTACTTTCAAAAAATACATAAACTGGCCAATTTTCAAACGCATCGGACGAAAAAAGTTGAAAAATTGTGACGATCTCCTTAATTAAGAGCAGACTGAAGATCAGCGATATTAACCATGGCAAATTACATTTTCAGGAACAGTCATGTAGGAGACATGATTTGCCTTAGCTATCTTACACGACTAGTATTCTCATAAGAAATTAGATTCAAATTTTATTTTGGATAATTTGTAAGAATTACTTTCACGGAACTCCGCAGGAATTGAGTTCCAAGTTTTAGTTCCAACGAAGAGTCTACTGTTTTGTGACCGAGCCTTTGAATAATGAGGAAGCATGAATTTACTTGTTACGGGTTAAATGGTCGTAACGGCCAGCTTGTGCAGTTAATGATAGTTTGAAGTTATTGACGCCATCATTGGCCAATGTTTTATGAATGAATTTATGTATGGAGAGTTTGTAGAGAACCGTAAGTATAAGTATTTGTAAACTTTTGAATGAATCATTTGTTTGAGCATCATATTCTAGACTCTTTCCCGTTCTGATGGCTGTTTTTTGCAGTGTGAAAAGTATATTGGTTTAATTTTTATCAGTTCCGTGCCACGCTTCTATTCCGTATTGCAAGTATGGTGAAATGAGCATTCGGTAGAGCATTCGCAAAGCTGTTTCAGGCAGGAAATATTCAACTTTATTTAGGATTCCGATGGATTTTGATAACTACTTAGTACTGACATAAGCGATGTGCTCTTTGGTGGTCAGATGTTTATCTAATAGGATGCTCAGGAACTCACATGAATTGGTTTCTTTCATTTTACCTTCGCCAATTTTAGTGCGTAGGAGAGATATATTTTTCTTGTATGAGAATGTAATACATTTGGTTTTATCGATATTAAGGCTTATTTTATAAGCTTCAAGCCAGAATGAAACCTTATGAAATTCGTTATTTATACTCTCCGCAATCAGAGCGGAATTTAGGTTTGGAAGGACCGTAGAGAGCGTGCTATCATCGGCAGAAAGTACGAATTTGAAAAATGATGTAGATTTAATAATATCAATGATAAAAATTTGAAATAAGAGAGGCCCAAGGACAGATCCTCGCGGAACTTCATGGCTAATTGTCTGTATGTCCGATTTTGCATCGTCATTGACAACGTATTGCTTCCGATTTGTTAGGTATGATCTGAACCAATCATGGGCAACCCCTCCAATGCCATAACAGTGTAGTTTCGAGAAAAAGAGTATGTTATTGTTAACACTATCGAATGCTTCTCGAAAGTGAAGAAATACAGAGAAGACAGGCTTTCCTTCATCTATATTCGAATAAAGGTATTGTAAATGATTTAATATAGCCTGTGTTGTTGATTTTTAGGGTAAATACTAAATTGTTTATCACAGAGAAATTACTTTTGTTCAAAACAAGGATACACCTTTTAACACACAATTTTCTCGAATGCTTTGCTAATAATTGGTAGCACAGAGATAGGTCTATAATTGTTTACACAAGGTTTTTACCATTTTTAAAAATAGGGGTTACTCTAGCAACTTCGAGGGAGTTCGGGAAAGTACCTAGGAAAAGAGGCTATTTAATAATATTGGATATGAGTGGGGCTACAATATCAGCAATAACTTCAAGTACTCTATTATAAAACGTTCTTAACTCACTCGATTTATTTTTCAAGTTGTTTTTGCACGCAATCGCATCGGAAGAGTTGGTAGGCGTAAAGAAAAAAAGAGTTGTGTTCACGAATATGATCCATGTATTCCGGGTAATCAGTGGGTTTACTTGGAATACCATCAGCTATAGTTTTCCCGACGTTTACGAAGAAATTGTTAGAAAAATTTGCAATATCTTTCTTCTCCTGAAATTTTACAATATCTTGTACTACAGATTCAATTTTTATCTTGTTGGCGTTATTCGGTTTATACCAAGAATTAAGCAGGCGCAAGTCTTTTTAATGTCAGATTTAAATTGAGTAAACTTGAACATAAAGTAACTCATTTTTGAGTTACTTTATGCTCAACTTTACTACTGCTTCATAAATGCTCGTTGCATTATTGTTTTATCGAGAGATGTGCAATGTTGGCATTAATATTTATAGAACGGTGCACATTTCTCCCAAATTTGATTCGTTTACTATACGATATGAGTAAGTTTCAGCCCGAGGCTTTGTGCAAGTGACAGACATTTTTCTTAATTGGAAAAACTGTAAAATGAACTGGTAAGTCAGAAGTAATTATTCCGGTAAGGAAATCAGTTGGGTCTGTCATAAGATATTGTCGAGCAGCATAGCAGATTTTGAGGATTTCCGTGTAGGCTTTGTGATGATCGGAAGGAAAGATTTAGACTGAATGACGTTTCGGAAATTTGATTTGTTCACAGCTTTCATGTTTCAGTAGATCATAATTGAAGTCACCGCAGATTATTATGCCAATGTATAAGAACCTCTTGAACTGTGACAAAATACGATTGAGCTCATTCAGGAAGGAGACAAGACAGGCTGTAAGAGGCTTATATACCGTTCCAAGCATAATTCATTTTCCATTTCCAGTAAGTTCTACGAATAGTGGCTCTATAAGACCCCGATCCATAGTTGCATTTGCTATGAGTCTAGAGTTTGTGTGCTTAGATATCTATGTACTGATGCCGCCGCCCGGCTTATTTTTGCATGGCTAGTGTTGACTACGATAATTTTTCATTTTACCATGTCTTTAGTTGAGCCATCTAGCCAAATTTCGGTGGAGCTAATCACGTCGAAGTTATACTTTAGTTCAGTTATAGATGGAATATAGTTCCATTTTTCAATCGTGGTGCGTTTCAATTCCTGAAGATTCTTTGGAGTTCTCTTGTTGATGTTGAGTTTTAATTCCTGGCACAAATTTTCAATGGGGTTGAGATCAAGACTCATCGACGGCCATGGCAGAACATTTAATCTTATTTCTTAGGAGCCAGCTAGTTGTAAAATTGGCCGTGTATTTTGGGTCATTGTCTTCTTGAAATACTCACTGCCTCCCAAGCTTCAAACTATTAGCTGATACCTTCAGGTTTTTGTCCGAAACAGAAATATAGTCATCAGAGTTCATGTTCCCTTCAATTGCAACCAATTTTCCAGTATCCGATGCAGCAAAACAACCCCAAGACATCAATGATCCAGCTCCGTGTTTAACTGTTGGCACAGTTTTCTTCGGCAGGAAAGCTTCACCATTCTTACACCAAACCTTCTTCACATCACTGCGCCTAAAAACTCGATTTTGGTTTCGTCACTCCATAATACTCTCTCCCAAAAGCCTCTGTCGTTATCCAAGTCTGACTTTGCAAAGTTCAAGCGAGCTGCAACATGACATGGTTTGTGAAGTGGAGTCCTTTGAGGTCAGCGTCCGTGTAAGCTTTCCTTGTTCAGACGGCGCTGGATTGTGCGACTGCTAACGCTAGTTCCCTAAAGGCCCCGATACACTGGCGTTCATGACTCGAGAAATTGCGGCAGTGGATCCGTCCGCCAGTTGAAGTGAGAACTGGCGACATGATACACTCAGCACGCAAGATGAAGCACCGCGGAATGCAATGCAAGGCGTCAGTCTGCCTCAGCTTGTCGTACGGGTATGTGCGCGCTAGCGACCAGCCGTATGGAGCACAGGATCAAAACGAAGCGCACATTGCGCTGTGCTATAGCCTTCTGTAAGCGCTGCTTATCACATTCTGCAAGCGTCGAATTTTTTAAATGCGTCAATACATTTCAGTGTTTGAGTTTTGTCCACTCAATTGCGGAGCAAGACATTGCTGCGCACCACTCCCGTCAACGTTTGAAACTGTACTGCTCATCGCAGTGACGACCGTCCTAATCCAGACATGCGCGGATCGCTGAAAGCTCGGTGGCCACTCTGCCAACTGGCTGGTGGGCAGGGATGGGAGGCACATTGAGAGGCGTGCTGGCGGTTATCACCGCGATTTTTGCCTAGTGTATCGGGGCCTTAAGCGTTCAATCTCTAGGCAATGTCGTCTAGCTTCATTCGTGGAGTAGCGTTGATCTCACAACACAATTTTCGAGAAGTTCTCACCGAGAGTTTTTGTTTGCGACCACGACCAGGCAACGTTTCTACTGTACCAAAATTTGCAAATGTTTTTATAACAGATTATACTGTAGATCTTGGGATGTTTGAACGCCTAACTATGTCGCCATAACTATTTACAGCTTTGTGGCGGTCAATAATCTTCTGTCTGAGGTCCACACCGAGTTCCTTAGTTTTTCCCATCTTGGCGCTAGTGTACGAATGACAAAGTTCTACTCCTCTGGATCCCCGCCGTTAGCTCTGGCACAATTTTCTAGAATTATCCCATATCTAGAACGTTCAAGGACATTTGAGACACAATTTTTTTCAATGAAACAAGTATAACGGTAAATACTTCTCAATGAAATGTAATGTTTTCGATTGTTTAAATAATTTTGTCTTTTCGTGTTTCTGAAGTTCAGCTTGTTAAAGCTTTCAAAAATAATATTTTGTTCCAGAAACTTCGTATTATTGTCACTAATATGTGCTTCATACCGTGTGAAAATATTATTCTTGTGGCAACAATAGTTTTTGAGTAATTCAAAATAATTTGGAGTAATTTTAGGGGTGAACGAATAATATCGTCGCTAACTGTATCTAATCGTATAAAGGACGGAATTGATTTTGAAGGTTAGTAATAAAGGTTATTCGCAAGTATTAACCTTACTGGTAAAAATTACCAACAAATAAGGTGGGAAAGTGAGCAAGGTAGTAATCTAAGTTCCATCGCAACATTGGTAGGTACATATTACTGAAGGCGTTTTTGCAAAATTCACATACAGCAGGTAGCAAGCTATGAAAATTTTGACGACATTGACGTTTCTAATCAGTGATAGTTACACGTTATGAAAGGGACAAATATGATTGAGGTGACAATGATAAATCTTAAAGAGGCTTACATTCTCATCTGTCATATTTGAACTGGTATATTGCACTGGCTCTGTCTAGATCATCAACGCTGGATGCTGACTTATTATTTCTCACTAAGGGATCACTGATTTGGCGATTTTTATAATACAACAGACTTCAATTGACGTATCCGGATCTGTTGGCTTAACAAAGTTTTAGCAATGTCCTTAAAACTCAGTCATCAATTTTGTAATTCTTGTGTATTTTGTGAGGACCAAAGGGTAGTAATAGGCTGGAGAGCGGCGGCATTTAATGACTTGATGCTGGATAGTCTGACAAAATGCGGGGCTGAGAGCGTCGGACCCTAATTTATACCGGGGGAAAAGTGGGCCAAAGCGCAATTTGCTGGCACAATTTGGTTTTCATAAATATATTAATATAGTTTAAATTAAGTCTAGGATTATTGTTACTGCCCACGGCTCGGTTTAAGAAATTATCAAAAGTCTTATCAATGAGAGTATTAGGGAAGTTATTATTGACAAGCCACCGCTTAACTTTGAGCATTCCGGAATGAGAACTTGACCAGCAACTACACACTTTATGTGCTCTATTTATTAAAGTGTGTATAACACCCTCTTTGCACACTTGCGGAATATCTCAATCCTAATTTACAGTTCCACCTGCGTGAGTTGGCTTGACGTAAACTGATCTCTGAAAAGTACAATGAGACGCTTCAAACAAAACTTCTAAAAATGCAACTTACCGTGCACGCCCAACTGATACGTAAAATTCAACACAGATTTTTCTGCCGTCAAATTTCTTAACATCTCTATGTGCGCCAGGCCATCTACTTCAACAAAATTTTCATTCACGTATCTACAGTACAATGACGGGTTGGTAGGTAAGGTGTTTATAACGAGGTTTTCCACGTACAGCATGTGTAGAAGTTGGCAAATATGGGCCCTAATTTAAGGGGAACCCATAGCAACTCAATCCACGTGACGCCACAAGCTTCCGTCAATGTGCCGAAAAGGGGCTTCGATCGTGCAGATTGTAAGGATTTCCTTCAAAACATGATGAGGAAACAGATTAGGTGGAGAAATGTCTTCATAATTGTACTCACAATGTAAAATTATCTCTATAGCATCTGCAACGGGTACATTTGTGAACAAGAATTCGACGTCTAGTGAAGCTGTTGAGCCACTTGGCTCTTATTATACAACAAGGGAACTAATACATACGATGGTTGTCGCATATGTTTCTGCAGAAGATTAAAGTCTGTGGGTATTATGAAAATCGCAAAATTGGTGACCTCATAGTGAAAAGAATATGTCTGCATCCAGAGTTAATGACATAGACAGAGCCAGTACATTATACCAGTTTAAATGTGACAGAACAAAATGTAAGTCTCCTAGTAAATGCTACATTGGCTTCACTATAGGATGACCCTGAAACAAAGTTTAACCGCTCATAAATACCAAGGTTCCATTTTTAATCATTTCCGCATTGGCCACAGCTGCCGGCCTTCAAATGAAGATCGATTCACTTGCACAAAAATCTTGTATAGTGTTGTTGAAAAAGAGCCTATTCAAATAATAAAAAAAAAGCGTTACACAGTCATAAACGTCAACCTATTCTCAACCAAAACACAAATAACATTTTTGCTCTAAAATTATTTACTAGATTCCCAGCGCAGAAGTTTGATGCAACCGCGCGATCGTTCATTTCGCCCCTATCGTTTGTACCGTTAACATCTATGGTTGAGTAATACTGTTACCTAATCTTGTGTATAAATATTCTGGTTGCTCAAACTTTGTCTCTAGTCATATATTTAAGAATTAAATTTGCATTTTATCAATGTGATTGAAAAAAAAATTTCAGCTTGAAGCTGATGATTGTACATCGAAACGTCGCTTTTTATAGATTATACAGAGGTGTTACATTTTTAACGATTGACAGCGCTCTAATAAAATTTTGAGCGAATTTCTTTTCAATTTAACATGTGAAGAACTGAAGCATTTCGAAAAGTTCAAAAACTGGAAAAGAAATTATCTGCGTTTTTCCAAGTTGGCAGATGCCTGTATGTTGAATGTCGAACATCATTTCTCGATAGCTGTAAGCTGCAAAAAATGGATGAGTTTAGCAATTCATTAAAAAACAACTGTTGAGCTACACTTTCCAACAAATGCCGAACTGCCCCTGTTGAACATGGCAGGTTGGTGAGAGGTTCTGTGTGGAACTCTAGCTGCTCACAATTGCTGAGGCTTCATCGAAGTTAAATGGAGTGAATAAGCTGAAAGCACTTTTTATTATTAATTAATTTGAATTTTTTCATACAAATGGTAAAACTCCCTATTCATATTTAGAAGTTCCGAATTCTTGCATAGTAGTTTATAAGCATGGATTATAACTAGAGTTTTTGCTCAAACATAAGTTCACATTTGTGTAAGGCTGTGTGCGGTTCACTATCGCGTTAGCAAATGGACTCGAAATACTTGGTAAGGAGTTCCAAGAACAGTCGATTGAGTTCCAAAAGTTTTTCTTTATATTTTCTAAACTAGTATAATATTGAAATTTCTCATAATATCTTTGTTTCTGAGCATGAATTTTTCATTACATTAAAACGTTGTTTGTTTCATTATATTAAAACATCATAAAATACAACATTAATTTGCTTACCATTTCACCGCACCTAAAGAGTCCATCAATAAAAAATTAAGAAATGATTTTGGAGATTGAATGTTCTATTTTACACGTGTTTTTCGTTTTGAGAAAAAACTCATAAAATCAGCATTATTCTACATATCACATAAGAAAATGAGTTTGAGTTTGAAAATAAGTTTGAATGAGTTTGACCAATAAGAAAATCTTCCCAAAACTCATTCGACGTTATTATCCGACGTGTGCTGCCATTGCCTTTTGTAACTCCACTTTTTTTCCTAAACGTAGTAACATAGCAAAGACGTTACAACGGTGATCAGAAGATGGAAATGGTTTCATTAGGATTCAATGAGACTGAACATGTTTTTCCGTATAATTTTATCTAAACTACTCTGAAACGTGCGTGTGATCAAAAGTGATATATATATGGTGCGTAAAGAAACGATAATTCCTGATTTAAACTGGAATGAATCATATATATTACTCGTGTTCTCATTCATTGAAATGAGAAAATCACAGCATGTAGGCGGTGAAGCATTTGAAAGAACCAACGTGTAGCTATGACAAGTTTCAAGGCCATAATATTCGATTTTACCTGTTTTTTCCTTCTTTCTTCGATGAATTGTGATGGACTTGAGTTTTAATTGACGATTCTTTCCGATATCGCGTAATAGTGGTTAGTATGAAAACCGAATTTTGGTGAAGCAGCCTTACCCTCGATAACTTTTATACTCCAATCTTTAACGAAAAACCTAAAGTTTCTGCTCATGGATGGGAATATTGAGTACAATCTTACTACAAACAAATCTTCTAATCAAACTGTACAGACTACCGCAAGCGCAAGGAAGCTTGACAACGCTCCTATTTCCTATCGTATGAGAAACAATAGAGGGAAAAGAATTTCTTCAAGCTAATTAGATAGAAAAAGATTACTGAACCCTCCTGAAAATTTTTAAAGCTTGGTCGGCTTCTTTTATCGGAAAATAAATGAATTATTAGAGTAAATTTGAATAAACCTCGTAGATTTGTTACATATGACAAAAATCTCCGACCAATCAAATGACGTCACGAGCGAGTAATATCAGCATGCGAGGGGCTTAGAAGGCACAAGTTCTGTGTAGTACAGGCATTACAAGTTGATATTGTAGTGAATTTAGGCCTTGATCTTGGTCCTTCGTATTGAAAATTCGCACGAAGGAAGAACGTAGTAAATTTTACGGACGACAAGAAATTCTTTTTCCGAGAGTTTCACTCGATAAAATACAACATGCCTACTACGACTTTTGGAGACTTGTTTGAGAGACTTTTATTTTGGCAATATTCAAAAAGATATTGTATAAATCTTGCTTTTTATTTGGCTCGCGAAGCTAAAAAATTTGCTTCTGGGTAAAAAAATCTTCTACGTAGTTGTATAGTGACAACGGTTCTGAAAAAAATTAATTGACATTCATGATGCATTTTGTGCTTTGTCAGATGAATTCAGGTAATCTCTCATTTTCCAAGCAAAAGTTGGAATTGCATCGTATGGGTATAAATCTGAGTTTACTTCTTGGCACCGATCGGGTTACCTCTATTGAGGTTCCTTAACTACCCAACAGATCCTCGAAAGATGTTGGAGTTGTATTTTAAAGAGCTACCAGAATCACTCCTGATTGTGTTAAAATGATAGTTCAAATTCGCCGTCAAGTACTTCCCAGATAAACACTATGATCGAAGTGTCTCGGGTCACCTAAAAAAACTTGAACGTAAGCGCAGGTGTTAAGACTATATCCGTGATGTTAATTTTTGAGTTGGATCTCTAAGGTATTTGCACGTACGTTCAAGGCCGAAATAATGAAATAATTTTGCATCAAATTGATGAAAAAATGTGTCGTGCGTGTGTCTGCTTAAAAGTTGTGACGATCAATTTTGATGCTGAATTGATCAAAACCGAAAATAATTTATTTCCTTAAAAGTCAAGAACTTAAGTACTGTGCAAATTATAAAGCGGGTTTTAATAGACTATCAAAATGATCAATAAGTAAAAAAATTTCCCACACTTGTGTTATTGCACATAATAGTTTAACCATCGTAGAATATTTCCACTTCTAGAATCTTTCTTTAGTTTCTCTGCATATTTGAAGCCACTGAATTCTATGCTTAGTATAAATGGTATGTGCATATTTCCTGCAGATCGTGCTCTGTCGAATATGTTCAGTTAGAAGAATTTGTCACAAAACCGACCCTTTTTCGTGTCAGGATGTCCCAAACTGTCACGCAAAATTTTTCAACCATATACATCATGAACCTATGTTTTCTATACACTTTGCGTATCATGTGCTAATGCGACGCACATAAGTGTGCCAACCATGCCAAATATAACATAAGTCAACATAATTTCAAATAAATCTTTCATTCTCTGAGATTGGCTACTGATGGCATTATAATGTCCAGGCACTATTTTGGAATTAAAAATTTCAAGGTTGAAATTAAATTGACGTTGAAAATTATACTCCATTCAAAAATCCCATCACAGTTGCGCTTTCAGAAGAATTTTTTGTCTTTGAAACGCAAACAGATGATTTTACTCTCAACCGCTTGAACATAACTTTAAATGAGGTATACCAATATGTGTCAGGATTTCTCCGAAAAACGTTTGACATACGCACAGGTGTTTCAAATATTTCTCAGTATAATGCTCACCCGGATTAAGGTTTAAACAGACTCCGAACACAAGCCATTCAATATGTTATACATTTAACGATCCCTATTGGTGGCCTATAAAGCACACACCTTTCTCTTAGTCAACTTTATATCGCGGAAACGATGCACTGGCATATTTTACCCGTTCTAGTAAGGTCTGACTTTCTACTGTTTTTATATTGTAACAAGAACCTTAGAAATTAAGCAAGTCTTTCTTTCCCAGACTCTAGTGATATCAGTTTATAAAAAGGTAACTGCACAACTTTTCGATGCTGCTGTCTACCAAGGCGATCCCTGGATGGACCGCCATGAGCACGAGTACAGGCCCTCTGGCGGAGCAGGGAAAGATTGACGACATTTGGGTGCGAACATCGCGCACTCCGAGCCCAACTAACCGGGCCAAGGTAGGACTTATCCTCGTCTCGTAGTTCAAATGAATTCCAACGCAGAAAATTCATCTTCGGGTCAGAATAGTTTTTCATTCACACTTCGAATTTCAGATCCCATCAGTGTGTTTGAAAAGTGTTTCGGCTGGCGGCTAAATGGACTTTTTTGTGTTTTTATTACTTCAAATGTTTTTTACAAAACATTTTACTTGAAAATATCAAGGACCTGTAGGTTACATAGATGAAACAGTTTATCACTTGTGTCTGAGAAATAAGGTCGCTCAACAGGAGGTGTCAGAAAACGATTGAGCGAAAGTACTGTACGCTGAAAACGTAAGGTCGGAACACTAGAGGATAAGTGAAAATGGAAGCCCTGTTAGGATCCATTTCAGGCGAACGATTTGGATTTTTTTCATTTTAGAGTATAAATTTCTCAAGAGAGTCCTACATCTTCTGGACCGAGAGGTAATAAAAATATTTTCGACTGACTTTGGTCCTGGACAGTTGTTGAGAGGGTAAAAAGACGGTCAAATCTGCATTTCAGTATTTATCAGTATTTAACAGCAAACATGGTAATTTTCGGGATAAAATATGAATTGTAAACAGTTTCAAATGTTTAAAATGCACTTAAAGTAAGGCATAAATCTTGAAGTGGAATTATATTCGATCAGCTTATACTGGCATAAAATGCTTCGAGGAAAGAAGTAGAGCTGTGGTTGGAATAAAATGGTTTTATTAAATTGGTCATTTTCAAATACCGTACTGAACATTATGTATGAATTTATTTGCATAACGCAGTCAAGAATATAGCTAGTTGTTCTGTAAATTAAGTCTCTCTTTTAGAATAAGGGAAATGAAAGAACGAAGAGATTCATCCTCCTAAGAAAAGATAGGGGAAACAACGAAAGGAAAATGAAAGGGGTACACATGAGGAAGGCAAATAAACACAGTAATGGGCATGATCGATTTGGGTAAATAACAGCAATGCGTCAAAGATTACAACTTCAATTCTGTATGCTATATAGAGTCCATTTCTTACTTAATAGAGACTATATATATATATACAAATAGTCACTATATAAGTGGTGACTAGTGTTCTCAACATCCGATATTCATGGCAACAAATGTGTTAAGTACTTGAAAAAGTGTCTTGCCTGACCAGTGCCGTCCAATGTGATTCCGGCAATTTTTCCTGCGGGAAAATCCTGATATAAGACACTGGTACGCGCATACCGTAATGTCTAACGCACACACTGCCTCTGGCAGATCACGTTCACGAGTAAAATGCCGCGCCTCTCCCTCACTTCCAGTCATGGTAGATGCTTCCAGTGCAGACGTGCAAGTTCGAGCGGTTTGGAACCCCGTCCTTTTCTGGTCATTTATGATCATTGCACCAGCCGTCTCGCATGCGCCATATTTGATGCAGTGATGAAACATTTGTATTTCTTCTAACACTGAATATGAAGTAATAATGTTCCAAAACGTTTGCACCAATGAATGTTCTCCATAACGTTGGATTTTCTTTTTATTTTGAATATACGATTCCCTAAGAATTGCCGTATAAGTACTACCGTTGTACTACTATTGCTCTCTACCATAACCGTACATTTTACACTGGACAGTTTCATGAATAAAACATTTACTTTTAGAGTCATTAATCAAATATAATGTGTTTTTGATGGAACATACCGAAACAAAAATAGATTGATAGAAGTTCGAGTATATTGACAGGCTACATCAACGGTTTAGAGGACAGTTTGGGAACGGTTTTTTTTTCAGCCTCAGCTTTAATTAAAAAATCGTTAACCACAGCCGGATATGAACCGATTTAACGCTTATTGTTGATGATTATGTTTCCAATCCCCACTTAGAAATTTACCGCTCACACATTCATGTCATAAAATGTTGTTTCCGTACAATAAAAAATATGAAAACGCTTTTTATAGTCTGTTACCGCAAACAGCATTCGATTGGTTATTACATTTGACTTAAATGTGTAATCACTAATCCTCGATTCTATATATCTTCATGAAAATTACAATTTGATGAAACAGGTACAACATCTCAATATGGTCACGAATATCTAACTCCTTCACTAATATCTCTGAGCAGGCGACCAAGGCTTACGAACGTCGTAGACGAGCGGAGTCAAAAAGCTGTTGCCGCTGCTGCTATCGCTACATCCCTTGCCGGAGGTCCGACGAAATCGACGAAGATTCGTCGTCAGACGAATATGAGATGAATTAAAGGTGAGGAAATCAACGCTATTGTATACCATAAAGGAAGTGTGAAACTATACGTGAATACGCGTGTTATTCATTTGAATGAGTTACTTAGAGTAAAATATCAGCAAATCAAAATCAAAATAATCTTAGATTTGGTAAAGCCTAGCCATAGAAATACTTCGGAGCATATTTCCCATCGCAACACGTTCATATGAGAATTGAATTACAAAATTGCTCACAAAAGAAAATTTTGAGCTTTGCTTGATTCTAATGCTCTCATTCTGAACAACGTATTTTTTTATGTTAAAGCATTACGAATATTCCTGCCTTTTTTTGCGGAAGCCCGAACAAGCCGAGACGCTTCGTCAGCTTCGCCGAACAAGCGTTTCCATTTTCATTTTAGCTCGTCCAGCTTTCTAAGCATATTCACTAGCAAAATAGAACCCATAAATTTTAGACCGAGTTTCTCGTTTATGTTGCTTCTGTAGTGAGAGGCCTTAAAGGTTTGTTGGTGGAGACTGCGAAAGCTTGTAGCGGGAGGACGCAGAGTCCTGTAGCAGGAGGTCGCAGAGACTTTTAGTAGGTGGTCGCATAGACCTGTAGTAAGAGGTCGAAAAGACCTGTCGTAGGTGGTCGCAGAGACCTGTGGCAGGAGGTCTTTGAGTCTCATCTTTGTAGATGAACCAGTACAAGTACGGAGAGTGATGACATTTTGGCTAATATTGTTTTAATTTTTTCAGCTTGATGAATTTCTTAACACGATAGAGAAACGTGACCAGAAGCATATCATAAGAGTAGGCTTAAGTAAATTATTTTTCTTAAAAACGCAAGCCTCAATCTGTAAGCGAGCTCCACCAATCCATTTTTTTCATATTGAAACTTCAGAAAGAAAACATTGTTCACCAATTACGAAATCTAAACCACTATCATTGGAATGAAAAGGGTACACGAAGAAAAAAGTCCCTGCGCAAAAATCGTCAGATCGGCTCATACACTCAACGAGACGCAAATAAGGCTGTGCAACCTTCTAAGGGACCATTTCATGTCACCCGCACAACTGACCTTCACTCCAGTACGCATTCCAGTCAGAAAGAATTATTAGATTGGTTAGGGGTAAAAATATAAATTTACCTGTGCAGTGAAGCCAACACCTTTTTTGTACAGGCAAGGAGCGCCAACGGCAAAGGCAGTACGAGTCGCAAATTAATATCAAGGTGGAGCGCCGGTGCAGCAAAGGCAACCCTTCTACTGGCAACGGACCTCATCTGTGAACGCCAAAACTGATTTAACCAGTTTTTGCTCTCAGAATGGTGATAATGATAACTTTAATAATTATTTTTTATATACTTGAAAAAATATCAAAGAGCGAATTCGGAACCAACAAGCGGCCCGAATATCCAGTCAGTTATTTGAGTCACAATTCGCCTCGGTCACAAAAACTAGAAAGCCCAAGGCATAAGATAAGCATCACATTATATTGAAGTCAAAACGAAGTGAAAATAAACCACATAAAAATGTTCGAGAAAATTGTTTAAAATATTTATTTATGAAGTGAGATGTTTAAAATATAAGGATGCCATCTAACTATGAATAAATTCCTGCGTCACCCCATGGCAAAGAGTATACCTTCGAATAATACGATGCTATGAATTAAACAAGATATGGTTTTCACGTATTTGTCTGAACCATTAGAACATATACGGAAAAAATTAAAATTATGAAAAATTTTGTGATGTTTAACATAAAGCACCACTGCAAGCAACACCATTGATCGAAGTAATTCGGCTTAGTATGCTCTTTTCACTGAAGATTTCTAACAAGTATGCTATGAATGACTGGCCCCTCCTGTTCTCGCTGAAAAAGCCGGGTAAGATCCGAACTCGGACTGAAGTGGGATAGCATTCGGTGACTGCAAGTTTTCAGACATTTCTCCTGTGAGTCAGCGTTCTCCAGTCAAGCGAAATCTGGTGCTACCATTCCTCAATGATTATTAAATCAACGCTGCAGTATTCATTCTCCTGCAGAGAGCTCCGTAGATGGATTAGACCTCTAAAGGCCCGGCTACACTATGCGTTTCTTCGTGCAACTCACGCGCGACTCGCCCTAATTTGACGCATGCATGTCGGATGCACGAGTGCTGCATGAACTTCGACGGTGTGCGGTTTTTGACGCGTCTTCTTGAGAAGCAAGCATCTGTGGCGCGTAGTTAGGAGTGAACTACACATCATTTCAGGGTCATCGCCCGACAGCTCTCCCATTTCGCAGTTGTACTTTATCATGGAGTGTTCTATTGTACTTCTGTTTATTGCTTGCGCTTTCTACAACGAGTGATTGGCCACGCGAGCTGGTGCTCCAGCTCAGAGACCAATTTAAAGTAAAGTAATGCATCTGAAACGTCAAAAATTCAACATATAAGAAATAAAGTTATAAGAATTTGCTTACAAAATTATGTTAACATCTCTAGACACTGAGAAGGCATTGACAGTTGATATAACCACTATTATAGAAGTAGCCGCGTCCATCCGTCTGTGTGACTCCCTCTTCTAATCGATAGCTTTGATAGCAACAAGGATATAGCTTAAGAAATACAAGAAATTATTCTACTGCATTATTTTTCTGTGGCGATTAAATTCCCTTTCATTTGGATTATGGTATCCAGAATACGCAATCAGCATATTTTTACAAATCGAAATTTTCTTTGAAGCTTTCTCTGTTGAAATTCATCATTTTGCTTTGATATTTCTAATTGATAATGCGAAAAAATGTTTTAAATTCGTTTGACCAGTAACCTAGCTACCACTTAGTATAAAGCCCAAGATTTTGGAACTTGAGTTATCGTTTTCGAAATTGTGATTTCCTTAAAAAGCTCGGAAGAGATAATAGACATTTCAGAATAAAATTTTACCAAGAGAGGCCACCACGGATAGAAATGTTTTCAGGCTCAATTGACATTGTTTTTAATTTTTTTCAGGCTCAATTGACATTTCGAGCTTAGTTTTATGCTTGCTAAACAGAGGACATGTAACTTTTCGTTGTGGTGTAACTCTGTCATTTTGAACTAGTAAAAATAAAATTCACACATTGAAGACACAGTATTTTTAGGCTGAACAAAATGTTCAGCATTTAAAAAAAATCGAAGCAGGTACAGAGGAGGTACAGCGACTGACCCAATCTTGCTATGATATGTTGTCATTTCTTAATGATGGGTAGAGAGACGGCAGTCAACATCAAATTTGCATAGTCAAGTAGTCGCTCAGGTAAGTCATGTGTATTATTTATTTGTATATAGAAAATATACAAGTTAAATAATTCTTCCCATTGCATTTGTACCTGAGTGAATAAAACCAAAATCAAAAATGAATACCGTGTATATATTTTTGAAATATATAGCATTTATTTCGAGTAAATCAACCCTGTTTCTTGTTGATTAGATAGCTTAACCCGAAATTAGAATGAAACATAGTTGGGTAGTTATGTCTTTGATTGACTGTAAATTACTTATAAATGAAGGAAATAGACAGGTAGCGTGAGTGATTGTCTTTCCTGTTTTTTCTTCCCTATCGCACATGCGATAGCGACTGACCGGAGCGCACGTTTATCGACATCTTTCCTCTCCGGGCTGCGCTGTGCAACTGATGCGGCGTGATGCCGCTGCTCCGCGTAGCGTAGTGTAGCCGCTCTAGCATGCAGGGGGTAAAAAATGCCTGAGGATTGCGCAGTAAAAATCGCATACTGTAGCCTCGCCTTTACGAACCGTTCATACCGCTAGACAGTACTTATGGAGGGTATGATCAACTCCTTGAGAGTACCTTTAGTCCTTCACAATATTCCTTACGTCGCAGTGGACTGTCATCAAGCATCACACGATGCAGAGCCCTTGTAGGGTCACCACATCACTCACGTGCCCATCAGCTCGACTTCCGGTGAACGTGATTTAGTTCACGAGAGAAACTTTCACAATACTCCCTATGCCACGCAGGAATGTTCTCCTTCAGGACATGATACGGTCGTCTTATAGGGCCGCTACAGTATCCGGTATCACTCGACTGTAATCGACTTGACTGGTGGGGTGGGTTGGGTATTTAGTGATTAATTTGGATTTGAAAATCTTCAACGATATCCAAAAAATAGGAATACAATGTTAAATAAGTTTTAAGCCGTTTATCCGTTGATCGAAGAATGGAAATAAGATAATAATGAACACCTAACTGGAAAAAGACTATTCGAAAATTACACACTTCTGCATTACATTGCATTACACACTTCTGTTTTTTCCCATTGTGGCTTATTTTGATTTTCCGTTTTTCCATTGTGACTTATTCCGATTTTTTGCAGGGTGCTTCACTACACACTTTTAGAAATTAATGAGGACCCGCGCTTGAGGCCGCGACTCACTGGCTAAATTTCGCCAGCATACTCGCGAGCATGGTGGCAAGCGCGCTGAGTTTGGTGCTTCACTGGAGACGCCTTCGAGAGTGCTGGTAGTGCTGACTGATGCACGAACTTCAGTCGATGTTCAACTGTCATGAGGGAGGGCGTGCGCTACTCGAAAGATGAATCATACATCACAAGAAAAAAGCCTTCTTCGAAGCGCTCTTGCGCTTTTAGTTATTAAAAATCTCCATACAATCAAACGAAGGAGAAAGGGATGGACAAAGATTCGTTGAAATTTTTCAAGAATTTAGATTTGGCGTTAACAATGAAGATATTAATTATTTAATGAATAATGACAAGTATGTGAATTAAAAAAAAATTCATTATTTCATTCTTCCTATTTGTTCCAATATTAACATTAACGGTGGCAATATTGTGAAAATAGGATTGAATAAATATATCAGTATCATCTGAGATGTTGAAACAAAAACGACGGTAAAAAAAGAAAAATAGAAATAAATAGACAAGAAAATTGGCTCTTAAACCTTGGGAGCGTCTACTCGCACTGAAACTATCAATGCATCCGGGACTTTATGTCATATTTATTAAAGGAGAAAGGGGAAGACGACTATATCGTGTGGTTTTGAATTTAGGTGAACGGTACAAAATGCTAAAACAATAAATTATAAGTGCTTTTAAAGTTCAATGTTTTCAATTTCTTTAGAGCAAGTGAATATCAGCTTTGAAAATTTTACGGAAAAATTTTTTGTAATGTTTATCTATTTTCATTGTTTTAAATTTAACTTATCCTTATTATTCCCTTCTCGCTTGTGCTCGTATGAAATATATTGTTGTGATAATAAGAGAGAATTAGGTAAAATGAATTTTCGAAAATATGTATTACACATAAATTGTCATAAAGTGCAAGAGTTAATTCTCTAGACTACCATTTAATATTGAATCCCTTCATTTAGAAATTCATTACTGAATCATCGGTAATATTGAATCACTACGAAGATCGATCCAGTAAACTATTTGACGCACATAAAATAAATTGTTTTCGGCACTGGGCACGAAGTGCGCGGAAGAAAGCAAAAAGTATTTTCTTTGCAATATCACTAAACGAAAGGTTCATGTCCCTTACTTCTTGGACAGTTTCTGTTCCACGTTGCCTCAGTACTTTATTTCTGTACACAGCAGATTTCACTTTCCATAAACACTCATATTCTGGAAAAGTGTCTATGAAGCGCATTGTTTGCGCTCTTGACCATTCGACATCGGAGCTCGACATAACAGTGTATTTTCCTCCTCTACTTTCTATATGGCACTGAAAATGAGCACGCTGGCCATCGAATAATTCAAATTGTCGGACAACCTCCGAGCACGAAAACATCAGCGTACTTGCGAAATTTGGTCATTTCGTGAGCAAGCTTGTCAGCAAGCTGAAAAACTTTGTCCAGTGAGTCACGGCCTTTAGTCAGCCTTAATATTTTTGACTCGTTTCCAGGCATCTCTGATGGGTTTTTAGACATTCAGAGAATTTTTTGGAATATACATATGATTTTTATTGTTTTTAATAGACAAAATTTTTCTCCTGTTTCATCACTGATGATGGAATTTTAATTCCGAAACGTTTGCAATGAATGTAATGTTCGTTTTTACTTTGGTTCTTCTTTTTATTCTACGAATAATGTTCTCGACGAATCGCTTAATTGGAAATATAATGTAGAATTATAGATTTAATAATAACATAACTATTATGGGGAGCAGTCGAGAGCGATAACCTTGTTGATTGTCCTTTGAGTATCTTTTTATGCAGATTGCTTCAAATATTCGTTACTAGATATAAAAATTGATAATTTCAGGGGCTTGAAAGTTTCACAGAGTGCATCCAATAAACTCTTCAATTGGATCACAACGTCACTGTATTTAAACAGCAACGGTAAGGTCCATTTTTCGCTCATAACGTAGCTCCAATATTAAATAAGATTAGTAAATATAGACAGTAAAAATTATTTTTTTATTTTAATAAGTTACTGTTACCCGAAATTAGAAATTACGGTTGGATCATCACTTTTTCTAAAGTATTTTGGACTGTTTCGTGTTAGCTATAAGGAATTAAGTGCTACTAATTAGAAATAATTGTAGCATGGACTTTCATAGAAATAACGATTGTAACTTTACTCGCCTGAAACTATGTTGGCGTATATATGATAGATGTTATAGATGAAGGGACTGTTTTTCACTGATATTACAGTTGGATCTTCGAATGAAATTATAGTTCGAGAGTTGAGAAAGCCGGCAGGAGTTGTATGAGTAAAATTTATTGACAGAAATAGTGATTGTATTGTTACTTAACATTGTTGCCAGATTGTTACTAGACAAAAATTATCATTGTAGTGCTCATTATTACATATTTTATTTAGAGTGTTATGGATGAAGTGGTACTTGCTAGAGATTATTAGCATAACTTGATGGAAATTATCGTTGGCATGTTGATTAACAAAATTTTTCACCGGGTTTTTACTTGGTAAAAATTTTGGTTAGAATGTCACTTCATAAAAATTAAGACTTGAATGCGTTACTAATAGAAATTTAGGTTGGAATGTTAACTGTTAGAATCTATGTTCGGAGTGTTTCTTGTTAGACCTTAAGGTTGGAGTATTTTTTGATTTAAATTATGGTCGAATTGTTACTTGTTAGTTTTTATGGTTGGAGATTGAAATTAAGACAGAAGTTTTACTGGATAGAAATTTTGATCGAATCGTTGGTTGATTAAGTAATGATCAAATGATTGAGTTTTTATGATAAGGGTTTATGGCTGGACAGTTACTTGCCTGAAATTTTAATTGGATCCTTACTCAGCAGAAATTAAAGTCAAAGTCCTACTTGAAAGTAGGAGTTGCTGGAGTGTTACTGTTGAGAAAATATTTATTGTTGGATCGATGCTTCAAAGACACTTTGATTGAGAACTTACATGTCCGGAAGAATGGCCGGATTGTAACTTGATGAAGGTTATTTTGAAGTGCTACTCGATAGAAACAGCAGCTGAAGTTTTACTTTGCAGATATAATGCTTAGAGCGTTTTCGTTCGTACTAATTTTTTGTGGGTAACCTGATTGAAATTACTGTCGGAGTGTCATTCGGTATAAATCATAATTTGAGTGCTACTTGAATGAAACTGAGGATGGATCGCAATTGTAAGGCAATCAAGGTTGGAGCGGGTAGTGTTGCTTGAAAAATATATGGTTTGATAGTAACGAGTCAGAAATTTTGATTTGAGCATTAATTGATGAATTGATGCGGGCATCCATTGTGTATAAGTTTAGTTTTGTACAGTGTACATCTGGCTACGTCGGCATGACGACTTTGCCATTCTATATTAGGATTGCCCAACACCGTGGAGTCAGCTACCGTAGCGGAAGACCTCTGACCCAACCGCCTCATTCATCTATCCGCCTTCACAGCGAGCAGTGTTGTGACCGATTAGCAGAGCAAAATTTTTCTATTTTACGCAGAGCATCTAATGATTTAGATGTACGTATTTTAGAGTCTCCTTTTTTCAAAAGAAAAACCGGATCTTGATAGCACCAATAGTTCATACCCATTGCAAATTCACTTGTAGATTTTATTGTACCCTTGTATTTTGTATAGAAAACTGATTTTCTTTACTTTTTACTTGCAGACTGTTAACTGAAGATGGAACTGGTCTCCGAAACGTTTTATAGAGCTGGCATAGTTTTGAATGTATAGTTAGTGCAAAATCTTAATTAAATATAAATATGATTTCAATATGTGGTGCATTCTTCGTTTTTAAATTCCTAATAGTAGTTAATGTGCTGCAAGTTACTTGCAACGATCTTTTTTAGCCTATGTGTTGGCTATGCTTTGGTGTATTGTTTGATAATGACTAGTCTTTGCAGTAACCAAAATTTATTCTGTGAACATAAATATTTCTAGTCTTTAGGTTGTGATAGATTGATGATGGCTGGTCTTTGCCAAAACCTGAAGCTATGGTCTGAGACAAAGGCTTCTAATTTCAGGTTACGTAATCGCTATTGATAATGCAAATTCAATTAGCTTATTTTCATGTTATTTACTGTAATATTAGTTGAAATTTATTTCCTTATTTTCTTTTTTTCTTTGTATTTAGGTCAAGTTAGCATGTAATAATAATGAACATTTCTGCCCATTCCTAAAGTTATCCCTTGAATTTTGCTTGGTTTTTCAAGAGTTATGTTGTATTTTACCATTTCATTTACATGTTTTACTTTTTTCTTCTGATCACTCCCCAGTTTCTAAGCAAGCATACACTGAAATGGAAATTTTTATAATTATGTTTTCACAATTTTAAAAACTGAAATAGTATCTGTTTCTCAGCATTATAAATTTTGCTCGAAAATTGAATCTATTGATTAGAAAAAGCAGCTTATCGTAGTAAAAAGGCATGAAAAATTGGTTGAAAACTTTTTTGCTGATAATAATTTGAAATATAACACACAGTTGTTGCTTGCTTGATTGGTGTGTGCGTCTGTGACGATCATAAGGAAGCCTAATGACCGTTTATGTGATACGAGTTTCATCTGTGCACAAGTACAAGAATATTTTAATCGCGGGTACTGCTAGGATGGATCTATTTGTTTGTCAGCGGTATCTTGCGACTTTTTTAAAGTGAAACTATCGAGTCCCGTCTTTTTTGATGAATCATGTACACTAGTAGATATATATTAGATAGACTTAAATTTTAGAATTCTATTGTCAATTTGAAAGTCGTTCGTACATAACGATCATATTAACCATATGTACAGGTTGCAACACCTGCAAACAGTAGTATTCATCTAATAAATTCTGGAAAGGTGGAGTCGGAGTGGCAAAATTCTAGAAAGGTGGAGTCGGAGTCACAAATTTATTCCTCCGACTCCCTTTTGTCAGATTGTTACTAGACAAAAATTATCATTGTAGTGCTCATTATTACATTTTTTATTCAGAGTGTTATTGATGAAGTGGTACTTGCTAGAGATAATTGATGGCGTGTCTGTTGGTAGAAATTATGACTTGCTTGCCTCAGGATAAAAATAGTGATTAAGGGAACCATTTACAAAAAACTGAAACTTTTTTCTATTGGACTTACGTCTATGAAAATTTGCAGACTACTAGATTTCCACATTTGTAACAACTTTTGTTTAAGAAAAGTTTTTCCTCAGGGCATAGAAAATTATTCATTTAAAAAAAAAATTATATACATACATAAATTATTCATAATTACTTTTAAATTTACAAAGCTAGAGCAATGCGGTTTGTTGCATTTGAAAGTCAAATGTGTGCTCTATCTAATTTATGAGGGGATTTTTTGATTTATTTCATTCAGAATTTATATGATTTTTTTTTGTAAGAGTCAGGGCAAAAGTTATATTTTTAGGGTAAAAAATTCCACGGAAAGCTTTACAGAAAAAATTTTGAAAATCCCCTCATAAAATAGATAGAGCATTTATATCACTTTCAAATGCAACAAACCGCATTGCTCTAGTTTTGTAAACGTCGGAGTAACTATGACAAACGTCTTGAAAACTTACTTTTTTCATAAGAGCTATTTTTAGGAAAAAAATGCTTCTCCTCCTACAGTTTTTGAGCTACAGTGATGATTTTGGTGTCATTGGATGCAGAAAAACAAGGGCTTTACAATGTATTGAGAATTTTTTCAAAATTCATTCGTGTTTTAAAGTTAGGACGTCATAAATTTGAATTTTCTTGAGAATATTTTGATTTTTTAAATTTTTATATTGGAAATTTGAGGAAAAGCATTCAAGTTTTTGGAATTTCCACGTTATTCTGCATCAAATGATAACAAAATCATTACTGTAGCTCAAAAACTATCAGAGAAGAAGCATTTTGAACCCCCCCTAAAAAATGTTTTTTAATGATTTCCCATTTTCTTTTCAAGAAAATCGCATTTTGTCATAAATGATAAATGATTCTAAATTGCATTTCCTATCAGTATACCAAATTTCATTGCTCTAAATTCAATAATAATAAAATATTCGGATGGGGGATGCTTACTTTGAGGAATATGAATGATGAAATATATATATAAAAAAAAAAAAAAATTTAAAATTTGAGTAATTTTTTTTAATGTCCACGTTATTCTGCATCCAATGATACCAAAATCATTACTGTAGCTCAAAAACTGTAGGAGAAGAAGCATTTAGAAAACCCCCCAAAAATGTCGTTTTCTATGATTTCCCATTTTCTTTTCAAGAAAATCGCATTTTGTCATGAATGATAAGTGATTCTAAATTGAATTTCCTATCAGTATACCAAATTTCATTGCCCTAGGTTCAAAAATGAACAAAAAGTCCGTAAGGGGGATGCTCTCCCCCCCCCCCCCCCCCGGGGGGGGGACGTTAGCTCTGGGATACGTTCCTGATATTTTTACAGACATTCGGGGATATATCTCAAACTCATTTAAAGCAATAAAAAAAATCGGGAGAATCGACTTTTGGACTGCAGCTAAGGGGAACATGCGGAAATGGTTCCCTTAAAGTATTTAATTATTAACATTTAGGACTGATTATTATTTGATAGAAATTATGACCTGAGTGTTTCTGGAAAAATTCACAAGAACTTTACATGATAGTAATTATGATTAGAACGCTATTTGTATGAAAACATGGTCAGTTTCTCGCTCGATAGAAATCAATGGATGAGTGTACATGGATAAAAATATTTGTGACCAGAGTGTCACTAGATAGAAATTGTTGTAGAAATGTAAGTTGATTTGATATGAGCTCTAATTTTACCTGGTGGTTTGATGATGGAATTGTTACTTTATAATTTTTTAGATGCAGTTAAACTGTATAGTGGTTCTTGCTCAAGTTATAGTGATAAAAATTATTTTTGGAAGGTTATTTGTTAAAAATTATAGCCGGAGGTATCACACCACAGAAATTATGACCAGATTGTTGCCTGACTGCAGTGAATTTAGAATGTGACCTGAAAGATACGGTGGATCGTGTGTTACACGATGGAAACAATGGTTGCCGAGTTACTTGACTGAAATTATGGTCGGATTAATACATGACATGAATTTAAATGAAGTGGTAATCCTTAGAAAATTGAACCAGTATGTTACGTGAATGAAATTTTAGCCAAAACTGTGCTCGATGGGAGTTATTGATGGAGTGCTATTAGATCTAACCATGGATTAAACGTTGCTATGTTCAAATTAGATAAAATGGTTGACAAATTGCTTGATAACAATTATGGTTGAAATGCTATGTAGCAGAAATTGTGGTTGGAATTTGAGTCTATCAATATTGTGACCAAACTGTTGCTTAGTGGAATTTGCGGCTCGAAAACTGAGAGAAAAATTCCATTAAAAGTGTTGCTTGATACAATGGGTCGTAGGACTGCTACTTGGTAGAACTTACGGTTTGTGTGTTAACACGTTAACTGCGATGGGTTGAACTGAAGTTCAATATCCAATCCAAATTTAAAGTCAATTGTGGTAATCAAATTTGAAAACAGCAAACATTAATTAGAAATCGGGCCTTCATTCAGCTTTCATTATTCAAGTATTAATAAAAAATGAGTTAGTGACTGCAGGTGGGTCATTAGCACTATGAAAATCACCTAAATGACCACCGGTGGGTCACTTCGCAGGAAATGTGTTAAGTCATAGTTATTTTGGTCGAATTTTTTTCTTGACTTATGTAATGGTTAGGCGCTACATGTTTAGCATAAAGTTTGGGGTGTTATTTGGTATAAATGATGTTGAACAGTTTCATGTTAGAGATTATGATCGAAGTACCACTTCACAGAAAACAAAATCGGATTTGTCTTCCATAGAAGTTATGAGTGGAATGCCATTTAAAAAAAATTGTGCGTTGAATTCGATAAATTATAATTTGTATTCTAATTATTGTTAGAATATTGTTATGTTGAGGAAATAGGGACATTTCTTAATTGTAATATGAATTGTGTAACACATAGTAAATTCTGATCTAATCAATTGTATGATGCGCAATTAACACCAATAAAAGATATGATTCGATATTTTTGGTTTGAAATCATTGCTGAAGCGCTACGTTCGATCATGGATTTGTGATTGGAATGTTCCAAGGAGTTTTAATTGAATGGAGGCGGCATCGCTATCTTTTGCCAGTCAAGCGCGTGAAGCAACTTTTGCCGACCCAAGCCCTGCCCACCCGGCATTGGGTCACAGTGTGGAGGTGGTGTTGCAGTGGAGAGGTAGCACCACCTCCATCATCAGCGACTGAAGACCGCTCTGTTAAATGGCAGACTTGCGCTACTCTGTGCCATACGTTTTTTTCTTAGGCAGATATTTCAATTGCGTCCTTGAAACGGGTCATATTGAAAAAAACTCGTACTTGACCGCAGCTTAGATAACGGCGCCCTACCACGCTGAGTGTCTGACACGCACTGAGCCCCATCTCCGTGTGTATGCCCGTATACCCTACAGCTACCGAAAATTGGCTTCACTTAGAGCGCTGATGCCGCCTCCATTCCATTAAAGCTCCTTGGAATGTTCCATCATTAAAACTTTAATGGCAATACTATTTGAGCCAAGTTCTGGTTCGAGCACCCCTTGCTAGAATTTGAAATTGTTTATAGCGGTTATAATTCGTCCAAAAAATTATCGAGAGGCTTCATGATTTTAAGTAAAGAGTAGAGAACTAAAAGTACCGTATAAAACATTTACTCGAAGTAAAAATTGCGAGTAAAACAATAAAATTGAACGTTTCGAGCTTCACTAATCTTCATCAAAAGAAATTTACCTCTAAAAACATGAAATGAATTAGAAAGTTGATAAATTGAAGAAACAAACAAACAAAAAACTAACCTTAAAAACTACCTGTTAACTATTGACAACGGAAAAGAACTTAGTTGGTTGTTTGAAATCGTCTTATTTCTTAAAATGAATAGAGACTCTGAAATTCTTAAGCAGACGGCAAATGTAAATCTGGTAAGAATTTCAAAATTACTCCTGTTAAACGGGCTATTGCAATGCTCTGAATGATCCCTAATTGCTGAATGTGAAGGACTAACTAAAATACTTCCTTTGTGGTAACTCCTACCTCGATGCTCGGCCACCCCCTACAGCCTAGAGTACGCGACGTCAAACCGACGTACTCAGATGCACATCGTGCACAACAAAATTTGAAAATTAGGGAGGCCTGCATCGCGGTTGGAAGAATGTCTTTGAAACGAAAAAATAAGCCTATTTTAAAACCCTTAACTAAAATCACCTTAAAGTTTATGCCCGGAAAGTATTCGACAAACGAATCTAAAATTTATTTCTTCATTTCCTTTCGACTGAGGTCCAAAATATGGGAACGAAACAAAGCGAATGTCCTCACAGATTGAATCTACAGAAGGCACTTTTTTGAACTTTATTTCCAAAAATTTACCAATATGAGAATCTACAAGTCGAGTTGAAAAAACAATCATGCGGAAAAATTATTTTAAAAAGGTGAACTCATCATGTAGAAACTTATAAGAACTGCAAACATTGAACGCTCTAAAGATTAAAATCCTGATAAAATTCACTTTGAAAATATATGGCGAGAAACTGTAGAAACTGGTTCCTAAGCCTGTAAAACTCTTTTTCCTACACACAGAAACCATTCCCAGACCGGTGAAGTAAACAATCTAAGAAGGAAAGTCTGCGTGCCTCTTCATGAGTAATTTCTTTAACATGAGTAATTTTTAAATTCTTACCAGATTTAAATTTGCCGTCGGTTTAAGAATTTTAGAGTCTCTATCCATATCAAGAACTAAGCTGATTTTGAACAACCTACTTAGTTCTTTTCCGTTGTCAATAGTTAACAAGTAGTTTTTAAGGTTAGTTTTTTTTTGTTTTTTCATTTTATCCACTTTCTAATTTCTTTCATGTTTTTTCAAGTAAATTTGTTTCGCTGAAGATGAGCGAATGCTCGAAACGTTCAATTTCTTTGCTTTACTTGCAATTTTTAATTCGAGTAAATGTTTTATGCGGTATTTTTGGTTATAATAAGGTTTCGTACTCATTTCATTTGAAGCTATTTTTCCTCTTTAAACTCTAGATTTTGAATCAAGTCTCCTTTCATACTTTTTTATATATATTTATTCTGTATTAAAACCGAGAAATCAAAAGTTTAGTTCAACGGTTGATATTACAACTCAGAATTGAATTACCCCCCCCCCCCCCCCCTGTGGGGGGGGGTAGAATTCTCCCACCGTGGTCCGCTGCGTGTCGTAACAGGCGACTATAGTGGACGGAGCGAGGGGACTGGGGATCCCCTTCTCTGTAATGATTTTCCCGAGAGGCAGCAGGCCAATGAAGGGGGTGAGAGAGGTCGAAAGACCACTCAAACCCTAGTACTAGGATCTTTGAATGTAAGGGGGTGTGGAAGTAGAGCAACTGAGAGTAAGAAGGAGGAGATCGGAAGAATGATGTTAAACCGGAAGATGGATGTATTGGCCTTGAGTGAGACGAAATTGAAGGGTAGTGGTGAGTTGATGTTTGGGAGTGTGGGAGGGAGAGTGTCTGGAGTACGTGGGGGACATGCAAGAGAGGGTGTGGCTATATTATTGAGTGTAAGAATCAGAGAGAAAGTAGTTGAATGGGGTGAGGTGTGATCAAGAATAATGTGGGTGCGAGTGAAATGGGGGGAAGAGTCATGGGTGTTTGTGAGCGCGTACGGACCGGGATCGGAGAGGAGTGGGGAAGAGAGAGAGGAGTTTTGGGAGAAATTGTCCGAGTGTGTGGCTAGAGTGGGGAGTGGTTGTAGAGTTGTGGTGATGGGGGACCTGAATGCAATGTGGGTGATGAGGTGGTGGATGGTGTTGTGGTAAGTACGGAGTAGCTGGGGTGAATGAGAGTGGGGATTTCTTGGTGGGGTTATGTATGGAGAGTGAGTTAGTAGTTGGGAATAGTTTGTTTCAGAAAAAAAGTATAAACAAGTATACATATAAATGTACGAGGAGCTCACGAGATTAGGACTCAGGACTTAAATTCACCGCACCAGAACGCTATCGATCGCGCTACCGACCACCCTAAAAAGGTGACCGAAGCACAATGAAAGCAATCTTGGCACAGTGAAAGCAGGCACGCACTTGGCCCGACAGATATATTTTTTCCATTTTACTTAAGTATCGAGAGTTCAAAGTCAAGTCAAGTCGTTCTGGTGCGGTGAATTTAAGTCCTGAGTTCTAATCTCGTGAGCTCCTCGTACATTTATTTGTTTGAAAAACCTTGTGGAAGCAGTAGCTTTCCGTACCAGATTCGTAACTGTTTCTGGGGGGTGACTTGACTTTGAACTCTCGATACTCAAGTATACATATGTGAGGACGAATGGAGGTGTGATAGAGGAGAGAGCATTGATGGATTATATTTTGGTTAGCAGGGGAGTGATGGGTCGTTTGCTCGATGTGCATGTGTTCCGTGGTGAGATGAATGGGATTTCGGATCATTATTTGGTGGAAGGAAAGCTGAGAGTTAGTGGAATATGGGGAGGTGTAAAAAGGAGGAGTGGAAGGGAGGTGTTAAATGTAAGCAAGTTACATGATTCTGAGCGTGAGTGTGAGTATCAGGAGAAGATGAAAGTGGAGTATGGGAGGGTGAAGGAAAGTGAGGTGGGTGGAGTGGAAGGGGAATGGAAGTTGTTTAAAGATGCGGTGGAAAAATGTGCAAGGGAAGTGTGTGGGGTAAGGAAGGTTGGAGGGGGGATTAGAAAAGGGAGTGAATGGTGGAACGGAGAAGTAGGAGCGGGTGTGAAAAGAAAGCGGGGGGGCGTTCGAAAGGTCGTTGCAACGAGGCTACCAGCAAAATTTTGAAGAGTATAAGGAGAGGAAGAAAGAGGTACAAAGAATGGTAAGGAGAGCGAAGGGGGCGGCGGATGAGGAATGGGGGAGGAAGTTGGGAGGGGATTTCATGGAGAGAAGGAAAGTTTTCTGGAAGGAAGTGAAGAGAATTAGGAAGGGTCAGGGGGAGAATGAGGCAAGAGTGAAGGATACAAATGGTAGGCTGCTAGTGGAGAGTTGTGATGTGAGAAAGAGATGGGCGGAGTATTTTGAGGAACTGCTGAACGTGAGAGATGATAGGATTGCGAGAGTAGTAGCTGTTGGAAGTGATGTTAGAATGCCTGTGTTTGATAAAGTGAATAGAAGTCGAATAAGAAGTGCAGAGGTGAGATGTGCGTTGGATGAAATGAAAAATGGGAAAGCTCCAGGTTTGGATGGCTGCACGGTTGAATGTCTAAAGAAAGGAGGAAATGTGGTTATAGAATGGTTGGTGCGTTTATTGAATGTGTGTTTCGAGGCTAGTAAAGTGCCGGTTGATTGGAGTAGCGCGTGCGTAGTTCCGTTGTACAAGGGGAAAGGTGACAGGTATGAGTGCAGTAATTCTAGGGGTATAAGTCTACTGAGTGTCGTTGGGAAGCTGTATGGAAGAGTGTTAATTGGAAGAGTGAGAGTGTTGACGGATCGTGTGCTTGCTGAAGAACAGTGTGGTTTTAGGTGTGGTAGAGGTTGTGTGGATCAAATGTTTGCTGTGAGGCAGGTGAATGAAAAATACTTATTACCGGGAAAGGATGTATATTGGGCATTTATGGATCTAGAGAAGGCGTATGAGAGTGGATCGCGAGGCTTTATGGCAAGTGGTAAGTTTGTATGGAGTGGGTGGGAGACTGTTGAATGCAATCAAGAGTTTCTACATTGATAGCAGAGCATGTGTGAGAGTAGGGAATGAGGTGAGTGAATGGTTCCCAGTTGTGACAGGTGTGAGACAGGGATGTGTGATGTCGCCGTGGTTGTTTAATTTGTTTATGGATGGTGTGGTGAGAGAAGTGAATGCCAGAGTGTTGGGAAAAGGTGCGCAGTTGGTGGGACGAAATGGTATGTATTGGGAAGTGTGTCAGCTGTTGTTTGCAGATGATACAGCGCTTGTGGCTGATTCAGAGGAAAAACTGAGGAGACTGGTTACAGAGTTTGGTAGAGTGTGCGAAAGGCGGAAATTGAGGGTAAATGTGAATAAAAGTAAGGTGATGAGATGTTCAAGAGGTGGAGTGTTTGGAAATTTGGATGTGAGGTTGAATGGGGAAGTTTTAGAGGAGGTAGATCATTTTAGGTACCTCGGGTCGGATGTGACTGTTAAGGATAGTATGGAAGTAGAAGTGAAGCATCGAGTGAGTGAAGGTTGTAAGACATTGGGTGCAATGAGGAAAGTTTTTGAATGCAGGAGTTTGAGTATGAATGCTAAGAGGGGACTGTTTGAAAGTTTGATTGTGCCAGTTTTGTTGTATGGAGCAGAGTCCTGGGGGTTGAGAGCAGCTAAGAGGAGGAAGTTGGATGTGTTTGAGATGAAGTGTTTGAGGAGCATGTATGGAGTAACTAGAAGAGATAGGATCAGGAATGAGTTGGTTAGGGAGCAGACGGGTGTTATCAAAAAGTTGAGCAGGCGAGTGGATGAAAGAGTGCTTGGATTTTGGGCATGTAGAAAGAATGTATGTTGAGCGGCTGGTGAAAAAGATATATATGTCGGAAGTGAGTGGTCTTCGAGCACGAGGTAGACCACGGATGAGTTGGATGGATGGGGTGTGACGTGCTTTGTATGAGAGGGGTCTGGCTGTGGACGTGGCGAGAGGGATGGCTGCGGACAGAAGTGAGTGGGAGCAGTGTATAAGGAGGTAATTTTATTTTTGACGCGTTACTGGAAGCTGCCCGCGTGTGATGGGGTTGACCTGTCATGTGCGGGGGAGGGGCTGCACTCAATGAAGCGGTCGGGGTAGACTAGCTGTTGCTGTCGGGCCTGACTGTGGAAGGTGGTTGTGCTGGGCTGCTGCTGATCCTGGCAATTCAGGTGCGGCCAGTGCTGCCTCTCTCGCCTCCTAGTGACTAAGTGTGGTGATTGTGGCCTGCTGTCGGCTACCCTCCCATGGGGAGGATAAGCCCGGTATATGTATGTATGTAGAATTGAATTAGCAAGATTAGCGTTTTATTTAAGAGACGTAAATTATATTTTTTTAATCATATTTTAAACTCATTCACTTATTCAAATTAACTCTTTAACACTCTCGTGATAATTCTTGTTCGATTTTTCAATTTCAGTATCATCTTCCGACTTGTTTGCTGGCATTAGCTTTGTACATATATTAATAATATATATATATATATATATATGTTTTTGCATATATATTTATATATATATATGCGTGCGTGTGCGTGCACGTGTGCGTGTGTGAATTTTCACTGCTCCCTTTACCACGTTTTACTGATTGTTTCAGAATTGTCGATTCGTAAAGGTTGGTCCCGTATTTGTGCTAGGACCTTAAACTGCACGTTGCTTCGCTTGTTCAAATGCAAATGTAAACTCGGTAAACGAGCGAATAAAAACTGTGCAATAAATAAAATGAACTAAGCAGTGCAATCACTAAAAAAGTGCAATAACTAAAGAGTGCAATAATGACCGTTAGTGCCGTGTGCCGGCTGGTCCCTGTGGGGGTGACGTGTGGCTGTGGGGACGCTGTGAGTGGCGTGGGCTTGAAGTGTGGCGAGTGCAGCAGCTTCACCCACCTGGACTGCTCTGGCCTCCCAGCCTACCATCTGCTGCGCCTGGAGCTCACGAGGACATCCTTCGTCTGCCAGACCTGCGTGACGCCGGCGGTTCTCAAGACTTCTAAGGAGAAGTACGACGAGACGGCGGATAGACTGCGGGCTGACTTAGCCGCGCGGGCGGTGCAGGCCGGCCGCCCAGCAGCGATGGCTGCAGCTGTGCCGCCTACGCCCCCGGCTAGTGATGTGGGGGTGGATCCCAGTGATCCTGGCGTCCCTGCAGAAGAGAATGTGCGTACGGAGGTGCGGACAGACCCTGAGGAGGTGTCGGTTAGTGGTCCTGCGGAGGTACGTGCGCAGAGAAAGGTGTGTAAGCACTTTCTCAACAAAAAATGTAAGCACGATCGAGGGGGTGAAAAGTGCCGCTTTGCCCACCTGAAACTCTGCTATAAGTTTCTAAAATTTGGTGGCATAATGAGAGGGGGCTGCATAAAGGGAGAGAACTGTAGATTCTACCACCCAGCTATGTGCCGTAAAGCTGAAGGCGGGGAGGAGTGTACCCGCAAAAAATGCAAGTTCCTACATCCCTCCAGCCTGAGTGCTGAGGCTCTCTCAATCGGAGCAGGAGCCAGGAAGGCGTCCTCCTTGCCTACAAATAAAGAACGGCGACGCGAGGAGCAGCCGGCTTTGAGGCGCATCGCGTCCGCTCCTGATGCGGTAGATGCCAACCTTGACCAGCCGGAACCAGCTGGCGCAGTTGGTAACCGCAGCCGCGGTGCCAGTGACGGGGAAGCAATGAACTTCTCGTTTTTTTTAGGGTTCCGCCGGCAGGTGAGCGCCATAGAAGAGCAGTTGTCCCGGTTACTGAGCTGGAGGATAAAGCGACCTCCGCAGGCGAAACGGTCCGCAGCTTGCAGCTGCCAGGTTCACTGGTAGCGGGGGAGGACAACGCTGCGCTCTTGTTCTTGAATATTCAAGGTCTGAGGCCCTACAGGCAAAAGCGCAAGGTGGAAATGCTGAGGGAAAGGGCCTTGGCTGTTGGTGCGGGGCGTGTGGCCCTTGTTGAGACCCACCTTAACGAAGAAATCCTGGACGCTGAAGTTAAAATGGAGGGCTTCTGCCTGTTCAGAGCTGATCGAACGGCTGGAATAAAGAAGGGGAGAGTTACATGCTATGTCAGGAACGACATATCTCGACATGCTACAGTCCTCTCTGCCGGCACAAACTCGGTGGTGGAGCACCTGGTCTTGTGGTTTGCCGGCCTGGGCTTGGTGGTGGTGATTGTTTACCGCCCTCCAACTTGTCAACAGGCTAACTTTGAGCAGGCAATTAGCCTCATATCCTCGGCGCTCGAATCTCTGCCACCTCCACTCCCCACAATTGCTGTTATGGGAGACTTCAATTTTCCAATCATGTACTGGGAGTTGGGTCATGCCTATGGGAGAACGAGTCAAGAGTGCAGAGCGAGTACCTATGGAACTTTATGGAGAGTTTAGCTCTGGAGCAATACGTCCGCCTCCCAACCCGACTAGACAATGTCCTAGACCTGTTTTTAACAAACGACGACGAGTTGGTCAGACGGGTTGAGGTTGAGGAGACTATTATGTCCAACCACAGATGTATCCTCATATATGGTGACCTTGGCCTGGAGCGGCAGACAGTCTGGGACCGAGGAGCGTCGGGGGGATCACTTGACTCTCTCCATTTTATGAGTGATCACGTAGACTGGACTGGCCTATCGGGAGCGCTGGGTTTATTTATGCGCGTGCTCGCTCGCACAATTGACTGGGATGCACGTTTGGCTGGACGTACCCCCAACGAGATGTACGACGAGATCCTCGCTGTCTTGTCCGAGGTCTGTCCAAGATATGCCCCAACACGGAAGATTGGGGGGATAAACCCAATACCTAGGGACTGGAAGGTACTAATAAGAGAGCGCTCAAAGCTGCTTAAAAGAGTTGGGACGTTGGCGCGCTCAGGGACCACCTGGGATGGCATCCTTGAGAGAGTGGCTGAGATCGAGAGGCAGCTCGAGGCGTCACATGAGGAAGAGGCAAGATCCTGTGAAGATAGCACTATCGCCGCTATAAAAAATAGCCCTAAATACTTCTACTTGTACGCCAGGAGGAAACTTCGCACAAACTCGGTTGTGGGACCGTTTCGAGTCGACGGACGGAATGTGTGCACCCCTGAAGAGAAATGCGCTGTGATGCGCGCATAGTATGAGGCGGTATTTAGTCGGCCCAAGTTTGGAGAAGACGATGGCGGCTGGGGCCCGAATGAGTGGCCGAGTACCACACCGATAAACCTGGTGGACTTTGAATTCGGTGAGCGAGACGTTGAGGAAAGCATTGGCGAGCTCTCACCCTCGTCGGCGCCGGGTCCAGACAGTGTTCCGGCTGTCCTCCTCTGGACCTGTAGAGTTGCCATCAGCAGGCCTTTGTTCCTGCTCTGGAGGGCATCACTGAATGCGGGGTCCATACCTACCAAACTCAAGCTGGGAATTATTACCCCCATATATGAAGGTGGCGAGAAACACCTACCCCGTAATTATGGGCCGATCTCACTGACCTCCCACATTATCAATATCTTTGAGAAAATAGTAGTGAGAAGGCTGGTAGGATATATGGAGGATGCTGAGTTGTTCAACCCGAGTCAGCACGGGCTTAGAAGAGAGAGGTCCTGCCTCTCACAGTTGCTTGAGCACCAACGGCACATCACGGAGGCCCTCGGTCGTGGTCATGCAGTAGACGCTGTATACCTAGATTTTGCTAAGGCATTCGATAAGGTAGACCATGGGATCTTGTTTAGAAAGTTGAGGGCTGCTGGCGTTGGTGGCGACTTGTGGAATTGGATCAGGTACTTCCTTACTGGCAGGAAACAAGTAGTGGCCGTTGACGGATGCCGGTCAGCCGAGTCGCGAGTGATAAGTGGAGTGCCCCAGGGCTCGGTGCTTGGACCACTTTTGTTCTTGGTCCATGTCAGTGATGTTGACGCCGGATTACTCCACTCCTGCGCCTCATCATTCGCGGACGATACAAGAGTTTTTAAGGAAGTGGCCAGCAGGCAAGACTGCGAGGCCCTGCAGCGGGACCTAAATAAAATCTACGAATGGGCCGAGGTGAACAACATGTGCTTCAATGAGAGCAAATTCGAGCTCCTTCGTTGCGGTCACCATCCGGATGAGACCTTCCCCTACACAACTGCTGGTGGGGTGGTTGTGGAAAGGAAGTCATCAATCAGGGATTTGGGCGTGATCGTGGAGGACGGGGGAATCTTCACAAAGCACATAGACTCGGTCTCAAAAAAGTGTCGAAGCCAACTCGGATGGATCCTCCGGACGTTTCGTGCCTTGGAAACAGCGGCCATGATGACCTTGGATAGAGCGCTGATTTTGCCCCTGGCCGAATACTGCTGCCAGCTGTGGAGTCCGATTGCGACGGGGGAGGTCCAGAAAGTGGAGGCAATTCAGAGAACGTTCACGTCGAAAATCGTCGGAATGGATCCGTTCAACTACTGGGAGAGGCTCCAGAGGTTATCACTGTTCTCTCTGCAGCGACGACGAGAGCGGTACTTGATAATTTACACCTGGAAGATGCTGGAGGGACTGGTACCAAACTTTGTTGACCCGAGACTGGCGTTGAGAATTAGACTGCATCCTCGATTAGGGAGGTTATATGTCGTTCCGCCATTCAACAACAGGGCTCTAGCCAGCGTGAGGACGCGCCATATAAGATCTTTTTCGGTCATTGGCCCAAGACTCTTCAACTGCCTCCCAATCGAACTGAGGGAGTCCCGTGGGAAACTGGCTGCCTTCAAATCAAGGTTGGATAAGTTCTTGGCGTCGGTCCCGGATCGACCTCCGACTCCGCATTACTACCAGCCTGCGGCGGGCAACAGCCTCCTGCAGCAGGTGGCGCAGCTGCGAGTGGAGGAAATGTAGCGGCGAGTCGTCGTTGAGGGCGGTGCATCAGCATGGCCTGGGCCTGTCGGTCCCGAACTACATCCCATGAATCCCAGGTGTGTGTGCGTGTGTGTGTGTGTGTGTGGATTAGCATGTGTGCGAACTATCAGTCAGTTGTCGTACTCCGCAAGCTGTGAGTTTGACTACGCAAGCTTAGAACACAGCTGGTACAGTACACCGTCTATGCAGGACACAGTCTATGCAGGACACTTGCGGCTCTTTAGGGTGAGCTAGCCTTAAATCCTTCATTTTTTCAAAATTTCAAATTCACTCCAAGCCATTACACAGGTTCGATTAGTTAGAAGTATTGTTGAATGTGAATTTATCATAGACACTCAGGTAATTCTTACATGATAACGGATTACTAAACAATTTCATTTTACTTCTCGAACATTTCAATTTGGTGCTACACTTATTTTCACTCCTTAGTTTTTTCTGATGCCCTTTTTATATTTTACTCCGGCAGACCTTGTCAGATTTCAATTGGATTTATTTATGCGCGAAAATGAGGAAGTATCTTGTCTCAGCCGCGGATTGGCTATCTTCGCTTCGTGAGGCAGAGTAACGGGTGGCAACGGGCACAAAATAGGTGAAGTACTCTTTCGTTTTTATTTCAGCACCGCAGTTGCCGTAAACTGCATAACAAGGACATTTTTAGTTTCTAAAAATAATGTGAAATGACCGCACAATAGAGAGATTTTCAGGTTTAAATAAAAAATGAAATTAAAGACATAACTGAGAAAGGAATGAAATAAGTGAGATGATAACTGAAATAAATGAAATAACTGAGAAAGGTACTAAGAGCGCTTAGCAATTACTAGGACTATTAAGATCTTTTAATGACAATGATCTAGCACGCCGGTATCAAGAGTCTGGAGAGATTTCCCGTGCTCTGGCTCAACAGTTTGGCAAATTCTAGTTCCAGAAAACAACAATATATATGGTGCTTTCACATTCAGAACATCTCATGGCGACTCATTATGTGGAAGTGGATCAATAATGTCGAGACTAAATACATAACAATGAAGTAAGCGTTGGAATATCTCAGGCAGAAAAAGGAATGACTTTCTAAATAGGAAACACATTTTGTAAACATACACATTTTGTAAACATACACATTTCGTAAACACACACATGGGATCAAAGGAGGACAGTCTACTCGCGCACACTAGTTTAATTGCAGGGACTCGGCTATAGACCCATCGGCTTTGACAAATTAAGTGCTGCTGTAGGCACGGGCTTACAACTTTCAGGAAGATAGCCTGACAACATCTTATTTTTTAGTACTTACAAGGAATGGGGGACGGTATTCTCACGTTTCCATATAAGTCTTCTAATTTTAGCCTACATATAGATAGAGAGGCTATCTTAGTTTGCTTTTACCCTACCTGTGAAAGGGATTTAAACGGATTAGGTCTCTGGTGCAGAGGCAACGCTACAACAGGAACAGCAAACCAGCATTTCCACCAAACTTCACAGTCAAGCACGACGGCTTATTCAGCCGTAGGACAGTCATGGCTTAAATTATTATGTACGAATACAGCAGATTAACCATAATTATCCAATGTCGAAATGGCTATCTCATTTATCAGCCCAATACTGAACTAGGTTAAATGAGTCAGCCCAAGTTCCTACACATTTTGTAATAACGCTGAGTGAATTTCCTAGAAGTTGCTGAACTCCATTGGACTCGCAGGCAGATATATTCAAATTTGATCATTGTACTAAACTTGAGAAATATTCTGACTACCACTCGTGTCAAAGTTATTCAATTTAAACCACAGGTGAACCGTCCCCAGGGCAACAAGTACATGGTTGCTGATATCAGCTTGAGTACACAAAATCACATGGGCAGTGGTCACATAAATTTCTGGACATATTCTCAGTCTAATTTGAATACGCTTTAGCTCTAAGCTTCCAGCTCGCTGGCTGACGCAACTTGCTCAGCCCAGCTCATGGGTGAGGAGCCAACACAACATTGACATTCAAAATTTTCCTGACAAACAGAGGTGAACTAATTTTGATCTGAGCCAACCAAAAAGTATAAGCTATTAGTGCTAACCAGCTGTTTACATTTTATGAGGCGCCAGTTCAATAATTTATTCTCACTCCCAGCAAAATGTTGGCTGCAGCCATTTTTATAGAGACAAGCTACAACTCCTCACAGGCACTTTCATCTTAGACTGCTGGCTACCTTAATTTACATAATATAAGTTATCAAATTCCTAGCATCACAAATCACAATGCAGCATACTAGCTGGAGGGAGCACCAGAAAATTCATTAAGGCTAGCCATACTCGATATAGGTGGTTCGCCGGTTGCCAGAAGCATCATTGAATGCTCTAGGAACCGGCTGTTCACCACTATCTGACACACAAAAACACCTACAAAAGAGACAAACATAGCTAATTGAGAACACGAATATTCTAAAACAAATTTCTTACACACACGATTACACTGGGACCACAGCTTAAGGCAAAATAGTGAGAGAACGTTTCAGCTTTGACGGCTACAGCCAAATGAAGTCGCTACCTTGGGTTAGCGGACCAGCGCGGAAAATCCGACCTGGTGTTGCCACACGGTTTTCAAAAATTCGCGTCTTGTAAGACGCGACAGGAAGGAAGAGGCAAAGCTGTCTCCATTTGACTGACGTAGTGGCTCGTGCTGGAGGGATCTGATGGTAGCCAAGCATGATAATTATTGCCTTCAATAATAGCTCGGGCATCCAGAACTTCCTCGGCTGATATCAAGTTTTCAGTCTGTTGCTTTGGACCAATTGAAAAGATTTATTTAGAAATTTTGCATAACTTGCAACTGAAATTATTACACTCGATTTTGCGCTCTAATTACTCTAGAGTTAATAGAAGTAATTTATCTTGAAGTAAATTTTATATAGTATTATACCAGCTTTACCGACTTAAGGAATGAAGAAGGCATCACATCGGTAGCAGTCTTGAAAAACTCCCGTCTCTTATTTTCGTGTAACACTGTTCTTCGCTAGTTTTTGTCTCATATCAATCGAAGTCAAGTATTACTGCCCTCAATGATCACACTCGTCCGGTTCAGGGTTTGAACGGCTTTCGTTACGTAAGGACGGGAGTAAAAACTTCTACCTACAGCACTTACAGCGAGGAAAAGTATAATCTGAGTTGCTTAGTAATCCAAGCGTTGAATTTACGGGATCTTTTTATGATAACGTATTCGGATCTTCCTAAAAACTTTAGTTGTTCCGTCTTGTCTGTTAATTTAGATGCTTGGAAACTCCTTTGAGAGTGTTAAACTTGATTGGGACTGCTCGCAAGCGCCTCCACACGTGTGAGGTTAATGTTTTCCATCCAATGACACTCTACTTAACTTCATTCCTACTTACTGTAAGCCTTCAAAAATTAAAATTTTAATTTATTAACAATTACACAATCGACATTCTTTGTGACCGTGATCTGCACAACTTATTTAACTAAAAATTAACAAACGTATTATTGTTCTCGAATCCCAATTCACACGCCTTTTAATTAACAGTTTTTATTGAAACAAAAGTACACAAAAATTTATTGTTCATCTTGTTTATTTAAATTGGAATGGATGTACTGAGTCCTACATCCAGAACACGGCCCTAGGAGTAGTGTGTGTCCTGAGGAATCAACCCTAAAATGCAATTGAAAATAAGATGTCAAAGGTTTAGGAGACAACTAAAAATTACATGCTGATACTTTTTTCCAATCATACATCGCCCAAAATTTCTGCCATGCTGTCCGTAGAAATATCTAGAAAGTCTAGAGGTAGATAATTAAATGTTTGTTTTAGTCCATGGCCTACAATAGATATTCAATTTAAGTTCACTATTTTCGGCTGCATCAGCATCAACAACGATGATGGAGCACCAACAGCGACGTGATCTGTTCGGTTACCTAAAGCGCTGTTGATGCAGAATTATTTTTCTGGATTGGAAATATTTTGCATGAAATTTTCGAAACCTTTAGCAGTATGCTTTGTCCGGTGTATGCGAATATTTTGAACGACTGAAGATATTTTACATCGCTCAGTAAATTTATCAGACATACCTAGATGCGTCAACAATCATAAATTTCCCGTGAAGCAGCAAAAAAAATTCTACTGTTATGCTCTTCTTCTCGTCATCACTCGAATATTTTAAACGAGCTCGGTCAGCTAACATCGGTGTTTCTTCGGTCTAGATATTTCCCAATAAAATCCTTTTCTTTTAACTTTTTACGCTCATTTTAACACTGCATGCGGACTACAGGGATAACTTCTGGTAGAAAGTTCAGCAGTAATGAAGTGTTTCTCTCATTGTAGGTACGAAGAGACTTCATGGTATTGCTGAACATGGCAAAGAAATTTAAAAAAACAGTCCTGAGCGCTATCTTCTTAGAATTTGAAAATGTTTTCAGACGAGGTCGCTGTATCGCTTGGAGGTTAGGACAAACGAGTGCGCCCACAGGAGCATGTACTTCACAAGCGTCAGACCGTTAACAACGGGCGCACAGCCGCACCAACATCGCCCAAGTAAGGGCACATAGCCGCACTAAAAGATTATCCACAATGTGGCTGAGACACGCCTTTGAGAGACCTCGGTACATCTCCCCCTTTCTAAAAGATTTTTGAAAAGTGTATTAGCCCTCCCCCTATTAACTCAGGTTCACAAATACTTTATTAATTCACAACACAAAGGTACACGAGACAAATAATCATCCTGCCTCAAATCTTACAACAGGTTTAATAACTCTGCCATATCTACTAAGTTGAACTTCAGCACCACGTGCTGCAGGAGAGGGAGCCAGGTCGCCTAGCCGCTCTTCGGACCCCTCCCGCCAGCGCGCGGCCCCCTCAGTCCCCACGGAGTGCCGGCTCATCCCGGCGTTTGAGCAGCCTGGCTCAGGAACGTGTTGCAGGAATCTCCTGTTCCTGATGACGTACGAATTAGATCTCAATCGAGCTGCTGCCGCGGCCGTCGTAGTACTCCAGCGCCCTTCACCCGGCAGCACACACTCCAAACCCGCAGATTTGGACGCCGCCCACCCCTCCCCCTCCACCTCCAAGCAGCTACAGCACCACCTCCGAGCAGCTACAGAAATTTTAGGTTAAATTTATTTAGGTTAGGTTAAGTTAAGTTAAGTTAGGTTAAGAGGTTAGGTTAAGTTAGGTTAGGTTGGGTAAGGTTAGGCCAAGTTCAGTTAGTTTAAGGTTAACTTAAAAAAGTTTAAAAATGACTGTTTTTGCGTGCCGAGGTGGAGGGTCGAATAGCCAAACACCAGCGGTCGTTGTCAAAACTTATTATAATGATTTAATACAGGTTAACTTTGGTATTCCGCTGTAGTATCCACTTACTAAATACATGTAGTGTTTATAATGCATTGATTAAGAATAAATGTAAAACGAACAGATAGGTTAATAAACCTCAGAAGTACTACATAGTTAAATAATTGGCGCGAATGGCAATGTGATGTAGCAACACGGAGGTGGAAGGAGAGAGGTGGGCGGAGTCCAAATCTGCGGGTTTGGAGTGAGTGCCACCCGGCAGCACCCACGTCAAAGTTTCTCCACTCTGTGTGCGTCAGCGAGTCTATGTACGTGCATAGCTAGTCAACGTCACCAAAAACCACGCCCACTTCAACAGCTGCCACGCGTTGCTGCGTGACATAATTGTAGTACAAACATTTATTATGCTGTGTACTTTGCCATTGAAGTATCATTTAATAGTAGATTAAAATACTCGATGTTTCATTGTACACTTGAACGTCTCAGCCGTCTTAAACGACACACATTATATGAGTTAGATCAAATAAGAGCACAGTTACTGCGATTCTACCGTGCCATAATGTATCGTTCGTATGTCACGATGCATTGTTTACAGTGCAAATTACTTATGTTTAAATTATATATATGTAGTTCATTCGAACAACTAACCCATTCTTTTTAAGTGAATAAAAGTATTTTATTTACTTAAAAAGTGAACAAAAGTACTGGTTCATTATAATATGAATTAAAAAAAAGTATTCAAGTGCTGAAGCGTTCTGTAAGATGCCTTTTATGCACATTGACGCCAAATGAATTCGATTAATTTAATTTTACAAATTCAGTGGAAAACTTGATGTGCTCATATCAGTATATTTACTAGCCACTTCCTTCTCGTTTAATACCATACAATTTTGGTCGTAAAGAGCAAAGTAAAGGAACCTGGATACTTTCATTGGCGATAAAGAAAACTGGGCGCTAACACAAGACGTAATGAATGTTATAAATTTCATCCCAAAAGTTTCACCTTTTTAGTTTCCCTCTGGAAATAGTCCCCCTTCTCCTGTCATATATGCAGTGTTGGGCCCGTAACTTTTAAAGTGTTGCGGCGCAACCGTAACCGCAACACTGCAAAAAAAGTTGCGACGCATCCGCAACAGCAACTTTGGAAAAACTAAAGTTGCGATCTCAACCGCAACTCGCAACCGCAACTTTTTAATTATCATATATAATTTCAATTAAATATTATTCAATTTATTTTACGTATATATTGTTATGAATTATTATAATATTAAGATATTCAAAATAGTGCATTGTTTAACTAAAAAAATAATAGATCGAGTAAATGTGTGGACTAGAATTGAATGAAATATCATGACACTGAAAGAAACGTTTCATTTGTAAATATAGCATGAACAATAAAATGAATCCCATTTTCTAATAATAATGTTGAAAAAGTACCTAGCTAGTAGCTATAATTTCATAGGAGTTCCGTATATATATTCCAAAAAAATGAGAAAGAAAGAAACGTTTCATTTGTAAATATAGCATGAACAATAAAATGAATCCCATTTTCTAATAACATTGTTGAAAAGGTACCTAGCTAGTAGCTATAATTTCATAGGAGTTCCGTATATATGTAGAAAAAATAGAAAACAGAAAAGCGCAGAAGATTTGTACAGCCTACATGATGCATAAAGAAAAACCATACATATGCTTCTATAATATTTGATATTCCTCTGCTTTTTGTTTTTCCTCTGTTATGATTTAATGCTGGTTCATGATCTCAGTGTGACAATGTCAATGCACTGTTATGATGATCAACGTTGCCTTTCAAAAATGTTAACATTTCGAAATGTTTGTCTGAAAGCCGAGCACGTCGTGGTCTCAAAATTTCTTTGCCTAAGAGAACAGACGTTCGACCGCAGCGCTCGATGGTATTGGCGTGTTAAATTGGATGAACGAAGCGACAAATTCACTTGAAGGAAACATCGCTCAGTGAATATCGTTCTGTTGATTACTGCCTGTTTCAGCCACTCGTTGACTTCTTTCAACGAACTTTTCTTCGTTTTTTCCTTGTCATCCGATATCATTACGACGTTGAAGAAGTCGTCTTCGTCATCTACGTCCTCGGCACTGCTCTCCTCAGCAGAAATACTATTTTCCGATCTGTTATTAAGATGGGCGATTATTTTTTTGTTAATAACTCCACTTTTTGTACTTCGTTTAGCCATTTTAGCTTAAAATGTGGATGCAGAGAGGATGCCAAAATAAAATCGTCGTTGTGAAGTACACTGGTAAATCGCAACATCTAGCTATGTAGATTTATGGAATGACACGTAATTTTACACTTACAACTCACATCGTTCCTAATAACATATGTTATATAATGAGTTACATTAAATATGCATACATACTGTAAGCAAATTGTACGTGTATCACTGTATCGCCTAATGCTAATAATTAACAGTTGCCTAAGCCGTACTGAACAGTACGGTTTAGTTTTAAACGAGAATGAACCGCGTATTAAACTTTATTGAAGTCATTTTGGAAATTAAATTACCATCGTGATGTTGGGGTTGCGAGTTGCAGCCTGACACGTCGAAAATTGTTGCGATCGCAACAGATTCGCAACTTTCCAAAAATTGTTGCGGCGCAACCGCAACCGCAACAGAAAAAGTTTCGATCGCAATTGCGGCCGCAACTTGTTGCGGCGCAACTGCCCAACACTGCATATATGACATACAAATATAATGATTCATCAATACCGATTTTTTTCAGTTGCTCTGGCGATGAGATAGTTTTTAAATGAATATTAAAGCTCGTGGCCACACTATTTAATGCCACCAAGTTAGCTATTTTTTGTGTCTTTACGTGACAATTATGATATATTGGACGATATTTAATGTCATTTCCAAAACTTCTTACATAAGTAATGAAAAAAACATTCTAAATGTAAGATATTTGCATGTAGTAATATTTATTTGTACATGTGATACATGTTTTCATTATTTGTTATGAATTTAGTTACGATCGCTTTTCAACTTTTCAACTCTACGACATATTTTCAGTTCTTCCCGTGTTCAAAAAAAATAGAATTCGCTCAACATTTTTTACTTCAAAAGGACAATCGTTCAAATTCTATGCCTCCGCCAACCTATAAAATGCAACTCTTCGATGAAACTATCATCTCTGCACTCAAAAAGCTAGCCTGCTGGTGATCGTTATTTCTACAGTACAAAATATCGCTCCTATATAGTCGTCTTACAATGAGAATTTTGTGTTTACTATGTCTGCTTCTACTTGAACAATAATTTTTTGTCATTTTCTATCAATGTGACCATGTAAAAATATGGTTTACTTCATTTTTCAACCCGAAGGTGGTAATAGTTTCATCGAACCGTTGCATTTTTAATATTGATAGAGGTCTAAAATTTAATGATTGACATTTTGCAGTAAATAATATCACGATTGCTTTATTGAGCAAACTTCTATACAAATACATCTAAAAACATACGAAAGACGACTTTTTTGAAAGCATTATTGCTTGCTATGAAACACTACTGAATTGCTGAATTTTGCACATTTCTAAATATACATATTAAGTGATAAATTTTTCTTTCGTTTTGCAAGTGCATAACGAACTGCATTGCGGCATCTCGTCACTCATAGTTGGACGATACAACGTCTTCTGGCAATGAGTTCAACTCTGGACCAGTGCACATGACGAACCCTACACGCACACGGCCGCTGCAACACACGCACACAGAGTGGAGCAACTTTGACGTGGGTGCCACCCGGCAGCCTCACTCTCACTCGCCCGTCCTCCGGCAGTTGAGGCAACTCTTTCGCACCATGCCTCCTGTTGAAACCTCTTGCAGTTCCGCTCTTCGACTCTCTATCGTTTCTCTTAACGATGGCTGCATTAGGAGTAGAAGGGACGAGCGTATCCGGCAGCACAGGCAAATTCGTACGAAGCGATCTGCCCATGAGTAACTGCGCGGGTGAAAATCCGGTGACCTCCGTGGGGGTGTTGCGGTACGCCAGCAGCGCGGCAGGGGGGTCCTCTGATGCTAGTAGGCGTTTGGCAACCCTTACTGCCCTCTCCGCGCACCCGTTACCCTGCGGACAATAGGGGTCAGATAGTTCTTGCTTTATATCATGGTTACGAGTGAAATTATAGAATAGGTGACTAGTGAACTGCGGCCCACCATCCGTTCTTAAAATTTCAGGTATGCCAAACAAACTAAAAATGTCAGCTAGTTCACCAATAACGCTCTTACTGTCCAATCTAGGTAAAAGTTTCAAGTTGATCCACCTACTAAAATAATCTATAACTATGAGATAAGTTTGGTTAGCATATTCAAAAAGATCAGCTCCTAGTTTCATCCATGGTCTTTCTGGCAATTTCAAAATTTTCATTGATTACATCTTATTTTTACGCCTATGAATTTGACAGAATTGGCAATGAGTAATATAATTAGATAAATCTCTCGAGATCCCTGGCCACCAAACCGACGTCTTTGCTCTTTCTTTACATTTGCGCAAACTGAAATGCCCGTCCGCATGTATCTTTCTTAACATTTCAGTCTCAAGACTTTTCGGTATCACTATTCTACTTTTAAAAACTAGGAGACCGTTAACTATAGTTAGATCATTTCGGGCAGCAAAATATTCTTCAATATTATCGTAGTTAGCTCCTTTAGGCCACGATGCTCGAATGAATTCAACAACTAGTTTCAAACATGGGTCATTAGCCTGATTTTCAGCAATTTGGGATAGCTTAGACTGAGTTGCGGGCAAAAATGACACTACTGATCTAACGTAGCTATGCAAAGACTCTTCTGTCTCACAATTAGATTCCTTAACCTTACGACAGCTCTTGAAAGAGCGTCAGACACGACCATTCTCTTCCCTGGCACAAACTCTGCTGTCAGAGAAAACCTAGCTAGTATCACCAAAAGTCTCTGACATCTCACCGGAGTGTCGTGCAGCGCACGAGTGTTGATTAAAGGCACCAAGGGCTTATGGTCCGTCTGCAACGTGAAGTCGAGACCGCTCAAATAAAATTGAAATTTTTCACAAGCCCACACCGCAGCTAGACACTCTAGTTCAATTTGCGCGCAGTTTTCTTCTGCCTTACTCAGTCCCCTCGAGCAATATGCTTCTGGTCGGAAACCATTTTCGTGTCTCTGCAACAGTACTCCCCCTAATCCTATTCTATTGGCATCCGCCGACACTACAGTTTCTCTACGCGGGTCTAAAAAAGCTAAAACAGGCGCTTTGCCTAACATTTCCTTAATCCTTCTGAAAGCCTCGATTTGAGCGAAATCCCACTGCCACCTTGCGTCTCTAACAAGTAAATCATGCAAAGGCTTTAGCACGAATTTTGCGTGAGGAATAAACCTAGTCAAAAAATTCACCATCCCCAGTATCCAACGCAAGTCTTTCACATCTTTAGGAGCACGAAGATACTTTATACACTCCACCTTATCCGGACTTACTTGTTTACCTCTCTCATCAATCATGTGGCCGAGAAATTCCACAGATTGCACATTTAAAACACATTTCGCCTTGTTTAGTTTCAGACCAGATTTGTCGATTCTCTCCAATACGCCCCCCAAGACCATATCATGCTCACCTTTCGATCTTCCGAATACCAATACGTCGTCCAAATAAACAAGCACTCCTTCCATGTCACCAAACATTTCTATCATTTTTCTTTGATATATCTCCGGAGCGATATTAATTCCCATCGGCTACCTATTAAATCTGAATCTACCAAAAGGAGTTATGAAAGTAGTCAAGTCTTTCGACGACTCTGAAATCGGAATCTGGAAGAACCCAGAAGCGGCATCGAGTTTCAAAAAATATTTTGCTCCCGCTAACCTGCAAGACAATTCATCAAATGTAGGTATAGGGTAAATTTCCCTTTTCAGACCCCGGTTGAGTGCCCTATAATCAACACAAATTCTAGCTTTAATTTTTCCTGACTCTGGCAATCTTTGTACTACTGGCACCATGGGGCTAACCCAAGCAGTCGGCTTACTTATTTTTTCGATTACGCCCTGACCTACCATTTTATCTAAAGACAACTTTACCGGCTCCCTTAACGGCGCTGCTACATGCCTACTTGTAGTAACAGAACTCGGCTCTACTCCCGATTTCACGCAAAACCTTACCGGTTCTGTTAACCACGTACCAAATCCGAACAAATTTTCTCCAATTTTAAGCTATCTGACATATTTTACCACTCCAATTCTTTCGGACAATTCACGACTTACAAGATTACAGGTTGTGTTAGCACAAGTCATTACGTAAAAAATCCTTTCAGTCTGCGTGTCTCTAATGTATAGTAGTTTTAAAAGAGCCCAAAATATGCAACTGACCGCTAGGCGTTATTAGTTTGTGCCGAGTAGGCTGCAAAACTGGCAACGGACTGAGTCTCCTATTAGACTCAAAATTCAACAGGCTTACGTCAGCACCAGTGTCTATCTTAAACTTTACCAGAGATGAAACCGCCAGTGAAAGCTCTACCACCCAACCCTCACTACAGCTATCCTTGCATTCACCTAGGAAGAAGGGCTCCTCGTCCTCTGAAGTGTGGCCGACGGAGCCTTGTGGAGTAGACGCGTTGACAACTTCGAACGCTGTCCTTACTGGACGACGGCCAGAAGGACGCTGAGCTTTCATGCACACTTTTGCGAAGTGATTCAGCTTCCCACACAAGTTGCATCTCTTTCCGAACGCTGGGCAATTGTTCTTCCCGTGCTCTCTGCCGCAGTAGCGACAGTCTTTGATCATTAGAGAAGGACTGTCCTTTCTTTGCACGGCATCCACGAAGCGTTCCGGCAGCTTTTATTTACGGCGGCCTTCTTTAATGTCGCAATAAGTTCGGACGTATTCTACGACTTTGTTGAGGGTAAAATTGTCGACGCTGACCAAGTACAAATGTTCCAATTTTTCCTTAAGGACTTCATCCTTAAGTCCTGCGATGTATTGATCCCGGATTCGTTCTTGGAGAGTGGTGCCAAAGCCACAGTCCCGAGCGGTTGCGTATAAAGCTCGTAAGTACACTTCCTCAATTTCACTGGTTTCCTGCACTCTCTTTTGAAATACCTCCTTAACCGTGCGATGTTAATTTTTGGCTTGAAGTACTCGTCATACTTCCCTATGACGACTTCGTATTTCAAAGTCTCAGTGGACGTCAGGCCAAAAGTTCTGAAAACATCTTCTGCTTCCGGTCCCATGCAGTATTTTGAACTTGCAATTTGAATCTCCTCCTTCTCTAAATGTAATTTTGTAACCAGCCTGAATGTTGAGAACTGGTCCTTCCAAGAATCCCAGTTAGGTTCCATAAAATTCAAAGGGGCTGGAGATCTATACTGCGCCATCTTCGTTCCTCACCCGGGCACCATGTCTCGCTAGGAGGTTAGGACAAACGAGTGCGCCCACAAGAGCATGTACTTCACAAGGGTCAGACCGTCAACAACGGGCGCACAGCCGCACCAACATCGCCCAAGTAGAGGGCACATAGCCGCACTAAAAGATTATCCACAATGTGGCTGAGACACGCCTTTGAGAGACCTCGGTACAGTCGCGACAAATAGAGGTCGCTGTCACGGGTGCTGCTCAATTGAGAGCCTCTAATCTTAATGCAGCTTCATCTTTGCGTTTTTAATTCTTGATTCTTGAAAAGCGAGAGGGTTGAATACAAAGGAGCGAACAGTGAACATGATCCACATCTTGCATTCTTGGTATTGCCTGATTTTTGGATTTCATGGAGAGCTATTTTGTATTTGCTTCAAATAAACTTTGAACCTATCAGGTGACACTTGTCCCGGTTGAAAACTCACCCTTGGCAAGCACTTGGTACAGAATGACGCATACAAAATTCGTCGGAACCCAGTCGAATTTTTTCTCCGAAACATCTATTATTTTAGTCGCTCCAGTATAGTCTTGTCATTGGGCTGCTAAAATCATAAGTACTCCGGCAAAAAAAGTGACTTTGAAAAGTAAGTGATTCTGATTCGAAAATTTACAGACGCCAATTATTTTCTCATAATGTAACCAAAAGAACAGTTTTTGTAACACTAATACTAATACGTGGGCTCGACCACTCGAGCCCTTAGTATTCGTATTGCAGAGCATGACGGCAGGAGCTTTAGAACTAATCAATTACTTTCCACACCTTCCCACTTTTCAGTCTGCTCTCATGCAGAGAAGTGCGACATTCCTGTTAGATTGGGCGATTTTAGAGTAATTTTCTCTGCATCAAACCACATAAACCTCTGTACAAAATTCTGCAAAGAGGTTGAATAAGGTTTAAAAATGTTCTCCAGCTTCAGTAATTTATTATGCTTATGATAGGTTTTTTTAACAATTTAAAATTAGGTGGTCATAAAATCTGCTGCAAGGTCGAAAATCCGGGATAGATTGATGCCGAAGAGCGAGTGAACCCATGCAGGCACCGGACTCGTCGCAGCTGGCACAGACCCGAACAACGTGTGTGACAACAAATTATACGAATGTAGTCGAAGTTTGTAGACAACTGGAAATTGTAGGATAAATTTGCAGTTGCAGGTTAATGAAAGTCTTGCAGACGTTCGACAAGTTCTCAAGTATTCAAAGAGGTTTTCAATTATTCAAAGAGGTTCTCAAGTATTCGAAGAGGTTCTCAAATATTCAAAGAGGTTCTCAAGTATTCAAAGAGGTTCTCAACTATTCAAAGAGGTTCTCAACTATTCAAAGAGGTTCTCAACTATTCAAAGAGGTTCTCAACTATTCAAAGAGGTTCTAAGTATTCAAAGAGGTTTTAGGTATTCAAAGAGGTTTTAAGTTAAATATTAATTCATTTGCGGATAAAATACTATGAGGAGCATAGCACCCATATCTCACACTAGCCCCCGAAAAGACCTCATTCTATCAGAAAAGGACGAACCTCTGAATGCCTCGGGTATCTTCCGTCCATGCGACGCCAGCAGCCTGCTGCCGTCCCCTCGCTGCTTTTGGTTTTAAGATCTCATCTTGTGGTTTCCTTCAAGTTAAAATTCCCCAGAGAATTTCGGGGTCCAGGTTGTCGAATTGTATGACCGTAGAAAGCTTCAGAACCGTTGAGCCACCTGCCGCTGAGAATGAGAAGTCTCTCGAAGCGAGTCTTGAAGTGCCGCTGAAGAGTACCGGCACCAAACTGTGCAGAACACCTGCATTATAGCTATAAGGACTAAAATTAGGGTAACTTTAAATATGACCCAGGCAACATCTTCATTAATCAGATAAAGTTTAATTCCTTGAATTAATTAAATTAATGGTAATTAAAAGGAATTGAAATAAAACGATTGGGAGGAAATGTTAAAAGTAGTATTTAAAGTCACTCATTTCACACCGCTCCTCTGATTAGCACAATTGTAACGTACTAGAACCGACTTTCCTTTTTCCGCCACTAACTTGCGTGGAAGCTCCTCCTATTCCCGCAGTTCTTCATCAGATCCCGCAGAGTAACCATCTTATCTGCTTATCCCGGAATCCACTCTACTTCCGGTTAAATGGTCGGCACTTCGCTGGGACGTTGGATCTCAGTTGTCGCCGAATGTGACAGGCACATTCTAATTGGCAAGATTGCTCCTTCATCTGGAAGTTCCGCTGGACTTCACTTGTGTCTACGCGTGCCTCTACGAATCCACTCGACCAAGAGGATAATTCCGTAACCTCAATCGTTATGGAAATGTACGAGTAAACCCCTGCGCTGGAAGGACGGACGGACCGGCAGCCGGCATCTCTGAGCGGACGGCAACACTCGGACGTCACTCGGAGGTTGGTCTAGTGCTTAGTTGCAAGTGGGCTGTTCGGGGACGGTGTGAACTTTATGGTGACTGCTTCCCATGTTAAATTCTAAACCCGCATTATAAACTTAAACCTTGTCGTTCGACGTCTATAAACTTAACCTTGTCGTTCGACGTCTATAAACTTAACCTTGTCGTTCGAGTCTATAAACTTAACCTTGTCGTTCGAGTCTATAAACTTAACCTTGTCGTTCGAGTCTATAAACTTAACCTTGTCGTTCGACGTCTATAAACTTAACCTTGTCGTTCGACGTCTATAAACTTAACCTTGTCGTTCGACGTCTATGAACTTAACCTTGTCGTTCGACGTCTATAAACTTAACCTTGTCGTTCGACGTCTATAAACTTAACCTTGTCGTTCGACGTCTATAAACTTAACCTTGTCGTTCGACGTCTATTAACTTAACCTTGTCGTTCGACGTCTATAAACTTAACCTTGTCGTTCGACGTCTATAAACTTAACCTTGTCGTTCGACGTCTATAAACTTAACCTTGTCGTTCGACGTCTATAAACTTAACCTTGTCGTTCGACGTCTATAAACTTAACCTTGTCGTTCGACGTCTATAAACTTAACCTTGTCGTTCGACGTCTATAAACTTAACCTTGTCGTTCGACGTCTATAAACTTAACCTTGTCGTTCGACGTCTATAAACTTAACCTTGTCGTTCGACGTCTATAAACTTAACCTTGTCGTTCGACGTCTATAAACTTAACCTTGTCGTTCGACGTCTATAAACTTAACCTTGTCGTTCGACGTCTATAAACTTAACCTTGTCGTTCGACGTCTATAAACTTAACCTTGTCGTTCGACGTCTATAAACTTAACCTTGTCGTTCGACGTCTATAAACTTAACCTTGTCGTTCGACGTCTATAAACTTAACCTTGTCGTTCGACGTCTATAAACTTAACCTTGTCGTTCGACGTCTATAAACTTAACCTTGTCGTTCGACGTCTATAAACTTAACCTTGTCGTTCGACGCCTATAAACTTAACCTTGTCGTTCGACGCCTATAAACTTAACCTTGTCGTTCGACGCCTATAAACTTAACCTTGTCGTTCGACGCCTATAAACTTAACCTTGTCGTTCGACGCCTATAAACTTAACCTTGTCGTTCGACGCCTATAAACTTAACCTTGTCGTTCGACGCCTATAAACTTAACCTTGTCGTTCGACGCCTATAAACTTAACCTTGTCGTTCGACGCCTATAAACTTAACCTTGTCGTTCGACGCCTATAAACTTAACCTTGTCGTTCGACGCCTATAAACTTAACCTTGTCGTTCGACGCCTATAAACTTAACCTTGTCGTTCGACGCCTATAAACTTAACCTTGTCGTTCGACGCCTATAAACTTAACCTTGTCGTTCGACGCCTATAAACTTAACCTTGTCGTTCGACGCCTATAAACTTAACCTTGTCGTTCGACGCCTATAAACTTAACCTTGTCGTTCGACGCCTATAAACTTAACCTTGTCGTTCGACGCCTATAAACTTAACCTTGTCGTTCGACGCCTATAAACTTAACCTTGTCGTTCGACGCCTATAAACTTAACCTTGTCGTTCGACGCCTATAAACTTAACCTTGTCGTTCGACGCCTATAAACTTAACCTTGTCGTTCGACGCCTATAAACTTAACCTTGTCGTTCGACGCCTATAAACTTAACCTTGTCGTTCGACGCCTATAAACTTAACCTTGTCGTTCGACGCCTATAAACTTAACCTTGTCGTTCGACGCCTATAAACTTAACCTTGTCGTTCGACGCCTATAAACTTAACCTTGTCGTTCGACGCCTATAAACTTAACCTTGTCGTTCGACGCCTATAAACTTAACCTTGTCGTTCGACGCCTATAAACTTAACCTTGTCGTTCGACGCCTATAAACTTAACCTTGTCGTTCGACGCCTATAAACTTAACCTTGTCGTTCGACGCCTATAAACTTAACCTTGTCGTTCGACGCCTATAAACTTAACCTTGTCGTTCGACGCCTATAAACTTAACCTTGTCGTTCGACGCCTATAAACTTAACCTTGTCGTTCGACGCCTATAAACTTAACCTTGTCGTTCGACGCCTATAAACTTAACCTTGTCGTTCGACGCCTATAAACTTAACCTTGTCGTTCGACGCCTATAAACTTAACCTTGTCGTTCGACGCCTATAAACTTAACCTTGTCGTTCGACGCCTATAAACTTAACCTTGTCGTTCGACGCCTATAAACTTAACCTTGTCGTTCGACGCCTATAAACTTAACCTTGTCGTTCGACGCCTATAAACTTAACCTTGTCGTTCGACGCCTATAAACTTAACCTTGTCGTTCGACGCCTATAAACTTAACCTTGTCGTTCGACGCCTATAAACTTAACCTTGTCGTTCGACGCCTATAAACTTAACCTTGTCGTTCGACGCCTATAAACTTAACCTTGTCGTTCGACGCCTATAAACTTAACCTTGTCGTTCGACGCCTATAAACTTAACCTTGTCGTTCGACGCCTATAAACTTAACCTTGTCGTTCGACGCCTATAAACTTAACCTTGTCGTTCGACGCCTATAAACTTAACCTTGTCGTTCGACGCCTATAAACTTAACCTTGTCGTTCGACGCCTATAAACTTAACCTTGTCGTTCGACGCCTATAAACTTAACCTTGTCGTTCGACGCCTATAAACTTAACCTTGTCGTTCGACGCCTATAAACTTAACCTTGTCGTTCGACGCCTATAAACTTAACCTTGTCGTTCGACGCCTATAAACTTAACCTTGTCGTTCGACGCCTATAAACTTAACCTTGTCGTTCGACGCCTATAAACTTAACCTTGTCGTTCGACGCCTATAAACTTAACCTTGTCGTTCGACGCCTATAAACTTAACCTTGTCGTTCGACGCCTATAAACTTAACCTTGTCGTTCGACGCCTATAAACTTAACCTTGTCGTTCGACGCCTATAAACTTAACCTTGTCGTTCGACGCCTATAAACTTAACCTTGTCGTTCGACGCCTATAAACTTAACCTTGTCGTTCGACGCCTATAAACTTACCTTGTCGTTCGACGCCTATAAACTTACCTTGTCGTTCGACGCCTATAAACTTACCTTGTCGTTCGACGCCTATAAACTTACCTTGTCGTTCGACGCCTATAAACTTACCTTGTCGTTCGACGCCTATAAACTTACCTTGTCGTTCGACGCCTATAAACTTACCTTGTCGTTCGACGCCTATAAACTTTGAACTTTAAAACTTTGGTGGTGACGCTATTTCAATTGTACTATGGATGTTCTCTGGAAGCTCCAATGACGGTTCGCGTTTTCATGCCTTTGCAGGATGGACGATGCCCGGACAGGATCTCGGACGTTGTATTGAACTGCTCACGGTTCCAGAAGCTCGTCCTGTTCCTGTACCCTGTGTCCGTTACAGCTGTTTACGTGTCCGTTCCAAATCTCTTTCCTGAGTAAACCTTGAATGTCGATTGAACTTGATTTTTACCCCTTTCTATAGCTAATTTCACTGAAAATTGTACACAAACTGATAATTATGGCTGGACCAAATAGCAGCTCTGACGCTTGGCCGAACTAACACTCGGTTTATTGTAGATCATTTGCGTCGCAGCTCAACAGGCTCTTCTGGTACGGGACTGCGTGGAAAATGAAAACTTGTAACAACATCAGTTTTGGCGGTTTATAAAAGTTCGAAGGTAATTTGGTCTTATGGGGGAAGCGAATTCTGAATATACTTTGTGTCCTCATCTGATTGAATGGAATATTTTTAATAGTATCAATATTTACTGATGAATTCTGTATTCATTTCCTATGATTATATTCCAATATTTTAGTTTTTATTGCGATTAAAATAAACTCTTAACCTAATCTAAGTTGCAGATATTCTGCATAACCTCCGCATTTTAGAATCTCTCCACATTTTGAAAGAAAACCCGGTTTTCAATGATATGCAATCAGCCTTTCCTCTACAGCTAGCGTAATTTTAATGCTGAAAATTTTTATTTAATTAATTTTTCTTCCATGATTGATGTAAATTTGACATTTGACTGGTTTTTCTACTTGTTTTCAGGTTGATAGTGACCGTAGAGGTTGAAATGTTCCAGAAATTTTTATTCTTTGACTTTCCTAAATAAATTATGAGATTTGAGAAGTGTATGTTGGCACTTTTATTTATAATTCGAATAGGCAGAAAGCAAACCACTTATATAAATGTATTTGTATCTTATGTATATCTATGTAAGTGAGACCACATGAAAAAAAGTCAAAATTGAAAAAAAACGTGTACATTGAGCATTTTAGGAAAATTATACTTAAAAAATCAATTTTCAAGTGCGCTGAGGAGGCAAAAGCCATCGACCAGTTTCACTCAAGTTTCACCCAAATTGTTTTCTTCAGTCGTAACACATTTTTAGAGGTAGCCCAACTTTAATCTGAAAAAAAAGTTTAAAAACGCTCCACCCTAATGCACAGTTTACTTATTCTGTGAGATGCGTTCACTTGTTCAACCTAATTTTCTTGCAGCTGGTGGATATGCTGAAAAGCAAACAGTTTGAAAATTGCATTTTTCACAGGAGTCTGTTTGCATTGCTCTTGATTTTTTTATTCTGTCACTATCACTGGTAGTTATTTAGGCGTTTCCTTCCATTGAAAATAATTAACTATCAAATTTATTATTTCTCATAATCGTTGCCATCACTTTTACATTTATCCATTGTGCGTTTATGATGTCCGCACATTCCGGCTTTTGGAAGGTGATGACTACAAATCTCCGGTTAGTTTGCGTACTCAAACCGTGGCCAGTTGTTTGATACCACAATTTATTTTTTAAAGCTATCCATACATTCTGCCGGATTACGTAACTGTAACTTGGCAGATCAGGCGAGGTTAGGCTACGTTTGGTTAGGTTAAGATAGGTTAGGTTTAATAAAATTAATGTGCCTTAGCTACATTTTAGGTAATATGAAATTTACCATTTGTCGATGGAATTAAGGTTCAGGTTTACACACAACTTAACGACAAACTTAGTGCCTGGAGTATTGTGGTTAAAATAACGCCACGGAGGGATTTTACAGCATAGATAACCAGCAATATAACGGGGAAATTCTTTAATTGTTGAACTATTTGAATGAAAAGTTTTGAATTATTTCTGTTGTGTAAATTTATTATCAACGATAAAAATATGGGAGTAAAAATAATTATTATGCCTCCCATTTTCCTCTCAATTAGCTGGCAATGTGAGAGCCGCAGTCATATCATAACAACACAGACATCCATACTTCATAAAAACGGCTTTCTTGAAACGAATTTCGATTCGAAATGAGATTTCAAACCGCAGTTTTGTTTGTGTTGCATTAGTAATAGTTCTGTGATGTTCTCTACTCTTGATGTTCTCTGAATTGTGGATATTGTGCAAGAAGTTTTGCCTGCGAAAAATAATTGAAAAACTTTTCTAACACAAAACGTTTTGATACCTCATCAATGTTCAACACTTTCCATTAAGAAATTTATTATTTTCAAAAATATTCGTCAAATTATTCTAAAAAACATTACACTTCAACATTTCGAAAGTTTTCTAATTAGAAATGTATTGCGAATCAGGAAAGATTTTTCCACGCATTTTTTGCACGTATTTATAAAATTTTAAAACCACAAAATTCTGAATTCAGGCATCAATACTTTCGATCTAAGCATGTAAAATCTGTGTTCATTTAAAAACAAATCTGTCCATCAATGAATACGACTCGACGGTGATTCTGGTAATTTTTGTTAGTGGTTTGTGCTCTTCAATAAATTAGCGGCTGCCACTTCATATATTTCACTCGATAAATTTCCAAATAGGAGTCAATTTTTCCTTCATTCTTGTTCAGCAAATTCACGTTCCAGATCACTGAAGATCATTTATTGTAGTTCTAGTCCTTTTTTACCTATTTTGGTATTTTTTACCCGGAAAAGGTTTACAGAAGAATTTCTTTAATTGCATTGGACAATTTTCTACCTGGAGACAGAAAATAATAGCTGCTATCTGATTTAAACAAGTTGCTGCTCATTCAGCAGCGAAAAGATAGGTATGCTAGCGAAAATGAGTAAATATTACGTCACGATGGCATTCTCTGGTCACTGTATCTACATATTTAAATCCTATCAATCATTTACTACTAATTTTTTAAAAATTATCAATCATTTCACACACTAATTATGTGTGAATAAATTAGTTCAAACGCAACCGCGAAAGCGTAAGAGAAATTGATGAAGGGCGACGATTTACGGACGCCTAACCGTCGCTAAAAACCCTTTCTACGGCGGTGACGGTGGATGAAAATTATCGCAGCCTCAAAGAGATAACTAAACAAGACTGCATGGCGGGCAGGTGTAAAAGGGCCAAATTATAGTTAACCTAATAACATAAACATTTACATTTTTGTTATCCAGAGCATAATTTTATAAATATGCACTCATTCATTCGCATTCATTTATTTCCACATACATGCAGTATATTAGACGAATAATAAACAAATTCAAGTTAAATACGTGCATATATACGAGAATATATTTGAAAAAGTATGTACTCAACTGCAAAAATATCAAGTTTACATGAATTTTTTAGCTACGTATAATTTGGTTCTGCTATAACTACCCACCTTGCGTAATCATGCTCTGATATCCCTTTGGAGTAACGACAATTTTTATACCCCGCAAAAAGTGCTTTTGGAAACAAATACATGCTCACCACGGTGATGATAAATGTGCATAAATACTCGTACGCACGTGAGGTGCTAAACGGATGCGTAACTATCGATGATGCGGAGAAAAAGTTAGACTGAGTAGGAAAACTAACGTACAGCGCCAATGGCAGAGCTAAATTTGTTCAAGTAATACCATGATTGGCGAATAGGTATCATTATTTTTTACACATGATATGAAAATTACGCTTTGAACTATACATTGTGATCATTATGATTTCCATCTCCGGTGTTGTTGTTCGTGACAGCTTGAAAGGACGCGAAAACACTATTTTTCACAGAAATCCAAACTTCACGTATCCTCTACAGATTATTTCAACGCTTTCTACATCTCTTTTCTCACAACTACCAGGATTGAAAACTTGAGTCCTATTTATAGCTTCAGACTTCTTGTTATTGAAATTGATTGCACGTCCATCATTAAAGGACTCTTATTTACGACGACATCTTTAGAGAAAAGTTTTTCAAATCAATGATCATCAATTTAAAATTTAATAATTAATTGGGCATCAACTTTGAAATGCGCAGCATCGCTAATGATTTCTTAGGGTCGTTCCTTTCGCGGATGATCAGTTTAGACAAAAGTCCCTCGGTAATATTTTTCAAAAATACATCTGTGATATTTGAGGAGACCGCTTTACAGCAAACTGTTTGATATCTCCTGTTCACTGTCGCAAGAGTGTCTTTCCCTGACCTTAGCTCCCTTATTTTTTCTGTTTTCCGATTAATGAACTGATAAGTGTACGTTTAGTGGCGAATGAGACTCTATTGTTAAAGATTTTAATAACATAATCATGGAAAAATGAAAGATTTAAGCCAGCTTTGCGTAACTGAGAAGTCCTTCTCTTTTGCCGCGGGTTTCTGAGAATTACTTGTGTTGTGTAGGGATATTTTGCTCTTTCGTTTAGTAAATACGCTCTCTGTATGTCCTTGAAATGCTCATTGGCTATTCTAATTACGTTGGCAAGAAATACGGTTAACTCTACGCTCAGTACTGCTTCAAGATTCATTTATACATGTACATCTGTTTTTTTTTATAATTGTGAACAGGTTCAAAATCAACTGAAAAGCCTGGATGATATTTTGGCTAACGTATTCATTTGGTTAGTTAGATTGAAGTCCTTCAAACCATTCAATGACGCAACATTCCAAAAAATATTGTATATATGCCTTCAATTTACTTACGTTTAATGGAGTCCTAACAAATACCGGTAAATTGGGTGCTCTAGGACTAACACTGCTACTACGAAACACTGCTACTACATATATGTAAAAATTGAAACGAACAACGTTTTATTTAAGAAGTAAAATATCAAATATTTGTCATTTTCGAAATATCGTATATCAAAGCTGAGTAAGGTCTGTCTCAAGTATGGAGGGGCAGACGACAAAGTCGTAGTTGATGAAAACTCATATGACTACGTAAACTTTAAGACGAAATTAGAATTACAATTAGTGCTCAAAATGTCCGCCCGCTCCGTCAATGTACATCCGGTATCGACACAAAAATGATTCTCGGACTAAATTTAAGACTCGTAAGACATCCGAGATGCGTCTCTCATCGTCAGGTATCCTTCCAACAAAATTCATTTCTGCCTCTAATGTGGGCATCATCAGTTCAAATTTTGATATATTCCAGTAAGAATCCATTGGTGTCCGATATGAAGACCTCGATCGCTGTGGTACTGGCCCAAAGCGTCTTACCCAAGATAGTTTCCTGAAGACCTACAACTTTTACGATTCGATATTTCGAAGTGTATTAATGTTTCAATTTTTACTAATAAATGAAACAAAATTATTCTTTCGGGAATGATATCAACTACCCCCGATTGTTTCTTTCATATTCGAACACTCTTCACATGCCAATTCTGTGAGTGCGCGTGTTGAGATAAATTTGGTGAACACTGCACTCCAAGTGCGACCCTCGTGCATGTATGTACGGATGCCTTGGGTGAACTCAGCTCTAGCTTAGCCCCTGGAGTTTTGTACGGAGATGAATCAAGACGTAGCTGGCCGAAATGAGGTACCCCGTACATAATCTATAAAACCTGTAAAGGCATCCGGCACCTATTCTCGGCAAGAAAGAACACAGGCTGTGTAACGAATTTTCCTCAAAGAAAACATTAAATGAAGGTGTTAAAGCTGAACGATTTAGTTACTTGTATTTATTTCATGATGAATAACATAGGCGGAAGCACGATTATATGATAAATCTACCTAACCTAACCAATATATTGAATTTAAATTTTTTGAAGGAAACAACAGCAGTAAAAAAAAAATCCGATGAGCGGTAGATGTAACAAGTATACGGTGTGTATTGTAAAAGTATTTGAGCAAATTGTTAGTTATTAATTCGCTGTGAAATATTTTTAACATTAACTATAATCAATATTTTTTAAGTACGTTCATAACAAGCAAAAATATGAGCGCTATAGAAAAAGTCCATGAATATTTCGCTAAAAATCTCAGAAGATGTCATGATTATTGCGACTGCACAGCGATGCACCTGGTCCGAAAGCAGTTCGGTGGCTTATGAATGTCATCATGAGGCAAAACAATAAAGAAAAACGTTGGTAAAATCATGAAAGCTTGAGCAGAAGTTTACTGAAATGTCGTTTCTTTGAATAGATAATAAATAAAGGGTACCTAATTCTATGATCAGCTCGCCTTATAGTGTCATAGCGTTTCCGAGTCTGCTATACGGAGGTCACAGTCTCCGTAAGAAATTTCAAATCCCTCACGGAAATACTGAGTCGCATTGCAAAGGTCTAGAGACCCAAAAAATGAGAAGTCTTCTGGAAAATATCAGTTTCCCAGAAAATTTCATACAACCCCCAAGAGAATATCAAGTTTCCCGGGGAGTGCCAATTCCTCTGAGGTGAACTTAGTTGTCTGGGAAGCTCAAACTCCCCAAAAGAATTCAACGACGATGTCTATGTCCCCTTGATAAAAAGAAGGAAAATTTTTCCTACGCACTTGTGTGTGAACGTATTTGTCTGAAAATCTCATGATTCCCGTTGAACTTATAAAATCTCTGTTAGATCTGTGTAAAAGATGCTTTATTACAATCAAACCTGACACACATCACCTTGAACATTTGTTTTTCAAATCTCTTATAACTAACACCAAGACGCAATAACGGTTACCCCCGGTCAAGCCAGTACTTATTTCCGACAGCTGGGCTGAGTGAGAAATTGTGGCTGAGTTTTCTCCCTTTTCCCATCAGGAAGAATCATCGGACGGTATTGCCAGGAAGATATTGCCGACCCTTCCCGTGAAAGACCCGCTTTAAACCACTCGATCACAGTCCCTATGGTGAACATGAATAAAAGGACTGGACTAACGCTATTTTTACCTACATTCAATTTTAGTATGTTTAAAGTTAAGAAGAACAACGAAAATTCAGGAATGAATTGAACTTCACTAGAAAATTATTTGAATTATTAAAATTATTTAAAAAATCAGAAAAAACGAGAGCTTCTTCTAACATGGAGTCTGGTTCGTTCAATTGTATATTTTTATTAGCCTAATCTCAAATTTATTATAAGTTCCGATTGGATCAATTGGTTTAAAATAGAATGAGGTTTAGAGCAAAATTCACAGCTGCCACTTCGTGGTATGGCAATAGTTGCATCGAATTGAAAGATGATATCAGAGGTTTTACATTCACATTGAATCCAGTATAATCAATTAATTTACTAGCAAAATTCGTGGCTTTTAATTAAAAGCAAAGGGATGTTTTGACGGTCAGCAGCACTGATAATGAATTGGTTTAACTCGAAGAACAGATACACTTCCCAGTAAAATTCGTCCCTCTTAATGTAACACACAGGCGTATGTTAATTTAATGTCTTATATCAAATTTACAACATGTTTACATCAAATTTACTATGGAATGTGAAAGTGATGACAAATTTTTGCTTTTAGGACGCTCTTGATACTTGTAACTAAAAAAACTGCAATTGGAAACATTGATTTTCTGTACGACATGTTTTTCTGGTTTGGGTTCCCGTTTTTTCAGTTTTTATCCTTTTTTAATTTTGAGATAACTATTAGAACGCTTTTGTTACGAGCATACAAAATTTGCTCTTCTTTTAAATTACTGCATTCAGAATTTTAATTTTTATCCCTCTCACGGTAATCAATGCCAAAGTTGGTCATTTTTTGAGCGCGAAATGTTAATAAGCCCTACCTACCCTAACGGCTGATAAACTTAAAATGTTCATTCCATTCTGTAAATTGGACACTAGTCAAAGAAATAAAAGCATGAATTGTTATCATTGATAGCGTCCTTTCTCCACCATGTGTCTTTCCAAGCCATTTTAGTCAACACATTCGCCATTGGTCATTTTTCCGGTATAAGGACAAACTTCCTTCGCGTCCAGTTTCGTATATAAATACAGTTCTGCACAGTGTGCATCTAAGTATGTCGGCTCAACAACCCGTACGTGTCAGACCGGCGGAACGCGTCGAAATAAGTTCCAGAACTGGGGTCCGGCTTTGTCCCCCCAAACTCCATAAGATCTCATGCAGAGGAACAGCGATTTTAGAATTATCGATTCCGATTTCTCGATTTGTCGTCTGTTTTTAATGTAACAACACTTAGAATTCTTGAATCTCTTTATATACATATGAAGAAACCAAATATTAATGATATGCAGAGGGCACATCCCTTGCTTTCGATTGAGCAGCTATAGCTTGAGGGTGCGATCCGGTATTTACATTTCAATCACGTCCCATTACGCAGTGCATTCATTTTCTTTTTTGCATGGGAGCAGCTTATAGGGTATGCAGTCTGTCCGTGACCACGAGCGTATTAGCGTCTCTAGGAATACATAATATGTGAAAAAAACTTGGTCAGAAAATAAATTCTCTTTTTATAATGGCAGATTTACAGCTGATGATAGGTCAAGGCCCGAAAAATTCGTGTTAGTATAGACGGCATTCAATTTTAGCAATGTGGACTGTTTTGCGTTTTGCCCATAACTTTTTTTTAATTAGTTTTTCATGTCATTTTTTCAGATCCTGAAGACATGTACCACAATATAACCTTCCATGTCTTGGAATGCCGCGAGTTTGATAATCCTGATCCGTTCCCACTTGCCTAATATGATTCACCATGCAGTTTAACTCGGAAATTTATCGCTATTGAGTTCCATTTTAAGGGTTTTCTTAATAAAACTGTAATACGCTAATAATGACAGCACTTTTTTTAACTGAAAATTAGAAAATAACATAGAGGAAAAATACCATCACCAGAACCGAACTAATCTATTGGGGGAGGGGGGGGGGCGGAAGCTGGGACGGCTTTTATAGCACCCGCCGTCCCAGCTGTTACAAAATACGTGAAATGATTAATGGAGCAGACTATTAAAACCAAACAATAAAACAAAATGACAGTGTCTAAAATTTCTGTGCAGAAATTTGTGAAGCCCGTTGAAGTTTTACATCGAAACCCCGAATGCAAACCTTCTCTCATTCTGATGTGCAGCAGGTGAAGAAGAAAGTCACAAACACGCGCAGCACAAAGCAACTATGAGGTGATTCATATGTACTGTATGATCGTAAGTATCTGCGGACTCCACACGTGTAGCACTTCGGGGCACTCGGAAGCTTCGCCCTCACTCACGGGCACAGGAAGCACTCAACATAGCTGTGTTAGCGGTGCTCTACAAAAGATCCCCCATTGCACTCCCCACAGACACAGTCCATCTCGCATTGTCCATACCAAGAGCTTGCTCTGCTCAGCGGAGCGAACACTCGTTGTGCACCCCCGGACCCAATCCGTCTGCCCCTGGCCTCGTATCCAACAAACTCCGCTCAGAGCAGAGCAGCATTTACTTTGTACCCCGGAACATATTTTTTTCAGCCTTGCTAGGCCACCACCTCACGGCAGAGCGCTCTTTAGCTTACCGCTACGTCCTACATATGATCAGCTCATCACTTAGTACCTCCTCGTCAAACAATCTTCAGCACACTTTTCTCTGGGTGAGTAACTTACGCTCACCATCGTGATCGTCTGCCATGCCCTAACTAACTAACTCTACAACTCTTTCCGAGACCCTCCACGCAATAATATCTATTTGACTTTGACTTTTACTGCAAATTAAGCTAGAATTACATGTATTGCCTTTTCTCACGAGTAAAGCAAACGGGCGGCATAACTGGGTTTTGAAGTGTCGCTGTCACTAGGAAGCCTGTTGAGAATTCTTCACAATTCTATGCCAAACGTAAATATACGTCAGAATAAGAGTTCCGTCTCATCATCATAAGGCCTAGTCTGGTTCCCACTAATTGACGCATATTTTCGGCCCAGTATTCAGGTATTTTTTAAGTATGAATATATATCAACCATTTAAGAATGAAAACATATCGCGATGTCCCAAAATCATACGAGTTTTCATCACGCAAAGTGACTCCTGAGTTTTCAATAGATTATTTAAAATAAATTAACATGCTCAGTTTCATTTGTCACGTCAACCCCGTTTGGAGTAAAAATTTATTTTGAGTATATCTCATAAATTCACGTAAAAACTCCCCGGTTTTTCAAACATGAATTTAACTATCTCAACGTTAAATGTTAAATTAACCTGAATTGAAATATTTTGAACATTACGACCTCCTGAGTGATTATCAACCTGAAGGTAATTGAGAAGTAACTAGTCAAATCTAAAATAAAATAACCAGTCATGGAACAATAGAAGCAAAGATACATAAAAGAAACAAATCAATGGAACACAAAAAGGTTCGGATCGATATTACATTAGGTGCGAAAGGAAAGCTGATTACATATTATACAAAACTGGTTTCCTTTTAAAATTTGAAGAAATTCTAAAACACTGAGGTTAATTTGATTAGATGCAAAAGATATTACTTTAAAATCGCCTAATCTAACAGGGATATCGCACTTCTCTGCATGAGAGCGGATTGAAGATGTGAATGTGCGGAAAGTAACTGGTGGATTTTAAAACTCCTGCCGACATGCTCTGCAACACAAATACCGAGGGCTCGACAAAACCTCCACTAGGAATGGAATAGCTAAATTGGGAGGATTCAAACTAAACATTCAGTAGTTCTAAATAAATCTAATAATTATTCATTTCATTTTGTGTTAGATTACTCCTTTTGTGAAGCAGTACCACAGTGACAATTGCGATATTTTCATGCAACTACTCAATACAATCAATGGTCAGAGCTCGTGATAGATATTGACAGATTGACGAATCAAACCAGACTGAACTTCTGTGCTGAAAGAGTGATCGAGGTCTTCGTTTTTGTGCAGCTGTTAATATACCATCTTGAGACCAAAAAACGTTTGAGAAATAACATTTTTGCGTTCTCTGTATAAACGAAGGCTAATCAATGTGATATGCTGAATCGCACGTAATAATGACTGCATTGCTCCTTTGATATTTTGTTAGTAATGTAATACATATACATCTTTGAAATTTTGAACTGACGTATAGCGTTTCAAGGTTGTTCAGCGTACCTGATCTTAGAATTTTTTTTTAAAACGATTAAGGGGGACGAACGGTTTTTCTTATAAAACTTCAAAAATTAGTAAAAGATACTTCATGAGCGAAACAAGCTTGGAGGTATTCACAACATGTTTAGAACATTCGAATGGATGTTCAGAGCCCCCAAAATTTCGAAATTTACCCACACCCGTCCCCTCCCCCGCCCTAAAAGGGAAATTTCTGAAAAATCTTATTTCTCAGCCAATATTGTACATAGAGACGATTAGTTTTTTTTTGTTCGATTCACAATGAACTGGTCTACAAAGTTTAGATCCAGTTTTTTGATATCGCTTCAAAAAAAAATTAACAAGTTTTTGAATTTTTTATCCCTAAATATATTACAATTTAGTTATTACTTTGAATGGCAATAAAAAATCTTCTATTCTATTCTATTTTAATCTTGTCCAATTTTGTGGGTTATGTTATAGTGAGCTTTCTTTAGTTTTATTTGATAAATACTCTTAACGGAACTTAAGGGTATACTTCACTCATCTTTGAGTTCTCCACAGCTGTTCGCTAACAAATTAATTAACTCTGATAGATTCATTAGTTCCTTCAGCTCAAAGATGACCAGAAATCATTAGTAGTGAAGAAATTCATATAAAAACTCCAGGGCTATTGAAACCAAGACTTCATTATTTTCACTCCTATTCAGCACAACACACAACGGACGTCTGGGCTCCACTTTTATGATTGACTTTGATAACTAAGCTAAACAAAGGATTTTAATCCGTTGTCGAGTTGAGTTCTAAGTTTTAAATCATTTAATCATCTCTAATTTCACAGTAGAACATTAATAATGCTTATAGCTAGACTTTTGAACAAATAATTGAATTTTTACCCATAACTGTATAAAACTATGACGCGCAGAATATGAGCTTACATGAAAACTTCGAAAAAGTTTCCAAAATTATTTTAAACAATTTCTTTCTGTGTAAATTTTGGAATGTTTCCGATCCAGTAGAGTGTTAAATCATTTTTAGGAAATCCTTCCGATAGAATAATTACATCTGCTAGTCAGGGACGACCCTTTGACACAACGCTATTTAATTTTCTGCATGCTCTCATTACTCTCATCACATTTCATTTTCGTTTTCTTTATCATAACATAACGTTGTCTGAGTGTCATCGTCTCTACTTGAAAGAAATGCAATTTTTCTGTAACTAAAAAAGCAATCATTATTTATTAACTAACCGATTTCCTCGATTTTAATTCAACAAAGTACAAATGTACATACACAATTGGACTTCACGGAATGAAGAATACACTTCACGAAAACTCGACCCATTTTGTAAAAACTACGGCATAGATTATTTCATAGTAAATTTCTTCAATGTGAGGGTGATTAATAAAGGAATAGCTATTGCGAACTATCAATAATTAAACAAAGAAAAAAATTGTTTACCCCTAAGATGAAAAGTTTGTGTGCAATTAAGGCTGTCGCATGCGAACAACATATGTCGTCAGTTCGAACAAACAACGTTCATGAACATTTAACTTTTGCTCACCCTACAATGCACACACATTTTACATCAACGGGACCAAATTTGCCACTTTTCGCTCAACAGCTCGTACATATACATATGAACAAAACCACTCTTCCGTACAATGCAGAAATTCTTAATCTTGGGTATGTATAATGTATACGAAGTCTCTTAAGTCTTTTCCTCGCACTAGAAAATTACTGTTTTTTTTATATCTAACAGAATAAGGAATGAAGTGAACTAGAACAATAAACTCTATAGAAAGAAATTAATCTAACGGAAACCTTTTATGTACATTACACAGGAAGTCCTCATCATTCATTCTAATATATTTCTTAAGCTGCTATCTTTTCAAAATACCGGTTAATAAGGAAATAAATAATATTGTACCATAGATACGTGAAACTTTACTTAGACAGCACAGCAGAAGGTGAAGTAGACGATTCGCCCACCAAAAATCGGCTATGACCTATTTCCTGAAATCGTTGCCCCCCCTCACCTTAAGCTGGTCATAGGAGCAACTTTTGTTATGAGAACGAAAGTCATTGTAACTTTATCGCTCGTGTGTGTTGAACTTTAGAAGCATATGTTAAGACGATGGAAATTGTCATTTGATAGGAAAAACGAATCTTATAGGGTTGCTTCCAAATACTAGCGTACATGTATAGGTAACCGATTGGGTCAGAATTTTCACAACACTAAGCTTTTACTTGATATTAGAAGACAACCGGCTACCAACCAGGAAAAAATAGTTCAATTTCAATGGAAAATTAGACATAAACTTGCTAGACTGACAAAAGGAGTCTTCATTAGTAAGCCGGTAATTTGTATCAACGGATCTAAAATACAGATATGGGAATAATATAAGCCTGTATGGATGAAAATTAACATTTTTTCACTGTATACTGATCGACTTGAATTACCTGCAACGTTAGTACATTTAAAGTTAAAGTTTCCCCTTACATCATTAAATAACGCTGGGAACCTAATTATGGTTGAATTAGGTCTCCAAGTTGTTATTAAAGTAAATTCTGGATGCTGAATCCAAAACTGGTCTCATTTTTTCTCTATCACGTTAAATTTTTAAACAATAGAATTTTCATTTTCTTGAGATGTATGCAAAATTGTGTACATACGAGTAGCATTACTTGTTTTACAAAAAACTACAAGCATTTACATACAACAACAAATGAACGAAATAAGCATGAATGAACTATTTCTTTAGTAATATAATGTTTTTTACAAAGGATAAGGCTACAATTTTGTACAGGTTAAGGTGAAAATTGATGCTCGTTCCTTTTTCCTTAGTGTTCAATTTAAGGTGTGTCGTGTTTGGTGCTCCAACAATAGCGAGCCATCATATAAACATCCCATCTACCCTGCATCCTGCTTCATGTTAAACACCAAGAGATTTTTAACACGTTGACTGCGTTTGCGCGGTTGTTTAAGCTAGGTTGTAAGTATCGGTTTATAAAACATTACTGCTCGAAAACAATTTGCCCATTTTCTAACAAGTGCTAAAAATGTTATTCCACGATATTTTTCGTTGTATGCTAAACTCTTTTCTAAAAAAGGCGTTGAAACAATTAAAACGCTGTTCATTCACACCGATACGCAAATAAAAAATTTACTTGGTCCCAATACGCAGTCAACGTGAACTATTTGTGTAACGTCGCCTTTGTTTTAGATGTGCCTGCAGCGTAACAACTTATACCACGTAGAACAGATGCATTTGTTTGACTTAACCTGCATAGATGATTGAGTTTTGTCATAGGACATACAAAAAAACTAGCCATGCGATCAAGGGATGGCTAGCATCCGCGAGCGAGTGCTATGTTTCGGGAACGATTTTGTGTTCGGAACGAATGTTCAATTCTGTTGTCAATTGAATAGCTTCTTTTACATACTCGAATGTGAGGCCAGTAACGCGGCTGGCGCATGCTGAGTGCCGTGCTAATAATTTATGAGGCTTTAATGACTATTGCGTTACGATGCAGTAGGTGCTATAAGTGCTAAGTTCTTCGATTCTCGTACATTTCTGGTAGTGTCAACCTAGCTTGTTTCGCTTTTTTCCATCAATTTTTTTTTGTTACATTAAGTTGAGCTTTCCTGTGAGTGAGAAATTTTATTCTGTATCTGTTACTTATCTTCGAAATTTCGAAACTTATCTTATTTTCTGTTACTTATCTTCGAAAGGAACTCAAGCTTTACAATGCTTATTTTCGTAAGAATACTGCACTGAAATCGTTAGATATTTTTGTATTTTTCTTTCTTTCAAAATGCAGTGACATTTTAATTTAAATAACAAAAAAAATATTTTGAATGCGACATAATTTGCACTGACAAAGATCTTATTCAGTAAAACTCAAGTTGTAATAAACTGAATTCCGCATAATATTCGAAACCATGAAGACAATATTATATCTCGAATGTGAAGTATTATTTGTCAGCTTCGCATGTTTCAACTCATATGCCAAAGCAAAATGTCATGAGTAAATTTGACTGTTGAATATTTCTTCGTTTGTCCCACATCTCTTGAAATCACCAATAAAATCGAAAAAAAACACCTCTGGTTTGTTCAATCCATCCGTGACCGTTAAGGGTCATAAATGAATTAGGTTTCGAAGTTGTTAGGTACTAGTAATAATGATTAAAAATAATAATAGGTTAGATTAGTTAGGTTAGTCGTTAGTTTTAGCCTCCCTACCCGCAGCAGCAAATGAGATCCCTAGAGAGGAAGCAAGAAGGCACCATTTAGTATGGAGTAAAGGGAACGCGGAATCTATGCAGAGAGGGCATAGAAACTGTAAGATGAGAAAGAAGTTCATGAAACAAGATCCAAATTGAAGAAGAAAGTAGTAGGTGCTGAAAAAACAGGACAGCAGTAAACCGAAGAGAAATGGTCCGTAACAAATCAAAAACCTATTCTGTTTCAACAAAAAAGAAAGCCTACATAACCTATAGCTCGACCCTCACATAGTCCTCCTGGGAGTGCTAATTCCCATAGATACAATAGTTGTATCCCCCTGAGGGGTAATAATAATAATAATAATATTAATAAATTCAGTTAACGACAACTTCGGTCAGAGACTTTTTAGTTGTCGCTTTTGTAATTCAACCAAAGTTATGTTCGTAATTTATACACTAATGGCGTTGCACTATTTTTAACAGCAGCAACTTTACGACTCGCTAGCTCTTCAACAGCTCACACTGTATCGCATTCCAGGATTTAAACCTCAAGTGTCAACCGTCCACCTCACCAGGACAAACGCAATGAAGTTCTTAGGCAGGCAATTTCTAATACCTCCACCACAACAAACTGGGTAACAGTTGTCACAAAATTTCTTTCAAATACTATTCACACCGAGTGAAGGTCTGACAACATATTTCACTGAAAATACATTACCATCTCACAGGGCACTGAATCCAGCACATCAGATGTTCCAGTTTCAGGCTCTTCATAGTCGCCACCATAATCATTTTAGTTGTGATTCAATCAGGGGACTCTTCAAATCCATTACATTGAGAAACAAGTTGGAATTTGAAGCCAAACGTAGATTTTATTCGGATTTGACGGTGGAAGGGATTTAACAGAAACATAATTTTATGAGTGGTAGCTCGGGCCCCACGGAAGGGGTTCCAGCAACCCGCCCTCACCTTGGCCGAGCGCCTGACCCATGCTGGAACCCCCTCTCAATAGAGAGTCAAGGATAACAGTACGGTGCGCTCGGCCATCTCATTCATTAGAGTTCAGGATCAGTGTATAATCACTGTATATCCCAATTGAATGAAATGCTCAACTCAGAGCCAAGGTGCGATGATTCTTGAATTCAAATTCCAAAGGCAGCGCTCGTTGGGTCAGGGCTATCTCCTCTCGCTCTTATTCACATTTAAAGATTTTCAAACTCATTTATCTCCTTGACAAACTCCAGCACTTTATGGTTGGTCCTCCCTCACGTAGCAAAATGCTTGCGCTACCATTCCCTCCGGCTCTAAGTTTTGTATTCGGTCTCTTGTCTGCTTCAAGGCGGGACATTCCTCCAAAATATGTTTTACGGTTAGGATCTCTACTCCACACCACCCGCAAATGGGTCTCTGTCCAAGTGCCTCCGGGTCCATGAGATAACTGTGAGTTAAAGCGGTGTGTTTTAGTCGTAATCGGTTCATGACGATCTCTTCCTGTCGGTTTAACTTGTAGCTGCATTTTTTTCCATCTTCCATGGCTTGCTTTTATTGTTCTCAAGTCTCCATGTTCCTGCTGCTATTCCAGGTTCCATATCTCATATGTCTTCTTCCTGATAATCGGGAACCAGTCGCTGTACGGAATCTGCCCAAATTCAGCGCGTCTTGCTGCTGCTGCCTTCGCCGCTTGGTCCGCACGTTCATTTTAGACTATGCCCACGTGTGCTGGGACCCTACTGATCGTTATACATATTTTTTCCCTCCGAAGTAATTTGGTACATCTCTTGTATTATCTTATTCAAAGTTGATTATTTTCAGTGTAGCTATCAACTATCTGTATTGCACTCATGGAGTCGCTGCATGTTACAAAATGCTGAAATAGAGTATCCTTGATTATATTCAAGGCGAGCTTGATGGCATGCAGTTCGGCGGTCATAACACTTGCCACGACTGGGAGAGAGAGACGCTTCTGACGATATCGCTCATCACGGCCGCTGCTTCAACTCCTGTCGGTTACTTGGATCCGTCAGTATAGAGGATTTTGTGCTTTTGATATCTATTCCCCCTCGCGCCATCCTGTCCTTGCCGCGGGGAGGAGGTTTGTGTGTTCAATGACGCGCAAGGCTATGTTGTCCCAGGTTCAACCATGACAGACGGGCTTGGGCCGAGATCCAGACCAACTGGGAGGGTAACACTGACAACCGAGCTGACAATTGGATACTCTACTAAACACGCACACTGACCTCTCCTGTGATCTGATTGTGAGGCCGGCCGGAACCTAGACCCGACCTGCCGGCTTGATAGTCGTACGCGACGAGGGTTAGCTGATGGCCCGGTGGAAAGGCGGGGGGTGGTTTAAACGCAAGTGAGGCGCGAAAACGTCTCGCTGGTTAGTCAAGCGCAACAACCTGCTTCATCTGCTCGTGCCAGGAGCTATGCCTGTGCTTAATGAGTGTGCTCGTCGGGACTGCGTGAGCCTGACAGAAAGCTTCCCCTTTTTGGCGGCCGCCCAAAGCTGGTGCCGACTCAGGGCACGGGTGAGATTTAACCTATTAATCATGGATAATTCCAACTCCAAACCCCCCCAAACTGTAAAGTAATATGATGGTGACGACCTGAACTTGCCCCCGGACTTCATGGAAACCTCCCAGACAGGAAATGCGGAAAGCAAATCTCTGCCAACCTCCGCGGCACTAAAACCATTGCAGAGCACATCTGCAGGTGGCGAGGAACGCGAGGAGTTGCAACTGCTAAGTAAATACACATTCGAGCCTTTCAATCCGACATTCAATGATGCACGACGCAACATAGATACTAACCCCCGAAGAAAGCAAACTTTGGACTCGGCCCAGAAGACAGTACAAGAAGAGACCCACCAAAAGCAACCACATATTACACGGTAGACTGGGATCTCTGACACACAGAAAATCTCCACGATGGTGGCCCTCGGTGGACGAGAGAAAACAGAGGAGATCCTGAATGACGTCGGCGCCCGCAGAGAATGGGAAGACAGTGGACTGCATACGATGAAGAGTATAAAGGTACACCTTATTACTCAAAGTACATCACTTTAAACTTCTCAAATCTAGACATAATCAGAAACCTCAACGTGGTCCAAATTGACAACGATATAAGAACCCATATATGTAGGTGACCCGTGAAAAATCTCAAGATGGGGAAAGAGCTCTCTACTAATAATCACCCAGTCGGAAGACCAAACAAAGAAATTTCTGTCTATATATAACACGTATTGATGGAAATCCAGTTGTTGTCTTTCCACACCGGACTCTCAATGCGCTGAAGAGCGTTGTGCGTAGCCCCGCCTTTGGAGGGTGTTCGGAGGACGACTTGAGAAGCCAACTGAGTGACCAAGGAGTTACAGATGTCCGGCGAGTGAAGATAAAAAGAGAGGAATAATTAATCACAACAAATACCTACATTCTAACCTTAGAGAAACATTCCCTACCAAGAACCATCTCCCTCACACCCTGGCATCACGAAATAGTCAAAGCGTACCAGGAAAGACCACAGCAAGGCTTTAGATGTCATCCATTCGGTCACGTAACAAAGTACTGTGAAGTGAGATTGAAACTTGTGCCCGATGCATAGAAAAAGGACATAAAGAACTGGATTGTAGGAACCCGATCTGCTGTTACCATTGTCAGCAAGAACATTACTCCAACGACAGAAGCTGTCCAACGTATATACTTGAGAATGAAGTCCTGGCCACGCAAGGAAAAGAAAAAATACTCCGTCCTAAAGCTCTCCAAATAGTTTTGGAACGATCACCAGAACACAACCGTCTTTATGGTACAGTACTGCAAACGCCAAGATCAACCCCTGATACTGCAAATAACCTTGCGCGTAACAAAACGAATCTAAAGGCAAGCAGATCTAGAACAATACCATTTAAACAATTTAAACAATTTAAACAATTTATTTACCACAGATGATACAGAGGTAGAATGTTTCTTAAGTCTAGTACAATGGTTAAGTTTGAGTATAGCCACCTGTGGGCCCGAACAAGTTCAGCGACTTCTAGGGCATCCTATCATCACGTTATTCTAAGGTGTACAATAATGTTTAACCTAGTTTACTTAACCTAGTTTCGCATTAGACTGATCATTGAGATAATTTACTCGATATTTTATGCTGTTTTTTACAATATAGGTCAAATCGGCTATATATAACAGAATGTTCGATAAAACGATTCAAGAGCAGACTGAAGATCGGTTATGTTACCCAAAGCAAGTTACATTATTACATTATCATTAGTTACATGTAGGAGGCAAGATTTGACATGGTGATCTTACACGACTAGTATTCTGATAGGAAGTGAGACTCAAGATGTCTTTTGAATACTTTGTACGAATTACATTTATGGATCTCCGCAGGTATAGAGTTCCAAGTTTTGGTTCCAACGAAGAGGATACTGTGTTGCGACCGGGCCTTCGAATAATAAGGAAGCATGAATTTACTTCTATTTCGGGTTAAATGGTTGTGATGACCAGTTTGCGCAGTCAAATTGTCTTAGGCTATTGTCGCCATCATTTCTTAGTGTTTTGTAAATGAAATTACAGATGGAGATTTTGTAGAGATCCGAAAGTTTAAGTATTTGTAAATTTTTGAAAGAATCATTTGTGTGAGCATTATATTCTAGGTTCTTTACCGCTCTGACAGCTCTTTTCTGCAGAGTAAAAATTTTGTTGGTTTTATTTTTATCAGTTCCGTGCCACGCTTCTATTCCGTATTGCAAGTATGGAGAAATAAGCGTTCGGTAGAGCATTTGTAAAGCTGTTTCAGGCAGAAAATTTTCAACTTTATTCAGGATTCCGATGGATTTAGATAATTTAGAACTAATATGAGTGATGTGCTCTTTGAAGGTCAGATGTTTATCTATTATGATGCCCAGAAACTTACATGAGTTGGTTTCTTCGATTTCACCTTCGCCAATTTTAATGCATGGAAGAGATGCATCTTTCTTGCATGAGAATGTAATATAATTTGTTTTATCAATATTAAGGCTTATTTTATTAGCTTTGAGCCACGATGAAACACGTATGACGCTCTCAACACAACTATGCAAACGCTAAGACTCCCAGATGCAACATCAACTCCCGAACCCACGACTATCTCGGACTCGATTCCACAATCAGCCACAGATGATGCTAATGTAAATAAGATGTCACATAGACTGCTGGACAAAAGTGCCGTATCCCTGAAGCTGGAATCAATAAACAGTAGAAAGTGATCACTTGTAAATGTATCACTACAAGTGTTCCTTGTAAACGTAAAGAGCTGATCCTCATTGACTTTTGTTAGACCTACCCAATTGAAAATCAAGGACGTATCGCCGATGTGTTATGGCCGTGCACGGACGAACCTAAGGGACGTAACATGGGTAAATCACCTTCGAATCGTAGGCGAAATGTCCACTTGAGGACGAACTTTTGGCTCAGATACGTACGCGGCCGTCCGCGATGATCAGACATGCTAAGTCCATGCTACGTCCCTGCTCGTCCTTGAATTTAGCGTTAAAAAAAAAACTTTCGGCCGCGCACAGACGAGATTTATCGCCTCTAAGCGACCCTCAAATATATATATATATATATATATATATGTATAATCACATATATATATTTATATTTCAGGATCGCTTAGAGGCGGTAAATCTCGGCTGTACGCGGCCGAAAGTTTTTGTCGAAAGTTGTCGTTTTTAAAAGGAACACTCAAATATATATATATATTATATATACATTATATATATATATATACATATATCAAATATTTGAGTGTTGCTTATCAAACAACTTCGCTGAGCGTGACAGAGAGTTTCTAATGACAAAGCTTGGTATTAAAACACTCAAATGTTTACCCCCGCGCTCTGTTTATTATGTAAAGTAACAAAAATACCGGCTCATCTTGGCCGATAATTAAGCACACCTGTCCAATTACAGCATATACTGCGCTGGTCGTGATCTACGATCACATACTGGACTCGCAGTTTTTAAAACATGTTTTGACATTTAAGTTATTTATTGCTTAAATTTTTCACGAAAATGCAAAGCACGATAGGCATTAAGCACCCAAAAAGGTGAAAATGAAATATTTCATTAAAATTAATCCTTTATTTAAGCTAAATCTAGAATATTAGGATAAGCCTCCTATCCTATTCAAATTAATACGTTGTAGAGAGTGGAAGATGGAACACACAAATTTGTGGGGAATTAAGCGAACGGGGAATCTATGAACAAGGCGTGAAACACCTTGTTTTCAGAATCAACAAGATACACAGAAGTTTATGAAACATGATAGAAGTTAAAGAACGTAATAAACAGCGTCTAACTCGAGTAAAACTGACTCGTCAAGGGCTGGTGCATTATTTTCAAATGCCCAAGTGAAAGCTGAAAGATAAGTGACGGGTCTCTTGCCTCTCCTCCATCCCAGTCAACTGATCCTGTGGAAAAAAAATAGTTCGTTATCATGTATAGGATTGCTATCCAACAAATTAATATTCTGAGTACGAAATACCTTTAATAGTTTCCTGGTCAATCAAATTTTAGTGAGAATAAATGCTCTTCACAGCATAGTTTTGTGAGGTTTATCCTTCGTTTCAGGTTCCTTATCAGTAGCTTTACTCATTTAATTAATAAGGGTATACTGGGTCGAAAAAACATAGTTAGAGAGAAATATCGAATTACTTGTGTTTCAATAGTTCTAAACATGTTAGAATACAAAGATAATCACTGATTTACGCTAGATTAGACAGAACAAAAATATTGGTATCAAATATCACAATGCGAGAAGACTAGGTAGGGTAATTCTGTACATGATTGAAATTGCAGTTGACTAGTTATTGCCGCACACCAGATATTCGCATGTTTAACGGCATCAGAGATAGAGGTAAAATGAATGAACAACTGAAGATTTCACGCGTCTACAAGCCACAGTCCTATTGAACAATTTTAGAACAAAAAATTATTTGTAATTTTTTTGAAGCTAGGTTTAAGTTTATGACATATTTGAATATGCTCCTTTCAACAACATTATACAATTTTTTTTGTATTTGAGCACAGATCTTCATTAGAGGGCTCACAGCTATGTTCAATACTGAAATGATTAAAAATGGAACCTTAATATTAGTGCGAGGTTAATCTAACCTTCAGTTTCATCCTAGTCATGCCAATGCAACACTTACTGAAAGACTTGCGTTCTATCCTTTTACATTCGAACTGAAATATCACATTAATTGCCTCGGCCAAGGTCACTGACTCCGGATCTGGAAATATTGTTTCTAAGTAGATCACTGATTTCTTGATTTTGTAGAGCACACGAAGTTTTAATGACATATCTGGATCTATTGTTTTCACGAAAGTTTTAACAACATTTTTGAAGACACGTTTATCAATTTTGTAATTGCTATGCATTTGACTTTCATAGAATATATTTATGTTTTGCATATCCCGGGTTATGGTCCTCACTCAAAATTCGATTCACAAAGTTACCAATTCCATCAATAAGCGTATTGGAGAAATTTTTATTAACTAGCAACCGATTACTGTTGGCTTACCGTCAATTCTGCTCGGTGCCTCCACCGCCAGCAGAATCGCCAAGCAGCTGCCGCAGCTGGTTGACCTTCCTCGTAGGACCAGAGGAATTCCGATCGCAAGGCACCCGCCTTGCTCACAGACGTAACGAAAGAAACACGCCGGCACAGAACGACGAAAAGCCGAAGAGCGAAACCACACGCGCGACTACTCTTCACAACGGCCATGAGTACACTGCCGACCGAGCAGCTGCGATGCGGGGCGTTGCGTCATGGTACGACAACTGTCGCATCGTACGACAGTCCCACATCTCCCCCAGTTTCTCGGGAAACTAGTGTGGCGGGGTGCCTAGCACTCGTACTCGCTTAGGTACGAGGGACGCCGTCGCTCACGGCGTGACCGCCTCAATTGCCCCGGCTCCCCCTGGGGCTGCTCCGCCTCTCCATCGATAGCGGCAGGCTCCTCGCCCTCTTCCTCAAGGGAGTCTTCACTAAACTCGTTATCTGCCGCCGGCGCCACTGGCGCCGCGTTTAATGCGTCCACCACCACCCTCTCAGGCAACGCAAGAGGAGCTGCGCCACCGCCGCCACCTCCGCCGAAGATAACTGCGTCGGGCACCGCAGCGCCATCAGCGCCCCTATGATTCTCGGGGACACGGCCCCGGTCACCACCAATGCGCCGTCTCCTGACGTCGCGCACATGCCTGGGCATGCCGTCTACGCAGACCACGTACTTTGACACGACGCTGGTAACCTCACCTGACGTCCACTGCTTCGTGCATGAAGGCAGTGGGGGCTTCACCCACACCTCATCGCCGACAGCAAAGCTGTTGCTCGTGCAGCCATCAATCACCCGAAGATTGACGTCAAACGGCACTCGCCAGCGATACCGAAAAATACCGCTCGAAGGGACTGAGCCCGCCTCAGTGTCCTTCCGGGGCGTCACATTATACCAAAATGTAGCCTCCTCAGGAGTGATACCTCCCCTGGCGGCGATCCTCTTGATCGTCCGATGATTTCTCTCCACGATCCCGTTGCCGCTCGGGGCGTAGGCGGCACGGAATCGCAGCGAAATCCCCCACGCATCAGCGAACTGTTCCACAGTCGCTGATCGAAACGCCGTCGAATTGTCCAGGAGGAACTCGTCACACGGCCCTCGCTCAATTACGATTTCACGCAAGTGAGCGACAACACTCGCTGCTGACTCATTCAGCAGCCGTCGCCAGATGGCGAACCGCGAGGGACCACAGTCAACCAATGACAGGTAGAGCTTATTGCCATAGTGGGTTACATCAATCGCAACCCGGCGCCAACTCTCCTCCACAAACAGATCCCCCCGCTCCACGAGATTTTCCCCCCGCAGCGCAGGATCGATCCGCTGGCAAGCCTCGCATCCAGCCAGCTCACGCTTCACCTGTTCGCGCGACAGATCACTGCGGATCTGACGCGCCAAGTAGAGCGTCCGATGGATGCCCAAATGATGCGGCAGATGAGCCGCCCAAATGGCATCCTCGACACTCTCTCCAGTGGCAAGCACGGCCGCCACCTCTGCGCCGGCTTCCCCACCATCGCGGTAACTAAGCCACCTCTTAGGTACCCTGGTCAGCTGGTCGGCCTTGTTCTCGATCGTCGAGACGAAGCGAACAGACACGACCAGACCATGCTCGGCGATCGTCTCACGGATCACCCCAAGACGTCGCTTCACGAGCATCTCCGCCGCACCCTTCGTGCGAACGCGACTGCGACCATCGACAGTGTTGTCCATCCATGTGAAGACTGTCCGGGAATCGCTGGCGACCGTGAAGGTCTCAAAACCCCACGCAATCGCCAAATTGATACCCCGCGCCACCGCTTCCAACTCGGCCACATTGATGTGAAGGTGGTCCGACTCTTTTCGGAGCCAGGACGCATCCTCCACAATGCGGCCATCGACCTCAAGGGCCACACCCACTCCGAGGGAGCTGGCGTCAGCCCACACGGTAACCGTGCCGTGCGAGTCGACACCCCACACGCCCCCAACGGGGTCGTCCCGACGAACCCGCGCCAACAGCTCCGCCGCCAACGAGCTGACAGAACCGTCAACCGGGTCGTCCCAAGAGCCGCTGCACCCCAGCCGTTTCAAGAAACTGCAACAAGGACGCAGCCACCCCGCCACGGGGTAATGGCCGACTAACCGACCGCACAAGGAGAACAGCCCTCTCTTCGTCAGGCCGGCATTCACCGAGCCAAACTCGGAGAGAGCAGTCCCCCGCGACATTCGAAGATGTCCGTTGGCATCTTTCCGCAAAGATATGCCCAACAGCCGGCCTCCATCCAGGCACTCAGGCTCCTTCGACACAAGTCCGTACCGTGCCAAATGCTCCCGGAGCTCCTGCGCGCTGAGAATGGACTCACACACCACTACATCATCGATATAGTGGTCCGTCCCTCGACGAACGCGATCGGTCAGCGACAGAACCTTGCCGAGAATCACCGTCATGATTCGAGGTGCACACGAGAGGCCGAAGCCCAATCGCGTCAAAGCGTAAGGCACACCCTTAAACTTCACGATCTGGTACCGCCACAGATCCTCGGAAACGTGGATCTGCAGGTACGCGGACTTAAGGTCGACGACCTTAAGCTCGCCCCGCAGCTGCCGCCACTTCCGAATCTTGTCGCCACACACAGCGACCATGTCATCACCAGTATGACATTCGACAAAGCAGTTCAATTCACGATAATCCATGACCGGACGGACTTTGTCCTTCGTTGGTTGCACGACGGCCAGCAACGGAATGACGCCCGGGATGGGGCCATGCCATCGCCTCAACCAACCCTTTGAGATCCAACTCTGAATCTCCGCCTCATAGCGCTCCCGCACGTGAGGCGCCTGAGTACATCCGTACTCCGCGACCCGAGTCTGCAACCTCTTGGGCGGCTTCTCGGACCACCGCCAACTGACGGTCCATCGACCGTCAGCGAACCTAGCAACAAAGTCAGGGTCGACGATCTCGATCGGTGCTGGCGCACCTCTCGACCCCACCGACCCCGCCCCTGTCACCAGGCCGGCTCCCAGCGTGGCACGGGCGAGTCCATTGCTGGACCCCCCACAGCATCCAGCTGACCGGGATCTCCCCCAGTCAACAGCATACTTCGAGTCAGGACCTCTTCTAACGGTGACGCCCCCCATGTGATCGATAACATCACTCCCGAGGAGACAGTCCACGCCAAGGTTCCCCAACTCCGGCATGACGAGCGCAGTGACACCAAAGCAATGCCCCTGCAACCCGACTACCACACGACAGTGCTTCCCCGCATGGGAAGTTCTGCCGTCCGCCGTTAGCAACGGCCGCCCCGGCCGGGGGCATTGGCCCACCACCACCCGCGGACAAACCACCGTCCGCTCGCTCCCGGAGTCTACCAGACACCAAGAACAACGCCCATTCAAGATGGCACGAACGACTGGCAACCGACGCCCCGTCGTAACGCCAGTCGCTCCGAGCGATTTTAAATCGCCCCGACCCAGCGACACACCCGTGCCGCTCAAGGTCCCTCTCTCCGAGGGGGCGCCATCACCTCCCTCGGGGGGAGGAGACCTCCGGTAAGCTTGGCTTACGCGGATTCCATTGAGGAGGACGCGTCGCCCCGACTGGCGTCCTCCGCAGAGAAACCCGACCCACCAACCGCAGGCCTACCTACTGCCGGGCAGTCGCAAGCAAAATGCCCGACCTCCCCACATGCAAAGCATGCAAACTTCCTTTTGGCGGGAGCCTTCATGGCCCCCCTACCAGCAGGCGCCGCCGCGCTTGGCTTCTGCGGGCAAACCCGCACGCGGTGTGCACCGCCGCAGCGGTAACAAGCACCTTTGCCACCACTGCCCTGCTTCCCCGAAGCAGCAAGGTCTGCGCCGCGCCTGGCCTCCTGGCCACGCCCGGCAGCAGCCCTCTGTGCGGCCATTCTCTCCCGCACTCTCGACACCACATCGTCGAACTGCGCAGTATACGCGTCCCCCCGCGAAACTGCCCACGTATACAGAGTAGTGGGGAGGCCTTCATAGAATTTGACCCTAAAAATCAAATCCTTCTTGTCGCGATACGTGAAAAGGGTTACTAATCACGCACGCAGGGGGAGTCTCAACCCCCAAACATGTTAAAGTATTATCCTTTATGCTTGCGTACACCTGCATACCAGACATGGAGAATAAAAGGATTGAAGATTTACATGAATTTATTTTGGGAAAAACACGTGGATCAAGTCATACAAGGCATTGAAACGAAATGATTTGAAAGGGCACAACTGCATTAATGAAAGGCACACACATTTCTACCGTTTTTAAGACTCTAAACATGACACGATATAATGTGATGCTTACCGGGAATTCAAGTTACCAATACTCCATCGTAGACAACGATTTACGCATACACAGACTGCCGGCTCCACAGTAACACAAATCATAATATTTGCGAGAATAACACATCACGATTTAACCTGGAATTTGTGACACGGTGTCGAATCATACAACAGGAAGTCGAATCTCGACTCAACAAACACAGGAAATCGATTGCCTATAAATTAGATGATTCTTCGCGATACTTTGAGAAGCACTTTTCTGTGTGCTGATCTACATCTGAAATTGAACTTCAATCACCACCTAAAAGAGCTCTCACAACTATACAACACTCGCCCTTTTGATAACAAACGACTCACTGATGGATATTCACTGCCGATGCCATTGCTCACTGCTGATGTTCCACGCTGTAGCCCAGGCTTGCTGCTGGCATAGGCTGATGTCTTGCCCGCGCTGCAGCGGTGCCTTCTGCCGCTACCTCCTCGTGCTGCCTGCATTCCAACTCGAGTTCACAACCGCCGTGGTGCCTGGAGTGTCTTAAGGGTTTCGATGGTAAGCCACTTCACTGTAGATTTGCGCGTCGCTCTTCGCATGGTTGGTGGACGGACTTAACTGTTTGCCATTTGCAATGTTGACGACTGCCGCTGAAGTTGACTGTGAGTTCGATCCCGATGCACAGATGTTGAATGCTCTTGGTTGAATCTCCGACGCGTTTATCCATGACGATCACCGATGCGAGGCTGGTTTATAGTTTCTTGTACTTTCAAATTGCAGTTTGGTAGAAGAAGGCCAGCCAGCGAGGCCGACCTGCGGTGTGGTCTACCCTCAGATGTCGTACGCAGTATCTCTCGTGCGTTCCCAAAAAATCCCTTAAGAGGCTTCAGCTACCCTCCTTATATACGTTTCGCTTCCTTGTTTCGAGATCAGTCTCGAAATATCCATTCTACAGAGGCAGCATCTGCAACCTCATTGGCGGAATCCTTGCTTATTCTGACGTCTGGGACTCTCATTGGTGTGTTCTCAGACACACCTTCTTGCGTCATTCCTTTGGCAAGCGGTGATTGGCTCAGGTCGTGCGGGCCTCTGTTACTCCGTCACGCCCGCCTCCTTGCTCTACAAAGCCTCGGCTTGGGTACGCTTGTATCGTGCGTGTGTTCGTGTGTGCGTCGTTCTCTATGCCTGCGCTCGCCGCACTTGAGGCCGCGAAATATGACACGCCTACCTCTACCCCAAACAATCGCCGCTTGTTTTTCCGACCGAACAGTGACGAATTGTCCTTACACACACGGATAAACTTTGGTCGACATTCTCACGCTCAAGAATAACAGTGATAACGGTTTTTTAGACATTTCCTAAAGCGAAGTATTTTCCAAAAATTGCACGAGTGAAGTATTTCCCCACATTCTTAGTCGACCCCACCCTCCCACCCAGACGCGCCAGGTCATCCAGGTACACGTCCACCGACTCCCCGGCCCCAAGCCGACGGTCGGTGAACCGCCTATACGCTTCCTGCATAGGCAACGCAAATTGCAAAACCAGCGTAGACCGAACTACCGACCACTGAGCCGCATCACCGACAGTCATCGAGCGAAACACTCGAGCGGCGTTGCCGTCGAGCATGAACCCGATGACGTCGGTCGGAGCTACCCGCTCCAGCTGGCAGAGCCTCTCCAGGTTCTCCAGCCACTCCAGCGCGTCGACCGACCCATCGCCAGTCAACTTAGGCAACTGCCTAGACAAACGGTCGAGGATCGGTCCACGCGCCTGAGTCAGAATGTTAGCCAACAGGCTAACATCCACAAGCACACCCGACGTGCTCCCCGCCGGCGGCACTGGCGATGCCGCATCGCCAGCTCCGGCTGCCGCAGCCTTCCCAGCTGCGTCAGCCACTTCAGCTGACGCAGCCGTTCCAGCCGCCGCCATCTTGCTGCCCACAAGAAGGCTACCACCGCCAAAAAGCCTAGATAGCTTGTTGGCTTACCGTCAATTCTGCTCGGTGCCTCCACCGCCAGCAGAATCGCCAAGCAGCTGCCGCAGCTGGTTGACCTTCCTCGTAGGACCAGAGGAATTCCGATCGCAAGGCACCCGCCTTGCTCACAGACGTAACGAAAGAAACACGCCGGCACAGAACGACGAAAAACCGAAGAGCGAAACCACACGCGCGACTACTCTTCACAACGGCCATGAGAACACTGCCGACCGAGCAGCTGCGATGCGGGGCGTTGCGTCATGGTACGACAACTGTCGCATCGTACGACAGTCCCACAACGGCCTGAATGAAAAATTGCCCAGTTACTGCACACTTCATAAATGTTCTTTAATAAGGTATGGATAACACCTTCATAATACACATGCGCTGCATCACAACCACAGTTTCTGGTTCCACCAGCATGCAAGGGTGACATACGCTGATATACGATAGCACCCTGAGGTTCTTCAACTGAAATGTCATGAAATGGCAGCTTCCCACTTACACGCCCAGCTCATACGTAAATGTAACACCGGATTATCAGTCACCAAATTCCTCAACATCTCCAACTACTCTACCATCTCAATTTCAACGATAATATCGTCCACGTACCATGCGTATAAATCGGCATCACCGGTATAGAATTTATGTTATAAAAAAACTGCAGATTTATAAACTGGAACCTACCTTCAACGAAAATACAAGTTATTTTTTGCTCTAAAACTGTTCTGTAGGACTGTGGCATAGACGTTTGGAACCTCCGGTAGATCGTCCATTTTGCCTTCATCTCTGGTGCCGTTAACATATGAATATCTGTTGATCAATAAGTAGGCATCTGTAATTTTAATCTTGCACAAAAAAGTCCTACCTTGTCATAACGCAATGGGATTACCGATATTAATATTCAGTCTGATGTAGCATAATTTTTGGATTGTCATTGTTTTATCAAAGTAATTGTTTGTTTTGTCTTTGGCATCCTGAAGATGATGTTAGTAACATCGAAATGTTGACTTTTATAAACTGATCTATGTAAAATTTTTAAGAAATTGAGTGTTCATTTCAGTGAAATGATATGTGACTATCTTTGTATTCTAACACGTGGAGAACTAAAACAATTTCGCAAAGTTGAAAAGTTGGAAAATGAATTGTGTTAGAATAATGTGAAAACATCTTTATTATACTATCAATCTGTCGTTATAAGCACATGAAAAAATCTAATTTCAGTACTACGTGCGCAATGAGCTTAGTAAATGATGGTCAGTTGAGACAATACCCATATCCGGCACTCCCGTCATCCCCTATTTAATAACAGGCTACACTTAGTATCGCTCCAAAAGACTACTATCATCATTTACACTTTCAGCGCAACATACTCTACCGGTGGTCTCGGAAGGGATATTCCTAATGCTGCTGACCGAACAGTATGACAAACTAAATTTTTAATGAATATTGAATTAAAGCAAAATGAAGGCCGGATCCGGTTATTGTGTTTGTATTTTCAAAATAACTAACTTTAATCGACTTCAAATTTTAGTTGAACATTGAACCTCAGTTTAACCAATTGAGGTCAACGTATTGAAATATATACTCATGAAGTCATGTTTCGGAATTCACGTGCATGCATATCACTCGCAACTGAAAGTGGATGACTAATAAGTAGATACAGCACGAAGTCGTCTCGTCGAAAAGGGCGTTAGAACCTAATTGTGGGGAGGGGGTGACTGGAGTTATTCATTAAACAATAAAAGTTTGGTACAAAATTTATTATCTGTGAACCTACATGAGATTGCAAGTTTATCCTGGTGAAACTTCATAAAACATTATTCAGCAGAGCTTATCTATGAGATGAGAGCTTTCTGAAAGGCAGCTTTCACTTTACTCCTAGGCTCGTTTCGATACTCGGGAATTTGAGCAAGAGCACCTGCATTGCAATGAAGGAAAAAATATGAAGAAGGTCGTTCGCAACAAATTATGGCAGGCTGTATCCTACTCTTCTATTTTACGTACTTAATTAAAAACAATCCAGATGTTGTGAACATGATTTACAAATATTAATTAGTTTTCTATAACAATACTCTTAAATACATGGTATCATGGTTACTCACTTTTGATTACTGCACACGCGACGGAGCGGAGTTGTCAAACTTGATTTTGGTCCTCAGTCTGTGGGGGCCTAAACCTGGCATGGAGAATTCTGTCGCTAGGTTTCTCGCGAGTAAGATTTTAAACATCGCTGTCACTGTGCGACTAAGGTTTGCTTCCCTGGCGGTCATCAGATATGGAACCTGGAAATTTGAGAACAGGAAATTGTAGGACGTGTTTAAAAATGTTAGTTTCTCCACAATTTCGAAGTACATTAGCTTACAATTTTGTTTGAATCCTCAGCAGCATATTAACTTGGAAGTCTCACTACGAAAACTTGTGACTACCGAAATGAAAGATTGTGTTTGTCCAAGTTTTTCGCGCATATTTCACGCCAACTCCCCATCATAACGAAGAAGCGTCAAATCCAGTGTTCACAAATATTTAAATAACAATTTGATATAAATGGAGGGATATATTAGCAATTATTTGACCACAATACAACTTACAAGATCTTCGCCCTGAAGTATGTAGTCCAGTCTTCCATTGAAGTCGCACGCGCGAATCCTCGAACTGGTGTTACGTTGGCAGATTTTTCTGGTTAAAGATGCTCCTTCAGAAGCAAGGCGATCCCAGCAACTTGATCGTTTAATATCTCAACTTTACACTCCCTGCGATCGAGTTGACTTTGAATGGCAGCTATTTCCATTTTTTTGGCGAAGCAACGGAACTGGAAATGAAAGGAACGATAGAATTATTTACCTAGTAAGTTCTTTAATATTATTTAAGAGTTCTTATGATAGTCTTGTAAAGTAAATGAAAGGATGTTCATATGTACATTAAAGTACTCAAAACCAGAAAAACAAGTAAAGTTTTTGCGTCATTTCATAAAAATTTCTGCATATAACGAAATGGAAATTAAAATGCTTAATTTGAAGGAAGATGATATGCACCATATTTGGGTAAATGAAGTAGTAAAACACGTCAAAACATATTGGAATTGTTCCGCGCAGTACTATGGAACTAGATATTCTTTGTGAGTGCTCTGAAAAGATAGCATTTCTATGAATATACGATTTTCACATGATTTACTTAATCGTTGATTTAAAATCGAATACCATTGATAAAAACGGAATCACATTCCTTGGCAGAGCCCTTTTACCGATATAGTCAATGGTAAAATAAACACTAACGATAGTGTAAAGTATGAATTTACACACAAAGCTTTTGCAATTAACAAAAGTAGAGATTCATTCCTTCTATTTTTCACAGTGTTATCGTACGTATCGAAAAGAAACCATTCCATCAAATTCCTATTTAGATATATCGAAGAAAAACATGTAAAGCAATAGTTGACCCTCCCAATAAATAATGAAATGAATAATGAAGGCATCTACGGATGCTTTCTTTCCAATCAAGCCTGATACATATCACCTTGTACATTGGATTTTCAAATGCCTTATAACTAACACCAGGACGCCATGACGCTTTCCCCCGGTCATGACCGGTTCCCATTCCAGACACCAGGGTAGAGTGGGGTATTGTACTTGGAATTTTTCACCTATACCCGACAGAGAAAATCGCCACCACCAGCGCCGAAATTCGATCCTGAGTCTGCCGCACGGCAGCAGAAACCTCTAGCCACATGGCTATGGCGAGCACTATACATTACGCACCTAAAATATCACGCATAAAATTAGGTATACATAAAATAGATTAACACTCAACATGTACTGTAATAGATTTCTTTTTGATGAACGGACTCATAAACAAAACAAAATAAAACAAAGTTCACATATCAATTTGATAATTATTATTATTATTATTATCAGCTCCCAGAGGAAAAATTTGAGGGCCCGAGCTGAGAAATAGGTAGGCCTTCTTTTTGTTGAAATAAATGTTTTTTGTTATGTTAAGGACCACCTTTTTTTCGGTTCACTACTGTCTTGTTCTTCAGCATCTCTGACTTTCTTCTTCAACTTTTATCTTATTTCATGAACTTCTTCCTCACCTTACTTTTTCTATGCCCCTTCAGCATAGATTCCTCATTTCCTTGACTCCATACTAAATGGTGCCTTCCTCCTTCCTCTCTTCGATACGCTCTATTTTTGCAGCGGTTGGGGAGGCTTAAACTAACTTATAATCTAATCTAATCTATTATTATTATCATTATTTGAGAAGGTTTTAGCCTCCCTTAACCATGACCAAGATGTTCCAAGAGAGGAAGGAGGAAGGCACCATTTACTATGGAGTTGAGGGAACGCGGAATCTATGCACAAGGTGCATAGAAACAGTAAGCCAAGAATGAAGACCATCAAGCAAGAAAAAGCTGAAGAAGAAATTAGAAGGTGCTGAAAAACAGGACAGCAGTGAACCGAAAAAAGATGGTACGTAACAAAACAAAAACTTATTCTTTTTCAACCAAAAAGAAAGCCTACCTAACATTTAGCTCGGGCCCTCACATAGTCCCCCTGGGAGCGCTAATTTACATTGATACAACAGTTGTATCCCCCTGAGGGGCACATATCAATGTGAAAGAAACATCGTTATCTGAACGTAATTCTCACCGGCTTAGGTCGGGAACGAATTCAGCAGTTGGGAGACAGGTTGAGCACCTTGCTCAGAGTCCTCGGATGAATCCAATTCTTCTGAAAGTAAAAACGCGTGTATGAGATATTTTCAGATATGTCAAGGTAAGGACGTGTAGCACATTTTTCCTGATAGCTAAACTTCTCTATTCCTCCTTATCATCTTGAGATTTACAATTCCACCCCTATAGGTGCTAGTGTGGATGACTGCTTAAAACGTAACCTCTAAATTATAATGTAAGAAACTATATAAGTTTCTTGCCAAACATTTTCATGCGTTTTTATATTTAAAAGCAGGGCATATATAGAGCAAGGTTAAGTTAAGCTTCGTGAGGGTGAGTTAAGACAAGTCATGTTATGTTCAATTAAATAAAAGGGAAACTCTTTATTGTTAACGATTAACCTACAGTTAATGATATGGTTTACGGTGCGGTTAAAGTTTAAGTAGGTTGCAATTATATAATGTTGGATTTAATTCTATAATATAGATATCAAGTAAACTAATGGGAGTTTTTAGTAGAAATTGAACTGGCAACCATAAATGAAAGTCGTTATAATATCCTGTTCATATTCAATTATGTATATGTTAAATTACAATTACAATTATATCCACACATTTATATTTGAAGAAAATGTGTAATTGTATAAACATCATATAATTACAACAATTATAAAAAAAATAGTTTGAAAAAGAAACTACTCCACCAAATTCCCAACGAGATCTGTAGAAGAAAAAGTTTATAGAAATAAAAGATCATCCAATGTGTATCAAGAATGGAGAAGTCCCAATACATTAAAAAAAATTAAAAAATTAGTATATAGTAAAAATAAAGCATATTACTGTAATTGATGCCACAGACTTTATAGCTCGACTCGCCCTATCGTCGTTATTGATATAAGTATCGCAAAAATATGATTTTGAGTACGTCATATTACTGTTGTTGGGATTTTTGGAGTTTAACTACACCACAATTTTTACGAAAAATATCAGAGAAACTTGATAACTGCTATTAATGAAATGTGTTTGAAATTAATTTTATATAAAGTGTGCACGTTTCATGAGAATCGGACCATATTTTAGTTTATTAAACAAGCAGAAACAACAAAAACATCCCTAATGAAATTAAACCAGTCAACAACTGTATGATCATCTAAACCCAATTGTTTACAGATCACAGTCATAGAAAGTTCCAATCACAAATAAAAATAAATTAGTTTCAAAATTTGTGGGATCGAAGGATGACTTTCCTGAAAAAAGCTCTTTCTCCCTGCGGAAACTAAAGTACGACACTTCCGTGTAAGAAATTATTTGTAAGTTGGATCACCAAAATTTTAAAGCCGAAGCATTTAATTACATGGGGGAGCCACATTTTACACAACTCACATTAGTATGATTCAAACAATTGTAATAGTGCAAATACGCTAATAGCGACACTTCACAATTCAATAAATGCTCAAGATCTTCTAATGTACTAACGAATATGTTTTTTTTTCTGAAAATTAAGAAGAAAAATATAAAATTATATATGATAAAATGTGTTCCAAATCTAACTTTACATATACTAGTTTCATAAAAATTGCACTATAAATAAAAAAATTCTGCGTGGGGTTGTTGAACTTTAGAAATTTCCTGTTATTGAAGCCACTACTTTAAAGCTCAACTCGTTCTATCCTCGTCATTGATCAAAGTATCGTAAAAATATGGTCTTGGATAGAAAAACATTAACAGAGGGTAACATACATGACGAAATAATTCACTCACCATTTCCCAAATTACTAGAGGTGGTGAACTTCCAATTAGCTCATATCTCGAGAAAATATCTGGTAAATGTGAAGAAGATGCGACTTATTGATTTTTGAAAGTTTGTTGCTTATAACATATCAATTACATCAAAATGAACAACTTTTCATCAATGCACTTTTTGGGGCAATTGAGTATTTAACGAGTTAGAGTGGTAAATTACTAGCCGTAACTCTAGTGTTTGAAGCGGCAAGTAATTCAAGCAGCGCTTCTGACGGCAACGTTGCAATGCCGTCTTGCGTCCAGCGCGCTCGTCATCAAAGACGAAACCAAACCTACTGCTATACCTCGTTAAATACTCGTGTACCGCAAAAAGTGTATTGATGAAAAGTAGTTTATTTCAATGTTATTAGTTACCAAGATTCAAACAACAAAAATTCAAAAATCGATTAGAAGATGTTTATCCATCGCACCCATCATCATAGACGAAAATTAACATACCACTATAACTCGTTAAATACTCATTTGCCCTAAAAAGTGCATAGAAGAAAAGTTGCTTATTTCGATATAATTACCGTGATATAGACAACAAAATTTCGAAAATCGATTAGTTGCATCTCCTTCACATTAACCAAATCTCTTCCCTCGGCTGCACACTATTACAGTCCGTCTCTTCCACTTTGAAACTTAACAATAAGACTGCGTGGTATCACCCTATTTTCAATTTTATGAACACTTGGAAGCATATTTACCTTTGCAGCGTAGTCCTTGCATTGTCTGTTCACAAACCTCGGTTCTTAAGTAGTCTTATCCGTCTACTCAAACATTTTTAAACTGCCCCACAAACTATTTACTCAATATGTACCTAATAGGGTTAAAACTCAAGTGATTGAAAAATAATAAAATATTCGGTATATGTATATCACAAAATGACCAATACTCAAAACAACAACTATTCGCATAGGCATAAAATACTTACTTGACGCGACTGCCTGCTAGGTTTGAAGGTGTAAGAACGCCAACTCGCCCTGCAGCGGCTTTTTTTCAGGCAACAGGCAAATTCTGTAACACTTCCTTGAGTGGGCCACCGCACTTTTGTCACGGCCTTCAGTATATATCTTATTTGACAGAAGAACTAGCTTCGAGCACAATTTCAATTTTCTCCTCAAAAAAGCTATTTTCTAGCAAGTCAATTTCTAGATTACCAAAGAAATAGAGAAATATAATGAAAGAGTAATCTATCCTGAGTACTTTGATATAAATATCACTAAAACACCCTTCGCATAACTGAATTTAAAAAATTAAACTCAGCTTGAACGTTCCAGTTGACGAGAAAGTTCTACGGATGAGAGTAACGATCGAATCGGGTCGATCAACATAAAATCGTAGAACTTTCATCCAGTATAAATTCTGAATTTGCCAACATATAAAACGTTCAAACATCTGCACTACAATAAATAAAATTCACATTCTAAGATTTTAAGCAGTAATAATTGCGAATCACAAAGTCACAACACCTATGGGGACATTAAAAACTAACGAACTGTCTAACTAAGCTGCACCGCTGTTGCGATGACACGGACAGTGACAGACTGCCCCTTGCCAGATCGAAACTTCCACTGGTACTCGTTCGAACCAGATCATAGAGCAAATTTTTAGGGTAAATTTGCTTACAGACAGTAACGTTTGAATGTTCGAAACAAATTTTTGGAAGAGTTCTTTATACTAGACTAAATAATACTGTATATATATCACTTGTTCTTGGAAGGCAGTATGAGTGTAATACATCATACTTTTTGTTACTCCATTTTAATTCAAACTGGCATGGATAGGGTAATTTGTAAATTGGTCTTCGACTGGTCCTCGACTGGTAGACGATTCATCGATCTCGTACTTACCGAACTCATGACAAACCATTTGCCAACTTCTTTCCCAGACATGTTTTTTTTATTATATTCCTTCTCAGTGTATTTCGTAGATGATCAAGTCTTTGTTTTAAACTGAGTAAAAATAATAACCCATCTTCAGCCTACGTTTAAGTGCTGTGGTATGCGACGTTTGCTTAAAACGCATGTACGAGTATACTATTTACAAGGCAAGAGTAATATAGTGTCTAATTTTCTCACTTCCTCTCTCTCTCTTCTTAACGAAGATTAATTTGTGAAATGTCATAAGAACGTAATTAGTGTTACATCATTGTTTTATGTATAATTTTCATGATGCAAACACTCGTATATCTTGAGAGCAGACTTCAGCTACGCACGACTGCCTAGGGAATAAAAAAATCCAACAGAAATTAAAAAGCAATGTTACTTGAATCGCGAACAATGGAAAGTTTGACTTGTATCCTTTACCTATACAAACTAGAATTAATTTGATTACTTGTTAGAATATAAGATTCCCTTATTACCATTAGTTATTCTTTCCAACGTAATTAGCCAAATTTTAACGACATGATGCGATATTTCGTTTCCTTTAAATTTCATTACCAGTTACAGTTGGTAACGTCAGGAAAGTTAATATTAGAAACTGTCATAATAAAATACGTTTTCGCTTAACACTGTTTGAAATCTGTGTTTTTCTTGAAATAATTAGCATTGTCAACAATACGATATTTTCACCATAAAAAAAAAACGATATAGGATAAAATTTATGGATACGATTAATCTTAGGTATAATTTGAATCACAATGATACGAGATTTGTCAATTTTTTTATGTTGTTCTTCATTTTAGAAATTACCATATTATAATTAAATTTTTAGAATGCATTTAGAACTAAAAAGTGATTAAACAGATTTCACTCTTGAATCTCATTTCTCAATTTGAAATCTTGCGTTGTCCTCTCAATAAGTAGCAGTTCTCTTCTGAGAGAGATAGATATACTGCGGGGACTGTAGTTATATGTTTGACTATTCTGGTATCGAAGAATGAAATAAAAACATACCCATAACAAATGCATGGTGAAAATCTATAAATGAACGCAAGTAAACGCACGGACGCATTTATTGTACAGCACAGAGAAGTCTTCAATTTTAATGTTGGCTATATTTTGGAAAACATGAAAATTAAAAAAAGTATGCGAAATATAGTATCAAGCTTCATGCATTGTACGCAGCCATGTCAAAACACACGTTTCATGGCTTCCGTCCATTATAGGGCGAAAATTCAGTGATACTTGTAAAGCTGCAAACCACGGATGGCCGTCAGCAAATGTTACGGCCATTAACCAACTGAAAATTGTGCGCCCTCAAATCATAACTGGCTGCTGAGAATATCACGTCCGAGCTCGACCGTGCGCAGCTATGAGCGTGGAAAGAGAGTTATAAGGCCGAGACGGCCGACTCGCCTTTAATTCATACTTGATCGACTGTCTCGTCCTTAATTCACCGGCGACACGTCCTTGATTTTCAATTGGGTATGTGTGTATATGTACCTCTGGAGGACAAGAAGGCTGGAACTGTATTATTCAGTAATAGTAGGTTGTTTTCAGTCATCCTGTTCTCTATTATTTTACCACTTGTATCACTGAAGTCTGAGCCCCAGCTATAGCTGTGAGCATTTGAATCCATCATAATAATGCTGGATCCTGTAATCTGATTACTGATGTCCTGTAACTTTTGCACAAATCCATTACTTTCCAAATGTGGAGGCAAATACATATTCATTATATTGATAGGCTTTTTGTTGATAAATATTTTGCACAGCACAAGTTCTAATGCGGTAGTCAATTGTGTTGTTTTTTGGGAATGCTGGAGTGAATAAAAGTAATCACCCCCCAAAAGTTGTGGCGCTCATGTAACAATGATTCTTGAATACATATAATTCCTGGCTGATGTTGATCAATAAGCAAGTGAAGGTAAGGTAGTTTTACAAAGTAGCCTCTTAGATTCCTTCGTAGGATTTTTAAATTCATGTTTGACTAATGAGGGAGGTAACATTTGATTTTGTGAGTACCTCTTAAATTAGTTCTCCAGTTTCTAATAGACTTCCTATTTTTGTTATGCTTTCTATTTTTTGGTTATACTGTTAGCTAGTAAGATTTTGATAATAGCAGAGAGAAGCTGGATGATAAGATTTTTAAAGAAGCCCAGTATTTGTTTCTCGTGGGAGATCTTTGGTAAATGCTGTGTTGCATTTAAGTTGTCATCTCTTAATTGACATTGGCTTTTTAGCATGCTACTGGGATCCGGAGGATAACCAGGATAATCTCAGGCAGTGTATTTGAGCCCAAGAAAGCGTTCTGGCTTCTTGTAGTGGTTTATATTGGTATGGATTTATTCTTGCAGCTTTAGCTGGTTATCACCTACCTATGTTTCTTATAAGTAAACGTCTTCTGAGATATGTTTCTGCTTTCAAGCAGGTGTGAACTATGAGATTGGATTAAAGATGCATATGTGTTCTGAAAGAAATTTTGTTGTTGTGGCTGAGTCAGAGCAAGGAATGTTCGCTGTGATTCAAGATCAATATATTCTTCAATGTTCATCTCTAATCGTGTTTTCTGCTGTTAAGACTAGATGGCACGTGCTTCATTGAAAAAGATATTTTTGCTATGTATATTAGACTGTCTATGGATTTAGCAGAATGATTCCCTTTGCAATTAGGGCATTGGTAGTTCTATGATTTGCAGGTTGCTTCATTATGATCTGCTGATGAACAGTTTCTGCAATTTTTTTGTTCCGGCATATGGAAGCGGTATTCTCACACCTCCAACATTTTGTGCAACGGATTGGGTTTGGATAGAAAGGATCTACATTGTAATTACGATATCTTGCCTTGATCTATTTGGGGCATTCAGTTCCCAGAGAAGTCAAAACAAACATTGGAGAGTCAGCTTGTTTTGGGTCCATGTACATTTTCCTGGTACCTATATTCCTGATGAGGCAAGGTGCAGCAACAATTCATCCAGAGACTCCCCAAGAAATTCAGGCGCATAAATCTTGTCACATACAGTAGAGGCCCCCCGGGCTATTTCAGTAGTAACAGAGATTTTATCCAAGGATTTGGCAGCAAGTAACATTTTTCTTTGTTCAAAGGTTTTTACTTCTATAATTTAGCTTCCTGTTTTTCTATACACCACTTTTTCCACTGGGCCTCAAATTTGATTAATTAGGCTCTGCACTCTGAGTGGACTCAGTTTTGCAAGTTTTGTCTGTTCATCCTCGTCAGAGATTATGACATGCCTGGAAGAATCAGGCATTTTATCTATGTTTTTGGCAGGTTCAAATCAATTTTAGCACACCTGGGTTGGCTGTGAGAAAGTTGCTTGTTTGTTTCGGTATTGTTCTTGGTTGTTAGGAATGGTATGTATAGTTGTATTTAGAGACCTATCCCTATGATAACACTTCAGATGGATTGCTTTCCAAGGACAAGTCAGTTGTACAGAACTCCAATTTGTTGCACGAGTTTTTCTTCTTTTTAACATAAGCTACTTTTCTACAGGTTCAGGGCTTTGCGCCAGATCTCGTTTTTGCATATTAGTAGGCTTTTCAGTTTGATTTTTTAACTGCAAATATTGCATTGCTGTCAAACTTTTAAGCATTTCTGATACAGCTCATAAATTGAATCTATTGTTAAGAAAATGCAGCTTTTCGTCGTAAAAAGGTATAGCAATTTTTTTGAAAACTTCTTGACAAATATTAACTTAAATTATAATACTCAGTGAATTTTTGCTTGCTTGATTGGTGTGTGCGTCTGCATGTGACGTTCTTAATGATGGTTAATGACAGTGTCTATTCTGTGATACGAGTTTCACCAGTACGCAAGTACAAGAATATTTTAATCGCGGATACTGATAGGATGGATCTATTTGTTTGTCATCTATATCTTTAAACTTTTTCAAAGGAAACCATAGAATTCCGTCATTTTTGACGGATCATGTACACTAGTAGATATGTATATATAGTAGTAAAACTTAATTTTTAACATTCTGTAGCCAATTTAAAAGTCATTCATAATTAAAGAATAATATAAACATGTGTACAGGTTGCAACACCTGCAATCATTAAGAAATAAAATATTCATCATTTAAATTGTGAATAGGTGGAGTTGGAGTCACAAATTTGTGAAAAGTTGGAGTCGGTGTTGGAGTCGCAAAATTCTGAAGAGGTGCATGGAGTCGGCGTCGAAAAATTCGGGAAAGGTGGAGTCGGATTCGGAGTCGCCAAATTCTGAATAAGTGGAGTCAGAGTCGCAAATTTATTCCTCCGACTCCGTAATTCTGGTTTGTAAGACACTTAATAATTTCTTTAATATGATTAATGAGTGTAAAGAGAAGAAATAAATACGAACAGTGCATTGTAAGAAAACTTCATTCACAGAGGGGCGAGCGAGATAAAAAACAACACTCAGGAGTTAGATAACGACCCTTAAGAATGAGGTACTTCAAGTGCGAGTGTGAATTTTATGAGTTGCCTGCGCAACCACTCAAGCGTCATAAATCACTCGGACTTTAGGCCTGCAAGGAAATCATTCCTATGTGTACTTCTAATTACTGGCAGCTTTCCTTGTATCAACTTGTGTGCGAGGAGTTAGGCAAATAGCCTCCAATTACAAGTCATAATTGGAACGTATAGAAAAACTACGATATGTTCGTGAAGTACTTTACAACTTGCGTCTAGTAGTAAACAAGTCAAAAGAAAGTACAGTGAGCGTAACTTAATTTCCGGAAGCGCAAAATCATGCTCTGCATTGCAAAGAACAATGGCCAACCAACTTTTCAAAAAGACGGGCTCTCATCTTTTATCTACGTGTAAATACAAATTTAACAAAATCCACACAACCAGTCGGGGATACTTACGCAAATTCGAAAAATAGCTTATCATCTGAAGGGATCCTCCTGGACCTAGTGTATTTACGTAGATTGTCACACTCATCAGCAACTCACCATTACTGCGAAAAACCTCAGCTGGTTTCTTTAAGATACAAGGTAATGACGATCAACCAACTTTCCTCCGTCGAATCGCAACCATAAATAATAGAAAATAATCTTCGACAAACAGCATCACCGGCGGCAATTAAAATTTAGGAGTTAAATGAGGGCATTATGGGGAATGATCGCAAAAATCCAGCCAGCACAAGTAAATAAGTGTCATGAGACCTCAATAAGACAACCTATTGACATTATAAGGGTTCACCATAACATGGAAATTGATTAGTAACAATTACCTAAGTACCAAATGATCATCTAAACAGCAGCTACGCTCACGGAGGAAGAGCCGCTACGGAAGATGTTGGGATGTAAACCTAGTAAAAATAATCAATAGCAGGGAGTAATTTATATGCCCATAATTTATCTGGAGCTCAGCTGCAATAAAGAAATGTGAGGGTTCTGCTTAACAGGAGCCTTCCGGGATTTTCGGTTAAATATTTGTTATTTCGTTACTGAAGGACCACATGGGCGCAGGACCTTCAATCTTAACTCCATCTCTCGTCGCTTAGTTGGGTATTTAAGAGAAGATTAAAGAAAGGTTGTGCATAGTTATAAGCACGTTAGGCTAATTATAGCTATAAACACGTTAGGCTAATTATAGCTATAAGAACAATATATAGGCTAGTCATGGTTATAATTAAGCACGTTAGCCAAAAAAGGATGCTTTATTCCAATAAATTAAGCTTGATACATATCAGATCATCATAACTTACACATATATCACATGCCACATATCATCTTGAGGGATAGTTAGAAACGGTAAGTTGAGAAAGGAGTTCACTAAATAGAATAAAATTTGAAAAATAAATTAATGAGTGCGGGAAAAACAGGATTGCAGTGAACTGAAAAAATTATCTAGCATTAAACCAAGAAAGTATTCCAAAAAGCCTATTAGTTTACATTTACAAAAGCCATGACTCACTTAAGGTAAATCTACGGTACTTGAAAACCTAATTTAACTTACATCTAAAATCTATTCTCGAAGTTGCTCGTAAACATGGTATAATAACAAATTTAAAATGACCCAATTAATATTTTAAAGTTCCTGTAGAAAGTATTGTTATATCAATAAATTTCATGTGAAGTTGAAATTTTCACTGAACGAAATACAACTCTGAAAAAAGTCACCCTTTTTACAACTATCCGCACGGCTTTGAAGCATTCGATATTTCTAGATCGAAACCTATTACAATTTCATTTTTAATATAATTGACCTCATTCAAAACTTTCCGCAACGCGCGCCACCGATGGCCACGGAGGGGATTTTCATAATGCTGCTGACCGACCAGCGGTCACAAACTGAATTTTCATAAATAATTAAAGCTAAATGAGGGCAAAATCCAGTAAATGACTGCTATTTCCAAAATTCCTCATTACAATTGACTTTAAATTTCAGTTGAATATTTAATTTAAGTTTTACCAATTGTGGTCAAAGTATTAAATATCAATTTAATTGAGTATTTTTCAATAGTTTATGCACGACAGTATCAAATTCGAACCTTTGTTACAAAGGTTCCTCTTGAAGAAAGATAACTCTTGTAGATCGGCGAATCAGGAATATTCCTGTGAGTTATTTTGTTGTTTCCAATTACCTATTTTTCACAACCGATTTTTAAATGGTACAAGCATTTTAAAATTATGTAAGCCACTTAAAAATGTAGAGCAGTTCTAGGCAGATCTAAACAGACGTTCTCGCGAGTGCTGCCGACAGCCTCGGCAGAGATAGTCGTCCCTAAAGCTCACGTAGCGACCGCTGCACTGCGCTGCGACGCCACTAACCTTTGCCAAAAACGTCACGAAACTGCCAAAAAAACTGGGCTGATTTTAAACTGGGTTCTATCTCACGCGTTTAGTGTCACAGTTAAATTTTCATGCACGCCAGAAAAATTATCTACTAATTTATTAAATACCAGGAAAGAAACGAAAAATATTGCAATTTCCAACATGCCTAAGGTCTATCATTTCTTACTTGGTTCATTTGGCAAGTGGTACACGAATGTTATGTACAACTTCACTCGTTGTACTGACACGGAGTGGTTCACTCTATATATTGCTCCACCTGAGCCTTTCATATTACGTACCGCTGAAAGAGGAGAAACTTCGATCACTGAGGAAAAATTCTTTAGGTGAGTTTTGATCAACACATGAATTATGATTTAGTTCCGGAATCACATTGACTTCATTATTTATACCTACTTTCTGTTGGGACTTATCATCGTAATTGGTTCGTTTTCGGCGATGTAGACAAGTTGAGCACTCTTTATTAAAGTATTCATCAGCATTGATGATATTTTTGCTAATAATAGTGCAGTGTTACCTCGTACATTAGACCAGACCCTGTTATACTAATCTGTTCAATTGTCGCAAATCGTAAGAAACCACACGGAACATATAGACAGTATTAAATGAATTCGTTGAAAATTGATCTGTAATTTCGTAAAGTTTAGCGTAGTCTTTGAATTTGCGGTAATTGGACAGATCCATTTCAAAAGGTGTTGCCTATTTTTACCAGGAGCAATCTGCAATTTCTGGGAAAAATCGTTGCACTGCTTAAATGAATCTTCCGTAAGAGAGTGGTTAAAGTGGCCATTTTATCGTTGAAATAACGAGACAATGCCGATCATAAGCTCGGCAATAAATAATCGTTAAAATCTACCGGTAAATTCTGATTATTAAATAATTAATTTTTGCTGTAAGATGATAATTTTTGTCTGAACTTACCGGTAATTATAGTCCTTTTTCCGATAATCCAACTATATATCGTCGGAATTAGTGTCAGGAATGTTTCATATTTTCATCGGTTTTCATTCAAAACATACGGTAATTACCGGTAATTTACCGTTAATCCGACTATAATATGAGACATTTCCGATTCTAATTCCGACGATATATCGTCGGAGTATCGGAATAAAAAGACTATAATTACCGGTAAATTCAGGCAAAAATTATATCGTCGGGTAGACGATAAAATTTAGACTGGGTAATCCCCAAGGATTATCAAAGCCAGAAATGCATGATTCAACTCCGTGCCCCCCACCTATTGGGTGTGGTGTGTCAGACTTCTTTTTATAACGAAGGCAGTGAGAATTACTTGTAATTACTTTTCATTTCTAAATCCCATAAAACTTCCTGTGAAATTAACCAATCCTGTGACGATCGTAATTGTGCTGAAGTGCCCGACAGTCAGTGAATTATGGCTTTATATAACTGATCGAGCGTTCAAAGCACACCAAGCAATGCACACCCACCAAAATAAATACAATTTTCGAATTTGATTCTTACAATGCCACGCCACTGGGTACATTTCATGATATATCAATTGAAGTGTTTTGTTATCAAAGTTGGAGCTTAAATGGATAAGTTCTTGATTTATTCGTTAGCTTTTGGCCCTACGTAAAATAAATATAAGAATTTTTTACTTTCGTTCAGTCTAGATAGATCACAGACATGATCAAGTCCTTCGTTGCGCAATTGCCGCGTCCCTCCTACCCTTCAATTAAAGATCAGCTACAGTAGGGCTAACTTGACAGACTTTAAATGCTCTTCAGTGCGTCGATGCTGTCCGAGGTGTGGACAGTGGCAGCCGAGTTGCTTTTTGGACCGCTAAATTGAACTTGACTTGGATTAATTTAAACTTAACTTGAATTAAGTTGGAGTGAAAAAGGTGTAGTGTAGGAAAGATAGTAATTTAAAATTTTAGCTGTTGTTTAGAACTAGATGAACCCAAGACTAAAAAATTATTCTCTGAATTAAGAGAAAGACAGAAAGGGCTAAAGACTGTCGCCTGTTTTGGGAATTCAAACAGCGACACCGGTAGCTCCTCAGAAAGTCACGACTCTATTTCTCCAGCAAGAATCAAAAAGACGTAGAGTGAATTGAATATACATACACACGACTGATAATTCGAGCAGCTCTTTGTAAATTTGTAACAGTAAAGATGATGTAAATGTTTTGAGTAAAAGTTCCATATCTGAGCCTTAATTTTTTTGTAAGGTATGTCCTTGTGTATCTGGGCTAGATACACAATTAGTGGCTAGATTGCTCACACCACTACATGAAAATTTTCCCACATTCCCGTGCACTGCTAAAACTTTGCAAAAACAGCTGTGGACGGTAGATCTTTTGACATTTTTGAAGTGAGTGTCATGTGATATGAAAAATATGTGCACTTTGATTGGCTGAACTCTTTAAAAAATTTTTGGATGAAATTTCAAATGGGAGTGCATCTCATACTAGTTTAGCAGTGAACATTGATGGCATACCTCTCTACAATAATACTAATAACTACACAGCAAATACAATCCTTGTGTCTACCATTGAAAATCTAGCCAAAATAATTTGTGAAGACATTTTATTGTCAAAACAATATCTCTATGAAATGAATGTCTAAACTCGATTGATTGCTAAAATTTGTTTGAATGACCTGAAAAACTTTTCTGGTCAGTTGGAAATGCAAAACATGCACATATACTGTACACTCTCACAAGGTCCGTTTATCTGAAACGCACCAGTTCGCTGTGACTGAAAGGTATTATTAGCCATTCTCGGTACAACGGTTGTGAAAGGTGTATATAAACACGTGTATACACATAGGAAGTCACCCCTGCCACTTGAAAGATAACCAGCCAGAAAGATATGATGAAAATTGTATCAATAGTTACAGTTCTGATCCAGCTCATCTCTGACCAAATATATCAGTGCTTGAAAGAATGCATTATCCGATGATGACGGAATTTGAACTCAATCCCATGCACATGTTTTTTTGGCGTAACAAAAAATTTTACTCTATTAAGTTGTCCTGAAGCAGGTGGGAAAAAAGTTCATGTGAACTATTGTGCCCACATAAAATTTGATGATTACTGCAGTAGAATTTCTACACACATACTGTAATGTCGCTATTTTCAGTACGACATTAGGTTTGTTTAAGAGGAAGCTTTACCTTCAATTCGCCTAGCTGAATACCAGGCAGGAGCAAAGGAAACGCACAGCAGGACTTCTAGTATTGTATGCAGGCAGACAGAGGTTAGAGATCACGCTGGTTAAAGGCAACGTTTATTGGTGACGATGTAGTACAGGTGGGGATGCGAACCAAATGCGCGGGCCCTAAAGAGCTCACTGCTTATAAGACCTCTGAGGCGAACGGGGGAAGAGGGGCATGGATGGCGCTTGGCGCACATACCTCCCCCCTTTACCCGGATAGGTATTCAATTATAAATAAAAAAAAAAATAATATTCGGGCGGATATAAACAAAAATTTTAATTTCAAACACAAAATCCGCCTCACATGCGTGTAATAATCAAAGGTAATTCTATTAACTAAACAAATAAATTTGATCAAACTCAGTAAAAGATACCTCGCAAAAGAATTATTTATAGCACTGCAACACAAGCAAGAAGTACAAGGGCGCTGAAGCGATAAAACAAAAATGCCCTTTTCTTCAAAACGTAAAATTAAAGTACTCGGTACAACACCATTACACAGTACATGGTTCGTACTAGACTATAACTTTAAAAGAAACCTGATTTTAAAAATGATTGTTTTAATAAATGAAAAAATTAATCAATAATTTTACAGCGCATTTAGAAAACATCGAGTTAAAGCGTTAAAATAAAATACATGAGTAAAACGCCAGTTAAAACAACAATAGTCATAGACATTAACGCAAAAACAATAATTTAAACCCTTCGTAAAAAATAGTGGCCGCTGCCACTGCGGAAAAATACCGCGATACAACCTCAAATCATAAACACTAATAGTCGAAATTTTGGTAGACCCACTCTGAACCTATCAAAACTTAAAGTAAAACTCAACGCACGAAAACGAAACGTCAGTAAAAACAGTAAAAAGCGAAGCGTGGATAACATACGGTTAAATAGTAAACCACCATAAATCGCTGTTCAAAGCAAGGCAAAAGGAATGCTAAAATCAAATGGTCAATGATTAATTGGGGAATGATTAGAAGTTAAATAATTAATTCAAACTTACCCAACTTAAAAGTAAAAATTAATTAATATGTCTTATTCAAACTTTCAAAGAATTAATACTTAATAATCGGATCAATGGGATATACGCAGGAAGTCCCGATGATTAATCGAAAGGAAAAAGGGATACTTGCTCCGTAGAGTTCATATTGTTTTTGTAGAGATTATACTCGCAAAATCGGGAACAAGTTAGATCAAATATTCAAATATGACATTAAAACAACTTACGGAAACAATTAATGCCTGTGCCGTGGAACCCGTTAAAAGTGTAACACAAATAGATTATATGATTTAATACGATTATAAAACATCTAAACGGGTTGAACACATTAAAACGCATAAACCCTTAAACGCATAAAACTTTTCAACATGTTTCTTATTACATTTTACCCTCCCATTTTCACGGAGTTAAACGCATCCAAACAAAAGCATAATTCTTGCATAATTTTCAACAACGCTTTCCCATCTTCAGTCCATATTTTAGTCGCATTTTCAAATACAAATAAACTCGATTTTCAACGAGCGCATAAATTTTTCCAGTAATATTTTCCAGCTCCTTCTTTTTCCAATATTTCAATTTCAATTTTCTCATAATTTTTCTTATTATTTTCAATCTCAATTTCCAATTCTGAAGCTCTACTGTCGTCAAAGTTTATGTGTTTTTGGTTTTTGAGAACAAAGTCGCTGAGGCACCACGCCGTCTGAGCGGAACACGGCTCAACCACGTGTACGCGCCACGTGCTTAACACGCGGTACTTGCCCGTACCCGCTGTCACTCGCACAGCACGCGAAGCTGAAATGAAACGAAAACAAAGAAACAATTAGCATGGCCAGATATCAACAACATGAGTTAACAACCAATTAAAAATATAAAGAAATTAAAATTCAAACAGGTAAATAATACTAAGTACGAATCTCATTAATTGAGTTAACAGTCTACTCATGAACGTAATTTTTAAAGCATAAGTTTAGGCAAAGTCCATTCACCTCCCATTAATCTAAAGTATTTACTCTCGGTAAATTCTCGTTAAAAGGAAAAGTGAGAACCTATAAATTGAGAACTACATTTTTGAGTCTCGTTCGGGAAATTTCAAGTCACGTGAGTGCTGATTTCAAACCGATTTCAAATTTAATTTAATTTTGCTGAGACAGCAAAAGTGCACCGCCTCATCGACTCGTCAGCCAAGTCAGCGCATGCCTCTCGCCGGCAACGAGCTATTTTTAGCTGCGAACTAATTAAAAATCCACAGGCGTGAGCAAGGAAAAACAAAAAAAATAGAACAAATTTCATAAACAGCAAATTCCTCACAAGCACGTATTCACAGAATAAAACCTCGAATTTAAAAACATAACCAGAAAGGTTACTTCAGTTCAAAGAGATCCACCATGCTTCTTTTTGCAGACGAACACTACAATGCAAAATTAGAAGCAAATAGATTATAAGCAAAACGTTTACGAGAATACAATGAAACAAGCAAAAGCACTGAAAATACTTGGTATATACATAAGAAACATACGTAAGAACGTACTTCAAAAATCAAATCAAAATCAATTTTCACGTTAAATGCTTGACAATCAATTTTAATCTTTCAATCAGTTGTAAATTGTCAATTGGACAATTTTGGTATTCAAGAAAATAAATTGCATTCTTTTAGAATTAAAACATTTTAAAATTTCATAGCACAAAATTTTACTGAACATGAAATTCAGATAGGCTTGTAAAATGACTTTTATGATGCACTAGATCGTTTCAACGTACTCAAAAATTATTAACTGAAGGATTATTAAATGAAGCCTCTCTCATTGACAAATGACTATGAAGTAAATTAAATTTTACTCTCACACTGAATTAGTGTGGACTCTCACGTCCAAAACACATCTAATTCATGACTATCCACCAGTCACACCAGTCACTAAAAAATATTTTAACAACATTAACAACATTAACAACATTTAACAATATTAATGACATTTGTGGCACTTTACCATAATCTTTAATGGTAACTATCATAACTAGTTACCTAGTCATATACTGCTTCACAGTATTACTACCTTCACAGTATTACCAACATTACTGCCTCGTGCCAATACTAACGCGTACGAAATGCTGAGCACAGCTCTCGGCCTTGCGCCGGCGTACAAAAAAAACATCTGCCTCTGCATCAAGCAAAAAAACATCACACTCACTCGTGTGCGCTGCAGTGCAGCTGCACTGGTAACTTTACTCGATACTCTTTACCAGTGATACTTGATACTCGATACTCGTTACTCTTTAACTTATTACCAGACCACCACGTGTGGTTAATTAACGGGCATCTATCGCCTCTCATTATTATTCGCCAGCACAATGACAACCGCAATCTACAATGCTTAACTCTGACCGTCATGGTATCAATGGTATTACTTCCACCACATGAAATTATGAACTGAAATCAGAGTCCCATCGAAATTAACGGTAACAACTTCTCTTAAAGCTTACTCACTTAATTGTCTGCGCGAATTACTTTAATACTATTTCTCAACAGTATCACACGATCTCGCTGGTAAATTTACCTGGTAACATTTAACCATTTTACCAGATATATCCACAGCCTAGTCGGTATCTTCACTTGTTTATTTTCTTCTCTCGCGACAACTATATGCCCCGGCTCTGTTGCTCCTCTTAGCACAGGTAACTTCTCGTTTTATTCATCGCGCGCTATCCTTTAAATTTAATTGCTGTCCACTTAATGCAGCGACTCATTCAATAATGCGCTATCGATCAATTGCTGTCCACTTAATACAGCGACTCGTTTCCTTACTCTAATGCATGAAAATTGATTTTTACAAAGGTCTTCAGCACTACCTTTGGGCAATTTGGAACGCACCCCCCCCCCCTGCAGCATCCTATCAGACGCAACCAGCAAAAAAAACTCAAATATGATCTTTAAAAATGACACAATAAATGTCCAAAAAATAGTCACCCAAAAAATGACCTTTCTGCCCGCAAACAAACAGGGATACTTTTAAAGAGCATTTTGCAACTGACCGCCTCGCTCAAATTACAGGGAGCATTACATGACCTAACTGTTGCACTGGCTACAGGAGGCATTTAAGGATACTTATGTCTCTTTCGCCAACATATCATCGCTGGAAAAATATTCGTGGCAGTCATCGTACTCACTACAGGCGCGTTGGTTACTGGAATTTCAGGCATAGTTACGTTACTAGTTTCGTATCTTGGTATTACACAAATAACATCACTGCTCAACTGAGCTTAAAGATTGTTCAAGCGCAAATTTATACAACAGTTACTAAATCGATACAAATTTAGTTAATTCACTTATAACAACACTCCAAGAAAATAGCGCCAATCACTTAAAAAAATGCTCTCATAACATCTTAAAAACAGCTCATGTCTAGGGGTCGTTGAACACACTGCTTGCTCTCTGCAAGTACAGCCTATGTTTGACCTTGACGCCTGCACGCACTGTGGCATCTGAGACGACTATTGCAAAAAAAAAACTGCCTGACAAAAACTCTACCACTGCCGTGCTGCCGCACCCTACCTGCCTCACGCACAACGAATAGCTAGGCTGCAACGGAACTGTAATAATAACAATTAATTGTTGTTGCGTTACTTATCTTAAATTGTAGATTTAGTTGTCGTTGTTGTCGAACGATGTCGCGGTCTCTGCAGTCGTTGGAAGCGATGCACCGTTACTGCTTCGTCCGTAGCACGAAAATAACGCAGCTGTAGTCGGCTGAACCACCTCGTAGATGTAGGTTTAGGTCTGTAGCCGCCCTTTCCGTAGATCTCTGAAGCTCTCTGTAGACGCTGTCCTTATTCTCGATTTCTTGTTGCTCTGACTGTCTCTTCAGATTCTTCTTAGAAGTTATAATTCTTGTCGTCAGTAGTACTACTGAATGATCAGTAGTAGTTATCAGTAGTAGTTATCAGTTATCTTCTCCGCCGTGTTGATTTGCTGAAGTCACTGGATCTTCTCAAACTTCTGTAGGTCTCGACGAATACTGTATCTTCTTAACTTTTCAAATATATCTTCACGAATTCGTGGGTCCGTCAACTCTCTGGCCACCAAATATGCAGGCAGACAGAGGTTAGAGATCACGCTGGTTAAAGGCAACGTTTATTGGTGACGATGTAGTACAGGTGGGGATGCGAACCAAATGCGCGGGCCCTAAAGAGCTCACTGCTTATAAGACCTCTGAGGCGAACGGGGGAAGAGGGGCATGGATGGCGCTTGGCGCACAATTGTACTGGTCTCTGTAGTTCAAACAGCTCGCTCTTAAGTCTAATTCGTAACAATGAAGTTCCGCCTGGCGTCTTCCGGCGCCGGCGGTATGGGCGCTTCCGACCCATCCGGTGCTTGTAAACACCAGGCGCCCATCGGCTCTTCCGGCGCATGCCCTATCTAGACATGTGACCCGAACGCTATAAGGCATCCGTGCCGAGCGAGACTCATAAATCTCAACCTCCAGAAGTCCCATTAACACCACCAGTACTTCGCTATACAACACATACCCAATGATTTTAATAGAAATTATGAAGGTGGAATATCCAACCTGGAAAGCCAGTGTTTTCGAATATTTGTAATTTACAGTGGCACAAAAAATAGTACCTAATGCAATCTATAAAAATTAAAAAATACTCTGTTGCTATACGAATTTTTTTAAGTTATCATCAGTTTGAGAGCTTTGACTTCACTAAATATTTGTTTACAAAATTATTAGAGAGGCTATTTATCGGTACGAATCATCTGTTGTGAGCTATGATGTACAACATCTTGTTGAGGATTATGCCCGATGAGCTGAAGCCAAATAAATCAAATAACAAAAAATAACATCGCAATTCTTTGTGTTATTTTTCGTCCCGAGTTTCCTTTATTACGGTTTAGGATGCTTCCATGTTCATAGAACTTTCCCATTGGGCAATACACAGTCTTCTTATCGGGCGAGTTCCTTTCAGGGGATGCCCTTCTAACTTTTTCACAGTTTTCCGTCGCTTCATACTCCATTACGATGAAAATTCTTTGATCTTTAGTGAGCTGCATTTTATGTGAAATAAGGAAATGATGAAAATGATAAGGATGAAATGATGAAATAAGGAAGTAAATAACCTTTCAGAGGGTTTAAATACTTGGCGGTATTTGGTTATTAAACAATTTTCAAAAACTTAAATTATTCGAAAAGGAAAATAAATGCACTACATTGTGGAAAAAAAGACAATTCAAATATGTTTTTTTAAAGTGGAAATATGTTTAATTAAAAAGTGGGGAACATTTTTGAGGGACATCCGGAATACCAATATTAAAAGACTTGCACTTTATTGAATTCATACCACCTCTCAATAAAAATATTAACCATTATTTGCTCTCAAATTATTTCACATATCTGGGCCCTAAATAATTAGAGAAATTGTTACTCGTTTAGTTTTTTGTCTCTTCATTCTGTGAACATGTTGAGTATTTGGTACGTTCGTCGATAGTTTTTAAGTATTTTTTATTGTAGTCTTTGTGTTGTTATATATATATCTTAAAAAGTTGTTATTATTGGCAGTCTAGTTTTATTTATAATAAAGGATAGAATCAGAACGTGCGGTATTATATCCATGGGCTTTCTTTTCCTATTTGAAACAGATCGGAACATAATTATTTTGAAACATCTTCATTTATTAGTGTCGAACGCTCTTTATCAGTGAATATCTTTGTATAAAGTCTATGCCCATCCGCACTTCAAAATTGAATATTCATTGCACTAATCCTGCATTAAAACTGCACTAAATGCATATACTTCTGCGAAGATCTTCAATGCATCTAATGTTTGCAATAAATGGCCATAATCTTTAACGATTGGTGAAGTAATTAATAATTGGGTACTTCTTGCACCTCCTGAATTTGGGACAAACACTGATCTTCGTACCTCACGTTGTGTAACATTTTAGCTTATTTTCAATTTCTTAACGTCGCCGATCTGTCAGTAACCTAATGTCTAGATCGGCATCACCTAAATTCCCATATAGTTACATTCACCAACTGTCATTAATGTTGGCTGATTACTTGGTACTCAACGGATGCAGCACTCTTACTTCGCTTAAGATTCACTTCTCAGCCTGCAAACCCACTTACAATGCTTCAACATTCTTGGTCTCTACTCCGCTGAACATCAATAGAAATTCTTACTAGGAGATGATATCTGTTCCTGAATCAGTTTTTATCCTTTCATTTATACGGACTTTTTGTATTTTTTGTGCCACACGAAGTTGAGACGTTCTTTTGAGTATTTTTTGCTCGTCGTATTTGCGTAAAGGTTTCTGAAAAGATAACAAAGGTGTTTTTTATTCGTTTATTTCTAGACAACACACATCAAACCAAATACGCGAAAATCATTCACTAAATTTTCTGTTCTAATACACAAAACAAGTAAAGTACTCCTCGCATTTAAAAATCTTGAAATTAAAAAATTCTACATATGTTAAAGGGCAATAAGAATTGCAATGAGGAAGTCAAAAGTGATTTGTTAGGATGTAAAAAATCGATAGTTCAGCATTGGTCTCAATCAACCACACAACAGCATTCTAGAATTCACCAGACTCGCTCAAATATGTTTCAGTAAATATTAATATAATCGAAAATGTCTTCTTTTTCATTGAAGGAGTTTTGTAAGGGACCTTGAGTGCTGGCCTGTTGGATGAAGACGTTAACTGATGGTGTTTCTAATAAAATCATTTTTGAATTCAGTGGATCGTGTTAGCTATTAGAACGAGTTACAAATGGGGCTTTTATATTGTTCTCAAAAATCCACTTTTCTACAGCTGAAGCTAATCCCCTCAGGAATGCAGCAAGTTCGAATGAATTAACAATGTAATTTGACCAAGATTGGAGGAAAAACATTGAACGCGCTTGTGTTCAGACATGTGATTTTTCGTGAACAGACAATGGGAAATGCATCGAATTTCAATATCCATTTATAATAACAATTATGTCGGCCTATACTTTTACTTAGTCGTAGTTTGAGCGAGCAACGATCAGTAGAATCCGAGAATTTAAAAATTTAGCAGTGTATTTAATTCTTTTACCTATCATTGCCCGTACAAGCTATGCAAAACAATTTTTCGTTCGACTTCTCTGGTTATGAGACGACAGAATCTAGTTTTTGTTACACCCAAGCATATTCAAAAACCTTTATATGACTCTAGTGCTACTATTGATACCATCATGAATAGAACTGATAATATTCAGTTTAAAAATGATTGATGCCATAACACTACATTTCAACTCCTCGTTTTTTCTTTTCATTTAATCCACTTTGCTTGAAGAAATTCCGATGCATCACTACATTTACATCTCAATTTGAATTCTTACGTGAGAGTGTTTAAATAATCAGACGAAAACACATGTGTAGAACAACATCCAAAAGTCCTGGCTGAAAATTATTGTGGTTTATTCCAGTCGTCAGTGTACCTATATTCGCATTACTTGCCTTGCTACAACTGATGTTCTTCAGTATGTTATACAACGGCGGCTTCCGTAAATGTCCGTCCATTGTGACGTCAGCCCAGCTCTCTGACCGACTCAGGCTCGGGACTGAAAATATCCTTCACTCATCTCAAGTGCCTCAACAATATTATTGGCGACCATACAGACAATGTCTTTTTTTGTCTTTTTCCCCAAATCTCGGTGATTATACAGTCCGTTAAAAACATGAATTTCCATATCACTTCTGAAATTATGAGCTTTGAAAGGTTTTAGAATTTCATTCTTTTAAAATTAAAACCTTTAGAACTGAAAAGTAAATCTTGATGTTGATAAATTGAATTCATACTTCTAATAGTGTGCTTAAGACCGGTTCGTTGAAGCTAAATTATTTTTCATTGATAAAAAAGTTCAGACATAGAATATAAGCGTTATATTTTCCCCCATTGTGCAGGGACATAGTTCGAGTTATTTTGCTACTATCACATGCCTTGAGCCGGCTCTTGATTGTAATTCCTAAGTTATTTATTTTTTTAAAGTACCGGCGGTGGTGTGGGACTTCATCTGACATCAACGGTTTCGAGGCTTCTACAGCTAAATCGAATAATTTAAAAAAAGCTGTAGGGTACGACTGAAACAATACGCGGGTAAAGTTCCGGTTGGGACAACGTTAAAATATAGGGAGATTAAGGCTCACGGCTCAGTCTAAGGCAATTCATGTTGCTCGTATGGATTTTTTTGTTTCTACCAAAGTATTGCTGTGAAAAGACCCTCAACTTTAAGAGATCATTCTGTCTCTGTCTGTGAAGCGAACAGCTAAATTTCATAAGCAGAAATGAAACTAACCAATATTATTTCGTCATACGCACACTTAGACCGTGAGAAGTTCACTTTGAAATTGCTTATGACTCTTATAGATTTAATTGTCACACTTACACCCAAATTTGTACCTGATATCAAGAGGAGAAGTTTCAAATCTTAATCAATCTGCAATGCTGATTGCTGCTTATAATATCTTATCCAAGTTGAGTTCAAGTGAATGAGTTATTGTTTAGTCCTAAAATACATTAGTGCATCAAAAAGACCTTCTCATCAGCGTTGTTTACTGCTCGATGAAATGTAAATGGTCAACTCTTTTCTTATTTTATAATCAAGTGGTTAAATGAGTATTGAATATGACATGAATTGCTTTTAATCACATTACTAGCAACTGTCCTAACGTAATGTATAATAAGAAAAATAGCTTCTATAGTACAAAATATAATGATAATGATATTTTTCCAAAACTCTTATTATACGGAAACTGTCTCAAAGCTATGTAATGTGGTGATAACTTTTTTCGGTATGTAGGGTAAAATTTTTCGTTTAAATGCTTCATTTCATTCTGGAACATATATATGAGCTATCAGGTTATTCTTAATTAATATTTTGCAACTGAGGTATTGGTAATAGACCTCCATCTACATCTGGGTACCTAAAGTTTTGTATAATTTCGGAAAATTTCCTTGTCAAAAGTCTTAACCAGCATTAAAAATAAAAAATAAGCCTGATTATAGGACTATCGTACCTATAGAAGAAAGCTCGGAGTAGAAATTATGAACTACAACTTACTCGTGACTAACTCTAGTTTTTCTAATTTGAGGGCTGTGAAAAAAGTAGTACCTGTACAATCTTGAATATATTTGTTCACGGACAATGTCGTTTTTAAAAGAAATATTGTTCGTTACATTTTATCTTTATCGCACAGTCGACTTAGCGAACAATGACAAATCAGTAGCTTCATTGTACCGACAAATTGTCTTTAAAAAGCCATGGTAAAAGATGATTCATTTACACATTAAAAAATCTGAAGAAATACAGGTCCATGAGAAGTAAAAGCGGAAAGGGATTGAACTAATAGACACAAAAGTATTTTCATTGCTGATCGGAAATTCTTTATTTCACAGCCCTCCAGACCTCCTCATTTTCCTCACGCATTTGACGTTCGCGTGCCACATCGCGCGCTAGCTGTGGCTGCTCAGGCGGCTCAGCAACGGGGCTCAGATGCGACATGGCGCCGGATGTCAAAAGCTTTCTCGACACGAATACCTTATAGTAACATCTTTGCATAGTGGTAACATTGATCATTGTGACCTATAAGACATTCCAGTGGTTTCATGGACTACACAAAATAAGACATCTATACATGAAGTACTGCAAGACTTGCGCCACAAGCATTTGTATAACTTTAAGCTATCTTACCTTTGAATGGAATAGTTGCATAGCTCTAAGCTCCCCTAGAAATATGAGGTAAGATTTGAATATAGAATAGCAAAATAAATTACCACTAATGTCGCTTGTAATTTTTATTACCCATTATAAGGTAGAATTACATTATATCTTGTTATTTAGATATTAATTTCAATAGTAGTCATTCGATTATTATTATTATTGCCTACATGTAATTTGAAACGATTGTTACTCGTTCATCAGTCATATTTTAAGTGGCTTACAAAAGCGACCTGAGCATCGAATGGGCTGTCACTGCCTGAAACTTACTAGTCAGTGAAGTCGAAAAGGAAAACTTATTTAGCGTTGTATCGGATTCTATATTGAAAAGGGAAAAGTATCTAAACTCTAATTTGAAACCTATTCTGAATGGGTCTAAATAGAGAGGCAACAAAAGTGATGGTCAGGAGGGCATATAGTCAGTGTGATTGCCGGTCGTTGAGAGACCTGAGATGAGGGGAGGCTATTTCAGTCTCAAGCCTAAGTTGTTTAGCATTCATGGACTGACGACACAACAGCGGGACACGAACCGTGACCGCAATCGGGTAACATATCAAACATCGGCCATAGGAAAGCAGGTAATGCAAAGACGGAAGCACTGCAAGACCGCGGACTTGACCTATCCCAAGTCCAGGTCACGAATTCTGGATACTGTGTCATATTAGTTGGTCCGATCATTCGCTGAAGCACTTGTAGAAAACGTAAAATTTTTCCCTCGCATAAATTACAATTGCTCGTATTCATTCCAGACGTTGGCATTGCAGTAGACTCAATGCCACTTCAACTTAGTTTTCAAGGAGCTCATGATATGCTCGTCTGCGTTGAACCTTCTGTGTTTACAGCGCAGCAGAGCTCCTTATGCTCGTCCGACTGCGCAGAGGTTCAAGTTCAGTTCATGCAGGATAAGAGGCAGCGAGCCCAGTTGGAAGGCCGTGTCTCCGGCCGGTTAATTTACCGTGTGGCAGCAGTTATAAATATGTGCCTTGTTGTGTACTGTGATAAGGTACCGTGTTGGTGCTGCCTCTACGGCTACGTCTGTTGCTACGGCTACTGTTGAGATCACGGTTACATCTTCTGCTACGGCTACTGTTGAGGTCACGGCTACATCTTCTGCTACGGCTACTTTTGAGGTCACGGCTACATCTTCTGTTACGGCCACTGTTGAGGTCACGGCTACATCTTCTGCTACGGCTACTATTGAGGTCACGGCTACATCTTCTGCTACGGCTACTGTTGAGGTCACGGATACATCTTCTGCTACGGCTAATGTTGAGGTCACGGCTATATCTTCTGCTACGGCTACTGTTGAGGTCACGGCTACATCTTCTGCTACGACTACTGTTGAGGTCACGGCTACATCTGCTGCTACTATGGTGGAACGGTTACACCTGCCGCTCCTACGTCATGCGTTTTCTGAACGTAGATCTTCGAGGAGCTAGGCAGCCAGCGCGATGAGCTAAATTCATTCGGTCTGCGCTGGGAGAGGGTCTTCTCGGCACGCGGGAACCACTTCGGTACTCCCCGTGGGACGACTCTCGACGGAGGTTGGTTGGAGAGGTAGAGGGCGCTGCTAGCTTTGACCAGATGGGAAGCCTTACGATCAATAGTAATTGTCCCACAAATTAGGTGAGAACCCATAAAAATTCATACGGCAACTTGTATTTCATGGAAGTGATCTTGTTACGTCTTGTCAAATTTGACTAGTTCTTTTAGTTGAGATCTTTCCAATATAACGTGACTATCGTAAAAATGTTTAAAGTGCGTAAACTTACAGTATTTTTAGGAATATCATCTTTTCTCTTTAATGTAACTTACTGTACATCCCTATATTGCGTAGGTCATGCTTTTTTGGCGTTCCAGCTATAATGCGTGACTTTCTCTAACGGGTTGCCGTTTCTTGGGAAACTTGGGGGTGCTGGGAAGGGGGTCGCCCTCCGTTCTCTACCTATTGAGAGCGGAACCCTCTGAGTGGCTGGGGTGACGGCTCGGGAACCAGCCAAGTTTACTTTGTTATTTAATAAACTCTGTTCTCGTAAGCTGTTTTTACTGGCCCATCCTGAATTATTTTCAAGAGCGCTATCCCACGAGAAATCAAACTCAGTTTCAATTTCTGGGATGTATTGCAATTCTATATCGCTTTTTGAACTTGAGGAAATTTCGAAGTATCGAAATCTAGTGTTTGTGCTGATAATTTCAATCTGAGTATGATAAATCCTACATATAATGCTGTCGCACGTAGCACCACAAGCACATAGAGGTTTCAAAATATGTAGAAACTAGCAAAAGTTTGATTTTGTCCTCATATATACCTAGTAGTTGTGAAAAATTGTTTTGCACCGATTTCAACTATATGAGAACAAAAATTTTAAAACTGCTTGGAAAAGAATTAAAAGAGGGAAGTAATCAGCACTATGCAATGTATCTGAAGAAATTATAGCGAAACGGGGATCGAAATATTGAATACAGCGTCGTGAATAGTACTGAATCCTTTTCCCACAATGCTATTGGTATTTGCTATTTCTCCCGTCTCTTTACGTATTAGCCCAATTTCTTTGAAATGTTAATACAAGAGGTTTGATGTACGGCAGCATAAGCAGATTTTATGTAAATAGCAAGACGGAACTGATCACGAGGTTGCAGCAGATAGTTAATAAACGTCGGTAAATTATTTGAAGAATGGTTGAAACACTGTGGCAGTACTGAGATCTATGTATAGGAGAGATGGAATTTGAGATGTACAGCACCGCACAAAAATATCATGAACGCAATCAGGTCGTGCTAAATTAGCGGCTACCTTGGGAAACAGAGCTTTGGTCGCTGTAAATTTATTATGCTAATTGAGTGGTGTGAAATTGGCTGTTGATATGCCGATACCTATATGCTGCATAAACGGTGGGGCTGTTTCAAAGCAAGCACTGTTGATAAAATCGGTTGAGGAATCGTAAACTGATACAGGGTATGTCTCTGAAATGAGAGAAAAATTAGAGAACGCTTTCCAAAATTGGTCTCCGAGCAAAAAGCGAATGTATTCTTTCCGCTGAATTTCCACGGAGCAACGCATCTTCATTTTTGGCATAAGAAGGTTATTATTTCATTTGAAGGTCAGATGCGCATAAAACTTTACGGCGTTTATAAATCACCTTTTTTTCATAAACTAGTTAATCAACGACTACCTTTGCCACGCCGTTCCAGTACTTCACATTAAGCCTCATCATTCATGACTTTATATATGCTCCATACCTCACGCCTCCAATAACCTCTGTGTTATCAGTCGGCTCTTCTTTATCCGACTCCCTTGAGAAACGTCATCTCAAACCACAGCAACCTCTTTTACTCTGAAACCATCCAATTCCATCCAGTTCCTTTTGAAAATCAACGAAATTCCTCCCTTTTGTTCGGCTCACTTCAATCCAACTCCTCTTTATGCTTCACTAACTACGAAGGCCGCTTATTCGTAAACTAGCAAAAATTTTATTGAACATTTTTCAAAAAAATTTCAAAAAAGTTGGACACTTGTTTTCAAGGTTTAATACGAACACTCGCCAAACGCAAGAGTTATTCTTTACGCCTTTAAAGAATTTCAGTTGCGATATCAATAATTCGGTTAATATAAATTTCTATGGTATGTGCTATAACCTTTTCGATGGTGAAAGAAGCACAATGTACTCTGGGATGGTTGATACGTTGCAGTGACTCATAGTTGATTTTTTACAACAAATCCATACAAATACATGTTTGTAGTTCATGATCAAACTGTGCGAGTATTCAATAAAATATTCCTGGTTCACACTCTTTTTCAATTTTAGATTATGAGTGTGAGCTGTATTTGAAATCTGAAGTAAAGGTCTAAAGGTCACTAATAAGCAGTATCTGAGTTTTTCGAGTCTGAGAGTAATTCAACCCGGCACGCTAGCTTTGCACATTAAAAAACTTATATCTGACGACAACATGCACGGAAACTATAATAACATTCAGGTTTTTCGTCGAATATGAAGTATTAATAAAACACCGCGTCACAGAAAAGGAAACTTCACGCACATGTAATAATGTCAAGTTCCATGATTTGTTGCTCGGTGCACGCAATGTCTCGAGAAATAACTCCCAACCAAACCAGCCCAATTAATTGTTCAGAGCTGTGTTGAGAGGAGCGTGCGTGAAATGAACTTACTGTTAAGAAGTTGGCACGTCGCTGGAAAACACTGGCACATGGAAACATTGAAACACATAAAGCGTGATTATAGCTACAATTTTGTAATATCATTTGAGCTGTTTGAATAGGGAGATGAAGCTTGTAGGAGTGTAGCGAAAATATCAGTTTTTATTTGAATTAGGCCAAGTAATTGAAAAAATTTCGTGTTATTTGTCACAGCATTCTACTAGAGAGAAATTATCCTCTACAGTGCACAATGAAATATTAGCTCTAAAGCATGTACATGAAGAGATAGGCCCAAAGCACGCGGAAAATACGTTTAAAATATTAAATAAGGAGGAATTGTTTCGAGGAGTGTATATCAACTTTGATAAATTTTGATATGAACTAAAATAATTTGAAATTATTTGTGATATTTGGTGCCGCATTCTGCTGGAGATAAGTGATCTCCTACGGCGAGCAGTGCAATATCAGCTTCAAGGATACACATGAAGAAAAGGGCCCAGGGCACGCGGCAATTACGTTTTAGTTTGAAAACGATATGAGGAATACTTCGGAGTGTATCACGTAATATTAAAAGTCTGATTTCAATAGACCATTGCCAACCATGACATGGAAACGTTTAGGAAGCACTGTTGTGGCTTACGGTTTCATTGTTATTTAGAGCATCCTGAGCTCGGGACACCGGCGGTGTGCAGTAGTACTGCATGGTGTACTCGTACTGCTCTTCAGCACGAGAGCACAGGCGGGTAGAGACGCAGCACAAGCGGTAACAGCACGGGTTGAGCTTCGGAGATATGCGGCGTTGGATGATCTTCGTTTCCTGCTGATATCAAGATCATAGGAATATCAATGAATGAATCTCACACTGAAAAGAAAAAATTAGTCAGGAATATTTGTTGCAAGACACATATACAGTATGTAGCTTACGCTCGTGAACTTGCAATGGCATTGAAGTGACGCGATAAAGATTGATATGGTCTAGAGTGCCTGTCTGCGTGTTGCGGCCTACACTTCACAGAATCACGAAACTAAACCAAACGCCAATTTCTGTAACAGAATAATTCAGTGGAGTGGCAAAGTGATACTTTGAACGCCATTGAAGAACAGCACTGTAGTTGTTGTCTTTCCACTGGACGAGTTCGGTTCGGTTTCATTAGTGATGAAGTTCGGTTTCTTTAGTGTTCCTAATAATTAGAAATTACCAATGTGTCTTCTCTGTGAGAAAGTGTCCTCTAATGAGGCTATGAACCCATCCAAACTTTCTGACCACTTGAAGAAGATTCGTTCTGATATATAATAATAAAATGAACCAAATTTTGCCTTATTTTTAGACTTTACGTGAAAAATTTCGCAAAAGAAGTTCTATTGCTTCCCTCATGACAAAGCAATCGCAGGAAAACAACGACGGACTCGTTAATTCATACAACATTTCATAAGTGATTGCTCGATCAGGAAAACCGCATACAAATGGCTAGCAGCTACTTTTGCTCGTGATAGAAAAAGTCCTACAAGCAGTGGTGCATCAAGCTGCACCACGAGCAGTTACCAAATCTATTCCTCTTATTAATAATTCAGTTTAAAGAAGAGTTGATGAAAAGTCTGAAGATGTTGAAGATATTTCATGCAACATACTGAAAAGTCAACAATTTGGCTTGCAGTTAGACGAGTCGACGCTACCAAAGAATGAAGCACTTCTTTTGGGATATGTTCGGTTCATTAAAGACAGTGAAGTAATGTAAGAATTGCTGTTTGCAAAAGAACTTGAAACAGATACTCGTGGTGAGTCTATTTTTGCAGCAGTTGAGCTGTTCTTCAAAGAAAGAGGCATCCCTATGGAAAATATCATTGCTTGTGCAACAGACGGAGCTCCCGCATTAACGGGGAAATACAAAGGGTTTCTTTCTTATTTGAAGAAAGTAGTACCTTTGCTATTCATTGTGTAATTCACCGACAGCATTTGGTAGCAAAAAATTAAAGCAGCGATCGTCTTTCTAAATGTCTTGACGCTGTTAACACAGCAGTAAATAAAATAAAATGTCAACCTTCCAATTTTCGAATATTCAAGCAACTCTGCCATGAAAATGGAGAAGAATTTGATCTTCTTCTGTAACACACCGAAGTAAGGTGGCTTTCCAAAGGTAATTGTTTGAAACGATTTTTTTCTTTTTTCAACACCGTCGTGGAGTTTCTACAGGAGAATAAATACTGCGCCTTATATGATGATCTCATAGTTTCCAAAAGTGACATCGCCTACTTGACAGACTTATTTGACACATTTAACGAATTAAACCTGCATCTACAGGGTAATGATGTAAATCATATAAAAGCAAAATCGAAGATTTGCAGTTTCATTGACAAGCTTACTCTTTTTAGGAATAATATCAGCCGCCGAAAATTTGCTCAATTTCCAAGTCTTAGCGAGCTAGAAAATGAAGAGTTTGGCACATCTGTACAGGATGATGACATTCTGATTTATTGTAATCATTTAAATTCTTTGTATGAAGATGTGAATCGCAGATACCAAGATTTGATCAATATGGAAGTACCAGACTGGCTGCTAAATCTATTTACAGACGCTTGAAAAAGTGACAACATTTCTACAATACAAGAAGAGCTGTTAGCTGTAAAAAACGACTTCGAATTAAAACCTTATTTTAAAAAATCATACCATGAATTCTGGTTACAAAGAGAAATTCCTGAAAAGTATCCGAAGTTGTGGGAGGTAGTAAAACTTCATTTCCTCGCTTTTTCATCTTTATACATGGGTGAACGGGGATTTAGTGCAGTTAATTACGCAGCTTCTCAGTAAACAAAGAAAGCGACTCCAGATAGTACAAAGGGGAGATTTAAGACCACTTCTCAGTAGCATTGAGCCAAGAATAGACGAATTGGTCAAAAAACACCAAGCCATCCATCTCATTAAAGGGTTAAAGGGATAAAAGGTAAGTCTTAATTATTTATAATTATATAAACTTAAAAATATTATATTACAGTTAATAAAATGTGAGTAGGCTAAATTTAGCATTAAGGGGGCTTTGTTGAAAAATGTCCTGTCCAAAGGGGCGTTACTCCAAAAAAGTTTGGAAAACACTGGTCTAAACCGAAATACACGCTCTTTTTAGTTATCTCTAACTCTTCTTTTCTTTTCATAATTATTTTTTTCGAATTTTAACACTCGTAGTTTTTTGTAAATCAACACAGTTCTTACGCCCACACCCTACCGTGTGTTATTGAAAAAACTCCAACAAACTTTTGACGACAAAATTTCCGATCAAATGACAAGCAGCGTGACCGTTTTCAAGTTACGATCATGGGACATGTTCTACCTACTTTTTTCAACGGCAGAAGAATAAATTTACTTCATTTTGGCGTGACGGACTCGGGGTAACCCTGCGCACCCAGACGTTGGCGACGATTTCCTCTTCCTCCGGAGCTTCGCGGCACGTCTCGACGACGATCCTTCCTCCCCTGTTCTGTGGCGGACACGCAATGATATGTTCAAACAAATAAACAAACAAACATCGGCATCTTTGGGATGCTTTATTTCCAATCAAGCCTGATACAAATGATCTTGAGCATTGGTTTTTCAAATGTCTTATAACTAACACTATATATAGGACACCATGACGGTTCCCCCGTAAAGCCGGTACCCATTTCCGACACCTGGGTCGAGTGGGGTATTGTGCTTGAGCTTTCCCTTATACCCAACGGGGAAAATCGCAGCGCCAGCACTGGGATACGAACCCTCGTCTCGAACATACAAGTCCGATCCCTTAACCGCTGTGCCACCGCGAGCACTTCAGTGTGGATTGCTTGCTGTTATGGATTGCTTGATTGTTTGACGATCATTCCTCCCCTGTTCTGTGGCGGACACGTCATGGTGCGTTTAGTGTGGATGTACAACATTGCTTGTTCGGGGCTGAGTTTACATTGAGCCAATGACCATTACTAATGAAAGAATTTTTTCATGCGAGACTGATTAATTTAGGATCAATGAGTTTTGGAAAGATACTTCATTCAAATTGAATGTACGATCATGAACTAAAGTCTAAATTTGAAAATCTGGTTGTGGGAACAGAACTCTACCGATAACACTTGAAATAATTTGAGCAAATAATATATTTTCACAAACGATATGTTTGTGAAATATATACCTCCCCAATTTTCCCACATTCATGGGAAATCGGATCCGTGCTCCCAATCATGCACTCACACACTAACACTCACGTACACATATTCGATCAGATACCCACACAGAATCTCGCCAGAGTAGGGGAATTGTCAATTTCACGTTAATGAGATTATGAGAAGAATTTCTAAAATTCTAAGCCAGTTTTCACCATTAACGTTGATAAGTGTTAAAAAATAGATTCAGTGATGGAATTTACACCGTTCACAGTTATATATTATTGCCGATGAGGATGGAGAGGAAAATACACGGCAGTTCCCAAATGTTGGGGGATGTTGTTGTATTGGTAGAATCAAGAACTACCAACGGACGACTGCACGCAGCTATCATACAGATCTAAATAAACACATCAACTCCACAGACATATTCTCCAATCGGTCCATTATACCAAAACATATATATACTATTAAAAATTATTTCTGTGAAACACTTCGATATCTACTGCAGCACGAAACGCATGAACCAAGCCAGGTACTTCTTACTTCTAATTGACATTCAAATATCCATGAAAAAGAACTTCTACATTCAGCGTTAGTTTCGAAACAAGGAGGGTTGAGAGGTGAACAACGATTTTCTAGAGATGAAAAAGCTATTTGCCTCTCATTGAAAACTGAATATAAAATGCATGACCCAAATATCTTCGCTGAAATATGTCTGAGTACTAATGAACGTTGATTCTGAAAATATATTTCAGAGTTTGATGACTGATAACAACATCGCTTTATTACACTGAAGTGTCCAAGAAGTGATGTAAAAGCAGTCAAAGTAAGGAAGGAGGGAAAGAGGACACATATGAAACATTGGCATATTTCAGAACTCACTTGCATTCTCATGATCGGCGAAGTGTGGATGGCGCACTTCAGAGCTTCTACTCCGTGGGCCGACAGACCACCGGTCGCCGGACACACGCCCTTCGAAGCGAGCAGCTCCCGTGGTGTTCCGGCCATGTTGACGACTGAATTACAAGTATTCAAGGTATAATAGGTGCAAATAGAATAATGGTAACTCTATACTGCATCAGAATTAGGTCCTTAATTATTAACATCACACTCGGATAGCGAGCTAGAACGGGGTGCAGCTCGCAATTGTAGCTCATGATATATTCTTGAATAGTTATTCTCGACCTACCACATGCAAGGTTACTCCTTCCGAGAGGGCTTTAATTCAGGGAGCAAGAGATAATAGCTGCGAAAGAATAAATGCAACACACATTGCAGAAAATGTACTCCGAATTGGAACTTAATTTATAGAATACCACATTCAAATAGATTTGGAAAAATTGACCAAAAACCACTATTACTGTTGAAAAGAAATAGGATCAAAACGAAAATACAAATAAAAAGCGCTCAGAAACATATGCTGCCGAAAAATTAATGAGTTTTGCACTTTCTGGAATGTTCCCTTCCGGTGACGTATTCTGGAATCACCGCTGAATTTAAGCGTTCGATTAACTCACTCCTGACCGTAACGTCCTTACACCCATGGACACTAACGCTGGATATAGTGCAAGATTGACGGACTACCAAAATGAATGTTCAATCGGTGCCCTCAATTGTTCATAGTGGATTAGAGGAGAAACAGTTTTGGATCATGAGACAATTATTTGTCCTAACTTTATTGCGCTACTTTGAGTTAAGATAGTTAGAAACAAATTGTTGATATTCAACGGTTGTTGCAATCCGGCTATATACGTTAGTATGAGCTCCACTGAAAGCAAATGGCTTACAGAATGTGGAAATATTACGTCCGTTTTGAACCAAACAATTTGCGAGTCTGGTAGGGCGGATGGGGTCTTGTCAGTTAGCAGTACCTTAAAAATGAGAAGAATAGGTGTGAGTCAGTCAGCGAGAAGAATAGATTCATAGTTTTTGCGCAAATTCTAGGGTCCTTAGAATAACTAAACAATTTCAAGGTCTTCTTTTATCAAAATTGTTTCATAGTATTATCATACTGCGACCAATATATTCACGGACATTTCGTTCTTAGCTCGTTCAAAATTAATCCAGAGGCATTAAATAAGAAACTATTCGCCACGAATCTTTCAACATATGAACCGAAACTGTCACCGCCAAAGGGCTCACACCGTCACGGCGTCGGGGGATTTCATTGTTTAGAGTGATTTCTGGACACGTCACTGTGGTAACGGACGACCAAATAGGCTCCATTAAATCTCACCTAATGCCTTAGTATACTTTTAAATTTTTTAAAGGGTTTAGAGGGTAGTATTGGGGGCCGTGGAACGAATCATGCTACGTGTAAAATACGACTTTACTTACGTTAAAATCACATTAAGAAATCACTTCTGGAACGAATTAATTTCGTAAGGTGAGATATGACTGTACAAATGTCTCAACTTTATTGTGAAGCGTTTCAGTATCCAATCTACTGAAATAACAAATTTTAATATGAAATTCTGACTGTTACTTTAATGTAGTTGAGATTCCACCAATGAATAGGATATTTCAATTTATATAAGAGAATGAACAAGAAGTTTTCCTATGATATTATCTAGATATAAAAACACAAACTGTCCTACCGAAAGTCATACTTACTAAAAGATTTATGATATCACCTTGTTGCGGTTTTGTATCTCAATTCATTAGGAGCTTGGAGCTGTACATAGCCAATTTAATCCTATAGTCAGGATGAAATGACAAAATTATATGTATGTGATTGATCGATCTGCATATTTTATGTTAAAGAGAAGTGCACACGTTGTTGAAAGACTCTTGGTAAATTAGTGTTACGAATTGTAACAAAAAATTCCATTACCAGCATTTCACATTTCAAGTTAGGGAGCGGAAAACATGAGATTTTCCGGGGTAAAAGATTTCACACACAACAGTAAACGAGCATGAAACATTAAAAAAAATACAATAAACAAAAAAGAAATGGAGAATAACAAACTGAATTTAATCTAAATTAAAATCAACAATTGACATCGTAACCGTCTAGCCACAAGCTATAATCGGTTGATTTTTATATATAAATTGGGAATCCTGAAGTGCGGAAATCGGAAAACAGAGAGACTCATTCAGTAGTTTGAAAATTTAGTGTAAAAAACACAGTCCATTTTAAAAAATTGCTCTACTTGATGAGTTGAGTAGTTTGGATAGCTTATTGCTTTTTGAAAGAAAACACTTCTGTGCGGTGCACACAGAGCGAAAATACCTTTAACAAAATCTTCAATAACAATTGTTGAAGATCCCATAACGTTCGAATTATTAGCCATAATACTCGATAATATCAACTTCCGATCTGAACATAAAGAACTGCGATGAAGTTGAATAAAGTCTCCGTTTTTTCTTTCGATTTGTATTGACTAAATGTGAATTGAAGGGGAAATTTATCATTGAGCAGTACACTATTCAATTAACTACTGTCAATCTTATTTATGTGCTCTCATCAAAAAATGTTGGTTGAAACATTGTTACAATAGTAACCCGTGTAACTATCCCAACTTGTAATATTGCTTTAAAACCTGATGAGAAGGCATGTAGTTTCGCTCCCTCCATTTAAAAAAAATTTCCCTGAACATGCTCACAAATTTCTGTTTGGATATCGTACAGTTCGGCTGAACGGTTTTCAATTCACAAAGCAAAATTTGCCCAGCCAAAATGAATAATTTTGTTAAAAATTACATCAAATAATTTGGAATATCTACGTTTGATTTTCTTTTTTATCATATAATAGTAGTAATAATTACAAAAATATAGCAGGACCTGTATAAAAATTCAGTTGTATATCTTAACAAATTTATTTATTTATGTATGTATTTTAACAAATTTAATAGTTATACACTTAAACGTTTGTTAAGTTAGGTCGAAACTGTCAGAGTTGAAAACCGACATAGCCTAACTCTCGAACACATTTACATATTTTTTACGACGTATGAAAAATTTAATAGCACGATGATAGTTCGCTCGTTACGATAAAATCTATCCTAAAAACCTAGCAGAATAATTGAAATGTTATGTATTTAAACTTGAACAAAAACGAGAACTTTATTTAGTGGAACACATTTTTACTAAAAATATAAAACAGACCTTGTGATTAAGAACTAAATTTTGCTCAGTTTATCATAACTTAAACGATTCTAACCTAATCTAAATTCACTCAGCTAACTTCTACGTAACTTGACCTTTATTTTCACAATATAACGTAAACTTAACCTATCTCATGCTAGGCTTAAATAACCTAACTTTTTCTAATGGCTTCTCCTAACTTTCACCTTGTGGACAGAAGAGCATCCTGTTTTTCGTAGCATCCAAGGTTATTTCTCAACCTGATTATCCAACCAAATTTCAATCGATGTGCAAAGTTTTAGCTGTCATGCTGTCTGCATTAATTCAAGCATGAGGCATCGAAAACAAGGATTGCATCCAATTAGAAACTACTCTTTGCAGTTGCACCGTACGATGCAGTTTGGCAGTGTTAGGTGCCGTTATTGACGCTAGTTTATGGTAGGGTATAGTGTGATACTTGCCACTGAATCGCAACGGAATATATAATGTCGCTACTTTGTGAGTTAGAAATGCAGATGCTTCCAAGTCACCGAAATTCGACGGGCGGAAATAATTACGACTCGCTTAAAATACTACAGGTAATTGCAGCGTGGAGATTTTACTTCACGCAGATTTTCTCTTCTTAACATTTCCACAGGAATATTTAGTAAACAAATATTTCCAAACATGAATTCGCTTGTAATTTAACTTCATATGTTCTTCACACTGGTAACTCCGACAGCCTTTTCTACACTAATGTTTAGTATTTGTTTTGATAGTGTATTTAAACGGTGAAATAATAAAGCAAGTAATTCATTGAACTAATAGAAGAAAACGATCGGAAAGGTAAAACGATATTATACGCGGTCATTTTCCTCAATAGATGATATGTTATCCATTTATTCCACTGCACTGTTCACAAGGAAGGATGGACAAATAATGTGAAAATCAATATTAATGGATCAGAAATCTTAAATATTTAAACGACCGCTTTTACGTATTAGAGTCGAGCGACTGAAATAAAACTTACCTAAGTAGCAGCGCAGTCTTGCTTGAAGGCTGTTTTTCGACTACGAAGCTCCCTTAGAGTTTTCGTGCTAACATCAATGTTTGTTCTAGCGAATTTTCATGTTTCTTTGTTTTCAGCCGTTTCCAGTAGCTTATTCGCTCCCAGCTCAACGCCTGGACGCAGGGCTTCCGACGGCAGTGCTAGTACGTCTGCGGCGTCGCAGACTCTGAAGTCAGTCGAGAGGGATCAGCGGCTTATCTAGGCAGTGACGCGCAGTTCCATCAGGCGGGTTTGCGCACGAGCAAGCAGGCGATAGCTTAGAAAACCAGGATGTTTTAGAACAAAGTGCATCGTAGTTTATTTCCTGTTTTTGGATCACAATGATTATGACATATGGACTTTGAAACTTCCTAACGTTACTCGTAGCATTCAAAATTTCAATTACAATATGACCAATTAAAGCCTTGAAATTCCATGTGCATGAGCCAGAGTTGTTTTCTTGAGAAAAATTACTATAATTACAGAACGAAAGCTTTCTCCTTCTTTTCGAGATCAAATGTGTTGTTTTACAAAAGTGAAAACTGACACGCTTCCCTTTACTATTCGAACGTAGACGTGGTTTCGCATAGTCAAACGCTGTAATACATGCGTGAATAGATTACTCAGTACGTGCCTTTACTCAACATGCTAAAAAAAGTTTGCTTCCGTACATAAGAAATGGTTGTCTATGGGCAAAGGTTCAAAAAGGGATACTTCTGATTGTAACTCATTATCAGTTATCAGCTACGTATCCATGAACCACAATTTCATTTCTACAGCAATTTTGCTACATCTTAGAAATTTTTACATGCCCAATTTTTAAAGACTCTTGATGTTGGTCTGCAAATCCTAATGCGTACTAAAGGATTGAACCTCCGAATGTTATCGAGCCTTGTCGTCAAATTCATAGCTCCAAAACACGGGTGGTTCTCAGCCGGAGTTCTTACTCCGAGTATTGATGATAGTAAGCATTTCAACAACGCTGCTCACCTCTCCGACGCGGATGGTGCTCCAGACAATGCTATTGAATGAAGACCGGGCTGCAAAACTACAACTCACTTCAGATAGCGGACGCTGAATTAAGTTTGCATCTGTGGGTTCATTGGAAAACTTTAGAATTGATGTGCTCGCTGTTGTATTGATTGGTTTTCCCTACTATTTTACATGTAATCTTCGTGGTTCTAACTGTTACATAAACTCTAAATGTGTATTCTGTGAGGAATGATTACATTATTGGTTATATTATCAGCCTTGCAGCTCGCAAGTGTATTGAAGTCAAAGCTTGTTTGTAATATGTATATAATATTTGATGTATTAGGCAGTATTTCCTGGTGTGCTATCAGCACAAATAAATGCTTCACGACTTTAAAGCCCTAGCATAATTAAGTGTAAAAAAATCGATATACAGGACTTGTCCTGTGGTTGCGCATTGAAGCGTAATTGTTATTTACATGGCAATGATATTCATCAAACTAAAACGGGTCATCACTCCATTCGTTATTGAGCAATCGTGATACTATTATAATGAAGTTTTAAGACCCTGACTTTCTACTTACTATTTCTTTCACATTCTGTTCTATATAACTCTTGTCGACATCAAATGCAAACTCTGTACGCAGCGACGAAGCTCAAACGTTTGCTTGAAGCGAAAACATGACAAGCTAATCCAACCCCGTTCGTTCATAAATATATATAGTATATGAAAATTAGTAAGTCAACTGAAATGATGCTTGATTCAAGTGATGAATTACTAGAAACGACTTTCACGAATTTTTATCTTCATGAGTTGAGGTTAGCAGAAGATGATGTATAACTTGGGGATCGATAGTATTTGCAATTACTGCACATCTAGAACTCAAAACAAGATCCCGAGTGTATTCATTTAAAAGTGCACAAACTTGACGATTTCACGAATGGAGCTGCTTCATTTTTTATACAGTTTATCATGGACAGCCGTTTTCTATCTAAACGTTCTAGAAAGTGAGAATAAAGGGGGAACTATTTGAGCTTGCATTATTTTCAGAAAACTTCGAGTGTGGCATACGAGCTGATCTTTTACGTAAGGGCAGCCTGATATTGGCGAACATTCCACACCTGGTATGCTAGTAGATTTAATTTAACTGTTCTGAGAATTGAAATGCATGACAAAACGATTATAGTAACACAATGGTCATCATTTATGCTCAATCGGTGAAGCCGCATACATATACCCTAAAGAGTATATATCTATGAGACTAACGAGTGAGCCGCTTTCAGAAGTGAACAAAACTGTGCTGTTGGTCTGCGGAGTACGAAATGTGCGATCTGGTGTGTCCGAGGAGGCGTTACCGAATGCCGAAAACTGATAGTATAAACTTTGACTGCAGATATAAAAACTCAAAATATTGACGTAGGTATGAACACAAATCATGTTTGTTTTCAATATATCGAATACACAAGTTGAGTAGGGTCTATCTAACTAAATAGTGAGGGGAGTTGCCAGAGTCGTAGGTGATGGAAACTCACATGATTAAGTGACATTTACTACGGAATTGGAATTACAATACGTGTTCAATCTGTCCGCCCGTATCTTCAATGAAGGTTTGGTACCAACAAAGAAGCGATTCCGGGACAGGCCAATAAGCTATAAGTTCAAACAGCCCAATATCTTTCTATCAAGATCCATTTCTGTCTTTTTTGGAATTTGTTGATCGATTCATATTGTTGAAGCCATTTTACTACGTTCACTGTAGCGGACGACTATTGAAATAAATGCTGCCCTAATTTCTAAATCTACAGTCAGATAACGTCGAAAGTGAAATAATTTCCTTAGAAGACTACAACTTTTATGACTACATGTTTTGCAAACGATGAATGTATGGATTTTTAATCGTTAATGAAAATGTCATCCCTTCGGATTTTAAATCTACTGTCAACGTTTGTACTTTTAGTGTTGAAACAACCGCTTCAGAGCATAACAGATTCTTTCTCGCTGGCAAATGGTCTTTTAGTTAACTTTCCCTTTCTAAATGCAAATTTTTTGAATTTGCTGGGAATCAATTACGACTGGACGGTATGATGGATTTTAAAGAGTGTATTAGGAAACGTATGTGAATAGCTCAAGAAACCAAGGTTTGGACACAACGGCAGGCTTTGGGCGCATAAACAACGGCGTTGTTAGAGAGTTCGATGCTTCAAGGTAGACAGGATGGGAGAAACATTGGGGAGAAACGTAAGTGGCTTTTTCAAAGTTTGGGGGTAACTAGCGGATTTGAGGGTTAGAGTAGAGATGATTCCTTGAACAGACTTTGCAGAGACTTTGTGGATATAACTGAGCTTGGAAACATGATTGATGCAAATTCAGTGATAAATTGAAAGGTATGCAATGTCAAGAAATATAAATACTAAGGAGATGTGCGGACAATAGCTAGATGATTGCGCTAAGGGATCTTGGGGTAGTTGTGAGGGCTACCGTCCAGAGCTCGGGAAAATCTCCGGAGAAGATGGGGTAGGTATTTAACCGAGCCGAGGGTATGAAATGCTTTCTTCTTACGTGGAACTTTGTCTGGTTCGGATGCGAACGTCACACCAAACGACGAGATGTAAAACCAGAATTGGTCAAACGGGAAGTACGTAAGTAGTTAAAACCATTGGGAGTATTACATTCAGGGAGCGAATAGAACGAAAGAAATATTTTTTGCATTACCCTATATATCAGGAAAATGTCAATGATCAAACTTGTTGCAAAAACCGGGGAAGATTCGTGACGCCATCTTGAATCATTTCAAACTTGGGGCCTCCGCTCATACTTCTAGTTAATTCAGTGCTATTTCCCATTTTTTTGTTCCTTAATCAAATGCGTGCATCACTAAAAATGGTAAATCGAATAATCAAATTATTTTTGCCATTTATATAAATTAAAAATTGATTTTGGAGAAGATTAAATCGTAAAGGAATAGATAATTGCCAAGATATGTTTTTCCCCAGGTGGGGAGGGCTCTTTCTCAGCGAAAGCTTGGGAGTGCTATCAAAATGTCTCAAGAAGCACCCCACAAGCGAGTCGAAGCAAGAATCGAGAGCAGGAATGTCAATGCAAATATGTTCGGCAAGATATCAAAGGGGGCGTTTTGTCAGACGTCTTCACGTGGCAAGCTAGGATGCGGGTGTGAAGCCTGGCAGAGTCGTGCGGGTGATAACGAAGGCAAACGTTATTAAGCTTCTGAGGCAAAGCTGTAAACAGTTAAAGAATGTAGCAAAATAAGCAATTGAATGTTTTCTATTTTCTGCACACGATTTATCGGACTTTCATTGTTTATTTACTTTGAATACGTCATGATATTTAATTAAAAAGTTGACGGTAACGTGCCGCTGCCACCAGAGGCACAAAGCCTCGAATTTAGTAGGATATGAATTTAATTAAAACCAAAAAGAAGGTGAACGATTGTCTGTCTGGGTAGCGTTCGAGATTTCCTGGGCACGTGTTTCTACGTGGCGAGTTCAGAGCGAGAGGAGAGGGGAACAATCACGACGCAGAATAGTTGTGAATGAGTCGGGTTTTCTTCCGCTCCTTCTAGATTTATGTCATTTGAGGCACGTAAAGTAAAGAGTCGGGTTTTTCTTCCGCTCCTTCTAGATTTATGTCATTTATACTACCGAATAGATTTACGACATTTGAGTTCTCTGATTATTTTGACTGAATCATGAATTATTTAATGAGAAATAATGACGATAGCGGCTGCCACCCCCCGGGGGGTCCCGGGACTAATATATAATTAATTACTGATACAATCGTGCGTTATTTTCTCTGGTAGTAGCGGCTGAGGGCCAAGGCGCGTGTTACAAATCCTTGTGACGAGATACCCTAATAGAGAGAGAGGTAAGGGACGACTCGTGAAGATTAAAAATCGTTTATTGGGAGAGGCCGGCCGACTGTAGGCACTCACGAGTTTAGATGGACACCAAGACTTCGCGGTATTTGACCTTACCCGCGATTACTCTATAAAGACTTTACAACCAGGATGTTCCAACAATACGCTAACAGAAGCAAGTTTTCAACACATATCACGGACAGTTTAAACGACATTTGAATGCGAACCCGACTCAATCCAATGAACGTCTGCATACGTTCGACAACAAACCCGGATTAAATAAAGCCCCCGACTGGAATCGCCGAACTCGGCCTGAAAGATTATTAAACTCGACTGCAAAGACACGTACAAGCAGGGACCTCCACATAAATCTGACTCTGACTGTGACCTCGCCGGTCTACGGGAACTGTTATAAATGTATGGCTGTTGTCTCGACCGTCTCACAATCCACTGAGCGTGTACAGACACTCGAAAAACGATCCAAGGAACCCCGATCAAAAAAAGCACGTCTCGCCTACGCTCAAACAAGAACCCCAAGACATGGAAGCACAAATATTGGAACCACCGATTTTAAGTTGTGAAACTGCAATAAAGGAAGCCCCACCATCAGAGCACCGATCGACGTTTATATTTAACTTCACTTTACTAATCTCTGATCCCTCCCGTCTGGAGCCCTTGACTGCTCACTCAAACGACAGGCGACTGAATGCCCTTCCTACTCTGAGCCCGCTCCCTTCGCGCCTCGCGCCTCCCTCCCAAAAGGGGGTGCGGTGGGGCAAAAAGGGGGTAGGTTTTGTGGGGAGAAGGGATGCAGGGGTAAGCTCTCGTGGGGGCCCAGCTTTCTCCGACCATGACGTATTCAGCAATTATTGCTCTCCCGCTCTGTCCTTCGTCCCAGCGACCGACGCCGGCCGTTGTTTTTATATATCTCCAATAGCTTATAGGGCCCTTGACAAATTTACGTGGTCGTGCTCTACGAGAACTGCGTCGTTTTTATGACTGTGTAACCGCCGCAGCCCAAGGGCATCAAATTTATCGAATTTAATATGGGAAGTGTTTCGTATGAGAACGTCCCGATCGTCAAGTTCCCAAACCAATGCTCGAGAGCCAGCTTACATTTACGACCCGTGTAAATTCAGAGATGCTGTCTTCCCGGGCAGGCTATCCGGTTCGCTCGGCAAATGTGAGATAGGGGATGAATCTGACTTCATACAGTTGATACATATATTTGGGGTGCAATAACGGATCGGCGTGAGCACGGGCGAGATTAAAGAATCATACATTAATACCCTGAGGGTCAGCACCACACATAATGACGCCCTCAGGAGACTAATAGTGACGACCGCCAACAAAGAACCGACAACTCGAGCCCGGATGAATATTTTGCATATACTCAATCGCGGTCTCTCCAGAGTGTTTTGCAGACACCCAACTCGATCCATAAAGTGTTTTACAGACACTCAACCTGATCCACGAGAGTCCGATCCCGACAGTATTTCGCGTACACAATCCCGGATCACCAACACAACAATTTGAGCAAGACGACCACGCCTTAATTAACTCAGACTTATACAACTCATAGAGGGTGGGACTCAGCTCTCGGGCTCCAAAAACACCTCGGCCCGTACTATGCTTTTTGCTAAGTCTCGAATCGTCAGTTCCTATCTCGCTTCGGGGCCCTCACCGCTCTTCTCGCCGACCGGACACTGAGTGACCCCCATCGTCCCGCCAGCCCAGTCGTGGGCTCGCGCCTCCCCAAAAAGAGAGTGCGGTTGGGGGGAAGAGGGGTAGGATTTTGGGGAGAAGGGGTGCAAGGGTATGCTTTGGTGGGGCTCCGCTTTCTCCTTAGCCATGGCTAATTTCACCATTGATCCCACGCTCCGTTTCTCATCCCGACGATCGGAGCCGGCACATTGTTTTTATAACTCATCTAATAACTATTATGGTCCTTGACCAATTGACGTGGCCGGCGTTAATACGCACCAGCGTCTCTCCGCTCTCCGACTGAATTCTTTTATTACCTTGTCGTAAATGGAGCCGTCATAAGTTCAATGTTCCCATGCCGGCCAGTTTGGAAATAAATGATATTTCTATTTCATACACAATAATGCAAGTGATTATTGGAAGTGAGGAGAGATGTTTTATTAGTCATTCGTCCATTTATTACTCACGTGTTCATTTTTTAAAAATAATTTTACCCAGGTTATTATTTAAAAAAAGCAGTAAAATCTTTCGGTGGTCGTTACTTCTTCATGTTGATCAAGCAGATGCAATGTAGGAAAAACACTCTCTATTCCTTATTTCCATCAATTTTTCATTTTATTTCTGTGTAGCTCTCATTTCTATTTTTTCATTTTTTTCTATTGAGTATCGAGAATTTAAATCCTCTCTTCGTCGCTAGGTGCTCTGCTCACTACGGTACGGAGGGAGCTTAAAGGGGGTCAACCCGTAGATTTTTAAATATTGATTCTATTCGTCTGAAATTTGGCCAGTATATGTATGTTTGAAACAATTAACATATTTTACTCATACTAATTTTTCGATTTAGGCCTTAGTTTTTTGAGAAAATAGGAAATATTAGTTTTTTGGGCAATTTTTTCTTCAAAAAAAGAGAAGCCATTGAGTTTTTATGCAATGAACAAATTCAAAGACAGTTTTGAAATCCTCGTAAAATTGTGAACAAACTGAAAGTAAAATGAGGATAATGGAGACTAAAGGAAATATTAGCCATACGGATCGTGGTTACAACTCACAATGTTGTTGACTGACTTACTGTTAATACGACGGCTAAACATGGATATTAAAGCCCTTGAGATAACGAGCCAAACAAGCAAGCTGAATTTCTCACTACAGTGCAGTGCAAACAAGAATACTGTCTTCTAAGAATACTTGCTTTACTGCAAATCTTTTGCATCCAGGACGTGCGGAGACTTCGACTTGAAGTACAAATTCCTTCGGTCTGGGCCGTTTTCGAAGCTTCCCCATTTTCAAATTTTTATACCGACAATCAATGTCTCTCGACTAAGAGCGACTATCGATTTACAAAGCCACAATAGTAATAAGCCGGGCTGGGGTGTCGGGACTCTGAACGTCACCGACTTCGACTCAAGGATATTCGAAGGACCGACTCCGACTCCGACTCTGACTTGGTAATAGTACCCGGATATTGATCGCGGATATCGCGGTTTAAAATTTTGAATTTATCCGGATAAGCATAATTTACCTAATAGGTAAAACGTTGTATAAGATACAACCGCGTACCCGACACATTCGCCATGAAACTACGTTTATCTTGGAAGACCGGACGCACTGAAGGAGAACTATTTGCATGGAACTTATTATTTGTAGCAGTGTGACGTTCTTATATAAAAAATATTGTAATGCTAGTATATATCAAAGCCTACTCGAATTTCATGATCAGTAAAGTTTTATGCCATGTAATTTCAAATATGTCAGTCGTAAAAGAATGCAATTTATCTTCAAGTCCACCAAATTTCCCACCGGACAATGTACTACTGTATTGAACGTTTAAAATTCAGAGCCATTAATGTCAACATGAATATTTTTACCTCGGTGACAGCTATTTGCGTTTGCATACAGTAAAATGTATGTTCTCATGTATATTTCTTATGTATTCAATTCTATATTTTTGTAGTATTTTTGCTTATGCTTCTTGGTAACCACGTTTGCGCTTATGTTTTTTTTAACTTTTTGTGTAAGCCCTAATGTAACGCGATATGTCATGTCATGTGATATAATCGGTTACACAGTATAGCAGTATGTGGTGATCTTGTGTAAAAACATCAGCGTGGTTATTGAAATGTGATGCAAGAAACGTCAGTCTTGCACATATTTGTACATTTTTTCCCCGTGTATCGTGTCTGAGAACGCTAACGTCTTGCTAAAATTATTAACGCTGAATTGACAGTTTAAATAGGGATGGAATTTTCTACTTGTGGCCGAGACTGCTGATGCAGTTTTTTAGAAAGGAGCAGACTGATTGTTTTTACTTTCTCAGCAAATTAAAAGTCTGTTAAGAATTCAGTCGATCTTTATTGACTCAGCATTTGCTTCTTGGAGTAATTCTCGAATGATGTTGAGGAATTTGTTTTCGGTTTTTGATTGACCTAACTTTGGCTAAAAAGGTAACTTTCGTTAGAAGATTTTTCTTTTTCTGTATGTGTATTTCTTTAATTGTGCGTTCATGCATGCTTTAAATGTCATGCCTTGTTGCGCGATGGCGATGCTGATCGTATTCGCTTCAGTTTCAGATCGCACGTGTGCGAGCGGTAACACGGCATCTTGTAACACGGTAACACGGCAACTTGTAACACGGTAACACGGCATCTTGTAACACGGTAACACGGCATCGTGTAACACGGTAACACGGCATCTTGTAACACGGTAACACGGCATCTTGTAACACGGTAACACGGCAACTTGTAACACGGTAACACGGCAACTTGTAACACGGTAACACGGCATCTTGTAACACGGTAACACGGCATCTTGAAACACGGTAACACGGCATCTTGTAACACGGTAACACGGCAACTTGTAACACGGTAACACGGCATCTTATAACACGGTAACACGGCAAATTGTAACACGGTAACACGGCATCTTGTAACACGGTAACACGGCATCGTGTAACACGGTAACACGGCATCTTGTAACACGGTAACACGGCATCTTGTAACACGGTAACACGGCAACTTGTAACTCGGTAACACGGAAACTTGTAACACGGTAACACGGCATCTTGTAACACGGGAACACGGCATCTTGTACCACGGTAACATGGCATCTTGTAACACGGTAACACGGCATCTTGTAACACGGTAACACGGCATCTTGTAACACGGTAACACGGCATCTTGTAACACGGTAACACGGCATCTTGTAACACGGTAAAACGGCATCTTGGAACACGGTAACACGGCATCTTGTAACACGGTAACACGGCATCTTGTTACACGGTAACACGGCATCTTGTAACACGGTAACACGTTATCTTGACATACGGTAACACGGCATCTTGAAACACGGTAACACGGCATCTTGTAACACGGTAACACGGCATCTTGTAACACGGTAACACGGCATCTTGAAACACGGTGTCACGGCATCTTGTAACACGGTAACACGGCATCTTGAAACATGGTAACACGGCATCTTGTAACACGGTAACACGGCATCTTGAAACACGGTGACACGGCATCTTGTAACACGGTAACACGGCATCTTGTAACACGGTAACACGGCATCTTGAAACACGGTAACACGGCATCTTGTAACACGGTAACACGGCATCTTGAAACACGGTAACACGGCATCTTGTAACACGGTAACACGGCATCTTGTAACACGGTAACACGGCATCTTAAAACACGGTGACACGGCATCTTGCAACACGGTAACACGGCATCTTGTAACACGGTTACAAGGCATCTTGAAACACGGTAATACGGCATCTTGTAACACGATAACACGGCATCTTGAAACACGGTAACACGGCATCTTGTAACAGGTAACACGGCAACTTGTAACACGGTAGCACGGCATCTTGTAACACGGTAACACGGCATCTTGAAACACGGTAACACGGCATCTCGAAACACGGTAACACGGCATCTTGAAACACGGTAACACGGCATCTTGTAACACGGTAACACGGCATTTTGTAACACGGTTACACGGCATCTTGAAACACGGTAACACGGCATTTTGTAACACGGTAACACGGCATTTTGTAACACGGTAACACGGCATCTTGAAACACGGTAACACGGCAACTTGTAACACGGTAACACGGCATTTTATAACACGGTAACACGGCAACTTGTAACACGGTAACACGGCATCTTGTAACACGGTTACACGGCATCTTGTAACACGGTAACACGGTGTCTTGGAACACGGTAACACGGTATCGTGCTAACATGGGTCAGTTGTACTCGCGTCAACACACCAAAATATTTTCTCCGTTGTTACTTGGTCATTCTTCCTGCCTTCAAAGATTTTTTTTGTTGCAACTCATCGGTGTTTGAACATTTAAAATTAGGACGAAAATGCTATTGCTAACGGTGTTTGAACAATTAGAATAATGTTGTATTTTTTTTTGTTCTTTTAGTAACTTGCTATTAGAAACTGCATACCAAATGGATTTTCCTAATTTATGATAATTTAATTTACATGAATTCTTCGCAGAAATTTTGATATTTATATTTTATTCATTTTTTTGTCTGCGAAGTCTTGAATAATTTTTCATTTTGTACTCGCACGAAACCGGTCAACTTAATTTGCCATCTAACTCAACGTTGGGGAGAAGAATTGACTTGATCTTGTCGTCGCATCACTGTTACTCATTTTTCTTTCGTTAGCTTTTTACAATTTTCTGAACGTTTCCATAAATCATTGCGTTTTGTATTAGACTTTGTTCAACTATTTGTGGCGTTTTATATCAACGATTCCTTGATGAAGATTTCAGGCTGTAATGCCTGGTTTTGCTATTTTGTTCATTTAATTCTTACTGTTTTCCTATTCAAAATTTCAAACTTAGCTGTTTGAAAATTTTAAGAACTATTTATCACTCCTGCTTTTTGCGTGACATAACTTTTAGACTATGTCAATACTTGCAGTATATCAGTCCTTTGTCCAGGTACTTGCGGGCTACATGAATCATAACACTATTTAACCACTTTAAATTTTGGAAATTGTCTGTTTAAAAATGTTTTTCACAATTTGTTTTGTTTCATTTGACTAGTACCTTTTTATTTCGTGTACCCATGTTCGCGCGTTATTGTACGAAATGCAGATAGAATGAGAAACGATATGTTTCTTTGGTGGTCATGGTCGTATAGGATTTTTGGTAACACTTTTTTCTATGCTTTGCGGCTTTCCGTTCAATTGATTAATTTATTTATTAATATCTTTTTCCTTTCATGCACAGTCATCAGTTCGATCTAGCAGAATGACGAGTTTTATTCTCAGTAAAAACTGAAGGTCATGATAATTAAATTTGCTAAACGGTCTTCGATAAGTTAATTTTGAATTTTTATTTGTTTCAGGAATTTCTATTATATCAGTAAAAGTAATTCGAAATAATGAAAATTACCGTAATCTGAATCGACTGAATTTTTAGAAGGTTGAGATTCATTTCTACTTGTATTTTTCTGTAATTATTTTTATATAGCGTGTCGATTTATGTTTTTATTAAATTACTTGCGACTGAACATGTTCTGGAGCTTGTACCTCATTATGAACGAGATGTTAATTATTCAATTGTATATCACGTTTTTCCTTGATTTTATTACTGAATCTAGAAATCATCCAAAGCATTCTCCAGAAGTGTCTAAAATCAATACTAGTGTGAAAACCAATTCGCCATTGCGTTTTGTGGAATTTTCTAAATTAATTGTTTGAAGTTGATAGAGCCATGATTTGTAAAACATTCTTTCAATATGTAGTAACTTTATTCCTATGAGAATTATTTTGCATTGTAAAATTCCGAATTCATTTATTTATGAGCTTAATCAGTAATCCGTTATTACAACTACATGATTACTTGAGTACTTGTCTAGTTAATGTAATGAACTTAATTTCAATGTTTTAATTTTAATGTTTAATTCTAAGGAAATTGGATTTTTTTGTATCGCCTCAGCTGCCCTTTTCCGTGTTGCTTTGCGTTGATGCATTTAACCGGCTTAAACTATGGTATTTGTATTTAAAATTTGTTTCGAAATGGCGGACTGTGCTACCATCTTAAAATCACAAATTATCATCTTCGAGCGTGTCATCGAAATGTTAGCAAGCGGTATGGGCTATTGCCGTATTTGCTTTATTTGATTAGATACTTTGTTTTGAAATTTTTCGAATCAATCTAAAAACTTTGTATTTATTTTTGTAATTTGAGCCGATAGTTTTTAGGGGAGGGGAGGTATGTGCGCCCCTTTGCCTCGCTTTACTCCGAGGATTTGAAAGCAGGAATTTTCACTGTTCCCTTTACTACGTTTTACTGGTACCAAATTATTGAATTATTGAACTTGGTGAAGGGAAAAAAGTCGTAGACAAGGATTGATACAGGAGTACCTGCTCACGAGCAAGTATCCAGCTGACCCGGCACCTTCTCGTGGTGGTACCGTTGAAATACCCAACTGCTCTTTCCTCTATCTTTTGAGTTTTCTTTCGAGGGATTAAGATTTTAGTTTTTTTTCCAAATCCCCGTTTTTGGGTAGAACTAAGTCGGGCGGCGGCCCGAGCTCTTCGAAGCTTGGGTCTCATTTGCGTAGTTATTTTCTCTTTAATTTGCCCTATATTCCAGGGCCTTTAAATAACTTATAAGAATAGACTTAAGTTACGCAGACCAATAGTCCATATTGGATTACTACTTTGGATTCCACTTCAGCGAATACCTCAAGCCCCGACTTCGAGGCGGGGAAACCCCCTCTGAAGCCGGGGGTATGTACGCCAAAAATACAAACAAACAAAAACAACAAACCCCAACAAAAACAACCTAAGCACTGCTACCAACGTAGGTGTAACAAACCCAAAAACTAACACTGTCACCAGGAAGATAGGCGAAAACAATGAAACATTTGACCTAACAACCGAAAAAACTCCACCGGAACCAAACGGTGCTACCTGTAAGGTGGACCAATTGGAGGCTAAATTAAATGAAGTGCTGAATAGACTTGCGGCAGGTGATGCAAGCGAATGCATCAACCCCGACAGACATGAAGTTGAAAAAGAAACACAAAATGTAGACGATCGAATAAGGAAAATCGAAAATACACTCGAAAAAATCCTAGAAATGACGAAAGCACAGAACATAGAAAAAACAGTAAAATCATGGACTGCGAGAAAGAAAATGTGAGAAAACAAAGCAAAGCTAACAAATACACACCCATATCGTTGAACCAAGAAATGACGAAGAATGACCATTATACAAAGTTCTTCTCGGTCAAATTCAAAATCGAAGAAAGAAACCAAATAAATCCATTTTACCTCCAAGAAGAAATAGTCAAAATAACTGGTTTAAAGGCGAAAAGAATAACTTATTCAGGTAAAGATTGCTTTATCATAGAAACTCGAAACAAACCCCAATCTGAGCGCATCACCAGACTTAATAACGTCGACGGCATTAATTGCCAGATCAGCGAACACCCGTACTACAATCAATCCAAAGGACTTATATATATTCAAGAATACGATGTAGATAATATGGAAGACTTTGTGGAAGGCCTGAAGAGCTAGTACAATATCAGTGAGGCTGTCCGTGCCAGTTTCATTAAAACTCGATTCTCCCAAACCACCATCCTACTAACCTTTAATAGCTACACTACACCAGACTCTATATATATCCCAGGCGAAAAATCAGATACGATAGTATACCCGTTTATTAATAGACCAATGATCTGCCACAAATGTCAAAACTACGGCCACACAGCCAAACACTGCCATAACGAAGCAAACTGTAAACGCTGCGGAGAAACAGGCCATGACAGCGAACACTGTGGCAGCGCCCTCTCCTGCATGCATTGCAAGCGTCAACATGAAACTGGCCACGGAGAATGCCCGAAACATATTACGGAAACAGAAATATGCAAAGTCCAACAAGAACAAAGAGTTAATAGGCGTCGTGCTGTACAGATAGTCACAGGACACTCCGAAATACCAATATCAGATACGAACACCCCCACAACTCATTTCAATATAACAATGCAGGAAAACGAAAAGCGGAAAATTACTCCATGGCTCCTAGAAAAATGTATTGCAAACCAAATCCAAGGAAAACCCAAAACTATTCGATCGGGCGGCAAAAACACATTTACTGTAGAATTAGATCACACACGACAAAAAGATGAAATACAGAAAATCAAAGACATAAACAACATCCCTGTGCAAGTAACAGAAAATAACTATGTAAATCTATCGAAAGGACTCGCCTACATCTATAACTACGACTTCACCAACTTCGAGAAATTCAAACAAGGCTTAATGGAAAACCATATAATCAAAAATGTTGAACCAGCAAATTGGATAAGAAGCCGTAACACCAATGCAAAAGCAATACTTCTAACTTTCAGAGGCTCAACCCCCCCTGAGTATATCGACATCCTTGGCCAAGACTGCAAGAGTAGGATATATGAATACTTCGACCGTCCTATGATGTGTAGAAAGTGTTTAGAATACAAACACACAACTAAATGATGTACCAGCAAAGAGTTCGTGTGCGGGAAATGCGCATCGAAGGGAATAACCACAAAACTGGAGACCGGAAATGCCCAGAACAACGCAAGCAACAAGAATTAATATCCATCCGTACTAAACAAAATGTCTCAAGAGAACAAGCCCTCATAATATACCACAAACGATCCCCACAACTCGATCAAAGCTACGCACAAAAAAAACAGAAATCAAACGAATGAAACACCTAAATTACCAGCACCCCAACCATCTATTGTGACTACCAAAAACCAAACGATCACCGAACAAAATATGTTTCACCCATTTAATAACGAATCAGGTACAACTGATTACGCAGCCGACACACTAGAAGCCCAACTACCGCAAACTTCGCAACGCGACCACGAAACATGCGAAAAAGAGATACTCCGCATTAAACCCAACCCAACAGAATTGCTCAAACCCACAATTAATATCGAAACAACTGCTGAAAGATCTGAAAATGAGGAAGATGGCATGAGCGAATGCAACCCTATTATGAGACAAGAAGCCAGACGAATATTTAACGAATTCAAACCCCCAAAGCAACACAAACCTTCCAAAACCCAAAACAAGAAGCGATCAAGATCACAATCAAAATCACGATCCCCCACCTACAGCGCCGCAACAGACACGACAAACGACAAAACTACTCAGATACGGAACGACCACACTACTCTCGTGACTCTAGGATTAGAGATAAATCACCCAAAAGAATGTAACTAATTGAACGTTTGGAAAACAAAATCAAACCAAACACACACCATGGCTAACGTAGGAATCCTGCAATGGAACTGCCAAGGCATCAGAGGAAAGAAAGATGAACTAATGGAAACAATAAACAACCACAACCCAGTATAATAGCACTTCAAGAAACAAAGCTATGGGATAACTGCCAGTTTAGAATAAACGGCTACAGTAATGTGCTACGACACGGTCATTACAACAGAACCCCTCATGGAGGTGTTGGAATATATGTCCATAGCTCAATAACTTTTTGTGAACTGAATCTACAGACTGAATTACAAAGCGTGGCCATTCAAGTAAACATAGGACAGCTGATAACCATCTGCAGCATCTACATACCCGGTAGACAAACAGTCACAAACGAAAAACTAAATAACCTAATCCACCAACTACCGAGTCCGTTCATCCTAGCCGGCGACTTTAACGGACACAGCACCATATGGGGCTGCAAGAATACAGATAATAGGGGGAAGCTGATAGAAACTGTTATTACAAACAATAACCTTTGCCTATTAAATACCGGTTCACCCACTAGAGTAGGATACAATTCAGAATCAGCTATTGATCTGACAATTTGCTCACCTACATTGGCCGTGCTATTAGATTGGGTTGCTTTCGACTCACCGGGTGATAGCGATCATTGCCCAATTTTGATCACCTACCTTAACGAAAATCGTCCCAACCAACCCCCATCAACTATCTGGAACTATTCAAAAGCTAACTGGGATCTATATTCCAATAACAATGCATGGAACAAGCCGATGTTGAACACAACAACTAATAACGAACAACTACTCACCGACTTATACCAGCGGTTCTACTCAGCAGCTGAAAAAGCCATCCCAACTTATATACCGGGAAAATACTACCCCAAACCATGGTGGACAAAAGAACTCCAAGAATCAAAAGAAGAAAGAGAAAAACTTTACAAGAAATACCACCGCAACAAAAATCTTACTAACTTAATTAACTGGAAACGAGCAAGGGCAAACCATAAATACAAAATTCGAGCAAGCAAACAGGAAACGTGGAAGAAATTCGTAAACCAACTTAATAAATATACACCAATGGCCAGAGTATACGAAACAATAAGGAAAATATAAGGTCGAGTACAAAGAAAAGTCCATATATTGATCAAAAACCATATACACTACAGCACAATCCCTGATATTGTGAATAAACTGGCTGAGAATTTCAGCGAAGTTTCAAGCGATCAAAGCTATTCCCCTGAATTTCAACAAATAAAAACCGCAAATGAAACTGTACTGATCCATTTCAGTTCGCCAAACGTAGAAATCAATAACCAAACTTTCCATATGCATGAATTTGAATCAGCCCTAAGAAAAACTAAAAACACATCACCAGGAAACGACAAAATAACATACGACATGATCAAACACCTAAATCTACCAGCTAAACAATACATCTTGAACACTTTTAACAAATTCTGGACAACGGGCTACTTCCCACCACAATGGCAGCACTCAACAATAATACCAATCCCAAAACCTGGAAAAGACCACAGTAAACCGAACAACTACAGACCGATCGCACTAACGAGCTGTCTGTGCAAACTTATGGAACGAATGATCAATAACCGACTGATAGAATATTTTGATATGCATAACATAATAAATAAAGCGCAGTGGGGATGCAGGAGAGGGCGTAGCACTGTAGATCACTTGGTCAGACTAGACTCAACCGTAAGATTAGCCTTTGCAAACAGAGAACACTTCATTTCAGTGTTTTTTGACCTCGAAAAAGCTTATTACAGAACATGGAGATATGGGATTATACGTGACTTATTTGACATTGGACTCAGGGGTAGACTATCAATTTTCATCACCAAATTCTTAGAACATAGAACACTGAGTGTCCGAGTGGATAACTATAACTCAAACACCTACGAACAGCGAAACGGAGTCCCTCAAGGCAGTGTCCTCTCAGTTACATTATTTGCCCTCAAAATAAACGACATAGCTAAACAGATTCCACCAGACAACAAGTTCCATTACTCTCTATATGTTGACGACTTGCAAGTCGGATACCACCACCAAGACCTCCAGGTCATTCAAAACAAAATGCAATCCTGTATTGATAATATATTTAAGTGGTCTCCAAATCATGGATTCAAATTTTCACTTAGCAAAAGTAAAGCAATTCATTTTAATATTATACCCGGACTATTCCTCAGCCCAACACTCAAAATCAATAACGAAAGCATTCAATACACAAAATCACATAAATTCCTAGGCCTAATCTTCGACGATAAATTGAACTGGCAACAACACATCGCTGCTCCAAAGAAAAAAGGAAATGACAGCCTTAACGTACTGAAATTAATAACAGCTCAAAGCTGGGGAGCCGACCAAACCACAGTTCTCAGAATCTACAGAAGTATGACGAGATCAATTCTCGACTATGGATCAATAATCTATAACTCTGCCAGTCAAACAACTTTGAAACCCCTCGAGTCAATTACGCGCGAGGCACTCCGAATCGCTACAGGAGCATTTAGATCCAGCCCAACAAATAGCCTATATATTATTTGCAATGAAATGCCTCCCGATATTAGACGAAATTATCTCTCACTCTGCTACTACTACAAGGTCCGAAGTCAGCACGGAAACTCCGCTTTTAGTTGCACTGTAACGGCGAGCAATAAACTACTCTTTCAAAATAGGAAAATAACCCCAACTTTGGCCATCAGAATGCAAATACTAATAGAAAAATTAGGTTTGAGGAAAAACCGAATTAAACCAGACTTTTCCTACCGACTATTAAACATTGATACCCCTACATGGGCTTTAACAAAACCAACTATAAATACAGAACTAACCGAACTCCCATAGAACGAAACTCCCGAATACATAATTCGGCGAGAGCATAAAAGAATAACAAAAGAACAATATGATGGATACGTGACCATATACACGGACGGCTCACGAGGGGAGGGTGGTACAGGAGCGGCGGCAGTATGTGGCACTATTGTTCGCACTGCAACACTTCCGAAGGAAGCCTCAATATATTCAGCTGAAATACACGCCATTCACTTGGCCCTTAACATCATTAAAGACAAAAGAGACAAAAAATATGTAATTTACTGTGACTCCTTAAGTGTCGTTAACGGCCTAAATTGCTAGACACATCACCCAGTACTACGCCGAATACAACACGAAATACACGACGTGCAAAAAAGTGGCAAACTCATCAACATGTGCTGGATCCCCTCCCATGTCGGAATAGGCGGTAACGACGCTGCAGATACCGCAGCTGAGAACGCTACCCGAAGACCCGAAGAATCTATTCTAATTTGCCACTCAGACTGGAAACCATTAATACAACAAAAGATGATTGACCAGTGGAAGACTAGGTGGGAAAATTGCAGAGACAGGTTGAGGGAAATACAGCCATCACCAGGCACGAAATTGGAATTAGGTAAAATATCACGTAAAGAGGAAATAATAGTTAACAGACTCAGAATAGGACACACATTCTTAACGCATGGCTACCTGATGAACACCGAGATACCTGATATTGCACCAGTATGCGAGTTTTGCAACAACTCAACACTAACTGTCAAACACCTAATCATAGAATGTGAAAGTCAAACAATTAGTAGAAATTGTATAAAGGCTTGCCAAACGCTACAACCTACCGTCGAGACGGTATTGGGACGCCATTTAGACGTCAAGGAATTAATGAACTATCTTCGTGTGATAGATGTCTACGACCTAATCTAAATGTTTCAGTAACTTTGCATTGCAATTGACTTACCTTTAATGATGAGTTTCTAAATTGACCTTTCGATCGCAGACGACATGCATAAAGGGGAGCAGTAAAGGACCCGTGTCCGTGCTTTAATGTTGATTGTATCAACACCCCTCATTATTATTATTATTTACTCCGAGTATTTGAAAGCCACACCGCGCTTATAGACTCGTTTTTGACCGCGCTTCTTGCACTGTAACCAGTTTCAGTCCGCCACGTCGATCGAGCGCCTTCAACACCAGTAAAGTGTTCGTCGGAGATCATCTTTACCTATTCTACCAGCAGACAACCGGAGGCACCACCAGCGGGAGCTGCATCATGAAAAACTTATATACGCCTGAAACAAACAAGAAAAATACAAGAGTAGCTCTGCAAAAGCATTACATATAATTTTTTTGGAGACACCGTGTATGGGTATTTTTACCATGACACGTTGATCACAAACTTGTAACTATGGCTACCACTAGGTGCATATAGCTCATTGAAGTACTGGTATGTATGCTGAGTATTTCAATTACTTCCCTGATTCTCTTCCAACCGTAGCAGCCGCACAAGAAATACTGAATTAGTTTCGATTGTAAACTGGAGCGATCGATAACAATTATTCGGTACCGATTATTACATTAAAAATTTATGAAATTTTGCGCTAGGTACTGCGACTTTTCCAGCAGCCAATGACTACAGAAAAATTCACTGATGATCGCTGTCGACTTTCATGGGTGGGACGGGCGAAAATTTTGAGCGGCAGTAACCGTTAGACATCGGTAGTCCTCGTCAGGAATCGACGGTGATGTCGTCAGTAGCTTGTGATTGGGGAGTGATCAGAAAGCTAAGAAAATAAACTTCATTTAAACTTTTCGTCTGATGTAATTGACGCGATGAGGCAAAATTCAGTTGTTGGTAAAGATTTTTGAGATCTATGAAATTTTTCCAAAAAACGCCAGCGTCAGGCCAGTGCGTCACATGTCAAAGTATGTCTCAGTACTGTCAAGAGGAGAATAAATTATTGATGAGAGATAATATGATCGTCTAGAATGGCTTCTTAGCTGTGATGAAATTGTTTCAGTAAAATGATTGTTGAATTTTTTAAGCAAAAATATCAACACGATGGAAACAAATTCAAAATAACAGAGAATGCAACTTAAATGCATTTGATTACCCTAAGAGTTATTTTTGACTCAATCCATCCGTTGAATATATTCCGCCAACGCTAGTTATATGTGGGCCCCTGCACTTGCCCTCGAAAGCTCGAGAGTTGAAACACTATACTAATTGTTCATTTATCACAACACGAGTATGTATGATTTTCAAACTGGCCAGGATAAGTTCGGCTTACATTGCTTCAAATGCAAAACTTTCTTTGCATTTAGAAAACTACAAATTATTGGCTACATAAGAGCAAGTTGAATGAAATGTCGTCAACTGTATATGAGTTTATCGTACGTCAGTTGAGTTGATTCAAAAACCGAAGCGCATAATATCCCAGCAAACCAATTTCCGCGCTACGAATTCATTGCCTTGATATATTCCATATCAGTTTTTTCACCCTTTCTGTCTATAGTTCTAGCACCTATTGGGTTCACATGACCTCTTAAAACAACTTTTCTTTTTTACATTCTTACTTCAGTTCTACATTTATTTCTTTTGCTTATTTAACACTCTTTCCTAGCTTCGTTTACTTCACTAACTTTGCTAACTGTAAATTGTTTACTGGTTTTACTAGCTTGGGCTTAATGTTCATCATCATTATCTCATTAGTCTTTTCATCGAAATAACTGTCGCTCTTAAATTAATTCTCATACGACGGTAAAACATTTGCGTTTAGAATGCGTCAAAAAACCTCGTATAACATATGTGTTAACGACGAATATTATAAATCAATGATGACAAAAAGCAGGTCAAGTTACTTTACTATATGAATCTATCAAGCGTATTATGTTGGTCAGTTAATGAATAAATGAGGCTTTTCATACAATCATGTCCCTTCTCGGAAAAAAAAATTTTCGATCCTCAAAATCCACTTGGAGAAGAAACCTTTCCCTCTCCCTCAAGGTCGCGAGACTCTCAGAAGATGCCAATTCTCTACCATTTTTTTTTTAAATTATGCTGTTGGAATGACATTACTGCAGGCTTTCTTTTCTCCGCAGACAATTTTGATGGTTGATTATGTGATATTTTCGGTTCAGAATAACTTCAAACGATGTTGACCCTCATGATCGGAAATGAAGTTATTAGCTCTTCTTTTTTCCTATTAGGAATAATGAACTGCAATGACCCAAGTCAGCCAAGTCATGAGTTAGCTCTAATAATATTAGTAAAGGAATTATTAGAATGCTCTGTTTCTTTCAGAACGACTTATAAAAAACCGAAAACAGAGAAATACCGCAAAATATTAGCCACACAAATTGGTCCACGCGTTTTAATATCGCCTATATTACCTCACAAAGCTTAATTAACCACACGGTACAAATTTTTCAACATACGTGTCTTCGAAACAATTCGAAAATTAATCTTCGGCGATGCCACTTTTGCTGAAGCTATTTACAACGATTCTTTTTCGTGTGTAAGAATTTTACCCAATTTATTACAATAACAACCAATCACTATGTTTTTCCTGGTGCTCGTGAAGAACTTCGTGCAATTTTTTCCGAGCGTGGATTTCGATGTAATTCAAACAATTCATCAAATTTACCACAAGAGATAATAAAGGCATACAGCATTAGATTGTTTCGTAAGTCTAATACAATTGACACATTTGAGTATAGCTACTTAATTGCGGGCTTGAATTATTTCAGCGATTTCTAGGGCATCCTATCATCAACGCTATTCAAAAGTTAACAATTATATTTAACCTCATTCAATTCACCTACATGGGCACTGTATAGACTGATCAATGAATTGGTGCACTCAGGATTCGATGCTGAATTTTACTATAATGCTTAAAATGGGCTGGATGTGAACAGAATATTCTAGAAAAGACTTGAGAACAGACGTAAGATGTTTGTCGTTAATCATGGTAAATTACCCTATATAACAGGGTGAGTCGCACAGCAGAAAAGATTTACCTCCATATTTCAATGTGATTAGTAATCAGGTAGAAAGAGGGATTCAAGATTAGTTTTGATAGATTTGTAATATTTTTTCACGAATCTCAGCAGGGATTAAAATTCGAGTCTTATAGTTCCAATGAAGAGGATACTGTGTCGTGCCATGGCCATGATGGCTAGTTTGTGCTTTTAAAAATTGTTTGAGGTCTCTATCGGTCACCATAATCAGTCAACGTTTTATATATACATGAAGCTACACATGGAGAGCTTAATTGCGGGGATCCAAAAGTTCAAGTATTTTTAAAGTTTTGAATGAATCACTTGTGTGAACATTATATTATAGTTTTACTTATCTTATGTTTTTTTGCAGCCTAAATTAAGAGCAAATTGACTTTATTTTTATCAGTTCCGTGCGAACCTTTTATTTCATATAGTAAATATGGTGAAAGGATCGTTCAGTAAATTATTTTCAAAGCTTCTTCAAGCAACACATTTTTCATTTCATTGAGGATTCCAAAGGAAATAAGCACTGACAATATGCTCCTTGAAGGTCAAATGTCTATCAATTATAATGCCCGGGACCATACATAACATACATGAGTTGGTTTCTTCAATTTCACCACCAATTTCAATGCGCGTAAGAAATGCATTTCTCTTGTATGAGAATGTAATAGATTTTGTCTTATCGATGTTAAGGTTTATTTTAATTCACGTTAGGCCACGTTGAAACCGTCTGCAGCTCGAAATTTATATTCATCGTAATTAGAAGGGATTTGGATTAGGAAGAACAGTATAGACAGCGTGCTGTCTTCGGCAAAAAAAATGGATTTGAAAAATGCCGTAAATTGAACTATATCGTAAATTGATAAGAAAGATAGGAGAAACCCAATTAAGGACAGACACTTGTTGAACTCCATGCACAGCTAATTGTCTGTAGGTCTGGTAAATTTCCAGTTAAAAATTTTAGACGTTTTCAAGTAGTTTCTATGCTGCGGTAGGCAAGACTTCTAGCCGTATATTATTCGGAAAAGCAGTAGTTTTTTGGTCGCCATGACCACTTAATATGGCAGTAAAAAACGACTTGAAAACCATTGAATTTCCTTTGCAGCTTTTCCTAAATTTCCACTTCTATCGGCTACGTATCGACTTTCCACGCACCTAAACGGCCACGCGCCGCATCGTTCCGAACATCCTGCCGCATTATTTCGACCTTGCCCGAACCCAATTACACCGGCCTTCCGTACACATACGTGCACACACACGTACACACACACGTACACACACACGTACACACACACACGTACACACACACACAGACGGACACGTACACACCCACACGTACACACACACACGTTCACACCCACACGTACGCACACACGTACACAAATATGTAGATGTACACATCGTTCATCACCTGCCAGAAGGTCCTTCAATTCAAGAGTTGCTGAAGACTGTCCGAAGGGAAAGTCACGTATGGTTTCCATGTTTTGTTTTTCCGTTGGTGATGCTGAAGTTGCATTGCCTTCTCTACCAGTCCCACCACAACGATGAATTGTCATATATATCAATTCACCGAGGTGGTGGAACTCACAGTTGGGCTCTTTCCTCTATTATCCGTTTTTCAAATTATCCGGCCAGACGTACTATCCGGTACCAGGCCAGACGTACGTATTATCCGGTACCAGGCCAGACGTACTATCCGGCTTCTAACGTCCTCAATGGAATTAGGAACTCACGTGAGAGCGAACATCCTATACCTCATAGCACAAATATATCGATAGTAAATATATGTGACACCATATATAACGTTTTGATGCAATTGCATGTTAGATATTGACACTCGCACGTGTCCTAGGAAGTGGTTCTTAAGTATTACCTTGGATGCCACTATCAAAATGAAGTTTTCTGGCAGCGGTTGATGATTTAAACCTTTGTGGTTTGGCCACTTTAGCGGTCACACTCGGAATATCCTTGTCATCACGAAAAAGTTTGCTCTTCTTCATGATTGTTTCTTCGTCCTCGTTTTCAGACGCTGTTGTCTCCGCACCATGGGATGTTACCTTTGTTACCGCACGCTCGTAGTCATCTTGAAAACGAAAGCGTAGATAAATAGTTGTATTCCCATGAGGGGACGTATATTACTCAACATTAACACTAATTCTTAAGACTTTATTCAAACAATTTTTTCAATATATATGTATTACAGGTGCATACATGAAGAGTGTTTCATTTTCAAACTCACCAGATGCAGCAAGAACCGATGTGACTCTCCATTCCCTCCAAGATTCCATAGGACTCACTTTGTACTTAACCAGGGTAGGTATATCACCAGAATCGGGCCAGAAGCTCCACAGCTTGCCGTTTTTTTCCCGCATCCATGTTTTAGGAACTACCGCCCACTTTCCTCCAGAAAAGCAAATGCAAACGAACGACTTCGTACATTTATCCATATTACCTGAATTGAGATACAATATTTTCTCTTAATTATTTATAAATATTGTTGTTATCAATAGAAATCATTGGTTAGGCATTAATTTAATTTCTTGTTTAACATTATAATGCTATACAGTGCTGATAAAGCTGGAAAACCAACTTTATCTTCGCCGGCCATCTTTATTCATGATGTAGAATTTTTACTGCTATAAATGTCTTTTCATTTTTGGTAGGGTTATTTATTCCAATTTTTGGTTATTTATTCCAAATAAAATACACTCTAACGTACTAAACACTCGCACTGATACACTGATATGCACTCTAACATTACTTTAAACTTAAATAAATGAAGCACGTTCAAGACACCTGTCTGCCGCACACAACATCAAGGTCGAAACTGGCGGGAAATTCAGCGTCGCGCAGGGCCGCCAACATCTCAGTGTGTTGTACCCTCAACTCGAATGCAAAGAAAAAGAATTGACTCAGCTGAGCAGCGGGATAGTATTATTCATAATAAACTGGCAAAAAATATTAAATTGACCTATAAATTTCGAATAACATAAAAACTATCCATAAATTAAAATTTTTAGGTTTATTAACCAATTTCGTAGTTGGCTGCTCTGACTAGTAATTAGTTTCCCTCGGCAGCTTTGGAAGTATAATTTGATTTCATGGCAAAATAATTTTGCTTAGGAATGTTAGCATGTACGATTTTCCCTTGAGAATCTTTTATCCTTTCGATCGAGAGTAATTTGAACTCCATTGACGCATTATTTCGATAGATACGAGGGGATGAACTGATGTGTAATGGCGGCGCTCGAGGCGGATAGATTTATCCAGAAATTTTTTATTTCTCCAGAAATACATGTTTTTAAAATGAATCTCCTCATTTGCTTGAATTATGAAGTATTTTTCTCATATGAGAATTGCACGTATAACTTTTGTGGACATTTATGCATATTTGTAAGGCTTTAAAAGAATAAAACATCCTGTTCGTAGAGACATGAATAACCTAATTATTCATTTTCTGAAGTTCCTCAAAAATCATGGTGGAAATGCTTTGGAAGAAATACATTCGTCGAAAATTATAAAAAAATTATATCAACACGAAGTTGACGATGCCTGCAGCATGGAAAAAACACTAAAAGCTCATTTTGAAATTTCAGAAGATCATTTCATTTAGGCTCGGCCATCACATTTCCAAGGGGAACTCTCAAAAGAGACCTCATGCATGATGGATGCAGAGGCTGCGATGATATTGAAAGGAACAATAAGCAGGTGCTGTGTTATGACAGGCTGGCTGAATAACTTCAATCTCAGGTAAACGCTGGGAGCTCATTAAGTTTTCCAGGGCACGTGAGTCGGCTTATCGATGAATTTCTGTAGTTCCCAGAAAAGCGTTAGGGACGTGTATACAACATGGAAAAGAGGATGTTTCACTCTTTCATTTGAGAGTACTTTGAAGTCGTTGGGTGCATTCTTTCAAAAGTTAGCAGCGGCTCAACTTGAATTTTTTAACGGCGCATTCATGAGTCGGGGAGGCTTATCGATAAATTTCTGTAGTTCTTAAAAAACCGTTAGGGTCATTTGTACACTATGGAAAGAGAAATGTTTCATTCTTTCATTTGAGAGTAATTTGAAGTCGTTGGGGGCATTCTTTCAAAAGTTAACAGCGGGTCAACTTGAGTTTTTTGACGGCGCATTCATGAGTCGGGGAGGCTTATCGATAAATTTCTGTAGTTCTTAGAAAACCGTTAGGATCATTTGTACACTATGGAAAGAGAAATGTTTCATTCTTTCATTTGAGAGTAATTTGAAGTCGTTGGGGGCATTCTTTCAAAAGTTAACAGCGGGTCAACTTGAGTTTTTTGACGGCGCATTCATGAGTCGGGGAGGCTTATCGATAAATTTCTGTAGTTCTTAGAAAACCGTTAGGGTCATTTGTACACTATGGAAATAGAAATGTTTCATTCTTTCATTTGAGAGTAATTTGAAGTCGTTGGGGGCATTCTTTCTAAAGTTAACAACGGGTCAACTTGAGTTTTTTGACGGCGCATTCATGAGTCGGGGAGGCTTATCGATAAATTTCTGTAGTTCTTAGAAAACCGTTAGGGTCATTTGTACACTATGGAAAGAGAAATGTTTCATTCTTTCATTTGAGAGTAATTTGAAGTCGTTGGGGGCTTTCTTTCAAAAGTTAACAGCGGGTCAACTTGAGTTTTTTGACGGCGCATTCATGAGTCGGGGAGGCTTATCGATAAATTTCTGTAGTTCTTAGAAAACCGTTAGGGTCATTTGTACACTATGGAAAGAGAAATGTTTCATTCTTTCATTTGAGAGTAATTTGAAGTCGTTGGGGGCATTCTTTCAAACGTTAACAGCGGGTCAACTTGAGTTTTTTGACGGCGCATTCATGAGTCGGGGAGGCTTATCGATAAATTTCTGTAGTTCTTAGAAAACCGTTAGGGTCATTTGTACACTATGGAAAGAGAAATGTTTCATTCTTTCATTTGAGAGTAATTTGAAGTCGTTGGGGCATTCTTTCAAAAGTTAACAGCGGGTCAACTTGAGTTTTTTGACGGCGCATTCATGAGTCGGGGAGGCTTATCGATAAATTTCTGTAGTTCTTAGAAAACCGTTAGGGTCATTTGTACACTATGGAAAGAGAAATGTTTCATTCTTTCATTTGAGAGTAATTTGAAGTCGTTGGGCGCATTCTTTCAAAAGTTAACAGCGGGTCAACTTGAGTTTTTTGACGGCGCACGAGTCGGAGAGGCTTAGTGATAAATTATTGTAGTTCCCAGTAAACCGTTAGGGTCGTGTGTACAATATGGAGAGAGAGAATGTTCAACTCTTTCATTTTGGAGTATTTCAAGTTAACCTAATTTTTACTTCACTGTAAAACGTTAGTTGAAAGGGGTTAGTAAACCAATGTTAATTTTTTATTGGAATGAAAATTTCTTAGAATTTGTTAATTACATATTATAAAATAAATACGCCAGGGAGTAACAATAATTGTTCTACGCGGGCGCTGTGTGAAAGTGCACTGGAGAGAAATTAGTCGAAGTATATATACACCGGATGCTTCCGGTCGTTAAGTCGACCGCAGGCCGAGACTGTTGCTTGAAACCGCCCTTGTGAAAGAGCTCGATTCTTCCGGCTTGTAACGTCCTAATTTGATAAGCGAAAATAGCCGTCGAACGGTAAATTTGGGTCGAGAGCGGTCGACAAAGAAATATTTTTGCCTTGTGCAGCCATGTTTCACTATGTTCGGCTACCTGTCGCTCTAAAAACGGCATGAATTTTTAACTGGCTTTCTTTCCTATATGTTCGAATAAAGGAATTGTAAATGATTTAATACAGCCTTTGTTATGGAGTTATTAAAATAAAAAATTGTTTACCATAGAGAAATGATTCATATTCAAAATAAGATTACATTTTTTTGCACATAATGTTCTCGAATATTTTGCTAACAATTGGTAGTACAGAGATTTGGTCTATGATCGTAAGCGCAATTTTTTTACCACTTTTAAAGATAGGGGTCACTGCAGGAATTTTAAAAGAGTTCGGAAAACTACCTTGGAAAAGCTACTGGTTTATAACTATGAACGGTGCTATAACTTTAGGCAATTTAGCCGAGAACGATTTCAATCCACTTGTTTTATTTTTCAACTTGTTTATGCACGTAGTTGCATCGGAAGATTAAGTAGGCGTAAGGAAAAAATAATCCATGTATTCTCAGTGATCAGTCGGTTCGCTAGAAATACTATCAGCTGTATTTTTTTTCATTTATGAAAAAATTGTTAAATACATTTGCAATATCTTTCTTTTCGTGATATTTCACATCATCTTGAACTATTATAGGCTCAATCATTTTCAGAGAACTATCACTCGTTTTATGGCCAGAATTAAGCAGGCGTAATATGTATCATTGAATTATTATCACTAGACGAAAAACATATACTGTACATACAATCCGGTTTTAGCATGAAGTGCATGAAATAGAGCACGGACGTATAAGCCTGTTCACTTAGTAGTTGTCATAACAATATTCAAGTGAATATATAAGTATTCAATTGCGCGGGTTGAAAATAAGGCGGACTCTGAATGCATTGTAAAGCCGGAAAGCTCCTCCTCTTCCGGCGCCGTCAGACTGGAGGGAGCTGGAACCGCCCAGTATTGTGGCGCAGCGCAACTCACTAGCCCTGCAAAGCGAACAAAATACTGTGCTGGCATAACTCCATCCACCAGATTGAGGGAAAATATCTCAAATCTGTATCAAATTTCAAATGAACTCCGAAATTAACTGCATCAGTAAAAGAGTATAACGTCATTACATCAGCCTAAAATAATCTGATCATCGACTGAATTTGAAGCTAGTACCAACAGCTGATAAAAAAAATACTTTTATATAGCATTAGCATAACTTTGGCAGCTACTAAATTTCACTTCCGACAAGACTGTATGAGGACTAAGCATCAGTTTCAAAATTATACTGTATGAATTTCAAATTCAAGCAAAACTTCGATTTAACATACATAGAACCGCTTATGAAAGTTATCTTAATTTTTCAACAAGTATAGAACTGGAATGGTACTCAAGATGCGCCCCAGTAAATGTCCTTTAACACAGAATACGTACCAGCAAAAACTTTATCATTGAGGACAAAAACGAAATCGCTCAAATAAGCTTTCAAATTTAGCACACTCCCTTCACCCAGAATTTTATTTTTTTGGTCATTCTAGAAAATACCCACATCACCTCGATGTGACACTCTGGAAATAAAATGTACACGGTCGTTTACCACTCTGAAATAATTTGTTCAGAAAATACGAAACTCTGCGAATCAAAAGTGAACTTTGTAAAAAGCTTGAAAATCATTTTCTCCGCGAAAGAGAATAACGTGTTCAGAAATGCATGGGTCCTTTACCCAGGGACTAGCTATAGTCTAGAGACTTTCATTTATGGATGTCTTGCTTTGAACGCTGGAATACGTATCACAGGCTACAATGTACAGGCAGAATTCTATTTCAGCTCCGAAGTCCGAGTTCATCTTAAATTCGCCTACGTCGTCTTGCTGGTAGAGCTGCAAATTTGGCAGAGACGATCTCATCGACCACAACTGGAGGAGGGGCCCAATGAGGACGTGTGGCCAGAAATGCAAGACCGCTGACTGCCGAGATTGAATGATTTTTCTCCGCCCGCCGACTTCATTGGGCCACATTCCCAGAGAGACACAGAACTTCAGAGGTTGACAGGGTCAGTAGATGTGTTTCGTTCGTGACTTCAGTGTAACTTGTCTTACTTTGGTTTTTGTTTGGGGGAACGTAATCTACACAAAGATGGTATTATCAATACGGATTGAACTAATACCAATGGCTCAAAATAAGAAATTAAGCTTGAAACAACTTCATCAGTAATTGAAACGTTGTCAATTGCTCTAAATGAATTCAAGTCAAAATTGCTCGGTATTTCAGATCAAGAGTGCTTCGTAAGACATAATACGTACGTGCACAGGTGCGCAGGACTGACACAAATTTCAATTCTCTGACATTGTTAATCAAAGCTGTACTGTTGAAATGTTGTGAAGTGTAGTGAAGTGGAAGTCATTGTCAGCATTTATTGCGTCAGCTTGTGATTCGCAAATAAGAATTACGCTTATCGTTCTGCTTCTACCAGTTCGTTTGACGGTTCCTTCAACAGCACAAACTTGCGATCCGTTTATGAAGATAAAACGATAAAATATTACACCAGATATAAAAGCAGATGATCTCTCAAGAAGTGCCTGCAATATACTGTTCTTCTCGTAGAATCTGTCAAATCTTTTGTCTGTCGGTTGTTTGTGTCTTGATACACAGGTATGTTTTTATGTATGTATGCGTGTTACGCGTATGTTTGCACGTGGGTAAGTATGTGCATGTATATGTGTATATAAGTACATGTACATATGCACATATGTATGCAGTGTTGGACACACAACTTTTAAAATGTTGCGGCGCACCGCAACACCACAAAGAAAGATGCGATCGCAACCGCAACTCACAACCGCAACTTTTTATTTATTAAATATAATTTTGACTAAATACTGTTCAATATATTTTACGTATATATTGCTATGTATAAAATAATATTTAGATGTTCAAAATAGCGCATCGTTTTACCAAAAAAATTAATAGATCGAGTAAATGTGTGTACTAGAATTGAGTGAAATGTCAAGATACTGAATGAACAGTTTCATTTGTAAATATAGCATGAAAAATAAAATGAATTCAATTTTCTAATAATAATAATAAGGTCGAAAAGGGATCTGGCTATTAGCTATATTTTCATGAGTTGCGTATATACATATATTGCAGAAAAATGAGAAAGAAAGAAACGTTCATTTGTAAATATAGCATGAACAATAAAATAAATTCCATTTTCTAATAATGTTGTTGAAAAGGTACCTATAGCTAGTAGCTATATTTTCAAAGGAGTTCCATATATATAGCAAAAAATTAGAAAACAGAAAAGCGCAGAACATTGGTACAGCCTATATGATGCATAAAGAAAAACCATGCATATGCTCCTGTAACATAAGATATTCCTCTGCTTTTTGTTTTTCAAACTGGCCAGGACTAGGACAAACGAAGCGACACATTCACTTGAAGGAAACATCGTTCTGTGAACATCAGGGTGGCTATATAGTTCTAATGATTACTGCAATGGCTGTTTCAGCTAATCATTGACTTGTTTCAACAAACTTTTCCTCGTTTTTTCCTTATCATCCGATTTCTTACGACGTTGAATAACATCGTAGATGACGACACCTTCGTCATCTACGTCTTCGGCACTACTTCCCTCAGCTGAAATACCATTTTCCGATCTGTTATCAAGATGCATATGGGCGATTAGTTTTTCGTTATTACCTCCACTCTCTGTACATCGTTTAGCCACTTACAACTCGCCTCATTCCCAATAACATATGTTATATAATGAGTTACATTAAATATACTTATATCATGTAAGCAAAGTGTAAGTGTATCACTGTATCGCCTCATCCGAATAATAAACAGTTGCCAGACGGGTTGTAGCCTGTACGGTTTAGTTTCTAACGAGTATGCAACGCGTATTAAACTTTATTGAAATTATTTTAGATATTAAATTACCATCGGGATGTTGCGGTTGCGAGTTGCGGCCTGACACGTCAAAAATTTTTGGAATTGCAACAGATTCGCAACTTTCCAAAAATTGTTGCGGCCCAACCGCAACAGAAAAAGTTGAGATCGCTTGCAGTCGCAACTTGTTGCGGCGCAACTGCCCAACATTGCACAAATGTGTCTGCTAAACTAGCAACTATCATTTGAACTAGAGACACCGGTCCTTATTCTGTTCGCTCCCAACTTGTTACATCACCTAACTCGTCATCTCTTTATTATTCTCAAGCATTCGCGTAAAAAATATAAATTTGTTCTGTGATCGCTCATTTATGTTTAAATAAGATACTTAACAACTAATAATCGTAGTGTTAAAAAAATTAATTAGGAAAAACTCGAAATTTTTGTAATTCTGATGCTTGTATATTTTTTTCATGCTAACTCGAAATGATATTTTTGACAATCTGACGATACAAGCAATTCCCATGTTATTCCTTGATGTCAAGAAATTCAAAGCTCTATGTCATGTACATGTAAAATACCAAAAGTGTTTCCACTCCACAAAGAAAATGCTTCGTCAATAAAATTATGTTGTCTCTTATAATTGTAATTACATACATCATCAAATCTAGATTTAGTAGCACTAAGAATACATTGTCCTCAATCATTTGTTTCCGGCTAGTAACCTGATACATATCACCATGTACATTGTATTTTCAAATGCCTTATAACTAACACCAGGACGCCATGACGCTGCCACGAGACGACTTCTGTCCTGTCTCTCATTAGTTTGCACTAACAAGGAAACCGAACGCTCGTTTGAGGAATTGGCTCACCTCCATGTAATACACAGAAACACAAGAAAACTCATGGGCAAGCCCAAAAGCCAAATAATCAATATTACAGTATATACTAAAACAAAAACGTTACTCACCGATGAAAGACGACCCAACTTACTCAGCGCTTTTTCAGAGCGCTCCCGTGATGTTTCGAGCTGTCGCTTCTAATGTTGGGGGCATAATACACCGGGTGAAATTCGTTCAATATTTATGATTTTCGGCCATACGTCATACAAAACATCAATAAGCGTTCACACAATGAATGTTATCAGGAATGATGCAAATTAAGTAATGGAATCTAGAAACTGCATACGCCAAATGGCTTACATCACAGAGCTATACTGAATGATTCGATTCGGCTGGCCAGCCACCCCTAAGTTTACGAGAGCTACACATGAGACATGGTCTATTCAGGTCTATTCTTTCTCAGCTATTCCAGCAGCACAGTAGGTGATAGTCACTTCAACCCACAAATCATTCGTCCACGTCTCGCTTCAGTTCAAATTCCTGTCTTATGCACTGTTCAGAAAATGTCTATTGATGAGGTTATACTGCTCATTCCGCTTCAGTATATTCACACGTCGATCTCCCTTTCATCCGAGCAGATCAATCCTTCAGATCAATCCTTCCCGCCTGTTAAGACAAGAATTTAACTTGTTACTTTTTTAATCGCGTCAATGAGGTTTCCTCAAAATATCTCAATTTTTAACTTCACGGAATGCCATTGAATTTTCACAATATTTATTTCAAAATATCTTTTCCAAAATAAACTACATCTCTTACCCTCCCATTTAATATTGCATTTCCATGTTCCATTAAATGACTCCTACGATTTGGTTTGGTTTGAACTTCCCCTTTTCTCCGACGATCCTCGGCTCCAAACTGAAATAATTTCATTAGCTTCTACCAGAATGTCTGGGAGGGAGCGATTTTCTGCTTTTCGTAAAGCCAATAAACTGTTTCGAAGTCCGTACGTAATGTTCGAAGCTCCGCCCGTGCGTTGCTTCTACTGTATGATACGTGGCTTCGAATTTCCCTTTCCTGGTATCACTGTTTCTTATTGGCTAAAGCTCTTTTGCCGAGAACGCATCAAGTCCCGCCCTATCCAAGTCTTGAAATATCCGAAACCGTTGCTATGTTCACCCTCGTAGCCTAAGTGTAGCGATCTGTCTCTGTCAAACTCTGCGGCGAGTTGTTTCCCACTCCGTCGGCACTTACGAACGTCTCAAGTGTGTAGCTGATTAAATTTCTCGTCCCAAGGGTTCGCCCAAGGCCTCTCAAAATTGCTCACACCACAAAATTCTTGCTACCCAATATACACAGACATCGCTAGAACCAACACAGCTTATCGCTACTCATAACATTTGTTGAGCCCAAACATACAGGCATGTAACATACATGTTGAAGCGACCCATCTGCTGGAATTTACTAAGATATTTCACGAACAAATTTTTTAAGTAAGCACAAAATTTATTACACACAATTTAAATTTATTACACACAATTAAAATTTCCTAAATTTTCAGCTTTAATTCCCAAAATTAATCATTCTTAACAGACCGCCTTTCTACAGATAAAAAATTGGCCCGACAATTTTTTTTTTTTAATTTTTGAATTAGCTTTCAGCTATTTATTGAATAATAATTACTGCTGTCTTTGAAGCCAACCTAAGACACACATGGTAACTTCTACTTAAGCATATTATATTCTAAAATTAACTCCGCAGAAAATAGGGTACATTACAATTAAGAATCCTATTCATTACTATCAGCAACAGTGTAATATATTGTGTCGTCTTCATTTAACCGATATATCTGTGTTCCGCCGAAGTGAAATACGTCATAAATGCTTGAGTGCTCATCCCTAATTACATTCACAAAATTTTACGGGCACATTCCGTATACCCTCAGATATCCTGAAGTATTGATGATTTTATCTCGTAGATCTCAATTTACGTTTTGCATGTTCTGTTGCACACTTCTTAACGCTGCAATTAATGATCCGATGTTGACTCCTTTGGTTTCGCTGACTGAATGTGCTTTTCTTTCCATGCTTTTTCTTGTGGCATTATCATAGCTTCAAACACGCGTTGATGATAGGTAACTCATTTTCAGGAGGAAGTATTGCGAGTCCAATACCCAGACTCATGTAAAATTTCTATACACCACATTAACTGCACGATTCCGTTCTGTGAGATGGATCATTGAGACGATTCAAATTACTACTAAATCATGTCAAATGCAATGTTTCACTTACATTTTAAGCCGCTAATTATTCAAACTCAGTTTTCAATCATCAGATTATTCATTTACGCTGACCCGTTGATCAGGCGGGTTGGCTTGTCATGAAGTCATGTTGCTCCGTTGATAAATACGAGTTTAAGCGTAGAAAAATTCGATTCAATGCAGTATCCATTCGCGATGAGGTCCTGAATCCTACGAGGTAGTCCTGAAGAATCCGAGGTATACTCCTGAGCAATGTGCGGTGGTATACTGTAGACTGCGTCTCAGTATTCCTTGATATCGACGTAGAATTTCTGGCAGACACGAGACGATGTTCCATTTTGTCCGAGTTAATACTCTTATTTGTGCGAGAACTTCGTGGGTTAACATTTTTCGAAGAGCGTACGTCTCATTCGAATCATATCCGACGTAATCTCTTTGAATTTTCTATTTCACTTGTAAATAAAGATGCCTCAGAATGCGGCTTCAGTATTCCAATGTGATTATTTGCCTAGTTAAAAAAAAAATTCACAGGAAACTTGCATTCGAGTTTCAGGAATGCCTTGCTAAGCATTAATGTCACGATGCAAATTCCAAATTACTCAAGTTAGTTTCAATACTTAATAATATAAAAGCATTGTTACTGTTTTATTTGAGTGCTCATTATATAAAATCATTTTTGAACGCTAGTACATCAAGGCACCCTAAATATATTATCTGCATAATTTTCGTTTTTCTTCCCTCTTCATGTGACGCTTCGTTTGCTCTGTGGTGCTATACACTCCGAAGTATTGAGTACTAATTACTTGAGAAGCCCTCCCTGGCTCAGCTGTTAGCGAACGATGGGTTTAGCCGCAAGCCTGACCACGAGCGACTCTGAGATAATTACTTGTGCCTTCAGCATTCTTCTGAAACATGATGCAAAATTTCCAGCTATACATTCGTCTTCGTCGTTTCTCAATGCAACGCTTGAATTTGTTCAATCTTTAAATACTTCCAATACAACTGCGATGTATCCCCTATGTCGTGCCGTTGCTATCTGTTCTTCGTTCTTGTAAATAATCATTTGTGTGCCACGTAATTCTTCCTTAATTGCCCGTGCTTTCGTTTGCTCCTCATACGAGACGCATTCTTTTTATGCAATGTGCTGGCCTATTTTTGTGCTGAAGTAATTCCTACACTAATCTACCAAGAAAATTAATTCCTTAAGTCTGAGGAAATGAAACGTACTACTGTCTACAGAATAAGGTAAAATTTGTTCCTCCCAGAACATCGTGTTTTACGATGTTCTTTCAGAGCAAGAGAAAGACACACACTCAGAAAAATTCAACACTACAGCAGGAATGAACACACTACTTTTAATCTAATGCTAAACATATTCTCCCCGTTGCGAAGAAATGAACGGCTTAAAGGTATTGATAAACTCAGCAATCCTGAGATAACATCAGCCTAAGAGCTTAAGATGAAACTAATTCATTCGTTTGAGTTATTTCGTTTTAAGCGCGTACGCCTTTCGAGATGCTGGCGAGGAAATAAAAGCATACTACGAAAGGAAACAAAGTACTCCTATTGAGAAATACACGAAGTTAACCTAATGAAAAGCTCAATTTCCCTTTACTTAGCAAGAATGAAAAATGAAAATTAAGCATAGGATAAGATTAGCTCACTCGAACAAGAGTCTCGTTCTGGACGAGAATTCTTGTGAGCAAAAGAAATTGGAGTTACACAAACTAGAACATATTCCTACTGGCGGAAGCATCTCACTCTAATGAGTGAGTCTAAATTTAATTCACAGCTAAAATGACATAATCCTACTAAAGAACACATTTAGATTAAAGCAATACAGCGCTAAAAAAACTCACTCCTGCTGAAGAGCTCTCCTAAAATTAAACACACAAGAACCCATCCTAAAAAGGTAAGGAGACTCATGAAACTCAATTCACTGCAGTTCGTTTCTAAGTGGCGATTCACCTACACCTTGAATGCAAATTGTATTTTCGCTGCTCTTTGGACGCAGCTCGCTCGTTCACGTTGTCTTCTGTCCTCAGGTCTTCATCTTCGCTCTCAATTGTTTCATATTCGTTTCCGGTCACTGGCCTAGCTGCGACGTCCGACGTGCCGGGGTAAGCCTCACCACGCAGATGCGCAACCTTTAATCTATCCAGGTAAACCCTTTCTTGACGGTCACCATACAGTGCCTTGATGGTGGCATTTGTGGCGCTCTTTTCAATAATACGATAAGGGCCAACCCAGTCGGTAGGCCACGCGCTTGCAGCTTCGGCTTTTCCTGTCGGATTGTTTAATAAGACAATATCGCCGGGTTGCACCTGGTTGTTTTTCACTCCTCTCTCCTTCATTTGCACGGACTTGTCGTGTGACGCTTTGGATTTAGCCTTCACAATTTTGAACGCATTGTGGAGTCGGGCGCTATCCTCTGCACTGTAGTTCTCCCCTAGAGAATAATCCATGCGAGGGGTTTTCAGCCAGTCAACAACAGCAATTTCAGCGTCCCTGCCAAAGAACAAATAGTACGGAATTTCTTCAATAACACTTTGGTAACTTGTGTTCAGCGCAAAGCACGTCCACGAAAGTGCATCAGGCCATGATGATTGATCGTTGGCGGCAAGATGAGACAAAACTGTTTTGATGTTCTTGTTTTGCCGTTCCGTTATCCCGTTTGATTGGGGATGATATGCTGAAGTGTTGTTGTATTTTATTTTCAATTTTTCGCATACACTTCCGAATAAAGCTGACGTGAACTCGGTGCTTCTGTCTGAGATGAGCGTTTTGGCAGGGCCATACGTAGTCACGAATTTAGTCAACGCTTTCGTTACTTCCTCAGTTGTCTTGCTTCTGAGTGGGAAGGCTGCAACATATCTACTAAAGTGGTCAACCCCGGTCAGGATGTACTCGTGGCCCTCATTCGAAACTCGCATTTCAATTAAGTCAACACCTACTCTGTCCAGAGGTTTGTCAATTTCAGGGATGAACCCATGCTGACACAAATGCGATTGTTGATCTTTCGTTTCTGACACTGCATTCACGAATCGACGTATTTGTTAACGTCGCGCGCCATGTTAATCCAGTACCCGAATTCCATGAGCTTTTTCCCCGTTTTAGCACGACCTTGGTGGGCACCGATTGTGCTGTCATGCGCTAACATTATCGCTGCTTCTCTCGGAGCGTCTGGCACAACGATCAAGTGCCTTGTTCTATTAGGCTTTCGTTGCGTTTTTCTGTAATACAATATGCCTCCGTCGGTGAAGATTTCGGATTTCAGAGTGAGACTTGGAGCTTACCCTAATTTGTCACCTTCAAGGTAACTCAGCACAGGACCCCATACAGGATCTTTTAATTGTTCTGCCCTCACATTTTCTTTTTGTAGGCTGACCTCCGCCTGTTGCACACTGGGTGTCTCGTCTAGCATCGACGTAACAAACACCGTCTTAGGCACTCCGTTGTCTTCATCTTCCTCGTTGTTTTGCGCTATGTTCCTTGACAGCGCGTCTGGGACCACATTCTGAGCTCCTGGCCGATAAATCACTTCAAAATCGTACTGTGAGTGTTAGTGCCCACCTCATAATTCTGTTGTTCATAGTATTTTTACCTTTGAACAAATATTTGAGGGCCGTGTGATCCGTTATTACCACAAATTTATTGCCGAACAGATAAGGCGAAAAGCGATTTACCGCAGCCACTACTGCTAATCCTTCACGTTCAGTGATCGAGTAACGCCTTTCTGCATCATTGAATCTCTCGCTAAAATATCCAATTGGTTGCTCTTTACCGTCCCTTTTTTGGTTTAGGACTGCCCCGCAGCCGTCATTCGACGCGTTGCAACTTAAGTAGTACGTCTCGTTAGGGGACGGTTTTTTTTTCAGAACTGGGGCTTCAATCATCAACTGTTTAAGTTTGCAGAAGGCTTGCTCATTTTCTTCACTCCACTTGAATTTTTGACCCTTTTTGGTCAGCGCATTAAGGGGGGCAGCTGTGGTTGCAAAGTTCGGTACAAATCTCCGGTAGATATTGAGAGCAGCCACAAAGGAGCGCACCTTTCGTTCTGTTGTAGGCCGCGGGTAATTTTGCATTGCCTCGACATTTTTGGGGTTTGGGATTAATCCCTCACGACTTATGTAGCACCCTAGATGTTTTACTTGCTTCTGTGCAAATTTGCACTTGTCTAAGCCGATCTTTACTCCCGCACATTGAAATTCGTGTAACACTTCCCTTAAATTTTCTAGGTGACTCTCAAAAGTCATAGAACTGACACACACACGGTCCAAATAAATTGCGGCAAATTTTCCAAGCTGTTTTTTGAGGACATGGTATATCACTCTCTGGTACACGGACGTGGAACATTCAAGTCCCATAGGGAGCCTGGCAAATTCAAAATTTCCTTGTTTAGTTTGAAACGCAGTGTATTGTTTGCTTTCTTCATCCAGCTCAGTTTGGTAGAATGCAGATTTTGCATCGACAATCGAGTAATAATCTTTGCCAGCCACTTCCTCCAACGTTTCTACGATATTGGGAATAGGATAATGTTCGTTCACCACCCGCATGTTTACAGCTCGCAAATCAAGGCAAACTCTGTGGCCTCCCTCAGGCTTTTTCATGAGTACGAGGGGATTTTTCCACGCACTTGTACTCTCTTGCACAATTCCACTCTTGATCATCTCCGACACCTTCTTATCAATAATTTCTTGGCTGGCGTACGGAATTCGCCATCCTCCCTCTCGTCTGAATGGGCCTGTAATCATTTAACAAAATTTTGTATTTCACACCCTTTACATGTCCAATGTCCATTTCATCTGCGCTGATTGTTTTATGATACTCCTTCAGCAGAGCTCTGACTTGCTCCTGCTTTTCCTGATCCAAGTAACTGAGATCGAGCTCATCAATTTGCTGAAAGCGCTTCTCTCTGCGGAGATTTTCTGCTTCGCTGTTTTCATCATTGTTTTCTTCTGCCGTTGCATTTTAATTCGAGATTTCGTGGCATGTTGCAATCATTGCTCCTTCAGTTAGAGCGATTTCTTCAGCAAAAGGGTTACGTACAGTCATCAGAACATACCCATTTTGCACCTTTGCTGTTGTGGCTCCCACGTAGGGCGCCGTTTAATTCTAAGCTCTAAAATTACCTCTTTTCCATCAAAACTGACATCTGCTCGGCACTTCAACATAGTTTGCGTGCGAGGCTTCACTGTGATGTCTTCAGCGAGAGTGACCGATGCTTCCTCCCGCGTTACACACAAAATCTTTGGAGAAGTGGGACCCGGCGCTGAAAACATGTTCACGTAAGTACCGAACAATGATGCCCTACGTTTTCCGAAGTCTAGCTTTGCATCGACTTTGTTCATTACTTCCACTCCTATTAGCAGGTCTCCTGGAAATGCATTTTCCCGCACAACAAAGCATCTTTGCAAAATTTTCTGACCGTTAACTTTAATTGGCACATTAACCTTCCCAATCACCGGTACAGGTTCCTCTCCAATTGTTTTTAATGCAGTAGACGTTCCCTTCACACAGGCATTTTTGATCCCCACAACCACATGCTCTTTTACCAAGCATATATTTGCTCATGTGTCAAGAAGTGTGGTTACAGGTGTACCATTCACATGGAGTATGACGCTGGGATTTATTATTGGAGCTAACGGTCTCCTGTTCCGTTTTTTGGCGGTCCAGGAAAATGTTGCGCCCTGCAATCAGCTCTTAGGTGCCCATATTTTCCGCAGTTGAAGCACGGCGGTGGCACTGTTTTATACTGCGCTAAGTTCACCGCAGGTGCAGGTGGCACTTTCCGATGCGGCTGTGGTGCTCTTGTGTGGTAATTTTGGTACTGATGGCTCCTTAGTCTGCCTCTTTCACTCCAGTGTGGCGCTTCATAGTTGCCTCTTCGGTGATAAGGAGAGTGTCGTATCTGTCTGCCCCTTTCACTCCAGTGTGGCGCTTCGTTGTGGCCTCTTTGCCGCTGTGGTGAGTGTCGCATCGTGCATGGCCAACACGCGCAACCTCAGGCTGTGGCCTCCTATCACTTCGCTGCGGCCTCTCCCTCTCAGGTTCCCTTCTTTCTGTCGTTTGTCCTGGTACTGGCACTATCCGTCGATTTTCCACCTCAACTGCCATGTCCCTCTATTCTTGAACTGTTGTAGGTCGCGCATCACTTCGGAAGGGTCTCGTAATGTCTGCCCTTAATCCCAGCCAAATCAAATCTATAATGACTCGCTCCGGATGTTCTAGATAATTCTCGTTGTATAGCGTTTCCAGGCGCGCCATGTACTCAGAAACTCCCTCTCGGCTTGTCTGCTTCTTGGTAAATATTTCAAACATCGCCTGAGTAGGATGTTCTACTTGATCGGCATATGAACGTAGCCATGCCTCTGCTTCTCGTAGATTCGTTAGTGTACCAATTATTTGATTGCACTCTTTAGCCTCTCGTTGACCTAGGCATAGGAAGAAGGCTCGCACCTGCTCGCTGTTATTCAGGTGACCGGTCAGAAACTTCAACCTTGCTAGATGGTCTCCCACGTTATCGCCCTTCCTGAATTTGGGCCCCATGGCTCCCACGCAGCTGGTTACCACTGGCATGTTCACTTCCTCCTTAGGCTGTGGAGGCGCCGCTGGTTCGTTTCCAGGGGCGTTGTTCCTTCGTACTCTACCAGGCATGATGCTGATCTTCTTTAAATTCGAGCTTTACGACTTCACAATAATCACTCGCGCTCACGCAGTTCATTAACAAGAAAAAATCACTCACGTGTGAATTTCCCACATCACGTCACCTTAATCATTCAAGCACAAAAGAATTTTATTTAGCTTAATATTCATCACCCTTTAACTTCTTTAGATTTTTTTTGCTGTATGTCGTTACACTTGTTAGCTTCTCGCTCTGCAATACTGACAATTTACTGCTTTTAGAAATAGTGCACTCTCCGATCTTCGTAGCACTTCATAAGTTTGGGTACCCACTAAATTTCACTTCGATCCACGCATGAGATACACAACAAAAAAACATACAATACGGCTGCTAGCTCACAGATATAAATAAAATTGCGATCACTTTGATCTTGCCAAATAGAGCTGTCACGAGACGACTTCTGTCCTGTCTCTCATTAGTTTGCACTAACTAGGAAACCGAACGCTCGTTTGAGGAATTGGCTCACCTCCATGTAATACACAGAAACACAAGAAAACTCATGGGCAAGCCCAAAAGCCAAATAATCAACATTACAGTATATACTAAAACAAAAACGTTACTCACCGATGAAAGACGACCCAACTTACTCAGCGCTTTTTCTGAGCACACCCGTGATGTTGCGAGCTGTCGCTTCTAATGTTGGGGGGCATAATACACCGGGTGAAATTCGCTTAATATTTATGATTTTAGGCCATACGTCATACAAAACATCAATAAGCGTACACACGAAGAATGTTATAAGGAATGATGCAAATTAAGTAATGGAATCTAGAAACTGCATACGCCAAATGGCTTACATCACAGAGCTATACTGAATGATTCGATTCGGCTGGCCAGCCACCCCTAAGTTTACGAGAGCTACCCATGAGATATGGTCTATTCTGGTCTATTCTTTCTCAGCTATTCCAGCAGCACAGTAGGTGATAGTCACTTCAACCCTCAAATCATTCGTCCACGTCTCGCTTCAGTTCAAATTCCTGTCTTATGCACTGTTCAGAAAATGTCTATTGATGACGTTATACTGCTCATTCCGCTTCAGTATATTCACACGTCGATCTCCCTTTCATCCGAGCAGATCAATCCTTCAGATCAATCCTTCCCGCCTGTTAAGACAAAAATTTAACTAATTACTTTTTTAATCGCGTCAATGACGCTTCCTAAAAATATCTCAATTTTTACCTTCACTGAATGCCATTGAATTTTCACAATATTTATTTCAAAATATCTTTTCCAAAGAAAACTACATCTCTTACTACCATTTAATGTTGCATTTCCATGTTCCATTAAATGACTCCAACGATTTGGTTGGGTTTGAACTTCCCCTTTTCTCCGACGATCCTCGGCTCCAAACTGAAATTATTTCATTAGCTTCTACCAGAATGTCTGGGAGGGAGCGATTTTCTGCTTTTCGTACAGCTAATAAACTGTTTCGAAGTCCGTACGCAATGTTCGAAGCTCCACCCGTGCGTTGCTTTTACTGTATGATACGTGGCTTCGAATTTCCCTTTCCTGGTTTCACTGTTTCTTATTGGCTAAAGCTCTTTTGCTGAGAACGCATCAAGTCCCGCCCTATCCAAGTCTTGAAATATCCGAAACCGTTGCTATGTTCACCCTCGTAGCATAAGTGTAGCGATCTGTCTCTGTCAAACCCTGCGGCGAGTTGTTTCCCACTCCGTCGGCACTTGCGAACGTCTCAAGTGTGTAGCTGATTAAATTTCTCGTCCCAGGGGTTCGCCCGAGACCTCTCGAAATTGCTCACACCACAAAATTCTTGCAAACCAATATACACAGACATTGCTAGAACCAACACAGCTTATCGCTACACATAACATTTGGTGAGCCCAAACATACAGGCATTTAACATACATGTTGAAGCGACCCATCTGTACTGCTGGAATTTACTAAGATATTTCACGAACACATTTTTTAAGTAAGCACAAAATTAATTACACACAATCAAAATTTATTACACACAATTAAAATTTCCTAAATTTTCAGCTTTAATTCGCAAAATTAATCATTCTTAAGAACGCTTTCCCCGGTCAAGACCAGTACCCATTTCAGACACCTAGGTAGAGTGGGGTATTGTGCTTGGAATTTTCCCCTCTACCCAACAGAGAAAATCGCCACCAGCGCCGGGATTCGAACCCTCGTTTGCCCGCACGGAGGTAGGTCCTAAAGACACACGACCATGACGAGCACACTATAAATACACTAAAAGTGTATTTACTTTAAGATATTTTAAAAAACTAATGATTTACCATCTTTTTTACCCTTTTTATTGGAAATAAACTGTTTTTCTTTTCCTTTTTCTTTTACTTCCTATTAGTATCAGCTTTATTTGTCATATCCTACGGTAATTCAAGAACTTTTAAATATTATCTAAATAAGGCAAAATGCAAAATTATATTAACGTTTACCTCATTATTTATTGAAGGTTAAAACTTGTGTTCAACACACTGTGCAAGATCGTCTTCTGTACTCAAAACAGAATTTTGTTAAAACACACTAAACGCCGAAAGTATTCGCTTTGTGTAGCAAATATGTATTTCCTATCTGAGGGAGTAATACTTAAAAGCTTGTAGACTAGTTATATCACTATTATAAAAGTAGCCGCGTCTGTCCCCCGTCCGTCTGTGTGACCCCCTCTTCTAATCGATAGCTTTGATAGCAACAAGGGTAGAGCTTAAGAAAAACAAGAAAGTATTTTATTGCTTTATTTTTCTGTGGCGATTCAATTCCCTTTCACTTAGATTATGGTATCCAGAATATGCAATCGGCCTATTTTTGCAAATGGAAATTTTCTTTGGAGCTTTCTCTATTGAAATTCATCCTGTTGCTTCGATATTTTAAATAATAATGCGAAAAAATGTTTTAAATTCGTTTGACCAGTAACCTGGCTATCACTTAGTTTAAAGTCCAAGATTTTGGAACTTGAGTTATCGTTTTATAATATAATAAATATTCCTGTAAAGCTCCGAAGAGATACTAGACGACATTTTAGAATAAAATTCTGGCAAAAGAGGTCACCATGGATAGAAATGTGTCCAACCGCAAGGGAGAAGTAGCAAGACTACGATAGCAAGAAAAACGCCGAAGACGATCGGATGAACAATGCGAAATGGCATGACACAGCAATGCTGCTCGCCAACGAGAAGCTAGAGCTAAATTGACCCTTGAACGGCGTTTGGTAATTCTACGGGATTTTTTGACGGACATTTTTGTCGGGCCGTGTGTACTAGTAGTAATAGTTGTAAGCGCGGTAAATATGGGTTAGTGAGTTTCCCTCTCTACCTCAATATTACCAGTGTGCCAACACCGAGCCAACACCGCAGGGCCTGTTGTAGACGCGTCGACCGCAGGGCCTGTTGTAGACGCAATTTCTATAAGGGTGCGTACATACTACAAGCGGAGCAGAGCGAAGCGAGTGTTCACATGTAAGCTGAGCAGAGCGACATACTCAAGAATCACTCTATGGAGGATTTCGTAATGCGTTCCTATTGCTCGACGGCAAGAAACGGAAGCACTGGGTCCATCCCATCAACGTGAGGACAGATCGCTAAGGAGAATACCACTCTCTCTTCGAAGCATTCTGGAGAGATGAATCGTAATTCTTCGAGTATTTACGGATGAAACCGTCAACTTTTGATGTACAACTATCCCTCATAAAGGAGAAATTTCCAACGAGATAAGATAAATTTGCTATTCAGTAATAATTCACAAATTTTTATTGAGGATACACGTGAAGCAAAGTAGTTTAAGCATAATTAAAATCTTTACATAAAGATTGTATCACTTAGGAAGGCTGCAGGTTTTCGTAGGCCAATCTTCGGTGACATTAAGGTAAGAGCAAGTAAAATAATTACCTTCAGGAATTCAGGATTGCGCCACAGACAGCTAAGTGAAAAATACTGACTTTTCCTGACCGAAAAATCCTCAAAATACTAACATGTTTTTCATAAGTACTGGCAAAAATCACCCAAGCTCATAATGTTTTGCTGCGTTTTTTGTATTAAACACTCATTGAGGCCTCCTCCTCACAATAAGGCCTCCTTTTCCTCCCATTTTATGGAAAAAATGAAAACTTCATTAAAAAATCATACATAATTTTTTCTCGAGAGTTCAAAACCTAGTCACCCCCAGAAACAGTTATTGAATCTGGTACGGGAAGCTACTGCTTCCACAAATTTTTTCAAATGAAATAAATGTACGAGCAGTTCGCGAGACTCGAACTCAGGACTAGAGATTACCGCGCCAGCACGCTATCGACCGCGCTATCGACCACCCTAAAATACGATCGAAGCACAACGAAAGCAATGCTTTCACTGTGCCAAGTATTGCTTTTGTTGTGCTTCGATCATCTTTTTAGGGTGATCGATTGCGCGGTCGATAGCGTGCTGGCGCGGTAATTTCTAGTCCTGAGTTCGAGTCTCGCGAACTCCTCGTACATTTATAAATATTTCTTTTACAAGTTCATAAAAAAATAAACATAACAAGAAAAATAAAATTAAATAACGAGGAAAATAAAAGCAGATTCCTTAAATTGATGCAATAATAAAATAAAAAATCAGAGGAAGCAAAAGAAAAAAGAATTAAATGCTTAATGAACCTGAATGGGCAAAATTAAAATAAAATATCACCAGTTACACTACCAGTTATGGTTGTTATATGATTAGTTGTACAAACTATTGGCTATCTATTATACTTTTTTCCATCAAATGACAATTCTATCTCTGTAGGATATGACGATCCAAAGGTGGAAGCGAGGAGAAACGCTAGCAGCGAGCGTCAAAAAATCCCAATGAATTTCCCACGTGCGCCGCTCCGCTTGCAGTGTGAACAGCCTAGCGTTTTTGCATTCAAAGATGTACAAACATTATTGACGCTCTGCTCCACACCGCTCTCCTTGGTTCGCTCCGCTCTTAGTGTGAACAACGGTTCAGGAAACAAGGTAGGGTCATTTCTATGTGAGAAAATACACCTCCTCTTGTTCGGATAGCCAATAGAACGACTTTATTCCAAATAAACTTTATGACGTAACTAAAACACCGTGTCGTTAGGCCAATAGTGGAGCGAGATATGAAGGTAGCAATGCTACCAGATACAATATGAGCGCAGCCATTGGCCCGCTGCCGTGACGTCAGCAAAACCACCGACCGCAGGGTCTGTTGTAGACGCAATCTCTAAGGGCTAAGAGGTCGACCACAGGGCCTGTTGTAAACGCAACCTCTAAGTCGACCGCAGGGCCTGTTGTAGACCCCACCTCTATGGCGGTACGCGCAGAGCCTGTTGTATAGACGCAGACGAGCCAAATGGACTGCAGAAAGAGTCCTGAACGTAGGCACGAACTAACAGCGTAGGTAGGGGTTTTAGAATGCATGGTGTATAGAGGGGCGCTTACTAGACGACTTTCGGCACTCATGATATTCAAGTAGCGAACAAGGACGGTGATCTGCTCTTGTTTTCAGCTGGATCACGATGGGGGTTAATCCTTGAAGTCAGAGGAGTTAATTAGCACAGAGATGCATCGGTCGTTCAAGTGGTCTAGGTGCTCTGACTGTAATGGAAAGTAGGTTTTCGATGCAGTATTTGACGTTGTGTTTATGAGATTATTTGTGTTCCAGTCAGTGTGGCTATTGGCGTTCGTAGCGTCTGCAACTGGTGATGCTATAAATATTGCTATTTCTAATCTTTAATTCACATACTCCCGGGAAAGGGTTGGTTTTTAATTTAACCTAAATGAAATCCGATTGCTTCTGACAAGCTAATTTAATTCTAATCAAGCTAGAAATACGGAACACAAATTATATAATAAAAAATACTATCGAACAGGTTTCCAAAGAAAGCCATGTTCTTTGAGTTTTAAGTTTTACTCATCTTACAGGTCACCGTCGTCGACGAGGCGGCGATTTAATTGCGCACGACGCACACGAGCCCTTTTGAGAACGTGACCAGTTTTCAGAGCGCTGTCATGGGAACTGGCGCGCCTGCAGGCGGCCAAGGAATATGAGAATTGGAAATTTCAGCATCTGAAAATCTCAGCACATGCACTTGCATCCGCATCCATATCTGCGTCCAAATCCGCATGCACATGTAAATGTACTCATACATATTTATAATACATAGAGAATAAATAAAAAATTTAAATATATATATTGATCAATGATTAATAGGTATAAATCGTAAGGGGCGGCCCTATTTTCGCTTATACATTTTCATGAGCATTTACATTTATTGAGGATACATGGGGAGCGATAACCTTGTTGATTGTCCTTAGAGTATCTTTTTATGCAGATTGCTTCAAATATTCGTTACTAGATATAAAAATTGATAATTTCAGGGGATTGAAAGTTTCACAGAGTGCATCCAGTAAACTCTTCAATTGGAGCACAACGTCACTGTAGTTAAACAGCAATGCTAAGGTCCATTTTTCGCTCATAAGGTAGCTCCAATATTAAATAAGATTAGTATATATGGACAGTAAAAATTACTTTTTTAGTTTAAGAAGTTACTCATTGCGAGTTTTCAATCGAATATTCACTATATGATCTCTACACTACTTAAGGTAAAATAGTTCAAATGTTGCTCGTAGGAAATTTTTGTTCAAACAACATGCTAGATTGTACGTTTCATATATTTCATGCTAGAAACTATCATTTTAATGTTATATGTTCGCATTTATAGGCTCAGTGTTATTTGTTAGAAATTACGGTTGGATCATCATTTTTTCTAAAGTATTTTGGATTGTTTCGTTTAAGCTATAAGGAATTAGGTGTTACTTATTAGAAATTATTGTAGCATGGATTTTCATAGAATAACGATTGTAACGTTACTCGCCTGAAACTATGTAGGCGTATTATATGATAGATGTTATAGATGAAGGGACTGTTTTTGACTGATATTACAGTTGAATTTTCGAATGAAATAATAGTTCGAGAGTTGAGAAAGCCGGCAGGAGTTGCATGTGTAGAATTTATAATTACAGCATAACTTGATGGAAGTTATCTTTGTAACTTTGCATGTTGATTAACAAAATTTTTTACCGGGTTATTACTAGATAAAAATTATGACTTGAATGTGTTACTAATAGAAATTTAGGTTGGAATGTTAACTGTTAGTTAGAATCTATGTTCGGAGTGTTTCTTGTTAGACCTTACGGTAGGAGTATTACTTGATTTAAATTGTGGTCGAATTGTTACTTGTTAGTATTTAGGGTTGGAGGTATAAATTAAGACAAAAGTGTTGCTGGATATAAATTTTGATCGAATCGTTGGTTGATTAAGTAATGATCAAATGATTGTTTTTATGATAAGGGATTATGGTTGGACAGTTACTTGCCTGAAATATTGGTAGGATCCTTACTCAGCAGAAATTAAAGTCTAAGTCCTACTTGAGAGTAGGAGATGCTGGAGTGTTACTGTTGAGAAAATATTTATTGTTGGATCGATGCTTCAAAGATACTTTGGTTGAGAACTTATATGACTGGAGGAATGGCCGGATTGTTACTAACTTACTCAGTCTTGATAAAGGTTGTTTGCAGTGCTACTCGATAGAAACAGCGGCTGAAGTTTTACTTTGCAGAAATAATTCTTAGAGCGCTGTCGCTCGAACTTATTTTTTATGGGTAACATGACTGAAATTACTGTCGGAGTCTCATACGGTATAAATCATAGTTTGAGTGCTACTTGAGTGGAACTGAGGATGGATCGCAATTTTAAGGCAATCAAGGTTGGAGTTAGTAGTGTTGCTCGAAAAATATATGGTTTGATAGTAACAAGTCAGAAATTTTGATTTGAGCATTAATTGATGAATATGTGGGCGGAGGTTTACTTGGCAGAAATTGTGATTTTATTGTTACTTGAAATTGTTGCCAGCAGGGTTGCGGAGTCGGAGTCAGGAGTAGGAGCCGCCGGTGTCGCATGTTTTAGGGTGGAGTCGGAGTCGTAGTCGGAGTCGCTTTTCCGAATGTGTGTGGAGTCAGAGTCAAAGTCGGAGTCGCTTTCTGAATGTGTGTGGAGTCGGAGTCGGAGTCGCTTTTCTGAATGTGTGTGGAGTCGGAGTCGGAGTCGAAGTCACTTTTTTGAATGTGTGAGGAGTCGGAGTCGGAGTCGCTTTTCTGAATGTGTGTGGAGTCGGAGTCGGAGTCGGAGTCGCTTTTCTGAATGTGTGTGGATTCGGAGTCGCTTTGCTGAATGTGTGTGGAGTCGAAGTCGGAGTCGAAGTCGCTTCTCTGAATGTGTTTGGAGTAGGATTCGGAGTCGGAGTCGCTTTTCTGAATGTGTGTGGAATCGGAGTCGTTTTTCTGAATGTGTGTGGAGTCGGAGTTGCTTTTCTGAATGTGTGTGGAGTCGGAGTCGGAGTCGCTTTTCCGAATGTGGTGGAGTCGGAGTCGTTCATTCGTATGTGGTAGAGTCAAGGTTGGAGTCGCGATTTTTGGTGTCTTCGATTCTGATTTTTGTAAAAAATGAATTATTATTGTGTAAAACCGAACGTAAACAAAGCTGAGTCAAAATACTTCACTGATAAGCTAAAAATTTCGCAATGTTTTTATTGATTATTTTATTCGAGGTTCGAAACAGCGTATTTATACCTATCACCTAATACGGTCAGTGGTCATTGATATCTAGTCATTGTGGGTTCGCAAACATATTCATTTGATACCTACGAGTGCGAAGTATAAGTTTGGTACTGGAGCAATGATGCATATATTAAAGTGAAAAAGCCGGAATTAGTAATTGAAACATCGCAAATTCATTCTGTTTCTCTCATTCCCACTTCAATAGGATCTAGAAACTAGTAATTAATGTGCTGCAAGTTACTTGCAGAAAAGCTCAGCTGATGTAATACATTGTACTCACATGATGAGTGGTAACTCGGCACGCTCTCAATGCATCTATATTCTATACCAGTGGTTTCTTACAACGATCTTTTTTAGCCTTTGTTTTGGCTATGCAATGGTATGTTGATTGATAATGACTAGTCTGTGCAGTAACCAAAAGCTATGCTATGATCATAAATATTTTTAGTCTTTAGGTTGTGATATATTGATAATGACTAGTCTTTGCAGTAACCAAAAGTTATGATGTGATCATAAATATTTCTAGTCATTAGGTTATGATATATTGATATATATATTTAATGACAGGTCTTTGCCAAACCCTGAAGCTATGGTCTGAGACTTAAAGGCTTCTAGTTTTCAGGTTACGTAATCGCTATTGATAATGAAAATTCAATTAGCTTGCTTTCGTGTTAATTACTGTAACATTAGTTTAGTTTTTTCAGCTATATGTAGTACCTATGTACTTACAATTTATTTCTTTGTTTTGTTTGCTTTCTTGTCTTTAGGTCAAGTTAACATGTATTAATAATGAACATTTCTGCTCATTTCTAAAGTTATTCCTTGGATTTTGATTGCTTTTTCAAGAGTTATGTTGTATTTTACCATTTCATTTAAATGCTTAACTTTTATCTTCTGATCACTCACCAGTTTCTAAGCAAGCATACACTGAAATGGAAATTTTTTAATTATGTTTTCACAATTTTAAAATTTGAAATAGTGTCTGTTTCTCAGCATTTTAAATTTTGCTTGAAAATTCAATCTATTGTTGAGAAAATGCAGCTTATTTGTGGTAAAAGGCATGTCAAATTAGTTGAAAACTTTTTTGCTAAAAGCGATTTTAAATATAGCACACAGTTGCTGCTTGCTTGGTTGGTGTGTGCGTCTGTGACGTTCATACGGATGCTTAATGACCGTATCTGTGATACGAGTTCCACCTGTGCACAAGTACACGAATATTTTAACCGCGGGTACTATTGGGGTGGATCTACTCGTAAATTCTGAATTGGTGGAGTTGGAGTCACAAATTTACGTTTAGGTGGAGTCGGTGTTGGAGTGGCAAAATTCTGGAAAGGTGAAGTCGGAGTCGGAGTCGCAAAATTCTGAAAAGGTGGAGTCGGAGTCGGAATCCCAAATTTTTTCCTCCGACTCCGCAACCCTGGTTGCCAGATTGTTACTAGACAAAAATTATCATCGTAGTGCTCATTATTACATGTTTTATTCAGAGTGTTATGGATGAAGTGGTACTTGCTAGTGATTAATGTCGGAGTGTCTGTCTGTTGGTAGAAATTATGACTTGCTTGCCCATGGATAAAAATAGTGATTAAAGTATTTTATTATTGACATTTAGGACTGATTATTATTTGATAAAAATTATGACCTGAGTGTTTCTGGAAAAATTCGCTAGTAAGAAATTTACTTGATAGTGATTAGAACGCTATTTGTATGGAAACATGGTCAGTTTCTCACTCTATAGAAATCAATGGAGGAGTGTACACGGATAAAAATAATTATGGCCAGAGTGTCACTAGATAGAAATTATTGTAGAAATTTAAGTTGATTTGATATGAGCTCTAATTTTACCTGATGGTTTGATAATGGAATTGTTACTTTATAAAATTTTTAGTTGCAGTTCAACTTGATAGTGGTTCTGGCTCAAGCTATAGTGATAAAAATTATGTTTGGAAGGTTAGTTGTTAGAAATTATAGCCGGAGGTATCACACCACAGAAATTATGACCAGATTGTTGCCTGACTGCAGTGAATTTGGAATGTTACCTGAAAGATACGGTGAATCGAGTGTTACAGGATGGAAACAATGGTTGCCGAGTTACTTGACTGAAATTATGGTCGGATTAATACTTGACATGAATTTAAATGAAGTGCTAATCTTAGAAATTGGAGTCAGTATGTTACGTGAATGAAATTTTAGCCGAAACTGTGCTCGATGGGAGTTGTTGTTGTTGGAGTGCTATTAGATCTAATCATGACTGGAACGTTACTATGTTCAAATTAGATAAAATGATTGACAAAATGCCTGATAACAATTATGATCGAAGTGCTATTTAGCAGAAATTGTGGTTGGTATATGACACTATCAATATTGTGACAAAACTGTTGCTTGGTGGAATTTATGGCTCGAGTTCTAATGGAAAAATTCCATTAAAGGTGTTACTTGATACAATATGTCGTAGGACCGCTACTTGGTAGAACTTACGGTTTGTGTGTTAATTCGTAGATATTTTAATCGAATTTTTTTCTTGACATATGTAATGGTTAGGGCGCTACATGTTTAGCATTAAGTTTGGGGTGTTATGTGGTAGAAATGATGTTGAATGGTTACATGTTAGAGATTATGATCGAAGTCCCACTTCACAGAAAACAAAATCGGATCTTTCTCCCATAGAAGTTACGAGTGGAATGCTATTTGAAAAAAAAGATTAGTTGTGCGTTGAATTCTATAAATTATAATTTTTATTCTAATTATTGTCAGACTATTTTTATGTAGAGGAAATAGGGGCATTTCTTAATTGTAATATGAATTGTGTAACACAAAGTAAATTCTGATCTCCTAATTACTTGTATGACGCACAATTAACATTAATAAAAGATGTGATTCGATTTTTTTGTTTGAAATCATTGCTGAAGCGCTACGTTCGATCATAGATTTATGATTGGAATGTTTTTCATTAAAACTTTAATGGCAATAGTATTTGAGCCAAGTTCTGGTTCGAGCACTCCGTGCTAGAATTTAAAATCGTCTATAGCGGTTATAATAAGAGCAAAAAAGTTATCGGGAGGCTTCCTGATTTTAAGTAAAATGGAAAGAAATAAAAATACCGTATAAAATATTTACTCAAATTAAAAATTGCAAGTAAAATAATAAAATTGAACGTTTCGAGCATTCGCTCATCTTCAGCAAAAAAAATTTATCAGAAAAAAAACATGAAATGAATTAGAAAGTTGACAAACTGAAAAAAAAACTAACCTTAAAAACTACCTGTTAACTATTGACAACAGAAAATAACTTAGTTGGTTATTTAAAATCGGTTTATTTCTTAAAATGAATAGAGACTCTAAAATTCTTAAATCAGAGGCATATTTATATCTAGTAAGAATTTTAAAATTACTGATGTCAAACGGGTTATTACAATGTTCTGAATGATCCCTAGTAGCTGAATGTGAAGGACTACCTAAAATATTTTCTGTGCGGTAACTCCTACCTCAATGCTCGGCCAGTCTACAGCCTAGAGTACGCGACGTCAAACCGACGTACTCAGATGCACATCGCGCACTACAAAATTAGTAAATTAGGGAGGCCTGCTGTTGGAAGAATGTCTTTGAAACGAAAAAATGAGCCTATTTTGAAACTATTAATTAAAACCAACCTTAAGTTTATGCCCGGAAAGTATTTGACATACTTTCGTATGTCAATTTGACGAAGTATTCGACATACTTTCGTATGTCAATTTGACAAAGTATTCGACATACTTTCGTATTTTAATTTGACAAAGTATTCGACATAAAATTTCTTTCTTCATTTCCTCCGACTGAGGTCCAAAATACGGAAACGAAACAAAACGAATGTCCTCACAGATTGAATCCACAGAAGGCACTTTGCACAATTTTTTTTACAAAAATTTACCAATAAGAAAATCTACAAATCGAGTTGAAAAACCATTCTTTCCATTCCGCAAAGGGAAGACCTCTACCCTACGGATACAAGCCAAGAAGCAAGACGCCCTGGGGATCAACACAGATGTTCGTTTATGCGATCCCGACGACGTGATAGTCAACTTTAGCTCCATTGTCATTCGGCCTCGAGTTAGATTTTTACTGGTGTTCGGTTTAGATTTTGTTCTTCCCATTTTCAAATTATATTTTTATAGATATTTTACAGCCTTCGAGAAAGTTTTTTCTAATGTTAGCAATATTAAATGTACTGACTTTACCAACCGACTACATTTGCTTAGAGTGGTTTTGTTCAAATGTATTTGTATTGGCTGATCAAGGAGGAGTGGCAACTTTGGCCCCGTTGATGTAAAATGTGTCTGCATTGTAGCGTGAGCAAAAGTTTAATGTTCATGAGTGTTGTTCGTTCGAACTGACGACATATGTTGTTCGCATGCGTCGGCCTTAATTGCACACAAACTTTTCATACTAGGGGGCGAAACAATTTTTTTCTTTGCTTATTTATTAATAGTTCGCAATAGCGATTCCTGCATTAATCACCCTCACATTAAAGAAATTTTCTGTGAAATATTCTATGCCGTAGTTTTTACAAAATGGATCGAATTTTCGTGAAATGTATTCTTCATTCCGTGAATATCTGTCCAATTATGTATATACATTTGTACTTTGTTCAATTATAAGCGAGGAAATTGGTTAGTTAATAATTAATGATTGCTTTTTTAGCTACAGAAAAATTGCATTTCCTTAAAGTAAAGGGGTGACACTCAGACAACGTTATGCTATGATAAAGAAAACGAAAATGAAATGTGATGAGAGTAATGAGAGTATGCAGGCGATTAAATAGCGTTGTGTCGTAGGGACGTCCCTGACTAGCAAATGTAATTATTCTATCGGAAGGATTTCCTAAAAATGATTTAACACTCTACTTGCTCGGAAACATTCCAAAATATATACAAAAAGAAATTGTTTGATATAATTTAGGATACTTTTTTGAAGTTTTCATGTAAGCTCATATTCTGCGTGTCATAGTTTTATACTGTAATGGGTAAAAGTTCAATTATTTGTTCAAAAGTTAAGCTAGGTGCGTTATTAATGTTTTTCAAGTGAAATTGACGATGATTAAATTTTACAACTCAACTAGACAATGGATTAAAATCCTTTGTTTAACTTAGTTATTAAAGTCAATCATAAAAGTAGAGCCTAGACGTCCGTTGTGGGTTGTACTGAAATTGGAGTGAAAATAATGAAGTCTTGCTTTCAATAGCCCTGGAGTTTTTATACGAATTTCTACACTACTCCTGATTTTTGGTCATCTTTGGGCTGACGGGACGAATGAATCAGGCAGAGTTAATTAATTTGGCAAACAGCTGTGGAGAACTCAAAGTTGAGTGAAGTATACCCATTAAGAGTACTTCTCAAATAAAACTAAAGAAAGCTCACTTTAACATAACCCAAAAAAGTGGACAAGATTGAAATTTAATCCAGAATTGGAGAGGGCTGTTAGTTTGGAAGCGACTGTAAAAACGATCATCTGATGACATGTAATGATACTTTTTTAATCCGACGACAGTCTCAATAAAACATCCGTTGTCAAGACTATAGAACACGTGCTGAGCTGCCTCTTTCAAGCCTTGAGTTGAACACATTGCATTATTTACCTTCACTTTAGCTAATGCATATTATGTCATGAATATTCCAAACTTGACATTAGGTCCGAGGCATTTGGTCCAGCAGTGCACTTGCTTATGCGGAATAGGGAAGGCATCAACTATTGCTTATTACCTCAGCCAAGAGGGAAAAGACGCTAACAAATTTTCAATTTTCGAAGGGGTTGATAAGGTTCAACACTTTGTGTCTACTTAATCGTTTTTAAAAAAAATTCTAAGATGAGGTACGCTGAACAACTTTGAAACGCTATACGTCAGTTCAAAATTTCAAAGATGGATATGCGTTACATTACTAACCAAATATCAAAGGAACAATGCTGCCATTAATACGTGCGATTCAGTATATCACATTTATTGGCATTCGTTTATACATAGAACGTAAATATGTAATTTCTCAAACGATTTTTGGTCTTAAGATGGTATATTAACAGCTGCACAAAAACGAAGACCTCGATCACTCTTTCAGCACAGAAGTTCAGTCTGGTTTGAACCGTCAATCTGTCAATATCTTTCACGAGCTCTGACCATTGATTGTATCGAGTAGTTGCATGAAAATATCGCAATTGCCACTGTGGTACTGCTTCACGAAAGGAGTAATCTAACACAAAATGAAACGAATAATTATTAGATTTATTTAGAACTACTGAATGTTTCGTCTAATCCTCCCAATTTAGCTATTCCATTCCTAGCGGAGGTTTAGTCGAGCCCTCGGTATTTGTGTTGCAGAGCAGGCTGGCAGGAGTTTTAGAACCGACCAGGTACTTTCCGCACATTCACATCTTCAATCCGTTCTCATGCAGAGAAGTGCGATATCCCTGTTAGATTAGGTGATTTTAAAGTAATATCTTCTGCATCTGATCAAATAAACTTCCGTATTTTAGAATCTCTTCAAATTTTAAAAGGAAAACCAGTTTTGAATAATATGTAAACAGCATTCCTTTCCCAACGATGTAATATCGATCTGAAACTTTTTGTTTTCCATTGATTTGTTTCTTTTACGTGCCTTTGCTTCTATTGCTTCATGACTGGTTATTTCATTTTCAGATTTGACTAGTTATTTCTCAATAATCTTCAGGTTGAAAATGACTCAGGAGGTCTAAATGTTCGAAATATTTTAATTCAGGTATACCTAACATTTAACGTTGGGATAGTGAAATTCAGGTTTGAAAAACCGGGGAGTTTTTATGTGAGCTGTTTATGTGAATTTATGTGATACTCAAAATAAATTTTTACTCCAAACGGGGTTGACGTGACAAATGAAACTGAGCAAGTTTAAGCTATTGAAAGCTCAGGAGTCACTTTGCGTGATGTAAACTCGAATGATTTTAGGACAGCGCGATATGTTTCCATTCTAAAATGGTTGAAATATATTCATAGTTAAAAAAATCTGAATACTGGGCCGAGAATATGCGTCAATTAGTGGGAACACTACTAGGCTTTATAATGATGAGATGGAACTTTTATTCTGACGTATATTTACGTTTGGCATGGAATTGTGAAGAATTCTCAACAAGCTTCATAGTGCCAGCGACACTTCAAAACCCAGCGATGCTACCCGTTTGCTTTATTTGTATTGATATTTTTGTCTGGGGTAATTTTTTTATCGTGTCGCGGACCCCCTAAGACCTTCTCAGGGACCCCCAAGGGTCCGGGGACCCCAGTTTGGGAACCACTGCTGTAGAGAGCCAACATAATCAAACGCACAACTTGTGCAACTATGCATGTATTTAGATGACTGACTGGAGCATGCCTTTGAAATGTTTACTTTAATAATTTGAAAAAACTGATATCAAAATAATTGCCGAGAAATATTCCAAATGACATGTGAGTGAAATGTATAGATAGAAGCTATAGTTTTTTTTCATTTTGCTGACTTGGGTTAGAAAATGGGAACGGGAACTTTCAGTACTTTTTTTGAAGGGATAGTTTTTAGATAGTGATAGTTATCACTCAAAATACAGTTAAGAAAGTTAAAACAATTATTGTTTCTGTGCATTGTGAAATCTTGATACTGTTCAATTCAAAACAAAAGAAAAAAAAGTGAAAATATGGATACTGGGACTTGTAAACTAGATTTGCTAAAAGTTAAAACTATTATTGTTTCTGTGCATTGTGAAATCTTGATACTGTTCAATTCAAAACAAAAGAAAAAAGTGAAAATATGGGTACTGGGACTTGTAAACTAAATTTGTGAAAAACTGAATTAAAAAGCCTGTTAAAATGTTTGAAGATATGAGCGCCAAGAAACGCTTAAGTATTCTTACGTCCTATCTCTGTAGGAAACCATCTATTGGGCTGTTGAAAATATAACTACATGAAAAGTTAAGGAAGTGAAAAGAATTCTGTCACTGAATATCGAAAATTAAACCGTCTATAAACCCTAGTTTGAGTTTAGAGGGACAAAAGTCCAACCAGCGTCTCTAATGAAAGCATATAATAATATTTTACCCATCAGTTAGGCCAACTTCGTGGGGTATGCTGGAGCTCACCCATCTCCAACCCGTCATGGGGCTATAAAATTTGCTGTCAAAAACAAAAAAAAAAGAGTTTAAAATTAAGAGTTACAGAAGCGACTTGAAAAATTTCGGGACGCTCTTAAAACTAGGACTGAATTCTTTTAAAAAAAGTTTAATATGTTTTAATGGTTTCATTTAGAAGTATATTCATCTATACGTTCTCGGTATCGAATGATATCATAAAGGAAGCAGCTGTATCGGTTAACGAGTGTGTTGATTCCGAAAATTATACAGAATTCGAACAGTAAGAATATTGCAAGTGAACAAAGAAGGTAAGAAGTAAAAATTCGATGCTAAAAAAACTAGGCGTGCGATATGCTACATACATCATTGTACATAAGAGGTCTGCAGCCATTTTAAGCATAAGGTCTGCAGAAATTTAGTGTTTGAATTTCACGGATGCCTTACAATATTACTGTCCGGAGTCCGAAACATAAAGAGATTAGTAGAGTTCAACGGGAATGACGGACATGTTTTTCAGTTGGCTGAGGAAATTGTTATTTTGTTTCTACACGGAATATAAATTTAATAATGGGCTCAAAAATTGGTTTACATTCTGCGCTGTCGCACATAATTTGATTCATGCTGTTCAAATATTTCCCACAGTCTTTCAAAACTGAACTGATACCCGCATCAGGCCTGGTAACAAAAACATTTATTTTGATGGCTAAATTTTTCTCAGAAAGAATGCATACTGTCTTACGAAAACAGGAAAAAACATTTGATATGACTTATAATTCTAAAAATTTGTGTGTGCTGTTTTTTAATTTACATTCAAATCTTAACAACATATTGGATTGTATGGTTATAGGAGTAGAAGTGAGTTTTTCAAACTTAGAATATACGAACGAACATTCAATTAATACTTTGGATGACAGAATTACACACCATAAGAGACCAAATAAGATACACGAGCTATAGTAGGTTCACAGATCAAAAGTTATAAACGACTTGCTGAAATCACAAAGTTAAATAAAATGCAAAGTTTTGATGTTCACAAAGCAAATGATAATATCAAAACTTCTTAATTTTTCTTTTGAGTGACCTCTGTAAAAGTATAAACCACCTTTTTTAGTTTGTATTCATTTTGGAGCGGTTTCTTAATTTTCTAGGTATTAAAGCACAGAAAATGTTCCTAATTATTAACGCGAACTCATTAACCGATGTGTTCTCTCCTAATTTTGAAGATGACCTTTACTGCCAATTTATTTATAGAGACGTAGTTTTTTTGGATTTTTCTTCTATTTTTCACCCTAATTGTAACCAATAATCAAAATATTCATTTTTATGCTTCTCTGATTTTGATTGTATATTTTTTATGCACAATAATTTTCATAAATTGCTAATGAAGTCTAATTAGTTTGAAAGGTCCGGGAAAATGCTCAACGAAAGGCCCGAAATGACAACTGTGATTGTGCACTTTATGGAATTCAATTATCTTCGTTTGAATTCTCATTCAATTTATTAATGTTAGAGGGTGTAAGCTTGTATTGGCTATCTTAATAGTGGTAACTAATAATATTATTGTTACAACTTGTCTTTTGTCATGTTGGATAGCTTGAATTCTCAGGGTAACAAACCATTTCGTAGCTTTACACACACAAAATTTAAGTTATTAGTTTGAAATACAAGTTGTTGCTGTTTGAAGGTAAGAAATACAATCAAACAAGAGCTACGACAGCAGCGAGCAAATAATTCAATGACATGCCCTAAAATCTAATCAGCGTGGAAATTTCCGCTTCCTGGAAACGCCTCGATGCAATAGACGATGTTTCCGCCAGGACGAACTGCTTTGACAGCGCAGGAATCTATTTAGCGATCAGGAAGAAAAACAACACATATGTGAAAATCTAGAAGTCCTTCAGTGAAATTCAAAACAGATTGTTTTGCGAGCATAAGCCAATGAAATATAAAAATACTTTGGCTTAAAATTTTTATGTTTTTTAGGAGGTGAAACAAGGTACATGACTTCGAACGTCTATATCGTTGATCCGAATAGAAAAAATAAAGTCGACCAGGGAAACGGGAAAGAAACTAAATAGAAAACCTTCAGGAAAAAACGAAATAAAAATTGTTCAGATCATTATGGAATGAATGGCAGAAATTGAAAAAATCTTCATAAAAATTAATTTGTCTCATAATTGTTCATGTCTAAAATATAGCAAAAACATGGTGTTTGAGAACAAAAGGTGTGAAGCCGCACATCAAGTAGAAAATGCATAATATGGATAGTTTGTACCCATTGCAAATAGTGAATAGGTAGATTCCTAGCAGTACCAGTCTAATTTTATTTGATAGTTATGTGTCGGATGTTTTTTTGTGCTTTTGTGTTTCGCTTTTTGTTTTCCGTGTCATACTTTGTATGCCATGTGCCAAATAAGCACTTTTTCTTATATAAAATTTTCCAAAAAAATTTGGGTTTTTGAGATATTAGCTGTTGATTGTTTTAAAGATGAAATTTAATTAAACAATTACTCGAAATATTTTTTTTTGAATTTACGTTACTAACACTTCTATTCTATTAGAGTTTACAATAATGAAATTTAGTTTTAGTGATGTCTGGTAAAAAAATTTAAAAAAGAAGGTTTTAGAATGTTACACTAAGCGCTACCAGGTTACTTCTTGTTTGTCTTGTTGGCACTGTTCTAAAACCTCGTGCTTCATGAACATGCTTCATCAAAATTGTGCTTCATAGACATGGTCATCATTGAAACAATGTTCCCTAATTGACGAGTTCCGTGATCCATAAAAATTATTGCAGGCGAAAAAGAGTTCTCTCTGTACTGTGCACAATTCATGAATACATGGAGTCCAGTGCAGCCAACATGAGAAAGCTCGACATAGTTGCACGTATGTTGGCATACCACAGCGTTTCGCTACGTAAAATTTAGAATCTCATTTCGTGTAAAACTCGGATAATTTTTTCGAATGTTTTCAAAGTAGATAGGAGGGAAGATCTTCACTGCCAGCAGTACTCGCACGTCAGTTTTCATTTCATCCTTCAGGCACCCGAGTAGAGTGACATAAAATATAACCTTAGTCTAGGGGCGCTGTGGGTTGTTCACCTCCTAGTAAACTTTTCAAAAATTCTAGTTTTTCCTGCTTTAAAAATTTTTCGAGTATGAAATTGTAGGATATCGATGATGCGAAATGTTGTTAATATTGAATGTTCGTATGAAATGCAAATAACTCAATGGAAAAGTTTCAAAATTTCAACTACTAATGTTATTTTTCATCCCATAATTGATACGCTAAAAAAGCTAAAAATTTGGTCTCAAGTCCCGTTAAAATTATTTTTTGCACGACGGATGTCAGAAATTTATATCGAGCTCATGAAACCTTCACGTCCGTGGAAAAAATTCATTAATGACGTAAATTAGCAAGCCGTTTATTTTCCTACTTCAGTTATAAAATGTTAAAAACATTCTTCTGACTCCTAGCCTTATTTGTAAAGATTAGCTATGACATCGAAATTTCTACGATGGAAACCAACTTCAAAATTATCTGGGTAGTATTTTCAAGAATTATTCTCGAAATCACTAAGAAAAGAACGGCGACGCAGCGGGATGAATCCGCTGTGAATGAATGTTAAGTCACTTACTTGTTTGTAAGTTTCATTGTTGAACTTAGAAAACAGATCTTCAAGGTCTAGCTTCAAAAAATTCATTTAAAGTACTTGCAGTTGAAACTGCCGGTAACGTTAAAGGTTCTAGAGAAATCTCAACTGAAATGATATCCTCATTAACTGGCACATATATTAGTACAAAGAGATTCGACTTATCACGCTCAGCGCGTTTCCGCGGTTGTAAACTGTTGGTTTGATTAGGTTGTAAGTAGCAGAATAGGAAAACTGACAAATACTCGAATCCATTTTGTCCTTCCTAAGAAATAAGAATAATGAAATTCCACAATATATTTTACCAGGCACAATTTCTGTTATTTCTTAATAGATCGCGAAACAGATGAAATGTCATTCATTTATGCCAGTACGTGAATGAGCAATTGATTGACTGGTGCACATATGGCCTAAAACGCGAAGAACGTGTTAACTTGAAAAATATGTGCGCTAAAGTCAACCACAAAATTAGGGAATAGTTAACTTAATTTGGTTATGATAAGTAAGGTAAGGTTATTGTCTCTTAGGCAGAGTTAGATAATTTGTTTATTTTCAGCTGAGGTAGGTTACGATGAGTTATGTCATTTATGTATTAGGTAAGGCTGTGTTAAATGAGGTTAAGTTAGGTTTGGTTAGGTTAGATGAGGTTAGGTTTAGTAAGTTTAGATTGGGTTAGGTGAGGTTAGGTGAATTAAATTGCTTTCTACAATCATGAACCTTTCATACAAGATATCCCAGATTTTCTCGATAACATTCCAAGTGAGTTAGCTGGCCACGATAATGTTACGATACCTTCGTTCTTCCGCACTTTCCGCACTGGTAACCAACTAGCACACCCATCGCATTCTGCAGAGTGAAATTATGCCTAAAAATGCAATATTCCTATATCTCCTGCCGATTTCAAAATTTTAGACTCAGCTTCAACCAGTATGAACTCAGAACTTTAGAGCCCTTGGGTATCTACAAGCGAAACCCGGATTTAAACAATATGACCAGTTCGTACCCTTTGCAAATAGTGAATAGGTAGATTCCTCGTCAGTACCAGCCTAATTTCATTTCATACTTATGTGTTACATGTATTCTTTTTGCGCTTCTGTATTTTATTCTTTGTTTATGTCCGTGTCATACTTTGTATTTTTGCTTTCATGATATATTTTTAGTACCTACAATTCATTGTACTTTGATCTTTAATTTCAGACGTAATTTTTTTTTCGTTTGATCTGATGATGGAGCAGAACTCCGAAACGTTTTCTTAGTAAAAATTAGTGATGTACCGATACCCTTTTTTGGGCCGATACCGATACCCATTTTTTGACCGATAACGAAACTCTGATATCTGGAAATACCGATACTTTGACCGATACTGCGATCGATACCGATACTTGTACAATCATATTAAAACAAAATCATTATAAGCCATACATGGGTGATATAATAAAATTATTTCCAAAATATCTGATAATATCACAATATTGACAATGAAGTTTTCAAACAGTAAAGTCTTCGATTAGGAATGATAAAAATGCTCTTGCTGTGTTAACTATATCGTTTGATTCGTTTCCCGCACAAAGTTTTTCGATTGCATCATCTTTCCGCTTTATTTCGTATGATACCGTTATCAGTACGTATGAACAAATAAGTATTCGCTGTTTAGCAATCTTTATTTGCCAACTGACGCTATTGTCCGCCTAAATTTAAATAAAAATGATATTTTTCTCCATTTACAGGCGTAAACTAGTAATATAATGTAGCATTTAGTCACAGAAATAGTAGCATGAACACGAGTAGTATACGTATGAACTAACACACACATTGTGCAGAAGCAAACACGGCTCTTTTCGGTATGGGGGCCTATCGAATTTTAATAATTTCTTTTCGCCAAAGTACGTGTTTTCGTGTGAAAAACACGAAAATGATAACCATTTTGTGGAGAAATTATTTATTGAGCCTGAAATTTGCTTATATTCATTAATATTTTATGAAAATACTGCGGTTTCTCGGTACGTTTTCGCCACGCAAATTCACACAGATACGAGTCCATCATTTGTCGGTGAGTGCCTCCCTGACGTTTTTTTTTCATTTTCAGACTATGCTATGCACTCTCAATCATTTAAGCGTGTGCATGATTGAACAATAATTGAAATTAATTGAACGGGTGAACAATAATATTTTAATTAATTTTTTTCAAATTTTTGGTTTAGGTTAGACCCCCGAAATCATTATAGAGTAATACAGAGATATAAGAAATGACGTAGCAACGTCAAGCCGTGAAGAAAGTGCCATAGGGGTGGTGTAGCAGGAAACAATACCACTTCCCCCTCCCCTCCTCCCATTTTTCAAACCCCCGAAGCGGGCGAACGAGTGAACGTACGAGTCTTATTTTTTGACAGGATGTACCTGACCTCCTACACTTCCTATTGCAGCAATAATCCCTACTTCTTCAGTGGTCGCCCAATCCTGTAACCCTATGGGGGACGCTGTCCTTGAGAGCTATCGGCTAGTATTGTATTTCCACTCTACTTCTCACCCCAATCTCAACCAGCAATAAAACAAAGTTGGCAAGAGGTATTTCCCCACTTTTCTGTGAGCTAAATAGATCCACGAGCAAAACAAGTATACGCTGAAATAAAATGTTTTCCACATTCTTTCGCGTACCATTCAGGAACTAAATACGATGAGGGAGCTTCCTAGAACTGTTGTATGCATGAGTTATCTACGCTCCCGAATGAGGAAATTAGAGAATTGTGGTGAAAATGTGAGGTCCCCATGTCAGAGTCAGGATGGATTTCTTTTTGTTGAAGGATAATAGGTTATTTGTCCTGTTGAAGAATATTCTTTTTCAGTTCACTGTAGTTCAATTTTTCAGAACCTGCTACTTCATTATTTCACTATTTGTTAGTACACTATTTCTATGCGTTATAGTGATTTACGTGGGTACACCGCTTGTGCATAGATTTGACATTCCCTTAATACCATACTAAACGCTGCCTTCAACATTTCTCTCTTTGGAACGCCTTCGTTAAGATTAGGAAGGTTTAAGCTAACATACCTTCAAATCTATTCAGGGACTAATTAGTTATGGTTTGGGGTAAATAAGATCTTTAAGATGAGAAACGTTATGGCCTCTAGCTCAATCCCAGGAAATAAGCCCTGAAAGCCAAACCTTTAATAGTGCTTGTACAGAGCAAAACCTGTGTACCAGAAATACCTGTCATAAATTGATATGGAAATACTAAAGGTTTCCTCAGGCTAAAATTTCTTGCATATAATGAACACCAGAATCTGGAAATTATTGATGAAAAGTATCGTTTCTGATAGCTTAGCGAACACGTATATAATTCCTTTTGATCATTACTAGGCTAAAAATAACCCAGTATTCCAAAGTGATATGAAAGAGTAGGCAAGATTTACAGAGAATATTAGAGAAAATTTTCTTAATGAGTAATGCATAATTACACTGTTAGAAAATCTTCCATTTTTGCTGTATCCATAAAATCTTATATTGTGGCTCGTGTGAAAGTAACATCATAGATGTATAAGAGAAAACGGCGTATATGAGTCCTAGTAATGACAACACGAAATACTCTCGTAACATGGGACAGAGATTTATGAAACGGCTGCATACATGTTAAAGCAAACGTACAATTGCTTGTTTATGATAGCTATGGAATGCATGATAGATATTTAATATTCGTCTCCTATTTTTATTCTTTTCCTTGTGCGTATTGGTATAGGGTAGCAATCGAAAATGAGTCTATTTGCTCGCCTCTTTTCCTATTTTCTTTAATTTTTAAATAATTATTCTGAACTTGATAATATTTAATTGTCATTGCTGCAAGAACAGCAGCTCGCATGTTGGAGAACAATTTGGTCACGTCTATTTAATTCAGAGATTTTCTTATCTATCTTCAACTTGTTTATAGTAATAAAACTCTGATAGTTTTGTTTGTATGTATGGTTTCTTGCTCGTTACAGTCATGATCTGCTTTCTGTTATGACTTTTATTAAAACTAAACACAGTTTCTTCAGAGATAAGATGAGAGAATTTGAACCTCGTTTTCATAGTACAGATAATCCAAGTCTATCTCTGTAACTTCAGGAGATTTGGCGGCTTACTTGGTTCAACATATGTTAATTGCACACGCCGTAATATAGACAGTCTGCCACAGTGTTCAGTTCACGAACCATATTTCTCTTCAACTCTTCAGCAAGTGGTTCGAGAAAACTGTTTTCCAATGATGTTGAATTATTTCTACGTTCATAAAAAGGGTGGTTAACAGCCAATTTAAAGCTAAAAATTACGAAAACAACAAGATCTAGCGGTGCATGTGCGGTCCAATTTTCATTTTTTGTGGAAAATTTCATAGCGTATATTGCTGTTTTTTATTGCTAGCTGTGTTTTACCACTACCAAAACCATGAATTATTACGAACCTCACTGTTGTCCGCATTCGTCGTTGTTCAATTTGTCCTTTGCAACTGTCAAAAGAATGCACGCGAAACGTACCGACAAGGAGAAAATAGCGAATCGGAAATAATATAAATAATTTGAAATAGACGACAATTTCCATCAACGAATAATTAATTATAACCAATGATTGCAAAATAAAAAAATAATACAAATTTAGACTGGTTGCCAGGCTCAGCCGCTCAGGTGGGACCGCACGCCGAATCACGCAACGCACTACTCGACTTAATCGAGGCCTGAATTTCCCTAAAGACGGATGATGGGGTGTCGCTCACGTCCAGCTGCACCAGCTAGCGCGTGGTCCACACATTACGTGCTCAGCTCCGAGGGGTACTGGGTCAGAGCAGCCTGCGGGTCCACTGGCGTACCTATGGGACAGGGTGGGCAGTCTGGACATGAATGTGAGTGCCGCCGCCGTCTGCCCAAAGCTGAAAAACTTTAATTATTTCTCATTTAATTCTTCATTTCTTGGACTATAGCTAAGATATAATAAAAAATTATGCACAAGTGTAACAGTTATGAAGACAGGAATCATTTTATTGTCAGAAAGTGCTCTGAAAGAAAAGAACACTCAGTTGGGCGAAATGAAAGTCAGCCCATGCCTTTGGTCCATCCTTATAAAATTGATCTTCCAGCCCCTGAGATGAAACTAAGCTTTATTAAGCATTTTAATGAAGCAAAGGCTCATGACTTTGATAGATTCCAGCATCTCATAAAGAAATGAGATGCAAAGAAAACTGCTGGTAAACTCGAATCAGGCATTTTTGTTGGACCAGAAATTATTCGTGGCAAGGAGTTGACCAATTTACTTACTTCACTTGAGTTGGCTGCGTGGGGCTCATGAGCCTAATTAGCGCAGAACTTCCTAGTTGATCATAGGACTGAAGAATTTAAAAACTAGCGGACAGCACGTGACAAGCCTATCAAGCTACCCGGTGCCGGATATCTCTTAAAATGCATTTGATGTATTCTCACCTCCATTTCTTCTCGTGCAATATGGGTGATATTTCGGTAACGAATACGGTGAAAAGTTCCACCAATTAAGATATCACAAAGATGGAAACTAGGTATTAATGGCAGTTCAATGAAACCATGATGGGTGAATACCGTTGGTTTCTGAAGTGAAGGACTCTACATTTACTCATAAGAGTACGATTAAAAGTTTCAAACATTTTCGAAGACTTAGTTAGGCAAGTACTACCTCCTATAAGCAATAAGTAACTTATCTGTGTCTGCAAAAGGACCCATATCGTGACGAGTAGGGTTCTCTGATCTCAAACCCTGGTCCAGAAGCGTCTCACTTATTGTATGTTCGTAATGTATAGTATTATACAACCTGAGTAACCACACGTGCTAAGGCAAATCTTGGAACGGATTTAGAATCAAAGCACCAAAATTTGTTAGCATCACAATTACTTTAAATAGCTGAGACAAGATAAAATTTTGTGGCTTCTGATATTGATACTATCATACAGGGATGAATTGAGTCAAACTCAATGACAAATGTCAAGTTAAATAGCGGAGTTGGACTGAAAGATTCGGAATATATGGTCAAGCCTGTAAATCCAGCCACTAACTCGTTTAATTAGATATATTGTGAAATGATTACTTCTCAGGTATGTGTTCGGTAATGTCTCCGATAATATAGAACATATGAAGACAACCTATCGATGCTTACAAATAGATTTATTTCCCAGCAGTTGTCTATAATTGACGTCATTCCAATTTCTGAACCGGCGCTCTGAAGTTCAGAGTGGAAGGCAGACATGTAGTGACCGTGAGGAACATTTCGTTGTAACGAAGTTGGAAGCTGTTGGTCGACCCAATATCACCCAATTCTGTAGCTGGCTCGTGTAAGTCTGCCATGGTAATTAGTTGACGATGTGTTCATTGAAACGAGGAAAGCAATGGTTACGTATCTAATGTAATAATTTTCAACAATTATTGGTAAAATTCTCTCCATGAAATGAATCTCACGATGATTGGGTGTACTATCGCTGTTTTTATTCTGATGATGCGACAGAGCTTACAGCTCAGCATTTGTATTGTGAATTCAATTAAAATTCTGAGATCCAAAAATCCTGCAGTTTGCTCCAACAGACTTAAGCTATGCTTATCGCCAATAGTTTATTACGCAATCGCAAAAAAAGATGAATAGTCGACTCATAGTTCTACCTCTTCAGTAAGTTAGTTAAAGCAATTGCAGCGATGCTGAAACCGGAAAACGATCAATGCTCAATGGAATTGACCATAAATATCGTTAGGAAAATATAAAAACATGGATATTTAATTTTGGTTACCATTTAAGTCTTCAGTAACCACGCAGTAAAAGACCTGTATCCGTGCTTCAATGTTGTATCAACAGTTCTCATTATTATTATTCAGTAACCATTAAATGGAGGGAATGCGTTTGTAGATGCGCACACATGGCAATAAATGTAAATGCTCATGAAAATATACAAGCGAAATAGGACCGCCGCTTACAATTTATATCTATAATTCATTGATCAATATATATATATTTATTCTTTATATATTATATGCATGTATGTGTGTGTGTGTGTGTGTGTACATGTATATTTGGTATGGATGCAGATATGGATGCGGATGCAAATACATGTGATGAGATTTTCAGATGCTGAGACAACAAATTCTCATACTCCTCAGCCGCCTGCAGGCGCGCCAGTTCCCCGAGAGCCGGTCGCGTTCTCAGAAGGGCTGGTGTGCGTTGTGCGCCATTGAATCGCCACCTCGTCGATGAAGGCAACCTTTAAGTTCTGTTAGATTTAAGAACTCAAAGAATATGGCTTTCTATGGAAACTGTTTTGGGTATTACTTATTGTAGAATTCGGGTTCCGTATTTCTAGCTAGCCAGAAATTATATCAACTTGTCAGAACCAATTGTTGGATTTTATTTAGGTTAGATTGAAAACCAATCTTTTTCCGGGAGTTTGCAAATCAAAGATTATAAACAGCAATATTTACCGCATCACGAGTTGCTGATGCTACAACGGCCAATAGCCACATTGACTGGAACATTAATGATCTTATGAATACAACATCAAATACTGCATCGAAAACTTGCTTTCCATTACAATCAGAGCACCTAGAGCACTTAAATGACCGACACATCTCTCTGCCAATTAATTAATAAACTAATTAATTATTTTATTATTCGAATAATTAATTATTTAAATAATTTGTTCCAATTGTTTCTAATTCTAATCTACAAGGTTTAATGTTTTTCGTCACATACAAACATCTTCATTGGCCGCTTAAAAGGAAATTCGTCAAATTTTACATCAAAAATGTGTTAATGTATAACTTACTGTTATGTTTCATGAGTGTACAAGTAAAACAAATGAACAATATAGTCTCCCAGCGTGTCCATTATTTATGAGTGCAGCAGAGAAAAAAGATATTACATTGCCTTTTTAAATTTCACCCTCAAATTCTATGAATTTTTAAGCTACTAAATTCTGCCATACACCTTTACGCAAAGATATCTACGAATAGATTCACAAATGGGAAATTTGAAGACTATAAGCTTTGATTGAAAGCTCATGAACAGTTTTTTGCACATCAAGAGAAAGTATACGACAAACGTCTATGAATAGGAACTCTCTCGTGATGGGAGTAATTCAATGGGCCGATGTGTTGACATTCGTAGAGCGTAAATTCCATTGATGATTACGTTTCTAGGTATGTAGATGAATATGATGCTGCGGAAAATTATTGTAAACCTGGAAATATTACAAGGTAAATGACACTTTCATAGAGGTAAATTAAATAGAACTCAAGGACCCCGAAAAAAATGCTTTGGACTAGAAAATGTTACTCATAAAAGCCTACAATGACAGAGTAAGTTACAGCATCAATTCAGGTAATGTTAAAATCCATTTTGTTTTTGAGCAGGGATGTCAAACGATAATTAATACCTAAGAAACCATAAATCAGGCGTAATTCCCTATCATTTATCATATGTCAAGAAAGAAGTAACGGGCTAAAATGTTCTGGAAACTAATAGCAAATTTTCGTCGTCGTAGAATTTATTAAGACCCTTTCGTGAAAAAATGTGTCGCGTGATAAAACTTTCAACGTTGTGTGTATGGGGTATGTGTGTATGGTTCCATAAGCTGTATGTTTTTCAAAGCGGTGAGAAGGCTGGCATTCTGGGGACCGAAAGAACACGAGGGTAAAGGTTGAAGTAGGGTGCTGGGGACCCTCGCTCTTGTGTTTTGAAGAGCGATAAGCAAACCTCGCACCACGAAGCATAAAAAACTCCTACAAAAAATTACAAGATCTTAGACATGAACACTTAAGAGGAGGGAATTCGAGCATCAAAGCTGCCAATGGTGTTCACTTACGTATGAATAAAGGTGGAGCTAGCTGAACGAACACCTCTAGCATGATTGGTTCCTTCTAAAAGGGCGTGGGAAAAAGAACAGAACCACAATAAAGATCTGGCGTGTGAGGGAAGCCAGTTCTACCGTTGAGGCCGTAAAGTGAAATACAAATAAGTACAGGTATGTTCGCGATAACATACGTATCTAAAGAAATGACAAAAAAAGTGCCCATAATGAGCATACAAGTTAAACGATAAAATGTAATGAGTGAATTGATGTATGTTCTCGTTTTTATTTCAGAGAAGAATTTCAAATAAGAAAACCACGAAAATACGGTCGGAGCAATGTTCAAAATTAACACGTACGAATGACACGTTTGGGAAGGGGTAAGTCATGAGTCCTATTACTAAAAAAAAATTGCTCAGAAACTTAGTTGCCAAATATTGAGGTGGCATACGATGTATCAATATATTCTTCAACATAAAAGCAAATGTGAAGTGAATTGAGGAGAGCAAAATTTATTATATTGCAGATGGTGGGATTGATCAAATAATGATGAAGAAAAGAAGTAAGAGTTTACCAATTCAAGTCAACGTATCACGTCATCGCTCAGAAAGGCCTATCCACAATATGAACTGAGACGTGCTGCAATGAAATGTAACTCGTCAATACATAAAAAACGCTCTTGAGATTCGGTGCCTGAGAATGCCACGGAGTGTGCTTGGTGACGATTGATTGTGAAATGAAAGCGGTTAAGACGACAGAGAATGTCTTAATACTCTACATGTATTATTCGTGTCTAGCATTGTCTACAGGTATTATTGGTGTCTAGTTTGATGATACGGGGCTGGCTGGCCAATAGGTATATATATATTAGGGTTGCCATGGGAAATGTCATGTTCAAGTTACCACAAAATTTGTCGATAGCGTTTGGTGTTGCATTATAGTGTGTTGTGTTTGGAGGCAAATTGTAGGTGTGTAGATTGTTGAGCATTGCGGTAACTCCCTTCATGATAAGCATTGTGCAGTAGCCTCACAAAGGTGTAATAGGATGTTCATCTATAATTCATAAACCTTTTCACCGGAACTCGAGTATTATACCCGAAAACCACCGGAGCAGCAACTCTCGTCAACAAAGAAAAATGCGCACAGAAAAGCGCGCTGTTTGTAAATTGTTCCCTTCACGTTGGTAAGTACCGTCCTTGTTTTAGTATTTTTATAAACTTGTGCATTTTGTGTTTACCAGTGATTTCTTGTGTTTTTGGATTTTTTGGGAGGTACGCCAATTCTTCTCTTCCGAGAACCTGGTTTCTTTATTACTGCAAATTAATAAGGGGGCTGGGACCTTTCTCTCGTGGCATATACGCAACAAAATAAATTACAATCGTACCGTTATTTTTGAGCCACGTCGAGCGAGTGAACAAAAAATTGAAATTGTCGGGCTGTCTAAAAATGTCCAAATTAAAAGCTTCTCCCACTCAGCGTCAAGGAAAGCTTCAGAAGATTGCCCTCGAATTGTGGTTGCGCTCGAACTTCTTGTACACCTCAAAATAAACACAACCTGCAAAGCGAGTTGTGCGAAACCGAAAAAGGGCAATGCGAAAGTTAGGGGAAAACTCAATGTCTGGAAAAAATAATAGAAAACTGTTGCGATACGGAGAAGGGGGTGGGTTTAGGACCCCCTTTCCATACGCTGAGGGACTCTCAACCCCCGGACACATTTTTAAAGTATTATCCATCATGCTTGCGTATACACCTGCATACCAGACATGGAGAATAAAAGGATTGAAGATTTACATGAATTTATTTGGGGAAACACGTGGATAAATCACACAAGGCATTGAAACGAAATAATTTGAAAGGGCACAACTGCATTAATGAAAGGCACACACATTCTACCGTTATAAGACTCTAAACGTGACACGATATAAATGTGATGCTCACCGAGAATTCAAGTTACCAATACTCCATCGTAGACCACAAATTACGCATCGCACAAAACCGCAGGTTCCACAGCAACACAAAACATCATATTTGCGAGAAAAGCATATCACGATTTAACCTGAACTTGCAACATGGTGTCGAATTATATGAAGCGCCGCACCATTCACAACGTGAATTCGATCCTCGACTAAATAAACACAGGAAACCGATTGCCTATAATTTATATGATTTTGCGCAACACTTTGAAAAGCACTTTTCTGGGCTCTCACATCCATAAAACACTCGCCCTTTTGATAATAAGTGATTCACTGATAGACATTCACTGCCGATGTGCTGTCGCTCACTGCTGATTTTCGTCGTCATTGCTGAGACTATCTCTGTTCTGGACTGCTCTCTCGCTGACTCGCTGCCGCGGTGCCTTCCCCGCTCCACCTTGACGCTGAAGTTCTGGTGCCGGGAATTATATTATATCACCGGTATACAAACACACCACTCGCCCCAACGACCAGAAGGGCCTTGATTTCACGGGTGAAGATATAAGAACTAATTCGTTAATTTTTATGCGGTCTTCCCAAGAGGGTTGATAAGTAGGCAGGTGCCGCTCTCTCAGAGAAAGAAGGTAGTCTGAAAAGAACGACTCTTTAAATTTTTCAAAGGCTTCTTGGTGAAGCTCCAAGCTTTTCAAGATAGAAATACGTGAAGGGCTAATTAGTTCGCTCCCAGCTTGAGCCAGAAAGGTGACATTACCATCATTAGAAAGTTTGAGAAAGGAGTTAGGAGTTATTACTTCGAGAGCACGCTCAACGCCATCTCGGTAAGTTAAGGGTCTGTTATTGATAGCTTCTTGAATATCAGACGGGAGAGTTAAGAAAGTAAAGTATTCTATCTTTCCTCGGCCAACGGCTTTGAACAAACAGCGCTTTACAACGCCAACCATACGTTCCCAAGTAGCCCCAAACCAAGCACTGTAAAGAGGTATTTTAACGTGTTTGACGTTGTTCATGATCAGATGCCGAGTGAAAACGTTATCTATTGAAGAGCCAGCTAATAATTCACCCCCCTGCGTGAAAGTGGGAGCGTTATCACTATAAATAACTTGGGGCATACCATATCTATTTGCGAACCTTACAAAGGCAGCGATGAACGCATCGGCGCTCATGTCTGGCACTAGCTCTAGATGAACCAAGCGCGTACACATAAACAGGTGAAAAGAAGCACGTACATTTTTGTTGGTTTGTCCCCCAGTCGCACATGGAAAGCACCAGTAAAGTCTATTCCAACTGCTTGATATGGCTGAACAAAATTCACACGATCTCCAGGTAGATCCGTAGGCTTAGGATAAGCAAAGGGCCGTACATTAATTTTTTTACAAATTATGCACTCTTTTAGAATGCTCTTGATTACGGGTCTGGGTTTAGGAAGCCAGAAACCAAAGTTTCGCAAAGCGTTTAGCGTGGAAGCAAAACCTAAGTGACAACATTTTTTATGGCAATTTTCTACAACAAGTTTCGTAAAGAAGCTATCTCTGGACAATAAAATCGGGTTAGCAATGTCAAAAGAAAGGTAGGTGCATTTATTGAGTCGACCACGAGACCGAATTAACCCGTCGTTGTCAAGAAACAAGTTCAAATTTCTCACCAGTTGAGGCACAACAGTAGACTGAGGGTCCGCAGACAGAAATCTATACTCTTCTTCGAAATATATTTCGAAGAAGAGTATAGATTTCTGTCTGAACAACAAATTTTTTTAACTGGAGATGTGTAAATTAATATAGACTAATTCGGGTACGCTGATTTCAAAAATCATAACCGTTTTGCTGTATCACGTCAGGATTTTCAGTTACAGAAATACTTTTCTTTCTGCTTTCAGTGTCGTCACTGAACGTGATACAGCAAAACGGTTATGATTTTTGAAATAAGCGTACCCGAATTAGTCTATATCAATTTACACATCTCCAGTAAAAAAAAATTTTTGAAATTTTTTAATTTCAAAAAGTCATTTAAAGTCATTGCTGAAGTAATTTTATTTCTTACACACATAAAAGATAGTTTGTGTTTGAGTAAGACTAATTTGGGTACGCTGATTTCAAAAATTATAACCGTTTTGCTGTATCACGTTCAGTGACGACACTGAAAGCAGAAAGAAAAGTATTTCTGTAACTGAAAATCCTGACGTGATACAGCAAAACGGTTATGATTTTTGAAATCAGCGTACCCGAATTAGTCTATATCAGTTTACACATCTCCAGTAAAAAAATTTTTTTAAATTTGTTGTTCAGTAATATTGTTGTTGACATATATATATATATATATATATATATATGCATATGCATATGCATATATGCATATGCATATGCCATATGCATCATGCATATGCATATATATATATATATATATATATATATATATGCATTTTAATTACTCAAGAGTTTTGTTGTGCGCGCGCGCGCAATTCACTGCAATTTTTCACTTCTTGTTGGTGAACGAACTTTACTGTTGATATTCGCAACGTTAACAATTGCGTGGCTCCAAATCTTTACGCTGAAGTTGCCTGTGAGTTCGTCCCCGATGCAGAGATGTTTGAATGCTTCGTCGTTGACAACATTTATGCACTTGCCGATAACCGCTGCCTCGCTGCTGTGCTACGAATGCCTCCTGACGCACGTCAGTACTTTGAAGCTTGCTGATACACTGGACGCCTCCTCTCGAAATTTCGATGGTTAACTTTCACTTTAGATGTTGGATTTTGGCTGCTCATGTCGAAAATGTGCCGGCGGCGCTCTTTCACTTGCAGTCAACATCGGACTTGGTATAATGCCGGGTAATACCGGCGTCTGCCGGTATTCCGGCTGCAAAACCCCTCCTTGATTATGCGTCTCTCTCGTAGCGTCACCGAGTCGAAAAATCCCTCCTGAAGCTTCATCTACCCTCCTTATAAGCGTTTCGCCTCCTTGCTTCGAGATTAATCTCGAAGCATCCCATCTACAGAGGCCGTATCTGCATCCTGATTGGCGGGATTCTTGTTTGTTCTGACGTCTGGGTCTCCCATTGGTGTGTTCTCAGACACACCTTCTTGCGTCATTCCTTTCACGAGCGGTGATTGGCTCAGGTTCTGTGGGCCTCTGAATTCATACGTCACGTCAGCCTCCTTGCCCTCCAAAGCCTCGGCTTGTGTTCTTGTGTTGTATGGACGCCTGAACCGTAGAAGTTTGGACGAAGCGCCAACCGCCCTGTGACACCTTGATATATGACATCCTGTTTCAAGCACTTGAGAGCGCTGCACAAAGAGCCGACCCTCGCCGACACGACACACAACACATTACAATGTTTGTAGCCCCGCAGAATGTTTACCCTTCTTGAAAATGTTATAGCGTCACGGAATTTAGCCCAAAAATAAAATGTGATGTGATTTTGCCCAATATATATATGCCTAAATTTATTCTATTTCACCACACATCCCCGCGCCCTTAAAAAAATTTGAGCCGACGGTTCAAATTGTCCTATGACAATATCAAAGCATTGTAAGGTTCAAAATCGCAACAAAATCTCTTTGTATCGCAACAGGAGAAATATTAATTGTCCTGTGCAAGCGTACTGTCTGTATATCAGCTTGGAAATTTTAAAGGAATTCATTTTCAGTTGTCCAAAAATTTCTGTTTCCGTTCATTCAGTCAAACAGTCGCTCGATAATTAAGCAGAATTTTCTGCAAGTACAATTCACCCCGTGTCATTTTAAGTATGCTCCAATTCTTGGGGAGTAATTTCTAACTTAGAGATCTATGCCGTCGCCTGAGACCGGGCGAGCTGTTGGAAGGGTAATAAAAGACCGGAAATTTCTTGTGGCGGTAAAGCTGAGCCGCTGTCAGACTATATCTGAGCGCCTAATTTGAAGTAAGCCTGACTGAACTCTGTAAAGCTGTGATAATTCTCTGACATTAAGTTTCTCAGGAATAATGAGAAGTTCATTTGACAATATTGCCGGCGTAGACCAGATTTTTTTTGTCATAATGTTGAAATTGATTAAGTTGAATATTGTCTTCTTGGCGAGTTTCACAACAAATTTTAAAAAATAACAGTGTTGAATCTTCTGAGAGCATTTTATTTTCTTGGCCGTGCTAATCGTTATAAAATTTGCAAGCTCTGAAGTGCAGCCGGCATTATTAAAATATTTTTGTTCATCATGGGAGAAATTTTTGTTTGGTAATCATTCAATGACTAAAAAAAAAATTTGTTTGTGTTACAACCTCTCAAGGATTAGATTCAGTCGTGTAGGTACGTGATATGCAGCAGAATTTTCGTCATGTGCTAATTTTCTGCGAGTTATTATGGTGCCTCCCAATTTTGGTACTGATTCCGGCCAGAGCTGGGCCGCTGCTGAGACTGAGTGAGTCGGCTTGTAATGGCATTTCACTGCTTTGAGTCATAAATGCGTGAGAGGACGGAGTAATAAAAGTTGAGATCCTTGCAGCTGCAGTCGGACCATTTCCTGAACGCCTAATTTGAAGTGTACTTGACTGTGTGTAATCCATAGCCATTAAGTTTTCGAAATGCTACGAGAAATTTATACCTTCTGGAATCTTTGCTCATTATTTTTGTGCCGCTAAGTTGATCTAGTTAATATTGTCTGAGTGTATATTGCATCAAATACTTGCTCTATTTTCTTGACAATGTGTTCGATAAAATTTTTCTTGAGTGCTGAATTTTTTGGTTGAATTTTTCTATGATCTGTACAATTATCAGGTTTAACTGAATTGAGGTGTGAAGCATTGTCTGTGGAAATAACGCCTAAACCCCAGCAAACGCCGCCTTATCTCAAGTGAATCTTTGAAACAAGTTTACATTTTCTGGGCTTTGAGACATTTAGTAATTAATCTAGTTGGAATTTTTTTTAATGATACCTCGCTTATAAATGATTTGCAAAAATTTTTTTTTGGCCTCGTGTGCGTCAAGCTTCTCCAATCAGCTTTAGCAACATAATTCATATTTTTATTCGTTGATATTTGAGTGCTTCAATTATGTAAATTGACATTTGCTGAGAAGCAGTAATGGGAATTTTGAGAATCAATTTCCTTGCTATCAAAGGGGTGGCAAATTCTTGTTGCAAAACTGATGAATGAATTAAGTGGCGGTGCTTAGGATAAAAATTAAATGTAGTGTTTTAAAGTAAGTGATGATTTTCAACGATGCTGCACATTCAGTTCGTAGTCAGGTTTTAGGGACTTGGATATAAATGACGCCTCTGCTCGTGTGTTAAGTAAAGTAAATTAATCCTCCTTTTTCTATTCACAAGATCATTGTGATAAGCTCCAGTACATCAGAGTGAGAATTTAAGTAATTGCTTCAATAATAATACACTAAAATCATTAAATATTTTGGGTAAATTCTCCCATGTGCCAAGTATACAATCCATTTCGACCCTGACATGAGTCAATCTATACCTTTATATCAAATTTACTGAGCATAAAAATTTTGCTTGCTTAACTTTTATAAATTCATGATGTTTAAAAATTTCCTTTTGATGTGAATTCGACGGTAGAGCGTGGTAATTTAAGATTATTCAATCCTAGCTGCCTTCAGGTGGGAAGGAATTTTATTATATTAAGTGTCTGTAGATTTTAAGGGAACACGTGGATTAAATGCAATTTTTTGTAGTCTAAACGGTTACATGTCGTCAATAAAATAATTTTTCTTTGTCAGTTTGAGCGCGCATTGAATTCTGAGCTTGCAATTTTTTTTTCGTTGATTGCCCAAATAGGAATTTCAAGTTAATACTCACCATGATTAATTGAAACTTTTAGTAAATTTGTCAACACTGGAATATACAACCCAGGTGGAGTTATTCCTAAGGTGTTACGGATGGTTGAAGGAAGAATTTTTCTATGTCAAATTGAGAATTTCATGAAGTCAGCTGCAATACTCGATGTATAAACTTCGTTTTGAAATTAGCTATCTCCATTCAATATTTTTATTAACACTTAAATGATGCTGTCCATTCTCGTCGGTAATTCAAACTGAATTATTGTGTAATACTGAGAGTGTGTTCTTGCTTAGGCAAGGTTAACGAGTTAGCTTCACGGAAATATGAGCGTTTCACATTGTCGGAAATGTACAATATTCGAGATGGAGACTTTATTTCCTGTTAGATGGATTTAATACATCGTGAGAATTGAAATGAAAAGCATTGCAGTGAATACATGGAATTTATCTTAACAATAAGAATCAGCGTGAAAGTCTGCGGTGCAGCGAAGCTATGTAATTTATGGCTGTTCTGAGCCAAGACTATAAAATTCTCTTGTGCGTGAAGTTAGGTGTGGTATTACGTGAGGTTGGAATGTAGGATATGAAAGTAGGGAACGTCTGAGAGATTATGATCTGTAACATTGATTTATATATGTGTCGTATCAAAAATGACGAGTTATTTGAGTCAAACTGGTGAAGGTGTCAGCGCCGTTGTGTGGGAATTTCTTGATCACTCTTTCCCCATAATGTTGTTGACGCTGACACTGGTCATTCTCAAACATCATTGGTATACGTCATTAATTTCATTTTCGTTCATTGTCATGTAGGCATGATAATTATCAGGGTATAAATTTCCCTTAGTCCGTTGTTTAACGACGTTAGTGAAAACTTTGGAAACAAAATGAGTATATATAAATATCGTGTGTACGAACGACATCGTCGAGCAACGTGGAATCATTTAAATGTGCTGCACTGTCTCTGGGGCTGAGAATCGTATAAATTTTGTGTCATGTCTATTGTTTTTTTTTTGCATTTTTGTGTCAGTGTTATCACAATGTCAAATCGTCTGAAGAGCCTTTCGGCGTAGTAAGATGTAAAGTTTGACGGGTTGATAACACTACATTTTGTCTATTTCTGCATTTCTTTGTATGTCGGTGTTATCATAATGTCTGATCGTTAGAAAAGCCTTCGCGGCAGAGTATAACGTAAAGTTAGACGCCTTGACAATACCCAATGTATATATATGTGTTTTTTTATTGATGCGGATTCGGGACTTTGGCCTACCAGGCAATTCTCCTGCTAGTTCGTACGTCATGAGCAAGAATGTTTCATTTTCTTCGAAATATTTAGGTGATTCAACTAATTAGTAACACCGTCGAACGAATTTCGGCTTTGTCTAGAGTTGGTTGAGGATACCGGAAATTAAATATTTTATGTATGTATGTAGGAATTCTTCGCGTAGCTCACGTCCGCCTCACTCAAGGCAGATTTGAAGGAAACCGAGGAACAATTCTTACGTTGATCAACCATGTAATGCGCTGTCTCTCGATTACAAAGTAACCATGTTAGACAATCAAACGCGTATTTTACGGAAGGAGATCCTTAGCAATTTAACGCGCACCTCAGAGGTTTACGTTATGCTAGTCGACGAGCAAACTGAGAACCAAAACCTGAAGGTCTTCGCAAATAAATGTGCTTCATTTTCTACAATTATGATGAAAGAGCTGATGAGCTCCTACGTGGGAGTCCAATGCGCATTTGACGCAGTAATCTACAGGATTTGTCCGCGATTTGACGCAACGAGGATCTACGGAATTTTCCACGAGTTCACGTGGCGCCAAGGATGAATTTTTATGGAAAAGCTTCAGTAACTTCGATTCTCAGCAGGGGGCCCTCCCAAGGATCAGTAGCAAGCCAGGATCAGTAGCAAGCCAGGATAGGTAGCAAGCCAGGATCAGTAGCAAGCCAGGATCAGTAACAAGCCAGGATCAGTAGCAAGCCGAAGAGGAGCAGCAAGTCACAGGAACAGCGACCACAAGCTGTAACTAGGCGCACAGGAGGAGCAACAGCAAGTTTTTGTTGCAAGAAATACGTCTACTCTGAATCACAGGATGAAATGATAATTATGAGGAAGAAAACTTGAGGTTGGAAAATTACCCTTATTTTGAGATTTGTTTTTAGGTGGATTGCAATCGGGAAAGCTGAAAGGATGTCTCTGCTTGTACCAAAGTCGCCTACTTTACAATCTCTAATTTGTATGTTTATCTAAGTCGATGGATTTGCCGAGAGCAAGTCGTGAATAATAAGATGTCGTGTGTGTTTTATTTTGTGCGTTCATGTTGTCCGATTTATGCGTTATCTTTGATGTGTTATTTTCTCCTTGCATTCTATAATAATGTGTATGAGAAATGTGCGTTTCAAGTAATTAGGTGTGTGTCAGGTATTAATGAATTTTTTTTACAAAATGCGTCAACATCGGTGTGTTGCAAGAAGGTAAATCATGAGGTGATATGTAGGGATATTTTCATGTCAGGAAAAGCGAAGGGATTGAAAAATGGGTGTGAACATTTTCTAATTTTTTTTACGTAAGGGGTACGTCACGGTAATAATTGAAATTAACGGGTGAAAATTTGAACCAACTTTACAAATTGGCTCAAATTTTTTCTGGGGCGAAGAGGGTATTGTCCCGAAATACTACTCTCATAAAAGATTTTTGGGAATTATTAAGATTTTTGGGAATTATTAAGATTTTTGGGAAATTTTAGGAAATATTCTCGTAAAATATCTTTTTGGGAAACAGGCTCGTACAATTTTTGGAAAATACTTCACTTTAGGAAATGTCTAAAAACCGTTATCACTGTTATTCTCGAGCGTGAGAACGTGAACCAAAGTTTACCCGTGTGTGAAAGGACAATTCTTCACAGTTCGGTCGGAAAAACAAGCGGCGATTGTTTGGGGTAGAGGTAGGTGTGTTATATTTCACGGCCTCAAGTGCGGCGAGCGCAGGCATAGAGAACGACGCACACACGAACACACGCACGATACAAGCGCACCCAAGCCGAGGCTTTGCAGGGCAAGGAGGCGGACGTGACATATGAACACAGGCCCGCACAACCGGAGCCAATCACCGGTCGCCAAAGCTATGACGCAAGAAGGTGTGTCTGAGCACACACCAATGGGAGTCCCAGACGTCAGAACAAACAAGTATCCAGCCAATCAGGATACAGATGATGCCTCTGTAGAATAGAAGCTTCGAGACTAATCTCGAAACAAGGAAGCGAAACGTATATAAGGAGGGTAGATGAAGCCTCGAGAGGATTTTTGGGAACGCACGTGAGATACTGCGTACGACGTCTGAGAGTGCACCACACCGCAGGTCGGCCTCGCCGGCTTGCCTTCTACCAAACTGCAATTTGAAAGTTAATAATTCGAAGTGCAAGAAACAACGTTGAACGTCGGCAACCGGTGAACACCGTCTCACAAAGAAACCTGATCGAAGTAAACCAGCCTCGCATCGGTGATCGTCATGGGCAAGCACGTCGGAGATTCAACCGAGAGCATTCAAGTAACTTTGCATCGGGGTCGAACTCACAAGCAACTTTAGCGTCAAGATTTGGAGCCACGCAAGCGCCAACATTGCGAGTATCAACAGTCCAGTTCGTTCCTCAAAGTGCGAAGATCAACGCACAAAACTACGGTGAATTGGCGCACCACGAAACTCTTAAGAAGTTCCCGGCACCGGGGCAGCTGCGAGTACGAGTTGTAATGCCGGCGGGCGGCGGCACGAAGAGGGAGCGGCCGCAGGTACCGCTGCAGCACGTTGGCGAGACATCAGCACAGGAGAGCAACCATACTCAGCAACGACGAGGAAAATCAGCAGTGAGCGACAGCACATCGGCAGTGAATATCTATCAGTGAATTACGTATCATCAGAAGGGCGAGTGTTATGGTTGTGAGAGCCCTGTTAGGTGGTGTTAAAAGTTCAATTTCAGATGTAGATCAGCACCCCAGAAAAGTGCTTTTCAAAGTGTCGCGCAAAATCATATAATTTGTAGGCAATCGGTTTCCTGTGTTTATTTAGTCGAGGATCGAATTCACGTTGTGAATTGTGCGGCGCTTCATATAATTCGACACCTTGTTGCAGCTCCAGGTTGAATCGTGATATGTTATTCTCGCTAATATTGTGTTTTATGTACTGTGGAACCTGCGGTTTTGTGGAAGCGTAATTTGTTGTCTACGATGGAGTATTGATAACTTGAATTCTCGGTAAGCATCACATTTATATCGTGTCACGTTTAGAGTCTTATAACGGTAGAATGTGTGTGCCTTTCATTAATGCAGTTGTGCCCTTTCAAATTATTTCGTTTCAATGCCTTGTGTGATTTATCCACGTGTTTCCCTCAAATAAATTCATGTAAATCTTCAATCCTTTTATTCTCCATGTCTGGTATGCAGGTGTACGCAAGCATGAAGGACAATACTATAAAATGTGTACGGGGGTTGGAATTCCCTCAGCGTGTGGGGAGGGGGGTCCTAAACCCACCCCTCTCTCTGTATCGCAACAAAACAGAACCAAACGATGAATTTCATTTGTCATCTTTCAATACATAACACACCTTGAAAAAAAACTACTGTTGGAAGCAAAGATTTCCCTTAACAACTATTTTAATATGTTAACTGCGATGGGTTAAACCGAAGTTCAATATTCAATTCATAATTAAAATCCATTGTGGTAAGCAACTTTGAAAATAAAAAACATTAACTGAATCAGACTTTTATTTCACTTTCATTGTGTATTTATATAAAATTAGTTATTGACTGCAGGTGGGTCAGCAGCACTATGAAAATTACCAAGTGACCACCGGTGGGGTCACTTCGCAGGAAATGTGTTAAGCTTTATTTTGTTCAATGAATTTATTTCCAGTTCTTGGTTCTATATCACAATGTTTGTGCGTTTAACACATATTATTAGTACAAATTAATTATCAAAAATTCAGATGTTGGTATTTCAAGTTTGAAGTCTAAAAAACAAATAGAACACCAAGTCACAGCCTTAATATTCAGTAGTATCAATAAAGTGTCGAGCTATCGCCTACGATACGCCAACGTGTGCCATGAAAAAATTAGTATATAACACACGAAAATTGACTAATTTCAACAGGAAAGATGCCCATGATTATTAAACTGGTTTTATGGCGATGAACTTTGGTTTATTTGAATTCCTAAGAGGGATATCTTGAGAAAATATTTTGCTGATGTAGGATTTGTTCCACCACAATACGCCTATGAACATCAGATCGGTTTTATCGACACAGTCTGGCAACGTTAAAGGTTGCATTCTCTGTTTTCAGAAACAAAGTGCAAATTGAGCGCATGATTAAATTTTATTTCACTTTTCGTCGATTATTCTGGCTGAACGAACGATGGCACATTAATGCTCACTGTATAGTGGAGGTCATTTTTGACGATCGCCTACAACGACAAAATACTCAGTACAGGAATTGCAAGTAAAATTTTTTGCGAGATGATACGCTCATGTTCTCATCTTGGTTTTTAAATTGTCGTCGTCATGAAACGGACACCGTTGTGGGCATGATAAATATCATCTTGTACATTGGTTTTTCCAATGCCGTATAACTATCACCAGGACGGTTACTCCCCGGTCGAGCCGGCACCCATTTCAGATATCAAGACAGAGTGGGGTATTGCGTTTGAGTTTTCCTTTTACCCAACGGGGAAAATCGCCACGCAGTGCCGGGATTCGAACCTTTGACGCCTTCACGGAAGGGTGCGTTCTGAACCACTCGGGCACGGCGAGTTTCAAAAGTTGGTTTCGTACGTTAAATGAGACATGGAGCTTAAACTACCAGCTTTCGGTGATTTTGTCGTATATGAAAATGAGTCAATATCGGTTCACTCTATGCTGAACCAAATAGGATTATCTTCGTTATTCATATCCATGAAGTCACAACAGATATTTTGACAATATCAATGTGTACTCTCATAATATATTGTATGATAAACTTACAGTTTTCCCACAATGAGTACAACACAGATTACGTCCCGAAAGTCTTATTCTGGGAATTCATTCTTGAAAGTATCATTTCTTACACTGTGGGGTACTTTGGGATGGCGAAACTAATAAATGATGGTGATCATTAGAATACTAAAAGTAATTTGTTCATTACTTCATTCATTAACATATTAGCCAATACATCTGTAAATTTCAATACAAAAATTAATAAAATATTATAAAAAAGTTTTCATAATCTTCCTCTAGGTAATCCCCCTCATTCCGGACGTCCCACAAATACCAAACATTTTCATTAGGTATTGAAGAACCAAATATTGCAGGAATATTCAAATCAGCATATGAGCGTTAAATGTCAACTGCAGATTTGATTGTTCTTATGTAAGTCCAGGAAGCCAAATCACTATAATGATCCAAATTTTGGGAATTTGGGGCATATTCGGAATTCGATGGATTACCTAATTTAGTTCTTTCTCTTTTTATGAACATGCAGAACACAAAAACGTAATTTATTATTAATTCACCAAACGCAAATGTTTCGGAAATTGATACAAACTTCACAGTTACATTTCCACTTTAACACTTAGTACGTACAGCTAAGGAGGCCTGTGTGTAGAACAAAACAAGAAAACCAGCACTAGGTGTACAAAAACTATTACACCACGCAATTCTTAAAAACTTTAAACTTCATTAAATTCAGTTCGGACACCTCAATTGTATTTTATTTGTGAACCAAATTTAACTGAAGAACAGGTCAAGAATGAAACCTGGGCATCAGGTACTGAACTTAGCGCACCGGGTAAAACTTGAGATTTTGCATTAGCAACTGAAAGTGTATATGCGAGAGGTCCCATCAATGTACAAAATTTCTGGATCAAGGAATAAATTTGCAGTTTTACATTGAAAATATCGAACTACCCCATTCATATTACAGCATATATGCTATGAAATCGTGCATATGTGTAATGCATTATGCATATTACATCTGTTATATTGCATATGTGCAAAATTGCATATGTGATTATTCCTATGAACAAGATAATTCTTTGCATTGCATAAAACATTCTGCATAACTCTCGGCGTGCATATATGGAAGTTATGCAATAGCTCTATTTATTAATGTTCCTATTCAGCATAGTACTGTAACACAAAATCATCTAGTGACGATGCTCATTCAACAGGTTTGATCGTTCGCGAAACAAAACGATCTCAATACTGTGGACAAGCTTCCCTCAACAGGAAGATCTCGGGCGTTCCTTCATTGTCACGCCGTGAGGCACGAAAGTTATTGTTTGCATTCCCGCTGGCGCATTGGGCCTTAAAAAAAAGTCAAAACGCGAGTCAAATGATTCAAAAGGGCCAGAAAAAAGAGTCTCAAAGTAGTGAGTGAATATGTATAGCGTTGTAATTTTGAAGAGTTACAAGAAATGCAGAATTGCGATTTTTCCCAATTTTAAAGACTAACATAGTCAATAAAAACTTATGTCATTTCAATTAGGAACTGCGCTGCTAGTGGTATAGCCGAGATTGTTGACTCATTTTTAAGCTGAATCATTCCATGTAATTTTTCTTTGAAAAGGGTATTTTAAATTTTGAGATGAAACAATAATAACAATTACTCACTTAAGAAAAATTAGAAGCCTAAAGAGCCAAAGAAATGGTTCTTTGTAACATTTGTTTGACAAAACGCAGTCCCATAATAAAACAGTCCGTTGTTCATCATATTTTGTCTCGCAAGCATAACCCTTTCACACAGTTCCCCAAGCTCCTCTTGGTAAATCATTAATTGACTAACGTGTTTGAGGCACGAGCTCACCATCGACGGTTCCCTAGTGATTAAAAATGAACATCCACGCGCATTCGGTCATCAACATCATTCGCATATTCTCATTTTTAAGAAAACATGAAGTGTAACGTTTTGCGCTGTGCTGTGGAGCTTAGTTTTCTGAGTTGCACTCAAACACCCAAATCTCGCCACCAACATGTTCTAGAAAGTGGCAATCATTTTCAATAATTATCGAATCACCGTTCCTTTCTGGTGTTCTTTTTCTAATGCGAATGATTTCGTATAATTACATTTTGTGCAGATTTTTGTCATCCTTGATTTATTGGTCAAAATGTTCAAACCTATTGAATGAGTCAAATTTAGCTCTTCCTCTCCCCGATCTTTCTGACCGCCAACCGAGATCACAACAGAAAACCACGGATTCTACCTACCTAGTCGGTAGTTCGTGAAGACGATGGTTTTCCACTTCGTGGTTAATTTCCATTCCATTCTCACCCTGTAAAAATTCCCTTGACCACCCGAAATCCTAAGCCCAAGACAGACCACCATATGTGTAGGCTTGCCGAAATCTTAGGCATTAAAGGAAACGAATATTTATTCAGCGATAAAATATTTACGTTTTATGAGATTTTATTCACGATGACAATGCAGTTTCATAAGAGTTGTCTGGGAAAGGCAAGAAGCTTCAAGTTACGTATGAGTCCAAAAACAAATTTCACAGAAACATGTGTTCAAAGAAGTAGAACAAAAAATAAAAATAGTTAATTGAAATTCTTCGGTATATTTTCTACAACCTCTCATGGTTAAAACGTATTACAAAAAAGGCCATTATAAGGTTGATTAGAATAATTACTTCTATGATAAATTTTTTGACGAAATTGGCTAGCATAATTCTACAAGCATTTCACCAATTTAGAATGTGGGTATGCATATCAGTTACACGTTTGCTTAATTTTTTTTAAATGATGGAGAGTATCGTCTGCTGTGTATCAAATGTTTTGACTGGAACACGAGCCATATCAAAGTACTCAGAGAAGAGATCATGTATGAAACTTTTGAATCTCTTCCATGAGCTTCTGACCAGCGACTCGCTGCTTACTTATTCAGTCGTCTTCTCCCCTTCAGCTCAGTGTTTGCGGCACTGCGAGAGGAGAAGGTTTGAAGGCGCCGCCTCGGAAGTCCCTGACTGGGAAGAAGCAGAGCTACCTGACGGGCCGAAAGTTGGTGAGTAACCTCTGTTTGAGTGACCAATACGCTTTTATGAATTCTCTGTTAGCAAATTCTATCGAACTGAAGAGCAAACTCTGCTGGCTTAGAAAAAAATTACAAAATATTCATTGAAATTTAATGTTCCAGTACTGCTTCAGCTAATCTTACTTTTAGCTACAGCATCGCCATACTTAAATTTACAATAGTACTGACAGTAATCCTTCGAAAATTGATTGTAAATGCCATAACTTCACTGTGTTATCTAATCATACTACAGCACGTGCTGCAAAGCGAAGTAAATAAGGGTGATCGACTCGAAATCATTCTGCAAAGCTGTAGAGTTTCATGTACTGGTTCATCACGACTGAAAATAAAAAAACATTTATTAACAAAGCTGGATTAATGAAATGAAAAAAAAAATTTGCTCTGACGAGGTACAGTTCGCGCAGATCACAAGGAGGATTAGTGAACGCTTTACTGTAGGCAACAAAGCTGAGCTTACGCTCATTCTCAGATTTTTGTTTGTATTATACAACATCTTGCGCAATTATTATTATTTTTTTTTTTACTCGAATGAATATTGTGCTAAAGAACTTTTATTACCTCGGGTTTTTTATATCATAAGAACTGAACTAGGAACTAGGCCACTCTGCCTGAGAGACATCTACGCCGCCATGAGGTGAAATTATCACTTAATTCACTCTGCCAGTTTTGCCCTCTGATTTTTGGGTTAGGACACTCTGCATATTTACCCTCCATTTGATATAGAAAACAATTCAATTCAATATCAAGAATTGCTAACAAAAATGAAACCTAAAATCATACTGCCGTTAAAATTTCGAAATTAAATTTAAATTTTAATACTTCGGATGAGAATGTAACAATACAGTGAATATGCTTAATTGTATCCGATCCATCTTTGCTCGTGGTGCCTTTTCATTCAATTTCTGAATATATTGCTTCTATTTGAAAATGCGTATAAGGTAAAAGGAGCAAATTTATTGAAAGAGTTTTATTAAGGAATGAAACCCTAGAGGTTCATGAAAAGATCACTTTCGCGAAGAACTTGAAATGAAGCGATTGAGAATATTTAGAATAAAATTGGTCTTTAAACATGGTCTGTAATTTACCATAAATCATATTAACGGGATTTTGGGATTTTATGTCCTTATTAAAACGTATTTCCGATTTTGGCTGAATATATATTATGCTAACTTTCAATTTAGAATAAAAAATTTGAAACCTCAATCGGCGTAAATTCAAGGTAATAAGTCTGCTTCGTTTCCTTTAATATATGTCTTACAGTGAAAATGAGATAAAATGCTCCTATGAGCATTTGAGCATTTAAGAACACCACTTGTTATGATGAAGCACTGACAGGAAGTGCTTGCAATGACATAGGAAAATCGAGAAATAGGATTTAAAATCGATGATTTTCCAATGAATTTCAGAAATAATTTCTTTCCCAAATCGAAACTACTCCCTCAAATATATTCTTTTTTAATATACAAAAGAGATTTTCTAATTCAAAGTTGAATTGGATTTGGTAATATCTTAATTGTTATTATTTATAGTAAATTATATATACATAGTTAAAAACGGACGACGAAGCCTTGATTAAAAGTCAAGCCTTGATTGCGCAGTTAGCGAACACACGATTGAATAGCCGTGCAGTCAGCTGAGTAGTCAACTAACGTCAGTGTGAGGTTTCATTTAACTGTGTTGGCTACGGCAGACAGCCTTATGCCATACAAAAATATTACAACATTTTTATTGAACAGGATTAACATGAGTATTTTGGGTTTATTGCAGATTCCATGCAGTCTCCAACCGTCATGTCTGGAATGCCATGTGAGTTCGACAATAAGGAAGCAGCCAAGATTACTTCCTTTGTGACGAACTCACATGGCAGTAATCTCGGCTGCCACAGCAGCAACTAAGTCGGTGCGGACTGCCGCACATCCAGCTTTAAAGACTGCTAAGTCGGCGGTTGAAACGGCGCAGCCATCTGTTACAGCTGCAACATCGGCATTTGTGAACGCAGTCCGAGCGGCGCCTGCAGCAGCACAGTCGGCCATACAAGCTGTGCAGCCAGCGCCAGCTTGTATGGCTGACTGTGCTGCTGCACAGTCAGCACAGTCAGCCATACAAGCTGTGCAGCCAGCGCCAGCGGGGTCGAGGTTTGCTGTTCCGGTAGAAATTCCAAATTTTGCAAGCAATTCTCACCAGAGGACGACAAAAAAGTAAGTACACACACTACATCTGATGATCTGGAAATTCGTAATTTTTCAACAGTATGAATGAGCCTCTTCATTTTAAGCTGAAATTTCAGTTGCTGTTACCAAGTTGTCCTAAGTTACGGTGATTTTTTAAAAACTAGCATTTTTCAGCGAAGAATGCTAAACTTATTTATAAAAACTATTTTAAATTTTTTTTCAAATTATTTTTATTTGTAATTGTTCATTTAGGTAAATCAAAATATGGCAATCTATGTTGAACTTTCGCACCATTAAGAAGCACTGTTCTAAAACATAGTTGACATATTTTTAAAGCTCATGTCAGAATGACGACCTTTTATTTTCAGTCATCATCTCTCCTAAATCTGTCATCATGTTTTTATTTGTAGACATTCTGTTGGATGTTGACCAGAGGCTGCTTATCGGGTTCAAGTTCGGGAGTGATAACAGTGGCTCCATATTTCATTTCAACTGATAGATCGGGACCAAAGCCCTCTTGAGTTAAGCTAGGTTCTTGCAATGGAACTTTACCGTTATAAACAAACCCTTTATTTGACACAGCGAGACTGGGGCTAGTGCAGTTCAAAGTACATGTAAGTTTGACCAAAGAATTAACACAGGTTAAGACTCTTGTGTTCCACACCGTCTCCGACAACGGTCCTATACGAGCTAACTTCGTTAAACCATCACTTCTCTGTTGTTTTACCTCGTCGTAAGAGCATCAGAATGTGACAAAATCTACGTTTTGGCCATCCAACTTGATCATCTAAAGTACCGTGCTATGGGCCTTGTAAATGTGGCGTGTCGTAACTTATTTTTTAGATTCATCCCCGCTCGTTGTAGATGTCCGTTTAGATTTTTTTGCAATATATTAAGCTAGTGTGAGAATATCTCCAAAGAATCAATATAGAGAATTTTGCAGCACTATTTGCCAGTGACTCCTTCAATCTGCGTAATTTCAAATATATCACTGCCAATGAATAATGAACCTGAAACAGCAGAGCGCTTCATATGGCGTTTCCCTTCCACGGACAAATTCTTAAACATTACCAGACTTTGGATTTTTAATTTTTTATAGTTTTGCGAGTTTTTTGGATCGAACGGTGATCTCAGCCAAGCTGCTACGAAAAGGTAAAATAAAGATGTTAGTCCTTCAACATTAAACATGATTTTAATTGTGGCTTATAAGGACACTACAGGACACTCATTATTAACGTTGAATGTTTAAAATCGAACATGTATTTAATGAAACCATTGAATCAATTCTAGCGAATTTTTAATTACATACGAAAAACTGTTCAAATATGTCGGAGATTTGCACAGCAAAAATTAGAAAATTATATGAAAACTAAAGTTTAAGCTCTAATTTATTGGTTCATTCATTGAGTTGAAATATTACAGATCTCAAAGCCTTTCAACTTCTTATTATTGTTCCGATTTTTTTTTTGCCTTGACAGTACTTCAAGCTTGTAAATTTCTTAGCCTCTAGCTGCTTGAACTCACTATTTTAGATTGATGTCACTTGACTTTCCCTCCAAATAGCCTTTCAAAACATTATACATCATTATTTAGTCCTCAGAAGAGATCTGTACTTGTATACTGAATGCAACTTTCCGCTCAGCTATTATAACTGATGATGTCCAGTTTGTCACCGAGATGTTTTTTATATTCTCAACTTTGGGTCCAATAGTAAGGCGACATCTTACAGAGTTCTGTGATTAACTTCGTTCATACTTCAGGGATGGAGAGACTTAGCAGAATATTCACTTTATTCGTCTAAAAACAAAATAATATGTAACAGAGAAACAGCTACTTGATAACATAGGGTAGGTATGGCAGTTAAACCTAGCAGGGATTAGGCATTCGGCCTGACGAGCTCTCCCCTGAGGGCGTGGACCGAGTCACCTTGAGGATCGACCCCTATCTTATTAAATGTTGTGCTCGCTTTCTGAAGGAAGCACGCACACAAAGTGGACACGTGATAGAATCACTTGTTAGTAGCCATTATTGAAAATATCCAGAATTAAGCTGACACGACTAAGAAATATAATGCATTTGTGATGAAATTTTAACGAGAGAGCAAATGGTCATCATATTCTCAGACTCGCTTCTTACATCTCAAGACAAGCCATTAAGAAAATACTGACTATAATCGTTTAAGAAATATGACTGAAGGATTAAACACGATAACTCCCGGATAATAAGACGAAGTTCCATAGCAATGTAAGGTACTTAAATACATAGGCGTATTATTCTTAGTTTGTTTTAAAAGCTTGGTTCTTGGAAAATACGATTTTGACTCCTTCAGCAGATGTTAAAATCGTCACACGCACAGTTTCACTATTGACACCAAATAGTATTATGAGCAATTCAAAGTAATTCACGCTCTTAGATTTTCTGTAAATACTGCGATGGACTGATTATTTTGTCACTCAAATAATCTTGGACCTGCAAGCGCGTTGCTCTTGGGGCTGAAAAAACTAAACTAATATTACAGTAATTAACACGAAAGCAAGCTAATTGAATTTACATTAACAATAGCGATTGCGTAACCTGAAAACTAGAAGCCTTTATGTCTCAGACCATAGCTTCAGGTTTTGGCAAAGACAAGTCATTATCAATATATCACAACCTAAAGACTAAAAATATTTATGATCATAGCATAGCTTTTGGTTATTGCACAGACTAGTCATTATCAATCAACACACCATAGCATAGCCAAAACAAAGGCTAAAAAAGATCGTTGTAAGAAGCCACTGGTATAGAATATAGATACATTGAGAGCGTGCCGAGTTACCACTCATTGTGTGAGTACAATGTATTACATCAGCTGAGCTTTTCTGCAAGTAACTTGCAGCACATTAACTACTAGTTTCTAGATCCTATGTATAAATTGAAGTGGGAATGAGAGAAACAGAATGAATTTGCGATGCTTCAATTACTAATTCCGGCTTTTTCACTTTAATATATGCATTATTGCTCCAGTACCAAAATTATACTTCGCACTCGTAGGTATCAAATGAATATGGATGCGAACCCAATATGACTAGATATCAATGACCACTGACCGTAATAGGTGATAGGTATGAATACGCTGTTTCGAACCTCGAATAAAATAATCAATAAAAACATTGTGAAATTTTTAGCTTTTCAGTAAAGTATTTTAACTCAGTTTTGTTTACTTTAGGTTTTAAACAATAATAATTAATTTTTTACATAAATTAGAATCGAAGACACCAAAAATTGCGGCTCCAACCTCGACTCCACCACATACGAATGAACGACTCCGGCTCCACCACATTCGGAAAAGCGACTCCGACTCCACACACATTCAGAAAGCGACTCCGACTCCGAATCCGACTCCAAACACATTCAGAGAAGCGACTCCGACTCCGATTTCGACTCCACACACATTCAGAAAAGCGACTCCGAATCCACACACATTCAGAAAAGCGACTCCGACTCCGACTCCACACACATTCAGAAAAGCGACTCCTACTCCGACTCCTCACACATTCAAAAAATCGACGCCGACTCCGACTCCACACGCATTCAGATAAGCGTCTCCGACTCCGACTCCACACACATTCAGAAAAGCGACTCCGACTCCGACTCCACACACGTTCAGAAAAGCGACTCCGACTCTGACTCTGACTCCACACACATTCAGAAAAGCGACTCCGACTCCACCCTAAACATGCGACTCCGGTGGCTCCGACTCCTGACTCCGACTCCGCAACCCTGCTGGCAACAATTTCAAGTAACAATAAAATCACAATTTCTGCCAAGTAAACCTCCGCCCACATATTCATCAATTAATGCTCAAATCAAAATTTCTGACTTGTTACTATCAAACCATATCTTTTTCGAGCAACACTACTAGCTCCAACCTTGATTGCCTTAAAATTTCGATCCATCCTCAGTTCCACTCAAGTAGCACTCAAACTATGATTTATACGGTATGAGACTCCGACAGTAATTTCAGTCATGTTACCCATAAAAAATCAGTTCGAGCGACAGCGCTTTAAGCATTATTTCTGCAAAGTAAAACTTCAGCCGCTGTTTCTATCGAGTAGCACTGCAAACAACCTTCATCAAGACTGAGTAAGTTAGTAACAATCCGGCCATTGCTCCAGTCATGTAAGTTTTCAACCAAAGTATCTTTGAAGCATCGATCCAACAATAAATATGTTCTCAACAGTAACACTCCAGCATCTCCTACTTTCAAGTAGGACTTAGACTTTAATTTCTGCTGAGTAAGGACCCAACCAAAATTTCAGGCAAGTAACTGTCCAACCATAATCCCTTATCATTAAAACAATCATTCGATCATTACTTAATCAACCAACGATTCGATCAAAATTTCTATCCAGCAATACTTTTGCCTTAATTTATATCTCCAACCCAAAATACTAACAAGTAACAATTCGACCACAATTTAAATCAAGTAATACTCCTACCGTAAGGTCTAATAAGAAATACTCCGAACATAGATTCTAACTAACAGTTAACATTCCAACCTAAATTTCTATTAGTAACACATTCAAGTCATAATTTTTATCTAGTAATAACCCGGTAAAAAATTTTGTTAATCAACATGCAAAGTTACAAAGATAACTTCCATCAAGTTATGCTGTAATTATAAATTCTACACATGCAACTCCTGCCGGCTTTCTCAACTCTCGAACTATTATTTCATTCGAAAATCCAACAGTAATATCAGTCAAAAACAGTCCCTTCATCTATAACATCTATCATATAATACGCCAATATAGTTTCAGGCGAGTAACGTTACAATCGTTTTTCTATGAAAATCCATGCTACAATAATTTCTAATTAGTAACACTTAATTCCTTATAGCTTACACGAAACAGTCCAAAATACTTTAGAAAAAATGATGATCCAACCGTAATTTCTAACAAATATCACTGAGCCTATAAATGCGAACATATAACATTTAAATGGTAGTTTCTAGCATGAAATATATGAACCGTACAATCTAGCATGTTATTTGAACAAAAATTTCCTACGAGCAGCATTTGAACTGATTTACCTTAAGTAGTGTAGAGATCATATATTTCTGTTAGTAAATATTCGATTGAAAACTCGTAATAAGTAACTTCTTGAACTAAAAAAATAATTTTTACTGTCCATATATACTAATCTTATTTAATATTGTAGCTACGTTATGAGCGAAAAAAAAGACCTTAGCATTGCTGTTTAAAAACAGTGACGTTGTGATCCAATTGAAGAGTTTATTGGATGCACTCTGTGAAACTTTCAAGCCCCTGAAATTATCAATATTTATATCTAGTAACGAATATTTGAAGCAATCTGCATAAAAAGATACTCAAAGGACAATCAACAAGGTTATCGCTCTCGACTGCTCCCTATAATAGTTATGTTATTATTATTAAATCTATAATTCTACATCATATTTCCAATTTAGCGATTCGTCGAGAACATTATTCGTAGAATAAAAAGAAGAACCAAAGTATAATCGAACATTACATTCATTGCAAACGTTTCGGAATTAAAATTCCATCATCAGTACTGAGACAGGAGAAAAATTTTGTCTAGTAAAAACAATAAAAATCATTAGTATATTCCACAAAATTCTATGAATGTCTAAAAACCCTAATTTGTTCATTCATACACAAAAAATAGCATACTCCTAATTCACACAAGCACACATGTATACGTTAATTCAGATACACCAGCGAAACACACTACGCATGCACACACACGCACAATAACACACACAATTCCGACAGTAGGTGGGGGCAATTGATAACTTTAAGTCACTAATGTCTTTGTTGAGGTTAGGTTTATGAGTGAATATGAAAAGGGACTCTCAAATTCTAAGATCATGCTCACTATTAGCTCTAGTTCTTTTTTTTATTCTGCGAATATTTCTGTATTAATTCATATTTGATTGGCGTTACTATTATTAAAGTTATCATGTTGAGGGTTTTATAGCCCTTTCCGCCAAATTACGATAATTCTCTCTCTGACAATTAATAAATTTTTAGAACGGAACAAAGAAGTGCTGATAAAATTGATATGAAATTATGTTTTTTCTGCAGACTTGTTATCAATCAATATCTACATTGAAAAGGACTATCGTTAGAAATTAATTCAAAATTACTTCTTGCGTACGAAAAAGAAGTGAAACTCAACGCTAAATTAAAATTAAAAAACGTAGAAGCCAAATGTGAGTGTCACGAGTGTCGAAATGCTACCATTATCGAAATAAACATCTGAATGCTGTCACAATGTAATCAAGTTTTAACCACACACTGTGAGGAATTCAAAGTTTAATTAATAAATGTGCTGAGAAAATGTTTCAATATTATTCGTACATGAATGTGTGAAAACACACACATTTTAGGCGTTGAACAGTGAGAAGCATGGTCGAGGATTTGTTATTAGTGTGTATAACATTCTGAAGACAACTTTCTCTGACTTAAAATGAAATAGGATAACAGCAGTGTGATACCAGAAATGTCGAAACGTACTCTAAGACGTTTAGGGCTTGGAGAAGCATCTGAAACTGAAGTGACTCCCAATTTAAATATTGAAAAGCTTTAAATTTGAGATAAAAAGATAATCCATTGCGATAGCGGTTACTCGTCAAACGAAAATAACTTTCTTTGTTTTTAATTTGTGTACGCACGTCATTTTGCGGATGCAAAATTACTCCCGTATCCGCATATAAATGAAATTTAAAGCAAATGAAAGGGCAAGAATTATTCGAATATCTACCCACCTTCAGCCAAGCATATGTCTGAAACAAATAGCCAAACATTAAAGCTTAAGAGCGAAAACAAAATTGAAGGTGTATCAAATTGAATTAAAAAATGAATCTAAAAATACTAGGGCATAATGATATTTAGCAGATATGAACTTGACTGACAGTTCATGAATGGTTTTATTTTTTAAATGACCAATAATAATTCATTAGTCCAAGATCTAGTGGATTTGAAGCTTGCCTAGGATTTCTAAATTGACTAAAATCTGATACTAATTCAGAAGATAATTCGTGGCCCCTAACCCCTAATGGAGGTGAGCGAGTTAATTGAGCACCTGCTCATGCACTCCCTCCCTCAAGTCTGAAGTGTACGTCCGGTCATCCTGACGTACTTAGTGCACAGCATGCTCAACATACAGTATCTGTTAACTAGAGAAGACTGGGCAAGAAGCTGCATCTTACCCTTGAAGTCATTAAAGAAATGAGATGTGGATTTATACATCAGTACAGTGGGGTATTTCACGTTAGGAAAGTAAAGGGCCAAATATTTCAATGAGTCCAAATATAATTTTTCATCAGAGTATTGTCCAAAATAAAGCACTGGCAAATAAATCAGGTCAATAAATAAATCAAAACAACGAACGGGAAGAAATGAATTTCTCATCTGAAAACTTCTCAGCTCTTTGAAACTTCGATAAACAGCAACCATATTTAATGAGAAATCGTCTCGGAAACAAAAATTATTTGTAAAGAAAACTGTATAAAGAAATTTATCATGAAATTAGTTTGTCCTCACCGTGATGCGGAGAAAAATAATTCTTCGGGTTAATATAGTGTTGAAAATTATAGTGCCACCTGTCAACAGGAAGGAACGCTCCCCCAGTCAGTCCGTCATGTCGAGAAGTGGCAAAACTAATTTCTAAAGTCCGTATATTCCGTACATGTTCTAATGGTTCAGACAAATAGTTGAAAACAATATCTTGTTTAATTCATAGTATCGTATTATTCGAAGGTATACTCTTTGTCATGGGGTGACGCTGGAATTTATTTATAGTTAGATGGCATCCTTATATTTTAAACATCACTGCATAAATAAATATTTTATACAATTTTCTCGAACATTTTTATGTGGTATATTTTTTACTTCGCTTCGATTTCAATATAATGTGATGCTATCTAATGCCTTGGGCTTTGTAGTTTTTGTGACTGAGGCGAATTGTGACTCAAATAACTGACTGGATATTCGGGCCGCTTGTTGGTTCCGAATTCGCTCCTCGACATTTTCAAGTAAATAAAAAAAGTAATTATTATAATTATTATTATCACCATTCTGAGAGCAAAAACTGGTTAAATCAGTTTTGGCGTTCACAGATGAGGTCCGTTGCCAGTAGAAGAGTTGCCTTTCCTGCACCGGCGATCCACCTTGATATTGATTTGCGATTCGTACTGCCTTTGCCGTTGGCGCTCCTTGCCTGCACAAAAAAGGAGTGTTGAGTTCACTCTACAGGTAAATTTATATTTTTACCCCTAACCTATCTAATAATTTTCTCTGACTGGAATGCGTACTGGAGTGAAGGTCAGTTGTGCGGGTGACATGAAATGGTCTTTTATAAGGTTGCACAGCCTTATTTGCACCTCGTTGAGTGTATGAGCCGATCTGCTGATTCTTTCGCAGGGACTTTTTTCGCCGTGTGAAAAAATTTTCATTTTTCACAATTTTCATTTTTCCTTTCCACTTCAGTGATATTAGTTTAGATTTCGTAATTGGTGAACAATGTTTTCTTTCCGAAGTTTCAAAACGAAGAAAATGGATTGGTGGAGCTCGCTTACAGATTGAGGCTTACGTTTTTAATAGAAGTAATTTACTTATGCCTACTCTTATGATATGCTTCTGGTCATGTTGCTCTATCGTGTTAAGAAATTCATCAAGCTGAAAAAATTAAAACACTATAAGCCAAGATGACATCACTCTTCTGACTTGTAATGGTTCATCCACGATGATGAGACTCAAAGACCTCCTGCCACAGGTCTCTGCAACCACCTACGACAGGTCTCTTCGACCTCTTACTACAGGTTTATGCGACCACCTGCTAAAAGTCTCTGCGACCTCCTGCTTCAGGTCTCTGCGACCTCCTGCTACAGGTCTCTGCGACCTCCTGCTACAGGTCTTTGCCACCTCCCGCTACAGCTAGGTCTCTACGACCTCCTGCAACAGGACTCTGCGTCCTCCCGCTACGAGCATTCGCAGTCTCCACCAACAAATCTTCAAGGCCTCCCACTACAAAAGCAACATAAACGAGAAACTCGGTCTCCAATTTATGGGTTCAATTTTGCTAGTGAATATGCTTAGAAAGCTGGACGAGCTAAAATGAAAATAGAGACGCTTGTTCGGCGAAGCTGACGAAGCGTCTCGGCTTGTTCGGGCTTCCGCAAAAAAGGCAGGAAAATTTGTAATGTTTTAACATAAAAAAATACGTTGTTCGGCTACAAATACGTAAAAAAAATACGTTCGGCTACAGAAGGCATTTAAGGATACTTATCACTCTGTCGCCAATATATCCAAGCTAGAAAAAATCCGGTGGTAGTCATTGTACTAGCTCTAAATGCGCTGGTTACTGAAATTTCAGGCATATTTACGTTACTAGTTCGTTGTCTAGGTATTACACATATTATATCACTGCTCAAAACAGTTTAAACAGTAGCTCAAACACAAATTTATACAGCAGTGACTAAAACTCCAATATGAATTTTAGAAAATAGCGCCACTTACTTTAAAAAACAGCTCCCTCAAACTCTTGAAAAAACTAATGCCCAGGGGTTTTTGAACACACTGCTTGCATTCACTGCAAGTACAGCCTTTGTTTTTGCCTTGACGTCTGCGCGCACTGGCTAATGCAAAAAGCAAAAAAAACTGCCCGACAAAAACTCTACCACTGCTGCCGCACGCTGTCCGCCTCACGCACAACGAATCTCTAGGCTGCAACGGAACTGTAACAATTAAAACAACTAATCATTGCTGCTTTACTTATCTTAAAATGTAGTTTTAGTCGTCGCACGACGTCGTGATCTCCGCAGTCGTTATAGGCGATGCACCGTTACTGCTTCGTCCGCAGCACGAAGATAACGTAGCTGTAGTAGCCTGACACCTCGTAGTTGTAGTTTTTAGCTCTGTAGTCGCCCTTTCCGTAGATCTCTGAAGCTCTCTGTCTGTAGATGCTGTCCTTATAATCGATTTCTCGCTGCTCTGACTGTCTCTGCAGATCCTCACCATAGACGTTATGATAATTCTCGTCACCAGACGATCTTCACGGTAGTTCTCTTGATTTCTCTGTAGTTATCTCCGCCGTGTTGATTTGCTGAAGTCACTGGATCTTCTTCTCAAACTTCTGTAGGTTTCTCGTCGAATACTATATCTTCTTGACTTCTCAATTATATCCTCTTAACTTCGTGGGTCCGTCAACTCTCTGGCAAAAAGTATGAATGTGAAAAATGATGTAGATTTGATACTTTTTACTGTTTTTTTATATTCTAACAAGAACCTAAGAAATTAAGGGGATCATCCGGGTTTGAGACCTTTTTTCGTCCGATTCGATTGAAAATTGGCCAGTATATGTCTTTTAGAAAGTAAATCTTTTTTACTCCTGTCATTTTTCCGATTTAGGCCTTAGTTTTTTTTTTGACGAAAAATGTGTTTTTTTGTATATTTTTCTTGATATTTCAGATTGGAACTCCCCCTTCAGTTTTGATGCTAGAACAAAAACAAAGACAGTTTTAGAACCCTTGGAACATTTCTAACAAACGCTCATTCAGTTTTTTTCAAATTCGAATTTTTTCTATTTTTTCAAAATTTTTGGAAATTTCAAAAATCAGCAACAATTTTTTGGGTTTAGAGCTATATATTTATTCAAAAAAATTTAAACTTGAAAAAAAGCCGAACGAACGTTTGTTAAAAATGTTTCAAGGATTCTAAAACTGTCTTTGGATTTGTTCTAGCATCAAAACTCGAGAACTAGTTCCAGGATGAATGTTGAAAATTCTAAGTGTTGGGTATAAGCAAAAAATAAAATTTTGTGTTGAAGTGTAATATAATGAACAATTGATGTAATTGAATGCAGTTTTAATTTTTATTTCGATACTTTCCATACATAACTTCATATTCAAACTGTGAATTGTGATTTCAAAAAAAAATTATAAAAATTTTTTCTTTTCCATGAAAAAATAATTTTTTTCTTTTTTCAGCCTGATTCTTATGAAATTTGACCATGATATGTAACCTTTGAAAAGAAACACAATTGATTCAATTCATTTTTTTGATTCAGGCCTTAAATTTTGCAAAAATTTGACATATTGGTTTTTAGGTATTGATATTTCACTAATATTGATATTTCAAAATAGGACTCCTCCTTCAGTTTTGATGCTAGAACAAAAACAAATGCAGTTTTAGAATTCTTAGAAAATTTCTAACACAGTCACATACAGCTTTTTTTCCATTTCCCATTTGTTCTCTTTTTATATGGGGTCAAAATCGGGAAAATTGAAAGATTTTGGTGCTTTTCATAGGTATCGATATTTCAAAATGGGACTCCTCCTTCAGTTTTGATGCTAGAACAAAAACAAATGCAGTTTTAGAATCCTTGGAACATTTCTAATACACTCACGTTCGGCTTTTTTTCTATTTCCCATTTGTTCTCTTTTTATATGGGGTCAAAATCGGGAAAATTGAAATATTTTGGTCCCTTCACAAATTCCCCCCCCCCCCGGGAGGGGGGGAATTATTGTCATAGCGCCATAAAATTTTAGGAACGAATAGTCCACCAACTAAGGGTCCTTCTACAACAAAAACATGCAAAATGACCATGATATCGACAGGATCTGGCAAGGGCCCCGGATGATCCCCTTAAGCAAGTCATTCTTTCCCAGACTCTAGTGATATCAGCTTATAACTATCTGCAAATTTTTCGATTCTGCTGTCTACCAAGGCGATCCCTGGGTGGACCGTCATACGCACGAGTACAGGCCCTCTGGCGGAGCAGGGAAAGATTGACGACATTTGGGTGCGAACATCGCGCACTCCGAGCCCAACTAACCGGGCCAAGGTAGGACTTATCCTCGTCTCGTAGTTGAAATGAATTCCAACGCAAATTCATCTTGGGTTCAGAAAGGTTTCATTCACACTTCAAATTTCAGATCCCATCAATGTGTTTGAAAAGTGTTTCGGCTGGCGGCTAAATGGACTTTTTGTGTTTTTATTACTTCAAATGTTTTTTACAAAATATTTTACTAGAAAATATCAAGGACCTGTAGGTTATATAGAGTGAAACAGTTTATCATTTGTGTCTGAGAAATAAGGTCGCCCAACAGGAGGTGTCAGAAAACGATTGAGCGAACGTACTGTGCTCAGAAAGCGTAAAGTCGGAACATTAGAGGATTTGTGCGAATGGAAGTCCTGTTAGAATCCATTTCAGGCGAACGATTTTCAATTTTTTATTTTAGAAATAAATTTCCCAAGAGAGTCATATATCTTCTGGACCGAGAGGTCATAACAAACATTTTGGACTGACTTTGGTCCTGGACAGTTGTTGAGTAAATAAAAAGACGGTCAAATCTGTATTTCAGTATTTATCAGTATTTAATAGCAAACTTGGTGATTTTCGGGATAAAATATGAACTGTAAACAGTTTCTAATATTTAAAATCAACTCGAAGTGTGGAATGAATCTTAATTAAAGTGGAGTTTTATTCTTTTAGCGTTTACTGGCATAAAATGCTTCGAAGAAAGAAGTGGAGCTGTAGTCGGAATGAAATGGTTTTGTTAAATTGGTCATTTTAAAAAACCTTACTGAACATTAGGTATCAATTTATTTGCATAAAGCAGTCAAGAATGTAGCTAGTATTTATGGAAATTAAGCCTTTCTTTTAGAATAAGGGAAATGAAGGAACGAAGAGATTAATCCTCCTAAGAAAAGATAGGGGAAACAACGAAAGGAAAATGAAAGGGGTACACATGAGGAAGGCAAATAAACACAGTAATAGGCATGATCGATTTGGGTAAATAAACGCAATGCGTCAAAGATCACAACTTCAATTCTATATACTATATACCAGTCCATTTCTTACATAATAGTGACTATATATATACATACATATAGTCACTATAAAAGTGGTGACTAGTGTTCTCAATATCTGATATTCATGGCAACAAATGTGTTAAGTACTTGAAAAAGTATCGACCAATGACAGTGATTCCCTGACCAGTGCCGTCCAATGTGATTCCGGCAATTTTTCCTGCGGGAAAATCCTGATATAAGGCACTGGTACGCGCATACCGTAACGTCTAAACACACACTGCCACTGTCAGAGCTCTTTCACAGGAAAAAGGCCTCGCCGCTCCCTCATTCCAGTCATAGTAGATGCTTCCAGTGCAGACGTGCAAGTGCGAGCGGTATGGAACCCCGTCCTTTTCTGGTCATTAATGATCATTGCACCAGCCGTCTCGCATGCGCCATATTTGATGCAGTGATGAAACATTTGTACTTCTTCTCTTCTAACACTGAATGTGAAATAATAATGTTTCAAAACGTTTGCCCCAATGAATTTTCTCCATAATGTTGGATTTTCTTTTCATTTTGAATATACGATTCCCTAAGAATTGCCGTATAAGTACTACCGTTGTACTACTATTGCTCTCTACCATAACCGTACATTTTTCACCGGAAAGTTTCATGAATAAAACATTTACTTTTAGAGTCATTAATCAAATGTAATCTGTTTTTGATGGAACATACCGTAACAAAAATTGGTTAATAGAAGTTCGAGTGTATGGACAGGCTACATCAACGGTTTAGAGGACGGTTTGGGAATGGTTATTTTCAGCCTCAGCTTTAATTAAAAAATCGTTAACCACAGCCGAATATGAACCGATTTGATGCTTATTGTTGATGATAATGTTTCCAATTCCCACTTATATATTTACCGCTCACACATTTATGTCATAAAATGTTGTTTTCGTACAAAAAAACATGAAAACGTTTTTTATAGTCTGTTACCACAAACAGCTTTCGATTGGTTATTACATTTGATTTAAATGTGTAATCACTAATCCTCGATTGCATATATCTTCATGATAATTATAATTTGATGACACAGGTACATCATCTCAATATGGTCACGAATATGTAACTCCTTCACTAATATCTTTGAGCAGGCGACCAAGGCTTACGAACGTCGTAGGCGAGCGGAGTCAAAAAGCTGTTGCCGCTGCTGCTATCGCTACATCCCTTGCCGGAGGTCCGACGAAATCGACGAAGATTCGTCGTCGGACGAATATGAGATATATTAAAGGTGAGGAAATCAACGCTATTGTATACCATACAGGAAGTGTGAAACTATATGTGAATACGCGTGTTATTCATTTGAATGAGTTACTTAGAGTACAATATCAGCGAATCAAAATCAAAATAATCTTCGATTTGGTAAAGCCTAGCCATAGAAATACTTCGAAGCATATTTCCCATCTCAACACGTTTATATGAGAATTGAATTACAAAATTGCTCACAAAAGCAAAATTTGAGCTTTGCTTGATTCTAATGCTCTCATTCTGAACAACGTATTTTTTTATGTTAAAACATTACGAATTTTCCTGCCTTTTTTGCGGAAGCCCGAACAAGCCGAGACGCTTTGTTAGCTTCGCCGAACAAGCGTTTCCATTTTCATTTTAGCTCGTCCAGCTTTCTAAGCATATTCACTAGCAAAATTGAACCCATAAATTGGAGACCGATTTTCTCGTTTATGTTGCTTCTGTAGTGGGAGGCCTTAAAAGATTTGTTGGTGGAGACTGCGAAAGCTTGTAGCGGGAGGACGCAGAGTCCTGTTGCGGGAGGTCGTAGAGACCTAGCTGTAGCGGGAGGTGGCAAAGACCTGTAGCAGGAGGTCGCAGAGACCTGTAGCAGGAGGTCGCAGGGACCTGAAGCAGGAGGTCGCAGAGACTTTTAGCAGGTGGTCGCATAAACCTGTAGTAAGAGGTCGAAGAGACCTGTCGTAGGTGGTTGCAGAGACCTGTGGCAGGAGGTCTTTGAGTCTCATCATCGTGGATGAACCAGTACAAGTCAGGAGAGTGATCTCATCTTGGCCTATAGTGTTTTAATTATTTCAGCTTGATGAATTTCTTAACACGATAGAGCAACATGACCAGAAGCATATCATAAGAGTAGGCATAAGTAAATTACTTCTTTTAAAAACGTGAGCCTCAATCTGTAAGCGAGCTCCACCAATCCTTTTTCTTCGTTTTGAAACTTCGGAAAGAAAACATTGTTCACCAATTACGAAATCTAAACTACTATCACTGAAGTGAAAAGAAAAAATGAAAATTGTGAAAAATGAAAATTTTTTCACACGGCGAAAAAAGTCCCTGCGAAAAAATCAGCAGATCGGCTCATACACTCAACGAGATGCAAATAAGGCTGTGCAACCTTATAAAAGACCATTTCATGTCACCCGCACGACTAACCTTCACTCCAGTACGCATTCCAGTCAGAGAAAATTATTAGATTGGTTAGGGGTAAAAATATAAATTTACCTGTAGAGTGAACTCAACACTCCTTTTTTGTGCAGGAAAGGAGCGTCAACGGCAAAGGCAGTACGAGTCGCAAATAAATATCAAGGTGGATCGCCGGTGCAGGAAAGGCAACCCTTCTACTGGCAACGGACCTCATCTGTGAACGCCAAAACTGATTTAACCAGTTTTCGCTCTCAGAATGGTGATAATAATAATTATAGTAATTACTTATTTTATTTACTTGAAAAATATCGAAGATCGAATTCGGAATCAACAAGCGGCCCGAATATCCAGTCAGTTATTTAAGTCAAAATTCGCCTCAGTCACAAAAAACTACAAAGCCCAAGGCATTAGATAGCATCACATTACATTGAAATCGAAGCGAAGTAAAAAATAAACCACATAGAAATGTTCGAGAAAATTGTATAAAATGCTTATTTATGCAGTGATGTTTAAAATATAAGGATGCCATCTAACTATAAATATATTCCAGCGTCACCCCATGACAATGAGTATACCATCGAATAATACGATACTATGAATTAAACAAGATATTGTTTTCACCTATTTGTCTGAACCATTAGAACATGTACGGAATATACGGACTTTAGAACTTTGTTTTGCCACTTCTCGACATGACGGACTGACTGGGGGAGCGTTCCTTCCTGTTGACAGGTGGCACTCTAATTTTCAACACTATATTAACCAGAAGAATTAATTTTCTCCGCATCACTGTGAGGACAAACTAATTTCATGATAAATTTCTTTATACAGTTTTCTTTACAAATAATTTTTGTTTCCGAGACGATTTCTCATTAAATATGGTTGCTGTTAATCGAAGTTTCAAAGAGCTGAGAAGTTTTCAGATGAGAAATTCATTTCTTCCCGTTCGTTGTTCTGATTTATTTATTGACCTGATTTATTTGGCAGTGCTTCATTTTGGACAATACTCTGATAAAAAATTATACTTGGACTCATTGAAATATTTGGCCCTTTACTTTCCTAACGTGAAATACCCCATTGTACTGATGTATAAATCCACCTCTCATTTCTTTAATGACTTCAAGGCTAAGATGCCGCTTCTTGCCGAGTCTTCTCTAGTTAATAGATACTGTATGTTGAGCATGCTGTACACTAAGTACGTCAGGATGACCGGACGTACACTTCAGACTAGAGGGAGGGAGTGAATGAGCAGGTGCTCAATTAACTCGCTCACCTCCATTAGGGGTTAGGGGCCACGAATCATCTTCTGAATTAGTATCAGATTTTAGTCAATTTAGAAAACCTAGGCAAGCTTCAAGTCCACTAGGTCTTGGACTAATGAATTATTATTGGTCATTTTAAAAATAAAACCATTCATGAACTGTCAGTCAAGTTCATATCTGCTAAATATTATTATGCCCTAGTATTTTTATATTAATTTTTTTAATTCAATTTGAAACACCTTCAATTTTGTTTTCGCTCTTAAGCTTTAATTTTGGGCTATTTGTTTCAGACATATGCTCGGCTAAAGGTAGGTAGATATTCGAATAATTCTTGCCCTTTCATTTGCTTTAAATTTCATTTATATGTGGATACGAGAGTAATTTTGCATCCGCAAAATGACGTGCGTACGCAAATTAAAGACAAAGAAAGCTATTTTCCTTCGACGAGTAACCGCTATTGCAATGGATTATCTTTTTACCTCAAATTTAAAGCTTTTCAATATTTAAATTGGGAGTCACTTCAGTTTCAGATGCTTCTCCAAGCCCTTAACGTCTTAGTGTACGTTTTGACATTTCTGGTATCACACTGCTGTTATCCTATTTCATTTTAAGTCAGAGAAAGTTGTCTTCAGAATGTTATACACACTAATTACAAATCCTCGACCATGCTTCTCAATGTTCAACGCCTAAAATGTGTGTTTTCACACGTTCATGTACGAATAATATTGAAACATTTTCTCAGCACATTTATTAATTAAACTTTGAATTCCTCACAGTGTGTGGTTGAAACTTGATTACATTGTGACAGCATCCAGATGTTTATTTCGATAATAGTAGCATTTTAACACTCGTGATCGACTCACATTTGGCTTCTACGTTTTTTAATTCTAATTTAGCGTTGCGTTTTACTTCTTTTTCGTACGCAAGAAGTAATTTTGAATTGATTTTTAACGATTGTACTTTTCAATGTAGATATTGATTGATAACAAGTCTGCAGAAAAAACATAATTTCATATCAATTTTATCAGCACTTCTTTGTTCTATTCTAATAATTTGTTAACTGTTAGAGTGAGAATTATCTTAATTTGGCGGAAAGGGCTATAAAACCCTCAACATGATAACTTTAAGAATAGTAACGCCAATCAAATATGAATTAATATAGAAATATTCGTAGAATAAAAAGAAGAACCAGAGCTAATAGTGAGCATGATCTTAGAATTTGAAAGTCCCTTTTCATATTCACTCATAAACCTAACCTCAACAAAGACATTAGTGACTTAAAGTTATTAATTGCCCCCACCTACTGATGGAATTGTGTGTGTTATTGTGCGTGCGTGTGCAAGCGTAGTGTGTTTCGCTGGTGTTTCTGAATTAACGTATACATGTGTGCTTGTGTGAATTAGGAGTATGCTATTTTTTGTGTATGAATGAACAAATTAGGGTTTTTAGACATTCAGATAATTTTTTGGAATGTACATATGATTTTTATTGTTTTTACTAGACAAAATTTTTCTCCTGTTTCAGCACTGATGATGGAATTTTAATTCCGAAACGTTTGCAATGAATGTAATGTTCGTTCTTACTTTGGTTCTTCTTTTTATTCTACGAATAATGTTCTCGACGAATCGCTTAATTGGAAATATAATGTAGAATTATAGATATAATAATAATAACATAACTATTATGGGGAGCAGTCGAGAGCGATAACCTTGTTGATTGTCCTTTGAGTATCTTTTTATGCAGATTGCTTCAAATATTCGTTACTAGATATAAATATTGATAATTTCAGGGGCTAGAAAGTTTCACAGAGTGCATCCAATAAACTCTTCAATTGTATCACAACGTCACTGTATTTAAACAGCAATGCTAATGTCCATTTTTCGCTCATAACGTAGCTCCAATATTAAATGCGATTAGTATATATGGACAGTAAAAATTATTTTTTTAGTTCAAGAAGTTACTCATTACGAGTTTTCAATCGAATATTTACTAACATAAACATATGATCTACTTAAGGTAAATTAAGGTAAATTTGTTCCAATATTGCTCACAGGAAACTTTTGTTCAAATAACATGCTAGATTGTACGGTTCATATTTTTCATGCTAAAAACTATCATTTAAATGTTATATGTTCGCATTTATAGGCTCAGTGATATTTGTTAGAAATTACGGTTGGATCATCACTTTTTCCAAAGTATTTTGGACTGTTTCGTGTTAACTATAAGGAATTAAGTGCTACTAATTAGAAATAATTGTAGCATGGATTTTCATAGAAATAACGATTGTAACGTTACTCGCCTGAAACTATGTTGGCGTATGATATGATAGATGTTATAGATGAAGGGACTGTTTTTGACTGATATTACTGTTGGATTTTCGAATGAAATAATACTTCGAGAGTTGAGAAAGTCGGCAGAAGTTGTATGTGTAGAATTTATAATTACAGCATAACTTGATGGAAATTATCGTTGGCATGTTGATTAACAAAATTTTTTACCAGGTTATTACTTGATAAAAATTATGACATGAATGTGTTACTAATAGAAATTTAGGTTGGAATGTTAAACAATTTAAACAATTTAAACAATTTATTTACCACAGGAGATACAGGGGTAAAATGTTTCTTAAGTCTAGTACAATGGACAAGTTTGAATATTGCTACCTGTGGGCCCGAATAAGTTCAGCGACTTCTGGGGCATCCTACCATCAACATTATTCTAAGGTGTACAATAATGTTTAACCTAAATCACTTAACCTAGTTTCGCATTAGACTGACCAGTGAGATAATTTACTCGATATCAGATATTTCATTTTACAATATAGGTTATATGGACTATATTTAACAGTATACGGATCTCCGCAGGTATTGAGTTCCAAGTTTTAGTTCCAACGAAGAGGATACTGTGTTGCGACCGGGCCTTTGAATAATAAGGAAGCATGAATTTACTTCTATTTCGGGTTAAATGGTCGTGATGACCAGTTTGCGCACTTAATAATAGTTTCAGGCTATTGTCGCCATCATTTCTTAATGTTTTGAAAATGAAATTACAAATGGAGATTTTGTAGAGATCTGAAAGTTTAAGTATTTGTAAATTTTTGAATGAATCATTTGTGTGAGCATTATATTCTAGATTCTTTACCGCTCTGATTGCTATTTTTTGCAGAGTAAAAATTATATTGGTTTTATTTTCATCAGTTCCGTGCCATGCTTCTATTCCGTACTGCAAGTATGGTGAAATGAGCGTTCGGTAGAGCATTCGTAAAGCTGTTTCAGGCAGGTTATTTTTAACTTTATTCAGGATTCCGATGAGTTTCGATAATTTAGAACTAATATGAGCGATGTGTTCTTTAAAGGTCAGATGTTTATCTATTATGATGCCCAGAAATTGCATGAGTTGGTTTCTTCGATTTCACCTTCGCCAATTTTTATGTGTGGGAGAGATATGCTTTTCTTGTATGAGAATGTAATATATTTTGTTTTATCGATGTTGAGGCTTATTTTATTAGCTTTAAGCGATAATGAAACCTTATGGAGTTCATTATTTATACTTTCCGCAATCATAGCGGGATTTTGGCTCGGAAGGACCGTAGAAAGCGTGCTGTCATCGGCAAAAAGCATGAATTTGAAAAATGATGTTGATTTGATAATATCATTTATAAATATCAGAAATAGGAGAGGCCCTAGGACAGATCCTTGTGGAACTCGATGGCTAATTGTCTGTGGGTCCGATTTTGCGTCGTCAACGACAACGTATTGCTTCCGATTTGTTAGGTATGATTTGAACCAATCATGGGCAATTCCTCGAATGCCATAACAGTGTAGTTTCGAGAGTAATATCTTATGGTCCACACAGTCGAATGCTTTTCGAAAGTCAAGAAAAACGGAGAAAACAAGCTTTCCTTCATCTATATTAGAGTAAAGGTACTGTAAATGATTTAATACAGCTTTTGTCGTTGATTTCTTAGAACGACAACCGTATTGTCTGTCATAGAGAAAAGATTTTTGTTCAAAATACGAATACACTTTTTTATACCCAATTTTTTCAAATATTTTGCTCATAATTGGTAAAACAGAGATAGGTCAATAATTATTAACGAAGTTTTTATCACCATTTTTAAAAATATTGGTGACTCTGGCAGTTGTGAGTGAGTTGGGGAAGAGACCTTGAGAAAGTGAATGGTTGATAATATTAGATATGCACGGTGCTATATCAGCAATAGACTTAACAATTTTAGCTGAAAATGTATTTAATCCATTTGATTTATTTTTCAAGTTGTTTATGCACGTAATTACATCGGAGGGATTAGTTGGTGTGAAAAAGAAAGAGTTGTGTTCACGGACATGGTCCATGTATTGCAAGTGGCCTGTAGGTTCACTAACGACACTATCGGCTATATTTTTCCCTATATTTATAAAAAAGTTGTTAAACACTGTTGCAATACCTTGTTTATCATGATATTTTACATTTTCTTGAACGATGGATTCAATTATTTTTTAGCGTTGTTATTCGGTCTATAGCATGAATTAAGCAGGCGCCTAGTTTTTTTAATATCAGTTTTGTATTCAGTAAATTTGCGCGTAAAGTAGTTTCGTTTCGATGTTCGTATTTGATTTGTCACATGATTCCTGAATCTGTTATACGTTAATCTAGAGATTCGTCCTTCGTATAGTAAGGCTAAGTATGCTTGACGTTTCTTTATATTGATCACTATATCTTCAGTAATCCAAGGCTTTTGTCTATTTTTCGGCGTAATTGTGCGGGTGATTATTGGACAACACTGGTTATATGCGGTCGTTATAGTTTCAGTTAGATTTAGTATGGCTTGGTATTAACAATTTAAATCAAGTAATACTCCTACCGTAAGGTCTAACAAGAAACACTCCGAACATAGTGAAGAAGACGAAAGGACGATTTCTTCCTCAGCTTATTCACGAACAATTTCATGCGTTCGAATAGATAGGACGTGAGACTCCATGGGTTTTTTCGCTTTTATTCTGGTACCCACTTCAACAGCACACATCCTAACGTAAGAACGGTTTCTGTAAAAATAAACAGACTAAATAATACGATATGAAATTTGAGAAGTATCACGATAATAAATGCAAGACAAATATAATAAGCATTCAAGTCGAATAATGAAAATTGTTGCACGAGAAAGATGACAGTTAAATGATACGTTCTATTCTTACACTTTATACCTACCTAATAGTTCGCTCGCACCGACCCTAGCCTCCGCCAACATGCTTCTGCCTATCTTGCCCTCGATCGGGCTTCAACTATTCTACGTTTTCTACTTCGGCAATCTTAGTTAAGAAAACTGGACAAAAAAATTACCGACTGCGGCTACACATAGATTCTAACTAACAGTTAAAAATTCATAGATTAACATATTTAAACAATAATTTGCAAGGATTTCAACTACGATCTTCTTCAATATGAAAGCTGTGAACAAATCTCAAACTTCATGAATGTTTTTCAGTCTCACTCCTTCCTTCCAATCATCACGAAACCTACGCGAATTACATCTGTATCTGCCACACTGCTCGATAATATTTTTATGTTAGATCCGACTGATTTTTTTACAGGAATAATAATTTCTGACTTATCTGACCCTTTTCCGGTGTTTCTCATCAATAAAAATGTCTATAGTCCCTGCAACAGCCCACATGCTGAGACTTTTTCATATCGTTGTATAAACGAATAAAACTTGGGGACAATGCGAACTGTTCTAGAAGAATTAATGCCATCATTGGACATCTATGAACTAGACAATAATGCGATTAACATTGAGACTAATCGCATATTATTCGCATTATTGTCTAGTTCATAGATGTCCAATGATGGCATTAATTCTTCTAGAACAGTTTGCACTGTCCCCAAGTTATATTCGTTTATACAACGATATGAAAAAGTCTCAGCATGTGGGCTGTTGCAGGGACTATAGACATTTTTCTTGATGAGAAACACCGGAAAAGGGTCAGATAAGTCAGAAATTATTATTCCTGTAAGAAAATCAGTCGGATCTAACATAAAAATATTATCGAGCAGCGTGGCAGATACAGATGTAATTCGCGTAGGTTTCGTGATGATTGGAAGGAAGGAGTTATACTGAAAAACATTTATGAAGTTTGAGATTTGTTCACAGCTTTCATATTGAAGAAGATCGTAGTTGAAATCTCCGCAAATTATTGTTTAATTATGTTTACTGTTAGTTAGAATCTATGTTCGGAGTGTTTCTTGTTAGACCTTACGGTAGGAGTATTACTTGATTTAAATTTTTGTCGAATTGATACTTGTTAGTATATAGTGTTGGAGATATAAATTAAGACAAAAGTGTTGCTGGATAGAAACTTTGATCGAATCGTTGGTTGATAAGTAATGATCAAATGATTGTTTTTATGATAAGGGATTATGGTTGGACAGTAACTTGCCTGAAATTTTGGTTGGATCCTTACTCAGCAGAAATTAAAGTCTAAGTCCTACTTGAAGGTAGGAGATGCTGGAGTGTTACTGTTGAGAAAATGTTTATTGTTGGATCGATGCTTCAAGGATACTGTGGTTGAGAACTTGAATGACTGGAGGAATGGCCGGATTGTTACTAACTTACTTAGTCTTGATGAAGGTTGTTTGAAGTACTACTCGATAGAAACAGCGGCTGAAGTTTTACTTTGCAGAAATAATGCTTAGAGCGCTGTCGCTCGAACTTAATTTTTATGGGGAACATGACTGAAATTACTGTAGGAGTCTCATACGGTATAAATCATAGTTTGAGTGCTACTTGAGTGGAACTGAGGATGGATCGCAATTTTGAGGCAATCAAGGTTGGAGCTAGTAGTGTTGCTCGAAAAATATATGGTTTGATAGTAACAAGTCAGAAATTTTGATTTGAGCATTAATTGATGAATATGTGGGCGGAGGTTTACTTGGCAGAAATTGTGATTTAATTGTTACTTGAAATTGTTGCCAGCAGGGTTGCGGAGTCGGAGTCAGGAGTCGGAGCCGCCGGAGTCGCATGTTTAAGGGTGGAGTCGGAGTCGTAGTCGGAGTCGCTTTTCTGAATGTGTGTGGAGTCAGAGTCGGAGTCGCTTTTCTGAATGTGTGTGGAGTCGGAGTCGGAGTCGCTTTTCTGAATGTGTGTGGAGTCAGAGTCGGAGTCGCTTTTTTGAATGTGTAAGGAGTCGGAGTCGGAGTCGCTTTTCTGAATGTGTGTGGAGTCGGAGTCGGAGTCGCTTTTCTGAATGTGTGTGGAGTCGGAGTCGGAGTCGTTCATTCGTATGTGGTGGAGTCGAGGTTGGAGTCGCAATTTTTGGTGTCTTCGATTCTAATTTTTGTAAAAAATTAATTATTATTGTTTAAAACCGAAAGTAAACAAAGCTGAGTTAAAATACTTTACTGAAAAGATAAAAATTTCGCAATGTTTTTATTGATTATTTTAGTCGAGGATCGAAACAGCGTATTTATACCTATCACCTAATACGGTCAGTGGTCATTGATATCTATACCATTTCCAATCCAATTTCCTCCTAGTGAAATTGAATTTCCTCATAGTGAAATTGAATTTCCTCCTAGTGAAACTGAATTTCCTCCTAGTGAAACTGAATTTCCTCCTAGTGAAATTGAATTTTCTCATAGTGAAATTTAATTTCCTCCCAGTGGATCCGAATTTCCTCCCAGTGAAACTGAATTTCCTCCCAGTGAAACGAATTTCCTCATAGTGAAATTGAATTTCCTCTTATTGAAACTACATAAATTTCTTCCTAGTGAAATGGAATTTCCACATGATGAAAGAAGTTGATATAGCACTTTTACAATCAGTTTAATTGGAAATATAACTGCACGTACTCTGCTTGTAACTATGATACCATTAGCGATATAATACTGGATTTTGTCCGCTTTTATAATTCTGACGAAAAATTGCCCTCTCCGAGAGGAAGTACAAGAAGATCAGTGGTAATGAAAAGAAAAGAATTTATGAAGCTTACATAAACGAGGAGGATTGGAGAGCAGTTGCAAACGCTATGGGGGTTAATTTGAAAACAGCATACGAATGGTTAAAGAAAAAACAAAAAACTCCAAAGAAGAAAGGTGGCGGCATATCTAAGAAAACAAATGAAATTGTTGAACTGCTTACTTCTACCATTGAAAACAATGCCTCAACTACCTTGGCTGAACTGAAGACCGTTATCAGCACCCGTTTCAATATTAACGTTAGCATTAATACCGTGAAGAACTGGTTAGACTGTGAACTCTTCACAGTTAAACTTGTGCGTTCCCAAACGTGCAATATGAACACCCCGGAAAACAAGGATAAAAGAGATACATACATGGACAACTTCTTCCAAGCGAAATCAGAAGGCCGTAATACAATATGGGTTGATGAAACCAATTTCAATCATTTTTGCAAGCGAAAGGAAGGCCGGTCAAAAAGTGGGACAAGAGCATCGGTTGTGACACCAGTGAGCAAGGGGTCAAATCTCCATTGCATTGGGGCAATGACATCAAGTAGAATGGTACTCTTTACCACTCGACGTGGCGCTTTCAAAGCTGATGATTGCCTCCAATGGTTCCGAGAGCTCATCCAGGCTTGCATAGACCAGGGGATAGAAAGACCAACATTTAACGTTGATAATGCCCCAGCCCACTGCAGGATTGAAGGCCTTTCGAATGAATATCCATCTGTTCAGTTTCTCAGATTAGCACCATATTCTTATCTACTGAACCCAATAGAACTCGTCTGGAGTACCTTTAAGAGCCACGTGAAACGCAATCTCAGAGAGCGACTGGATTATTTAGTGAATGTAACAGCAAATAATGGACTTTCAATAGCTGAAGAAAGAATGAGAGAATTGGAAGTGATTGCAAGAGATGCAATTGGACATATCACTCCAAATATGTTACTCGCCTTCACTAACAGAGTAGAAAAATATTATCTAGCGTCTACAAGGAGAGAAGACTTAAAGGAAGTGCCCTAATCTTCAAATAACTACTCATAATAAATACATTACATTACTCTCTTGTTACATTATTTAACTTTTATGCCAAATATTTACAGGTATATATTTTAGCTATCACCTATCTTTGGGTTGTGACTATGAAAATGATTTAAAAGCATGATTTATATATGACATGGTATTGTTTACATGTGAATTATAATTATAATATATGGTATACCACTGTTGCAGATTTTCTCATTCATCCCCATAGCTACAGAAAATATAAACAATTTTTATTATTATTTATATCATCACGAGGAACTACAAATTCACTATGAAGGAAATTCAATTACAATAGGAGGAAATTCAATACCAATAGTGGAAATTCAATTTCAATAGGATGAAATTCAATACCAATAGGCGGAATTTCAATTTCAATAGGAGGAAATTCAATTTCAATTGGAGGAAATTCAATTTGAATAGGAGGCAATTCAATTTCCATTGGAGGAAATTCAATTTCAATAGGAAATTCAATTACACTAGTAGGAAATTCAGTTTCACTAGGATGAAATTCAATTTCAATAGGAGGAAATTGGATTGGAAATGGTATAGTCATTGTGGGTTCGCATACATATTCATTTGATACCTACGAGTGCGAAGTATAATTTTGGTACCGGAGCAATAATGCATATATTAAAGTGAAAAAGCCGGAATTAGTAATTGAAACATCGCAAATTCATTCTGTTTCTCTCATTCCCACTTCAATTTATACATAGGATCTAGAAACTAGTAGTTAATGTGCAGCAAGTTACTTGCAGAAAAGCTCAGCTGATGTAATACATTGTACTCACATAATGAGTGGTGAGTCGGCACGCTCTCAATGTATCTATATTCTATACCAGTGGTTTCTTACAACGATCTTTTTTAGCCTTTGTTTTGACTATGCTATGGTGTGTTGATTGATAATGACTAGTCTGTGCAGTAACCAAAAGCAATGCTATGATCATAAATATTTTTAGTCTTTGGGTTGTGATATATTGATAATGACTTGTCTTTGCCAAACCCTGAAGCTATGGTCTGAGACATAAAGGCTTCTAGTTTTCAGGTTACGTAATCGCTATTGATAATGAAAATTCAATTAGCTTGCTTTCGTGTTAATTACTGTAATATTAGTTTAGTTTTTTTAGCTATATGTAGTACCTATGTACTTACAATTTATTTCTTTGTTTTGTTTACTTTTTGTCTTTAGGCCAAGTTAACATGTATTAATAATGAACATTTCTGCTCATTTCTAAAGTTAGTCCTTGGATTTTGTTTGCTTTTTCAAGAGTTTTGTTGTATTTTACCATTTCATTTAAATGCTTAATTTTTATCTTCTGATCACTCCCCAGTTTCTAAGCAAGCATACACTGAAATGGAAATTTTATAATTATGTTTTCACAATTTTAAAATCTGAAATAGTGTCTGTTTCTCAGCATTTTAAATTTTGCTTGAAAATTCAATCTATTGTTGAGAAAATGAAGCTTATTTGTGGTAAAAGGCATGTCAAATTGGTTGGAAACTTTTTTGCTAAAATAATTTGAAATATAGCACACAGTTGTTGCTTGCTTGGTTGGTGTGTGCGTCTGTGACGTTCATACGGATGCTTAATGACCGTATCTGTGATACGAGTTTCACCTGTGCACAAGTACACGAATATTTTAATCGCGGGTACTATTGGGGTGGATCTACTCGTAAATTCTGAATAGTGGGAGTTGGAGTCACAAAATTACGATTAGGTGGAGTCGGTGTTGGAGTGGCAAAATTCTGGAAAGGTGAAGTCGGAGTCGGAGTCGCAAAATTCTGAAAAGGTGGAGTCGGAGTCGTAATCCCAAATTTATTCCTCCGACTCCGCAACCCTGGTTGCCAGATTGTTACTATACAAAAATTATCATCGTAGTGCCCATTATTACATGTTTTATTTAGAGTGTTATGGATGAAGTGGTACTTGCTTGAGATTAATGTTGGAGTGTCTGTTGGTAGAAATTATGACTTGCTTGCCCAAGGATAGAAATAGTGATTAAAGTATTTTATTATTGACATTTAGGACTGATTATTATTTGATAAAAATTATGACCTGAGTGTTTCTGTAAAAATTCACTAGTAAGAAATTTACTTGATAGTGATTAGAACGCTATTTGTATGAAAACATGGTCAGTTTCTCACTCTATAGAAATCAATGGGGAGTGTACATGGATAAAAATGATTATGGCCAGAGTGTCACTAGATAGAAATTGTTGTAGAAATTTAAGTTGATTTGATATGAACTCTAATTTTACCTGATGGTTTGATAACGGAATTGCAGTTCAACTTGATAGTGGTTCTTGCTCAAGCTATAGAGATAAAAATTATGTTTGGAAGGTTAGTTGTTAGAAATTATAGCCGGAGGTATCACACCACAGAAATTATGACCAGATTGTTGCCTGACTGCAGTGAATTTGGAATGTTACCTGAAAGATACGGTGAATCGAGTGTTACAGGATGGAAACAATGGTTGCCGAGTTACTTGACTGAAATTATGGTCGGATTAATATTTGACATGAATTTAAATGAAGTGCTAATCCTTAGAAATTGGAGTCAGTATGTTACGTGAATGAAATTTTAGCCGAAATTGTGCTCGATGGGAGTTGTTGTTGTTGGAGTGCTATTAGATCTAATCATGACTGGAACGTTACTATGTTCAAATTAGATAAAATGATTGACAAACTGCCTGATAACAATTGTGATCGAAGTGCTATTTAGCAGAAATTGTGGTTGGAATATGAGTCTATACCAATGGAAAAATTCCATTAAAAGTCTTACTTGATACAATATGTCGTAGGACCGCTACTTGGTAGAACTTACGGTTTGTGTGTTAATTCATAGATATTTTAATCGAATTTTTTTCTTGACATATGTAATGGTTAGGGCGCTACATGGTTACCTTTAAGTTTGGGGTGTTATGTGGTATAAATGATTATGAATGGTTACATGTTAGAGATTATGATCGAAGTACCACTTCACAGAAAACAAAATCGGATCTTTCTTCCATAGAAGTTATGAGTGGAATGCTATTTGAAAAAAAAAGATTAGTTGTGCGTTGAATTCTATAAATTATAATTTGTATTCTAATTATTGTCAGAATATTGTTATGTAGAGGAAATAGGGCATTTCTTAATTGTAATATGAATTGTGTAACACAAAGAAATTCTGATCTCCTAATTACTTGTATGACGCACAATTAACATTAATAAAAGATGTGATTCGATTATTTTGTTTGAAATCATTGCTGAAGCGCTACGTTCGATCATAGATTTATGATTGAAATGTTTTTCATTAAAACTTTAATTAATGGCAATACTATTTGAGCCAAGTTCTGGTTCGAGAACCTCTTGCTAGAATTTAAAATCGTCTATAGCGGTTATAATAAGTGCAAAAAAGTTATCGGGAGGCTTCCTGATTTTAAGTAAAATGGAAATAAATAAAAATACCGTATAAAACATTTACTCAAATTAAAAATTGCTAGTAAAATAATAAAATTGAACGTTTCGAGCATTCGCTCATCTTCAGCAAAGCAAATTTATCAGAAAAAAACATGATATGAATTAGAAAGTTGATAAACTGAAAAAACAAACAAAAAACTAACCTTAAAAACTACCTGTTAACTATTGACAACAGAAAAGAACTTAGTTGGTTGTTTAAAATCGGTTTATTTCTTAAAATGAATAGAGACTCTAAAATTCTCAAATCAGAGGCATATTTATATCTAGTAAGAATTTTAAAATTACTGATGTCAATCGGGTTATTACAATGTTCTGAATGATCGCTAGTAGCCGAATGTGAAGGACTAGCTAAAATATTTTCTGTGCGGTAACTCCTACGTCAATGCTCGGCCAGTCTACAGCCTAGAGTACGCGACGTCAAACCGACGTACTCGATGCACATCGCGCACAACAAAAATTTGTAAATTAGGGAGGCCTGCATCGCTGTAGGAAGAATGTCTTTGAAACGAAAAAATGAGCCTATTTGGAAACTATTAATTAAAACCACCCTAAAGTTTATGCCCGGAAAGTATTCGACATACAAGTATAAAATTTCCTCCGACTGAGGTCCAAAATACGGAAACGAAACAAAAAGAATGTCCTCACAGATTGAATCCACAGAAGGCACTTTGCTGAATTTTTTTTCCAAAAATTTACCAATATGAGAATCTACAGATCGAGTTGAAAAACCATTCTTTCCATTCCGCAAAGGGAAGACCTCGACCCTACGGATACAAGCCAAGAAGCAAGACGCCCTGGGGATCAACACAGATGTTCGCCTATGCGATCCCGACGACGTGATAGTCAACTTTAGCTCCATTGTCATTCGGCCTCGAGTTAGGTTTTTAATGGTGTTCGGTTTAGATTTTTGTCTTCCCATTTTCAAATTATATTTTTATAGATATTTTTCAGCCTTCGAGAAAGTTTTTTCTAATGTTAGCAATATTAAATGTACTGACTTTACAAACCGACTACATTTGCTTAGAGTGGTTATGTTCAAATGTATTTGTATTGGCTGTTCAAGGAGGAGTGGCAACTTTGGCCCCGTTGATGTAAAATGTGTCTGCATTTTAGCGTGAGCAAAAGGTTAATGTTCATGAGTGTTGTTCGTTTGAACTGACGACATATGTTGTTCGCATGCGTCGGCCTTAATTGCACACAAACTTTTCATACTAGGGGGCGAAACAATTTTTTTCTTTGCTTATTTATTAATAGTTCTCAATAGCGATTCATTTATTAATCACCCTCACATTAAAGAAATTTTCTGTGAAATAATCTGTGCCGTAGTTTCTACAAAATGGATCGAATTTTCGTGAAATGTATTCTTCATTCCGTAAATATCTGTCCAATTATGTATATAAATTTGTACTTTGTTCAATTATAAGCGATGAAATTGGTTACTCAATAATTAATGATTGCTTCTTTAGCTACAGAAAATTTGGATTTCCTAAAAGTAAAGGGGTGACACTCAGACAACGTTATGCTATGATAAAGAAAACGAAAATGAAATGTGATGAGAGTAATGAGAGTATGCAGGCGATTAATAGCGTTGTGTCAGAGGGACGTCCCTGACTAGCAAATGTAATTATTCTATCGGAAGTATTTCCTAGAAATGATTTAACACTCTACTTGATCGGAAACATTCCAAAAAATACACAAAAAGAAATTGTTTGATATATTTTAGGATACCTTTTTGAAATTTTCATGTAAGCTCATATTCTGCGTGTCATATTTTTATAATGTTATGGGTAAAAGTTCAATTATTTGTTCAAAAGTTAAGCTAGGTGCGTTATTAATGTTTTTCAAGTGAAATTGACGGCGATTAAATTTTAGAACTTAACTAGACAATGGATTAAAATCCTTTGTTTAACTTAGATATTAAAGTCAATCATAAAAGTAGAGCCTAGACGTTCGTTGTGTGTTGTACTGAAATTGGAGTGAAAATAATGAAGTCTTGCTTTCAATAGCCCTGGAGTTTTCAAACGAATTTCTACACTACTCCTGATTTCTGGTCATCTATGGGCTGACGGGACGAATGAATCAGGCAGAGTTAATTAATTTGGCAAGCAGCTGTGGAGAACTCAAAGATGAGTGAAGTATACCCATTAAGAGTACTTCTCAAATAAAACTAAAGAAAGCTGACTTTAACATAACCCAAAAAAGTGGACAAGATTGAAATTTAATCCAGAATTGGAGAGGGCTGTTAGTTTGGAAGCGACTGTAAAAACGATCATCTGATGACATGTAATGATACTTTTTTTAATCCGACGACAGTCTCAATAAAACATCCGTTGTCCAGACTATAGAAAACGTGCTGAGCTGCCTCTTACAAGCCTTGAGTTGAACACATTGCATTATTCACCTTCACTTTAGCTAATGCATATTCTGTCATGAATTTTCCAAACTTGACATTAGGTCCGAGGCATTTGGTCCAGCAGTGCACTTGCTTATGCGGAATAGGGAAGGCATCAACTATTGCTTATTACCTCAGCCAACATGAAAAGGCGCTAACAATTTTTCAATTTTCGAAGGGGTTGATAAGGTTCAACACTTTGTGTCTACTTAATCGTTTTTAAAAAAAATTCTAAGATCAAGTACGCTGAACAACTTTGAAACGCTATACGTCAGTTCAAAATTTCAAAGATGGATATGTGTTACATTACTAACAAAATATCAACGAAACAATGCAGTCATTATTACGTACGATTCAGCATATCACATTGATTAGCCTTCGTTTATACATAGAACGTAAAAATGTAATTTCTCAAACGATTTTTGGTCTCAAGATGGTATATTAACAGCTGCACAAAAACGAAGACCTCGATCACTCTTTCAGCACAGAAGTTCAGTCTGGTTGATCCGTCAATCTGTCAATATCTTTCACGAGCTCTGACCATTGATTGTATTGAGTAGTTGCATGAAAATATCGCAATTGCCACTGTGGTACTGCTTCACGAAAGGAGTAATCTAACACAAAATGAAATGAATAATTATTAGATTTTTTAGAACTACTGAATGTTTAGTTTGAATCCTCCCAATTTAGCTATTCCATTCCTAGCGGATGTTTAGCCGAGCCCTCGGTATTTGTGTTGCAGAGCATGCCGGCAGGAGTTTTAGAACCGACCAGGTACTTTCCGCACATTCACATCTTCAATCCGTTCTCATGCAGAGAAGTAAGATATCCCTGTTAGATTAGGTGATTTCAAAGTAATATCTTCTGCATCTAATCAAATAAACTTCCGTATTTTATAATCTCTTCAAATTTTAAAAGGAAAGCCAGTTTTGAATAATATGTAATCAACATTCCTTTCCCAACGATGTAATATCGATCTGAAACTTTTTGTTTTCCATTGATTTGTTTCGTTTACGTGCCTTTGCTTCTATTGTTCCATGACTGGTTATTTTATTTTTAGATTTGACTAGTTATTTCTCAATAATCTTCAGGTTGAAAATGACTCAGGAGGTCGAAATGTTCAAAATATTTTAATTCAGGTATATTTAACATTTAACGTTGGGATAGTGAAATTCAGGTTTGAAAAACCGGGGAGTTTTTATGTGAGCTGTTTATGTGAATTTATGCGATACTCAAAATGAATTTTTACTCCAAACGGGGTTGACGTGACAAATGAAACTGAGCAAGTTTAAGCTATTGAAAGCTCAGGAGTCACTTTGCGTTATGTAAACTCGAATGTTTTTAGGACAGCGCGATATGTTTCCATTCTAAAATGGTTGAAATATATTCATAGTTAAAAAAAATCTGAATACTGGGCCGAGAATATGCGTCAATTAGTGGGAACTAGACTAGGCTTTATAATGATGAGATGGAACTTTTATTCTGACGTATATTTACGTTTGGCATAGAATTGTGAAGAATTCTCAACAAGCTTCATAGTGCCAGCGACACTTCAAAACCCAGCGATGCTACCCGTTTGCTTTATTTGTATATATATTTTTGTCTGGGGGTAATTTTTTTATCGTGTCGCGGACCCCCTAAGACCTTCTCAGGGACCCCCAAGGGTCCGGGGACCCCAGTTTGGGAACAACTGCTGTAGAGAGCCAACAAAATCAAACGCACAACGTGTGCAACTATGCATGTATTTAGATGACTGACTGGAGCATGCTTTTGAAATGTTTACTTTAATTATTGGAAAAAACTGATATCAAAATATTTGCCGAGAAATATTCCAAATGACATGTGAGTGAAATGTATAGATAGAAGCTATAGTTATTTTCATTTTGCTGACTTGGGTTAGAAAATGGGAGCGGGTGCTTTCAGTACTTTTTTGAAGGGATAGTTTATAATTCTTAAAAATATTCATAAGATCGGGACGGGGTAGAACAGACATTGAAATAAGTTTTGAAAAGTATCACTCAAAATACAGTTAAGAAAAGTTGAAACATTTATTGTTTCTGTGCATTGTGAAATCTTGATACTGTTCAATTCAAAACAAAAGAAAAAAAAGTGAAAATATGGATACTGGGACTTGTGAACTAGATTTGCGAAAAACTGAATTAAAAAGCCTGTTAAAATGTTTGAAGATATGAGCGCCGAGAAACGCTTAAGTATTCTTACGTCCTATCTCTGTAGGAAACCATCTATTGGGCTGTTGAAAATATAACTACATGAAAAGTTAAGGAAGTGAAAAGAATTCTGTCACTGAATATCAAAAATTAAACCGTCTATAAACCCTAGTTTGTATTTAGAGGGACAAAAGTCCAACCAGCGTCTCTCATGAAAGCATATAATAATGTTTTAAATATCAGTTAGGCCAACTTCGTGGGGTATGTTGGAGCTCACCCATCTCCAACCTGTCATGTGGTTATAAAATTTGCTGTCAAAAACAAAAACAAGAGTTTAAAATTAAGAGTTGCAGAAGCGACTTGAAAAATTTCGGGACGCTCTTAAAACTAGAACCGAATTCTTTTAAAAAATTAAATAGGTTTAATGGTTTCATTTAGAAGTATATTCATCTATAGGTTCTCGATATCGAATGATATCATGAAGGGAGCAGCTCTATCGGTTAACGAGTGTGTTGATTCCGAAAATTATACAGAATTCGAACAGTAAAAATATTGCAAGTGAACAAAGTGAAGTAAAAATTCGATGCTAAAAAACTAGGCGTGCGATTTGCTACATACATCATTGTACATAAGAGGTCTGCAGCAATTTTAAGCATAAGGTCTGCAGAAATTTGGTGTTTGAATTTCACGGATGCCTTACAATATTACTGTCCGGAGTCCGAAACACAAAGAGATTAGTAGAGTTCAGCGGGAATGACGGACATGTTTTTCAGTTGGCTGAGAAAATTGTTATTTTGTTTCTACACGGAATATAAGTTTAATAATGGGCTCTAAAATTGGTTTACATTCTGCGCTGTGGCACATAATTTGATTCATGCTATTCAAATATTTCTCACAGTCTTTCAAAACTGAACTGATACCCGCATCAGGCCTGGTAACAAAAACATTTATATTGATGGCTAAATTTTTCTCAGAAAGAATGCATACTGTCATACGAAAACAGGAAAAAAACTTTTGATATGACTTAAAATTCTAAAAATTTGTGTGTGCTGTTTCTTAATTTACATCCAAATCTTAACAATATATTGGATTGTATGGTTATAGGAGTAGAAGTGAGTTTTTCAGTCTTAGAATATACGAACGAACATTTAAATAATACTTTGGATGACAGAATTACACACCATAAGAGACCAAATAAGATACACGAGCTATAGTAGGTTCACAGATCAAAAGTTATAAACGACTTGCTGAAATCACAAAGTTAAATAAAATGCAAAATTTGATATTCACAAAGCAAATGATAATATCAAAACTTCTTAATTTTTCTTTTGAGTGACCTTTGTAAAAGTATAAACCCCCTTTTTTAGTTTGTTCTCATTTTGCAGCGGTTTCTTAATTTTCTAGGTATTAAAGCACAGAAAATGTTCCTAATTATTAACGCGAACTCATTAACCGATAGGTTCTCTCAGAATTTTGAAGATGACCTTTACTGCCAATTTATTTATAGAGACGTAGTTTTTGGATTTTTCTTCTATTTTTCACCCTAATTGTAACCAATAATCATAATATTCATTTTTTTGCTTCTCTGATTTTGATTGTATATTTTTTATGCACAATAATTTTCATAAATTGTTAATGAAGTCTAATTAGTTTGAAAGGTCCGGGAAAATGCTCAACGAAAGGCCCGAAATGACAACTGTGATTGTGCACTTCAGGGAATTCAATTACCTTCGTTTGAATTATCATTCAATTTATTAATGTTAGATGGTGTGAGCTTCTATTGGTTATCTTAATAGTGGTCTCTAATAATATAATTGTTACAAGTTGTCTTTTTTCATGTTGGATAGTTTGAATTCTCAGGGTAACAAACCATTTCGTAGCTTTACCACACACAAAATTTAAATTATTAGTAAGAAATACAAGTTTTTGCTGTTTGAAGGCTAGAAATACAATCAAACCTGAGCTACGAAAGCAGCGAGCAAACAATTCAATGACATGCCCTAAAATCTAATCAGCGTGGAAATTTTCGCTTCCTGGAAACGCCTCGCTGCAATAGAGGATGTTTCCGCCAGGACGAACTGCTTTGGCAGCGCTGGAATCTATTTAGCGATCACGAAGAAAAACAACACATATGTGAAAACCTAGAAGTCCTTCGGTGAAATTCAAAACAGGTTGTTTTGCGAGTATAAGCCAATGAAATATAAAAATCCTTTGGCTTAAAATTTTTATGTTTTTTAAGAGGTGAAACAAGGTACATGACTTCGAACGTCTATATTGTTGATCCGAATAGGAAAAATAAAGTCGACCAGGGAAACGGGAAAGAAACTAAATAGAAAACCTTCAGGAAAAAATGAAACAAAAATTGTTCAGATCATTATGGAATGAATTGGAATGAATGGCAGAAATTGAAAAGATCTTCACAATAATTAATTTGTCTCATAATTGTTCATGTCTAAAATATAGTAAATACATGGTGTTTGAGAACAAGAGGTGGGAAATAGCACATCAAGTAGAAAATGCATAATATGGACAGTTCGTACCCATTGCAAATAGTGAATAGGTAGATTCCTAGCAGTACCAGCCTAATTTTATTTGATACTTATGTGTCGGATGTTTTTTTGTGCTTCTGTGTTTCGCTTTTTGTTTTCCGTGTCATACTTTGTATACCATGTGCCAAATAAGCACCTTTTCTACTATAAAATTTTCCAAAAAAAATTAGGTTTATGAGATATTAGCTGTTTATTGTTTTAAAAGATGAAATTTAATTAAACAATTACTCGGAATATTTATTTTAATTTTACGTTACAAACACTTCTATTCTATAAGAGTTTACAATAATGAAATTTAGTTTTAGTGATGTCTGGTAGGAAAATTTTAAAGAGAAGGTTTTAAAATGTTACATCACGCGCTACCAGGTTACTTCTTGTTTGTCTTGTTGGCACTGTTCCAAAACCTCGTGCTTCATGAACATGCTTCATCAAAATTGTGCTTCATAGACATGGTCATCATTGAAGCAATGTTCCCTAATTGACGAGTTCCGTGATCCATAAAAATTATTGCAGGCGAAAAAGAGTTCTCTCTGTACTGTGCACAATTCATGAATACATGGAGTCCAGTGCAGCCAACATAAGAAAGCTCGACATAGTTGCACGTATGTTGGCATACCACAGCGTTTCGCTACGTATAATTTTGGATATCATTTCGTGTAAAAATCGGATAATTTTTTCAAATGTTATCAAAGTAGATAGGAGGGAAGATCTTCACTGCCAGCAGTACTCGCACTTCAGTTTTCATTTCATCCTTCAGGCACCCAAGTAGAGTGACATAAAATATAACCTTAGTCTAGGGGCGCTGTGGGTTGTTTACCTCCTAGTAAACTTTTCCAAAAATTGTAGTTTTTCCTGCTTTAAAAATTTTTTCGTGTATGAAATTGTAGGATATCGACAATGCGAAATGTTGTTAATATTGAATGTTCGTATGAAATAAAAATGACTCAATGAAAAAGTTTCAAAATTTCAAATACTAATGTTATTTTTCATCCCATAATTGATATGCTAAAAAAGCTAAAAATTTGGTCTCAAGTCCCGTTAAAATTATTTTTTGCACGACGGATGTCAAAAATTTATATCGAGCTCATGAAACCTTCACGTCCTTGGAAAAAATTCATTAATGACGTAAATTAGCAAGCCATTTATTTTCCTACTTCAGTTATAAAATGTTAACAACATTCTTCTGACTCCTAGCCTTATTTGTAAAGATTAGCTATGACATCGAAATTTCTACGATGGAAACCAAGTTCAAAATTATCTGGGTAGTAGTTTCAAGAATTATCCTCGAAATCACTAAGAAAAGAACGGCGACACAGCGGGATGAATCCGCTGTGAATGAATGTTAGGCCACTTACTTGTTTGTAAGTTTCATTGTTGAACTTAGAAAACAGATCTTCAAAGTCTAGCTTCAAAAAATTCATTTAGAGTACTTGCAGTTGAAACTGCCGGTAACGTTGAAGGTTCTAGAGAAACCTCAACTGAAATGATATCCTCATTAACTGGCACATATATTAGTACAAAGAGATTCGACTTATCACGTTCAGCGCGTTTCCGCGGTTGTACTGTTGGTTTGATTAGGTTGTAGGTAGCAGAATAGGAAAACTGACAAATACTCGAATCCATTTTGTCCTTCCTAAGAAATATGAAAAATAAAATTCCACAATATATTTTACCAGGCACAATTTCTGTTATTTCTTAATAGATCGCGAAACAGATGAAATGTCATTCATTTATGCCGGTACGTGAATGAGCAATTGATTGACTGGTGCACATATGGCCTAAAACGCGAAGAACGTGTTAACTTGAAAAATATGTGCGCTAAAGTCGACCACAAAATTAGAGAATAGTTAACTTAATTTGGTTATGATATGTAAGGTAAGGTTATTGTCTCTTAGGCAGAGTTAGATAATTTGTTTATTTTAAGCTGAGGTTGGTTAGGATGAGTTGTGTCATTTATGTATTAGGTAAGGCTGTGTTAAATGAGGTTAAGTTAGGTTTGGTTAGGTTAGGTGAGGTTAGGTTTGGTAAGTTTAGATTGGGTTAGGTGAGGTTAGGTGAATTAAATTTATTTTTTATATTCATGAACCTTTCTTACAAGATATCCCGGATTTTCTCGATAACATTCCAAGTGAATTAGCTGGCTCGATAATATTACGATACCTTCGTCCTTCCGCACCTTCCGCACTGGTAACCATCTAGCACACCCATCGCATTCAGCAGTGTGAAATTATGCCTAAAAATGCAATATTCCTATATCTCCTGCCGATTTCAAAATTTTAGACTCAGCTTCAACCAGCATGAACTCAGAATTTTAGAGTCCTTGGATATCTACAAGCGAAACCCGGATTTGAACAATATGACTAGTTCGTACCCTTTGCAAATTGTGAATAGGTAGATTCCTCGTCAGTACCAGCCTAATTTCATTTCATACTTATGTGTTATATGTATTCTTTTTGCGCTTCTGTATTTTATTCTTTGTTTATGTCCGTGTCATACTTTGTATTTTTGCTTTCATGATATATTTTTAGTACCTACAATTCATTGTACTTTGATCTTTAATTTCAGACGTAATTTTTTTTTTCGTTTGAACTGATGATGGAGCAGAATTAAGAAACGTTTTCTTAGTAAAAATTAGTGATGTACTGATACCATTTTTTTGGCCGATACCGATACCCATTTTTTGACCGATAACGAAACTCCGATATCTGGAAATACCGATACTCTGACCGATACTGCGATCGTTACAGATACTTGTACAATCATATTAAAACAAAATCATTATAAGCCCTACATGGGTGTTATAATAAAATTATTTCCTAAATATCTGATAATATCACAATATTGACAATAAAGTTTTCAAACAGTAAAGTTTTCGATTAGGAATGATAAAACTGCTCTTGCTGTGTTAACTATATCGTTTGATTCGTTTCCCGCACAAAGTTTTTCGATTGCGTCATCTTTCCGCTGTATTTCGTATGATACCGTTATCAGTACGTATGAACAGGTATTCGCTGTTTAGCAATCTTTATTTGCCATCTGACGCCATTGTCCGCCTAAATTTAAATAAAAATGATATTTTTCTCCATTTACAGGCGTAAACGAGTTATATAATATAGCATTTAGTCACAGAAATAGTAGCATGAACACGAGTAGTATACGTATGAACTAACACACACATTGTGCAGAAGCAAACACGGCTCTTTTCGGTATGGGGGCCTATCGAATTTTAATAATTTCTTTTCGCCAAAGTATGTATTTTCGTGTGAAAAACATGAAAATGATCACCATTTTGGAGAGAAATCATTTATTGAGCCTGAAATTTGCTTATATTCATTAATATTTTATGAAAGTACTGCGGTTTCTCAGTACGTTTTCGCCACGCAAATTCACACAGATTCGAGTCCATCATTTGTCGGTGAGTGCCTCCCTGACGTTTTTTTTCATTTTCAGACTATGCTATGCACTCTCAGCCATTTAAGCGTGTGCATGATTGAACAATAATTGAAATTGATTGAACATGTGAACAATAATATTTTAATTAATTTTTTTCAAATTTTTGGTTTAGGTTAGACCCCGAAATCATTATAGAGTAATACAGAGACATAAGAAATGACGTAGCAACGTCAAGCCGTTAAGAAAGTGCCATAGGGGAGGTGTTGCAGGAAACAATACCTCTTCCCCCTCCCCTCCCCCCATTTTCCAAACCCCCGTAGCGGGCGAACGAGTGAACGTACGAGTCTTATTTTTTCACAGGATGTACCTGACTTCCTACACTTCCTATTGCAGCAATAATCCCTACTTCTTCAGTGGTCGCCCAATCCTGTAACCCTATGGGGGACGCTGTCCTTGAGAGCTATCGGCTAGTATTGTATTTCTACTCTACTTCTCACCCTAATCTCAACCAGCAATAAAACAAAGTTGGCAAGAGGTATTTCCCCACTTTTCTGTGAGTTAAATAGATCCACAAGCAGAACAAGTTTACGCTGAAATAAAATGTTTTCCACATTCTTTCGCGTACCATTCAGGAACTAAATACGATGTGGGAGCTTCCTAGAACTGTTGTATGCATGAGTTATCTACGCTCCCGAATGAGGAAATTAGAGAATTATGGTGAAAATGTGAGGTCCCCATGTCAGAGTCAGAATAGATTTATTTTTATTGAAGGATAATAGGTTATTTGTCCTGTTGAAGAACATTCTTTTTCAGTTCACTGCGTTCGATTTTTCAGAACCTGCAACTTCACTATTTCACTATTTGTTAGTACACTATTTCTATGCGTTATAGTGATTTACGTGGGTACACCGCTTGTGCATAGATTTGACATTCCTTTAATACCATACTAAACGCTGCCTTCAACATTTCTCTCTTTGGAACGCCTTCGTTAAGATTAGGGAGGCTTAAGCTAACATATCTTAATCTATTCAGGAACTAATTAGTTATGGTTTGGGGTAAATAAGTTCTTTAAGATGAGGAACGTTATGGCCTCTAGCTCAATCCCAGGAAATAAGCCCTGAAAGCCAAACCTTTAATAGTGCTTGTACAGAGCAAAACCTGTGTACCAGAAATAACTGTCATAAATTGATATGGAAATACTAAAGGTTTCCTCAGGCTAAAATTTCTTGCATGTAATGAACACCAGAATCTGGAAATTATTAATGAAAAGTATCGTTTCTGATAGCTTAGCGAACACGTATATAATTCCTTTTGATCATTACTAGGCTAAAAATAACACAATATTCCAAAGTGTTATGAAAGAGTAGGCAAGATTTACAGAGAATATTAGAGAAAATTTTCTTAATGAGTAATGCATAATTACACTGTAAGAAAATCATCCATTTTTGCTGTATCCATAAAATCTTATATTGTGGCTCGTGTGAAAGTAACATCATAGATGTATAAGAGAAAACGGCGTATATGAGTCCTAGTAATGACAACACGAAATACTCTCGTAACATGGGACACAGATTTATGAAACGGCTGCATACATGTTAAAGCAAACGTACAATTGCTTGTTTATGATAGCTATGGAATGCGTGATAGATACTAGATATTCGTCTCCTATTTCTATTCTTTTCCTTGTGCGTATTGTTAGAGGGTAGCAATCGAAAATGAGTCTCTTTGCTCGCCTCCTTTCCTATTTTCTTTAATTTTTAATTAATTATTCTGAACTTGATAATATTTAATTGTCATTGCTGGAAGAACAGCAGCTCGCATGTTGGAGAACAATTTGGTCACGTCTATTTAAATCAGAGATTTTCTTACCTATCTTCAACTTGTTTATAGTAACAAAACTCTGATAATTTTGTTTGTATGTATGGTTTCTTGCTCGTTACAGTCATGATCTGCTTTCTGTTATGACTTTTATTAAAACTAAACACAGTGCTTCAGAGATAAGACGAGGGAACTTTAATCCTCCTTTTCATAGTACAGATAATCCAAGTCTATCTCTGTAACTTCAGGAGATTTGGCGGTTTACTTGGTTCAACTTATGTTAATTGCACACGCCGTAATATAGACAGTCTGCCACAGTGTTCAGTTCACAAACCATATTTCTCATCAACTCTTCAGCAAGTGGTTCGGGAAAACTGTTCTCCAATGATGTTGAATTATTTCTACGGTCCTAAAAAGGGTGGTCAACAGCCAATTTAAGGACAGCGTCCCCCATAGGAACCCCTATTTTGAGATCATAGATGATAATGGGATTATTGCTGCAGTAGGAAGTGTAGGAGGTCAGGTACATTCTGTGAAAAAATGAGACTTGTACGTTCACCCGTTCGCCCGCTACGGGGGTTTGAAAAATGGGGGGAGGGGAGGGGGAAGGAATATTTTATCATGTTACACCTCCCCCATGGCACTTCATTCACGGTTTGACTTTGCTATGTCATCTCCTATGTCTCTTTACTGCTCTGTAAAGACTTCAGGGGTCTAACCTGGACCAAAAATTAAAAAAAAAATTTAATTACATTTGTTTATGTTTCTTTGTTTTGCTTATATTGTAAACAATGGACTTTTGATTGCAAAATGCTTTTTCACCTACAGTTTTTGAGCTACAGTGATTATTTTAGTATCATTGGATGCGGAAAAGCAAGGGCTTTTCAAAAATTCAAATAGTTTTTCGATATAAATCCATGTTCAAAAGATATGACGTCATAAATCCGCATTTTTTTGATGAAATATTTTTTTTTCAAATTTTTTCACGTTTTTTTTCTTTTTTCGACAATTGGAAAAAACCATTTGAGTTTTTGGAATGTCCACGTCTTTCCGCATCCAATGATACCAAAAACATTACTGTAGCTCAAAAACTGTCGGACAAGAAGCATTTTGAAACCCCCCCCCTAAATGATAGTTTTCTTCAATTTCCCATTTTCTTTCCAGGAAAATCGTACTTTTTCCATAAGTATAATCGATTCTAAATTGCATTTCCTATCAGTATACCAAATTTCATTGCTCCAGGTTCAATAATAAAAAAAAATTCCGTAAGGGGGAAGCTGTCCCTAAAGCTAAAAATTACTACGAAAACAACAAGATCTAGCGGTGCATGAGCGGTCCAATTTTCAGTTTTTGTGTAAAATTTCATAGCGTATATTGCTGTTCTTTATTGCTAGCTGTGTTTTATCACTACCAAAAATCAAGAATTATTACGAACCTCACTGTTATCGTCTGCATCCGTACTTGTTGAATTTGTCCTTTGCAACTGTCAAAAGAATGCACGCGAAACGTGCCGACAAGGAGAAAATAGCGAATCCGATATAATATAAATAATTTTGAAATAGACGACAATTTCCATCAACGAATAATTAATTATAACCAATGACTGCAAAATTAAAAAATTAATACAAATTTAGACTTGTTGCCAGGCTCAGCCACTCAGGTGGGACCGCACGCCGAATCACGCAACGCACTACTCGACTTAATCGAGGCCTGAATTTCCCTGGAGACGGATGATGGGGTGTCGCTCACGTCCAGCACCAGCTAGCGCGTGGTCCACACATTACGTGCTCAGCTCCGAGGGGTACTGGGTCAGAGCAGCCTTCGGGTCCACCGGCGTACCTACGGGACAGGGTGTGCAGTCTGGACATGAATGTGAGTGCCGCCGCCGTCTGCCCAAAGCTGAATAACTTTAATGATTTCTCATTTAATTCTTCATTTCTTGGACTATAGCTAAGATATACTAAAAAATTATGCACAAGTGTAACAGTTATGAAGACAGGAATCATTTTATTGTCAAAAAGTGCTCTGAAAGAGAAGAACACTCAGTTGGGCGAAATGAAAGTTAGCCCATGCCTTTGGTCCATCCTTATAAAATTGATCTTCCAACCCCTGAGAAGAAACTAAGCTTTATTAAGCATTTTAATGAAGCAAAGGCTCATGACTTTGATAGATTCCAGCATCCTAAAAAGAAATGAGATGCAAAGAAAACTGATTCAGGCATTTTTGTTGGACCAGAAATCATTCGTGGCAAGGAGTTGACCAATTTACTTACTTCACTTGAGTTGGCTGCGTGGGGCTCATGGGCCTAATTAGCGCAGAACTTCCTTGTTGATCATAGGACTGAAGAATTTAAAAACTAGCGGACAGCACGTGACAAGCCTATCAACCTACCCGGTGCCGGATATCCCTTAAAATGCATTTGATGTATTCTCACCTGCATTTCTTCTCGTGCAATATGGGTGATATTTCGGTAACGAATACGGTGAAAAGTTCAACCAATTAAGATATCGCAAAGATGGAAACTAGGTATCAATGGCAGTTCAATGAAACCATGACGGGTGAATACCGTTGGTTTCTGAAGTGAAGGACTCTACATTTACTCATAAGAGTAAGATTAAAAGTTCCAAACATTTTTGAAGACTTAGTTAAACAAGTACTACCTCCTATAAGCAATAAGTACCTTATCTGTGTCTGCAAAAGGACCCATATCGTGACGAGTAGGGTTCTCTGATCCCAAACCCTGGTCCAGAAGCGTCTCACTTATTGCAAGTTCGTAATGTATAGTATTATACAACCTGAGTAACCACACGTGCTAAGGCAAATCTTGGGACGGATTTAGAATCAAAGCAACAAAATTTGCCAGCATCACAATTACTTTAAATAGCTGAGACAAGATAATATTTGGTGGCTTCTGATATTGATACCTTCATACAGGGATGAATTGAGGCAAACTCAATGACAAATGTCAAGTAAAATAGCGGAGTTGGACTGAAAGATTCGGAATATATGGTCAAGTCTGTATATCCAGCTCGTTAACTCGTTTATTTAGATATATTGTGAAATAATTACTTCTCAGGTATGTGTTCGGTAATGTCTCCGATAATTTAGAACATATGAAGACAACCTATCGATGCTTACAAATAGATTTATTTCCCAGCTGTTGTCTATAATTGACGTCATTCCAATTTCTGAACCGGCGCTCTGAAGTTTAGAGTAGATAGGGAAGGCAGACATATAGCGACCGTGAGGAACATTTCGTTGTTACGAAGTTGGAAGCTGTTGGTCGATCCAATATCACCCAATTCTGTAGCTGGCTCGTGTAAGTCTGCCATGGTTATTAGTTGACGATGTGTTCATTGAAACGAGGAAAGCAATGGTTACGTATCTAATGTAATAATTTTCAACAATTATTGGTAAAATTCTCTCCATGAAATGAATCTCATGATGATTGGGTGTACTATCGCTGTTTTTATTCTGATGATACGACAGAGCTTACAGCTCAGCATTTGTAGTGTGAATTCAGTGAAAAATTCTGAGATCCAAAAATCTTGCAGTTTGCTCCAACAGACTTGAGCTATGCTTATCGCCAATAATTTATTACGCAATCGCAAATAAAGATGAATGGTCGACTCTTAGATCTACCTCTCCAGTAAGTTAATTAAAGCAATTGCAGCGATGCTGAAGCCGGAAAACGATCAATGCTCAATGGAATTGACCACAAATATCGTTAGGAAAATATAAAAACATGGATATTTTATTTTGGTTACCATTTTAGTCTTCAGTAACCACGCAGTAAAGGACCTGTCTCCGTGCTTCAATGTTGATTGTATCAACAGTTCTCATTATTATTATCCAGTAACCATTAAATGGAGGGACTGCATTTGTGGATGCGCACACATGGCAATAAATGTAAATGCTCATGAAAATATACAAGCGAAATAGGACCGCCGCTCACAATTTATATCTATTAATCATTGATCAATATATATATATATTTATTCCTAATATATTATATGCATGTATGTGTGTGTGTGTGTGTGTGTGTACATCTACATGTACATGTGGTATGGATGCAGATATGGATGTAAATGCAAATACATGTGATGAGATTTTCAGATGCTGAGACTACAAATTCTCATACTCCTCAGCCGCCTGCAGGCGCGCCAGTTCCCCGAGAGCCGGTCGCGATCTCAGAAGGGCTGGTGTGCGTTGTGCGCCATTAAATCACAGCCTCGTCGATTGATTTAAGAACTCAAAGAATATGGCTTGCTTTGGAAACTGTTTTGGGTAGTACTTATTGTAGAATTCGGGTTCCGTATTTCTAGCTTGTCAGAAATTATAATAACTTGTCAGAACCAATTGTTGGATTTTATTTAGGTTAGATTGAAAACCAATCATTTTCCAGGAGTGTGCAAATTAAAGATTAGAAATAGCAATATTTAAAGCATCACGAGTTGCTGATGCTACAACGGCCAATAGCCACATTGACTGGAACATTAATGATCTTAAGAATACAACATCAAATACTGCATCGAAAACTTGCTTTCCATTACAATCAGAGCACTTAGAGCACTTAAATGACCGACACATCTCTGTGCTAATTAATAAATAAAAAAAATAATTATTTCATTATTTGATTAATTAATCAGTTAATTAATTTATTCCAATTGTTTCTAATTCTAATCAACAAGGTTTAATGTTTTTCGTCACATACACACATCTTCATTGGCCGCTTAAAAGGAAATTCGTCTAATTTTACATCAAAAATGTGTTAATGTATTACTTACTGTGATGTCTCATGAGTGTACAAGTAAAACAAATGAACAATATAGTCTCCCAGCGTGTTCATTATTTATGAGTGCAGCACAGAAAAAAGGATATCACATTGTCTTTTTAAATTTCACCCTCAAATTCTATGAATTTTTAAGCCACTAAATTCTGCCATACACCTCTACACAAAGATATCTACGAATAGATTCACAAATGTGAAATTTGAAGACTATAAGCTTTGATTGAAAGCTTATGAACAGTTTTTTGCACATCGAGAGAAAGTATACGACAAACGTCTATAAATAGGAACTCTCTCGTAATGGGAGTAATTCAATGAGCCGATGTGTTGACATTCGTAGACCGTAAATTCCATTGATGATTACGTTTCTAGGTATGTAGATAAATATGATGCTGCGGAAAATTAGTGTAAATCTGGAAATATTACAAGGTATATGACACTTTCACAGAGGCAAATTAAATAGAACTCAAGGACCCCGAAATAAATGCTTTGGACTAGAAAATGTTACTCATAAAAGCCTACAATGACAGAGTAAGTTACAGCATCAATTCAGGTAATGATAAAGTCCATTTGGTATTTGAGCAGAGATGTCAAACGATAATTAATACCTGAGACACCATAAATCAGGCGTAATTCCCTATTATTCATCATATGTCAAGAAAGGAGTAACGGGCTAAAATGTTCTGGAAACTAATTGGAAATTTTCGTAGTCGTAGAATTTATTAAGACCCTTTCGTGAAAAAATGTGTCGCGTGATAAAACTATCACCGTTGTGTGTATGGGGTGTGTGTATGGTTCCATAAGCTGTATGTTTTTTTAAGCGGTGAGAAGGCTGGCATTCTGAGGACCGAAAGAACACGAGGATAAAGGTTGAAGTAGGGTGCTGGGGACCCTCGCTCTTGTGTTAAGAAAAGCGATAAGCGAACCTCGCACCACGAAGCATAAAAAACTCTTACAAAAAACTACAAGATCTTAGACGTGAACACTTAAGAGGAGGAAATTCGAGCATCAAAGCAGCCAATGGTGTTCACTTGCGTATAAATTAAGGTGGAGCTGAACGAACACCTCTAACATGATTGGTTCCTTCTAAAAGGGCGTGGGAAAAAGAACAGAACCACAAAGAAGATCTGGCGTGTGAGGGAAGCCAGTTCTACCGATGAGGCCGTAAAGTGAAATACGAATAAGTACAGGTATGTTCGCGGTGACATACGTATTTAAAGAAATGATAAAAAAAAGTGCCCATAATGAGCATACAAGTTGAACGATAAAATGTAATAAGTGAATTGATGTATGTTCTCGTTCTTATTTCAGAGAATAATTTCAAATAAGAAAGCCAGGAAAATACGGCTGGAGCAATTTTCAAAATTAACACGTACGAATGACTCCTTTGGGAAGGAGTGAGTCATGAGTCCTATTACTAAAAAAAATTGCTCAGAAACTTTGATTCCAAAAATTGAGGTCGCATACGATGTATCAATATATTCTTCAACATAAAAGCAAATGTGAAGTGATTTGAGGAGAGCAAAATTTATTATATTGCAGATGGTGGGATTGATCAAATAATGATGAAGAAAAGAAGTAAGAGTTTACCAATTCAAGTCAACGTATCACGTCATCGCTCAGAAAGGCCTATCCACAATATGAACTGAGACATGCTGCAATGAACTGTAACTCGTCAATACATAAAAAACGCTCTTGAGATTCGGTGCCTGAGAATGCCACGGAGTGTGCTTGGTGACGAATGATTGTGAAATGAAAGCGGTTAAGACGACAGAGAATGTCTTAATACTTCACATGTACTAATCGCGTCTAGCATTGTCGACAGGTATTATTGGTGTCTAGTTTGATGATACGGGGCTGGCCGGCCAATAGGTATACATTAGCGTTGCCATGGGAAATGTCATGTTCAAGTTACCACAAAATTTGTCGATAGCGTTTGGTCTTGCATTATAGTGTGTTGTGTTTGGAGGCAAATTGTAGGTGTGTAGATTGCTGAGCATTGCGTTAACTCCCTTCATGATAAGCATTGTGCAGTAGCCTCACAAATGTGTAATAGGATGTTCATCTATAATTCATAAACCTTTTCACCGGAACTCGAGTATTATACCCGAAAATCACCGGAGCAGCAACTCTCGTCAACAAAGTGAAATGCGCACAGAAAAGCACGCTGTTTGTAAGTTGTTCCCTTCACGTTGGTAAGTACCGTCCTTGTTTTAGTATTTTCAGAAACTTGTGCATTTTGTTTTTACCAGTGATTTCTAGTGTTTTTGGGTTTTTTGGGAGGTGGGTCTATTCTTATCTTCCGAGAACCTGGTTTCTTTAATACTGCAAATTAATAAGGGGGCTGGGACTTTTCTCTCGTGACACATACGCAACAAAATAAATTACAAACGTACCGTTATTTTTGAGCCACGTCGAGCGAGTGAACATAAAATTGAAATTATCGGGCTGCCTAAAAATGTCCAAATTGAAAGCTTCTCCCACTCAGCGTCAAGGGAAGCTTCAGAAGATTGCCCTCGAATTGTGGTTGCGCTCGAACTTCTTGCACACCTCAAAATAAACACAGCCTCCAAAGCGAGTTGTGCGAAACCGAAAAAGGGCAATGCGAAAGTTAGGGGAAAACTCAATGACCGGAAAAAATAATAGAAAACAGAACCAAACGATGACTTTCATTTGTCATCTTTCAATATATAACACACCTTGAAAAAAACTACTGTTGGAAGCAAAGATTTCCCTTAACAAGTATTTTAATGTGTAAACTGCGATGGGTTAAACCGAAGTTCAATATTCAATTCATAATTAAAATCCATTGTGGTAATCAACTTTGAAAATAAAAAACATTTACTGAATCAGGCTTTTATTTCACTTTCATTGAGTATTTATATAAAATTAGTTAGTGACTGCAGGTGGGTCAGCAGCACTATGAAAATTACCAAGTGACCACCGGTGGGTCACTTCGCAGGAAATGTGTTAAGCTTTATTTTGTTCAATTAATTTATGTCCAGTTCCTGGCTCAATATCACAATGTTTGTGCGTTTAACACATATTATTAGTACAAATAATTACTCAAAAATTCAGATGTTGGTATTTCAAGTTTGAAGTCTAAAAAACAAATAGAACACCAAGTCACAGCCCTAATATTCAGTAGTATCAGTAAAGTGTCGAGCTATCGCCTACGATACGCCAACGTGTGCCATAAAAAAATTAGTACATAACACACGAAAATTGACAAATTTCAACAGGAAAGATGCCCATGATTATTAAACTGGTTTTATGGCGATGAACTTTGTATTATTTGAATTCCTAGGAGGGACATCTTGAGAAAATAGCTTGCTGATGTAGGATTTGTTCCACCACAATACACCTATAAACATCAGATCGGTTTTACCGACACAGTCTGGCAACGTTAAAGGTTGCATTCTCTGTTTTCAGAAACAAAGTGCATATTGAGCGCATGATTAAATTTTATTTTACTTTTCATCGATTATTTTGGCTGAACGAACGATAGCACATTAATGCGTACTGTATAGTGGAGGTCATTTTTGACGATCGCCTACAACGACAAAATACTCAGTACAGGAATTGCAGGTAAAATTTTTTGCGAGATGATACGCTCATGTTCTCATCTTGGTTTTTAAATTGTCGTCGTCATGAAACGGACACCGTTGTGGGCATGATAAATATCATCTTGTACATTGGTTTTTCAAATGCCGTATAACTGTCACCAGGACGGTTACTCCCCGGTCGAGCCGGCACCCATTTCAGGTATCAAGATAGAGTGGGGTATTGCGTTTGAGTTTTCCTTTTACCCAACTGGGAAAATCGCCACGTAGCGCCGAGATTCGAACCTTTGACACCTTCACGGAAGGGTGTGTTCTGAACCACTCGGTCACGGCGAGTATCAAAAGTTGGTTTCGTACGTTCAATGAGACATGGAGCTCAAACTACCAGCTTTCGGTGATTTTATCGTATATGAAAATGAGTCAATATCGGTTCACTCTATGCTGAACCAAAAAGGATTATCTTCGTTATTCATATCTATGGAGTCACAGCAGATATTTTGACAATAGCAATGTATACTCTCATAATATATTGTGTGACAAACTTACAGTTTTCCGACAATGAGTACAATACAGATTACGTCCCGAAAGTCTTATTCTGGGAATTCATTCTTGAAAGTATCATTCCTTACACTTTGTAGTACTTTGGGACGGCGTAACTAATAAATGATGGTGATCATTAGAATACTAAAAGTAATTTGTTCATTACTTCATTAATTAACATATTAGCCAATACATCTGTGAATTTCAATACAAAAATTAATAAAACATTATAAAAAAGTTTTCATAATTCCTCTAGGTAATCCCCCTCATTCCGGACGTCCCACAAATACCAAACATTTGCATTAGGTATTGAAGAACCAAATATTGCAGGAATAATCAAATCAGCTTATGATCGTTAAATGTCAACTGCAGATTTAATTGTTCTTATGTAAGTCCAGGAAGCCAAATCACTATAATGATCCAAATTTTGGGAATTTGGGGCATATTCGGAATTCGATGGATTACCTTATTTAGTTCTTTCTCTTTGTATGAACATGCAGAACACAAAAACGGCATTTATTATTGATTCACCAAACGCAAATGTTTCGGAAATTGATACAAACTTCACATTTACATTTCCACTTTGACACTTAGTTCGTACAGCTAGGGAGGCCTGTGTGTAGAACAAAACAAGAAAACTAGCACTAGGTGTACAAAAACTATTACACCACGCAATTCCTAAAAACTTTAAACTTAATTAAATTCAGTTCGGACACCTCTAATGTATTTTATTTATGAACCAAATTTAACTGAAGAGCAGGTCAAGAAGGAAACCTGGGCATCAGGTACTGAACATAGCGCACCGGGTAAAACTTGAGATGTTGCTTTAACGACTGAAAGTGTATATGCGAGACGTCCCATCAATGTACAAAATTTCTGGATCAAGGAACAAATTTGCAGTTTTACATTGAAAAAATCGAATTACCCCATTCCTATTACAGCATATATGCTATGAAATCGTGCATATGCGTAATGCATTATGCACATTACATCTGTTATACTGCATATATTCAAAATTGCATATGTGATTATTCCTATGCACAAGATAATTCTTTGCATTGCATAAAAAATTCTGCATAACTCTCGGCGTGCATATATGCAAGTTATGCAATAGCACAGCTCTAGTTATTAATGTTCCTATTAAGCATAGTATTGTAACACATAATCATCTAGTGTCGATGCTTATTCAACAGGTTCGATCGTTCGCGAAACAAAACGATCTCAATAAATAGTGCTCGCCATAGCGCAAGTGGCTAGGGGTTCTGCCGCCGTGCGGGAGACCTGGGATCGATTCTCGGCGCTGGCGGTGGCGATTTTCTCTGTTGGGTATAGGAGAAAAATTCCAAGCACAATACCCCACTCCACCCAGGTGTCTGAAATGGGTACCGGTCTTGACCGGGGGAAAGCGTCATGGCGTCCTGGCGTTAGTTATAAGGCATTTGAAAATACAATGTACAAGGCGATGTGTATCAGGCTTGATTGGAAATAAAGCATCCGTAGAGTCCTTCATTATTATTATTAATACTATGGACAAGCATCCCTCGACAGGGTGATCTCGGGCGTTCCTTCATTGTCACGCCGTGAGGCACGAAAGTTATTGCCTTCATTCCCGCTGGCGCTTTGGGCCTTAAAAAAAAGTCAAAACGCGAGTCAAATGAGTCAAAAGGGTCAAAAAAAGAGTCTTAAAGTAGGGAGTGAATATGTATAGCGTTGTAATTTTGAAGATTTACAAGAAATGTAGAATTACGATTTTTCCCAATTTTGAAGACTAACATAGTCAATAAAAACTTATGTCATTTCAATTAGGAACTGCATTGCTAGTGGTATAGCCGAGATTGTTGACTCACTTTTAAGCTGAATCATTCCATGTATTTTTTCGTTGAAAAGGGTATTTTAAATTTTGAGATGAAGCAATAATAACAATTACTCACTTGAGATAAATTAGAAGCCTAAAGAGCCAACGAAATGGTTTTTTGTGACATTTGTTTGACAAAATGCAGTGCCATAATGAAACATTCCGTTGTTCATCATATTTTGTCTCGCAAGCATAACCCTTTCACACAGTTCCCCAAGCTCCTCTTGGTAAAATCATTAATTGACTAACGTGTTTGAGGCACGAGCTTACTATCGACGGTTCCCTAGTGATTACAAATGAACATCCACGCGCATTCGATCATCAATATTATTCGCATATTCTCATTTTTAAGAAAACATGAAGTGTAACGTTTTGCGCTGTGCTGTGGAGCTTAGTTTTCTGAGTTGCACTCAAACACCCAAATCTCGCCACCAACATGTTCTAGAAAGTGGCAATCATTTTCAATAATTATCGAATCACCGTTCCTTTCTGGTGTTCTTTTTCTAATGCGAATGATATTGTATGATTACATTTTGTGCAGATTTTTGTCATCCTTGATTTATTGGTCAAAGTGTTCAAACCTATTGAGTGAGTCAAATTTAGCTCTTCCTCTCCCCGATCTTTCAGACCGCCAACCGAGATCACAACACAAGTTCACGGATTCTACCTACCAAGTCGGTAGTTCGTGAAGACGATGGTTTTCCACTTCATGGTTCATTTCCATTCCATTCTCACCCTGTAAAAAATTCCCTTGACCACCCGAAAACCTAAGCCCAAGACAGACCACCATCTGTGTAGGCTTGCCGAAATCTTAGGCATTAAAGGAAACGAATATTTATTCATCGATAAAATATGTTCGTTTTATGAGATTTTATTCACGATGACAATGCAGTTTCATATGAGTTGTCTGGGAAAGCCAAAAAGCTTCAAGTTACGTAAGAGTCCAAAAACAAATTTCACAGAAACACGCGTTCAAAGAAGTAGAACAAAAAATTAAAATAGTTAATTGCAATTCTTCGGTATATTTTCTTCAACCTCTCATGGTTGAAACGTATTACAAAAAAGGTTATTATAAGGTTGATTGGAATATTTACTTCTATGATATATTTTTTGACAGAATTGGCTAGCATAATTCTACAAGCATGGCACCAACTAAGAACGTCGGTATGCATATCAGTTACATGTTTGCTTAATTTTTTTTTAAATGATGGAGAGTATCGTCTGCTCTGTATCAAATGTTTTGACTGGAACACGAGCCATATCAAAGTACTCAGAAAAGAGATCAGGTATGAAACTTTTGAATCTCTTCCATGAGCTTCTGACTTGCGACTCGCTGCTTACTTATTCAGTCGTCTTCTCCCCTTCAGCTCAGTGTTTGCGGCACTGCGAGAGGAGAAGGTTTGAAGGCGCCGCTTCGGAAGTCCCTGACTGGGAAGAAGCAGAGCTACCTGACGGGCCGAAAGTTGGTGAGTAACCTCTGTTTGAGTGACCAATACGCTTTTATGAATTCTCTGTTAGCAAATTCTATCGAACTGAAGAGCAAACTGTGCTGGCTTAGAAAAAAATTACAAAATATTTATTGAAGTTGAATGTTCCAGTAATGCTTCAGCTTATCTTACTTTTAGCTATAGCATCGCCAGACATAAATTTACAATAGTACTGACAAAAGGGCAATAATCCTTCGAAAATTGATTGTCAATGCCATAACTTCACCATGTTATCTAATCATACTACAGCACGTGCTGCAAAGCGAAGTAAATAGGGGTGATCGACTCGAAATCATTCTGCAAAGCTGTAGAGTTTCATGTACTGGTTCATCACGACTGCAAATAAAAAACATTTATTATCAAAGCTGTATTATTGAAATGAAAAAAACTGCTCTGACGAGTTACAGTTCGCGCAAATCACAAGGAGGATTATTGAACGCTTTACTTACTGTAGGCAACAAAGCTGAGCTTACTCTCATTCTCAGATTTTTGTTTTTATTATACAACATCTTGCGCAATTATTATTATTTTTTTTACTCGAATGAATATTGTGCTAAAGAACTTTTATTTCCTCGGGTTTCTTATATCATAAGAACTGAACTAGGAACTAGGCCACTCTGCCTTAGAGACATCTACGCCGCCATGAGGTGAAATTATCACTTAATCCACTCTGCCAGTTTTGTCCTCTGATTTTTGGGTTAGGACACTTTGCATATTTACCCTCCATTTGATATAGAAAACAATTCAATTCATTATCAAGAATTGCTAACAAAATAAAACCTTAAATCATACTGCCGTTAAAATTTCGAAATTAAATTTAAATTTTAATACTTCGGATGAGAATGTAACAATACAGTGAATATGCATAATTGTATCCGATCCATCTTTGCTCGTGGTGCCTTTTCATTCAATTTCTGAATATATCGCTTCTATTTGAAAATGCGTATAAGGTAAAAGGAGCAAATTTATTAAAAGTTGCATTAAGGAATGAAACCCTACAGGTTCATGAAAAGATCCCTTTCGCTAAGAACTTGAAATGAAGCGATTGAGAATATTTAGAATAAAATTGGTCTTTAAACATGGTCTGTAATTTACCATAAATCCTATTAACGGGATTTTGGGATTTTATGTCTTATTAAAACGTATTTCCGATTTTGGCTGAATATATATTATGCTAACTTTCAATTTAGAATAAAAAATTTGAAACCTCAATCGGCGCAAATTCAAGGTAATAAGTCTGCTTCGTTTCCGTTAATATATGTCTTGCAGTGAAAATGAGATAAAATGCTCCTATGAGCATTTGAGCATTTAAGAACACCACTTGTTATGATGAAGCACTGACAGGAAGTGCTCGTATTGGCATATAAAAGTCGAGAAATAGGATTTAAAATCGATTATTTTCTAATAAATTTCAGAAATAATTTATTTCCCAAATCGAAACTACTCGCTCAAATATATTATTTTTTAATATACAAAAGAGATTTTCTAATTCAAAGTTGAATTGGATTTGGTAATCTCCTAATTATTATTATTTATAGTAAATTATATATACATAGGTAAAAACGGAGGACGAAGCCTTGATTAAAAGTCAAGCCTTGATTGCGCAGTTAGCGAACACACGATTGAATAGCCGTGCAGTCATCTGAGTAGTCAACTAACGTCAGTGTGAGGTTTCATTTAACTGTGTTGGCTACGGCAGACAGCCTTATATCATACAAAAATATTACAACATTTTTAATGAACAGGATTAACATGAGTATTTTGTGTATATTGCAGATTCCATGCAGTCTCCAACCGTCATGTCTGGAATGCCATGTGAGTTCGTCACAAAGGAAGTAATCTCGGCTGCCACAGCAGCAACTAAGTCGGTACGGACTGCCGCACATCCAGCTTTACAGACTGCTAAGTCGGCGGTTGAAACGGTGCAGCCATCTGTTACAGCTGCAACATCGGCAGTAGTGAACGCAGCAGTGAACGCAGTTCGAGTGGCGCCTGCAGCAGCACAGTCAGCCATCCAAGCTGTGCAGCCAGCGCCAGCGGGGTCGAGGCTTGCTGTTCCGGTTGGAATTCCAAATTTTACAAGCAATTCACACCAGAGGACAACGATAAAAGTAAGTATACACACTACATGCGATGATCTAGAAATTCGTAATTTTTCAACAATATTGATGAGATCTTCATTTTAAGCTGAAATTTCAGTTGCTGTTTCCAAGTTGTCCTAAGTTACGGGGACTTTTTTAAAAACTAGCATTTTTCTGCGAAGAATTCTGAACTTATTTATATAAGCTATTTTGAATTCTTTTACAAATTATTTTTCTTTGTAATTGTTCATTTAGGTAAATCAAAATATGGCAATCTATGTTGAACTTTCACACCATTAAGGAGCACTGTTCTAAAACATAGTTGACATTTTTTTAAAGCTCATGTCAGAATGACGACCTTTTATTTTCAGTCATCATCTGTCCTAAATCTGTCATCATGTTTTTATTTGTAGACATTCTGTTGGATGTTGACCAGAGGCTGCTAATCGTGTTCAAGTTCGAGAGTGAAAACAGTGGCTCCATATTTCAATTCAACTGATCGATCGGGACCAAAGCCCTCTTGAGTTAAAGCTAGGTTCTTGCAATGGAGCTTTACCGCTATAAACAAACCCTTTATTTGACACAGCGAAACTGGGGCTAGTGCAGTTCAAAGTGCATGTAAGTTTGACCAAAGAATTAACACAGGTTAAGACTCTTGTGTTCCACACCGTCTCCGACAACGGTCCTATACGAGCTAACTTCGTTAGACCATCACTTCTCTGTTGTTTTACCTCGCCGTAAGAGCATCAGGATGTGACAAAATCTACGTTTTGGCCTTCCAACTTGATCATCTAAAGTACTGTGCTGTGGGCAATGTAAATGTGGCATGTCGTAACTTATTTTTTTAGATTTATCCCCGCTCGTTGTAGATGTCCGTTTAGATTTTTTGGCAATATATTAGGCTTGTGTGAGAATATCTCCACAGAATCAATGTAGAGAATGAGGCAGCACTATTTGCCAGTGACTCTTTCAATCTGCGTAATTTCAAATATATCACTGCCGATGAATAATGAACCTGAAACAGCCGTGCGCTTCAGATGGCGTATCCTTTCCACGGACAAGTTCTTAAACATTTCCAGAATTTGGATTTTTAATTTTTTATAGTTTTGCGAGTTTTTTGGATCGAACGGTGTTCTCAGCCAAGCTGCTACGAAATGGTAAAATGAAAATGTTAGTCCTTCAACATTAAACATGATTTTAATTGTGGCTCACACTACAGTAAACTAATTATTAACGTTGAATGTTTAAAATCGAACATGTATTTAATGAAACCATTGAATCAATTCTAGCGAATTTTTAATTACATACGAAAAACTGTTCAAACATGTCGGAGATTTGCACAGCAAATATTAGAAAATTATCAGAAAACTAAAGTTTAAGCTCTAATTTACTGGTTCATTCATTCAGTTGAAATATAACAGATCTCAAAGCCTTTCAACTTCTTATTATTGTTACGGTTTTTTTTGCCTTGACATTACTTCAAGCTTGTAAATTTCTTAACCTCTAGCTGCTTGAACTCACTATTTTAGATTGATGTCACTTGACTTACCCTCCAAATAACCTTTCTGAAAATTATGCATAATTATTTAGTCCCCAGAAGAGATCTGTACTTGTATACTGAATGTCACTTTCCGCTCAGCTATTATAACTGATGATGACCAGTTTGTCACCGTTATGTTTTTTATATTCTCAACTTCGGGTCCAATGGTAAGGCGTCATCTTACAGAGTTCTGTGATTAACTTCGTTCATACTTCAGGGATGGAGAGACTTAGCAGAATATTCACTTTATTACGTCTAAAAACAAAATAATATGCAACAGAGAAACAGCTACTTGATAACATAGGGTAGGTATGGCAGTTAAACCTAGCAGGGATTAGGCATTCGGCCTGAAGAGCTCTCGCCTGAGTGGCGTGGACCGAGTCACCTCATGGCTTGAGGATCGACCCTTATCTTATTAAATGTTGTGCTCGCTTTCTGAAGGAAGCACACACACTCAAGTGGACACGTGATAGAATCACTTGTTAGTAGCCATCATTGAAAATATCCAGAATTAAGCTGACACGACTAAGAAGTATTATGTATTTGTGATGAAATTTTAACGAGAGGGCAAATGGTCATCATATTCTCAGACTCGCTTCTTACATCTCGAGACAATGCATTAGCAAAATACTGACTATAGTCGTTGAAGAAATATGACTGAAGGATTAAACACGATAACTCCCCGATAATAAGACGAAGTTCCATAGCAATGTAGAGTACTTTAATGCATAGGCGTATTATTCTTAGTTTGTTTTAAAAGCTTGGTTCTTGGAAAATACGATTTTGACTTTTTCAGCAGATGTTAAAATCGTCACACGTACAGAGTTTCACTGTTGACACCAAGTAGTATTATGAGCAATTCAAAGTAATTCACGGTCTTAGATTTTCTGTAAATACTGCGATGGACTGATTATTTTGTCACTCAAATAATCTTGGACCAGCAAGCGCGTTGCTCTCGGGGGATAGAGAGCTATTGTGAAGGGTCTTAACGAGGGTTGTGTGAATGTGGGCAGGTGGTTAAACGATTATTTTTTTGGCAGCTGACGCACTTCTATAGTTTTAGCTCGTTTCAAACCTACTTCACTCTCGCAGTCACCTTGGCCCATCTTTCCTAGAGTAAATAAATTCAACTCAATGCTTTCTCTGAATAAACCTGCATGATCAGTCTCGGAACATGAGAATCTATTTTCCATCAAACATCTACGTATATATTTGCTAGGCATCGCAGAGGGATCAACTGTTGCATCTATGAGAATTCTCGCTCCCAGGAGTAAAGTCTGAGGTCCCGAGTCAAAAGTTAGGGAGGCCTTCCTTATAAATAAATGTCTTAGTTGGTAACGGTCCTTACTTTCAATTCACTGCTGTGCTTTTCTCAGGCGCCTGTCAGCTTCTTCTCCTTCAAATTTGTTCTTATTTCATAAACTTTTTTTTTCAATTTTACTGCTGTCATGTTGAGGATGGAGGCATATACTTTGTACATATATTTTTCGTTCTCTTAATTCTGTGCCAAAGGTACCTTCCCCTTTCCTCTCTTAGGAACACATTTTTTGGGGTTAAGAAGGCTAAAATTAAGTTACTATTTTATTCATTTTGAATATGTTGAACATGTTGAAGCTACGAAGAGTCAGAAAACCCATTTGACGCGAAGAAACTGCAAAAGAACAAAATGCTTGGTGCACCAGAAAATTTGGCTATTCAACATCTTTACAATATCTTCACAAACATCAAATGAATGTAGCCTTCATAATTTTTGATAAATTATTCGTCAAAATTGAGCTTGTGACCACTAGTCGGTCAGCAGCGTTATGAAAACCTCGTAGAGACCACCGGTGGCTTAAGTTACAGTTGAAGTGTGTAGTAATCGGTTTATTCTATACTGACGCGTTTATGTGTAATGAGAAGTAATTTTTTTTATACCTTAAAAAATATTTTATTTTAAATTTACGTTTGTGATTCATGATGGCACAAGGATTTTGTTGCAGAGTTATCGAAATTTTACTACCCGACCTTATAACCATCTCAACAGAGAAAAAAATTCGTATTACTGAACTTATAGTGTAGTTTTCATTTCCATTTTCCACTTCGAACAAGATCTTATTAGTCATACAGAATTTCGAAGACAAAGTCATGCAAATTTAAATTCTAAAAGTAATGAAAATGAGATACAACTCAACAAAAATGCATAAATATGCTCAGACGTAAAAACTTCAACCAAACTATTTTTATTAATTAAATTACATCTATTCAAATTTAACTGATTAATTCAGCTCAATATATTTAACAGTGATATATATATATATATATATATTTAAAATGCAGGGCCTTCGCTTTGAAAGGTTTCGCTCTGAAAAAGGTCTGCGAGGTAGCCTAATAACTATAAGTTCGTGAATAAAATGTTGAAAACGCGTCATGCATTGCGTACGTTCAGTTTCCCTCGAGTGACCTATAGCCTTCGGTTGGAGGTACTCAAACCTCGGAAAATGATCACATTACTGCCCTCAAGGCTTTCCGAATCATGAATTTAAACTAGGAAGAGTGAAGCTGTGTAATAAAAAATAATACAATTAAAAATGAGATACAAAAACATTAACTTCCACCTGCCGACGAAAACATGTAGTCTCTGGAAGACTGTATAGAAGCCAACGTGAGCGCTCGAAAACCTTCTGTGATCGGAAACAAACACTGCAAACTTATGTGCTCAAACTTCGCTCAAAATAATTTAAACACCCTGAGTAATGAGGATTAAAATAAAAATTGGCAAATTTGATCATATATATAGTGCAATAAGAATTGAAATCACAGAAAGAATAATTGCTTTTAGTGTGCTTGCCTCTTTCAGGCAAGAAGTTACTAAACAAAGGAAAGTACAACTGCAGTAGTATCATTAATCCATAAGGAAATAGCTGAAAGAATAAAAACTTCACCAGATAATTTAATGCATAGATCATAGCTTCGATAGTTACAGAGGTGAAAATTAATTTAAAGGTTCAAAATTGATGTAGATTGCATAACTCAACGAAATTTAAAAAATCTGAATATTGCAATGAAAAATTACACAATATAGTAAAAACTCAGGGAAATTAGAAATGCCGCATCTTTCTGCGTTGCCAACACGGTAACGCTCACACAGATAATTCGATGCAAGGCTTTAGTGGCAGACTGACTCGACGACTTGAATAACATTAAGAACGGTGCAGTAGTCACCGACGCTGCAATTCCGCTCTTCAATGTGGTACGGCAAAAAAAGCTAGCATCATCGAGAGAAATTTTAATCAGTCGTTAAAGAAGTGTTAAAAATTCTTTGGTTGGTCTACAGTCTCGACACTCACCGGATTTTTATAGTGTTGTCTCCAGAAACATCTTTGGTTCAAAATTTCAAATGATAAGAAATTGTATCATGTATAGTCGCTTTCAAGTTCATCACTTGTTAAATTGAGAAGAAATTGTCACAACATTTTTTTACTGGAACACTGTCAATTGCTATAAATGTAATACTTCTGTAGTCTATCTGTAGTATATAAAAAGAACCTTTCGATGTAAAAACATCATTTTCAGGCTGAAAATATACAAAAAAAATCAGTCACATTGATAAAATACAAATGTAATACTTGAACTTTATCCGGCGCAGCTAGAAAATAGAAAATCATAGCACAAAAAAACGTAATGACGAGAGACAAAGTTTGTACCACAAGAATATGTATACGCGAGACTAGGTAACGGTATTGCACAACTATAGATGTTAATTGGCATGAACGATAGGGGCAGAATGAACGATCACGGGGTTGCATCAAACTTCTGCGCTGGGAATCTAGTAGATAATTTTAGAGCATGAAAGTCATTTGTCTTTTGGTTAAGAGTAGGTTTGAGCTTATGGATGTGTAAAGCTTCTATTATTTGAATATGCTCTTTTTTTACCCACACGATACAAGATTTTTGTGTTAGTGCATAGAACTTCATTTGAAGGCTGGCAGCTGTGGCCAATGCGGAAATGATTAAAAATAGAACCTTGGTATTTATGAGCGGTTAAACTTTGTTTCAGGGTCATCTTAGCGAAGCCAATGTAGCCCTTATTAAACAATTTAAGAAATTTCAGCTATTTATTTACCACAAGTGATACAGAGGTAGATTGTTTCTTAAGTCTAGTTAAGTTTCTTAAGTCTTAACTCCAGCAATTGAGGGTTCTAGGACAAAGTACCTTCCAAACGTGGTGTATGCAGCAAAACATGCATACTCATTATTTTGGAAAACATCCGTCATTCTCAACTTGAATGCCAACGAGTGGACATTTACTCGAAGATTAAATTTAAGACTAACTGATAGATGACTGATAGATACTTCTTTCCGTGCAAAAGAGGATAAGGAAAAAATTGGGTCCCTTCAATTTTACTTCCGTTTTTCATTGCCCTTCTACAGCAAACAGTCACAAGCGCTTTAGTTTTGCGACTGTGTTTGCGTTGAAGATATTTATGAGTCTTCATGGTTCGTTGTTTGGAGGTAACTCCGGTTACTCAACTTTTTATATGGTGGAACTGAAAACGCAGTCCAAAGGTGGACATTTTATTATAAGCTAGCTCTTCGGAGAACACAGTTCATCAAAGACTTTTCGCTCGAAACATGAATAGAGTTCTTCTTACAAAGGAGCGTTCCAGAGTATCAATTTAAGCTCTGATCGATGGCCCAAAAGAGAGAAACACGAGGTTACGACGAGAACGCTTACGCCAACATCGCAGGTGCATTTCACGAAAGAGAGTTTACTGAGTGATAAATGTTAAGGAAAACTAAATTGATTTAAAGTAAGTTAAAACACACAATTTAATACGTAGAAAATGAAACGCAGCCAGGTCACATTGAAAGCAATGGTTAAAGCCTCTCAACTAGTTGTGAGGGCGCAACACAAGTACGGTACAGCGCGGATCTGGCACGTGAACTCCTACAAATTACACTTATCATTCGACCTATCTTCAGATAATAAAATGTAAGCCTCGCACTTAACGTTTTCAGGCATGAAATGAGTGTTAAGCTGGTTGCTAATTTTTTATAAGCTCAGAAGATTCCTTTCAATTTTCGGTCGATAAAAAAATTATTTTATAACTGTCATTTTAAAGTGTTTGATGCTCTGCATAAGGAAAACTTATGTGCGCGAGTTTATATTCAACCATTAAGTAAAAGTAACGAATACACAACATTCGCAATCCCCACATATCTGAATAAATATTTGGTGTATGAAATGCTACCTATTCGTATAATTATAGTCTAAATTGAACAGACGTAAAGGTCTAATTAGTTTTGTTAGCATTAAGAATGAAAATTTTGATCGAGAACGGCCATCTTCACAAAAAGCTGAATATGTTATTTTACTGATTTGCATTTTTGGTTGATGGAATAAAAACTTGTCAGCTCGACGATATATCAGTACTTCAACAAAAATGTTAGAGCACACAGATTCGAGAAAAATTATCTGGATAAATAATTTTACACCAGAGGCTTTCCCGGTACTTGTGGGTTATCTGTCACCACTTGTTGAGGGGAAAAAATGTTTTTAGGTAAAAAAGTAAAAAATGTTATTGTTTTATGAATATTGAATTAATGTTATGGACAGTATGAATGAATTTTTCATGTGAGAAGTTATACTAGTTGATTAATATTTTTTCTAAAGCAATTTGTCTACTCTTCATATATATTTTATAATTAATCTCCGGGACCTTCCTGTTCAGTTCTTGGAAGGTCCCAGAGATTCATTTTGTAGTGAAGCAGAACAAAAGTTACAAATAAAAAAATTAAAAAAAATTAAGGAAGCTAACCTAACTTAACCTTATCTTAACATCAAAAGGAAACCATAAATTAAAAATGGTGACAGATAACCCACATTAACCTTAAATTTTCAGTTTTATATCAGCAATTTATTGTAAGTTGAAAGCAATAGCCAACCAAGTAATTTTCAGAGCAATACTTAAGTTATTCAACTTTCTTTGCTAACATTGTTGCCTGTCAGATATCAAGTCAATTTATTTCCTTAAACATCCTTTAATGTTCAAGCTTGAAGTTGTGAAGGTAATGCGAAATATTTCAAACATAGTGCAACGATGTCTCTCATCTAGAAACAAGCATTGCTTCAGAATATCATGAACAAGAATACGAAATAAAAACTTATGACTAACAATTCATGAAAATAGCAAGGAGACAAAGTAGATGAAATTCAAGTTTGTTGGTTTTTTCAAGATGGGAAAATGTGAGGTTTACTGAGAAAAATTTGCCATCACCATTCGCACTTGTTCTCTGCCAATCATAGCACTTACGCAGCACTAGATCGAAAACAATGGCTCATGCAATTGTCTGCTACTGCTCGCAATGAGTTTTAGTTACTCTCCAATTTACCGCCTACTGATAGTTTTTTCAGTCGATCAACAAAGACATCTTGCGCAGCAGTGCATTCTTTTTTGTCGTTCTAGAGCGATTGACAACGAAATAACAAGACGGAAATATTTTCTCTTTCTTGCTGGAAGCAGAAGTTATAATTATTTTAAACAATTTATAAACCATTCATAACAATTTATTTACCACAGGTGATAAAGAGGTAGATTGTTTCTTTAGTCTAGTGCAATGTTCAAATTTGAGTATAGCTAACTGTGGGCCCGGTTAGTTCAACGACTTCTAGGGCATCCTACTATCAACGTTATTATGGGGTGTACAATAATATTTAACCTAATTCACCTAACCTAGTTACGCATTAGACTCGTCAATGAAATAGTTAACTCGATATTCGATGCTTTATTTTACAAAACAGTTTATATGGACTAGATGTTAACAATATATTCTATAAACGATTTAAGAGATCGTCCCAGGCCCCTGTCGGTCCGGTGAGCTTTTTTTGTTTTGTTGTTCTAAAAGGACCCTTAGGTGGTGGACTATTCGGTCCTAAAATTTTATGGCGCAACGGACAATAGATCACCTCCCCGGGGGGGGGGGGGAAATTTTAAATTTTCGACCCCATTTCAACCCAATATAAAAAGGAAAAAACGGGAAATGGATAATTTGCAAAAATTACTTATGTTAGAAATGTTCCAAGGATTCTAAAACTGTCTTTATTTTTGTTCTAGCATAAAAACGCAATGAGGAGATACGCTTTGAAATATCCATAAAAATGAACTAATAAAGCAATATGTTCCATTTTTATCAAAACTAAAGCCTGAATAAAAAAATTAATGGATAAAATTGTGTTTCTTTTCAAAAGTTACATATTGTGGTCAAATTTCATATGAATCAGACTGAAAATAAAAAATTTTATAAATGAAAACAAAAAAATTTTATTCTATTTTTTGGTTGGAAATCATAATTCACAGTGTGAATATGAAGTTATGTATGGAAATTATCGAAATAAAAATTAAAACTGCAATCATTTACATAAATTGTTCATTATATTACAATTCAACAAAAAATTATGTTATGGCTTATACCCATAACAAATAACTTGCAACATTCAAACCGTATCTACTCATTTAGTTTTGATGCTATAACAAAACCAAAGACAGTTTTAGAATCCTTGGAACATTTCTAACAAAAGCAAATAGGCTATTTTCAAATTTGAGAAGAAAAAAAGTTTTACAACTCTATACCCAAAAATAACTTTTTGTGATGTAATCATAAAATATCACATATCACGAAAAAAATTCAAAATGTTGAAATTTTACTATTTGATTTTGTTAGAAATGTTCCAATGATTCTAAAACTGTCTTTGGTTTTGTTCTAGCATCACAACTCGATGAGGAGATACGTCTTGAAATATCCATTAAAATGTACCAAAAAACTAATTTTTCGTAAAAAAAACTGAGGCCTAAATCGAAAGAGTGACACAAGTAAAAAAGGTTTACTTTAAAAAAATACATATACTGGCCAATTTTCAAACGCATCGGACGAAAAAAGTTGAAAAATTGGGACGATCTCCTTCAAGAGCAGACTGAAGATCAGCGATATTAACCATGGCAAATTACTTTATCAGGACCAGTCATGTAGGAGACATGATTTGCCTTAGCTATCTTACACGACTAGTATTCTGATGGGAAGTTAGATTCAAAATTTATTTTGGATAATTTGCAAGAATTACTTTCACGGAACTCCGCAGGAATTGAGTTCCAAGTTTTAGTTCCAACGAAGAGTCTACTGTTTTGTGACCGAGCCTTTGAATAATGAGGAAGCATGAATTTACTTGTTACGGGTTAAATGTAACGGCCAGCTTGTGCAGTTAATGATAGTTTGAAGTTATTGACGCCATCATTGGCCAATGTTTTATGAATGAATTTATGTATGGAGAGTTTGTAGAGAACCGTAGGTGTAAGTATTTGTAAACTTTTGAATGAATCATTTGTTTGAGCATCATATTCTAGACTCTTTCCCGTTCTGATGGCTGTTTTTTGCAGTGTGAAAAGTATATTGGTTTCATTTTTATCAGTTCCGTGCCACGCTTCTATTCCGTATTGCAAGTATTGTGAAATGAGCATTCGGTAGAGCATTCGCAAAGCTGTTTCAGGCAGGAAATATTTAACTTAATTTAGGATTCCGATGGATTTTGATAACTACTTAGTACTGACATGAGCGATGTGCATTTTGGAGGTCAGATGTTTATCTAATATGATGCTCAGGACCTCACATGAATTGGTTTCTTTCATTTTACCTTCGCCAATTTTAGTGCGTAGGAGAGATACATTTTTCTTGTATGAGAATGTAATACATAAGGTTTTATCGATATTAAGGCTTATTTTATTAGCTTCAAGCCAGAATGAAATCTTATGAAGTGCGTTATTTATACTCTCCGCAATCAGAGAGGAATTTTGGTTTGGAAGGACCGTAGAGCGCGTGCTATCATCGGTAGAAAGTACGAATTTGAAAAATGATGTAGATTTAATAATATCAATGATAAAAATTAGAAATAAGAGAGGCCCAAGGACAGATCCTCGCGGAACTTCATGGCTAATTGTCTATAGGTCCGATTTTGCATCGTCATTGACAACGTATTGCTTCCGATTTGTTAGGTATGATCTGAACCAATCATGGGCAACCCCTCCAATGCCATAACAGTGTAGTTTTGAGAATAAAGAGTATGTTATTGTTAACACTATCGAATGCTTCTCGAAAGTGTAGAAATACAGAGAAGACAGGCTTTTCTTCATCTATATTCGAATAAAGGTATTGTAAATGATTTAATATAGCCTGTGTTGTTGATTTTTAGGGTAAATACTAAATTGTTTATCACAGAGAAATGATTTTTGTTCAAAACAAGAATACACCTTTTAACACACAATTTTCTCGAATGCTTTGCTAATAATTTTTAGCACAGAGAAGGTATATAATTGTTTACACAAGGTTTTTACCATTTTAAAAATAGGGGTTACTCCAGCAACTTTGAGGGAGTTCGGGAAAGTACCTAGGAAAAGAGGCTACTTAATAATATTGGATATGAGTGGGGCTACAATATCAGCAATAACTTCAAGTACTCTATTATAAAACGTTCTTAACCCACTCGATTTATTTTTCAAGTTGTTTTTGCTCGCAATCACATCGGAGGAGTTGGTAGGCGTAAAGAAAAAAGAGTTGTGTTCACGAATATGATCCATGTATTCCGGGTGATCAGTGGGTTTACTTGAAATACCATCAGCTATAGTTTTCCCGACGTTTACGAAGAAATTTTTAGAAAAATTTGCAATATCTTTCTTCTCCTGAAATTTTACAATATCTTGTACTACAGATTCAATTTTTGTCTTATTGGCATTATTCGGTTTATACTAAGAATTAAGCAGGCGCAATTCTTTTTAATGTCAGATTTAAATTGAGTAAACTTGAGCATAAAGTAACTCATTTTTTAGTTACTTTATGCTCAACTTTACTACTGCTTCATCAATGCTCGTTGCATTATTGTTTTATCGAGAGATGTGCAATGTTGGCATTAATATTTCTAGAACGGTGCACATTTCTCCCAAATTTGATTCGTTTACTATACGATATGAGTATGTTTCAGCCGGAGACTTGGTGCAAGTGACATAGACATTTTTCTTAAATATAAAAACTGTAAAATGAACTGATAAGTCAGAAGTAATTATTCCAGTAAGGAAATCAGTTGGGTCTGTCATAAGATATTGTCGAGCAGCATAGCAGATTTTGAGGATTTCCGTGTAGGCTTTGTGATGATCGGAAGGAAAGATTTAGACTGAATGACGTTTTGGAAATTTGATTTGTTCACAGCTTTCATGTTTCAGTAGATCATAATTGAAGTCAACGCAGATTATTATGTCAATGTATAAGAACCTCTTGAACTGTGACATAATACGATTGAGCTCATTCAGGAAGGAGACAAGACAGGCTGTAAGAGGCTTATACACCGCTCCATGCATAATTCATTTTCCATTTCCAGTAAGTTCTACGAATAGTGGCTCTATAAGACCCCGATCCATAGTTGCATTTGCTATGAGTCTAGAGTTTGTGTGCTTAGATATCTATGTACTGATACCGCCGCCCGGCTTATTTTTGCATAGCTAGTGTTGACTACGATAATTTTTCATTTTACCATGTCTTTAGTTGAGCCATCTAGCCAGCTTTCGGTGAAGCTAATCACGTCGAAGTTATACTTTAGTTCAGTTATAGATGGAATACTGTTCCATTTTTCAATCGTGGTGCGTTTCAATTTCTGAAGATTCTTTGGAGTTCTCTTGTTGATGTTGAGTTTTAATTCCTGATACAAACTTTCAATGGGGTTGAGATAAAGACTCATCGACGGCCATGGCAGAACATTAAATCTTATTTCTTAGGAGCCAGCTAGTTGTAAAACTGGCCGTGTGTTTTAGATCATTGTCTTCTTGAAATACTCACTGCCTCCCAAGTTTCAAACTTTTAGCTGATACCTTTAGGTTTTTGTCCGAAACAGAAATATAGTCATCAGAGTTCATCTTCCCTTCAATTGCAACCAATTTTCCAGTATCCGATGCAGCAAAACAACCCCAAGACATCAATGATCCAGCTCCGTGTTTAATTGTTGGCACAGTTTTCTTCGGCAGGAAAGCTTCACCATTCTTAAACCAAACTTTCTTCACATCACTGAGCCTAAAAACTCGATTTTGGTTTCGTCACTCCATAATACTCTCTCCCAAAAGCCTCTGTCGTTATCCAAGCGTGACTTTGCAAAGTTCAAGCGAGCTGCAACATGACATGGTTTGTGAAGTGGAGTCCTTTGAGGTCAGCGTTCGTGTAAGCTTTCCTTGTTCAGACGGCGCTGGATTGTGCGACTGCTCACGCTAGTTCCCCAAGCGTTCAATCTCTAGGCAATGTCGTCTAGCTTAACTCGTGGAGTAGCGTTGATCTCACAACACAATTTTCGAGAAGTTCTCACCGAGAGTTTTTGTTTGCGACCACGCCCAGGCAACGTTTCTACTGTACCAAAATTTGTAAATGTTTTTATAACAGATTATACTGTAGCTCTTGGGATGTTTGAACGCCTAACTATGTCGCCATAACTATTTACAGCTTTGTGGCGGTCAATAATCTTCTGTCAGAGGTCCACACCGAGTTCCTTAGTTATTCCCATCGTGGCGCTAGTGTACGAATGACAAAGTTCTACTCCTCTGGATCCCCGCCGTTAGCTCTGGCACAATTTGCTAGAATTATCCCATATCTAGAACGTTCTAGGACATTTGAGACACAATTTTTTTCAATGAAACAAGTATAACGGTAAATACTTCTCAATGAAATGTAATGTTCTCAATTGTATAAATAATTTTGTCTTTTCGTGTTTCTAAAAGTCAGCTTGTTAAATCTTTCAAAAATAATATTTTGTTCCAGAAACTTCGTATTATTGTCACTAATGTGTGCTTCATACCGTGTGAAACTATTATGCCTGTGGCAACAATAGTTTTTAGTTATTCAAAATAATTTAGAGTAATTTTAGGGGTGAACGAATAATTTCGTCGCTAACTGTATCTAATCGTATAAAGGACGGAATTGATTTTGAAGGTTAGTAATACAGGTTATTCGCAAGTATTAACCTTACTGGTAAAAATTACCAACAAATAAGGTGGGAAAGTGAGCAAGGTAGTAATCTAAGTTCCAACACAACATTGGTAAGTACATTTTACTGAAGGCGTTTTTGCAAAATTCACATACAGCAGGTAGCAAGCTATGAAAATTTTGACGACATTGACATTTCTAATCAATGATAGTTACACGTTATGAAAGGGACAAATCTGATTGAGGTGACAATGATAAATCTTAAGAGGCTTACATTCTCATCTGTCATATTTGAACTGGTATATTGCACTGGCTCTGTCTAGATCATCAACGCTGGATGCAGACTTATTATTTCACACTAAGGGATCACTGATTTGGCGATTTTTATTATACAACAGACTTCAATTGACGTATCCGGATCTGTTGGCCTAACAAAGTTTTAGCAATGTTCTTAAAACTCAGTCATCAATTTTCTAATTCTTGTGTATTTTGTGAGGACCAAAGGGTAGTAATAGGCTGGAGAGCGGCGGCATTTAATGACTTGATGCTGGAGAGTCTGACAAAATGCGGGACTGAGAGCGTCGGACCCTAATTTATACCGGGGGAAAAGTGGGCCACAGCGCAATTTGCTGGCACAATTTGGTTTTCATAAATATATTAATATAGTGTAAATTAAGTCTGGGATTATTGTTACTGCCCACTGCTCGGTTTAAGAAATTATCAAAAGTCTTATCAATGAGAGTATTAGGGAAGGTATTATTGACAAGCCACCGCTTAACTTTGAGCATTCCGGAATGAGAACTTGACCAGCAACTACACACTTTATGTGCTCTATTTATTAAAGTGTGTAGAACACCCTCTTTGCTAACTTGCGGAATATATCAATCCTAATTTATAGTTCCACCTGCGTGAGTTGGCTTGACGTAAACTGATCTCTAAAAAGTAAAATGAGACGCTTGAAACAAACCTTCTAAAAATGCAACTTACCGTGCACGCCCAACTGATACGTAAAATTCAACACCGATTTTTCTGCCGTCAAATTTCTTAACATCTCTAAGTGCGCCAGGCCATCTACTTCAACAAAATTTTCATTCACGTATCTACAGTACAATAACGGGTTATTAGGTAAGGTGTTAATAACGAGGTTTTCCACGTACAACATGTGTAGAAGTTGGCAAATATGGGCCCTAATTTAAGGGGAACCCATAGCAATTCAATCCACGTGACGGAACAAGCTTGCGTCAATGTGCCGAAAAGGGGCTTCGATCGTGCAGATTGTAAGGATTTCCTTCAAAATATGACGAGGAAACAGATTAGGTGGAGAAAGGTCTTCATTATTGTACTCTCAATGTAAAATTATCTCTATAGCGTCTGCAACGGGTACATTTGTGAAGAAGAATTCGACGTCTAGTGAAGCTATTAAGCCACTTTCCTCTTATTATGCAACAAGGGAACTAATACATACGATGGTTGTCGCATATGTTTCTGCAGAAGATTAAAGTCTGTGGGTATTATGAAACTTGCAAAATTGGTGACCTCATAGTGAAAAGAATATGTCTGCATCCAGGGTTAATGACATAGACAGAGCCAGTGCATTATACCAGTTTAAATGTGACAGAACAAAATGTCAGTCTCCTAGTAAATGCTACATTGGCTTCACTATAGGATGACCCTGAAACAAAGTTTAACCGCTCATAAATACCAAGGTTACATTTTTAACCATTTCCGCATTGGCCACAGCTGCCAGCCTTCAAATGAAGATCGATTCACTTGCACAAAAATCTTATATAGTGTTGTTGAAAAAGAGCCTATTCAAATAATAGACGCGTTACACATTCATAAACGTCAACCTATTCTCAACCACAACACAAATAACATTTTTGCTCTAAAATTATTTACTAGATTCCCAGCGCAGAAGTTTGATGAAACCGCGCGATCGTTCATTTCGCCCCTATCGTTTGTACCGTTAACATCTATGGTTGAGTAATACTGTTACCTAATCTTGTGTATACATATTCTTGTTGCGCAAACTTTGTCTCTAGTCATATGTTTAAGAATTAAATTTGCATTTTATCAATGTGATTAAAAAAAAAATTTTCACCTTGAAGCTGATGATTGTACATCGAAACGTCGTTTTTTATAGATTATACAGAGGTGTTACATTTTTAAAGATTGACAGCGTTCTAATAAAATTTTGAGCGAATTTCTTTTCAATTTAACATGTGAAGAACTGAAGCATTTCGAAAAGTTCAAAAATTGGAAAAGAAATTATCTGCGTTTTTCCAAGTTGGCTGATGCCTGTATGTTGAATGTCGAACATCATTTCTCGATAGCTGTGAGCTGCAAAAAATGGATAAGTTCAGCAATTCATTAAAAAAACAACTGTTGAGCTACGCTTTCCAACAAATGCCGAACTGCCCCTGTTGAACATGGCAGGTTGGTGAGAGGTTCTGTGTGGAACTCTAGCTGCTCACAATATTATTGCTGAGGCCTCATCGAAGTTAAATGGAGTGAATAAGCTGAAAGCACTTTTTATTAATAATTAATTTGAATTTTTTCATACAAATGGTAAAACTCCCAATTCATATTTAGAAGTTCCGTATTCTTGCATGGTAGTTTATAAGCATGGATTATAACTAGAGTTTTTGCTCAAACATAAGTTCACATTTGTGTAAGGCTGTGTGCAGTTCACTATCGCGTTAGCAAATGGACTCGAAATACTTTGTGGTAAGGAGTTCCAAGAACAGTCGATTGAGTTCCAAAAGTTTTTCTTTATATTTTCTAAACTAGTATAATATTGAAATTTCTCATAATATCTTTGTTTCTGAACATGAATTTTTCATTATATTAAAACGTTGTTTGTTTCATTATATTAAAACATCATAAAACACAACATTAATTTGCTTACCATTTCACCGCACCTAAGGAGTCCATCAATAAAAAATTGAGAAATGATTTTGGAGATTGAATGTTCTATTTTACACGTGTTATTCGTTTTGAGAAAAAACTCATAAAATCAGCATTATTCTACATACCACATAAGAAAATGAGTTTGAGTTTGAAAATAAGTTTGAATGAGTTTGACCAATAAGAAAATCTTCCCAAAACTAATTCGAAGTTATTATCCGACGTGTGCTGCCATTGCCTCTTGTAACTCCACTTTTTTTCCTAAACGTAGTACCATAGCAAAGACGTTACAACGGTGACCAGAAGATGGAAATGGTTTCATTAGGATTCAATGAGACTGAACATGTTTTTCCGTATAATTTTATCTAAACTACTCTGAAACGTGCGTGTGATCAAAAGTTATATATATGGTGCGTAAAGAAACGATAATTCCTGATATAAAATGGAATGAATCATATATATTACTCGTGTTCTCATTCATTGAAATGAGAAAATCACAGCATGTAGGCGGTGAAGCATTTGAAAGAACCACCTTGTAGCTATGGCAGGTTTCAAGGCCATAATATTCGATTTTACCTGTTTTTTCCTTCTTTCTTCGATGAATTGTGATGGACTTGAGTTTTAATTGACGATTCTTTCCGATATCGCGTAATAGTGGTTAGTATGAAAACCGAATTTTGGTGAAGCAGCCTTACCCTCGATAACTTCTATACTCCAATCTCAAACGAAAAACCTAAAGTTTCAGCTCATGGATGTGAATATTGAGTACAATCTTACTACAAACAAATTTTCTAATCAAACTGTACAGACTACCGCCTGGCGCAAGGAAGCTTGACAACGCTCCTATTTCCTATCGTATGAGAAACAATAGAGGGAAAACGAATTTCTTCAAGCTAATTAGATAGAAAAAGATAACTGAACACTCCTGAAAATTTTTAGAGCTTGGTCGGCTTCTTTTAGCGAAAAATAAATGAATTATTAGAGTAAATTTGAATAAACCTCATAGATTTGTTACATATGACAAAAATCTCCGACCAATCAAATGACGTCACGAGCGATTAATATCAGCATGCGAGGGGCTTAGAAGGCACAAGTTCTGTGTAGTACAGGCCTTGCAAGTTGATACTGTAGTGAATTTAGGCCTTGATCTTGGTCCTTCGTATTGAAATTCGGACGAAGGAAGAACGTAGTAAATTTTACGGACGACAAGAAATTCTTTTTCCGAGAGTTTTACTCGATAAAATAAAACTTGCCTACTACGACTTTTGGAGACTTGTTTGAGAGACTTTTATTTTGGCAATATTCAAAAAGATATTGTATAAATCTTGCTTTTTATTTGGCTCGCGAAGCTAAAAAATTTGCTTCTGGGTAAAAAAATATTCTACGTAGTTGTATAGTGACAACGGTTCTGAAAAAAATTAATTGACATTCATGATGCATTTTGTGCTTTGTCAGATGAATTCAGGTAATCTCTCATTTTCCAAGCACAAATTGGAATTGCATCGTATGGGTATAAATCTGAATTTACTTCTTGGCACCGATCGGGTTCCCTCTATTGAGGTTACTTAACTACCCAACAGATCCTCGAAAGATGTTGGAGTTGTATTTTAAAGAGCTACCAGAATCACTCCTGATTGTGTTAAAATGATAGTTCAAATTCATCGTCAAGTACTTCCCAGATAAACACTATGATCGAAGTGTCTCGGGTCACCTAAAAAAACTTGAACGTAAGCGCAGGTGTTAAGACTACATCCGTGATGTTAATTTTTGAGTTGGATCTCGAAGGGTATTTGCACTTGCGTTCATGGCCGAAATAATGAAATAATGTTGCATCAAATTGATGAAAAAATGTGTCGTGCGTGTGTCTGCTTAAAAGTTGTGACGATCAATTTTGATGCTGAATTGATCAAAACCTAAAATAATTTATTTCCTTACAAGTCAAGAACATAAGTACGGTGCAAATTATAAAGCGGGTTTTAATAGACTATCAAAATGATCAATAAGTAAAAAAATTTCCCACACTTGTGTTATTGCACATAATAGTTTAACCATCGTAGAATATTTCCACTTCTAGAATCTTTCTTTAGTTTCTCTGCATATTCGAAGCCACTGAATTCCATGCTTAGTATAAATGGTATGTGCATATTTCCTGCAGATCGTGCTCTGTCGAAAATGTTCAGTTAGAAGAATTTTGTCACAAAACCGACCCTTTTTTCATGTCAGGATGTCCCAAACTGTCAAGCAAAAATTTTTTCAACCATATACATCATCAACCTATGTTTTTTATACACATTGCGTATCATGTGCTAATGCGACGCACATAAGTGTGCCAACCAAGCCACATATAACATAAGTCTTCTCCATTTGCTTCCTTAACATAAGTCGACATAATTTCAAATAAATCTTTCATTCTCTGAGATTGGCTACTGATGGCATTATAATGTCCAGGCACTATCTTGGAGTTAAAAATTTCAAGGTTAAAATTAAATTGACGTTGAAAATTATACTCCATTCAAAAATCCCATCCCAGTTGCGCTTTCAGAAGAATTTTTTTGGCTTTGAAACGCAAACAGATGATTTCACTCTCAACCGCTTGAACATAACTTTAAATGAGATATACCAATATGTGTCAGGATTTCTCCGAAAAACGTTTGACATACGCACAGGTGTTTCAAATATTTCTCAGTATAATGCTCACCCGGATTAAGGTTTAAATAGACTCCGGACACAAGAAGCCATTCAATATGTTATACATTTAACGATCCCTATTGGTGGCCTATGAAGCACACACCTTTCTCTTAGTCAACTTTATATCGCGGAAACGATGCACTTGCATATTTTACCCGTTCTAGTAAGGTCTGACTTTCTATTGTTTTTATATTGTAACAAGAACCTTAGAAATTAAGCAAGTCTTTCTTTCCCAGACTTTAGTGATATCGGTTTATAAGAAGCTAACTGCACAATTTTTCGATGCTGCTGTCTACCAAGGCGATTCCTGGATGGACCGTCAAGCGCATGTGTCCAGGCCCTCTGGCGGGGCAAGGAAAGACCAAAGACATTTGGGTGCGAACATCGCGCACTCCGAGCCCAGCTAACCGGGCCAAGGTAGGACTTATCCTCGTCTCGTAGTTGAAATGAATTCCAACGCAGAAAATTCATCATGGGGTTAGAAAAGTTTTTCATTCACACTTCGAATTTCAGATCCCGTCAGTGTGTTTTACAAGCGTTTCGGCTGGCGGCTAAATGGACTTTTTTGTGTTTTTATTACTTCAAATGTTTTTTACAAAACGTTTTACTTGAAAATATCAAGGACCTGTAGGTTACATAGATGAAACAGTTCATCACTTGTGTCTGAGAAATAAGGTCGCTCAACAGGAGGTGTCAGAAAACGATTGAGCGAAAGTACCGTACTCTGAAAACGTAAAGTCGGAACATTAGAGGATATGTGAGAATGGAAGTCCTGTTAGAATCCATTTCAGGCGAACGATTTGAATTTTTTTCATTTTAGAATATAAATTTCCCAAGAAAGTCATATATCTTCTGGACCGAGAGGTAATAATAAATATTTTCGACTGACTTTGGTCCTGGACAGTTGTTGAGTCGATAAAAAGACGGTCAAATCTTCGTTTCAGTATTTATCAGTATTTAATAGCAAACTTGGTAATTTTCGGGATAAAATATGAATTGTCAACAGTTTCAAATGTCTAAAATGCACTTACGGTGAGGCATAAATCTTAAAGTGGGAATTTATTCTTTCTGCGTATACCGGCATAAAATGCTTCGAGGAAAGAAGTAGAGCTGTAGTCGGAATAAAATGGTTTTATTAAATTGGTCATTTTCAAATACCGTACTGAACATTATGTATGAATTTATTTGCATAACGCAGTCAAGAATATAGCTAGTTGTTTTGGAAATTAAGTCTCTCTTTTAGAGTAAGGGAAATGAAAGAACGAAGAGATTAATCCTATTAAGAAAATATAAGGGAAACAACGAAAGGAAAATGAAAGGGGTACACATGAGGAAGGCAAGTAAACACAGTAATGGGCATGATCGATTTGGGTAAATAACAGCAATGCGTCAAAGATTACAACTTCAATTCTATATACTATATAGAGTCCATTTCTTACTTAATAGTGACTATATATATATAGTCACTATAAAAGTGGTGACTAGTGTTCTCAACATCCGATATTCATGGCAACAAATGTGTTAAGTACTTGAAAAAGTGTCTTGCCTGACCAGTGCCGTCCAATGTGATTCCGGCAATTTTTCCTGCGGGAAAATCCTGATATGACACTGGTACGCGCATACCGTAATGTCTAACGCACACACTGCCTCTGGCAGAGCACGTTCACGAGTAAAATGCCGCGCCTCTCCCTCACTCCCAGCCAGGGTAGATGCTTCCAGTGCAGACGTGCAAGTGCGAGCGTTTTGGAACCCCGTCCTTTTCTGGTCATTTATGATCATTGCACCAGCCGCCTCGCATACGCCATATTTGATGCAGTGATGAAACATTTGTATTTCTTCTAACAATGAATATGAAGTAATAATGTTCCAAAACGTTTGCACCAATGAATGTTCTCCATAACGTTGGATTTTCTTTTTATTTTGAATATACGATTCCCTAAGAATTGCCGTATAAGTACTACCGTTTTACTACTATTGCTCACTACCATAACCGTACATTTTACACTGGACAGTTTCATGAATAAAACATTTACTTTTAGAGTCATTAATCAAATATAATGTGTTTTTGATGGAACATAATGAAACAAAAATAGATTAATAGAAGTTCGAGTGTATTGACAGGCTACATCAACGGTTTAGAGGACAGTTTGGGAACGGTTTTTTTCAGCCTCAGCTTTAATTAAAAAATCGTTGACCACAGCCGAATATGAACCGATTTAACGCTTATTGCTGATGATTATGTTTCCAATCCCCACTTAGAAATTTACCGCTCACACATTTATGTCATAAAATGTTGTTTTCGTACAATAAAAAAATATGAAAAAGCTTTTTATAGTCTGTTACCGCAAACAGCATTCGATTGGTTATTACATTTGATTTAAATGTGTAATCACTAATCCTCGATTCTATATATCTTCATGATAATTCTAATTTGATGAAACAGGTACAACATCTCGATATGGTCACGAATATCTAACTTCTTCACTAATATCTTTGAGCAGGCGACCAAGGCTTACGAACATCGTAGGCGAGCGGAGTCAAAAAGCTGTTGCCGCTGCTGCTATCGCTACATCCCTTGCCGGAGGTCCGACGAAATCGACGAAGATTCGTCGTCGGACGAATATGAGATAAATTAAAGGTGAGGAAATCAACGCTATTGTATACCATACAGGAAGTGTGAAACTATATGTGAATACGCGTGTTATTCATTTGAATGAGTAACTTAGAGTAAAATATCAGCAAATCTAAATCAATATAATCTTCGATTTGGTAAAGCCTAGCCATAGAAATACTTCGGAGCATATTTCCCATCGCAACACGTTTATATGAGAATTGAATTACTAAATTGCTCACAAAAGAAAATTTTGAGCTTTGCTTGATTCTAATGCTCTCATTCTGAACAACGTATTTTTTTCTTGTTAAAACATTACGAATTTTCCTGCTTTTTTTTGCGGAAGCCCGAACAAGCCGAGACGCTTCGTCAGCTTCGCCGAACAAGCGTTTCCATTTTTATTTTAGCTCGTCCAGTTTTCTAAGCATATTCACTAGCAAAATTGAACCCATGAATTGGAGACCGAGTTTCTCGTTTATTTATGTTGCTTCTGTAGTGGGAGGCCTTAAAGATTTGTTGGTGGAGACTGCGAAAGCTTGTAGCGGGAGGACGCAGAGTCCTGTAGCAGGAGGTCGCAGAGACCTGTAGCAGGAGGTCGCAGAGACTTTTAGCAGGTGGTCGCATAGACCTGTAGTAAGAGGTCGAAAAGACCTGTCGTAGGTGGTCGCAGAGACCTGTGGCAGGAGGTCTTTGAGTCTCATCTTTGTAGATGAACCAGTACAAGTCCGGAGAGTGATGACATTTTGGCTAATATTGTTTTAATTTTTTCAGCTTGATGAATTTCTTAACACGATAGAGAAACGTGACCAGAAGCATATCATAAGAGTAGGCTTAAGTAAATTATTTTTCTTAAAAACGCAAGCCTCAATCTGTAAGCGAGCTCCACCAATCCATTTGTTTCATTTTGAAACTTCAGAAAGAAAACATTGTTCACCAATTACAAAATCTAAACTACTATCACTGAAATGAAAAGGGTACACGAAGAAAAAAGTCCCTGCGAAAAAGTCGTGAGATCGGCTCATACACTCAACGAGACGCAAATAAGGCTGTGCAACCTTATAAGGGACCATTTCATGTCACCCGCACAACTGACCTTCACTCCAGTACGCATTCCAGTCAGAAATAATTATTAGATTGATTAGGGGTATAAATATAAATTTACCTGTACAGTGAAGTCTACACCTATTTTGTACAGGCAAGGAGCGCCAACGGCAAAGGCAGTACGAGTCGCAAATAAATATCAAGGTGGATTGCCGGTGCAGGAAAGGCAACCCTTCTACTGGCAACGGACCTCATCTGTGAACGCCAAAACTGATTTAACCAGTTTTTGCTCTCAGAATGGTGATAATAATGACTATAATAATTATTTTTTTATATACTTGAAAAAATATCAAAGAGCGAATTCGGAACCAACAAGCGGCCCGAATATCCAGTCAGTTATTTGAGTCGCAATTCACCTCGGTCACAAAAACTAGAAAGCCCTAGGGATAAGATAGCATCACATTATATTGAAGTCAAAGCGAATTGAAAAATAAACCACATAAAAATGTTCAAGAAAATTGTAGAAAATATTTATTTATGAAGTGAGATGTTTAAGATATAAGGATGCCATCTAACTATAAATAAATTCCAGCGTCACCCCATGGCAAAGAGTATACCTACGAAAAATGCGATACTATGAATTAAACAAGATATTGTTTTCACCTATTTGTCTGAACCATTAAAACATATACGGAAAAAATTAAAATTTTGAAAAATTTAGTGATGTTTAACATAAAGCACCACTGCAAGCAACACCATTGATCGAATTAATTCGGCTTAGTATGCTCTTTTCACTGATGATTTCTAACATGTATGCTATGAATGACTGGCCCCCCCTGTTCTCGCTGAAAAAGCCGGGTAAGATCCGAACTCGGACTGAAGTGGGATAGCATTCGGTGACTGCAAGTTTCAGACATTTCTCCTGTGAGTCAGCTTTCTCCAGTCAAGCGAAATATGGTGCTCCCATTCCCCAATGATTATTAAATCAACGCTGCAGTATTCATTCTCCTGCAGAGAGCTCCGTAGATGGAATAGACCTCTAACGAACCGCTCATACCGCTAGACAGTACTTATGGAGGGTATGATCAACTCCTTGAGAGTACCTTCAGTCCTTCACAATATTCCTCACGTCGCAGTGGACTGTCATCAAGCATCACACGATGCAGAGCCCTTGTAGAGTCACCACATCACTCACGTGCCGATCAGCTCGACTTCCGGTGAACGTGATTTAGTTCATGAGAGAAACTTTCACAATACTCCTTATGCCACGCAGGAATGTTCTCCTTCAGGACATGATACGGTCGTCTTATAGGGCCGCCACAGTATCCGGTATCACTCGACTGTAATCGACTTGACTGGTGGGGTGGGTTGGGTATTTAGTGATTAATTGGGATTTGAAAATCTTCAACGATATCCAAAAAATAGGAATACAATGTTAAATAAGTTTTAAGCCGTTTATCCGTTGATCGAAGAATGGAAATAAGATAATATTGAACACCTAACTGGAAAAAGACTCTTCGAAAAGTTCGCTTCTTATGCAGCGTGTTGCATTACACACTTCTGTTTTTTCCCATTGTGGCTTATTTTGATTTTCCGTTTTTCCATTGTGACTTATTCCGATTTTTTGCAGTGTGCTTCACTACACACTTTTAGAAATTAATGAGGACCCGCGCTTGAGGCAACGACTCACTGGCTAAATTTCGCCAGCATACTCGCGAGCATGATGGCAAGCGCGCTGAGCTTGGTGCTTCACTGGAGACGCCTTCGAGAGTGCTGGTAGTGCTGACTGATGCACGAACTTCAGTCGATGTTCAACTGTCATGAGGGAGGGCGTGCGCTACTCGAAAGATGAATCATACATCACGAGAGAAAATCCTTCTTCGAAACGCTCTTGCGCTTTTAGTTATTAAAAATCTCAATACAACCAAACGAAGGAAAAAGGGACGGACAAAGATTCGTTGAAATTTTTCAAGAATTTAGATTTGGCGTTAACAATGAAGATATTAAATATTTAATGAATAATGACATGTATATGAATTAACGAATTATTTCATTCTTCCTATTTTTTCCAATATTAACATTAACGGTGGCGAAATTGTGAAAATAGGATTGAATAAATATATCAATATCTGAGATGTTGAAACAAAAACGACGGTAAAAAAAGAAAAATAGAAATAAATAGACAAGAAAATTGGCTCTTAAAACTTGAGAGCGTCTACTCGCACTGAAACTATCAATGCATCCGGGACTTTATGTCAGACTTTATGTCATATTTATTAAAGGAGAAAGGGGAAGACGACCATATCGTGTGGTTTTGAATTTAGGTGAACGGTACAAAATGCTAAAACAATAAATTATAAGTGCTTTTGAAGTTTAATGTTTTCAATTTCTTTAGAGCAAGTGAATTTCAGTTTTGAAAAATTTTTCGGTAAAATTTTTTGTGAAGTTTATCTATTTTCATTGTTTTAAATTTAACTTATCCTTATTATTCACTTCTCGCTTGTGCTCGTATGAAATATATTGTTGTGATAATAAGAGAGAATTAGGTAAAATGAATTTTCGAAAATATGTATTACACATAAATTGTCATTAAGTGCAAGTGTTAATTCTCTAGACTACCATTTAATATTGAATCCCTTCATGTAGAAATTCATTACTGAACCATCGGTAATATTGAATCACTACGAAGATCGATCCAGTAAACTATTTGACGCACAAAAAATAAATTGTTTTCGGCACTGCTCACGAAGTGCGCGGAAGAAAGCAAAAAGTATTTTCTTTGCAATATCATTAAGCGAAAGGTTCATGTCCATTACATCTTGGACAGTTTCTGTTCCACGTTGCCTCAGTACTTTATTTCTGTACACAGCAGATTTCACTTCCCATAAGCACTGATATTCTGGAAAAGTGTCTATGAAGCGCATTGTTTGCGCTCTTGTCCATTCAACATCGGAGCTCGACATAACAGTGTACCTTCCTCCTCTACTTTCTATATGGCACTGAAAATGAGCACGCTGGCCATCGAATTGTCGGACAACCTCCGAGCACGAAAACGTCAGCGTGCTTGCGAAATTTGGTCATTTCGTGAGAAAGCTTGTCAGCGCGCTGAAAAAATTTGGCCAGTGAGTCACGGAGTTTGAGTTTGAGCCTTAATATTTCTGAATCGTTTTCAGGCATCTCTGATGGGTTTTTAGACATTCAGAAAATTTTTTACAAAATGCATATGATTTTTATTGTTTTTTAATAGACAAAATTTTTCTCATGTTTCAGCACTGATGATGGAATTTTAATTCCGAAACGTTTGCAATGAATGTAATGTTTGTTTTTTCTTTGGTTCTTCTTTTTATTCTACGAATAATGTTGTCGACGAACCGCCTAATTGGAAATATAATGTAGAATTATAGATTTAATAATAACATAACTATTATGGGGAGCAGTCGAGAGCGATAACCTTGTTGATTGTCATATTTTGATTTACCTAAATGAACAATTACAAATAAAAATAATTTGTAAAAGAATTCAAAATAGCTTATATAAATAAGTTTAGAATTCTTCGCAGAAAAATGCTAGTTTTTAAAAAAAAACCTGTAACTTAGGACAACTTGGTAACAGCAACTGGAATTTCAGCTTAAAATGAAGAGGCTCATTCATATTGTTGAAAAATTACGAATTTCTAGATCATCGCATGTAGTGTGTATACTTACTTTTATCGTTGTCCTCTGGTGTGAATTGCTTGTAAAATTTGGAATTCCAACCGGAACAGCAAGCCTCGACCCCGCTGGCGCTGGCTGCACAGCTTGTATGGCTGACTGTGCTGCTGCAGGCGCCACTCGAACTGCGTTCACTGCTGCGTTCACTACTGCCGATGTTGCAGCTGTAACAGATGGCTGCACCGTTTCAACCGCCGACTTAGCAGTCTGTAAAGCTGGATGTGCGGCAGTCCGTACCGACTTAGTTGCTGCTGTGGCAGCCGAGATTACTTCCTTTGTGACGAACTCACATGGCATTCCAGACATGACGGTTGGAGACTGCATGGAATCTGCAATATACACAAAATACTCATGTTAATCCTGTTCATTAAAAATGTTATAATATTTTTGTATGGTATAAGGCTGTCTGCCGTAGCCAACACAGTTAAATGAAACCTCACACTGACGTTAGTTGACTACTCAGCTGACTGCACGGCTATTCAATCGCGTGTTCGCTAACTGCCCAATTAAGGCTTAACTTTTAATCAAGGCTTCGTCGTCCGTTTTTAACCATGTATATATAATTTACTATAAATAATAATAATTAAAAGATTACCAAATCCAATTCAACTTTGAATTAGAAAATCTCTTTTGTATATTAAAAAAGAATATATTTGAGCGAGTAGTTTCGATTTTGGAAAAAATTATTTCTGAAATTCATTAGAATATAATCGATTTTAAATCCTATTTCTCGATTTTTCTATGCCAATACGAGCACTTCCTGTCAGTGCTTCATCATAACAAGTGGTGTTCTTAAATGCTCAAATGCTCATAGGAGCATTTTATCTCATTTTCACTGTGACACATATATTAAAGGAAACGAAGCAGACTTATTACCTTGAATTTACGCCAATTGAGGTTTCAAATTTTTTATTCTAAATTGAAAGTTAGCATAATATATATTCAGCCAAAATCGGAAATACGTTTTAATAAGGACATAAAATCCCAAAATCCTGTTAATAGAATTTATGGTAAATTACAGACCATGTTTAAAGACCAATTTTATTCTAAATATTCTCAATCGCTTCATTTCAAGTTCTTCGCGAAAGTGATTTTTTCATGAACCTCTAGGGTTTCATTCCTTAATAAAACTTTGTTAATAAATTTGCTCCTTTTACCTTATACGCATTTTTAAATAGAAGCAATATATTCAGGAATTGAATGAAAAGGCACCACGAGCAAAGATGGATCGGATACAATTATGCATATTCACTGTATAGTTACATTCTCATCCGAAGTATTAAAATTTAAATTTAATTTCGAAATTTTAACGGCAGTATGGTTTTAAGTTTTATGTTTGCTAGCAATTCTTGATATTGAATTGAATTGTTTTCTATATCAAATGGAGGGTAAATATACAGAGTGTCCTAACCCAAAAATCAGAGGACAAAACTGGCAGAGTGGATTAAGTGATAATTTCACCTCATGGCGGCGTAGATGTCTCTCAGGCAGAGTGGCCTAGTTCCTAATTCAGTTCTTATGATATAAAAAACCCGAGGAAATAAAAGTTCTTTAGCACAATATTCATTCGAGTAAAAAAAATAATAATAATTGCGCAAGATGTTGTATAATAAAAACTAAAATCTGAGAATGAGCGTAAGCTCAGCTTTGTTGCCTACAGTACGTACAGCGTTCACTAATCCTCCTTGTGATCTGCGCGAACTGTACCTCGTCAGAGCAGTTTTTTTTTCATTTCAATAATCCAGCTTCAATAATAAATGTTTTTTATTTTCAGTCGTGATGAACCAGTACATGAATCTCTACAATTTTGCAGAATGATTTCGAGTCGATCACCCCTATTTACTTCGCTTTGCAGCACGTGCTGTAGTATAATTAGATAACATGGTGAAGTTATGGCATTGACAATCAATTTTCGAAGGATTATTGCCCTTTTGTTAGTACTATTGTAAATTTATGTACGGCGATGCTTAAGCCAAAAGTAAGATAAGCTGAAGCAGTACTGGAACATTCAACTTCAATGAATATTTTGTAATTTTTTTCTAAGCCAGCACAGTTTGCTCTTCAGTTCGGTAGAATTTGCTAACAGAGAATTCATAAAAGCGTATTGGTCACTCAAACAGAGGTTACTCACCAACTTTCGGCCCGTCAGGTAGCTCTGCTTCTTCCCAGTCAGGGACTTCCGAAGCGGCGCCTTCCGACCTTCTCCTCTCGCAGTGCCGCAAACACTGAGCTGAAGAGGAGAAGACACAGAACCAGGCCTTCCACGATCGTCAATCTTTTTACCCTAGGCTGGCATGTATTTTACCCTAGAATGCTCCTTGATTACCCCAGAAAATATAAATGAGACCAAAACAAAAATTATCGTATAGACTTTATTAGTGCTATTGGCTTTTTCCTTAATTACGTCACATAAACAACATTTTTGCCGTTTCTGGGGATTCCTTAATTAATAAATAAATGATCTGATACCTATATTATGGAAATGTGTATAAAATGGCATCTTTCCATTAAAATTTCAAAAGATATTTCCAAATATGAATCGATAAACAACTCAAGCAAACACACAAAGCACTGTGGTTGACAAAATTAAAGTCCAGATTTACGTAATTGGTGCTCACAATGCATAAATAATAATTGTTACAGAAGCCAAACAAAAAATTTTGGATGATAAGTATACTGTATATACCTATGCAGTATTTTTCAGCTTGTGGTGTTGAATTTTTTGACCGATTCAGAACAAATACAAAATGAATGAACTCTACGTGAGTTTTTAAGTATAGCCATAGATAAATTTGTTCAAATAAGAAGAAGCCCAACTTAATAGAAATAATTTTTAATCTCCAGGAAGCTATACTACTCACATAAAAAAAATAAAGTTCTGGGAATACATTGTACAAAACTGCAATCCACAACATAATAAAAACGCTTTCACGCTTTCCGTATTTAAATTTTGCTGAAGATTCTGGACGCGTAGCATTACTTTTTACTTAATTAATAGCCTTTATTAAAGTAGTATAATTTGGAATATTTTACGCCATGAAGCCGGATTCTTCAAGGTAATTCACTACATGCATTAAACTACGCTCGGTTTCATTCTTCAAACTGGTTCTTTGTAAAGTTTTGGGAAAATTTAATTGGTTGAAGAAACATTCAACGAAAGCACTTGAAAATGGGAGGGACAACGACGTTGTAGTTATGATTTTAAGATTTGGATAACATGCCAGCCCACTGACATTTTTACGGCTGAAAGCTGTTTCCCAGTAATTAACGGCTGACATGTCTGGTGTTAATTGTTATTCGAAGTAATGCTTTCGCCACTCACCCCTGAGACATTTCTTAACCAGAAACTTTTTCATTTGAGGAATTTCGTCTAATATGTACGACAAAGATTTTAGAGTCAGTGTTGAAGGCTTGAACCTAGGGTTTGCAATTCCGGGACAAAATGAAAATCACGGAATTCGGGAATTCCTGGAAGACAATCCTGGGAATTCTCGGGATTCCGGGATTTCTTCATATTTTTACATTTATGCTATTGTAATTTATTTTCCAAGCCCATCATAGTATTTGACGATTTAGGGAGCGAAAAAACTTTATCTGAGAAGGATTCTCTAGTGAATTCACTCTTTGTAACTGTATTTACTGACAAGCCATCAGCTGGTACAAGCCTGGTCACTTGTTCTTCTGGAGTACTTTGATGCACTTTTACGAAACTTGTTATTTTTGTTTGTTTAAGTTAAGTACTTTTACTACTGCTCTCCCTTGCATGAGGACGCGTTGTTCCAATACGAATTCAGTCTTCTGAGCTACTAGTTGACGCATCTGGGTCTACAGTTTCAGGCTTCACTAAGTTATATTTACTCCTCAGGTGACGTAACAAACCACTGGTAGACCAGCTTTTCCAAAGTAAACTCTTGCCGCACTTATACACTCGCGCTTTCTCCAGTTGCATCTTTAACATAATATCGCAGCACAAAGACTTCAGTTTCTACAACATCGGCCTTTGCAGTTAAATCTATTACAGTCTATTATTTATTACCTGCAAAACTAAACCACAAAACAAATTCTGATGCAATAGTAGAACAATATTATGAGATAGTAAAGACTACACTGTGTAGTGATGTAAATTGCCATTATATTATTACACTAAAGTCCTATCTTGTGCTCTCTAATTGATGAAAAAATCATATTAAACAGCACGATTTTAAGTTATTTTCCCACCCATATCCTGAAAAACATATGCTATTTATTATCCCGGGAATTCCAACGAAAAAAGGATTTCCAGAACAGGGAAATTTCAGCCCCAAATCATCCGGGATCCCGGGATGCAAACCCTAGTTGCAGCATTACGCAGATCAGAGTACGAGGTCATGTACAAAATCCTCGACGAAAAACCTTTTTTGGATTTGTCACATTGCTTCAACCAAGATGCATCTACAAGTAGTAACAAAATCTCATTCTCTTGTGACGTTATGCCAGTTATCTCTGACATCGTTTCAGTTGCTTTCATTCCAATGCATGTATCACCTTCCGGCACAAAAGCACTATTGAATGTTGGATGGGATGGATTCAGCAAAAAAAATGGTCGCATTATTCACAAAAGTTACAAGCATAAAATCTGAACATAAGCTCCTATTTAAGCTATAAATTTCTGATCTCAGATTGAAGATATTCGGAAATTCAGACTGAAATAAGGTATTATATGTGTTTAATTTCCCCTATATTGTAACCTAAGAACTCCAAATAAACGTGTGTTAGCTTGTTATTGAAAGAATTTGCTATCATATCATTTAGCTGAGTTGGAATACTAAACGACAACTCAACAAAGTAAAGTGTGAGTGCATCCCTCTGATCCAGCAATCGCCGTACACAAGCTTGTGAAGGAGCTACCCCATTGCGAAAATAACTGTAACTTGTTCAGTACCTGTATGGAACACGTTAATTTGTGCTCTATAAATAAATCAAATTTTTTTACTTTCTACTTCTGAATTAATGTCATTTGCTAAATTAATTATCATTTGGGTTTTTCAATTCTACTTATTGTCAATCTTCTATGTTTTTTCAAGATTTTAATAAACTAGAATTGAAATATGGATTTCACCCTAGATTTTGCATTTTTTTCTTTACCCTAGACTGTACCCTAGGAGGGGTCTGATTACCCTAGACTAGGGTAATTACCCTAGGAGTGGAAGCACTGCACAGAACATTTACACAAGAAGAACATCAAAACTACGGTGGACCCCAAGCCCGCTCTAGACAAACATACGCACGCACGCTAACCAATCAGCAGCTAGCAGTCACGACTGGCCGCTGACGTCATCACGGCCAAAGCTTCCAATTGGCTGCGTATCCAGGCTTTACTGTGATACTCGTTTGGATTGTAAGTCTAATTTTCATGCTCGAATTATAAACGTTTCTGGGCGTAGTAAGGATGGTGAAAGCCGAAATAGTGAATTGCGGTTACATTGACAGCACTTTTTATTATTTCATTCTCTATACCTACACGTGAATGCGCATTCATGTACATATTTGCAATTAATATATGAAGACTAAGGCGCATTTAGATAAGACTAAGGTGCTGAATGTGATAAAACGTTGGTGCCGTATATTAAAAGTTTTCGGAAAGGGTTCGTTGTTTTTTTAAACCATTCAATATCAGATTCTCATACTAGTCGAAACAATATAATAATGAAGAAATTAAATTAGTTTGAGCGATAAAAAACCAGCTAATGATATGTAGCGATGTTATTTATATTTATTATACGTAAAGACTACCCAAATAGTTACATACAGGAAATGGAATGAAGTTTACGTTAACGTTATGTTTTTTATGTTTCCTTCATTGATGAATGATTCGTGCGTTCGTTGCTTGATTGGTTATAGATTAGTTTTAGCCTCCTTTTACCACATACCACAACAAAGAGGTTCAAAGTGAGGAAGGATGAAGGCTCCATATCGTATGGAGTTGCGGGAACGCTGAATCTATACAAGGTGAGTTCCGGCACAGGATCCCGTGCGCATGGAAAGTCAGTTAAGAAGGAAGGTTATGAAACATGATAAAAGTTGATGAAGAAAGTTAGAGGTATTGAAAAACAGGACAGTAGTAGACTGAAAAAAGATGGTCCTACACAAAACTACGAACATTTTATTTCAACAGAGAGAAGACTTACCTAACTATCAGCACAGTACCTCAAATTTTTCCCTTACATGGGAGCGCTAATTCCCATAGATATAATAGTTGTATCCACCTGAGGGGCGGGAACGTTGTTTCGTAACAATAATGGAGAATATTGAGGAAGGAGAGTCCACAAGACCGCCACGCACACATTTTGGATTAGGGTTTACAAGTACGAAAGATTTTGGGGTAGGAATTGAATTGAAGTTATATCCAGCCGGGAATAATTTATTTGCCTGTCTTACGAACAAAAATACACTAGTCAATGACTAAGGAACACAAATATTCCCGGAAGGGTGGTGTTGATGCAGTTGAGGACCGCTAGGGCGTAGGACCTCTAATCCTGCCACCATCTCCCGTTGCCTGGCGAGATAAAAATGAAATTATGTAATTTTCGTATTTTTAGGTGACAATACACTGTTATTAGTTTTAGTAATAGTAATGCCGCAAAGGCCAAGTTATAGTTATAGTGATAGTAATGCCACAAGGGTCAAGTTATAGTTTATATTAATAGTAATAGTAATGCCACAAAGGTCAAGTTATAGTAATGCCACAAGGGTCAAGTTATGGTAATAGTAATGCCACAAGGGTCAAGTACAAGTAATAGTAATGCCACAAGGGTCAAGTTAAAGTAATAGTAATGCCAGGCAGTTGTGGGTTACGTTGATAGTTATAAAGTTAAGCCGATTCTAGCATCACCAGTTAACTCACGCCAAGCTAACTGGTAACCAACCTCTAGAACGTCGACTCAGAGGCCGCAGGTGGACGAAAACCGACGCGGTGAGACGTGACGTTCTTCATAAGCATCCATCAGGCAGGCTGGGTGTTATCCCTTGTAGGGGTGAGGTGTCACGTAGCGGACGGAAGGACGAGAACTGGACGACACAGGCACCTGGAGTGTTTAGCTCTCCATCTGGAGGGTTAGAGCTTCACCGGATGAAAGAAAGTGATAGTGCATGCTGAGAGGAGCACAACCAAATTATTACGTTGTGCTGGCTGGAAGGGTCAAAATTATCTGCCCCAAGCTCTAATGGCAAGCTCCCGAAGTAAAGTTGATGATACATTCAGGAAGCCTGGGTTGCAGTCAGGTTAGCAACCGGTAAGCCTAGCGCTAGAACTGGTGATGCTCTACCTGTCTTATTTATTTTCTACAACAAGCATCCAGTTTTTGGACGGGGCTCAACACACAGTATTAGCTAGTATCAGAAGTGAACTACAGTACTAAGGTGGCTAGGTGAGCTAATAACTGAAGCCTAAGCAGAGCCGTCGGCATGGCTTTTCATTACATTTTCCAGTTACAACATATCAGTAGTGAGCTTATACGCTAAATATTAGCGAGGTGAAAATGCTTATGTATACAAAGCAATGAACTACGCATGAACATTTAGTGCAATTAAAACTCTCAGTATGTGCACAAGCGTGTGCTAAGAAACAAAAATATAGATATGGGACATTAAATCCAATCTCTGTGTCTGTTGAAAGCTTGCACTGTCACGGTTGACACTACAGTGCAAGAAGAGCAATCATTTGGATAAATTACGAGCTAGTAACAGTAAATGAGCTTCCTACCATGACGCACTGCAGAATTATTGTAGCGATATAAGCTTTTGAACAAAATTAATATATTAACAATAAAATATACTTAGGTCAATCAAAAAATATACCTAACTTGCTACCAGATGGTAATATTACTCATGGACAATTTTCTTGAGTTTTTCAGTACAACTTTAGGAGGGCATAAGTGTGTTCACGCGTCTTGTGCATTGAAGTGTTCTACACACAGCAAAAAATTGTTGCAACGTGTCGGTGACCTGGACACAGCAGAAATTACAGTGATGCTGACACAAATCTAAGAACTTACAGACTAGTTCACGAAATCCTGATACGTGCCGATAATTGTGAAAGCAATACAAAAATACTCTCTCGGACAAAATGTTCAGGTCAATAAATAGTTTCAAATCCAGTTATGGCATCGTTCTCTCGGTTGTACGATAGCCCTTTCCGGAGCGACATCTCATCCACTAGAAGGAAACAAAGTTTATCTCTAGCACTGACGGGTTTTATCTTCATTTTCAACATGGACACACTTTTAGCACTTGTACTAGGACGTACTTCGAATTGTTTCATCAATGCACGCACAGTCCAAAGTGAGGGTAATGGAATCAAGTTCCTCATCAGTTGATAGTGGGTCTCTGATGAGCTTACAAGAATGTTCACAGCGAGCCACTCGTGATACATGCTGTATGATCTCTTGCCCCTTAATTTGAGCTTGACAAATGCACTGAGATAAGGACCAAGTCTGCCACTTACACTTCTCAGGAAATTATCTGTGTTCAACCGCTTGTACAGTACCTTTGATTTTCTCCTGAGCCTTTTCCTAAGTTTTCTCGAGAGAGCTGGTCTGCTATTTTCAAGGGCAATTGTCGTTCCAGAAGAAGAAGCGAACAACCGTCGCTTACAAGGAGCCACTGGAGGACCTGTGTCTTCCAACAAAGAACTGCTGCTTTTGCCACACGAATTCTGGAATAAATTGACGAAAATGAGATTGCATATTATATTTACTTCCCCAACTTGAAGAAAGTATTAATTGTACACATAAATCAAACTTTAAAGTGATTGAAAGTTTAGGTTTTGAACACAACACATCTAATTAAAAAATGTGTCACATTTAATCTACATGGAGTGGAATCACAGCTCTGGTCAGTATTCTTTTCCAAGGTTTCTAGTATTAAACTATGAATGAGTTCAAACATACCGAACGGTATAAAGTGCGTACCACTGAGACAGGATAGCCCTGTTCAGTACCCAAGAAAGTCAGCGAGTACCGCGAGCCCACCCTTCTAATGAATCAAGCATTATAATTGGATGCATTGTGCAAAGAAGCATTACCTATATGTTTGCATTTTTCAATTCCAAGGACACAAGAAATAAAGTATAGTTCAGAAATATGCTATGAGAATCACATTTTAAATATATTTTTTACCCAAAGATAATTATATAATTTCATGATAGATGTATTAAATCGAGAAGTGGAATGATCAGAGAGGTAAATGAGTGACAGTGAATATGGTATTGACACTGATGGAAATGGCAGCAGGTAGTTCTCACAAGAATTCTACAAATGCTGCTGTGTTTTAGAATAATGCGCAGGCGATAACTTTTCAGCAATCTTTCGAGCTTTTGCTGCTAGCACTCATCCAACGCTGTCCAATTCTGGCTTGTAACTTGAAAAATCTATCTCGCTACAATTCAAAGACACTTCAATGAAGTACGAACTCTGGTTATTTCAACACGACTAGCCTGCGTCGTTTCCCTCCACGAAGATGAGCAGCATTTTTTGCTGGAAGCACTGGTGGCAGGCCTTGAGGTGCCAGGAGTGGCAGGCCTTGAGGTGCCAGGAGTGGCAGGCCTTGAGGTGCCAGGAGTGGCAGGCCTTGAGGTGCCAAGAGTGGCAGGCCTTGAGGTGCCAGTAGTGGCAGGCCTTGAGATGCCAAGAGTGGCAGGCCTTGAGGTGCCAAGAGTGGCAGGTCTCGAAGTGCCAGGAGTGGCAGGTCTGGAGGTGCCAGGAGTGGCAGGTCTGGAGGTGCCAGGAGTGGCAGGTCTCGAGGTGCCAAGAGTGGCAGGTCTCGAGGTGCCAGGAGTGGCAGGTCTCGTAGCACCAAGGGCAGGAGGTTCAGTACCAGCAGCTGATGGAGAAATAAGGGAATAAATTAGGAACAGTGATATGGCATCTCAAATGAAATTGAAGCACACTACAAAATGAGTGGTATTTTCATCAAATTTAATTTTTCCAGAAGCTCTACTTCATGTCATTCAATTCTTACTCACTAGTAGAGAAGGTGGTTTAAGACTCCACCCCATAAAATAATTTCACAGAGGAAGTGGAAGGAAGCATATAGTATGCAAGGAAAACATTTAGGTACAAACAAAAAAGAAAGCCGACCTCACCATCAGCTCAGGCCCTGACATTCTCTCTCATGGAATACTACATCCAATGGATACAAAAGTTTTATCCCACTTATTGGGAAATCATCAAATGTAAGTGATCCTTCATAATGTAAAATAGGCAAGGCCTATTGGTAAATTAAAGTTTTGCTGCACTGTAAGGGTACATAAGGAATTAAACACTGGGGCACACAGGAGGCTCATCAGAAACTAAAAGAGCTCATCTTTAAATGAATACAAAACCTATTTTTACCAACCAAGACTAACCTGTCAACACAAACACTGCACTAGATATTTCTCATTCATGAAGCTCCTGAGTTATCTCAGGATTGTAATTCAGATTATATTAATTAATTCAACACTAAATGTACATGGAAAAAGATTGCTAATAACATTTTGACCACTGTATTATGTATGAAATAATTTTCTATTCAATGCTGAAGTTTGTTTCCCTACAAAAAATTTTCTTTGCTATGTTTCATTTAGTGTAATAATGAATTGTGTAGCATCTATTTCCTGGATAAATGCTACACACTGTAAAACATGTGTGAATACCATTCTCAAAAGTATTTGGAAATGTACTACCCTTTCTTTGTGTACACTAAGGATTCATAAGTGACAGCCATGCACTCTCTAAATAAGTGTAAATTAAGCTTATTGGCTTCAATTTTCACATGGGATGAATATTTCTTCAGGTGGCCTTGACTTTTTCAAGAATTTCAATACATTAAACTCAATGTTAACATTCTTTTCTTTCATTTCAATATTCCTCAATTGGATTGGGGAATCATCATTTAAAATGTAAACTTACTTATGTTAGAAGTGGCAGGCATTGCAGCACCAGGCATTGTAGCAAGAAGTAGGGCAGGCCTTGCACCAGGAGTGCCAAGGCTTGTAGCACCAAAAGCAGGAGGTTCAGTGCCAGCAGCTGATGGAGAAGTAAGGGAATAAATTGGGAACAGTGATATGGCATCTTGCATGAAATTGAAGCACACTACACAATGAAAGGTATTTCCAACAACCTTAATTTTTTCTGAACTTCTACGTCATGGCATCGCCCATTGATACTTTAGGAGAAAATAAGTCGTTTTAAGGCTCCACCACCATAACATAGTTTCACAGAGAAAATAAAAGGGAATGAGTAATATACTCATAGAGCTAAGTACCATTGAATATTTATCCCCACAAACCAAAGTCATTAAGGGATATGTTGGCTTCTGGAGTACCCATACCATTTTCAAAATACAGCCTTTGAGATGCAATAAATAGGTTCTTTTCACCCCTTCAGTGTAAAATTATTCATTTGAATTTAGACCTTTTATTCAAGTGAATCAACCCACTACCCAGCTTCTAGCCCCTTTATCTTGTAAACTGTTGTACTGATCCTTATGAAATTTCAATTTATTATTATTATTATTATGTAAATTCCCCCATCTCAATGTGAATGCTTTTGATCTCAATAAGTTTTATTCCTTTTAACTAGATTTTTATTCATTCAATTTTATTAAAATTTCTATTTAAAATTGAAGTTCATAATAATTGAGATTACATGTAGCCTACTCTGAACATTTTTTTTTAGAAAGATCCATTGATCATGTTTCTGGACCTTGAATTAACCAAGAGGAACCACATGTAAACTATGTAAACTTTGTACAGTCATCTTTGGTGGCCAACTCTACAAGGCCACCTTTATGAATAACACTGTCTGATCACTGTTCATAGTATTAAAGGTCATCTTTGAGCATGACTAGATATAAGATCAAAAGCTGACTTATTCAAACCTAATCATTTATTTTAAATATGTGTAAAGTCAGAATAAGTATGCTACTATTTTCCTACTAAAGTAAAGAAGCCAGCATGATGTTTCTTTCCATTATAATACAGGCAATGAGCCGTGATAAAATGACTGTAAATTTTAAACAGCAAACAAAATTTTTTGAAATTGATCATTCATGCTCATTGAGTGCAATCAAGATATCACAATGATTACTTCACACAATAGCCATAAATAAATTATTTTAGAGTATCTTTTAAGTTGCAAGCAAATTGAAAGAACTTGGATAAAAAACATAGGATGTTTCAAAGTGTTTAACCATCACTTGTTCAAAAAAGCTACTAATGAGAGATTTTGATTGTGTTGAATTTGAATATAATACAAGCAGTTGCTGCCTTACTGGCAATACAAAATTATAGCCAATTTCAGACAATTTAAATCAGCATTCATTTATCTATTGAAACATTACTTTTAGAATAGCATTTGCAACTAAATCTTGCATGAAAAGCATAGCATTCATTTTTCTTAATGTAAATTAAATTTTGGGTTTATCTACTGCATTATTTATTTATTTCAGCTAAAACTACCAACAATATTTCTTATTATATTTTTGATAAAAATTTGAAGCCCATAAAATTTCTACTCTTGATTAACACACTGTTATTATACGTCAATCCAACAGCCATTCATTATTCAAAATCGAGGGTATGAGGTAAATCATAATTAGTGAAACTTTGATGTACTGGATTAACTTGGAATAAAGGAAACAACTAAAAGTTTTACATTACCTTGGTCTTGCACAGCTCTTCTTGACACTGCTGAAGATTACAATAACTTTCTCGCATTTCTGAATGGAGACAAAATGAAGTTAGGGCCTATAGTCTGAACGAGAGAAGTGCTGGCACACACATTAGCCCTCTCCGGCCTTTTGGATCTCTTATCCATCTTCAACGTTACAGTACCACATGCTGCCATCCACTCGTCGTAATTTCCTTTAGGGAATAGGAAAAACGACAAATCAGGACATTTACGGTTATCATTTCCACAATTTTCTATCAAGCACTTTTTAAAGCGTACGTACGGGGCTATTTTTGCAGCAATCTTCGTTACACCTGTCACAGCTGCTTTCAGATTCAAACAGAGTCTCCTGCCGATTTTTCGTGACGTCACAATTTCTTGGCTCCTCATTGGCCAATTGGCACCTACGTCATCGCGGCAGGCGCGCAAATTCGCTTAGTGATAAGTTGCGGATCTTTTAGTATATGGTCTGTAGAGAAGACGACTGATCAGGCCTTCCACGTTTGTCAATTTTTGTACCCTAGGCTGGCATGTATTTTACCCTAGAATGCTCCTTGATTACCCTAGAAATTATAAATGAGGGCAATTTAATAATTACTGTTTAGTCTTTAATAATGCTATTTGGTTTACCATTAATTACGTCACATTGACAGCTTTTTAAAAGTTTCTGGGGATTCATTTATTAAACATGGATGATTTGAACACCGTTATTATAGAAATATATATAAAATGACGTCTTTCCATTAAAATTCCAAAAGATATATCCAAATTTGGATCGATAAACTGCTCAAACAAATGCACAAGCACAATTTTCAACAAAATTGAAATCCAGGCTTACATAATTAGTGTTCACTACAGATAAATAATTACTACAGAAACCCAACATAAAATTTTGGATGAAAAATGCAGACCTATGTAATATTTTTCCCACTAGTTGTTTGAGTCTTTTGACCAATCCAAAGCGAAAAATGAATAAAATCGATGTGCGTTGTTAGGTAGAGCCTTAGAGAAATCGGTTTAAATTATAAGAAAGCTTAATTTAATACAAATATTTTATTTTCTCCTAGAATCTATGCTACTCACATAAATAGCATTTTGTTCTCTAAATACATAGCACAAAACTGCAATTTACATCCTAATAATCTTTTTACCAATGTACCTATTTACGAGACCAATGATATTTGCATTAATTCTCTGTTTTCTGATCCGTCCTCCTCAAGCATGGGCTTGACAAATTATTTTAGATCTCTTTTAGAACTATGTGTGCAAAATTCCTTTGTTATTGCCAATGGACGTAGAAATAAAAAAATTGAAGGGTTGGGTATGGGTCTCCCATTAGGACCTACTTTTGCCAACATTTTCATGTGCCACAATGAACAGAAATTGTTAGATCAGTGTCCGACCTCATTCAAACCGGTTTCTATTGACGCTACATTGACGATACTTTCATCCTTTTCAAAAACAAATTTGATGCCCACTTTTTCCTTCAGTATTTCAATTCTAGACATTCCAGTATAAAATTCTCTTTAGGTCTAGAGAAAGACAATTCATTATATTATCTTGCTATCGATGTCCCTCGATCTGGTAATAAATTCATAACCTCTGCCTACAGGAAACAAGATTCTCCGGAGTAGGTTTAGGTTAAGTTTTGTTGCAAGCGATTGAAACATAATAGCATTTCAACCCTTATAACTCGCGTCTATTGCATTGGTTTCAAACTACACTGTTATTCATAAAAATTTACTTTCTTGTATTTTTATTCAAAACCAATGGATCTCCGTATTCAGTTATTTTTCGTGCAGTTAACAACTTCCTGAATGGTAGATTAATTCCGAAATTTCATTTTCAAGCTCTGAACTATAGTTACTGTGTTTCGTCATATTTTGGATATCAATCGGTAAAGTTGAAATAATAATAATAATAATAATAATGAAGGCATCTACGGATGCTTTATTTCCAATCAAGCCTGACACATATCACCTTGTACATTGGATTTTCAAATGCCTTATAACTAACGCCAGGACGCCATGACGCTTTCCTCCGGTCAAGACCGGTACCCATTTCAGACACCTGGGTAGAGCGGGGTATTGTGCTTGGAATTTTTCTCCTATACCCAACAGAGAAAATCGCCACCGCCAGCGCCGAGTTTCGAACCCGGGTCTCTACCGCACGGCGGCAGAACCTCTAGCACATGGCTATCGCGAGCACAAAAGATCTTTTAAAGGTGTTGCTGAATTTTTCCCGGATATTTCCTGTTGTATTGTATCAGATAACAAACATACGTCTGGATGATTTTTTAGATTTAATTCCAACTACCCTCGTCTATAATTGTAGTTGTGCGCATTGTGTATCGCAGTATGTGAGATCCACCCACCGATCACTTTACGTCAGGGCTGCTGACCAGCAAGTTGAAGTTATCGTACAGGTCGCTTGCTTACTTCTCCTACTCATTCAAGTATAAGACTACATTGAAGTATTGGTTCCTGTGAACAAATTAATGACATTAGTAGGTTTAATATATTAAATACTTGTGCCGCCAACATAGACTCACGTATTTTAGAGTCATTATTTACTTATAAACTCAAACCTTCTCTCAACGAAACGCAGAGAGCATACCCTATGAAAATAGTTAACCGGTAAATTCGTTTTTTTTTGTGCTCGCATTCTGCGATTCTGCAATAATAATAATCTCGACTGTACTGACATGTCCTTAATTTTATTTGCAGACTTTTTCTTCTACATTTGTTTTATTGTATATCTGCTTCGAAAAACAATTTCCATAATAAAACGCTATCATGCCGTCTGCCTTTATATATCTACGGTATTGGCATTGCTGAAGCTTTAGCTCCCGTGGCATTACTTTTCACTTTATAATAGCCTTCACTAGATAGTATCATCTGGGTAGTTAGATGCAGTGAAGCCAGGTTCTTTAAAGGTAATACACAGAATGCATCAAACCAAGAGCGGTTTCATTCATTCAACTGGTTCTTTGTGAAGTTTTGGTCAAATTTATTTGGCCTAAGAAACGTTCAACGAAAGCATTTGAAAGTGGGAGTGACAAATGTGCGAGCCACTTACTCTCGCCATTGTCTTTGTCTTGGGGTTTCTCTTGATATCTTGATGTCCCCGTCTCGTAGCCTACTTAAGGCGATGTTACCTGTCGTTTGACGCTCAATCGTCCATATCGTCCTCACCTGTTGCCGCACCTGATTCTCTCCAGTAAAAGCTTATAAGATTACCCAAATTGTTTGACTGCCCCGCATATTTGGTGGCCTAGTCTGGTTACAATTCCACGACATCAGCGTGACACTTTCAAAACCATAAAAACCTTAAGTATAAGAAAATAAGAAGATTTATGGGAAAGAAGACTGAAGTTGTTCCTGTGCTGAAGAGTTGCAGAACTTCCGATACACTTTCAATGACTGGCAACAACGATAAACAGATTTGGCAGCCGCGCCCTTCAGTTATTGTATTTGGATTTAGAATCCCGTTGGAGGCCCTGGTAGAATCATATTCGGAGTTTACAATCTGGTTAAATATAGACTCGCCGCTTCGCACCCGTGTGTTACTATACGAAGAGGGAGAAGACCTCGAAATTGTTTTTGAAGTTACCATTGGAGCAGCAGCCCCAGCGACGAGTAACGAGTGAAGGAACAACTTTTTGAGTGAACAGTAACTTTGAGTGTTGATACATTACTAAGAACAAAGAGTGTCACATTAAATTAAATCAACTGTTGCAGTGTTAAATGATTGTTACGAACAGTGGTACACAATCTTAAGTTACTTAATCAACGACAAAGTCTTTCGGCATCGTCTCACGACATCGTGTAACAGCGGCACAAGCAGGTGTGTCGTGTGGTGGAAAGCAGGAAGTACGACGTTCTTTAACAAATGATGATATTTCATGTCATGAAGAGGACATGCCGTTACCTTTAGTAAATTTATTAAGTAAGTTTCGTGATGTAGTTACGATAGAAGGGGAAACTATAGGTGTTACAAACATTATGACGCATCGGATTCAGTTGAAACCGGGTGCACCTGTTTTAAATTTAGCTTCATATCGAATTCCTCATAAGTATCAGGAAGAAGTTGAAAAAATTACTAATGATATGCTTTCACAGGGTATAATTGAGGAATCTAGTTCAGATTTCAATTTTCCAGTCATAATTGTTAAAAAAAAGCGGGGATCTCCCGTCCCGTTATAGATTTCAGGGCCCTTAATAAAGTTTTGGTGAAAGAATTTTATCCTATACCCAGAATTGATGAAATATCATCAACTTTAGGAGGTAACATGTGGTTCACTAATTTAGATCTGCGTTCTGCCTTCCATCAGGTCAAATTAGACCAAGAGAGTAGGAAATTTACTGCTTATAGTGTTAACTATCGGAAGTTCCACTTCTGAAGGATCCCGTTCGGTTTGAGTACGAGTCCTAGTGTATTCCAGCGGGTGATGACGCGTGTTTTGGGCCATTCCTAGGTCGAATGCGGTGAAAATCACGTCGTTTGCTGTTTCCCGTGGCGATGACCTCTGCCCTTGCACCCATTTTGGGGAAATTAGCGTTCGTCTTTTTGAACGATATTTTGGTATATTCCAAAACTAAAAATCAGCATTTGACTGACATTGGAAGCGTCCTTAAGATGCTTCGATCCGGTAACTTGTCATTAAAGCTTGAAAAATGTCATATTTTCAAAAAAGAGATTGAATATTTGGGACACATTATTGCCGCAGATGGTATTAGATGTAAAAATTCGCAGAAACTGCAAGATTGTAAAGCTCCCATGAATGTGAAGGAATTACAACAGTTCCTGGGTTTAGCTAACTATTTTCGAAATTTCTTGCCAAATTTTGCCGTAATTGCTTATCCCCTGTACAGACTTTTAAGAAAAGACGTTGCCTATACGTGGAGCGACGAATGCCAGAAGAGTTTTGTTTTTATCAAATCTGCTTTGACTTCTGACACAGTTTTAAGACATCCTGACTACACTAAGGACTTCCACGTATTTACGGACGCGTCTAACTCTGGAATCGGAGCCGTCTTGATGCAGACAGATGATTCAAATGATCAAATTATGAAACCTGTGGTATATTATAGTAAAAGTCTAAACACCAGCCAGAGGCGATATAGTACCACCAAGAAAGAGTTCTTTGCGATTTATTCGGCTCTAAAATATTTTAAATATTTAATTACTGGCTATCCTAACCATGTTCATACGGATCATCGGCCTCTTGCGCCGCTTTTTGCTAAAAAACTCCCTGAGGACTCCAATGATGGTGTATAAACGTGCATTCATTTGATCCTGTAGTAAAATATTTACCAGGGAAACAAAATGTCGTAGCGGAATACTTAAGCAGACTACCTGTAAACAATGAAATAATAACTGCTAAAGAACTAGAGCGCTGTGATGCTCTGGAATCCGCGCTTGAATCAGATGTCTGTATCGTTGAGACTCGATCGCAGAAGAAAAGAGACATGACTAGACATGAGGTAGTTGACCCGCCGCCTAGCGACAGTGCTGACGGCGCAGCAAGCAAAGAGGCTCGTCCAAGCTCATTAACTATGTACCGAAAGATGATCAAATTTCTTGGACTATGAAAGAGTTTATCGACGAGCAGGAAAAAGACCCTTTTTGCATAGAAGTTAAAGAAGCTTTATTGCATGGTAGTATTTCTAAAATTCCAGACCTACAGAAATATTTAATTCTGAACGACATTTTGTACCGACGTAGACAGAATGACAATCGACCTAGTACAATATTAATTGCAGTGGTACCTAACTCTTTAATGGGTAAAGCTATTTTGGCAATTCATTCCATGTATCATACTGATGATGTTCACACTTTGTTCAAATTTAAAATTAGATTTTACAATCATTTGGAAAAAACGATTGTGCGAAAATTCGTACGAGATTGTGAAGTTTGTAAGTTAATTAAGGCAAGACCTTCTGTGCCAATTAAAATTTTGACTGCTCCGATAGCGAAAGAACCATTTGAAGTTGTTTCAATGGACTTTCTTGGTCCACTAAAAGTTACAGATAATGGCAACAAGTACATTTTAGTCATAATAGACCTTTTTTCTAGGTTTTGCAGATTGTACGCGACTTCTAATCGTCGTACGGAGTCTTTCCTTTGCAGGTGCACAAGGCTCGAAATGGGGAGCGCCCAGTCACCTATTGATGTCGATACCCTCGTGACGGCTTTAAGCACGCATAACACAAATATAAATGAAGAGCGGGTGCGGGAAAACTCCATGATCAGGACGAACCTTTTGCCGGACAGCGTTACCGACGTCCTGGTGATGCTGCTAATAATGGCGACGATGATGTTGGGGACAATCATCTATCGCTTGAAGAAGAGCGTGAAGATGATATCCGAGCGCTCCGAGCGAGCCGAGGATTTTCACTTGCGTCGAGAGGCAATGAGGCCGCCAAGATGCAACAATCATCAGGATCAAGTGTAGTTATCAACGTAAGCGGAGACGTGGTCGTGTTGGTGCAACAGCCTGGCGCAAGGCGAGCCGGACGGCCGCGGGAAGCAGGACGCAATGATCGTCCCTGTTCCTCTGCTAATGTGCGGCGGGAAGTTTGAAATTTGAAAATTTAAAGTGGAATTAAATATCCAATGAATTGATTGAAAAAATGAAATTGGTGATCGAAATATTTAAAATTCAGCTCGAAATTGTGAAAAGTTGAAATTAAGTTGAAAAGTTGGAAAATGCGTTTAAATTGTTTATTGAAATTTTGAATTATTATTGAAGTGTAGTTGTGATCCGTTAGAAGTAAGTTTCTATACCCATATAACCGCATAATCACTGTTGTATGCTTATTCTAATGTTATCGCGTAATTCTGCGAACGTCCAGCATTCAATTTTTATTTTATGAGGAATTAATTAATTAAATTATTAAACTATTTAAATTAATTTAATTTAACTTTTGAGAGATGGGTGTTGAGATGGTGTGGTTTTTGTTTACACTTCATATTTTTTAATGTGTAATTTTCGGATTTTTTTTTCTTTCAAATTGTTGGAAATTACTTTTATTAGTTTATTAATTACTGTATTAGTTTATTATAATGAGAAAATGTGGCTTTTGTTTAATCCCTACTTCTGTCGGCGTGCTGATTATCTTGTAGCACGGTAAGTTAGTAGTAATGCTGGGCGGTGGAAAACGTTGATTGCTTTTGCTTTGTTTTGGTTTGCTTTTGATAATTACCAATTCGTTTTTTTGTTCGTTACTTTTTAAGTATTAATACCTATTAATCGTTATTCTTTATATCTGGTGTTACCATGGTTGTAAGGTGTGGAAGATTTTAAAAAGTTTTTTGTTTTTTCATCGTGTGTTTTTAACATTTGTTAAGCTATTAATTTTTGATAATTTTACGGTGTTTTGTGGTGCCTAAGTTTTTCGATGAGTTTCTTTAAATTTTCAATATTTTTTTTTGCGTTTCTAGTAAGAGGTATATTACTATGTGAAAAGCGAGTGGTAATTACTGTTGTAAATCGTTAATGTGCTAATGGTAATGGCGTGTTTATAATATTTTGTTTAATATGTTGTTTTGCGTTTTTTTAAATTTTTAATCTCTTTCATTGTTTGTTTATAAAATTAGTTGCGTTATATCATTATTTTAATTATTTTCATTATTTGGGCGGAAATTAATAAGTTAATTTCGTAATGATATTTAAGTGCACATCCTTCAACCGTGTGTTTGTTTAAGCTAGAATTGTTTAACTTTAGTTGTTTCGAGTTGTTTCAGGTTACCTTCGAACAGGGCATTTTATTTTCTTTGTTGGTGCTTTTAATGCTCTAAACTCTCCTTTTCACTAGCCGTATTGGTGTTAAAAGCAATTCCACTCTTCACTATCAGTGTTGTTGGTGCGCTTTACGTTCTGAACTTTCCTCTTCATCTCACCAGCAGTATATTAGTGCTAAATTAAAATACCCTTTTCGCTATCAGTGTTGTTTGTGCATTTAACGCTCTGAACTTTCCTCATAAATAACAGTGTTGGTGCCGTGTCTAAACAAATCTTTTCACCATCAGTTTTGTTGGTACGTTTAACGCTCTGAACTTCCCTCATAAATATCAGTGTTGGTGCCGTGTCTAAACTAACCTCTTCACCATCAGTGTTGTTGGTGCATTTAACGCTCTGAACTTCCCTCATAAATAACAGTGTTGTTGCCGTGTTTAAACTAACCTCTTCACTATCGGTGTTGTTGGTGCATTTAACGCTCTGAATTTCCCTCTTCACCTCACCAGCAGTATCAATTCCGCCTTCGATGAACTACGGACGCATGTGCCCACGTTCCCGTACGAGAAACGGCTCAGCAAGATCGACACCCTGAGGCTGGCCATCGCCTACATCGCGCTCCTCAGGGAGCTCTTGACTTCCGAGCAGGACCCTGTGGCGCACATCGAGAAGGGGCTGCGTGGGGAGCTGCCGCCTGAGCAGTGCCACCTCTGGAATACTAGTGGTGAGAGACGAAATTTGGGGCACGGTGGGAATTTTTAAAATGTTCGCCGTGGTCTCTGGAGCACTAGTGGTGAGAGACGAAATTTGGGGCACGGGGGACTTTTTAATCACGTTCATCGCGTTTCCACGGTTGTGTTAACGACAATTGTACGATGACATTTCACCACCTCATTTGATAACTGTACATTTTTAGGAGATCATGAAACAGATTAAATATTATTTAATTATACTTGTACGTGAATGAGCAATTCACCGAATGATACGCATGCGGCCCGATAACCGGGAAACGTGTCAATGGTTTTCATCTCTGGCAGAAGGATTGGGTGGACATTAGCTGTCACTATAAATTTTTCGCCGTTGAAATAATTATTTTTTCCACCCTGAGCAAAAAGTTACACTCTGACTACTAAAATCATCGACTCCCAATGTGAAGAAAGTTAAACTGGGTATGGAAAGTGAAAACTTAAGTTTGGGGGCTTATATTACCTGTTTATGATAACTCATTAGGAATGAAAGTTTAGATAATGATTTCGTTTGGGGTGATTAAAACTACTTTATAAAAATAACACTGAGCTAAGTAAAATACTACTCTTATTACGCATTGCCTTGAAAATGCTTTGTGAAATTGAACGTTGAAGTTATTGTAAATTTGATCATCGAATTTCGAATGAAATCACTAATTTCATTGGCATTTTCTCGCTTGTTAATTTTTAGTGAATCTGCGATTTGAGCTAAGGGAACACGCATTAGATATTTTGAATAAATAAAGATTGTTTTTCAGGCCTGACGGCGAGGCTTTCTTGGATCAACTGGGAGAATTTGGGAGTTACTCCCAGTCGAAGGTCCCTATTCTCCACCCTATCCCTCGCCAACGACTCCCTCACCACCATGCCCCACTGAAGGCAGGACTCCCTCACCACCATGCCCCACTGAAGGCAGGACTCCCTCACCACCATGCCCCACTGAAGGCAGGGCACCCACACCACCATGCCTCACTGAAGGCAGGGCACCCACACCACCATGCCCCGCTGAAGGCAGGACTCCCTCACCACCATGCCCCACTGAAGGCAGGGCACCCACACCACCATGCCTCACTGAAGGCAGGGCACCCACACCACCATGCTTCACTGAAGGCAGGGCACCCACACCACCATGCCCCACTGAAGGCAGGACTCCCACACCACCATGTCCCACTGAAGGCAGGACTCCCACGCCACCATGCCCCAATGAAGGCAGGACTCCCACACCACCATGCCCCACTGAATGCAGGACTCCCACACCACCATGCCCCACTGAAGGCAGGACTCCCACACCACTATGCACCACTGAAAGAAGGACTCCCACACCACAAAGCCCCACTGTAGGCAGGACTCCCACACCACCATGCCTCACTGAAGGCAGGACTCCCACACCACCATGCCCCACTGAGGGCAGGACTCCCACACCACCATGCCTCACTGAAGGCAGGACTCCCACACCACCATGCCTCACTGAAGGCAGGACTCCCACACCACCATGCCTCACTGAAGGCAGGACTCCCACACCACAAAGCCCCACTGTACGCAGGACTCCCACACCACCATGCCTCACTGAAGCCAAGACTCCCACACCACCATGCCTCACTGAAGGCAGGACTCCCACACCACCATGCCCCACTGAAGGCAGGACTCCCACACCACCATGCCCCACTGAAGGCAGGACTCCCACACCACCATGCCTCACTGAAGGCAGGACTCCCACACCACCATGCCTCACTGAAGGCAGGACTCCCACACCACCATGCCTCACTGAAGGCAGGACTCCCACATCACTCACCACAATTTGGAGCACACAGAAGGTCAAACTCAAAATAAATATTTTTGAATTAAATGGAAAATTTTGAATCAATTGAGTACGCAGAAAGCCATGCTAAAAAAATTGTTGAAATGCCTGGCAAATTTTGAATAAACTTTGTACATAGAAGGTCAATCTCCAAAAAAGATTTTTTAATTATCTGGTAAATTTTGAATCTATTCACAAGTTGTGTTCTCTTTAGTTGTCTTGTGCATATTTTATGTGGAAACTAAACATTGTTTCTTCAGCATTGCTTTGTGTAAAAAATATATTCATTCAAATTCTATGATGTTTCGATAGTAGTAATAACGAGGTCATTTTTTGTGAAATGGAAATGTCAGCATTTTGTGCATTGTTTTTGCTGATTATGGCAGTGCGGTGCTGATTATGGTAGCGTGGTGCTGATTATGACAGCGTGGTGCTGATTGTGGCAGCGTGGTGCTGATTATGGCAGCGTGGTGCTGATTATGGTAGCGTGGTGCTGATTGTGGCAGAGTGGTGCTGATTATGGCAGCGGGGTGCTGATTACGGCAGCGGGGTGCTGATTATGGCAGCGTGGCGCTGATTATGGCAGCGTGGTGCTGATTGTGGCAGCGTGGTGCTGATTATGGCAGCGTGGTGCTGATTATGGCAGCGTGGTGCTGATTGTGGCAGCGTGGTGCTGATTATGGCAGCGTGGTGCTGATTATGGCAGCGTGGTGCTGATTGTGGCAGCGTGGTGCTGATAATGACAGCGTGGTGCTGATTATGGCAGCGTGGTGCTGATTGTGGCAGCGTGGTGCTGATTATGGCAGCGTGGTGCTGATTATGGTAGCGGGGTGCTGATAATGGCAGCGTGGTGCTGATTATGGTAGCTTGGTGCTGATTATGGTAGCGGGGTGCTGATTGTGGCAGCGTGGTGCTGATTAAGGCAGCGTGGTGCTGATTATGGCAGCGTGGTTCTGATTGTGGCAGCGTGGTGCTGATTGTGGCAGCGTGGTGCTGATTATGGCAGCGTGGTGCTGATTATGGCAGCGTGGTGCTGATTATGGCAGCGTGGTGCTGATTATGGCAGCGTGGTGCTGATAATGGTAGCGTGGTGCTGATTGTGGCAGCGTGGTGCTGATTATGGCAGCTGGGTGCTGATAATGGCAGCGGGGTGCTGATGATGGCAGCGTGGTGCTGATTGTGGCAGCGTGGTGCTGATTATGGTAGCGGGGTGCTGATTGTGGCAGCGTGGTGCTGATTAAGGCAGCGTGGTGCTGATTATGGCAGCGTGGTGCTGATTATGGTTGTGTGGTGCTGATTATGGTAGCGGGGTGCTGACTGTGGTAGCGTGGTGCTGATTATGGCAGCATGGTGCTGATTATGGTAGCGTGGTGCTGATTATGGTAGCAGGGTGCTGATTATGGCAGCGTGGTGCTGATTATGGTAGCGGGGTGCTAATTATGGTAGCAGGGTGCTGATTATGGCAGCGTGGTGCTGATTATGGCAGCGTGGTCTAACTTTTTCTAACTAACTAACTTTTTTGCCACCTGCATGCATGTTTTTCGCCGCCCAAGTCAATAAATCACTTGGGCGGCGAAAAATATGCATGCTCCGGCAAAAAGTTAGACTGGGTAGCGTTGTGCGAATGGCGCCATGACTTGCTGAAGTGCATTTTTGGGCTGCATTTTAATGCTACCTTACCTAAAAATACCTTAGCTGTTTTTATTTATACACCAGCGTACACGGCCCGTCAAAAATACCGGGATTCGATGTTTTCATTGAAATTCTTTTTCCAGATGGGGATGCCCAACAAATATATCCACCCCAACAGTACCCGCCATTAAAATATTCTTGTACTTGTGCACTGGTGAAACTCGTACCACAGATACGGTCATTGAGCGTCCATGTGAGCGTCACAGACACACGCACCAACCTACGTAATGCGTTCATTGAGAGATGCCCATTGTAATAATATAGAAAAAATAACGTAGAAAAATTTCTTTAAAATTTTTCATTTCGAAATCAGAAGAGGCACCTGGCGTTTTATTGAACAAAAATTGCTTTTGTGTCCGCTGCTTGCGTGTGTATTTTACGCTCACCTTGACGCTCAATGACCGTATCTGTGATACGAGTTTCCCCAGAGCACAAACACAAGAATATTTTAATGGCGGGTACTGTTGGGATGGATATATTTGTTGGTCATCTGCATCTGCAGGATTGGTTTGAGCAAAATATTAGAACTCGGCATTTTTGACGAGCTGTGCACGCTGATACTCCAATAATGGAGATGTACAATTATATTAATATGTGTACTGTATATCTTCCGTTCTGTAAATATGGCTTCAAAATAAATTTGTTACATATGTGGTGCATGCTTTTTCCTGGACATTGAGTTGTCGGGGTCATGTAAGTGAATACTGTACGCACATGGCGTACACACGTGCTGAGTAGTACTGTACGCACTTGGCGTACACACGTGCTGAGAAGTACTGTACGCACATGGCGTACAAACGTGCTGAGGAGTACTGTACGCACATAGCGTACACACGTGCTGAGGAGTACTGTACGCACATGGCGTGCACACGTGCTGAGGAGTACTGTACGCACATGGCGTACAAACGTGCTGAGGAGTACTGTACGCACATGGCGTACACACGTGCTGAAGAGTACTGTACGCACATGGCGTACACACGTGCTGAGGAGTACTGTACGCACATGGCATACACACGTGCTGAGGAGTACTGTACGCACATGGCGTACACATGTGCTGATGAGTACTGTACGCACATGGCGTACACACGTGCTGAGGAGTACTGTACGCACATGGCGTACACACGTGCTGAGGAGTACTGTACGCACATGGCATACACACGTGCTGAGGAGTACTGTACGCACATGGCGTACACATGTGCTGATGAGTACTGTACGCACATGGCGTACACACGTGCTGAGGAGTACCTTTGGGCACGGTGTTGCCAAAAACAGAGAGTTCAGTCTGACAGCCTGGATAGAAAACATAAATGACAAAATACTTTCTTTCTGACGAGACTATACACATATGGATAAAATTTTACATGAGAAAAAAATAAATTTGTATCCGATGAAGATTAAGCGAGAAACATCATTTGTTTTTGGAATGTTTTAGGTGTAGGAGCTTCGTAAAATTTTTCCTTGAAGTAACTTAAACAAGAAAACTCTCCGTCCAGCGAAAGCTTGGAGTCATAGCAATAGTTATGCGTCCGCTCGAAAGATCTTTTCCAGATAACCCCCTCCACTTGTGCAACACACAAGTTCACCTTATGAAACAATGCACCTATTGACTTCAAATTACTCTCAAACAGAAGAATGTTTTAATCTGTCGTATGAGAGTGGTTTAAATTCGATAGGTGCATTATTTTGAAAGTTACAAGTGGGCGAATTGGTGAGTTGCATTAGTGGAAAAGATCAAAAATGGATTCATGAGCCTTAATACAATGAAACGATTAAACAACAAACCAACAATTTTGATTCTAATTCAGGACGCATACGCTCTTCAGGACGAGACATTTAATTAAAATGTTTGCCCTCAAATAATGCATTTTCTTTCAATTTTCTATGATTGGTTGGGTGACCTACCACTGAAAGACATGATATTGATTTACCAATTAGCTTATCGTATAAGTGCAAGCATCTAAATTTTTCTGTCGTTTTGCCATATTGGGTGAACTTCAAGTTAAAATATAATAAATCATAAGTAATAGCAACGTACATTTTGTTCCAGTAATTGGACAAGGCCATAATTTAAAGAAACCAAAAAAGGTGAAAGGATAACTGTTATCCAAAACACACTTATCCACACGCTAGAAAGCGGTGTTATAAGATAGCAAATATGTTGACTTAACTGCATCGCCTCTGCCATTACGAGTGGCTGTAAATTCCTTGCCAATCAATAGATGGCACAACGCAGCCTGGAGAGAGAGAGAGGAGCCATGCAAACATCTCCCGAAATGGTAACCTGAGGGTTTTAGGTAAAATAATAATAAGATTCATGATAATTATTGTCTGGTTCTCCCGAAATTTTAGGCTGGCTGCGCTTCTGACTATATGTATACCCCCGCTGTTTAAGAAAATTTAACCCTGTTTGGTTTTACCTGATTTCAACGCATTTCTTTCAATACGGTACGCTGTTTAAGAGTTGTAATGTGCGAGTGGAACACACGCGTTGGTGCTCAACAACTTGACGAGTGTTTACAAGCGAATAATTTTCTGAGAGTTTTGTCCGTGTTGCATGGGCAGTTTCAATGTAATTAATAGCTTGGTTCATTGCCTATGAATAAGCCGGTTATGCACCTTCAGCTAAAATTAAAATTCGACTGCGAGTTAGTGAAATATTGTACCCAAAGACCGTGGATTTTTTACGCGGAAGAGTAAGTGAAATATTAAACTTAAATACCGTAGACTTTTTACGCGGTCGACATGTAAGTGAAATGTTGAACACAAATACCGTGGAATTTTAACGTAGTGCAATAATCAGGCAAAAAAATCGTGAACTTTTTGCGCTACTCTACATGGATATCCCTCATGACAAGTACTGTTCAGGATGCGCTATTAACCATTAAAATAACTCTCAAAAATTGACTTGGAATGAGGCCCTGGTTGTCATTTACTGGAGTGCGCTACTGAATGTGATAAACACGACTCGCTTCCCGCTACAAAGCACTTTTATTGTCATTGATACCGCTGAGGATTTTGCTCTTCTCCTGGTGCGCTTTCCTTCATGCTCATTCACTTCATTTTATTTCCGGTACCAGTTTTCGAATTGAAAAAGTGGATCACGGCGTTGCAAAAAGTCGAGATATTCAAGGATCGAAAGATTCGCTAACGACTGTGCAGATCAGCAACATTCCATTTTGCTGTTTAGAAGAAACGCATCGACAGACTTTACGCATGTGAGTTATGATGAAGGTGCGGGATATTTTTCCGATGTTTATTTAATTTAAAAAAAAACTTTTGCGCTATCGGACAAGATAAAGAGTGTATTCGCACAACATTTTGTTTTCGAGCTTATTCAAATCTCTTTCCATGATGATAATTATTTAGGTAATTCATTATCATAGTCATTGAAATTCCATGTGTGTTCAATCTGTAGAGCTTAACTATACCCCCAATAATTTCAGGAATATTTATTTATCGCGATGAACACTAAAATATTTCCCCCCCCCTGCGTATGGCGTAACATTATGATAGCCAATCCCGACCTTATTTCCTCCAATTTTTTTATTGCCCACAATTCCAACTCAGCTCCTTTACGTGATTTTCTCCATCCAACCATAACATGGGAAGATTAGTGAAGCAATTTTTCAGCGCCAAGGCTAATGAGTCGAGTGAGTCATCATTCTCTAGATATTGTAGAACTACAACCCACAAACTTCCCTCATCTCTTCCTGACTACAGCCAAGAGGGTTATATCAGTCTTTGATATAGGAATAATAACACAGAAGAGGCAGGGAGAAATTCGTACGTTTTGTAATGAGAAATTCTTTTGGAGCGTCGAGAATAAGTCGATCGACGCTTCATATTTCCTGAACAGGCGGCAAAGCGTCCGTGTTAGGCAATACATGCCACTTACTTATGGGCCGTGTTAGGCAAAACATGCCACTTACTCATGGGCCGTGTTAGGCAAACCATGTCACTTACTTGTGGGCCGTGTTAGGAAATCCATGTCACTTACTTATGGGCCGTGTTAGGCAAACCATATCACTTACGAAGGCAGAGAGAGGTGGTTGACGGAGTGGCGGGTGACTGGTGAGAGGTTGTTTCAGGTGTGCCCCAGGGCAGTGTACTTGGTCCTTTCTTGTTTATTTTGTACACCAGTGAGATATTCGATTTTGTGCGAAGTAATTTTATTGCTTATGCTGATGACTCGTCATTAGTCGCCGTTGTGCCCGGTCCCATGTTGCGTCCAGCGGTGGTGGAAGACATGAATGCTGATTTGTTACGCATCAACGAATGGTGCTTGAGGTGTAATATGATACTTAATCCTAGTAAGTCAAAGGCGCTCATAGTGAGTAGATCCAGGACCAGTGAGCCCCCGTTCGGTGAGCTAGTCATAGGGGAGTTATTGAGGTTTACCCAGAACTTGATTTCATTGGTGTGCGGTTTAATGGGAGGCTCACATTTGAGGCTCATGTGCGGAGGGTAGTCTCAGGTCTCCAAAAGACTGGGGATCCTGAGGGTAATTGGTGGAATTTATCAGGACCCTCAGTTGGTGCGGAGAGGCTTCTGTGCCTTTCTTCTTCCTCTGCACGAGTATTTTTCGCCTGTTTGGGGCTCTGAGGCTGATTGCCACCTGCGTCTCTTGGATCGCATTGTAAGATCTGCATCTGCGCTATGTCCGGGTTTGGTGCTGCCGTCTCTGGCGCACAGAAGGCTAGTTGCCCAACTTTGCGTTTTTTATAAGCTATTCAACAATAGAAGACACTGGTTGTTCCATATGCTTCCCCCACGGGCCGAGCGGATTCGGGCTATCCGGGCTGCTGCTGCTGCTGCTCATAGTTTTGAGCTGAGGGAAGTTAGATGTAGGACTTCGCAGTATAGGCGTTGCTTTGTCCCTTGTTCCGTTGCCCGCTGGAACTCCCTTCCCTCTGCCGTGTTTGATTCGGGTTCGTTGGGTGGTTTCAAGGGTGCTGTCAACTCCTGGTTGTTGCGTGGTTGATTTCTCCTTCTCCTTCTCTTGCTTTCTTCCTTTAGTTTTCTCTTTGTTCTTTGTTTTTGTTTCACTGTTCTTGGAGTTGATGCTGGCGGGGTTTCCTATGTGAAATCTATGGATCCACGATCCGTCCCGTTGGGGTTGCTTTGCTTGATTTAATAATAATAATAGAGACAGTGTGTACTTTTTTGCGTGATGGGAAATTTCCCGATGATGTGTTCGTTTCTGATATTAATCCCTCTCAACCCAGTCTAACTTTTTCGCTGGAGCTTGCAAGTTTTTCGCCACCCAAGCGAGTTAATTACATGAGCGGCGAAAAACATGCATGCATGTGGTGAAAAAGTTAGACTGAGAATGGACTCAGTGATAAGAAATAAATATTTATCATACAAAGTTTTGATTGGTGACTCATGCTTGATAGTAACATTACATATTTTTCTTTATTATTTTTCGTTCAGAGAATAAGTAACTCAGTGAGAAACATGCATTTAACAACGAAGGAAAACACCATACACAAGGGACTGCTGATGCATGTAATTAACTAATTCCATGCAATAATATATCAACTCTTCGAATATTTTGAGGTTAGAATCTAATAGCATTTGTTAGAAAACTACGCGCGAATACTAAACTATATCGTGAATACAATTCTGTGTCGTATATGCAATTCTTTGTTACTAATACAACTATGAGTCGTAAATCCTCAATTTTCTAGTTATTTTGCTCTTTGAGGAAGGTTTTCAACCAAGTGCTTAAAATGGTCTAACTAGAACTATTGACTAATTTTATTAAGTTTGGTGAACTTAATACGTATATTCAATTTACTACGTAAAATTCTATGATCCTGAAATCGCGCAACCAAAGTGTCGAGAAAATGTGAATTGAAGAAGAAAACAAATAATTTTGTCTACAATGATTAATGTACAATGCATTATTGGTATTAAAATATAACATGAGAGGAAAATACAGAGTATGTCAAAGAAGAAAAAACAAAAAACATGTAAAATATTAGTAAAATACATATTGGGCTCGTGATGAAGAAGTATCTATGTATTTACTGTTTCCATATTTTTCAGATCAGGGTTTCGCTTGAAAATATATAAGGACTCTAAAACTATGTGGTCATAAGAAGATTGATCCAGAGTCTAAAATTTTGAAATCGGAAGAAGATATGGGAACAGTGTCTTTTTTGGCATGATTTTGCACTGTAGTATGCGATGGGTGTTCTAGCTGCTTCCCAGTACGGAAGCTTCTATCCCGATCCTCCGCCACAATGATACAGGAATTTGACGACGTCATGCGATCAGTACATATGCTTCTGCTTCACTCATACAGAAAGGCAAACTGGAACAGTACCAGCGGTCACGTACAAGGAGATCACTGATACTCCAACTCTATGAAAATAAAATGCACTTCACATTCGTTAACAACACGTATCTCATATACCAGTACGAACTTCAACTTGACATTGCTGGAATTCCCCTAGCAAATCGTTATTTTGTGTTGATGATACGGAACACAAAGTTGGATTTAGGCAGTGAGTGAGGGTAAACAGAGTACCAGCAAACTCACTCGTAAAAATTGCACACACACACACGTGACAACGGAGGTGAGCATTTAAACCACTTAGTGGCCTATCTGCCCACCCGCTACAGTGCGGGCTGGTCAGACACGTACAGACAATGACTGAACGCCTTCAACATCGATGCTGCGGAAACTGCGTCAGTGTAGCGATCGTAGCGCTAAACGTCCTCAATAATATAATTGCAAACAATTCTTTTGTTGAATAATTATTGTAGGAGGCGAGTTTGCGTTAGTTGACTTGCTAATTCATCCTAGAGATGACTTGGGGTTGCCCTAGCTACTCTGGCTGGTCAAATTTCGAGCCTGAATATCTGCCTTTTTTGAGTAAATTGAAGTGCAAAACAACTTTGGATTACGCCTCTTATTTAGAGTACTAGTTACGCTGGGGATTGCATGATCTTTCAGTATAATTTTGTGGCAAAACATTTGTTTCTGATGTCAAATAAGCACGGAAATTTCGCCAAAAAACATATTCTTTGCCGTAATTGTTGGTTGGAAACTTCTGTTTATTTTTTGTATATTCCGTTGCTCCTGACTCATTTAATCAGAAAATATATATTCAACCTTAATATTTGAAATAGTCGCAAAATAGCCGTTACAAATAAATGTTCGGCCAGCTAGAGAAATATTGCACGGATCAACTTAAAACTAATATATATAAATAAATAAAAATCGAAGTTGATTATTATTGTGCATTTTTTTGACCTTGTAGACATTTTGACACAGAGCGTGAGGGATTATATATCGAAATATATACACATAAATATACACATGTATATATATATATATATATATATATATATATATGTATATATATATATATATATTATATTATATTATATTATTATATATTATATATATTATATATATATATTTTTGTATATATATTTCGATATATAATCCCTCACGTTCTGTGTCAAAATGTCTACAAGGTCAAAAAATCGCACAATAATAATCAACTTCGACTTTTTTTTCCATTCTAATTTAAATCCCATATTAAACTTTTCACATTTCTCACTGCTTCATGATTTCACAGGTGAAACATTTATAATTTTAAAAAGTTATTTTTAATTTTACTCCATTATACTTACGTACTTCTAATTATTTTCATGCACTTAGGGACGGGCATTTCAGAGGTGTTAAAATGACTTGAGCACAACGGCCAGATCGTAGCGCTAAACGTCCTCAATAATATAATTGCAAACAATTCTTTTGATAAATAATTATTGTAGGAGGCGAGTTTGCGTTAGTTGATACGGTTCACTCATAACTCCACGAGCTAGTCTATACTATAATTAGAGCCACGTCAGTCCGTCCATCGGTCGGTCCGAAGCCAGCCTACAGTGTGTGATGAGCGTATCTGTGATACAAGCTCCAGCCCTATATATTTTGACGGGCCGTGTTCACGTGGCCTCATCAACTCTCGGGAGACTGTATTTTTTAATTTCTTACGGCCTTTCTCTCATTTCGCCCACTTTTTTTATTTCAAATGAAGGGGGGACTATGTAGTCTATACTATAATAAAAGCCTAGCCCGTCTGTCTGTCTGTCTATCTGTCCTAAGCCAGCCAAAAGAGTGTGATGAGCGTATCTGTGATACAAGCTCGGACTCATCAACTCTCAAGAGATTGAATTTTTTAATTCCTTACGGCCTTTCTCTCATTTCGCCCTCTTTTTTCATTTCGAATAAAGGGGGGTGGACTAGTAAAGGTAATATGATCAATGAAGGTTCGGCTGTGAAGGAACGAGTGAAGGGCCAAATCAAGTCCGACACACTGACTCAGTTTCTGCAACATTGTGAATCGGATGCGCTCAGTAGTTGTTGGTATTTTTCGCTACAGCTTAGATATTTCACGGCGGTCAATTAAACAATATCCCACAATATGGATTAAGTGCTCACCTCAGAAAGGAAAAGAAAGAAAAAGAAAAAAAAGTTTATTTTCATTAAAGATGGTACAAAAAAGATAATACATCATTGGTTTTTAAACCTAAATAAAATTAAGCCCTTACTTTGATTCACTACACAGAACTTTTCAAAGTGAGTGGGCTGTTACTCTGTTTGCCCTCACTCACTGTCTAAATCACACGTAAATTGCGTACCTGAAACACAAAATAACGAGTAGCTTGTTAAATTTCAACAACATCAATTCGACGTTCGTACTGGTACGAGAAACGAATTATAACACAGGTATTAAATTTTCATAGAGTTGAAATATCGGGGACCATTTATACGTATATAATGTAACGACATTTGGTACTGGTGCAGTGCGCCTTTTGGTACGTGTGGAACAGACGCGATGGTTCGTACAAATCTCGATTTAGTACAAATAACACGCTATAGCCTGGGTAGCAAAACCTTTCTTGGTTACAAAGCAAGGCGAAAGCCACAACACATAAAGTCATTTCTATTAAAAATGATCATTTAAAACAGAACTTTTCGGACAAACTGCCCATCTTCAGCAAAAATCTCTGTAAAACAAAACCAAAAGAAGAAGAATTAAATCACTTATGAAATATTCATAAAAAGTTTAAACTTTCAAGAAACAAGAAAAACGGTAAAAAATAAAGGGTAAATAGAAAACTGAGTAACCGAACTATGTGTTGGCCACATGTAGCGGGAAAGCACTTTGGGTGTCATTCAGAGTAAGTTTCACTTTGGTAAATATGCAAATGCATATTTCGAGAATGCGCAGATCTGTTCTGTAAGAGGTACCGGCCAAAATTTTAAAATCATCTAGGGAGGCCTGAACATTGCACTTCTCTGCACGAGATCAAACAGAGGACAGTGGGGGGGGGGGGGGACCCAAGAGGAAGACTAATTCTGCAACTCCGCCTAGCGTGCGCTCTATGGTCGATAGTGCTTATGCCGCAAACCTTAAAATTGTATGAATAAAAGCTAAAAAAGCTAGTCCTGAGCCAAGAAAAAGTTTTCTTTCGGAAAACAGAGCACTGAAAAGTAGTGCCAGGTCTCTCTAAACAGACATAAAAAATGGTAATCTATCGTTTTCTTCGTCTTCCCTAGTAAATCTAATATCGCTATGACGAGAAACTAAGTATTGGAGGAAGAGGTCAGAGCTGAAGATTGGCAGTTTTCCAAAACGTTCAGTTTTATTTGATCATTTTTAATAAAAATCATTTTACGTATAGCGATTGTCGCCTTGCTTTTTATTACCAAGCTTAGAAGCATCAATGCTGAAGTTATCTTTCTTGGTTAGTGTAATCAATTTCATTTTCATTCCAACATCAAAATCATTTAGCAAATTCTACAAGTGTCTTTTTCGTCACCAGGTAATTGATGAGAATTCAAGAAGACAAATTTACATATTTCTTCACTAATCAACTCGTCCAATATTTAGTGACGCCAAAAATCAGTAATCAACTTGTCCAATATTTAGTGACGCCAAAATTCAGTAGGCAACTCGTCCAATATTTAGTGACGCCAAAAATCAGTAATCAACTTGTCCGAAATTTAGTGACGCCAAAAATCAGTAGGCAACTCGTCCAATATTTAGTGACGCCAAAATCAGTTATCAACTTGTCCGAAATTTAGTGACGCCAAAAATCAGTAGGCAACTCGTCCAATATTTACAGAAAACGAATGACGCGAAAATGGAATCCAGGAGCAAAAAGAGATGAGTTAATGTGACTAAAGCTCCTGAGAATAGTTTAAGTATTGAAAAAAGGGAGCATGTTACGTCTAGCCCCCCCCCCCCCCATTCCACACGAGGCAAGTACGCGGATAAAACTCAGATGTACAACAGGTCCTCTGATGTCAGATGATCACCCTCGTCTGAGGGCAAGTGCTCCATGTTAAAATTACTCCACTTCACCAGAGAAAAAACAAATAAATGCGGTTTGACGTCAAAGTTGTTATCATGTCTTTGTCTGGGATTCGTCTATTTTATTTTGCTGATATGCTGGAATTAATTTGGAATTCGATCTTTTCTCTTTTTGATAATGCTGGAATTAATTTGGAATTCGATATTTTCTCTTGTTGATAATGCTGGAATTAATTTTGAATTCGATATTTTCTCTTGTTGATAATGTTGGAATTAAGTTGGAATTCGATATTTTCTCTTGTTGATAATGCTGGAATTAATTTGGAATTCGATATTTTCTCTTGTTGATAATGCTGGAATTAATTTGGAATTCGAAACTTGATTCATGTCAAGAAGCACAGTTGATGTAAAGTTAGCAGTTTTAATTTTTTCTCGTCCTATCGACGAAAGCCAAGTGAAGTCGCAAAGCTTTCAAAAATAGGGCGCATGTGGGCTGATGAAAATTAATTTTTTGAAATCTAATAATAAGAAAAATATTATGCATTTTTCTGAGTGTTCTGTGTAAAAAAAAATTTACTTTGCTTTTCATTCTCTGTTCACAGCTGCTGATAATTGCTTTAGCTGAAGCCGATGCATTCAAATTTAGGAAACCAATTTTTTGTGATCTACTATCTAAGTCATCATTTTCATTTCAATATTAACTAGCGGACCTCAACCAAATTGGATGAAAGTTTTTGAACACTTGTATGATTGAAAATATACGTAAAAAATTTACAATACATAAAAACACGTTTAGCAGCCTCGCTTAACTTATCTAACTTCATTCGTGCATACACAGACTTGCTTGGGTAGAAGATAATCTCTGTTAATTAAATTGATAACTGGTACATCTAGCATAGAGCGCTGATAGACTCGAAATGTTCAACTCATGAGATGATAAATAAGTTAGTGAATCCGAAGGTGCCCAATTTTCCCAGCATGGGGAACAAATCTGATGCTTAGAAAGCATTACTTAGCTACCCTTGCACTTTTTTTATATCGTGAGATTCTTAAGTGAAAAATCATCATGAGATGATGAATAAGTTAGTGAATTTTCCAAGCATGGGGAGCAAATCTGCTGCTTAGAAAGCATTACTTAGCTACCCTTGCACCTTTTTCATTTCTCGTGAGATTCTTAAGTGAAAAATTATTCTGGGGACGATTTGTGCGGGAGTTCAATTGCGTTCTGGGGTCATCAAAGGCTAGAAAAGTTATCCTCTCAGACAGCGTAGTGGCAACAAATTGCACAAAATTGTGCTTAGTGGCATCGAGTTATACAAATCTGTTCTAATGATGCCATAAAGTCCGAATCTCTTCTGACCGCTTCGAACAGTCCAAATTTGTTTTAGGTAACCCCAAAGAGCTCAAATCTGTTTTAAGTAGCTCCAAACAGCTCAAATCTATTCTAACTGGTGCCATGCAGTCCAACTCTGTTCTAAATAACTCCAAACAGCTCAAATCTGTTCTAAGTAGCTCCAAACAGCTCAAATCTGTTCTAACTGGGCTATACAGTCCTAATCTGTTCTAAGTAATTCCAAACAGCTCAAATCTGTTCTAACTGGCGCCATACAGTCCAAATCTATTCTAAGTACCTCCAAACATTCCAAATCCCTATTAAGTGGCACCAATCAGTCCAAATCTGTCCTTACTGGCTCCGTACAGTCCAAATTTGTTCTAAGTAACTCCAAAAGGGTTAAATCTGTTCTAATTAGCTCTAAACAGCTCAAAACTATTTTAACTGACGTAATACAATCCAAATCCGTTCTAAGTAACTCCAAACAGTTCAAATATATTCTAAGTAACTCCACACAGCTCAAATCTGTTCTAACTGGGCTATTCAGTCCAAATCTGTTCTAAGTAATTCCAAACAGCTCAAATCTGTTCTAACTGGCGCCATACAGTCCAAATCTGTTCTAAGTAATTCCAAACAGCTCAAATCTGTTTTATAAGTTTTAAGTTTTTTATAAGTTTTTTTAATATACGAATGTGGGCAATACTGAACAGCTTCATTATTCGGTATTACAATGTGGGCAATACTGAACAAATTCAATATTCAGTATTGCAATGTGGGCAATACTGAACAGATTCATTACTCAGTATTACAATGTGGGCAATACTGAACAGCTTCATTATTCGGTATTAAAATGTGGGCGATACTGAACAGCTTCATTATTCGCTATTACAATGTGGGCAATACTGAACAGCTTCATTATTCTGTATTACAATGTGGGCAATACTGAACAGGTTCATTATTCTGTATTACAATGTGGGCAATACTGAACAGCTTCATTATTCTGTATTACAATGTGGGCAATACTGAACAGCTTCATTATTCGCTATTACAATGTGGGCAATACTGAACAGCTTCATTATTCTGTATTACAATGTGGGCAATACTGAACAGGTTCATTATTCTGTATTACAATGTGGGCAATACTGAACAGCTTCATTATTCTGTATTACAATGTGGGCAATACTGAACAGGTTCATTATTCTGTATTACAATGTGGGCAATACTGAACAGCTTCATTATTCTGTATTACAATGTGGGCAATACTGAACAGGTTCATTATTCTGTATTACAATGTGGGCAATACTGAACAGCTTCATTATTCTGTATTACAATGTGGGCAATACTGAACAGGTTCATTATTCTGTATTACAATGTGGGCAATACTGAACAGGTTCATTATTCTGTATTACAATGTGTGCAATACTAAACAGGTTCATTATTACACACATTGCTTACAACATTGTTGACAGAAAGTAAAGGGTTTAAGAATGCTTGCGTCAACATTTCAAGCAAGCCTAGCGGCACGTTGGCTTTCTTCAAGAGATTCCACATCAATTATGAAACAATGCGATGCTAAAACCGCACTTGAATTCATATGCAAATTTTGATGATGGAAATTTACGAAGAGAACCAAACATTGCACAAAAACGTATTGTTATTTTTGGTCTCTCACAATATATTGCGTTTCTACCAGTAGTTTTGCTTCTAATAATCATGTGAAGAATTGTGAAGAGGAACACGGAGGCGCTGTAATTTGATCTGTCATGATTATTGAACTCCGCAAAACAACTGAAAAAATGTTGGGACTTTATTCTGAGATTGATTTTATCCTGCAACGACGATCAGCAGTGCTGAAGTTTTATTTCTAAAGTAATGTTTGAATGTTTGTGAGAAATTAAGAGGAGTGCTGGTAAATATAAAAAATCATTTCCGGGTAAAAAAGTTCATTAAATCAAGTAGTTCTTGTAGTTTTTGAAATGAAAGAAAATGTAATTCTATGATACAGCTTTCTCAAATGAATGAACATATTACATTGCACCAACAGAGCAGTTATGAATAATTCTTTGCATTTTCAAAACAGGGACAATATTACGATATATCATGAGTCGAGAGGAGCAGTGACACTAACTTTAGAAATGAAGGAAATTTTACAATTTTATCAGTGAAAGCTTGGAGAAATGATGTCTTTTAGAAATTCAGTAACCTTGAACATTTTTTGAAATTGAATATTTTCATACTGCATCAAACTACAGGCCCATAAGTCTTTTACTTGTAATGTCCAAAATATTAGAGAAACTAATATTAAATCAACTATTGTCTCACCTGCACGAATAAAATTTCCCGCACGAATAAAATTTATTTCATCGAAATTAATATACCTGTAGGAGGAGTACCAGTACGCAAGATGTTCTGATAAACATCACAGAAAAATATACAGTGATATCGATCAAAAGAATGTAACACTCGCACTGCTGCGAAATCTCTCTAAAGCGTTCGATAGCGTCGAACATGAGCGACTTTTACGAAAATATCAAACTTAGGAGTAGACATACTGTACAATGGTTCGAGAGTTACTTATTCGAACGATCTATTTTTATTTTTACAGTCCTCTTAGACAACAAATTCTTCCCGTTAATATTATTCAGAACAATTTTAGTGTTCCACAGGGATCTATTCTTGTTGTGCTATTGTTTCCTATTTTTTTACGATTTCCCTCTACTGCTTTCTAATACACAAATTTCTAAGAATGTAGATTATGTTTAAGTTGCAGAGACAAATTCTGTGGGCGATCTGTCATAGACGCAAATAAAAGAAGAAAATTAATAAGTTGCCTGAAATGAGAGAATGACCTAAACGGTATCAAACTGAATACGAACAAATAAAAATGCATAATTTTGGGATCCAAAGAAGGAATTGAATAATTTGAAATCTGACTCTAACGGTTGAAAATAGTCAAATTAAACCTAAAAAAGTGAAAAATTTAGACATTACGTTCGATCAAGACATGTCATTCAAATCTCACGTTTAGAAAACTTGCATTACAATTGAAAGAACTTTAATGTTTTTCAATTCATGACAAAGTATGCTCGATGAAAAACCTCGCTTATTAACCATTCAATCTTTAGTATTATAGTGTATTGACTATTGCAGATTAGTGTGGGGAGACATATAATAAAATCTTCAAAGGGAGTTAAATCTTCAACAGCGATCACGCAAAGTAAACTCAGCTGGACCTTATTCAAGAAAAATTCCTCACTCATAAAAGTGCAATACGTTTTCGACTTTTTATACCTACCTCAGAGTAGTGCTGACATTGTACAATTACTTTCGTCCACAGAAAAGGAACAGAGCCTAAATCGAAGAAATGACGTCTTAGTCAGCTACTGCTCATTTAACACTGGGCAGAAAACTCTGTCAATATCAGGCGCCGAACTCTGTCACAAAATTCCACAGAGTACCAAAGTCCCTCAAACAATGAAATAAATTAAAACCAAAATAACATGTCATTTTAATCTGAAGAATAATTCCATGCTGCAGTACATACTGAAAAATGGCAGTGAAATATATTTTCTCATTATGGACATTGGTTAGTTCTGATCCAAAATTTTGGTAGCTTGTGCATGCGATGTGATCACTTGTATTCCAGCACGTATGCTGTTAGAGCACAATTACTACAAGAGCGATTTACTTGTTTGACATCAAAATCGTTGAAAGAATACTGGATGGAAGTTAATAATTCTGTATTCAAGACTGGAAAGTCGACATGGCTGAAATATTCAGTAACTTATTCGTGCATAGATGTCATGAAAAATAGCAGTAGGTAACAACCACAGAGAATATGCAATTTGTCGCAACAACGATTCATAAATAATTCTTAACGTAGAGGTATTTAATTTGTGCTAAAGCACTAAAGCCATGAGTTTTATTTTTACAGCAATGCCAATGGGTTGGTGAAAAATTGATGGAAAAATATGAAAAATGGTTTCTTGGTTAGCTTAGACTATGTTTTAAAATCCAGTGAAGACTGCTCGCATAGAGGAAACCGGTAAACACTGGTAGGAATGCCTTTGGATGGAGCAAGTAAGGGGGGAGATGAAAGTTTCTAATTCTACTTGCATTCACACCAAAGCTCAGCAATTTTACGTTAGTGACCCATGTTGTTGATTTATAGAGAACGCAAATGATGTTTTCTCAGCGCAGCCCTCATATAAAATTATTAGTTGACTTTTTATGCATGAAATATTTATACACAGTGATGCATGAGCTTGCCAATAACAATATAAAACAGGAAGTGATGCGTAACGTAACGTGACTACCCAGTCTAATTTTTTCGCCGAAGCATGCATGTTTTCCGCCGCCCGAACGGTTTAATTACTTCGGCGGTGAAAAACATGCACGCAGGTGGCGAAAAAGTGCGACTAGGTAGTTCACAGGTAACTGGAAAAAAGCACGATATTCATGACAAAAATGTAAGTCGCTGTTGTAAAAATTGTGCTCTAACTGCTGCGCGTACGTACATGATAGGTGCTGCCATACAAGTGATCATATCGCATGCGTATGCACACTACCAAAACTTTGGATAGAAACCAAGCAATCTGAAGTAATGAGCTGAAGTATTTCGTATCTAATTTTTCAGAATGTGATGCATCTTCTAATCATTGTTAAAATGAAAAATGACGCGCTATTTTGGGTCTGAATTATTTCTTTGTTCGAGGGATTTTGATACTCTGGGAAAGTTTGTTTCAGAATAAGCCTGATATTTATAAAGCTTTCTATCCAATGCTAATTGAGCGGTAGTTGTCTGAGACGTCATTTCTACATGGCTTCATGTTCGTTACAGTGGAGGAAAGGAATTGTAGGATATAAATACTGCTCCCCAGTCTAACTTTTTCGCCGCCTGCATGCATGTTTTTCTCCGCTCATGTAATTAAATCGCTCAGGCGGCGAAAACCATGCATGCTCTGGCGAAAAAGTCAGACTGAGTCTGAGTGAGGTATAAAAAGGAGAAAACGTGTTAGGATTTATGAGTGAGGAATCTTTCTTGAATCTTGTGTTTATTTAGAAGAGAGTGGCATGATCGCTCTTCTTTAATTTGCTCTCGCATAAATACCACCTTGGCATCAAAATTTATGCTTTTTTGTAATTCTCTTTGAATATTTTGTGGTATGTCTCCCCACATTAGCCTTCACTAGTCAAAACGCAATAATTCTAAAGATTGAATAGTTAATAACCTAGATTTTTCATCTAGCGTAATTTTTATAAATGCACTAAAGTCCCGTAAATTCTGTTGCAAGTTTTTCAATGCAAGATTTGAAGGACATGCTAAAGTGTCTCTGAGTGGCTTTGTTTGTAATTAGTTGGACAAAAAAGTATAGTTTATTTATTCTTTGGGGATCGACATTATTTTGTTCACTGAAATTATTTTAAACAATATTATCAAACGAGGTTGTGTTTTGTGAGCGCAACACTAATCCTTTTTCTTCATCATCAGAACACTAACGCACTTCATGGTTAGGATTTTTTGGACATTTTTAGTAGTTTCACTACTAAGTATACGACAACCATGTTATGCTACACTTTAATACACCAAAATTATTACTTGTTTTCAGTTAAATAAATTCAGGGTGATAAAACATGTGTGACAATTTTGATCACCCTGTAGTGATGCGGAAGCTCACGTGTTTTCGCTCACCCGAATGTTGTAGAATAAAACGAGCCTTGGGCAAAATGTGAGTTTAATTTTTGTGACACCAATATAAACAAATCTAATTTCAATAGTAAAATTTAAACGCACTATGGAAAGAGTTAACGCTTGTGCTGGGCTTGTCTACCAACAAGCCTAACCATGACACATTTGCTGTTCTTGATTACCGCTCTTCTTCTTGAGTCACCTTCAGATTAAGAACGCAAACGAGCTCTACCGAAAATTATCAGATTCTGCAGGACTTCGGAGAGCTGGAGGTTTCAGCGCTTCAGGCGCTTCAACACTTGAGAGCGAGAAGCACTTCAGCGCTCAGGCTTCAGCACTCGGTCACCAGGAAAGGAGGCTCCAATAGCTCTCCTTGGTTTCGGGACATCATCGTCGTTTACCTGGGATCTAGATGTAAGACATTTTCATTCAAGATTCTATTTTTGTTTATTATTCTACGAAGATAATTGGGTGTCAACTATTGTGAAAATACGAACTTCTTCATAAACATGTAAGCTCTTCGTGAAGCTCCAAACCGAAGATTGGAGCCGGGGCAGCTCTGCGCTCTCGTGGCCCGGCGCGGCATGGGGAAGTTTCGGCAGCGACTTCGCGCCATTCTGTCTTCGCCTCACGCAGTGGAGGCGTTGCAGCGGCTCAGCGGCACTCCTCGGCCGGCGCACGTCTCTTGAGCCCTACTGCACGGAGGAATGGCCTTCTAAGCACGTCCTTTATGGTGAGTTGGGAAGCAATTCCAGTGCGGTGTTCTCTTTCCATCTCAGTGCGTCGATTATTTTAATAATTGCCAGTGCGAACGGATATTATGAATTAAATTTTGTCTGAGCCGTACATAACTTTAAACTTTAGGCTCAAATAAGCTTAAGCTCTTTTGTAACCTAGCAACCAGTCTAGCTGGTTAGCTAAATGCCATTGTTTGGGCTAATATTGTTCAGCTGCTGCAGGCTCGTAAAATAGAGTAATCTTAAATCTCTCCTAAAGTTTTGTGAGCCGCGTCAGCATGACCATTTAGTTTCCCTGCAAGGTATAAAAATCAAATATTAAAATTAGATTTTCTCTTAAAGGTACGAGTACTGGCTCAGACTTCTTGAAGCGAGCTGGAGGAGTGCGGAGGGTAACCGCGCTGGCCCGTTGCTAAAACTCCGGGCTCCCACCGCTACGTCATGGGGCGAACCGTGCCGGCCAAGCCATACATTTAATGTTCTATTCATTTTTTACTGTTCGTACCTATGCTCAGTAAAATCATGGCTGCCGCATATAGTTTTACTCCTTTGGTGACCCTTCTCCAGATTTCATTTTCAAGAAATGTAATTTTAGTTGTACTAGTACATGCCCATAAGTTTAAATATAAAAGAGTTAATATCTGACGAAAGGTAGGTATATAATAAAAATCTTTTATTCACAAAAACACACGTTTAATGCAGCAATGCAACCTTATATTAAATTATTTAAGCAATGAAATGCTAACGAAATGATACAAACAATTTATTAACTTATTGAAGGAAAAGAAGTTCAAGCTGAAATCTACAAAATTTCTGAATAAACAACATTCCTCGTAAGCATTTTAGATTGGCTCCGCTGTTGCCTATGTCTGGCTGATTAGGTGAATTCGTGTTGGTCGGCAAAAATTTTTAATTGCCGTGGATTTCCAACTCTGCTAAGAGCCACATACAACTGTCCATGGGTGAACACTGATGATGGTAGATATATGCCGCATCTTGAAAGGCTCTGCCCTTGACTCTAATTTATTGACATAGCAAAAGCAGGTCTGATCGGAAATTGCCTTCGCCTCAAAGTAAATGGCAAGTCCGTGTCCGATGGCTGCAAAATAATACGTGGAATCATCAATGTTGCTCCAACATCAATTCCTGTCAATTTACTGGCTGTTATCAAAGTATTCATGACAGTGAGCACTTTATACCGAGCGCCATTACAATGACGATTCCTCTGATCTAGATTTCTAAGCAGCATTATTGGAGATCCCTTCTTCAATGTAATAATATGAGGAGGCAGACCACTAATATTTAGAGAATTAAGAAATTCCGTTGGATAAAGAGCAACTTGATTAGCATCTGCTACTGAATCAACGCTTTTTAAGGTATACATTTCCCCTGGTAATTTGTGCATAATGCGATTATTTATTTCAACCACTTCTTAATTTTTAGTAGTCAAAAGAGCGCGAGATGCTAACCAATGAGAATTCATGAAGTTGGTTTCTATTTCCTCGTAGACATGATTGATTACGTCTTCTTTGCTATTAGCTTGCAGTTGTAGAGGAATATCAATGGCATCTGAATGCACATTTCCCTGTGTATTGGGAACTCTTCCCTCACCAATTTCCAATAGCCACTAAGAATGTTGAGTTAGTTGAGCATGGGAATCGGCATCACCATTGTTGCGACTGTTTTCCACCCTCATATTTATACGAAGGTGCAATACCTGACATGATGACCAAATTGATGACTTTTTCAAACGTGCTGCAATCAAGGAAGGCCTTTTTCCTCTGCGAATTACAGGCAGTATTTGTCGGAAGTCTCCCCCTAAGATAATCAATTTACCGCCGAACAATAATTGATTATCCATGATATCTTTTAATGTTCTATCCAGTGCTTCAAATAGGTAGCGATGACACATTGGAGCTTCGTCCCATACTATTAATCGTGCGTCGCGTAATAGACGACCTGTTGCATCACGCGGAGATATTTGGCATGTTGAATTACAATTAATTGGTATTGGCAACTTGAACCGGGAGTGAGCTGTGCGGCCAAGTTTCAGAAGTGTTGCAGCAATTCCTGATGAGGCTGTAGCTATTGCAATGTTTCCATTCTTACGAACATAGGACAACAATACATTGAGGAAAAATGTTTTTCCAGTACCACCTGGTGCATCTATAAATATCAAGCCACCCTCATTTCTATCAAATTTACGTTTAATGGTTTCGAAAATATTTTGTTGTTCCAAGTTCAGTTTAATGCTGTTATTAGCGAAAAATTCTTCTGCATTTGGATCACTTTCCTCCTCATGTTGAGCTGCAAGGCATCTTCTGTTTTCATGATCAGCAGCAGGAAGTCCAAAAGAAATTGTACTGCGCTCGTACTGTGCCAAGTGATTATCCAAGTCACAGAACAAATTATTATATGATAGTTCAATAGCTTCTTCTTGAAATATATGCTGTTGCCTCGCATGTTGCAAGTAATCTTCACAAAGATGTTGACGAAACATGTTCAATAATCGTAGTGGTTCAGAAGGAGAACAGAATAGAAGAATAGTGGCAAATAATGTTCTCAATTGATTTGCCGAGTGGGTAGATCTTACTTCTTACAAACATTGCTCCCATTCATGATCATTCTCTAATAAGTTCATCATCTGACATGCATGCTTAAAACTTTCACAAATGGTGCCATTGACTGTCAGCAAATTTTCAAAACTTGTTGCTCCTAGTTTATTGTGCAATAACAATCTGAGATAAAACAATTCTCCTTGTGATGGGTGTACTGCGTACACTCGTCCAATTGCTGATGGGACATCTTCCGTTTGTCTGGCTCTTCTTTGCCACGTTTTATTCGCATTAATCCATGTGTAGTACTGAGGAAAATCACAATAAAGGATACCTCTTGCTAGTGGATCTTCTTGATTCATTTGGAAGTATGCTGTCAACTTTGTGGCTCTATTTTCTTCTAAAGCTACTTGTGCATGGTCTGGATCATAAACGACGTGCTGTTGATTAGGCAGGTGTATCTGTAAACATTCAACTGCAGGTTGCCTCTCTTGAATAGGAAATTCGAATAATCTCCAGCACGCCTCCGTCGTTCCAATACGGCGGCAATTTTCATAGCGAGTTATTTCATCACGTTCCATAGCGTTAGAGAAACCAATGCGGACACGATCGTCTTCTCTATGCAGAGAAACAGTTGCCTGATCAACACATTTGTAAATATATTTGTATAGATATTTTACTGCTTCCACTGAAGCGCACCACTCAATATTGATATGAGCTTCGTATTTTTGCAATAACCATGCGTTGTAGGGAACAACGTTGCGATTATCAATATTAACTGTGCTGTTTCCAACTTGTATAGTAGCTATGAACCCACCTTCTGCAGGACTTCTACGACGATAATTTGGGAAAGAATCGTTTGCAACTGATGTCTGTGAATTGTAGTCTATGGGATAATTCTCGCTGCATTTGCCATCAATCATGCAGGGTGAACTTGGGTTATCTCTTCCACACGGGCCGTGTGTCATGTACTTTGTAACCAAATTGTATAGATGCGTGGTGTTTGTGTTTTCAGGATCAGGAAGTTCAGCGGAAACAACTTTATCAATTTCTTGCCAAGTATCATGGTGATTTTCCAAAATAAACAAATAATGACAATGAGGCAATCCTCTTTTCTGAAATTCTATAGTGTTCACATGAGCGATCAGTTTTCCAAGAACTCCAGATTTGATGTCGTATAGCAATTGCTGCTGTTTTAGTCTAAACACTCTTGCAGTTATATCAGGCCTATCTGTAGCTGTCTGGCCATTAGAAAAAGTTCACTAACAATTTCAAGCCATTTTGGATTGCATGTAAAAGTCAGGAATAAAGTAGGTTTGCCAAATTTTCTAACAATTGCCATGGCATCCTGATATTGTTTAACCATATATCGCGGGCTTCCAGTAAAAGAAGGTGGTAATATAACCTTGCGGCCGGCTCGATCAGTGTCGCCTGCAAGTATAGCATCTTCTAAGCCATTGTACAGGTCAGATCGTAAAGTTGTTTGATTATTGCGAATGTATCGTAGATGGCATGATTGTACTTTTGCAAACTGATCGACAGAATATTGTTGGAATAAACGATTGCCGAAGTGCAATACGTTCACAGACTGTGCTCGTTTCATGATGCGATAAGAGTAAAATTGTACCAATGAAATTTGACGGGTTCCAGTTGCATTCATAATTCCAAGATGCCAGCCGTCAGTGCCAGAAGGAAAAAAAACATGGAGACATCATAGGATCATACGATCGATGAGAGTCACTCAATGTTTGCAATCGGTGCTCAGAATTCACTTCTCTGAAATTTGTAATCACTGATCTTTCAAAATAATTTGTTTCATTATCAACACCATCCGGTATCAAAATTGCAACTTCATTAGAAGTTGGTAGATTATACCTTCTTGAGTGTTCAGCATCAGGCTTTTTATCAGCATGTAAGGCAATAGATACATTTGATGGGATGGTACCGGCGTCTATTTGTTCTTGTATTGATGAAAAAGACTCCAAATAAAAGTTTCCTGCAGAAACGATTGAAGAATGGATTATTCTGAATATATTTTCATCAAAAATGGGGTTTGCTCTGTTGAGAGGCATTCGATGAATTCGTTGCCTTATCTGTTCTTCGGGATCGTAGAAGTATGTCTGCAAGCACGAAGGAGAAGTTCCATGAATGTTTCGAGGAGCACCGAAAAGTCTGTAGACAATTCCATGAATTCTATAATTAGAAATTCCTCGTAGAATCGTAGCATCATTTACTTTCATTGAACACATCGCCATCGCACTGTTAAATCTTCTAATATTGCACCAGAAACATTTGGCCTCTAGTGTATTAGCAGTGTAAAGATTAGAGAGCTCATCGGGTAACTCAGGCATATTTGTAATTTTTATCATACCTGTTTTACAGCAAATTCCGAAATAAGGATTGTTTACCGTCCCTCCTGTTTTTCTCCCTTAAACATTAGAGAATTGCAGTGCCGACATCGTACTTCCATTAAACCACAACTATGGCGTTCAACGTTAACAGATATCTGAAGAAAACCATCTATATCACAACTCCTGGCTGTATTGAAATTCCAACGTCGATTTTACTGACGTACTCTTCTGTGATGAACTGTATTTTGTTATTGAATTCTTTCTCGGGCTTCTTGAGACAATTGTTCTCTTGCAATACGATGCTGAGCTGCATTATGTTGTTGAATTCTCTCTTGTGCTTCTTAGACAATTGTTCTCTTGCAATACGATGCTGAGTTGCATTTTGTTGTTGAATTCTCTCTTGTGCTTCTTGAGACAATTGTTCTCTTGCAATACGATGCTGAGCTGCATGTTTTTGTTGAATTCTCTCTCGTCCTTCTTGAGACAATTGTTCTCTTGCAATACGATGCTGAGCTGCATTTTGTTGTTGAATTCTCTCATGTGCTTCTTGAGACAACTGTTCTCTTGCAATACGATGCTGAGCTGCATGTTTTTGTTGAATTCTCTCTCGTCCTTCTTGAGACAATTGTTCTCTTGCAATACGATGCTGAGCTGCATCTTGTTGTTGAATTGTCACTCGTGTTTCTTGGGACAATTGTTCCCTTGCAATACGATGCTGAGCTGCATCTTGTTGCTGAATTCTCTCTCGTGCTTCTTGAGACAATTCACGTCGGAGTTCACGACATCTTTCAGTATTTCTGCCCTATTAAAAATTATAGGAGTGGCATCGGTGATTCTTGGGAGCGCTCCCAAATATGCATGGTTGTTTCATCCATGCGTCTCCTATGAGGCAACTTCGAAGTGTCCACTTTATAGGCGCGCCTGCGCCTCTGTCCCAACCGGTGGCCACGCATGGCTCAGCATGGAGCACTACCGTCGCGCTCCCAAGGCGCGACCAGTTTCTCCTATTCACCATCGGAGAATCATGAGAGGCCCAGGATGGCCACCTCTTAATTTAATTTTAAAAAACGGCTGCGCACAGCTGATTTCCCATTAGTCACACTTTCCAACCGTCACACTGCTCAAACCGATTATAACCAGTTTGCCCTTGAATTACCTTAGTTCTTGCGCGATTAAACAATTCATCATAAGCAAACACGGTTGATAGCACAATAAAAATGTACCAGAGTATGTAAATTAAATACATCCCTACTCACTTGCAGAAAATTTCAAGGGTGCGTGTTCATTATTAAGCTGACATTAATGGGACATGTTTGTGACGTATAACTTATGCTAGAAGTTTTCGCAACGCAATAACTAAGGTTTTTAATGGGCAACTAGCTATATTTGGTTGAGAAGCGTCAACGGTTGAATGTGCAATAATGGGAAATCAGCTGTACGCAGCCTTGGAGGCGAAAGCCTGCAGGGAACAATATAAATGTACCTTGAAAAGAATATAGCAACAATATCCTAGGGTCGTTAGAAAAATATACTCGTAGCTATATATATATATAACAAAAACAATCGTCTAGCAGATTTTTCATCTTTCATTCCTAAAATTAGAAAGGAAAATAAATTGACTTTACCTTGCCCGAGCTTAATTACACCGGCTATTCACATACACACACTCCCCCACCTATCCCCACACACAAACCCTCCCCACTCCCCCCCTCCCACACCCCCCTCCCACACACCTACCCCCACACCCACACACAACCCCCCCCCCCCCCCCCCCACACACACACACACACAAATATGTATAGGGACACATCGTTGATTACCTTCAAGAACGTCCTTCAATTCAAAAGTTGCTGAAGACTGACGAGGGAAAATTCAGGTTTGGTTTCCACATGTTGTTGTTTTTACATTGTTCACATTGAGGTTTTGCCTTCACTACCAGCCCCACCACAACGATGAATCGTCTAAAATATCAATTGACCGAGGTGGTGAAACTAGCTGTGGGGTCCTTGCTCCGTTCATGCTCTTGAAATAATGCCTCTACAGACCAGCGTTATACGTCTCTTCCATCTCTTGTTTCTTCTGACACCCTCACGTAGTACGGTACTATACACTCTCACGTAATACACGCTCGCACTGATATACACTCTAACACTACTTGAAAAAGTTTCAAATAATAGAGACACGATCCAGACATCTGTCACGCACAACACCAACTTCAAAACTGACGCGAAAGATGGCAACCGTCATTTCTCTCGAGAAAGATGGCAGGCATCTCACCTAGAGGCCATCTGCACAGGTGGCCTCTGGTAGCAACATGGGAGAACTTGCTCGCATCGCGCTTATGAGTCGCGCCCTGGAAGTGTCAGAAGGGAAGAGGCCTCGGTTCGCTTAATACTCCTTTAATTCACCGCTGTCTCCTTTAATCAACCATGCTACTCCCTTAATTTTTAATAGGGTAAGGCGTTGCTCTTCTCTCTGATCTTTCGATTGTCTTGCTCGCCGCGTTGGTTGAGCTAATCTCTTTGCGTTTATTCTTTTTTGTTCATCCATTTCTAAAATAGGGATAAGTAAATTTTCTAATGAAGAAATTTTAGTCGTAATACTTTCCTTTATATATGAACATTGAGTTGCGAAAATTGTGAAGTAGATGTAGCTTGTATCACAGATACGGTCATCACGCACTTTCGGCTGGCTTCGGACAGACAGAGAGACGGACGGACGGACGCGGCTCTTATTATAGTATAGATTGAAACATTTCGATTAAAACAGTATTTATTTGTTCCCTTTACAGACAAGTCTATTAACAACAGAAAAATATGAACATGTAATCATAAGTCACTCAGTCGCTCAATATCCGATAAGCTTCGACATTTATTAGTCTTTTAATCAACTATTATCGGACGATCAGTACTATTTGTCAGGCTAGTATGATCATCTAATATTTTAGGAACAACGCTATTTGCCAGTGCTAATATTCAGGAAATATAATGAGGGACCAACGCTATTCGCTAGGACCAATAATCAGCTTATGTTGGACGGCCATTACTATTTACTCATGGCTAAAAATCAGCGTAGTACTATTTACTCATGGCTAAAAATCAGCGCAGTACTATTTACTCATGGCTAAAAATCAGCGCAGTACTATTTACTCATGGCTAAAATTCAGCGCAGTACTATTTACTCAGGGCTAAAAATCAGCTCAGTACTATTTACCCATGGCTAAAAATCAGCGCAGTACTATTTACTCAGGGCTAAAATTCAGCGCAGTACTATTTACTCATGGCTAAAAATCAGCGCAGTACTATTTACTCATGGCTAAAAATCAGCGCAGTACTATTTACTCATGGCTAAAAATCAGCGCAGTACTATTTACTCATGGCTAAAAATCAGCTCAGTACTATTTACCCATGGCTAAAAATCAGCGAATATTTTACAAATAACGCTATTTTCAAGGGTTTATATTTAGCTCAAATTGGATCACCAACACAATATTCCTGTGCTAATTAAAGACTAATATTGGATGGCCATCGCTATTTGTCAGGGGTAATAATCAGATAATATTAATTGAGCGACCTACATTTTTTGTTATGGCTAGTGTTCAGGAAATTTCGCAAGCTAACGCTAATTATAAGGACTGATAGTCAACTAACTTTGGATGACTAACGTTAACTTCGAGGGCTAATAATCAACTAGCATTGAACAACCAATGCTTTATTTTATGGCCAAAAATCGACTGATATTCAACAGCAATGTTGGCATCAATAACTTCAGCATGGTCAGAAATACTGTATTATTAATTAATAATAATAATGTGGGCATCTACGAATGCTTTATTTCCAATCAAGCCTGATACATATCACCTTGTGCATTGGATTTTCAAATGCCTTATAACTAACGCCAGGGCGCAATGACGCTTTCCCCCGGTCAAGACCGGTACCCATTTCAGACACCTGGGTAGAGTGGGGTGTTGTGCTTGGAATTTTTCCCCTATACCCAACAGAGAAAATCGCCACCAGCGCCGGGACTCGAACCAGGGTCTGCCTGGACGGAGGCAAGTTCGCTAGTCTCACAGCTACGACGAGCAGCACACGACGTCGAGCACAGCTACTATTAGCATCAAAACCAGTAACAATATTACAAATACTTTAGTACTAACTGCAAAATTTACATCAGGGACATAAATTTGCAAATATCAACTAAACAGAACACCGGTGATGTTCAGAACAAGAACATCACATCAAAAAATATTATTTCAAAACTACGTGTGTGACCATTTGCAGAGGCTAATTGTGACCATTTGCAGCGGCTAATTTTGATTATTTGCATCGGCTAATTGGGATTATTTGCATCGGCTAATTGTGATTATTTGCAGAGGGTAAAAGTGATTATTTGCAGAGGTTAATTGTGATTATTTGAAGAGGCTAATTGTGACCATTTGCAGGGGCTAATTGTGACCATTTGCAGCGGCTAATTGTGATTATTTGCATCGGCTAATTGTGATTATTTGCAGAGGGTAATTGTGATTATTTGCAGAGGCTAATTGAGACCATTTGCAGCGGCTAATTGTGACCATTTGCAGCGGCTAATTGTGATTATTTGCATCGGCTAATTGTGATTATTTGCAGAGGGTAATTGTGATTATTTGCAGAGGCTAATTGTGACCATTTGCAGGGGCTAATTGTGATTATTTGCAGAGGCTAATTGTGACTATTTGCAGAGGCTAATTGTGATTATTTGCAGAGGCTAATTGTAACCATTTGCAGCGGCTAATTGTGATTATTTGCAGAGGCGTATTGTGACCACTTGCAGAGGCTAATTGTGACCACTTGCAGAGGCTAATTGTGACCACTTGCAGAGGCTAATTGTGACCATTTGCAGAGGCTAATTGTGACCATTTGCAGAGGCTAATTGTGACCACTTGCAGAGGCTAATTGTGACCACTTGCAGAGGCTAATTGAGACCACTTGCAGAGGCTAATTGTGATTATTTGCAGAGGCTAATTGTGACCATTTGCAGAGGCTAATTGTGATCATTTGCAGAGGCTAATTGTGGTTATTTGCAGAGGCTAATTGTGATCATTTGCAGAGGCTAATTGTGATCATTTACAGGGGCTAATAAATAGCAATGCTGTGTGCTGTGTACTGTGTTCTGCATGCTGTGTGTTGCGTGCTATTTATTGTTCGCTGTATTGTGAGGTGTGTGGTTTCGTATTGTATATTAAGTGTTGTGTGCTGAATGCTGTGTGTTGTGTACTGTATGTTGCCTGCTGTGTGTTGTGTACTGTATGTTGCCTGCTGTGTGATGCCTGCTGTGTGATGCCTGCTGTGTGATGCCTGCTGTGTGATGCATGCTGCGTGTATCGCGTTGTGTGTTGAGTGCTCTGTGTTGTGTACTGTGTGTTGCCTGCTGTGTGATGCATGCCGTACGTATCGCGTTGTGTGTTGAGTGCTGTGTGTTGTGTACTGTATGTTGCCTGCTGTGTGATGCATGCTGCGTGTATCGCGTTGTGTGTTGAGTGCTGTGTGTTGTAAGCTGTGTGATGTGTGTTGAGAGTTTTGTGTTGTGTTAGATACTGCCGAGTGTTGTGTACTCTGTTCATTTGTCGTGTACTGTCTACGCAGCTGCTTACCGTCCTGTTTCCTGTTCATTACTGTCTACTGTCAATGGCTTAATACAGAAAGTTATTAGTGTGATCGGACCGATGTTTGATATGTTCTCAAACATACTGCGTTCGCGGCTCATGTTTTATAGTAGATACTTGTTTTTTTGTTTATTCTGCAACACTAAATAATGTAAGGATCTAAAATATTTATTCATTATTAATACTTTCATTTTTCATTAATACTCTCATTCGTTTGGAATTGGAGCCCTCAGCAAAATTAAAATATTATTAATTGTTTTATTTGAGTTTGTTTGAGTTGAAAATAAAAAACGCGATATTACTTCAGTCAGCACAAAAGCATGGAAATACCTTAATATTAACTTTTTTGTAAGGAAAAGAAATAAAAATTGAGGAAAACACATTTAGAAACAAATATCCATAGGAGCACGAAAATACTCCAATATTATTGACAGTAAAACTCACGACTACGGAAAAATTCGTGAAATTGGTACAAATGAATAGAGTCGAGGTACAAATGTAGCAATATCTGCAATAGAAGTTAGAGCAATAACACAAGTATCACAATACTACCACTAGCAATCATCACAGGGATTAAAATATCACAATATTTGTTTGAAAATCAAAACAGGGGCACAAATACTATAATATTAGCACGAACAACCAGAAAAGGGGCACAAATACTATAATATTAGCACGAACAACCAAAACAGGGACATAAATAGTATAATATTTGCACCAACAACCAAAACAGGGACATAAATACTATAATATTAGCACTAACAACAAAAACAGGGGCAGAAATACTATAATATTAGCACGAACAACCAAAACAGGGGCACAAATACTATAATATCTGCACCAACAACCAAAACAGGGACATAAATACTATAATATTAGCACCAACAACTAAAAAAAGGACACAAATACTATATTATTAGCACCTACAACCAAAACAGGGACACAAATACTACAATATTAGCGTGAAAAACACTACAGTATTAGAAATACTGTAATATTAAGATATACAACAACCACAACGGCAACAAAAATACTACAGTATTAGCATAAAAATACAGCATTTTCACCAGTACTACAATATTAATAGCAAAATTCACATCAGGAAAGCAAATACTACAAATACAAATATCCCAATATCAACAACATTAAACACCATCAACATCGAGAACTAGAGAACGCATCACCAAATAATGTTTCAAAACTATGTTGAAATATTATTTGCAACATGTTCGCACAGCGTGGGCGTTACACCCCCTTCCTTTTTGTGTTCCACTTCCCCCTCCAGGACCCCTCCCCACACTGGTACTCCCCCTGTTGTACCCCTCCCCCCTATGCTGGGATCAATAACACCAGCTGTGCCCCCTCCTCCCCCCCCCCCCTTTGCTCCCCAGAAACAAAATGGCGGCGGTTTTGAGATGGACGAGGGAAGCGACGCAGTTCTTGGTGCTGCTGTTGAATTTTGAAAACCTGTACAAAGTAAATGGATTAAGAAACCAGGCTTCGATGGTAGATGTTAGATGGTAAAATAATGCAGGAATGAGGTTTTGATAACAGGGTTTGGAGGATAAATTAAGGAGCTGTTAAATCAACACTTAATTCAATAATGTGTCTTTGATTGCAGTTTTGCATGATGAATTGACAAGCTATTAAATTCAGGGCAAGGGCTGAAACCCTGATTTATTGGTCGTAACGCGTTATTATTTTGTGAAGTATTTGTGCCTGATTTATTGTGAACAATAGGGCTTATTTACGCACTCTTTCACTGCATCCCTATTAAAAATTATAGGAGTGGCATCGGTGATTCTTGGGAGCGCTCCCATATATGTATGGTTGTTTCATCCATGCGTGCCATATATGTATGGTTGTTTCATCCATGCAACTTCGAAGTGTCCACTTTATAGGCGCGCCTGCGCCTCTGTCCCAACCGGTGGCCACGCATGGCTCAGCATGGAGCACTACCGTCGCGCTCCCGAGGCGCGACCAGTTTCTCCTATTCACCATCGGAGAATCATGAGAGGCCCAGGATGGCCACCTCTTAATTTAATTTTAAAAAAACGGCTGCGCACAGCTGATTTCCCATTAGTCACACTTTCCAACCGTCACACTGCTCAAACCGATTATAACAAGTTTGCCCTTGAATTACCTCAGTTCTTGCGCGATTAATCAATTCATCATAAGCAAACACGGTTGATAGCGCAATATAAATGTACCAGAGTATGTAAATAAAATACATCCCTACTCACTTGCAGAAAATTTCAAGGGTGCGTGTTCATTATTAAGCTGACATTAATGGGACAGGTTTGTGACGTATAACTTATGCTTGAAGTTTTCGCAACGCAATAACTAAGGTAATTAATGGGCAACTGGCTATATTTGGTTGAGAAGCGTCAACGGTTGAATGTGCAATAATGGGAAATCAGCTGTACGCAGCCTTGGAGGCGAAAGCCTGCAGGGAACAATATAAATGTACCTTAAAAAGAATATAGCAACAATACCCTAGGGTCGTTAGAAGAATATACTCGTAGCTATATATATAACAAAAACAATCGTCTAGCAGATTTTTCATCTTTCATTCCTAAAATTAGAAAGGAAAATAAATTGACTTTACCTTGCCCGAGCTTAATTACACCGGCTATTCATATACACACACTCCCCCACCTATCCCCACACACAAACCCTCCCCACACCCCCCCTCCCACACACCTACCCCCACACCCCCCCTCCCACACACCTACCCCTACACCCACACACAAACCCCCCCCCCCTACACACACACACACAAATATGTATCTGAACACATCGTTGATTACCTTCAAGAACGTCCTTCAATTCAAAGGTTGCTGAAGACTGACGAGGGAAAATTCAGGTTTGGTTTCCACATTTTGTTGTTTTTACATTGCTCACATTGAGGTTTTGCCTTCACTACCAGCCCCACCACAACGATGAATCGTCTAAAATATCAATTGACCGAGGTGGTGAAACTAGCATTGGGGTCCTTGCTCCGTTCATGCTCTTGAAATAATGCCTCTCCAGACCAGCATTCTACGTCTCTTCCATCTCTTGTTTCTTCTGACACCCTCACGTACTATACACCCTCACGTAATACACGCTCGCACTGATATACACTCTAACACTACTTGAAACGTTTTAAATAATAGAGACACGATCCAGACATCTGTCACGCACAACACCAACTTCAAAACTGACGCGAAAAATGGCAACCGTCATTTCTCTCTAGAAAGATGGCAGGCATCTCACCTAGAGGCCATCTGCACAGGTGGCCTCTGGTAGCAACATGGGAGAACTTGCTCGCATCGCGCTTATGAGTCGCGCCCTGGAAGTGTCAGAAGGGACGAGGCCTCGGTTCGCTTAATACTCCTTTAATTCACCGCTGTCTCCTTTAATCAACCATGCTACTCCCTTAATTTTTAATAGGGATGTATATTGCGAGCGTAGAGAGTGAAGGAAAACAACCAAAAAGCATGAAAAATCAATAAAACAATCAAAAACCAAAAACAATCCAAAAGCATGAATAATAATTTACACAATCATCTAAGTCAAGACATTCATTTTACAAGCACTGTGATGTGAATGGAGAATTTGTGAATGTTGCATCATGATTACGAACATCTCATGGATGTTAGTGTTCCAACGTGAACATTTTATTGATGTTCACGTCACTGGACGTAAAAAAAAGCTTGCCTGAGGGAACTTACGTACTGAATTATAGAAGTGTTTAGCAACAAAAACATTGTAAATGATTTACTCTGACGATTTCAAGAATAATTATTCATCGTTTTGTAAGTTGATTTTTTGATGAGATGAAGGTCTGACATGATTACTTTGCAATCAAATTCTCATTTGACATTCTAGTAGTCCGACAATTTGAATAATGTATGAGTTTAAAATTTTATCAAACAATCTGACTAGGCAATTCAGTAGCGAGTAAGGGCTCTAGTTCCGAATAATGTCGGCGAAATAATCTAGGAGTGATTAAGGTCTGACTGAACAACTTGGCTAGGCAAACAAGCAGCGAATAAGGGCACTTCTCACAATCTGACAGACAATACAAAAGTGAACAAGGCCTCACTAAACAATCTCCCAACCAATAGAGAACTAAACTACGCTACGGTTCTTATGTCACACAACAAAGGCAGTACCGCACCTTTGGTAAATTACACAGTCTAATTTTTCACCGCTTAGGCGGTGAAAGTAATTGAATCACTTAGGTGGCGAAAAACATGCATGCTCCGGCGAAAAAGTTAGACTGGGTAAGGAAGGTTAAGAAAGAAAAGAAAGGAAAATAGTTAATGTCCAGTAATCTTAAGAAAAGATATGTAACATTGACTTTCAGAATACCCAGATTACAAAATTTTGTTTGTAAACATACCGACTTATTTTGATAGCCATGTCAGTCGTGGAAAAATAAATTGGGAGTAAAGCTTGAGAATTCATTCCGCCGGTGAATTCTATTTCTTCCCAATTATTACTCAAACATAGATCGAGTGCATACAAGCATCTATTTTCCATCAGAGATCATAGTCCGCTTTGTTCATGACAAATTTCAAAATTTTGATCGTTTGACTATTTCGTTTAGTAAATACAACCACCTTCATTCCATAAGAGATCATAATTCTCATCGTTTAACATGAATTTCATAAATTTAATCATTTGACCGCTTCATTCGGTGATTCCAAGTACGAAAATCGTAATACTTTTCCATTTGCAGCAGGGTCTACGGAGGAGGAAGGAGCTGACGACTTTTATCCTTTCGGGTCCCCTTACCGTGTCCAGCGCCAGGCAGCCAACGTCAGGGAGAGGAAACGCATGTTGAGGTAAGCTGGAGCATCAGTTATGGTCTGGGGTGCTATTTTCTCGTAGTATGCACCGCAGTCGTAACGATGCCATCGATAACTTAAAGTTTTCCTGAAGGGTACACGAAGCCACATGTGCTTTTACGAAGACGTAAATTTGTTGAAAATCGGGTTCTGTAAGTTGTCGATGACGAAGTTGACGATGTCAGCCAGACGTGGTGTTACGAAGATACAAATCAGTTAAAATAAGGCTCCGTAAGTTTTTTGTAAGGGAGCACCATGCCAGACGTGCTGTCATGACGACGTATATTGGTAGACAATGCGACTCTGGGAGTTCATGTTGTGCGGCCGCAGTATATTAGCATCAATAACTACAACAATAACACAAATATAAAAATATTAGCATCAGCAACACCAACAACAACATCAATAATCGGAACACTTATATAAAAATGTTAATATCAACAACAATAGAAAAAAAGTATACCAGTAAAATTTAGCTTCCCATTTTTTTCCCAGGGTGACCCAACATGCTGTACGTTGCAGAAATATGCCTTAACGTGTCACTGTCATACTCTTCTAATATTTTTGGCTCTTCCGTGGTGCTTTTGAATTTCAGATTTGCTGCTTCTCCCTTTTCAATAACTCTTTTTAAAACCCATAGCTAAATGACTCCTGAAAATTCAAGAGGACCACTCAAAATACGTAAAAAACCACTAGAAAAAATACGTAGAAAACCACTAGAAAAATCATTTATAAACACCGAAAGAAAACGTCTCAGAAAACAGCAATAATACTCACCATCACGTGACACCGAGCGGAGGTTTCGCAGAGGTTCTTCGCAAAATGTCATCAATGCAGGCATATATTCTAACTTTTTCTTTGCTGCATCTATAATTTTAGCCGCCCCATGCAGAAGCTATACGTAGGCGGCTGAAGTTATAGATGCCTCAGAAAAAACTCTGACTGGGCTGCAATGGGTGTGAATATGCGTGACTTAGCTGTGAGTCACGTTGGCTGAGGTAAATTCGAGCCTCCCAGTCATACTCCTAACACAGTTTAACCCAAGCTAGTTTTATCACTCGAGTTGCATTATACACTAAGGAGATTTTTTTTCTCGCCCTCTGTATACGAAGGGACAAATTTTACCAGGTATAATTTTTTGCATATATTAGTTCCAAACTATTGCAAAGCGCATTTGCATGAAGAAACCTCGTTATTTCAAGCATATCTGTCGAAAAATGGAAATCAACTACTGTCTTCCTAGAGATGTCTTTTCTCTGATTAAGTAGCCAATTCTACTCATGGAATCGGGAGAATTTTCCCGTAGACTTATTATGAAATAAGACCTGACATGACTTCTATTCCACTTAAATTTCGGGTAGACTTAGAAATTCGACGAATGGACTGATATCAAAAATTATTTTTCGAGCTTAGCGATAACTCAGCCAATTATCTGAAAAACGCACGTAGAGAACTATTGAAATAAACTATGGTATTCCAGGTACATAGGTACGATTTACGGTCGAATATATGACTTGGAATAAGAGCATAAAATAGTTAACAATATGTTTTTACCATGCAATGATATTGTTTCTAAGCTATGCTTGCACTTATAAAAATATTGTGAAATCTATTCCATCTTAATAATTGTGAGATTCTCGAGCACGACGGTCCGAGCTATTTGTGTTTGTGTACCGTTTAAACTATCCTCTTTACTATCATGGTTGGTGCTGCGTTTAACCTATCCTCTTCACTCTCAGTGTCGGTGGAGCATTTAACACAGAACCCTCACCATCAATAGCAGTGTTGCTGCTGCGTTTAAGCTTACCTCTAAATCAATAGTCAATAATAAAATACTTTAATCACTATTTCTATCCTTGGGCAAGCAAGTCATAATTTCTACCAACAGACACTCCAACATTAATCTCTAGCAAGTACCACTTCATCCATAACACTCTAAATAAAACATGTAATAATGAGCACTACGATGATAATTTTTGTCTAGTAACAATCTGGCAACCAGGGTTGCGGAGTCGGAGGAATAAATTTGGGATTCCTACTCCGACTCCACCTTTTCAGAATTTTGCGACTCCGACTCCGACTACACCTAATCGTAATTTTGTGACTCCAACTCCACCTATTCAGAATTTACGAGTAGATCCACCCCAATAGTACCCGCGATTAAACTATTCGTGTACTTGTGCACAGGTGAAACTCGTATCACAGATACGGTCATTAAGCATCCGTATGAACGCCACAGACGCACACACCAACCAACCAAGCAACAACTGTGTGCTATATTTCAAAGCATTATTAGCAAAAAAGTTTTCAACCAATTTGACATGCCTTTTACCACAAATAAGCTGCATTTTCTCAACAATAGATTAAATTTTCAAGCAAAATTTAAAATGCTGAGAAACAGACACTATTTCAGATTTTAAAATTGTGAGAACATAATTATAAAAATTTCCATTTCAGTGTATGCTTGCTTAGAAACTGGGGAGTGATCAGACGATAAAAGTTGAGCATTTAAATGAAATGGTAATATACAACATAACGCTTGAAAAAGCAAACAAAATCCAAGGAATAACTTTAGAAATGAGCAGAAATGTTCATTATTAATACATGTTAACTTGACCTAAAGACAAGAAAGTAAACAAAACAAAGAAATAAATTGTAAGTACATAGGTACTACATATGGCTGAAAAAACTAAACTAATATTACAGTAATTAACACGAAAGCAAGCTAATTGAATTTTCATTATCAACAGTGATTACGTAACCTGAAAACTAGAAGCCTTTATGTCTCAGACCATAGCTTTAGGGTTTGGCAGAGACCAGTCATTATATATATATATATCAATATATCATAACCTAAAGACTAGAAATATTTATGATCACATCATAACTTTTGGTTACTGCAAAGACTAGTCATTATCAATATATCACAACCTAAAGACTAAAAATATTTATGATCATAGCATAGCTTTTGGTTACTGCACAGACTAGTCATTATCAATCAACATACCATTGCATAGCCAAAACAAAGGCTAAAAAAGATCGTTGTAAGAAACCACTGGTATAGAATATAGATACATTGAGAGCGTGCCGACTCACCACTCATTATGTGAGTACAATGTATTACATCAGCTGAGCTTTTCTGCAAGTAACTTGCTGCACATTAACTACTAGTTTCTAGATCCTATGTATAAATTGAAGTGGGAATGAGAGAAACAGAATGAATTTGCGATGTTTCAATTACTAATTCCGGCTTTTTCATTTTAATATATGCATTATTGCTCCGGTACCAAAATTATACTTCGCACTCGTAGGTATCAAATTAATATGTATGCGAACCCACAATGACTATACCATTTCCAATCCAATTTCCTCCTATTGAAATTGAATTTCATCCTAGTGAAACTGAATTTCCTACTAGTGTTATTGAATTTCCTCCTATTGAAATGCAATTTCCTCCAATGGAAATTGAAATTCCTCATATTTAAATTGAATTTCCTCCTATTGAAATGGAATTTCCTCCTATTGAAATTGAATTTCCGCCTATTGATATTGAATTTCCTCCCATTGAAATTGAATTTCCGCCTATTGATATTGAATTTCCTCCTATTGAAATTGAATTTCCTTCATAGTGAATTTGTATTTCCTCGTGATAATATAAATTAATAATAAAAATTGTTTATATTTTCTGTAGCTATGGGGATGAATGAGAAAATCTGCAATAGTGGTATATAATATATTATAATTGTATTTTACATGTAGACAATACCATGTCATATATAAATCATGCTTCTAAATCATTTCCATAGTTACAACCCAAAGATAGGTGATAGCTAAAATATATACTTGTAAATATTAGGCATAAAAGTTAAATAATGTAACAAGAGAGTTATGTAATGTATTTATTATGAGTAGTTATTGGAAGATTAGGGCACTTCCTTTAAGTCTTCTCTCCTTGTAGATGCTGGATAATATTTTTCTACTCTGTTAGTGAAGGCGAGTAACATATTTGGAGTGATATGTCCAATTGCATCTCTTGCAATCACTTCCAATTCTCTCATTCTTTGTTCAGCTACTGAAAACCCATTATTTGCTTTACATTCACTAAATAATCCATTCGCTCTCTGAGATTGCGTTTCACGTGGCACTTGAAGGTACTCCAGACGAGTTCTATTGGGTTCAGTAGATAAGAATATGGTGCTAATCTGAGAAACTGAACAGATGGATATTCATTCGAAAGGCCTTCAATCCTGCAGTGGGCTGGGGCATTATCAACGTTAAATGTTGGTCTTTCTATCCCCTGGTCTATGCAAGCCTGGATGAGCTCTCGGAACCATTGGAGGCAATCATCAGCTTTGAAAGTGCCACGTCGAGTGGTAAAGAGTACCATTCTACTTGATGTCATTGCCCCAATACAATGGAGATTTGACCCCTTGCTCACTGGTGTCACAACCGACGCTCTTGTCGCAAACTTTGACCGGCCTTCCTTTCGCTTGCAAAAAAAGATTGAAATTGGTTTCATCAACCCATATTGTAGTACGGCCTTCTGATTTCGCTTGGAAAAAGTTGTCCATGTATGTAGCTCTTTTATCCTTGTTTTCTGAGGTGTTCATATTGCACGTTTGGGAACGCACAAGTTTTACTGTGAAGAGTTCACAGTCTAACCAGTTCTTCACGGTATTAATGCTAACATTAATATTGAAACGGGTGCTGATAATGGTTTTCAGTCCATCCAAGGTAGTTGAGGCATTGTTTTCAATGGTAGAAGAAAGCAGTTCAACAATTTCATTTGTTTTCTTAGATATGCCTCCACCTTTCTTCTTTGGAGTTTCTTGTTTTTTCTTTAACCATTCGTATGCTGTTTTCAAATTAACCCCCATAGCGTTTGCAACTGTTCTCCAGTCCTCCTCGTTTATGTAACCTTCATAAATTATTTTCTTTTCATTATCACTGATCTTCTTCTACTTCATCTCGCAGGGGGCAATTTTTCGTCAGAATAATGAAAGCGGACGAAATCCTGCATTATATCACTAATTGTATCATAGTTACAAGCAGAGTACGTGCAGTCATATTTCCAAGTAAACTGATTGTAAAAGTGTTATATTAACTTCTTTCATCATGTGGAAATTCAATTTCCCTAGGAAGAAATTTATATAGTTTCAATAAGAGGAAATTCAATTTCACTATGAGGAAATTCAATTCACTATGAGGAAATTCAGTTACACTGGGAGGAAATTCAGTTTCACTGGGAGGAAATTCAGTTCCACTGGGAGGAAATTCAATTTCACTATGAGAAAATTCAATTTCACTATGAGAAAATTCAATTTCACTAGGAGGAAATTCAGTTTCACTAGGAGGAAATTCAGTTTCACTAGGAGGAAATTCAATTTCACTATGAGGAAATTCAATTTCACTAGGAGGAAATTGGATTGGAAATGGTATGGATATCAATGACCACTGACCGTATTAGGTGATAGGTATAAATACGCTGTTTCGAACCTCGAATAGAATAATCAATAAAAACATTGCAAAATTTTTAGCTTTTCAGTAAAGTATTTTAACTCAGCTTTGCTTACTTTCGGTTTTAAACAATAATAATTAATTTTTTACAAAAATTGGCACCAAAGACACCAAAAATTGCGACTCCAACCTCGACTCCACCACATATGAATGAACGACTCCTACTCCACCACATTCGTAGAAGCGACTCCGACTCCACACACATTCAGAAAAGCGACTCCGACTCCACACACAATCAGAAAGTGACTCCGACTCCGAACCCGACTCCAAACACATTCAGAGAAGCGACTCCGACTACGATTTCGACTCCACACACATTCAGAAAAGCGACTCCGAATCCACACACCTTCAGAAAAGCGACTCCGACTCCGACTCCACACACATTCAGAAAAGCGACTCTGACTCCGACTCCACACACATTCAGAAAAGCAATTCCGACTCCACACACATTCAGAAAAGCGACTCCGACTCAGACTCTGACTCCACACACATTCAGAAAAGCGACTCCGACTACGACTCCGACTCCACCCTTAAACCTGCGACTCCGGCGGCTCCGACTCCTGACTCCGACTCCGCAACCCAACTGGCAACAATTTCAAGTAACAATAAAATCACAATTTCTGCCAAGTAAACCTCCGCCCACATATTCATCACTTAATGCTCAAATCAAAATTTCTGACTTGCTACTATCAAACCATATATTTTTCGAGCAACACTATTAGCTCCAACCTTGATTGCCTTAAAATTGCGATCCATCCTCAGTTCCACTCAAGTAGCACTCAAACTATGATTTATACCGTATGAGACTCCGACAGTAATTTCAGTCATGTTACCCATGAAAAATAAGTTCGAGCGACAGCCCTCTAAGCATTATTTCTGCAAAGTAAAACTTCAGCCGCTGTTTCTATCGAGTAGCACTTCAAAGAACCTTCATCAAGACTAAGTAAGTTAGTAACAATCCGGCCATTCCTCCAGTCATGTAAGTTCTCAACCAAAGTATCTTTGAAGCATCGATCCAACAATAAATATTTTCTCTACAGTAACACTCCAGCATCTCCTACTTTCAAGTAGGACTTAGACTTTAATTTCTGCTGAGTAAGGATCCAACCAAAATTTCAAGGCAAGTAACTGTCCAACCATAATCCCTTATCATAAAAACATTCATTTGATCATTACTTAATCAACCAACGATTCGATCAAAATTTCTATCCAGCAACACTTTTGTCTTAATTTATATCTCCAACCCTAAATACTAACAAGTAACAATTCGACCACAATTTAAATCAAGTAATACTCCTACCGTAAGGTCTAACAAGAAACACTCCGAAAATAGATTCTAACTAACAGTTAGCATTCCAACCTAAATTTCTATTAGTAACACATTCAAGTCATAATTTTTATCAAGTAATAACCCGGTAAAAAATTTTGTTAATCAACATGCCATCGATAATTTCCATCAAGTTATGCTGTAAGTACAAATTCTACACATACAACTCCTGCCGGCTTTCTCAACTCTCGAACTATTATTTATCACGCCAACATAGTTTCAGGCGAGTAACGTTACAATCGTTATTTCTATGAAAATCCATGCTACAATAATTTCTAATTAGTAACACTTAATTCCTTATAGCTAACACGAAACAGTCCAAAATACTTAGGAAAAAGTGATGATCCAACCGTAATTTCTAACAAATAACACTGAGCCTATAAATGCGAACATATAGCATTTAAATGATAGTTTTTAGCATGAAATATTTGAACCGTACAATCTAGCATGTTGTTTGAACAAAAATTTCCTACGAGCAATATTGGAACAAATTTACCTTAATTTACCTAAAGTAGATCATATATTCTGTTAGTAAATATTCGATTGAACACTCGTAATGAGTAACTTCTTGAACTAAAAAAATAATTTTTACGCTCCATATATACTAATCTTATTTAATATTGGAGTTACGTTATGAGCGAAAAATAGACCTTAGCATTGCTGTTTAAATACAGTGACGTTGTGATCCAATTGAAGAGTTTATTGGATGCACTTTGTGAAACTTTCAAGCCCCCGGAAATTATCATTATTTATATCTAGTAACGAATATTTGAAGCAATCTGCATAAAAAGATACTCAAAGGACAATCAACAAGGTTATCGCTCTCTACTGCTCCCCATATTAGTTATGTTATTATTATTATTATATTTATAATTCTACATTAAATTTCCAATTAAGCGGTTCGTCGAGAACATTATTCGTAGAATAAAAAGAAGAACCAAACTAAGAACGAACATTACATTCATTGCAAACGTTTCGGAATTAAAATTCCATCATCAGTGGTGAAACAGGAGAAAAATTTTGGCTAGTAAAAACAATAAAAATCATATGTATATTCCACAAAATTCTCTGAATGTCTAAAAACCCTAATATGTTCATTCATACACAAAAAAGCATACTCCTAATTCACACAAGCACACATGTATACGTTAATTCAGATACACCAGCGAAACACACTACGCATGCACACACACACAATAACACACACAATTTCGTTAGTAGGTGGGGGCAATTGATAACTTTAAGTCACTAATGTCTTTGTTGAGGTTAGGTTTATGAGGGAATATGAAAAGGGACTCTCAAGTTCTAAGATCATGCTCACTATTAGCTCTGGTTCTTCTTTTTATTCTACGAATATTTCTGTATTAATTCATATTTGATTGGCGTTACTATTCTTAAAGTTATTATGTTGAGGGTTTTATAGCCCTTTCCGCCAAATTAAGATAATTCTCACTCTAACAATTAATAAATTTTTAGAACGGAACAAAGAAGTGCTGATAAAATTGACATGAAATTATGTTTTTTCTGCAGACTTGTTATCAATCAATATCTACATTGAAAAGTACTATCGTTAAAAATTATTTCAAAATTACTTCTTGCGCACGAAAAAGAAGTAAAACTCAACGCTAAATTAAAATTAAAAAACGTAGAAGCCAAATGTGAGTCGATCACGAGTGTCAAAATGCTACCATTATCGAAATAAACATCTGGATGCTGTCACAATGTAATCAAGTTTCAACCACACACTCTGAGGAATTCAAAGTTTAATTAATAAATGTGCTGAGAAAATGTTTCAATATTATTCGTACATGAATGTGTGAAAGCACACACATTTTAGGCGTTGAACATTGAGAAGCATGGTTGAGGATTTGTAATTAGTGTGTATAACATTCTGAAGATAACTTTCTCTGACCTAAAATGAAATAGGATAACAGCAGTGTGATACCAGAAATGTCATAACGTACACTAAGACGTTTAGGGCTTGGAGAAGCATCTGAAACTGAAGTCACTCCCAATTTAAATATTGAAAAGCTTTAAAGTTGAGATAAAAAGATAATCCATTGCAATAGCGGTTACTCGTCAAAGGAAAATAGCTTTCTTGGTTTTTAATTTGCGTACGCACGTCATTTTGCGGATGCAAAATTACTCCTGTATCCACATATAAATGAAATTTAAAGCAAATGAAAGGGCAAGAATTATTCGAATATCTACCCACCTTCAGCCAAGCATATGTCTGAAACAAATAGCTCAACATTAAAGCTTAAGAGCGAAAACAAAATTGAAGGTGTATCGAATTGAATTAAAAAAAAATCTAAAAATGCTAGGGCATGATAGAATTTAGCAGATATGAACTTGACTGACAGTTCATGAATGGTTTCATTTTCAAAATGACCAATAATAATTCATTAGTCCAAGACCTAGTGGACTTGAAGCTTGCCTAGGATTTCTAAATTGACTAAAATCTGATACTAATTCAGAAGATAATTCGTTGCCCCTAACCCCTAATGGAGGTGAGCGAGTTAATTGAGCACCTGCTCATGCACTCCCTCCCTCTGATCTGAAGTGTACGTCCGGTCATCCTGACGTACTTAGTGCACAGCATGCTCAACATACAGTATCTATTAACTAGAGACGACTGTGCAAGAAGCGGCATCTTACCCTTGAAGTCATTAAAGAAATGAGAGGTGGATTTATACATCAGTACAATGGGGTATTTCACGTTAGGAAAGTAAAGGGCCAAATATTTCAATGAGTCCAAATATAATTTTTCATCAGAGTATTGTCCAAAAAAAAACCCTGACAAATAAATCAGGTCAATAAATAAATCGAAACAACGAACGGGAAGAAATTAATTTCTTATCTGAAAACTTCTCAGCTCTTTGAAACTTCGATAAACAGCAACCACATTTAATGAGAAATCGTCTCGGAAACAAAAATTAATTGCAAAGAAAACTGTATAAAGAAATTTATCATGAAATTAGTTTGTCCTCACAGTGTTGCGGAGAAAATTACTTCTTCGAGTTAAAATAGTGTTGAGAAGTATGGTGCCACCTGTCAACAGGAAGGAACGCTCCCCCAGTCAGTCCGTCATGTCGAGAAGTGGCAAAACTAAATTCTAAAGTCCGTATATTCCGTACATGTTCTAATGGTTCAGACAAATAGGTGAAAACAATATCTTGTTTAATTCATAGTATCGTATTATTCGAAGGTATACTCATTGTCATGGGGTGACGCTGGAATTTATTTATAGTTAGATGGCATCCTTATATTTTAAACATCACTGCATAAATAAATATTTTATACAATTTTCTCGAACATTTTTATGTGGTTTATTTTTTACTCCGCTTCTATTTCAATATAATGTGATGCTATCTAATGCCTCGGGCTTTGTAGTTTTTGTGACTGAGGCGAATTGTGACTCAAATAACTGCCTGGATATTCGGGCTGCTTGTTGGTTCCGAATTCGCTCTTCGATATTTTTCAAGTAAATAAAAAAAGTAATTATTACAATTATTATTATCACCATTCTGAGAGCAAAAACTGGTTAAATCAGTTTTGGCGTCCACAGATGAGGACCGTTGCCAGTAGAAGGGTTGCCTTTCCTGCTCCGGCGATCCACCTTGATATTTATTTGCGACTCGTACTGCCTTTGCCGTTGGCGCTCCTTGCCTGCACAAAAAAGGAGTGTTGAGTTCACTGTACAGGTAAATTTATATTTTTACCCCTAACCAATCTAATAACTTTCTCTGACTGGAATGCGTACTGGAGTGAAGGTTAGTTGTGCGTGTGACATGAAATGGTCTTTTATAAGGTTGCACTGCCTTATTTGCATCTCGTCGAGTGTATGAGCCGATCTGCTGATTTTTTCGCAGGGACTTTTTTCGCCGTGTGAAAAAATTTTCATTTTTCACAATTTTCATTTTTCCTATTCACTTCAGTGATAGTAGTTTAGATTTCGTAATTGGTGAACAATGTTTTCTTTCCGAAGTTTCAAAATGAAGAAAATGGATTGGTGAAGTTCGCTTCCAGATTGAGGCTTACGTTTTTAATAGAAGTAATTTACTTATGCCTACTCTTATGAAATACTTCTGGTCATGTTGCTCTATCGTGTTAAGAAATTCATCAAGCTGAAAAAATTAAAACACTATAAGCCAAGATGACATCACTCTCCTGACTTGTACTGGTTCATCCACGATGATGAGACTCAAAGACCTCCTGCCACAGGTCTCTGCAACCACCTACGACAGGTCTCTTCGACCTCTTACTACACTTACTACAGGTCTATGCGACCACCTGCTAAAAGTCTCTGCGACCTCCTGCTTCAGGTCTCTTCGACCTCCTGCTACAGGTCTCTGTGACCTCCTGCTACAGGTCTTTGCCACCTCCCGCTACAGCTAGGTCTCTACAACCTCCCGCAACAGGACTCTGCGTCCTCCCGCTACAAGCTTTCGCAGTCTCCACCAACAAATCTTCAAGGCCCCCACTACAAAAGCAACGTAAACGAGAAACTTGGTCTCCAATTTATGGGTTCAATTTTGCTAGTGAATATGCTTAGAAAGCTGGACGAGCTAAAATGAAAATGGAAACGCTTGTTCGGCGAAGCTGACGAAGCGCCTCGGCTTGTTTGGGCTTCCCCAAAAAAAGGCAGGAAAATTCGTAATGTTTTAACATAAAAAAATACGTTGTTCAGAGTGAGAGCATTAGAAACAAGCAAAGCTCAAAATTTTCTTTTGTTAGCAATTTTTTAATTCAATTCTCATATAAACGTGTTGCGAAGGGAAATATGCTCCGAAGTATTTCTTTGGCTAGGCTTCACCAAATCGAAGATTATTTTGATTTTGATTCGCTGATATTTTACTCTAAGTAACTCATTCAAATGAATAACACGCGTATTCACATATAGTTTCACACTTCCTGTATGGTATACAATAGCGTTGATTTCCTCACCTTTAATTCATCTCATATTCGTCCGACGACGAATCTTCGTCGATTTCGTCGGACCTCCGGCAAGGGATGTAGCGATAGCAGCAGCGGCAACAGCTTTTTGACTCCGCTCGCCTACGACGTTCGTAAGCCTTGGTCGCCTGCTCAAAGATATTAGTGAAGAAGTTAGATATTCTTGACCATATCGAGATGTTGTACCTGTGTCATCAAATTATAATTTTCATGACGATATATAGAATCGAGGATTAGTGATTACACATTTAAATCAAATGTAATAACCAATCGAATGCTGTTTGCGGTAACAGACTATAAAAAGCGTTTTCATGCTTTTTTTTGTACGAAAACAACATTTTATGACATAAATGTGTGAGCGGTAAATTTCTAAGTAGGAATTGGAAACAATCATCAACAATAAGCGTCAAATCGGTTCATATTCGGCTGTGGTTAACAATTTTTTAATTGAAGCTGAGGCTGAAAATAACCATTCCCAAACTGTCCTCTAAACCGTTGATGTCGCCTGTCAATACACTCGAACTTCTATTAATCTATTTTTGTTTCGGTATGTTCCATCAAAAACAGATTACATTTGATAAATGACTCGAAAAGTGTAAGTTATATTCATGAAACTTTCCGGTGAAAAATGTACGGTTATGGTAGAGAGCAATAGTAGTACAACGGTAGTACTTATACGGCAATTCTTAGGGAATCGTATATTCAAAATGAAAAGGAAATCCAACCTTATGGAGAAAATTCATTGGGGCAAACGTTTTGGAACATTATTATTTCACATTCAGTGTTAGAAGAGAAGAAATACAAATGTTTCAACACTGTATCAAATATGGCGCATGCGAGACGGCTGGTGCAATGATCATTAATGACCAGAACAGGACGGGGTTCCATACCGCTCGCACTTGCACGTCTGCACTGGAAGCATCTACCATGACTGGAATGAGGGAGCGGCGAGGCATTTTACTCGTGAACGAGCTCTGCCAGTGGCAGTGTGTGCGTTAGACGTTACGGTATGCGCGTACCAGTGCCTTATATCAGGATTTTCCCGCAGGAAAAATTGCCGGAATCACATTGGACGGCACTGGCCAGGGAATCACTGTCATTGGTCGACACTTTTTCAAGTACTTAACACATTTGTTGCCACGAATATCGGATATTGAGAACACTAGTCACCACTTTTATAGTGACTGTATGTATGTATATATATATAGTCACTATTAAGTAAGAAATGAAATCTATATAGTATATAGAATTGAAGTTGTAACCTTTGACGCATTGCTGTTATTTACCCAAATCGATCATGCCTATTACTGTGTTTATTTGCCTTCCTCATGTGTACCCCTTTCATTTTCCTTTCGTTGTTTCCCCTATCTTTTCTTAGGAGGATTAATCTCTTCGTTCCTTCATTTCCCTTATTCTAAAAGAAAGACTTAATTTCCAAAAAAAACTAGCTACATTCTTGACAGCTTTATGCAAATAAATTTATACCTAATGTTCGGTAAGGTTTTTTAAAATGACCAATTTAACAAAACCATTTCATTCCGACCACAGCTCCACTTCTTTCTTCGAAGCATTTTATGCCAGTATACGCTGAAAGAATAAAACTCCACTTTAATTAAGGTTCATTCCACACTTTGAGTTCATTTTAAACATTAGAAACTGTTTACAGTTCATATTTAATCCCGAAAATCACCAAGTTCGCTATTAAATACTGATAAATACTGGAATACAGATTTGACCGTCTTTTTATCTACTCAACAACTGTCCAGGACCAAAGTCAGTCCAAAATGTTTGTTATGACCTCTCGGTCCAGAAGATATATGACTCTTTTGGAAAATTTATTTCTAAAATAAAAAATTGAAAATCGTTCGCCTGAAATGGATTCTAACAGGACTTCCATTTTCACATATCCTCTAATGTTCCGACTTTACGCTATCTGAACACAGTACGTTCGCTCAATCGTTTTCTGACACCTCATGTTGGGCGACCTTATTTCTCAGACACAAGTGATAAACTGTTTCACTCTATATAACCTACAGGTCCTTGAGATTTTCAAGTAAAATGTTTTGTAAAAAACATTCGAAGTAATAAAAACACAAAAAGTCCATTTAGCCGCCAGCCGAAACACTTTTCAAACACACTGATGGGATCTGAAATTTGAGGTGTGAATGAAAAACCTTTCTGACCCCAAGATGAATTTTCTGCGTTGGAATTCATTTCAACTAATTCTAAAAATATATCTTCGAAAGTCCATTTCAAGTGCAACTATAAATCGTGAACATATTGAGACTTTATTTATAGAACTAACGAAAAATGATAAACGGATTGTGCTTGGGACGGTATATAGGCCCCCAACAGCTTGTAACGTCTCTTTCCTGAACGAGCTTCAAAGCATTATATCTCAGTTCAACAAGTCTCTATATAATGACATAATAATCTGCGGGGATTTCAACTACGATCTTCTACAATATGATAGCTGTGAGCAAATCTCAAACTTCATAAATGTTTTTCAGTCTAGCTCCTTCCTTCCAATCATCACGAAACCTACACGTGTTGCTGCTGAATCGGCTACGTTACTAGATAATATTTTTATGTTAGATCCGACTGATTTTCTTACCGGAATAATAATTTCTGACTTATCTGACCATTTCCCGGTGTTTCTCATCAAGAAAAATGTCTATAATCCTTGTACCAGCCCACAGGCTGATACTTATTAATTTCGTTGCGTAAATGAATACAACTTGGGAACAATGCGAACTGTTCTAGAAGAATTAATGCCATCATTAAACGTCTATGAACGGGACAATAATGCGATTAACATTGCTGAAGCAATACTAAATTTAACTGAAATTATAACGACCGCATATAACCAGTGTTGTCCAATAATCACCCGCACAATTACGCCGAAAAATAGACAAAAGCCCTGGATTACTGAAGATATCGTGATTAATATAAAGAAACGTCAAGCGTACCTAGCCTTACTATACGAAGGGCGAATATCTAAAGTAACGTATAACAGATTCAGGAATCATGTGACAAATCAAATACGAACCTCAAAACGTGACTACTTCACGCGCAAATTTACTGAATACAAAACTGATATTAAAAAAACTTGGCGCCTGCTTAATTCATGCAATAAACCGAAAAATAATACTACGAAAACAATTGAGTCCGTCGTTCACGAAAATGTAAAATACCACGAGAAAAAAGATATTGCAACTGTGTTTAACAACTTTTTTGTAAACATAGGAAAAAATATAGCCGATAGTGTCTTCAGTGAACCCAGAGACCACTTGCAATACATGGACCATGTCCGTGAACCTAACTCTTTCTTTTTCATGCCAACTAATCCCTCCGATGTAATTACGTGCATAAAAAAATTGAAAAATAAATCAAGTGGATTGAAAATTTTTTCGGCTAAAGTTCTCAAGGCAATAGCTGATATAATAGCACCGTGCATATCTTATATTGTCAACCAATCCCTTTCTCAAGGTATCTTCCCCAACTCTTTCAAAATTGCGAGAGTCACCCCTATTTTTAAAAATGGGGATAAAAACTGCATTAACAATTATAGACCTATCTCTGTACTACCAATTATTAGCAAAATATTCGAGAAAATTGTGTATAAAAAAGTGTATTCGTATTTTGAACAAAAATCTTTCCTCTACGACAAACAATACGGTTTTCGTTCTAAGAAATCTACGACACAAGCTGTATTAAATCATTTGCAATACCTTTATTCTAATATAGATGGAGGAAAGCTTGTTTTCTCCGTATTTCTTGACTTTCGAAAAGCATTCGATTGTGTGGACCATAACGTATTACTCTCGAAACTACATTGTTATGGCATTCGAGGGGCTGCCCATAATTGGTTTAGATCATACTTAGCAAATCGGAAACACTACGTTGTCATTGAGGACGCAAAATCAGACCCACAGACAATTGGCCATGGGGTTCCACAAGGATCTGTCCTTGGGCGTCTCCTATTTCTAATTTTTATCAATGATATCATTAAATCTACATCATTCTTCAAATTCATACTTTTTGCCGATGACAGTACCCTTCCTGCGGTTTTTCCAGACCAAAATCCCGCTAGGATGGCGGAGCGTATAAATAATGAACTTAATAAGGTTTCATTGTGGCTTAAAGCTAATAAAATAAGCCTTAATATCGATAAAACAAAATATATTACATTCTCATACAAGAAAAATATATCTCTCCCACGCATTCAAATTGGCGAAGGTGAAATCGAAGAAACCAACTCAAGTAAATTCCTCGGCATCATAATAGACAAACATCTAACCTTTAAAGAGCACATCGCTCATATTAGTTCTAAATTATCGAAATCTATCGGAATCCTAAATAAAGTTAAAAATTTCCTGCCTGAAACAGCCTTACAAATGCTCTACCGAACGCTCATTTCACCATACTTGCAATACGGAATAGAAGCATGGCACGGAACTGATAAAAATAAAACCAACAAAATTTTTACCCTGCAAAAAAGAGCCATAAGAGCGGTAAAGAATCTAGAATATAATGCTCACACAAATGACTCATTCAAAAATTTACGAATATTTAAGCTCTCGGATCTCTACAAAATCTCCATTTGCAATTTCATTTACAAAACATTAACAAATGATGGCGACAATAGCCTAAAACAACTATTAACTGCGCAAACTGGTCATCACGACCATTTAACCCGAAATAGAAGTAAATTCATGCTTCCTTATTACTCAAAGGCTCGGTCACAACACAGTATCCTCTTCGTTGGAACTAAAACTTGAAACTCAATACCTGCGGAGATCCGTGAAAGTAATTCTTATAAGGTATTCAAAAAAAGTCTTGAGTCTCACTTCCTATCAGATTACTAGTCGTGTAAGATCACAGAGTCAAACCTTGTCCCCTACATAACTGGTCCTAATAATGTAATTTGCCTTAGTTAATTTCGCCGATCTTCAGTCTGTTCTTGAATCGTTTGTCAAATATACTGTTAAATCTAGTCCATATGAACTATATTGTGAAATGAAGTATCTAATTTCGAGTTAATTATCTCATTGATCAGTCTAATGCGTCTCTAGTTCAAATAAATTAGGTTAAACATTATTGTACTCCTAAGACAAACCTTGATGGTAGGATGCCCTAGAAGTCACTGAACTTATTCGGGCCCACAGGTAGCTATACTCAAATTTGACCATTGTACTAGACTTAAGAAACATTTTATCTCTGTATCACCTGTGGTAAATAAATTGTTTAAATTGTTTAAATTGTTTAGTTGGTATTCGCACGTGGGTATCGTATTATCCATGTCAGGTACCTCAGCTCAGGGGTTCATAAATTTAGAAATTATATAAGTAAACTACGAGACGAGGATAAGTCCTACCTTGGCCCGGTTAGTTGAGCTCGGAGTGCGCGATGTTCGCACCCAAATGTCGTCAATCTTTCCCTGCTCCGCCAGAGGGCGTATGACGGTCCACCCAGGGATCGCCTTGCTAGACAGCAGCATCGAAAAATTTGCAGATAGTTATAAACTGATATCACTAGAGTCTGGGAAAGAAAGACTTGCTTAATTTATTAGGTTCTTGTTAGAATATAAAAAACAGTAGAAAGTATCAAATCTACATAATTTTTCACATTCATACTTTTTGCCAGAGAGTTGACGGACCCACGAAGTTAAGAGGATATAATTGAGAAGTCAAGAAGATATAGTATTCGACGAGAAACCTACAGAAGTTTGAGAAGAAGATCCATGCAGTGACTCCAGCAAATCAACCCGGCGGAGATAACTACAGAGAAATCAAGAGAACTACCGTGAAGATCGTCTGGTGACGAGAATTATCGTAACGTCTATGAAGAGGATCTGCAGAGACAGTTAGAGCAACGAGGAATCGATTATAAGGACAGCATCTACAGACAGAGAGCTTCAGAGATCTACGGAAAGGGCGACTACAGAGCTAAAAACTACAACTACGAAGTGTCAGTCTACTACAGCTACGTTATCTTCGTGCTGCGGACGAAGCAGTAACGGTGCATCGCCTATAACGATTGCGGAGATCACGACGTCGTGCGACGACTAAAACTACAATTTAAGGTAAGTAAAGCAGCAATTATTAGTTGTTTTAATTCTTACAGTTCCGTTGCAGCCTAGAGATTCGTTGTGCGTGAGGCGGACAGCGTGCGGCAGCAGTGGTAGAGTTTTTGTCAGGCAGTTTTTTTTGCTTTTTGCATTAGTCAGTGCGCGCAGACGTCAAGGCAAAAACAAAGGCTGTACTTGCAGTGAATGCAAGCAGTGTGTTCAAAAACCCCTGGGCATTAGTTTTTTCAAGAGTTTATGAGAGCTGTTTTTTAAAGTAAGTGGCGCTATTTTCTTGAATTCATATATGAGTTTTAGTCACTGCTGTATAAATTTGTGTTTGAGCTCCTGTTTAAACTGTGTTGAGCAGTGAAATAATATGTGTTATACCTAGACAACGAACTAGTAACGTAAATATGCCTGAAATTTCAGTAACCAGCGCATTTAGAACTAGTACAATGACTACCACAGTTTTTTTCTAGCTTGGATATATTGGCGACAGAGTGATAAGTATCCTTAAATGCCTTCTGTAGCCGAACGTATTTTTTTTACTTATTTGTAGCCGAACAACGTATTTTTTTATGTTAAAACATTACGAATTTTCCTGCCTTTTTTGCGGAAGCCCGAACCAGCCAAGACGCTTCTCCAGCTTCGCCGAACAAGCGTTTCCATTTTTATTTTAGCTCGTCCAGCTTTCTAAGCACATTCACTAGCAAAATTGAACCCATAAATTGGAGACCGAGTTTCTCGTCTATGTTGCTTCTGTAGTGGGAGGCCTTGAAGATTTGTTGGTGGAGACTGCGAAAGCTTGTAGCGGGAGGACGCGGAGTCCTGTTGCGGGAGGTCGTAGAGACCTAGCTGTAGCGGGAGGTGGCAAATACCTGTAGCAGGAGGTCGCAGAGACCTGTAGCAGGAGGTCGCAGAGACCTGAAGCAGGAGGTCGCAGAGACTTTTAGCAGGTGGTCGCATAGACCTGTAGTAAGAGGTCGAAGAGACCTGTCGTAGGTGGTTGCAGAGACCTGTGGCAGGAGGTCTTTGAGTCTCATCATCGTGGATGAACCATTACAAGTCAGAAGAGTGATGTCATCTTGGCTTATAGTGTTTTAATTTTTTCAGCTTGATGAATTTCTTAACACGATAGAGCAACATGACCAGAAGCATATCATATGAGTAGGCATAAGTAAATTACTTCTATTAAAAACGTAAGCCTCAATCTGTAAGCGAGCTCCACCAATCCATTTTCTTCATTTTGAAACTTCGGAAAGAAAACATTGTTCACCAATTACGAAATCTAAACTACTAACACTGAAGTGAAAGGAAAAATGAAAATTGTGATAAATGAAAATTTTTTCACACAGCGAGAAAAGTCCCTGCGAAAAAATCAGCAGATCGGCTCATACACTCAACGAGATGCAAATAAGGCTGTGCAACCTTAAAAAAGACCATTTCATGTTACCCGCACAACTGACCTCCACTCCAGTACGCATTCCAGTCAGAGAAAATTATTAGATTGGTTAGGCGTAAAAATATAAAATTACCTGTAAAGTGAACTCAACACTCCTTTTTTGGGCAGGCAAGGAGCGCCAACGGCAAAGGCAGTACGAGTCGCAAATAAATATCAAGGTGGATCGCCGGTGCAGGAAAGGCAACCCTTCTACTGGCAACAGACCTCATCTGTGAACGCTAAAACTGATTTAACCAGTTTTTTGCTCTCAGAATGGTGATAATAATAATTATAATAATTACTTTCTTTATTTACTTGAAAAATATCGAAGAGCGAATTCGGAACCAACAAGCGGCCCGAATATCCAGTCAGTTATTTGAGTCACAATTCGCCTCAGTCACAAAAACTACAAAGCCCAAGGCATTAGATAGCATCACATTATATTGAAATAGAAGCGGAGTAAAAAATAAACAACACAAAAATGTTCGAGAAAATTGTATAAAATATTTATTTATGCAGTGATGTTTAAAATATAAGGATGCCATCTAACTATAAATAAATTCTAGCGTTACACCATGACAAAGAGTATACCTTCGAATAATACGATACTATGAATTAAATAAGATATTGTTTTCACCTATTTGTCTAACCATTAGAACATGTACGGAATATACAGACTTTAGAAATTAGTTTTGCCACTTCTCGACTTGACGGACTGACTGGGGGAGCGTTCCTTCCTGTTGACAGGTGGCACTATAATTTTCAACACTATATTAACCCGAAGAATTAATTTTCTCCACATCACTGCGAGGACAAACTAATTTCATGATAAATTTCTTTCTACAGTTTTCTTTAGAAATAATTTTTGTTTCCGAGACGATTTCTCATTAAATATGGTTGCTGTTTATCGAAGTTTCAAAGAGCTGAGAAGTTTTCAGACGAGAAATTCATTTCTTCCCGTTCGTTGTTTTGATTTATTTATTGACCTGATTTATTTGTCAGTGTTTTATTTTGGACAATACTCTGATGAAAAATTATATTTGAACTCATTGAAATATTTGGCCCTTTACTTTCCTAACGTGAAATACCCCATTGTACTGATGTATAAATCCACCTCTCATTTCTTTAATGACTTCAAGGGTCGATGCCGCTTCTTGCCCAGTCTTCTCTAGTTTATAGATACTGTATGTTGAGCATGGTGTGGACTAAGTACGTCAGGATGGCCGGACGTACACTTCAGACTAGAGGGAGGGAGTGCATGAGCAGGTGCTCAATTAACTCGCTCACCTCCATTAGGGGTTATTGGCCACGAATTATCTTCTGAATTAGTATCAGATTTTAGTCAATTTAGAAATCCTAGGCAAGCTTCAAGTCCACTAGATCTTGGACTAATGAATTATTATTGGTCGTTTTAAAAATAAAACCATTCATGAACTGTCAGTCAAGTTCATATCTGCTAAATATTATTATGCCCAAGTATTTTTAGATTAATTTTTTTAAATCAATTTGATACACCTTCAATTTTGTTTGCGCTCTTAAGCTTTAATGTTGGGCTATTTGTTTCAGACATATGCTTGGCTGAAGGTGGGTAGATATTCGAATAATTCTTGCCCTTTCATTTGGTTTAACACTTTGACCGCAGCGTGACCCACCGGTGGTACACGGAGGTAATTTTCACAACGCTGCAGACCGACCAGTAGTCAAAAACACAATTTCCATAAATACTTAATCAAAGCTAAATGAAGGCACGATCCAGTTCATGTTTGCTATTTTCGACATCGCGCGCTGCAGTTGACTTTTAATTTGAGTTTGGTGTTGAACTTAATATTTAGTAGTCGCGGTTAAAGTGTTAAATTTCATTTATATGTGGATACGGGAGTAATTTTGCATCCGCAAAATGACGTGCGTACACAAATTAAAAATGAAGAAAGCTATTTTCCTTTGACGAGTAACCGCTATTGCAATGGATTATCTTTTTATCTCAAATTTAAAGCTTTTCAATATTTAAATTGGGAGTCACTTCAGTTTCAGATGCTTCTCCAAGCCCTAAACGTCTTAGTGTACGTTTCGACATTTCTGGTATCACACTGCTGTTATCCTATTTCATTTTAAGTCAGAGAAAGTTGTCTTCAGAATGTTATACACACTAATTACAAATCCTCAACCATGCTTCTCAATGTTCAACGCCTAAAATGTGTGTGTTTTCACACATTCATGTACGAATAATATTGAAACATTTTCTCAGCACATTTATTAATTAAACTCCGAATTCCTCACAGTGTGTGGTTGAAACTTGATTACATTGTGACAGCATCCAGATGTTTATTTCGATAATGGTAGCATTTTGACACTCATGATCGACTTACATTTGGCTTCTACGTTCTTTAATTTTAATTTAGCGTTGAGTTTTACTTCTTTTTCGTGCGCAAGAAGTAATTTTGAATTGATTTTTAACGATAGTACTTTTCAATGTAGATATTGATTGATAACAAGTCTGCAGAAAAAACATAATTTCATGTCAATTTTATCAGCACTTCTTTGTTCCGTTATAAAAATGTATTAATTGTTAGAGTGAGAATTATCTTAATTTGGCGGAAAGGGCTATAAAACCCTCAACATGATAACTTTAAGAATAGTAACGCCAATCAAATATGAATTAATATAGAAATATTCGTAGAATAAAAAGAAGAACCAGAGCTAATAGTGAGCATGATCTTAGAATTTGAGTGTCCCTTTTCATATTCACTCATAAACCTAACCTCATCAAAGACATTAGTGACTTAAAGTTATCAATTGCCCCCACCTACTGACGGAGTTGTGTGTGTTATTGTGCGTGTGTGTGTGCATGCGTAGTGTGTTTCGCTGGTGTATCTGAATTAACGTAAACATGTGTGCTTGTGTGAATTAGGAGTATGCTATTTTTTGTGTATGAATGAACAAATTATGGTTTTTAGACATTCAGAGAATTTTGTGGAATATAGGGCCTACATATGATTTTTATTGTTTTTACTAGACAAAATTTTTCTCCTGTTTCATCACTGATGATGGAATTTTAATTCCGAAACGTTTGCAATGAATGTAATGTTCGGTTTTACTTTGGTTCTTCTTTTTATTCTACTAATAATGTTCCGACGAATCGCTTGATTGGAAATATAAGGTAGAATTATAGATAAAATAATAATAACATAACTATTATAGGGAGCAGTCGAGAGCGATAACCTTGTTGATTGTCCTGTGAGTATCTTTTTATGCAGATTGCTTCAAATATCCGTTACTAGATATAAATATTGATAATTTCAGGGGCTTGAAAGTTCCACAGAGTGCATCCAATAAACTCTTCAATTGGATCACAACGTCACTGTATTTAAACAGCAATGCTGAGGTCCATTTTTCGCTCATAACGTAGCTCCAATATTAAATAAGATTAGTATATATGGACAGTAAAAATTATTTTTTTAGTTCAAGAAGTTACTCATTTCGAGTTTTCAATCGAATATTTACTAACAGAAATATATGATCTTTACACTACTTAAGGTAAATTAGTTCAAATGTTGCTCGTAGGAAATTTTTGTTCAAATAACATGCTAGATTGTACGGTTCATATATTTCATGCTAGAAACTATCATTTAAATGTTATGTTTTCGCATTTATAGGCTCAGTGTTATTTGTTAGAAATTACGGTTGGATCATCATTTTTTCTAAAGTATTTTGGACTGTTTCGTGTAAGCTATAAGGAATTGAGTGTTACTAATTAGAAATTATTGTAGCATGGATTTTCATAGAAAAACGATTGTAACGTTACTCGCCTGAAACTATGTTGGCGTATTATATGATAGATGTTATAGATGAAGGGACTGTTTTTGACTGATATTACAGTTGAATTTTCGAATGAAGTAATAGTTCGAGAGTTGAGAAAGCCGGCAGGAGTTGCATGTGTAGAATTTATAATTACAGCATAACTTGATGGAAATTATCGTTGGCATGTTGATTAACAAAATTTTTTACCGGGTTATTACTTGATAAAAATTATGACTTGAATGTGTTACTAATAGAAATTTAGGTTGGAATGCTAACTGTTAGTTAGAATCTATGTTCGGAGTGTTTCTTGTTAGACCTTACGGTAGGAGTATTACTTGATTTAAATTGTGGTCGAATTGTTACTTGTTAGCAGGGTTGCGGAGTCGGTGGAATCAATTTGCGACTCCGACTCCGACTCCGACTCCACCTTTCCAGAATTTGGCGACTCCGACTCCGACTCCGACTCCACCTTTTCAGAATTTGGCGACTCCGACTCCGACTCCGACTCCACCTTTTCAGAATTTGGCGACTCCGACTCCGACTCCGACTCCACCTTTTCAGAATTTGGCGACTCCGACTCCGACTCCATTTCTCCAGAATTTGGTGACTCCAACACCGACTCTGCCTATTCACAATTTTCTGGCTCCAACTTCACCTGTTCATAATTTATAAGATGAATATTTTATTTCTTAACTAGTGTACACACACCGTCAAAAATGACGAGATTCAATACCTTTCTTCAACAAATTTTCGTTTGAGTGGAGTTTCCATGCTTTCAGCTTATTCCAAAGGTAACTTAAATTTCTTATAGGAGTAATAAACACTCAGAACACAGCATTTTTGAGCCGCAAGAGAAGAAGTTATAGCCATTCGTGTCGTATCCAAGATACAGAAATTCAGCATTACTGAAAGCAACTGCGAACTTGTGTATGTATAATTTAATATGCAATACAGTACATTGCAATACAGTATATTGTAATATACAATACAGCATATTGTAATATGCAATACCCCGCCGAACTCGATATTCACGATACAAACTTGAGTATATAAGGCTATGGATCGCTCTAATTGTGATGAAAGTGACTTATTATAGAGCTATTGCACAACGAAAATGAGTGTATTAATTGACCGTGAACTGGAACCAAGACCGCCAGTGCAAATTTTTTCCTATCAATTATTCTTAACAGCGTGACACAAAACGTATAAATAAACACACGACAGTCATTCTTAGTAGTAAACGGTTGCAGGTGTTGAAACCTGTGCATATATTCATTATATTCTTTATTATCGAACGACTTTTAAATTGACTACAGATTGTTAATAATCAAGATACTAGTGTACATGATTGGTCAAAAATGACGGGATCCAATGGTATCGTTTTAAAAAAATCTCAAGATAAAAATGGCAAACAACTATATCCATTGTAATAGTACCCGCGATTAAAATACAGTATTCTCATACTTGTGACTGGTAAAACTCGTATCACAGATACGGTCATTAAGCATATTTAAAAACGTCACAAACGCACACAACAACCAAGCAAATTGTATAACATAATACCTATCTGAATTGTAATTTAAATTATTTTTCGCAAGAGGTTTTTAAAAAATTTGCCATACCTTTTAAGCATTTAAATGCCTTTGAAATTTAAATGCGATGAGCCGCATTTTCTTGACAGTTGATTCGATTTTCACGCAATGGTTTTTACTTATAAACATAAGTGAGCAGATGCCTGGTTTTTCATATTTCGATGGTACTTATGATACTGAGTTTGGAGACTGGTTACAGAGTTAGGTAGAGTGTGCGAAAGGCAGAAATTGAGGGTAAATGTGAATAAAAGTAAGGTGATGAGATGTTCAAGAGGTGGAGTGTTTGGAACGTTGGATGTGAGGTTGAATGGGGAAGTTTTAGAGAAGGTAGAGCATTTTAGGTACCTCGGGTCGGATGTGACTGTTAAGGATAGTATGGAAGTAGAAGTGAAGCATCGAGTGAGTGAAGGTTGTAAGACATTGGGTGCAATGAGGAAAGTTTTTGAATGCAGGAGTTTGAGTATGAATGTTAAGAGGGGACTGTATGAAAGTTTGATTGTGCCAGTTTTGTTGTATGGAGCAGAGTCCTGGGGGTTGAGAGCAGCTGAGAGGAGGAAGTTGGATGTGTTTGAGATGAAGTGTTTGAGGAGCACGTATGGAGTAACTAGAAGAGATAGGATCAGGAATGAGTTGGTTAGGGGGCAGACTGGTGTTATCAAAAAGTTGAGCAGGCGATTGGATGAAAGAGTGCTTGCATGGTTTGGGCATGTTGAAAGAATGAATGTTGAACGGCTGGTGAAAAAGATATATATGTCGGACGTGAGTGGTCTTCGAGCGCGAGGTAGACCACGGATGAGTTGGATGGATGGGGTGAGACGTGCTTTGTATGAGAGGGGTCTGACTGTGGACGTGGCGAGAGGGATGGCTGCGGACAGAAGTGAGTGGGGGCAGTGTATAAGGAGGTAATTTTATTTATGACGCGTTACTGGAAGCTGCCCGCGTGTGATGGGGTTGACCTGTCATATGCGGGGGGAGGGGCTGCACTCAATGAAGCGGTCGGGGTAAACCAGCTGTGGCTGTCGGGCCTGACTGTGGGATGTGGTTGTGCTGGGCTGCTGCTGATCCTGGCAGTTCAGGTGCGGCCAGTGCTGCCTCTCTCGCCTCCTAGTGACTAAGTGTGGGGATTGTGGCCTGCTGTCGGCTACCCTCCCATAGGGAGGATTAGCCCGGTATATGTATGTATGTATGTATTTATGATACTGTCCAAGCAAGCAGATTCCCATTGTAATGAGATAGGGGAAATTACGCACGAGAACATATACTTATCATTGACGGACACCTGGTTTTTTATTATATCGGGTGTACTGTAAAAATGTCCCCGATTTTTAATTAATTATATCTCAGCTTTAAATCAACATATTTGAATTGCCTTTGTTCACAATGTAGTAAATTTTGTTTCCTTTTCGAATAATTTATGTTATTGAAAATCGGTTGAACAACCACTTTATAATGTCCAATTTACTGAAAGGAGTAGAAAATTTAATTGTTCAAATGAAAAGTTTAAAACAATATTGATATTCTTTCTTATTTTGTAGTTTCCATAAAACTGAACACACGAAAATTTTAAGGAGTAACAAATCATTACCTTATATAACGTTTAAATAAATAAAGTAATTTTAGTATCCAACGACATACCCTCCATTTCTCTCAAGGCAAGTATTACTTCTAGCCACCATTGAACGAAGACTTTTACCCATTATTCCACCGTTTTCTATCAGTCCTTGAAACACTATTATTGAGAACACTTGAAACTTGAAACCTCTCAGAAGGTTTAAATACTTAGTTGTATGTACGATACATCGTTATGAAATTATTCTCAACAGTAGGTATTGAGGAATGAAGAAGAACACCAGTGTTGGTTTTAAAACTTTCCCTTTGAACAGTTTTTCTACCCCTTTCAGTAAATCGATCATCTTGAAGTTTATTCAACTGATTTTCAAAAACTTATATTATTTCAAAAGGAAAAAAATTGAATAAATTGTAAATAAAAGACAAGTAAAATATGTTAATTTAAGCGGAGATATTATCAAATAAAAAGTCCGGGACATTTTTGTGGGACACGCAGTATAGTATTGATTGTTCTTATACAATAAATGGTCAAGTGTCTCCTTTGAACAAATTAATAAATAGGTTTAGCTATTTCGTGAGCGTAATCTCTCCTATGTTAGTACAATGAAGTTTTAGGATTTAAAACTTAAGAGCAATTGGTCGAACATTTATTTCAAATACAGAAGAACTTCAAGGGAACAACAGCAAGTCGTTTCCCGAGATGCGCAAAAAGAGAAACCGGTACCCAAGTTAGGCGGATCTTGAGGATTCCAACAGTAAGCACAGGAGCGTCCTCTGTGAAATTTTTATTATTGAATTCCTTTAAAATGAAGACCGAAAATCTTCTTTAACGTAAGGTTAATTTTTAAAACGATACTCGCTAAAAATAGAAGACACCCAATGGACGCGGCCGGTCATCAGCACGGTACTCCGGTAGGAAATTTTAGAGGCGTTCTGAGTAGAGAGATACAGAGTTTTAAGATGTCCGGTCGCCGACTAGGAGAATATCGTATCTTATTGTAAGATTACATATAGCACTAAGATGTTAACAATTAATTGACAATTAATTACCTTGAATAGTAAGTGCCTATTCAAGAGGCTGCAAAAGCCGGGTCGAGGAGTTCAAGTCGCAGAAAGAGACTGCTTTTTACGCAAGAGAAATAAGTTAAAGGTACCAGACCCACTTTTATTAAAAGGACGACATGCTGCCCAAGCAGAGCAAGCTCAAAGATAATTTAATGAGTGAACGCCAAAGCGTCACAAGTAATGTTAATTAAAGCTATTTAAGGTTAATGCAGTCTGCTAGAAGCGCAAATTTGCTTATTTATAGAAAGTTAAATTTGAAAACAAAAACCGGAAAAAAATATGCAGCTGCAAAACAAAAAACAACGAACAAAAAGATCTAATTTCATCAGTTTCAAATTCTTGTCTGTGAACTAAGAGAGGCCAACTGAAGAAAACTTTTTCTTCCACAAAGCCGCCATCAGAAATACGGAAAATATTCAACAGGAAATTTCATTGAACAAACAAAATTGGCTGTTCGTGTTTGTTGGTTGAGCTGTCTCCCTTTCACGCTCTTAGAGATACTTAACTACTGTATCTGTGATGCGAGTTTCACCAGTGCACAAGTATTAGAATATTTTAATCGCGAGTGCTATTAGGATGAAAATATTTCTTTATGTTCCACATCTGGAAGATTTCAATACAGACAATATCGAATCCCGTCATTTGACGCGTCGTGTACACAATTATATATACTGAGTGTTTCAGAAAACGAGGTACAAAATTGCACATCAAGTAGAAAATGGCCAAATAAACACTTTTTGTCCTATGAAATTTTCACCCAAAAAATCGGGGCTGGGAGGCATCAGGTGTTTATTGTTTTTAAGGTTTAAATTTAATGGCACAATTACTCGCGGTATTGATTCTGAATTTACTTTACAAATATTGTTCAAAATGTGTTCCACCTACATCTATGCACTTTTCGAATGTTAGCCTTAACGGCTGCCGAATATTAGGAAACACGTCTGGCATTAAGGTATCTCATCTGCAGCCACTGCAATTCTGGCCACAAGATCTTCCTCAGACCCAATGGGTGTAGCATAAACAATGCTCTTCACGTGTCCCCAAAAATTGAAATCGAGTGGAGTCATGTCAGGAGATCTAGGAAGTCTTGCAACTAGCACATTTCGCCCGATCAACGTAAATTCAAAATAAATATTGCGAGTAGTTTATTAATTAAATTTCACCCTTTAAAACAATAAACTGCTAATATCTCAATGTCTCTTTCTTCGGAAAATTTTATAGAAGAAAAAGTTTTTATTTGGATATCTTCTACTTGGTATGCAATTTTTTGCCTCTTATTCTGAATCTGAAACACCCTGTATATTACTGACAAGTGTTTTCTGAGTAGGTAATGTAGGCATTGTCTACACTGAGAAGCATAGATATGCATCAACAGTTTTTTATTACTAAGTATGCACTAATTCAGTGAAATTATTGTAGTTAATTCAATGACTATGCTTCAAATCCCTAAAATTATGATATACGTGTAGATAAGGTAGGTAAGATTTGCACACTGCCTTTTCTTCTTTGTATCTACACTATGCAGGGTAACAATGCAGAAAAGGTGTCATATTATTGCTCAACACTATGTTACATTTCGGCTATAATGAGCAAAAGTTGTTCTGCTTTCATTGCAGAAGCCTGACGTTTTCGGAAAGTTTTTTTTACGAATAAAAGTCACTTCTAGCTTCTTTGCGTGTATTATGATACTATCTCTTATTTTCGTCTAACTTTTTACTTTGTATTGGACACTTTGTTATTTTAATGAACGCCCAGGTTCTTCTCATTTCGTGTTTTTTGGAGCAATTTGAAACGTTTCCAGCAAGAGAATTTGTACTATCGCATAAATGCAAAAACCATTGCAGCTGAGATAGTGCACTGTTTTCAGTTACAATGTGTGTGTGACTGTAAGTGAAGTTTTTGCTGGTGTGTGTAATTATTTTCATTGCAGCTCGTTTACATCGTATTTTTAATTTTTTTCAAGTGTCTCAATGCCGATATAGATAACCTTACAACATTTCCAAATCTTCCTTAACAAGAAGTAATTAATTCCATAATGCTACAAAACAAATACTATTTCAGTTTTTTAAAATGTATCAACATAATTATAAAATTCTGCATTTCAGCGTATACTAGCTTAGAAACTGGGGAGTGATACGAAGATAAAAATTAAACATGATGATGATATAGTGAAAAACAATATAACACTGAAAGAACCAAATTACATTCAAGGAATAACTTGAGAAATGAGAAGAAATTTTTATTATTAATACATGTTAACTTGACTTAAAAACACGGAAGCCATATCAATTTTGATAACATGATTTGAAAACTAGAAGTCTTTGTGCACTAGACCATAGCTTCAGGTTTCGGCAAAGACTACTCATTGGCAATGAATCATAACGAAAAGACTAGAAATCTTTATGATCATTATCAATCAATGCATCATTTTGAGCATACAGAGTTACCACTCTTTATGTGAGTACAATGTATTGCATCAGCTGAAATGTTCTGCAAGTAACTTGCAACACATTTACTACTATTTTCCAGTTCCTTTGTATTAATTGAAGGAAAAATGAACGAAACAGAAATATACAGAATGAATTTGCGATGCTTTCAATTACTAATTCCTGCTTTTAACTACAAAATATACATTAATGCTGGGTACAAAAATTATTTTTCGCACTCGTAGGTTTCTCATATATATCTGTGCAAACCCTCAATGACTAGATATCATGACTGTATTAGGTGATAGGAATAAATACGCTGTTTCAAACTTCGAACAAAACAATCAACGAAAACATTGCGTATTTTTTAGATTTTTCAGCAAAGCATTCTAACTCTGTTTTGGTTTACTTCTAGTTTTAAAGAATTATAAATAATTTTTAGTAAAAATTAGAATCGAAGACACCAAAAAATAGCGACTCCAACCACGACTCTTCCACATCCGAATGAACGACTCCGACTCCGACTCCGACTCCACCACATTCGGAAAAGCGACTCCGACTCCGACTCCGACTCCATCACACTTCAGAGTAGCGACTCCGACTCCGACTCCGACTCCACCACACTTCAGAGAAGCGACTCCGACTCCGACTCCGACTCCACCCTAAAACATCCGACTCCGGCGACTCCGACTCCCGACTCCGACTCCGACTCCGCAACCCTGCTTGTTAGTATTTAGGGTTGGAGATATAAATTAAGACAAAAGTGTTGCTGGATAGAAATTTTGATCGAATCGTTGGTTGATTAAGTAATGATTAAATGATTGTTTTTATGATAAGGGATTATGGTTGGACAGTTACTTGCCTGAAATTTTGGTTGGATCCTTACTCAGCAGAAATTTAAGTCTAAGTCCTACTTGAAAGTAGGAGATGCTGGAGTGTTACTGTTGAGAAAATATTTATTGGTGGATCGATTCTTCAAAGATACTTTGGTTGAGAACTTACATGACTGGAGGAATGGCCGGATTGTTACTAACTTACTTAGTCTTGATGAAGGTTGTTTGAAGTGCTACTCGATAGAAACAGCGGCTGAAGTTTTACTTTGCAGAAATAATGCTTAGAGGGCTGTCGCTCGAACTTATTTTTCATGGGTAACGTGACTGAAATTACTGTCGGAGTCTCATACGGTATAAATCATAGTTTGAGTGCTACTTGAGTGGAACTGAAGATGGATCGCAATTTTAAGGCAATCAAGGTTGGAGCTAGTAGTGCTGCTCGAAAAATATATGGTTTGATAGTAGCAAGTCAGAAATTTTGATTTGAGCATTAAGTGATGAATATGTGGGCGGAGGTTTACTTGGCAGAAACTGTGATTTTATTATTACTTAAAATTGTTGCCAGTTGGGTTGCGGAGTCGGAGTCAGGAGTCGGAGCCGCCGGAGTCGCATGTTTAAGGGTGGAGTCGGAGTCGTAGTCGGAGTCGCTTTTCTGAATATGTGTGGAGTCAGAGTCTGAGTCGGAGTCGCTTTTCTGAATGTGTGTGGAGTCGGAATCGCTTTTCTGAATGTGTGTGGAGTCGGAGTCGCTTTTCTGAATGTGTGTGGAGTCGGAGTCGGAGTCGTTTTTTTGAATGTGTGAGGAGTCGGAGTCGGAGTCGCTTTTCTGAATGTGTGTGGAGTCGGAGTCGCTTTTCTGAATGTGTGTGGATTCGGAGTCGCTTTTTTGAATGTGTGTGGAGTCGAAATTGGAGTCGGAGTCGCTTCTCTGAATGTGTTTGGAGTCGGATTCGGAGTCGGAGTCGCTTCTCTGAATGTGTGTGAAGTCGGAGTTGCTTTTCTGAATGTGTGTGGAGTCGGAGTCGCTTTTCTGAACGTGTGTGGAGTCGGAGTCGGAGTCGCTTTTCCGAATGTGGTGGAGTCGGAGTCGTTCATTCGTATGTGGTGGAGTCGAGGTTGGAGTCGCAATTTTTGGTGTCTTCGATTCTAATTTTTGTAAAAAATTAATTATTATTGTTTAAAACCGAAAGTAAACAAAACTGAGTTAAAATACTTTACTGAAAAGCTAAAAATTTCGCAATGTTTTTATTGATTATTTTATTCGAGCTTCGAAACAGTGTATTTATACCTATCACCTAATACGGTCAGTGGTCATTGATATCTAGTCATTGTGGGTTCGCATACATAAATTCATTTGATACCTACGAGTGCGAAGTATAATTTTGGTACTGGAGCAATTATGCATATTTTAAAGTGAAAAAGCCGGAATTAGTAATTGAAACATCGCAAATTCATTCTGTTTCTCTCATTCCCACTTCAATTTATACATAGGATCTAGAAATTAGTAGTTAATGTGCTGTAAGTTACTTGCAGAAAAGCTCAGCTGATGTAATACATTGTACTAACATAATGAGTGGTAACTCGGCACGCTCTCAATGTATCTATATTCTATACCAGTGGTTTCTTACAACGATCTTTTTTAGCCTTTGTTTTGGCCATGCTATGGTGTGTTGATTGATAATGACTAGTCTGTGCAGTAACCAAAAGCTATGCTATGATCATAAATATTTTTAGTCTTTAGGTTGTGATTTATTGATAATGACATGTCTTTGCCAAAACCTGAAGCTATGGTCTGAGACATAAAGGCTTCTATAGTCTTTAGGTTGTGATATGTTGATAATGACTAGTCTTTGCAGTAACCAAAAGTTATGATGTGATCATAAATATTTCTAGTCTTTTGGTTATGATATATTGATATATATATATAATGACTGGTCTTTGCCAAAACCTGAAGTTATGGTCTGAGACATAAAGGCTTCTAGTTTTCAGGTTACGTAATCGCTATTGATAATGAAAATTCAATTAGCTTGCTTTCGTTTCAATTACTGTAATATTAGTTTAGTTTTTTCAGCCCCGAGAGCAACGCGCTTGCAGGTCCAAGATTATTTGAGTGACAAAATAATCAGTCCATCGCAGTATTTACAGAAAATCTAAGAGCGTGAATTACTTTGAATTGCTCATAATACTATTTGGTGTCAATAGTGGAACTCTGTACGTGTGACGACTTTAACATCTGCTGAAAAAGTCAAAATCGTATTTTCCTTGAACCAAGCTTTAAAACAAACTAAGAATCATACGCCTATGTATTTAAGTACTCTACATTGCTATGGAACTTCGTCTTATTATCCGGGAGTTATCGTGTTTAATCCTTCGGTCATATTTCTTCAACGATTATAGTCAGTATTTTGTTAATGCATTGTCTCGAGATGTAAGAAGCGAGTCTGAGAATATGATGACCATTTGCCCTCTCGTTAAAATTTCATCACAAATACATTATAATTCTTAGTCGTGTCAGCTTAATTCTGGATATTTTCAATAATAGCTACTAACAAGTGATTCTATCACGTGTCCACTTAGTGTGCGTGCTTCCTTCAGAAAGCGAGCACAACATTTAATGAGATAGGGGCCGATCCTCAAGCCATGAGGTGACTCGGTCCACGCCACTCAGGCGAGAGCTCGTCAGGCCGAACGCCTACTCCCTGCTAGGTTTAACTGCCATACCTACCCTATGTTATCAAGTAGCTGTTTCTCTATTACATATTATTTTGTTTTTAGACGTAATAAAGTGAATATTCTGCTAAGTCTCTCCATCCCTGAAGTATGAACGAAGTTAATCACAGAACTCTGTAAGATGACGCCTTACCATTGGACCCGAAGTTGAGAATATAAAAACATCTCGGTGACAAACTGGTCATCATCAGTTATACTAGCTGAGCGGAAAGTGACATTCAGTACACAAGTACAGATCTCTTCTGGGGACTAAATAATTATGTATAATTTTTAGAAAGGTTATTTGGAGGGTAAGTCAAGTGACTTCAATCTAAAATAGTGAGTTCAAGCAGCTAGAGGCTAAGAAATTTACAAGCTTGAATACTGTTAAGCCAAAAAAAAATCGGAACAATAATAAGAAGTTTAAAGGCTTTGAGATCTGTTATATTTCAACTAAATGAATGAACCAGTAAATTCGAGCTTAAACTTTAGTTTTCTGATAATTTTCTAATTTTTGCTGTGCAAATCTCCGACATATTTGAACAGTTTTTCGTATGGAGTTGAAAATTCGCTAGAACTGATTCAATGGTTTCATTAAATACATGTTCGATTTTAAACATTCAACGTTAATAATGAGTTTCCTGTAGTGTAAGCCACAATTAAAATCATGTTTAATGTTGAAGGACTAACATCTTTATTTTACCATTTCGTAGCAGCTTGGCTGAGATCACCGTTCGATCCAAAAAACTCGCAAAACTGTAAAAAATTAAAAATCCAAAGTCTGGTAATGTTTAAGAATTTGTCCGTGGAAGGGAAACCCCATCTGAAGCGCTCTGCTGTTTCAGGTTCATTAATCATTGGCAGTGATATATTTGAAATTACGCAGTTTGAAAGAGTCACTAGCAAATAGTGCTGCATCATTCTCTATATTGATTCTGTGGAGATATTCTCACACTAGCCAAAAAATCTAAACGGACATCTACAACGAGCGGGGATAAATCTAAAAAATAAGTTACGACACGCCACATTTACATTGCCCACAGCACAGTACTTTAGATGATCAAGTTGGATGGCCAAAACGTAGATTTTGTCACATTCTGATGCTCTTACGGCGAGGTAAAACAACAGAGAAGTGATGGTCTAACGGAGTTAGCTCGTATAGGACCTTTGTCGGAGACGGTGTGGAACACAAGAGTCTTAACCTGTGTTAATTCTTTGGTCAAACTTACATGTACTTTGAACTGCACTAGCCCCAGTCTCGCTGTATCAAATAAAGGGTTTGTTTATAACGGTAAAGCTCAATTGCAAGAACCTAGCTTAACTCAAGAGGGCTTTGGTCCCGATCGATCAGTTGAAATGAAATATGGAGCCACTGTTATCACTCCCGGACTTGAACCCGATAAGCAGCCTCTGGTCAACATCCAACAGAATGTCTACAAATGAAAACATGATGACAGATTTAGGACAGATGATGACTGAAAATAAAAGGTCGTCATTCTGACATGAGCTTTAAAAATATGTCAACTATGTTTTAGAACAGTGCTCCTTAATGGTGTGAAAGTTCAACATAGATCGCCATATTTTGATTTACCTAAATGAACAATTACAAATAAAAATAATTTGTAAAAGAATTTAAAATAGCTCAAATAAATAAGTTTAGAATTCTTCGCAGAAAAATGCTAGTTTTTAAAAAATCACCGTAACTTAGGACAACTTGGTAACAGCAACTGAAATTTCAGCTTAAAATGAAGAGGCTCATTCATACTGTTGAAAAATTACGAATTTCCAGATCATCAGATGTAGTGTGTGTACTTACTTTTTTTGTCGTCCTCTGGTGAGAATTGCTTGCAAAATTTGGAATTCCTACCGGAACAGAAAGCCTCGACCCCGCTGGTGCTGGCTGCACAGCTTGTATGGCTGACTGTGCTGACTCTGCAGCAGCACAGTCAACCAAACCAGCTGGCGCTGGCGGCACAGCTCGTATGGCTGACATGCTGCTGCAGGCGCCGCTCGGACTGCGTTCACTACTGCCGATGTTGCAGCTGTAACAGATGACTGCGCCGTTTCAACCGCCGACTCAGCAGTCTGTAAAGCTGGATGTGCGGCAGTCCGCACCGACTTAGTTGCTGCTGTGGCAGCCGAGATTACTGCCATGTGAGTTCGTCACAAAGGAAGTAATCTTGGCTGCTTCCTTATTGTCGAACTCACATGGCATTCCAGACATGACGGTTGGAGACTGCATGGAATCTGCAATATACCCAAAATACTCATGTTAATCCTGTTCATTAAAAATGTTGTAATATTTTTGTATGGTATAAGGCTGTCTGCCGTAGCCAAAACAGTTAAATGAAACCTCACACTGACGTTAGTTGACTACTCAGATGACTGCACGGCTATTCAATCGTGTGTTCGCTAGCTGCGCAATCAAGGCTTGACTTTTAATCAAGGCTTCGTCGTCCGTTTTTAACGATGTATATATAATTTACTATAAATAATAATAATTAAGAGATTACCAAATCCAATTCAACTTTGAATTAGAAAATCTCGTTTGTATATTGAAAACAAATATATTTGAGGAAGTAGTTTCGATTTGGGAAAGAAATTATTTCTGAACTTCATTAGAAAATAAGCGATTTTAAACCCTATTTCTCGATTTTTCTATGCCAATACGAGCACTTCCTGTCAGTGCTTCATCATAACAAGTGGTGTTCTTAAATGCTCAAATGCTCATAGGAGCATTTTATCTCATTTTCACTGTGACACATATATTAAAGGAAACGAAGCAGACTTATTACCTTGAATTTACGCCAATTGAGGTTTCAAATTTTTTATTCTAAATTGAAAGTTAGCATAATATATATTCAGCCAAAATCGGAAATACGTTTTAATAAGGACATAAAATCCCAAAATCCCGTTAATAGGATTTATGGTAAATTACAGACCATGTTTGAAGACCAATTTTATTCTAAATATTCTCAATCGCTTCATTTCAAGTTCTTCGCGAAAGGGATCTTTTCATGAACCTCTAGGGTTTCATTCCTTAATAAAACTCTTTTAATAAATTTGCTCCTTTTACCTTATACGCATTTTCAAATAGAAGCAATATATTCAGAAATTGAATGAAAAGGCACCACGAGCAAAGATGGATCGGATACAATTGAGCATATTCACTGTATTGTTACATTCTCATCCGATGTATTAAAATTTAAATTTAATTTCGAAATTTTACCGGCGGTATGGTTGCAAGTTTTATTTTTGTTAGCAATTCTTGATATTGAATTGAATTGTTTTCTATATCAAATGGAGGGTAAATATGCAGAGTGTTCTAACCCAAAAATCAGAGGGCAAAACTGGCAGAGTGGATTAAGTGATAATTTCACCTCATGGCGGCGTAGATGTCTCTCAGGCAGAGTGGCCTAGTTCCTAATTCAGTTCTTATGATATAAGAAACCCGAGGTAGTAAAAGTTCTTTAGCACAATATTCATTCGAGTAAAAAAAAAGTAATAATAATTGCGCAAGATGTTGTATAATAAAAACAAAAATCTGAGAATGAGCGTAAACTAAGCTTTGTTGCCTACAGTAAGTAAAGCGTTCACTAATCCTCCTTGTGATCTGCACGAACTGTACCTCGTCAGAACATTTTTTTTTTCATTTCAGTAATCCAGCTTTGATAATAAATGTTTTTTTATTTTCAGTCGTGATGAACCAGTACATGAAACTCTACAATTTTGCAGAATGATTTCGAGTCGATCACCCCTATTTACTTCGCTTTGCAGCACGTGCTGTAGTATGATTAGATAACATGGTGAAGTTATGGCACTGACAATCAATTTTCGAAGGATTATTGCCCTTTTGTCAGTACTGTTGTAAATTTATGTATGGCGATGCTTAAGCTAAAAGTAAGATAAGCTGAAACAGTAGTGGAACATTAAACTTCAATGAATATTTTGTAATTTTTTTCTAAGCCAGCACAGTTTGCTCTTCAGTTCGATAGAATTTGCTAACAGAGAATTCATAAAAGCGTATTGGTCACTCAAACAGAGGTTACTCACCAACTTTCGGCCCGTCAGGTAGCTCTGCTCCCTCCCAGTCAGGGACTTCCGAAGCGGCGCCTTCCGACCTTCTCCTCTCGCAGTGCCGCAAACACTGAGCTGCAGGGGAGAAGACACAGAATATTTATGGTCTGTGGAGAAGACGACTGAATCGGACTGATTAAGTAAGCAGCGAGTAGAAGGTCAGAAGCTCATGGAAGAGATTCAAAAGTTTCATACCTGATCTCTTTTCTGAGTACTTTGATATGGCTCGTGTTCCAGTCAAAACATTCGATACAGAGCATCTCTCCATCATTTAAAAAAAAATTCAGCAAACATGTAACTGATATGCATACCCACGTTCTTAGTTGGTGCCATGCTTGCAGAATTATGCTAGCCAATTCTGTCAAAAAATGTATCATAGAAGTAATTATTCCAATCAACCTAATAATGCCTTTTTTTGTAATACGTTTTAACCATGAGAGGTTGTAGAAAATATACCGAAGAATTTCAATTAACTATTTTTATTTTTCGTTCTACTTCTTTGAACACATGTTTCTGTGAAATTTGTTTTTGGACTCTTACGTAACTTGAAGCTTCTTGCCTTTCCCAGACAACTCTTATGAAACTGCATCGTCATCGTGAATAAAATCACATAAAACGAAAATATTTTATCGCTGAATAAATATTCGTTTCCTTTAATGCCTAAGATTTCGGCAAGCCTACACAGATGGTGGTCTGTCTTGGGCCTAGGTTTTCGGGTGGTCAAGGGAATTTTTTACAGGGTGAGAATGGAATGGAAATGAACCACGAAGTGGAAAACCATCGTCTTCACGAACTACCGGCTAGGTTGGTAGAATCCGTGAACTTGTGTTGTGATCTCGGTTGGCGGTCAGAGAGATCGGGGAGAGGAAGAGCTAAATTTGACTCACTCAATAGGTTTGAACAATTTGACCAATAAATCAAGAATGACAAAAATCTGCAAAAATGTAATTATACAAAATCATTCGCATTAGAAAAAGAACACCAGAAAGGAACGGTGATTCGATAATTATTGAAAATGATTGCCACTTTCTAGAACATGTTGGTGGCGAGATTTGGGTGTTTGAGTGCAACTCAGAAAACTAAGCTCCACAGCACAGCGCAAAACGTTACACTTCATGTTTTCTTAAAAATGAGAATATGCGAATGATGTTGATGATCGAATGGGCGTGGATGTTCATTTTTAATCATTGGGGAACCGTCGATAGTAAGCTCGTGCCTCAAACACGTTAGTCAATTAATGATTTTACCAAGAGGAGCTTGGGGAACTGTGTGAAAGGGTTATGCTTGCGAGACAAAATATGATGAACAACGGAATGTTTCATTATGGCACTGCATTTTGTCAAACAAATGTCACAAAGAACCATTTCTTTGGCTCTTTAGGCTTCTAATTTTTCTTAAGTGAGTAATTGTTATCATTGCTTCATCTCAAAATTTAAAATACCCTTTTCAACGATGAAATACATGGAATGATTCAGCTTAAAAATGAGTCAACAATCTCGGCCATACCACTAGCAACGCAGTTCCTAATTGAAATGACATAAGTTTTTATTGACTATGTTAGTCTTCAAAATTGAGAAAAATTGCAATTCTACATTTCTTGTAACTCTTCAAAATTACAACGCTATACATATTCACTCACTACTTTGAGACTCTTCTTTTTTTGGCCCTTTTGACTCATTTGACTCGCGTTTTGACTTTTTTCTTAAGGCCCAAAGCGCCAGCGGGAATGAAGGCGATAACTTTCGTGCCTCACGGCGTGACAATGAAGGAACGCCCGATATCACCCTGTTGAGGGAAGCTTGTCCACAGTATTGAGATCGTTTTGTTTCGCGAAAGAAAGAAAGAAAGAAAGAAAACTTTATTTCCAATAGAGATTGTACAATATTACAATCATTGGTTTTTAAATATCTTAAAATTAATACACTTAGATGATACACACACACGAGTATTGAAAAACTCGTGTCACTAGTCGAAAATAAATGATTGAGGGCAATGTACTCCTAATTTTGCTTAATCTACATTTGACAATACATGTAATGATAATTATAAGAGATAACGCAAATTCATGGACGATGCATTTTCATTGTGGGGTGAAAAAACTTTTGACAGTTTACATGTACATGACATAAAACTTCGCAATTATTGATGCCAGGAAATAATATATGAATCGCTTGTTTCGGCAAATGTTCAAAAGTGTCATTTTAAGGAAGCATGAAAAAAAAATATGAATACAAATCCATATACATATATATACGTACATACATATATACATACATACACACACACATACAGATATATATATATATATACATATGTACGCATAAGCATGAGGACCAAGAAGATTATAAGTTTTGTATTTCTAATTCAACAATTTTAACATAACAGTCGTTAGTTAATAAGCATTTTATTTGAATATAAATGGATGATCGTACAAAAAATGTATAGTTTGTACATGAATGCTTTACAATAATAAAGAGATGACGAGTTAGGTAATGTTACAAGTTGAGAGTGAACAGAAAATGACCATTATCTCTCGTAAAATGCTAGTTGTCAGTTTAGTACACACATATGTGCACACATACATGTAAATATATACACATATATGTACACATAAAAAAGAAAAAAAAATGGTTTATTTCCAATAGAGATGGTACAAAAGTACCATCATTGGTTTTTAAAATATCTTAAAATTAATACACTTAGATGATACACACACACGAGTATTGAAAAACTCGTGTCACTAGTCAAAAGAAATGATTGAGGGCAATGAACTCCTAATTTAGCTTAATCTACATCTGATAATACATGTAATGAAAATTGTAAGAGATAACACAATTTCATGGACGATGCATTTTCATTGTGGGGTGAAAACACTTTTGACAGTTTACATGTACATGACATAAGACTTCGCAATTCTTGACGCCAGGAAATAATATATGAAATCGCTTGTTTCGGTCAATGTTCACAAGTGTCATTTTGAGGAAGCATAAAAAAAAGAAAAACATATATAAATATATACCCACATACACACATATGTACATATACGTATGCATGTGTGTATATATCCATACACACACTCACACACATACACACACACACACACATATATATACACGCGTTTTACGGCCATGTGTGTGCCTAGGTTACGAAAAACACCGGTTTCGTTAACATGGACACACACGTGTGTACATATAAGCAAGAGGACCAAGAAGATTATAGGTTTTGTATTTCTGATTCAACAATTTTAACATAACGGTCATTAGTTAACAAGCATTTTATTTAAATATAAATGGATGATCGCACAACAAATGTATAGTTTTTACATGAATGCTTTACAATACTAAAGATATGAAGAGTTAGGTAATGTTACAAGTTGAGAGTGCACTGAAAAAAAGACCATTTTCTCTAGTAAAATGCTAGTTGTCAGTCTAGTACACACATATATGCACGTATACATGTAAATATTTACACATACACATGCACACATATACCCACGCACATATTTACACCTGACTCGTAAGCATACGCAAATGCATTTCTATGCATCGAGGCAATACATACGCATTCTACAGAGTGTCATACGCATAGCGTGGACACGTACACATTTACACAAGTAAGCATGTGCGCAAATATCAGCGTAAACTAGTCAGTATAAACCAGAATTCCAATCGAGGGAAACGAAGAAAATATCTTTTATTATAGCATGAATTTTATAAAATTTCGTACTTAAAATAGTGGCACAAAACAGTCTACTTAAGTCAGAAACATGAAAACGATTGTGGGACGTGAATAAGAAAGAAAACCTTAATGTCCTATAATGGTTTCATATTAGAAAAAAAAAAAAAAATCACATTATCTTTGAAATATGGCGCAAATTGTCGTCAATTGATAAACAAACATAGGTATCACATTATTATAAGCATATAACTATAGGCCGAATAAGTATATTACTGCAGTATAAATGGATGATCACACAACGAATTCATTTATTTTACATGGATGCTTTACAATTTCATATTAGAAAAAATATATTATCTTTGTAATATGGTGCAGAATGTCTGTAATTGATCAACACACACACACATAGGTACCATGACGGTCTAGTTTGATGCTTGCACAGAAACGGAGAGGAATGACATAAAATGCACCTTCGACTGGTTCATCTACTCTAGTGCACACAGTTTTACGTGCACATATACACACCCATATGCGCACATACACCTATATACGTACACACATATACAAGTAAGCATGTTTGCAAATGACAACGTATAGGCGGTCAAATCATAATACCTACGCATACTTCAAAACTGTTGTTTGATGTCTTGAATTATAACACAATGAGCGAGGGAGATTGTTCAGCAATGGAGATACCAGGTAAATGAGATTCGTCAGTACTCATTCAGTATGTTCTGTAACTAAGGATTATTATTGAGACACAAGATGACGAGTTATTTTTGCTTTAAATTCTCTCGGTCTTTGAGGGACTTTAATACTCAGGGGAAGTTTGTTCCACAGTAAGGCGCCTGATATGGACAGAGCCTTCTGCCCTAAGTGAGATGAACGATAGTTGACTAAGACATTATTGTTTCTGTCCGATCGAACCTGTTGAATAAGCATCGTCACTAGATGATTTTGTGTTACAGTACTATGCTGAATAGGAACATTAATAACTAGAGCTGTGCCATTGCATAACTTGCATATATGCACACCGAGAGTTATGCAGAATGTTTTATGCAATGCAAAGAATTATCTTGGGCATAAAAAAAATCAAACATGCAATTTTGCATATGCAATATAACAGATGTAATATGCATTATGCATTACGCATATGCACGATTTCATAGCATATATGCTGTAATAGGAATGGGGTAATTCGATTTTTTCAATGTAAAACTGCAAATTTGTTCCTTGATCCAGAAATTTTGTACATTGATGGGACCTTTCGCATATACACTTTCAGTTGCTGATGCAAAATCTCAAGTTTTACCCGGTGCGCTATGTTCAGTACCTGATGCCCAGGTTTCATTACTGACCTATTCTTCAGTTAAATTTGGTTCATAAATAAAATACAATAGAGGTGTCCGAACTGAATTTAATGAAGTTTAAAGCTTTTAAGAATTGCGCGGTGTAATATTTTTTGTACACCTAGTGCTAGTTTTCTTGTTTTGTTCTACACACAGGCCTCCCTAGCTGTGCGTACTAAGTGTTGAAGTGGAAATGTAACTGTGAAGTTTGTATCAATTTCCGAAACATTTGTGTTTGGTGAATTAATAATAATGCCGTTTTTGTGATCTGTATGTTCTTAAAAAGAGAAAGAACTAAATAAGGTAATCCATCGAATTCCGAATATGCCCCAAATTCCCAAAATTTGGACCATTATAGTGATTTGGCTTCCTGGACTTACATAAGAACAATCAAATCTGGAGTTGACATTTAACGATCATATGCTGATTTGAATATTCCTGCAATATTTGGTTCTTCAATACCTAATGCAAATGTTTGGTATTTGTGGGACGTCCGGAATGAGGGGGATTACCTAGAGGAAGATTATGAAAACTTTTTTATAATATTTTATCATTTTTTGAATTGAAATTTACAGATGTATTGGCTAATATGTTAATGAATGAAGTAATGAACAAATTACTTTTAGTATTCTAATGATCACCATCATTTATAAGTCACGCCATCCCAAAGTACCACAAAGTGTAAGGAATGATACTTTCATGAATGAATTCCCAGAATAAGACTTTCGGGACGTAATCTGTATTGTACTCATTGTCGGAAAACTGTAAGTTTGTCATACAATATATTATGAGAGTATGCATTGCTACTGTCAAAATATCTGCTGTGACTTCATAGATATGAATAACTAAGATAATCCTATTTGGTCCAGCATAGAGTGAACCGATATTGACTCATTTTCATATACGATAAAATCACCGAAAGCTGGTAGTTTGAGCTCCATGTCTCATTTAACGTACGAAACCAACTTTTGATACTCGCCGTGCCCGAGTGGTTCAGAACGCACCCTTCCGTGAAGGTGTCAGAGGTTCGAATCCCGGCGCTGCGTGGCGATTTTCCCCGTTGAGTAAAAGGAAAACTCAAACGCAATACCCCACTCTATCTTGATATCTGAAATGGGTGCCGGCTCGACCGGGGAGTAACCGTCCTGGTGATAGTTATACGGTATTTGAAAAACCAATGTACAAGATGATATTTATCATGCCCACAACGGTGTCCGTTTCATGACGACGACAATTTAAAAACCAAGATGAGAACATGAGCGTATCCTCTCGCAAAAAATTTTACTTGCAATTCCTGTACTGAGTATTTTGTCGTTGTAGGCGATCGTCAAAAATGATCTCCACTATACAGTGCGCATTAATGTGCCATCGTTCGTTCAGCCAGAATAATCGACGAAAAGTAAAATAAAATTTAATCATGCGCTTAATTTGCACATTTTTTCTAAAAACAGAGAATGCAACCTTTAACGTTGCCAGACCGTGTCGGTAAAACCGATCTGATGTTTATAGGTGTATTGTGGTGGAACAAATCCTACATCAGCAAAACATATTCTCAAGATATCCCTCTTAGGAATTCAAATAATCCAAAGTTCATCGCCATAAAACCAGTTTAATAATCATGGGCATCTTTCCTGTTGAAATTAGTCAATTTTCGTGTGTTATGTACTAATTTTTTTATGGCACATGTTGGCGTATCGTAGGCGATAGCTCGACACTTCACTGAAACTATTGAATATTAAGGCTGTGCCTTGGTGTTCTATTTGTTTTTTAGACTTCAAACTTTAAATACCATCTGAATTTTTGATAATTTATTTGTACTGATAATATGTGTTAAACGCACAAACATTGTGATATAGAGCCAAGAACTGGAAATAAATCAATTGAACAAAATAAAGCTTAACACATTTCCTGCGAAGTGACCCACCGGTGGTCACTTTGCAATTTTCATAGTGCTGCTGACCCACCTGCAGTCACTAACTAATTTTATATAAATACTCAATGAAAGTGAAATATAAGCCTGATTCAGTTAATGCTTGTTATTTTCAAAGTTGATTACCACAATGGATTTTAATTATGAATTGAATTTTGAACTTCGGTTTAACCCATCGCAGTTAACATATTAAAATACTTGTTAAGGAAAATCTTTGCTTCCAACAGTAGTTTTTTTCAAGGTGTGTTATATATTGAAAGATGACAAATGAAAGTCATCGTTTAGTTCTGTTTTCTATTATTTTTTCCGGTCATTGAGTTTTCCCCTAACTTTCGCATTGCCCTTTTTCGGTTTCGCACAACTCGCTTGGGAGGCTGTGTTTATTTTGAGGTGTGCAAGAAGTTCGAGCGCAACCACAATTCGAGGGCAATCTTTTGAAGCTTCCCTTGACGCTGAGTGGGAGAAGCTTTCAATTTGGACATTTTTAGGCAGCCCGACAATTTCAATTTTTTGTTCACTCGCTCGACGTGGCTCAAAAATAACGGTACGTTTGTAATTTATTTTGTTGCGTATGTGTCACGAGAGAAAGGTCCCAGCCCCCTTATTAATTTGCTGTAATAAAGAAACCAGGTTCTCGGAAGAGAAGAATTGGCGTTCCTCCCAAAAAAAACAAAAACACAAGAAATCACTGGTAAAAACAAAATGCACAAGTTTCTAAAAATAAAAAAACAAGGACGGTACTTACCAACGTGAAGGGAACAACTTACAAACAGCGCGCTTTTCTGTGCGCATTTATCTTTGTTGATGATAGTTGCTGCTCCGGTGATTTTCGGGTATAATACTCGAGTTTCGGTGAAAGGGTTTATGAATTATAGATGAACATCCTATTACACCTTTGTGAGGCTACTGCACAATGCTTATCATGAAGGGAGTTAACTCAATGCTCAACAATCTACACACCTACAATTTGCCTCCAAACACAACACACATAATGCAAGACCAAACGCAATCGACAAATTTTGTGGTAACTTGAACATGACATTTCCCATGGCAACGCTAATATATACCTATTGGCCGGCCAGCCTCGTATCATCAAACTAGACACCAATAATACCTGTAGACAATGCTAGACACGATTAGTACATGTGGAGTATTAAGACATTCTCTGTCGTCATAACCGCTTTAATTTCTCAATCAATCGTCACCAAGCACACTCCGTGGCATTCTCAGGCACCGAATCTCAAAAGCGTTTTTTATGTATTGACGAGTTACAGTTCATTGCAGCATGTCTCAGTTAATATTGTGGATAGGCCTTTCTGAGCGATGACGTGATACGTTGACTTGAATTGGCAAACTCTTACTTCTTTTCTTCATCATTATTTGATCAATCCCACCATCTGCAATATAACAAATTTCGCTCTCCTCAATTCACTTCACATTTGCTTTTATGTTGAAGAATATATTGATACATCGTATGCCACCTCAATTTTTGGCAACTAAGTTTCTGAGCAATTTTTTTTTTGTAATAGGACTCATGACTTACCCCTTCCCAAAGGAGTCATTCGTACGTGTTAATTTCGAACATTGCTCCGACCGTATTTTCCTGGCTTTCTTATTTGAAATTATTCTCTGAAATAAGAACGAGAACATACATCAATTCACTTATTACATTTTATCGTTTAACTTGTATGCTCAATATGGGCACTTTTTTGTCATTTCTTTAAATACGGATGTCACCGCGAACATACCTGTACTTATTCGTATTTCACTTTACGGCCGCATCGGTAGAACTGGCTTCCCTCACACGCCAGATCTTTATTGTGGTTCTGTTCTTTTTCCCACGCCCTTTTAGAAGGAACCAACCATGTTAGAGGTGTTCTTTCAGCTCCACCCTTATTCATACGCAAGTGAACACCATTGGCTGCTTTGATGCTGGACTTCCCTCCTCTTAAGTGTTCACGTCTAAGATCTTGTAATTGTTTGTAGGAGTTTTTTATGCTTCGTGGTACGAGGTTCGCTTATCGCTCTTCTAAACACAAGAGCGAGGGTCCTCAACACCCTGCTTCAACCTTTACCCTCGTGTTCTTTCGGTCCTCAGAATGCCAGCCTTCTCACCGCTCAAAAAAACGTACAGCTTATGGAACCATACACACACACACCCCATACACACAACGTTGAAAGTTTTATCACGAGACACATTTTTTCACGAACGGGTCCTAATAAATTCTACGGCGACGAAAATTTGCTATAAGTTTCCAGAACATTTTAGCCCGTTACTTCTTTCTTTACATATGATAAATAATAGGGAATTACGCCTGATTTATGGTTTCTTAGGTATTAATTATCGTTTGACATCCCTGCTCAAATACAAAATGGATTTTAACATTACCTGAATTGATGCTGTAACTTACTCTGTCATTGTAGGCTTTTATGAGTAACATTTTCTAGTCCAAAGCATTTTTTTCGGGGTCCTTGAGTTCTATTTAATTTACCTCTGTGAAAGTTTCATTTACCTTGTAATATTTCCAGGTTTACAATAATTTTCCGCAGCATCATATTTATCTACATACCTAGAAACGTAATCATCAATGGAATTTACTGTCTACGAATGTCAACACATCGGCTCATTGAATTACTCCCGTTACGAGAGAGTTCCTATTTATAGATGTTTGTCGTATACTTTCTCTTGATGTGCAAAAAACTGTTCATAAGCATTCAATCAGAGCTTATAGTCTTCAAATTTCCCATTTGTGAAATTATTCGTAGATATCTTTGTGTAAAGGTGTATGGCAGAATTTAGTAGCTTAAAAATTCATAGAATTTGAGGGTGAAATTTAAAAAGACAATGTAACATCTTTTTCCTCTGCTGCACTCATAAATAATGGACACGCTGGGAGACTATATTGTTCATTTGTTTTACTTGTACACTCATGAGACATCACAGTAAGTAATACATTAACACATTTTTGAAATAGAATTAGACGAATTTCCTTTTAAGCGGCCAATTAAGATGTTTGTATGCGACGAAAAACATTAAACCTTGTAGATTAGAATTAGAAACAACTGGAACAAATTAATTAATTAATTAATTATTTATTCATGTAATTCAATAATTAATTATTTTAATAATTAATTAGCACAGAGATGTGTCGGTCATTGAAGTGCTCTAGGTGCTCTGAATGTAATGGAAAGAAAGTTTTCGATGCAGTATTTGATGTTGTATTCATAAGATCATTAATGTTCCAGTCAATGTGGCTATTGGCCGTTGTAGCATCAGCAACTCGTGATGCTATATATATTGCTATTTCTACTCTTTAATTTGCACACTCCCGGAAAATGATTGGTTTTCAATCTAACCTAAATAAAATCCAACAATTGGTTCTGACAAGTTAATATAATTTCTGACAAGCTAGAAATACGGAACCCGAATTCTACAATAAGTAATACCCAAAACAGTTTCTAAAGAAAGCCATATTCTTTGAGTTCTTAAATCTAACAGAACTTAAAGGTTGCATTAATCGACGAGGCGGCGATTTAATGGCGCACAACGCACACCAGCCCTTCTGAGAACGCGACCGGCTCTCGGGGAACTGGCGCGCCTGAAGGCGGCTGAGGAGTATGAGAATTTGTAGTCTCAGCATCTGAAAATCTCATCACATGTATTTGCATCCGCATCCATATCTGCATCCATACCACATGTACATGTACATGTACACACACACACACACATACATGCATATAATGTACAAAGAATATATATATATATATATTGATCAATGATTAATAGATATAAATTGTAAGCGGCGGTCCTATTTCGCTTGTATATTTTCATGAGCATTAACATTTATTGCCATGTGTGCGCATCCAAAAATGCAGTCCCTCCATTTAATGGTTACTGAATAATAATAATGAGAAGTGTTGATGCAATCAACATTGAAGCACGGATACAGGTCCTTTACTGCGTGGTTACTGAAGACTTAAATGGTAACCAAAATTAAATATCCATGTTTTTATATTTTCCTAACGATATTTATGGTCAATTTCATTGAGCATTGAACGTTTTCCGGCTTCAGCATCGCTGCAATTGCTTTAATTAACTTACTGGAGAGGTAGATCTAAGGGTCGACCATTCATCTATATTTGCGATTGCGTAATAAACTATTGGCGATAAGCATAGCTTAAGTCTGTTGGAGCAAACTGCAAGATTTTTGGATCTCAGAATTTTCATTGAATTCACAATACAAATGCTGAGCTGTAAGCTCTGTCGTATCATCAGAATAAAAACAGCGATAGTACACCCAATCATCGTGAGATTCATTTCATGGAGAGAATTTTACCAATAATTTTTGAAAATTATTACATTAGATACGTAACCATTGCTTTCCTCGTTTCAATGAACACATCGTCAACTAATAACCATGGCAGACTTACACGAGCCAGCTACAGAATTGGGTGATATTGGGTCGACCAACAGCTTCCAACTTTGTTTCAACGAAATGTTCCTCACGGTCGCTATATGTCTGCCTTCCCTAACTCCTCTGAACTTCAGAGCGCGGTTCAGAAATTGGAATGACGTCAATTATAGACAACAGCTGGGAAATAAATCTATTTGTAAGCATCGATAGGTTGTCTTCATATGTTCTAAATTATCGGAGACATTACCGAACACATACCTTAGAAGTAATTATTTCACAATATATCTAAATAAACGAGTTAGTGGCTGGATATACAGGCTTGACCATATATTCCGAATCTTTCAGTCCAACTCCGCTATTTTACTTGACATTTGCCATTGAGTTTGACTCAATTCATCCCTGTATGAAGGTATCAATATCAGAAGCCACCAAATTTTATCTTGTCTCAGCTATTTAAAGTAATTGTGATGCAGATAAATTTTGGTCCTTTGATTCTAAATCCGTCCCAAGATTTGCCTTAGCACGTGTTGTTACTCAGGTTGTATAACACTATACATTACGAACATACAATAAGTGAGACTATTCTGGACCAGGGTTTGTTATCAGAGAACCCTACTCGTCACGATATATGGGTCCTTTTGCAGACACAGATAAGTTACTTATTGCTTCTAGGAGGTAGTACTTGCCTAACTGAGTCTTCAAAAATGTTTGAAACTTTTAATCTTATTCATATGAGTAAATGTAGAGTTCTTCACTTCAGAAACCAACGGTATTCACCCGTTATGGTTTCATTGAACTGCCATTGATACCTAGTTTCCATCTTTGCGATATCTTAATTGGTGGAACTTTTCACCGTACTCGTTACCGAAATATCACCTATATTGCACGAGAAGAAATGCAGGTGAGAATACATCAAATGCATTTTAAGAGATATCCGGCACCGGGTAGCTTGATAGACTTGTCACGTGCTGTCCGCTAGTTTTTAAATTCTTCAGTCCTATGATCAACAAGGAAGTTCTGCACTAATTAGGCTCATGAGCCCCACGCAGCCAACTCAAGTGAAGTAAGTAAATTGGTCAACTCCTTCCCACGAATAATTTCTGGTCCAACAAAAATGGCTGATTCAAGTTTACCAGCAGTTTTCTTTGCATCTCATTTCTTTTTGAGATGCTGGAATCTATCAAAGTCATGAGCCTTTGCTTCATTAAAATGCTTAATAAAGCTTAGATTCATCTCAGGGGTTGGAAGATCAATTTTATAAGGATGGACCAAAGGCATGGGCTGACTATCATATCGTCCAACTGAGTGTTCTTCTCTTTCAGAGCACTTTTTGACAATAAAATGATTCCTGTCTTCATAGCTGTTACACTTGTGCATAATTTTTTAGTATATCTTAGCTATAGTCCAAGAAATGAAGAATTAAATAAGAAATCATTAAAGTTATTCAGCTTTGGGCAGACGGCGGAGGCCCTCACAGTCATGTCCAGACTGCACACCCTGTCCCGTAGGTACGCCGGTGGACCCGCAGGCTGCTCTGACCCAGTACCCCTCGGATTTTTTTGGTAGTGATAAAACACAGCTGACAGTCAAGAACAAAAATATACGCCTCGGAATTTTACACAAATAATGAAAATTGGACCGCTCATGCACCGCTAGATCTTGTTGTTTTCGTAGTAATTTTTAGCTTTGAATTGGCTGTTGATCACCCTTTTTATGACCGTAGAAATAATTCAACATCATTGGAAAACAGTTTTCCCGAACCACTTGCTGAAGAGTTGAAGAGAAATATGGTTCGTGAACTGAACACTGTGGCAGACTGCCTATATTACGGCGTGTGCAATTAACATAAGTTGAACCAAGTAAACCGCCAAATCTCCTGAAGTTACAGAGATAGACTTGGATTATCTGTACTGTGAAAACGAAGTTTAAAGTTCCCTCATCTTGTCTCCGAAGCAGTGTGTTCGGTTTTTATAAAAGTCAAAACAGAAAGCAGATCATGACTGTAACGAGCAAGAAACCATACATACAAACAAAATTATCAGAGTTTTGTTACTATAAACAAGATGATGATAGATAAAAAAATCTCTGAATTAAATAGACGTGACCAAATTGTTCTCCAACATGCGAGCTGCTGTTCTTGCAGCAATGACAAATAAATATTATCAAGTTCAGAATAATTAATTAAAAATTAAAGAAAACAGGAAAAGAGGCGAGCAAATAGACTCATTTTCGATTGCTACCCTATACCAATACGCACAAGGAAAAGAATAGAAATAGGAGACGAATATTAAATATCTATCACGCATTCCATAGCTATCATAAACAAGCAATTGTACGTTTGCTTTAACATGTATGCAGCCGTTTCATAAATATGTGTCCCATGTTACGACAGTATTTCGTGTTGTCATTACTAGAACTCATATACGCCGTTTTCTCTTATACATCTATGATGTTACTTTCACACGAACCACAATATGAGATTTTATGGATACAGCAAAAATGGAAGATTTTGTTACAGTGTAATAATGCATTACTCATTAAGAAAATTTTCTCTAATATTCTCTGTAAATCTTGCCTACTCTTTCATATCACTTTGGAATATTGGGTTATTTTTAGCCTAGTAATGATCAAAAGGAATTATATACGTGTTCGCTAAGCTATCAGAAACGATACTTTTCATCAATAATTTCCAGATTCTGGTGTTCATTATATGCAAGAAATTTTAGCCTGAGGAAACCTTTAGTATTTCCATATCAATTTATGACAGTTATTTCTGGTACACAGGTTTTGCTCTGTACAAGCACTATTAAAGGTTTGGCTTTCAGGGCTTATTTCCTGGGATTGAGCTAGAGGCCATAACGTTTCTCATCTTAAAGATCTTATTTACCCCAAACCATAACTAATTAGTTCCTGAATAGATCAGAAGATACGTTAAATTAAGCCTCCCTAATCTTAACGAAGGCGTTCCAAAGAGAGAAATGTTGAAGGCAGCGTTTAGTATGGTATTAAGGGAATGTTAAATCTATGCAAGCGGTGTACCCACGTAAATCACTATAACGCATAGAAATAGTGTACTAACAAATAGTGAAATAGTGAAGTAGCAGGTTCAGAAAAATCGAACTGCAGTGAACTGAAAAAGAATATTCTTCAACCGGACAAATAACCTATTATCCTTCAACAAAAAGAAATCCATCCTGACTCTGACAAGGGGACCTCACATTTTCACCATAATTCTCTAATTTCCTCATTCGGGAGCGTAGATAATTCATGCATACAACAGTTCTAGGAAGCTCCCTCATCGTATTTAGTTCCTGAATGGTACGCGAAAGAATGTGGAAAACATTTTATTTCAGCATATACTTGTTTTGCTTGTGGATCTATTTAACTCACAGAAAAGTGGGGAAATACCTCTTGCCAACTTTTTTTTATTGCTGGTTGAGATTAGGGTGAGAAGTAGAGTAGAAATACAATACTAGCCGATAGCTCTCGAGGACAGCGTCCCCCATAGGGTTACAGGATTGGGCGACCACTGAAGAAGTAGGGATTATTGCTGCAATAGGAAGTGTAGGAGGTCAGGTACATCCTGTGAAAAAATAAGACTCGTACGTTCACTCGTTCGCCCGCTACGGGGGTTTGGAACATGGGGGGAGGGGAGGGGGAAGAGGTATTGTTTCCTGCAACACCTCCCCTATGGCACTTTCTTCACGGCTTGACGTTGCTACGTCATTTCTTATGTCTCTGTATTACTCTATGATTTCGGGGGTCTAACCTAAACCAAAAATTTGAAAAAAATTAATTAAAATATTGTTGTTCACACGTTCAATTAATTTCAATTATTGTTCAATCATGCACACGCTTAAATGATTGAGAGTGCATAGCATAGTCTGAAAATGAAAAAAAAGTCAGGGAGGCCCTCACCGACAAATGATGGACTCGTATCTGTGTGAATTTGCGTGGCGAAAACGTACCGAGAAACCGCAGTATTTTCATAAAATATTAATGAATATAAGCAAATTTCAGGCTCAATAAATAATTTCTCCGCAAAATGGTTATCATTTTCGTGTTTTTCACACGAAAATACATACTTTGGCGAAAAGAAATTATTAAAATTCGATAGGCCCCCATGCCGAAATGAGCCGTGTTTGCATCTGCACAATGTGTGTGTTAGTTCATACGTATACTACTCGTGTTCATGCTACTATTTCTGTGACTAAATGCTACATTATATTACTAGTTTATGCCTGTAAATGGGGAAAAATATCATTTTTATTTAAATTTAGGCGGACAATATTGTCAGTTGGCAAATAAATGTTGCTAAACAGCGAATACTTATTTGTTTATACGTACTGATAACGGTATCATATGAAATAAAGCGGAAAGATGACGCAATCGAAAAACTTTGTGCGGGAAACGAAACAAACGATATAGTTAACACAGCAAGAGCATTTTTATCATTCCTAATCGAAGACTTTATTGTTTGAAAACTTTATTAACAATATTGTGATATTTTCAGATATTTTGGAAATAATTTTATTATAACACCGATGTAGGGCTTATAATAATGATAATAATTTGGTTTTAATATGGTTAAAAGTATCGGTATCGATCGCAGTATCGGTCAAAGTATCGGTATTTCCAGGTATCGGAGTTTCGTAAGCGGTCAGAAAATGGGTATCGGTATCGGCCAAAAAAATGGTATCGGTACATCACTAATTCTACTAAGAAAACGTTTCGTAGTTCTGCTCCATCATCGGTTCAAAAGAAGAAAAATTACGTCTGAAATTAAAGATCAAAGTACAATGAATTGTAGGTACTAAAAATATATCATGAAAGCAAAAATACAAAGTATGACAGGGACATAAACAAAGAATAAAATACAGAAGCGCAAAAAGAATACATGTGACACATAAGTATGAAATGAAATTAGGCTGGTACTGACGAGGAATCTACCTATTCAATATTTCCAAAGGGTACGAACTGGTTATATTGTTCAAATCCGGGTTTCGCTTGTAGAAATCCAAGGACTCTAAAATTCTGAGTTCATACTGGTTGAAGCTGAGTCTAAAATTTTGAAATCGGCAGGAGATATAGGAATATTGCATTTTTAGGCATAATTTCACACTGCTGAATGCGATGGGTGTGCTAGTTGGTTACCAGTGCGGAAGGTGCGGAAGGACGAAGGTATCGTAATATTATCGTGGCCAGCTAATTCACTTGGAATGTTATCGAGAAAATCTGGAATATCTTGTAATAAAGGTTCATGAATATAGAAAGCAGTTTAATTCATCTAACCTCACCTAACCCAATCTAAACTTACCAAACCTAACCTCACCTAACCTAACCAAACCTAACTTAACCTCATTTAACACGGCCTTACCTAATACATAAATGACATAACTCATCCTAACCTACCTCAGCTTAAAATAAACAAATTATCTAACTCTGCCTAAGAGACAATAACCTTACCTTACTTATCATAACCAAATAAAGTTAACTATTCTCTAATTTTGTGGTCGACTTTAGTGCAGATATTTTTCAAGTTAAAACGTTCTTCGCGTATTAGGCCATATGTGCACCAGCCAATCAATTGCTCATTCACGTACTGGCATAAATGGATGACATTTCATCTGTTGCGAGATCTATTAAGAAATAACAGAAATTATGCCTGGTAAAATATATTGTGGAATTTCATTTTTCATATTTCTTAGGAAGCACAAAATGGATTCGAGTATTTGTCAGTTTTCCTATTCTGCTACCTACAACCTAATCAAACCAACAGTTTACAACCGCGGAAACGCGCTGAACGTGATAAGTCGAATCTCTTTGTACTAATATATGTGCCAGTTAATGAGGATATCATTTCAGTTGAGATTTCTCTAGAACCTTCAACGTTACCGGCAGTTTTAACTGCAAGTACTCTAAATAAATTTTTTGAAGCTAGACCTTGAAGATCTGTTTTCTAAGTTCAACAATGAAACTTACAAACAAGTAAGTGGCTTAACATTCATTCACAGCGGATTCATCCCGCTGTGTCGCCGTTCATTTCTTAGTGATTTCGAGGATAATTCTTGAAAATACTACCCAGATAATTTTGAAGTTGGTTTCCATCGTAGAAATTTCGATGTCATAGCTAATCTTTACAAATAAGGCTAGGAGTCAGAAGAATGTTTTTAAAATTTTATAACTGAAGTAGGAAAATAAATGGCTTGCTAATTAACGTCATTAATGAATTTTTTCCACGGACGTGAAGGTTTCATGAGCTCGATATAAATTTCTGACATCCGTCGTGCAAAAAATAATTTTAACGGGACTTGAGACCAAATTTTTAGCTTTTTTAGCATATCAATTATGGGATGAAAAATAACATTAGTAGTTGAAATTTTGAAACTTTTCCTTTGAGTCATTTTTATTTCATACGAACATTCAATATTAACAACATTTCGCATTGTCGATATCCTACAATTTCATACTCGAAAAAATTTTTACAGCAGGAAAAACTAAAATTTTTTGAAAAGTTTACTAGGAAGTGAACAACCCACAACCCACATCACGGAACTCGTCAATCAGGGAACATTGTTTCAATGATGACCATGTCTATGAAGCACAATTTTGATGAAGCATGTTCATAAAGCACGAGGTTTTAGAACAGTGCCAACAAGACAAACAAGAAGTAACCTGGTAGCGCGTAGTGTAACATTCTAAAACCTTCTTTTTAAAATTTTTTTACCAGACATCACTAAAACTAAACTTCATTATTGTAAACTCTCATAGAATAGAAGTGTTTGTAACGTAAATTCAAAATAAATATTTTGAGTATTTGTTTTTTTAAATTTCGTTTTTTAAAACAATAAACAGCTAATATCTTGTAAATCTAAATTTTTTTGGAAAATTTTATAGAAGAAAAAGTGCTAATTTGGCACATGTCATACAAAGAATGACACGGAAAACAAAAAGCGAAACACAGAAGCACAAAAAAACATCCGACACATAAGTATCAAATAAAATTAGGCTGGTACTGCTAGGAATCTACGTATTCACTATTTTCAATGGGTACGAACTGTCCATATTATGCATTTTCTACTTGATGTGCAATTTCACACCTTTTGTTCTCAAACACCATGTATTTACTATATTTTAGACATGAACAATTATGAGACAAATTAATTATTATGCAGATCGTTTCAATCTCTGCCATTCATTCCATAATGATGTGAACAATTTTTGTTTCATTTTTTCCTGAAAGTTTTCTATTTAGTTTCTTTCCCGTTTCCCTGATCGACTTTATTTTTTCTATTCGGATCAACGATATAGACGTTCGAAGTCATGTACCTTGTTTCACCTCATAAAAAACATAAAAATTTTAAGCCAAAGGATTTTTATATTTCATTGGCTTATGCTCGCAAAACAATCTGTTTAGAATTTCACCGAAGGACTTCTAGATTTTCACATATGTGTTGTTTTTCTTCGTGATCGCTAAATAAATTCCAGCGCGGTGAAAACAGTTCTTCCTGGTGGAAACATCGTCTATTGCATCGAGGCGTCTCCAGGAAGCGAAAATTTCCAGGGGAAATTTCCTGCCGCTTCACGCTGATTAGATTTTAGGGCATGTCATTGAATTGTTTGCTCGCTGCTGTCGTAGCTCAGGATTGATTGTATTTCAAAACTTCAAAGAGCAACAACGCCGAGGTTGGGCTTGTGATGATAATTTAATCGAGCGAGGCTAAAGAAAGCAAATTAGATTGAAAGCAAGCAAACAATGATGCTAGGAAAAGACTAAAAAATATCGGTAAAATCAAAATCCTAGAAACTTTCAGAAGAATAAGAACCGTTGATAAATTAACTTGAAACGTATCAGAATAACAAATATCAAGTTTGGAAAATTCATGACATAATATGCATTAGCTAAAGTGAAGGAAAATAATGCAATGTGTTCAACTCATAGCTTGAAAGAGGCAGCTCAGCACGTGTTCTATAGTCTGGACAACGGATGTTTTATTGAGACTGTCGTCGGATTAAAAAAAGTATCATTACATGTCATCAAATGATCGTTTTTACAGTCGCTTCCAAACTAACAGCCCTCTCCAATTCTGAATTATATTTCAATCCTGTCCACTTTTTTGGGTTATGTTAAAGTGAGCTTCTTTAGTTTTATTTGAGAAGTACTCTTAATGGGTATACTTCACTCATCTTCGAGTTCTCTACAGCTGTTTGCCAAATTAATTAACTCTGCCTGATTCATTCGTCCCGTCAGCCCAAAGATGACCAGAAATCAGGAGTAGTGTAGAAATTTGTATAAAAACTCCAGGGCTATTGAAAGCAAGACTTCATTATTTTCACTCCAATTTCAGTACAACACACAACGGACGTCTAGGCTCTACTTTTATGATTGACTTTAATAACTAAGTTAAACAAAGGATTTTAATCCATTGTCTAGTTAAGTTCTAAAATTTGATCAGCGTCAATTTCACTTGAAAAACATTAATAACGCACCTAGCCTAACTTTTGAACAAATAATTGAACTTTTACCCATAACAGTATAAAACTATGACACGCAGAATATGAGCTTACATGAAAACTTCAAAAAAGTATCCTAAATTATATCAAACAATTTCTTTTTGTGTATATTTTGGAAAGTTTCCGATCAAGTAGAGTGTTAAATCATTTCTAGGAAATCCTTCCGATAGAATAATTACAATTGCTAGTCAGGGACGTCCCTCTGACACAACGCTATTTAATCGCCTGCATGCTCTCATTACTCTCATCACATTTCATTTTCGTTTTCTTTATCATAGCATAACGTTGTCTGAGTGTCACCCCTTTACTTTAAGGAAATGCAATTTTTCTGTTGCTAAAAAAAACAATCATTAATTACTAAGTAACCAATTCCCTAGCTTTTAATTGAACAAAGTACAAATGTATATACATAATTGGACAGATATTCACGGAATGAAGAATACATTTCACGAAAATTCGATCCATTTTGTAAAAACTACGGCATAGAGTATTTCACAGAAAATTTCTTTAATGTGAGGGCGATTAATAAATGAATCGCTATTGCGAACTATTAATAAATAAGCAAAGAAAAAAATTGTTTCGCCCCCAGTATGAAAAGTTTATGTGCAATTAAGGCCGACGCATGCGAACAACATATGTCGTCAGTTCGAACGAACAACACTCATGAACATTAACCTTTTGCTCACGCTACAATGCAGACACATTTTACATCAACGGGACCAAAGTTGATACTCCTCCTTGAACAGCCAATACAAATACATTTGAACAAAACCACTCTAAGCAAATGTAGTCGGTTGGTAAAGTCAGAACATTTAATATCGCTAACATTAGAAAAAACTCTCTCGAAGGCTGAAAATATCTATAAAAATATAATTTGAAAATGGGAAGACAAAAATCTAAACCGAACACCAGTAAAAACCTAACTCGAGGCCGAATGACAATGGAGCTAAAGTTGACTATCACGTCGTCGGGATCGCATAGGCGAACAGCTGTGTTGATCCCCATGGCGTCTTGCTTCTTGGCTTGTATCCGTAGGGCAGAGGTCTTCCCTTTGCAGAATGGAAAGAATGTTTTTTCAACTCGATTTGTAGATTCTTATATTGGTAAATTTTTGGAAAAAAATTCAGCAAAGTGCCTTCTGTGGATTCAATCTGTGATGACATTCGTTTTGTTTCGTTTCCGTATTTTGGACCTCAGTCGGAGTGTTAGGCCCATCGCCAGTATGTCAGACGGTATTTCAGTATTACGCAACCGGCTCTGTAAATAATGTCCGCCGGAATTTAATTCGAGTAACCTAGATACGAGACAAACCCTCTTGAGTCCGGCTTGTCGGAAATTCGCCAGAACGACGAAATACTGTACGCTCCCTGAAAATTCGAGCGCGAAGAAAGGAACCGTTCACACCTTGTAAATTTGAAACTTTATCATTTGATTTCGAATGATCAGCAGCAAAACCGGTTTCTACTAATAAATCTGGAAAATTAATCGTATATTATCATCCCCTGAGGAAAAAACCAACGACTAAAATAGTCAACCTCTGGCGTCCCAACGAGGATAAGCCGAACCAAAAATATCTACAAATTGGCGCCGAACCGGACAGCCAACAATATAATAATAATAATATCTAACAAAGTGGCTCCCGAACAAGGGACTGCCCAACCAATAATCTAACAAGTGGCTCCCGAACAAGGGACTGCCCAATGTAGTGAAATATCTTATATCTTATATAATACAATGTGTTGCGAGGCCAGTTTGAGGTAAAAGCTGCGATAGACGTTGGAATGTTCAAACCGTTAAGCCGGCCGTCGCTTGGGCATGGGAACAGGCGTCGCACGAAGGCGCGATACGAGGGTTGGCCTTAGCAAAAGCCGCAACATCTGGGCCAATGAACAGGCTGCGCGTCGAAGGTGTGGCACAAGAAAGCGGGCACCTAGCCAATGAAATTTCGAGACGTCAGGACAAGGAAGAATTCCTCCAATCAGCTGTAAAATGCTGTCATTGTAACTGCGAACATTCGTGAACATTCGAGAAGGATCCGAGCCACGCACATATAAGGATACGACAAGAATAATCGAGGTTCTTTTTCGCGGGGTTTCGCAACAAAGAGAGAGTGAGGACACGCACGCAAACAGAGTACTCCGGCTTTGCCGGCGTACCTCGCACAAGAGTACCAAAACTTTAACATCGGTGTGAGGTGACAACATTGAAGTCTCGCGAGTAAAAGTCGGGAAAACAGCAGCCATCGAAGTATCAACGTGCGGCAGAAATCCACTCGAAGCACATCAGCTTCACAGCAATGATCGTCAAGTGCAAACGTGTCAACAACTGCAGCGAAAGCATTCAGTTTGTCTACGCCAGTTCCAATCTCACAGGCAACTCCAGCATGCCCCTTGGAACCACGCATTTACGAAAGCCCAGCATGCCCCTTGGAACCACGCATTTACGAAAGCTGCAGTCATACAACATCGATCCCGCGCAAGCCACGATGATCAAGCTCCTTCGGCACTCAAGAGCGGTAAACGCGTTGCAGACAGGGAGCAGCACCAGCCGGCCGCCGGCAGTGGGGCATCAGCGGATGTTAGTCTGATCAACTGAACATTCGTGCATTCCTCAAGCCATAAGTGGAAGCAGAGTTCGCCTCACTTCAAGAGTTAGGGTGACATAGTGGAGTTGAGAAATTGAACGGTGAATAAAAGTGCGAGCTTAGGTGCAAAACAGCACATTGGAAAGTGTTGGAAATGGCGCGCTATCTGGAGTGATTTCGATTTTTGTTTGTTCATCTTGGTGTGTGGAGCTTCACATTGTGCGTAGCGCAAATTTAAGTGTTCCGCGTTTAACACCTTGTGTGAGTCAAGGGTTTTATTGTTTTAAATTATCCCCATTTTTATTTCGGGCGTACTCTAGCCCAGCTATTTTCTTGTTCTGGTTTATTGTGAGTAGATCTTCTTTTGATAGTCATCATAAAAATTTTTGTGTAACGTTAAAACATGCAACCGTTGCGGGCGCCTATCATGATTCGAAGCGCACGTTTTTTCATGGTGTGTGTCACTTTGTGTTAGTGTTTGTTGCCAATTATCACCTTTAACTCACGTGTTCAACATTCTACGGTCAAGAATAAAATATGTCTAATCTTTCAATGTTGTCGTTATTATCCATGCTGATAGACTAAGGGAGACTCGGGGTGCACTATGCGAACACTACTATTATAATTTCTTTCTTTCCTGTCCCATTCTCCTCCTGTGTATTTCCGTCTTAATTTTCCTTTATCCTTCATCTATAGAGGTTTGAATTCCTCTTTCGGTAACGAGAAGCCGACAGGCCCATACTCGTATCGTAACACCAACCAATATAACTAACAAGTGACGCCCGAGCAGGGACCTGATCCCTGGAAAAGCTGCATCTGCACTCAGCGACCCAAACTCGGGGAAACTACAACTATTCTTCAAGCCGGTAAAATAAAACCCGCATCTCCTGCCTCCACAGAAATTCGCTGTTGGAGCAGTGCTAAAGGAACTACGCCTAATACTCAAACATCGAACGCATCTCCTGCCTCCACAGAAATTCGCTGATGGAACAGTGCTAAAGGAACTACGCCTAATACTCAAAAATCGAACCCATCTCCTGCCTCCACAGAAATTCGCTGTTGGAACAGTGCTAAACGAACTACGCCTAACCCTCAAATATCGAACGCATCTACTGCCTCCACAGAAATTCGCTGTTGGAGCAGTGTTAAGGGAACTACGCCTAATACTATAACTCGCTAAGATGAATTGCGTACAAAAAGCGCAACAATATGCAGAAGCACTGGGAATAACCCCAGAACAGCCGGAATACCGAGAGATTTTCCTCGGTCGATTGCAAAGGATAGAGGATAGTGATAGAGGAGAGAGCATTGATGGATTATATTTTGGTTAGCAGGCGAGTGATGGGTCGTTTGCTCGATGTGCATGTGTTCCGTGGTTAGATGAATGGGATTTCGGATCATTATTTGGTGGAAGGAAAGCTGAGAGTTAGTGGAATGTGGGGAGGTGTAAAATGGAGGAGTGGAAGGGAGGTGTTAAATGTAAGCAAGTTACATGATTCTGAGCGTGAGTGTGAGTATCAGGAGAAGATGAAAGTGGAGTATGGGAGGGTGAAGGAAAGTGAGGTGGGTGGAGTGGAAGGGGAATGGAAGTTGTTTAAAGATGCGGTGGAAAAATGTGCAAGGGAAGTGTGTGGGGTAAGGAAGGTTGGAGGGGGGATTAGAAAGGGGAGTGAATGGTGGAACGGAGAAGTAGGAGCGGCTGTGAAAAGAAAGCGGGGGGCGTTCGAAAGGTGGCTGCAACGAGGCAACCAGCGAAATTTTGAAGAGTATAAGGAGAGAAAGAAAGAGGTACAAAGAATGGTAAGGAGAGCGAAGAGGGCGGCGGATGAGGAATGGGAGAGGAAGTTCGGAGGGGATTTCATGGAGAGAAGGAAGGTTTTTGGAAGGAAGTGAAGAGAATTAGGAAGGGTCAGGTGGAGAATGAGGCAAGAGTGAAGGATTCAAATCGTAGGCTGCTAGTGGAGAGTTGTGATGTGAGAAAGAGATGGGCGGAGTATTTTGAGGAACTGCTGAACGTGAGGGATGATAGGATTGCGAGAGTAGTAGCTGTTGGAAGTGATGTTAGAATGCCTGTGTTTGGTGAAGTGAATAGAAGTCGAATAAGAAGTGCAGAGGTGAGATGTGCGTTGGATGAAATGAAAAATGGGAAAGCTCCAGGTTTTGATGGCTGCACGGTTGAATGTCTAAAGAAAAGAGGAAATGTGGTTATAGAATGGTTTGTGCGTTTATTAAATGTGTGTTTCGAGGCTAGTAAAGTGCCGGTTGATTGGAGTAGCGCGTGCGTAGTTCCGTTGTACAAGGGGAAAGGTGACAGGTATGAGTGCAGTAATTCTAGAGGTATAAGTCTACTGAGTGTCGTTGGGAAGCTGTATGGAAGAGTGTTAATTGGAAGGGTGAGAGTGTTGACGGATCGTGTGCTTGCTGAAGAACAGTGTGGTTTTAGGTGTGGTAGAGGTTGTGTGGATCAAATGTTTGCTGTGAGGCCGGTGAATGAAAAATACTTATTAAAGGGAAAGGATGTATATTGGGCATTTATGGATCTAGAGAAGGCGTATGACAGAGTGGATCGCGAGGCTCTATGGCAAGGGGTAAGTTTGTATGGAGTGGGTGGGAGACTGTTGAATGCGATCAAGAGTTTCTACATTGATAGCAGAGCATGTGTGAGAGTAGGGAATGAGGTGAGTGAATGGTTCCCAGTTGTGACCGGTGTGAGGCAGGGATGCGTGATGTCGCCGTGGTTGTTTAATTTGTTTATGGATGGTGTGGTGAGAGAAGTGAATGCCAGAGTGTTGGAAAAAGGTGCGCAGTTGGTGGGACGAAATGGTATGTATTGGGAAGTGTGTCAGCTGTTAATTGTTTGCAGATGATACAGCGCTTGTGGCTGATTCATAGGAAAAACTGAGGAGACTGGTTGCAGAGTTTGGTACAGTGTGCGAAAGGCGGAAATTGAGGGTAAATGTGAATAAAAGTAAGGTGATGAAATGTTTAAAGGTGGAGTGTTTGGAACTTTGGATGTGAGGTTGAATGGGGAAGTTTTAGAGGAGGTAGAGCATTTTAGGTACCTCGATAGGCGGGTAGCCCTGGTGGTTTCGGATAGGAGAAGTGGATATGGGAATTAGAATAACGCTAAAACTGTCATATGGATAATTATCCAATCGATAAGGTATCATATTATCCGGTTATCCATTATCCGGTTAATTGGATATTGAAAAAATATGGAAAAATCGTCAACCGGATGTTTTAATTTGGAGTTATCAATGAAAGGATGTAACATCCGGTGTTAACGATAAAGAAGCATTATATAACGCGGTGTGTGCAACACAAGGTTCAGTTCGAGATGAGCTCTCAAGAAGAAAACATCTCACCAACGAAAAGCAGAATAAGCATCGACAGTTACGATGCCGCGTTTTTGGATGAAGAAAAAGATACGTCCTGTCATGATGACAGAAACACTTCAAGCAACTCCATCGACTTATCCATTGCAAAAAACATACACCTTCAAGAATGGCTACACTATCGGGGAAAGAGAAATCCGAATAAGTGCAGTGACGAACCTAATAAACGAGACAAAATTGAGACACTTAAAGGTAAAATTAACATCTTTAGAAAAGATAGATGCGGGAAGATGTTCGACCAAGAAGTACGAGTGGAGACGAATGGAATGAGATCAGTGATAATATTAAGGAATCTAATATCCAGAATTCATCGAGAAGCAGTTGTGAATTACCTGAAGAACTATTGGAAATTTATACACCTAGTAGAAATGAGGGAATATCACCCAACAACTCGTCAAATAACACAGAAAACATACAAACTCCCAGGGATTTCAACACAGAAAGTATTTCAAAAATCATTTCACGATATAATAATGATGAGAGAAGCAGACAGAAAACAATTCTTAACACAAGAAAAACTCCATTGGACAAGTCAAGAAAACGAAAACAACATTTTCTCAATAGTGTTGAATCGGTTAAATCAACAAAAAGAAACACAAACTACAGTGGAAGAAATGGAAGTGACGGAGAACAATCGACCACTGGAACTCGAAACGAGAAAAGATTCTACTCGATTGAACGAAAGAACAATCAGCGAATTGAGCAAGCCGCTAACACCAGAAATACCATCACCTGCACAACTACGTCCGAGAAGTCCTTCTCCCTTGAATGTCGCGAGAGAGGAGACGCCCTCAACGTTACCCTCACGACCAATCACGCCGAATATACAGAGTCAGAACTCAGAGAGATCGATGACATCACAAAGTCAATCGATTTCACTGACGGACGAAATAACACCATATCAGATAATGACAACACCTCCAGTATCGCCAATTCCGAGGAGATCGCCATGGGATCCGGAGGAGGAGAAAAACCTATACTCTACAGCTTCATTGCCTTCAACTTCACAGAAAACGCCAGAACCAATAGAAATCGACCAAACTACATCTACTTCAACCACGGCGATCACGTCCACATCCTCTACTGTGCATTCCCAACAAATAAGAAACGAAGTATTGAAAGAATTTCAAAAGATCTGGGGCTCAAAGATGAATCAGTTGATATCAGCCTTGCAACAAACATTAGAGTAAATACTTACAAAAAATTTATTTTGTACTTGTTGAGAAAAGGTCTAAAAAGTTATACTATTGTAAATAATGGATTAGAAGCATTAAAAGATGTCTGGAAATATTTGCAAAATATTCTCAAATTGCATCAAAATGATGTAAGTGTTGTTGATGGAGTTAGTAATTGTGTACAATTTCAAGATGAAAAACGTAATGAAAGAGAAGCAACAAGAATAAAAAATTCTTATGTGAAAATTGAAGAAATAGTTGGACCTATAATTGATTTACATAACTGTAAAAACTTGGCGGAATTGAGAGCATCTTTAGGTACAGATCAGATTATTAATTTCTTTAAAATGTGGGGAAACAGATGGGAAAGTTTGTGTGAAAGTTTAATAAGTTATAAGAAACAAGGCGAAGAATATCATTTAAAACAAACTCCGTACTTAGAAATCATTAGTTTAAACCAGAAAGATAATTTGTTAAATCAGAGTTGGTTATTGACTGTGTTTTACTCTAATAACATCAACTTTGAAGATTTCATGGCAAAATTTATTTTGGTACGTGAAAAAAAATTAACAAAAATAAATACGTTTACGTTATATGGAGAATCAAACTGTGGTAAAACTATGTTAATTAAGTTGTTGTGTGATAGATTGCATCCGACTGTATTAGGAAAGCAAGGTGATGCAAGTGCGTTTTATTTTCAGCGATTGTTAAAAGCTGGAATTGCAATTTTAGAAGAACCTACTTTCACTGTGCAAAATATTAACACTTATAAATGTTTATTGGGTGGAGAACCATATGTTAAAGATGTTAAAAATCATGAGCATACAACTATCCCTAGAGTGCCATTTATTGTAAGCACAAATGAAGAAATGTTAGCAGCGCGATGTTCAAGTGTAGACCAGGATGCTCTGGATAATAGGATGCTTAAATTTAAGTTTATAAAAAAATAAATAATGGACTTAGTATTAAAAATGGACTGCCGCAAGCTCCCGGTATCATTGAGCCAGAAGACTTGTTCGCGTTAACATTGAAACGTCAGGAGGAAATTGTAAAGTATATGGGATTAATAAGTAAAACTATAACATAATGGATCTCGCAATTACTCACATTTCGTCTGAAGAAAGAGAAGCAGCGCGACGAAGAATAGTTAATGCAGCTATTGATAGAGACCGTATTGAAAGAAGAAATAGACATCATATATCCAGAAGAGAAAATATGGATACAACATCTGCAACAATACCAGCAGAAAGATTATTAATAAATGCGAACAATAGAATACGTATCTTGAACCAACAGTTGAGCAATGTAAATGCTTTGTATAATGAAAGCCAACAAAAGTTAGCTAGTTTGGAAATACAACACAATTATTCAAAAACTGATGCTGCAACAAGAATAAATGAATTGTTGGAGCAAAATGCTACTTTGATATTGAAAATATCTGAACTTCAACCTCAGATTCACAATCCAGAATGTGATAACTCACAAATGGAAGCTATGACAGAAGAGTTAAATAGATATAAAAACATAAAATTGGTGGATGACAATCATTTACAAGAACTTAGACAGCAATTGGATTCAAAAGAGACAACATTGATTAACATAAACGATGAACTGGGCCAAAAAAATGAAATAATACATGATCAAATAAGAACAATAAATGAACTGAAAAATGCAAATGAAATATTGAAAGAACAGGGACATAGTAACGAAACAACTATAATAAAAGAATTCGTCTTGCCTCTTTGGGTTTATTCTAACTATAGAGCTGGTGAAGAACACATGTCATGGCTGACACACCGCCACCGACACCTTTAGTATCGGAGAATAGGAAAAGAGTTCGAAGAGAAATTGATGACAGTAGAGTGTTGGGAATAGGTGGAACTGAAGCAGTTCATAGAGATAGGTTATACAACAGTATAACACCGAATGAAATAACAGTAGAATATACGTTTCTCTATAGTGCAACTGAACAAAAAACTTGGAAATTTAATAAAAGTATTACAAAACATTATACAATAAATTACAATAACTTAAAACCAATGTTTTTTGCTGATGAGAGATTTTATACTGAATTCTTGAATAGAATAAATTTGGACAATTGGTTAATACAGTATGTTAAAGCAAAAACATGGATTGAAACAACAGCTATGGTCAAAATATTAGAAACAACTGTAAATAATACAACAGCGACTACTACTCATCCTTTGAATCAACCTATAATGATTAGTCAAAGGAAAATTCCACAATATTTGCCTGAAAATGGAAAATTAATGCAAGAAAAAAGTATGACAATAGATTCATTCAATGACATAAAACATAAGTCATATAATAAAATATATAAATTAGGGGATGTTATAAATGTACATGAAACGAGTTTTGATGACACTTACTATAAATTACATCCAACAAATGCAAATTGGAGTAAATTGATGAATGGATGGCAACAACAAATAGATATAGGAGGTAGAAAAAAATATATACAAGTATACAACTTATTACCTTTTGGATCAATTTATAATCCAGAATCTGATGTTCGTAGAGGTCAACATAAAGAAAGTGTTAAATTTGATGTGAGTAGTGCACCAGGTCAGGCTAGTTCAAAATATAAACCGCAAATTGTACATGAATGGCAACAAAGTCAAATTATTAAAAGACCTTTAATAACGATGTCAATAGTACCGTGTGTTGACAGTGTGGGAAGTGATACACCTAGCAATGGGTATATTCGTATGGATGTAAAAAGAAGTTTAAAAATGAGATTTACACTAAAAAATCCAAGCAATAAAACATATGAAAGTATGTATAATATAAAGCCACAACCTTGGACTGTAAGCTCAGATGTGGCTGCATCGTTGACGACAGCGGACATCGATTCTCTCTTCTCTTCGTTGAATCATGGAGACTACAACTTCGGAGGAGCATTTGACAACAACATCTTCTCAACTTGAGAAGATACTTAATAAATATAAATATGGACATAATATGGATGGACCGATAGCAAAAATAAGCGATGTTCTTAAAGAAAATGATGAATTTATGTTAATTTCGTTAACTACTCTAGAAAAACATGGAAATATTTTCCCATATTGTATAATTAAAAAGGATGAAATGTACCACAAAATGTGGCTTTGTAAATATTTGAAAATGTTAATGGAAGATGAAGAATTGTGTAAATTCTATATAGATGAGAAATTTATAGGGTTAAAACTAAAATATATAACTTATACGAATAAATATATCTTTAAGTTGCTTGACATAATAATAAAGAAAGAAGATTATCCGCTTGTTTCATTATCCTTTTATCCTATTATCCTTATCCGATTGGAAAGTTTAGCGTTATTCTGGTTACCGATCCCTCAAAAGGAGAAAAGTTCACTTTGGGTGATGACCACTGTGAGCTAGTTAATCAGTGGAAGTGGTAAACTGAGCGATGTATCAGTTTGAAACTCCAGATAATGTGTTGGAATGTAATATATCTCAGTTGGCACGGGAGCTTGGCTTCCGTGTGAACATTTAGACACGAAATCAAACCAAACTGCCCGCACAACCGGAAGCCAAGCTCCCGTGCCAACTGAGATATATTACATTCCAACACATTATCTGGAGTTTCAAACTGATACATCGCTCAGTTTACCACTTCCACTGATTAACTAGCTCACAGTGGTCATCACCCAAAGGGAACTTTTCTCCTTTTGAGGGATCGGTAACCAGAATAAAACGCGGCATCGTAACTGTCGATGCTTATTATGCTTTTCGTTGGTGAGATGTTTTCTTCTTGAGAGCTCATCTCGAACTGAACCTTGTGTTGCACACACCGCGTTATATAATGCTTCTTTATCGTTAACACCGGATGTTACATCCTTTCATTGATAACTCCAAATTAAAACATCCGGTTGACGATTTTTCCATATTTTTTCAATATCCAATTAACCGGATAATGGATAACCGGATAATATGATACCTTATCGATAGGATAATTACCCATATGACAGTTTTAGCGTTATTCTAATTTCCATATCCACTTCTCCTATCCGAAACCACCAGGGCTACCCGCGGGTCGGATGTGGCTGTTAAGAATAGTATCCCTATTGAAAATCGAGGGCGGTGCACCGGTGGAATATGAGTGGAAACATGGACGATTTGAGGTTGGTTTACCGTCTATTTGAGGGTCAAATGTCCAGTCTTCGCGACCATACCGCGCCCTCAATACGCCCATACTGCGACCAACTTTGGTCGGTGAACAGCTTCAAATCAACCTCAACCCAACTCTACATCCAATGAATCGCTCGCTTCGCAACCTTAATCAACTCCAAATCACGGGTGGCCACCTCTACGCAATCGCTTAAAAAACGCTCCCAGCTGCCAGTGTATGACGTCACAAGCATATATACATATGGTTGTGACGTCATACACTGGCAGCTGGGAGCGTTTCTTATCCATCGTACAGAGATCACCTGTGATTCTGATTTTGCTAGGGTGAAGAAGCAACAATATTAACATACCATGCTAACCGCACACCAATATTAAATATCATATACCCTTATTTTGGATATATGAATCTATTGCGCAACCTTATCCAATGGGTAGATATCTGAATGTCAGTCCCCCCCATTTGCAAGAATTTAATTTTTACATTGAAAAGTGCTGTAAAGAGCAATATGTTCATGCAAATATAATTCATTGAACGTAAGCAAATAAAGTTTTGTCACTTGCAAATGAGTATTACGGAAGGGTATCATGGGTGCCATGGCCCACTCATTGTGGCTGACTTCCTTAATGAATAACTTATGGTTCCAAATTTAATATGGTACCATACATGCCATTCACTAACAGGCACTGCTAGCTTGGATGTATATCTTTCCTTCACAATTCTGTGAAAGACATATTAATTATTTTTCATTTTGTAGTATTTGCGCAGTATTTTAATGAATAAACCGTTAATCAGCTGTTCTGGACAATAAAAAAGAAAATAGAAGTACTGTTAAAAATATAGAGAATAATAGTTGAAAAACATTAATATCACTTATCATCAACAATTAAGAATACATATGTATAATACATAAAGCTATTATATCAAAAAATTTGTAAGAATTGAAAAAACTTGTATCAATTAGCTAATGAAATAAGAAAATTAAAGAAATGATATTGATGTTTTCTCAAAATAACGTAATAGTCAGAACTCACATATGTGCGCTGAGATCACACTGCATCACTCAAAAAGCTATCACTATTTCAGTTATTTACACACATTGTAAAATTGAAAACTTTCAATAAAATACACTTTAAATGAGAAGCCTTCCAAGCAAATACTACTTTTTTTGTCACCCATGTAAAACTTTTGTCATGTTGAAAAAAAAATCGTTTCACAAATATTTTCCATGTCTTGCTGGATAAACGATATTTATAACTTCATTTACATCAATAATTGGAAAAAATAAATTCTTCAATGCTTCCCACACTTGCAATTGTACCAATCGTGTCAGGTTACCATTGTCATCAAAACGTTTAGAACAAGGTTTGTCACGTCTATTATTCATGCCCTTCACTGCTAAGTAACTCGAATATGACGAATGCTTAATATAGATTTCTATGGAACATTAATTCACGAACAACTGAATTACAATGAGTTGTACCACAAATTATGACTACTCCATGTGTTCGGAGTATGGAGGCTGTTTATCTACGCGTAGTTCGGTTAAATTTGAAACGCAGGGAACGTTTTCGTTTCAAAAATATAGTTGTTCAAAACCTAATGAAACAAAAAAATGGTAACACGTTTGCTCCAGTTACTTAAATGTATTCAAATTCACATTAACTGCCCTCTTGCTGTTGATAGCTAAGCAATGAATGTCCTAAACATGAAGAGCACAGCAACTACTTCACTTCAGACAGTCACAAAATTCAAACTACCGCGATGCACGCCTCGTCCAGACCTACACTCATGTTGTCGAGTTGACACGCACGTCCATGGACTCCGATGACACTCAAATTGTCGGTTTGTCCACACCTATGATGTGTTGTTAATCTCAGTGCGCTGCAGTCTCTGGTCGTGATAAGGTGCGCTCTTCATTAACTGGCGGCAATGAAGTGCAAAAAGCTTATGAAAGCAGCGCTTGTGTGCTGTATTGCTGCAGCATCCTTGAAAATATTACGGAAGTATAAAAAGAAGAAGATTTGGACGAAGAAATGGCTACAACGAAGAATGGGTACAATGGGTTTTGAAGACAGTCAATGTTATACAGTCTAAGGTCAATGAAATTCTTAATGAAACAATACGCAAATTTTCTTGAACAATCGAACAGAACAGAAGAACACTTATACCCTATTGAAACATTCTTGCAAATACCAGTTACATAATCAGAAGCTCAGCGAAACACACAGCAATTGAATGACACATTCAGCGAAACCATGAAGTGCATGGTAAACCTTAGCACGCTGAATAATACGAACACTGCTTCAGAAAGTAATCATTCTAGATAAACGTAATAGCAGGAAGCACATAAATCTCATAAGCATAATGATTCACATTGCGTTTAATTGTCTCAGAAATAATGGATTCTTTCATAGTTTTGCTCATTGCTTCATTGTTCTGCGTATTGATTCGCATGAGATAAATGTTTCACAGTTTTCATAGATTGCTTTCTTTATATCACTAATTTTTAGTGTGTGCTTGACTTAATATTGCGCAAAATGATTCAAGAAAAGTTCATAGTTAATTAGCGAATGCAAAAAGATGTACTCATCGTTAAATAAGCATTAATTATATTTAACGCGGAAATTTTTATAATGTAAGGTTTGACGGAGTCACTACTTCATCAGAATCAAATTACTTACCTCTCCAGTACTGGCATCATCTAAACTTGGGCGAGATTCTCTTTGGAGCTCACCCTCATTAAGAAAAACCAGTTGATCGAAGCACCAAAGTTTTGGAGTATAAACATCTGACACGCCTGCTCCTGATTTTTTAGATTGTTCAATGTTTTTAAGTTCACGTCTGAACTGTGTACGCAGAGTATTTATTTTTCTTTTTATATTCTCTACAGTCAGGTCAGGAATGAAAGGTTGCATTGTTTTCTTGATGTCAATTAGAGCGACTGCTTTTAATGTTTTGTTTTTATATTCCTTACTTTGAACCTTTCACAAACATGGTTTGGAGCTATTAAACCAATAAAAATACTGGTGGCAGTTCTACTCCAGAATTCCGGAACCTCGGGAGCACATGTTGCAGCCAACCTTACTCTATGGGATCAGACCCGCGACTGGTAAGTGTGACAACTCAGCGCCATGGTTTCCAACATTGCCGGAAAACGGCTTGGTGAGTGTCGACTCAACTTTTGGAGTGATTTTGAGTCCATGGATGTGTGTGTGGCGCTGGTTTGACACACATGAGTGTAGGTCTGGACGCGCCTTCATGCTGCACCGTGGCTGCGGCCGAGCTTAACGTATCGCACACAAGACGTCCGACTCAAGGGCTGCATCCTGCATCAGCAATAGATCGATTTGTCGTTAAAATTACCCCTCAAAAATAGTTTTATATGTGTTTTTGACAATTTAAATAGGTTTTTCACACAACTGAATTATTTTTGCTGAATAAAACTATAATTTGTGATTTCTTTCAGTTGATTGATGTCAATACCGGATTGTGAAATCAGACTAAACAACCACATACGCTACGTTCATCTGAGCAGCAGATACTGTATATGCGTGCTTGAAAAATTGCTCAAAGAATGATGCATGCCAAATGGGTTATATGGTAGGAATAGGCCTACTCAATACCATCATTACGAAATTAAGTCATTTCTATCATCTACATAAATAACTTTATAAATAACTTTATATCTTTATATCCTCTTAATTCAATATACATATAGACATTTATTGCTATAGTAACATATGACAAACGATGTTAGCATTTTTTTTTGTAAAAACTAGCCCTTCGAAACTCATTGAACGACTGAAAAAACTAGAACTGTGAACCTGCGAATACAGTAATTCTGAATATACATATTATTGTAACGTATTCATATTTCTTGATATCTGTCATATATATCTGCACTCATTAATGACTGAAATAACTATTCATTAACTTAATTGGTACATTTTATGCAAATTACTCCGTTTTCTTGGCGTACGATATCAACCCAATGTTTGGGCAATGATAATTTATATTTTTACAAATTTTATTAAATTACGATATTTTAATTCATATGAGATAGTTTCCACTTATGTGAATATCGTACATAGATACATACACTGTTAGTTCATTATTAGAAATAAAACTATTTACTACATTGTCCCAATTACAAGTTGATATAATAAATAAATATATCTTTTTTTGATATTGTCTTACTATTAGGCCTATTATTGTAATCCAAGATTCCAATATCAGGCCAATAAATAATTATCAACCCAATATTGACCTAATAATTTCTTGCTACCTGGGTATGTTTATCATTTTAAATGAAACGACAAACATTTGAAGTGTTTAGAATTAATATTTCTCCATGTATTGTTGAACCCCATCATGTATTATCATAGCATGAAATACAGTATTCACCTCCGTTACATAAATAATAATTTTATGATATTGTTAAAATGTATTTGGCTACGCCTGTGCATTTTTATCCCAACAAGTTAAATATAATTGAAACGTTCCACAATACACCTCGGCAATTTGATGCACTTTCACTCGACCATAGAGTTGATCATATTTTAAAACGGGAAGTAAACTATGGGCATGAGTCATATTTACCGTATTTGGTTTGGGTGCACATTTATAACCAGTTGCTGCAGCTACTGACGATCTGCGATAAGGATTAATTTATGCAATTGAGAATTAACCACAAATGCAGAGCAGTAATTATTGAATGGGAGAGGGCATGAGAAACAAGTGTCCGAAAAACACGGTATCAGCGATTCTGAGCCAGATGGCCGTCCTTGGCCAAGTCAACCTCGAATCGCTACTAGATGCCGCGAATTAAAGACGGTGTATGGACGGGAGGCCACGGATAGCAGTGCCAATCATAACATGCTCGTAAATTGGGCGGTGTACCGTTGTTTTATCGGTCGGATGGCCGAATGACCAATAAATCGCGGATAATAAGCCCTGTCAACCATATTCCACCGGTGCACCGTCCTCGATTTTCAATAGGGATGGAAGTAGAAGTGAAACATCGAGTGAGTGAAGGTTGTAAGACATTGGGTGCAATGAGGAAAGTTTTTGAATGCAGGAGTTTTAGTATGAATGCTAAGAGGGGACTGTTTGAAAGTTTGATTGTGCCAGTTTTGTTGTATGGAGCAGAGTCCTGGGGGTTGAGAGCAGCTGAGAGGAGGAAATTGGATGTGTTTGAGATGAAGGGTTTGAGGAGCATGTATGAAGTAACTAGAAGAGATAGGATCAGGAATGAGTTGGTTAGGGGGGCAGACGGGTGTTATCAAAAAGTTGAGCAGGCGAGTGGATGAAAGAGTGCTTGGATGGTTTGGGCATGTTGAAAGAATGAATGTTGAGCGGCTGGTGAAAAAGATATATATGTCGGAAGTGAGTGGTCTTCGAGCGCGAGGTAGACCACGGATGAGTTGGATGGATGGGGTGCGACGTGCTTTGTATGAGAGGGGTCTGACTGTGGACGTGGCGAGAGGGATGGCTGCGGACAGAAGTGAGTGGGGGCAGTGTATAAGGAGGTAATTTTATTTTTGACGCGTTACTGGAAGCTGCCCGCGTGTGATGGGGTTGACCTGTCATGTGCGGGGGGAGGGGCTGCACTCAATGAAGCGGTCGGGGTAAACCAGCTGTGGCTGTCGGGCCTGACTGTGGAAGGTGGTTGTGCTGGGCTGCTGCTGATCCTGGCAGTTCAGGTGCGGCCGGTGCTGCCTCTCACGCCTCCTAGTGACTAAGTGTGGTGATTGTGGCCTGCTGTCGGCTACCCTCCCATAGGGAGGGTAAGCCCGGTATATGTATGTATGTACGATTGCAAAGGCTGGAGCAAGAGGAACGAATACGAGAGGAACGAGAACGAGAACGAGAGGAACGAGAACGAGAAAGAGAACGAGAACGAGAACGCGAGCGCGAGCATGAGATTCGCATTCAACAGGTCAACCAGCCGAGAGGCGAGACGAATTAAGATTCCTGAAATCACGTCATTCGAGCCAGAGAAAGAAGGTATGCAGGAATTTCTACAACGGTTTGGGAACCACTGTACAGCCCAAAAGCTCACCGAATACGAGGTCGTCATTGCCCTCAAAACCCTAATAACGACCAAAGAACTAAGGCTCATCCAAACGATACCCGCCGTCGATCGATACCGCTTTAATGAAATCAGAACCCTACTATTAGAATCTCATAAGGTCACTACAGCTCCACTACGCGATAAGTACTGGAAAGTAAAACCATGAGAGGCCGAGTCCCGCAGGATGCTGCTCAAGGACAAGCTCTCCGGCCCAAAGTCCGAGCCCTGGTGCACCAACTCCTCCCTCAGCGTCGATTTGACGACCCGCGAAGAGAACGCCCCAAGGTCTACCTTCACGAGGCTGTATCCTTTGCCCAACCTCCGTCGCGGTCCTGTTCCTACCGAGGTTTCCAGAGTGCTGTCATCTACAGTCAGCCCCAGGAATGAAAGTGCCCCTCGCGTGAGATCCAGTGATATTTCTACGAGTAGCGAATCCTCGCGAATGCGACAGGGTTCTTCACCCTTCAATAAGCATGCAACGGTGCCAATGTCTCCAGCTTCTGCAGCCGTGGCATCTATTTTGAAGTCCCCTTACCATATGCCGTCTCAGAATTACTTTACAGAGGACGAACGTCCGTTCACTGCGGCTACACCGCTGCTTAACAGCCCGTTTAGCTCTTCCAAGGAAGGTATGTGCAAAACCGAAGAGTCTCCCGATGCCGCTCTCTGCCAATTCGTGATAGGGGCCACTGGAGATATACTTACCGAAGAACCCTCGGCTGAGGACCCTCTTGGTTCCACTGAAGAATTATTCCTCTTACCATCTGAAGAGGACGATCAAAACCATGAGCTATCGAATGGTAGGAGGCTCATTACTGTCCCAGATGAGACAGCGGGCACAAAGTAATTTTTGGTGCCGAGTGAAGATGGAACCTTGCAAGCTCTGCACACCGAGGGAAAAGATAGGCTATAGACTAGCTGTCGATGGAACTTGCGGCGAAAATGGGGCGCAATCAAATGTCGTTGTCAAAAGTGGCGTCGTTTACGGTCTCGTTGATGATGATGATGATGATGATGACGGTGACACTGAACATGATTTAGATTCGAACCTCATCCAACAAAACAACGAATAAGGTTTGAGTGCTGACAAACCTATTTCTGTGGAGATAACTAAAGAAAATATTCCTAATGATGACGAAGAGGAAGAGACTCGCTTGTGTACGGGTCGACAATGTGACTTCGTGTACTATTCTATGGGTGTACTGAACATAATGTATATATGGAACAGCAACTCCAGGCTGTTGAAGAGAAGATTAAAATTAAAGTCAACGTCAAAGATGGCGTTGACGTTACCAGGCGTTTCTTGTGTCACGGAGAGCATAGTACTTCGTTCCTTCCACAGCATCTCATCGATAAACATCGTATCAAGATAGTTAAAGGTGACGTTTGGAAGTGTCTCAAGTGTGACGTGTTGTGCAACAACACGGCAGACATGCTCAGACATGTAGCTTCTCATCGTGCTAAGGAGCCGCCAAAGAAGCCAACAATTAGGATCAATGAGCGTAAACCTCCTGAAAAACCGCGTCCTAGTGCTACTAAGCAGCCTCCTATCTCGACTTCCAATAATAAATTACATTGGAAGGTCAGGAAACGTAAGGAGGGTTTTCATCGGTGGGGCATTTGTGATAGCGTCTTTGCTAGTCGTCGCCAAATCAGACAACATCTGATAACTCACACTAGATTGCGGCCGTACAAGTGCAAGGTTTGTACGGAGGGCTTCCCTTTCCAAAGAACTTACATACGTCGCAGGAACTCTCTTCATTCCGAGTTTGTTCTCAGTTTTGCCAGTTCTGCCGACTACCGTACCCGACAGTTTCTGAACTCAAGCGACACAGTTGTAATGCAAGCCAGAAGAGCGGCTTTCCGTGTCCGTATTGCGATTTTGAAACTAACATGGACATTCAGCTGCTCGTGCACATCGCGACGCATGGTCGTAGTACCAGATATTTTGAGATAAAGCTTATAACTATGTTCCTTGTATAAGATAAGATGTTAAAAGTGTTCTAAACTAGGCTTATATCGCTTAAGATTCTAGAATTAATTATCATATAACCCTTATGTGTCGAACGGTCTCGAAACTCAATCAAAGACCTAACGGACTTCAATTTCTAATTATCGGTCCAAACTGGCGTGGGTTTGTTGAGACTTTGCTTTACAAGTAAAGTCTTGTCATTATGGGCGTGTTAGGCCCATCGCCAGTATGTCAGACGGTATTTTAGTATTACGCAACCGGCTCTGTAAATAATGTCCGCCGGAATTTAATTCGAGTAACCTAGATACGAGTTAAGCCCTCTTGAATCCGGCTTGTCTGAAATTCGCCAGAGCGACGAAATGCTGTACGCTCCCTGAAAATTCGAGTGCAAAGAAAGGAACCGTTCACTCCTTGTAAATTTGAAACTTTATTGTTTGATATTGAATGATCAGCAGCAAGCCCGGTTTCTACTAATAAATCTGGAAAATTAATCGAATATTATCATCCCCTGAGGAAAAAACCAACGACTAAAATAGTCAACCTTTGGCGTCCCAACGAGGATAAGCCTAACCAAAAATATTTACAAATTGGCACCGAACCGGACAGCCAACAATATAATAATAATAACATCTAACAAAGTGGCTCCCGAACAAGGGACTGCCCAACCAATAATCTAACAAGTGGCTCCCGAACAAGGGACTGCCCAACTAATATAACTAACACGGAGGAAATGAAGAAAGAAATTTTATATTTGTATGTCGAAAACTTTCCGGGCATAAGCTTTAGGGTGGTTTTAATTAATAGTTTCAAAATAGGCTCATTTTTTCGTTTCAAATACATTCTTCCTACAGCGATGCAGGCCTCCCTAATTTACAAATTTTGTTGTGCGCGATGTGCATCTGAGTACGTCGGTTTGACGTCGTTTACTCTAGGCTGTTGACTGGCCGAGCATTGAGGTAGGAGTTACCGCACAGAAAATATTTTAGCTAGTCCTTCACATTCAGCTACTAGGGATCATTCAGAACATTGTAATAGCCGTTTGACATCATTTATTTTAAAATTCTTACTAGATATAAATATGCCTCTGATTTGAGAATTTTAGAGTCTCTATTCATTTTAAGAAATAAACCGATAATAAACAACCCACTAAGTTCTTTTCTTTTGTCAATAGTTAACAGGTAGTTTTTAAGGTTAGTTTTTTGTTTGTTTTTTCAGTTTATCAACTTCCTAATTCATTTCATGTTTTTTTTCTGTTGAATTTGTTTTGCTGAAGACTAGCGAATGCTCGAAACGTTCAATTTTATTATTTTACTTGCAATTTTTAATTTATGTAAATGTTTCATACGGTATTTTTAGTTCTTTTTATTTTACTTAAAATCAGGAAGCCTCCCGATAACTTTTTTGCACTTATTATAACCGCTATAGACAATTTTAAATTCTAGCAAGGGGTGCTCGAACCAGAACTTGGCTCAAATAGCATTGCCATTAAAGTTTTAATGAAAAACATTCCAATCATACGTATCGAACGTAGCGCTTCGGCAATGATTTCAAACAAAAATTATCGAATCATATCTTTTATTGGTGTTAATTGCGCATCATGCAATTGATTAGATCAGAATTTACTATGTGTTACACAATTCATATTACAATTAACAAATGCCCCTATTTCCTTTACATAACAATATTCTAACAATAATTAGAATACAAATTATAATTTATAGAATTCAACGCACAACTAATTTTTTTTTCAAATAGCATTCCATTCATAACTTCTATGGAAGAAAGATCCGATTTTGTTTTCTGTGAAGTGGTACTTCGATCATAACCTCTAACATGTAACCATTCAACATCATTTTTACCACATAACACCCCAAACTTAATGCTAAACGTGTAGCGCCCTAACCATTACATATGTCAAGAAAAAAATTCGATTAAAATATCTATGAATTAACACACAAACCGTAAGTTCTCCCAAGAAGCGGTCCTACGACATATTGTATCAAGTAACACTTTTAATGGAATTTTTCCATTAGTACTCGAGCCTTAAATTCCACCAAGCAACAGTTTTGTCACAATATTGATAGACTCATATAATTTAATAGACCGACCGGGGTTGAAAATTTGGCCGGGGCCGGGGCCTGGGCCGGGGTCAACAAATTTGTCATGGCTGGGGCCGGGGTTATCAAATTTACCACGGCCGGGGCCGGGGCCGGGGCTGGGGCCGGGGTTCAGACCGTGTCAGGAGGTATCACGATGACGTAATGCATAACGCCGGTTAGTGGCTCAATGCATGTTGAATTACGGTTACGGTTGGGTGTGTATTTATGTCAAGTCATAAAGTTTGTAGACTTGCAGTTGCAGTGCCTGTTGAATTACTTAATATAGAAACAATTATAGTAATTAAATGTACCGGGTGTTCAACATAAATTTCTCCGACTTTTTAATTGATTCTATCTCCTCTTTAAATTAACATATTTGAATTGTCTTTTTCACTATGTGGTAAATCTTGTTTCCTTTTCGAATAATTTAATAGAATTTAAAGGGCGATTTTTTGGGAAATCTAACACGTAAAATGAAAAGAAGAACCAATATAAAAGGGAACATTCTTTTAATGACAAACGTTTCGGAACCTCTGATTCCATCATAAAAAAACAAGGAATAAAAAACGATAATGAACAAATTGCGAAAAAGCTATAAGAAATTAATATCACTATACCTACGTCGAAAAATAGCTGTGCCTAACCATTAAAAATAAAAACACAATTTCTCTTACGCTTTCGAAACCATACGTACACATACACCTGAATTCTAGCAATCAAACCAACACACAATAACATCCACACAAAGTAACATTACTGCATATATACACACACACAAAACACACACACAAAACACACACACACATTCCAACACACTCTTATTTACACAGTTGGGGCATTATTTAATTTCTTCGCACTTTGATCATTATTTAACTGAGGTCTATGGGTAAATATGAATATGGATTCCAAAATTCTAAGGTCAAATTCCTCTGTATTCTACAAAGAGTGGAGAAATTGGAACTTTCAACAGGGGGGTTTGAACTATGGCAATGATCTCTGATGGCTGACTGGGAGGGAGATGAGTATGGACGGCCGATTCCATGGGAGATACCAGAGTGTTGGCTGTGACGAATCAATTGCAGGAGTGTGGTACTTCCAACATAGGACTGCAGGCAGCAATCACATTTATTCAAGTAGACACAACCATTTCTCAGGCACTCTTCTAAACGCTATTTCTTATGAAAAATGAACTTATTTTAAAACTATTTCTATAAAATGGTAACACGTCAATGAAAGGAACGGCCGATTCCATGGGAGATACCAGAGTGTTGGCTGTGACGAATCAATTGCAGGAGTGTGGTACTTCCAACATAGGACTGCAGGCAGCAATCACATTTATTCAAGTAGACACAACCGTTTCTCAGGCACTCTTCTAAACGCTATTTCTTATGAAAAATGAACTTATTTTAAAACTATTTCTATAAAATGGTAACACGTCAATGAAAGGAAAATGAGAGTGTATCAGAGATAAAAGATCCTTTCTCATGTCCTTGAAAGATAGCCCAAGAAAGAGGGCTCGGCGACAACTTTTTGCTTTGGTGCAGTCAGAATTGTACACGGAGGGAAAACTTTTTTGGCTAAAAACTTTTAAACCAGATTGTTAATTAAAGTTACAGGGTATTCATTTTGTACAAGTAACTTTGTGATATATTTCACTTCGTCATGATATATTTTATATGAATTTGAAATACGGTATGCTCTATGCTATAATGTAGTGACACTTGTTTTAATATAGCCCATGTAAATGCAACTGATGAAATTGGTACATAATCTCGTAAATGTAGGTTTTCTATAAACAGAGGTGGTGAACGTTGAATTGGTTTTCTTTACGAGAAAGTCTGAAAATGGCAATTTATCATTCTGCTCAGTTTCAATTGTGAAATTTATCTTGGCGTGATATCCATTTATGTAGTCAAAGAATTTTAGGGCCTCTTCCTGTGAGCGATATAGTCACAGTAGGTATTTCACAGTAGGTATTTCACAAGGTATTTCACAGTAGGTATTTTATTCCTTGTTTTACAGAACTGATGATGGAATCAGAGATTCCGAAACGTTTGTCATTAAAAGAATGCTCCATTAATTATTTGTTCAAAGGAAAAGTTTTAAAATCAACAGTGGTGATCTTCTTCATTTCTCATTACCTACTGTGAAGGAACGCGTCTTCAAAACATCACCTCCATCATTAATAATTCTTCGACAACGAGTTGAAGTGTTTCAAGAACTAAAAGAAAACGGTGAAATGATCCGCAAAACTCTTTGTTTGATAGTGGCTAGAAGTAGGTAATGCTTGCCTAGAGAGAAATGGTGGGTATGTCGAAGGATACTAAATTACTTTTTTATTTAAAATTTCTTTAATGAATTCATTTGTTACTCTTTTAAGTTTTTGTTTGTGCGGTTTTTTGGAAAGTGGAAAATAAAGAAAAATATCAATATTGTTTCGAAATGTTTTCATTCGAAAACTTAGTTTTTCTATCCGTTTCAGTTAATCGATCAATGTAAAGTGGTTATTAAACGATTTTCAAAAAAAATAAATTATTCGAAAATAAAATGAAATTTACTACATTGGGAAAAAATAAAAATTAAAATATGTAAATTTGAAGTGGAAATATAATCAATTAAAACTCAGTGACATTTTTGTGGGACACCCGGTATAATGACTAAAAGTAGTGCGTCAGCTGTATGGGATTACTTTTACATATCGGTGAAGAGTGTAGAAATTGAAGGGTGCATCATTTGTGAAGCAAATATACGACGAGGAGCTGCTGGTGCATCTTAGAAAACTTTCTCAACTAAATATTTATGGGGCCATCTAAAATCGACACAAAATGATCAATTCCTGGAAGCTGACGAAAAAGCAAACAACGAAAAAGAATTGAAAAATAGAAACAAAACAAACAAGAAGAAAATCATATGTCTATGTATTGAAAACAAACAAAGACAGTTTTGGTTGCAGGAGTGACAAAACTGCCTATTGTAGCAAGTCGTCTTCGTCTACTGGCAAACAGCTGACTTCAAAAGAAACATTTACTCAATCTAAAAACTGGGAGCCAAACAATACTGACCAAATACATACATAGAGAGAAATTGTTAATTTACTGGCTTTGTGACGCGCTCAATCCTTACGACCCTATGGAAAAGGAAACTTTTTTATTTTGTTGGGTTTTTGAGTAAGAAGTTTCAAGTTCCATCAGAGAAGGTAATTACAACAAGACTAATTCCGGACCTCAGTATCCAAATTCAGTTTGCTATTTCAGAGGAAATATAAAAGCAAGTTAACAAAAATAGCGTCTTCTCAATAAATGCTGATATTAGGACCTCTCCAAGTCGAGATTCTTTCATGCCAATAACTGCGCACTGGATTATAATTACACTGGATGGTAGCATAGATACTGCTTTTTCTTTTCAGTGACTGCATTTTCTTCAGGATGGCAATGAAATCGCAAATCTCATGAGAAATCGTTTTAAATTTGTTTAAAAGACACGTGAATTTTTCACGTGCGGGTAGCCGGGCACACTACGCTTTATTCTTTCAAACTATTAGTCCAAGTCAAGTTCAAATTAATCCAAGTCAAGTTCAAATTAATTCAAATCAACTTCAATTTAATCCAAGTCAAGTTCAAATTAATCCAAATCAAATTCATATCAATCCAAGTCAAGTTCAAATTCGTCCAAGTCAAGTTTAAATTAATCCAAGTCAAGTTTAAACTAATCCAAATCAAGTTCAAATTAATCCAGCTCCAAGCTGAGTTAAGAATAGAAATAAATCTCTCGTTAATTTGAGCGTTTTTTGTATTAAAAATGTATCTATCGGATGTGATGAGCAAGAAAAACGTTTTTTCTTTCAGCAAGGAATACATAAAATTTCTACAGTGTTAAAAAAAGCTGTCGTAAAATGTCCTTACTATCCAGCATCAGGAGGCAGAGTGTGATTCAGATCTTTGAGCGGAGTAACAGTTAGAAGTCAATTATAAAAACTTTGTATTATAATACACATTAAAGTTGTTTTATAATTCTAAATTAATGGCAGTATGCATCCATTCAAATAATCATGTTCAAAGGTACTTTTATGTTACAGATACACATAGTATCGAGGATTTATTTACACTCATTTGAAGATTTACATGCCTGAAATTCCACTTTATCACATTTCTGAAATAATATATGCATGCAATTACAAATGGTTGCCACTGGACGATGTGTAGATTTAACCTTTAAAAGAAATGAGTAAATGCGATTCACTGAGTACTTATGTACGATACCATTTGATAACAATTTATATGAGTACATTACTACACAGATACAAACCTGGAATGGCAATAAAAATTGTGCCATCGCTTCAAATGAATAGGCCTAGGCAAATATATCATCTCGATCAGTAAAAAAAATGAAACCTGTTTCTACAAAAATCATTTGAACAAGCAAAAACAGACTTCGTTGCTATATTTATTTTAAAGGTTAAATCTACATATCATCCAATAGCAATCTTTCGTAGTTGCATGCGTATATGACTTTATATATGTGATAAAACGAAATTTCACGCATATAAATCTCTATATGAGTAATTAAATCCTCGATACTACTATGTGTATGTGCATGTGTAACATAAAATTGTCTATGAACATAAATATTTGAATGGATGCGCACTGCCATCAATGTAGAATTGAAAAACAACTTTAATGTTTAATACGAAGTTTTTATAATTGATTTCTATATGTTACTCCGTTCAAAGATCTGCATCACACTCTGCCTCCCGATGCTGGATACTTAGCACGTTTAATTTGAATTTGACTCTCATTAATTTGAACTTGACTCTGATTAATTTGAACTTGACTCTGATCAATTTGAACTTGACTCGGATTAATTTGAACCTGACTTGGATTAAATTGAACTTATATTGGATTAAATTGCCCTTGACTTATATTAATTTGAAGTGAAAAAGGTGTAGTAAAAAACTAAAAACCCCGGCCAACACCCGGGCTTAGGGCACTATTTTGCCGGGGCCGGGGTCTGCAAAAATTTTCGGGGCTTGCCGGGGCCGGGGCCGGGGTCAGCCAAAATGGCCGGGGTTGGCCGGGGCCGGGGCCGGGGCCGGGGCCCCGGTCGGTCTATACAGTCATATTCCAACCACAATTTCTGCTAAATAGCACTTCGATCATAATTTTTATCAGGCTGTTAGTCAATAATTTTATCTAATTTGAACATAGTAACGTTCCAGTCATGATTAGATCTAATAGCACTCCGACAACAACAACTCCCATCGAGCACAGTTTCGGCTAAAATTTCATTCACGTAATATACTGACTCCAATTTCTAAGGATTAACACTTCATTTAAATTCATGTAAAGTATTAATCCGACCATAATTTCAGTCAAGTAACTCGGCAACCATTGTTTCCATCCTGTAACACTCGATTCACCGTATCTTTCAGGTAACATTCCAAATTCACTGCAGTCAGGAAACAATCTGGTCATAATTTCTGTGGTGTGATACCTCCGGCTATAATTTCTAGCAACTAACCTTCCAAACATAATTTTTATCACTAAAGCTTGAGCAAGAACCACTATCAAGTTGAACTGCAACTAAAAATTTTATAAAGTAACAATTCCATCATCAAACCATCAGGTAAAATTAGAGTTCATATCAAATCAACTTAAATTTTTACAACAATTTCTATCTAGTGACACTCTGGCCATAATTATTTTTATCCACGTACACTTCCCATTGATTTCTATAGAGTGAGAAACTGACCATGTTTTCATACAAATAGCGTTCTAATCACTATCAAGTAATTTTCTTACTAGTGAATTTTTCCAGAAACACTCAGGTCATAATTTTTATCAAATAATAATCAGTCCTAAATGTCAATAATAAAATACTTTAATCACTATTTTTATCCTTGGGCAAGCAAGTCATAATTTCTACCAACAGACACTCCAACATCAATCTCTAGCAAGTACCACTTCATCCATAACACTCTAAATAAAACATGTAATAATGAGCACTACGATGATAATTTTTGTCTAGTAAAAATCTGGCAACCAGGGTTGCGGAGTCGGAGGAATAAATTTGGGATTCCGACTCCGACACCACCCTTTCAGAATTTTGCCACTCCAACACCGACTCCACCTAATCGTAATTTTGTGACTCCAACTCCACCTATTCAGAATTTACGAGTAGATCCACCCCAATAGTACCCGCGATTAAAATATTCGTGTACTTGTGCACAGGTGAAACTCGTATCACAGATACGGTCATTAAGCATCCGTATGAACGTCACAGACGCACACACCAACCAACCAAGCAACAACTGTGTGCTATATTTCAAAGCATTATTAGCAAAAATGTTTTCAACCAATTTGACATGCCTTTTACCACAAATAAGCTGCATTTTCTCAACAATAGATTGAATTTTCAAGTAAAATTTAAAATGCTGAGAAGCAGACACTACTTCAGATTTTAAAATTGTGAAAACATAATTATAAAAATTTCCATTTCAGTGTATGCTTGCTTAGAAACTGGGAAGTGATCAGAAGATAAAAGTTAAGCATTTAAATGAAATGGTAAAATACAACATAACGCTTGAAAAAGCAAAAAAAACAAGGAATAACTATTGAAATGAGCAGAAATGTTCATTAATAATACATGTTAACTTGACCTAAAGACAAGAAAGTAAACACAACAAAGAAATAAATTGTAAGTACATAGGTACTACATATAGCTGAAAAAACTAAACTAATATTACAGTAATTAACACGAAAGCAAGCTAATTGAATTTTCATTATCAATAGTGATTACGTAACCTGAAAACTAGAAGCCTCTATGTCTCAGACCATAGCTTCAGGGTTTGGCAGAGACCAGTCTTTATATATATATATCAATATATCATAACCTAAAGACTAGAAATATTTATGATCACATCATTACTTTTAGTAACTGCAACGACTAGTCATTATCAATATATCACAACCTAAAGACTATAGAAGCCTTTATGTCTCAGACCATAGCTTAAGGTTTTGGCAAAGACAAGTCATTATCAATATATCACAACCTAAAGACTAAAAATATTTATGATCATAGCATAGCTTTTGGTTACTGCACAGACTAGTCATTATCAATCAACATACCATTGCATAGCCAAAACAAAGGCTAAAAAAGATCGTTGTAAGAAACCACTGGTATAGAATATAGATACATTGAGAGCGTGCCGAGTTACCACTCATTATGTGAGTACAATGTATTACATCAGCTGAGCTTTTCTGCAAGTAACTTGCAGCACATTAACTACTAGTTTCTAGATCCTATGTTTAAATTGAAGTGGGAATGAGAGAAACAGAACGAATTTGCGATGTTTCAATTACTAATTCCGGCTTTTTCACTTTAATATATGCATTATTGCTCCAGTACCAAAATTATACTTCGCACTCGTAGGTATCAAATGAATATGTATGCGAACCCACAATGACTAGATATCAATGACCACTGACCGTATTAGGTGATAGGTATAAATGCGCTGTTTCGAACCTCGAATAAAATAATCAATAAAAACATTGCGAAATTTTTAGCTGTTCAGTAAAGTATTTTAACTCAGCTTTGTTTACTTTCGGTTTTAAACAATAATAATTAATTTTATACAAAAATTACAATCGAAGACACAAAAAATTTTGACTCAGACCTCGACTCCACCACATACGAATGAACGACTCCGACTCCACCACATTCGGAAAAGCGACTACGACGCCGACTCCACACACACATTCAGAAAAACGACTCCGACTCCACACACATTCAGAAAAGCGACTCTGACTCCACACACATTCAGAAAAGCGACTCCGACTCTGAATCCGACTCCAAACACATTCAGAGAAGCGACTCCGACTCCGACTTCGACTCCACACACATTCAGAAAGCGACTACGAATCCACACACATTCAGAAAAGCGACTCCGACTCCGAATCCGACTCCAAACACATTCAGAGATGCGACTCCGACTCCTATTTCGACTCCACACACTTTCAGAAAAGCGACTCCGAATCCACCCACATTCAGAAAAGCGACTCCGACTCCACACACATTCAGAAAAGCGACTCCGACTCCGACTCCTCACATATCGAAAAAAGCAACTCCGACTCCGACTCCACACACATTCAGAAAAGCGACTCCGACTCCACACACATTCAGAATCGCGACTCCGACTCCGACTCCACACACATTCAGAAAAGCGACTCCGACTACGACTCCGACTCCACCCTAAAAAATGCGACTCCGGCGGCTCCGACTCCTGACTCCGACTCCGCAACCCTGCTGGCAACAATTTCAAGTAACAATAAAATCACAATTTCTGCCAAGTAAACATCCGCCACATATTCATCAATTAATGCTCAAATCAAAATTTCTGACTTGTTACCATCAAACCATATATTTTTCGAGCAACACTACTAGCTCCAACCTTGATTGCCTTAAAATTGCGATCCATCTTCAGTTTCACTCAAGAAGCACTCAAAATATGATTTATACCGTATGAGACTCCGACAGTAATTTCAGTCATGTTACCCATAAAAAAAAAGTTCGAGTGACAGCGCTCTAAGCATTATTTCTGCTAAGTAAAACTTCAGCCGCTGTTTCTATCGGGTAGCACTTCAAACAACCTTCATCAAGACTAAGTAAGTTAGTAACAATCCGGCCATTCCTCCAGTCATGTAAGTTCTCAACCAAAGTATCTTTGAAGCATCGATTCAACAATAAATATTTTCTCCACAGTAATACTCCAGCATCTCCTACTTTCAAGTAGGACTTAGACTTTAATTTCTGCTGAGTAAGGATCCTACCAAAATTTCAGGCAAGTAACTGTCCAACCATAATCCCTTATCATAAAAACAATCATTTGATCATTACTTAATCAACCAACGATTCCATCAAAATTTCTATCCAGCAACACTTTTGCCTTAATTTATATCTTCAACTCTAAATACTAACAAGTAACAATTCGACCACAATTTAAATCAAGTGATACTCCTACCGTAAGGTCTAACAAGAAACACTCCGAACATAGATTCTAACTAACAGTTAACATTCCAACCTAAATTTCTATTAGTAACACATTCAAGTCATAATTTTTATCAAGTAATAACCCGGTAAAATATTTTGTTAATCAACATGCCAACGATAATTTCCATCAAGTTATGTTGTAATTATAAATTCTACACATACAACTCCTGCCGGCTTTCTCAACTCTCGAACTATAATTTCATTCGAAAATCCAACTGTAATATCAGTCAAAAACAGTCCCTTCATCTATAACATCTATCATATAATACGTCAACATAGTTTCAGACGAGTAACGTTACAATCGTTATTCTATGAAAATCCATTCTACAATAATTTCTAATTAGTAACACTTAATTCCTTATAGCTTACACGAAACAGTCCAAAATACTTTAGAAAAAATGATGATCCAACCGTAATTTCTAACAAATAACACTGAGCCTATAAATGCGAACATATAACATTTAAATGATAGTTTCTAGCATGAAATATATGAACCGTACAATCTAGTATGTTATTTGAGCAAAAATTTCCTACGAACAACATTTGAACTAATTCACCTTAAGTAGTGTAGAGATCATATGTTTCTGTTAGTAAATATTCGATTGAAAACTCGTAATGAGTAACTTCTTGTTCTAAAAAATAATTTTTACTGTCTATATATACTAATCTTATTCAATATTGGAGCTACCTTATGAGCGAAAAATAGACCTTAGCATTGCTGTTTAAATACAGTGACGTTGTGATCCAATTGAAGAGTTTATTGGATGCACTCTGTGAAACTTTCAAGCCCCTGAAATTAGCAATATTTATGTCTATTCCCTATTTTTATCGAGAGTTCACAGTCTAGTACCCCCAGAAACAGTTAATGAATCTGGTACGGGAAGCTGCTGCTTACACAAGTTGAAACGAAATAAATGTACACAAGGAGCTCGCGAGACTCGAACTCAGGACTATAAATTACCGCGCCGGCACGCCATCGACTGCGCTATCGATCACCCAAAGAAGATCGAAGCCCAACGACAGCAATGCTTGGCCCAGTGCAGGTACGTGCTGTCCCGACATATATTTATTCCCTATTTTTATCGAGAGTTCACAGTCTAATAACCCCCAGAAACAGTTAATGAATCTGGTACGGGAAGCTGCTGCTTCCACAAGTTGAAACGAAATAAATGTACACAAGGAGCTCGCGAGAGCTCCTCGAATATTTGAAGTATCTAGTAACGAATATTCAAAGCAATCTGCATAAAAAGATACTCAAAGGACAATCAACAAGGTTATCGCACTCTACTGCTCCCCATAATAGCTAAGTTATTATTAAATCTATAATTCTACATTATATTTCCAAGTAGGCGATTCGCCGACAACATTATTCGTTGAATAAAAAGAAGAACTAGAGAAAAAACAAACATTAAATTCATTGCAAACGTTTCGGAATTAAAATTCCATCATCAGTGATGGAACAGGAAAAAAATTTTGTCTAGTAAAAACAATAAAAATCATATGTATATTCCATAAAATTCTCTGAATGTCTAAAAACCCTAATTTGTTCATTCATACACAAAAAAAGCATACTCCTAATTCACACAAGCACACATGTATACGTTAATTCAGATGCACCAGCGAAACACACTTCGCATGCACACACACGCACAATAACACACACAATTCCGTCAGTAGGTGGGGGCAATTGATAACTTTAAGTCACTAATGTCTTTGTTGAGGTTAGGTTTATGAGTGAATATGAAAAGGAACTCTCAAATTCTAAGATCATGCTCACTATAAGCTCTGGTTCTTCTTTTTATTCTACGAATATTTCTAAATTAATTCATATTTGGTTGGCGTTACTATTCTTAAAGTTATCATGTTGAGGGTTTTATAGCACTTTCCGCAAAATTAAGATAATTCTCACTCTAACAATTAATAAATTTTTAGAACTGAACAAAGAAGTGCTGATAAAATTGACATGAAATTATGTTTTTTCTGCAGACTTGTTATCAATCAATATCTACATTGAAAAGTACTATCGTTAAAAATCAATTCAAAATTACTTCTTGCGTACGAAAAAGAAGTAAAACTCAACGCTAAATCAAAATTAAAAAACGTAGAAGCCAAATGTGAGTCGATCACGAGTGTCAAAATGCTACCATTATCGAAATAAACATCTGGATGCTGTCACAATGTAATCAAGTTTCAACCATACAGTGTGAGGAACTCAAAGTTTAATTAATAAATGTGCTGAGAAAATGTTTCAATATTATTCGTACATGAATGTGTGAAAACACACACATTTTAGGCGTTGAACATTGAGAAGCATGGTCGAGGATTTGTAATTAGTGTGTATAACATTCTGAAGACAACTTTCTCTGACTTAAAATGATATAGGATAACAGCAGTGTGATACCAGAAATGTCAAAACGTACACTAAGACGATTAGGGCTTGGGGAAGCATCTGAAACTGAAGTGACTCCCAATTTAAATATTGAAAAGCTTAAAATTTGAGATAAAAAGATAATCCATTGCAATAGCGGTTACTCGTCAAAGGAAAATAGCTTTCTTTGTTTTTAATTTGCGTACGCACGTCATTTTGCGGATGCAAAATAACTCCCGTATCCACATATAAATGAAATTTAAAGCAAATGGAAGGGCAAGAATTATTCGAATATCTACCCACCTTCAGCCAAGCATATGTCTGAAACAAATAGCCCAACATTAAAGCTTAAGAGCGAAAACAAAATTGAAGGTGTATCAAATTGAATTAAGAAAATGAATCTAAAAATACTAGGGCATAATAATATTTAGCAGATATGAACTTGACTGACAGTTCATGAATGGTTTTATTTTTAAAATGACCAATAATAAATCATCAGTCCAAGATCTAGTGAACTTGAAGCTTGCCTAGGATTTCTAAATTGACTAAAATCTGATACTAATTCAGAAGATAATTCGTGGCCCCTAACCCCTACTGGAGGTGAGCGAGTTAATTGAGCACCTGCTCATGCACTCCCTCCCTCTATTCTGAAGTGTACGTCCGGTCATCCTGACGTACTTAGTGCACAGCATGCTCAACAAACAGTATCTATTAACTAGAGAAGACTGGGCAAGAAACGGCATCTTACCCTTGAAGTCATTAAAGAAATGAGAGGTGGGTTTATACATCAGTACAATTGGGTATTTCACGTCAGGAAAGTAAAGGGCCAAATATTTCAATGAGTCCAAATATAATTTTTCATCAGAGTATTGTCCAAAATAAAGCACTGACAAATAAATCAGGTCAATAAATAAATCAAAACAACGAACGGGAAGAAATTAATTTCTCATCTGAAAACTTCTTAGCTCTTTGAAACTTCGATAAACAGCAACCATATTTATTGAGAAATCGTCTCGGAAACAAAAATTATTTCTAAAGAGAACTGTATAAAGAAATTTATCATGAAATCAGTTTGTCCTCACAGTGATGCGGAGAAAATTAATTCTTCGGGTTAATATAGTGTTGAAAATCATAGTGCCACCTGTCAACAGGAAGGAACGCTCCTCCAGTCAGTCCGTCATGTCAAGAAGTGGCAAAACTAAATTCTAAAGTCCGTATATTCCGTACATGTTCTAATGGTTCAGACAAATAGGTGAAAACAAAATCTTGTTTAATTCATAGTATCGTATTATTCGAAGGTATACTCTTTGTCAGGGGGTGACGCTGGAATTTATTTATAGTTAGATGGCATCCTTATATTTTAACCATCACTGCATAAATAAATATTTTACACAATTTTCTCGAACATTTTTATGTGGTTTATTTTTTACTCCGCTTCTATTTCAATATAATGTGATGCTATCTCATGCCTTGGGCTTTGTAGTTTTTTGTGACTGAGGCGAATTGTGACTCAAATAACTGCCTGGATATTCGGGCCGCTTGTTGGTTCCGAATTCACTCTTCGATATTTTTCAAGTAAATAAAAAAAGTAATTATTATAATTATTGTTATCACCATTCTGAGAGCAATAACTGGTTAAATCAGTTTTGGCGTTCACAGATGAGGTCCGTTGCCAGTAGAAGGTTTGCCTTTCCTGCACCGGCGATCCACCTTGATATTTATTTGCGACTCGTACTGCCTTTGCCGTTGGCGCTCCTTGCCTGCACAAAAAAGGAGTGTTGAGTTCACTCTACAGGTAAATTATATTTTTACCCCTAACCAATCTAATAATTTTCTCTGACTGGAATGCGTACTGGAGTGAAGGTCAGTTGTGCGGGTGACATGAAATGGTCTTTTATAAGGTTGCACAGCCTTCTTTGCATCTCGTTGAGTGTATGAGCCGATTTGCTGATTTTTTCGCAGGGACTTTTTTCGCCGTGTGAAAAAATTTTCATTTTTCACAATTTTCATTTTTCCTTTTCACTTCAGTGATAGTAGTTTAGATTTCGTAATTGGTGAACAATGTTTTCTTTCCGAAGTTTGAAAATGAAGAAAACGGATTGGTGGAGCTCGCTTACAGATTGAGGCTTACCTTTTTAATAGAAATAATTTACTTATGCCTACTCTTGTGATATGCTTCTGGTCATGTTGCTCTATCGTGATAAAGAAATTCATCAAGCTGAAAAATTTGAAACACTATAAGCCAAGATGACGTCACTCTCCTGACTTGTACTGGTTCATCCACGATGATGAGACTCAAAGACCTCCTGCCACAGGTCACTGCAACCACCTACGACAGGTCTCTTCGACCTCTTACTACAGGTCAATGCGACCACCTGCTAAAAGTCTCTGTGACCTCCTGCTTCAGGTCTCTGCGACCTCCTGCTACAGCTAGGTCTATGCGACCTCCTGCTACAGGTCTTTGCCACCACCCGCTACAGCTAGGTCTCTACGACCTCTCGCAACAGGACTCTGCGTCCTCCCGCTACAAGCTTTCGCAGTCTCCACCAACAAATCTTTAAGGCCTCCCACTACTGAAGCAAAATAAACGAGAAACTCGGTCTCCAATTTATGGGTTCAGTTTTGCTAGTGAATATGCTTAGAAAGCTGGATGAGCTAAAATGAAAATGGAAACGCTTGTTCGGCGAAGCTGACGAAGCGTCTCGGCTTGTTCGGGCTTCCGCAAAAAAAGGCAGGAAAATTCGTAATGTTTTAACATAAAAAATACGTTGTTCAGAACGAGAGCATTAGAATCAAGCAAAGATCAAAATTTTCTTTTATGAGCAATTTTGTAATTCAATTCTCATATAAACGTGTTGCGATGGGAAATATGCTCCGAAGTATTTCTATAGCTAGGCTTTACCAATTCGAAGATTATTTTGATTTTGACTTGCTGATATTTTACTCTAAGTAACTCATTCAAATGAATAACACGCGTATTCACATATAGTTTCACACTTCCTGTATGATATACAAAAGCGTTGATTTCCTCACCTTTAATTCATCTCATATTCGTACGACGACGAATCTTCGTCGATTTCGTCGGATCTCCGGCAAGGGATGTAGCGATAGCAGCAGCGGCAACAGCTTTTTGACTCCGCTCGCCTACGACGTTCGTAAGCCTTGGTCGCCTGCTCAAAGATATTAGTGAAGAAGTTAGATATTCGTGACCATATTGAGATGTTGTACCTGTGTCATCAAATTATAATTTTCATGAAGATATATGGAATCGAGGATTAGTGATTACACATTTAAATCAAATGTAATAACCAATCGAATGCTGTTTGCGGTAACAGACTATAAAAAGCGTTTTCATGTTTTTTTTGTACGAAAACAACATTTTATGCCATAAATGTGTGAGCGGTAAATTTCTAAGTGGGAATTGAAAACATAATCATCAACAATAAGCGTCAAATCGGTTCATATTCGGCTGTGGTTAACAATTTTTTAATTAAAGCTGAGGATGAAAATAAACATTCCCAAACCGTCCTCTAAACCGTTGATGTAGCCTGTCAATACACTCGAACTTCTATTAATCAATTTTTATTTCGGTATGTTCCATCAAAAACAGATTACATTTGATCAATGACTCTAAAAGTAAATGTTTTATTCATGAAACTTTCCGGTGAAAAATGTACGGTTATGGTAGAGAGCAATAGTAGTACAACGGGAGTACTTATACGGCAATTCTTAGGGAATTGTATTTTCAAAATGAAAAGAAAATCCAACATTATGGAGAAAATTCATTGGGGCAAACGTTTTGGAACATTATTACTTCATATTCAGTGTTAGAAGAGAAGAAATACAAATGTTTCAACACTGCATCAAATATGGCGCATGCGAGACGGCTGGTGCAATGATCATTAACGACCAGAAAAGGACGGGGTTCCATACCGCTCGCACTTGCACGTCTGCACTGGAAGCATCTACCATGATTGGAATGATGGAGCGGCGAGGCATTTTACTCGTGAACGAGCTCTGCTAGTGGCAGTGTGTGCGAGAACGCGACCGGCTCTCGGGGAACTAGCGCGCCTGCAGGCGGCTGAGGAGTATGAGAATTTGTAGTCTCAGCATCTGAAAATCTCGGCCCATGGACTTGCATCCGCATCCATATCTTCATCCATATCCGCATGCACATGTACATATCCACACACACACACATGCATATAATGTATCAAGAATAAATATATATGTATTGATCAATGATTAATAGATATAAATTATAATTGTAAGCGACGGTCCCATTATCGCTCGTAGATTTTCATGAGCATTTACATTTATTGCTATGTGTGAGCACCCACAAATGCAGTCCCTCCATTTAATGGTTACTAAAGACTGAAATTGTAACCAAAATTGAAAATCCATGTTTTTATATTTTCCTAACGATATCTATGGCCAATTCCATTGAGTATCGAACGTTTACCGGCTTCATCATCGCTGCAATAGCTTTAATTAACTTACGGAATAGATAGAACTAAGAGTCAACCATTCATCTTTATTTGCGATTGCGTAATAAACTATTGGCGATAAGCATAGCTTAAGTCTGCAGAAGCAAACTGCAGGATTTTCGGATTTCAAAATTTTCATTGAATTCACAATACAAATGCTGAGCTGCAAGATCTGTCGTATCATCAGAATAAAACAGCAATAGTACACACCCAATCATCGTGAGATTCATTTCGTGGAGAGAATTGTTCCAATAATTGTTGAAAATTATTACCTTCGATACGTAATCATTGCTTTCCTCGTTTCAATGAATACATCGTCAACTATATAACCATGGCAGACTTACACGAGCCAGCTACAGAATTGGTTGATGTTGGGTCGACCAGCAGCTTACAACTTCGTAACAACGAAAGGTTCCTCACGGTCGCTTATGTCACCCTTCCCTATCTCCTCTGAACTTCAGTGCGCCGGTTCAAAAATTGGAATGACGTCAATTATAGACAGCAGCTGAGAAATAAATCTGTTTGTAAGCATCGATAGGTTGTCTTCATATGTTCTTAATTATCGCGGACATTACCGAACACTTACCTGAGAAGTAATTATTTCACAATGTACCTAAATAAACGAGTTAGTGGCTGAATGTACAGGCTTGACCATACATTCCGAATCTTTCAGTCCAACTCCGTTATTTTACTTGACATTTATCATTGAGTATGACTTAATTCATACCTGTATGAAGGTATCAATATTAGATGCCACCAAATTTAACCTTGTCTCAGCTATTTAAAGTAATGATGATACTGATAAATTTTACTGCTTTGATTCTAAATCTGTCGTAAGATTTGCCCTAGCACGAGGGGTTACTCAGTTGTATAACATTATACATTACGAACATAAAATAAATGAGACGTTTCTGTACCACGGATTGGGATCAGAGAACCCTACTCGTCACGATATGGGTCTTATGGTTGTAGACACAGGCTGCAGACTATGGTTGCAGACACAGATGAGTCACTTATTGCTTATAAGAGGCAGGGTTGCGGAGTCGGAGTCGGAGTCGGGAGTCGGAGTCGCCGGAGTCGGATGTTTTAGGGTGGAGTCGGAGTCGGAGTCGGAGTCGCTTCTCTGAAGTGTGGTGGAGTCGGAGTCGGAGTCGGAGTCGCTACTCTGAAGTGTGATGGAGTCGGAGTCGGAGTCGGAGTCGCTTTTCCGAATGTGGTGGAGTCGGAGTCGGAGTCGGAGTCGTTCATTCGGATGTGGAAGAGTCGTGGTTGGAGTCGCTATTTTTTGGTGTCTTCGATTCTAATTTTTGCTTAAAATTATTTATAATTCTTTAAAACTAAAAGTAAACCGAAACAGAGTTAGAATGCTTTGCTGAAAAATCTAAGAAATACGCAATGTTTTCGTTGATTGTTTTGTTCTAAGTTTGAAACAGCGTATTTATTCCTATCACCTAATACCGTCATGTTATCTAGTCATTGAGGGTTTGCACAGATATATATGAGAAACCTACGAGTGCGAAATATAATTTTTGTACCCAGCATTAATGTATATTTTGTAGTTAAAAGCAGGAATTAGTAATTGAAAGCATCGCAAATTCATTCTGTATATTTCTGTTTTGTTCATTTTTCCTTCAATTAATACATAGGAACAGGAAAATAGTAGTAAATGTGTTGCAAGTTACTTGCAGAACATTTCAGCTGATGCAATACATTGTACTCACATAAAGAGTGGTAACTCTGTATGCTCAAAATGATGCATTGATTGATAATGATCATAAACATTTCTAGTCTTTTGGTTATGATTCATTGCCAATGAGTAGTCTTTGCCGAAACCTGAAGCTATGGTCTAGTGCACAAAGACTTCTAGTTTTCAAGTCATGTTATCAAAATTGATATGGCTTCCGTGTTTTTAAGTCAAGTTAACATGTATTGATAATAAAAATTTCTTCTCATTTCTCAAGTTATTCCTTGAATGTAATTTGGTTCTTTCAGAGTTATATTGTTTTTCACTATTTCATCATCATGTTTAATTTTTATCTTCGTATCACTCCCCAGTTTCTAAGTTAGTATACGCTGAAATGCAGAATTTTATAATTATGTTGATACATTTTAAAAAACTGAAATAGTATTTGTTTTGTAGCATTATGTAATTAAATACTTCTTGTTAAGGAAGATTTGGAAATGTTGTAAGGTTATCTATATCGGCATTGAGACACTTGAAAAAAAATAAAAATACGATGTAAGCGAGCTGCAATGAAAATAATTACCCACACCAGCAAAAACTTCACTTACAGTCACACACACATTGTAACTGAAAACAATGCACTATCTCAGCTGCAATGGTTTTTGCATTTATGCGATAGTACAAATTCTCTTGCTGGAAACGTTTCAAATTGCTCCAAAAAACACGAAATGAGAAGAACCTGGGCGTTTATTAAAATAACAAAGTGTCCAATACAAAGTAAAAAGTTAGACGAAAATAAGAGATAGTATCATAATACACGCAAAGAAGCTAGAAGTGACTTTTATTCGTAAAAAAACTTTCCGAAAACGTCAGGCCCCTGCAATGAAAGCAAAACAACTTTTGCTTATTATAGCCGAAATGTAACATAGTGTTGAGCAATAATATGACACCTTTTCTGCATTGTTACCCTGCATAGTGTAGATACAAAGAAGAAAAGGCAGCGTGCAAATCTTACCTACCTTATCTACACGTATATCATAATTTTGGGGATTTGAAGCATAGTCATTGAATTAACTAATATAATTTCACTGAATTAGTGCATACTTAGTAATAAAAAACTGTTGATGCATATCTATGCTTCTCAGTGTAGACAATGCCTACATTACCTACTCAGAAAACACTTGTTAGTAATATACAGGGTGTTTCAGATTCAGAATAAGAGGCAAAAAATTGCACACCAAATAGAAGATATCCAAATAAAAACTTTTTCTTCCATAAAATTTTCCGAAGAAAAAGACATAGAGATATTAGCAGCTTATTGTTTTAAAGGGTGAAATTTAATGAATAAACTACTCGCAATATTTATTTTGAATTTATGTTGATCGGGCGAAATGTGCTAGTTACAAGACCTCCTAGATCTCCTGACATGACTCCACTCGGTTTCAATTTTTGGGGACACGTGAAGAGCCTTGTTTATGCTACACCCATTGGGTCTGAGGAAGATCTTGTGGCCAGAATTGCAGTGGCTGCAGGTGAGATACCTTAATGCCAGACGTTTTTCCTAATATTCGGCAGCCGTTAAGGCTAACATTCGAAAAGTGCATAGATGTAGGTGGAACACATTTTGAACAATTTTGTAAAGTAAATTCAAAATCAATACCGCGAGTAATTGTGCCGTTAAATTTAAACCTTAAAAACAATAAACACATAATGCCTCCCAACCCCGATTTTTTGGGTGAAAATTTCATAGGACAAAAAGTGTTTATTTGGCCATTTTCTACTTGATGTGCAATTTTGTACCTCGTTTTCTGAAACACTCAGTATACATAATTGTGTACACGACTCGTCAAATGACGGGATTCGACATTGTCTGTATAGAAATCTTCCAGATGTGGACCATTAAGAAATATTTTCATCCTAATATCACCCGCGATTAAAATATTCTAATACTTGATCAATGGTGAAACTGGCATCACAGATACAGTAGTTAAGTATCTCTAAGAGCGTGAAAGGGAGACAGATCAACCAACAAAGACGAACAGCCAATTTTGTTTGTCCAATGAAATTTCCTGTTGAATATTTTCCGTATTTCTGATGGCGGCTTTGTGGAGGAAAAAGTTTTCTTCAGTTGGCCTCTCTTAGTTCACAGACAAGAATTTGAAACTGATGAAATTAGATCTTTTTGTTCGTTGTTTTTTGTTTTGCAGCTGCATATTTTTTTCCGGTTTTTGTGTTTAAATTTAACTTTCTATAAATAAGCATGTTTGCGCTTCTAGCAGACTGCATTAACCTTAAATAGCTTTAATTAACATTACTTGTGACGCTTTGGCGTTCACTCATTAAATTATCTTTGAGCTTGCTCTGCTTGGGCAGCATGTCTTCCTTTTAATAAAAGTGGGTCTGGTACCTCTAACTTATTTCTATTGCGTAAAAAGCAGTCTCTTTCTGCGACTTGAACTCCTCGACCCGGCTTTTGCAGCCTCTTGAATAGGCACTTACTATTCAAGGTAATTAATTGTCAATTAATTGTTAACATCTTAGTGCTATATGTAATCTTACAATAAGATACGATATTCACCTAGTCGGCGACCGGACATCTTAAAACTCTGTATCTCTCTACTCAGAACGCCTCTAAAATTTCCTACCGGAGTACCGTGCTGATGACCGGCCGCGTCCATTGGGTGTCTTCTATTTTTAGCGAGTATCGTTTTAAAAACTAACCTTACGTTAAAGAAGATTTTCGGTCTTCATTTTAAAGGAATTCAATAATAAAAATTTCGCAGAGGACGCTCCTGTGCGTACTGTTGGAATCCTCAAGATCCACCTAACTTGGGTACGGTTTCTCTTTTTGCGAATCTCGGGAAACGACTTGCTGTTGTTCCCTTGAAGTTCTTCTGTATTTGAAATAAATGTTCGACCAATTTCTCTTAAGTTTTAAGTCCTAAAACTTCATTGTACTAACATAGAAGAGATTACGCTCACGAAATAGCTAAACCTACTTATTAATTTGTTCAAAGGAGACACTTGACCATTTATTGTATAAGAACAATCAATACTATACTGCGTGTCCCACAAAAATGTCCCGGACTTTTTAATTGTTAATATCTCCGCTTAAATTAACATATTTCAATTGTCTTTTATTTACAATTTATTCAATTTGGTTTCCTTTTGAAATAATATAAGTTTTTGAAAATCAGTTGAATAAACTTCAAGGTGATCGATTTACTGAAAGGGGTAGAAAAATTGTTCAAAGGGAAAGTTTTAAAAACATCACTGGTGTTCTTCTTCATTCCTCAATACCTACTGTTGAGAATAATTTCATAACGATGTATCGTACATACAACTAAGTATTTAAACCCTCTGAGAGGTTTCAATTTTCAAGTATTCTCAATAATAGTGTTTCAAGGACTGATAGAAAACGGTGGAATAATGGGTAAAACTCTTCGTTCAATGGTGGCTAGAAGTAATACTTGCCTTGAGAGAAATGGAGGGTATGTCGTTAAGGTTATATAAGGTAATGATTTGTTACTCCTTAAAATTTTTGTGTGTTCAGTTTTATGGAAACTACAAAATAAGGAAGAATATCAATATTGCTTTACAAACTTTTCATTTGAACAATTAATTTTTCTACTCCTTTCAGTAAATTGGACATTATAAAGTGGTTATTCAACCGATTTTCAATAACATAAATTATTCGAAAAGGAAACAAAATTTACTACATTGTGAACAGAGGCAATTCAAATGTGTTAATTTAAAGCTGAGATATAATTAATTAAAAATCGGGACATTTTTACAGGACACCCGATATAATAAAAAACCAGGTGTCCGTCAATGATAAGTACATGTTCTCGTGCGTTATTTCCCCTATCTCATTACAATGGGAATCTGCTTGCATGGACAGTATCATAAATACATACATACATACATATACCGGGCTTATCCTCCCTATGGGAGGGTAGCCGACAGCAGGCCACAATCCCCACACTTAGTCACTAGGAGGCGAGAGAGGCAGCACTGGCTGCACCTGAACTGCTAGGATCAGCAGCAGCCCAGCACAACCACCTCCCACAGTCAGGCCCGACAGCCACAGCTGGTTTACCCCGACCGCTTCATTGAGTGCAGCCCCTCCCCCCGCACATGACAGGTCAACACCATCACAAGCGGGCAGCTTCCAGTAACGCGTCAGAAATAAAATTACCTCCCTATACACTGCTCCCACGCACTTCTGTCCGCAGCCATCCCTCTCGCCACGTCCACAGTCAGACCCCTCTCATACAAAGCACGTCTCACCCCATCCATCCAACTCATCCGTGGTCTACCTCGCGCTCGAAGACCACTCACTTCTGACATATATATCTTTTTCACCAGCCGCTCAACATTCATTCTTTCAACATGCCCAAACCATCCAAGCACTTTTTCATCCACTCGCCTGCTCAACTTTTTGATAACACCAGTCTGCCCCCTAACCAACTCATTCCTGATCCTATCTCTTCTAGTTACTCCATACGTGCTCCTCAAACACTTCATCTCAAACACATCCAACTTCCTCCTCTCAGTTGCTCTCAACCCCCAGGACTCTGCTCCATACAACAAAACTGGCACAATCAATCTTTCATACAGTCCCCTCTTAACATTCATACTCAAACTCCTGCATTCAAAAACTTTCCTCATTGCACCCAATGTCTTACAACCTTCACTCACTCGATGCTTCACTTCTACTTCCATACTATCCTTAACAGTCACATCCGACCCGAGGTACCTAAAATGCTCTACCTCCTCTAAAACTTCCCCATTCAACCTCACATCCAAAGTTCCAAACACTCCACCTCTTGAACATCTCATCACCTTACTTTTATTCACATTTACCCTCAATTTCCGCCTTTCGCACACTCTACCAAACTCTGTAACCAGTCTCCAAACTCAGTATCATAAATACCATCGAAATATGAAAAACCAGGCATCTGCTCACTTATGTTTATAAGTAGAAACCATTGCGTGAAAATCGAATCAACTGTCAAGAAAATGCGGCTCATCGCATTTAAATTTCAAAGGCATTTAAATGCTTAAAAGGTATGGCAAATTTTTTAAAAACCTCTTGCGAACAATAATTTAAATTACAATTCAGATAGGTATTATGTTATACAATTTGCTTGGTTGTTGTGTGCGTTTGTGACGTTTTTAAATATGCTTAATGACCGTATCTGTGATACGAGTTTTACCAGTCACAAGTATGAGAATACTGTATTTTAATCGCGGGTACTATTACAATGGATATATTTGTTTGCCATTTTATCTTGAGATTTTTTTAAAACGATACCATTGGATCCCGTCATTTTTGACCAATCATGTACACTAGTATCTTGATTATTAACAATCTGTAGTCAATTTAAAAGTCGTTCGATAATAAAGAATATAATGAACATATGCACAGGTTTCAACACCTGCAACCGTTTACTACTAAGAATGACTGTCATGTGTTTATTTATACGTTTTGTGTCACGCTGTTAAGAATAATTGATAGGAAAAAATTTGCACTGGCGGTCTTGGTTCCAGTTCACGGTCAATTAATACACTCATTTTCGTTGTGCAATAGCTCTATAATAAGTCACTTTCATCACAATTAGAGCGATCCATAGCCTTATATACTCAAGTTTGTATCGTGAATACCGAGTTCGGCGGGGTATTGCATATTACAATATGCTGTATTGTATATTACAATATACTGTAATGCAATGTACTGTATTGCATATTAAAATATACATACACAAGTTCGCAGTTGCTTTCAGTAATGCTGAATTTCTGTATCTCGGATACGACACGAATGGCTATAACTACTTCTCTTGCGGCTCAAAAATGCTGTGTTCTGAGTGTTTATTACTCTTATAAGAAATTTAAGTTACCTTTGGAATAAGCTGAAAGCATGGAAACTCCACTCAAACGAAAATTTGTTGTAGAAAGGTATTGAATCTCGTCATTTTTGACGGTGTGTGTACACTAGTTAAGAAATAAAATATTCATCTTATAAATTATGAATAGGTGAAGTTGGAGCCACAAAATTGTGAATAGGCGGAGTCGGTGTTGGAGTCGCCAAATTCTGGAGAAATGGAGTCGGAGTCGGAGTCGGAGTCGCCTAATTCTGAAAAGGTGGAGTCGGAGTCGGAGTCGGAGTCGCCAAATTCTGAAAAGGTGGAGTCGGAGTCGGAGTCGGAGTCGCCAAATTCTGAAAAGGTGGAGTCGGAGTCGGAGTCGGAGTCGCAAAATTCTGGAAAGGTGGAGTCGGAGTCGGAGTCGGAGTCGCAAATTTATTCCACCGACTCCGCAACCCTGATAAGAGGTAGTACCGGCCTAACTAAGTCTTCAAAAATGTTTGAAACTTTTACTCCTGCTTCTTTGAGTAGATGTAGAGTCCTTCACTTCAGAAACCAACGGTATTCACCCATCATGGTTTCATTGGACCATCATTGATACCTGCTGTAGTTTCCATCTTTGCGATATCTTGGTTGAACTTTTCACCGCGTTCGTCGCTGAAATATCACCCATATTGCACGAGAAGAAATGAAGGTGAGAATATATCAAATGCATTGTAAGAGATATCCCGCACCGGGTAGCTTGATGGGCTTGTCACATGCTGTCCGATAGTTTTTACATTCTTCAGTCCTATGATCAACAAGGAAGTTCTGTGCTAAATAGGCACATGAGCCCAACGCAGCCAACCCAAGTGAAATAAGTAACTTGCTCTACTCCTTGCCACGAATAATTTCTGGTACTACAAAAATGCCTGATTCAAGTTTACCAGCAGTTTTCTTTGCACCTCATTTCTTTTTGAGACGCTGGAATCTATCGAAGTCATGAGCCTTTGCTTCATCAAAATGCTTAATAAGGCCAAGTTTCATCTTAGGGGTCGGAAGATCAATTTTGTGTGGATGGACCAAAGGCAACGGCTGGATATCATATAGCCCAAATGAGTGTTCTTCTCTTTCAGGCCACTTTTTAACAGTAAAATGATTCCTGTCTTCATAACTGCTACACTTCTGCATAATTTTTAAGTATATCTTGGCTGCAGTCCAAGAAATAAAGAATTAACTGAGAAATCACCACAGTTATTCAGCTTTGGGCTGACGGCGGCGGTACTCACATTCATGTCCAGACTGCACACCCTGTCCCGTAGGTACGCCGGTGGGCCCGCTGGGTGCTCTGACCCACCAGTACCCTCGGAGCTGAGCACGTAATGCGTGAACCACGCGCTAGCTGGTGCTAGACGTGAGCGACACCCCATCATCCGTCTCCAGGGAACTTCACGCCTCGCCTAAGTCGAGTAGCGTGTTGCGTGATTCGGCGTGCGGTCCCACTTGAGCCCGGTAACCAGTCTAATTTTGCATTAATTTTTTAATTATACAATCTTTGGTTATCATTAATTATTCGTTGAAGAAAATTGGCGTCTATTTCAAATTATTTACATTATATCCGATTCGCTATTTTGTCTTTGTCGGTGCGTTTCGCGTGCATTCCTTTGACAGTTGCAAATGACAAATTTAATAGTGACGGATGCAGACGATAACAATGAGGTTCGTGATAATTCTTGATTTTTGATAGTGATAAAACACAGCTGACAGTAAAGAACAAAAATATACGCCTTTAAATTTTACACAAATAATGAAAATTGGACCGCTCATGCGCCGCTAGGTCTTGTTGTTTTCGTAATAATTTTTAGCTTTAAATTGGCTGTTGATCACCCTTTTTATCACCGTAGAAATAATTCAACATCATTGGAAAACAGTTTTCCCGAACCACTTGCTGAAGAATTGATGAGAAATATGGTTTGTGAACTGAACATTTGTGGCAGACTGTCTATATTACGGCGTGTGCAATTAACATAAGTTGGACCAAGTAAACTACCAAATCTCCAGAAGTTACAGAGATAGACTTGGATTATCTGTACTGTGAAAACGAAGTTTAAAGTTCCCTCATCTTATCTCTGAAGCAGTGTGTTTAGTTTTAATAAAAGTCATAACAGAAAGCAGATCATGACTGTAACGAGCAAGAAACTCTACATACAAACAAAATTATCAGAGTTTTGTTAGTATAAACCAGATTGAGATAGATAAGAAAATCTCTGAATAAAGTAAAAGTGAACAAATTGTTCCTCAACATGCGAGCTGCTGTTCTTGTAGCAAGGACAATTATATATTATCAAGTTCAGGATAATCAATTAAAAATAAAAGAAAATAGGAAAAGAGGCAAGCAAAGAGACTTATTTTCGATAGCAATACCAATACGCACAAGGAATAGAATAGAAATAGGAAACGAATATTAAATATCTATCACGCATTCTATGGTTATCATAAACAAGCAGTTGTACGTTTGTTTTAACATGTATGCAGCCGTTTCATAAATCTGTGTCCCATGTTGCGAGAGTATTTCGTATTGTCATTACTAGGACTCATATAAGCCGTTTTCTTTTATACAACTGTGATGTTACTTTCGCACGAGGCACTACAGAAGATTTTATGGATACAGCAAAAACGGAAGATATTCTCACCGGGTAATAATGCATTACCAATTTTGAAAATTTTCTCTATTTTTCTCTGTAAATCTTGTTTGCTCATTCATAACACTTTGGAATATTGGGGCATTTTTAGCCTAGTAATGATCAAAAGGAATTATATACGAGTTCGTTAAGTTATCAGAAACGATACTTTTCATCAATAATTTCCAGATTCTGGTTTTAATTATATGAAAGAAATTGTAGCCTGAGGAAACCTTTAGTATTTCCATATCAATTTACACAGGTTTGCTCTGTACAAGCACTATTAAAGGTTTGGCTTTCACGGCTGATTTCCTGGGATTGGCTATTTTCTGGGATTGAGGCCATACGGTTTCACATCTTAAAAATCTTATTTACCCCAAACCATAACTAATTAGTTCCTGAATAGATTAGAAGATAAGTTAATTGAAACCTCCCTAATCTTAACGAAGGCGTTCCAAAGAGAGGAATGTTGAAGTCAACGTTTAGTATGGTATTAAGGGAATGTCAAATCTATGTTCAAGCGGTGTACCCACGTAAATCACCAACGCAAAGAAATAGTGAGCTAACAAATAGTGAAGTAGCAGGTTTTGAAAAACTGAACTGCAGTGAACCGAAAAAGGATATTCTTCAACAGAACAAATAACCTACTATCCTTCAACAAAAAGAAATCCTTCATGACTCTGACATGGGGACCTCACCTTTTTACCATAATTCTCTAGTTCCCCTCATTCGGGAGCGTAGATAGCTCATGCCTACCACAGTTCTAGGAAGCTCCCTCATTGTATTTAGTTCCTGAATAGCACGCAAAATAGTGTGGAAAACATTTTATTTCAGCGTAGACTTGTTTTGCCTTTGGATCTATTTAACTAACAGAAAAGGGGGAAATATTACTTGCGAACTTTATTTTATTGCTGATTGAGATTAGGGTAAAGAAACTAACAATGTAAAAGTGATAGGTTGGATGAGAAGAACTCTTCTAAGAAACTTAAACGTGTACGATTTGCAGAGGTCGGCAGATTGTTCATCATCTTGCACAAAAAGAACTCGCAAAATGAAAAAGCATTTTAATTACGCACGCTTATTGTACTGGCGATAATAACAATTATCTTGAAATTTTCAAACTTTAGTGTAGGTTGCGTTTTCTACTCGGATACGTACAACGGAACGAGAAAGATTAGGAAAGCCTGTAAATGCGAAAGCTCTATCCCAAGCACAGCGAGTGCTATAGAGAGCCAACATAATCAGACGCACAACGTGTGCAACTACGCATGTATTTAGATGACAGACAGGAGCATACTTTTGAGATGTTCACATTAAGAATTGGAAAAAACTGATATCGAAATAATGACGAAAAATACTTCGAATGATATGCGAGTGAAATGTCTAGATAGAAGCTATAGTTTTTTCATTTTTCTGACTTGGGTTAGAAAATGGGAACGGGTGCATTCTGCTCTTTTTTGAAGGGATAGTTTATAATTCTTAAAAATATTCGTGAAATCGTGACGGAGAAGAACAGGTATTAAAATAAGTTTTAAAAAGTAACATTTAATATACAGTCAAGGAGAGTTAAAACAATCATTGTTTACTCTATATTGTCAAATCCTGATACTGTTCATTTCAAAGCTAAAGAACAAAAACTGAAAATCTGGATACCGAGACTTGTAAACTAGATTGGTGAAAAGTGTATTAAAAAGGCTGTTAAATTGTCTGAAAATTTGAGTGTCGAGAATGGCTTAAGTATTCTTACGTGCCATAGCCGTGTGGCGCTGCCGTGCGGCAGACCCGGGTCCGAGTCCCGGCGCTGGTGGCGATTTTCTCTGTTGGGTATAGGAGAAAAATTCCTTGCACAATACCCCACTCTACCCAGGTGTATGAAATGGGTACCGGTCTTGACCGGGGGAAAGCGTCATGGCGTCCTGGCGTCCTGGCGTTAGATATAAGGCATTTGAAAATCCAATCTACAAGGTGATATGCATCAGGCTTGATTTTAAGTAAAGCATCCGTAGATGCCTTCATTATTATTATTATTATTATTATTATTATTATTATTATTATTCTATCTCTATTTATATAGTAAGCCATCTATTGGGCTGTTGAAAATATAACTACATGAATAGTTAATGAGGTGAACAGAATTCGGTCACTGAATATCAAAAATGAAATCGTCCATAAGCCCTATAGTTTGAATTTAAAGGCACAAAAGTCCAACCAGCGTCTCCCGTGAGAGCACATAATATTTGTAACCATCAGCAGTTAGGCCAACTTCGTGGGGTAGGGTGAAGCTCACCCATCTCCAACCTGTCATGTGGTTATAAAATTTGCTGTCAAAAACAAAAAAGAGTTTAAAATTAAGAGTTGCAGAAGCGACTTGAAAGATGTTCGGCACGCTCTTAAAACTAGGCCTGAATTCTTGTTCAAGAAATTTAAATATATTTTAATGGTTTCATTAAGAAGTATATTCATCTATATATTGTCGATATTGAATGATGTCATAAAGGGAGCAGCTGTATCGGTTAACGAATGTGTTGATTCCGAAAATGATACAGAATTCGAACAGTAAAAATATTGCAAGTGAACAAAGAAGGTAGCAGTAAAAATTCGATGCTAAAAAAACTAGACGTGCGATATGTCACATACATCATTGTACATAAGAGGTCTGCAGCAATTTAAGCATAAGGTCTGCAGAAATTTGGTGTTTGAATTTCACGGATGCCTTACAATATTACTGTCCGGAGTCCGAAACGTAAAGAGATTAGTAGAGTTCAACGGAAATGACGGACATGTTTTTCAGTTGGCTGAGAACAGTGTTATTCTATTCCTACATGGAATATAAATTTAATAATGGGCTCTAAAATTGGTTAACATTCTGCTCTGTCGCACATAATTTGATTCATGCTGTTCGAATATTTCTCACAGTCTTTCAAAACTGAACTGATACCCGCAGCAGGCCTGGTAACAAAAACATTTATATTGATGGCTGAATTTTTCTCAGAAAGTATGCATACTGTCGAACGAAAACAGAAAAAAACATTTCATATGACTTAAAATTATGAAAATTCGTGTATGCTATTTATTTATTTAAGTTTACATCTTAACAATATGTATAATTGTTTGGTTATAGGACTAGAAGTGAGTTTTTCAATCTTAGAATACGCAAACGAACAATTAATTTAGACTATGGATGACAGAATTACACACCATAAGAGACCAAATAAGATATACGAGCTATAGTATATTAACAGGTTAAAAGTTATGAACGACTCGCTCTAAATTCACAAAGTTAAAAACAAATGAAAATACCAAGACTTTTTAATTTTTCTTTTGAGTCACCTCTGTAAAAGTATGAATCATCTTTTTTAGTTTGTTTTCATTTTTCTGGTTTATTAATTTTCTAGGTATTAACACACCGAAAATATTCCTAATAATTAACTCAAACTCTCTAACCGATGTGTTCTCTCCGAATTTTGATGATTTTTACAGCCAGTTTATTTATAGTGACGTAGTTTTTTAATTTCTATTCTATTTTTCACCATAATTGTAACCAATAATCAAAATGTTCATTTTTTCGCTTCTCTGATTTTGATTGTATATTTTTATGCGCAATGCACAAAACTCTTAATGAAGTCTAATTATTTTGAAAGGTTGGCATAAATACTTAACCAAAGGCCCGAAATGACAACTGTGATAGTGCACTTCAGTGAATTCAATTATCATCGTTTAAACTCTCATTCAATTTATTAAAATTGGAGGGTGTTAGCGTGTGTCGACTATCTCACTAGTAGTAGCTAATAATATAATTGTTACAAGTTGTCTTTTCCTATGTTGGATAATTTAAATTTTCAGGGTAACAAACCATTTTGTAGCTTTAAACACACAAAATTTAAATTATTAGTTAGTTATTTATATAAGATATTCAGGGCGATTTATTTTTTATTTTTATCAGTATATACGTTATTTTACATTTCTCATTGTAACTTGCCAATAGTTATTTCCTAAACCTACATGATTATTGTAGTGGTCCAGCATCAGGTTATGACAATATTCTTTGTGAATTTATTTTAGGAGTTCTGCGGTATTTTCATAATGGAATGCAGGAAATTATTTTCAATGGAGGATAATCATCTGGTTTATACTTGACCTGCAGCTTGTAATACTGCCAAACGTTTTCCGATCATGATATTGCGCAGTGTGTTCATTCATTGAACTACTGAACAATTTTCCCCCAAAGAAACGTGGTATACGAAAAAACATCATGCCTAATTATTATGGAAATATTTGAACCCCATTGCATTCTTTAGATGAGTTGAAAGAAATCAAGATAATGAAATTATTGGCCTGTGCGGAATACTTCATTTTTATTTCAAGAAACAGTCAAATACAGTAGTTTCATCAAGTAAATAAAAGATTACAAATTAACTTTGAATGAATGTAATTTTCACAAATTCCATCTACACCTTAAGTGCGTGTGATCATTTCCTCAACAGCCGCGCTCTTGCTCCAGAATTTTCACACGGACGTGAGAAAAACACTCATGTTTGCTAAATGCTAGACGAGGGTAATCCTTAGAGCTGTTATCCAATTTGAGAGCAGCTTCTGATTTTTTAAGAATATTTATCTATATTAGATTGAAACTATAATTTTTGATTTTCTAAAAATCCAAAGAATGAAAACGTACCCAAATAAATTAAGTAGTAAATTACTCTGATACGTTTCAAGTAAAGTTATCAACGATTCTGATTGTTCTGAAAGTTTCTACCATTTTGGTTTTACCGACATTTTTAGTCTTTTCCTAGCATCATTGTTTGCTTTCAATCTTATATGCCTACGTTGGCCTCGCTCGATTAAATTATCATCACAAGCCCAACCTCAGCGTTACTGCTGTTTGAAGTTTTAAAATACAATTAAACCTGAGCTACGACAGCAGCGAGCAATCAATTTACTGACATGCTCTAAAATCTAATCAGCGAGTAGCAGCTAGAGCCCTGGAAATTTTCGCTTACTGGAAACAAGCCTCGCTGCAATAGACGATGTGTCCACCAGGACGAACTACTTCGACAGCGCTGGAATCTATTTAGTGATCACGAAGAAAAACAACACATACGTGAAAATCTAGAAGTCCCTCGGTGAAATTCAAAACAGATTGTTTTGCGAGCTTAAGCCAATGAAATATAAAAATCCTTTGGCTTTAAATTTTTTATGTTTTTTAAGAGGTGAAACAAGGTACATGACTTCGAACGTCTATATTGTTGATCCGAATAGAGAAAGTCAGGGAAACGGGAAAGAAACTAAATCGAAAACCTTCAGGAAAAATGAAACAAAAATTGTTCACATCATTATGGAATGAATGGCAGATTTTTAAGAGATCTTCATAATAATTAACTTGTCTCATAATTGTTCATGTCTAAAATATAGTAAATACCTGGTATTTCAGAACAAGAGGTACGAAATTGCGCACCAAGTAGAAGATGACCAAATAAGTTCTTTTTCTTCTATGAAATTTTCTGAAAAAATTCATGCTTTCGAGATATTACCTGTAAATTGTTATGAAAATGAAATTTAATTACACAATTACTGGCAATATTTATTTTGAATTTACGTTACAAACACTTCTATTCTATAAGAGTTTACAATAATAACATTTAGTTTTAATGATATTTGGTTAAAAATATTTAAAAAGAAGGTTTCAGAATGTTGCAGTACGTGCTACCAGGTTACTGCTTGTTTGTCTTGTTGGCACTGTTCTAAAACCTCGAGCTTCATAAACGTGCATCATCAAAATTGTGCTTCATAGACATGGTCATCATTGAAACAATGTTCCATAATTGACGAGCTCCGTGATCCATAAAATTATTGCAGGCAGAAAAGAGTTCTCTCTGTACTGTGCACAATTCATGAATACATGGAGTCCAGTGCAGCCAACATAAGAAAGCTCGACAGTGTTGCACGTATGTTGGCGTACCACAGCGGAGCGCTACGTAACATTTTGGGTCTCATTTCGTGTAAAACTTGGATAATTTTTTCAAATGTTTTCACAGTAGATACGAGGGCTTACTTGAGCTAGGGAAGAACTTCAATGCCAGCCGTACTCGCACCTCAGTTTTCATTTCATCCATCAGGCTCCGAAGTAAAGTGACAGAATTTATAACATTAGTCGAGGGACGCTGTGGGTTGTTTACCTACCAGTGAACTTTTCCAGAAAATTTTGTTTTTCCTGTTTTTAAAACGTTTTTCGAGTGTGAAATTGTAGAATACTATACAAAAAGACTGATGGTGGAGTTAAAGAAAGTCCGGATTAAGAGTTTTTAATTGAACTCAACGAAAGATTAGTAACAACAGTAAACAACCGTCAAACGAATCAATAGGCGAGGAGTGGCACTGATCGGGCCCGAGTGCACAACACGCAGCTCTTGCCGCACGCCAGCGCCCACCGCTTGACTCGAAAGACCTAGACCCAACGGCCTGTAGGAAAAAAACAAAGCCTTGAGCCTATAAGGACATGAAATAACCCCGAACAACTTCAACCCCTACCGGACAGCTGATATATCGACTGCGGAATGACGTTCCAATTCTAGTTATAAGTTATACGTTATACGTTATACAGTTCCAGTTATAAGTTATACGTTATACGTTATACAGTTCCAGTTATAAGTTATACGTTATTAAGTTCCAGTTATAAGTTATTATTCGAATGCGTGTGTGGCGTTGCACCCTAATTGACCAGAGCACGAAATTGATACGTTGACAGCAAATCACAATGGCCAACCAACCCACGTACCCTTGAACTTGAACTTGAACTTGAGGGCCGACAGCGTCGGGGCCTTTGTAACGGCCTACAATTCCCTCCACAATTTTCACACCAAGAGTTCAGCGCCTGGTACCAGACTTGTCCACTAAACTACTCAGGATCTACCAATCCTTGTCACAAGCTGCCATTGGCCGGCATCACTGGGATAACCAGTGTGTCAAAACACCATCCCCAGGCATATTGGGTCATTACTGACCACTCTACCTGACTGGCTCATTCCAGTCACTGTCTCTTACTCCAGGCACGCACAAGAAACATTTTCATAGCTTCAATGATACTCAAATTACACTCCTGATCCAATCCAGCAAGACAGCTCATACCGCAATCATCTTCAGCACATTTGGCATACCACTCATTCTCTCCATACTGCTCAAGCACCACATTCATAAAACTTTCTCTCTCTTGCTCATACTTACTACATTCCAGCACAAAATGCTCAATTATTTCCTCCACTCCACTAATACACTGCCGACATAATCTGTTATTATTCTCATTCCACCTCCATGTACGTCTGTTCACACTCAATGACTTACATCCCACAGCAAACAAGAGTTGACTGCCAAAACTACCATCATAGAACATCTCGAACTTAGGTGCTTCTTTTTTCATTTACCAGTCAAGTGTAGGCTTCCGCATCATGCTAAGCCTCCACTTATTCAATCCATACTCTTTTGTTTGCCTCTCAATCTCTTTCTTCCACCTCTTGCAGTCCCACTCAGGCCCTACACCTCCAGGATTTATTAAACTCCAGTCATCCACAGGTCTCCCAATTCTAACATGAATAATCTTTTGCATACTAAGCTTCCTTGCATGCCCCCAACACACTTTCTCCCAATAGCTTACACTCAGATTCCATTCAAAAATTCGCTTTACCCATCTGCTATTCTGCATTCTTTCAATTTGCATAGTACCCAATTTGCATTCTCCCCTCAGTGCTATCCAGTGCTTCGAAGTAAGACGGAGAGGAGTAACACGGCCCTCGGTGAGTTAGGCTTCCATGGTCAGGTCACACGTCAGCGGGCGAAGAGGCGAAGAGGCGAAGAGGCGAACTCTGCTCCCTGACGGAGTGACCAATTCGCTCCACACTCCACCACGGTCTTCCGGCGCCAAACTTCAGCAGTACCAACAGGCCCTCATTCGGTCAACCAAAATGCTGCGCACAATACGCAGCCCTCGACGACGGCCACGCTGACCAGGATTGCAGGACAGCTGATCTAGTGACACTGTGCGAGGCGAAGTCTGGGGCGAGACTGCAGAGGATTGCATGGCAGGTGATTTATATAGACATGTCTATGTCGTAGTCACCTGACCAGAACAATTCACCGTTAACGCACAAACTGTGACTGGTCAACTCACTGAATAAAATTCCTTTGAGAGGTCGCCCTATTAATGAGGTGACCTATATGGATTTCCGCACAAATACCGACGGTGCGAAATGTTGTTAATATTGCATGTTCGTGTGAAACATAAATGACCCAATGAAAAAATTTCAAATTTCAACTGCTGAAGGTATTCTTTGTTCCAGAATTAATATGCTGAAAAAGCTAAGAAATTGTGCCTCGAATCCCGTTAAAATTATTTTTTTGCAAGACAGATGTCAGAAATTTATATCGCGCTCATGAAACCTTCACGTCCTTGGAAAAAATTCATTAATGACGTAAAGTAGCGAGCAATTCATTTTCTACTGCAGTTATAAAATATTAAAACATTCTTCTGACTCCTAGCCTTGTTTGTAAAGATAAGCTATGACTTCAAAATTTCTACGATGGAAACCAACTTCAAAACTATCTGGGTAGGATTTTCAGGAATTATCCTCGAAATCGTTGAGAAGAGTACGGCGACACAGCGGGAGAATCCGATTCCACTGCTAAGCCACTTGCTTGTTTGTCTCATTGTTGAATTTAGAAAATTGATCTTCAAGGGCCAGCTTCAAAAAATTCATTTAGAGAACTTCCAGTTGAAACTTCCGGTAACGCTGAAGGTTCGAGAGAAATCTAAACTAAAATGATATCCTCATTAACTGGTATATATATTAGTACAAAGAGATTTAACACGCTCACCGCGTTTCCGCGGCTGTAAACTGTTGGTTTGGTTAGGTTGTAAGTTTCATCAGAATATATTTTGCGGTTTGCTTTTGCAGGTAATAAAGAATAGACTGTAATAGATACTATGGCAAAGGCCGATGTTGTAGAAACTATAGCCTTTGTGTGGCGATACTATGTTAGAGATGCAACTGGAGAAAGTGAGAAGTGTATAAAGTGCGGCAAGAATTTACTTTGAAAAGGCTGGTCTATCTACGGTTTGTTACGTCATCTAAAGAATGAACACAACATAGTGAAGCCTGAAACTGTAGACCCAGTTGCGTCAACTAGGAGCCGAGAAAATAGAATTCGTATTGGAACAAGACGCTCTCATGCAAGGGAGATCAGTACTGAAAGCACTAAACCTAAACAAGCAAAACTAACAAGTCATAGTTTCGTAAAGGTGCACCAAGCTTGTTGCAGTTGACCAAGTGACCAAGCTTGTAGCATTTGATGGTGTGTCAGTAAATACAGTTATAAAGAGTGAATTCATTTGAGAATCCTTCTCAGATAAAGGTTTTTCGCTCCCTAAATCGGCAAAACTACGATGGGCATGGGCAACAAATTACAATTTCATAATTGTAATATATAAAGAAATTCCGGGATCCTGGGTCCGGTTAGCTTTTTTGTTTTGTTGTTAGAAAAGGACCCTTAGGTGGTGGACTATTCGGTCCTAAAATTTTTTGGCGCTAAGGACACTAGATCCCCCCCTCAGGAGGAGGAGTAAGGGGACCAAAAATCCAGAATCTTCGACCCTATTTCGACCCCGTATAAAAATAAAACAAAACGAGAAATGTAAAATTTAAACCCGTAACTTTGTTTACTATATGTTTCAAGGATTCTAAAACTGTCTTTGGTTTGGTTCTAGCATAAAAACTCAATGAGTTCTATTCATTTAAAATATATTAAAAAAATGTACTAAAAAACATATATGTCCAATTTTTTTCAAAAAAATAAGGACTGAATTGAAAAAATTAATAGACAAAATTGTGTTTATTTTCAAAAGTTACATATAATAGTCAAATTTCATATAAATTAGACTACATATATAAAATTTCATAATTTTTTTAAAAAATGATTTAAATTTTTTTTTGGGGGCGGGGAATTACAATTCACAGTGTGAATATGAAGTTATGCATAAAGATTATCGAAATAAAAATGAAAACAACATCCAATTACATAAATTTTCCATTATATTACATTTCAACAAAAACTCTTATTTTCGCTTATACCCAAAACCTCTCCTCTTCAACATTCGAAAGTATAGAAGTCATTGAGTTTTCATGCTAGAACAGAACCAAAGACAGTTTTAGAATCCTTGAAACATTTCAAACAAAGTTACGGGAACAAATTTTCCACTTGGAACTTTTTTATTTATTTATGAAAAAATAAGTTAAAAAATGTTTATGTAATTGGTGATCAAATATCGCATATAAAAAAGACAAAAAAGTCAAATGGAAAATTTGTTGCCGTAACTTTGTTCGCAATGCTTCGAGAATTCTAAAACTGTCTTTGGTTTTGTTCTAGCGTAAAAACTCAATGACCTATATTCCTTTGAAATATCCATAAAATGTACCAAAAAACTAATTTTTCGTATTTTTCAAAAAATAAGGCCTAAATCGAAGAAGTTACTCGATTAAAATAAGTTTACTTTCAACAAATACACATGCTGGCCAAATTTCAAACGCATCGGATGAAAAAATTGAAATCTTCAAGTAGCTCCATGAGAAAAAGTGCATGGGGACAAAATCTAAGGACGATAGGCCCAAGAAATGTTACCGATTCGTTGAATAAACTGTCATAAATGTAATTTTTTTAATTCACAGTAAACTAAAAGGTCGATAAATTATTGTTGTAGAAGGATGTGTTAATGTAGATCAGACACCTGAATGATGAGATGTGTGAGTACAGTATAATTTCCAAAGAAAGAAAAAAAATTTATTTCCAAAAGAGATAGCACAAAATTCCTATCATTGGTTTTTAAAATATTTTAAATTTAATATACTTAGGTGATACACACATATGAGTATTGTAATACTCATGTCACTAGTCGAAAATAAATGATTGAGGGCAATGTTCTCCCAACCTTGCTTAATCTACATTTGATAATACATGTAATGACAATTATAACGTGCTCCCTAGTATATCTACATTTGATGATACATGTAATGATAATTATAAGAGACAACACAATTTCATAGACGATGCATTTTCATTGTGGGATTAGAACACTTTTTACAATTTACTTATTCATGATATAAAACTTCGCAATTCTTGACGCCAGGAAATCATATTAGAATTGTTTGTTTCGGAAGATGTTCAAAAATGTCATTTTAAGAAAGCACGAAAAACATTAATATACACATATAAAATCATGAGGACCACGAAAATTACAGGATTTGTATTTCTAATTAAACAATTTTAACATAACTGTCATTAATTGATAAGCATTTTATTTAAATATAAATGGATGATCACACAACAAATGTATAAGTTTTTGCGTGAATGCTTTACAATAATAAAGAGATGACGAGTTAGGTTATGTTACAAGTTGAGAGTGAACAGAAAAAAACATCATCTCTAGTTAAAATGCCGGTTGTTAGTTTAGTACACACATATGTGCATATATACATGTAAATGTATACACATATACATGCACATACATACCTACGCACATACATACACCTAACACGCAAACGTACACAAAAAAAATTCTATGCATCGAGGCAATCACAACATATGCGCGTTCTATAAAAATGCTGTGCGATATTCTGAAATATAGGATAATGAGCAAAGAAAATTCGTGACAACTCTTTCAGTATGTGTTTCTGCTTACAATTTCTAATGAAATATTGTAACGATGTTTTATTAAATATTGTATCGAAAGGACCATTGGTTGATAAGCATCTTATTTATCATATGTGGGTGATCGCGCAACAAATCTATTTGTATATATATATATATATATATATATATATATATATATATATATTTTATAAATACTGTACAATAATCAATTGAAATGAATTATTACGTAGTGACACATTCATCTATCTACGTACGCATAGCGTGCACAAGTACACATATACATAAGTACGCATGTGCGCAAATATCAGCGTAAACTAATCAGTATAAACTAGCATTCAAATCGAGGGAATCGGAGAAAATATAATTTATTATGGCATGAATTTTAAAGCCTGGCTTGAATAACCATTAAAAATTTAGGCTTGAGTAACCAATGGAGGGAATGCATTTCGGGATGCACATACATGACAATAAATTTAAATGCTCATGAAAATGTATAAGCGAAAATAGGGCCGCCCCTTACGATTTATACATTAATCATTGATCAAAATATATATATAAATTTTTAATTTATTCTCTATGTATTATATATATGTGCGTGTACATGTACATGTGCATGCGGATTTGGACGCAGATATGGATGCGGATGCAAGTGCATGTGCTGAGATTTTCAGATGCTGAAATTTTCAATTCTCATATTCCTTAGCCGCCTGCAGGCGCGCCAGTTCCCCTGACAGCGCTCTGAAACTGGTCGCGTTCTCAGAAGGGCTGGTGTGCGTCGTGCGCAATTAAATCGCCGCCTCGTCGACAACGGTGACCTTTAAGACGAGTAAAACTTAAAAACTCAAAGAACATGGCTTTGTTTGGAAACCTGTTCGAAAGTATTTTTTATTATAGAATTTGTGTTCCGTATTTCTAGCTCGATTAGAATTAAATTAGCTTGTCAGAAGCAATCGGATTTCATTTAGGTTAAATTAAAAACCAACCCTTTCCCGTGAGTGTGTAAATTAAAGATTAGAAATAGCAATATTTATAGCATCACCAGTTGCAGACGCTACGAACGCCAATAGCCACACTGACTGGAACACAAATAATCTTATAAACACAACATCAAATAGTGCATCGAAAACCTGCTTTCCATTACAGTCAGAGCACCTAGACCACTTGAACGACCGATGCATCTCTGTGCTAATTAACTCCTCTGACTTCAAGGATAAACCCCCATCGTGATCCAGCTGAAAGCACGAGCAGATCACCGTCCTTGTGCGCTACTTGAATATCATGAGTGCCGAAAGTCGTCTAGTTAGCGCCCCTATATACACCATGCATAAAATACGACCTTACCAAGCAAAGTGCCTGCAAGTAGGGGACCTACTTCTTCTCACTCATAAGATTCTAATTCTCAAAAGACAGGAGACTTGTTAACAGCTGCCAGTAACCCCGTCAAAGAATGTGTGTCACCTTCCGAAGCAACGTCAGTGAAGACTATGCAACCAATATCGCCGGATGAGGGAAAACATATCTGCCAAACCTCCAGCAATCATTTGAAGGTTCGAAGCAGTGAAGTCTCAGCCGCAGCACCACAACCACCTGCTCCTCATCTGAAAAAGCATAACAGCGTGCCAGCTCCCCAGCTCTGCGTCAACAACAACGCTCCGAACTGTCCGCCAGCGGCGGGGACACAAACACCATCCTCATCAGTGGTACAAGACAAAATAGTTTTTTTTAATAAGGACATTTCAAGCGTGGTAAACTTTTCTCATTCTCCAGATAATATGTTCGATAATATTCGCGCACAAACCGATACTGGCAGTAAATTACCCCAGAGCGCAAGCTGTGAAAACAAAATAAAATTTCCAGTACAGAGCAATAAAAAAACACTCTTGCTTCTTTTAATGGCTACTTGCACCCGCTTCAAATAAAAAGCTCTCAAAAAATTCATGAAGTTATTCACAATTTGTCTCTAACAGCAGCGTTTTTCAATAAATCCCTAAGACAACGTGAGCCTCCTAGCCCGTCGTCGATTTTCTCTACAGTATCAAACATTCAGAACCTAACCGAGCAACTTTTTGCTTAAAGTTCTCATATAAGTTCTCAACACCTTGCACCTGTGGTACCTGCTAGTATCTCTTGTGAAATCGACTCCAATTGTCGAGAACCTTACGACACTTTGCTGCTAGGTGATAATATCCTAAGCACGATCAGAAGAAAGGACATCGATCGCTCGTGCTGGATCAAAACTGTTCCATCAGGGCGCTTCGATGACCTTCTCCATACTGTAAATTGCATGCCTAGATTTAAAAATTATATACTAAGTTTTGATGGTCTCTGCCACTCGCCCTCAGACCTTGCTCGAATCAAACAACAAATTGTAAGGAAGTACGCACTTTCTCGTATTTATATTGCCAATGCTTGCAGTGCAAACGAATTCAACAAAGCGATGCATTTTTGCAAAAACCTAGGTTTAAACTTGACTCAATTTCAAACTTACCCAGATAATGAAAATGGTGACGCACTCAATAACTTTCAATGGCCTCGGACCCAGGAAAAAAACTTCTGTTTTCTTCAACAACTTGCAATGAAATCAACATTGCGAATCACCGTGCCATATTGTCCTCGTTCCAACAAATGTCAAGCAATAAATGGAATTGTAGATCATTCCAATGAATCGAAAAATTCACGTAATGAGACAAATAGTCTCACCTTAAACTTTCAAAAAGAATATAAGCCTATGCACATCATTGCACATGGTACACCAAATCCTTCAAAATTGATTGCGTCATCAAGCCGAGCTCTGAGTAGCTCACTCACCCACAGCATGAGGAACGTGAATAAGCCTGAGCCTTTCCCTGACTTGATCTCAGACAAATATAATGTCAGTACGAAAAATAAATTCGCGTTACTTGCAACAGACACAAATAGTGATTGCGACATGCCCTCCTTTTCAACCAATTCCCAACTTTCCAGTGAGTACGCAGGAACCAAGGAAAGTCAAGCGAATACCGATATTCAAAACTATTCCAAAGAAAATCAAATTATTCGAAAAAAATCTGATGCCTCTGCCGGGCCTCCGTCGAACGACCAAACCAATACTGCTACCGAAAAATCAATAGTGAATCAAATTTGCACACGCGTTGCAGACACACTGAACGACTTGAAACGATCGCTCAAAATGGAGCCTGCTTACATTGTAGGGGACGGACACTGTCTCCTCCACGCCGTAACGACGCAGCTTGCTTCACGACAAATATCGAAATGGAATTATATATCTCTGAAAAAAGCCATCAAAACTGAGAGCTCCAGAAACAAGGACCAGTATGCAAAATTCGTTGACAAGAACAGTGGCAGTTTCGAACAACTCATCGAGAAATACATCGATAGAAAAGTCTTCGATCACGCAGTTGGAGACCTCATACCCCAAATACTTTCTAATGTAACGAAAACACCAATTCACGTATTTGATGAAAGAGACAATGGGATTTGGAAGACGACAATCTCCCCTACATCAAATGCTCTGATAAACTGTCTTCCGGTAAACATACACCGGAAACAGGACCACTATAGCGCCCTCCTGAAAATGCGTGATGAAAATCGTGTTGCACCCTCCCCCATTTTGTGACTAAATAACAGTGATCAAATTGAATTTGAAGCTGAAATCACAAACAATGAACGCGGCAATAAAGACCTAGAGACGAATACCAAATGCCCTGCTAGACCTAAAGAATGCAATAACTCCACTAAAGATCTGCCTATTGAGATAAATAATATAAAAAAATATTGCACATAAATGCTCGCAGTCTCAATGGTAAAATGGATGACGTACGAGTAATGTTGATCACTAACGATATCAATATTTTATGCGTATCTGAAACATGGTTCGATTCACGAGTCGAAAGCTCATATCTCAGCATAACCGGGTACAAATTGTACCGTTATGACGGAGTCAAGAGTAAGAAAGGTAGCGGTTCATGCATTTTCATCAAAGATGTCTACTCCACATCCTTAGTTCCGATAAAAGAAAAATGCGAAGACATAGAAATGGTTTGGCTCAATGTTCAAGTAAACAAACACAAGTCTTTTATTATCGGCAGTCTTTACAGACATCCGTCAGCATCACTTCGTCCAACATTAGATTTCATTGACAATACGCTTAGATCAATCTCTGCAGCCAAAAAGTCTTTCTATGTTTTCGGAGATTTTAACGTAGATCTGACAAATAAAAACAATCAGCTAAGCAAGATGCTGCACAGACTTAATCTTTCTCAAATGGTCCAAGAACCAACGCGAATTACCAACACTTCCAAAACTCTTCTTGACCTAGCAATTACAAACAATCCCCAAGCAGTACTCAGCACAGAATTCTTACCGTCCTTTTCTGATCACCATTCGGTAGAATGCCAACTCAATATTGCAAAAGGGAAACAGAAATCTAGTTACATTACATATCGCATGAAAAACCACTACTCCCCTGAAATATTTCAAGAAAAGCTATTAGACAGATGGAGTGAATTTCAAGGCATGGAAAACACCGATGATGTCAATCTACAAGTTTCGCTTTTCACCGAAAATTTCGTATCAGCTCTTAACGAATGCGCACCTTTCATTACGAAGAAAGTTAAGCCAAGAATTTCTAAATGGATAACAGATGAGATAAAACGGTTGAGCAGAGCTAAAAGAAATTTGCAGCGTGAGTACAAACTGAATAAATTAGACAGTACGCGTCGAAAATTATATAAAGATCATGAGAAGATCCTACGAAGAAAAGTTAAGGAAGCAAAACGGGACTACTTCCACAAAGAACTCTTGGCGGCAAACCAAAACCCTAAAAGAACTTGGGAAATCATTAGAGAAGTTGCTCAGTATAAAAATTCAGACTGCAAAAGCACTTTTGACAACCCCTCAAAAATGGCGAATGACTTTAACACTTTCTTCTCAAAAGTAAGCGAAGATGTTTTCAATGAAGTATCCAGGACAGTTTCAGACACATCTACAGAGGCAAATCCGAGCGATGTTTCATCCCCAAATAGTAGCAACAAGTGGAGACCAAAGCCAGTTAGCGTCATAGAGATACGAAAAATCTTATACTCACTAAAGAATACTAAAGCGACTGGACATGATGGCATAAGCCTCCAACATATAAAAGACAGCTTCCCTGTCACAGCACCCCTCATTCGCTTGATAATAAATATATCTATAGTCACAAACAAGTTTCCCGATCAATGGAAACTATCCATTATTAAGCCATTACATAAATCTGGTGATATCGACATAGCGTCAAACTACAGACCAATCAGTCTCCTGCCTGTTATGTCCAAAATATTAGAAAAAGTAATAACAAACCAGCTCTCGTCTTACATAGACGAGTCACATCTACTGCATCGCAATCAATATGCTTACAGAAGGAATACCAGTACTTAGGACGAACTGTTAAACATAACAGAAAAAATTTACAATGATATTGACCAAAAAAAATTAACTCTCTTACTATTGCTTGATCTCTCCAAAGCTTTCGACAGTGTTGAGCATGAGAAACTTCTACAAAAAATTTCAAACCTCAGAATAGACACTCAGTGGTTTCAAAGCTACCTACTAAACCGCTCTCATGCAGTGTGCTTGAATAACAAAATGTCATCATTCATACCAAATAATTTTGGCGTTCCTCAAGGTTCAAACATCGGCCCAATCCTATTTTCAATTTTCATCAATGATTTCCCCACCTAATTGCAAATTGCAATTCCCCGTGCAAATTGCCATGACAAGGTAAACAGTTGATTTAAAAGAAACACAAGCCAACGCTGAAAAGCTTCTGCGAAATCTGAAATTGTGGTATGACCATAATGGCCTCAAACTTAAAGCAAGTAAAACGCAATGCATTATTTTTGGATCACAGAATGCGACTGAATATTTACCACCATTCAAGCTAACATTTGGAGACGATACAATTAAACCAGTAGATAAGGTTAAAAATCTGGGTGTTTGGTTTGACAAAAATATGACTTTCAATTCACGCGTCGAAACAATGTGCAACAAAATTAACGGAACCTTAATGTTCTTTCATCGTATAAACAACACACTTGACGAAAAATCTAGATTATTAGTGATTCAGTCTTTATTTTTATCGCGTCTAGACTACTGCAGTCTTGTGTGGGGAGATTTACCTCAATGTCGTCAGGAAGAGTTGCAAAAATGTGTAAACTTCGCCGCCAAAGTGGCATGCAAAGGAAATTTCAATAAATACGATCATGTCACCCCTTTCTTAAGAAAACTCGACTGGATCCCAATACCGAACAGATTTATGATCCAGAGAGCTCGACGAGTATTCTCCTCTTTGTACCTCCCTCAAAGTAATGCAGAGGTGGTAAAATTTTTTCCATCTAATATCCCAAACGAAAGACCAAACCGGAGGAACGATGTTTTAGTCAATTACCGTTCATCTAACGTGGGATAAAAAGCTCTCTCAGTTTCTGGAGCTTTTTTTGTGGAACAAGCGTCCCCAGCATATCAAAAACTCTAAAACTGGAAAAGAATTTAGAGTAAATGTGTCACGTCATTTTGCACCTCTGTCATAGGGCCTGTGTTAAATATTCCGTTTGGCTGTATCCTCTTGGGCGCCAAAAGTTTGATAGTTGTTTCGGCAGATCCACGTTGGGTGCCTAGTTATAGATTATTTATTTGGCTGGTCCTTCTTTGGAGCCAACGATAATAGTTTCCCTATTTTAGGGTTCTGAGGGCCGTAAGTTCCAAGGCTTTTATTCCGGAGAATCTTCCTGATTTTTCAGGGATATGAGAGAAGTCAGTTGCTGAGTATTTATTTTATTAAGGCGAGGGCTTTTCAAAAGTTTCCAAGTTGCGAATATTATTCGGTAATTTTCGAAGTCCGATCTGGTTACAAGGTTTGAAGATTTGAGCTGGTTTTTCAAGCTTTCGAAATTTGAGTCGAGATGAATAAGCTACGAGCTTTTCACGCTAGTAATGCAGGCGTCGAAAGTTAGAGCCGAAATGAAATTCGAGCTGTTGAAATTTTGAAATCTGAGACGGATATATGGTTCGCAAGTATCTGTGATACGCCAGTTCGATTATTTGCGAGAGAATTATTTTTCCTCCCGCGAAATTACAAGGCACTAGTCGGCATCTCTGACAATAGCCTGCCACGCCCTTATCGAGAAGACATTACTGCAAGTAATGTCGCGAACATGCTATGAAGCCCGATGTCGACGGTGCTTTTTGGCCTATAAATTAATATAATGGTGCATATGTACATCAGATAGCCTATAAAGAATACTTAAGACTATTTCTTAACAATTAGAAACCCTTATTCTAATACAGCTCAGGAACAGTCTTGTCCTTTCTCTTCTGAAGAGGCCGAATCCAGTTCTGGTTGGTGGGGAGAGCGGGATAAGAAGTCGGCGAGATGGTTCTCCACTCCAGGAATATGTTCCGCTTTAAATTGAAAGAGGCTGAAGTATAAAGCCCATCGCTTAAGTCGTGGGTTTAGTTTATCCGCTTGTTGCAGATACAGAAGAGGTCGATGGTCGGTTTGCAATATAAACTCCTTCCCATATAGGTAAGTTTCAAATTTTTGGAATGCCCAATATATGGTCAGAGCTTCTTTATCGATCGTTGAATAATTCGTTTCTGCTCCTCGCAGGCGCCGGGAAGCATAAGCGATGGGTGCATAATAGCGGAAGTCGTGCTTACTGGGTTACAGTAGTACTGCTCCTAATCCAATTTGAGAAGCATCCGTTCGAAGGATAAAAGGAAGCTTTGAGTCAGGTAATTGCAGGACCGGATCTTGAGTCAAAGCCTTTTTTAAAGTCTCAAACACATCCTGTGTAACATCAGTCCAGGGAATTTCATCTGGAACGTTTTTCTTTAGCAAGTCTTGGAGAGGGGCAGTTTGCTCGGTGTAATGCGGAATAAATTGCTGGTAATATCCTATGCTACCGAGGAAGCTTCGAAGCTCGGTTTTTCTCTTTGGTAGTGGAGCGTTCTTTATAGCTTCGATCCGGTCATTCATAGGCCGGATTTGTTCACTGCTCAATTGGTGGCCTAGGTATTGGATTTGTCGGTATCCGAAAGAGCATTTTGAAGGTTTAGCGTTGAGACCATGTTGAGCAAGAGCGGCCAACAATTGGTCTAGGGCGATTAGGTGGCTTTCCCAGCTATCAGAAGCGATGAGTATATCGTCCATGTAGACTTCGACGTCCTTGAGACCGGAAATTACTTGGCGGACGAGTCTTGAGAAGGTGGCTGGGGCATTTGCGAGACCGAATGGCATAACCTCAAATTCGTAGAGTCCAGAACGAGTTTTGAAAGCAGTATATGCTTGAGACTCTTTTTGGAGTGGCACTTGCCAGTACCCACTAGTTAGATCGATTTTACTAAAGATGGTTTTTCCGGCCAGTCGGGAAAAAATGGCGGAAATATCAGCTATGGGTTCCGCATCAAACTGAGTTTGGCTGTTGAGATGTCGGCAATCTAAACAGAAACGGTGGCTCCCGTTTTTTTTTCGTACGGCTAGCAAGGGTGAATAATGGGGAGAGCTGGATGGCGAAATTATTCCTAATTTAATCCATTGCTCCAGATTTTCTAGGAGTTGAGGTTCCAATGCTAGTGGTAGAGGGTACGCATGCTGCAATCGTAGGTTAGCAGGATCATTGATTTTGATCTCATGTACGACTGTTTGAGTTTGTCCGGGAATATCGGTGAAGAGATGGTTATATTTTTCTAGGAGCTCCTTTAGTTGGGCTTGCTCTGCTGGGGATCGTGTTTCGTCGATGGCGCAGTGTTCAACATTTTCACCAGAACTCAGTGGAATTTCTGGGTTCTTGTTATCAAGTTCTTCTTCGTCTTCGGTTGGTTCGACAGCTATGCACGCAGTGGTGAATGCTTCTTTCACTACTGCTCCTTCCATTTCTTCTATTTCTAGATAATTAATTTCGGGCTCCTTACTTAAGTTTTCAGGCTCTTGATATTTCCGGAGTAGGTTAATGTGATAGAGTTTTTCTTTTCCATCGACGTCTAACAAATAGGTGTAGGTTCCCAGGCGCGTATTAACCTTGTAAGGACCTTTTCACGTCATTGTTAATTTATTACGGGAGTCTGGAACGAAGATTAGGGCTTGATCACCAGGCTGAAGACTTCTAAGTTTTGTTTTTCTATGAAGGTACTTCACGGCTTTCTCTTGGCTTTTCCCGAGGTTGTCACGAGCTATGGCACATGTCTCTTTGAGTCGGTGCTTTAATTCAAGCAAATATTGCTGGGTTTTGAGATCCGTTTCTTCGGAAGTTTCGGTAGTCCAGTATTCTTTCAATAGGGTTAAAGGTCCTCGAACTCGATGGCCGTAGATTAGTTCGAACGGTGAATAACCAGTGGCAGATTGGGGCGCGTCACGATAGGCGAAGAGCAAGGAAGGCAAATATAGATCCCAGTCTTTGGGTTATTCGGCCGCTAGTTTCCGTAGCATCATTTTTAGAGTGCCGTTAAACCTTTCCACTATGCCATTTGATTGGGCATGATACAGTGGAGTTGTGTGATGTTGAATTCCCATTTTCTTTGGAAATTCTTCGAAGCACTCGGCCGTAAATTGCGTTCCGTTGTCGGTGGTCATGGTTCTCGGGTATCCGGTCCGAGTACAGATTTCATTGAGCGCGTCTGCAATAGTGACTGCGTCAATATGTTGCAAAGCCTAAGCGTCTGCATATCGGGTTGCCTGATCAACTACCGTAAGGATGTATCGATTGCCGCGACTGGAAGAAGGTTGAATGGGTCCTATGATATCTACGCTAAGTGCAGCGAAAGGAGTTCCTGCCAAGGCTGGTTTTGCGAGCGGGGCTTTAGGAGGTCGAGCTGGAGCGTGAATTTGGCACGTATGGCACGAGTGGCAATACCGGATGACGTCTCTGCTTAAATAAGGCCAGCAAAAGTTACGTTCGATTCTTTGCAGGGTTTTCTTTTGTGAGTAGTGGCCTGCTAAGGGATTATCGTGGCCCAGTTCCATGATTTGTTTCCGCAGCTCCAATGGTGCGACGAGTTGGAAGGTTGATTGGCCATCTCGGAGGGTCTTCCGATAGAGAACTTCTTGATGAAGCTCGTACGTAGTGATTCCGCCATTTCTCTGGTGCTCTTCAGTTTTGTTATCGGCCTTTTTGAAAAGAGGTTGTAAGGTGGCGCAGTTCCGCTGTAGTTTAATTAACTCTTCCTTGTTGGTTTGCGGCTGTTCTGGTTCCTTAGATTTTTCAATTTCTTCTCTCTTTGCGTTCGCTCTGGTAGTGACATGAGAGGTTTCAATTATGATAGGAGGCGTGGGCTCTTCTTCAAAGGATGTGGTTCCTGGCACACGTCCTAGGATTACATCGGTTGCAGGGTTATCCATCACTACAACTGTGATGTTGCCTCTATAATATGGGCTCTTCGAGGGTTCGAGTCCCGGCACTGGTGGGGATTTTCTCTGTTGGTTAGAGGGGAAAATTCCAAGCACAATACCCCACTCTACCCAGGTGTCTGAAATGGGTGCCGGTCTTGACCGGGGTAAAGCGTCATGGCATTCTGCTGTTAGTTATAAGGCATTCTAAAATCCAATGTACATGGTGATATGTATCAGGTTACTAGCCGGAAGCAAATGATTGGGGACAATGTATTCTTAGTGCTACTAAATCTAGATTTGATGATGTATGTAATTACAATTATAAGAGACAACATAATTTTATTGACGAAGCATTTTCTTTGCGGAGTGGAAACACTTTTGGTATTTTACATGTACATGACATAGAGCTTTGAATTTCTTGCCATCAAGGAATTACATGGGAATTGCTTGTATCGTCAGATTATCAAAAATATCATTTCGAGTAAGCATGAAAAAATACAAGCTTCAAAATTACAAAAATTTTGAGTTTTTTCTAATTAAATTTTTTAACACTACGATTATTAGTTGTTAAGTATCTTATTTAAACATAAATGAGCGATCACAGAACAAATTTATACTTTTTACGCGAATGCTTTAGAATAATAAAGAGATGACGAGTTAGGTAATGTTACAAGTTGGGAGCGAACAGAATAAGGACCGATGTCTCTAGTTCAAATGATAGTTGCTAGTTTAGCAGACACATTTGTGCAATGTTGGGCAGTTGCGCCGCAACAAGTTGCGACTGCAATAGCGATCTCAACTTTTTCTGTTGCGGTTGGGCCGCAACAATTTTTGGAAAGTTGCGAATCTGTTCCAATCGCAAAAATTTTTGACGTGTCAGGCCGCAACTCGCAACCGCAACATCCTGATGGTAATTTAATATCTAAAATAACTTCAATAAAGTTTAATACGCGTTGCATACTCGTTAGAAACTAAACCGTACAGGTTACAACCCGTCTGGCAACTGTTTATTATTCGGATGAGGTGATACAGGGATTCACTTACACTTTGCTTACATGATATAAGTATATTTAATGTAACTCATTATATAAAATATGTTATTGGGAATGATGCGAGTTTTAAGTGGCTAAACGATGTACAGAAAGTGGAGGTAATAACGAAAAACTAATCGCCCATATGCATCTTGATAACAGATCGGAAAATGGTATTTCAGCTGAGGGAAGTAGTGCCGAAGACGTAGATGACGAAGGTGTCGTCATCTACGATGTTATTCAACGTCGTAATGAAATCGGATGATAAGGAAAAAACGAGGAAAAGTTTGTTGAAACAAGTCAATGATTAGCTGAAACAGCCATTGCAGTAATCATTAGAACCATATAGCCACCCTGATGTTCGCAGAACGATGTTTCCTCCAAGTGAATGTGTCGCTTCGTTTGTCCTAGTCCTGGCCAGTTTGAAAAACAAAAAGCAGAGGAATATCATATGTTACAGGAGCATATGCATGGTTTTTCTTTATGCGTCATATAGGCTGTACCAACGTTCTGCACTTTTCTGTTTTCTAATTTTTTGCTATATATATGGAACTCCTTTGAAAATATAGCTACTAGCTATAGGTACCTTTTCAACAACGTTATTAGAAGATGGAATTCATTTTATTGTTCATGCTATATTTACAAATGAACGTTTCTTTCTTTCTCATTTTTCTGCAATATATGTATATACGCAACTCGTGAAAATATAGCTAATAGCCAGATCCCTTTTCAACCTTATTATTATTATTAGAAAATTGAATTCATTCTATTTCTCATGCTATATTTACAAATGAAACGGTTCTTTCAGTAACTTGATATTTTACTCAATTCTAGTACACACATTTACTGGATCTATTAATTTTTTTGGTAAAACGATGCACTATTTTGAACATCTAAATATTATTTTATACATAGCAATATATACGTAAAATATATTGAACAGTATTTAATTCAAATTATATTTAATAAATAAAAAGTTGCGGTTGCGAGTTGCGGTTGCGATCGCAACTTTCTTTGTGGTGTTGCGGTGCGCCGCAACATTTTAAAAGTTGTGTGTCCAACACTGCATACATATGTGCATATGTACATGTACTTAAATACACATATACATGCACATACTTACCCACGTGCAAACATACGCGTAACACGCATACATACATAAAAAAATACCTGTGTATCAAGACACAAATAACCGACAGACAAAAGATTTGACGGATTCTACGAGAAGAACAGTATACTGCAGGCACTTCTTGAGAGATCATCTGCATTTATATCTGGTGTAATATTTTATCGTTTTATCTTCATAAACGGATTGCAAGTTTGTGCTGTTGAAGGAACCGTCAAACGAACTGGTAGAAGCAGAACGATAAGCGTAATTCTTATTTGCGAATCACAAGCTGACGCAATAAATGCTGACAATGACTTCCACTTCACTACACTTCACAACATTTCAACAGTACAGCTTTGATTAACAATGTCAGAGAATTGAAATTTGTGTCAGTCCTGCGCACCTGTGTGCACGTACGTATTATGTCTTACGAAGCACTCTTGATCTGAAATACCGAGCAATTTTGACTTGAATTCATTTAGAGCAATTGACAACGTTTCAATTACTGATGAAGTTGTAACAAGCTTAATTTCTCATTTTGAGCCATTGGTATTAGTTCAATCCGTATTGATAATACCATCTTTGTGTAGATTACGTTCCCCAAAACAAAAACCAAAGTAAGACAAGTTACACTGAAGTCACGAACGAAACACATCTACTGACCCTGTCAACCTCTGAAGTTCTGTGTCTCTCTGGGAATGTGGCCCAATGAAGTCGGCGGGCGGAGAAAAATCATTCAATCTCGGCAGTCAGCGGTCTTGCATTTCTGGCCACGCGTCCTCATTGGGCCCCTCCTCCAGTTGTGGTCGATGAGATCGTCTCTGCCAAATTTGCAGCTCTACCAGCAAGACGACGTAGGCGAATTGAAGATGAACTCGGACTTCGGAGCTGAAATAGAATTCTGCCTGTACATTGTAGCCTGTGATACGTATTCCAGCGTTCAAAGCTAGACATCCATAAATGAAAGTCTCCAGACTATAGCTAGTCCCTAGGTAAAGGACCCATGCATTTTTGAACACGTTATTATCTTTCGCAGAGAAAATGATTTTCAAGCTTTTTACAAAGTTTAATTTTGATTCGCAGAGTTTCGTATTTTCTGATCAAATTATTTCAGAGTGATAAACGACCCATGTACATTTTATTTCCAGAGTGTCACATCGAGGTGATGTGGGTATTTTCTAGAATGATAAAAAAAATTAAATTCTGGTTAAAGGGAGTGTGCTAAATTTGAAAGCTTATTTGAGCGATTTCGTTTTTGTCCTCAATGATAAAGTTTTTGCTGGTACGTATTCTGTGTTAAAGGACATTTACTGGGGCGCATCTTGAGTACCATTCCAGTTCTATACTTGTTGAAAAATTAAGATAACTTTCATAAGCGGTTCTATATATGTTAAGTCGAAGTTTTGCTTGAATTTGAAATTCATACAGTATAATTTTGAAACTGATGCTTAGTCCTCATAGTCTTGTCGGAAGTGAAATTTAGTAGCTGCCAAAATTATGCTAATGCTATATAAAAGTATTTTTTTTATCAGCTGTTGATACTAGCTTCAAATTCAGTCGATGCACAGATTATTTTAGGCTGATGTAATGACGGTATACTCTTTTACTGATGCAGTTAATTTCGGAGTTCATTTGAAATTTGATACAGATTCGAGATATTTTCCCTCAATCTGGTGGATGGAGTTATGCCAGCACAGTATTTTGTTCGCTTTGCAGGGCTAGTGAGTTGCGCTGCGCCACAATACTGGGCGGTTCCAGCTCCCTCCAGTCTGACGGCGCCGGAAGAGGAGGAGCTTTCCGGCTTTACAATGCATTCAGAGTCCGCCTTATTTTCAACCCGCGCAATTGAATACTTATATATTCACTTGAATATTGTTATGACAACTACTGAGTGAACAGGTTTATACGTCCGTGCTCTATTTCATGCACTTCATGCTAAAACCGGATTGTATGTACACTATATGTTTTTCGTCTAGTGATAATAATTTAATGATACATAATACGCCTGCTTAATTCTGGCCATAAACCGAGTGATAGTTCTCTGAAAATGATCGAGCCTATAGTTCAAGATGATGTGAAATATCACGAAAAGAAAGATATTGCAAATGTATTAAACAATTTTTTCATAAATGAAAAAAAATACAGCTGATAGTATTTCTAGCGAACCCACTGATCACTGAGAATACATGGATTATTTTTTCCTTAGGCCTACTTAATCTTCCGATGCAACTACGTGCATAAACAAGTTGAAAAATAAAACAAGTGGATTGAAATCGTTCTCGGCTAAATTGCCTAAAGTTATAGCACCGTTCATAGTTATAAACCAGTAGCTTTTCCAAGGTAGTTTTCCGAACTCTTTTAAAATTCCTGCAGTGACCCCTATCTTTAAAAGTGGTAAAAAAATTGCGCTTACGATCATAGACCAAATCTCTGTACTACCAATTGTTAGGAAAATATTCGAGAACATTATGTGCAAAAAAATGTAATCTTATTTTGAATATGAATCATTTCTCTATGGTAAACAATTTTTTTATTTTAATAACTCCACAACAAAGGCTGTATTAAATCATTTACAATTCCTTAATTCGAACAAATATGAAAGAAAGCTTGTTTCTCCTTGTTACTTGACTTTCGAAACGCATTCGATTGTGTGAAAAATAACATTTTGCTCTCGAGACTCCACTGTTATGGCATAGAGGGTTGCTAATGATATGTTCAGATCATACCTAACAAATCGGAAGCAATACGTTGTCATTGACGATGCACAGTCAGACCTACAGACAATTAGCTGTGGAGTTCCACAAGTGTCTGTCCTTAATTGGGTTTCTCCTATCTTTCTTATTAATTTACGATTTATTTCAATTTATGTCATTTTTCAAATCCATTTTTTTTTGCCAATGACAGCACGCTGTCTATACTGTTCTTCCTGATCCAAATCCCTTCTAATTACGAAGGATATAAATCTCGAGCTGCAGAAGGTTTCAACGTGGCCCAACGTGAATTAAAATAAACCTTAACATCGATAAGACAAAATCTATTACATTCTCATACAAGAGAAATGCATTTCTTACGCGCATTGAAATTGGTGGTGAAAATGAAGAAACCAACTCATGTATGTTATGTATGGTCCCGGGCATTAAAATTGATAGACATTTGACCTTCAAGGAGCATATTGTCAGTGCTAAATTCCTTTGGAATCCTCAATGAAATGAAAAATGTGTTGCTTGAAGAAGCTTTGAAAATAATTTACTGAACGATCCTTTCACCATATTTACAATATGAAATTAAAGGTTCGCACGAAACTGATAAAAATAAAGCCAATTTGCTCTTAATTTAGGCTGCAAAAAAAACATAAGAGTATGGTAAAACTATAATATAATGTTCACACAAGTGATTCATTCAAAACTTTAAAAATACTTGAACTTTTGGATCCCCACAATTAAGCTCTCCATGTGTAGCTTCATGTATATATAAACGTTGACTGATTATGCATCACATGGTGACCGATAGAGACCTCAAACAATTTTTAAAAGCACAAACTAGCCATCATGGCCATGGCACGACACAGTATCCTCTTCATTGGAACTATAAGACTCGAATTTTAATCCCTGCTGAGATTCTTGAAAAAATCTTACAAATCTTTCAAAACTAATCTTGAATCCCTCTTTCTACCTGATTACTAATCACATTAAAATATGGAGTTAAATCTTTTCTGCTGAGCGACTCACCCTGTTATATAAGGTAATTTACCAAGATTAACGACAAACATCTTACGTCTGTTCTCAAGTCTTTTCTAGAATATTCTGTTCACATCCAGCCCATTTTAAGCATTATAATAAAATTCAGCATCGAATCCTGAGTGCACCAATTCATTGATCAGTCTATATAGTGCCCATGTAGGTGAATTGAATGAGGTTAAATATAATTGTTAACTTTTGAATAGCGTTGATGATAGGATGCCCTAGAAATCGCTGAAATAATTCAAGCCCGCAATTAGGTAGCTATACTCGAATGTGTCAGTTGTATTAGACTTACGAAATAATCTAATGCTGTATGCCTTTATTATCTCTTGTGGAAAATTTGATGAATTGTTTGAATTAAATCGAAATCCACGCTCGGAAAAAATTGCGCGAAGTTCTTCACGAGCACCAGGAAAAGCATAGTGATTGGTTGTTATTGTAATAAATTGGGTAAAATTCTTACCCTATTGAAAATCGAGGACGGTGCACCGGTGGAATATGGTTGACAGGGCTTATTATCCGCGATTTATTGGTCATTCGGCCATCCGACCGATAAAACAACGGTACACCGCCCAATTTACGAGCATGTTATGATTGGCACTGCCATCCGTGGCCTCCCGTCCATACACCGTCTTTAATTCGCGGCATCTAGTAGCGATTCGAGGTTGACTTGGCCAAGGACGTCCATCTTTCTCAGAATCGCTGATACCGTGTTTTTCTGACACTTGTTTCTCATGCCCTCTCCCATTCAATAATTACTGCTCTGCATTTGTGGTTAATTCTCAATTGCATAAATTAATCCTTATCGCAGATCGTCAGTAGCTGCAGCAACTGGTTCTAAATGTGCACCCAAACCAAATACGGTAAATATGACTCATGCCAATAGTTTACTTCCCGTTTTAAAATATGATCAACTCTATGGTCGAGTGAAAGTGCATCAAATTGCCGAGGTGTATTGTGGAACGTTTCAATTATATTTAACTTTTTGGGATATAAATGCACAGGCGTAGCCAAATACATTTAAACAATATCATAAAATTATTATTTATGTAACGGAGGTGAATACTGTATTTCATGCTGTGATTATACATGATGGGGTTCAACAATACATGGAGAAACATTAATTCTAAACACTTCAACTGTTTTTCGTTTCATTTAAAATGATAAACATACCCAGGTAGCAAGAAATTATTAGGTCAATATTGGGTTGATAATTATTTATTGGCCTGATATTGGAATCTTGAATTACAATAATAGGCTAATAGTAAGACAATATCAAAAAAAGATATATTTATTTATTATATCAACTTGTAATTGGGACAATGTAGTAAATAGTTTTATTTCTAATAATGAACTAACAGTGTATGTATCTATGTACGATATTCACATACGTGGAAACTATCTCATATGAATTAAAATATCGTAATTTAATAAAATTTGTAAAAATATAAATTATCATTGCCCAAACATTGGGTTGATATCGTGCGCCAAGAAAACGGAGTAATTTGCATAAAATGTACCAATTAAGGTAATGAATAGTTATTTCAGTCATTAATGAGTGCAGATATATATGACAGATATCAAGAAATATGAATACGTTACAATAATATGTATATTCAGAATTACTGTATTCGCAGGTTCACAGTTCTAGTTTTTTCAGTCGTTCAATGAGTTTCGAAGGGCTAGTTTTTACAAAAAAAATGCTAACATCGTTTGTCATATGTTACTATAGCAATAAATGTCTATATGTATATTGAATTAAGAGGATATAAAGATATAAAGTTATTTATAAAGTTATTTATATAGATGATAGAAATGACTTAATTTCGTAATGATGGTATTGAGTAGGCCTATTCCTACCATATAACCCATTTGGCATGCATCATTCTTTGAGGAAAGCGCTTTCGTGCAATTTTTCAAGCACGCATATACAGTATCTGCTGCTCAGATGAACGTAGCGTATGTGGTTGTTTAGTCTGATTTCACATTCGGTATTGACATCAATCAACTGAAAGAAATCACAAATTATAGTTTTATTCAGCAAAAATAATTCAGTTGTGTGAAAAACCTATTTAAATTGTCAAAAACACATATAAAACTATTTTTGAGGGGTAATTTTAACGACAAATCGATCTATTGCTGATGCAGGATGCAGCCCTTGAGTCGGACGTCTTGTGTGCGATACGTTAAGCTCGGCCGCAGCCACGGTGCAGCATGAGTCAGGCGTGCATCGCGGTAGTTTGAATTTTGTGACTGTCTGAAGTGAAGTAGTTGCAGTGCTCCTCATGTTTAGGACATTCATTGCTTAGCTATCAACAGCAAGAGGGCAGTTAATGTGAATTTGAATACATTTAAGTAACTGAAGCAAACGTGTTGCCATTTTTTTGTTTCATTAGGTTTTGAACAACTATATTTTTGAAACGAAAACGTTCCCCGCGTTTCAAATTTAACCGAACTACGCGTAGATAAACAGCCTCCATACTCCTAACACACAGAGTAGTCATAATTTGTGGTACAACTCATTGTAATTCAGTTGTTCGTGAATTAATGTTCCATAGAAATCTATATTAAGCATTCGTCATATTCGAGTTACTTAGCAGTGAAGGGCATGAATAATAGACGTGACAAACCTTGTTCTAAACGTTTTGATGACAATGGTGACCTGACACGATTGGTACAATTATTGCAAGTGTGGGAAGCATTGAAGAATTTATTTTTTCCAATTTTTGATGTAAATGAAGTAATAAATATCGTTTATCCAGCAAGACATGGAAAATATTTGTGAAACGATATTTTTTTCAACATGACAAAAGTTTTACAAGGGTGACAAAAAAAAGTAGTATTTGCTTGGAAGGCTTCTCATTTAAAGTGTATTTTATTGAAAGTTTTCTATTTTACAATGTGTGTAAATAACTGAAATAGTGATAGCTTTTTGAGTGATGCAGTGTGATCTCAGCGCACATATGTGAGTTCTGACTATTACGTTATTTTGAGAAAACATCAATATTATTTCTTATATTTTCTTATTTCATTAGCTAATTGATACAAGTTTTTTCAATTCCTACAATTTTTTGATATAATAGCTTTATGTATTATACATATGTATTCTTAAATGTTGATGATAAGTGATATTAATGTTTTTTCAACTATTATTCTCTATGTTTTTAACAGTTCTTCTATTTTCTTTTTTATTGTCCAGAACAGCTGATTAACGGTTTATTCATTAAAATACTGCGCAAATACTACAAAAATGAAAAATAATTAATATGTCTTTCACAAAATTGTGAAGGAAAGATATACATCCAAGCTAGCAGAAACACTATTCAATGACTCACAACATTGTCATCATTCCTCCCTTTGGAACGTTTTTGCTGTGTGGTTAGGGCTGCCTAGGCTCACTTATAATCTAATTTTTCCTTTCGGCATTTTGGTAAGCATCAATGTTAGTGCCTGTTAGTGAATGGCATGTATGGTACCATATTAAATTTGGAACCATAAGTTATTCATTAAGGAAGTCAGCCACAATGAGTGGGCCATGGCACCCATGATACCCTTCCGTAATACTCATTTGCAAGTGACAAAACTTTATTTGCTTACGTTCAATAAATTATATTTGCATGAACATATTGCTCTTTACAGCACTTTTCAATGTAAAAATTAAATTCTTGCAAATGGGGGGGACTGACATTCAGAAATCTACCCATTGGATAAGGTTGCGCAATTGATTCATATATCCAAAATAAGGGTATATGATATTTAATATTGGTGTGCGGTTAGCATGGTATGTTAATATTGTTACTGCTTCACCCAATCAGAATCACAGATGATCTCTGTACGATGGATAAGAAACGCTCCCAGCTGCCAGTGTGTGACGTCACAACCATATGTAAATATGCTCGTGACGTCATACACTGGCAGCTGGGAGCGTTTTTTAAGCGATTGCGTAGAGGTGGCCACCCGTGATTTGGAGTTGATTAAGGTTGCGAAGCGAGCGATTCATTGGATGTAGAGTTGGGTTGAGGTTGATTTGAAGCTGTTCACCGACCAAAGTTGGTCGCAGTATGGGCGTATTGAGGGCGCGGTATGGTCGCGGAGACTGGACATTTGACCCTCAAATAGACGGTAAACCAACCTCAAATCGTCCATGTTTCCACTCATATTCCACCGGTGCACCGCCCTCGATTTTCAATAGGGTACACACGAAAAATAATCGTTGTAAATAGCTTCAGCAAAAGTGGCATCGCCGAAGATTAATTTTCGAACTGTTTCGAAGACACGTATGTTGAAAAATTTGTACCGTGTGGTTAGTTAAGCTTTGTGAGGTAATATAGGCGATATTAAAACGCGTGGACTAATTTGTATGGCTAATATTTTGCGGTATTTCTCTGTTTTCGGTTTTTTATAAGTCGTTCTGAAAGAAACAGAGTGTTTTAATAGTTCCTTTTCTAATATTATTAGAGCTAACTCATGACTTGGCTGACTTGGGTCATTGCAGTTCATTGTTCCTAATAGGAAAAAAGAAGAGCTAATAACTTCATTTCCGATCATGAGGGTCAACATCGTTTGAAGTTATTCTGAACCGAAAATATCACAAGATCAACCATCAAAATTGTCTGCGGAGAAAAGAAAGCCTGCAGTAATGTCATTCCCACAGCATAGTTTAAAAAAATGGTAGAGAATTAGCATCTTCTGAGAGTCTCGCGACCTTGAGATAGAGGGAAAGGTTTCTTCTCCAAGTGGATTTTGAGGATCGAAAATTTTTTTTTCCAAGAAGGGACATGATTGTATGAAAAGCCTCATTTATTCATTAACTGACCAACATAATACGCTCGATAGATTCATATAGTAAAGTAACTTGACCTGCTTTTTGTCATCATTGATTTATAATATTCGTCGTTAATACATATGTTATACGAGGTTTTTTGACGCCTTCTAAACGCAAATGTTTTACCGTCATATGAGAATTAATATAAGAGCGACAGTCATTTCGATGAAAAGAGTCATAAGATAATGATGATGAACAATATTAAGCCCAAGCTAGTGAAACCAGTAAAAAATTTACAGTTAGCAAAGTTAGTGAAGTAAACGAAGCTAGGAAAGAGTGTTAAATAAGCAAAAGAAATGAATGTAGAACTGAAGTAAGAATTTGAAAAAGAAAAGTTGTTTTAAGAGGTCATGTGAACACAATAGGTGCTAGAACTATAGACAGAAAGGGTGAAAAATCTGATATGGAATATATCAAGGCAATGAATTCGTAGCGCGGAAATTGGTTTGCTGGGATATTATGCGCTTCGGTTTTTGAATCAACTCAACTGACGTACGATAAACTCATATACAGTTGACGACATTTCATTTAACTTGCTCTTATGTAGCCAATAATTTGTAATTTTCTAAATGCAAAGAAAGTTTTACATGTTAAGCAATGTAAGCCGAACTTATCCTGCCCAGTTTGAAAACCATACATACTCGTATTGTGATAAACGAACAATTAGTATAGTGTTTCAACTCTCGAGCTTTCGAGGGCAAGTGCAGGGGCCCACATATAACTATCGTTGGCGAAATATAGTCAACGGATGGATTGAGTCAAAAATAACTCTTAGGGTAATCAAATGCATTTAAGTTGCATTCTCTATTATTTTGAATTTTTTTCCATCGTGTTGTTGATATTTTTGTTTAAGAAATTCAACAATTATTTTACTGAAACAATTTCATCAGAGCTAAGAAGCCATTCTAGACGATCATATAATCTCTCATCAATTATTTATTCCCCTCTTGACAGTACTGAGACATACTTTGACATGTGACGCACTGGCCTGACACGCTGGCTTATTTTGTAAATATTTCATAGATCTCAAAAATCTTTACCAAGAACTGAATTTTGCCTCATCACGTCAATTACATCAGACGAAAAGTTTAAATGAAGTTTATTTTCTTAGCTTTCTGATCACTCCCCAATCATAAGCTACTAACGACATCACCGTCGATTCATGACGAGGACTACCGATGTCTAACGATTACTGCCGCTCAAAATTTTCGCCCGTCCCACCCATGAAAGTCGACAGCGACCATCAGTGAATTTTTCTGTAGTCATTGGCTGCTGGAAAAGTCGCAGTACCAAGCGCAAAATTTCATAAATTTTTAATTTAATAATCGGTACCGAATAATTGTTATCGATCGCTCCAGTTTACAATCGAAACTAATTCAGTATTTCTTGTGCGGCTGCTACGGTTGGAAGAGAATCAGGGAAGTAATTGAAATACTCAGCATACATACCGGTACTTCAATGAGCTATATGCACCTAGTAGTAGCCATAGTTACAAGTTTGTGATCGACGTGTCATGGTAAAAATACCCATACACGGTGTCTCCAAAAAAATTATATGTAATGCTTTAGCAGAGCTACTCTTGTATTTTTCTTGTTTGTTTCAGGCGTATATAAGTTTTTCATGATGCAGCTCCCGCTGGTGGTGCCTCTTTACTGGTGTTGAAGGCGCTCGATCGACGTGGCGGACTGAAACTGGTTACAGTACAAGAAGCGCAGCCAAAAACGAGTCTATAAGCGCGGTGTGGCTTTCAAATACTCGGAGTAAAGCGAAGCAAAGGGGCGCACATACCTCCTCTCCCCTAAAAACTATCGGCTCAAATTACAAAAATAAATACAAAGTTTTTAGATTGATTCGAAAAATCTCAAAACAAAGTATCTAATCAAATAAAGCAAATACGGCAATAGCCCATACCGCTTGCCAACATTTCGATGACACGCGCGAAGATGATAATTTGTGATATTAAAAGCAACGATGGTAGCACAGTCCGCCATTTCGAAACAAATTTTAAATACAAATACTATAGTTTAAGCTGGTTAAATACATCAACGCAAAGCAACACGGAAAAGGGCTGCTGAGGCGATACAAAAAAAATCCAATTTCCTTAGAATTAAACATTAAAATTAAAACAGAGAAATTAAGTACATTACATTAACTAGACAAGTACTCACGTGATCATGTAGTTTTAATAACGGATTACTGATTATAGGCTCATAAAGAAATGAATTCGCAATTTTACAATGCAAAATAATTCTCACAGGAATAAAGTTACTACATATTGAAAAAATGTTTTACAAATCATGGCTCTATAAACTTCAAACAATTAATTTAGAAAATTCCACAAAACGCAATGGCGATTTGGTTTTCACAATAGTATTGATTTTAGACACTTCTGGAGAATGCTTTGGAGGATCTTTAGATTCTGTGATAAAATCAAGGAAAAACGTGATATACAATTGAATAGATTAACATCTCGTTCATAATGAGGTACAAGCACTAGAACATGTTCAGTCGCAAGTAATTTAATAAAAACATAAATCGACACGCTATATAAAAATAATTACAGAAACATACAAGTAGAAATGAATCTCAACCTTCTAAAAATTCAGTCGATTCAGATTACGCTCATTTTCATTAATTCGAATTATATTTACTGAAATAATAGAAATTCCTGAAACAAATGAAAATTCAAAACTAACTTATCGCAGACCGTTTAGCAAATTTAATTATCATGACCTTCAGTTTTTACTGAGAATAAAACTCGTCATCCTGCTAGATCGAACTGATGACTGTGCATGAAAGGAAGAAGATATTTAAAAATAAATTAATCGATTAAATAGGAAACCGCAAAACATAGAAAAGAGTGTTACCAAAAATCCTATACGACCATGACCACCATAAAAACATATCGTTTCTCATTCTATCTGCATTTCGTACAATAACGCGCGAATAAGGGTACACGAAATAAAAAGGTACTAGTCAAATGAAACAAAACAAATTGTGAAAAACATTTTTAAACAGACAATTTCCAAAATTTAAAGTGGTTAAATAGTGTTATGATTCATGTAGCCCGCAAGTACCTCGACAAAGGACTGATATACTGCAAGTATTGACATAGTCCACAAGTGATGTCACGCAAAAAGCAGGAGTAATAGATAGTTCCAAAATTTTTCAAACAGCTAAGTTTGAAATTTTGAATAGGAAAACAGTAAGAATTAAATGAACGAAATAGCAAGTCCAGGCATTCCAGCCTGAAATCTTCATCAAGGAATCGTTGACATAAAACGCCACAAATAGTTGAACAAAGTCTATTACAAAACGCAATGATTTATGGAAACGTTCAGAAAATTGTGAAAAGCTAACGAAAGAAAAATGATTAAAATTGATGCGACGGCAAGATCAAGTCAATTCTTCTCCCCAACGTTGAGTTAGATGGCAAATTAAGTTGACCGGTTTCGTGCGAGTACAAAATGAAAAATTATTCAAGACTTCGATGACAAAAAAATGAAGAAAATATAGATATCATAATTTCTGCAAAGAATTTATGTAAATTAAATTATCATAAATTAGGAAAATCCATTTGGTATGCAGTTTCTAATAGCAAGCTACTAAAAGAACAACAAAAATACAACATTATTCTAATTGTTCAAACACCGTTAGCAATAGCATTTTCGTCCTAATTTTAAATGTTCAAACACCGATGAGTTGCAACAAAAAAAATCTTTGAAGGCAGGAAGAATGACCAAGAAACAACGGAGAAAATATTTTGGTGTGTTGACGCGAGTACAACTGACCCATGTAAGCACGATACCGTGTTACCGTGTTACAAGTTGCCGTGTTACCGTGTTTCAAGATACCGTGTTACCGTGTTTCAAGATGCCGTAATACCGTGTTACAAGATGCCGTGTTACCGTGTTTCAAGATGCTGTGTTACCGTGTTACAAGATGCCGTGTTACCGTGTTACAAGATGCCGTGTTACCGTGTTACAAGATGCCGTGTAACCGTGTTACAAGATACAGTGTTACCGTGTTACGAGATGCCGTGTTACCGTGTTACAAGATGCCGTGTTACCGTGTTACAAGATACCGTGTTACCGTGTTTCAAGATACCGTTACCGTGTTTCAAGATGCCGTTTTACCGTGTTACAAGATGCCGTGTTACCGTGTTACAAGTTGCCGTGTTACCGTGTTACAAGATGCCGTGTTACCGTGTTACAAGATGCCGTGTTTCCGTGTTACAAGATGCTGTTTTACCGTGTTACAAGATGCCGTGTTACCGTGTTACAAGTTGCCGTGTTACCGTGTTACAAAATGCCGTGTTACCGTGTTACAAGTTGCCGTGTTACCGTGTTACAAGATGCCGTGTTACCGTGTTACAAGATGCCGTTTTACCGTGTTCCAAGATGCCGTGTTACCGTGTTACAAGTTGCCGTGTTACCGTGTTACAAGTTGCCGTGTTACAAGATGCCGTGTTACCGTATTACAAGATGCCGTGTTACCGTATTACAAGATGCCGTGTTACCGTGTTACAAGTTGCCGTGTTACCGTGTTACAAGTTGCCGTGTTACAAGATGCCGTGTTACCGTATTAGAAGATGCCGTGTTACCGTATTACAAGATGCCGTGTTACCGTGTTACAAGTTGCCGTGTTACAAGATGCCGTGTTACCGTATTACAAGATGCCGTGTTACCGCTCGCACAAGCGCGATCTGAAACTGAAACGAATACGATCAGCATAGCCATCGCGCAACAAGGCATGACATTTAAAGCATGCCTGAACGCACAATTAAAGAAATACACACAGAAAAAGAAAAATCTTCTAACGAAAGTTACCTTTTTAGCCAATGTTAGGTCAATCAAAAACCAAAAACAAATTCCTCAACATCATTCGAGGATTACTCCAAGAAGCAAATGCTGAGTCCATCAAGATCGACTGAATTCTTAACAGACTTTTAATTTGCTGAGAAAGTAAAAACAATCAGTCTGCTCCTTTCTAAAAAACGGCATCAGCAGTCTCGGCCACAAGTAGAAAATTCCATCCCTATTTAAACTGTCAATTCAGAGTTAATAATTTGAGCAAGACGTTAGCGTTCTTAGGCACGATACACGGGGAAAAAATGTACAAATATGTGCAAGACTGACGTTTCTTGCATCACATTTCAATCATAACCACGCTGATGTTTTTACACAAGATCACCACATACTGCTATACTGTGTAACCGATTATATTACATGACATGCCATATCGCGTTACATTAGGGTTTACACAAAAAGTTAAAAAAATATAAGCGCAAACGTGGTTACCAAGAAGCATAAGCAAAAATACTACAAAAATATATAATTTAATACATAAGAAATATACATGAGAACATACATTTTACTGTATGCAAACGCAAATAGCTGTCGCCGTGGTAAAAATATTCATGTTGTTATTAATGGCTCTGAATTTTAAACGTTCAATACAGTAGTACATTGTCCGGTGGGAAATTTGGTGGACTTGAAGATAAATTGCATTCTTTTACGACTGACATATTTGAAATTACATGGCATACAACTTTACTGATCATGAAATTCGAGTAGGCTTTGATACATACTAGCATTACAATATTTTTTATATACGAACGTCAAACTGCTACAAATAATAAGTTTCATGCAAATAGTTCTCCTTCAGTGCGTCCGGTCTTCCAAGATAAACGTAGTTTCATGGCGAATGTGTCGGGTACGCGGTTGTATCTTAAACAACGTTTTACCTATTAGGTAAATTATGCTTATCCGGATAAATTCAAAATTCTAAACCGCGATATCCGCGATCAATATCCGGGTACTATTACCAAGTCAGAGTCGGAGTCGGAGTCGGTCCTTCGAATATCCGGGAGTCAAAGTCGGACGTTCAGAGTCTCGATACCCCAGCCCTGCTTATTACTATTGTGGCTTTGTAAATCGATAGTCGCTCTTAGTCGAGAGACATTGATTGTCGGTACAAAAATTTGAAAATGAGGAAGCTTTGAAAACGGCCAAGACCGAGGGAATTTGTACTTCAAGTCGAAGTCTCCGCACGTCCTGGATGCAAAAGATTTGCAGTAAAGCAAGTATTCTTAGAAGGCAGTATTCTTGTTTGCACTGCACTGTAGAGAGAAATTCAGCTTGCTTGTTTGGCTCGTTATCTCAAGGGCTTTAATATCCATGCTTAGCCGTCGTATTAACAGTAAGTCAGTCAACAACATTGTGAGTTGTAACCACGATACGAATGGCTAATATTTCCTTTAGTCTCCATTATCCTCAGTTTACTTTTAGTTTGTTCACAATTTTACGAGGATTTCAAAACTGTCTTTGAATTTGTTCTAGCATAAAAACTCAATGGCTTTTCTTTTTTTGAAGAAAAAATTGCCAAAAAAGCTAATATTTCCTATTTTCTCAAAAAACTAAGGCCTAAATCGAAAAATTTGTATGAGTAATATATGTTAATTTTTTCAAACATACATATACTGGCCAAATTTTAGACGAATAGGATCAATATTTAAAAATCTACGGGTTGACCCCCTTTAAGCTCCCTCCGTACCGTAGTAAGCAGAGCACCTAGCGACGAAGAGAGGATTTAAATTCTCGATACTCAAGAGAAAGAAAGGAAAAATTAGAAATGAGAGCTACACAGAAATAAAATGGAAAATTGATGGAAATAAGGAATAGCGAGTGTTCTTCCTACTTTGCATCTGCTTGATCAACATGAAGAAGAAAGGACCACCGAAAGATTTCACTGTTTTTTTTAAATAATAACCTGAGTAAGATTATTTTTTAAAAGAACACGTGAGTAATAAATGGACGCATGAGTAATAAAACATCTCTCCTCACTTCCAATAATCACTTGCATTATTGTGTATGAAATAGAAATTTCATTTATTTCCAAACTTGCCGGCATGGGAACATTGAACATAAGACGGCTCCATTTACGACAGGGTAATAAAAAAATTCAGTCGGAGAACGGAGAGACGCTGGTGCGTATTAGCGCCGGCCACGTCAATTGGTCAAGGACCATAATAGCTATTAGATGAGTTATAAAAACAATGTGCCGCAGTTAAAAATTCATGCCGTTTTTGGTCGACAGGTAGCAGAACACAGTGAAAGATGGCCGCTGAAGGTCAGAACGTTCCTCTGTCGGCCGCTCTCGACCAAAATTTGCAGTTCGACGACTATCCGCTAGTCTCATTTAGACGGAAACAAGCCGGAAAAATCGAGCCCTTACCCAAAGGCGGATTCAAGAGGAGAATGTCGCTTGCGTTCGACCTATTTGATTAACAGTCGAGCAACGGTTTTCTAGAAGCTACAGAAAATTCTCTAGAATATCTTAAGTGCAACTTTAGATTTTAGTCTAACACTCGTAACTTTTGAAATAATTCACCTGTTGAGTTCAAATTACTCTAAAATGAAAGATAAAAACATTCTTAAGGGAAAATCGTACATACCAACATTCTTGAGCACTCTCTGACAGCAAAATTCATTTGCCATGAAAATTACAGTCGGTAGCTGCCGAGAAAAACTTGCTAGTCAAAGCTGTCAACTAAAAAATGGTACATTTACCTAAAACTTTACCTTACGGATAGTTATGATGGTATAAGGTATTTAAATGTCAATTTACATTTTGTATAGTGTACATTAAATAATATTATCCTGTTGTTGATCTGAGCCAAATTTTTATTTCCATTCGAGTTAGAGATGGCAACACTGCTCGCACATGTGACAAGTCTGACTCAAGCTGCTCAAGCAAGCCTTTTAGCGGCAGTAATTCGAATGGTGTTGCGCGTCACAGGTGTTGTGGTGGCTTTTCATTATGCAATAAGTTTTTTCACGCAATGTCAGAATGTATTTCAGTGCGAGTGTGTAGTACGTTGAAGTGTCTCTTATTTCTGAAAAAATTTCTGCTCTAAAAAGGTATGAGGTGTTCGCTCTCACTCGAGTTTCTTATTCCATTGAAGACGTTAAGCCGGTATGGCATGTTGTCAAGTGCCTGATGAGGGATTGACCTTGTCGTCTCAATAATTTTTGAGTGTGAATGAATAGTAATATACATATATTAATGAGAAGGAACAATAACGCACTTAAGGTCAATCAGGAATCAGGATTGCACTACTGTGCGGCCAATTTAGTTTTCGTATGTGGTAGTGCACAATTGTATATACTTCAAAATTTAAACTGCAGTTTAAAGAAGCAATAAAAGCAAAATATAATAATTACGTATCAGTACATCACTAGTTTTCAATTTTTTTTTCTATTACCAGTACATCACTAGTTTTCAATTTATTGTTTATTCACTATTAATTTCATTCTTATTTTACAGTAAGTGTTAACACAATTTAGCTTCAAATTTTCAAGTTGCAGTATAATTCCACTTGAGAAACCTTTGACAAGCAACAATGTGCAATGTTTTCAATTTAGATGTACGGATATATCGGTATCGGCCTTTTTCTATTATCAGTACATCACTAGTTTTCAATTTTTTGTAAGAAAAGTAAACTTCAGAAATATCTGACGAGCTGCATTATAAAATTGAGGAATAACAATGATGAGAGAAGAATAGGTCAATAGTTTACTTAAATTCGTTCGCGAAAATTAAGAATTCTGTTTCAAAAAATCTCTAAAGGAACACATTTAAGAACGTTTCAAATGAATGACATTTTGCTCGCTGATGCGTAATTTTTGAGTTTTTAATCTGTGAAGTTATAGGAACTCAGTATATAAAAATGGAGAAGCGGACGCGTAAATATGATGTAATACGGCATAACATGTTCCTAGGTTAAATTAGGTTAGGTAACGTTAGATTAGCTGAATAAACTAACCTAAAATAACTTAACTTAGCCGTACTGACACTGATGGTTACCGCCAAAATACTGAGCGTGTTTCAAGAATGCAGCTACGATGTAGACGATTATATAACGTTATTTTTACCTGAACGTAATTCATGTTATAGCTCGAAAATTACGTATCAGCGAGCAAAATGTCATTCGTGCTCTTTTAGTCATTCTTTAAAACAGAGGTCGTGATTTCCGTGAGCACATTAAAGTAAATACTGACCGAAGAAAAATCCTTAATCACCTGATGAACCTCAGCATTATCGATGAGTTAGGGTTGAATTATGCTTTAAATTGAGGAGCGTCCTACCAGCAAACGTTGTGTGACCGTAGGCTAGTGATGTTCAGATATATCGGTAGCGGCAAAATCTGGCCGATATTTCATGGATACTTTCCAATAATACGTATTTTATCGTGAAAATGATGGTCATAAATCATGAAAGTAAAATTAAATAAAGAGCCTATTCATTCATAGTAAATTAGTTAGCTAACTGTTAAATTACAGAGTTTAATCAGGCCCGCTAAGTGAATCTACTACGTTGAATTCCCGATGTCATGGACGGTCTGTAAGTGAAAGCTTTGTAGCATAAATAGTTAAACACAGAGGGGATGTAAAATTAGTATACTTTTACAACTGAAACCTATATAGTTTGAACCAATTTCCATTTCTTAAAATATGTGACAGGCTAACAAAAATCAAACCAATTAAATATAGTTGAAGGTGCATTTTAAAGTTTTCATAAACTTAACATAGAAATAACTGAAAATTCTATTTTCATTAAGCTTGTAGATCGTAAAGTATTACAAAGCTAATTATTTTATTTTAATTAAGCATGTAAATCGCCGTTCATTACGAATCTAGCATTTTTCTTCATTTTAATATGTTTGAAAAATTCATGAACAATCTTATAATTGGTTGCGTTTGCGCATCTTTCCGGTTTCGGATCCTATCGAATTTTAATGTTTTCTTTTCGTCAAAGTATGTATTTTGGTGTGAAAAACATGAAAATGATAACTATTTTGTAGAGAAATAATTGTTTTGGTTCATGAACAACCTTATAACATTGTTCGTGAATTTTTCAAACGTCTTAATTAAAATAGAAGAAAAATGCAATATTCCTAAAGTACGGTGATTCACATGCTAAATTCAAATAAAATTATTAGCTTTGTTGTATTTGAAGATTTACGTAAAATTAACACTCCTTAGTCGGACTATCATTAAAAAATTTAAAGACGAAGAATATAGCACGGATAGGTATATTTAATACAATTTAACGAAGCTAAATTTAAACTATGTGAAATAGTCACTTTTAAACGTTTCGGAGACCAGCTCCATCTTCAGTAAGTCTGAAAACATAACAACCAAAATTGGTTAGTTCATGACAACAATGAAAAAAGTGACAAAGTGATCGGTAAGAAAAAAAATCAATACAAAAAATTTCTTAACAGATATGAACTATTAGCATTATTTAAAGATGGCTTCTATTTGGCAATGTGAATGGATTCTAAAATGCGCAAATCTAACTCGTTAAGTGCAGAGCATAAAATAGAAAAATTGTCCTCGGAAATACGGCTGCTACACTGTTCGGTATGAAGGCGGATTTATGAATGAGGAGGTTGAGCCACATAACATTTACATAATCTGAAGGTTTTCTCTCCTGAACTGTACTCGAAGTTGTATCTGTCAGGTTCACGTCCGGGTGTCCTGTATGGTTTGCCAAAAATCCATTAGTTAGACTTTCCATCTAAATTTCAATTTCGTCCTATTTTTTCTGCAGTGAATATGCTTAATTTTAACTTAGCACGATTTCTATTTCCTGTGTTAAATCCTTTGACTGTTAAATGAATATACTCTTGGTAACTCAACTCAATTTGTTAAGGAGATCATATCGTGTCAAAATGCTGATAAAGTTACTATGGCTTCATTTGATATTGAAAGTTTATTCAAAAATATTCCACTTGCAGAAACCATCGAAATAATTATAAATTCCTTGTTTGCTTTGTCTACTGATACAGTTTTAGGTCTAGGCAAATCTTATTCTAAGACGCTTCTCGAACTGTCTGTTATGAACTCTATATTTGTGTTTGCAGGCAATTTGTATAAACAAATCGAAGGCCTGGGGTCTTCCATTATGACCCACATTTGCAAAAATTTTCATGTGTCACTGGGAACAAAAATGGCTCGCCGATTGTCCTGTGGAATTTAAACCAGAATTTTATCGCCGTTACATTGATGAGACGTTTTTGTTGTTTCGTGAACCAAGTCATGCTCAAATGTTCAGGGACTATTTAAATGAGAAACATTCATCAATAGAATTTACAATCGAAATTGAGTATAATGGCTCGTTATCTTTTTTGTACTGAAAAATTACTCGAGTAGGTAAAGCTTTCACTTCTTCAGTTTTTCGTAAGGCTACTTTTACTGGATTGGGCATAAGTTTCTACAGTAACTGTAGCTATATATTTAAAATTAATGCGATTAAAACCTTATTGAATCGTACCTACAACATTTGCTCTAGTTTTGTGGATCTGCATGCTGAATTTAATTTTTTAGTCTCATTTTTTTTGTAAAAACGGATTTCCTTCCTCAATTGTTCATGCTCATATTAAAAAATTTTTAGCCAAGAAATATTCAGATATTAACGATGTTGCCGATTCGGTGCAATAGCTCTACTGTGTATTTCCATATTTTGGTGATTTTACGAGCAAGATGTGCGGGGATATTGAAAACCTTTTTGAACACCACTTTCCTGGGGTAAAATTGAATGTAATTACTGTGAATCTGCTGCGATTTGGTTCTTTCTTTCGGTACAAAGATAGGATTCCTAAGCGGATGCGGGCATCCCTGGTATATAAATTTAGTTGCGTACAGTGTACGTCTGGCTCTGTCGGCATGACGACACTGCCTTTTTACGTCAGGATCGCCCATGGCACCGCGGAGTAAGCTTTCGAACCGGGAGACCTTTAGGTCAACCTCCTCATTCACCAATCGGCCTTCATACCGAACAGTGTAGCAGCCTTATTTCCGAGGACAATTTTTCTATTTTATGCTCTGCACCTAATGAGTTAGATTTGCGCATTTTAGAATCCCTTCACATTGCCAAAGAGAAGCCACCTTTAAATAATGCTGATAGTTCATATCCGATAGAAATTTTTTATAGATTTTTTTTTACCGATCACTTTGTCAATTTTCTCATTGTTGTCATGAACTAACCAATTTTGGTTTTCATGTTTTCATACATACTGAAGATGGAGCTGGTCTCCGAAACGTTTAAAATTGACTACTTCTCATATTTTAAATTTAGGATCGTTAAATTGTATTAAATATGATACCTATCCGTGCTAAATTCTTCGTCTCTAAATTTTTATTGAAGATTCACTAAATAAAATAAGATCGAATTTCCAGCTTTTTCTATAATAAATTTCAAAAACTTCAAAATACACCAACAACTTTATTTACAAAATTGGTTGGATTTTTGTTAGTCTGTTTAGTTGTAAAAGTATAATAATTTTAGGTCGCTTCTGTCTTCAACTATTCATGCTACATAGCTTTCACTTACTGAACGTACGTGCCTCATCGGGAAGTCAAAGTATTAAATTCAGTTAGCGGGCCTGATTAAACTCTGTAATTCAACAGTTACCTAACTAATTTGCTAGGTATGAATAGCCTCTTTATTTGATCATGCTTTTACTCTCATGATTTATGACCTTCATTTATATGATAAAATACGTATTATTGGAAAGTTTCGGCCGGATTTTACCAATGCCAGTAAAATGACCGATGCCGATACATCGGTACATGAATAATTTTATGACAGGATTTTATAAATATTTGTCAACGTTTCGATCTGAATTTCGAATAAAAGAAAGTAAACCATTTACATTTTTGTGCCACGGCAAAAAAAAAGACTGTTTGCTGCATTGGCTACTCTGGCTGAAGCTTCTTAAAAAAATGACGCTGAAACTCACAATGAGTCGTTTTCTTCTATTTCGCATGGAGTTGAGTTTGGACCCGTAACTTCTGGTGAAGATGGCGATTCTTCAGAAGAAACAAGAGATGGAAGAAATGTAGAATGCTGGTCTGCAGAGGCACCATTTCAAGAGCAAGGGCCCAACTATTAGCTTCACCACACCGGTCAATTGGTATTTATCACGATTTATCTTTGTGGTGGGGCTGGTAGGGACGGCCATGTGAGCAACGTAAACACAACAAAATGTGGAAACCAAGCCTGAATTTTCCCTCGTCAGTCTTCAGCAACCTCTGAATTGAAGGACGTCCTTGAAGGTGATCAACGATGTGTTCAGATACATATTTGTGTGTGTGGGAGGGCGGGTGTGTGTGGGTGTGTGTGTCTGTGTGTGAGGGGGGGTTATGGGTGTGTGGGTGCGGGGGGAGGGGTGTGTGTGGGGGAGGCGGGGGGTGTGTGTATATGAATAGCCAGTGTAACTAAGTTCGGGCAAGGTCGATCTGCTGCCGCGGGAGGCCGGTACAAAGTCGAGTAAGGTCGGCAGAGAGCCGATACATAGAATGGAGAAGCCGCGGAAGGTCGAATTGGGGCCGCGGAAAGTCGATATGTAGTCGATAAAGGTGGGAATTTCCGAACAGCTGCAAAGGGAATTCAATGGTTTTGTAGCCGTTTTTTCCTGCCATAAAAAGGGGACATGGCGACCAAAAATCGGCTGCTTTTCCGAATAAAACACGGCTAGAAGTCTTGCCTGCCGCGGCACATAATCGACTTGAAAACGTCTTATTTTTTTAACTGGGGCCGGCTCCGATCGTCGGGACGAGAGACGGAGCGTGGGATCAATGGTGAAATTAGCCATGGCTAAGGAGAAAGCGGAGCCCCACCAAAGCATACCCCTGCACCCCTTCTCCCCAAAAACCTACCCCTCTTCCCCCCAACCACACCCTCTTTTTGGGGAGGCGCGAGCCCACGACTGGGCTGGCGGGACGATGGGGGTCACTCAGTGTCCGGTCGGCGAGAAGAGCGGTGAGGGCCCCGAAGCGAGATTGGAACTGACGATTCGAGACTTAGCAAAAAGCATAGTACGGGCCGAGGTTGTTTGGGAGCCCGAGAGTTGAGTCCCGCCCTCTATGAGTTGTATAAGTCTGAGAGAAGGCGGGGCCGTCTGGCTTAAATGGTTGTGTTGGTGATCCGGGATTGTGTGTGCGAAATACTGTCGGGATCGGATTCTCGTGGATCGGGTTGAGTGTCTGTAAAACACTTTATGGATTGAGTTGGATGTCTGCAAAACACTCTGGAGAGACCGCGATTGAGTATATGCAAAATATTCATCCGGGCTCGAGTTGTCGGTTCTTTGTTGACGGTCGTCACTATTAGTCTCCTGAGGGCGTAATTATGTGTGGGGCTGACCCTCGGGGTATTAATGTATGATTCTTTAATCTCGCCCGTGCTCACGCCGATCCGTTATTGCATCCCAAATATATGTATCAACTATTCTGCGTCGTGATTGTTCCCCTCTCCTCTCGTTCTGAACTCGCCACGTAGAAACACCTGCCCAGGAAATCTCGGACGCTACCCAGACAGATAATCGTTCATCTTTTTTTTGGTCATAATTAAATTCATATCTTACTAAATTCGAGGCTTTGTGCCTCTGGTGGCAGCGGCACGTTACCGTCAACTTTCTCATTAAATATCATGACGTATTCAAAGTAAATAAACAATGAATGTCCGATAAATCGTGCGTAGAAAATAGAAAACATTCAATTGCTTATTTTGCTACCTTCTTTAACTGTTTACAGCTTTGCCTCAGAAGCTTAATAACGTTTGCCTTTGTTATCACCCGCACGACTTTGCCAGGCTTCACACCCGCATCCTAGCTTGCCACGTGAAGACGTCTGACAAAACGCCCCCTTTGATATCTTGCCGAACATATTTGCATTGACATTCCTGCTCTCGATTCTTGCTTCGACTCGCCATGGGGTGCTTCTTGAGACATTTTGATAGCACTCCCAAGCTTCCGCTGAGAAAGAGCCCTCCCCACCTGGGGACAAACGTATCTTGGCAATTATCTATTCCTTTACGATTTAATCTTTTCCAAAATCAATTTTTAATTTATATAAATGGCAAAAATAATTTGATAATTCGATTTACCATTTTTAGTGATGTACGCATTCGATTAGGAACAAACAAAATGGGAAATAGCACTGAATTAACTAGAAGTCTGAACGGAGGCCCCAAGTTTGAAATGATTCAAGATGGCGTCACGAATCTTCCCCGGTTTTTGCAACATGTATGATCATTGACATTTTCCTGATATATAGGGTATTGCAAAAAATATTTCTTTCGTTCTATTCGCTCCCTGAATGTAATACTCCCAATGGTTTTAACTACTTACGTACTTCCCGTTTGACCAATTCTGGTTTTACATCTCGTCGTTTGGTGTGACGTTCGCGTCCGAACCAGATAAAGTTCCACGTAAGAAGAAGGCATTTCATACCCTCGGCTCGCTTAAATACCTACCCCATCTTCTCCGGAGATTTTCCCGAGCTCTGGACGGCAGCCCTCACAACTACCCTCAAGATTCCTTAGCGCAATCATCTAGCTTTTGTCCGCACATCTCCTACCCATATTTCTTGACATTGCATACCTTTCAATTTATGACTGAATTTGCATCAATCATGTTTCCAACCTCAGTTATATCCACAAAGTCTCTGCAAAGTCTGTTCAAGGAATCATCTCTACTCCAACCCTCAAATCCTCTAGTTACCCCCAAACTTTGAAAAAGCCACTTACGTTTTTCCCCAATGTTTCTCCCATCCTTTCTACCTTAAAGCATCTAACTCTCTAACAACGCCGTTGTTTTTGCGCTCAAAGCCTGCCGTTGTGTCCAAACCTTGGTTTCTTGCGCTATTCATATACGTTTCCTAATACACGATTTGAAATCCATCATACCGTCCAGTAGTAATTGATTCCCAGCAAATTAAAAAAATTTGCATTTAGAGAGGGAAAGTTAACTAAAAGACCATTTGCCAGCGAGAAAGAATCTGTTATGCTCTGAAGCGGTTGTTTTAACACTAAAAGTACAAACGTTGACAGTAGATTTAAAATTCCAAGGGATGACATTTTCATTAACGATTAAAAATCCAAACATTCATCGTTTGCAAAACATGTAGTTATAAAAGTTGTAGACTTCTAAGGAAATTATTTCACTTTCGACGTTATCTGACCGTAGATTTAGAAATTAGGGCAGCATTTATTTCAATAGTCATCCGCTACAGTGAACGTAGTAAAATGGCTCCAGCAATATGAATCGATCAACAAATTCTAAAAAAGACAGAAATGGATCTTGATAGAAAAATATTGGGCTGTTTGAACTTATAGCTGATGATCTAGGAGTGTATTGGCGTGTCCCGGAATCGCTTCTTTGTTGGTACCAAACCTTCATTGAAGTTACGGGCGGACAGATTGAACACGTATTGTAATTCCAATTCCGTAGTAAATTTCACTTAATCATGTGAGTTTCCATCACCTACGACTCTGGCAACTCCCCTCACTATTTAGTTAGATAGACCCTACTCAACTTGTGTATTCGATATATTGAAAACAAACATGATTTGTGTTCATACCTACGTCAATATTTTGAGTTTTTATATCTGCAGTCAAAGTTTATACTATCAGTTTTCGGCATTCGGTAACGCCTCCTCGGACACACCAGATCGCACATTTCGTACTCCGTAGACCAACAGCATAGTTTTGTTCACTTCTGGAAGCGGCTCACTCGTTAGTCTCATAGATATCTACTCTTTAGGTTATATGTATGCGGCTTCACCGATTGAGCATAAATGATGCAATAGGTTATAGAAAAAAATTAGGCTATTGTAATTTATTTTAAATTGGGACCATTGTGTTACTACAATCGTTTTGTCATGCATTTCTATTCTCAGAACAGTTAAATTAAATCCACTAGCATACCAGGTGTGGTATGTTCGCCAATATCAGGCTGCCCTTACGTAAAAGATCAGCTCGTATGCCACACTCGAAGTTTTCTGAAAATAATGCAACCTCAAATAGTTTCCCCTTTATTCTCACTTTCTAGAACGTTTTGATAAAAAACGGCTTTATATGATAAACTGTATAAAAAATGAAGCAAATCCATTCGTGAAATCGTCAAGTTTTGGCACTTTTAAATGAATACACTCGGGATCTTGTTTTGAGTTCTAGATGTGCAGTAATTGCAAATACTATAGATACCCAAGTTATACATCATCTTCTGCTAACCTCAACTCATGAAGATAAAAATTCGTGAAAGTTGTTCCTAGTAATTCATCACTTGAATCAAGCATCATTTCAGTTGACTTACTAATTTTCATATACTATATATATTTATGAACGAACGGGGTTGGATTAGCTTGTCATGTTTTCGCTTCAAGCAAACGTTTGAGCTTCATCGCTGCGTACAGAGTTTGCATTTGATGTCGGCAAGAGTTATATAGAACAGAATGTGAAAGAAATAGTAAGTAGAAAGTCAGGGTCTTAAAACTTCATTATAATAGTATCACGATTGCTCAATAACGAATGGAGTGATGACCCGTTTTAGTTTGATGAATATCATTGTCATGTAAATAACAATTACGCTTCAATGCGCCACCACAGGACAAGTCCTGTATATCGATTTTTTTACACTTAATTATGCTAGGGCTTTAAAGTCGTGAAGCATTTATTTGTGCTGATGGCACACCAAGAAATACTGCGTAAAACATCAAATATTATATACGTATTACAAACAAGCTTTTACTTCAAAACACTTGCGAGCTGCAAGGCTGACAATGTAACCAATAATGTAATCATTCCTCACAGAATACACATTCAGCGTTTATGTAACAGTTAGAACCACGAAATTTACATGTAAAATAGTAGGGAAAACCAATCAATACAACAGCGAGCACATCAATTCTAAAGTTTTTCAATGAACCCACAGATGCAAACTTTATTCAGCGTCCGCTATCTGAAGTGAGTTGTAGTTTTGAAGCCCGGTCTTCATTCAATAGCATTGTCTGGAGCACCATCCGCGTCGGAGAGGTGAGCAGCGTTGTTGAAATGCTTACTATCATCAATACTCGCGGTAAGAACTCCAGCTGAGAACCATCCCTGTTTTGGAGCTATGAATTTGACGACAAAGCTCGATAACATTCGGAGGTTTAATCCTTTAGTACGCATTAGGATTTGCAGACCAACATCAAGAGTCTTTAAAAATTGGGCATGTAAAAATTTCTAAGGTGTTGCAAAATTGCTGTAGAAAAAAAATTGTGGTTCATGGATACGTAGCTGATAACTGATAATGAGTTACAATCAGAAGTATCACTTTCTGAACCTTTGCTCATAGACACCGATTTCTTATGTATGGAAGCAAACTTTTTTTAGCATGTTGAGTAAAGGCACGTACTGAGTAATCGATTCACGCATGTATTACAGCGTTTGACTCTGCGAAACGACGTCTACGTTCGAATAGTAAAGGGAAGCATGTCAGTTTTCACTTTTGTAAAACAACGCATTTGATCTCGAAAAGAAGGAGAAAGCTTTCATTCTGAAATTATAGTAATTTTTCTCAAGAAAACAACTCTGGCTCATGCACATAGAATTTCAAGGCTTAAATTGGTCATATTGTAATTGAAATTTAGAATGCTACGAGTAACGTTAGGAAGTTTCAAAGTCTATATGTCATAATCATCATAAAACAAGAAATAAACTACGATGCACTTTGTTCTAAAACATCCTGGTTTTCTAAGCTATCACCTGCTTGCTCGTGCGCAAACGCGCCTGATGGAACTGCGCGTCACTGCCTAGATAAACCGCTGATCCCTCTCGAGTCTCGACTGACCTCAGAGTCGGCGACGCCGCAGACGTACTAGCACTGCCGTCGGAAGCTCTGCGTCCAGGCGTTGAGCTGGGAGCGAATAACCTACTGGAAACGGCTGAAAACAAAGAAACATGAAAATTCGCTAGAACAAACATTGATGTCAGCACGAAAACTCTAAGGGAGCTTCGTAGTCGAAAAACAGCCTTCATGCAAGACTCTGCGCTGCTACTTGGGTAAGTTTTATTTCAGTCGCTTGACTCTAATACGTAAAAGCGGTCGTTAAAATATTTAAGATTTCTGATCCATTAATATTGATTTTCACATTATTTGTCCATCCTTCCTTGTGAACAGTGCAGTGGAATAAATGGATAACATATCATGTATTGAGGAAAATGACCGCGTATAATATCGTTTTACCTTTCCGATCGTTTTCTTCTATTAGTTCAATGAATTACTTGCTTTATTATTTCACCGTTTAAATACACTATCAAAACAAATACTAAACATTAGTGTAGAAAAGGCTGTCGGAGTTACCAGTGTGTAGAACATATGAAGTTAAATTACAAGCGAATTCATGTTTGGAAACATTAGTTTACTAAATATTCTTGTGGAAATGTTAAGAAGAGAAAATCAGCGTGAAGTGAAATCTCCACGCTGCAATTACCTGTAGTATTTTAAGCGAGTCGTAATTATTTCCGCCCGTTGAATTTCGGTGACTTGGAAGCATCTGCATTTCTAACTCACAAAGTAGCGACATTATATATTACGTTGCGATTCAGTGGCAAGTATCACACTATACCCTACCATAAACTAGCGTCAATAACGGCACCTAACACTGCCGAACTGCATCGTACGGTGCAACTGCAAAGATTAGTTTCTAATTGAATGCAATACTTGTTTTCGATGCCTCATGCTTGAATTAATGCAGACAGCATAACAGCTCCCTCAAAGTTAGTGACATTACAAGAGCATTCAAGCTCTCAGAATGCGAAGAGGACACTACTGCCGTACGGTTGATGCGAAATACTATAAATCGACTAACTTGAATAATTTATTTCTACTGTATTTAGGGGCTCCTATGGAAATGGGTCACGCATTGAATTTCTTTAAAACGTCAGCAAATTGCTGGAGCCTTGCGTCTATACTTTAACCATGAGTCGCTCTAGCCGCAATTTGCGCTTAGAGCAATTAGATGTGGTAATATTGACACACTTTAAAGCTTTCTATTTGAAAGTTCTAATTTAATTAACAGGTAAATTAAATTGAATTAAGAAAATCAAGGAATTTGAGATCAGCATATATAGGTACATAGGTAATGGTTTTATTTGTGTTTCGGCCGTTCACCTGTCAGCAGGCCCTTCTTTTCGCGTTCGAGGCTATGCACACATTAGAAAGAAAATTTTGACTTGCCGTTTCTCTGTTAAATAAAATTAAGAAACATTGAGCTTTGTATTGGTAGTAATATACATCGTTAATTACGTGCATTTTTTGACATTTTAAAATTTTGCAATGATTTTTTTCAGATGCGAACATAATGCAAGGAGAGTAATTCATTTTTTACTCACATTTTATTTTTATACGAATTATTTGGATACCAATCATTAAGCTACATAATTTTATACAAATTATTTTTACCTAAAACTTTGCACATCGATTGAAATTTGGTTGTATAATCAGGTTGAGAAATAACCGTGGATATTTCTCTTCTGTCCACAAGGTGAAAGTTAGGTAGAACCCATTAGAAAAAGTTACGTTATTTAACCCTAGCATAAGATAGATTAAGTTCACGTTATATTGTGAAAATAAAGGTCAAGTTACGTAGAAGTAAGCTGAGTGAATTTAGATTAGGTTAGAATCGTTTAAGATATGATAAAATGAGCAAAATTTAGTTCTTTTTCACAAGGTCTTTTTTATATTTTTAGTAAATATGTGTTCCACTAAATAAAGTTCTAATTTTCGTTCAAGTTTAAATACATAACATTTCAATTATTCTGCTAGGTTTTTAGGATAGATTTTATCGTAACAAGCGAACTATCATCGTGCTATTACATTTTTCATACGTCGTAAAAAAATGTAAATGTGTTCGAGAGTTAGGCTAGGTCGGTGTTCAACTCTGACAGTTTCGACCTAACTTAACAAACGTTTAAGTGTATAACTATTAAATTTGTTAAAATACATATATAAATAAATAAATTTGTTAAGATATACAACTGAATTTTCACACAGGTCCTGCTATATTTTTGTTATTATTACTACTATTATATGATAAAAAAGAAAATCAAACGTAGATATTCCAGATTATTTGATGTAATTTTTAACAAAATTATTCATTTTGGCTTGGCAATTTTTGCTTTGTGAATTGAAAACCGTTCAGCCGAACTGTGCGATATCCAAACAGAAATTTGTGAGCATGTTCAGGGAAATTTTTTTTAAATGGAGGAAGCGAAACTACATGCCTTCTCATCAGGTTTTAAAGCAATATTACAAGTTGGGATAGTTACACGGGTTACTATTGTAACAATGTTTCAACCAACATTTTTAGATCAGAGCACCTAAATAAGATTGACAGTAGTTAATTGAATAGTGTACTGCTCACTGATAAATTTCCCCTTCAATTCACATTTAGTCAATACAAATCGAAAGAAAAAACGGAGACTTTATTCAACTTCATCGCAGTTCTTTATGTTCAGATCGGAAGTTGATATTATCGAGTATTATGGCTAATAATTCGAACGTTTTGGGATCTTCAACAATTGTTATTGAAGATTTTGTTAAAGGTATTTTCGCTCTGTGTGCACAGCACAGAAGTGTATTCTACCAAAAAGCAATAAGCTATCCAAACTACGCAACTCATCAAGTAGAGCAATTTTTTAAAATGGACTGTGTTTTTTACACTAAATTTTCAAACTACTGAATGAGTCTCTCTGTTTTCCGATTTCCGCACTTCAGGATTCCCAATTTATATTTGAAAATCAACCGTTTATAGCTTGTGGCTAGACGGTTACGATGTCAATTGTTGATTTGGATTTAGATGAAATTCAGTTTGTTATTCTCCATTTCTGTTTTGTTTATTGTATTTTGTTTTTTTAATGTTTCATGCTCGTTTACTGTTGTGTGTGAAATCTTTTACACTGGAAAATCTCAAGTTTTCCGCTCCCTAACTTGAAATATGAAATGCTGGTAATGGAATTTTTTGTTACAATTCGTAACACTAATTTACCATGAGTCTTTCAACAACGTGTGTACTTCTCTTTAACATAAAATATGCAGATCGATCAATCACATACATATAATTTTTTCATTTCATCCTGACTATAGGATTAAATTGGCTATGTACAGCTCCAAGCTCCTAATGAATTGAGATAAAAAACCGCAACAAGGTGATACCATAAATTTTTTAGTAAGTATGACTTTCGGTAGGACAGTTTGTGTTTTTATATCTAGATAATATCATAGGAAAACTTCTTGTTCATTCTCTAATATAAATTGAAATATCCTATTCATAGGTGTAATCTCAACTACATTAAAGTAACAGTCAGAATTTCATATTAAAATTTGTTATTTCATTAGATTGGGACTGAAACGCTTCACAATAAAGTTGAGACATTTGTACAGTCATATCTCACCTTACGAAATTAATTCGTTCCAGAAGTGATTTCTTAATGTGATTTTAACGTAAGTAAAGTCGTATTTTACACGTAGAAGGCATGATTCATTCCACGGCCCCAATACTACCCTCTAAACCCTTTAAAAAATTTAAAAGTATACTAAGGCATAAGGTGAGATTTAATGGCGCCTATTAGGTCGTCCGTTACCGCAGTGACGTGTCCAGAAATCACTCTAAACAATAAAACCCCCCGACGCCGTGACGGTGTGAGCCCTTTGGCGGTGACAGTTTCGGTTCATATGTTGAAAGATTCGTGGCGAATAGTTTCTTATTTAATGCCTCTGGATTAATTTTGAACGAGCTAAGAACGGAATGTCCGTGAATATATTGGTCGCAGTATGATAATACTATGAAACAATTTTGATAAAAGAAGACCTTGAAATTATTTAATTATTCTAAGGACCTTAGAATTTGCGCAAAAACTATGAATCTATTCTTCTCACTGACTGACTCACACCTATTCTTCTCACTTTTAAGGTACTGCTAACTGACAAGACTCCATCCGCCCTACCAGACTCGCAAATTGTTTGGTTTAAAACGGACGTAATATTTCCACATTCTGTAAGCCATTTGCTTTCAGTGGAGCTCATACCAACGTATGTAGCCGGATTGCAACAACCGTTGAATATCAACAATTTGTTTCTAACTATCTTTACTCAAAGTAGCGCAATAAAGTTAGGACAAATAATTGTCTTATGATCCAAAACTGTTTCTCCTCTAATCCACTATGAACAATTGAGGGCACCGATTGAACATTCATTTTGTTAGTCCGTCAATCTTGCACTATATCCAGCGTTAGTGTCCATGGGTGTATGGACGTTACGGTCAGGAGTGAGTTAATCGAACGCTTAATTCAGCGGTGATTCCAGAATACGTCACCGGAAGGGAACATTCCAGTAAGTGCAAAACTCATTAATTTTTCGGCAGCATATGTTTCTGAGCGCTTTTTATTTGTATTTTCGTATTAATCCTATTTCTTTTCAACAGTAATAGTGGTTTTTGGTCAATTTTTCCAAATCTATTTGAATTTGGTATTCTATAAATTAAGTTCCAATTCGGAGTACATTTTCTGCAATGTGTGTTGCATTTATTCGTTAGCAGCTATTATATTTTGCTCCCTGAATTAAAGCTCCCTCGGAAGGAGTAACCTTGCATGTGGTAGGTCGAGAATAACTATTCAAGAATATATCATGAGCTACAATTGCGAGCTGCACCCCGTTCTAGCTCGCCATCCGAGTGTGATGTTAATAATTAAGGACCTAATTCTGATGCAGTATAGAGTTACCATTGTTCTATTTGCACCTATTATACCTTGAATACTTGTAATTCAGTCGTCAACATGGCCGGAACACCACGGGAGCTGCTCGCTTCGAAGGGCGTGTTTCCGGCGACCGGTGGTCTGTCGGCCCACGGAGTAGAAGCTCTGAAATGCGCCATCCACACTTCGCCGATCAAGAGAATGCAAGTGAGTTCTGAAATATGCCAATGTTTCATATGTGTCCTCTTTCCCTCCTTCCTTACTTTGACTGCTTTTACATCACTTCTTGGACACTTCAGTGTAATAAAGCGATGTTGTTATCAGTCATCAAACTCTGAAATATATTTTCAGAATCAACGTTCATTATATACTTAGACATATTTCAGCGAAGATATTTCGGTCATGCATTTTATATTCAGTTTTCAATGAGAGGCAAATAGCTTTTTCATCTCTAGAAAATCGTTGTTCACCTCTTAACCCTCCTTGTTTCGAAACTAACGCTGAATGTAGAGGTTCTTTTTCATGGATATTTGAATGCCAATTAGAAGTAAGAAGTACCTGGCTTGGTTCATGCGTTTCGTGCTGCAGTAGATATCGAAGTGTTTCACAGAAATAATTTTTATTATTATATATATGTTTTGGTATAATGGACCGATTGGAGAATATGTCTGTGGAGTTGATGTGTTTATTTAGATCTGTATGATAGCTGCGTGCAGTCGTTCGTTCGTAGTTCTTGATTCTACCAATACAACAATATCCCCAACATTTGGGAACTGCCGTGTATTTTCCTCTCCATCCTCATCGGCAATAATATATAACTGTGAACGGTGTAAATTCCATTTCTGAATCTAATTTGTAACACTTATTAACGTTAATGGTGAAAACTGACTTAGAATTTTAGAAATTCTTCTCATAATCACTCGCTCTCATAATCTCATTACCGTGAAATTGACAATTCTCCTACTCGGTGGCGAGATTCTGTGTGGGTATCTGATCGAATATGTGTACGTGAGTGTTAGTGTGTGAGTGCATGATTGGGAGCACGGATCCAATTTCCCATGAATGTGGGAAAATTAGGGAGGTATAGATTTCACAAACATATCGCGTGTGAAAATGTATTATTTGCTTAAATTATTTCATCTGTTATCAGTAGAGTTCTGTTCTTACAACCAGATTATCAAATTTAGACCTTAGTTCATGATCGTACATTCAATTTGAATAAAGTATCTTTCCAAAACTCACTGATCCTAAATTAATCAGTCTCTCATGAAAAAATTCTTTCATTAGTAATGGTCATTGGCTCGATGTAAACTCAGCCCCGAACAAGCAATGTTGTACATTTACACTAAACGCCCCATGACGTGTCCGCCACAGAACAGGGGAGGAATGATCGTCAAACAATCAAGCAATCCATAACAGCAAGCTATCCACACTGAACATATCATTGCGTGTCCGCCACAGAACAGGGGAGGAAGGATCGTCGTCGAGACGTGCCGCGAAGCTCCGGAGGAAGAGGAAATCGTCGCCAACGTCTGGGTGCGCAGGGTTACCCCGAGTCCGTCACGCCAAAATGAAGTAAATTTATTCTTCTGCCGTTGAAAAAGTATGTAGAACATGTCCCATGATCGTAACTTGAAAACGGTCACGCTGCTTGTCATTTGATCGGAAATTTTGTCGTCAAATGTTTGTTGGAGTTTTTTCAATAACACACGGTAGGGTGTGGGCGTATAAACTGTGTTGGTTTACAAAAAACTTCGAGTGATAAAATTAGAAAAAAATAATTATGAAAAGAAAAGAAGAGTTAGAGATAACTAAAAAGCGTGTATTTCGGTTTAGACCAGTTTTTTCCAAACTTTTTTGGAGTAACGCCCCTTTGGACAGGACATTTTTCAACAACGCCCCCTTTATGCTAAATTTAGCCTACTCACATTTTATTACCTGTAACACAATATTTTTAAGTTAATATAATTATAAATAATTGAGACTTACCTTTTATCCCTTTAACCCTTTAATGAGATGGATGAGCTTGGTGTTTTTTAACCAATTCGTCTATTCTTGGCTCAATGCTACTGAGAAGTGGTCTTAAATTTCCCCTTTGTACTATCTGAAGTCGATTTCTTTGTTTACTGAGAAGCTGCGTAACTGCACTAATTCCACGTTCAGCCATGTATAAAGATGAAAAAGCGAGGAAATGAAGTTTTACTACCTCCCACAACTTCGGATACTTTTCAGGAATTTCTCTTTGTAACCAGAATTCATGGTATGATTTTTTAAAATAAGGTTTTAATTCGAAGTCGTTTTTTACAGCTAACAGCTCTTCTTGTATTGTAGAAATGTTGTGACTTTTTCAAGCGTCTGTAAATAGATTTAGCAGCCAGTCTGGTACTTCCATATTGATCAAATCTTGGTATCTGCGATTCACATCTTCAAACAAAGAATTTAAATGATTACACTAAATCAGGATGTCATCATCCTGTACAGATGTGCCAAACTCTCCATTTTCTAGCTCGCTAAGACTTGGAAATTGAGAAAAATTCCGGCGGCCGATATTATTCCTAAAAAGAGTAAGCTTGTCAATGAAACTGCAAATCTTCGATTTTGCTTTGATATGATTTACATCATTACCCTGTAGTTGCAGATTTAATTCGTTAAATGTGTCAAATAAGTCTGTCAAGTAGGCGATATCACTTTTGGAAACTATGAGATCATCATATAAGGCGCAGTATTTATTCTTCTGTAGAAACTCCACGACGGTGTTGAAAAAAGAAAAAAATCGTTTCAAACAATTACCTTTGGAAAGCCACCTTACTTCGGTGTGTAACAGAAGAAGATCAAATTCTACATTTTCATGGCAGAGTTGCTTGAATATTCGAGAATTGAGAGGTTGACATTTTATTTTATTTACTGCTTTGATAACAGCGTCAAGACATTTAGAAAGACGATCGCTGCTTAAATTTTTTGCTACCAAATGCTGTCGGTGAATTACACAATGAATAGCAAAGGTACTACTTTCTTCAAATAAGAAAAAAACCCTATGTATTTCCCCGTTAATGCGGGAGCTCCGTCTGTTGCACAAGCAATGATATTTTCCATAGGGATGCCTCTTTCTTTGAAGAACAGCTCAACTGCTGCAAAAATAGACTCACCACGAGTATCTGTTTCAAGTTCTTTTGCAAACAGCAATTCTTACATTACTTCACTGTCTGTACGAATTTCTAGCCTTAGTTCGGCGAGCTGCCTTGTTTATTTTATTCTGCCAGCTCGCCTATTAGATTTAAGCTAGATTTAAGAACATCAGGTTAGTAAATTTATTTTCATGATATAAAGGGCAGGATGTAGGAAACAATTTCTTGGCCCGGCAGTTTCCGTTCTTCTAAGCGACTGATGAGCGATGAGAAGTATACTCTAGCGTGCGTTAGCACCGAATAATCAGACTTTTCGCAGACCTCCAATCTTGCACAACCATCGGTGTCAACTGCTCACTCAAAGCCATATTCTGCGTAATCTACTGAGAGCACCATAGGTATTACTTACCTGCTGGAGGCGCTCAACTTCCACGCTGCTGCGTACTTACCTGCTGGAGGCGCTCGACTTCCACGCTGCTGCGTACTTACCTGCTGGAGGCACTCGACTTCCACGATGCTGCGTACTTACCTGCTGGAGGCGCTCGACTTCCACGCTGCGCGTACTTACTTGCTGGAGGCGCTCGACTTCCACGCTGCTGCGTACTTACCTGCTGGAGGCGCTCGACTTCCACGCTGCTCCACTTACCTGACTGGGGACAGGCGGACGTAAATCCATTACCAGGGGATCTACACTTCGTGGTGTTCTGCCTTGAGGTGAGGAAGCTTGCCGGACTTGCCAAACTCGTAAAGTTTCCGAACCCCTGCCATTTATATTATGGAGATTTCCTTTAGGACTCGAACCATTATCAATACATTCTGAGCAATATATTGATGGGTGGTGTTTGATGGTGGCTCATCAAACTCACTAAAATTAATTCTGTTAATTCTTTTTTCAGTAAATTAAGGATCAAGTGCATGTATGCTCATTTTCATTCTTTGTTTACAGTGCTTGGAGACTGGAGGAAGGAGCGGCGAGCGGCGGACCTAGGCAGTGAGGTGGCTGCTAGTGTAGACTGCCCCCAACTCTTCCCATTTGCCACCAAGCGCAAAGCTCCAACTCAATCTATAGTTCTTGATAACTTGCTTGCAGAAGCAAAAAGACTTCTGAAACGATACTTTTCCTCGATTCTTTACATTTGCGATCCCATTTTATTTGCTACCGTCTTTAATGAACCGAACATTTCCCAAAAGAATTGCTTCATTCTTTGGTAGCGTCGACTCGTCTAACTGCAAGCCAAATTGTTGTCTTTCCAGTATGTTGCATGAAATATCTTCAACATCTTCAGACTTTTCATCAACTCTTCTTTGAACTGAATTATTACTAAGAGGAATAGATTTGGTAACTGCTCGTGGTGCAGCTTGATGCACCACTGCTTGTAGGACTTCTTCTATCACGAGCAAAAGGAGCTGCTACGCATTTGTATGCGGTTTTCCTGATCGAGCAATCATTTTTGAAATATTGTATGAATAAACGAGTCCGTCGTTGTTTTCCTGCGATTGCTTTGTCATGAGGGAAGCAATAGAACTTCTGTTGCGAAATTTGTCACGTAAAGTCTGAAAATATGGCAAACTTTGGTTCATTTTATTATTATATATCAGGACGAAACTTCTTCAAGTGGTCAGAAAGTTTGGATGGGTTCATAGCCTCATTAGAGGACACTTTCTCACAGAGAAGACACATTGGTAATTTCTAATTATTAGGAACACTAAAGAAACCGAACTTCATCACTAATGAAACCGAACCGAACTCGTCCAGTGGAAAGACAACAACTACAGTGCTGTTCTTCAATGGCGTTCAAAGTATCACTTTGCCACTCCACTGAATTATTCTGTTACAGAAATTGGCGTTTGGTTTAGTTTCGTGATTCTGAAAAGTGTGGGCCACAACACGCAGACAGGCACTCTAGACCATATCAATCTTTATCGCGTCACTTCAATGCCATTGCAAGTTCACGAGCGTAAGCTACATACTGTATATGTGTCTTGCAACAAATAATCCTAACTAATTTTTTCTTTTCAGTGTGAGATTCATTCGTTGATATTCCTATGATCTTGATATCAGCAGGAAACGAAGATCATCCAACGTCGCATATCTCCGAAGCTCAACCCGTGCTGTTACCGCTTGTGCTGCGTCTCTACCCGCCTGTGCTCTTGTGCTGAAGAGCAGTACGAGTACACCATGCAGTACTACTGCACACCGCCGGTGTCCCGAGCTCAGGATGCTCCAAATAACAATGAAACCGTAAGCCACAACAGTGCTTCCTAAACGTTTCCATGTCATGGTTGGCAATGGTCTATTGAAATCGGACTTTTAATTTTACGTGATACACTCCGAAGTATTCCTCATATCGTTTTCAAACTAAAACGTAATTGCCGCGTGCCCTGGGCCCTTTTCTTCATGTGTATCCTTGAAGCTAATATTGCACTGCTCGCCGTAGGAGATCATTCATCTCCAGCAGAATGCGGCACCAAATATCACAAATAATTTTAAATTATTTTAGTTCATACCAAAATTGATCAAAGTTGATATACACTCCTAGAAACAATTTCTCCTTATTTAATATTTTAAACGTATTTTCCGCGTGCTTTGGGCCTATCTCTTCATGTACATGCTTTAGAGCTAATATCTCATTGTGCACTGTGAGGGATAATTTCTCTCTAGTAGAATGATGTGACAAATAACACGAAATTTTTTCAATTACTTGGCCTAATTCATATAAAAACTGATATTTTCGCAACACTCCTACAAGCTTCATCTCCTTATTCAAACAGCTCAAATGATATTACAAAATTGTAGCTATAATCACGCTTTATGTGTTTCAATGTTTCCATGTGCCAGTGTTTTCCAGCGACGTGACAACTTCTTAACAGTAAGTTCATTTCACGCGAGCTCCTCTCAACACACCTCTGAACAATTGGGCTGGTTTGGTTGGGAGTTGTTTCTCGAGACATTGCATGCATCACGGAGCAACAAATCATGGAACTTGACATTATTACATGTGCGTGAAGTTTCCTTTTCTGTGACGTGGTGTTCAATTAATACTTCATATTCGACGAAAAACCTGAATGTTATTATAGTTTCCGTGCATGTGTTCGTCAGATATAAGTTTTTTAATGTGCAAAGCTAGCGTGCCGGGTTAAATTACTCTCAGACTCGAAAACCTCAGATACTGCTTATTAGTGCTTCAAAAGACCTTTACTTCAGACTTCAAATACAGCTCACACTCATAATCTAAAATTGAAAAAAAGTGTGAACCAGGAATATTTTATTGAATACTCGCACAGTTTGATCATGAACGACAAACATGTATTTGTATGGATTTGTTGTAAAAAATTCAACTATAAGTCACTGCAACGTATCAACCATCCCAGAGTACATTGTGCTTCTTTCACCATCAAAAAAATTATAGCACATACCATAGAAATTTACATTAACCGAATTATTGATATCGCAACTGAAATTCTTTAAAGGCGTAAAGAATAACTCTTGCGTTTGGCGAGTGTTCGTATTAAACCTTGAAAACAAGTGTCCAACTTTTTTGAAAAATTTTTGAAAAATGTTCAATAAAATTTTTGCTAGTTTACGAATAAGCGGCCTTCGTAGTTAGTGAGGCATAAAGAGGAGTTGGATTGAAGTGAGCCGAACAAAAGGGAGGAATTTCGTTGATTTTCAAAAGGAACTGGATGGAATTGGATGGTTTCAGAGTAAAAGAGGTTGCTGTGGTTTGAGATGACGTTTCTCAAGGGAGTTGGATAAAGAAGAGCCGACAGATAACACAGAGGTGATTGGAGGCGTGAGGTATGGAGCATATATAAAGTCATAAATGATGAGGCTTAATGTAAAGTACTGAAACGGCGTGGCAAAGGTAGTCGTTGATTAACTTGTTTACGAATAAAAAAGGTGATTTATAAACGCCGTAAAGTTTTATGCGCATCTGACCTTCAAATGAAATAATAACCTTCTTATGCCAAAAATGAAGATGCGTTGCTCCGTGGAAATTCAGCGGAAAGAATACATTCGCTTTTTGCTCGGAGACCAATTTTGGAAAGCGTTCTCTAATTTTTCTCTCATTTCAGAGACATACCCTGTATCAGTTTACGATTCCTCAACCGATTTTATCAACAGTGCTTGCTTTGAAACAGCCCCACCGTTTATGCAGCATATAGGTATCGGCATATCAACAGCCAATTTCACACCACTCAATTAGCATAATAAATTTACAGCGACCAAAGCTCTGTTTCCCAAGGTAGCCGCTAACTTAGCACGACCTGATTGCGTTCATGATATTTTTGTGCGGTGCTGTACATCTCAAACTCCAGCTCTTCTATACATAGATCTCAGTACTGCCACAGTGTTTCAACCATTCTTCAAATAATTTACCGACGTTTATTAACTATCTGCTGCAACCTCGTGATCAGTTCCGTCTTGCTATTAACATAAAATCTGCTTATGCTGCCGTACATCAAACCTCTTGTATTAACATTTCAAAGAAATTGGGCTAATACGTAAAGAGACGGGAGAAATAGCAAATACCAATAGCATTGTGGGAAAAGGGTTCAGTACTATTCACGACGCTGTATTCAATATTTCGATCACCATTTTGCTATAATTTCTTCAAATACATTGCATAGTGCTGATTACTTCACTCATTTAATTCTTTTCCTAGCAGTTTTAAAATTTTTGTTCTCAAATAGTTGAAATCGGTGCAAAACAATTTTTCACATCTACTAGGTATATATGAGGACATAATCAAACTTTTGCTAGTTTCTACATATTTTGAAACCTCTATGTGCTTGTGGTGCTACGTGCGACAGCATTATATGTAAGGTTTATCATACTCAGTTTGAAATTATCAGCACAAACACTAGATTCCGATGCTTCGAAATTTCCTCAAGTTCAAAAAAAGATATAGAATTGCAATGCATCCCAAAAATTGAAACTGAGTTTGATTTCTCGTGGGATAGCGCTCTTGAAAATAATTCAGGATGGGCCAGTAATAACAGCTTACGAGAACAGAGTTTATTAAGTAACAAAGTAAACTTGGCTGGTTCCCGAGCCGTCACCCCAGCCACTCAGAGGGTTCCGCTCTCAATAGGTAGAGAACGGAGGGCGACCCCCTTCCCAGCACCCCGAAGTTTCCCAAGAAACGGCAACCTGTTAGAGAAAGTCACGCATTATAGCCGGAACGCCAAAAAAGCATGACCTACGCAATATAGGGATGTACAGTAAGTTACATTTAAGAGAAAAGATGATATTCCTAAAAATACTGTTAGTTTACGCACTTTACGCATTTTTACGATAACCACGTTATATTGAAAAGATCTCAACTAAAAGGACTAGTCAAATTTGACAAGACGTAACAAGATCACTTCGATGAAATACAAGTTGCCGTATGAATTTTTATGGGTTCTCACCTAATTTGTGGGACAATTACAATTGATCGTAAGGCCTCCCATCTGGTCAAAGCTAGCAGCGCCCACTACCTCTCCAACCAACCTCCGTCGAGAGTCGTCCCACGAGGAGTACCGAAGTGGTTCCCGCGTGCCGAGAAGACCCTCTCCCAGCGCAGACCGAATGGATTTAGCTCATCGCGCTGGATGCCTAGCTCCTCGAAGATCTACGTTCAGAAAACGTATGACGTAGGAGCGGCAGGTGTAACCGTTCCACCATAGCAGCAGCAGATCCCTATTAAAAATTATAGGAGTGGCATCGGTGATTCCTGGGAGCGTTCGCATTACTACTTGGTTGTTGCATCCATGTTTCTCCTTTGATTCGGATTCGAAGTGTCCACTTTATAGGCGCCCCTGCACCTCTGTCCCAACCGGTGGCCACGCTGGCTCAGCATGGAGCACTACCGTCGCGCTCCCAAGGCGCGACCAGTTTCTCCTATTCACCATCGGAGAATCATGAGAGGCCCAGGATGGCCACCTCTTAATTTAATTTTAAAAAAACGGCTGCGCACAGCTGATTTCCCATTAGTCACACTTTCCAACCGTCACACTGCTCAAACCGATTTTAACCAGTTTGCCCTTGAATTACCTTAGTTCTTGCGCGATTAATCAATTCATCATAAGCAAACACGGTTTATAGCACAATAAAAATGTACCAGAGTATGTAAATTAAATACATTCCTACTAACGTGCAGAAAATTTCAAGGGTGCGTGTTCATTATTAAGCTGACATTAATGGGACATGTTTGTGACGTATAACTCATGCTTGAAGTTTTCGCAACGAAATAAATAAGGTAATTAATGGGCAACTGGCTATATTTGGTTGAGAAGGGTCAACGGTTGAATGTGCAATGATGGGAAATCAGCTGTACGCAGCCTTGGAGGCGAAAGCCTGCAGGGAACAATATAAATGTACCTTGAAAAGAATATAGCAACAATACCCTAGGGTCGTTAAACGAATATACTCGTAGCTATATATATAACGAAAACAATCGTCCAGCAGATTTTTCATCTTTCATTCCTAAAATTAGAAAGGAAAATAAAATGACTTTACCTTGCCCAAGCTTAAATAACACCGGCTACTCATATACACACTCCCCCTCCTATCCCCACACACAAACCCTCCCCACACCCCCCTCCCACACACCTACCCCCACACCCACACACAACCCCCCTCCCCCCTACACACACACACACATATATGTATCTGAACACATAGTTGATCACCTTCAAGAACGTCCTTCAATTCAAAGGTTGCTGAAGACTGACGAGGGAAAATTCAGGTTTGGTTTCCACATTTTGTTGTTTTTACATTGCTCACATTGAGGTTTTGCCTTCACTACCAGCCCCACCACAACGATGAATCGTCTAAAATATCAATTGACCGAGGTGGTGAAACTAGCAGTGGGGTCCTTGCTTCGTTCAGGCTCTTGAAATAATGCCTCTACAGACCAGCATTCTACGTCTCTTGCATCTCTTATTTCTTCTGACACCCTCACGTACTATACACCCTCACGTAATACACACTCGCACTGATATACACTCTAACACTACTTGAAACGTTTTGAATAATAGAGACACGATTTTCCCGAAATACGAATCTCATAAAATGTCTGTGGAAATTATTAAGATTTTGGAAATTATTAAGAAATAATCTCGTAAAAATTTCTTTTTGGGGAAAATACTTCACTTTAGGAAAATTCAAAACCTCCAAAGTTTACCCGTGTGTGTTAGGACAATTCTTCACTGTTCGGTCGGATAAACAAGCAGCGATTGTTTGAACAAGATCGCAGAGGCTGGCGCGACATAAGAAAAAGCTGAGCTGGGGGAGAAGTGTATCATATTTCACGGTCTCAAGTGCGGCCAGCACACTGCGAGCGCAGGCATCGTGTACGCACACACATACACAGGCACAACACAAGCCGAGGCTTTGGAGAGCAAGGAGGCGGACGTGACGTAGTAACAGAGGCCCGCACGACCTGAGCCAATCACCGCTTGTGAAAGGAATGACGCAAGAAGGTGTGTCTGAGAACACACCAATGAGAGACCCAGACGTCAGAACAAACAAGAATTCCGCCAATCAGGATACAGATGATGCCTCTGTAGAATAGAAGCTTCGAGACTAATCTCGAAACAAGGAAGCGAAACGTATATAAGGAGGGTAGATGAAGCCTCGGGAGGGATTTTTGGGAACGCACGTGAGATACTGCGTACGACGTCTGAGAGTGCACCACACCGCAGGTCGGCCTCGCCGGCTGGCCTTCGTCTACCAAACTGCAATTTGAAAGTACAAGAAACTATAAACCAGCCTCGCATCGGTGATCGTTATGAATAAACGCGCCGGAGATTCAACCAAGAGCATTCAACATCTGTGCATCGGGGTCGAACTCACAGTCAACTTCAGCGGCAGTCGTCAACATTGCAAATGGCAAACAGTTAAGTTCGTCCACCAACAATGCGAAGAGCAACGCGCAAATCTACAGTGAAGTGGCTTACCAACGAAACCCTTAAGACACTCCAGGCACCACGGCGGTTGTGAACTCGAGTTGGAATGCGGCAGCACGAGGAGGAAGCGGCAGAAGGCACCGCTGCAGCGCGGGCAAGACATCAGCCTACGCCAGCAGCAAGCCTAAGCTGCGACGTGGAACATCAGCAGTGAGCAATAGCATCGGCAGTGAATATCCATCAGTGAATCATTTATTATCAAAAGGGCGAGTGTTTTTTAGTTGTGAGAGCTCTTTTAGGTGGTGATTGAAGTTCAATTTCAGATGTAGATCATCACACAGAAAAGTGCTTTTCAAAGTTTCGCGAAGAATCATCTAATTTATAGGCAATCGGTTTCCTGTGTTCATTCAGTCGAGGATCGAATTCACGTTGTGAATGGTGCGACGCTTCATATGATTCGACACCTTGTCACAATCACAGGTTAAATCTTGATGTGTCATTATCGTAAATATTATGCTTGTGTTGTTGTGGAGCCCGCGATTGTGTGGATGCGTAATTTGTTGTCAACGAAGGAGTATTGGTAACTTGAATTATCGGTAAGCATCAAATTCATACCATGTCGTGTTTTATGGCGGTAGAAATGTGCATACTTTCAGTGATGCAGTTGTGCCCTTTCAAATCATTTCGTTTCAATGCCTTGTGTGATTTATCCACGTGTTTCCCCCAAATAAATTCATGTAAATCTTCAATCCTTTTATTCTCCATGTCTGGTATGCAGGTTTACGCAAGCATGATGGACAATATTTTAAAATGTGTCCGGGGGTTGAGAGTCCCTCAGCGTATGGGAAGGGGGTCCTAAGCCCACCCTCGTCTCTGTATCGCGACAGGGAAAATATTAATTAACCTATGCAAGCGTACTGTCTGTATATCAACATGGAGATTTTTTTAATTATTTTCAGTTGTCTAAAAATATCTGTTTCTTCTTTTTTTTAATTCAGTCAAATAGTCGCTCGATAATTAAGCAGAATTTTCTGCAAGTACAATTCATCCGTTTCATTTCGTGGGCATTCCAACTTGGAGTAAAATTTCTAACGCAGAGAGCGGTGCCGTGGGCGTGCTGTACCGACGCCTAACGCCGGTCGCGCGGTTGGAGGACGGAGTAATAAAATTTGAGATTCTGGCAGCTGCAGTCGGACCAAATCTGAGCGCCTAATTTGAAGTGTACTTGACTAAGTGTTATCCATGGCCATTAATTTCGAAATGCTATGAGGAATTGATATTTTCCGAGATCTTTGCTCATTTTTCTCGTGCCGCTGAGTTGATTCAGTTAATGTTGTTTGAGAAAATATTAAATCAAAGTTCAATTAATAGCGTTGTCTTCTTGGCACATTTTATTTTTGGTGCATCCGAGAGCCAGCATAATTTGGCCACGTTCCGTATCAGGATAAAATGCAAATTGGATTGTGTGCTTCGTGATATCTATTTGTCAGCATGGGTGAATTTTTTAAATGATTTATGCGGTGTCCGAATATTTTTTTGTGTGTGTAATGATTAAACAGTCAATTCAATCATATAAGTGCTCAAAGTTAAATATAAATTTCTGCCTGTTGAATTTTTTTTCTCGATGCATTTTTGAGTGCCGTCTAATTGACGGCCCAGAGTTTGAGGAGACAGGCAGGCACTGGACACTGCTCGTAAGGCGATAAACCAAATTCTTGTGGTCGTAGCCAGACCATTTCCTAAAGTGGCTAATTTAAACGAGCGCGACTAAGTCATTTGAAGCTGAGTGATCCATTAACATTAGTTTTTTATAAATCAAATAAGAAACTCACTTCATCAGTATTACACAAAGTGTTCAAGCTCGTCATAATGCTGAGTTGACTTGATTTAACTTTCCACAGCGAATCTAGCCCCAATTATTTAGAATAATGGAGCATGGTTTCCTGAGCATTTCTCATTTTCTTGAACTTCCAAAACCATCAAAATCCTTATAAAAAATTTTGGAAATTTTGAGAAATAATCTCGTAAAATACATTTTTGGGGAAACATGCGCGTAAAATGTTTTTTTGGGAAAAGACTTCACTTCATGAAAATGTCAAAAATCCGTTATCACTGGTATTCTTGAGCGTGTGAATATAGCAACGAAAAGTGTACCCGGGTGTAAGGTCAATTCTTCACTGTTCTGTCTAAAACAAGCAGCGATTGTTTTAGCGATATCTCAAGTGCGAGCTCGACACAAGAAAAGCTGAGCTGGAGAAACGTGTGTATAATATTTCACGGCCTCAAGAGCCCAACATTGATAAATGCCAACCTTGCAACCAGCACTTCACCAGACTGAGAGCGCAGACATCGTGAACGACTCAAACACACAACACACATCGAAGCACACACACACACACACAAAACAAGCGCACACATCGCACACAGGGCGAGACTTCGGAGGGCAAGAGGCGGACGTGACGTAGGGACAGAGTCCCACACGACCTTAGCCAATCACCGCTCGCCAAAGGAATGGCGCGAGAAGGTGTGTCTGAGCACACACCAATGGGAGGCCCAGACGTCAGAACAAACAAGAATTCCGCCAATCAGAATACAGATGATGCCTCTGTAGAATAGAAGCTTCGAGACTAATCTCGAAACAAGGAAGCGAAACGTATATAAGGAGGGTAGATGAAGCCTCGGGAGGATTTTTTGGGAACGCACGTGAGATACTGCGTACGACGTCTGAGAGCGCACCACACCGCAGGTCGGCCTCGCTGGCTGGCCTTCTTCTACCAAACTGCAATTTGAAAGTACAAGAAACGATAAACCAGCCTCGCATCGGTGATCGTTATGAATAAACGTGTCGGAGATTCAACCAAAAGCATTCAACATCTGTGCATCGGGGTCGAACTCACACTCAACTTCAGCGGCAGTCGTCAACATTGCAAATGGCAAACAGTTAAGTTCGTCCACCAACAATGCGAAGAGCAACGCGCAAATCTACAGTGAAGTGGCTTACCATCGAAACCCTTAAGACACTCCAGGCACCACGGCGGTTGTGAACTCGAGTTGGAATGCGGCAGCACGAGGAGGAAGCGGCAGAAGGCACCGCTTCAGCGCGGGCAAGACATCAGCCTACGCCAGCAGCAAGCCTAAGCTGCGACGTGGAACATCAGCAGTGAGCAATAGCATCGGCAGTGAATATCCATCAGTGAATCATTTATTATCAAAAGGGCGAGTGTTTTATAGTTGTGAGAGCTCTTTTAGGTGGTGATGGAAGTTCAATTTCAGATGTAGATCAACACACAGAAAAGTACTTTTCAAAGTATCGCGAAGAATCATCTAATTTATAGGCAATCGGTTTCCTGTGTTCATTTAGTCGAGGATCGAATTCACGTTGTTAATGGTGCGACGCTTCATATGATTCGACACCTTGTCACAATCACAGGTTAAATCGTGATGTGTCATTATCGTAAATATTATGCTTGTGTTGTTGTGGAGCCCGCGATTGTGTGGATGCGTAATTTGTTGTCAACGAAGGAGTATTGGTAACTTGAATTATCGGTAAGCATAAAATTCATACCATGTCGTGTTTAAAGTTTTGTGGCGGTAGAAATGTGCATACTTTCAGTGATGCAGTTGTGCCCTTTCAAATCATTTCGTTTCAATGCCATGTGTGATTTATCCAAGTGTTTCCCCCAAATAAATTCATGTAAATCTTCAATCCTTTTATTTTCCATGTCTGGTATGCAGGTGTACGCAAGCAGGAAGGACAATATTATAAAATGTGTACGGGGGTTGGAATTCCCTCAGCGTGTGGAAGGGGGGTCCTAAACCCACCCCCTTCTCGTAAAAATTTTTTTGGGGGAAAATACTTCACTTTAGGAAAAGTCAAAACCACCAAAGTTTACCCGTGTGTGTTAGGACAATTCTTCCCTGTTCGGTCGGATAAACAAGCAGCGATTGTTTGAACAAGATCGCAGAGGCTGGCGCGACATAAGAAAAAGCTGAGCTGGGGGAGAAGTGTATCATATTTCACGGTCTCAAGTGCGGCCAGCACACTGCGAGCGCAGGCATCGTGTACGCACACACATACACAGGCACAACACAAGCCGAGGCTTTGGAGAGCAAGGAGGCGGACGTGACGTAGTAACAGAGGCCCGCACGACCTGAGCCAATCATCGCTTGTGAAAGGAATGACGCAAGAAGGTGTGTCTGAGAACACACCAATGAGAGACCCAGACGTCAGAACAAACAAGAATTCCGCCAATCAGGATACAGATGATGCCTCTGTAGAATAGAAGCTTCGAGACTAATCTCGAAACATGGAAGCGAAACGTATATAAGGAGGGTAGATGAAGCCTCGGGAGGGATTTTTGGGAACGCACGTGAGATACTGCGTACGACGTCTGAGAGTGCACCACACCGCAGGTCGGCCTCGCCGGCTGGCCTTCGTCTACCAAACTGCAATTTGAAAGTACAAGAAACTATAAACCAGCCTCGCATCGGTGATCGTTATGAATAAACGCGCCGGAGATTCAACCAAGAGCATTCAACATCTATGCATCGGGGTCGAACTCACAGTCAACTTCAGCGGCAGTCGTCAACATTGCAAATGGCAAACAGTTAAGTTCGTCCACCAACAATGCGAAGAGCAACGCGCAAATCTACAGTGAAGTGGCTTACCAACGAAACCCTTAAGACACTCCAGGCACCACGGCGGTTGTGAACTCGAGTTGGAATGCGGCAGCACGAGGAGGAAGCGGCAGAAGGCACCGCTGCAGCGCGGGCAAGACATCAGCCTACGTCAGCAGCAAGCCTAAGCTGCGACGTGGAACATCAGCAGTGAGCAATAGCATCGGCAGTGAATATCCATCAGTGAATCATTTATTATCAAAAGGGCGAGTGTTTTATAGTTGTGAGAGCTCTTTTAGGTGGTGATTGAAGTTCAATTTCAGATGTAGATCAACACACAGAAAAGTGCTTTTCAAAGTATCGCGAAGAATCATCTAATTTATAGGCAATCGGTTTCCTGTGTTCATTTAGTCGAGGATCGAATTCACGTTCTGAATGGTGCGACGCTTCATATGATTCGACACCTTGTCACAATCACAGGTTAAATCTTGATGTGTCATTATCGTAAATATTATGCTTGTGTTGTTGTGGAGCCCGCGATTGTGTGGATGCGTAATTTGTTGTCAACGAAGGAGTATTGGTAACTTGAATTATCGGTAAGCATCAAATTCATACCATGTCGTGTTTAAAGTTTTATGGCGGTAGAAATGTGCATACTTTCAGTGATGCAGTTGTGCTCTTTCAAATCATTTCGTTTCAATGCCTTGTGTGATTTATCCACGTGTTTCCCCCAAATAAATTCATGTAAATCTTCAATCCTTTTATTCTCCATGTCTGGTATGCAGGTGTACGCAAGCATGATGGACAATATTTTAAAATGTGTCCAGGGATTGAGAGTCCCTCAGCGTATGGGCAGGGGGTCCCAAACCCACCCCTGTCTCTGTATCGCGACACGATCCAGACATCTGTCACGCACAACACCAACTTCAAAACTGACGCGAAAGAAGGCAACCGTCATTTCTCTCGAGAAAGATGGCAGGCGTCTCACCCAGAGGCCATCTGCACAGGTGGCCTCTGGTAGCAGCATGGAAGAACTTGGTCGCATCGCGCTTATGAGTCGCGCCCTGGAAGTGTCAGAAGGGAAGAGGCCTCGGTTCGCTTAATACTCCTTTAATTCACCGCTGTCTCCTTTAATCAACCATGCTACTCCCTTAATTTTTAATAGGGATGTAGCCGTGACCTCAACAGTAGCCGTAGCATAAGATGTAGCCGTGACCTCAACAGTAGCCGTAACAGAAGATGTAGCCGTGACCTCAACAGTAGCCGTAGCAGAAGATGTAACCGTGATCTCAACAGTAGCCGTAGCAGCTGACGTAGCCGTAGAGGCAGCACCAACACGGTACCTTATCACAGTACACAACACAGTACACAGTACACAACACGGCACATACTTATAACTGCTGCCACACGGTAAATTAAAACGGCCGGAGACACGGCCTTCCAACTGGGCTCGCTGCCTCTTATCCTGCATGAACTGAACTTGAACCTCTGCGCAGTCGGACGCGCAGATGGAGCTCTGCTGCGCTGTAAACATAGAAGGTTCAACGCAGACGAGCATATCGTGAGCTCCTTGAAAACTAAGTTGAAGTGGCATTGAGTCTACTGCAATGCCAACGTCTGGAATGAATTCGAGCAATTGTAATTTATGCGAGGGAAAAATTTTCCGTTTTCTACAAGTGCTTAATCGAATGATCGGACCAACTAATATGACACAGTATCCAGAATTCATGACATGGACTTGGGATAGGTCAAGTCCGCGGTCTTGCAGTGCTTCCGTCTTTGCATTACCTGCTTTCCTATGGCCGATGTTTGATATGTTACCCGATTGCGGTCACGGTTCGTGTCCCGCTGTTGTGTCGTCAGTCCATAAATGCTAAACAACTTAGGCTTGAGACTGAAATAGCCTCCACTCATCTCAGGTCTCTCAACGACCGGCAATCACACTGACTATATGCCCTCCTGACCATCACTTTTGTTGCCTCTCTATTTAGACCCATTCAGAATAGGTTTCAAATTAGAGTTTAGATACTTTTCCCTTATCAATATAGAATCCGTTACAACGCTAAATAAGTTTTCCTTTTCGACTTCACTGACTAGTAAGTTTCAGGCAGTGACAGCCCATTCGATGTTCATGTGCTTTTGTAAGCCACTTAAAATATGACTGATGAACGAGTAACAATCGTTTCAAATTACATGTGGGCAATAATAATAATCGAATGACTACTATTGAAATTAATATCTAAATAACATGATATTATGTAATTCTACCTTATAATGGGTAATAAAAATTACAAGGGACATTAATGGTAATTTATTTTGCTATTCTATATTCAAATCTTACCTCATATTTCTAGGGGAGCTTAGAGCAATGCAACTATTCCATTCAAAGGTAAGATAGCTTAAAGTTACACAAATGAATGTGGCGCAAGTCTTGCAGTACTTCAAGTATAGATGTCTTATTTTGTGTAATATATAAAACCACTGGAAATGTCTTATAGGTCTCAATGGTCAATGTTACCACTATGCAAAGATGTTACTATAAGGTATTCGTGTCGAGAAAGCTTTTGACATCCGGCGCCATGTCGCATCTGAGCCCCGTTGCTGAGCCGCCTGAGCAGCCACAGCTAGCGCGCGATGTGGCACGCGAACGTCAAATGCGTGAGGAGAATGAGGAGGTCTGGATCGATATATATATATATCCCAGTCAGAAATTTTTCGTCTGACCGACGAAAATTTACGTCCAAATTTACCAGTAATTATCATCTTCTTCTTCCTATAAACCGACGATATATCGTCAGAATTAGTGTCGCGAATGTCCCCTATTATCGTCCGATTTACGTTAAATTACCGGTTTTTATCGTGAATTTTGGACGAAGACCGACGATATTAACCAGTCAATTACCGGCAGTTAAACGATTATTATAGTCGGTTTTCGTTCAAAACTCACGATAATTACCGTTGATTTAACGTTATAAATCGCTACTCTAACCACTATATTCCAGGAGATTCATAAGCAGTGCAACAATTTGTCCCAAAAATAGCGAATTGCTCCCAAAAAAATGGGCCACACCTCGTGAAATGCGTCTGTCCAATTACCGCAAATTTGAACACTGCACAAAAATTCTGAAATAACTTAATTTAATTCAAAAAATATGTTAAACACTGTCCATATATTTCCGCAAGTTTCTTGCAAATTGCGATAATTGAACAGATTAGTATTACAGGGTGAAGCCTATTGCAACAAGTAACAATGCATTATTAGAAAAAATAGTTGCAATGCTGATGAATGCTACAGTAAGAAGGCTCAAATTGTCATCTTCATCGAAGAACACGAGACAATTACGATAAGTCTCACAGTACAATATATTTATTTCAAAAACGCCACTGATTTATAAATAGGTTAAAACATTACAGAAATGAGATTTTTCAACACAGATATTTATTTCATTTTCAACAGCCGTCATTTGACTATTAAAATAAGTTCTTACAAAAATATCTTCGGCACGCAAAGAATTTCATCACACGTTTTTGTAAGATTCACCACTACAAACAATACGTATATAACCTTCATTTAAAATTAACCGCCACCACAAAAGGATTCGTCAAGCAACCGATTACTAAGAAAATTTTACCAATTTTCAATTCAATTTGCACCCTTCCATTCTTAGACATCAAATATCTACTATGACCAGCCCTCTCAACCACTACACATCTTAGTCCTTTAAACGGGATGAGACGACAGGGCCCGCACTAATGCTATCGAGTCGCAAGTAGCAGAGGGCGGAATTATCCTCCACAGCCATATCTTTTCAGAAGAAGTTACCCTCCACCTCCCGCTGCAATGCGGCTCCACGTTTGTTCCTCTATAGGATTCTTAATTTACTAGATATTCACATCATAAACAAATGAACAACTGAAATTTTTCAAATGAAACTTTCCCATAAAACTGGTGCTATTAGGCACAGAAATGTAATGCCGATACATCCTGTTCGATTAAACGAAAATAAAATCTGTAGAAAAAATACAACATACTTTGGGTTCTTTTTGGTACCAAAAATAGATGAACAGATGCCATATCAAATCAGAACGATCAGTAAGTGCTAGTATAGAATGAACTCGTTAATTCGTGAATGAAAATATTATTTGCACATCCGTTTTTTGACATTCCTGCCACAGAAATTTTCGTAATGCCGATCCCTCATGTTCAATAAAACACAAATGAAATCCGAAGACTAAAGCGAAAAACAGTGGGGCCCTTTTTGGTACCAGAAATAGATGAACAGATCCGACATCAAGTTAGTACGATCAGTAAAGACTAGTTCAAGACCAGATTTGATAATAGTTTAGTTTTAGCCTCCCTAACCGCAACAAAAAAAGGGTATCGAAGAGAGGAAAGAGGAAGGCACCATTTAGTTTGGATAATAGGGATTGCGGAATCTATATAGAAGGGGCATAGAAACAGTAAGTTTAGAAAGAAGTTCATGAAACAAGACAAAAGTTGAAGAAAGTAGTACGTGCTGAAAAACAGGACAGCAGTGGACCGAAAGAGGTCGGCCTTAACATAGCAAAAAAAAAACTTTTATGTCAACAAAAAGAAGGCCCACCTAACTCTTAGCTCGGGCCCTCACATCTTCCCCCTAGGAGCGCTAATTCCCATACATACAATGATTGTATCCTCCGTAGGGAACAACTAGTTCCAAATGAACTCAATTCGTTGATGCATATGTTATTTCGGCATCCGTTTTTTGACATTCCAGCCACAGAAATTTTTGTAATGCCGATAATACCTCATGTTATTAACCTGCAAAGTATTCCACGGAGGCCGGCACAAGAACGTCAACGCATTCGTGAAGAATTCAAGAATTACAGAAATTAGTTACACAAATTATATCCAAGTCCTTTCACGAGTTATCCTGTGTTAATAATAGCATAACAGCGAAAATTTTGTGTTACGATTGTTAACAGGTACGTACTTTTGAATTAAATGAACAACTGACAGATACACCCTACTATTAAGACTGCCAAGTCAGTCACAGTGTTGCCAACTCCATAGCGCAGCAAGGAGCTAGATTTCTAACAGAAATCCGCTAGATAATTGTTGAATGATATATTTTGTTTAGACAGTAAATTACAAAAAATAATAAGTCAGCATAGCACGTCAATCAAATTAAAAGTTACTTGAACGTATGGACTAAATTGATTAAATTGTTATTATTATATAAGAAAGTTTTAGCCTCCCCTAACTGCACGACAAAGAAGTTCTAAGAGAGGAAGGAGGAAGGCACCGTTTAGTATGAAGTTGAGGGAACGCGGAATCTATGTACAAGGAGCACAGAAACAGGAAGCTAAGAAAGCAGGTCGTGAAAAAAGAAAAAGTTGAAGAAGAAAGTAGTAGGTGCTGAAAAACAGGACAGCAGTGAACCGAAAAAAAAGGTCCGTAACAAAACAAAAACCTATTCTATTTCAACAAAAAGGAAGCCTACCTAACCTTTAGCTCAGGTCCTCACATAGTCACCCGGGAAGCGCTAATTCCCATAGATACAATACTTGTATCCCCCTGAGGGGAATTGATTAAATAATAAAGTGTTTCTTCATCGGCGATTGAGCGTGGCAATGCTAATAAATTCATTGCTATGGGAGAAACGTGATTGAATGGATTGTTGCCTGCAGCATTGTTAGATTCAGTTACTTCTACCTAAAGTTCTGTCGGGGATTCAATATTCTTCGACTGTAACAATCTCAGTTGGTTTCACGCTACTTCATTGCTTTTTATTTTTCGTATTGTAGTTATGGCAGAACAAGTCGCTTGCCTTTTAGCTGATTGAGGGAACCAATTATAGGTTTATTCAATAATAAAATCTACATTTCTTAGCGGAGCTTCTGCTCAAGCATTAGATACTGACCATTGAATTGAGTGGCACAAGCATCAGACCGAGTTGCGTCGAAACATCTTTTCTCAATGGTTTGCTAAAGTACCTCACCAGGTAATTTATTGTCTGATGTATCAGTGCTTTCAGCAATTAGTGTGTTCAACTTTTCACATATATATCAGCACACAGTTTACTGACAAAATGAAGTGCAAGAACATTCACAAAAAATTCCCTGTACTTGCTGAAATGAAGTTTGATACCCGGTTCTGCTTTACAATCAGTATGCTGACATAGCAGCACACAGTTTACTTACAAAATGAAGTGCAAGAACATTCACAAAAAATTCCCTGTACTTGCTGAAATGAAGTTTGATACTCTGTGCCGTTTTACAGTCAGTAAATGAACTGCAGCACACTCACGACAGATGGTCAGCAATCGCAGAGGAACTATATTCTGCGATATGCTAACATAATTTACCCTCTGTTGCACTCTGTAGCGTCTTCCACAAAAGCTGTGATTTTCGACTGACGAACACTTCAGGCAACATGCGAAAAATTAATCGTGTTTTTGGCTCATCAAATTTTTCAGGGCACACAATTTTGCGTTTATGGTACATTTACAATAGTCTCAAAATACATTTGCACTGTAGGCAGCCTCTACATTCAGGGAAAGATTTCCAACTTTTCCGGAAGTATCATGCTTAAGCACAAGTGATTACGCCGCACTCTCTACCCCACACGCTACTCACCACAACCAACACATGAATGGCTGCTGCTGGCATGGAATGATGTCGCCGAAAAAACGTTACATGTACTGAACTTGACCGCTAGAAATTTTTACATCATTAGTTGAATACATTTTTCTATAGGTATAAATAATTGCGCCTATAATAGGAAAGTAGGTAAATTAGAGCCAAACCGTAGTTCAAATACTCTGGTTTTTCCGCCAGGAGCTAGATAGTGATTTTTAGGAGCTAGATGAAATCTCAATACTCGAGAACTAGCTGGAAATCCGCTAAATTGGCAACACTGTCAGTTGCCTTTCAGTTTTTCCAGTATGAAGGTTGGCAGCGACAGCACGCATGGGGAACGGGTGGGAGACATTAGATGGTGGGTTAGGGGTTTTTTGAAGAGGCGGGGAGGGAGAAGGGGCGTTGCCCCGAGAAAAGCACCCTCCATCTAAACCCAGCTTGAGGAAGGAGCATCATGACCTGATGTCGACGGAGCTAGGCAAATAAGGGACTGAGAGGCGGTCAAAGTAAGCGATGAAGAAGCAAGTAGCCTTTGAGGAAGTGCACTGGTTTTGTCCGGCCACTTTTCTGATTCAATCCGTCGTCTCTGAGCCAGCTCAATCGTTGCAACGAAGCAGGACCCCTTGGATGCCTGACGCCTTCAGGTTCTTATCTTCATCATACCCGACTCCAGCTAATGCATCTGATGAATAGAATTTATTAGTAAATATTACCTGTACAAGTGAAAACAAAATAAAATAAATTACCAATTGCTGAATGACTGTGTTTGGAGCAAGCCAAGCTAGCTTTAATTGTGATCTCAACATTTGGCCCATCAGGCTTTGGCAGCCATCGGAGAATAAGTCGATTACCTTAACCCTGAATACAAAACTTGGTATCGGTAACCTATTGGACAGCTGAGCATTACGTTATTGATAATTTATTTTTATAGGAAACTTTGGACCACTTTGGCTTGTTAAATTTGAAGAAAATGATGTGTGAATAAAACAAACTGATATTAAAACGTAACATTGAGGACTGACGTCCATGCAATGCTCAAATATACTGAAGAATAACCAATTGTTGAACGAAAAAACAGATTATTCATATTAGCATTTAATTATCGATTCTGCCCACTGCAGTTTAGTTTATTAGTTTATTAGTTAGTTTAAGCCTCCCTATCCTCAACAAATGAGATGTAAAGAGAGGAAGGAAGAAGGCACCATTTAGTATGGAGCTAAGGGAACGTGGAATCTATGCAGAATGGGCACAGAAACAGAAAGCTAAGAAAGAAGTTCATGTAACAAGAAAAAGTTGAAGAAGAAAGTAGTAGGCGGTGAAAAACAGGACAGCAGTGAACCGAAAAAAGGTGGTCCGTAACACAACAAAAACCTATTCTATTTTAACAAAAAGAAAGCCTACCTAATCTTTAGCTCGGGCCCACACATGGTTCCCCTGGGAGCGCTAATTCCCATAGATACAATAGTTGTATTCCCCTGAGGGGTCTGCCCACTGCAATGCTAATACGTTTTCAAATGTTGCAACCAATCTGCCAGTCATTGTTACAACAAATTAGTATCAATAAATCCCTTTATTTGCATTACCATGACGAAAGATGATTATTAGTTTGTTTAAGCCTTCCTATCCGCAGCCATATTTATGCGATGCAAAGAGAGGAAGGAAGAAGGCACCATTTAGTATGGAGTCAAGGGAACGCGGAATCTATGCCGAAGGGGCATAGAAACAATAAGTTGAGTATGAAGTTCATGAAAAAAGATCGAAGTTCAAGAAGAGAGTAGTAGGAGCTGAAAAACAGAACAGCAGTGAACCGAAAAAAGAAGGTCCTTAACATAACAAAAGCATTTTAGTTCAACAAACTGAAGGCCTAACTAGCTTTTAGCTCGGGCCCTCACTTTTTCCCCCTGGAAGAGCTAATTCCCATGGATACAATAGTCGTCTCCCCCGGCGGGATATTACTATAATGGAATGCCATTTAAGATATCAGTTAGATAACATGTTAGTTTAAGCCTCCCCCACCGCTAAAAAGATCGTTTCGAAGAGAGGGAGGGAGGCACCATTTAGTATTGAGATAAGGGAACCCGGAATCTATGCAGAAGGGGCATGAAAACAGTAAGTTGAGAAAAAGTTCATGAAACAAGATATAAGTTGAAGATGCCAGTAGTAGGTGCAGAAAAACAGGGCAGCAGTGAACTAAAAACTGGTGGTCCATAACATAACAAAAAAAATTCTATTCCAATAAAAAAAAAGGCCTACATAACTCTCAGTTGTGCCCTCACACCTTTTCCCCATGGGGGTGCTAATTCTCATAGATACAATAGTTGCATCCCCCTGAGGGGAAAGATATTAGTTAATGAACGAAAAGAACTGTGTAAGCTTACACGAACCTTATACTAACTCACAGGTGGAAAGCTCCTTGAAAGAGATTTTCATCTGTAGACGAGCTTGTCCTAACACAGAGTAGGATATTTCCTAGGCCACACCACCGTCATGACGTCATGGTGAGCTGGTGACGTGCGGACTGACACCCACACATCGCTGAAATTAAATAGAAATTAAATAGAGCATGTAATTGTGTGTGATAAATCAAAATCAAACGCGCTCCCCATTTTGAAACTGCCTAATTGCAAGAAGAATGCAGCTTTGTTTGTAAAAACCTTCTTACTACACCATACCATATCATACTAAATAAAGAATGACCAGGACATTTAGACATCTAAATAGGATCGAGATTCATGCCGCTTTTACCTTCACAGGAAAGTTTTCATGGATTGTTAAATTCTAAATAAACGGCGGATAGGCCAGTCAGTCCAGCCTTTGTGCAATAATTCCTAGCCTCTGAGGGTAGGTACTGCAAAGAGAGCCATCACAGCGTAATATGTTATTCACTCTGGTAATGAAAAGTTTTACGTGTGCAATCACTGACCAGCATCACATTTTCACAGTACTTTTCAACAACTTTATGATTTTTTCCTACTGAATGCAGTTGGAAATTGGCATCTTTGATATCATATCCATGATAAGTTTTAATGTTTATCCTTATTCATAAGCAAAATTAAAATTTTCAAATTGATTCCACACACAATAAACCTGGAAAGTAATTTCTGATTATAAATATAGTGTTATATGTTCCTCATTGGAAAAAAATTCATTTCTAAATTTAACATTTGCCCGGAATCATCAAAACAATTCAAACAAACATTATGCTGGGTGTCTTCTTATATTTCCGTTCCAAATTTTACTACTTTTTACAACCTTTAACAGCAAAAAATGACCTCCGAATTTTTACAAAATGAATGTTGTCCAAATGTGCAGGATGTAAGAAATCATCCTATAATGAGTAGTTTGAGTCAATAATACATGCCATAGCATGTGTTCAAAAAAATTTCAAGTTGATTAATACATAAAATACTAAATTAGAAACTTCTTACTAAATGAAGCGTCCAATGCATAATTGCAATTTATGTACCCCTTCCCAAACAGACCTTAACAAATCTTTGGCCAAGACCCTGTCTCATTTTTCAACAATGAGAACAGATCATATGCAAAAAATAAACTGACTGGAAATTAGTAGACACCGGGGAATTGTCCAATCCTCTTACAGGAACATTTCCCACAAACTGCAGCAAATATCTGATTCTGAGAGAAAAGAATTTTTGAAAATCAATCTTCAAACTCTATGTGCATATTTACTTTACGTTCCATTTTCAGTGAATTATCCCGCTTCACAATTTTTTACAACCCTGACAGGTAAAATAAACCCTCAAGGTAAATTTCATTACTACTTTCTTTTTCGCTGCTTTTCAAATTTTTTTACTTTTCACTACCTAGTAGACACCTTGTTATGGGAATGAAAGAAATGTCCGATAATCAACCCACAGCAATAGTATTGAATCATAAGAATTAAATACTTCACATTTCAACATGACAGGTCTTAATTTACTTGAGGTATCAGCAAAGGCTTCATTGGGTGAATTGCATGAAAAGTAACTATTGTCTCTAGCATCAGACTCAAGCAAATCTAGATGGATTTCACTTACTGAGTTTCCAAAGTTTTATTGACTCTGGGCTGTTTTTGATGGGAGTATCACATTGAATTTTGACAGTTGAATGAAACAGATTTACTGAAAGAGTCTAAGCGTTTATCAGGATGTGAATAAGAATTAGAGGGCATTAAGAGCTATTCACTTCATTTCCATTATTGGATGATTCTGATATTAATCAATCAATAACACAAGGTTGGGAGACATTACCAAATACATCTGGGCAAGTGTGAGAAACTAGATCATTTATTATTTAACTTTTCAACATTAAAAACCTTTCAAGAACATCATTGGAAGATCAATGGTAAGAAATTCACTTTGCATATTTTTATTGATTTATTGTCTATAGTTGAATAATTCACTAACTCTGTAGTCTATAAAAAAGCAATATTTTGATTTACAAACATCTTCAGGCTGAAAATACATATAAAAACACATACAGTCACAATGATAAAGTGCAAATATAATACCCAAAACTACAACACACAGAGTGATAATTTTGAAAATGACAGCACTGGAAAATGATTAGAAGCAAAACTTGCACCACATTAATAAGTGCTGGTGAGACTATATCTTTTTACTTTATATTTAAAAAACTCAGGCTTTATTTTGACAAGCTCGGGTTACATTTCGAAAAGCTCGGGTTACATTTCGAAAAGCTCGGGTTACATTTCGGAAAGCTCGGGTTACATTTCGAAAAGCTCGGGTTACATTTCGAAAAGCTCGGGTTACATTTCGAAAAGCTCGGGTTACATTTCGAAAAGCTCGGGTTACATTTCGAAAAGCTCGGGTTACATTTCGAAAAGCTCGGGTTACATTTCGAAAAGCTCGGGTTACATTTCAAAAAGCTCGGGTTACATTTCGAAAAGCTCGGGTTACATTTCGAAAAGCTCGGGTTACATTTCGAAAAGCTCGGGTTACATTTCGAAAAGCTCGGGTTACATTTCGAAAAGCTCGGGTTACATTTCGAAAAGCTCGGGTTACATTTCAAAAAGCTCGGGTTACATTTCAAAAAGCTCGGGTTACATTTCAAAAAGCTCGGGGGACATTTCAAATAGCTCGGGTTACATTTCAAAAAGCTCGGGTTACATTTCAAAAAGCTCGGGTTACATTTCAAAAAGCTCGGGTGATATTTTGTAAAGATTAGGTTACATTTCGTAAAGATTGGGTTACATTCCAAAAAGCTCGGGTTTTATTTCAAAAAGCTCGGGTTTTATTTAAAAAAGCCCAGTTTTTATTTAAAAAAGCGCGGGTTCTATTTCCAAAAGCTCAGGTTTTATTTCAAAAAGCTCAGGTTTTATTTCAAAAAGCGCGGGTTTTATTTCAAAAAGCGCGGGTTTTATTTCAAAAAGCTCGGGTTCTATTTCAAAAAGCTTGGGTTTTATTTCAAAAAGCTTGGGTTTTATTTCAAAAAGCTCGAGTTTATTTCAAAACGCTCGGGTTTATTTCAAAACGCTCGGGTTTATTTCAAAACGCTCGGGTTTTATTTCAATAAGCTCAGGTTTTATTTCAATAAGCTCAATTTTAATTTCAAAAAGCAGATTTCATTTCAAAAAGCTGAATTCATTTCAAAAAGCTGATTTCATTTCAAAAAGCTTTGATTTTGTTTCAAAAAGCTCTGATTTTGTTTCAAAAAGCTCTGATTTTGTTTCAAAAAGCTCTGATTTTGTTTCAAAAAGCTCTGATTTTGTTTCAAAAAGCTCTGATTTTGTTTCAAAAAGCTCTGATTTTGTTTCAAAAAGCTCTGATTTTGTTTCAAAAAGCTCTGATTTTGTTTCAAAAAGCTCTAATTTCATTTCAAAAAGCTCTGATTTTGTTTCAAAAAGCTCTGATTTTGTTTCAAAAACCTCTGATTTTGTTTCAAAAAGCTCTGATTTTGTTTCAAAAAGCTCTGATTTTGTTTCAAAATGCTCTGATTTTGTTTCAAAAAGCTCTGATTTTGTTTCAAAAAGCTCTGATTTGGTTTCAAAAAGCTCTGATTTGGTTTCAAAAAGCTCTGATTTGGTTTCAAAAAGCTCTGATTTGGTTTCAAAAAGCTCTGATTTCGTTTCAAAAAGCTCTGATTTTGTTTCAAAAAGATCTGATTTTGTTTCAAAAAGCTCAGGTTTTATATTTATAACTAGGTCACATATTTTGAAAAATCTCAAGTTCAATTTTAAAAAACCTCAAGTTCAATTTAAAAAACCTCAAGTTCAATTTAAAAAACCTCAAGTTCAATTTAAAAAACCTCAAGTTCAATTTAAAAAAACCTCAAGTTCAATTTAAAAAAACCTCAGGTTCAATTTAAAAAACCTCAAGTTCAATTTAAAAAACCTCAAGTTCAATTCAAAAAAACCTCAAGTTCATATTGATAAAACCTAAAGTTAAATGTAAAAAACCTCAAGTTCAATTTAAAAAAGCTCAAGAATAATTTAAAAAACCTCAGGTTTACTGTTAAAAACTTTAGGTTCAATGTAAGAAATCTCAGGTTCAATGTAAGAAATCTCAGGTTCAATGTAAGAAACCTCAGGTTCAATGTAAAAAACCTATGGCTCAATGTAAAAAACCTAAGGCTCAATGTAAAAAACCTCAGGTTCAATGTGAAAAACCTCAGGTTCAATGTGAAAAACCTCAGGTTCAATGGGAAAAACTACAGGTTCACTGTGAAAAACCTCAGGTTCAATGTAAAAAACCTCAGGTTCAATGTAAAAAACCTAAGGTTCAATGTAAAAAACCTCAGGTTCAATGTAAAAAACCTCAGGTTCAATGTAAAAAACCTCAGGTTCAATGTAAAAAACCTCAGGTTCAATGTAAAAAACCTCAGGTTCAATGTAAAAAACCTCAGGTTCAATTTAAAAAACCTCAGGTTCAATGTAAAAACCTCAGGTTCAACGTGAAAAACCTCAGGTTCAATGTAAAAAACATCAGGTTCAACGTAAAAACCTCATGTTCAATGTAAAAAACCTCAGGTTCATTGTAAAAAAGGTCAAGTTCAATATATAAAAAAGTTCAAGTACAATGTAAAAATGTCCAAGTTCAATGTAAAAAAGTTCAAGTTCAATGTAAAAAAGTTCAAGTTCAATCTAAAAAAGTTCAGGTTCAACATAAAAAAGTTCAAGTTCAACATAAAAAAGTTCAAGTTCAACATAAAAAGTTCAAATTTAATTTAAAAATGCTCAAGTTTAATTTAAATATGCTCAAGTTTAATTTTAAATGCTCAAGTTTAATTTTATATGCTCAAGTTTAATTTTAAATGCTCAAGTTAATTTAAAAAATCTGAAATTGATTTTAAAAAGCTCAAGTTCAGTTTAAAGCACCCAATTTTGATATAAAAGAGGTCAGGTGTTATTTATAAAAGGTCAAGTACATAGGTATAGGTAAACAATTTTAGAAACATTAGATTTTCAAAATAATTCTGTTACAAAATATACTTGACATATTTTAAATTATAACCTGTATTGAATTAAACTTGTGCTTTTTAAAAAAGATCTTAAGCTTTTTATAAGCGTAAATAAAAAAGTGTAGGTAACAGTATTGCTCTAGGTGTAATACTAAAAAATATGTTAATACTGTTACCTAACCTTACTAAAGTAGTACATATTGCTGTAGTACAAATTTAGTTTCTAGTTATTTTCTTGTGTTGTCATTTCTAAAATTATTACTTTGTCTGATGTAGCTTTGAGTATTAGATTTGTATTTGGTAAATGTTGAGGACTTGACCATAATCGATTTTCCACTCTTTGATCAATAAAGATTGTTGATGAGACCAAAATAAACAAGTTTTCTTCAATGCACTTTCCGGCGGAAATAAGTATTTTAAAAGTTATGGCATTAAATGAGTTTCCGTAACTCCATTGTTTGAGGCGGGGAAAAATATACCGCGCGGTCCGACGTGAAAGTAAACAGGCGTTCCCGCGCGCCAACCAAGCCGACGAAGAGCAAACCCCCTATTACAAACGTAAAGAGGTTGGGTCGTGAGGGGTAGCAACAGTTCTTTTAGTGAAAATTATAAAACTAAAAGAACTGTGGCTACCCCTCACGACCCAACCTCTTTGCGTTTGTAATAGGGTGATGCACAATGGAGTTCCGTTAACTCATTTAACGCCATAACTTTTAATATACTCATTTTCGCCGGAAAGTGCATTGAAGAAAACTTGTTTATTTTGGTCTCATCAACAATCTTTGTTGGTCAAAAAGTGGAAAATCGATTATGGTCAAGTCCTCAACATTTACCTTGCATTTTATCAATGACTGAAAATATTTTTCTGTATCATTTTAGCCTGAATATGATGTTCCTATTTTAAAACGTCACTTTTTATAGACTACAGAGTTAGAGAATTTATCAACAATTGACATTGTTTCAATAATAATATGTTGAGCGAATTTATTGCTGCTTTAACACACAATGAAATAGAATGATTTGATAAAGTTGGAGATTTTGCCCAACTAATTCCGATTTGTCATTAGATTGAGAACAATTTCCGAATTAATAATGCTCATGACAATCCTCAAATGTTTTTACTGCACAAGCAATCAAGAACATAATTTCAGCTTCTGCAAAGACATTGTAGAAAAGTAGTGGGATGTCAGCATAGCATATCAGAAAGAAACTATCAGTAGAAATAAGTTGGAGTGGATGTGAAAAAATATTAAACTCAATTTTTCCCCAAAAAATATTGCTGGTGTCCATTAAAAGTGTGATTCAGAAATACACCACACCTCGTCTCTGAAAACACAACTAAGGTGAGTCAGAATATAATTTGTAATGTCAACACATGTTAAAATAAGATCTTACCAACTTCATCATTTTTGACAATTTTATGCAGTTGGAAAATGCTCTCAATGATGCCTTATCTGTAATAACTTTTTGTGTATAAAAATGGAATACTAATACGCATATACAAATAATTATCACAAACAAATATATTACTAGAGTGTAATTTGGCAAACGGTCTGGAAAGAACCATTACCAATTTTCCACTTTTTGGAGCCTAAGCATGGCTAATTAGATCAAAATAAACAACTTTTCTTCTATGCACTTTCTGTCGCAAATTAGTATTCAACGAGTTAAAGCGGTAGGTTTAGTTTGGGTCCTATGTAATTCATTATTTGCCAGCCCCACAGAGCCTCAACCCACTTCTAGGATCTTTAATTCCTAACAACACAATAGAAATTCTTACCCATAAATAATAAGTTATAACAGTATGTTAACTTTTGTCTTACATGGTGGGAATGCGCTCAATCGTTCGAGCGCATCAAAAGGGAGAGTCCATTATTGTCTTGCCATCCAACGCGCTCGGTGAATTAATTTTCATTTCAAACACTAGAGTTGCGGTCAGTAATTTACCACTATAACTCGTCAAATACTCATTTGCGACGAAAAGTGCATGGAAGAAAAATTGTTCATTTACATCTAATTAGCTATGTTTGGGCACCAAAAAGTAGAAAATTGATCATTGTAATCTCCTGAACATTACCCACTAATTTTCTGTAATGATTACACAAGGTTACTCTCCACCAGTCACCAGAAGGAAAGTCACTTTGAAAACTTACATTTATACTGAAACTAATCTAAATAATGATTTTGATCCAATGAGACACATTACCTTAATATTCAACAAGTGAACATTGAATGCTTCACATTTCATCATAATAGGCATACCAGAGAAGGACTCAATGGTAATATTTTTAGGCTATTATGCACCATTATCAATAAATTTTTAGTCTCTCAGAAAACAATTTGCACGGTCACAAATACAAACAAAATTGGCATAAGCAAGTTACCAAAAATTTCTAGAAGGTAACTATCAGCACAAATAAATCTAAGGGTAGAAATTATTTACAATTGAAATTTTGCTCAAACCATGATTTTCCTGGCATGAATCAGCAGCTCGATTCAGTTACACACCCATTTTGATCCACACTATTTTAAGAAAGGCAGCTGAAATGAATAATTAATGACACCAAACAACTTAGGTATCTTCTTTATACATTAATCCTTGTTTATTGCAGTAGAGTAACTTGAATGGTAACTTTGATGTGAGTACACATTATAAAAAGCAATTTTTTCTTGAGAATGCACAGAATAATTTTGAAGTCTCCCATGTTACCAGTTAAACACATCAAAATAACTTAAAACGCCAACATTGAGGCAATTAGATCTTGGTTCCAATATTATAAGCTATGAAATTTCAATGTTTAGACATTGATACTTTGAAGCATTCGAAACAGTAAATAGTATGAACGCTCAAACTTGTAGCACCACAATGACTCCACGCAATGAACAACAGCTCAAATGCAAGTCCAACAATCACGAAGGTTTCAATAATTTTTGCATGTGGATTCACTCATTTAGAAATATTTCATTATTAAAACCTGGGAATTTACAAAGGTAGGCTTGTATTTTTTTATATGTTCGTTTTCGATCACCTCACATAAAATTATATCATTAGAAAATAGGTCAATAAGGTTTAAAATTGTTACAAACACGAACGTGATAAACAATTGTACTCTCGTACTCTAACTCTTTTAAAAACTGACAAGCCGCATCCGGGACGGTACAGAAAGTTTTGTGGAAACCACAGAAATTTCTTGAGCACGCAGTCAAAAGACTTAAGTTTACCACTCGTAACTTTTGAAAGAATGCACCGATTGACTTTAATTAAATTACTCTCAAACGAAAGAGCAAAGCATTACGCTGAAAGAAAATGCTTTGACCGACAGGCCGCAGCCGAGACGGTTCAGAAACGGTTTTGTTGAAACTACAGAAATTTCTTTAGCGCGCAGTCAAAAAACTTCACCATTTCACTTGTAATATAATGTATAAAGTGTTGAAATTAAAACGCTTGAAATTAAATTCAAAGCATTTGAAGCCTTAGTTGAAGAATTTCACCTTCATATTACAATGTATAAAATTAAAATGTATGAATATTGTAAATTTGCATACGAAAATCCAATTGAAAGCTTCGGTTTTTTAGATCTAAGCTTCGAATTAAAGTTTTCAATTTCCCAATAAAAGAACTAAAGCTCAAATTACATCATGTGAAGATTACGTAAACTAATTTCATTTGACCACGGGTAATACATAACATAATTTTATCTGACTTGTCCTTGATTAAACTTATTCATGGACAAACATTGACGATAGATTCAAATAATGAAGTATAGTCTGAAAAACAACAGTAGTTTTACCGTGGTATTTCTACGGTAAAAATGACAGTCAGAAATCGACGGTAAATCACGGTCATCATCGTCGGCGTGCCGTTTTAGCGTCTAAAATTACCGTTGGTCACTGGTAATATTATTTACCGTCGGAATACTTCGATAAAAGATGAAAACCGATCATAATTACCGTTACGCCGGCGATAAAATTCTGACTGGGGGAGGGCTGTGAAATAAAGAACTTCCGATCAGCAATGAAAATACTTTTGTGTCTATTAGTTCAATCCCTTTCCGCTTTTACTTCTCATGGACCTGTATTTCTTCAGATATTTTAATGTGTAAATGAATCATCTTTTACCATGGCTTTTAAAAGACAATTTGTCGGTATAATGAAGCTACTGATTTGTCATTGTTCGCTAAGCTAAAAGGGAATACGGTCAACTGTGCGATAAAGATAAAATGTAACGAAAAATATTTCTTTTAAAAACGACAATGTCCGTGAACAAATATATTCAAGATTGTACAGGTACTACTTTTTCACAGCCCTCAAATTAGCAAAAACTAGAGTTAGTCACGAGTAAGTTGTAGTTCATAATTTCTACTCCGAGCTTTCTTCTATTGGTACGATAGTCCTATAATCATGCTTATTTTTTATTTTTAATGCTGGTTAAGATTTTTGACAAGGAAATTTTCCGAAATTATACAAAACTTTAGGTACCCAGATGTAGATGGAGGTCTATTATCAATACCTCAGTTGCAAAATATTAGTTAAGAATAACCTGATAGCTCATATATATGTTCCAGAATGAAATGAAGCATTTAAACGAAAAATTTTACTCTATATACCGAAAAAAGTTATCACAACATTACATAGCTTTGAGACAGTTTCCGTATAATGAGAGTTTTGGAAAAGTATCATATCATTATATTTTGCACTATAGAAGCTATTTTTCTTATTATACATTACGTTAGGACAGTTGCAAGTAATGTGATTAAAAGCAATTCATGTCATATTCGATACTCATTTAACCACTTGATTATAAAATAAGAAAAGAGTTGACCATTTACATTTCATCGAGCAGTAAACAACGCTGATGAGAAGGTCTTTTTGATGCACTAATGTATTTTAGGACTAAACAATAACTCATTCACTTGAACTCAACTTAGATTAGATTTTATAAGCAGCAATCAGCATTGAAAATTGATTAAGATTTAAAACTTCTCCTTTTGATATCAGGTACAAATTTGCGTGTAAGTGTGACAATTAAATCTATAAGAGTCTTAAGCAATTTCAAAGTGAACTTCTCACGGTCTAAGTGTGCGTATGACGAAATAATATTGGTTAGTTTCATTTCTGCTTATGAAATTTAGCTGTTCGCTTCACAGACAGAGACAGAATGATCTCTTAAAGTTGAGGGTCTTTTTACAGCAATACTTTGGTAGAAACAAAAAAATTCATACGAGCAACATGAATTGCCTTAGACTGAGCCGTGAGCCTTAATCTCCCTATATTTTAAAGTTGTCCCAACCGGAACTTTACCCGCGTACTGTTTCAGTCGTACCCTACAGCCTTTTTTAAATTATTCGATTTAGCTATAGAAGCCTCGAAACCGTTGATGTCAGATGAAGTCCCACACCACCGCCGGTATTTTAAAGAAATAAATAACTTTAGGAATTACAATCAAGGGCCGGCTCAAGGCATGTGATATTAGCAAAATAACTCGAACTATGTCCCTGTACAATGGGAGGAAATATTACGCTTATATTCTAAGTCTGAACTTTCCATCAATGAAAAATAATTTAGCTTTAACGAACCGGACTTAAGCACACTATTAGAAGTATGAATTCAATTTATCAACATCAAGATTTACTTATCAGTTCTGAAGGTTATATTTTTAAAAGAATGAAATTCTAAAACCTTTCAAAGCTCATAATTTCAGAAGTGAAATGGAAATTCATGTTTTTAACGGACTGTATAATCACCGAGATTTAGGGAAAAAGGCAAAAAAAAGACATTGTCTGTATGGACGCCAATAATATTGTTGAGGCACTTGAGATGTGTGAAGGCTATTTTCAGTCTCGAGCCTGAGTCGGTCAGAGAGCTGGGCTGACGTCACAATGGACGGACATTTACGGAAGCCGCCGTTGTGTAACATACTGAAGAACATTAGGCAAGTAATGCGAATATAGGTACACTGACAACAGGATTAAACCACAATAATTTTCAGCCAGGACTTTTGGATGTTGTTCTACACATGTGTTTTCGTCTGATCATTTAAACACTCTCACATAAGAATTCAAATTGAGATGTAAATGTAGTGATGCATCGGAATTTCTTTAAGCAAAGTGGATTAAATTAAAAGAAAAAACGAGGAGTTGAAATGTAGTGTTATGGCATTAATCATTTTTAAACTGAATATTATCAGTTCTATTCATGATGGTATCAATAGTAGCACTAGAGTCATATAAAGGTTTTTGAATATGCTTGGGTGTAACGAAAACTAGATTCTGTCGTCTCATAACCAGAGAAGTCGAACGAAAAATTGTTTTGCATAGCTTGTACGGGCAATGATAGGTAAAAGAATTAAATACAGTGCTAAATTTTTCAATTCTCGGATTCTACTGATCGTAGCTCGCTCAAACTACGATTAAGTAAAAGTATAGGCCGACATAATTGTTATTCTAAATGAATATTGAAATTCGATGCATTTCACACTGTCTGTTCACGAAAAATCACATATCTAAACACTAGCGCGTTCAATATTTTTCCTCCAACCTTGGTCAAATTACATTGTTAATTCATTCGAACTTGGTGCATCCCTGAGGGAATTAGCTTCAGCTGTAGAAAAGTGGATTTTTGAGAACAATATAAAAGCCCCATTTGTAGCTCGTTCTAATAGCTAACACGATCTACTGAATTATAAAATGATTTTATTAGAAACACCATCAGTTAACATCTTCATCCAACAGGTCAGCACTCAAGGTCCCCTACAAAACTCCTTCAATGAAAAAGAAGATATTTTCGATTATATTAATATTTACTGAAACATATTTGAGCGAGTCTGGTAAATACTAGAATGCTGTTGTGTGGTTGATTGAGACCAATGCTGAACTATCGATTTTTTACATCCTATCAAACCACTTTTAACTTCCTCATTGCAATTTTTATTGCACTTTAACATATATAGAATTTTTTAATTTCAAGATTTTTAAATGCGTGGAGTACTTTACTTGTTTTGTGTATTAGAACAGAAAATTTAGTGAATGATTTTCGCGTATTTGGTTTGATGTGTGTTGTCTAAAAATAAACGAATAAAAAAAACACCTTTGTTGTTTTTTTTTTCAGAAACCTTTACGCAAATACGACGAGCAAAAAATACTCAAAAGAACGTCTCAACTTCGTGTGGCGCAAAAAATACAAAAAAGTCCGTATAAATGAAAGCATAAAAACTTATTCGGGAACAGATATCATCTCCTAGTGAGAATTTCTATTGATGTTCAGCGGAGTAGAGACCAAGAATGTTGAAGCATTGTAAGTGGGTTTGCAGCTGAGAAGTGAATCTTACGCGAAGTAAGAGTGCAGCATCCATTGAGTACCAAGTAATCAGCCAACATTAATGACAGTTGGTGAATGTAACAATATGGGAATTTAGGTGACGCCGATCTAGACATTAGGTTACTGACAGATCGGCGACGTTGAGTAATTGAAAATAAGCTAAAATGTTACACAACGTGAGGTACGAAGATCAGTGTTTGTCCCAAATTCAGGAGGTGCAAGAAATACCCAATTATTAATGACTTCACCAATCGTTAAAGATTATGGCCATTTATCGCAAACATTAGATGCATTGAAGATCTTCGCAGAAGTATGTGCATTCAGTGCAGTTTTAATGCAGGATTAGTGCAATGAATATTCGATTTTGAAGTGCGGACCGGCATAGACTTTCTGCAAAGATCTTCACTGATAAAGAGCGTTCTACACTAATAAATGAAGATGTTTTGAAATAATTATGTTCCGATCTGTTTCAAATAGGAAAAGAAAGCCCATGGATATAATTCTGCACGTTCTAATCCCATCCTTTATTATGAATAAAATTAGACTGCCAATAATAACAACTTTTAAGAATATATATAACGACACAAAGACTCCAATAAAAAATACTTAAAAACTATCGACGAACGTAACAAATACTGAACATGTTCACAGAACGAAAAGACTAAAAAACCGAATGAGTATCAATTTCTTTAATTATTTAGGGCCCAGATATGTGAAATAATTTGAGAGCAAATAATGGTTAATATTTTTATTGAGAGGTGGTATGAATTCATTAAGGTGCAAGACTAATATTGGAATTCCGGGTGTCCCTCAAAAATGTTGCCCACTTTTTAAATAATCATATTTCCACTTTAAATAAACATATTTGAATTGTCTTTTTTTCACAATGTAGTGCATTTTTTTCCTTTTCGAATAATTCAAGTTTTTGAAAATTGTTTAATAACCACATACCGCCAAGTATTTAAGCCCTCTGAAAGGTTATTTACTTCCTTATTTCTTCATTTAAAGACACCTAAAACGCAGCTCACTAAAGATCAAAGAATTTTCATCGTATTGGAATATGAAGCGACGGAAAACTGTGAAAAAGTTAGAAGGGCATCCCCTGAAAGGAACTCGCCCGATAAGAAGACTGTGTATTGCCCAATGGGAAAATTCTATGAATATGGATGCATCCTAAACCGTAACAAAGGAAACTCGGGACGAAAAATAACACAAAGAATTGCGATGTTATTTTTTGTTATTTGATTTATCTGGCTTCAGCTCATCGGGCATAATCCTCAACAAGATGTTGTGCATCATAGCTCACAACAGATGATTCGTACCGATAAATAGCCTCTCCAATAATTTTTTCAAACAAATAATTAGTGAAGTCCAAGCTCTCAAACTGATGATAACTTAAAAAAATTCGTATTGCAACAGAGTATTTTTTAATTTTTATAGATTGCAATAGGTACTATTTTTTGTGCCACTGTAAATTACAAATTTTCGAAATCACTGGCTTTCCAGGTTGGATATTCCACCTTCATAATTTCTATTAAAATCATTGGGTATGAGTTGTATAGCGAAGTACTGGTGGTATTAATGGGACTTCCGGAGGTTGAGATTTATGCGTCTCGCTCGGCACGGATGCCTTAAAGCGTTCGGGTCACATGTCTAGATAGGGCATCCGCCGGAAGAGCCGATGGGGGCCTGGTGTTTACAAGCACCGGATGGGTCGGAAGCGCCCATACCGCCGGCGCCGGAAGACGCAAGGCGGAACTTCATTGTTACGAACTAGACTTAAGAGCGAGCTGTGTGAACTACAGAGACCAGTACAATACTAGAAGACCTGCTGTGCGTTTCCTTTGCTCCTGCCTGGTATTCGGCCAGGCGAATTGAAGATAAAGCTTCCTCTTAAACAAACCTAATGTCGTACTGAAAATAGTGACATTACAGTATGTGTTTAGAAATTTTACTGCAGTAATCATCAAATTTTATGTGGGCACAATAGTTCATACGAACTCTTTTCCCACCTGCTTCAGGACAACTCAATAGAGTGAAATTTTTTGTTACAACAAAAAAAAATGTGCATGGGATTGAGTCCAAATTCCGTCATCATCGGATGATGCATTCTTTCAAGCGCTGATATATTTGGTCAGAGATGAGCTGGATCAGAACAGTAACTGTTGATACAATTTTCATCATATCTTTATGGCTGGTTATCTTTCAAGTGGCAGGGGTAACTTTCTATGTGTATACACGTGTTTACATACACCTTTCACAACCGTTGTACCGAGAATGGCTAATAATACTTTTCTGTCACAGCGAACTGGTGCGTTTCAGATAAACGGACCTTGTGAGAGTGTACAGTATATGTGCATGTTTTGCATTTCCAACTGACCAGAAAAGTTTTTCAGGTCATTTAAAAAAATTTTAACAACCAATCGAGTTCAGGCATTCATTTCATAGAGATATTATTTGACAATAAAATGTCTACACAAATTATTTTGGCTTGATTTTCAATGGTAGACACAAGGATTGTATTTGCTGTGTAGTTATTAGTATTATTGTAGAGAGGTATGCCATCAATGTTCACTGCTAAACTAGCATGAAATGCACTCCCAGATTTGAAATTTAATCCAAAAATTTTTTAAAGAGCTCAGCCAATCAAAGTGCACATATTTTTCATAACACATGTCACTCACTTCAAAAATGTCGAAAGATCTACCGTCCACAGCTGTTTTTGTAAAGTTTTAGCAGTGCACGGGAATGTGGGAAAATTTTCATGTAGTGCAATCTAGCCACTAATTCAGAGCTAACATTTTTTTCTTCACGAGACTGCTCAGGTAATTTTTCTTTTATTTAATTTCAGAACCAGATACACAACCCAATCAGAAATTACTGTAGGCCTCATGTCAGATTATCTCAGACTATATTGGGCCTTCCCAGCATAATGAATTATGTGATGAAATACCCCCATAATCATCGAAGAATTTAGTTGGCATTGCCGGTATATTTCTGAGCCGGAATGCGTACCATAATGATCGAAGATTTTCGTAGGTGTATCTCCCATAATTAGGTAGGTAGTGGGCTCCGCAATAATCATCTAAGATTTTCGTGGGTATACCCTGCACATGTTTGTATACCCTGCACATGTTTGATTTTCGTGGGTATACCCTGCACATATTTGGCTTGATGATTTATGCCTGTGTTCAGCACCTACATGGTGGTAATATGTACAAAAGTTCAGTGAAGTTTGATCACTTAACAAATAGCAAATTTACTCCTAAATTGAAAAGATCAAACCGATATAAAGATTGATTATCAGGTTTCTAATAATTGTCTGTTACAACCTGTTATTGAATTATCCATGAACGTCAGAATAAAATTATCCTACCCTGTACCTTAAATGTAAATGTATTCTCAGTAGGAAAATAATGCAGGTATATTCTCGTGAGATATGATTTTACTCTCAAGAAGCGCTAAATCGTAAAAATTTGCGCTTATTCGATATATTTTGTGTACATGACACAGTAAACATCCTTGGTGAAAACTTTTTTCCCCTTCTCTTAGATTAATGCGAAAATACTTTTCGTTGATCAGGCCTACTTGATAAATTTTCATTTCCATTTTAAGTACCATCAGAAAATTCAAAACCAGCCATTATCTTCAGCGCTAGCCAATGAGCGCAGAACAATTAATTAATAAGCTCAGCAACCATTGGCTGTTCCCATGGACGTGATCTGAAGTTGAAATAAAAAAAATAGCAAGGGATCACGCGTGTTTTGATGTTTTACATCATAAATAAGCTAGTTTTTCAATATTTTTGTGCGCATAAATGTTCTCATAATTTGTGGATTGTAATTTCTGAACACATAACTAATAATTTTATGCGTACGTATATAGATACTTTTAGAATAGGTTATCAGCAGAGCATGTTTGTATGTTTTATGCAACGGTTCAGCAGGAAGCAGTTGCCTAACCTGACATAATCCACCACCTTGCGACCCGCGAAGTGTTTCTTGACTCGCCTGGTTTGTTTCTTTTTCCATCGATTATTGGAGAATGAATTTCACACGTAAATATAAGCCTTTTAAAATGTTGAGCAAGCGACAAAAGCCACGACGAATTAAAAATACGTGGAAATTTGTAAATAAAGGAGCAAGTGAATTAGATGATCCGTCAACTTCATGCGCAGCTAATCCTACTGCCTGCGGAAACAGTCCAGGGCGCCATGAAAATCATCCCTGTAGCACTGATTTAGATCGTGATAGTGTTGATGAAATAATTTCAAATAGTGATAGTTGCAATGATGGTGCGGATAAGTTGTTTCCTGTTGAGGAAGAGAGGCCAGAAGGACAACAGTGTGCATTGAACAAATTCAATCGTAATTGAAATAGTGATTGCAGTGAAAAACTTACATGTATTCTGGCAACATGGCTTAACAGAGAAAAGAGCATTAAACATGCGTGCATTGATAGGCTATTAAGTGATTTATCAAGAGCTTTTAATTTACCTAAATGCACTGCAACACTTCTTGATAAAAATTCCCTCAATATTAAGACGATGGAAAAAGGTGAATATCTTCACTGCAGTGACTGGCTTCTGAATATTAAACATTACATTGAACTTGATTCTTATGATGAACCTGAAATTAGATTGATTGTCAATGTTTATGGGGTTAATTTTTACAATGCACTTTCTTCATCAAAATATTCTTCTTACCCAATTTGGTTAAGGTTGAGAAAAAGGAAAAAATTTTCTGTGTGGGAATTTATTGCTCGAATTCCTATCAATCAAAAGAAATGCCAAGCAGAGGTGTGCTCCTCAAAGAATTTCTTAGTGACATAAATAAAGCAAACAGTGAAGGTATTCTTGTGAATGGAAATAAAATTGTTGTAAAAATTGGAGCTTTTGTATGTGATGCCCCAGTCAGGGCTGCTCTCAAAAATACCGTGCTTCATTCAGGCTATAGTAGCTGCGAATGGTGTGAAGTTGTTGGAGAGTACCATAGCAATACAGTTGTTTTTTTGACTACCAACAGCCCTGTGAGAACAGATGATACTTTTACAAGATGAAAGGACAGCTCTCATCATGAATCACGAGATGCCAATGAATTAGAAATTCAAAAAATTCCTATGGTATCATCATTTGTTTTGGATATTATGCATCTGTGCTACCTTGGAGTAATGAAAAGATTCCTCAATAGATTGTTGAATCTTAAATTAAAGGAAAAAAGTTGTCGCCTTGACTCCACATCAAGGAATCTATTTGATGAAAGATTACTCTCATATCAAGTTTATATCCCTTCTGAATTCCCTCGAAAACTTGAAGGGGGAATATCTACAATTCTCAAATGGAAAGCTAGCCAATATCGCTTATTTGCATTATATGTTGGCTTGGTTTTGCTTTCGTGTAAAATAATTGTTGTTTCTAACTTATATTCCACTTTTCTTAAATTTTCAATTGCACTGAGACTACTAAACACTGAAAATCAAGCCATTAATCTTACCTTCATCCAACATTTGCTTAATGACTTCATTGAAAATTGCAAAACAATATTTGGCAACTCATTTATATCATACAATGTGCACAGTCTCCAGCACATTCCACAAGATTATGCAAATTATGGAGTTCTGGATAAAATATCTGCATTCAGCTTTGAATCATACCTAGATTCCCATGTGAAAGGGGCTGTGCGTTCAGGTTACAAGCCTTTACAACAGATTGGACAACACATTCATTATATGAACTCTAATAGTCATCCTGACACATTGCCTCTCTTTAAAGTTACATTTTCTTGTTATAAATCACAGTGCACACATGGCTATGAAGGAAATTGTTTGAAAAAACTCAATTTCAAAAACAGTATCTTAAAGCGTCTTCACTCCAGCAAATGTGACTGTTATGTTCAACTCAAAAGTGGAGAAGTAGCTCAAATTAATTCTATCCACCACAATGATGGAACATACCTATGTGAAGTTTTCATTTGCTCCCAAAAAAGTTTTTTCGCTTCTCCAATTGATTCCACGGAGCTGGGAGTAAATAAAGTAAAGTTTTCAACACAAAGGAAAGAAGTGATCAACATTTCTGATGTTTTTGCAAAAGTGATGGTATTGCCCCTGGAAAAGAGAGCTTTGTCAGCATCATACTGCTGCACTCGATTCCTTCATTTAAAAATTAGCTTGTGCTCTTTTTTTGAAAAAATATATAAGAAAGTGATGTACAATACTATTTTATTTTTTCCAATATTTGGAGTGACTAGAAAATTTGTGTGATCATGATACAACATTTAAAACTCGATGAACTCAAGAAATACGTAGGAGTCAGATTTATTGGATATGGAAAATCCAATGATGTAATTCCCTCCGCGTGGATAGTCAGCTGGGATAAGTAACGCAAGAAATGCAGATACCCAACAAAAAACGCAAGATTACTTGCATCTTCCAATTACAAAGCCAGTGAAGAAAGGAAAACCTACAAGATTTCACCTCTCTGTCATTCAAGTGAGTAGCATTCTTTTATCAGAATAAAGAATGTAGGGTTAAGACATCCTTGAATAGTCCTTGGAAAAAAATTGTCTCCATGAATTTTTTTGCACTTACTTCTTGATCTAAGATTATATTTGAAGTTTGCAAAACAACAACAGTTATGCATTACAGTGCACTCATTTCATAGCTTCGTACTTATCAGTAAATGCTATATTAAGTATTCCCGATAGCTATGGCTATTACTTAAATTTAATATTGTAATTTTGTGATCTGTGTGTGACTGGTTACCATTCCTCATATATAAAACATCTTCATGTTCTAATTGAATCAGTCTGTGGCTTCAATCTTTGGTTATTTAATGTTTTCTCCTGATATTGAATTATATTTGAGCATTTATTATATGCATCAATATTAATGTAACATGCTTGCCCATCTTTTTTAACTGCCAATTGGTGGAAAAAAGTTAACATTCTTAAACATCATTTTTTAGAGTATAGTTGGTATAGTTAAAGTACCAACTTAAAACTAGATTTAGCTAATGTGTTTTTTTTACCCGAACACTTAGCTACTTAGCAGCTGTTGAAATAAAATTTTGTGTGAAAAGCATACAATATTTTTCAAAATATTGCCGGTAATAGTGTATGATATAATAATAAGACCAATATACATATTTTTGTCCTTGAGTTTTAGTCTGATATAGCTTAAATTGGCTGTGCACTGTATTCAGTTTGTGTGTGAACCCTGATGTGGATAATTAAAAAATACAAAAACTTTGAGAACACATTCTAGTACAAAAGGCCAGAAGTTTGAAAAATTGTTTCAAAAAATTAACAAGTGAAAAATTTCTTTCAGGTTCCTTTGAAAGGTGTGTCCGGAAGCTGTACTCCACCAATGAAGAATCGAATGTTGAAACTGAAGCAATTGAGGCAACCAGTTCAGGATCATCTATCACTGCCCGAACTGAAGAGGTTACATGCTTTACGCCTAACATCATCGCTACAAAGAGCGCTTGGTAAGGAACATTCACAATGTATTCTATGACATTATAGCTTTCAAAAATAGCAGGATGAAAAGACTGGTGAAAATGTATTACAGCTCTTGGTATTTCTGAGCTTTTGACTTTTACTTTCTGTTATTTATGACCTAGCTATTGCTCCAATTTGATGGTCTTGTATCAATTATCTAATATATATTTATGGCTAGCCTTGATGTATATTTTGAGGGGTATAAACTTTCGGCAATCTGCTTCGCACAGAACAATACATTAGTATTTAGTAGCTTTGTTTGTAGCGGACATAAATCTGTTTATGCTGCCAACATAATTTTGACCCTTAATATGAAAAGATAACATTTACAGCTGTGACTCTGCTACACAACTGAAAATTCAAGCACTGGAGGACAGAGTGGAAGCTTTAAATGGACAAATGTCTACAATGCACAAGGAGGTGGACTTCATGATGCAGGCCATTCAGGAGAACAGTGGTACGGACTCCCAATTTCCTCCTCCAGCATCGTCAATGGATGGACTCTGTGAACTTCTTGAGCACGAGTCTTAGGTATGTAAAATGTAGAGCTCAAGAAGTAATGATAGTTTATGGCTAGCATTTCTTCATACGTTACAGGGCAATGAGAAACAATTTTTACTTGGGATAGCTGTTGTCCAGGCCCTGTCGATCCTAATATGCCAAAATACACTTCGAAAAATATGTACTCGTCTCTGAAGCGTTTAGTTTCAATCAAACGTATTGAAACGTTTTGCTTGCGCCAAATTTGCTACCAGTACCACAAGAACTTGTATGAGGGGGAAATTTAAGATGAGCAATGGAGAATCAGTTGTGACATCAGTTTTCCTTTTTTTGTTTTAAGATGCATTATTTCTGTAACCTAGGGTTTGTATACATGTTACTTACGGATGATTTCTGCACCTGTCGTTGTGGGGGATGTAACTCACATTCTTTAGAAATTGCTCATAGTTAATACATCCAGGTTGATAATGGATTTTTTCACATTTGGAAACGGAAGAAAATGGTAGATGTGATCAATGAATTTTCTTTGTTTTGTAGATGTTAACCTGCTGTTAATGTAGATCTTCACATCAAGATGTCTTATTCATGTGAACCTGCTGTGAACACATACGTATGTACTGTGGCATGCTTATTGGGTCCTCGAACATCAATCATTCAAAATATGATATAAACATGTGATAAATGCTTTACAATTTTGACTTAGCTCCGTTCAGACTGAATGCCATATTCTAGATGCGATGGTTGGATAGGCTCTTCTTTTCTTGCTGAAACAGATAAGGTTATGAGTTAAGAACCAAATTTTTCGGCTCACTGCTATTCTTTTACTTAACACCCTCTACTCTCTTCTTGAACTTTTTTCTTCTTCAAACTTTTTCCTGGCTTGCTGTGTGTATGCGCTTAGTGTCCTGAGTGGCAACACACATGTGTTACTTCACAATTAAGGATGTCCTGTGAAGGTTCACACCTCGTGCATACATAGATATTTCATTTACGGGTCCATGCTAAATAATCTCATCATCATTATTCTTCTTTGGATCACCTTTGTTGTGGATTGGTTGGCTCAAACACTAAAATAACTAACTAGCTAACTCATGATGCTAGGACAACATAGCGAACATTGCCTATGCATAGGCACTGTTTCTTTTTATAAACCCCTGCGAACAGCCCATTTCATTTTGTAAATTTTCATCAGAAGGTTTTCAATTTTCTTTTTCGTGTATTTGTGGAAAACAAAAAAGTTCATGCAAGCTAAAAGCAATACAATCTTAATTTCATTTCTAAGATACTGACATGAAAAATTATCAGACACTTGTGTATGTGGATCATATTTATTTGCTGGAACATTTATATTCAGTAAATTACTTTGTATGATAACGTTGAAGTAGCTACCACATGTGTTAAGGTATGAGCTTCCCCTCAACTTGAAACTTTAGCGCAATGTACGTCACCGTTTTCTAGCCGCTTTCATGTAAGAACGCTATTTTGAATACATTATAGAAGAGTGACGTGAAATTAACTCAAAATCACGAGCGGTGTACTAACCCAGCTGTGGCAAACTACAGCTTATATAGCAAACTCCCTAATTCGGCGATATAAGCAATGCGCAATGCGCTCGAATCTCATCTGTGCGGAATGTTTTCAATGTTATCAATTATCCCACACAGAAACCAACCCTAAACAGTGTGATAGGGGCTAAGCCAAGTGATAATGAAAGACTTATCATGAAGAGAATGATGACACGGGACTTGGCTGTTTAATTTTCCTTTTCTGGGCTTGGAGAGAAGAGGGCGCACACAAAGCATTCCTTCAAGTCACACGTTGTTTGCAAACCAATTGTTGGTAAGTAATATTTTCCCATTTCTTAACGATACTTTGTTTTAGTTCTATCACTCTGTTGTGTTCAAGTGCAAGATTAATGTAACTTAGTTTTACGTGACCAATCGTAGAGTCACGCCTTTGCTACATGCATTCAAACCTTCGTCTAAGGTAGATCTTATTAGAAGTTCTTGTTAAAATTTACGTAACATGTCAATTATTAAGCACGTTTCAAAATTTAGTATTAACAACTTGCTCTAGCAATTGTGTATAATTCGATTAAATAATTACTGGAGCATGGTTTGTAGCCGTTTAATGACCCCACCTCGATAATGATTCGAAGGCTCCCCCACCACCTAACCAGCTCCCTTTGAGCAACCAATTGCCTGCCTCAACCGCCAAAGGTCTTCGGGGACCGGGGTAGTTCACATCTCTGTGCCCTCGAATACGTGTACGGTGTCGTGTGTGTGATAGCGGTATTGTGGTGTCGTGCGGATTTCCGGCGAAATTTTCTGCAAGTATGCGTTCAAGAGTGGTGTCTTATTTGTGCGCAGTGTTCACTACCTCAGATGTGATAGCTACATGTTTGAGATGGTTAAGGATTGAGCGTATATGTGTCACTGTGTGCAAATCCTGTTGGCTTGTCGTGTGCGCATCCAGTGATTACTGTTAGTGCGCGATTTAGTACGGTCTGCATTTCGTTACGTTGGTTTTTTGACGGAATGGCTGATCATATTGCAAGGCTCTAAAAAACGGAGGGATATGGTTCCTCTTCAGTGAGGAAGGTTTATTCGTTCCACTTTGCATCACCATGGGATGGCACCTCCACCTCTTCCAAGTCGGTTCATTTGAGATTTGAAGCTTGGTACCTGGCCATGTTTAGTGAAAGTATCACCATTTATATTTCCAAATAGCTACAGCTGATTTTTTTAATTTCAGATCGCATAACAAGTCTTCATAAAGTGACGACAGAAGAGGCGCACTGAGAAAAAATATAGGGTCATTTTGACACACTTAAGCGTGTCATACGTTTGTCGCAAAACCGGCACACAATTGTGCGTCATGGAGGCGCCATGACACACTTTAGTGTGTTACATGACACACTTGGGGCAGTCATGACACACTTAGGGGAAATCTACGGAACCTAAAACATAGATTTAACTTACCTCTACCTTAAAAGCTCAGATGTGCCTCTGTACTGACATTGAGTCATTAAGCTTCAATGAATTATTCGGGGCTTATGTAGACGTGTCGCTTGATTATCACGTTTTAAAAAATCACACTATTTCCATATAAAAAGTTCAATACATATTACACTCATACTGTAATTATACAGAAAGTGTTAAAGCATTTTGTTCCGTTGTGTTGAGAAATTTCATAAAATTTATTCTGATAGTGAACAGGTTCATTGAAATCTTCAAATAAATCGAGACCGTATTCAAGATCTGCCTCATCAGTGTTAAATATATTTTAACATATATTAGTTCGAATATTATTACGGTTATAATGCCTATGTATGATCATCGAATGAAGAAAGCGCCGATTTCATAAAAAATTGTATTCTAGATAACTAAACAAACAATTCATGCATTACTAGTAGGCTTCTTCATGACCACATTCTATATTCATCTACTCAATTACAAACAATAAAACAATATCAGTTTAATTCAACCCTTTTTATTCAACACTATAATAACAATTTCTGTGTGTTCAATTCTAGGTCAATTACTAGTAAAATCTCATGGAAGTAAAATAGATGGAAAAAATTCGGCACTAAATGTTTACCTACTTGAAACAAGGTTATTTAACATTTGCAAGCACATTTTCGTACAATCAAGAGATATGCAAACAATCAAAAGAACGAATTTTCCCTGCTAATTTCATATTCAACTTGAGAATTACAACAGGTATCAGGCTACACTAAAAAAATCTATATTTTGGAACACAAACTCCAAAACCTGTTTTTAAGCACGAATAAAATTTTAACTTATCGCAATACCATATGAAATAACTCACATTTATACATGACTAAAATTGAATACTCCTCTATATTAATATCAGCTAAAGCTAATTAAAAATAATCTATCAACGATCTACAAATGAAAAATAAATATTTACTTCTATGCGCATCCCAAGGGAAATTAAGAAATATTTCAGTGGAATTAAAAATTTAGGTTTTCCCCTTAGTTTCCTAATTATTTCCCGTTCTCTTAAAATCAAGCATGTATAAAACTACGAAGAAAACATTCCATTTGGAAAGAGAAAACAAATTTCCAAACACTTATCACGTACATTTCAAAACCTCATTCATCTCTACAAAGAATGACTTCATTTTCAAACAAGAAAAATTTAACAATACCTATTTGTACTTACCGATCAAGTTATTCACTTGTACAAAAGAAAAAGAAGCTAAAGTAGCGAACGAATACTATTTTAAAGGTGAAAGTAGTAGTAGTAGTAGTAACATAGGTTTGCTAGCGCTTCAGTTATTCAAACGCGAATAAAATATATCAAACTGGTTTGAACGCTTCCGAATAAACCCAGAAACCTTCAAACAAACCAAAAATGTTTTATTCCTCACCTTTATTTTTATATATCACAGGGGTTCTCGCAAAGATAGAACAAGTGTTACACTACGGTAGAGAAAACATTTTCTTATATAAAACACAGCCAAAAGAATTCTATTACGATCAGCATCACACTTACGGAATTTATAAATATATATGGTAATCACGTTTATTAGTTTAATTATTATACACGACAAAATAGCACATAACATATTACTTATCACAGATCAAGGCAATGGGCTCCATAAAATCAGAGAATTTTAGTAACCAATAATTTGTTCAACAACTTTACGCACATTTCTATATGATTATTATATAAGAAAGTTTTAGCCTCCCTTAACCACGACAAAGATGTTCCAAGAGAGGAAAGAGGAAGGCACCATTTAGTATGGAGTTGAGGGAACGCGGAATCTATGCACAAGGTGCACAGAAACAGTAAGCTAGGAAGGAAGTTCATGAAACAAGAAAAAAGTTGAAGGAGAAAGTAGTAGGTGCTGAAAAACAGGACAACAGTGAACCGAAAAAAAATGGTCCGTAACAAAACAAAAACCTATTTTATTACAACAAAAAGGACGCCTACCTAACCTTTAGCTCGGGCCCTCACATAGTCCCCCTGGGAGCGCTAATTCCCATAGATACAATAGCTGCATCCCCCTGAGGGGACATTACTATATGAATCAGAAAATCTTGGAACAGACGAAAATATTACATTTTTCACTTTTACTCTCATATTTTCTTTATGTTCTCGAAAATTGAACGTCTCAGACTTGAGTATGAAGCATTTTAATCATTCGGAAACGTTAAAATTATTTTTGAACATTTATAATCTTACAATTATAAGTCTCATTCATTATTACACCATTACAATTCGAGAGTTTAATTTTCATCCAAGATAAAATGAGCAACATATGTTTGTACACAGCGTTCAAATTATTGACGAACAGTAAAGTAATGTACTGGGAGTGAAGAATAAAATATTTTCGCAGTTGTTTCTATACGTTCGCAAATAAATCGAAGAACATTCTAGCAAATCAAAAAAATTATGTTCTTCAATTATGATTTCCAGAAAAGTTGAAAGAGACCTGACAATACCATAAAAAATAATCTATACTTTGAAACAGCCGAAAAAATGCATCGAACACATAATCATCCATGAGTTCTTAATTCATCACTATCACATAAATTCATTTGTTTCATTTCTGCATGTAAAAAAATCGAACACTATATATCACCTATCACAGCTCAAGTTGATCATTAATATAATACAAAAGAAATAAAACTAAAATACTATTCAACAACTGCATGCATATTTCCATCTGAAGCTAGAAATGCTTGAACAAGCGAAAAGGCTTAGAAGGAGTTTCATAATCATAAGTTTTTAGTTTCATAATTGCTTAAAGTTCTCCACCAGTGAGAAAAATTTGACAACGGCAGGAAATTTCTTTTTCTATTCTGGAGGAGTGAGAAACCAATCAAAGATCACATCACACAAGTTAAATCCTCGCTTTTTTCCATATATTACATGATAGTTTCATTTGGATTCATGAAAAACTCATCACCTATTTTTGGTTACCGGTCTAGTTTTCAATCCGTATAGAAATAATGAACTGAAAGTAATATAAATAAAACATTGAAAATTGTTTGAATATTTTCGAATATATTTAAAAACTTTCAAACAAACCAAAGTATTTTATTTTTCACTTTCGGCTCCATGAATAACAGGCGTACGTGCTAAGTTAGAGGTGAGTTATGCAACAGTAGTTATGCAACAGTACAGAAAATACTTTCTATCATGAATCAGCCGTAATAATTCCTTAGTTATTTTCAAAAAAATGATTTTCTTATTAATCATTATGACAGTAAAAATTAATAGTTTTCCTTTATACTAAAAAACAGAACACTGCCTAAGTCTCATCACAGTTCAAGCAATGTGCGCTATAAAATCAGAGAATTCAAGTGACCAGTAATTTCTCACAATTGCACGCACATTTCTACACAACCCTGAAAATGTTCACACCAAAGAAAAATTTTATTTTTCACTATTAGTATAACTACTTTGAGTTCTCGAAAACTGAAGAGTCGCATTAGTAAACATGCAAATATTATTACGAAGCAGTGAATTAGTAAATATAATACCTATTTTGAAACAGTAAAATAATTTCCAACAGTTACTACCTCTAAAAAACAAATAAAGAAATATTTCAAACAAAAAAAACTAACTCCATAACGTCGCATAAAATTTTGACGTGTTCCATTGTTTCATTTGATGACATCACTTGTGACACTGAAAACGGTGGGTTGACTGCCGCTGGTATCGGTGGGTTGACTGCCGCTGGTATCGGTGGGTTGACTGCCGCTGGTATCGGTGGGTTGACTGCCGCTGGTATCGGTGGGTTGACTGCCGCTGGTATCGGTGGGTTGACTGCCGCTGGTATCGGTGGGTAGACTGCCGCTGGTATCGGTGGGTTGACTGCCGCTGGTATCGGTGGGTTGACTGCCGCTGGTATCGGTGGGTTGACTGCCGCTGGTATCGGTGGGTTGACTGCCGCTGGTATCGGTGGGTTGACTGCCGCTGGTATCGGTGGGTTGACTGCCGCTGGTATCGGTGGGTTGACGGCCGCTGGTATCGGTGGGTTGACTGCCGCTGGTATCGGTGGGTTGACTGCCGCTGGTATCGGTGGGTTGACTGCCGCTGGTATCGGTGGGTTGACTGCCGCTGGTATCGGTGGGTTGACTGCCGCTGGTTTCGGTGGGTTGACTGCCGCTGGTATCGGTGGGTTGACTGCCGCTGGTATCGGTGGGTTGACTGCCGCTGGTATCGGTGGGTTGACTGCCGCTGGTATCGGTGGGTTGACTGACGCTGGTATCGGTGGGTTGACTGCCGCTGGTATCGGTGGGTTGACTGCCGCTAGTATCGGTGGGTTGACTGCCGCTGGTATCGGTGGGTTGACTGCCGCTGGTATCGGTGGGTTGACTGCCGCTGGTATCGGTGGGTCGACTGCCGCTGGTATAGCGACACCGAGGTTTTGGGGTGAAGATGGTGACTAGGCTAGGTTATCGCCCTACTGCTCTCGATCACGGTCACTGGATCTTGCAAGCCTGTTCTGCTCAATTAAGAACATACTTAATAGATTTTTATCAACAAATTTAATGCTGTTCTCTTTAATATCTGTAAAACAGTTGCTCTGCTGAACATCTATCTATTATAACTCTGTACAATTAAATAACAATGTGATTAAACCTAAATGGGTCATAGTCACAGCCTCAAGGAAGTTCAGCAGTCATGTATTATTTTTAATTGAACAATGCTATTAATATTTTTACTCAACTACAGCATCAGTCATTTTAAGGCTCCCAAGTCACAAGAAACGCGATTTCACACGAGAGAGCGAGTAGAAGGGACCAAAGATTAAGTACGAAGTGCAAAAAATGAGAAATCTCCGAAGGCTTGTTCTTACATAGGATATTTTGCACATTGAAACCGCAAGTTAAGATTGTCAACGAAAAAGAAGTTTAAAAAATACGAGAGCAAAGATGAAACATCAACTGAGAGAATCAAAGTGGCCACGAAAGAAAGCAGTTCCAAAGGCCTCTTCAATAGCTGAAGTAACCCAGCAGTATCCTATTGCCTATTTAGTGGCTTTTAGTTCTACTGTGAATTGTCTGGTCTAATATACCAGCATTAGCTGATTAACACTGAAACAAACAACGATACAATAATTTTGAGTAAACCAAACAAGGTTCATAGCTAAGGAACTAGGCGGGGAATTCTGCTCAATATTGAAGTTGTTTTTCTTGGTTGACGAGTGCTAAAAATGAGTGTTTGAATAAATAGCACTTTTTAATACATCGTTAGGTTTGGTGTTGAGTAAATGAGTTCATTGAATTTCACCATTTTAGTTACACAGAAGATAGTGCTCAGTGGACTGTGAGTTAAAAGTAGGGTTGTCAATACCTAAATATAGTGATCTAATATTCAACCACATATGTACAGCACATATATCAAACTGAATTATCCGATTGTTAAAATTTGCACAGATATTCCCCTTTCTTTCAAAAATAGGATTGTTCAACTTATTAAAACTCTATGATCCAATTTTTAAACCAAACTAGTCTAAAGATGTGACAGTGGTCAATTACCTGAGCCAGTTTTACTTTATGGAAAGTCGTCATTACAGTAAGAGGAGCTTTTGTTTGATCCTTGAGGCCGAGGATGGCTCGCTGCAGAAAACGTAGGGTTCTACTGCAACACTTAGGATAGCTGCAGTCGAAACAGTAGTAGCTCGCAAGCCAGACTGCCAGGCCAGCTATAGGCCCCTCGAAAGCGCAGACTTCTTCTCCTTCAGCCACGAGTCTGCCGCGAGAGGTTGGAAGCAAATTTGGGCCGTCAAAGATGATCATCGGTGATGGCACCTAGAGAAACAGATTATTAGATTAGATTATTAGTTAGTTTAAGCCTCCCTATCCGCAACAAATGCGATCCAAAGAGAGGAAGAAGGAAGGCACTATTTAGTATGGAGTTAAGGGAACCCGGAATCTATGCAGAAAGGGCACTGAAACAGTAAATTGAGAAAGAAGTTCATGAAACAAGATCAAAGTTGAAGAAGTAGTAGGTGCTGAAAAACAGGACAGATGTGAACCGAAGAAAAGATAGTCGTTACCATAACAAAAAAAAAACATTTTATTTCAACAAAAAGCTCATCTTACTCTCAGCTCAGGCCCTGACATTTTCCCCCTGGGAACACTAATTCCCATACATACAATAGTTGTATCCTCCCATGAGGAGGTAAAAAGAGAAAAGCTTAGTCCCTGTATTACCCACATCCTCCAAAAACTTGATCTATAACACCATGGAATTTTGATAATTTCATTTAATTTATTTTTAGTGGTTTGTAAGGTTACTACTATCCACGCACTGCTTTCAGGAATAACGTTAAGACTAAATTCAATTTATCTTTCAGTTTATCATTGGGTTAGATATAAAATTTCCAAACACAGTAACCAAACATGATGGGCTAAAAATACCTTTTTAACCTAAGAATGCACACCGAACACTTCTTTTGTATGAAACCAGACTCGATTGGTATTAACGGTTCAAGTTTCACATCAAGTTTTTATACGTCACATATATTTACTTCCGGAACAGCAGTGAAATCCAGAGTTTCTTTCATAAGGGCAGGTAATTTGCTCACTGCTGTGCACGCCAACAACTCTGAAATAGGAGAGAACAGACAATGAAATTGCACCAATTGGATTTTTCTTTTTCGAAGGTGCGACAAGTTGAATTTTTTGCTTCCAGCCAAGCCTTTGCTTTGATTTGTATCAGCTGGCTTCAGAAGACGAATGTATAATATTTGCTTGTTCAACAACTGTGCGAGAAAAACTGCTGAAGGAACAAGTTTTGAATACCCTACAACATCAAAAAAGTTCTTACCTTTTTGCTCCTCTTCACAACGAGAAGGATCTATCTCATACGGTGTACGAGACACTTCTAAAATTCCTTCCGCATATTGCAGCAAATTGGCTCTCATGGCAGCGATGATGTCCATCTCAGTGATCCTTGTGAATTCGTAGCATATCTGAAAAAATCACGGTTATGTTATTATCTACCTAAAACAGCAAAAATGTTACTTCATATATCATTTCGAGCCTCGTCTCGATTGTTGTTGTACTATGATAATTACTTTTATTTTCATTATCAGTGCCGTGATGAACTTTCGATAACTAAAATTTTCATTACATGGACTAACGCCTGCCTCTGTTTCCGGTGAATGGGATTCGCACAGCAGACATGCTAAAATGCAATGCTAAAATTCACAAATTTCCACGATTTGTTCAGCGTTAAAACTCGAATGGTAAGTTAAGGTTAGAACTTAGGCTGTTAGTTAGGTTTTGGCGCATTCAATTTAAAAAAGAAAGAGAACAGGGCAACAATCTTGAAAGGGCAATGATAATAAAATTACAATTTAATTTACTATATTATTTAGTTCCAGACATCCCAACAAAAGAATTCGCTAGAAAGCCAACAGGGGGACCATTTAATATAGGTCCAGTGAACCATGTTACTATATTAGTGAAACAATTGTTTCATTGCTCAGTTATACAATTTTTAGTCGTGAAATTATTACACAATTGGTAATTGTATAATTATTATAGAATTATCTATGCATAATATGTGTTCCAAAATGGATACCTTACGTCCATCAGGGGAATATAATTCTTTTATTTATGGGAGGTAGTACTCCCAAAGGGAATATGTGAGGTCTAATCTTAAGCTAGGTAGGCTTTATTTTTGGTTTTGTTATGGATAACCTTAGAAGGTGGTCCTTAACATAACAAAAAAAACATTTCATTCCAACAATAAGAAGGCCTACCTAAATAATCTTTCTTCAGTTCAGGGTTGTCCTGTATTTAAGCACCTATTACTTTCTTCCTCAACCTTTATCAAGCTTAAGGAACTTTTTCTCAATATACTTTACTATACGCCTTGTGCATAGATTTCGGGTTAGCTAAACTTCCAAATAAATGATGCCTTCTTTTTCCTTCCTTTGGAACGTCTGTATTGTGCTTAGGGATGCTTAAACTAGCGTCTAATCTGGAAACAAACAGCAGGTTAGGAAATAATAGAATGAGAAGATACAAGAAAGATAACAAAAAAGCAAGAAAACAGAAAAATGCAATACAGACTTGATAGGTGCTTCAAATGTCTATCTAGAGCTGAGATACCATAACAGTAACCAACCCGGGAGCACTAGTCTCCATTAACACACAACAGAAACAATAACCAAACTTAATTAAACCAATTTCCTATCCCTCCCACACTCCTTGAGAAGTCATCTCACCGGTACTAACTTATTTCCAAAGAGTTTTCTCACCTGGGTAGAGTCGAACAAAATGGGATTGTTATTTTTTGTGTAACAATTAGTTGTCGGCGATGCTGAAATGTTTGTTTCATACTGACTTCAATTTTTCGGGGGTCTCTGGTATAATCTTTACCACTTTCATTTCGAAGAAATTTTATGTGTCTTTCAACAGACGCATCAACTTCTGAATCTGGCTTTTGAGGCAGGTAATTTGGTGCTCCATACGCTGGTTTACTTTTGTGTAATTGAACAACGCTGCTTCCTTTAGGCCCATCTTTTTTAGCCCTCTTCTCAACAACCACAGGCAGAGAATGATCCTTCCTACGTCGTGAGTTGCGAGCCTTTGTAGACAGTCTGATCTTCCACAGCTCCTACACAACAGAAAAGTTTGCACTGACATAAACGAAAAATTAACATAGGATATAAAACTGAGACCTCCAACAAAGATGATAAACACGAGCTTCCCTGAAATTTATTTTACTTTATTATAGAGCATGGAAATGGACACATTTACACAATATTGTTTAATATAATTACTGGTTAGAAATTGGTACTCTACTATTTTGTGAACGATGTTAATGATAAAGGATTTTCTTTCTTTTACGTAAATATCTGTATTCTGGTGCAATATTTTCTCTATATGCTCTGCCTCCTTGAAGAACTTAAATGGACCTACAATATTGTATTATTACACTGAGGGTCGTATTTTGAATTAATATATGGCATTTCATCAACTGTGACATAGTCTAGTTTTAATCACAGACTGCATTTGAAATATGCTTATGGCAAAGCAACCAATTCTCACTGTCATCTCTAACTTCCAGTAAAAAACCTCCTCCTCTATAGAACAAATTGATGTTTATTATTAGTTACCAAAATTACCTTGGCATCACCAATAGATGAACACTCCTTCAGCTGAGGAAATTTCCTTAGTAGAGCTGTAGCTACCTCGTCATAATTCCTTGGCGTAGGATAACTGAAAAACGAGAACAATGAAACACGTTTTCCACACAGCATGCTTGCTCTGTAGTTATACCATACTATTATATTATATTCTTAGTCATTGTTATAGGAAGCTAATTTGAGGTCACTTACACTGGCAATTAACTATTAATGAAAATTATCTCAATTCGGACAATGCATTACCCGAAATTGGGATGGCAAAACTGAAATGTATGGTAAATTTTTCAATATGCTTATATAACGTAATATACTTACTATGTATATCGGGTCATTTCTTCATACAGGAAATTGAGAAGTGCAGACCGCTCCTTCTTATTTAGGCAAACTCCTGATTGAATTGATTGTCTCAGGGTTTCAGGGATTTTTCTCTCTTGAATTGTGAACTGCTTAGGCCAGCCTTTGATTCCATACTCAGCAAATTCATTGCTTGGTTTTTCTATGGTCTGGATTTGGCTGTCGCTAAAGCTCCTGCAATTAAAGCCCAAACATTAATTATACATATGATACAGAAGTTAGTTTCTTATTTCGATCTAATTAAAGCCAAAAAATAACATTTTACAAAAACAGACTGAAACTAGACAAGGCACTTAAGTTTGATGTTTTTATTACCATCTGGCAGATACTGCACAAACGCAATTAAACAAAACAAACCTAACGCTAAAACGGTATGCATGCACACCATATTCCACACAGCACAGCCATAATTCCTCATCATGTTTCCCTGAAGGAGGCAAATATAAAATAGAAAAGTGCTAATCCTAATAAAATTTACTATGAGTTTTATATGCATTACAGGAGTATAGATGATATTCAGAATTGATTGATAGAAATGTAAAAGAAGTGGAGAACAGAAATCCATGTAACCTGTACGTATATACGTATATTTATATATACATCAATAAGCAAATACACTTACGTGTATAAATTTGAGTGAGTATGTATTTATGTAAAAGTGAGTATTTTTTACAGCATATTAAGTAAAATGAAGTCATTTGACAGTGTTGACCTTAAATTTCTTTTTCACACTCTGCAAGAAGTTGGTAGAAGTGAGAAAATTAGGGAAGTCTGCATGAGAACACCAATGCAATTACCTATATGAAAAAAACTAGTGCAATCTACTAGCTATTCAGAAATCTCACACAGGATCGGCACATGATTGCACTTGGTTTTTCTTGCTGTGAAGCTTTACACATAAGAATTTGTGATTTAACTCAGATTGAATAGTTCGGGATGGAAAGTTGAAGAGGTAAGACTAAGTTGTCTGGTGTAAATTCATTATACTGTTGCAATTAGAGTCAAAGAAGGAACTATGAAAAAGGCCCATGATTGTGGATGCTTTCCACAATCATTCCACAAAAACTGTGTAATAGATTTAAAGGGAAAAATGTATGGAAATGAAGATGGAGTTATAAATGCTGAAGAGACACAGAGTAGAAGATATACAGGATTACCAACCCCTGAATTATTTCCTCTGATGAGGATGGGACCAGAGCAAAAAACCTGGAGGAACCATCATTTACATGGACATATACGAGGAATTGCAGAATGAAATGATAACACAATCTACATTTTGAAGTGGGAGTTGTATACGATTATTTCAATGTACCCAACTTTTCAGGAAATAGTTTTTTATGCCCTGTTTTGCATGCCTCCTGGGAACAGTTACAATCATGTCTTTCATAAAAAAATTTAATCACACAAATTTATAAGAAAACATTAAACCACATAATATAAGAACAAAAAAATTCATCTGAAAATAGAGTAATCAATCATGTTAAATGCCCTAGCTTGAGCTAGAATGAAAAACGAATTTCATACCTAACCAACAACTAATTGCTAAACTGAATTAGTGACAATTTGAAACAAGTTCCAATAATTTATTTACCATTAGAAAAAGTTAACCTAAAGGTAAATGAAGACATATTCATTAACCAATTCTAATAAAAATTTCATTGGGAAAAAATTTAAGCACCAAAAATAATGTGGTCGCTTACATACATCCTGGTTGCTGATTAAGAGAACTCAAACCACTAGTTGACGGAGTTGGCTCATCACAAGCACTCGATGATGCAATTGGTGAGTCGAAAATTAGTTTGATCAGACCATTGTTTGGAAGGTCAGCTTTTTTGATTGAATAATAGATGTCAAGTTCTTTGCTGTACAGCTCCATTCTGCATTTTTCGTCAGGCACAATTATACTGTGGTTTTTGAGCTCCTGAATTGCACTCACAATAAATTCTTTATCTGGATCAAAATTGAGCAGCACCTTCCTATCTTTGTACTCAATAACATAAGGGCCCATTCTTTTGAAATCACTTATCAGCAATTCTGAATGTAGTGTATGGATACATACACAAACAAAAATTTCTCTGGAAATGGAATATAAAGAATGAGGAAATTCTGATATTAAATTCATTGAAGCTTTGAGAACATATTCATTTGTTTTTTCCACAACGTATCCATGAATATGATTATCAAAATAGCTGTAATTCAATTTAGTCACAAGAAAATAAACTGTTCCATTCACATTGATGATATTCTCTATATAGCCAAATTTGATCTCCTCCTCATTGCCAATTATTAGAGCTAAGCCTCTGGAATATGTTACATCATAGTGAACCACTGTCTTTGAAATAATGACTTCTGACACTTTCACTTCTTGCTCAAGGAGGTCTTTAATATTTTCATTCAACTCAGATGTTTCAATTTTGTAGCTTGATTTTGGAAACACAGTTTTTTGCATCAAATAATTGTCAGAAATATTATAAAGGCATTGCATATATTGGTGTCTGTAGGCCATTGTTTTTGCAGGATTTATATAATTTTTTGAATGTTCCATGGTACTCTTCACGTAGCTGTGCTTTCCTTCATACCGAAGAGTAGATTGATTTACCAAAGGGCCAAACTTTCTGAACGGCGAGCCATAATGAATTAAGAAATGTGCTTTTGGTTTTACATTGACTGATGGGTACAGAGGAAAAAACTCTTCTAAAAACTCAGTGATTGAATTTTCCATGTGCATGATTTGCCCCACATTTAGAAATGGCGCACAAATGAAATCTAACACTTACAGGAAATCAATAAAGTTACTCCATTTTTGATCAGTTTTGGGAATTTTTTCTGCAACAAATAGAGGCAGTAGCTTGATCAAACAGCGAGATTGTGAAGCTGTTTGCTTAATAATGATTTTTCCCATGGCAATACTCAAGCTTGCTGGTTTATTTCTCAAATCAATTCCAGAGTAAGGAAAAGTTTTTAACTTTTCATTTAAATAATCTAAATCAAAGTACTTTTCTTTTAGGCAGTGATCAATGACAGCTTTCATTATATCCAGCCCAAAACCTTCATATATGTTATGAGCTAGGTCTGATGGTGAATTCCAACAAATGTGAAAATGTTCAAGCTCATTTAAGGGACAATTATTTTTAAGGCCATATACAGTGCTCAAGTCTTTGTTGTCTTTAACCAATTTTATCATATCATTATAAGATTCAGGAGTTCTCAATGAAAAAAATTTCTCTTTGAAGTGTTGTTTTATGAGTTCTTTAGTACCATTACAGAACCTGCAAATGCGAAAAGCTGTGAAACTTTCCATAAAACCACCCAACTCATGAGCAGCCAAATTGTCAGCAATTAACATTGAAATTGTTCCCACAAATTGATACTCCTTATTTTGGAAGTTTATCTTTATTCCTTGAGACTTCAATATTTTCATATCTTCAATGAAAACTCTCAAAATAGCGTTAAACCCATACTTCTTGATATTGGAACTATTTGTTAAACACAGCAATTGAATTGTGTGTAGTTTACTCCTAAGATGAGCAGGAATGTTTCGCAAACTCCAGTACAGCGCACAAATTTTATGTTTACGTGTTTGATTTCCAAGTGGGTTAACGATTTGAAAATCATCTATATATAACTGAACTTTAAGACAGTTACTTTGACTGAGGAAACTATTTTCTTGGCAAATGCTACCATCTTCAAAATTATGTATGAAACCACTTTTATTTTGAGTAGGATTCATTACATTTGAAAAAACGTCATCTTTTTTCATTAAATTCTTAATTGTTTCGATTATGGGAATATACATTACTGTATCCTTACCCTCTAGTCGAATTTCCTTTGGGCACACAAAATCATGCTTTTGAAATTGCATTCGTTGTTTATGAACAGTATTGCAGGCTGCTAAACTTTCACTAAATTTACACAAAGGGTCTAGTATCAGGCTTTTCTGTTCTTCACTGATGTTCAAATTATTCACTTCAATAGCACATTTAGTTTCATTAAAACACTTATTGACTAACCCTTCAAATTTTTCAGTAACAGCAGCTGACGTTTTTTCAGAAACATTTTGCTTCTCTCGGATCTGAAGGAAAAAAGTAGTTATCTCACTGATGCTTTTGTCTATTTGACTTACAGTCTCTGCAGAAGTATCACTGACTTCACTTTCTTCATCATATTTTTGCATAATTTCATTTTCAACTTTTTCAGGCATTTCAAGTTCTGATTTGTGTTTCCTACATATATGCCGTCTTAAAGATTTCACAACTGAATAAGAGCTCACACATCCATCAATGCCACATCTCACTATGAAATTTGGCTTATGCTCATGTTCAGTAGAATAATGTTTAAAAAGTGATGCAAGATACCTGGACTCATAGGAGCAGAGGGAATTAGGCCCCGATACACTGGCGTTCATGACTCAAGAAATTGCGGCAGTGGATCCGTCCGCCAGTTGAAGTGAGAACTGGCGACATGATACACTCAGCACGCAAGATGAAGCACCGCGGAATGCAATGCAAGGCGTCAGTCTGCCTCAGCGTGTCGTACGGGTAGGTGTGCGATTGCGACCAGCCGTATGGAGCGCAGGATTAAACCAAAGCGCACGTTGCGCTGTGCTTCAGCCTTCTGTAAGCGCTGCTCATCACATTCTGCAAACAGTCGAATTTTTTAAATGCGTCAATAGAATTCAGCGTTCGAGTTTTGTCAACTCAATTGCGAAGCAAGACATGGCTGTACACCTCTCCCGTCAACGTTCAAAACTGTACTGCTCGTCGCGGTGACGACCGTCCTAATCCAGACATGCTCGGATCGCTGAAAGCTCGGTGGCCACTCTGCCAACTGGCTGGTGTGCAGGGATGGGAGGCACATTGAGAGGCGTGCTGGCGGTTATCACCGCGATTTTTGCCAAGTGTATCGGGGCCTTAACACTGTCGGTAATTCATTTTTGCTGGAAAGTGCAAAAAAGGTCATTTACTTTTAATGTAATTTTTGGTAAATTCTAAAATCATGATATTAAAAACACAGGTAAAAATATAGTAGCATAGGTAAAAAACAAAGAACTTAATTTACATTTTGGCTGAAGCAATTAATAGCTATAAAAGCAAGACATACAAAATAGAGTTAAACACATCACAATATGTAAAAATGTAAATAATAACTTTGGCCCATGTCAAAATGTCTGACAATTTAAATTTTCATTACCTTTCCACAGGATTTTTTCAATTCATTCGACTAAAATGAGCATTATCATACAAGGATTGAAATTTGTAGGGCAAGATTTAAATAAATTAATTTTGGTGCGCAAGATATATCAATCCTGGCCATGATTGAATAAATTCCTCCTAGCAAGATTTATTGTTCATGAGCATGATTGATCTGTATATAAATTTTCTTCAGTGTCTTTGATACATGCACAATTTTAAGTAAAATAATGTCACCGTATTTGATTGACAGCTTACCATAATACATGGTCGTCAACTATTTGTTAACAACCATTAACTCAATATTTATTTTACAGCAAGAATTAATCCAAGTACACACGAAACTACAACAAATATGGTCTTGTATTCAATTCACAATCATTTTAATTTTCGTTAATTGTTTCTTTACGCATTTGCATCGTCGAAAATTGATTACCAGAAATTGCATCGTCGAAAATTGATTACCAGAAATTCACAGCATTTCATTCATCTATCAGCAATAATTACACTCTAAATTTCCTCGGAGAATAATGGAGAATTCAAAACATGGTGAATCACACAACATAAAACTACCAAGCGGCAGTTTGTCCTTGAACTTCAACGCCATGATGACCTTGACGAGGCTAGGATCAGGCAGCTCTAACCAATCAGCGTACGAGATCTATTTTTTTACGTACGAAACGAACGCTACGGGGTTCACAAGCTTGATGAAGTTTCCACGCTTAATTGATATTAAATCATACTGAAACTAAATCATAACATTCAACAGGCTTTCGAAGAAATGTCTTTCTGTTTATCACCAGCATACAAATGAAAATAAATATATCGGTTAACATAACCCGACAACACCACGAAAAAAATGGCGATGCTGCTGTGGAACACAGCAACATGATTGAATGAAACCGGTCGTATTAGGTGCACAAGCAGATACAGCTTTCTTCAAACACAAAACAATTCACTGGAATATTCAATGAGATAACTGAAAATTACACTGCACTTTTTCGACAATATAACACTCAAAATTAGGCGCCTCGCGATAAATATCGTAGCCAGCGCGACCGCTCTCTACGTCTAGCTGTTGTTGACTAATGAATAATGAGTCACATATGATATCGGAGCGACGGAGTTGCCACAAATGGAGCTGTGAAGAAGGCAAGAGGGTAATGAAAATAGTATATGTAGCGTCTAAACAGAGTATAAAATGAAACATTCAAACTAAAAAAATAGCGCAGATATAATAGTGATCGTAGGTTACATTTTAAGTTCATGTTGATTGCCTTTTTTCATTTTCATTACTCATTTTGCATGCCTATTATCCCTATAATATTGTATTGTCGTGTGTCATTTTACGCGCATAAGGTGTTCCTGAATTATTTTGAGTAAATGAAAAGTAACTCAGAAAATCTTAACAGTGTGAAATATTAATTCATCATTAGTCATAAAATGTTTCGTGTAGCATAACGTCTCGTACTTTCGTGCTCAACAACTAAAACTTTTTTAGGTCGTCACTATGAACTTTTGAAATTTCTTGCAAACACACAAAAAATGTTAGTTATTACCTCAAATAATTTATCCGATTTACAGCATTAATTCACAGAGTTTTCAATCTTTGAGTATTTTAATGTTATAGGATTATTTGGATATACATTCTATACGAATAACATCCATTTCATACAATATCCTTGCGGAAAATCGGAAGATGTTACGAAGTCGACGTGGACACTTGGCACTGTTAAGCGAAAGTATGAGCGAAATTATTTTTAACTCTATTGCTTCAGCATTTATTTGTTTTTTTAAAGAATCGGAGAATTATGGGCTGTTCGAATCATTACATTTAACTTGCAACTGTATGATTGATTAAAATTATTTTCTGCAGTACTTAATGAAAAGTTCAGTGATCGACGAACTGAAGGTAATACCATACATCCTCTGCATGATTTCTTTCATATGAGAACTTCATTTCATTCAGAAGAAAAGCAGCATTTAATTTGAAAGCAAAATTCTGTAGCGAAGTATTCGCTTATTTATTCCGCCAATAAGCCGGAGTCTCAGTCAATGTTAATAACTCCCTGTAAGAGCTCTTTGGTTAGTCTGCGTTTACATTTTGCGATTTATTTATTTACTTAGATTAAAACATTTATCTTATAATAAACTGAAAATGTATAAATATTTATGTGTACAAAAAACTTATACCCTAACGTAATGTTTTCTACTTAATGGCCATCTTTACTACGGAAGTGAAAGACGGAGAAATATTTGCGTGCATTTAGTAATTACCCCAATAGTTGAATATTTACTTGAAAAAAATGATGTTTGGATGCACAAAACGCAAAACTTTCGACCTCGGCTCCATGGTCACACTGCCTGAAACCTTATAGTTTCGTCCGAGCTGTAAGTGCGTCAAGGTTGACACACCTGGGTGTGTCAAGATTTCTCTGAGTGCGTTGGCAGCTTGCAAAGCAGTGTTGCTAGGAACCCGTGACTGAGACGGCGGAAGGGCAAAGCGTCGTATTAAACCTGGTAATTATTTCCTATACTTTTGATCACGAAAACAATCTATTTTTAAGCAGTTTTTATCTGTATTTCTTCAAGTTAGCTTACGGGAAAACTTCTGTAATGAATTCATTCTACGAGACATAGAAAAACTCAGAACCCCCACTTAATTAAGTTTGTAAGTGATATTGAAGAGAACGTATATTATTTTAAGGGAAAACAAAGGTGGGACCCAGTTAAAAATTCATGCCGTTTTTAGAGCGACAGGTAGCCGAACATAGTGAAACATGGCTGCACAAGGCAAAAATATTTCTTTGTCGGCCGCTCTCGACCCAAATTTACCGTTCGACGGCTATATTCGCTTATCAAATTAGGACGTTACAAGCCGGAAGAATCGAGCTCTTTCACAAGGGCGGTTTCAAGCAACAGTCTCGGCCTGCGGTCGACTTAACGACCGGGAAGCATCCGGTATATATATACTTCGACAAATTTCTCTCCAGTGCACTTTCACACAGCGCCCGCGTAGAACAATTATTGTTACACCCTGGCGTATTTATTTTATAATATGTAATTAACAAATTCTAAGAAATTTTCATTCCAATAAAAAATTAACATTAGTTTACTAACCCCTTTCAACTAACGTTTTACAGTGAAGTAAAAATTAGGTTAACTTGAAATACTCCAAAATGAAAGAGTTGAACATTCTCTCTCTCCATATTGTACACACGACCCTAACGGTTTACTGGGAACTACAATAATTTATCACTAAGCCTCTCCGACTCGTGCGCCGTCAAAAAACTCAAGTTGACCCGCTGTTAACTTTTGAAAGAATGCCCCCAACGACTTCAAATTACTCTCAAATGAAAGAATGAAATATTTCTCTTTCCATATTGTACAAATGACCCTAACGGTTTTCTAAGAACTACAGAAATTTATCGATAAGCCTCTCCGACTCATGAATGCGCCGTTAAAAAACTCAAGTTGAGCCGCTGCTAACTTTTGAAAGAATGCACCCGACTTCAAAGTACTCTCAAATGAAAGAGTAAAACATTCTCTTTTCCATGTTGTATACACGTCCCTAACGCTTTTCTGGGAACTACAGAAATTCATCGATAAGCCTCTCCGACTCATGAATGCGCCGTTAAAAAACTCGAGTTGAGCCGCTGCTAACTTTTGAAAGAATGCACCCAACGACTTCAAAGTACTCTCAAATGAAAAAGTGAAACATTTTCTTTTTCATGTTGTATACACGTCCCTAACGCTTTTCTGAGAACTACAGAAATTCATCGATAAGCCGACTCGCGTGCCGTGGAAAACTTAATGAGCTCCCAGCGTTTACCTGAGATTGAAGTTATTCAGCCAGCCTGTCATAACACAGCACCTGCTTATTGTTCCTTTCAATATCATCGCAGCCTCTGCATCCATCATGCATGAGGTCTCTTTTGAGAGTTCCCCTTGGAAATGTGATGGCCGAGCCTAAATGAAATGATCTTCTGAAATTTTAAAATGAGCTTTTCGTGTTTTTTCCATGCTGCAGGCATCGTCAACTTCGTGTTGATATAATTTTTTTATAATTTTCGACGAATGTATTTCTTCCAAAGCATTTCCACCATGATTTTTGAGGAACTTCAGAAAATGAATAATTAGGTTATTCATGTCTCTACGAACAGGATGTTTTATTCTTTTAAAGCCTTACAAATATGCATAAATGTCCACAAAAGTTATACGTGCAATTCTCATATGAGAAAAATACTTCATAATTCAAGCAAATGAGAAGATTCATTTTAAAAACATGTATTTCTGGATAAATAAAAAATTTCTGGATAAATCTATCCGCCTCGAGCGCCGCCATTACACATCAGTTCATCCCCTCGTATCTATCGAAATAATGCGTCAATGGAGTTCAAATTACTCTCGAACGAAAGAATAAAAGATTCTCATGGGAAAATCGTACATGCTAACATTCCTAAGCAAAATTATTTTGCCATGAAATCAAATTATACTTCCAAAGCTGCCGAGGGAAACTAATTACTAGTCAGAGCAGCCAACTACGAAATTGGTTAATAAACCTAAAAATTTTAATTGATGGATAGTTTTTATGTTATTCGAAATTTATAGGTCAATTTAATATTTTTTGCCAGTTTATTATGAATAATACTATCCCGCTGCTCAGCTGAGTCAATTCTTTTTCTTTGCATTCGAGTTGAGGGTACCACACACTGAGATGTTGGCGGCCCTGCGCGACGCTGAATTTCCCGCCAGTTTCGACCTTGATGTTGTGTGCGGCAGACAGGTGTCTTGAACGTGCTTCATTTATTTAAGTTTAAAGTAATGTTAGAGTGCATATCAGTGTATCAGTGCGAGTGTTTAGTACGTTAGAGTGTATTTTATTTGGAATAAATTTGTACCATGAGGTATAAGGTGTTTGCTCTCACGTGAGTTTTTAATTCCATTGATGACATTAGAACTGGATAGTGTGAAACAAGTGCTGCTTGAGGGAATGCATTTTATAAAAGAAATAGCATCTCTGAAGTTTGGCTGTTTTGTTTTAAAATTGATAAAACATTTTACAGAGATAAAAAAACATTATTTAGGTCTCTATGAACAGGATGTTCCAAATTATGGAACATCCATGATTAAGCATTGATAGTGCATGTTCATTAACTAGTAATTTAATTCTTATTTTACAGTGAGTCTTTAGTCTTCAAGCTTCCAAAGTGCAGCATGATTTAAGAACAATACAATGTTTTCTATAATTTACATTGTTTTCAGTAGAAATATTTTCAATGGAGATAGTGCATGAGTCACTCCTCAACACCCCACAGCCTGACGTTTTTCTCAATCGCTCGAGTAGAAAACAAGTGTGAAGAAAACTGAATAGCCGTGACTTCGAAAAAAAGTGACTTGTTCAAATTGTTACACATCGTATTAGTAATTTGAAACCACAAGTCTTCAAGTATTTTAACATTAATTGACGTCATCGGGAAGAGAAATCTTCCAGCATTTAATAATAGAAAACCTTGAAAAAATTAATTTACTTTTAGAGTTAATCATGCAAAGAAGAAAACCATATTCAGTTTTATCAAAGCGCCAAAAAAACGTCGGTTGGCTGCATTAGCTAGTCTGGCAAGAGCTTCCTCAGAAAATGATGCTGAAGCGCAAAATGAGTCGTTTTCTTCAAACATCTCGCCTGTTGTTGAGTTTGGACCCGTGACTTCTGACGAAAATGACGATTCTTCAGAAGAAACAAGCGGTGAAAGCGACATAGAATGCTGCTTCTCAGAGGCAACATTTCAAGAGCATGAACAGAGCGAGAATGCTCATAATAACCTTGAATTATCCGTTGAAACAAAAATCGAAACCGCCGTGACAAACTGGCTTATTGATTTTCCAAACGTTCCAAAGCTTGCTGTGACAGGCCTCCTAAAACACATGCACGTTTTTTTCCCAAGTACAGTAGTTTCAGCTGCTACGTTGATGAAAATAAATAGTGAAATTGAATACATAGAAATGTATTGTGGTCGGTGCGCTCATTTAAACGACTGGAAAAAGAATATCACAACGTACTTAGAGTACATAAAATTCGACAGTGACAGTGTTACGTTAGATATAAATTGTGATGGGATCCCGTTATTCCACGATAGTAGAAGGCACCACGCGTATCCAATATTAGTCAAAATTTGCTCCATTCCATCGAAAATTGTTTGTGCAGGGATCTATGTGTCAGAAAGAAACATTTCCGATAAAATGCCAGATGTAAATATTTTTTTCAAAAAATTTGTACAGGATTTAAAACCTTTGCTTAGCGAAGGAATTCTAATCAATAGCAAACTTGTGACCGTTAAAATCCAAGCATTCGTATGTGATGCACCAATTAGAGCTGGACTTAAAAAAATCGTGAATCATAACAGCTATCATGCGTGTGAACGATGCCAAACAAAAGGAATCTATTCTGGCGGCCATGTTGCAATGCTTGATTGTTCAGCTTCACTACGGACCGATTTTGGATTTTTGGCTAAAGAGGATGACGCCCATCATCAGGAAGGCACGACATCCATACTAGAAGATCTAGGCGTTGGAATGGTAACTCAATTTGCGCTGGACTATATGCATTTAGTTTGTATTGGCGTAATGAAACGTCTTTTCAACCGATGGTTATCAAGTAAGAAAATGATTAAAAAATCCCACTTGTCTGCTGACAAGAGAGAAAGCTTGCATTCACAACTTTTGATTGTGTCTCACCATTTACCATCAGATTTCAATCGCCGACTTTGGGGGGGCTTAATTCAGCATCTCATTTCAAAGCGACGGAATGGCGGACATTTCTCTTATATCTTGGAGTTGTAGTATTGAAGGATATTCTAGATCATGGTAAATTCCTTAATTTCCTGTATCTAAGCGTTGCAATGAGACTCCTGCTCACTCCCAACCAAGAAAAAAACATCCCGACGGTTAAATCGTTACTTCTGCGTTTTCTTACATCAGCAGTAGAACAGTATGGTGAAGAATTTGTTTCCTACAACGTGCATTGCCTGCTCCACGTTGTAGATGATTATGCGAAATTTGGTCCATTGGACAATGTGTCCTGTTTCCCCTTCGAAAATTATTTAGGAATGTTGAAAAGACGCCTAGCTGGTCGCAATAGGCCACTGGAACAGCTTTCCCAACATGCCTGCAGGGAAAACGAAAACTACAAGACTGCTGTTCAAGAAACTAAAAGTAATGTCATCAGTTTCAAAGGCACAAGATTCAAGTGTGGTGGAACAGGTGACCGAGACAATGGAGTGATGCTGAACAGTGGAAAAATTGGTATAATGCGCTCTTTCAATGCCGACTCGGTTGAAGTTGATGTTTTTGCAAAGACCAATGATTTGTTCATGTTCCCAGTGGATTCGACCAAAGTAGGCATTTACAAAGTGACTGCGAGAACTCAGAAAGTATTTGTACGGTTTCAGGACATCTATACAAAAATGGGAATTTTCCCTACCAAAAATGAAAAGACATTTATAGCAGTAAAAATTCTACATCATTCATAAAGATGGCCGGAGAAGATAAAGTTGGTTTTCCAGCTTTATCAGCACTGTATAGCGTTATAATGTTAAACAAGAAATTAAATTAATGCCTAACCAAAGATTTCTATTGATAAAAACAATATTTATAAATAATTAAGAGAAAATATTGTATCTCAATTCAGGTAATATGGATTAATGTACGAAGTCGTTCGTTTGCATTTGCTTTTCTGGAGGAAAGTGGGCGGTAGTTCCTAAAACATGGATGCGGGAAAAAAACGGCAAGCTGTGGAGCTTCTGGCCCGATTATGGTGATATACCTACCCTGGTTAAGTACAAAGTGAGTCCTATGGAATCTTGGAGGGAATGGAGAGTCACATCGGTTCTTGCTGCATCTGGTGAGTTTGAAAATGAAACACTCTTCATGTATGCACCTGTAATACATATATATTGAAAATATTGTTTGAATAAAGTCTTAAGAATTAGTGTTAATGTTGAGTAATATACGTCCCCTCATGGGAATACAACTATTTATCTACGCTTTCGTTTTCAAGATGACTACGAGCGTGCGGTAACAAAGGTAACATCCCATGGTGCGGTGACAACAGCGTCTGAAAACGAGGACGAAGAAACAATCATGAAGAAGCGCAAACTTTTTCGTGATGACAAGGATATTCCGAGTGTGACCGCTAAAGTGGCCAAACCACAAAGGTTTAATTTTGGTAGTGGCATCCAAGGTAAAACTTAAGAACCACTTCCTAGGACACGTGCGAGTGTCAATATCTAACATGCAATTGCATCAAAACGTTATATATGGTGTCACAAATATTTACTATCGATATATTAATAATATAAATAGCTTTATATTTATTTTGTTTTTGGCTGCAGGAAACGACAGTATTAGTTCGGATAGCTCTGGGAGTTAACCATTTACAGCGTCTCCTCTGACGTTGCATGACACGCCGGAATTCGTGCCAAGGGGGTAAGTACTTGTAAAATAATAGATTATATTGTTCATTAGTTTAGGTCTGGCTATCCGGAGAGACGTGTCGTCTCCGTACATGAATTGCAGAGCATTGGGATGTCTCACTTTTGGTGTTGAAAAATGAATACTTTGGAGCCGTCATTCAATAAATTCGTTTTCTCATTTAAAGTGTGCTAATCACGAGCTGTGAATGGTGTTTGAAGTTTCAATATTTAGTTAATTAGCCCTTACTTATCATAAATTGTTAATGTTATGTATTACGTTCTTGTATGATCTAAACAAGTTCCTTTCCTGTATGTTAAGCGTTACTTTCTCTTCCGCGAATAGAAATGCTACGCTTTCGGTGGAGGATCGAAGTACATAAACGGAAGATGAAAAAACTGAAGAAAAAGTGACTAACAACTGTTTGAGAAAAGAAATGATGGCGATGACGAACGCCTTCAATGAAATTAAAGAACTACTGCTGGAATTCATGCAGCGACCAAAACCTCGCGCTCAAACCCCTACAAAATTCCGCCCCACTCCTGCTAAAACCAGTGAAGAACTTGAGATGTTGGCTAAATCACCTGAAATGGTATGTATCATTGTTTTTTAGGGCAGTTAGTGGTAGTTTGACTGCAATTTATTCTGGAATGAGTGTTACATACTGATAGCCCCTTATGTTACCATTTGAGAATTTTTTTAACACTAATTTCGAAACACTGCTAATGTTTTTTCTGGTGACCATTTAATGAACATGACCGTTCGCATCAGATGGAATTGTTGAAGGAAATCCAGGAATGTACCCTGACAAGGACAGTCAGCCACATGATGAAGGCTCTGATGTCAAAAGAACTTGCTGCGAAGTATTCCCTGACGGGGATGACACGGAGCAAGGAACATGCAAAAATCCGATTTAAAAACACGCTGGCGTATCAAGCAGTTGAGTGCAAGTTATTGTTCATCAATATCATGCATCCATACAGAAATGCCTTGCTGTAATGATTGCAATTCAAGTTAGATGAAATGGGAAACTGAAGTATTACTAACCACTACGAAATGATGAATTATTCAAAGGGATAAAGGAGAATCAATGTCCCCTGAAAATAGAATATGATACCTGTTTATTCGATTCCCTAAAAACATATCCACAAAAGTATTCATAGAGGATTTGCTTTTCGAGGAAGTCATGTCCTTAACAGATCATATTGTGGCTCTTTCCTTCTTTCTTTCCCTCGTTTTTCCCTTCCTCAAAGTCGACCTCCGAGTTTTTAACGCAGAATTACTTTCATTCGCAGAATTATTTAATCCAAACTTAATCTACTTATGTTGTGAAATGAAACTGTTAAGAGATAAGTTTTTAAGTGTACTAAAATTGCGAAAGAACTTGTGATGTTTATGAATTTCTTCTTATTTCAGCTGCAGTGTTGTCATCGAATTCTTTTCGATCAGTATCGCGAAAAGAAATATTCAAGGCCATCACAAGTGCGCTGAAAAACAGCAGCGACTGGGAGGGAGGACGCAGCGAGCGTAAGAAACCGCCCGTTGAAACCAAAATGGAGGTTGTTGATGAGCCTAAACCTCCTCAGCTCTCTGTCGCTGGCTCAGGTGAGTCCATCATATTTTTCATGTTAGCATTGGAGGTATGTAATTAAAACGCGTGTAAAAAAATTAATTGCAGCTTAAACTTGATAGTTATTTAGTTTATCAGTTTTTTTAAAGTTTTAGACGCAATCAGCTCACGACATTTACTTGACTCCCTAATTGAGGTCAAACGGCAAACGTCGCAACTCAGCAACTACACCACGAAGATTGGACTGCAACAACTTGCGGCTTGCTTCGACAAACAGCTGCTGTATTGAGTGACCCATTTGAGTTTCAATGAAGAATGTAGGCAAGAGCCCAACAGTAAGTTAGGTGAGTCCATCATATTTTTCCTGTTGGCATTGGAGGTTTGTAATTATAACGCATGTAGAATAACAATTGCAGCATTTGTTTAATAGTTATTCAATTTATCATTTTTTAAAGTTTTAGACGTTATCAGCTCAGGACATTCACTTTACTCCCTAATTGAGGTCATACGGAAATCGTCGCAACCCAGCAACTGCACCACGAAGATTGGACTGCAACAACTTGAAGAAGATTGGACTGCAAACATCTGTAGTATTAAGCTAGTGTTTACAATTTGAAAGCACGAATAAAGGCAAGCGCCCAACTATTAGTCTCACGGCTTCGGTGAATTGATATATATGACAATTCATCGTTGTGGTGGGTCTTGTAGAGAAGGCAATTAAAGCATCACACACAGAAAAACAAAAAATGGAAACGAAGCATGACTTTCTCCCCGGCCAGTCTTCAGCAACTCTTGAATTGAATTAAGGACCTTCTGGCAGGTGATGAACGATGTGTACATCTACATATTTGTGTACGTGTGTGCGTACGTGTGTGTTTTGTGTGTGTGGGTGTGTGCGTCTGTGTGTGTGTGTACGTGTGGGTGTGTACGTGTGCGTCTGTGTGTATGTGTACGTGTGGGTGTGTACGTGTGCGTCTGTGTGTGTGTACGTGTGTGTACGTGTGCGTCTGTGTGTGTGCGTCTGTGTGTGTGTGTGTGTACGTGTGTGTGCGTACGTGTGTGTGTGTACGTGTGTGTGTCTGTGTGTGTGTACGTGTCCGTCTGTGTGTGTGTGTGTACGTGTGTGTGCACGTATGTGTACGGAAGGCCGGTGTAATTGAGTTCGGGCAAGGTCGAAATAATGCGGCAGGATGTTCGGAACGACGCGGCGCGTGGCCGTTTAGGTGCGTAAAAAGTCGATACGTAGCCGATAGAAGTGGAAATTTAGGAAAAGCTGCAAAGGAAATTCAATGGTTTTGAAGTCGTTTTTTACTGCCATAAAAAGTGGTCATGGCGCCCAAAAAACTACTGCTTTCCGAATAATATACGGCTAGAAGTCTTGCCTACCGCAGCATAGAAACTACTTGAAAACGTCTAAAATTTTTAACTGGGGATGGTGGGTGTAAGCTTGTTTTATAAGGTGAGAAATGAGGTCATGTGATTTGACAGGAGTGACAGGAGTGAGCAGGAGTGATTTGACTACTTGAAGAGTGAGTGGATAAGCCCGTTAAGGTGGTTAGGCATATGATAAGATTGGGGTTGGTAGGCTGGTGAAGAAGATTATGGCTTGAGGCTATGGGATGCAGAAGTAGGGGGAGACTGCCAACCGGATGTATTAACTGTGTGAAAAGTTGTTTTAGTACGAGAGGAGTTGAAAAGTGAAGGATGCAAGAGTGTGCCCTTAATAGAGCAAGGTGGAGAGGAGTGTAGAAGGATGAATGTTTTTGACGCAGCTCTGGCTGGATATTCCCCCCGCACCTGAGCTCAGCTCCGAGCTGCTGAGGAACGGGAGAAGGGGCCCACCGCGGTCCACCATGTTGCGGCAATTCGGCTGCAGAAGTCACAGGGAGATCCGTGTTGCTCTGACCCAAGCAGCACTGGAAACCAGAGAGGCCCCCTTCACCTCAGAGGGTTGATATGTAGAAATAAGTGTGTGTGTGTGAATGATATGTGGGGGAGAATGAATGGGCTCTGAGGTCGGCCACTCTCCTGTGGGGTAAAGGCCTATTGTATATTATTATTACTGTTATTTTAGGATTTTAGTTACTTAATGAGCCTCTCTTTCTTCATCAGGTCGTCATACAATATCTGGCTCAACTGTGATGTAAAATATCGCAGTTTAGTAGAGTATTGTTTTTCATACTGAGACCATGCGATGTTGCTATATCAGCTATTAAATTATCCACAGCTTACAAAAGTGTAATTAGTGTGATCTATAGGTTACATTAGGTATGTGTTCATCTGCCGCATGGTCATAATTTTTGCGCGTTTCACCTGGTTACATTGTACACACTCTTAGAATAAAAGTAATACATCGCACCTACTTGTCGTTTTTCACTTAGCATTTGTATAGGATGGTTCTAGATAATTAAAATTCGGCAAACATGGTTCGTAGTGGTTGATATTATGCGTACGCTTCTGTATCAGAGTAGTTACGTTGTTGTATATAATGTATCTTATTTCCAGGTGCCAGCGGGATGGCCGATGCAACTGAAGATGCGCAGGAAGTATAGAGTAATAATATACCAATAAAGTAGTATACAAATTTTCATTTTCCTTGCATGGTTTGAAATAGCGCCAAATCTCTTTATTTAGTGAGCAACTCAAAATAGACTGGACGAACAGGGAAAAGAAAAGAAATAACCAATCATAACAGTGACCGAATATAGCAAGTGAGTTTACTCTACAATAATCGAACAAAAATTAGTGCGGGAAAATCCCACCAAAATTCCTGTTGTTTATCAGGTTTATTGAGGGAAATGGCCAAGATAATGCATGGGAGCTGCCCAGAATAATCGGCCTTTCGTATTGTTGTCCCTGTATAAACAGTTATATATCATGGGCCATATTGTGGGAAGTATCCCTCAATAAACGCGACATAGGCCCAAGATAAGCCCACCATAATAAGTGGTTTTGTCCCACAATAATATGACGTAACATCGTGGGCATTCCCATCATAATCATCGAAGATTCCCAAGACAATTTCTGATTGGGAAGGGCATACCTTACAAAAAAATTAAGGCTCAGATATGGAGCTTCTACTCAAAACATTTACATCATCTTTACTGTTACAAATTGACAAAGAGCTGCTCGAATTATCAGTCGTGTGTATGTATATTCAATTCACTCTACGTCTTTTTAATTCTTGCTGGTGAAATAGAGTCGTGACTTTCTGAGGAGCTACCGGTGTCGCTGTTTGAATTCCCAAAACAGGCGACAGTCTTTGGCCCTTTTTGTCTTTCTCTTAATTCAGAGAATAATTTTTGTAGTCTTGGGTTCATCTAGTTCTAAACAGCAGCTAAAATTTTTAATTATTTTCTTTTCTACACTACACCTTTTTCACTCCAACTTAATTCAAGTCAAGTTTAAATTAATCCAAGTCAAGTTCAATTTAGCGGTCCAAAAAGCAACTCGGCTGCCACTGCCCACAACTCGGACAGCATCGCCGCACTGAAAAGCATTTAAAGTCTGTCAAGTTAGCCCTACTGTAGCTGTTCTTTAATTGAAGGGTAGGAGGGACGCGGCAATTGCGCAACGAAGGACTTGATCAGGTCTGTGATCTATCTAGACTGAACGAAAGTAAAAAATTCTTATATTTATTTTACGTAGGGCCAAAAGCTAACGAATAAATCAAGAACTTATTCATTTAAGCTCAAATTTTGCTAACAAAACACTTCAATTGATATTTCATGAAATGTACCCAGTGGTGTGGCATTGTAAGAATCAAATTCGAAAATTGTATTTATTTTGGTGGGTGTGCATTGCTTGGTGTGCTTTGAACGCTCGATCAGTAATATAAAGCCATAATTCACTGACTCTCGGGCCCCTCAGCACAATTACGATCGTCACAGGATTGGTTAATTTCACGGGAAGTTTTATGGGATTTACAAGTGAAAAGTAATTACAAGTAATTCTCACTGTCTTCATTATAAAAAGAAGTCCGACACACCACACCCTAGGTGGGGGGCACGGAGTTGAATCACGCATTTCTGGCTTTGATAATCCTTGGGGATTACCCAGTCTAAATTTTATCGTCTGCCCGACGATGTAATTTTTGCCTGAATTTATCGGTAATTATAGTATTTTTATTCCGATAAACGGACGATATATCGTCGGAATTAGAATCGGAAATGTCCCATATTATAGTCGGATTAACGGTAAATTACCGGTAATTATCGAAAGTTTTGGATGAAAACCGATGAAAATATGAAACATTCCTGACACTAATTCCGACGATATATCGTTGGCTTATCGGAAAAAGGACTATAATTACCGGCAAATTCAGACAAAAATTATCATCTTTCAGCAAAAATTAATTAATTAATAATCAGAATTTAACGGTAGATTTTAACGATTATTTATTGCAGGGCTTATGATTAGCATTGTCTCGTTATTTCAACGATAAAATGGCCACTTTAACCAATCTCTTACGGAAGATTTATTCAAGCAGTGCAACGATTTTTCCCAGAAATTACAGATTGCTTCTGGTAAAAATAGGCAACACCTTTTGAAATGGATCTGTCCAATAACCGCAAATTCAAAGACTACGCTAAACTTTACGAAATTACAGATCAATTTTCAACGAATTCATTTAATACTGTCTATATGTTGCGTGTGGTTTCTAACGATTTGCGACAATTGAACAGATTAGTATAACAGGGTCTGGTCTAATGTACGAGGTAACACTGCACTATTATTAGCAAAAATATCATCAATGCTGATGAATGCTTTAATAAAGAGTGCTCAACTTGTCCACATCGCCGAAAACGAACCAATTACGATGATAAGTCCCAACAGAAAGTAGGTGTAAATAATGAAGTCAATGTGATTCCGGAACTAAATCATAATTCATGTGTTGATCAAAACTCACCTAAAGAATTTATCCTCAGTGATCGAAGTTTCTCCTCTTTCAGCGGTACGTAATATGAAAGGCTCAGGTGGAGCAATATATAGGGTGAACCACTCCGTGTCAGTACAACGAGTGAATTTGTACATAACATTCGTGTACCACTTACCAAATGAACCAAGTAAGAAATGATTGACTTTAGGCATGTTGGAAATTGAAATATTTTTCGTTTCTTTCGTGGTAGTTAATAAATTAGTGGATAATTTTTCTGGCGTGCATGAAAATTTAACTGTGAAACTAAACGCGTGAGATAGAACCCAGTTGAAAATCAGCCTAGTTTTTTTGGCAGTTTCTTGACGTTTTTGGCAAAGGTTAGTGGCGTCGCAGCGCAGTGCAGCGGTCGCTACGTCCGCTTTAGGGACGACTATCTCTGCCGAGGCTGTCGGCAGCACTCGCGAGAACGTCTGTTTAGATCTGCCTAGAACTGCTCTACATTTTAAGTGGCTTACATAATTTTAAAATGCTTGTACCATTTAAAAATCGGTTGTGAAGAATAGATAAATGGAAACAACAAAATAAATCACAGGATTATTTCTGATTCGCCGATCTACAAGAGTTATCTTTCTTCATGAGGAACCTTTGTAACAAAGGTTTTTCCTACTATGCTCCACCCTAGAACTTCAATCGAGGGTGTCACATCGAACTGACCCCTCTAATATGTCGACTTCGGGACTACATTTAATCTTTTATTATCACCAGTTCCACTAAATACCTATACAAGCCCCCTTAAATGGACAGATACATTTCAACAAATTCAGTAATTTATATTTTTTGCAAAAATGACGCGCACAAAGATAAACTATTGCATAACACAACAAAAAACGCAAAATTACATGTAAAGTATTTGTGCTATTTAGCTAGGTAATCAGACTAATGTTAGGATGTTGAAATATAATACAAATAAAACTTGATGGCTAACTGAAGTAAATGTATGGGGCGCCATAGGCGGAAGAACATCTGTTATTGCCTGTTTTCGACCGAGGCATTTACTGCTGCGAACGACGAAGGCCAACAGTGAACTATATCTGCTTCAATTCGACTGTAAACAATTACTGCTGAGGTCTGCCAAAAACCGCTATTAGAATTGACTACCATGCATTTTGTCTGCGGTGAACTGCCTGAATTCGTCTTAAAACTACGATCACTGCGAAAAACTGCCAAAATTCTCCCGCGCAACTGCGCTAATGTTCAACTGCATGGGAAAGACTGATGGATCTTTGAGCATAAACGTTTTCAAATAATTTTGGTTCCTCTATCGCATTCAATTTTGTACTGGAATTTGAATTTTATTCAATATAGCAAGAGTGAGTCATGGCATAAAAAACTGAAATGATTCTCGAATGAAAAATAGCTAAAAAACCCTGATGGGTTGGGACCTGAAGACCACCCTGATTTAATTAGATCCAAACTGTCCGAAATATCTGTATCATGAAATCGATCTGATTGGCAGTGAAATAGGTAATCGCCATTGGAAGGAGCTACAATATATGGGAGAACATTGTACAAATGTTCATATATAACTATGGTGTAGCGTCGATACTGTGCTAATACCCAATTGAAAATCATGGACGGATCACCGGTGGGTTAAGGACGTGACGGTCAATTATGTGCGATATATAAGCTGGTCGGCCTACTCTGCATTAACACTCCTTCAATGCGCTCTCAACTACCCGCGGTCGAAATCGGACGGGAAATTCATGGTTGGCCATGGACGATTTGATGGCGAAAAATGTTCAGTTGGGGAATGGCCGTAACATTTGAGAGCGGCCATCAGTGGTTTACAGCCGTACAAATGTATGCTGCCAGTAGTGTGCTGCAGCCTGCCGGTACGCGTCGCGATCTGTTAGACTTAGTTTACGACTGTGAGTCATCGAGTGATGTACTTAATGGAAGTTATGGTTTTTGCAATCGCAATTGCTGATGTGAGTTTTCCTTGTGAATGTGTTCTTCGCAACTATTGCATTAGATAAACGGTGATTTATTAGTGCATCATCATGCCAAAAACATAAAAACAGAATTATCAAGGAGGGTAAAAACATCTTTCAGGAAGTCATCTTTGTTAAAAAGTAAAGCTTTCGAGTACTACTACACTCATCATCAGTATCTGAAACGGAAAAGAAAAATAAATTTTACCTCAGGAATTATAAGAGCAACACATGTTAGTGAACAAAACTTAATTAAGAACTTGAAGAGGAAAAGATGAATCAGTTGCGTTTAATGTTGGTTTAATCTGATGAATGAGGATGCTTTCTAATAATCTTATATCTTGTCTACTACTGTGCCATATAATTTCAAAGTTATTCTGATTGATTGGGTGACCATCTAAATGTGCATGATCTCTGATACTACTATGTAATGTTTGGTTGGTAGCTCTACCAGTACGTACGGACATGCCCTTATGCTCTGCTATGCGCGTTACTAAGTGGCGAGTGGTCTCTCCACAATATGTAGCATTACACTGGCTACATGTATATTTATAAACGACGCAACTTTGTAGAGACTCAGGCATCCTATCAGTAAACCGGAAGAAACTACCAACACTGAAGCCATTGCGAAAAATAATTCTTGGATTGAGCTGTGGGTAATATTTGGACAGTAGTAATTTTAATTCCTTCATAACATAGCGATTTAATGCATTTGACATATAGTTAACGGATATATATAAAAAATTTTCTGCACATCATAATTTGGCATCTTATCCTTGCGGTTACATTCAATGGTTGCACGGAAAATTTTTTCTACGACAGAGAGCGGGAAACTGTTACGGCAAAAATAAGAACGCAAAAACTCAAGTCGGGCTGAAAAAGCGTCATACGTTGAACGAATTTTAAAAGCTCTATTTACAAGACCAGAAACAAGGTTGTACTTAAAGTTAACATTTATTGCACTATTAAACTTCATTCCCAGACCAGTATTGGTTAATTTGTGATAAACACTTGTTTTGAAGGAATTTTCACACTTTTCGATGCAGACATCCAAGAAGTTGAGCTTATTTCTCGTTTCTTTTTCATGGGTAAACTTTATTGACGGATGTTTGCTGTTCAAGTAATTTAGAAATAAAGTAATATGGCTGGCATCTCGAAACAGAAGAAAAGTGTCGTCGACATACCTCCTATAATATACTGGTTTAAAAACATCAGGACAATCATTCAACCAAAGCTGTTCGTAGTGCGAGAGGAAAATATTAGCCAGAGTCGGTGAAACGCATCCTCCCATGGGAGCACCATCCTTTTGCGAATACGTTGCTGGATTTATCTCGAAACGTGAATTTGTATGTCTGAAAATCTCAGTATATAATTTCAGTTTTCTTCAACACCGTCCAGTCAAAAAGCCCTAAGGGAAAACGACTATTGCATCAATGATAACTATAGAACTCCAAAGAGGGAAAATATGAAGTCCTAAGCTGAGAGTTGGGACGACCTTATTGTTGAAATAGAAAAGTGTTTTTATTTGTTCGGGACCATTTATTTAGCTCACTGCTGTCGTGTTTTTCAACACCTATTACTCCCTTTTCCAATTTTATCTTATTTCTCAAACTTCTTTCTCAACTTACCGGTGCTATGCGCAGGGGACCTTTTGTGCAAACACACCATGTGAATTGAATTTGCGTTCTCCTAGCCTAATGCTAAATGGTGACTTCCTCTTACCTCTCATCGGGACACCTTTGCAGTGGTTAGTGAAACCTAAACTAACTCATAATCTACTTTAATCCAAACCAGGAACTTGAAGTGAAATTACTAATAAGTATTATAATATTTTTATTTAATTTATTATGGAACTATTGATGCTAGGTGATGGGATGTTTAATGATTATTCATTAATTCAATAATCGAATAATTCGTGCGTATGCAATAACATGAGACTATGAAATACTGTATGAAATTGAACGAATATTTGTACGACTAAGATCGACATCTCCAACCTTACGAAGTTCTTTGTGTTTGTTTGTAAGCGTCTGTATATATATATATCATATAAATCGTTCAAACAGATGCTAAGTTACTTGATTCTCAAATCTTAGTCGTAAATCTAATTCTAGCCAAGAATTTGAGCTTTGATTACTATTAAGTTTTCTACTTTTCCACACATATATTAGTGTTTTTATTGGTGCACTGCTTACTCAAACTTAAACGGCGTACATTATTTGGTTTTGAATTTCTTTGCTACTACTGAATGTTAAAAATGATTGTTCTAGAATTAATTATAGAGAATACTGTGAAACTTCCATGCTGAATAACAAAATTTAAGTGTCATTGCTACTGCATCGGACAGGTTTCTAGACGTTCTAACCTTCATAACCTTTTGATATTGTCCATTTTGATTTGACGGAGTTGATTCGAATTTGATACTGTCGTGCAAAAACTATTGAAAAATACGCAATTAAATTGATATTTAATACTTTGGCCACAATTGGTAAAACTTGAATTAAATATTCAACTGCAATTTAAAGTCAATTGTAATGAGGAATTTTGGAAATAGCAGTCATTTACTGGATTTTGCCCTCATTTAGCTTTAATTATTTATGAAAATTGAGTTTGTGACTGCTGGTCGGTCAGCAGCATTATGAAAATCCCCTCCGTGGCCACCGGTGGCGCGCGTTGCGGTTAAAGTTTTAAATGAGGTCAATTATATTAAAAATGAAATTGAAATAGGTTTCGATCTAGTAATATCGAATGCTTCAGAGCCGTGCGGATAGTTGTAAAAAAGGGTGAATTTTTTCAGAGTTGTATTTCGTTCAGTGAAAATTTCAACTTCACATGCAAATTTATTGATATAACAATACTTTCTACAGGAACTTTAAATTGTTAATTGGGTCATTTTAAATTTGTTATTATACCATGTTTACGAGCAACTTCGAGAATAGATTTTAGATGTAAGTTAAATTTGGTTTTCAAGTACCGTAGATTTACCTTAAGTGAGTCATGGCTTTTGTAAATGTAAACTAATAGTCTTTTTGGACTACTTTCTTGGTTTAATGCTAGATAATTTTTTCAGTTCACTGCAATCCTGTTTTTCCCACACTCATTAATTTCTTTTTCAAATTTTATTCTATTTAGTAAACTTCTTTCTCAACTTACCGTTTCTAACTATCCCTCAAGATGATATGTGGCATGTGATATATGTGTAAGTTATGATGATCTGATATGTATCAAGCTTGATTTATTGGAATATAGCATCCTTTTTTGGCTAACGTGCTTAATTATAACCATGACTAGCCTGTATATTGTTCTTATAGCTATAATTAGCCTAACGTGTTTATAACTATAAATAGCCTAACGTGCTTATAACTATGCACAACTTTTCTTTAATCTTCTCTTAAATACCCAACTAAGCGACGAGAGATGGAGTTAAGGTTGGAGGTCCTGCGCCCATGTGGTCCTTCAGTAACGAAATAACAAATATTTAACCGAAACTCCCGGAAGGCTCCTGTCAAGCAGAACCCTCACATTTCTTTATTGCAGCTGAGCTCCAGATAAATTATGGGCATATAAATTACTCCCTGCTATTGATTATTTTTACTAGGTTTACATCCCCAACATCTTCCGTAGCGGCTCTTCCTCCGTGTGCGTAGCTGCTGTTTAGATGATCATTTGGTACTTAGGTAATTGTTACTAATCAATTTCCATGTTATGGTGTACCCATATATATTGCCAATAGATTGTCTTATTGAGGTCTCATGACACTTATTTACTTGTGCTGGATTTTTGCGCTCATTCACCATACCGTAATGCCCTTATTTAACTCCTAAATTTGAATTGCCGCCGGTGATGCAGTTTGTCGAAGATTATTTTATATTATTTATGTTTGCGATTCGACGGAGGTAAGTTGGCTGATCGTCATCACGTTGCATCTAAAAGAAGCCAGCTGAGATTTTTCGCAGTAATGGTGAGTTGCTGATGAGTGTGACAATCTACGTAAATACACTAGGTCCAGGAGGATCCCTTCAGATGATAAGCTGTTTTTCGAATTTGCGGAAGAATCCCCAACTGGTTGTGTGGGTTTTGTTAAATTTTTATTTACACGTAGATAAAAGATGAGAGCCCGTCTTTTTGAAAAGTTGGTTGTCAATTGTTCCTTGCAATGCAGAGCATGATTTTACGCTGCCGGAGATTAAGTTACTCTCACTGTACTTTCTTTTGACTTGTTTACTACTAGACGCAAGTTGTAAAGTACTTCACGAACATATCGTAGTTTTTTTATACGTTCCAATTATGACTTGTAATTGGAGGCTATTTGCCTAACTCCTCGCACTCAAGTTGATACAAGGAAAGCTGCCAGTAATTAGAAGTACACATAGGAATGATTCCCTTGCAGGCCTAAAGTCCGAGTGATTTATGACGCTTGAGTTGTTGCGCAGGCAACTCATAAAATTCACACTCGCACTTGAAGTACCTCATTCTTCACGGGTTCGTTATCTAACTCCTGAGTGTTGTTTTTTATCTCGCTCGCCCCTCTGTGAATGAAGTTTTCTTACAATGCACTGTTCGTATTTATTTCTTCTCTTTACACTCATTAACCGTATTAAAGAAATTATTAAGCGTCTTACAAACCAGAATTACGGAGTCGGAGGAATAAATTTGCGACTCTGACTCCACTTATTCAGAATTTGGCGACTCCGACTCCGACTCCACCTTTCCCGAATTTTTCGACGCCGACTCCATGCACCTCTTCAGAATTTTGCGACTCCAACACCGACTCCAACTTTTCACAAATTGGTGAGTTCAACTCCACCTATTCACAATTTATATGATGAATATTTTATTTCTTAATGGTTGCAGGTGTTGCAACCTGTACATATGTTTATAATATTCTTTAATTATGAATGACTTTTAAATTGGCTACAGAATGTTAAATATTGAGTTTTACAACTATATATACATATCTACTACTTTACATGATCCGTCAAAAATGACGGAATTCTATAGTTTCCTTTAAAAAAGTTTCAAGATATAGATGACAAACAAATAGATCCATTCTATTAGTATCCGCGATTAAAATATTCTTGTACTTACGCACTGGTGAAACTCGTATCACAGAATAGATACTGTCATTACCCACCCTTAAGAACGTCACATGCAGACGCACACACCAATCAAGCAAGCAAAAATTAACTGAGTATTATAATGTAAGTTAATATTTGTCAAGAAGTTTTCAAAAAAATTGATATACCTTTTTACCACGATAAGCTGCATTTTCTTAACAATAGATTCAATTTATGAGCTGTATCAGAAATGCTTAAAAGTTTGACAGCAGATTAGATTAGATTAGTTGTTAGTTTTAGCCTCCCTACCCAGCAACAAATGCGATCCAAAAAGAGGAAGGAGGAAGGCACCATTTAGTATGGAGTTAAGGGAACGCGGAATCTACGCAGAAAGGCATAGAAACAGTAAGTTGTGAAAGAAGAACATGAAAGAAGACCAAAGTTGAAGAGGAAAGTAGTAGGTGATGAAGAACAGGACAGCAGTGAACCGAAAAAAAAGGTGGTCCTTAACATAACAAAAAACATTTCATTTCAACTAAAAGAAGGCCTACCTAACTCTCAGCTCGGGCCCTGACATTGTCCCCCTGGGAGCGCTAGTTCCCATAGATACAATAATTGTATCCCCCTGAGGGGAAGTTTGACAGCAATGCAAAATTTACAGTTAAAAATAAAACTTAAAAGCCTACTAATATGCAAAAACGGGCTCTGGCGCAAAGCCCAGAACCTGTAGAAAAGTAGCTTATGTTAAGAACAAGAAAAACTCGTGCAACAAATTGGAGTTCTGTACAACTGACTTGTCCTTGGAAAGCAATCCATCTGAAGTGTTATCATAGGGATAGGTCTCTAAATACAACTATAGATACCATTCCTAACAACCGAGAACAATACCGAAACAAAAAAGCAACTTTCTCACAGCCAACCCAGGTCGGCTAAAATTGATTTGAACCTGCCAAAAACATAGATAAAATGCCTGATTCCTCCAGGCATGTCATAATCTCTGACGAGGATGAACAGACAAAACTTGCAAAACTGAGTCCACTCAGAGTGCAGAGCCTAATTAATCAAATTTGAGGCCCAGTGGAAAAAGTGGAGTATAGAAAAACAGGAACCTAAATTATAGAAGTAAAAACCTTTGAACAAAGAAAAATGTTACTTGCTGCTAAATCCTTGGATAAAATCTCTGTTACTACTGAAATAGCCCGGGGGGCCTCTACTGTATATGACAAGATTTATGCGCCTGAATTTCTTGGGGAGTCTCTGGATGAATTGTTGCTGCACCTTGCCCCATCAGGAATATACGTACCAGGAAAATGTAAATGGACCCAAAACAAGCTGACTCTCCTATGTTTGTTTTGACTTCTCTGGGAACTGAATGCCCCAAATAGATCAAGGCAAGATATCGTAATTACAAAGTAGATCCTTTCTATCCAAACCTAATCCGTTGCACAAAATTTTGAAGGTGGGAGAATACCGCTTCCATATGCCGGAATAAAAAAAATTGCAGAAACTGTTCATCAGCAGATCATAATGAAGCAACCTGCAAATCAGAGAACTACCAATGCCCTAATTGCAAAGGGAATCATTCTGCTAAATCCATAGACAGTCTAATATACATAGCAAAAATATCTTTTTCAATGAAGCACGTGCCATCTAGTCTTAACAGTAGAAAACACGATTAGAGATGAACACTGAAGAATATATTGATCTTGAATCACAGCGAATATTCCTTGCTCTGACTCAGCCACAACAACAAAATTTCTTTCAGAACACATATGCATCTTTAATCCAATCTCATAGTTCACACCTGCTTGAAAGCAGAAACATATCTCAGAAGACGTTTACTTATAAGAAACATTGGCAGGTGATAACCAGCCAAAGCTGCAAGAATAAATCCATGCCAATATAAACCACTACAAGAAGCCAGAACGCTTGCTTGGGTTCGAATACACTGCCTGAGATTATCCTGGTTATCCTCCGGATCACAGTAGCATGCTGAAAAGCCAATGTCAATTAAGAGATGACAACTTAAATGCAACACAGCATTTACCAAAGATCTCTCACGAGAAACAAATACTGGGCTTCTTTAAAAATCTTATCATCCAGCTTCTCTCTGCTATTATCAAAATCTTACTAGCTAACAGTTTAACCAAAAAAATAGAAAGCATAACAAATATAGGAAGTCTATTAGAAACTGGAGAACTAATTTAAGAGTTACTCAAAAAATCAAATGTTACCTCCCTCATTAGTCAAACATGAATTTAAAAATCCTACGCTGGAATCTAAGAGGCTACTTTGTAAAACTACCTTACCTTCACTTGCTTATTGATCAACATCAGCCAGGAATTATATGTATTCAAGAATCATTGTTACATGGGCGCCACAACGTAAAATAAAAGAATTACTGCAGCCCTTTCCGATACGAAAAAAGGATGGTAGAGGAGGTGTGGTGATTACTTTTATTCACTCCAGCATTCCCAAGAAACAACACAATTGACTACCGCATTAGAACTTGTGCTCTGCAAAATATTTATCAACAAAAAGCCTATCAATATAATGAATATGTATTTGCCTCCACATTTGGAAAGTAATGGATTTGTTCAAAAGTTACCGGACATCAGTAATCAGATTACAGGATCCAGCATTATTATGATGGATTCAAATGCTCACAGCTATAGCTGGGGCTCAGACTTCAGTGATACAAGGGGTAAAATAATAGAGAACAGGATGACTGAAAACAACCTACTATTACTGAATGATACAGTTCCAACCTTCTTGTCCTCCAGAGGTACATATACACACACAGGTCTAACAAAAGTCACTGGGGATCTGCTGTTTAAGTTTACAAGGAACACTTGTAGTGATACATTTACAAGTGATCACTTTCTACTGATTATTGATTCCAGCTTCAGGGATACGGCACTCTTGTCCAGCAGTCTATATGACATCTTGTTTACATTAGCATCATCTGTGGCTGATTGTGGAATCGAGTGCGAGATAGTCGTGGGTTCGGGAGTTGATGGTGCATCTGGGAGTCTTAGCGTTTGCATAGTTGTGTTGAGAGCGTCATGGTATTGTTCTAGATCTGCTTGCCTGTAGATTCGTTTTGTTACGCGCAAGGTTATTTGCAGTATCAGGGGTTGATCTTGACGTTTGCAGTACTGTACCATAAAGGCGGTTGTGTTCTGGTGATCGTTCCAGAACTATTTGGAGAGCTTCAGGACGGAGTATTTTTTCTTTTCCTTGCGTGGCCAGGACTTCATTTTCGAGTATATACGTTTGACAGCTTCTGTCGTTGGAGTAATGTTCTTGCTGACAATGTTAACAGCAGATCTGGTTCCTACAATCCAGTTCTTTATGTCCTTTTTCTATGCATCGGGCACAAGTTTCAATCTCACTTCAGCAGTACTTTGTTACGGGACCGAATAGTTGACATCTAAAGCATTGCTGTGGTCTTTCCTGGTATGCTTTGACTATTTCGTGATGCCAGGGTGTGAGGGAGATGGTTCTTGGTAGGGAATGTTTCTCAAAGGTTAGAATGTAGGTATTTGTTGTGATTAGTCCTTTCTCTCTTTTTATCTTCACTCGCCGGACATCTGTAACTCCTTGGTCACTCAGTTGGCTTCTCAAGTCGTCCTCCGAACACCCTCCAAAGGCGGGGCTACGCACAACGCTCTTCAGCGCATTGAGAGTCCGGTGTGGAGAGACAACAACTGGATTTCCATCAATACGTGTTATATATAGACAGAAATTTCTTAGTTTGGTCTTCCGACTGGGTGATTATTAGTAGAGAGCTCTTTCCCTATCTTGAGATTTTTCCCGGGTCACCTACATATATGGGTTCTGATATCGTTGTAAATTTGGACCACGTTAAGGTTTCTGATTATGTCTAGATTTGGAAAGTTTAAAGTGATGTACTTTGAGTAATAAGGTGTACCTTTATACTCTTCATCGTATGCAGTCCACTGTCTTCCCATTCTCTGCGGGCGCCGACGTCATTCAGGATCTCCTCTGTTTTCTCTCGTCCACCGAAGGCCACCATCGTGGAGATTTTCGGTGTGTCAGAGATCCCAGTCTATCGTGTAATATGTGGTTGTTTTTGGTGGGTCTCTTCTTGTACTGTCTTCTGGGCCGAGTCCAAAGTTTGCTCTCTTCGGGGGTTAGTATTTATGTTGCGTCGTTCATCATTGAATGTCAGATTGAAAGGCTCGAATGTGTTTTAACTTAGCAGTTGCAACTCCTCGCGTTCCTCGCCACCTGCAGATGTGCTCTGCAATGGTTTTAGTGCTGCGGAGGTTGGCAGAGATTTGCTTTCCGCATTTCCTGTCTGAGAGGTTTCCATGAAGTCCGGGGGCAAGTTCAGGTCGTCACCATCATATTACTTTACAGTTTGGGGGGGGGGGGGGGGGTTTGGAGTTGGAATTATCCATGATTAATAGGTTAAATCTCACCTGTGCCCTGAGTCGGCACCAGCTTTGGGCGGCCGCCAACAAGGGGAAGCCTTCTGTCAGGCTCACGCAGTCCCGAAAAGCACACTCATTAAGCACAGGCATAGCTCCTGGCACGAGCAGATGCAGCAGGTTGTTGCGCTTGACTAACCAGCGAGACGTTTTCGCGCCTCCCTTGCGTTTAAACCACCCCCCGCCTTTCCACCGGGTCATCAGCTAACCCTCGTCGCGTACGACTATCAAGCCGGCAGGTCGGGTCTAGGTTCCGGCCGGCCTCACAATCAGATCACAGGAGAGGTCAGTGTGTGTGTTTAGTAGAGTATCCAATTGTCAGCTCGGTTGTCAGTGTTACCCTCCCAGTTGGTCTGGATCTCGGCCCAAGCCCGTGTGTCATGGTTGAACCTGGGACAACATAGCCTTGGGCTTCATTGAACACACAAACAAACCTCCTCCCCGCGGCAAGGACAGGATAGCGCGAGGGGGAATAGATATCAAAAGCACAAAATCCTCTATACCGACGGATCCAAGTAACCGACAGGAGTTGAAGCAGCGGCCGTGATGAGCGATATCGTCAGAAGCGTCTCTCTCTCCCAGTCGTGGCAAGTGTTACGACCGCCGAACTGCATGCCATCAAGCTCGCCTTGACTATAATCAAGGATACGTTATTCCAGCATTTTGTAACATGCAGCGACTCCATGAGTGCAATACAGATAGTCGATAGCTACACTGAAAATAATCAACTTTGAATAAGATAATACTAGAGATGCACCAAATTATTTCGGAGGGAAAAAATATGTATAACGATCAGTAGGATCCCAGCACACGTGGGCATAGTCTAAAATGAACGTGCGGACCAAGCGGCGAAGGCAGCAGCAGCAGCAAGACGCGCTGAGTTTGGGCTGATTCCGTACAGCGACTGGTTCCCGATTATCAGGAAGAAGGCATATGCGATATGGAACCTGGAATAGCAGCAGGAACATGGAGACTTGAGAACAATAAAAGTAAGCCATGGAAGATAAAAAAAATAATACAGCTACAAGTTAAACCGACAGGAAGAGATCGTCATGAACCGATTACGACTAAAACACACCGCTTTAACTCACAGCTATCTCTTGGACCCGGAGGCACTTGGACAGAGACCTATTTTCGGGTGGTGTGGAGTAGAGATCCTAACTGTGAAACATATTTTGGAGGAATATACCGCCCTGAAGCAGACAAGAGACCGAATACAAAACTTAGAGCCGGAGGGAATGGTAGCGCAAGCATTTTGCTACGTGACGGAGGACCCATCATAAAGTGCTGGAGTTTGTTAAGGAGATAAATGAGTTTGAAAATCTTTAAAGGTGAATAAGAGCGAGAGGAGATTGCCCTGACCCAACGAGCGCTGCCTTTGGAATTTGAATTCAAGAATCATCGCACCTTGGCTCTGAGTTGAGCATTTCATCCAATTAGGATATACAGTGATTATACACTGATCCTGAACTCTAATGAATGAGATGGCCGAGCGCACCGTACTGTTATCCTTGACTCTCTATTGAGAGGGGGTTCCAGCATGGGTCAGGCGCTCGGCCAAAGTGAGGGCGGGTTGCTGGAACCCCTTCTGTGGGGCCCTAGCTACCACTCATAAAATTATGTTTCTGTTAAATCCCTTCCACCGTCAAATCCGAATAAAATCAACGTTAGGCTTCAAATTCCAACTTGTTTCTCAATGTAATTGCATTTGATGAGTCCCCTGATTGAATCACAACTAAAATGATTATGGTGGCGACTATGAAGAGCCTGAAACTGGAACATCTGATGAGCTGGATTCGGTGCCCTGTGAGATTGTAGGGGCGACCCTGCCGGCCATCCGTTCTTCTTCTCAGTGACGTCGGAAGACATAGATTAGTCCTCTATATAGCCTGCGATGCTTCACATATTTGTACCTTTTTGTGATCATAGGAGCCTACTGTAGTCTCCTTCTAATGTGTGATTATTAACTGTTTATTGTAGCTCACAGAGTTAAGCCCTGTCGCTAATTTTGTTTCTTTTCCATTCTAGACTTGAACTTGAACCGTATAGAACCCTGGTGAACGTAATTTTCTAAACAGTAGATAGTGTCACCATTTCTGACGAGTAAGTGGTTTACATCTGTTTTTTGTGCTGTTAGGGCCCGAGCTGAAAATTAGGTAGGCGTTCTTTGTGTTGAAATTGAATGTTAGTAAAGTTGAGTGCTCTCTTTTCCGTTTAATTGTTCCGTTTTCAGCACTTACTACTTTCTACCCCAACTTTATCTCATTTCATAATCTTCTTTCTCCGTTAACTGTGTCTGTGCTCTTTCTACCTAGATCCTGCGTACCCGTAACTCTGTGCTAAGTGGTGCCTTTCTCCTTCCTCTCTTTGGATCACCTTTGTTGCCTTAGACTGGTTCTTAGTTAGGTCAACTCTAATGATTATTTCTTCTACATCGTCTTGCTTATTGTAACTTATTGAAATAGAGTTCTTATCTGCTCTATTTACCGTTAGACCTGCTAATGAGATTTTCTCTCGCCGAAAATTAACTGTTGACCCTGACTAGCCGCTAGCGGTGTTAAAGTGGTTTGCTTGTTCGCAGGCTGGACTTACCCTGTGCCACAGGAAGCCACGCTCGTGTCTGTTCATGTTCGTCCGTCAAGTCTACTGACTAGCTGACTCGCTGGCTTGTTGCCCAGCGCACCTGCGTGCCTCATCCTTGGTGCCTTATCCTGCACGGGTCCTTGGTGCCTTATCCTGCACGGGTCCTTGGTGCCTTATCCTGCACGGGTCCTTGGTGCCTTATCCTGCACGGGTCCTTGGTGCCTTATCCTGCACGGGTCCCTGGTGCCTTATCCTGCACGGTCCTTGGTGCCTTATCCTACACGGGTCCTTGGTGCCTTATCCTGCACGGGTCCTTGGTGCCTTATCCTGCACGGGTCTTTGGTGCCTTATCCTGCACGTGTCCTTGGTGCCTTATCCTGCACGGGTCTTTGGTACCCCTTCCTGTCGTGTGTTCTTTGGCCGCCCACCATCACGGTTCTCCACCTGCATTCTACCTTGCCAACAATAAGTTAAGATATTTGTATTTTTTCTTTATTTATGCAATCAATAAAACTATTGGTTGTTTCGTGTTTCAATTCCCGAGGGAGTTGGGGTGCCAAGAGCGTTTTGACCTGACATCCCCACAACTAGAGCTGTACGGAATTCTTTCGTCGCTTGGCCCTGACAGAGATGGTAATGTATTTTCAGTGAAATATGCTGTCAGACCTTCACTCGGTGTGAATAGTAATTGAAAGAAATTTTGTGACAACTGTTACCCAGTTTGTTGTGGTAGATGTATTAGAAATTGCCTGCCTAAGAACTTCATTGCTTTTGTCCTGGTGAGGTTGACGGTTGACACTTGAGGTTTAAATCCTGGAACGCGATACAGTGTGAGCTGTTGAAGAGCTAGCGAGTCGTAAAGTTGTTGCTGTTAAAAATAGTGCAAAGCCATTAGTGTATAAATTACGAACATAACTTTGGTTGAGTTATAAAAGCGACAACTAAAAAGTCTCTGACCGAAGTTGTCGTTAACTGAATATATTAATATTATTATTATTATTACCCCTCAGGGGGATACAACTATTGTATCTATGGGAATTAGCACTCCCAGGGGGACTATGTGAGGGCCCGAGCTATAGGTTATTTAGGCTTTCTTTTTTGTTGAAACAGAATAGGTTTTTGATCTGTTGCGGACCATCTCTCTTCGGTTCACTGCTGTCCTGTTTTTTCAGCACCTACTACTTTCTTTTTCAATTTGGATCTTGTTTCATGAACTTCTTTCTCATCCTACTGCTTCCATGCCCTTTCTGCATAGATTCCGCGTTCCCTTTACTCCATACTAAATGGTGCCTTCTTGCTTCCTCTCTAGGGATCTCATTTGCTGCTGCGGGTAGGGAGGCTAAAACTAACGACTAATCAAACTAATCTATTATTATTTTTAATCATTATTACCAGTACCTAACAACTTCGAAACCTCATTCATTTACGACCCTTAACGATCACGGATGGATTGAGCAAACCAGAGGTGTTTTTTTCGATTTTATTGGTGATTTTAAGAGATGTGGGACAAACGAAGAAGTATTCAACAGTCAAATTTGCTCATGACATTTTGCTTTGACATAGGAGTTGAAACATGCGAAGCTGACAAATAATACTTCACATTCGAGATATAATATTGTGTTCATGGTTTCGAATATTATGCGGAATTCAGTTTATTACAACTTGAGTTTTACTGAATAAGATCTTTGTCAGTGCAAATTATGTCGCATTTAAAATATTTTTTTTTTTATTTAAATTAAAATGCTGCATTTTAAAAGCAAGAAAAATACAAAAATATCTAACGATTTCAGTGCAGTATTCTTACGAAAATAAGCATTGTAAAGCTTGAGTTCCTTTCGAAGATAAGTAACTTAAAGCTATATTTCTTAATTATACAGAATAAAATTTCTCAATCACAGGAAAGCTCAACTTAATGTAACCAAAAAAAAATCAATGGAAAAAAGCGAAACAAGCTAGGCTGACACTACCAGAAATGTACGAGAATCGAAGAACTTAGCACTTATAGCACCTACTGCATCGTAACGCTATAGTCATTAAAGCCTCATAAATTATTAACACGGCACTCAGCATGAGCCAGCCGCGTGACTGGCCTCACATTCGAGTATGTAAAAGAAGCTATTCAATTGACAGCAGAATTGAACATTCGTTCCGAACACAAAATCGTTCCCGAAACATAGCACCCGCTCGCGGATGCTAGCCATCCCTTGATCGCATGGCTAGTTTCCGTATGTCCTTCGGCAAAACTCAATCATCTATGCAGGTTAAGTCGAACAAATGCATCTGTTCTACGTGATATAAGTTGTTACGCTGCAGGCACATCTAAAACAAAGGCGACGTTACACAAATAGTTAACGTTGACTGCGTAGTGGGACCAGATAAATTTTTCATTTGCGTATCGGTGTGAATGAACAGCTTTTTAATTTTTTCAACACCTTTTGTAGAAAAGAGTTTAACATACAACGAAAAATATCGAGGAATAACATTTTTAACACTTGTTAGAAAATAGGCAAGTTGTTTTCGAGCAGTAATGTTTTATAAACTGATACTTACAACCTAGCTTAAACAACCGCGCAAACGCAGTCAACGTGTTAAAAAACTCTTAGTGTTTAACATGAAGCAGGACACAATTAATAATGATGAAAAAATCACTGCAAACGCTACACAAGGATTGAGAGCTTATAAGTTCATATCGCCCCAGCACAGATGTTGAGTCATCAAAACGCGGATTTTCAATGAATCGTTGGGATAAGATTCGATCGGGCCGTTTGGAAACTTAAATCGATACAATTACGATCGGGCGACCATGATTTTTAACGTTGAGTTGAAGCGAACAAACTTGCGCAATCTCAACCATTGCGCTCTCGGGAACGTGGAACATAACAGCAAACTTACTCCTTAGTACCATGGTGCCAACACAACACTTCGCCTGAATCGGCGACCACTCACAGCAGTCGCCCGTACGAGAAATGACACTGATGTCCAACTGGAATTATGACATTAAAAATAGGGATAATTACTCGTTTAAAGAACATGGATTAAAACATGTCTACCTCGTAACTGACGAAGCATTTTTGGTAGCTCAAATGTGAATGGAGACGAGATTTCGTAGCATGATTATTATAATCAAAATCCTGGAAGTACGAGGAAATTCCAAGCACGGAATCAAGCACGCAGCCTGCCTACCCTGCTTGATCATTGAAGAACCGGTCTGTCTTCAGACATGAGCTTAGATTATATTATTAGTTAGTTTAAGCCTCCCTATTTGCAACAAAGGCGATCCAAAGAGAGGAAAGAAGAAGGCACCATTTAGTATGGAGTTAAGGGAACGTGGAATCTGTAGTGTTCTCCCCCAGGCTGCAACACGCTTCGGGCAGGCTTTGAGCTATCTTTTTCGTGATAGGATAGCCCGAAGCGAGTGCCTGAGGTACAACCGTATTCGGCAGGATATGGACAACACGGGGGTAACACGGTAATTATATTGGTGACTGTTAGGTACACGGAACACGGACCATTACACTGGGCCCTCGGTGACTACTATGAGCACTGTTCGTTACTCGTAAATTACGTAATGATTGGAACACAGCCCTAATACGTGATGGTTGAAATACAATACTATTCGAGAAGTACGTAATGATTGAAACACAATCCTATGTGAGAATAGTACAAATATGTGGTGATTGAAGTACAATCCTATTCGAGAATGACATAAATTGAAACTTAATCCCATGCGAGAATAGCACAAATACGTGATGATTGAAGCACAATCCTATTCGGGAATGACGTAATGATTGGAACACAATCCTATGCGAGAATAGTACTAATACGTGATGATTGAAATACAATCCTATTCGAAAATGACATAAATTACGTAATGATTGAAACACAATTCTACGCGAGAATAGCACAAATACGTGCTGATTGAAGCACGATCCTATTCGGGAATGACGTAATGATTGAAACACAATCCTATGCGAGAATAGCACAAATACGCGATGATTGAAGCACAATCCTATTCGGGAATGACGTAATGATTGAAACACAATCCTAGGCGAGAATAGTACTAATACGTGATGATTGAAAAACAATCCTATTCGAAAATGACATAAATTACGTAATGATTGAAACACAATCCTATGCGAGAATAGCACTAATACGTGATGATTGAAATACAATACTATGCGAGAATTACGTAATGAATGAAACAAGCACCAATAGCGGGTAACGTCCGCGAGGACGCTACTTACGAACGCAGCGGCGAGACGTGATGATTGGTGCTACGTCGTGCGACTGTTACGAACAGGTCAGCTGGTGCTAGCGGGGCGCCGAGACGAGGCTAGTCAGCTGGGTCGGGCCCAGCCGCCACGCGGTTCACCGTTGTAGCTGGTAAGTAGCTACGGCGAGGCTAGCCAGCCGGAGCGGGCGAGAGATGTCGTAGAGCGGCTTGGCCGACGACGCCGGCGCGGGGCGTTGCAACGTGACTTTTTTTAAGGCTTTGAAACACCTTGAAGCGTCAAGACGCTACTAGTTTTAAGACCTTGCAACACCTTGGGGCGTCGATAGGCAGGGCCGGTCTCCGGAGCTTGGTGCAGGTACGCGAGAGGCAAAGTCGACCTCGGAAGCTAGATGCAGGAACACGAGGCTGGTGCTGGAGATGTGACTTGAACGAGGACGAGGGCTTGAGTGAGAGCGAGCCTTGTTGGGGTCGCCTTATGTAGGCCTCGAGTGCAAGCCTTGAGTCCGGGCGTGAGTCCTGATTGGTCGCGAGTTTGTGGGCCTGTGGTGCTGGAGGCAGGAAGCCGTTGTAGCTTACGGGCACCTTTTCTCATAGTCGCGAGGCGGCTTCTCTCAGGTCCCGTGTTTGGTTGACTAGGCGCTTCGGGTCCGGAGGTGCTCTGGAACGGATGCGGTTGTAGTCTGGAGGCAGCTTTTCTCAGGTCTTGTGGAGGTCCGCGGCTTGCCGCTGGGATCACCACAGGTGTCCCTCTCCTGTTTTTTTTTTTTTATTTTCCAGGGAACGGAACTCCCTCGTATACTTCGTAGTTTGTTGCTCTCGGTGCCTTAGCCTGTTGTTGAGGTTTATCCTCGATGGTGGGTAGGTACGCTGCTTTGACCCTTTCCGTCGCGATGTTAGCTTTTTTTCCTTGTATATCTACGGTGATGTAGTTTGGTGTCCTTTGGAGCACGGGAAAGGGACCTGCGTAGGGTTTCTGTAAGGGTCTTCTGTGCCCCCCGTGTTTCACGAAGACGTTGGTCGCCTTGTATAGAGCGCTCGGGACATTGGCTTTTTGGAGTCCCTGTTGTCGTGGCAGTATTGGCTGCAGGTTTGTCACTCGTTTTTTTAGGCATTGTAGAAATTCTCTGGCGGGCCGGTCTCCTTTTTCTTTCTCGGGTAGCTCTCCTGCGAGGCGCAATGTTTGTCCGTATACCATTTCGGCGGGGGAGATGTTTGCGTCCGTGTGTGGCGTGGCTCGGATGTTAAGCAGTATGATGGGTAGTGCGTCTGCCCAGTCTGCGTCAGTGACCGTAGCTTTTAACGCCTCCTTCAATCTTCTGTGCATCCTCTCCACCAGTCCGTTGCTCTGCGGGTGGTACGCTGTCGTTCGCTGTCTCTCAGCGCCCAGCGCCGTCAGCAAGTTTTTCCATAAGTTAGACTCGAACTGGACGCCTTGGTCCGTGATGATTGTTGTTGGAGCGCCGAATGATGCTACCCAGTCTTTTAGGAATGCCCGTGCTGTTGTTTCTGCCGTACAATCGGCCATTGGGGTAGCGGTGCACCATCTGGTGAAGCGGTCAATGCACGTCAGCAGGTACCGTTTGTTTTGTGACACGGGTAGTGGTCCGACGATATCGATGTGTATCGTCTGGAACCGTTCCTTGGGTACCGGCATCTTCCCGGGCGGGCATTTGGTGTGCCTTATTATTTTGCTTGTCTGGCATGGAATGCACTCGCGTGTCCACTTGCCGACGTCTTTGTTGAGTCCGGGCCAGATTACTCGCTGCCTCAAGAGGTCCCTTGTTGCTTGTATGCCGGGATGACTCGCCCCGTGGAAATGCTGAAATACGTTCTTTCTGCAGCATTCCGGGATGTATGGCCTCCGTAGGCCTGTTGACACGTCGCACCAGAGGGGTGCTTTACCGGTCTGTCTGATTATGGGGCGTAGTTTGAGCGCGTTCTTTGATGCTGGGTGCAGCAGTTCTTCTAATTCTGCGTCTCTGTTTTGTTCGGTCATTATTTTGTCGTAGTTGATCGCGGGTCCTCTAGGTATTATTGTTGACACGAGACGTGATAGCGCGTCTGCGACCGTGTTGTTGTCGCCGCTGATGTGCTTGATTTCGCAGTCGAACTGTGAGAGGTAGGAGAGCTGTCTTGCTACCCGGGGGCTGTTGCCTTCCGTGGCTTTTTGCAGGGCAAAACAGAGCGGTTTATGGTCTGTCCTGATTTCGAAGCTTCGGCCTTCCAAAAAATGCTCGAAGTGTTTCACTGCGAGGAATATCGCCATTAGTTCGCGGTCGTAGGTGCTGTATTTACGTTGGGTGTCGTCTAGTTTTTTGGAGAAAAATGCTACGGGGCGCTGTTCTTGCCCGACTTTTTGTTGTAGTACGGCGCCGACTGCGGTTCCTGATGCGTCTGTGATTAAGGTGCTTTTGCCTTCTGGAGCGGGGTGCGCTAGCAAGGTGAGTTGCGAGATCTCGCGTTTTAGGCTAGTGAACGCTGCGTCTAGTTCTGTTGTCCAGTTGATAATTTTCTTTGAGTTTTTGGAGTATCCTATTGTCAATCCGGTCAGAGCTTGCATCTTTTCTGCTGCGGCTGGGAGGAATCGGTGGTAATAGTTGACTATTCCTAGGAATTGTCGTAGCTTTTTTACTCTTGCTGGTTGGGGAAAACTGCATATTTCCTCTATTTTCTGAGGGAGTGGTGAGATTCCGCCGGCTGACACTCTGTGTCCGAGAAAGTCTAGCTCGGGCACTCCGAAAATGCACTTGGCGGGGTGCACGCGCAGTCCTTCTCCTTGTAGCCGTTGGAAGAGTTGTCGGAGGTGTTTTTGGTGCTCCTCTGCGTTTGCGGACGCTATCAGTATGTCGTCGATGTATGCCGTTACGAAGTCCATGTCTCTTGTTACCGCGTCGATGTATCGTTGGAACGTTTGGGCTGCGTTCGGTAGCCCGAATGACATCACGGTGTATTCGTACAGCCCAAATGGTGTGGTGATGGCCGTTTTCTGGATGTCCTCGTTTTTGACGGGTATTTGGTGATAGGCTTTGACGAGGTCGATTTTGGAGAAGATTGTTTTGTTATGCAGTTTGTAATGGAAGTCTTGACAGTGTGGTATTGGGTAACGGTCAGGTTTGGTGCTTGCGTTCAGTCGTCTGTAGTCTCCGCAGATTCTCCATGCCCCGGGTTCGGCTGCATTTGGTACCATGTGCATGGGTGATGCCCAGGCGCTCTTCGACGGCCTGATGATGCCATGTTCCAGCATTTCCTTGAATTCTTGTCGCGCCGCTTCCAATTTTTCCGGAGACAGTCTCCTTGGTCGTGCATATACTGGGGGTCCGGTTGTTTCGATGTGGTGTTCTACGTCGATTTTCTTTTGTGTGTGCCGGATGTGTTGGGAGGTCGGTAGTATTCCGGGGTATTCCTCGTACAATGTGTTGAATTCCGGGGCGGTTTGGTGTTCGATCCTGTGCACTCGTTGGCTTCTTGAAACGACACGTTTGCAGGGTACTTTGGTTCCGGAAGTTTGGGCGTATAGGCTTGCGTTTTCGGTGTCGACGCTTAGCTGGTGTGCGGCGAGGAAATCCATGCCAATGATCGGTTGTCCCACGTCCGCTTCTATGAAGTTCCAACTTACGGGCCATAGGGGGTTGAGCAGGATGATGCGCTCAGTCGTCCCGTAAGAAGCTATGGGGGTGTTGTTGGCGGCGAGTAAGTCGTAGGAGGGGGGTTTGAGCGTGTGTTTCTTTTTAGCTGGTACTAGGCTGACGGCTGAACCGGTGTCGATGAGGTATCGTACGTTGCCGGTGTCTGTGACGTACATTAGCTCGCCTTTTTTTGTCTGTGCGGAGACTGGGGCGTTTATTATTCTCCGCGGTCGTCGTTTCCCGCGAAACTGCAAGGTTGGGTACAGTTTCTTGCTCGGTTACCGAAAGTTTGGTGGTAATAGCAGATTGCTTGGTCCTGCTTGATTCTTGTATTGCTTCTGTTTCCGTACCTAGGTCCTGGGGTTTGGTTTCGCCAATCTTCTGCTTGCTTCTTGTTTTCCTGTGGGCGTAAAGCGTTTGCCAGCATTTTCTTGAGTTCTGCTATTTCCTGTAGGGCTTTGTCAAATTCCGCTCTTGAGACGGTAAGAGATGGTGGTTGTTTGATGGCAGTTACGGCGATGGGTTCACTCATGGCAGTTTGGCAAGCGGTTTGCCTTGCTATGATCTGATCTGCGATTACTCTGTATTCTTCGTCCGTTTTTCCCCTGCCTAGTGCCTCGATCAGCGGTTGTGCTGTGATTGGTAGCTTTGCGAGGTGCATGGAACGGATGACGGACGGTGGTAGGGGTGCTTGCCTGCAGCTGTTCAGTCGTTTCATTTCGAAGAGCAATTCTGATGGCGTATTGTCTCCCATGGTGGTTTTGACGATGGTGTCGTAGTTTGCTTCCTCGTCGTGTCGCACGAAACGGTGCGTTAATGCGGCTTTTAATGCGTCGTATTTGTCGTTTGCCGGTGGGTTCAGGAGTATTTCTTGGATCTCGGATACGACGTGTGTTGGGAGTCCTCCTAGTAACGCTCCGAACTTTGCGCCGTCGTCCAGGTTTGGTACTTGTGCGAAGAACACGTCGCAATGCAGTAACCATCCTTTCACATCTCCGCTGAATGCGGGCAACCGGATATCTTTCCCAGCCATGCCTCCTATTGCCTGCCGAATACCTCTGGGGTCAATCAGTGTAGTGTTCTCCCCCAGGCTGCAACACGCTTCGGGCAGGCTTTGAGCTATCTTTTTCGTGATAGGATAGCCCGAAGCGAGTGCCTGAGGTACAACCGTATTCGGCAGGATATGGACAACCCGGGGGTAACACGGTAATTATATTGGTGACTGTTAGGTACACGGAACACGGACCATTACACTGGGCCCTCGGTGACTACTATGAGCACTGTTCGTTACTCGTAAATTACGTAATGATTGGAACACAGCCCTAATACGTGATGGTTGAAATACAATACTATTCGAGAAGTACGTAATGATTGAAACACAATCCTATGTGAGAATAGTACAAATATGTGGTGAAAAATATTAAATTTTCCGGGAATCAATTATCGAATACAGAATTTTGCTTTATTTAATTCCATCGGCAAGATGAATATAAACAAAATAATTTTGTAATTATTGATAGATTCTGCACAAGAATAAATAGAAAATTACTAGATAGATTTACAATGCTGATTTCATTAGAAAAATTCAGACTAAAGTTAATGTTATTCCTAACCATGTTTACATACTTTCGCTATACATTGTAGTTAGGAGCAAGCTCGGTATGAACACGCTAGATAGGAACACGCTAGATAGGAACACGCTAGATAGGAACACGCTAGATAGGAACACGCTAGATAGGAACACGCTAGATAGGAACACGCTAGATAGGAACACGCTAGATAGGAACACGCTAGATAGGAACACGCTAGATAGGAACACGCTAGATAGGAACACGCTAGATAGGAACACGCTAGATAGGAACACGCTAGATAGGAACACGCTAGATAGGAACACGCTAGATAGGAACACGCTAGATAGGAACACGCTAGATAGGAACACGCTAGATAGGAACACGCTAGATAGGAACACGCTAGATAGGAACACGCTAGATAGAGTGCGCCCGCAGAAGTTGCCTTGCTCTAAGCATTCTTTATCTTGGTTGGAAGATTTTACGAATTCGGGATTGTGACCTGTTATGCAGTTCTGCCGTAACACACCGGGCCCCGAATGAACCACTGTACATTCATCAGGGTCGAAAATTACACGAGCACTAGATCTTTATTACATTCACAGTAACCACTATTGAGTATCAACGAACATTTCCCCTACAACAGGATGAACACAACTCTGGATTCCAACGGAGAATGTCCATCGAAGCCAACTTCGAACATGAAGATAATCTTAATTCTAGAGAAAAAACTTAACCAAAATCTTCACACGGCTTCAAAGAAATGATCTTTGAAATTGGACGCGTGATAACACCCGTGCTGAAATCTTTAAGATTAGAATTCTTACATTTAGATATCTTCACTTCCACCGATCTTACAAAGCCTTTATGATCGGGGAACACCTTTACAACTCTGCCCAAAGGCCAATGATTGCGCGGACAAGTGACATCGCTTACTAATACCAAATCTCCTGGGCACAGTGAGCGTTCACATTTCACCCATTTGTTCCTTTCTTGGAGCAACACCAAATACTGCTTCTTCCATTTAGTCCAAAATAAGTCTACTAAGTATTGAACTTGACGCCACCTTCTTTTAGCGTAACAATCGCTAGGTGTAAACAAGCCTGGCGGAAAGGTGATACCGGCATTCAACAAAAGCAAATGATTAGGAGTCAATGCATTATGGTCAGTGGGATCGCAAGAAATTTCAGTTAGTGGTCTATTGTTCATAATTGCTTCTATTTCGCAAAACAAAGTCATTAAATTTTCATCGTCTAATTTCAATTTTTGTTCTGTAAGGATGGCACAAAGAATTTGACGGACAGTCCTAATTTCTCTCTCATAGAAACCACCGAAATTAGAGGCATACGGAGGGTTAAACTTCCATTCAATGTTACGTTGCTGTAACCAAGTCTCAATGTGAGCTTTATTCCAGTCCTTTATGGATTGTTTGAGCGCTTTGCAACTGCCGACATAATTGGTACCATTGTCGCTCGTCAAAGAAATTAGGTTTCCACGTCTAGAAATGAATCTGCGAAGCGCATTTATGAATGAATCCGTTTCAAGTGAATAGGACATTTCTATATGAACTGCTCTACTAGACATACAAGTGAAAACTACTCCATAACGCTTCTCAGATTTCCGCCCGTTCGTGACTATGAAAGGACCGAAGTAATCTGTACCGACATGTGTGAACGCTGGTACATCTCCAATTACTCTGCGCGCAGGAAGCTCTGCCATCAACTGAGAATTTGGATTACTTCGAGATTTGCGACATACAAGACAACCGTTTATTACTTTCCTAACAACAGAGTTTCCTTTCTGAAGCCAATACCTCTGTCGTATCTTTGACAACATAGATTCTCTGCCCAAGTGACTCACTGTTGAGTGAATATGATTTACGTAGGAAGCAACAGGAATTGACTTAGCTGGAAGGAAAATAGGAGTTTTAGTTTCCTCGTCCAAAATAGAATTTTGCAATCTACCTCCAACACGAATCAGCCTGTTCACTATAAACGGATGAAGTTTTCTTAAGGCAGAGGTCCTGTGAACAGGTTGGCATCTAGACAATGCTTCGATCTCCTTTGGAAAGAACTTACGTTGCTCAAACCGAAATATGGCCAGCTCCGCTGCTTTCAAGTCTGCAACAGAAACAGAATCCACTCTGACGGAACGTTTTAATTGCAGCCAACTCATAAATTTACGAAAAATAGCTACCCTTCGCCTAAGTTTGATCCAGTCTGCAGTAGAACACAGAAATTCATCAGTAGGAGACCTGGGAGAAGATTCGCAGCCCAGCACCCGCGCGTCCGACCTGACCTCAACGTCACCATGGGCTATAGACAAGTCCAAGTGTTGACTGGGGAAATCGGTGCCTTTAAGGAAAGAGGGCCCTTGAAACCACAGAGACGAAGATGCCAGAACGGACACGCTTGTGCTACGGCTGGTCAAATCCGCTGGATTCAGCTTTGAAGGTACGTAATACCAGTCACTAGGTTGAGTATAGTTTCTAATGTAACTAACTTTGTTATCAACAAACCTTTGAAATCTGCGCACTTCGTTTTTAATGTACCTAAGGACAGTAACACTATCTGTGTAATAATATACCTTAAATTTTACGTCCATTTCACGCTGAAGTTTGTTTGACAATTCAACACCAAGTTTAGCTGCACAAAGTTCGATTCGAGGGACAGATTTCAATGTCGAATTATTCAGAGGGGTTAGTCGCGACTTACTAGCTACCAGAGAAGCAGGCAAGTCCGGGCTGAACTTAGAATACGCAACAGCTCCGTAAGCAGTTTCACTTCCGTCAACAAACACATGAAGTTCTGCTCCTGCGGCGAAGTTAGCATGAATCGACCTAGGAATAGCAAAAAGGTTTAGATGGCTGAGGTCTTCGACCCATCGTTTCCAAGCAAGCTCTATGCCAGGAGAGACTACATCATCCCATCCGACTTTTAGTCTGCAAGATTCTTGAAAGATTTTTCTGCCTTCAACCAAAACAGGCGAGCAGAAACCCATGGGATCGTAAACTGAAGCTACTTGTTTCAGTTTATCTCGCTTAGTGATCCTTTCATTTATTTTAAATATCCTAATTTTAAAGCCGAATTCATCCGTGGACTTGTTCCAAGTAAGACCCAAGGTTCTGTCTACATCTGGCGACTGACTAGCAACAATCAGATTATTCTTATCTGAGCCTAATTTTTTCCCAACATCGTGTAGCACCAACTCAGAATTAGAGTTAAACTTTGTTAAATTGAAGCCGCCCAGTGCTAAGGTTTCTTTCACTAGTAAAGTCTTAGAAACCGCGGCCGTCTCGGATTCACAAGAGAGCAGAAGATCATCAACGTAAAAGTTATTATGAACGATTGGCTTCACAGTAATGCTGTCTGAAAGTTCAGCAGTTTTCTTCAGAGCAAAGTTAGCAATGCTGGGAGAACTTCTGGCACCAAAAACGTGTACTCTCAGCCTGTACTGCAGGATAGTTTTGCCAGAATCGTCGAACCAAAACAGTCTCATAAAATCGGCGTGATGAACAGGAACTCTAACCTGATAAAACATTTGCTCAATGTCACCAGTTACCGCTACTTCAAATTGCCTAAATTTTGCAAGTACGCCAAACAAGCTACTGGTCAAATCAGGGCCCTGTAAAACTTTGTCATTTAGAGAAATTCCTTGAAACTTTAAAGAAGCGTTGAAAACTACTCTTAGTTTATGTTTAGTTTTATGTCTCACACCATGGTGCACGAGAAACCAACTTTTACCCGGCTTCGTTTTAATTTCATCATCAGGGACAAGTTCAATGAAATCATGTTTTATCATATCTTTCATAAAGTTTGCATACTCCGCAAAGTAACTAGGGTCTGCGTTAAATTTTCTGGCAGTAGAAAGAAACATGCTATACGCTTGGGCTTTATTGTCTGGAAATTCAACGTTATCGTCGATAAAGGGAAGTTCGATCTCGAACTTCTTGCTAGGTAAAAGTTTCAAACTAGAGTTAACCTTTTGCAACCAGAGCTTATCATGGACCGATAGATTTGTCTCATCACTGCACTCTATGAAATCTTGAGACAAGAACCTTTCTAAGTTTTCCTCTATAGAATTTGAATCTGCAACTGCAATCCGGTTGCACACTTTTTTACCCCGTAATCTCTTTACAGGACCGTTTAGCGCCCATCCTAGCGCATGGCAAGTTGCGTATGGCTGCTCATCGCTCCCAGCAACCATGTCGAGGGGCCTGAGAAGTTCGGGGGCGTTCATCCCAACCAGGAGGCAAATGTCAGAGTCCACTTGCTGGAAGGGGAGGTGCTGCAAATGGGGCAACTCGAAGTCCGAGCGTTTCGGCAGGTCGTCTTTAGTGAACGGCCACCGCTTCTTGGGTTTCGTGTAAACAACAGGTAAGTTCGTCATAAAAGTTCCGTCCAAACTGCTGACTATTAAATTATTCAGTACTCTTGTTTTCTCGACGAAATTTACATTAGTCATGCTGCTGAGGTTAATGTTAACCGGATCGGTCCTTACTCCGAGCTCAGCTAGGATGTCTTCTCTTATCCAGCAGTCGGTTGAGTGAGTATCGAGAGCACAATTTATCGTAATTTCCTTGTTGCTCCCAAGTACTTTGACCTTAGCTGGTAGAGAAGGGCAGATTATCTTGCTTTGTACTCCTTTAGTTTTTGCAGCTAGCGACTGCATTACAGAACTAGGAGCTTTGGAAGCGAAGGAAACCTGGTGAGCTCTGCGAAAAGGATTACTCTCTTTGTGAAGAATCGTCGGGTGCTTACCATTGCACTTTTTACACACGGCAGGCTTGCAGTCTTCAGACGAGTGACGTTCACGAAGGCAGTCAAAGCATAGATCTTTCTCTCTTACGATTCTTTCTTTTGAGTCGTGAGGCATTTTCCCGAACAACTTACAGTAGCTAATGTAATGATTGGTTTTCTCACAATGCACACAGAATTTTGAATGCCTAGTGTCGACCATTTCTTTCGCTTTGAGGCTAGAATTAGTCGTGAAGATCTTCCTTGGTCTTCCAGGCTCCTGAGCTCGACTCTTGTCGGCTATGTCGCTGAACAGAGGCTGTTTCAATATAGAAACTTCGTCAGACAGGAAGTTTACAAGATCCTTCAAAGTTACGCACAATGAACTTTTCAACAGAGAGTCTGCTTTCCTCCGAAACCGTTCCCGCATTTTGTAGGGCAGTTTCTTCACAACGTTCATGATCTCTTGAGGACTACGTAGTTGGTTATTGTAAGCCATGTTGTCGAAATAGTTCGTGCAATCTGTGAGAAAAATGAGGAATTCCTGAAGTAACTCTCCATCCTCAGTCTTGATAGGCGGCCATTTCTGTAGCTTCTCTAGGTAGCAATTAGCAGTTTTGTACTCGTTGCCGTACTCTTTGTTAAGGAGTTCCCATGCTTTGCGATAGGCTAAGGTAGAGTCAGAGTGATTGACTGACATTACAAGTCTGTAAGGCTTTTCTCTTGTGAACTGTTGAAGATACAGCAGACGATCATCGTCGCTTTGACATTTAGCTTCGATAGTTCTCTTGAAATTTAATGAGAAAATCTTGAACTTCGTGGTATCCTTTCCATCAAATATTTCAGGAGATTTGAAAGGCAGATTTATTCGATCTTGAGCTGCTGATATATTTTGAGCAATCTCATTTTGCTTCTGCAATATCTCTAATAACTTTTCCTCTGTTCCAGGTTGGGAGAAGACGGGCTGAACCTCTTCACACACAGGTCGCGTTCCTGACTGTGTTTGGGAATTTAGAGTACGATGAGGAGCGATAGAATAGATGGTTGAAATGTTCGAAAATTGATTAGAAACCGAAGAAAGGATCGGCGGTGTACTAGGATTTGTTTCAGGACGAGATTCTGCCACACTGAATCTAACTGAAGTTGGAGAGACAGGAGGAACTGAAGCAACAGTATTTGCAGGAAACTCAGTTTGAGAAGTAAAGGAGGCCTGATCGAGGTCAAGCTTGCTCAACTCTTTTTCTAGATTCTGGATTCTGCTCTCTGCTTCCAACACCTTCAACTGTTCCTTTTCACAGTTTAGTGCTAATAAATCTTCTTCGTGTAAGCGTTTTATTTTAAGCTCCTGCTCTTCGAGTTGCCTTCTACGTTCGAGAGAAGCCTTCTGAGCTGCTAGAGTTGCCCGTTCTTTAGCCAAATCAAGTCTAGCTTTGGACAATACTGAAGAGGCCTTAGAAGAACTAGACATTCTTGACGGAGTTTTCCTGTGCTCTTGATATGGCTGGGTTAATTTTTCGATCTTCTCTCGAAAGGAATTGATGAATTGTAAGTTAAATTTAAGCCATTCATCGTGCTCATCTCCACAAGCTGCCACTAAGTTCTCCACCCTGACCAGGTATTCGGTGAATTCTGACTTCATGCTGGCTAAGTTTGCAGGAACATCGCCCAAAAGTGCTTCAATTTCGTTCCCTTTTCGGCTCACAGCAGCTAGTCTTGCTCTTGGCGGTTCTGTAGAGTAGGTTCGCTCAGGCGAACGGTCGACAGGCATCGCGAAATGCCGCTCAAAACTAGAGTTATCACTTCAGGAAATTTCAGCAACAATGCTCTCAAACATTAAATGAGCGAGCATTTAGGTCTTTATTAGTCCTTTACCAAGTTTTAGGGCACAGACGGCATGAGCCATGGCCGGTAACTACGACTGGCTGTATAACGGGAAGGCATTAATAGACTGCCCATGCACTAATAATTACAACTGTGAAAAATATTAAATTTTCCGGGACTCAATAATCGAATACAGAATTTTGCTTTATTTAATTCCATCGGCAAGATGAATATAAACAAAATAATTTTGTAATTATTGATAGATTCTGCACAAGAATAAATAGAAAATTACTAGATAGATATACAATGCTGATTTCATTAGAAAAATTCAGACTAAAGTTAATGTTATTCCTAACCATGTTTACATACTTTCGCTTTACATTGTAGTTAGGAGCAAGCTAGATAGGAACACGCTAGATAGGAACACGCTAGATAGGAACACGCTAGATAGGAACACGCTAGATAGGAACACGCTAGATAGGAACACGCTAGATAGGAACACGCTAGATAGGAACACGCTAGATAGGAACACGCTAGATAGGAACACGCTAGATAGGAACACGCTAGATAGGAACACGCTAGATAGGAACACGCTAGATAGGAACACGCTAGATAGGAACACGCTAGATAGGAACACGCTAGATAGGAACACGCTAGATAGGAACACGCTAGATAGGAACACGCTAGATAGGAACACGCTAGATAGGAACACGCTAGATAGGAACACGCTAGATAGGAACACGCTAGATAGGAACACGCTAGATAGGAACACGCTAGATAGGAACACGCTAGATAGGAACACGCTAGATAGGAACACGCTAGATAGGAACACGCTAGATAGGAACACGCTAGATAGGAACACGCTAGATAGGAACACGCTAGATAGGAACACGCTAGATAGGAACACGCTAGATAGGAACACGCTAGATAGGAACACGCTAGATAGGAACACGCTAGATAGGAACACGCTAGATAGGAACACGCTAGATAGGAACACGCTAGATAGGAACACGCTAGATAGGAACACGCTAGATAGGAACACGCTAGATAGGAACACGCTAGATAGGAACACGCTAGATAGAGTGCGCCCGCAGAAGTTGCCTTGCTCTAAGCATTCTTTATCTTGGTTGGAAGATTTTAAGAATTCGGGATTGTGACCTGTTATGCAGTTCTGCCGTAACATGTGGTGATTGAAGTACAATCCTATTCGAGAATGACATAAATTGAAACTTAATCCCATGCGAGAATAGCACAAATACGTGATGATTGAAGCACAATCCTATTCGGGAATGACGTAATGATTGGAACACAATCCTATGCGAGAATAGTACTAATACGTGATGATTGAAATACAATCCTATTCGAAAATGACATAAATTACGTAATGATTGAAACACAATCCTACGCGAGAATAGCACAAATACGTGCTGATTGAATCACGATCCTATTCGGGAATGACGTAATGATTGAAACACAATCCTATGCGAGAATAGCACAAATACGCGATGATTGAAGCACAATCCTATTCGGGAATGACGTAATGATTGAAACACAATCCTAGGCGAGAATAGTACTAATACGTGATGATTGAAATACAATCCTATTCGAAAATGACATAAATTACGTAATGATTGAAACACAATCCTATGCGAGAATAGCACTAATACGTGATGATTGAAATACAATACTATGCGAGAATTACGTAACGAATGAAACAAGCACCAATAGCGGGTAACGTCCGCGAGGACGCTACTTACGAACGCAGCGGCGAGACGTGATGATTGGTGCTACGTCGTGCGACTGTTACGAACAGGTCAGCTGGTGCTAGCGGGGCGCCGAGACGAGGCTAGTCAGCTGGGTCGGGCCCAGCCGCCACGCGGTTCACCGTTGTAGCTGGTAAGTAGCTACGGCGAGGCTAGCCGGCCGGAGCGGGCGAGAGATGTCGTAGAGCGGCTTGGCCGACGACGCCGGTGCGGGGCGTTGCAACGTGACTTTTTTTTAAGGCTTTGAAACACCTTGAAGCGTCAAGACGCTACTAGGTTTAAGACCTTGCAACACCTTGGGGCGTCGATAGGCAGGGCCGGTCTCCGGAGCGTGGTGCAGGTACGCGAGAGGCAAAGTCGACCTCGGAAGCTAGATGCAGGAACACGAGGCTGGTGCTGGAGATGTGACTTGAACGAGGACGAGGGCTTGAGTGAGAGCGAGCCTTGTTGGGGTCGCCTTGTGTAGGCCTCGAGTGCAAGCCTTGAGTCCGGGCGTGAGTCCTGATTGGTCGCGAGTTTGTGGGCCTGTGGTGCTGGAGGCAGGAAGCCGTTGTAGCTTACGGGCACCTTTTCTCATAGTCGCGAGGCGGCTTCTCTCAGGTCCCGTGTTTGGTTGACTAGGCGCTTCGGGTCCGGAGGTGCTCTGGAACGGATGCGGTTGTAGTCTGGAGGCAGCTTTTCTCAGGTCTTGTGGAGGTCCGCGGCTTGCCGCTGGGATCACCACAAATCTATGCAGAAAGGGCACAGAAACAGTAAGATAAGAAAGAAGTTCATGAAACAAGATCAAAGTAGAAGAAGAAAGTAGTAGGTGCTGAAAAACAAGACAGCAGTGAACCGAAAAAAGATGGTCCATAACAAAATAAAACCTTTTTGTATTTCAACAAAAATAAAGCCTACCTAACCTATAGCTCAGGCCCTTACATAGTCCCCCTGGGAGCGCTAATTCCCATTGATACAATGGTAGTATCCCCCTGAGGGGTCCTTCACTAAGGAGAATTAACCCGCCATTTCAATTCCCTTAAAGAAGAAAGCTTTCATGGGAAATGTCTGCTTCATACAGATACGCACATAAAGAGAATTATTATTATTAAATAGGACGTTTCACCACCGAAGACGCTACGAAGACGTTTCCTCGGTGAATTCGGTATTTCCTAGTTCGTCATTTCTGTACATAAAGCAAATATTCTTATCATCGCCGCGTGGCGGCATAGATGTAGTTTTAAGGTATGTTACGTTTTACTTTAGCACTGGCATGGTGTGTAGTTCAGCTCGCTTGGGCCAGGAAAAAAGACCATCACTACGCGCTGCCTCGCAAGTTAGATCCTTACATAGGCTATAAACGTTTGAATATTTTCTATCTAGTTTGCAGGTCCGGTCAGGGTTGAGTTTTACTTGTGGTAGCTGGTACCCCCATGCGGGGGTTCCAGCTACCCTCCCACACTTGGCCGAGAGACTTACCCATGCTGGAACCCCCTCTACCCAGCAGAGCGTTTTATTTTTTATTTGAAAATGAACCCATGTTGTGTAGAGGGAGCGACATGCTTTAGAACACTAAAATTGAAAGAATGTGATGAGTTTCAAAACTGCAGCTATTACCTCAGAAATTTTTATCCAAAGTTCCATTTTTTTAAAGAGGAATACTTTATTTTTATCGACAATAACTAAATAAATATCAATGAAAGGCATGGAATATTTCAGGAAAAATTGAACTTGTAAATCCGATAGAAGTATTTTAGCAAGGTTGCCAGATTGGATTTGTCTGCCCAAAATACTCAATTTTTTACGAGTGACGTTTCATTACCAAAATTTCTAAGACACTGGTTGGTCTTTGTAGCTTAATTTTGATTTGCAAAACAGCGTAATTTTGTTTGTAAAAGCCTTATCTTGAGAAATTTGGGTGAAATAATTTCAGTCAAGGAACCCTGGATTGTGATTCTGTAGTTGGTCTCGCTATTCACTTCCTTTCCAGTGAAGAACTCGCCTCCATGCGCTAACGAAGGTTTTGTCAAAACCCTTTGGTACTGTTATTTACTCTCTTGTCAGCTACGGGCGCCTCCTATGTCAATGAACGCCGCAATCTACCTGACTTGTGTGAGCCGTCTCTGGTCATTTTCTTTCTGTGAGCTGTCTTTGGTCATTTTCTGTCTGTGAGCTGTCTCTGGTCATTTTCTGTCTGTGAGCTGTCTCTGGTCATTTTCTGTCTGTGAGCTGTCTCTGGTCGTTAAACATGACCTCTTTGGTTGGTTCGTGTGGTATTCCATGTCATGTCGTTTTGACATTTAAAAATTTGGTGAATATCTTATGATACTGAATTAGCTGATTCCTTCACGAAAAGGGCCCGAGCTAAAGATTAGGTAGGCTTTCTTTTTTGTTAAAAATAGAATAGATTTTTGTTATGTTTCGGACCATCTTTTTCGGTTCATTGCTGTCCTATTTTTTCAGCACCTACTACTTTCTTCTCCAACTTTGATCTTGTTTTCTCATCTTAATGCTTCAATCCCCTTTCTGCATAGATTCCGCGTTTCCTCTACTTCATACTAAATGGTGCCTTCTTCCTTCCTCTCTTTGAATCGCATTTGTTGCTGCGGGTAGGGAGGCTAAAACTAACGACGAATCGAATCCAATCCTTCAGAACAACCAATATTTCCTTGTCAATTGTGTTTATGTCTTCAACTGAGTCCTACATCTGTTAGATCTTTGTAGTACAATCGTCTTTAAGTGCCATATGTGCTTAGTGTGTTGATATATAATTTCAAAAGGTGATATATGCATGTTTCAATACCTATATGTACTTTCCCTGTATTACCAATTCTTTAGCATGTATGGTCTATTTGAATAATTTTTTTAACCAACATCGTTGTGTGTATTTTGTATTTACTTTTAATACAATTTTTATGACTAGTTTTGCCATATTTGTAGAGAACGATTTCAAGATCGGACTCGTTCGTGTCGGACCCTAGTTTTACTTCTGTCTTGTTGCCTGTGTGATGGCTCTAGTCAGTGTAGCGAGAGGCCCTATCGCAAGTGTTCTAGAGCGAGAAAATATAGCCGTTTCACCGCCAGCTTTTCTCACGTGGCTGCCCATCTAATTCGGGGTTAAAATGCCAGGATGTACGAGTAGTATTTATACCTAGAAGCCTTCTTAGTTTTGAAACGGAGTGTTGTGTAGCAGCAGGTTTTTGTTCTCTTGTTTGTTGGGAGAGGACCGCATTTGATACGGCTGTGTGCAATTAAAGTGATAAATCGCTAATTCCTAATTATATGTGTGTGCCAATTGTGTACCTTTGCGCCATGATGTGATCTCTGTTAACGATCGTGTTACCTTTAAGGACATTTGAAGAAATATTTCAAAAAAATTTCAAGTTTAAAATGTTTCAGAACTTGGGTATTGCCGAGAATATTGGGCCAGTTGGTCATGCTCATCTGCAAATGCTAGCATCCGCGGTCGATGGCATCTTTTCAATACTATCTGTATATTTATCGGAAAGGACCCATGGGGAAAAAATGAGGTCCTGAGCTGAGAGTTAAGTAGGCCTTTTTTTCGTTAAAATAAAACTGTTTTGTATTGTTGAAGACCATTTTTTTCGGTTCACTTTGTTTTTTAGCACCTCTGACTGTTTTCTTCAACTTTTAGTTTGTTTAATAACCTTTCTTATCTTACTGTTTCTATGCCCTCGAGATCCTGTGTGGAAGCTCACCTTGTGCATAGATTCCGCGTTCACTTTCCTCCATACTAAATGGTGCCTTCATCTTTCCTCTCTTTGAACATTTTTGTTGTCGTAACGAAGGTTAAAACTTATTTATAATCAATCATTATCGGAAAGTGCAGGAGTTTCTATCGTTTTGCGTCGCTGTAGCTAGCAGTGCACTGGCACCGAAAGTTCTTCAGTAGACTTGAAAACTCTACGTAATGTATTTTTGTAACTAAGTCCTCAACTTAGTTATTATAATAAAATTCGATCGATCACCCAGCGTCTAGCGTTGTTGCCTAATGCTGTGTATACGAATACTGAAAACATGCTCGCATTTGAGACTTGACACCGGAAGAGTTGTCAAAGAGAAACTTGCGTTGCCGAGTGTGCCAATACAGCGATGGAATGTTAAATAAAACGCAGCTCCCGATTAGTGTACAGGTGTGCGCATACATTTCCTTCTTATGACTCTTAGCACGCGAATTGAAACTTGACTTTTAGAAACTCCGTCGGTGAGAGTTTTAACACGTTCACTGCAACGTGCGCCACCGGTGGTACAGGGATGTAATTTCCACAATGCTGCTGACCGACCAGTAGTCGCAACCTCAATTTTCATAAATACTTAATCAAAGCTAAATGAACGCACGATCGAGTTCAGGTTTGTTTTTTCCAAAAATTTACTACAATTGGCTTTAAATTTGAGTTAGGCACTGAACTTCATATTTAGTAAAATCAAAAGGTTAATTTACATGATACTCATGTAAGGCAATAATTCTTACCAGTACCTAACATACTTCGTAACGTTTTTCATTTATGACCCTCTACCGATCATGGATTAATTGAACAAACCAGAATTTTTTTTTTATTTTATTGGTAATTTCAAGAAATGTGGGAGAAACGAAGAAATCAGCAGCCAAATTTGTTTAAGCTCCTAGTTTTGCTACACCTAGGTTGTAGCGAGCACTCTGGTTTCAGCCAGTCCATCTCTTATGTTTTCAATGTGTTGTCAGCTATTAACCTAGAGGCTTATTAGATTTTACCTATTCATTGTCATTCTTTCGAACTAAAATTTTGTGCCAAGTTTTACTACACTTAGGTTGTAGCAAGCAGTCTGGTTTTAGCGATTCCTTCTCTCTGTTTTCAATGTGTTTTCAGCTATTAATCAAGAGGCTTATTAGATTTTGCCTAGTCATTGTCATTCTCTTGAACTAGAATTTGGTGCCTAGTTTTACTACACTTAGGTTGTAGCAAGCAGTCTGGTTTTAGCCAGTCCATCTCTAAGTTTTCAATGTGTTGTCAGCTATTAATCTAGCTTATTAAATTTTACCTAGTCATTGTCATTCTCTTGAACTAGAATTTTGTGTCTAGTTCTAATACACTTAGTTTGTAGCGAGCAGTCTGGTTTCAGTCGGTGTATCTTTATATTTTCAATGTGTTGTCAGCTATTAATCTAGAGGCTTATTAAATTTTACCTATTCATTGTCATTCTTTTGAACGAAAATTTTGTGCCAAGTTTTACTACACCTAGGTTGTAGCAAGCAGTCTGGTTTTAGCAATTCCATCTCTGTGTTTTCAATGTGTTTTCAGCTATTAATCTAGAGGCTTATTAGATTTTACCTTGTCATTGTCATTCTCCCAGACTAAAATTTTGTGCCAAGTTTCACTACACCTAGGTTGTAGCATGCAGTCTGGTTTTAGCTATTCCATCTCCATTTTCAATTGTGTTTTAAGCTAATAATCTAGAGGCTAATTAGATTTTACCTAGTCATTTTCACTCGCTGGAACTAGAATTTTGTGCCCAGTTTTACTACACCTAGGATGTAGGGAGCAGTCTGGTTTTAGCTAGTCCATCTCTATGTTTTCAATATTTTGTTAGCTATTAATCTAGAAACTAATCAAATTTTACCTATTCATTGTCATTCTTGCAAACTAAAATTTTGTGCTTAGTTTTGCAACTTTTAGTAGCAAGCAGTCTGGTTTTAGCCAGTCCATCTCCATGTTTTCAACGTGTTGTCAGCTATTAATCTAGAGGCATATTACATTCTACCTGGTCATTGTCATTCTCCCAAACTAAAATTTTGTGCCAAGTTTCACCACACCTAGGTTGTAGCGAGCAGTCTGGTTTTAGCCATTTACAGCTCTATGTTTTCAATGTGTTTCCAGCTATCAATCTAGAGGCTTATTAGATTTTACGGAGTCATTGTCATTCTCTCAAACTAAAATTTTGTTCCTAGTTTTAGTACACCTAGATTAGAGCGAGCAGTCTGGTTTTAGTAGGTGTATCTCTATGTTTTCAATGTGTTATCAGCCATTAATCTAGAGGTTTACTAGATTTTACCTGGTCATTGTCATTCACCCAAACTAAAATTTTGTGCCAAGTTTCACTACACTTAGGTTGTAGCAAGCAGTCTGGTTTTAGCTATTCCATTTGTTTTTTCAATGTGTTGTCAGCCATTAATCTAGAGGTTTATTAGATTTTACCTAGTCATTGTCATTCTCTCAAGCTAACAATTTGTGCCAAGTTTTACTAAACCTAGGTTGCAGCAATCCGGCTGGTTATAGCCAGTCTATCTCTATGTTTTCAAAGTGTTGTCAGCTATTAACATGTTCCCTACGTATTGGGCCACATGTGTACCAACAGGTAAATTACCCATTTAATTCAATGATATTTTTATCTGTTTCACGACTTTCTAATAAGAACATAAGTCATATGAGGTGAAATGTTAGCGTGCAATTACATTTTTCATATGTAATAGGAAGAATAAAAATATATTCAGGCAGTTAAGTCAATTTCCTAATTCTGCAACCTAAACCTAACAAAACCAACCGTTAACAACCGCAGAAATGCAGGGAACGTGTTAATCAAGAAGCTTATTAGATTTTACCCAGTCATTGTCATTCTCTGGGACTAGAATTTTGTGCCCAGTTTTACTACACCTAGGATGTAGGGAGCTGTTTGGTTTTAGCCAGTGTATCTCTATGTTTTCAATGTGTTGTCAGCTATTAATCTAGAGGCTTATTAGATTTTGCCTATTTATTGTCATTCTCTTGAATTAGAATTTTGTGCCTAGTTTTACTACACCTAGGTCGTAGCAAGCAGTCTGCTTTAAGCCAGTCCCTCTTTATGTTTTTAATGTGTTGGCTACTATTAATCATGGCTCATCAAATTTTACCTAGTTGTTGTCATTCTCTGTATGTAAAATTTTGTGCCAAGAGCTTGCCTCATCTAGGTGGCAGTGAACAACCAGAATATTTTCGTCAGCGTACCCTCCTACGTTCAATGTGCTATAACTGCTTTTAATATACTAGCATGCGTTGGTCTAGCACACTGACTTGCGTGCCAAATTTTCCTACCTGTGTTATAGATCCATGTCATTTGGATTAGTGATGTACCGATACCAATTTTTCGGCCAATACTGATGCCTACTATTTTTTGGCCGATACCGATATTCCGATACATGGAAAAACCGATACTTTGACCGATACTTTTACATTTATATTAAAATAAAACCATATAATCCCTACATGGGTGTTAAAATGAAATTATTTTCAAATGTATCTGATTTAACAATTTGACCATAAAGTTTTCAATTAAGAATAAAAAACTGCTTTTGTATGTTAACTATGTATATTGTTGAGGAAAAATAACAAAATTAAATTTATTCGATAAATAAGTGTTTCTAATCGTATTGCAACTTATTGTAGACTTGCTCCAAGGGCAACTGGTTCCAAAAGTGGACCAAACAATCGAATGAGGTTTGAACTTAACTTCAACAGGGTTTGGACAAAACTTCAACAAGTCGTTAGCATTATTAAACCACAAATTTGTTCCATATCAGGAAATCCCACTTAACATGCAAATGCAAGCAAGAGCCGCTGTCATCCAAACAAGTCAAACCATAACCTTAGCATCTATCTATACTTCAAGGACTCGCACATTAAGAAAAGATGTACTCCGTGACATCATCAACCAATTGCCTCCTTTGTTTATCATCATGGGCGATTTCAATGGCCACAACACAGCTTGGGGACGCAGAATTTCAGATGCCAGGGGACTCATTCTCGAGGAAAGAATATAGAAAGAAAAACCGTTTATTTCCATTATTGATGGTACCAAAGTACCATTATTGGTTTTTAAAATATCTTGAAGCTAAAAAACTTAGATGATACACACACACGAGTTTTGTAATAACCATGTCACTTGTCGAAAAGAAATGATTGAGGGTAAGGTACTCCTAATCATGCTCGCTCAATATACATTTGATAAAACAGGTAATGATAACTGTAAGAGAAAACAATTTCATGGACGATGCATTTTCTTAGTGGGGTGAGAACACTTTTGACAGTTTACATAAACATGACATAAAACTTTGCAATTCTTGACGCCAGGAAATACATGAATTGCTTGCGTGTATATATATATATATATACAAATGTGTATCAATAGCTCAAAGTCATATCACCCCCAGAAATGTGTATATATACATATATGTTTATATATACATAGACGTATATATAATCATATATGTTTATATATACATAGACGTGTATATAATCATATATGTATATGTATACATATATGTATAAATAATTATATATGTATATATAAACTTATATGTATATGTATGCATATATGTATATATGAACATATATGTACATATACGTATTTGTATATATACATATATATATATATACGCAAGCAATTCATATATTTCCTGGCGTCAAGAATTGCGAAGTTTTATGTCATGTATATGTAAACTGTCAAAAGTGTTCTCACTCCACTAAGAGAATGCATCGTCCGTGAAATTGTGTTCTCTTACAGTTATCATTACCTGTCTCAACAAATGTAGATTAGGCATGATTAGGAGTACCTTACCCTCAATCATATCTTTTCGACTAGTGACATGGTTGTTACAATACTCATGTGTGTGTATCATCTATGTTTATTAGCTTCAAGATATTTTAAAAACCAATAATGGTACTTTGGTACCATCAATATAGGAAATAAACTGTTTTTCTTTCTATATTCTTTCCTCGATGATGTGTCCCCTGGCATCTGAAATTCTGCATCCCCAATCTGTGTTGTGGCCATTGAAATCGCCCATGATGATAAACGAAGGAGGCAATTGGTTGATGATGTCACGGAGTACATCTTTTATTAATGTGCGAGTCCTTGAAGTATAGATAGATGCTACGGTTATGGTTTGACTTGTTTGGATGACAGCGGCTCTTGCTTGCATTTGCGTGTTAAGTGGGATTTCCTGATATGGAACAAATTTGTGGTTTAATAATGCTAACGACTTGTTGAAGTTTTGTCCAAACCCTGTTGAAGTTAAGTTCAAACCTCATTCGATTGTTTGGTCCACTTTTTGAACCAGTTGCCCTTGAAGCTAGTCTACAATAAGTTGCAATACGATTAGAAACACTTATTTATCGAATAAATTTAATTTTGTTATTTTTCCTCAACAATATACATAGTTAACATACAAGAGCAGTTTTTTATTCTTAATTGAAAACTTTATTGTCAAATTGTTAAATCAGATACATTTGAAAATAATTTCATTTTAACACCCATGTAGGGCTTAAACGGTTTTACTTAAATATAATTATAAAAATATCTGTCAAAGTATCGGTATTTCCAAGTATCGGAATATCGGTATCGGCCAAAAAATAGGTATCAGTATTGTCCAAATAGTTGGTATCGGTACATCACTAATTCAAATGACACGGATCTATCACACAGGTAGGAAAATTTGGCATGCAAGTCAGTATGCTAGACCAACGCATGCTAGTATATTAAAAGCAGTTATAGCACATTGAATGTAGGAGTGAACGCTGACTAAAATATTCTGGTTGTTTACTGCCACCTAGTTGAGGCAAGCACTTGGAACAAAATTTTACTTACAGAGAATGATAACTAGGTAAAATTTGATAAGCCATGATTAATAGCAGCCAACACATTAAAAACGTAAAAAGGGACTGGCTTAAACCAGACTGCTCGCTACAACCTAGGTGTAGTAAAACTAGGCACAAAATTCTAGTTCAAGAGAATGACAATAAATAGGCAAAATCTAATAAGCCTCTAGATTAATAGCTGAAAACACATTGAAAACGTAGAGATACACTGGCTAAAACCAAACAGCTCCCTACATCCTAGGTGTAGTAAAACTGGGCACAAAATTCTAGTCCCAGAGAATGACAATGACTAGGTAAAATCTAATAAGCTTCTAGATTAACACGTTCCCTGCATTTCCGCGGTTGTTAACGGTCGGTTTTGTTAGGTTTAAGTCGCAGGATTAGGAAATTGACTTAACTGCCGGAATGAATTTTTATTCTTCCTATTACACATGAAAAATGTAATTGCACGCAAACATTTCACCTCATATGACTCATGTTCTTTTTAGAAAGTCGTGAAACAGATAAAAATGTTATTGAATTAAATGGGTAATTTACCTGTTGGTACACATGTGGCCCAATACGTAGGGATTATGTCAATAGCTGACAACACATTGAAAACATTGAGATGGACTGGCTATAACCAGACGGATTGCTGCAACCTAGGTTTAGTAAAACTTGGCACAAATTTTTAGCTTGAGAGAATGACAATGACTAGGTAAAATCTAATAAACCTCTAGATTAATGGCTGACAACACATTGAAAACTCAGATGGATTAGCTAAAACCAGACTGCTTGCTACAACCTAGGTGTAGTGAAACTTGGCACAAAATTTTAGTTTGATAGAATGGCAATGATTAGGTAAAATCTAACAAACCTCTAGATTAATGGCTGACAACACATTGAAAACATAGAGATACACCAACTAAAACCAGACTGCTCGCTCCAATCTAGGTGTACTAAAACTAGGGACAAAATTTTAGTTTGAGAGAATGACAATGACTACATAACATCTAATAAGCCTCTAGATTAATGGCTGAAAACACACTGAAAACATAGAGCTGTAAATGGCTAAAACCAGACTGCTCGCTACAACCTAGGTGTGGTGAAACTTGACACAAACTTTTAGTTTGGGAGAATGACAATGACCAGGTAGCATGTAATATGCCTCTAGATTAATAGCTGACAACACGTTGAAAACATAGAAATGGACTGGCTAAAACCAGACTGCTTGCTACTAAAAGTAGCAAAACTAAGCACAAAATTTTAGTTTGCAAGAATGACAATGACTAGGTAAAATTTGATTAGTTTCTAGATTAATAGCTAACAACATATTGAAAACATAGAGATGGACTAGCTAAAACCAGACTGCTCCCTACATCCTAGGTGTAGTAAAATTGGGCACAAAATTCTAGTTCCAGCGAATGAAAATGACTATGTAAAATCTAATGAGCCTCTAGGTTAATAGCTGAAAACACATTGAAAACACAAAGAAGGAATCACTAAAACCAGACTGCTTGCTACAACCTAGGTGTAGTAAAACTTGGCACAAAATTTTAGTTCGAAAGAATGACAATGAATAGGTAAAATGTAATAAGCCTATAGGTTAATAGCTGACAACACATTGAAAACTTAGAGATGGACTGGCTGAAACCAGAGTGCTCGCTAAAACCTAGGTGTAGCAAAACTAGGAGCAAAATTTTAGTTTGAGAGAATGGCAATGACTAGGTAAAATCTAATAAGCCTCCTATATTTATAGCTGACAACACATTGAAAACATAGAGATAAAATGGCTAAAACCAGACTGCTCGCTACAACTTAGGTGTAGTGAAACGTGGCACAAAATTTTATTTTGTGAGAATGACAATGACTAGGTAAAAAGTAATACGCGACTAGATTATTAGCTGACAACACATTGAAAACATAGAGATACACCGAATAATACCAGACTGCTCGCTACAACCTTAGTGTATTAAAACTAGGCACAGAATTCTAGTTCAAGAGAATGACAATGACTAGGTAAAATCTAATAAGCTAGATTAATAGCTGACAACACATTGAAAACATTGAGATGGACTGGCTAAAACCAGACTGCTCACTACAACCTCGGTGTACTGAAACTAGCACAAAATTTTAGTTCAAGAGAATGACAATGACTAGATAAAATCTAATATGCCTCTAGATTAACAGCTGACAACACATTGAAAACCTAGAGATACACCGACTAAAACCAACTGCTGGCTACAACCTATGTGTAGTAGAACTAGGCACAAAACGCTAGCTCCAGAAAGTGACAGACACCGTGAGGTACTAAATTATGTTTACAAGTTAACAGTAGCTTTTACAAAATTATTAGGTCGCTCCCACTAGCTCAGCTTCAATACAGAAACCAAAAGGTTCAAGGAATATTAATGCTGCTGTGGTTACAAGATTCAGGGCTAAGAAATTTATGGAAACAACCTGATGACACCTTGCTATAATACACTTACATGATATGGGGGGTGGTGTTCTACAATTTTCATATAGGTCTTCTGTTTCCTAACTACTATATCCCAACTGGGACTAACTTATTTTACTCTACCTGTGGAAGGAACTTTGGAACTGATTAGGTCTTTAGTATAGAGTTATCACTTTACGGATCACATGGCTGATTAGATATCTGCTGCAATATTTAAGCTACAAGTGCTGAGAGTGAGCCATCAGACCATCAATTCCTACTGAGCGGCTCATAAATGAATGCTACTGCAAGCAAGGGATTACCATGAATTAATGCCTAACTGTGATTCTCACCAGCGACATCAGGCACTTGTTCGCATTACAACGGGCACGGTAAACTAGTAATTCAACCTATTTCACAGCCAAGCGTGACGGCCTATTCGGCCTTTGCACAATCACAGCTTTTATTGGCTATAAAAAAATATCTGCCCTTATGGTATATTATATTTTGAGCGTTTCTTCAATACTTTGCTAATAATTGTGACACGGAAATAGGTCAATAATTATTTACAATGGTTTTTTCATCAATTTTAAAGATAGGGGTTACTTCAACAACTTTGAGGGAGTTCAGGAAAGTGCCTTGGAAGAGAGACTTGTTAATTATATTTGATATGAGCGGGGCTACAGCATCAGCAATAACTTGAACTTATTTAGGCAAAAACGTATGTAACCCGCTCGATTTATTTCTCAGTATGTTGCACGCAATTACACAGGAAAAGTTGGTAGGCATAAAGAAAAAGGAGTTGTTATCACGAATATGATCCATGCATTCCAGGTGATCAGTAGCATGGTGACTACTGATATTTCATTTCCAAATTTTACTACTTTTTACTACCTTCACCAGAAAAAAATTACTACCTATTTTCTACATAATGAATGTTGTCCAAATGTCCAGATGTAAGTCATCAGCCTATAATGAGTAGTATGAGTCAATGATACACGCAATACCAAATGTTCAAAAAGGGTCCAAGTTTCTTAATACTTAAAATACTTCATGCTCAATGCATCAATCAAAGCATCATTGAGAAAAAGTTACCTAAATTCTTAAGTTACCCCATCCTAATGGACTCCATCGAATGTTAAGACAAAGAACCATGTCTTTACATCTTTTAACGATGAGGACAACCATTCATGACACCCAAAAAATAAACCAACTGGAAACAAGTAGACACCAGGGGATTGTCATGTCACTTTACACTGCAGGGTAGAATATCAGGGAACTTTATTGTGACTAAACACTATGACACTTCGTAAATATGAGATTGTGAAGTATTGAACGAATTGAATATGTGAACGAATTTTTGAAAACTATATCTAATGTACCTGAAAATTTAAATTGGCACCCTAATTGCGATCAATAATGATAACAAATTGGTTATTAACATTATATTATGGAACAAATCACGGAAATGCAAATTTCGTGTAACTTTCATATACATACATATAGTATCAGGTTGTAACATAAGTTCTGTCCAATTGTTGAGCTATATGTTTAGGGCAAGATTACTTCAATTTAGCTTGTTAATGTTGTATGCTTATCTATGGTAATTAATAAAATGCTTCTTCTATCATATTCTGTGATAATTATCGTAATTAAAAACTATTTTTAGCCCAAAGGTACACTCCAAGTAAAGAGCATGTCAGGCATATTTTACTTTTTGAATTTCATAAAGGCAATATGGCAGGCTCAGCAGCAAAAACACTCAAAGACACATGGAAATGATGTTGTGAATGAAAAGACCTGCAGAAGATCGTTTTTTGTTTAAAAAAAATTACTACAGTCTAAAAGACTTACCATGAGCAAGATGCTAAAAAAAACTCAATTCTGAGCAATTGCTAGCTGCCATTGATTAAAATCAAACCTGCACCACTAGAGAAATGAACAAAACCTTTAATGTAAGCCATATGACCATATATTGGGTAATGAAAAGATTTGGCAAAATCTCAAAGGCTGAGACGCAGGGTCCCACACGATTTGTCAGAAATCAACAGGCAACATACGGGCGACCTGTTGTGTTTCACTGCGTTCTCATGAACTTCAGACCCTTTTCTAGACCGAATCATAACTGGTGACGAGAAGTGAATCCTTTACAACAATGTTAAGCACAAAAGACAGTGTCTAAGTTGTTGTTCAAAGCCAATTCCACAGCCGAGAAGTGGACTGTACCCTAAAAAATTCTTTTGAGTGGATGCTGGGATTTGAAGGGAATTGTTTATTATGAAACAATGGGTGACAATCAAAAAAAAACATCTGAAGTTTACTGTCAGAAGCTTACTCGTTCAAAAGCAGTTTCACAGGAAAAACGGCCATTTTTGATCAATCGAATAGGAGTGATTCTGCACCATGACAATGGGAGACTCCCCCCCCCCCCCCTTCAAGCGCAACCAAAAGTCTTGTTGAAGCATTTTGCTGGGAAGTCATGCATCACCAACCATATTCTCCAGATCTTGCTCCAACCGATTTTCACCTTTTCAGGGGCTTACAGATTCATTTAATGGAATTAAGGCTTACTACAAGAGGTGAGGTCGAAATGAAACTAGCTTCTCTTTGTGCGTCCAAACCATCTAAATTTTATGAAGAAGGAATTAAAAAGCTTACCGGAAAATGGGAGGACGTAATTAATAAAAATGGCGCCTATATTGAAGACTAAATAAATGCATTTTTGAGAGGATTTTCACTTCATTTCATATCTAAGAAAATGGACAGAACTTCTGCTACAACCTGATAGAAGACAGAACTTTAATAAGGTCACTTTAATAAGGTAACTGAACCGTGAGGTAACTGAACTGTGAGTCGCCATGACTGCCAAAAGGAACTTAATTCTCATTTGAAAGATTACATTTTGTTCTAAAAGACAATTTTATAGCATAATTCTTTCAGTATTTGGACATAAATTAATGTCATGAGATTAGATTAGTTGTTAGTTTTAGCCTCCCTCCCCAGCAACAAATGCGATCAAAGAGAGGAAGGAGGAAGGCACCATTTAGAATGGAGTTGAATGAAATGCGGAATCTACGCAGAAATGGCATAGAAACAGTAAATTGTGAAAGAAGGTAATGAAAGAAGACCAAAGTTGAAGAAGAAAGTAGTAGGTGCTGAAAAACAGGACAGCAGTGAACCGAAAAAAGGTGGTCCTTAACATAAAAAAATGTTTTATTTCAATAAAAAAAAATACTACCTAACTTTCAGCTTAGGCCCTGACATTCCCCGCTGGTAGTGCTAATTCCTATAGATACAATAATTGTATTCCCCTGAGGGGTAATGTCATGAGAAAGAGAAAAACTTTCAGCTTTACAAAGAGGTGAGCTTTTCTACAAAAAAAACATTCAAAGTTACAGTAAATTGTTATTGTTCCCCTCACACCAAAACGGACAGAATAAACTCCAGTCTTTTCACATGAAGATATTATTGCTGGATGTAAATGAACTGCAGAGAAGTTCCTTTGACATCTTCACCGAAGGATTGTAATGTACTGATGCTAAATTGAGGATGTAATGATGTATTGCAATATGATACATTCCAAATTGTGATCCAAGGAACGTGATGTGAAAGAGTTGATATATAAATCCAGTTCTTCCCTTAAATTGCACATAAAATCCCATTTTTGTTTACATTGAAGAGCGTAGTGTGAGAATATTCATCTCTGAATAAGATTTGGAAGGTTATATCACTTGGTTCTTCACTGCTTATATTTTATATTCACATTTGTGAGGTATAGTTAAATGATGCAATAATTTGAGTGAAGTGCTATTATTAAACTTGGGGCAAGGACGTTTAAATGCCTAATATATGACGAACGATAAGTTTGTTCTTCGAAGGTAACTCTATGGGGTATATCCAAAGAAAATCAGCATGAGACATGAATGTTGAATATTATAGATAGAAATAGCCACTTGAGGTTATTGTTTAAAAAACTCGAGCAGGAAACTGAATTCAATCTTAGAAAAGTTTACAATCCTTGATTATTCACTGATTATTAAAAATTTAATGCCTAAAAATGTATGAAATGGCATTGAAGAGAAGTAAAATTTTAACATGGAAATGGCCTGAATTAACCTTCCATCATAAAGCAATTCGATATCCTTCAGATCAAACTGAATGAGAAAAAATGAACTATTTACAGTTTTCTCCAAAAATTTTGGAACATTTCTCTATTTTGGGTCCCCCAATCCTGAAATTACATCCCGCCATACAGGAATATTTCACATAAACTGCGGCAAACTGCTAATGCTGGGAGAAATAAATTTTAAATAATCTTAATACACTTTATACCCCTGTACATTACTTTCAATTTTCAAAGAATTATTCCACTTCACAATTTTTTACTAGCCAGAGGTAAATTTTACTACTTTTTACTACTTTTTTACTACTTCTCAAATTTTACTACTTTTTACTACTTTTTTACTACTTCTCAAATTTTACTACTTTTTACTACTTTACTACCTAGTAGACACCCTGAGTAGGTTTACTTGGAATACCATCAGCTGTAGTTTTCCCTACATTTACGAAGAAATTGTTAAAAACATTAGCAATTTCTTTCTTCTCAAGGCATTTTACATTACCTTGAAGATATTCAATTTTCTTTTAATCGGTGTTATTCGGTTTGTAGCAAGAGTTAAGGAGGCACTAAGTCTTTTTACGTCGGCTTCAAATTGAGCAAACTTGAGAGTTAAGTAACTCTTTTTGTTTTTTTCTTATAATTATCATTACATGTATTATCAATTGTAGATTAAGCAAGATTAGGAGTGCATTGCCCTCAATCATTTCTTTTCGACTAGTGACACGAGTTTTACAATACTCATGTGTGTGTATCATTAAGTGTATTAATTTGAAGAGATTTCAAAAACCAATGATGGTACTTTTCCACCATCTATATTGGAAATATCCCGTTTTTCTTTTTTTTTCTTTCTTTGTTTCTTTTTTGACGTCCTTATCTGGTTTAACACATAGTTTTGAATCTGCTATATATTTCTCTAAATATTCGCCTTTTGCTGAGGAGAGCTAGGTAGGCTTGATGTTTTTTTTTATTCATCACGATACCTTCAGTGATCCAGGGCTTTTGTTCATTTTGCAGAGTAACTGTGCAAGTTGAAATTGGACAACACTGATTGCATGCGGTCATTATAGTTCCAGTCAACTTTACTACTGCCTCAATAATGCTTGTTACATTATTAATTTGTTGAGAGATGTGCAATGTTGGCATTAATTTTTCTAGAACGGTGCTCATTTCTCCTAAATAAATAAGTTAAATTGCAAAATCACCTAAATTATTAGCTCATAACACATTGAAAACCTAGAGATACACCGACTAAAACCAGACTGCTCACTACAACCTATGTGTAGTAGAACTAGGCACAAAATTCTAGCTCCAGAAAGTGACAGACACTGTGAGGTACTAAATTATGTTTACAAGTTAACAGTAGCTTGTAGAAAATTATTAGATCGCTCCCATTAGCTGAGCTTCAATACAGAAACCAAAAGGTTCAAGGAATATTAATGCTGCTGTGGTTACAAGTTTCAGGGCTAAGAAATTCATGGAGACAACCTGATGACACCTTACTATAATACACTTACATGATATGGGGGGTGGTGTTCTACAATTTTCATATTTATCATCTGTTTCCCAACTTCTAGTTCCCAAGTGGGACTAACTTATTTTACTTTACCTGTGGAAGAAACTTAGTAACTGATTAGGTCTTCAGTATAGAGATATCACTTTACGGATCACATAGCTGATTAAATAACTGCTGCAATATTTAAGCTACAAGTGCTGAGGGTGCGCCATCAGACTATCAATCCCTACTGAGCAACTCATAAATGGATGCTACTGCAAGCAAGAGCTTTCCGTGAATTATTGCCTGTGTGATTCTCACCAGCAACATCAGACACTTCTTCGCATTACAACAGGCACGTTAAACTAGTAATTCAACCTATTTCACAGACAAGCGTGACGGCTTATTCAGCCGTAGGATAATCGCAGCTTTTATTGGCTTTAAAAATATGTGACTTATAGTATGTTACATTCTAAGCTGAGTTGTTCACTGGTCAATGAGTACATAGATGCTAGTATCAGCTTTGGAATCTAATAGCCACCAGAAACTTTTTCAGAAGCATATTCAGGTCTACATTTGGAAAGACTGGCACACTTAACATGCAATGCCTCATTTAATTGAAAGTCACTTCAGCTGGTGGATGCAATTTGTGCGGCCCCAAATCTAACCAGGACAGGTAATGATGTTTTGAAAAATGTCAAAGCTTTCCAGGACATGAACAGAGGAGACAGAGCAACAAGGAAACGCCTTGCGGAGGAAGTGAAGCAGAAGAATGAGGAACTAGCTAATCAGGATGTCACAGACAGTAAGTGGATTATACGTGGAGAAAAAACTGTGAAAATTAAAGTGAATGGAAACAGGCCTCGGCAGGAAAGAAATTTTCAGTAAAGACTCACACTAGTGACCCACCTAGTCTCAGGTGCCTGTACACAAATGTGGATGGTTTTGCAAACAATGTGGAGGAATTTCAAGTGTGCCTAGCTGATCTAAAACCTGATATTGTGTGTCTAACATAAACCGAATTGTGTGAACATCTTGATTCAGAAATAAATGATGGAAGTGTGTACACAGTATATAGAAAGACAGAGAGCTACAGGTGGCACCTGGAGGCGGTGTGATCATACTGCTTAGAAATACCATTGAATCTTCTGATATTAGTGTAGCTTATTTAAATGAACATGCATATAAAGAGTCTGTTTGGTGTGAGATGCTAGTACAGGCAAAAAAGTGTTGCTGGGCATAATCTATAGAGCACCGGCATCAGCAAGGGATAATTATAATTTACTGCGTGACATTGTGAAACTAAGTGGTGATTATGATAATGCATCCCAGGTGCCTAAATGTGGCGATTTTAATTTTAAAGAAATAAACTGGGAAACCAATGAAGTATCAAATTGTGGACAAGTGGTGGATGCAAGAATTTTCATTGACAGTGTTAGCCCTTTAACGCCCAAGTGGACTGTACGGTCCTCTTTCAAAAATAACAATAATATATCGTATTTCTTATTCAATTTGTTCACTAATGTGTCTTTTGAACTTCACTGCCGAGTGGCAGTTCCTTCCCCATCTTGATAACAGTGACTACCTAATGCCAGTGTCGGTTTAGTGATAGTGGTTGTCATAACGGTAATATGAGTATAAAAATGTGGGCGTTAAAGGGTTAATGACAGTTTTTTGCATCAGTATGTTGGTTGTGCAACACATAACATAGATGGGGATCATCCAACTGTTCTGGATCTGTTTTTGTTTTCCAGAAGTGAGCATGATGTTGTGGATGTGGAGTGTTGCCCACCTCTGGGAAGGAGTCATTATGTAATGTTGATGTTTAATTCTCTGTTAGATATGGAAGTTACATCTGTGGATGTAGAAGGAACGAATAAATATAACTTTCATAAGGCTAATTATGAAAATATAAGAGAGCAATTGTCAGGAATGAAGTGGATTGAACTATTTAGAAATCAGTCAGTGGAAGAAATGTACCAGAAATTGAACAATACCCTAATAGATGAAATTGAGAAACACGTCCCCACACTCGAGGTGGATCTCATAAGAAACAAACAAAATGGATAACCAGAGAAGTGAGAAGGGAATTAAATGCTAAAGAAAAGGCTTGGAAGCGACTCAATGTGAGGACACCTCGTAGAGTTGAAGAATACCGCCAAGCATGGAATAACGCCACGGGAGCAGTGAAGCGAGCTAAGAGAGACTTCACCAGGAAAGTATGTAAGGACATAAGGCAGAATCTGAAGCAATTTTGGGGATACATGAGAGGCAAAACGTCTTTGAAGGAAAAAGTACTCAAAGTGAGGAATGAAGAAGGACGAATTGCAGAAACAGACTATGAGACTGCAAATGAAATTGGTAAAGCATTCCAAAGTGTATTTCAAGTGAAAGATTTGCAGGACGTGCCGAATTTTATGTGGATTATAATGGCGGAGTGATTAAAGATATAGATATGAATGTAAAAGAGGATGAGACCCTACTGAGAGAACTAAATGGGAACAAAGCCATGGGACCAGACGGTTTACATCCAAGACTTTTAAAAGAATGTGAACAAGAACTCGCTATACCAGTAACATTACTGATAAGGAAATAATTGGACTCTGGCACGGTACCTTTAATGTGGTTGTTGGCTGCAGTGTGCCCAATTTATAAAAAGGAAAATAAATTTGATCCTCCCAACTACAGGCCAGTATCTCTGACATGTGTTTTGTGCAAGATCTGCGAAAAACTGATTTGCAGTATGCTTGTAGACCATCTAAAGGTCAACAACTTAGTTACAGATTGTCAGCATGGTTTTAGGAGTAAAAGAAGCACATTGACCAATTTGCTGGCATACATGGAGGACATGACTAAAGCTACAGACCAGCAAATACCAGTTGACGTTAACTGCATGGACTGTCGCAAGGCATTCGACACCTTGCCACATGCTAGATTGTTGAGGAAGCTGGAAGCGTATGGAGTGAAGTGAAAAATCTCGAAGTGGATCGGAGCTTTTCTGACTGGCAGAGAACAGCATGTTGAGATAAGAGGAACAAAGTCAGATAAAATGAGAGTGTCATCAGGGGTCCCTCAAGGGTCATTTCTAGGGCCGGTACTCTTGTACTCTTCCTCATCTACATAAACGATCTAGTGAATGAATTAGAGTGTTCAGCTCTCCTCTTTGCAGACGACGCAAAGATCTTCAAAGAGGTTAACACAGAAAATGATGTTCTTGCCTTGCAGAGGGACCTTACTGGACTGCAGGAGTGGAGCAGGAAATGGTTGCTAGATTTTAATCCTGACAAGTGTGTTACCATGCATATATGCTATCGTAACCCTGGACATACTTATAACCTTGTAGGAAAACAACTTAAGGGGGTCCTCCCGTCAAAACTGAGTTTTGATCCGATTGGTCTTAAATTTGGCCACTATATGTATTTTTGCAAGAAAAACATATTGTCCTCGTGTAACTTTTTTGATTTAGGCCTTAGTTTATTTTTTATTTTTAAAAAACTCGTTTTTTGGTTCATTTTTGGGATGTTTTCAAAAGAATAGAAGTCAATGAATTTTTATGCTAAAACAAATACAAAGACAGTTTTGGAATCCTAGAAACATTGCAAACAAACTGAAAGTCCTGAATTTTTTATTTGAAACTTAATTTTTATAGATATGCGATATTTGATCAATACCTAAAATATACCGAATTTTTAGGTTTTGAACTAGCATAAAAAAAAGACAACGTACAAATTGAGAAATCGAAGAATGTCAGTTTGTTAGGAATGTTTCAAGAATTCTAAAACTGTCTTTGTTTTCTTCCTAGCATAAAAACTCAATGACTTCTATTCTTTTGAATTTTGAAGATGAGTAACTTTACAGTATAGGCCAAAAACAGAATATTTTGTTGAAGTGTAATATAATGGAAAATTTATGTAATTGAATGCTGTTTTCATTTTTATTTCGATAATCTCCATGCATAACATCATATTCACACTGTAAATTGTAATTTAAAATTAAAAAAAAGGAAACATTTTTTTACTTATTTCATAATAATTATGATTTTTTTTGGTTTTCAGTCTGATTCTTATGAAATTTGACTATTAAATGTAACTTTTGAAAACAAACACAATTTCGCCTATACATTTTTTTGATTCAGGCCTTAGTTTTTGAATAAATTTGACATATTGGTTTTTAGTCCACTGGTATTGATATTTCAAAAGAATAGAACTCATTGAGTTTTTGTGCTAGATCAAAAACGAAGACAGTTTTAGAATCCTTGGAACATATCTAACAAAAGTACATTCGCAAATTTTCCATTTCTCCTTTTTTTTCTTTTTATATGGGGTCAAAATGTGCTCGAAAATTCAAGATTTTGGTCCCCTTACCCCCCCCCCATCTATTGTCCGTAGCGCCATAAAATTTTAGGACCGAATAGTCCACCACCTAAGGGTTCTTTTCCATCAATAACATGAAAAATACCCATCGGAGAGAAAAGGGGGCCCCGGAGGACCCCCTTAAGAAATCAGACCTGGAGAAAGACCTTGGAGTTTATATATCATCGGATCTCAAGCCGGGACATCATATTGGAAGGGTGGTGGCTTAGGGAAACAAAATGGTTGGACTTATAAAGAGAAATTTTCTAGATTTGGACATTGAAAGTGGGAATACTTTGTATTGTTCAGTGGTGAGACAACATCTTGAATATGCAGTGCAGAGCTGGTCACCACCTTATTACAGAAGAGACATTCAGGAACTAAAAATGTGCAAAGAAGAATGACCAGAATTATACCAGAACTGAGGACTGTGAGCTACTTGGAGAGATGCAAACGGCTGGGGCTTACTACACTGGAAAAGAGAAGGAAGAGAGGTGATCTAATAGAAACCTACAAGATTTTGAATGGCATGGAGAATGTTGATTATAGATTGTTCTTTGAGTACAGTGATGCTGTGACAAGGTCCAACTCGAAAAAGCTTAGGAAGCGAGGTCACTGGAGAACCATAGCCAGAAGAAATTCATTCAGTGTGAGAGTTATCAATGACTGGAACTCTCTCCCGGAAGATGTGGTGACTGCTGCAACCTTGGTGCCTTCCAAGACCAGACTGGATCAGTGTGCCTGGTCCATGAATGAGTGAGGGAGGTACTGAATTGTCCCACAAACGAGTATTGACTCTAGAAAAGTCCATAGTAAGTGTTTGAGGAGCAAATGAGGGATTATTTTGGAGAAAGTGTTTTGGTTTCACACAATTGTAAGATGAAGAGATGGAAGCCCTATAAGACAAAGTCTAAGCCTCCCATGCTTTTGAACTATAGGTAAGCTCTAGGCTTCATAACCTACTGACTGGCACAACTTGCCCAGCCCAGCTCATGGATATGAAGCCAACACTGAATTAGACATTAAAATTTCATTTAACATAATAAAGGTGAACTAATCCTAAATAAGCTGAGCACCAACCGTGTTATTCTCATCATAGAAGGAATCAACTGAGCAAACTCATGTTTACTCAAAAGCACAATATTGGTAACAGTCTCATTTTAGTTACAGGTCACAATCTCTCACACGCACTTTTAATTCTAAACTGCTGACGGCCACAACTTACATAGCCTAGAGATTAATACTGAATTTCTAGCACCCCAATGCAGCACTCTTACTGGAAGGAGCACCAGGAGCTCAACATTAGCCTGACTTGTTATAGATGGTTCACCTATTCCCAGCAGCAGCATCATTGAATGTTCCAGGAACCAGTTTTTCACCACTATTAAACACTTAATAAAGACACAGGGCAAGTATGGCTGATCAAAAACACATAAAAGTCAAAACGGGCATTGATATTCTAACACACACAGTTACACTGAGACACCAAAACCTAAAATTTCCTTGGGGCAACTTCACTGCTCGAACACTTCGGCCGAAAAACACGCCGTGCCAGCTTAGCAGACCAGTGTGGATCGCCAGCGGCGATATTGCCGAAAGAAAGTTTCAAATCTTGCGCTTGCAAAACTTGACATCCTTAAAGGCCCGGCTACACTATGCGTTTCTTCGTGCAACTCACGCGCGACTCCCCCTAATTTGACGCATGCATGTCGGATGCACGAGTGCTGCATGAACTTCGACGGTGTGCGGTTTTTGACGCGTCTTCTTGTGCAGCAAGCATCTGTGGCGCGTAGTTAGGAGTGAACTACACATCATTTCAGGGTCATCGCCCGACAGCTCTCCCATTTTGCAGTTGTACTTTATCATGGAGTGTTTTATTGTACTTCTGTCTATTGCTTGCGCTTTCTACAACGAGTGATTGGGCACGCGAGCTGGTGCTCCAGCTCAGAGACCAATTTAAAGTAAAGGAATGCCTCTGGAACGTCAAAAATTCAACATATAAGATATAAAGTTATAAGAATTTGCTTACAAAACTAGGTTAACATCTCTAGACACTGATAAGGCATTGACAGTTGATATAACCACTATTATAAAAGTAGCCGCGTCCATCCGTCTGTGTGACTCCCTCTTCAAATCGATAGCTTTGATGGCAACAAGGGTAAAGCTTAAGAAATACATGAAATTATTCTACTGCATTATTTTTCTGTGGCGATTAAATTCCCTTTCATTTGGATTATGGTATCCAAAATACGCAATCAGCATATTTTTACAAATAGAAATTTTCTTTGAAGCTTTCTCTGTTGAAATTCATCATTATGCTTTGATATTTCTAATTGATAATGCAAAAAAATGTTTTAAATTCGTTTGACCAGTAACCTGGCTACCACTTAGTATAAAGCCCAAGATTTTGGAACTTGAGTTATAGTTTTCAAAAATGTGATTTTCTTGAAATGCTCGGAAGAGATAATAGCCATTACAGAATAAAATTCCACCAAAAGAGGCCACCACGGATAGAAATGTTTTCAGGCTCAATTGACATTGTTTTTAGTTTTTTCTGGCTCAATTGACATTTCGAGCTTAGTTTTATGCTTGCTAAACAGAGGACATGTAACTTTTCGTTGTGGTGTAACTCTGTCATTTTGAACTAGTAAAAATAAAATTCACACATTGAAGACACAGTATTTTTACTTTTTTAGGCTGAACAAAATGTTCAGCATTTAAAATAAATCGAAGCAGGTACAGAGGAGGTACAGCGACTGACCCAATCTTGCTATGAAATGTTGTCATTTCTGAATGATGGGTAGAGAGACGGCGGTCAACATCAAATTTGCATAATCAAGTAGTCGCTCAGGTAAGTCATGTGTATTATTTATTTGTATATAGAAAATATACAAGTTAAATAATTCTTCCCATTGCATTTGTACCTGAGTGAATAAAACCAAAATCAAAAATGAATACCGTGTATATATTTTTGAAATATATAGCATTTATTTCGAGTAAATCAACCCTGTTTCTTGTTAATTAGATAGCTTAACCCGAAATTAGAATGAAACATAGTTGGGTAGTTATGTCTTTGATTGACTGTAAATTACTTATACATGAAGGAAATAGACAGGTAGCGTGAGTCACTTGTCGTTGTTTTTTTCTTCCCTATCGCACATGCGATAGCTACTAACCGGAGCGCACGTTCATCTACATCCGTACTCTCCGAGCCGCAGCATGCAACTGACCCCGCTGCTCCGCGTACTGTAGTGTAGCCGCTCAGGCATGCAGAAGTTAAAAAATGCCTGAGATTCGCGCAGTAGAAAACGCATAGTGTAGCCGGGCCTTAATGGCGCTACTGACGGGCGTCAACACAGCACCTCGCCCGAAGTGACTATAACAGCGACTCCTGACTAATACAGCAGTCGCTCGTGCAAGAAATGACACTATTGTCCAACTGGAATTATGGTATCATCAAAAATGGGGATAATTACTCGTTAAAAGAACATACATGGATCACAACATGTGTACCTTGTAACTGGCGAAGACAACTCAGTAGCACAAATGCGTACGCAAGCATAAAGATGGGATTTCATAGCAAGATTATTAAAACCAAAATACAGGAAATACGAGCAAACCTAAGAATGGAATCCAGCACGTAGCCCACCTACGCTGGTGTCATGAGCTAGGTGCTGCCTCCCTTCTGTGATGATCACCTGTGCTGCATGCCAGATACCGCCAGATCTTGCATACACCTGCGATGCATGCCAGATACCGCCATTCTACAGATCAGTCTATCAAAACTACGTGTTTATTTGGAATAAGGTGACTAAAATATTGCAAATTCTACAACTATACGAGTATATTGCTGTCCTAAATAATGCCACGATAAGTTGAGAGAATGCTGTAGGTATTTCATTCTATTGCTGAAATATAAAAAATCAGATATTGAGCGACCGAACTCTAGTAACATTGAACGAACTAACAGGAGGGTCGGCAGCAAAAACAGACTGTTTGAGAATGTTCCTTTTGTGTGTCACAATAGTTGGTGGTCATGCATTGGATCTCATATTTCAGGATGTCCTTCTCTTCAATATATAGGTGTTCTATCCATGGTCTCTTTTAGCTATTTTATATAAATATTTCTCATATATATTTATATATTTCTTATATACATATGTTTTTATACATTATATTTTATTTTTATTCATATATTTCTCGAAACAAAGGGTACTACCCTGCAGTGCCGCTAGTTGTCATGGCGGAAGTCTACATACATACATAAATACATACATATACCAGGCTTCTCCTCTGTGGTGAAATAGATTATATTAGGCATATATATATTTGGCAAAATCACGTAAAGCATTAGGTGATATTTTTCATATCACATTTTATTTCTGGGCTAAATTCCGTCAAGCTATAACATTTTAAAAAAAGGTAAACATTGTGCTGGGCTACAAACATTAGAATGTGTTGTGTATCGAGTGACGTCGACATGGTGGGCAGCGTTCTCAAGTGCTTGAAACAGGATGTCATTCATCAAAGTGTCACCTAGGCGGTCGGCGCTTCGTCCAAACTTTCTAAGGATCAGGCGTCCACAAAAACACAAACACACTAGCTTGCACACAAAACACATCCAGGCAACACAACACAAGACGCACACACAACACACATACGCAGGCCGTGAAGATATTCACGGTCGAGAACAGTGCTCCCAATAGGCGTGGCTACGGGTCAAAACAACCAGTCGTGAAGTGGGAAGGAAGTGAACTCAAAACTGCCCACGATACGAGCCAATGGAAGCAACGAGGGGAGTGCGGACACAAAGAAACAGCCAATAGCACTTCTAGACGTCGAAGTAAGCAAGTCTCCAACCAATAAGAATTGAGATGCTGTCCAAAAAATAAACGGCGAAGAATCGGGATTTTCGAGAAGGAATGAAGCGACGCGGATAAAAAGGATTCAGGACAAGAATTGAGAGGATTCTGGTCTCAGTAACGCCAAACGAGACACGACAGGCTTGGGAGTGCAAAAACCGGGAAATCTCGGTGATAGGCCGACATTTCCCGGGCTAGTGTTAAGTCAGGATTGACTTCACTCGAGAAATCGAAGCCGACGTTTAACTCCTTCAATAACGACAAGATTGTGCAATAAATACCCGCTCGAAGTGTGTGCTGGAATCTCCCCGAACGCTCAAGGAGACTGCGACTGTATCGTCGAAGTATTACCCTGCAATGAGCACTCGCTCGAAGAATTACGGCCTGAGCACATCAACAATTCAACGTGAAGAGAAACACCCATGGAGAATCTCTACGCTAATTATAAGCTCACAAACAACCGCAGCATTAAAAACTGGAGTCACGCGTTCACCAACAATGCGGAAGGAAACAAGAAAAGATATACAGTGTGCCAGCCCGTCAACGCAGCCAAAAATCAGATGTGCGGAGCATGGATGTGCGAAGAATGGAGAGCAGCAGCGTCTTCCCGATGGAGCAGGAGTATCACCGCCGCAGCGATAGAACTCTGAGAACTCTGATGAGAATCCCGCGAAGTTGGAAAGAGTCTACACCGAACATTCAGCGACCGCGCCCCACGGAAGTGTTAAATTTTTGTGGTGAAGAGAACTTTGAAACAATGCTGTAAAGTGGAAAAATTGGAAATCAAAATAGCACACTGAACGGTGCTTTGAGATTGCCGCGCAGTCCAATGTGATTAGTGTCATGTGTTTTCTTAGCTGAGGTGCTAATTTTGTGGCGTGCATAATGGGAAGCGTTTTGTATTATGACACCTTGCTGTAAGTAAAAGGTGCTACCGTTTGGCATAACCATTTCATTTCATGGGTGCGCGAGTCAGATCATTCATTTTATGTTCCCAAGTTCATTTTATTTTGCTTAAATTCCATGTTCGATAGTTGCCAAAAATGCTGTGTAGCGCTGAATTTTACAACCGTTCGCTGGCGCTCATTTATTTTCAAACTTGTATCTCTCAGGTTGTGGCTCATGTTAACCCATTTTATCAGGCTCATGTTGGCCCATTCATGCCGCTACGAAGCGTACGCAAAGTACGATTTGTGGCAGTCATCGGCCTAGACAGCCAAGGTGTGGTTTTCTCATTGTGTCGTATGGTATTGCCATGTCGTTAAAATCATGCACATTTTGCATTAGCGCACTTGTGCGCATTTTTCCACTTCAGTCAAACATGTCCCTGTGCTGTAATCATTGCATATAAGTATTTCGTGTGCTCGTATTTGACCCACGTGTGCGTAAAAATAAAACCAATTTTATTCTTTACTCTTTCATTATCCATGCTTTTATGTAGTATTCACGCGAGCACAAAGGTGTACATTATATTCATTTGTGGAGGTTGCAATTCCTCATGCGTACGTGATAATAATAACCCTTTCACGTATCGCGACACCTCCCTATGAGAGGGTAGCCGACAGCAGGCCACAATCATCACTTTTAGCCCTAGGAGCCAAAAGAGGCAGCACCGGCAGGACCAGACTGCCAGAATCAGCAGCAGCCCCGCACAACCACCTTCTACAGTCAGGCCCGACAGCCAAAGCTGGTTATTCCAACCGATTCATTGAGTGCAGCCCCTCCCCCCCGCACAGGACAGGTCAACCCCATCACACGCGGGCAACTTCCAGTACTGCGTCACAAATAAAAATTACCTTCTTACGCACTGCCCCCACTTCTGTCCGCAGTCATCCCTCTCGCCACGTCCACAGTCAGACTTCTCTCATACAAAGCACGTTTCACCCCATCCATCTAACTCATCCGTGGTCTACCTCGCGCTCTAAAACCACTCACCTCCGACGTATAAATCTTTTTCACAAGCCGTTCAACATTCATTCTTTCAACATGCCCAAACCATCCAAGCACTCTTTCATCCACTCGCCTGCTCAACTTTTTGAGAACACCAGTTTGCCCCCTAACCAACTCATTCCTGATCCTATCTCTTCTCGTTACTCCATACATGCTCCTCAGACACTTCATCTAAAACACATCCAACTTCCTCCTCTCAGTTGCTCTCAACCCCCAGGATTCTGCTCCATAGAACAAAACTGGCACGATCCATACAGTCCCCTCTTAGCATTCATACTCAAACTCCTGCATTCAAACACTTTCTTCATTGCACCCAATGTCTTACAGCCTTCACTCACTCGATGTCTTACCTCCACTTCCTTACTATCCTTAACAGCCACATCCGACCCAAGGTACCTAAACTGCCCTACCTCCTCTAAAACTTCCCCATTCAACCTCACATCCAAAGTTCCAAACACTCCACCTCTTGAACATCTCATCACCTTACTTTTATTCACATTTACCCTCAATTTACGCCTTTCGCACACTCTACAAAACTTTGCAACCATTCTCCTCAGTTTTTCCTCTGAATCAGCCACAAGCGCTTTATCCTCTGCAAATAACAGCTGACACACATCCCAATACATACCATTTTGTCCCACCAACTGCGCACCTTTTCCCAACACTCTGGCATTCACTTCCCTCACCACACCATCCATAAACAAATTAAACAACCACGGCGACATCACACAACCCTGTATCACACCTGTCACAACTGGGAACAACGCACTCACCTCATTCCCTACTCTCGCACATGCTCTGCTATCAACGTAGAAATTCTTGATTGCATTCAACAGTCTCCCACCCACTCCATACAAGCTCACAACTTGCCATAAAGCCTCACGGTCCACTCTGTCATATGCCTTCTCTAGATCTATAAATGCCCAATATACATCTTTTTTTTGCTAAGTATTTCTCATCCACCTGCCTCACAGCAAACATTTGATCCACATAACCTCTACCACTTCTATAACCACATTGTTCTTCAGCAAGCACACGATCCGTCAACACTCTCACTCTTCCAATTAAAACTCTACCATACAGCTTCCCAACAACACTCAGTAGACTTATACCACTAGAATTACTACACTCATACCTGTCACATTTCCCCTTGTACAACGGAACTACACACGCGATACCCCAATCCAAGGGTACTTTACTAGCCTCGAAAAACATTAAATAAACGTACTAACCATTCTACAACCACATTTCCTCCTTTCTTTAGACATTCAACCGTGCAGCCACCATACCTGGAGCTTTCCCATTTTTCATCACATCCAACGCACCTTTCACTTCCACACTTTTTATTCAACTACTATTCACTTCACCAAACACAGGCATTCTAACATCACTTCCAACAGTTAACACTCTCGCAACCCTATCATCCTTCACATTCAGCAGTTCCTCAAAATACTCCGCCCGTTTCCTCTTCACATCACCACCCTCCACTAGCAACCTACCATTTGCATCCTTCACTCTTGCCTCATTCTCCACCTGTCCTTTCCTAATTCTCTTCACTTCCTTCCAGAAAACCTTCCTTCTCTCCATGAAGTCCCCTCCCAACTTCCGCCTCCCTCTTTGCTCTCCTTACCATTTGTTGTACCTCCTTCTTTCTCTCCTTATACACTTCAAAATTTTGCTGGCTGCCCCTTCATAACCACCTTTTGAATGCCCCCGCTTTCTTTTCACAGCCGCCCCTACTTCTCCGTTCCACCATTCACTCCGCTTTCTAATCCCCCCTCCAACCTTCCTTACCCCACACACTTCCCTCGCACATTTCTCCACCGCATCTTTAAACAACTTCCATTCCCCTTCCACTCCACGAACCTCATTTTCCTTCACCCTCTCATACTCTATTTCCATCATCTGAGACTCACACTCACGCGCAGAATAATACAGCTTGCTTACATTTAACACCTCCCTTCCACTCCTCCTTTTCACACCTCCCCACACTCCACTTACTCTCAACTTTCCTTCGACCATGTAATGTTCTGATAACCCATTTATCTAACCACGGAACACATGCACATAGAGCAAACAACGCAACACTCCCCTGCCAACCAAAATATAATCGATCAATGCTCTCTCAACTATCACATCTCCATTTGTCCTCACATATGTTTACTTGTTTATACTTTTTTCTGAAACATATTACTCCCAATCACTAACTCACTCTCTATACATAACTCTACCAAATACTCACCACTCTCATTCACCCCAGCCACTCCATACCTACCAACAACACCATCCACCACCTCATCACCCACTCTCGCTTTCAGGTCCCCCATTACCATAACTCTAAAACCATTCCCCACTCTTGCAACACACTCGGACAACTTCTCCCAAAACTCCTCTCTCCCTTCCCCGCTCCTCTCCGACCCCGGTCCGTACGCACTCACGAACACCCATGACTCTACCCCCCATTTCACTCCCACACACATTATTCTTGCTCACAACTCCCCCCCCTTCCACTACTTTCTCTCTGATTCTTTCACTCAATAATATACATAGCCACACTCTTTCTGGCATGACCCCCACGTACCCCAGACACTCTCCCCCACACTCCCAAACATCAACTCGCCACTACCTTTCAGCTTTGTCTCACTTAGGGCCAACACATCCATCTTCCGGCTTATCATCAATCTTCCGATCTCCTCCCTCTTACTCTCGGTTGCTCTACTTCCACACCCTCTTACATTCATAGATCCTAGTATTGGGGTTTGAGTGGTCTTTTGACCCCTCTCACCCCCTTCATTGGCCTGCTGCCTAACCTTTAGCTCGGGCCCACACATTGTTTCCCTGGAAGCGTTGATACCCATAGATACAATAGTTGTATCCCCCTGTAGGGGGAAAAGGTGACTAAGTAAAAATATCAACATAGCAAGGCTAATGCTAAAATTCTTCAAAAACTAACTATACCTACTGTGTTTTGTTTTCTTATTTCACTTGTATATAAAAACTAACATTAGTTACGTACAGTCATCAGCCAGCAGGTAGCAATTATACTTTATTATGTAATAAATAAAAAAATGATAGCTTTCTTAATTGAGGACGAACTATTGTGACACTGTTGTGATCGCCATATTTTGAGCATTTTTTCTAACTATGTTGCTTTTGTGCAGCTTTCAGGCCTTATTGTATAAATTAAAAGACATTAAATTAAATTTAGTAATGTTGAGAATAGCTGTGCCCAAAGTCATTGTTTTGTGTAGTGGTGATTTGTCACCGGGAGGGAACTCCGAGTCTAGAGAACCTCATGTATTCTTGTGTATATGTGCTCGCCATAAACATTTTAAACCTACCCGACTTTCCGTCCCTTGTGCTGGCAACAGTGGACAACGCCTCAGTGGTGTAGGGTCCTGAAGAATCGCAGGTGCTATCATGAATGACGATTACTAGGCTTTTGTGTTGTGGGCGTGCTCTGTGCACAGCGAGTCAAGACAACACTAAACGAACTTTCTCGATCAGTCTGTTTTTGCTACTGACTCTCCAGTTGGTACGTTCAGTGTTACTAAAGTTCGGTCAGTTAATTTCTATTTTAACGAAAAGTGCCAGGTGCACGTTAGGGGTTGAAGTTACAGGCTCGTGTAATGGACTCAAGGCACGCACGCCATCCCAGAACCCTCGACTCTTGAATGGGGAGCAATTCTTGAATGAATCCCATTGCTGAGGAGCCACTCTTCAAACTTTTCTGATAAGGAGGTTGAGAGATTCTCATCAGTGAGTTCGTGGAGAACAGCTTGCGATTTTTGATAGCAATCACATTTGTCTTTCCGCCTGTGAAGAGGATGATGGTAAAGCTCTGCCAACTCCAGAAAATCAGTGTCGTTCGCGTCCATCAGTCCAAGCAACGCTAAATAGTTGTTCTCTTCTTAAGACTCTTCGGCCGTTAAACTTCCATAATCGGTTTCAGGGGATGAATACTCGTCGCTTATGGGCTGCAAACGTGACAGCGAAACAATATCTAAAGCACAGTTTTCCAAGAAAGGAAGAAAGCACTTACTCTCCCAAAGAGATCCAATGTCCTCAAATGATGGTGACTAAAGCCCTGTTTACACTGGTCTATATTTTGTCCCAGGCTCACGTGTAGACGCCTCGTGTGGCACTTCACATAAGCCATGAGCGTTTAAACTAGACATTTAGACATTGAGCGAGCCACAGAGCATGCGCTGCTCAAAATCAGTCTGTGTGTGAGACCAGCTGCTATGAAATATGGATTGCTGTTGACAAGCTTGTGTGAATATTGTTGCTGCATCAAAAACTACGAAATCTCTTTTTTTTATTTCCATGAGCAAAATGCTACGATATTCGTTCATTTTCATTAAAATGTAATGAAAAAAAGCCTCCTTATATTCGCAGCTTTTAGTCTGCCAGAAGCATTGATGGGCTTAGTACATATCAATTAAAAGCAATGTAGTTTCTCGCGGAAGTGTTGTGTCAGCCATAACGGATTGGCGAAACGCGATACCTCACATAACGACTGCTAACTGTACACTGACCGGTCTAGAGTTGCAAGGCTCTTGTGCGCCGCGCCTCACGAATTCGATCAGAGTGAATAGGGAACTTCGTACTCACACACACACACACAAATATGAGCCTCAGTGGTGAGCCTTGTATGCACAAGTCACGCCTCACGGCCGAAATGTCCCCTAGAGTAACCTCTTAAGATTCAGTCAAACGTTGTTGTGAACATATTACCGAAGTAGTCCCCAGAGTTGGTGTGTGAACTTCCTCACAGAAACTAACAGAAGGTTCATTATGCTTCAAGTGTAGAATTTACTCCCGTTTGCTCGATGATATCAAAGAAACGTCAGACGGGCAGTCGAGCTCTATATAAGACAATGTGAGTTCATGGCCAAGTGTCAAATGCTTCCTGTGCAGCTCCGTCACATGGGGCATACCGGGCCGCACCCACGTCAAAGTTGCTCCACTCTGTGTGCGTGTGTTGCAGCGGCCGTGTGCGTGTAGGGTTCGTCATGTGCACTGCTCCAGAGTTGAACTCATTGCCAGAAGTCGTTGTTTCGTCCAACTATGAGTGACCAGATGCCGCAATACAGTTCGTTATGCACTTGCATTATATTTAAAAAGAAAGAAAAATGTATCACTGAATTTGTATATTTAGAAATGTGCAATATTCAGCAATTCAGTAGTGTTTCATAGCAAGCAATAATGCTTTCAAAAAAATTCGTCTTCCATTTGTTTTTAGATGTATTTGTATAGAAGTTTGCTCAATAAAGCAATCGTGATATTTTTTACTGCAAAATGTCAATCGTTACAATTTTAGACCTCTATCATTCTAAAAAATGCAACGTTTCGATGAAACTATTACCACCTTCGGGCTGAAAAAGGAAGTAAATCATATTTTTATACGGTCACATTGATAGAAAATGACAATCAATTGTTCAAGTAGAAGCAGACATAGTAAACACAAAATTCTCATTGTAAGACGACTATATAGGAGCGATATTTTGTACTGTAGAAATAATGATCACCAGCAGGCTAGCTTTTTCAGTGCAAAGATGACAGTTGCATCGAAAAGTTGCATTTTATAGGTTGGCAGAGGCATAGAATTTTAACGACTGTCCTTTTGCAGTAAAAAATGTTGAGCGAATTCTATTTTATTTAAACACGGGAAGAACTGAAAATATGTCGTAGAGTTGAAAAGTTGAAAAGCGATCGTAACTAAATTTATAATAAATAATGAAAGCATGTATCACATATACAAACAAATATTACTACATGCAAATATCTTTCATTTAGAATGTTTTTTTTTTTTCATTACTTCTGTAAGAAGTTTTGAAAATGACATTAAATATCGTCCAACGTAAAGATACAATAAATAGTTGTCACGTAAAGACACAAGAAATAGCTAACTTGGTAGCATCAAATAGTGTGGCCACGAGCTTTAATATTCATTTAAAAACTATCTCATCTCCAGAGCAACTGAAAAAAATCGGTACTGATGAATCATCATATTTGTATGTCATATATGCTGTGTTGGGCAGTTGCGCCCCAACAAGTTGCGGCCGCAATTGCGATCGCAACTTTATGTTGCGGTTGCGCCGCAACAATTTTTGGAAAGTTGCGAATCTGTTGCGATCGCAACAATTTTCGACGTGTCAGGCTGCAACTCGTAACCGCAACATCACAAGGGTGAGTTGATTTCCAAAATGACTTCAATAAAGTTAAATACGCGCTTCATTCTCGTCTAAATTTTAACCGTACTGTTCAGTATGGTTTAGGCAACTGTTCATTATTAGCATTAGGCGATACAGTGATACACATACAATTTTCTTACAGTATGTAAGTATATTTAATGTGCCTCATCATATAACATATGTTATTAGGAACGATGTGAGTTGTAAGTGTAAAATTACGTGTTATACGGTAAATCTACATAGCTAGATGTTGCGATTTTCCAATGTATTTCACAACGACGATTTTATCCTAGCGTCCTCTCTGCAACCACATTTTAAGCTAAAATGGCTAAACGATGTACAAAAAGTGGAGTTAATAACGAAAAAACTAATCGCCCATCTTAATAACAGATCGGAAAATGATATTTCAGCTGAGGAGCGCAGTGCTGAGGACGTAGATGACGAAGGTGACTTCTTCAACGTCGTAATGATATCGGATGACAAGGAAAAAACGAAGAAAAGTTCGTTGAAAGAAGTCAGTGATTGGCTGAAACAGGCAGTAATCAACAGAACTAGCCACTCTGATGTTCACAGAACGATGTTTCCTTCAAGTGAATTTGTCGCTTCGTTCATCCAAGTTAACACGCAAATACCATCGAGCGACTGTTCTCTTAGGCAAAGAAATTTTGAGACCACGACGTGCTCGGCTTTCAGACAAACATTTCGAAATGTTAACATTTTTGAAAGGCAGCGTTGATCGTCATTACAGTGCACTGACATTGTCACATTGAGATCATGAACCAGCATTAAATCATATCAGAGGAACAACAAAAAGCAGAGGAATACCATATATTATAGAAGCATATGTATTGTTTTTCTTAATGCATCATATAGGCTGTACAAATCTTCTGCGCTTCTTTGTTTTCTATTTTTTTCTACATATATACGGAACTCCTAAGAAAATATAGCTATTAACTTGGAACCTTTTTAACATTATTATTAGAAAATGGGATTCATTTTATTGTTCATGCTATATTTACAAATAAAACGTTTCTTTCTTTCGCATTTTTTGCAATATATATATACGGAACTCCTATGAAATTATAGGTACTAGCTAGGTACCTTTTTACCGTTATTATTATTAGAAAATTGAATTCATTTTATTTTTCATGCTACATTTACAAATAAAACGTTTCTTTCAGTGTCATGATATTTCATTCAATTCTAGTCCACACATTTACTCGATCTATTATTTTTTTTAGTAAAACAATGCACTATTTTGAATATCCTAATATTATATTATTTCATAGCAATATATACGTAAAATATATTGAATAACATTTAATTAAAATTATATTTGATAATAAAAAAGTTGCGGTTCTCGAGTTGCGATTGCGATCGCAACTTTAGTTTTTCCAAAGTTGCTGTTGCGGTTGCGTCGCAACTTTTTTTGTAGTGTTACGGTTACGGTTGCGCCGCAACATTTTAAAATTTGCGGGCTCAACACTGCATATATGACAGGAGAAGGGGGACTATTTCCAGAGGGAAACTAAAAAGGTGAAACATTTGGGATGAAATTTATAACATTCAATACTTCTTGTGTTAGCGTCCAGTATTCTTTATCGCTACTGAAAGTATCCAGGTTCCTTTACTTTGCACTTTACGAGCAAAATTGTTTGGTATTAAACGAGAAGGAAGTGGCTAGTAAATATACTGATATGAGCACATCAAGTTTTCCATTGAATTTGTAAACTTAAATTAATCGAATTCATTTGGCGTCAATGTGCACAAAAGACATCTTACAGAACGCTTCAGGACTTGAATACTTTAATTTAATTCACATTATAATGAACCAGTTAAAATACTTTTATTCACATGAACTACATATTTATAATATAAACTAAAGTGATTTGCACTGTAAACAATACATCGTGACATACGAACGATACATTATGACACGGTAGAATCGCAGTAACTGTGCTCTTATTTGATCTAACTATTATAATACGTGTCGTTTAAGACGGCTGAGACGTTCAAGTGTACAATGAAACATAGAGTATTTTAATCCAATATTAAATGATACTCCAATCGCAAAGAACACACCATAATAAATGTTTGTACTACAATTATGTCACGCAGCGACGCGTGGCAGCTGTTGAAGTGGGCGTGGTTTTTGGTGACGCTGACTAGCCATTCACGTACACGGACTCACTGACGCACACATAGTGGAGCAACTTCAACGTGGGTGCTCCCCGGTGGGCGTGAGGGCGGCCTGCAGTGCTGCTGTCGCCTGCGGGGCTACCTCCAGACCCTTCCAGTCCCGGGTGGTGCGAGCCAGAGGGTCCACGTCCACCATCATGATGTTCTCGCCCTGGTGTGCAGTATGGGTCATGTTAACTAAAACCTTATATTTTAGGGTCAAGATATCTTAAATGTTTAATTTAAAACTTGCATTCTGGCGGGTCCAGGTCTGGTACTGTGATGTTCTCGCCCTGGTGTGCAGTTTAGATCATGTTAACCTAAATGATTTTAATATCATTCTCAATGCCTAATTTTAAGCCCATGGTTCCATGTCCAGGTCCAGTACCATGGTGTTCTCGCCACCTCAGGAAGAGCAACAAGGATGAGGCAACTAGTTTTAATTTGGTTAGGGGTTCAAACTCCATGAAAATTACTCAGAGCTTGTAGCATTTTAATCCTGTGCTTGGAGAGCAAGCCCCAAGCCAAAGACACACTTTCCTGTACTGTATAACTGAAGTAGAGACTGCAGTGCTTGGAGAGCAAGCCCCGTGCCAATGTCACACTTTCTCGTATAGTATAAATGAAGTAGAGACCGTGGCGATTGGGGAGCAAGCCCCGTGCCAATGACACACTTCATAGTACCGTAAAAATGAAGTAGAGACTGTGGCACTTGGGGAGCAAGCCCCGTGACACACTCTTTGTAGTACTGCAAATATGGAGAGCGGACTGTGGCGGGAGTAAGCCCCTTGCCAAAGACACACATTGTAATAATAAAGTGTGGACTACGGCCCACACACCGCAGACCCAACCTTTAAGCGGGAGTTGTGGTGCAGCGCTGCACGCGTCTTGGCGTACTTGGATACGGGCCGCCGGGTGGAGGACAACACCGGCCTCTTGAGCACATCGCTGCTCGGCCCTCCGCTGGCACTGCGAAGCTGCGGTCACCAAGATTGAGTAACATTTCTTTCACGTCCCATTCACTGGCATTTTCATTATAATTTTTCTCATTAGGATAATCTTTTTAGCGCAGTCATCAACCACAGACAACTCTAGCGCATCCCATTCGCTGGTATTTCCATTATAATTTATCTGATTGTGACACTCAGATGATATTTTTACGGTCATTGACTACTCTGCAGAGACAACCCAATAACACCCCATTTTCTAGCATTATCATAATAATTTATGTGATTATGATACTTAATTTTTTTTCGATTGTCGACCACCCTACGGAGACAACTTTAGCGCATCCCATTTGCTAGCATTATTATCATTATTATTACTATTATAATTTGTCTGATTATGACACTAGATAATCATTTTTGTACAAGTCATTGACTACTCTGCTTTCAGTGAAATATTGAATGATAAAAGTATTAATACACAACATTGTTCGCAAGGTCTGCCTGTCTACTCCAAATAAAAGGAAGAGAAGTAAAAAGCAAAAATAAGGCTTCCCTATCTATAAACCTTAACCCAAAGCAGTCTCTTGCAACATGTATTATTGATTCTACAGTGGGCAGGGCATTCGCAAACATAGTAGCATATCGCTTCTAACCATTACTTCTTAACATTTCTTAGTACAGGGAGGGTTGTTTTTCTGTGTTTTTTGGGCTAGAGAAAAGTAATTAATTTACTAGGAAAGAGTAAGAATTATTAATCATCATCTAAAATAATAATTATTATTCGTGCCCAATATGCTAATAAACATGGCTCTCTCCTTTCAATTTTCAGAGGTATAAGGGAGAAGGGTTGGGTCGATCTTACCAAGCAATGCAACACAGACTCGAGGTAATAAATCTTAGCTTTGTGGAGTCAATTTGAAGTTTCCATAAATCTGTCGTCACTGCAACTAGACAGCTAACAAAGGCCCCACAGGCTACCAGTTCTTCTTGAAATAGAATTGCAAGTCACGTTTTGAAGCATGCAAGACATAAAAGTAAAGGGCCCAGGTATTTTATTCTTCATCGTCATACCCAGAGATTGAAAACAATTCCAATAACGTGTGGAAAACTGCGGTAATGAAAGAAGGAGGTGATGGCCTAAACTTCCACTCACTAAACTATCAGACGATGTGAGAAATGTAACAAAAAATACCACTCAAAAGCTTTTTCGAATCATTTTCACATTTCTGTGAAACTGAAATCAATTATGCAGTAAAACCAACGATTGGAATTGATCATTGAAATAATCTTCAGATACCTTATTAGACACCTTGGAATGACAGAGTGTTGATGATACTCGTACAAATTTAGCACAGAGTAGCAACACCAGAGGCAGCTTAAAAGCACTTTCTTGCCAAAATATTCAAGCTTCAAAAATTTTCTTTCTAAAGCTTGAAGTTTGACAAATTCAAGCAGAACAATCTAGTAACTGTACGTAACACGTGGCTGACTTGAACTACTGCTGTCTGAGATTTGACCAATCAAGCCTCAGATCGCAGATCAACAAACGGCTGAAAATTTAGAAAACAAAAAAATTTCCATATAAATAGCTGAAATGAATCGGATATACAAATTAAGATTCAAAATACTAAAGAAGCGACACTTTAGTAAATACTTTACAAAAAGTGTATAAGAAACATGCAGAAGAAAAGTGCAGAAGAAAGTGCAGAGGAAAAGTGCAGAGGAAAAGTGCAGAGGAAAAGTGCAGAGGAAAAGTGCAGAGGAAAAGTGCAGAGGAAAAGTGCAGAGGAAAAGTGCAGAGGAAAAGTGCAGAGGAAAAGTGCAGAGGAAAAGTGCTGAGGAAAAGTGCAGAAGAAAAGTGCAAAAGAAAAGTGCAAAAGGAAAGTGCAAAAGGAAAGTGCAAAAGGAAAGTGCAAAAGGAAAGTGCAAAAGGAAAGTGCAAAAGGAAAGTGCAAAAGGAAAGTGCAAAAGGAAAGTACAAACGGAAAGTGCAAACGGAAAGTGCAAACGGAAAGTGCAAACGGAAAGTGCAAACAGAAAGTGCAAACGGAAAGTGCAAACGGAAAGTGCAAAAGGAAAGTGCAAAAGGAAAGTGCAAAAGGAAAGTGCAAACGGAAAGTGCAAACGGAAAGTGCAAAAGGAAAGTGCAAAAGGAAAGTGCAAAAGGAAAGTGCAAAAGGAAAGTTTGAAAAGGGTTCCTTGTTAACTGAAAACCATTAAGGAAACAAAAGTGTTTTAAACAAAAATTCTGACCTTCCAACAGTCTCCATCTTCATCAAAAAACGCTCTATTCATAATTTTCTTTTTCTCTGCTGGTGGTATAAAATTTTCTGTAATGAGCATTTTCAGCTTCAGCTCTCTGCGAAATGAGATAGAAGACAGGTTAACATTGATTAGACAGAAATGAGAACAATTCATGTAGTGTAAGGGCATAACAGCTGGAAGTCAAGACTTATCAATCATCTTACACACTCAGAAAGGAATTTAAATTATTATGGAGTTGAGCCTCGTCATATGAAGCATTAGGACTTCAAATGCCTCATGAATGCTGTCTAGACGCAATGACCATCCCCCTCAGAGCTCATTACGAGCACCTCAGCTTCGTGTGGCGATTGTGTACTTTTCTTTTTTCCCAACAAGAACACCAGACTCGGAATGTAGGGTTAAGAACTGACGACCAACCAACTCGAATGGCGAACGCCATTCGAGTAATTTCATTACAGTAATTTCCTTTAAATTATCAATCATGCAACCCAGTACGATGTGAGCCTTGAACTAAATCAAAGAATTTAGAGTATAAGAATGATGAAAGTGAATTCTTTGTGTCCTTCAAAAATAACGTTGGCCGATAATGGCTTACTCACTAGACAACAGCGATCACACAATAGCGTGTCTCCAAATACGGAGTCACTTAAACAGTTACATCATGCTAGGCGTGATGACGTATAAAGAAAAGTGTATTTAAATGCATATTTCTCGCAGGAATATTTCTTCATAATAAAGACTGAATAAGCAAAGTATTATATTGAAAGAGATCACATTCGATTTAGCACGACCAAAATAACAGAGTAGTTCCGCTATAGGAGTTTAACCAAAAGGGAAAATTAAATAAAAGAACATGATCAAGTAAATTGGCAAAATTAGCAGCAAACAATTTCAGTGTCTGTACTACACCACATCTACACATCGAACTTTGACAATGCATTGCATCTTATATTACGTATTGCTTTGCCTTATAATTTTGCACCATCTAACACATAAAAGGCGTTTTTTATGCTTCAAAGGAGACCATAAAATTCAAAACAAAAAAAAATTTGAATGAAAAATATGAATTTATTCCTAACTTGACAAAATAGAACCGAGGCACAATAACATTCAAGACAAAAAATCTGAAGCCCCATTAAAACAACCTTACCACGTCTGAAAGTGAGTTAGTGTAGGTACTGCTGATGCCTCTCTACGTCCTAGTCAAAGGAACCAACTGAATCGAATTTTGCTCCTACTAAGTAAAGCAAAAACAACAAATTGTTCTCAGTAGCATACACTCACTTCCATAGCAGAGCATCTAAGGAAAGATAAGATTATTAGCTAGTTCAAGCCTCCCTATCCTCAACAAACAAATGAGATCCAAAGAGAGGAAGGAAGAAGGCACCATTTAGTATGAAGTTGAGACAACATAGAATCTATGCAGAAAGGGCATAGAAACAGTAAGATGAGAAAGAAGTTCATGAAATAAGTTCAAAGTTGAAGAAAAAGGTAGTAGGTGCTGAAAAAGAAGGACAGCAGTGAACCAAAAAAAGATGGTCCATAACAAAACAAAAACCTATTCTATTTCAACAAAACGAAAGACTACTTGACCTTCAGCTCGGGCCCTCACATAGTCCCCTTGGGAGCGCCAATTCCCATAGATACAATAGTTGTATCCCCCTGAGGGGGCATCTAAGGAAAACAAATTTTTATAGAGATCAAGCAATTCGATTAGCACGTTGATTCTGTTGACTCACCATAAGTTCAAGGAAATGCTTTGAATATTTATAGTACGGGAAAAGTACCGAAAAGTACCAATGGCGTACTACATGCCACTATAATTGCTCGGTCTTTCATGTAGCTTCATATGATTACATTTTTCTTTCACAGAATCATGTAACTTGATAGCTCCTATTGCGAGTTTGGTACGAAAGTCCGATCTTTTTTTGAACATCTCACTGGAAAACTACACACCATTTCCAATGCATAAATAATTCAAGTACCATCACACTTGTAGAACCTCCTTACTTGGTCAAATCCTCCTGCGTCTGCTGCAACTCCGTCTTATCGTTGCTGAACTTTTCTCGTACGTCCACAATTTCTTGCTTGACGCTCTGGAGTCTGGTGAACATTTTATTGAGCTTCTGAGTCTTGGCCTCGACTTCGTGCTGCAGCGACGAGAAAGTGGACGCTATTTCGCCCGTGCTCTCTTCCTCCTTCTCCAGCCTCTGCAGCATCTCGCGCTCACGTCGCTGAAATCCAAAGCACAGCGCTCAGTCTCTAAGCAGGTACATCCAATGGTGACACTAAAATTACATAGATGATAATTTTTAGGGTGTAAAATCGAAATAGGGAGAGAGAGTAGGGAATGAAGTGAGTGAGTGGTTCCCAGTTGTTACAGGTGTGAGACAGGGTTGTGTGATGTTGCCGTGGTTGTTAAATTTGTTTATAGATGGTGTGGTGAGAGAAGTGAATACCAGAGTGTTGGGAAAAGGTGCGCAGTTGATGGGAAAAAGTGGTATGTATTGGGAAGCGTGTCAGCTGTTGTTTGCAGATGATACAACGCTTGTGGCTGATTCAGAAGAAAAAACTGAGGAGACTGGTTGCAGAGTTTGGTAGAGTGTGCAAAAGGCGTAAATTGAGGGTAAATGTGAATGAAAGGAAGGTGATGAGATGTTCCAGAGGTGGAGCATTTGGAACTTTGGATGTGAGGATGAATGGTGAAGTGTCAAAGGATGTGGAGCATTTTAGGTACCTCCGGTCGGATGTGGCTGTTGAGGATAGTATGGAAGTAGAAGTGAGGCATCAAGTGAGTGAAGATGGTAAGACACTGGGTACAATGAGGAAAGTGTTTGAATGCAGGAGTTTGAGTATGATTGCTAAGAGGGGACTGTATGAAAGCTTGATCGTGCCAGTTTTGTTGTATGGAGCAGAGTCCTAGGGGTTGAGAGCAGCTGAGAGGAGGAAGTTGGATGCGTTTGAGGAGCATGTATGGAGTAACAAGAAGAGATAGGATCAGGAATGAGTTGGTTAGGGGGCAGACTGGTGTCCTCAAAAAGTTGAGCAGGCGAGTAGATGAAAGAGTGCTTGGATGGTTTGGGCATGTTGAAAAATTGAATGTTGACCGGCCAGTGAAAAAGATTTATACGTCGGAAGTGAGTGGTTTTAGAGCACGAGGTAGACCACGGATGAGTGGATGGATGGGGTGAAACGTGCTTTGTAGGAGAGGGGTCTGACTGTGGACGTGGCGAGAGGGATGACGGCGGATAGAAGTGAGTGGGGGCAGTACGTAAGAAGGTAATTTTATTTTTGACGCGGTACTGGAAGTTGTCCGCGTGTGATGGGGTTGACCTGTCCTGTGCGGGGGGAGGGACTGCACTCAATGAAGGGGTCGGTGTAAACCAGCTATTGCTGTCGGGCCTGACTGTGGAAGGTGGTTGTGCTGGGTTGCTGCTGATCCTGACAGTCTGGTGCGGCCGGTGCTGCCTCTCTCGCCTCCTAGTGCTAAGAGTGATGATTGTTGCCTGCTGTCGGCTACCCTCCCATAGGGAGGAGAAGCCTGGTATATGTATGTGTGCATGTATGTAAAATTGAAATCACTCGCGCTGTACTGAAATAAAACCAGAATATATCACAAGAAAAACAGAATACAAAACAATACAATGACCCTCAGATTATCAACTGTAACTCAAGTAGTAGTTGTAGTCAGGGCTGCCAATGCTGGGGTTTCAACCCCAGATCTTGGATATTTAGCTGTGGCCTAGGGTTTTGGGGTTTTTCTCAAAAAATTGGCAAAAATCTGAGGTTTTCTATGCAGAAGTAACAAATTGAAGGTTTTTATATATATATTTTTTGGTGATTGATGCAATGAAAATTATGGTATTAAATTATCAAATTTGTTTAATTGAAATTGGATGCATTAGTTGCTAATATATTCCTGTTGCATCTGCGGCTAGAACGTTCAGCTTTTGTTTGATGCTGGTAACAAACAAGTTTTAAGCTCGACTGATCAAGTGGCTGTCGAGTTGATGACCGGCCGGCTGGCGGCTGCTGTCGCACGAGACGTTGGCGGCTTTACTTGACGTTGTACCGGAAAGTGATGATTCCGTGCTGATCGTCTTCTGTAGCAAACTTAAGTTTTGAAGAACGACACCAAGTGCGTCTCCATAATGAGTAAAAAAAATAGTGCAAACAAAAAAAACGAGTAATGTGTTCGAAACTTTAAAGCCGAGTGGGGAAACGAACCGGAGTTTAAAGATTGGTTAAAAGTGTATGGAAACGATGATTCAAGTTTTTGTGTAAGTTGCAACGTCACTCTCAGGAATGGCAAAAAATCCATGCTGATCAGACACAGAAATACAGAGAAGCATAAAAAAATCTTTTGAGGCAGCAAAAGCAAGTACCAGCATTACTTCATTTATCACGAAGAAAAAAGAAACAACGAGCATACAGGCGACAAAGAGCTAGCTTTGAATTGCCGCATATTTCACCGAACATAATATTCCTTTTGCCAATATTGATCATCTTCTTCTTCCGGTTTGCAAAGCAATATTTCCTGACAGCAAAATTGCGGAGCAATTATCAATGAAAACAAGCTCACATATGCAATTCAAGATGGTCTAGCTTATGATGAAAAAAACATGTTAACTGAGAGCGCAAAATTTTTCTCTCCTTGTAGATAAAAGTACTGATATTTCCGTGACTCAAGTGTTAGCGATAGTAGTCAGGTATTTTGACACACAGAATGAGGATGTCGTGGATGCACTCTTAGAGAATGTTGTTGTAGAAGATGGAACTGCTCAAGGATTATATAAATCTGTGAAGTCATTATTAATTAAGTGAAAATAACATTCCACTAGAGCACGTAATCAGTTTTAGCCGTGAAAATTGTAGTTCAATGTTGGGTTCAAAAAGCAGCTTTCAAGAGTTATTGAAAGACGATGTTCCCTCAGTGTTCATAATGGGATGCATTTGTCATTCGTTCACTCTATGTGCAAGTCATGGTGTCAAAGTATTATAACCTTTTTTAGAAGCGTTTATGAAAAACTCAACTTCCTACTTTTCTCGCAGTGGTAAAAGGAAGCGTGATTTTTAACCAATACAAGAGGCCGTCAATTGCAAACTTCATAAAATTCCTAAGTTATCCCTAACTAGATGGCTGTCTAGAGAAAATGTTATTTTGGCAATATTGGACCAATAATCTGCTCTACTTCTTTATTTTGAAACGGGAGCAAAAGCTGACAAAGTTGACGGAGGAAATGATACTTACCAAAGACTTAAATCTCGTTTCACTAATTATATGCTATTTTTTCTTCAATATATTTTGAAGAAAGTAAACAGGTTCAATATTGAATTCCAATCGGAGCATTTCAGAATTCATGTTTTGCATTGAAGCATTTCAGCAGAGTCGAGACGTTTTGAGTTACTTTGTAAAGGATTCTGCGTTACAATCAAGAAAACTGTCTGACATTGATCCGAAAAATACAAGTAACCATAAAAAGCTGAGTGAAATATACTAAGGTGGTCATACATCAGCTATTTTGAGCAATGAACTATTTGATAATGTGACTGAAAAAAATTCGAAAGTGATTGCTTAAACTTTCTAGTTGAACTCTGTAATTAGATGAGAAAGAGATTTTCCTTCAACAAAAATAATTCGTAGTGCTCTACCGTAGTTACCCCTAAAATCTCATATATAGTCATGCAACTATTCAGTAACCTTAATATGTCTTAATGTAAATTTATTCAACAAAAAGTTCCAACTTCTCCATCGCGTATCACCGATACCAACCGCAGGAGGAGTATATAATTAAGTAAGGCCGCTGCTTCACTTGCCTCAAACGAAACTCAATGGCCGAAGGAGCAACACCATCTGGCCTTACAAGTGGTGACCCCAGAGTGACTACCAAGGAGTCCCAACACTACCGACTTCAGCGTGACCACCGTCGGGCTGATGACTCTACTTTGCCGGCCCCCTTCAAAATTTGCCCCCAGAAGCTCCATAAACTGATGACCGCAGCAGCCTTCCAGCTACTTCACCAACGGGCCGAGGCTTCAACATCGCTAGCCCCTTACAACTGGTGGCCGCAGCAGCTATTCAGCGGGTCCACCTACGGGCCTAGGCTTCCACATTGCCTGCCCCTGACAACTGGTGGCCCAGCAGCTCTCCAGCGGTTTCATCATCGGGCCGATGCTTCTACATTGCCTGCCCATTCCACCTGGTAATCTCAGCAGCACCCATCTCTGCTCTCTAACTGCAATAAACGAGCCAGCCTTCATCGCTATTTCCGCTAGGTGTTCCCATCACTTCAAGGACGTATAACCAAGCGCGAAAATGCACAACCGAGCCGTCAAAACGCCTACAGCCTCTACGCACGGCCTCTACGCACGGACTCTACGCTCGGCTTCTACGTTCGGCCTCTACACTCGGCCCCATCGCTCGGCTTCATCGCACGGCTTCATCGCTTGGCTGCATCGCACAACTTCATCGCACGGTCTCAACGCTCGGTCTCATCGCTCAACACCAACGCTCTGCAGCATCATTTTATTTTACTAAAGTTTTATCGTTCGAGCTACTTTCTCTCTAGGGGGAGGGTACTTGTAGTGCTCTACCCTAGTTACCCTAAAATCTCATATATAGTCATGCAACAGTAACCTTAATATGTCTTAATGTAAATTTATTCAAGAAAAATTTCCAACTTCTCCATCGCGTATCACCGATACCAACCGCAGGAGGAGTATATAAGTAAGGCCGATGCTTCACTTGCCTCAAACGGAACTCAATGGCCGAAGCAGCAACAACATCTGGCTTTACAAATTTGATTGCAAAATTAAACATCTTGGATCCAAAGATTGCCCAAAATATTGATTTCTCGCCGCAGTCTATAATTCTTGTCGCTATTCATTTCCCTAATCTTGTACCAGAGAGAAAATTAAATGATTTTGATGACCAATGGCGAAGTTACAATGTAGCGAGAGAAAACAGTCATGTCTCAGACAAAAATCCTCCCATATACTGGAACAAACTAAATGAAATCAAGGACGGTTTTCAAAATTCAAAATTTGGCCTCTTGTCTGCTTTTATGACAAGTCTAACTATTCTGCCACATTTGTCTGCTTTGGTTGAGCGAATTTTTTCAGTCATGAATTGTGTAGAACAAAAAAAAAAGTTCTCTGAAAGCAGATGCAGTAAGAGAGAATTTAGGCAAAACAATTAATTTCGAGGAGAAACAATGATTGTACTACTTGACAACCACCACGAAAAGAAATAATACGCGATACAGAAAGCGGAGCAATAAGTCACCAATATTTGGAGAGGCAAAATGAGAAATTACAGAGCAACGCTATATTTTTGACGGCAGCTACTGAAGAAGACAGTGAAGAAGAAGATTCATAGTGAAACAAGTACAAAGGTAAGCAAATTTTTTCATTAACACACTTTTTTGCGAATCTGGGGTTTTAAGCAACAATCTGGCTTTTTTTCTAGCGTATGCTGGGGTTTTGGCAAGATTCTCATTAGCAGCCCTGGACTTGTAGTAGAGGGCTTGCTAGTGCTTCAGAAGGAGCCTCTATAACGCACCAAAGATGGTTTTATCTGCAGGTCAGATTAGGAGGCAGTCAACTTTTAAATATATCTATATCCAACGTCGGATCAAGTAGATCAAATCTAACGAAGTCAAATAAGCAAGTAGATTCATTTAACAACAGCTTCGATTCTGGACCATTTACCTGTTGCTTTGGCCTTTTTTTTAAGTTATTACAAAATATAAATTTTTATGGATTTTAGGAGTTAAGTGATTGTACCGAAAGACACAGGCGACTCAACCTCTACACCAACCTCAGAACACCCCAATAAAAACTTCTGAATAATCGCCATTGGGGTTGACCGTCAATAATCTCAACCTGGTAGCAGCAGCGACATAAACAAATTCAGTCATCACCCACGTCATTACTTTTATGGCCATGTACAAGACTACGCTGATATCACGATCATTACTAAACTACAGTACATTCGAACGCTCCGGACAGCCAAACCCCCTAGGGAGTTTCAGCTGCTCACCTATTTATGGCCGGACGCCTTACCCACGCTGAAACCCCCAAGGTAAAAACACAGCGCACCCGGCCATACTGCAGTTTCCTCATCTAGAATCTTCCAAGACGATATCACGCGTCGTTCAGCAGTATATATCATCAGAGTTTACATAAGTCCACATCCCTGTTCGTGTTTCTCATTTCTTCTCTGTTAGTCCACAGAGTTATAGGAAGGTCAGCAGCATATTCACATCAAAGCGGCGCTTGGGAAACTCTGTCAGCATTTCCCGTAAGATAGCAGTCTGGTCCATATTTCCCGTATGGGGATACAGTCGTCGACGCACAGCAGCATACCAAGGGCACTCGGCCAGCACATGTAGAACTGATATCGGCATATGGCAGGCATTGCACATAGCTGGCGGTCAGCGTTTCAAAAGATGTTCAATTTTGTTCATGAGTAAGCTTAGTATGCTCAGTACGGAGTCAACACAACAATACCTCTGCCAAACGAGATCTACAGGAGGAAGATGACCATGGTCTTGTAGTATCTTTAAGTGCTCTTGATTTATAACCCTGCCCACTGATGTTGCCACCATTGGATTAGTGAGCCTTTGATCTCTGGATGGTATCTCTACATGGCACTCCATCATTTAGCGGCTGTGTGTCAGAAACAGCGGAACTTTTTGCTTTTCGGTCGGCCGGCAAATTATCTACTATTTCAATGTGAGCTGGTGCCCAAAATATTGTTATTGTCTTTGCAAACAAACAAACTCACTTCCACCAGGCACTGATAACGGCTAAAAATAACCCGAAACGAACTTGGGAAATCATTAGTGAGGTAGCCCCATATAAAAATCTAGATCGCAAAAGTAATTTTGAAAATCCCTTGGCAACAGCCACAGATTTCAACACATTCTTTTCATAAGTAGGGGCTGGCTCAAGTTTTCAGTGAGGTGTGTACCAATCCAGATGAAACGACAATTGAAAATTCATGCCCCACTGCACCCTCGAGGACTGATGTCAAGTGGAGACCACGCCCTGTCGATTTACCGGAGTTACAAAATATCTTATACTCACTAAAAAACACAAAGGCAATTGGACATGATGGTATCAGTCTTCAATATATCAAAGACAGTTTCCCTGTTACAGCACCATGGATTCGTCCGATAATTAATACATCAATAGTAACCAACATGTTTCCAAACCAATGGAAACACTCCATTATTAGACCGTTGCATAAAAGTGGTGACCTAAATACAGCATCAAACTACAGGCCCATCAGTCTTTTGCCTGTCATGTCAAAACTATTAGAGAAAGTGGTGACAAATCAACTGTCGTTTCACCTGGACGAGTCAAATCTACTCCACCAAAATCAATATGCCTATAGAAGAAATACTAGCACTCAAGACGCTCTGCTCAATATCTTTGAAAAAATATACAGTGACATCGATCAAAAGAATGTAACACTCTTGCTGCTACTTGATCTCTCTAAGGCGTTCGATAGCGTCGAACATGATAGACTTCTACGTAAAATACTGAACTTGGGAATAGACACGCAATGGTTTGAAAGTTACTTGTCAAATCGATCTCATGCAGTCCGCATAGAAAACAAATTGTTCCCATTCATTCAAAACAATTTTGGTGTTCCCCAAGGATCCATTCTTGGTCCGCTACTGTTTTCTATTTTCATTAATGATTTCCCTCCAATGCCTTCTAACACACGGACCTCAATGCATGCAGATGATGTTCAAATTGCAATAACAAGTTCTGTATCGGAAATACCACAGACGCAAATTAAAGCCGAAACTTTACTGACTAGCCTGAAATCATGGTACGACCGAAATGGTCTTACATTAAATGCTAATAAAATACAATGCATTATTTTTGGGTCCAAAGATGCAGTTAAAAAAAGTTCAGATCTAACTCTTGCAGTTGGAAATGATAAAATAAATGCATCAGAAAAAGTTAAAAACCTAGCAATCTGGTTCGATAGAAATATGTCCTTCAAATCTCACGTTGAGACTACTTGCAACAAAATCTACGGAACTTTAATGTTTTTTCATCGTATTAAAAGTATGCTAGACGAAAAATCCAGACTATTAGCAATTCAATCCCTTGTGTTATCGCGCATTGACTACTGCAGCCTAGTATGGGGAGACTTACTTAAATACCTTCAAAGGGACTTACAAAAGTGCATGAATTTTGCAGCGAAGGTGGTATGCAACGGTAATTTCAAAAGAAGTGATCACGTAACCCTTCTCCTCAATAAACTCGGCTGGATTCCTATCCAAGAAAGGCTCCTCATGCAGAAGGCCCAATACGTATTCTCCTCGTTATATCTTCCTCAGAGCAATGCTGAGACAGTGTGTTTCCATCCACTCACTGTAACCAATCAAAAACCGAATAGAAACAATAATGTCTTAGTCAACTATCGTTCATCTCACTTAGGGCAGAAGGCTCTGTCCATATCAGGCGCCTTACTGTGGAACAAACTTCCCCTGAGTATTAAAGCCCCTCAAAGACCGAGAGAATTTAAAGCCAAAATAACTCGTCATCTTGTGTCTCAAGAATAATTCTTAGTTACAGAACACACAAAATAAGTACTGTCGAATCTCATTTGCCTGGTCTCTCCATTGCTCAAAAATCTCCCTCGCTCATTGTTTTATAATACGAGATATCACACAACAGTTTCAAAGTATGCGTAGGTATTGTGATTTGATCGCCTATACGCTGCCATTTGCAAACATGCTGACTTGAATATGTGTGTACGTATATAGGTGTATGTGGGCATATGGGTGTGCATATGTCCACGTACACCTGAGTGCACTAGAGTTAGATAAACCAGTCGAAGGTTGCATTTTATGTCATTCCTCTCCATTTCTGTGCAAGCATCAAACTAGACCGTCATGGTACCTATGTGTGTGTGTGTTTATCAATTGCAGACATTCTGCACCATATTACAAAGATAATGTGACTTTCTTTCTAATATGAAATTGTAACGCATCCATGTAAAAAAAGCAATAAATTCGTTGTGTGATCATCCATTTATACTGCAGTATTACGCTTATAGATATATATGCATATAATAATGTGATCCCTATGTTTGTTTATCAATTGCCGACAATTTGCGCCATATTTCAGAGATAATGTGATTTTTTTTCTCATATGAAACCTTTATAGGACTTCTGGGAGGGTGGGGGGCCCCAAAATATTTCATTTTTTTCTGATTTTGACCTCATATAAAAAAAAACAGGAAATAGAAAAAAAGCCTCATTTGAGTTTGTTAGAAATGTTCCAAGGATTCTAAAATTGTCTTTCTTTTTGTTCTAGCATCAAAACTAAAAGAGGAGTCCCAGGTTGAAATATCATAAAAATATACCAAAAACACATTTTTCCTCAAAAACAGGCTTAAATTTTAAAAAGTGACGAATAAAAAAGGTTTACTTTCACAAAATACATATACTGGCTAATTTTCAAATGAATCGGACGAAAAAAGTTGAAAAAGTGGGACGATCTTCTCAAGGGGAGCATTATCCCATTTTTGAAACTCCTAAACTACTCGTCCGATCAAGTTCAAAATTGGTGTACAGATGTTAAATTGAAAAATAATTAGGGTTTACCTCCAGGACTTTTCCCATTTTCCCAATAGAAAACGAGTTATTCAAAGAAAACGGTAAAATGAGGGGGGGGGGAACATCTACGAACTCGATCAGTTTTAGTGCTATCGAGATAAAATTGGTATCAAAAGAAACAGAAATATATTCCCCACAAAGTGACGTGAAGTTTTTCTGAATTTTCGAAAAAAAAATTCAGAAAAGGTGAAAAATTCGAAAATGGACAAAATTTTCTCACTTTTCCTCAAAAAAAATTTCGTAGCTCAATTTTTATTACGAAAATAATAAAAAAGCCACGTCACATTGTAGAAAATTCAATTCCCCTTCTTTTGATACCAAAATGATTACTGCAGTTCAAAAACTGAAAACTACCCTAGGTGTAGAAGCCGTAAATTGAAATTGTTCAGGAGCGCGTGCTGAATTGCGCCCAAGTGGTGAACGCGGCGCGCTCTTTGGCATGACATAACCTCCCCCAAGCAATTCAGGCAAGTGACTGATGGATTCCTCAACTACACACTCAAGCACACACTCATGGACCGGTGCCAACCATCGCTAGATAAGACAATTACATAGAGAGAAAAGCTTAAATGATGTAGGTCAACCACCGCGCCCCGCATCCTACCGCTCTCGCCCCTCCCCCCATTTGACCCACTTCCCGCCCTCCAATGAGTGTAAAATTTCACCACTGTGTCCGCTACATATAAACGTACATTTTAATGACTATAAACAAATTCCGAACATTTTCGATTTTTTGGGATAATACTCCCCTTAACTATAATCTGGAGCAGTCCAAGGGCACCTTCTGCTCAGCAAGTTGCTCTCTCTGCTTCTCGAGCTCCGGCTGCTGCTCATTCCCTTAAAATTCAAATCGAAGCAACAAATCCTTCCCTCACTGATCACTGCTCCCCGTACAGCCTTCCACAACTAAAATCACGAACAGTCCCACATTAACTAAAATCAGGAGCAGTCCACGGGCACCTTCTGCTCAGCAAGTTGCTCTCTCTGCTTCTCGAGCTCCCGCTGCTGCTCATTGGTGTGGTCGATGATGTTCTTGCCGCCACACAAGAGTCTGCTCTCCAGCATGGCGAGCTGCGCCTGCAGCTGCTGCTGCTCAGCCACCCTCTGGCTCAATTCCTCCTCCTTGCCCGACACTTCGGAGAGCAGGTGTTGCTTCTCCTGAACACACACATCAGGTGATGTCACATCCGCAGTAGGGATGAGTAACTGAAGATTGGGAACGGCGATTCTAAATAAATTTAAATAGAGATATTGCTTTCCGTCATACTTTTTATAAGAATCCATATAAATGAATTGTAATTGAAGAGTTAGTTTTCATGAATCATTCCCTTTCTCGTCAGAGTCAGTTTCAATTAATGTTGGAAATGTTTCATGAGACAGCAACCGAGAGTGCCCATTAGACTCTGAACTGGCTAAAAATAAGAAGTTAGACAGAAAGCACAGACGAATTTGTCTTTCTCGATTCGGGTAGTATTTCTGGCAAAAGAAAGCTTCTCTAAGTGTTTCCGTAACATGGATCCATTTGATCTGATCTTTTATTATATACTCATCACTTAGCAAACATGTTCCCATTCTATAAAAAAAAGTCGCACAATGTTGCTCCTTTAAATGATTGCGTACTTCACATAGGGGAACAACACGTAACATGCCTAACATAAGAGCATGAGTGGCACCTCCTACACACCACACGGCATGCAGGACAGATATGCTCCTCACCTCCTGTATGAGATGCTCATCATTGAGGATGCGCTGCTTCTCCTCTTCCAGCTGCTGCTTCTCTAGCGTGAGGTCGTCCACCTCTTCATCTTCTTCACTGGCCTCCGCAGCGTGCTGCTCTTCTTCAGCCTGAATGTGATGCTTCTTCTCGCGCTTCTTGCCAAGCTTTTGTGGCAATTGACTCTGTAAATTTTAAAATAAAAGAAAGAAAAATTTTTTATTTCCAGTAGAGATAGTACAAAATTCCTGTCATTGGTTTTTAAAATATCCTAAAGTTAATGGACTTAGGTGATACACACACATGAGTATTGTAATACTCATGTCACTAGTCGAAAATGAATGATTGAGGACAATGTTCTCCTTATCTTGCTTAATCTACATTTGATAATACATGTAATGATAATTATAATGTGCTCCCTAGTTAATCTACATTTGATGATACACATAATGATAATTATACGAGACAACACAATGACGATGCATTGTGATAATTATACGAGACGATGCATTTTCATTGTGGGTTTAGAACACTTTTTACAATTTACTTATTCACGATATAAAACTTCGCAATTCTTGACGCCAGGAAATCATATTAGAATTGTTTTTTACGGAAAATGTTCGAAAATGTCATTTTAAGGAAGCACAAAAAAAATTAATACACACATATAATCATGAGGACCACGAAAATTACAGGATTTGTATTTCGAATTAAGCAATTTTAACATAACGGTCATTAATTGATAAGCATTTTATTTAAATATAAATGGATGATCACACAACAAATGTATAATTTTTTACGTGAATTCTTTACAATAATAAAGAGATGACGAGTTAGGTTATGTTACAAGTTGAGAGTGAACAGAAAAAAAACATCATCTCTAGTTAAAATGCCGGTTGTCAGTTTATTACACACATATGTGCATACATAGATGTAAATGTATACACATATACATGCACATACATACCTACGCACATACATACACCTAACACGCAAACGTACACAAATACATTTCTATGCATCGAGGCAATCACAACATATGCGCGTTCTATGAAAATGCTGTGCGATATTCTGAAATATAGGGTAATGAGCAGAGGAAATTTGTGACAACTCTTTCAGTATGTGTTTCTGCTTACAATTTCTAATGAAATATTGTAACAATGTTTTATAAAATATTGTATCGAAAGGATCATTGGTTGATAAGCATCTTATTCATCATATGTGTGTGATCGTGCAACAAATATATTTGTATATATATATATATATATATATATATATATATACATGTTTTATAAATGCTGTACAATAATCAAGTGAAATGAATTATTACCTAGCGACACATTCACAAATCTACGTACGCATAGCATACACAAGTACACATATACATAAGTAAGCATGTGCGCAAATATCCGCGTAAACTAATCAGTATAAACTAGCATTCCAATCGAGGTTATCGGAGAAAATATCATTTATTATGGCATGAATTTTATAAAATTTCCGTACTAAAAATATTGGCACTCAACAGTCTACCTCAGTCAGAAACATGAAAACTATTTTTTTACAACGGTTCCCAAGTACATAATTATTTCCAGAAGCATGCGAGGCTTAGGTGCAGTTGTTATATTATACTCTAGAGCGTAAGAGATGATATGATAATTTGCACTACACTAGCCTACCAAGATCATTCTAGGACGTGACGAAGAAAGAAACATGAATGTCCTATAAGGGTGTCATATTAGGAAAAAAACAACATTATCTTTGAAATATGGCGCAAAATTCCTGTAATTGATAAATATACACAGGTACCACATTTTACTTGTACAAGACATTTAAGCTTTGGATTGCCTTACGATAATAAAATGAAATGATGTGTTAGGTAGTGTTAGAATTTGGTAGTGAGAAAAAAGTCAGGTATTTATAGTTTATATACCAGTTGCTAGTCCAGTGCACACAGGTGTATAGTGCACACTTGCACACCCATATACGTACACACATATACAAGTAAGCATGTTTGCAAATCCCAGCGTATAAGCGATCAAATCATGATACCTACGCATATTTCGAAACTGTTGTGCGATTTCTTGAATTATAAAGAAATTGAGCAAGGGAGAGTATTAAGCAATGGAGATACCAGGCAAAGTGAGATTCGTCAATACGTGTTTGGTATGTTCTTTAACTAAGAATTATCGTTGAGACGATAGATGACGAATTATTTTGGCTTTAAATTCTCTTGGTCTTTGAGGGATTTTAATACTCAGGGGAAGTTTGTTCTACAGTAAGGCACCTGATATTGACAGAGGCTTCTGCCCTATATGAGATGAACGATAGTTGACTAAGACATTGTAGTTTCTGTTCGGCTTTCGGTTAGTTTCAGTGGATGGATGGAAACGCACTATCTCAGCATTGCTCTGAGGAAGATACAACCAGCACAGACCGGGGCGGACCACACATACACAAACACACACTCGCACACCTCATAACCCCAAACCTTCACACTCTTACACACACTCCCACACACACAGACACACATATACACATACAGATGTCGCGCACACTTGTAAAAATAACCACAATTAGCCAACACAATCAGATACACCATCGTCTCAAATCACAAACCGATGTGTACAATGAATTTCATTTTAGGATCTATGTTTACCTTTCAAACACCAAAATCAATTGATTCTCCGACACCATTACCAAATAAAAACGTAACCTAAGCCCATATTTACAGTTTAAAAATCATTCCACAGACCGTGATCTCTCCAATTTTGACACGGATCTAAGAGACATCGGTTACACACTAAATTTCGAAATTTGTTTTCTTTGGGGGAACTTTTATGGTGTATATCCGAATAACTGAAGATATGCGCTGCCGGAGCACAGCTTTGAGGGGTAACTAACATTTTCCATGAGTAACACAACCTCAACAAATCAATCAGATCTACTCTTATAAAATGACTACACCAATCACAATTCTACCAATAAGTTCACCAATCACTTCCGAACCAAACCCAAACTAATATAACCAACTAAACCCAACCTAAACTAATCTAACATAACCTAGTCTAATGAAACCGAACATAACCAATTTTATCCTCACCTTACTTTATAACCTCATGTATCCAATTCTTTGGTTCAATTTTTCACCACTCTTATTGTATTCCATTTAACTTACCGTCCATCCCCTGTTTCTCATCCATTTACACAAAGTCATTCCACCTATCATACTCAAAATTATATAGCTTCACCTAAATCAAAACTTAAAATTACATAAATCCCTAATATGAAGCGCGACTGAAACTTTCTTCACAATATTACATACAGAATCCTGGGAGAATGAAATTTTAATATTAAATCACGAATTCACCTAAGGTCAAAAATGCTTACAAGACTATAAATATGTTCGTTCATTCTACCAGAATACATTACATGTTACCTATAACTAATTTAAATTACATGAGCCTCATTCCAAATTTCAATTATACATGCGGTTAAAAAATAAATGACATTCTACCAAAGCTATTTAAAACTCCGCCAAAGCCTGACGTAGGGAAATTAGGCTTACCATAACCCCCAAAAATTGCCACCTCAGACATCAAAATACATTACTCACCTGCATCAGCGAGAAATAACCTTGCGTTCTTAAAATTCATTTCAAACCTTCAAGAGAAAACAACAAATATCAACCAACTTCGTGTCACATCCAATTACTATCAATACTTTTTCAAATTAACCACAAGAACCAAATGTATTCTTGTTCTCACGAATAAATCACGTGAATGAGCTGTACATTACCATACATCAGATAGCGTCGCAGTTATTCATGCAGAGCCCTTAAATAATCCAATCCTTCTCCAAACTATAACAAACAACCATAAATCCTCAATAAAATATAAATCATCACCAAAATAAACAAACATCGCAATACCACATCAAAACGAAAGCTAATTCTCGTTTCATACAACAACATCGACACCTGTTCATCTTCATTGGGTTCATAATGATGGAACGCGCCGTCGCGCGGTCAAATTCAAGGGTTGAGAAAATTGAATCTAACTTCTCGAGCCGCTCAACGAGTGCTACGCACCTCGTTGAGCGGCATAATTGCAGCTCTGATATTAGTCATACTCGAAAGGCACTGCATTCACCTTCGAATCACTTTGAAACTCTGAAAAATGTCATTTCTGTCTCATTTTTACCCATTTCCAGTGTAGTTACCCCCTACACTTTACTAACGGCCTTAAAGGTATCAGTGTCTATTGTTATGAAAGTATTATCTCCAGCGATTTTCGTCTTCCTTGCGATTTTGCATTGGAAATAGCATTTTAATATCCCTCAACTTTTGTCTAACTCTTCCTACATTTTCCACATGCTTGGTCATTGCACAAGTCGAAATGTCCGAAATTGCATCAAAAATAGTTCACAACACGTTCCACTGACGAAATAACGGACAAAACATTTAACTAAACTCATTTCCCCATATATCTAACAATCATGAATAAACATAATTCATTCACCAACATTGACACCCTGCTTTTCATTCCGCTTCATATGAGCCCAAAATGAATTCTCTAGCTAATTTCAAAGTACCCTTAATCGTAAATTGAAACATGCATAGAAATTTCGAAAATTACTCATTCACCCTAAAATATCGATAGGTCAGTTCTCAAAATGTCAGCATAAACAGACATACATATGTACATTGTATCAAAATTTCCAACATCTACCTGTAATGCACAAAAAATGATATGCCTAATTCAAACTACACTCCATTGATAACCGCGTTCACCAATGCATCATCATTTACAATGAAAGCAAACCCATTACCTATCAATATAACTCAATATCACTTTCTCCACACGAAAAAATTTGCTATCGCCTCCCTACATCACGCCGCACGCTTCGTGCAAACTGCTACCATCATCTAAGTGAAATGAGTGATTTGTCGAACATCAAAATTCAATTTTCTTTCAAAGAAGAGACATTGTGTATTTCAAAATAACTGAAAACATGCACTGCTCCAGGAAGAGCTTTGAGGGGTAACTCAAGTAAGAAATCCTGTTATGCATTTACTCAATATTTACATATTTAAAGCAAACATTGAAGCAAATACGAAGCTTGACATACATAAAGTGAGTTCTCATTAAAGATTCATTCAAATTTCGGCATCGAAATAAGTGAAATGAGCCATTTCTATAATTTCAATATGAATTCACGTTCGTGATTTCAAACCGTAAATGTTCAATTTACCTCCCGAAAAACATAAAATCGATCCTTCCATCATATTCAATACCTAGACTGGTTTAACACCGCCCAAACAGCTTATCACCATTATCAACGTTCGAATGCGAGTTGTATCACGTCATTAACTTCTTCCAAAACAGGTCTTTCATGATTCAAGAACTGATAAATTCCCTTCCCTTACCACAAATTTTCCTCAGTAAATCACCTAAATGTAGAACCCTTCACAAAGTCTGCATTATTTAGTTCAAGTCGGTACAACAATTTCCAGCGTACACCCCAAAATTACCGAACATATACCGAACCAAAGCAAAGGTTTGATGGGTAACTCAAGTAAAAAATGCTGCTTTTACGTCACTCAATATCTAAGTATATGAGGCAAACATTAAAGTAACAACGAAGCTTGAGATACATAAATGAGTTATACATTAATAGTAACGACTTATATCAACAAATAATAACTATTAAGTATCCATCTTGCTTGGTATCCATACCATCAGGGCCACGGCAGTCCGCGTCTTTGAGGAGTAATTGGACCATCGAATAAACCTTTGAGAAAGTAATAAACCTACGAAATGTATAATTTCTCTTTGTATTACGAAATTTGGCGAGTTCTCATCTTTTGAAATTTGCGTATCATGTTCATTTTCATTAGACAATATTAAAAACTTCTTTTCAAGTTTCGTTTCATTAAAGAAACGTGACACTTTCCACTTTTAAAAACTTATGTAATGTTTTTGTATCTATTTCATGAAACCCTCATGTAACACGTCACTGTCCGAAATGACTGCAGTGTCACAGAAGCATGTTATTCTCTTAACAATGATATATAATCAACAAGTATCCCATTTAAATAATTTTCTATTAATTAGAAAGACAATTTTTTTAGGGTTAACAAATCCATTCGAAAAATCAGTTATATATGAGGTCCTTTACTTACTTATTACGATGATGCGGACACTTCAACATTAGTTGTAACATCTTTGTAGTTGTAACATCTTTCACATTACAACTTCTACAAGCAGCAGAAGATTTGAGCCTCAAATTCTGAACCTCAATGAGGTAATGCAAATGGAAATCGAGATGCGTCAAAATTTTCGGGACTTTGAGAAAAATTGATCGTGGATCCGAAATTTTTTTTCCATACCATGACATGTTGGAAGTTAAATAATCCTACCATAAGGTAAATCGCCTATTTTAAACACATTTGTTTTCTATAAAATTTCCTGTGAAACGAATATGAACACTCTAAATTTATGAATTTCGCGTCATGTAAAAAAGTTATAAGAATTTCAAGGTGAAATAAGCCACTTAGAAAGTTGACTTGCGAGTCCTAATAAATTTATTTCAACTCTGAGAACACAGTACAACTCTTAAAAGTACGCAAAACCGCCTAGAATGACAAAAAAATCAGGAAAAACTTTGAACTTTAACAATTCATTTAAATATAATGTTCCGCAATCGAAAACCACACAGCACCAAGTTCATGAAAATGGGCAGCCATATAAAACCTTTAAACCCAATGAAGTTCCATTTCAGGCCCCAAATTCAGTCATTAAAAAAAATCGCATTCTGGAGACCTCAACACAAAGTGGCTCGGTACCTATTTTTGCGCTAGATTCGCCAATTTTTCACCATTCTTCCCTAAGGTTTGATGTTTTTTCAAATTTAAACAAAAAGTTGAAGGCCTAAAACTTTGAGACACGAGTATCAATCGAAAGATCTCCTCAAGACGCATCTTTGAAGTGATTTTCAGCTTCCTCGAAGGTGAGGAAGTGGGCTTCAGGGGTGAAGGAAAGCCAAAAATGCCCTGGAAAAGTGAAAATAATGTCTCACGCTCAAACAAACCCGAAATTCAACCTGCCCAAGAACTTTTGAATGCACGACAAAAAACCGAGCAGAAAATGTTAATGAAGTTTTTCGTAGGTCACCCCATTTTCCTAAAGAACGTTTTGAAGGTTTTTTGGTGGTTTTGGGGGTTGTGTTTGGAACCATTTTTTGAGAAAAGTTTCGCTCATGATGAACTGTACACTTGATAACTTCGAGAAAAAGATTGAGGCTAGGTCGTATCAAATTTTCAAGTCACCAATCAATCAAACAACGTCACAACTGGCGGGTGAAAATGACCTTATAAAAAACGCGTTTTTTTACCTCAACTTTGAAGTTGCACAAATGGTAAACTTTTTAAGCAAACACTCTATAATTTTTTTTTTGAGTACTACAAACCTTTTTAAACGAGTCCTCAAAGTTTGAGAGCCCCTGGTATTACCGTCAAAACTCAGGACAAACTCAAACCTCACACAAAATTTTCGAAAATTTTTAGGAAAACTTTGACCCAAAGTTGTGTCGAAACTTGACCGCTTCGAGAGCCGTTGATTTTATGAGGCTTAGAACTTTTGGAAATGTACGAGCTATCAAAGTTTGAAAGTTTAAAACTGCGTGGTTTTCTCAAAATAATTCTCCAAATTTCGTCAAAAATACCCTAAAATGTTTTCGCAAACTTTGAGGGGCAAAGAGGGATACTTTTTATGAAGGGATCGCAAAATGGCAACGTTGGCGTATACTCCATTGTTTCGTCTACCACATGCTGAAATTAGAGCCGCCTAGAGACATTCTATGGGTGTTTGGCAGCAGTTTGAAAATGTGTCATTTCGGTCGATTTTCGACCTCTGAACCGCCATTGAAGGAAAAGTTCTCGCACGATCTGCAAGAAAAAAGCTTAGGTTCATGTCCAGAGGGACTTTTATGTGCCTGCCAAATTTGAAGGCGCTGCGACGACGCGTTCGAGGGGCTACTCTATAATTTTCCGCAGGTCAGGGGTATACACTCCTTCGGTGATCGCCAGCGCGGCCCCTAGGGTAAGTGGTGATCATCCTCCTTCGAATCGGTGCGCGTGTGTGTCTTGGTTTTTTCACCGGAATCTCGCAGAGGGGTCCGCCGGGCGCACAGAAACGAGGAGAATACGTATTGGGCCCTCTGCATGAGGAACCTTTCTTGAATAGGAATTCAGCCGAGTTTATTAAGGAGAGGGGTTACGTGATCGCTTCTTTTGAAATTACCGTTGCACACCACCTTGGCTGCGAAGTTTACGCATTTTTGTAAATCCCTTTGAAGGTATTGAGGTAAGTCTCCCCATACTAGGCTGCAGTAGTCAATGCGCGATAACACCAGGGATTGAATGGCTAATAATCTGGATTTTTCGTCTAGCATACTTGTTATACGATGAAAAAACATCAAAGTTCCATAGATTTTGTTGCAAGTAGTCTTAACATGAGATTTGAGGGGCATGTTTCTATCGAACCAGATACCTAGGTTTTTAACTTTTTCTGATGCATTAACTTTATCATTTCCAACTGTGAGAGTAAGATCTGAAGTTTTTTAATGGCATCATTGAATCCAAAAATAATGCATTGTGTTTTATTAGGATTTAATTTGAGGCCATTTCGGTCGTACCATGATTTCAGGCTAGTGAGTATAGTTTCGGCCTTAATTTGCGTCTGTGGTATTTCTGATACATAACTTGTTATTGCGATTTAAACATAATTATTAGTATTATATAAGAAAGTTTTAGCCTCCCTTAACCACGACAGAGATGTTCCAAGTGAGGAAGGAGGAAGGGAGGAAGGCACCATTAAGTATGGAGTTGAGGGAACGCGAAATCTATGCACAAGGTGCACAGAAACAGAAAGCTAAGAAAGAAGGTCATGAAACAAGAAAAAGTTGAAGAAGAAAGTAGCAGGTTCTGAAAAACATGACAGCAGTGAACCGAAAATAGATGGTCCGTAACAAAACAAAAACCTATTCAATTTCAACAAAAATGAAGCCTACCTAACCTTCAGCTCGGGCCCTCACATAATCCCCCTGGGAGCGCTAATTTCCATAGATACAATTGGTGTATCCCCCTGAGGGGAATTTGAACATCATCTGCATACATTGAGATCCGTGTGTTAAAAGGCATTGAAGCAGAAGAAGAAGAAGAAGAAGCAGAAGAAGAAACAGAAAAAGAAGCAGAAGAAGAAGAAACAGAAAAAGAAGCAGAAGAAGAAGAAACAGAAAAAGAAGCAGAAGAAGAAGAAACAGAAAAAGAAGCAGAAGAAGAAGAAACAGAAGAAGAAGCAGAAGAAAAAGAAACAGAAAAAGAAGCAGAAGAAAAAGAAACAGAAAAAGAAGCAGAAAAAGAAGCAGAAGAAAAAGAAGCAGAAGAAAAAGAAGCAAAAGAAAAAGAAGCAAAAGAAAAAGAAGCAAAAGAAAAAGAAGCAGAAGAAAAATAAGCAGAAGAAGAAGAAGCAGAAG